>OY992539.1:4465153-7153153 GCA_963921195.1 Pegoplata infirma | reverse complement strand
AATTACATGGCTGGAATCGGCTTATTATTGTTATTGCTTGTGTAAAATTTCATAAGAATCCGATGAAAATTGTGGCCTGGCCATACTACTACCCGTCCCGGCTCGTCCACTTTCCATACAAATGTGTGAAAAAGCGAAAAATTTTCAAGTTTGAAGTCATTTTATGAAAAAATTTCAAAGAGACTTGTTAAAAAAATAACATGGCTGGAATTGGCATATAATTGTGATTACTCGTTTAAAATTTCAAAAGAATCCGATGAAAATTGTGGCCTGGCCAAACTACTACCCGACTACCCGTCTCGGCTAGTCCACTTAAAAAAAAAAATGTAAAAAATCAAAAAAAAAAATATTTTTTTTATTTACTAATTAGAATTGACTATATTCAAGGACACCAAATTTCAAATTTTAGTGCAGTCCGATGAATTTTGTGGCATTGGCGAACTACTACCCGTCCTAGCTCGTCCAATTTTCATACAAATGTATGAAAAAGTGTACAATTTTCAACTTTGAAGTCGTGGAAAGTTGTGGCCTGGCCTTACTACTACCCGTCCCGGCTCGTCCACTTTCCATACAAATGTGTGAAAAAGTGTACAATTTTCAAGTTTGAAGTCATTTTATGAAAAATTTTTAAAAAGACTTGTTAAAAAAATTACATGGCTGGAATGGGCTTATAATTGTTATTACTTGTGTAAAATTTCATAAGAATCCGATGAAAATTGTGGCCTGGCCATACTACTACCCGTCCGGCTCGTCCACTTTCCATACAAATTTGTGAAATATTGTACAATTTTCAAGTTTGAAGTCATTTTATGAAAAATTTTTAAAAAAGACTTGTTGAAAAATTACATGGCTGGAATCGGCATATAATTGTGATTACTTGTTTAAAATTTCAAAAGAATCGGATGAAAATTGTGGCCTGGCCATACTACTACCCGTCCCGGCTCGTCCACTTTCCATACAAATTTGTGAAATAGTGTACAGTTTTCAAGTTTGAAGTCATTTTATGAAACATTTTAAAAAAGACTTTTTAAAAAAATTACATGGCTGGAATCGGCTTATAATTGTTATTACTTGTTTAAAATTTCAAAAGAATCCGATTAAAATTTTGGCCTGGCCATACTACTACCCGTCCCGGCTCGTCCACTTTCCATACAAATGTGTGAAAAAGTGTACAATTTTCAAGTTTGAAGACATTTTATGAGAAAATTTTCAAAGAGACTTGTTAAAAAAATTACATGGCTGGAATCGGCTTATAATTGTGATTACTTGTTTAAAAGTTTCAAAAGATTCCGATGAAAATTGTGGCCTGGCCAAACTACTACCCGACTACCCGTCTCGGCTAGTCCACTTAAAAAAAAAAATGTAAAAAATCAAAAAAAAAAAAAATATTTTTTTTTGTTTACTAATTAGAATTGACTATATTCAAGGACACCAAATTTCAAATTTTAGTGCAGTCTGATGAATTTTGTGGCATTGGCGAACTACTACCCGTCCTAGCTCGTCCAATCTCCATACAAATGTATGAAAAAGTGTACAATTTTCAACTTTGAAGTCATTTTATGAAAAAATTTTCAAAGAGGCTTGTTGAAAAAATTACATGGCTGGAATCGGCATATAATTGTGATTACTTGTTTAAAATTTCAAAAGAATCCGATTAAAATTTTGGCCTGGCCATACTACTACCCGTCCCGGCTCGTCCACTTTCCATACAAATGTGTGAAAAAGTGTACAATTTTCAAGTTTGAAGACATTTTATGAGAAAATTTTCAAAGAGACTTGTTAAAAAAATTACATGGCTGGAATCGGCTTATAATTGTGATTACTTGTTTAAAGTTTCAAAAGATTCCGATGAAAATTGTGGCCTGGCCAAACTACTACCCGACTACCCGTCTCGGCTAGTCCACTTAAAAAAAAAATGTAAAAAATCAAAAAAAAAAAAATATTTTTTTTATTTACTAATTAGAATTGACTATATTCAAGGACACCAAATTTCAAATTTTAGTGCAGTCCGATGAATTTTGTGGCATTGGCGAACTACTACCCGTCCTAGCTCGTCCAATCTCCATACAAATGTATGAAAAAGTGTACAATTTTCAACTTTGAAGTCATTTTATGAAAAAATTTTCAAAGAGGCTTGTTGAAAAAATTACATGGCTGGAATCGGCATATAATTGTGATTACTTGTTTAAAATTTCAAAAGAATCCGATGAAAATTGTGGCCTGGCCATACTACTACCCGTCCCGGCTCTTCCACTTTCCATACAAATGTGTGAAAAAGTGTACAATTTTCAAGTTTGAAGTCATTTTATGAAAAATTTTTAAAAAAGACTTGTTAAAAAAATTACATGATTGGAATGGGCATATAATTGTGATTACTTGTTTAAAATTTCAAAAGAATCCGATGAAAATTGTGGCCTGGCCATACTACTACCCGTCCCGGCTCTTCCACTTTCCATACAAATGTGTGAAAAAGTGTACAATTTTCAAGTCATTTTATGAAAAAATGTTCAATGAAACTTGTTAAAAAAATTTACATGGCTGGGATCGGCATGCTTAAAATTTCAAAAGAATCGGATGAAAATTGTGGCCTGGCTAAACTACTACCTGTCACGAGTTTTTCACTTTTCCTAAAAAAACACTCTTATCCCATAATGTGTACTACACAGTGTGTGTAGCAATTTCTATTAAGTTCTAAAACGTAATTTCAACATTGATAAATTTTTCCTATGCTTAAAAAGGATCCAGTCGCATTTAAATAAACAAACATCTTGATATATTCTGAATCTAAGTACTACCTGCTCTTATAGAGTTTTATGATAGAGTTTTATGATAGGTAGTTAGTTTCACTTACAAGTGCGCAAATTTTTTAAGAATATGGTTTTATGATAGATAATTTTATTAACTTTTGTTAAATATTTCGCGAGAAGTTGTAAAAAATATGTTACATCGCATTTTAGGTAGTGATTTTGATGACAAAAAAAAGGTATATAAAGCAGCCAAAATTTGTGTAATTTATCAGTCTACGTTTGGATTACTTTTCGAATATCTCTTCAAATACAAACATACTTTTCACAAAAACATAAACAAACAACATCAAACCTAAAAAAATTGACTTTTTCTCACAATTGTGTGGAACGTGGACGAGCTGAGACGGGTAGTAGTTTGGCCAGGCCACAATTTTCATCGGATTCTTTTGAAACTTTAAACAAGTAATCACAATTATAAGCCGATTCCAGCCATGTAATTTTTTTAACAAGTCTCTTTGAAAATTTTCTCATAAAATGTCTTCAAACTTGAAAATTGTACACTTTTTCACACATTTGTATGGAAAGTGGACGAGCCGGGACGGGTAGTAGTATGGCCAGGCCAAAATTTTAATCGGATTCTTTTGAAATTTTAAACAAGTAATAACAATTATAAGCCGATTCCAGCCATGTAATTTTTTTAAAAAGTCTTTTTTAAAAATGTTTCATAAAATGACTTCAAACTTGAAAAGTGTACACTATTTCACAAATTTGTATGGAAAGTGGACGAGCCGGAACGGGTAGTAGTATGGCCAGGCCACAATTTTCATCGGATTCTTTTGAGATTTTAAACAAGTAATCACAATTATATGCCGATTCCAGCCATGTAATTTTTTAAACAAGTCTTTTTTAAAAATTTTTCATAAAATGACTTCAAACTTGAAAATTGTACACTATTTCACAAATTTGTATGGAAAGTGGACGAGCCGGGACGGGTAGTAGTATGGCCAGGCCACAATTTTCATCGGATTCTTATGAAATTTTAAACAAGTAATAGCAATTATAAGCCGATTCCAGCCATGTAATTTTTTCAACAAGCCTCTTTGAAATTTTTTTCATAAAATGACTTCAAAGTTGAAAATTGTACACTTTTTCACACATTTGTATGGAAAGTGGACGAGCCGGGACGGGTAGTAGTAAGGCCAGGCCACAACTTTCATCGGATTCTTATGAAATTTTAAACAAGTAATAGCAATTATAAGCCGATTCCAGCCATGTAATTTTTTCAACAAGCCTCTTTGAAATTTTTTTCATAAAATGACTTCAAAGTTGAAAATTGTACACTTTTTCATACATTTGTATGAAAATTGGACGAGCTAGGACGGGTAGTAGTTCGCCAATGCCACAAAATTCATCGGACTGCACTAAAATTTGAAATTTGGTGTCCTTGAATATAGTCAATTCTAATTAGTAAATAAAAAAATATTTTTTTTTTTTTTTATTTTTTACATTTTTTTTTAAGTGGACTAGCCGAGACGGGTAGTCGGGTAGTAGTTTGGCCAGGCCACAATTTTCATCGGATTCTTTTGAAATTTTAAACGAGTAATCACAATTATATGCCGATTCCAGCCATGTAATTTTTTCAACAAGCCTCTTTGAAAATTGTTTCTTAAAATGACTTCAAAGTTGAAAATTGTACACTTTTTCATACATTTGTATGGAGATTGGACGAGCTAGGACGGGTAGTAGTTCGCCAATGCCACAAAATTCATCGGACTGCACTAAAATTTGAAATTTGGTGTCCTTGAATATAGTCAATTCTAATTAGTAAATAAAAAAAACATATATTTTTTTTTTTGATTTTTTACATTTTTTTTTTAAGTGGACTAGCCGAGACGGGTAGTCGGGTAGTAGTTTGGCCAGGCCACAATTTTCATCGGATTCTTTTGAAATTTTAAACGAGTAATCACAATTATATGCCAATTTCAGCCATGTAATTTTTTCAACAAGTCTCTTTGAAATTTTTTTCATAAAATGACTTCAAACTTGAAAATTTTTCGCTTTTTCACACATTTGTATGGAAAGTGGACGAGCCGGGACGGGTAGTAGTATGGCCAGGCCACAATTTTCATCGGATTCTTTTGAAATTTTAAACGAGTAATCACAATTATATGCCGATTCCAGCCATGTAATTTTTTCAACAAGTCTCTTTGAAATTTTTTTCATAAAATGACTTCAAACTTGAAAATTTTTCGCTTTTTCACACATTTGTATGGTGATTGTGCGAGCTGGGACGGGTAGTAGTTCGCCAATGCCACAAAATTCATCGGATTGTACTAAAATTTGAAATTTGGTGTCCTTGACTATAGTCAATTATAATTAGTAAAAAAAATTTTTTTTTTTTTTTTTTGGATTTTTTTCATTTTTTTTTTTTCAGTGGACTAGCCGTGACGGGTAGTCGGGTAGTAGTTTGGCCAGGCAACAATTTTCATCGGATTCTTTTGAAATTTTAAACAAGTATTCACAATTATATGCCGATTCCAGCCATGTGTTTTTTTTAACAAGTCTCTTTGAAAATATTTTCATAAAATGACTTCAAACTTGAAAATTGTACACTTTTTTACACATTTGTATGGAAAGTGGACGAGCCGGGACGGGTAGTAGTTTGGCAAGGCCACAATTTTCATCGGATTCTTTTGAAATTTTAAACAAGAATTAACAATTATAAGCCGATCCCAGCCGTGTAATTTTTTTAACAAGTCGTTTTTAAAAAATTTTCATAAAATGATGTCAAACTTGAAAATTGTACAGTTTTTCACAAATTTGTATGGAAAGTGGACGAGCCGAGACGGGTAGTTGTATGCCGAAGCCACAGTTGTCGTTAGATTTGCATAAAATTTTTTGAGGTTATTCCTTGCAATCTCTCCATTAAAATTTATATAACTTTGCTATACTTTCTAATAATAGTTTAGATTTTACACGGTTTTAAACGTAAAAAAATTTTATTTCAACTACCCGGGTAGCTCAACTACCCGGGTAGCAATCCCGGGTAGTTGAGCTTCCCGGGTAGCTCGGGTACTCGTCTACCCGGGAAACGGGGGGCTCTGAGACAGACACCGGAAGATCATCTTAAAATCAATCACAAATCTTTGTTTTATGAATTAAAGACTGAAATTTTGAACTATTACAAACGTTATGATAAACTTATATACTCCTTTATCATTAAGTATAGAACGAAAACACGAAATATAAACATAGACAGATTTGCTAGAATATGAATGAAGTTAAAAGATGATGATGAGAAATGTATGAAATCCTTTATAAAATATAAAACAATGCACAATTTTTGAATAAATGTTTAAACTTAACTAACGGTATATTAAGTAAAAATTTTTTTTGAATGACAAAAAAAAATTTCTTCTGTTTTGAATTTTTGTTCTTCTATGCCTAAAACGGTGAAAGGACATAATTCTGACGGAAATTATCCCCATAACGAAAGTGGGGATTATGACTGAATACTTCGAGGTCATAATCCCTGTATTAGTTGTAGGGACTATGACCCTTTTCAAAATGGTCAAAATCCCAATGGGGATTAAATCCGTTCCCTGTTGGGATTACGACCGAAATTTTTTCGGTCGTAATCTTCATAACGGAAATGGGAATTATATCCGTGGGGATTATATCATGTCACCATCTAAAACTTATGTGGTACGAATTTGAGGTGACATGACATAATCTCCACGGACATAATCCCCATTTACGTTTTGGGGATTATGACCAAGTTCATTTCGGTCATAATCCCCATAATGGTAGTGGGGATTATGACCGAAAATAATTTGGATATAATCCCAATAAAAAATGGGGACAATTTCCATATTTATCGGGATAATGACCACGTAAGAAATGGCCATAACCCATATACTAGTTGGTCAGAACCAACAATTATATAAATATTTTTTTTGTCCTAAAAGGATTTCTGCGTGAACTGCCATCGGCCGGGCTTAGGGATTACAAACTACATGTATTAAACCCACCCTCTCTGCAAAAAAAGGGGATTATGACCGAAATTGTTTTAGACTAGCAATAAGTACCCATAATAAGAATGGGGTATTGACCGAAAATGTTTCGGTCGTAGTCCCAACAGGGAATGGCCATAATCCACAATGGGATTATGAGTTTTAGAAATTATCATAGTCCTGACAATTTGTCTACTAATTTCTTTTTTTTGATATCAAGCCAAATACAATAAATCACCCCAAAATTTCTTAAACTATGTAAGCGCGAGTAAGAACTCCAACTCTAAGCTCAAAGTACTGCACTCAGACCCCAGCACCAGCAATATGACGGTTTTAAAATTTAGAAAAGTGATCTGTGTCTGACTTTTGCTGAAATTTGTAAGATTTTTCTTAAATAGATAATTTTCAATATATACTCGTATATAAATATATCCAAGGTAAGCTTAAAGGAAAATACAAACATGAACACTAATACATATAACAACATAAATAAACAAATATTACAAAATGAATGTTAAAGTTTTTCTTTATAAAATATTTATAAATTGATGTGAGTGTGTGTGTGTATGTGTGTATAACTCTATGATTTTTTTGTATAACTATCATCATCATCATTCATACAATACGGTAAATATCACTTTATACAAAGACGCAATAAATAACCCAGCAAATAGTGGAACTGACATTTTGCGCGAGATTTTTTTTTTTGTGAAAAATTGTCTAAACAAGAAATTAAATATTTTTTAAAAAAAATACAACACTAAATCCCAATTGATATTTTTATCTTTCATACTTTTAACTTGCCGACTGGGTAGGCAAAAAAATTACCTTTGACCTACTCCTCACTTTCTATTTTTAAAATTGCTGGTATCTTCAAACAATTTTCCCAACTGTCCCAGAGGATAAAGGCCAAGTTGTTGTTCGCCACTGGTGCTGGTGGGCACTGTTGAACACCTGCTGATTTGTTCTTGGGGGCATTAGGAAAAATTATATGAAGATGTTACAAATTTCCTACAACCAAAAAAAACCTTGTCAATTTACTAGAAAAAGTCTCGTAATCCCATTTTACCAATGTTTGACAGTTTTCCTTGTTTTTTAACAAAAAATTCTCGATAGAAATTTAATTTTTTTTGTAATTTTTCATTTTTTTTTTGGTAATTTTATAAATTTCCAAGATTTTTTTCCAAAAAAAATCTAGTAAATTCACGAGAATTCCTTGTAAGTTTTATTGCGCCAAAAAAGTTGTAAATTTACCATTTTATTTGTAAAAAGCTTGTAAAATTGCAAAAAAAGCTCGTTATTTTTACTAGAAATTCTAGTAAAATAGAAGTAGCAAAAATCTAGTAAAGTTGCGTCAAAAAAAATGTAAATTTACAATTTATTTGTTAAAAAGCTTGTAAAATTAAAAAATATTTGTAAAAAGCTTGTAAAATTACAAGGAATTCTTGTCAAATAGAAGGTAGCAAAAAAAAAGTAACAAACTTTTCTTGCCATTTCACAAGTTTTTTTTTTATCGTAAGGAAGGGTTACCAGCAGTCAGGTAAAAAATTTTAAGTATAATTTCAAGTTTTGCTGGGTATTTTTTGCATACATACAAAACTAACATTAATATTATAGTATGTTATAGTTAAGTTGTTGTAGTGGTGTCATATTTCGTTTTGTGTTTTTTATTCTTCTTCTTCTTCTTCATATGATTTCTTCTTTGCTTCACACACACACACATCCACACAAATATGTAGTGTATGTGTAGTGAAGTGAAGTATAGTGTCAAACACTCATGCTGTGTTACATCCTGTTTGTTCTCACATATATTTTTAACCTATTTTTTTATTGTTGCTGTTTTTTTTTTTTTTGTTTTTGTATTTAGAAAAGCTCATCTACATGGAAATATCGTTATAAACTTCACTTCATCACATGTAACAAAATATAAAACACTTTAAGAAATGTGTAGATGTTGGCATTTAAAATGAGACGTTTATTGTTTACTTTTGTGGGATTTGTTTTAAAAATATATTTTAATAAAACTAGTTTTTAAGCAGATATAATAATTTTTATTTGTGGTGATTATAAATTGAAAAACTATTAACAATTGTTATTTGGGCCTCTGTTCTGTCTTTCACAACTTTTCAATTCACATGAAAATTTCCGAATCACATGAAATCAAGATTAGTGTTTTTTGATCACGTTTTCAATCGAAGTTGAAATCGAATAATTAAAATTTAATAAATTATTAGGAAAAAAGTGCATTCGTTTTACTTTCACCAAATTTTATTTATGTGAAACAAAACGAAAAAGAAATTCGGATGTGAAATTTAGAACACCAAAAAAATTCGGAAATTTTAATTTTCACATTTTTTATGTGAATTACTTTTTTTGGAACAGCGGCCTTGGTACTTTATCTATCTTTTGAAATTATGATTCTGTCAAAAATACTTTTTAGAAAGTTCACACAAAGAAAAAATTCCACTGAACGACTTTCATAGTATTTATGAACAAATTCATAAACTCTATTAACTTTTTCATAATACTTATAAACTTTTTCATAGTATTTATGAATAAATCATATTAATATGTGAAATATAAGAACTAGTCAACATTTTTTTCTAAATACTATGAAAAAGTTAAAAAATTTAATAAACAAAGTTCATAATTTTTATGTATTTGTTCATAAATATGAATGAATTTCGTTCATTGGCAAATATTTTTTTTCTGTGTTTCGATATTAAGAGGGAAAAAAGTGTAGTTTGGTAGATTTTCGATAAAATACTGGTCATAAAAAGTATGTTTTTGAAATGTAGGATCCTATAAAAACAAAACATTTGGAAAAAAATATTTTTAGGAATTTCTGATTCTATGAGGTTAACATGGGTTAAAAAATTCTATATTCAGCAAAAAAAACATTTTAAAAAAAGTTGTTTCTAAATTTAGATTCATAGGGAATAAAAAGAGGGTAACATATGAAAATTGGTATTTAAGTTTCATACTCTAAAGTATTTTTGAGTTATTTTTCCTAAAGAAAATGTATCAGATTCTTAGATTATAGAAAAAGTTTTATATACAAAGTTTTTAATTCTGAGAACTTTTTTTAATACAAAAAGTCTGAGATTCTGAGACCTTTTCCTATAGAAAAAGTCCCAGATTCTGAAGCTTTTTTTCCTATGGAAAAATTCTGATATTCTGAGATGTTTTTTCCATAAGAAAGACTCAAGTTCTTAGACCTTTTTCTTAAATAGAAAAGTCTAGGATTTTGTCACATTTTCTAAAGACAACGTCTCAGATTCTGAGACCTTTTTCTTAGTGAAAAATCGTAATTCTAAGACCAGGTTTCTATAGAAAAAGTCTCAGATTCTGAGACTTTTTTCCTATAGAATAAGTTTCAGCTTCTGAGACTTTTTTTCGGCTGTAGGCAAAATCGCCCAAAGAAAAATCGCCCAAAAAATTTTATGAAAAATCGCCCAAATGCAAAATCGCCCAAAAAATATGAAAAATGACCCAAAAAGAAAAATACGAAACTTCGCCCAAAATAAACGAAAAAAAGCCCAAAAAAGAAATGAAAAATGGCCCAAAATCAAATAAAATAAAAACAGATTTTTTCTAACACATTTTTTCCAAAACACATACTACACAGCAAAACTTTCTTTTGCGGAGAGGGTGGGTCTAAGGCATGGAGTTTGTAATCCCTAAGCCCGCCCGAAGGCCGGCTACGCAGAAGAACTTTAAGACAAAGACAAAAACTTTTAAGGATCGTTGTTTTGAGAATACAGCCCGTTAAATGCATAAGTAATTAATCTAAAAGTTTTAAGTGTGAAACTTAAATGTTAACAAAATAAAAAAAAATGTAATTAGTACCGACGAAAGCGCCGCAGGCGAAAAATTTTACCAACAAATTTTAACAAAAAATCGCGCGATTTTTTGTTAAAATTTGTTGGTAAAATGTTTCGCCTGCGGAGCTTTCATCGGAGTTGCAGGCTATTTTTAAATTCATTACTTTTGATTTTCTACTGCGCTGCGATAGATTAATATATTGCGTGGTAATCTGCATGTGAGAGCAGGGGTTTTGGGTTCGATTCCCACCAGAGCCTTTGTATGTTAGCAACAACGGAACGGTTTTGCTTCAGCTTATTCTTGGTTAATTAAATATATAATTTATAAAAAAAAAACACGATATACGATTTCAGTTTTGACATTTTAAGATTTTGACCAAAAATAAAACCAAAATAAAATTGGGCAATTTTTCATATATAATTTTTGGGTAATTTTTCGTAATGAAAAATCACCCAATTTTTAATTTCGAAATTTTGCCCAAAAACTATGAAAATTTGCCCAAAAATGTTGGGTAACTTTTCATATGAAATATGACCCAAATTTGTATGAAAAATTTTTGGGCGAAATTTCGTTTTCTTTTTTGGGTCATTTTTCTTTGGGCGATTTTGCCTACAGCCCTTTTTTTCAACAGCAAAAGTCTCAGGTTCTGAAACCTTCTTCTTATAAAATAAGTCTCAAATTAACAGATTCTGAGACCTTTTTTATAGAAAAAATCTCAGATTCTTAGGCCTTATCGAAAAAGTCTCTGATTCTGCGACATTTTTCCTGTTAATAAGTCTTAAATTCTGAGACTATTTTACAGAAAAAGTTGTAAATTTTGGAACCTTTTTTGCCATTTTTCATATAGAAATATTCTCATATTCTGAGATATTTTTCTGTAGCACAAGTCTAAGATAATGAGACATTTTACTGTAGTAAAAAAAAAAGTCTATGACATTTTTTTTTGTAAAAAGTCTTACATTTCCATTTTTTCTATAAAAAAAAGTGTCTGATTCTGAGACATTTTTTCTACAGAAAAAGTTTCAGATTTGGAGTCATTTTTCCTATAGAAAAAGTCTCAAATTCTGAGAATTTTTTTCTATAGAAAAAGTCTCAGATTAAAAGACATTTTTCCTAGAGAAAAAAGTCTCAGATTTTAAGACATTTTTCCTATAGAAAAAGTCTCTTATTCTGAGGCATTTTTTCTATAGCAAAGTCTCAGATTCGGAGACATTTTTCCTATAGAAAAAGTCTCAGATTCTGAGACATTTTTCCTATAGAAAAGTCTCAGATCCGGAGACATTTTTCCAATAGAAAAAGTCTCAGATTCTGAGACATTTTTCCTTTAGAAAAAGTCTCTGATTCTGGGGTATTTTTCTATAGAAAAAGTTTCAGACTCTGATACATTTACCATATAGGAAAAGTCTACCAATAAGTAATTTTATATACCAAAATTGTGACGTTAACAACAATTTTTCCCACTCGGCTAAAAATTATTTATATATGGGCATATATGAACACTGACCAATGGTCACTGACCATACATCATTGATGCAGAAACATATATGATAATATATGAATATATATTAAAATTGGCGCTTATTCACTATATGACCATATATGGTAGATATGATAATATGCGATCACATATTGGCCCATCCGCAACATAAATTATCGTACATGCGTTTGTGTACTGTATTTTTAGCTGCTCATAAAAAATTCTTTTTCATAACAAAAACTTCCAGATTGATTTTTCTCAAAAAAATATCAGATTTAGTCACATTTTTCCTTTAAAAATTTTCAGATTTTTCATATAAATTTTTTTTGATTTTTTCGTTAAAAATGTTTAGATTTTTTTTCGATGAAAAATTTTCGGATTTCATAATTCTTTTCCTTTGAAAAATTTTTTAGAAAATTTCCTTCCTTCTCTTTCTTTCTTTTTCTTTCTTTTTTCTTTCTTATCCTTTTTTATTTTTAAAATTTGGTCTGAAGGGAAATTTTCCCTTCCCGTTATACTTTCGAGCCTATGATGTTCACCTGGATTATTTTAAAATTAAAAATATTAGTAAAGAAAATAATGACCTCGAGCCAGAATAAACATCCTCAAAAAAAAAAAAAAATTAAAAATATATTTTTAGATCTCTTTTGTCTTATATTTAATATAGTTTATGCCTTCAAAAACCTCTTACCGAAACTCAAAGCATGCTTTAAAAAAAAAGAATATTCCATTATAAAATATTGTTACTGTTTTCTATTTCTACTGAATACATTTGATATTACGATGATATTATATTGTTAAGCTTTAATCAACTAGAGGAGCATAAGTCAGCATCGATATCACCATTTAAACAAATAAAATTTCACATTTTTTATTTTTTTTGTTCATCTTTTCTTTTCAAAAAAACAATGCTTTCAAAGCTGCCAGTTTCCATTTAGCCTCCACTGACTATTTGTCGGTTGTTCTTTCATTTGCTTCCTTGAAGATTCTATTCAAATGCGTTCTTTGTAATATCATTTTAATGTGTCAAATTCACTAGCATTTTATCTAAAGATAATTTAAACAGGGCCTTAGTATTATGGTGGGCCTAAAATTATGTCTAAAATTAATTTCGATAAAAAAATATTTAAATATATATGTATTATTATGAAAACAAACTTTAAACTTTTAAAATATTTTTTCTGTGGGAAATTAAGAGATTTGAATGTTAACATATTTTAAAGAAAAGCTATGAGATTCTTGAGACTTTTTCCTATTGGCTCTTTCAGTTTCTTAGAAGTTTTACTAAAACTGTTTTACAGCCATGTTTAATTAGAAACCGCAAAGTTTATCAACATGTAACCCCCCCCCCCCCCCACCCCCTTAAATTACATAAACTATTCATTTGTTCCTAGGGCCTTACTTTGAAGCATATTTAATACAGTACTCTTTTAAATCCTGTGGTGGCTGCTGTTATAAACTACTACTACGACTGCTGTGTTTAATACAACTAATGTTAAATTGCGCCTCAGGAGTAGACAAGTTTAATGAATTTTTATGTTTAACACAGAAAAACAAAAAAATATATGAAGAAGAGCATTTTTAAAGCTCTGAACATATACAAAGGAATAATAATAACAATGTGACAACAACAACAACAACAGCATCATAGACTATACACTATCATCTGTACCTACCCATTCCACTACTACTCCATGGCAACAGTAGCAGTATACTTACTCATCCTTGTGTACCTTCAACAAAACAATATGTTTTTTGGTTACTGAATACAAGCATGACAAACAACAACAGCAACAATAACTAAACCCTGTATAAAATAAAAACTTACAAAAAATAAAAATAAAAAAAACAAAAAAAAATAATAAACAAACTCAGCTAAAAGGGGTTAAATATAAGCATAATTATGTGGTTAAAATGAACAATTTGAATATTTAGTAATAGGGCTTGCGGTTGTGTTTTTCCTTCACACACACACACACATCTATATACCCCAACCCACTAATGCACACTAGGGTGATTCAAAAACTTATCAAATTAAGAAGCCCTATCCAAAAGTTTTTCGAAAAGACACAGTCTCTGTGCCAAATTTAAGAAAAATAGTTTTTTTTACTTCTTTTTGAGAAGTATTATTCTATAGAATATAGAAAAATGTCTCAGAACCTTAGAGTTTTTTATATATAAAAAACTCTAAGGTTCTGAGACATTTTTCGTATAGAAAGCCTCAGATTCTGAGACCTTTATAGAAATTCTAAGATTCTGAGACGTTTTTCCCATAAGAAAGTCTAAAATTCTTAAACCTTTTTCTTATATAGAAAAATTCTATGATTTTGGCACATTTCTCAGATTCTGAGAAATTTTTCCTATAGAAAAAGTCAGAGACATTTTTCCTATAGAAAAAGTCTCAGATTCTGAGACATTTTTCCAATAGAAAAAGTCTCAGATTCTGAGACATTTTTCCGTTAGAAAAAGTTTGAGATTCTGAGACATTTTTCCTAGGAAAAGTCTAAGATTCTGAGACATTTTTCCTATGGAAAAAGTCTCAAATTCTGAGATATTTTTCCTATAGATAAAGTCTTAGATTCTGAGACATTTTTCCTATAGAAAAAGTTTCAGATTCTGAGACATTTTTCCTAAAGAAACAGTATAAAATTCTATGACATTTTTTGTAAAAAAATAGTCTTAGACTCTGAAAATTTTTCCTACAAAAAAGTCTAAGATTCTAAGACATTTTCTCTAGAAAATGTCTGTGATTCTAAGATTTTTTTCTATATAAATAGTTATAGATTCTGAGACATTTTTTCTATAGAAAAAAGTCTCAGATTCTGAGACATTTTTCTTTTAAAAAAGTGCCTGTTCTTAGGCATGTTATCTACAAAAAAAAAAGTATCAGATTCTGATGCATTTTTCCTATAGGAAAATCTCAGTCATGTTTGTATACCAAAATTGTCACGTTCACAACAATTTTCAGATTTAGTTACATTTTCCCTTTAAAAAGTTTCAGATTTTCGCTATAAATTTTTTTATATTTTTCCTTTAAAAATGTTCAGATTTTTTTCGATGAAAAATTTTCGGATTTAAAAATTCTTTTCCTTTGAAAAATTTTTTTTAGAAAATTTCATTTATTCTTCTTTTATTTTTTTTCTTCTTTTTCTATGTGTCCACTTTTTGATAAAAACAGTAAAATTCAAAATGTTACTTCAAGGTGGACGTAAGCTAAAGAAGTGGCCACTTCATATCGGTACACCCAAAAAAAAAACGTGGGTATTCAATACTAAAAATTTTACTAATGAACTAATTTTTTAGTCCAAAATGATCTAGTGCAGGCGTTGGTAATCAATACTAAAATTTTTTACTAATATTATTCAAAACCAGTAAAAATTACTAATTTTAGTACTTTGAAGATACTAAAAAACTACCGTACTGGTAATTAGTAACTTATTAGTAGATTTTGGTACCAAATCACTAACTAATATTTTTACTGCAGAATTATTTTGAGTGTACGCACTGTAGTAATCGTAACAACGCCCCCTGTTATCAAAATGGAAAAACATTAACATACGTTTTTAACAACAAATCTACCGTTAATCCACAATAAATTGCTAGTCATTAAGTTTAATTTTAAAAAGTGCAGACACAATGGAAAAAGAAGCTATAATAAAATTGTGCACAAATATCTAGAAATCCGAATTTGGCGGGTTCAAATATAGCCAAATCACTTAAAATGGCTACATCTACAGTGTGTAAAATTTTAAATTAAGATCAAAATTGTGAAAAAAAACAGGAACTCGAGACAAAAAATGAAAGCAGAAAGTGCTAAGATCTTTAAATTTCATAACAATTTTGTAATTTGCTTGTATTTCTTTGTTTTAACGTTGCGAATGAGTAATATTTATGCAATTAATATTATTCATTTGCAACGTTAAAACAAAGAAATACAAGCAAATTACAAAATTGTTATGAAATTTAAAGTTCAAATGAGATTTTCTCGAAAAAAACGAAAAACGTTTTTCTGAATTTTTTTGTGTGGATGGACAAACATCTAAACTTAAAAAAAAAAATTTAAAAAGAAAAAAAAAGTGGCATGATTTTAAATAAATTGACATTTTTAAAAAATGGAAAATTTCAGAACGGGTTCTGAAAATTTTCAAAAAAAAAAATTTAATCGATATCCCATACAAATGTAAATTTTTGAGATTGTGGTGCATTCCGTTTTAATGTGATAAATATTTAATCAAGGAAACTCGCCACAAATTTGACCATTTTTCCAATATTTGACCACGCCTCCTAAGCCCAGTTTTTGAAAAATTGAAAAACCAAAAACGCAATTTTTTTAGTTCCATATAGGGCTATCCAAACAATCTATTCAGAAATTTACGGGACACGTGTTTTTTTTCTCTGGACATTTGGTGTGAAATGCCTCATATGTTGTTTCATTTAAAATTTATGGTCGCTTTAATACGTCCCGATTTTAAGTGGCCACTTCTTTAGATTTTATCGACCACGCCCATTTTACTTTAAGCCAAAAAACGATTAATTTGCAAATCTCCGACACTTCTCAATTGATTTTAAAAAATTTCGAAAACTTCAATTAGGGAGTTTTGGAAATCGCTGATTAAAAATTTTAAATAAAGGATAGGAAAGGGTGTATCCAAGATGTCTGACATTTTTTATTATTTAATTTATTGGATTAAATTTAATGAACTAGGAAGAACAACAGATCGAACAGTTGTTAAAATGGAATTTTTTAATTTCTCAATTTTTCTACAAGTCGAAATTCATGACCGATTTTATTTTTTTATATATTAATTAATACAATTGTATATCAATCTGTCGTAACCGATACCATGTGGCTGTTGAAAAATAATTCAGAAGTCTTCCATTTTGAATCACCCAAATGCACACATACACATTTTCACACACTTAAACAGTAGCAGCAGTAAAAGCAAAAGCAAAACATAAATAGAAAGCAACACAGGCAAGCTGTTAAATAATAGAGCTCAATCATACACACACCAATACAAATACACCACAAACACACACACATGCTAAAGCAAATCACACATCAGCACAGCCACCAACAACAAAGATATAAAATTATATTTTTTTCGTTTTGCTTTTATTTTTTAATGAGCTTTTCAGATTATCCACATGTTATAATATTTTTTTATGAGATTCTACTGTTTTTGTAATGTTGATGTTATTTTTTTATGTACATGTGTGTGTGTGTGAAATTTTCATTTAATATTTTTTTTTTTTTATATTTTCTGCCTGTATATTTTTTTTTTGTAGTCATTCTAATACATTTATTTAGTAATTGAAGTTGTTAAATATTTCATAAAACATTTTTTAATCAAAATAATGACAGTGAAAAATTAAAAGCTTTTTTGTTTGATATAAATATGTGTATGTGTGTATGTGAAAATTTAACAAGATCATTGCAATTAGGTTTCATTAAAAAAACGTTTAACAATTTTTCAAATTGATTATCAATTAAGTTTTTATAAAATAAGTAATTTAATATTGAATGTTTTAAAATTTGTAAACACAAATCTTTCATAATTTTATCAAAATGCTTTTTCAAGATATAGACCTTTTTATATGTTGAGGGCCAAGCCCTCAAAACTAACAAATGACTTAAAATAAGAAAAGTGTCGGGAACATTTTTTTTAAGTGATGTAAAATCTAAACCAGTAAACGTTTTCCGCAAATTCTTGTTGATTTGCGAAGCTACATATCCTAGCTTTAAAATGTATATTGAAAGGAAATTTATCTGATCGGCTTCTATTATTTTTTTTTTTAATTTTTAAAGCAACTCAAATCGGCAAAACTTCCACATCAATGGCACAATCGCCAGGAAACAAAATTTCTAGAAATTCGTTAAATATATTACTACTATTTTTTGGAAGAATTGTTATTGAAAACATTTTTATTAAAAACATAAATTTATAAGAAAAACATAATTTTATTGAAACAAACCAAAAAATATACTACCCGTGGGGCACATCGGCCAGCAAACTACTCCGTTATAAGTGTCGTATCAACCCCATGGGGTACATCCGTCATCGGCGAATCAACCGCATGGGGCACTTTCGCTGGCGAAACTACCACTATTTTACGTGGCGTATGTAGCTCATGGGGCACATGGGATACATTCGCCGGCAAAACTGTCCAAAAATAAAAATGTTTACGCTTAATTATTTCTTATTTAAACGAACTCATTGCGGATTTTTTTAATGAATATAAACGGTTTACCACAATGAGCAATATATTTGAAACTCACAAAATCACAACATTTAAAAAAAAATTTTACTGACTAGGTAATATTTTTTCAGCAACCTAAAAAATATACAAACACATTTTTCCGCTTTTAGGTGGAAAGTATAACGGTCAAAGTTCATAGTGTGAAAGATGATTGATAAATTCACATTTGACTAATTTGCCACAATTTTATACCTTTCTTAGTTTAAGGGGACTAACTGGCGAATGTGCCCCTCTCTACCCTATGTTAAATAAAGTTATTCTTACATTGATTCTGAGATTACTGGGCAATTGCGACATCATTTTTGGTACTCAAGTTTGTTGCAGATTTAATTATTTCAAATAGGTAACTTTCATCCTTTTAAGAATAGCTACTCTATTACACCATGCGCGGGTACAAGGGGGCAGGGGCAATTTCCCCCAGACCGAATTTTAACATAAAAAAGGAAAAGAAAGAAAAAAGAAAGAGAAAAGAAAGCAAAGGAAGAAAAGAAGAAATTTTATAAAAAATTTTCCAAAGGAAAAAAATTTTGAAAATCGAAAAAAATCTGAACATTTTCATAGAAAAGATCGAAAAAAAATTTTAGGGAAAATCTGAAAATTTTAAGTAAAAAAATGTCTGTCAATCTGGAAGTTCTTATTATGATAAGAAATTTTCTATTGGAAAAATGACTTAGAATATATCACATTCTGAAACTTTTTTTTAAAACCCTTTTCTAAAAGAAAAAAGCTGATACTTTTTTCTAAAGGAAAAATGTCTCAAAATCTTTAACTTTTTCTATGGAAGATTTTTGTTTTCTTTGTGTTTCAGAATTTAAGACTTTATCTATAGGAAAAAGGTCTCACAATCTGAGACTTTTTCTATAGGAAAAATGTCTCAGAATCTGAGACTTTTTCTATAGGAAAAATGTCTCAGAATCTGAGACTTTTTCTATAGGAAAAATGTCTCAGAATTAGAATTAGAATTTTTCTTTATTTATAAAAAGTTTCTTAGGTATTAATTAACATATTATTAATAATATTTTAAACATATAAAAAAGAAAAATATTAAGAGATTAACGACATGTTTTTCATAAAAACGTCTGTCGAACGATCACAAACAAATATCGGCATTTAATGCAAAAAAATAAAATTTGATTATTAAAATTACGACAAATTTAGTTAAATTCTGATATTAAAAAATTTCTATAAAATAACGCACATTTCAAATATTTTACTAAATTCACCCAGTCTTCTTCATTTCGGCCATTTAATATACGTATCATATCTTCTTCCACTAGGTAATATTTCCGAAAGATAGCATATCTAAATTCTTTTAGCACAGGACAGATACCAAAAAAATGTTGGAATGTTTCATGTTCCTGTAAATTGCACAAATTACAAATCATATCTTCGTTTGCTGCGTCAAATCTGTTATAATTAAGTGAAATTAACCCACTGCGTGCTTTAAATATCCATGTGATTTTATCAGTATTTAAGTCATCATTAAAGTAATGTCTCAGAATCTGAGACTTTTTCTTTAAGGAAAATGACTAACAAGGGAAGTCTCCCTCGTGTCACCCTCCGATCTTCATGAAATTTGGATATGTTGTTAAGAACGAAAATTAATTCGACACGTATTTTTTTAGCGGCCCAAACTCAGTTTTAGTGGGGGTCGATTTGTATGGGGGGAAATTGACCTTTTTCATCCTATTTAAACAAAACGAATATAGGTATGTTTGGTATCAAATTAAAGGTATTAAAAATACCTATCTCGTAGTGCTAACAATGGGCCAAATAAGTTAATATTTTTCGACTTATTAACAAAAATGTCCTAAAATTTTGGTATTTTACTCAATATGACAAAAAGTTATGCATGTTTGGACACGTTCTTAGCTCACGTAGATAGGTTTTCCAAAGACCTTTCATTTGGTATGTAACATGACTTGGTTTCTTTCCATAATATAGGAGATAAACGAAACAAAACTGAAAAATGGCCTTGTCTTCCCCCTCCTTTTTATCCCCTAAATATGAATTTGGGCCCCTAAAAAAATACTTGTCCCTTTATTTTTTCTGATCTACAAAATAAAACCAATTCCATAAAGAACCGCGGGTGACACTAGGGAGACTTTCCTTGTAAGCCTTTTTCTATAAAAAAAAAAATGTCTAAGAATCTGAGACTTTTTCTATATGAAAAATGTCTCAGAATCTAAAACTTTTTCCATACGAAATGTGCAAAAATTATAGAATTTTTCTATACAAGAAAAAGTTCTAAGAACTTGAAACTTCTTATGGGGAAAAGTCTCAAAATATTAGAATTTCTATATGAAAGGGTCTCAGAATCTCAGACTTTTCTGTAAAAAGGTGTCAGAATCTGAGACTTTTAATGTTGAAAAATGTTCTCAGAATCTAAAATAATCTCAGACTTTTTCTATAAAATGGTCTCAGAATCTGAGAATTTATATGTTGAAAAATGTCCTTAAAATCTTGAAGTTTTTCTATAAAACTTTTTCTACAATCTAAGAATCTAAGAAATTTTCTATAGGAAAATTATCTTTAAAATACTTAAGAATTTGAAACTTTTTTTTGTCCGAGGTTTAGAAATCTAATGTAAGACTTTTTCTGTGGAAAAAAGTTCTTAGAATCCGAAAGTTTGTCTATAGGAAAAAAGTCTTAGATTTTGAGATATTTGTGTCTCATATAATGAAATATTTTTTCTAAAATTTCCCAACTAGAGTAAATATTTTTATAAACAATAACCATAATTAACATGGCTTTTGTAAGATAACTTATCTTTTAAAACTTAACTAAAATAAAAGTTTTGATTTTAATTTTTTAACTTTGTTAGTGAACTGCCAACAAATTTATATTGCCAACTTTGAGTATATAAAAAAAACAAGCTCCAAAGGACCACAACTTAATACTTAAGTAGACCATAAATAAACTAAGGTAGCACATAGATAAAAGTATGAATGTGTATGTGTTAAAACCTGAAGATGCACTTACTACAACGGAAACAACTAAAGTGAAAAGGAGCATAAGTAAAAAAGGATAAAAACATAAAATAAACATGTTGAAAAAAATTGTACCAAACAATACAAAGTATTTTAGCAGAAAACATAGAATACAGAATGGTGGAAAAAAGTAATATTTTTTATCTTTGTAGGTCAATTTTTGGACATAAATGCTTGTGCTCTATTATATTAAGTTGTTTTTATTTTTTTCTGTTGCTTTTTTCACCAGCAAATGACCCACAACCAAAACCATGTTCAAAAGACAGGCCGTTCAATTTGTCCTTCGTAGACAAAATGACAGGAAACATGATACAAAAACAGTGAACAAGAGAAGAGTAAAACGAAAATGATACAAGCAACACAAACAACATTTCAAAAAATTACTTTAATTTGCAAAAACAACAAAACAAAAAATAAACCAAAAAAACCCTAAATAAAATGTTGGAAAACATTTTGCTAACAAAACAAAAAGTAATTAATAACAAAATGTTTACACAACTGACCCACATGTAATACAGTATAAATAAATATCTAACTAGTATGTACGTTGTTGTTATTGTTTGATAAAAACGACATGCTAAAACATGCTTCAAAACATTTGACTTTAAAAATATAAACAATAAAGCATATGTGGGTAAAAGAGGGCGTGAAAATAACCAAAATTTTTTTTTGTTTAAAAACTTTATATTAATTATTATATTAATTTTGAAATTCGAATCGAAAATCCTTAGACAACTAACAACAGCTCCTTGGTACATATAAAATAACCAACTTCACAGAGAACTATAAATTCCGACAGTAATCGAAGAAATAAAAAATCAATTGATGTCCTATCAAACAAGAGTTCAAAACCATCCAAATCCTTTAGCGGCAAACACTTCTACTTTTACCCGACTTCGGAGAAGAGCTCCCCAGGACCTACTTAGATGAACCTCTTAAAATGGACAAGAGTATACTAAGGAATTATTTTTATATATATATATATTTTTTTTTTTTTTAAGTTTTAAGTTATTTATGGGATGATCACTGGATAATCACCACGTCATAGTGAAATAATTTTAAGTCACGTGTAATGATTAATATCAACTTATGATAGATTGCATTAATAAATGAATTTAAAAAAAATAATTTTGAAATTCGAAGCACAAATTTTTAAAATTATTCTTATAAAACAAAATAGTTTAAGAATTACTTCTAAAGTAATAATCTTTCAGAAACTTATGACTTACAAGAGAAGTGCTCCAAACCATATGAACCGATCGGTCTGAAATTTAAAATGTATACATATAAAAGAGACGATTTTAAGGTTGGGGTGTCTCAGCTTATCGGTCATATCAGTGTTTAAAAATTTCGTCGCTCCCTTATGAAACAATGTAAACCTTCGGGAAAATTTCTATAACTTCCCAACTAATAGGAATATCATCTAGATCAAAAATACGTGTTAACTTAAATTTAATAAAGAGTATTTCTTTTTATTGATTGTTAAAGTGATTGTTAAGTTTTTAGTGAAAAAAACTCTTTTGATCATTTATAAAAAATAAAAAATATAAATTTTAATTAAAAGTCCCGTAATCCCATTTAACCAATATTTTAACAAAAAATGTGTCTCGAAATTTAAACTTTTTTCTGTAATTTTACAGTTTTTTTCGCAAATGTCAAAAATTTTAAGGTAATTTTACAAAAAAAAAATCTAGTGGTAAGGAGAATTCCTTGAAAGTTTAATAGTGTCAAAAAAAATTATAAATTTACAGTTTAATTAGTAAAAATCTTGTAAAATTACAAAAAAGTTCGTAATTTTTACTAGGAATTCTCTTTAAATAGGAGGTAGCAAAAAATCGAGTAAAGAAACGCGAATTCCTTGGAAGTTTTATCGCGATAAAAAAGTTGTAAATTTACAATTTAATTAGTAAAAAGCTTATAAAATTACAAATAATCTCCAAATTTTTACTAGAAACTATCGTAAATTAGGAGGTAGCAAAAAATAAAAATTATTTTTATTTTTTGAGTGTACTTAATTTATGCTGTCCTAGACCGATATTCTCATGCGTTAAAAATGACAAATGAGGTGAGTATATTGTGGTTGGAAAAACATAAAAAGGCGTGGGAATTAAAAAAAACATCGTATCACCTACAATACAGAAAACTCTAACAAAAAATCTGTAAAACGACTTTCAATTTGAGTTAGCAAACTTTTAGCAAATTTTTTTGCTGAAATTGATATTTTAAGTAAATTCTCTGTCATTTAAATTTTGAAAATAACAAAAAATTTTCTACCATTTTACGGATTCTGTTTGCTGAATTTCGAAGTATTTTTGTGCAGATTATTTTGTTGTTTGACAGAAGAAGTTTGTTGGAACTTTATCATGCAGATTTTTCTGCTTTCTCGACAGATATTAAGTAAAACGAGTCTGGTAAAATCAGCAGATTTCTCATGTTGCTTAAAATCGGTGTATTTTCAGCAGCTTTTTGTGCTGATTGGACAGAGAATTTATTTTGAGTGTACGTTCAAGTACTGGACTCTTCTTCTGACATAAAAAAAATTGTAAAAAAAAAATTATTTTTTTAGGGGTGTTATTAGTTATTTAAGGGAGAACTTTTCCTCATGCCCGATTTAGCCTATTAACGAACATAAATCAGCCCGTTTTTTTATTAAGAAAAACTTTAATTTTATAGAGTATTCCTGATTGTTATATTTTTCATGAATATGGTTAACCTCTCCACCCGTTTTAGGTATAAAGAAGTTTAAAATGCTTTGTGGCAACACACATAGACTTCGATATCCGTTATCAGGAGTCAAAGTGCCCCCTCATTCTAAAACTCTGTACCCGCCACTGTAGAACACAAACATACATAGCAGAAAAAGCATGCATATATCATGCTCATGTACATTAGGGATATAACTTCAGAATATTTTCTGAAAATATCAAATTGGCCCTATGCAGGCGGTGTAGAGCATGAAGAACTACGATGATATGCAGTCTTCCCTTTTCGCTGGCTTAAAAAAAGTTTCAGCATAAACCACTTTGAAGTTTGGAATATACACATTTCTTAAAAAAATAATAATCATCAACTATTATATAAAAACACAAAATTTTCTTTGGTTTCAATATTTTTTCTTGTTAAAAATGGCATTGTCCTATCAAATATCCAAAAGAAAAATACGAAAAACAGACGCACAGTGGAGCAAGATGGACTCTTTTGTAATTTTTTTTAGGCCAACATTTTTAACTAATTTTAAAAATTTTTTCTTTGCTGCTGATACTATATTTTCTAGCGTTTAACAACAAAAAACTAAAAACAGGTTTATGCGGCAGGTTTTTGTTTCGAAATTACCCAAGTAAAGTGGCTTCGGTATCAGTACATCACTGGCCATTACATAGTGATAGGGCCAAAATTTGGTTATGCCCCTAATGTACATACTCGTATATGAAACAAAATAAATTCAAATAAATGAGCTAAATTTTTAAAAGGATTTTATTTGGATTTTCTGTTTATTTTTTGCCCACGAAATCCTTTGAGATAAAGAATAACAAATAATAACTCCATGCATATGAGCCATTCCACACCAAATGTCCAGCGAAAATAGCGTGTGTCTCACGAATTTCTGAATTGGTGGTATTGATAACTCTATATGGAAAGCTTTTTTTCCCCCAAAAATTTACATTTTTGTACATTTTTTTATTTTTATACCCTCCATTCTAGTGATAGAGGGTATATATAAGTTTGTCATTCCGTTTGTAACTCATCGAAATATCGGTCTGGGACCCCAAAGAGTATATATATTCATGATCCCCAATCGATTTTAAGACATTCTAGCGATGTCCGTCTGTCTGTGGAAATGGTGATCATGGCCAAATTATTACAAGGAGATGACTGAAACTTAACATATTAATTGGAAGTTCTCCCGAGAAGTTTGGTATTACATTTGAGCGATATCGTTTCAGCGGTTCAAAAGTTATGAACGAAAATATAAGGACACCTCAAAAATTTTAGTACATTCAACATAACCTAAAAATACAAAATGCTTTAATTCAGCTTATGTGAACATAATTGAACACTAAATGGTATTTAAACAAGTACAAACATATTTTTTGACATCAAAAGAAAAAAATCGCGGGTTTTTTTACCAATTTTTTTTTTCGCGGAAATTTTTTTCCAAAGAATTTTTTTTCGAAAGGTATTTCCTTTTAAATAAAGTTTTTGCAATAATCTGTTAGAAATTTTGGAGGGTATCACTACATTCGGCAAGGCCGAATTTAACTTTTTTACTTGTTTTTTTTTTTTTTAAATTCAGAAGCGCTTTTTTCGTTTTTTTAAGAAAATCGCTTTTTATATCAATGTTGTAATTTGATTGTATTTTCTTGTTTTAACACATCGGATGAGTTACAATTATTTGCAAAAATTTTACTCATACGCTATGTTGAAACAGGAAAATACAAGCAAATTACAAAATTGTTATTAAATTCAATATTCAAATGCGATTTTCTTACAAAAAAAAAAAAAAAACTAAAAACGGGCTTCTGATTTTTTTTTTGGATAGCTAAACACTTATGTCCAAATTTATAATAAATTAAAGCGTTTAATAACAGATTTATTAATCGAATTTCCATATAAAACTGGTTTTATAAACCTTTCCCATCAAAAACTGTATTACCGTTCTGATTAATTTTCCATTTATATAGAAAAGTGTCAAATGTAAGTATTTTTAGTAAAAAATAAATAACTTTTTGCACTTTCCTGTATAAATGTAATTGGAAAAATAATTAGAAGTGTGATACAGTTTTTGCTGAAACTTAAAAAAAATAAAAAAAGTGGCCGTATTTTTGATAAATTGACTTTTATGAAAAGTGGAAAATTTCAGAACAGATTCTGAAAATTTTTCAAAATAAAAATTCTAAAATTTAAATTCAATTTTTGAAATTATAGAGCATTCCGTGAATATATAATCTAGGCAACTTGACACAAATTTTACCATTTTTTCTATATTTAGCCACACTCCCGAAGCCCAGGTTTTCAAAAATTTTAGAACCAAAAACGCAATTTTAGTTTGATTCGATGCAACCTATTCAGAAACTCAGGGGCCACATGTTTTCCTGTAGCGGGATATTTAAACACATGTTTCAGTAGTGTTCTATGAGATTATTTAAAAATGGACCAAAATGACCCCTGAAGTGGGGAAAAGAGGGTTTATATTTTCTAAGAATAGAACCGCTATCAAATTTCACTAAAGACATCATTAGGGATATTTACCTTAGAATTGGATTTCATACCTTTGAAAATGATTTCAAAACTTCAGTGGGCCATAAAAAAAGAACTCGACCTAAGTTTTCAAAACCCTTGTGGAAATTTTGTATTCTATTGCACTCAAAATAATACATTAGTAGATTTACAATTTTTTTTTGCTAATGTTAGTAAGCTAACCTTTAGCAAATTTTTAGTTGATATTAGCTTGTTAGCAAAAATATCTTGCAAACTTCATTTAGCGCATTAGCAATTTTAAACAAAATTTGAACTATTTTTTTTTGCTAAATTTGATATTAAGTTGACCAAATTTTTTGCTAACATTAGTAAAAACAAATTGTATTTTTTTTTTTTTTAGAAAACTTAAAATGGCGCTATCTCGGAAACTGAGCCAGATAGAGCAAAACAGAGGACCCTAGTGGGTCCTAACTTTGGATCCAAAAAAGTTATCATTCCCGAAAATTTTAAAATGCTCATATCTCGGTAAATGTTGCCGACACGATAAGAAGTCCAACAACATTTTTGTAGCCCTCAGCACGTAGAACAAGACCACAAAATAACCAAAAGCTCTCCGAGCAATATTTTTGAAGTTATCGAGTTTTTTAATTCTCAAACCCCCAGTGGTCCCCTAAAATCACGTATCTCAAAAACTAAGAAAGATAGAGCGAAACGGACACAAATTTTGGGTCAAAAACTATGACGATTTTTAAGAACCCAACTAGGTCTAGGCCCATCGGGGTCTGGACCTATCGGGTCCGAACAATGGGGTCCATAAATCTGTATGAACTAAGTTGTTATTATTGTCAATCTCTCTGTAGAAAACTATTAATATGCAATGCAACCAGTAATGAATAGAAAAAACGAATATTTATCAAACACATATCTAATCAATGCTTTGATGTCTAAAGTGCCATCCCACCAGTACCGTTAATGGTATGAAAATATTCGTGGTTCGATTCTGGACTGGGCATTGATATTAATAAAATTCACATATGAGGCATTCCACACCAAATGTCCCGCTACAGAAAAACATGTGTCCCGTAAATTTCTGAATAGGTTTTTTGGATAGCCCTATATGGAACTAAGAAAATTGCGTTTTTGGTTTTTCAATTTTTCAAAAACTGGGCTGAGGAGGCGTGGTCAAATATTGGAAAAATGGTCAAATTTGTGTCGAGTTGCCTTGATTAAATATTTATCACATTAAAACGAAATGCACCACAATCTCAAAAATTTACATTCTTATATAGTTTTGTATGGGTTATCGATTAAAATTTTTTTTTTGGAAAATTTTCAGAACCCGTTCTGAAATTTTCCATTTTTTAAAAAAGTCAATTTATCAAAAATCCGGCCACTTTTTTTTTTTTAATTTTTTTTTTTAAAGTTTCGATGTTTGTCCATCCACACACAAAAAATTCAGAAACACGTTCGTCGTTTTTTTCGAGAAAATCGCATTTGAATATTGAATTTCACGACAATTTTGGAATTTACTTGTATTTTCTTGTTAAAACATGGCGTATGAGTAACAAATTTTTGCGAAACCAAATAAGAAGAAAAATAAATCAGAAGGATATTGATGCATTTACATAAAAAAACTCTTATAAACGCACATCAAGTGATCTTAAGATTTTGAACTCATTTTAGTGTTGATATTTCAGTAAAATTTTTATGAAACTACTCTTACCAGTTTTAGGCATTTAAGAGAGTAATTCTGTATTTTTTTTAATTTAAATTGAAATCTTTATGAAATCTTACAACAATTTTTTTTAACAATTGACGATTTGTTTTCGATATAAACGGCCAGAAGGACATTGATGCATATCTAAAAAAAAACTCTTATAAACGCATCTTATCAGTTTTACGCATTTAAGCATTTTACGCATTTACGCATTTAAGCATTTATGCATTTTGCGCATTTACGCATTTAAGCGAGATGAGTGAATGCTTAAAATTTTCCTTAAGTAAGTTTTTGTGATTTTTAACTATTTTTTTTTGGAATTTTACTGTTTTTTTGAGTTTCCGTTTTCATAGAAAATTTGTTGTTTTTATTATTTTTGTAAAATCATCATCAACGTGAGTGAGCAACCGTGAGCGTAATCAAAAATTGCGTGAGCGTGAGTAGCAGTAAATTGACTCACGTGATTGCACAAGTAAGCTAAAAATATTAGCGAGTCGTCAGTGACTTTAATATTTCTTGCGTGGGTCAAATCGCTTTCACGCCCATCTCTATATTGTACCACACATGAGAAAACAATTAAAATGGGTTCAACTCGTTGTTTCGCAAAAATTTGTTATTCATACGCCATGTTTTAACAAGAAAATACAAGGAAATTCCAAAATTGTCATAAAATTCAATATTCAAATGCGATTTTCTCGAAAAAAACGACGAACGTGTTTCTGATTTTTTTTGTGTGGATGGACAAACATCTAAACTTTAAAAAAAAAATTAAAAAAAAAAAAGTGGCCGGATTTTTGATAAATTAACATTTTTAAAAAATGGAAATTTTCAGAACGGGTTCTGAAAATTTTCCAAAAAAAAAATTTTAATCGATAGCCCATACAAAACTATTTAAGAATGTAAATTTTTGAGATTGTGGTGCATTCCGTTTTAATGTGATAAATATTTAATCAAGGCAACTCGACACAAATTTGACCATTTTTCCAATATTTGACCACGTCTCCTGAGCCCAGTTTTTGAAAAATTGAAAAACCAAATACGCAATTTTCTTAGTTCCATATAGAGCTATCCATACAACCTATTCAGAAATTCGTGCGACACGTGTTTTTTTCGCTGGACATTTGGTGTGGAATGCCTCATATTAGAAAAACAATTACCATTAACAAAAACAAACTGGCATTTAAATCCTACTGATGAAGACAGTTAACTGGAACTGTCCGAAACCGGTAGAGGAATACCAGAAATGTCTATAGCTTTTAGAAATTAAAATTTTTCTTCTACATTTTTCAACTCAAACTAGAGATGCGCGCGTGACACGAATTTTTCGTGATTCACGCATGAATCACGCGTGATCGTGAGTGAAATTTATTTTTACTCACGTGATCGTGAGTGCACGTGATTATAAAAAATAGTTTCGTGCGTGAGCGTGCGTGAGTAATTTTTTTGTCGTGAGTTTGCGTGATTGTTTTGTGCAGTTTGAAACAGAAAACGAGTAAAAAATCGTCATTATATTGAATTTAGAGGGAAATTAATCCAAAATTGTGATTTTTATTATTGTTTTAAGGAAATTCAATACTTTTTGTGCAAGAAATCGAAAGAAGTAAAATAAAAATTTGCTAATTTTAATTTCGTGAGTCTTCGTGAGCGTGATTTTTTCGTGAGCGTGAGAAAAATTTTAGTTACTCACGTGAGCGTGCGTGAACGTGATCAGAGAAAAGAATTTCGTGCGTGAGCGTGCGTGATTAATATTTTTATTTTGTGAGCGTGAGCGTGCGTGAGTCAAAATTCACTCACGCGCCCATCTCTAACTCAAACCCTTATAAAAAAATTTCAGTTAACTAATTTTTAGCAAAACATTTTTGCTAACTTTACCAAAAAAGGTTCAGCAAATTTTCATGTAGGTTTACAAGCTTTTTTGGCTAACATTACAGTTTTTTTTTTTTTTTTGAGTGTGGTAAACATTAATTTTTTGTTGGCCCTATTCAAGATATACTCGGTAACCCCAAATTTGATGCGCAGTGTAATATATTATTTAAAAATAAATAATAATGACTGAATTTCATTGAATTCAAATATACAAATATTTGACTAATATTAATAAACAAAACAATATTAATTTATTATTGGTATTCGAACCAAAAGCCTCCCAACTGTGTTATTAGCTAAGGTTACTGGTCAACTAATACTACATTGGTGAGGCTGGTGGTTCAAATACCGACTCCAGCAGACGAATTTTTCTTTCTTTTATAATTTTTTATGCTTTTTTTATTTTATTTTTTTTTTAATATTTTAATATTATTTTATTTAATCTTGTAGCACAACATAAGTAAGTCATTATTATTGATTTTGAAATAAAATATCGTCGAACTATATTCAATAAATGCCAACTCGAAAAAGCTTACTGTTCAGGAGAGCTAAAAAACTAGTTATTTCGCGTATTATTGCAAAAATAAACAATGTACCTTCCACAAGATGGTTTAAATATTCTAAACAATTTTTACCTATGCAAAAATTTTCATATTTTGCACTTGTTTGCATATTTTTCAGAGATGGCATTAATTACTATATCAAAAAACAAATATTTTTTTAGAGTTGGCATATTTTGTCGGAAAATAAAAATACATTTTTTTTGGAAAAATGTTTAAAATTTTTTTTTTGGTTTTTGTTATCCTTAGTACGGTAATTGCAAAAACTGAACAAAAAATTAAAAATCTTTGCAAATTTTTAAAAGTTACTAGCTCCGAAAGCCTTTTAATCTCAGGGTGGTCAACTTTGGCACTCTGTAACTCACGCTGTATTGCAATAGGGTCACTCCTAACCAGCTATTTTGAAAGCTTATATCATTGACTTTATTTGCCCCATTCAAATGTTTCAATCTGATAAATAGTTTAAAAGTTACATAAATATAAGCAATTTTTTTTTTGCAAACACTATTTACCGATATTTTAAAAATAGCAATATCTCGAGAACCAGTCATTAGATATCAAAATCTTTACAAGATTCGTGTTTAGCATGGCAAATGCAATAAGATATGTGGTCTAATTTTTTTTTAAAAATTTTTTGAAAAATTTTTGGAAATTTACAATGGGAGTTGGCATTTATTTCCACCAAAAAAATATGTACTTTGAGTTAGCCGAATAACAAAAATGGATGTAAAACGACAACAAATTATTTTTTTGCTCTGAAATTTTTATGGCAGATAGGTATTACATAGGGGAGCTATTTGCCATCGGAAACTCATTTCCGTCAAATTTGAGTTGGCATATTTTGAATATAGGTTCACGATATTATGGAAACAAAAATTTATAAAACATCCCAATATGTCTTATCAATGGGTTGCCTTTTTATTGGGTGATATAATCTGACCCATATTTTAAGCTCTTAAAAAAAATCTGTTATTTTAATTATTTTATTAAAATATTTTTTACACACACTGTTATGCATACATTTTGTTTAAATGATAAACGATATAAAATTCTACAAAACGAAAGATGTTAAGTCAAGGTGAATGAGAGGCAAAGAGGCAAAGGAATATGAAAAATAATAAAAACGCACAAAAACTCTCAATATACTTGAAAGAAGCCAAAATCCTTAGTTATTTTTTAATAAAAAATCTGACAAAACAAAAAACAAAAGGAAAACAGTAAAAAACATAAAACAAAATCAGCACACAACACATACAATATACAGACATATAAAAAAAAAAGTTTACTTTTTTTTTTGGCATGTGCCTCGATAATACAGATTAAATATTCAAAAATACACACATACCTAAGTATATGTAAATATACATACACAACAACATAGTAAATAAATATGTCTGTATATTTGTATGAATGTAGATTTTACAAGAAATGGTCGTTGATTGTGACAACACAATATGATGGTAAGAGAATAAATGGTGGCCAAAGAACGAAGAAAAATCAACATCCATTTTAACATACAATTTTTTGTGTAAAACAACGCAAAAAACGCACAGCATCTAAACGAGCATGAACATTAGGTTGGACCAATTTTAAGTTTTTAGAAAAAAAATAATAACATGATTTCAAAATATATCGGTTAAAATGCTTTGGGGCTTTTGTAAGCTTTTAAAAATCCTTGGTTTTGAAAAATTAAATCTAATTCAAAAATTTTTATCAAATTGCATCCCGTTTGACGTTAGAAACAAAAACAAAACCATTTAATCGAATCACATACAAATGAACTCAAAATGTTTTGAAATTACGCTAAACGTCATAATATTCTGGTCTTATCCTAAGACTTCATCAATTTTTTTTTTATTTTGCCAATATTTTTTTTTTTTTAATCTCACGTTTGTAAAATCAAGACTTTTTTTTGACCCACAGCAGGTGATTTTAATAAAAATTCAAAATTTCAAAAAATCAAAAAAATCAATCCACCCTAATCTTTACACACTAAATACAAACAACTTTAACAAAATAAATAAATAAAACGCAAACGAACGAACAAAATAACTAACTAAACATACAGACAACAACAAAATTTTGATAAACAAACGCCCACATTTGCATCAAAAAGTAAGGATGTTGAAGAAAATAAAGGACCCAACAACAATTCCGACAAATTTCATACTCGTAAGTGGATATCGCCACTAGAAATGTAATCGTCCGTAACCTGCAAAAAATGTTTATACAATCAAAGTGTTTACTTTTTCATTCCATGGGAAACGTATCGAAGTGACGATCTAGGACCTAGTAAGGAATAAATATGAGGCATTCCACACCAAATGTCCCGCTCAGGGGTGTATCCAGGATTTTATTTCGGTGGGGGCCCAACAGTTTTTTCAATTTTTTTTTACAAAAAATTTACATAACAACACATGTTATAGAATTTTTCTCAATCTTTTCCTTGAACTGAATGTAACACAATCAGATACTTAATTTTTGTGTAAGTTTAAAACTGTTGGGGCGAAAAAAAAAAATAAAAAATATATATTTTTAAATTTTTTGAGAGACTTATGGCCGTAATTTCAACAAGCAGATAACTATCGGTGCACACTATCTACCGTGTAAGTAAAATTTCGTATACTTAACTGTTAGGTAAATATAATTTTCAATGTTATTTTACCGGCTAGGTAAAGATATTTATTAGGTATTTTACACCCGTAGTTACCTACTTGTTGAAATTACGACCATTAAGCCTATTTGTAAATTGTATTAGATGCTGATACATTTTTACAAGGAAGATTATCAGAATTTTATTTTTTTTTTTTGCAAAGAAAAGTTTAAGATTCTATGACAATTTCCAGTTAAGACAGTTTTTGTTATAGAAAAAGTCAAAGATTCTATATCATATTTTCAGTGGTAAACGTTTCTCGGGAAAAAGTCACTTTAGAAAATGATTCCATAAAAATATTCATAAAATACTTTTCCGAAAGAAAAGACTCCAATTGTAAGACATTTTCCCAGAATCTGAGATATTTCAAGTCTAGCACATTTTCTCAGATTATGAAACATTCTACACAAAAAGTTTTAGATTCTGAGAAAATCTTCACTTTTTCTATAAGAAAAATAATTCAGATTCTGAGAACTTTTTAAAAAGAAAACAGTATAAAAAAGTCTTATTGTTAGATTCTAAAACCTTTTTCCTAAAGAAAAATTCTTGGATCTGAGAAAATTTTCCTATAGAAAAAGTCAAAAATTCTTAGACATTTTTCCTATAGAAAAAGTTTCAGATTCTTTGACATTTTTCCTACAGAAAAAGGTTCAAATTCTGAGAAATTTTTCGTACAGAAAAAGTCTCAGATTCTTTGACATTTTTTCCATAGAAAATGTCTCAGACTCTCATACATTTTTTCTACAGAAAATTTATTAGATTCTGAGACATTTTTCCTATCGAAAAAGTCTCAGATGCTGAAACACTTTTCCTATAGAAAAAGTCTCAAATTCTTAGACATTTTCCTATAGAACAAGTCGCATATTCTAAGACATTTTGCCTATAGGAAATTGTCAGATTTTGACACATTTTTCATATAGAAAAAGCCTCAGATTCTGAGATATTTTTCCTAAAGTCCCAGATTCTGAAATATTTTTTCCATAGAAAAATACTCAGATTCTGAGACATTATACTTACAGAAAAAAACATATTTTTACAATAGAAAAAGTCTCAGATTTTGAGCATTTTACTATACAATAAGTCTCAGCTTGTGTCTCTAAAACATTTTCCCTATACACAAAATCTTAGATTTTGAGATAATTTTCCTTAAGAAAAATTCGTCGATAGTCGAATTTAACTTTTATACTTGTTTACTTTATTTCTGACATAATATGGGAAGTATAAAATCTTTAAACTAGGCGTTGATCCAGGGGGATGCATTCCCCATACTAAATCCTTAGAAAATATTTTGAAACATATTAGACTCTAGATGTAAGAATTTTTTGATTAAATTTTTTTCTGAAATTTTAAGAATTTTTCTGTTTAAAAAGCTTCTTAGAATCTTATAACTTTTTTGTGGAAAAACGTCTCACAATCAGCCACTTAAAATATTTATTTAGATAAAATGTTTCAAAACCTTCCAAGATTTAAAAAAAAATCTCAGAATCGGAAAAAAGTTTCTCCCCAAAACCAAAAGTTAGATTCGCACCTGACTTCAACCCAAGGGATAAAAAATAGTTTTTTTTTCGCCCATTCCTCATTAATGGGCGTGGTTATGAAAAATTTAATTTCAATAACAATAAATTTGTATTCTTTTAGTGAAAAATCTAAGCCAACGATATGTTCATGATCCTCTATAGATTTTAAGACGATTTTGCAATTTCAGACGATGTGATTCTCTTACAAACTCGATATACCACTGAATATTTGATTTTTTTTTTTTCAAAAAATATATGTTTGTATCGTTTAAATTGACACCAAACTTTGAAAATATTTTATTTTTAGGTGGAATTTCAATTTAAAATATTTTAACTCAACCCGTGCAATGCCGGATGCAAATTATCTAGCTTACAATATGTTTTTATGTCATACAAAACCCCAAATTTTTTCTGCACCAGATATTAAACAACATTTTCAAAGTAACAATTCTATTAAAAATTCCAAACAGCAACATCTTCTTGAAAACGAATAAACCGAATAAAATTTAAACCTTAAAAGGTTCACGATTCTACAATCTTTAGAAGAAAAACACAATATAGAATTTGTAAACGAACCAAATTAAAACCAAAAAAAAAAAAATTAAAAAACGGAGCTCCAAAAACTGTTTTGGGACAAGAAAATTTAAACTTTAACCACCATTACTACACTACTACTGCCGCTGCTGTTGCTACTGACAACGCCACCGCACAATTCAACAGCCAACAAAAGTATCTAAACCAAGCCAAAAAGAAATATCAAGATCCGTATTTAACATTTAAACATTTGTTAAATTTTTCAATACACATTTTCCCTAACGCATACGACAAACATTCACAGCAAAAACACACATACAGACAGCATTGTAAAGATTTTCCCTTTTAACAAAAAACAGACTGTTTAAATTTTAAACAAGCTGTGAAACATTCACTGCTACTTTACTGCCTTTTTCACCAGCACTCACACACACACACACACACACAAACAGGCAAACAACCAAATATTCCTACTTCATACATATAAAATAAGAAAATAGGAAAAGCACCAAAGAAGAACGTGCAATAAAATATATGGATGTATGTATGTATATTAAGGTCGCAAATATTTTTCCAACTGATTGTGAGAGTAGATTTTGGGAACATATATCAAGTTTTTGCAAATATTGCTCAAAATTTTTAATATCTTGTGTAGATTATGGAAAGTCATAAAAATTATGATTTTGAATGCTGATCTTCATTTTTGTTCTAAAATCCCAAAATTCAAAAGTTTATTATTTTTGAGAGCCCACCATAAAATCAGAAAATTTTAAATTTGAGTGAAAAAAATAAAAGTGACAAAACAAAAAATGATATGGAAAAATAACGTTTTAACCCTCTAATAAGCAGCCCCTCCCCTAGACGGGGTGTTCTAAATAAACCCAAAATGCATCAGATGAAGCAGCAAATTACCAGATGAAGCAGAAAATAATAACGTATAGACCATTTGCAGGGGTGGTTTGAGAGCAGCCCCTACCCTAGACGGGGTGTTCTAAATAAACCCAAAATGCATCAGATGAAGCAGCAAATTATCAGATGAAGCAGAAAATAATAACGTATAGACCATTTGCAGGGGTGGTTTGAGAGGTAGAATTTTGTATATCATGGGAGTAGGGAGACAACTTTAGGGGAATCACAATGGGCCTTATGGCCTCCGAGTGAATTCGCCAAATCAGCGGACGCCCATCCAAATTAACCTTACCTAACCTTTGCAGAATTTTACAGGCGACAATAAAAAAGCAGGAAATGATTAAAAATATTGTAGCAGGTCTTTATTTTTTTGAAATTTTCAAACAAAATTTGAATTATTTTATGATTGTTTACAACAACCACATGGAAAAAAATGAGTTATGATTGAGTTATGACTTTTTTTGTGAATAGGCCCCTAAATTTAAAAAATATTGAACTTCATCGGAAAATGTTTCACTTTTTATTTTTTCAATCGATGGGCAATTCCAAAAATAGAGCAGATTTACGGCATTTTTTAAAATAGTGTCATCAGATTTAATTGAACGTCGGCACATAGATTACATACACTTTTATGATATACTAGCGAAACCTAATTGTAAGTCAAGAAAAAATGTACCAGAATCGGAAAAATTAAACATAAATGTTATCCTATTATGGGTTTGTATATAAATATATAAAAGTCTCTATAGCAAAATTAAGCAAGTTTCAAATACAGCAAAATTTACAGCTTTTAAAGAGGTCACAAATTCACATTCTACACTGACTCGATTTTAGATTTGTTGTTGGTTGTTTCAGTACCAAAAAATATAAAAAAAAAATAAGGCGGCCTATGCCAAGGAGTTTTATCGACAACCTCTATATCGTCGAACTATATTCAATAAATGCCAACACAAAAAAGCTTACTGTTCAGGAGAGCTAAAAAACTAGTTATTTCGCATATTATTGCAAAAATAAACAATGTACCTTCCACAAGATGGTTTAAATATTCTAAACAATTTTTCCTATGCAAAAATTTTCATATTTTGCACTTGTTCGCGTATTTTTCAGAGATGGCATTTATTACTATATCAAAAAACAAATATTTTTTTAGAGTTGGCATATTTTGTCGGAAAATAAAAATACATTTTTTTTTTGAAAAATTTTTAAATTTTTTTTTTTTTTGGTTTTTGTTATCCTTAGTACGGTAATTGCAAAAACTGAACAAAAAATTAAAAATCTTTGCATATTTTTAAAAGTTACTAGCTCCGAAAGCCTTTTAATCTCAGGGTGGTCAACTTTGGCACTCTGTAACTCACGCTGTATTGCAATAGGGTCACTCCAAACTAGCTATTTTGAAAGCTTATATCATTGACTTTATTTGCCCTATTCATTATGTTTCAATCTGATAAATAGTTTGAAAGTTACATAAATATAAGCAATTTTTTTTTTGCAAACACTATTTACCGATATTTTCAAAATGGCAATATCTCGAGAACCAGTCATTAGATATCAAAATCTTTACAAGATTCGTATTTAGCATGGAAAATGCAATAAGATATGTGGTCTAATTTTTTTTAAAAAAATTTTTGAAAAATTTTTGGAAATTTACAATGGGAGTTGGCATTTATTTCCACCAAAAAAATATGTACTTTGAGTTAGCAGAATAACAAAAATGGATGTAAAACGACAACAAATTATTTTTTTGCTCTGAAATTTTTACGGCAGATAGGTATTACATAGGGGAGCTATTTGCCATCGGAAACTCATTTCCGTCAAATTTGAGTTGGCATATTTTGAATATAGGTTCACGATATAATGTTTTTTTATTTGTATTTTTTTTTATTATTATTCTTTTTGTAGTATTTGTATTTTTAATTTTCATATAAATTTTCTGTTTACGAAGCCAACAACTATGGAGAATGTATGTCTTTATGTATTTATTGTTAGTATTTTTCGGTATGAATGAATCGAATTGAATGGAGTGAAGTGTAATGGTATGGTATGAACGTGAAGTGCTATTTTTTTTTTAGAATGACAATACGATTACCGAAACATAAACATACAGTTGTGTTAACCAACGAAAAAATAAATTTTGATTTCAATTTAATAAATTTTTCACCTGGTTTATAAAGATGATTAAATATTTGAATTGTAACTTTCCCCAGTTTTATGATCATTTTTTAGTAGAGTTTGCAACACATCGGCTGAAAAGTCTGTAGGATGACATATAGGTGGCGCCAATTATGAAAAATTCCCCAACCTTCAGATGAAACCTGTTGAAATTTCATGAACAAGTTTCAGCTATTTAAGTGACGCTACTTTTGCGATTTTGAAAACATTGGACTCAAAGCAACTTCGTATCATGATTTATTATTGCTTTTTAGCGCGAAAAACAGCGTTCTACCCAAAGTTTGGCTTAATAAGTGTTATTCGAAATCTGATCCATCGAGACAAATGGTAGAGAAGTGGTTTGCTGACTTTAAACGTGGTCATACAAACACCGATGACGCCGAAAGATTTAGTCGCCTTACAGAGGTTGTGATACCTGAAAACATCAAAAAAGTTCACAAAATCGTTTTGGCAGGCCGTAGAGTGAAGTTGCTTTATATAGTTGATATCTTAAAAATATCTAAGGAACCGGCCTACCACAGAGTAAATTTCATTCGAAAGTGGTTTCAAAGTTTTCCTCTAAAACTTAAAACCAAATGATTTTTCAGAATGAAACCACTTCCATTCATTGAATTTCAACTTGTTATTTGGAATAGAGTTTATTCCGAAAAAAAAATAATCCTTTTGTGTTTACGAGTAAACCAATTTGTCCACTTCCGAAGGGAATTGAGTCTGTTTTTTATTTTTTTTATTTTTATTACATGACCCTACGAAACATTTTTATGCCAGAAGTAGTTCTTCACTTAAACAAAGGGGATTATGATTTTTTTTACCTGCCCCTGTTTGTTTATTAATTTGACGTTAAACGCGAGTGGTGACCGTGACAACAGAATTTAACACTTTTTCTTGTTTTTTTCAGATTTTCCATCAAAAAGCGCAAATTTGCCCTACTTTTTTCTATCAATAACATCAATTGCATTATTTTTGCCCACAACTGTATACATATTTGTTATATGTGGCATTTTCATACATAAATACATACATATAAATATTTTTGGTATATACTACAGTTGCCAATTTTGTAAATTAATTTTTATGCTGATTTATATTTGGATAAGAAAATCAAGTAAAAGAAGAAGCAACAGCAAAACATTTTAATAATAAGTAATTAGTTTGGGAAATGTAAAACGGAAATTTTCATATTTTACGGATAATATTAACATACATACGTTCATTTCAGTTTATTCCTTTTATTTATTTCTTCATTCATTCAGCATTTTATTGATCACATTAATAAGAACTGATTATAATTACGGGAGGTTTAAAAATAACAAAAATATATTTGTTTACATTAGATAGGTATCAATTTAAACGTTTATGACACAATTATATGCCTAAAAAATATTATTTATGATTTTCAAATAAAAATATGTATCTTAAATATAAAAAATAGGTACACAAAATCATTAAAATAGCTTTCTGGAAAATCTAATTTTTTGAAAAACCCTAATATAAATTAGGAAAAGTGCTATCTAATAATCTAATTCTGAAAATTATTCGTTTTTAATACATCTTTGCATGTCCCGAAAAATTTCAAAATTTATTCTGTAGAAACTATAAATATTCACATATGGGTAAAAATATATATAACCATCTGACCGATCTGCATCACCCTTTCAGAACTGGATAAAAATTGGTTTAGATGTTGTATTCAAGTAGGAAAAGAAAAATTCCAATTTTTGTGCCGCTGGACCAAATAGTTCCGGAGATACCACGGTTTGAAAAATGAAAAAATCATAAATATCTTACTGAAGTGGTCATACGTTTTTTACCATATCTCTGTCAATCTTAATGATACGAATCTCAGTGATATCTCATTTTAAAGGTAATGGGGTCCAAATTAAAATAAAATTTAGCAAGATTTTTTTTGTTGATGCTTAAATGTCATATTTAGGAAATCCGTGGTTTAAGATGAAATATCTCAAAAAAGAGTATTTTTAAATCTTTTGAAAAAATATATGTTAATCCTTTATCCCTTCTTTATACTTATGTTCAAACCATTGAGTGGTATCTCAACTGGTTCTCGAGTTATGGAAAAAATTGTTACACCGCATTAGAAACAAAGTGTGGCATGACAAATGCATCAACTTTAAGAAATGGAATTTTTTTGCAAATAACACTAGAACAAGTGCTTATTTCGCAACTTTGAGATCATATTCGTAATCTAGATCCCAAAACCTATTAGAATCGAAGAACATCATCTCTGACTTGTCAACTTTAAAAATTTTTGTAAATTTAACCATGAAAATAACAAATTTTTCCTAATGCGGTGTAACAATTTTTTGCATAACTCGAGAACCAGTTGAAATGCCAATCTACGTTTTGAACATACGTATAAAGAAGGGATAAAGGATTAACATATATTTTTTCAAAAGATTTAAAAATACCCTTTTTTGAGATATTTCATCTTAAACCACGGATTTCCTAAATATGACATTTAAGCATCAACAAAAAAAATCTTGCTAAATTTTATTTTAATGTGGACCCCATTACCTTTAAAATGAGACAGAGATATGGTAAAAAACGTATGACCACTGCAGTAAGATATTTATGATTTTTTCATTTTTCAAACCCTGTTATCTCCGAAACTATTTGGTCCAGCGGCCCAAAAATTGGAGTTTTTCTTTTCCTACATGAATACAAGTTTCATCAAGTTTGAGAGGGGTCATGTCCAAAATGCTCATTTTATTGGATGGTTATAGATGGATTTACCCATATGAAGTTTTTAATTTCAAACTTACCACGAAAAAAAATGTTGTTGGATCAAAGTCAAACTTTGGGAGCTTATTGCCCTATATGAAAGTAACAAATCGTGGAACAAAAGTTTTCGTTTATCGGAGAAATGGGCGAGATAAGCGTGGTCAAAAATGGTAAAATTGAGCAATTTTTGAATGGTGTCGCTTTATATTTAATGTTTTCTATAGTAACTCAACGATTCTGAAATTTTCGAAACACATCTTATTTATAGTGTTTTGTATGGGCTATCGATTGGCATTATTAGTTTTTGGGAAAAATTCAGAACTATGTCTGAATTTTTCAAATGAAAAAAAAAATTAATGTAGCAAAAAACATGCCATTATTAATTTTTTTTTTTAATTTATATTAAAGTTTATTTCATTCTCTACATCATATCAAATTTTCAGAGAGCAGATATTTTTGGTTTTCGAGAAAATTGGCTTTAAAGTTTGAATGTCTTATTTTATTTTCCATATCACTCATACGCCACGATACATTTATTTTTGCACTTGCCAAAAACTTGTGTAATTCTGTTAAGATAATTGATTTAGAGCTGATTTGTAGAGTCCAACCGAATATTCGGTTTAGGTCTCGACTTCGGCCGAATAATCATATTAAAAAAATAATATTTAAATCAACTTAAAAAAAATTTAATTTAAAATTTAAAAAAATAAAAATGGCGTGTTTTTTGCTACATCAATTTTTAGTTTTCATTTGAAAAATTCAGACATTGTTCTGAATTTTTCCGAAAAACAAATAAGGCCAATCGATAGCCCATACAAAACACTATAAAATAAATGTGTTTCAAAAATTTCAAAATAGTTGAGTTACTGTAGAAAAAATTAAATATCATGCAAAAATTACTCAATTTTACCATGTTTGACAACGCCTATCTCGCCCATTTTTCCGAAAAACGAAAACTTTTGTTCCACGATTTGTTGCTTTCATATAGGGCAATTAGCTCCTATTTTTTTCCAAAGTTTGACTTTGATCCAACAAAATTTTTTTTTTCGTGGTACATACGTTTGAAATAAAAACCTTCATATATAAAAAACAATTTCCATTAACAAGAAAAAACGACATTTAAAATCCTACTGATGATAACACTAACTAGAATGTTTGAACCCGGTATGTGAATACCAGAAATGTCTATAAATTAGAGAAATTCAATTTTGCTTCCCCATTTTTTCAACTTGAACCCTTAAAACAAATATAATTAGAGCCCGAGCTCAATGTGTACTTACAGAAAAAAACAATAAAAAAATATTTTGTTTTAAGCATATTCATAAAAATTGTAATTTATTTTTTTTTAAATTTAGTATGTTTTTGCCCAAAACTCAAAACTTTGACCGATTCTAGATGGGTCACATTTTTAACCTATTTGACCCATAATTTTAGAAGTTACTTATTTTAGGTCATTTAATATATCAAAGCTTCAGGAGGAGCAAAAACCATAAAAATCTTAAAATAAGGACCACTCTAGCAAACATAACTATTTTTTTTTTTTAATTCCAACGGCCACATACATTTGATTTGTTATTTCCAGAAAGTCCTTATATTATAATTTTTGGGGCATTCTTCATATCTATCCTGAGCTTTTTTTCTTTAATTTTGGTCGAAGTTTCGTATTTTTATACCCTCCACTCTAGTGATAGAGGGTATATATAAGTTTGTCATTCCGTTTGTAACACATCGACATATTGGTCTAGGACCCCATAAAGTATATATATTCATGATCCTTGATCGATTTTAAGTCGATCTAGCGATGTCCGTCCGTCCGTCTGTCTGTCTGTCCGTTGAAAATACGCTAACTTTTGAAAGACTTTACCGAGGCTCCCGAAGTTTGACATATATGTTGGCCATTTACCGGGTCTGGTTGGTATTGCAATCCTACGAAATCGGTCAAGTAGTTCAAAAGTTATGAGCAAAAGAGTAAATTTCGGCAAAGGTATTTTGCAAATTTACGTGATTAAAACTACTCTAACTTTCGAAAGACATTCTAAGGGTGCTGAAGCTTAGCATATATATTTGTCGTTCTCCAAGGCTGTTTGGTTTTAAATTTCAACAAAATCGGTTCAGTGGCTCAAAAGTTATAAGCAAAGCTATGAATTTCAGATTGGTTTCACCTTAAACTGTTGAAAACTCGTTAAACAAGTTTTTAAAGCATGGTGAAATACTAGTTTTTTTAAAACTTGTTGTTGTTTGTTTTCCTGCCGTGGTCTGCAGTTTAGTTTGTTTACAATTTGTCTTACAATTTGTCTTCCAACCGCTCATTTTTTTCTGAAAATATTTGCGGACACTCATCTGAACACATACTATTATTGTCGCCATTTGCATTCGGTCGTTAGACAAATTGTAAGATTTGTCTGTCGTCTGATTGGCGCTTTAGACAAGTAAATATTTGATGTGGGATAACCTGTCATGATCAGATAGAAAAAATAAGACGGTCGTAAAAAAATTAATTAAATTTGCTATTATTTCAATGATTTGGAGTGGAATATGAAAATATTATAACAAATATATCTGGCAGTAGCCTAAATTTTATAACGGTTTAGTGTTCCTAATAAATTAATTACCAAAAATTCATCATTGCTGTTCTGGTTTTCCGAAAACGTGTAATCGCCATTTTCTTAAAGAAAAAATTAACAAAAATAAAATACATAAAATAATTTTTTTAACCGCAGTAACATAATATTTTTTTTTATACATAAATAAAAAAATGCCGCCAAAAACTGCTATTCAGTGCCCAGTTTGCAAACACACTGTTACAAAATCCCTTGGTAATATTGGTTGTGGAGTATGTGACTCTTACTTTCACCCCAAATGTACAGGCCTTCCAGACAATTCGTATGCAATCATAAAAAAAAATAACTCAACATTTGTATGCAGATCTTGCTACAATGCAGATGCTCCGCAAAACGTAATTGGAAATGATGACATTCTGAAGCGTATGGAAGAGATACAAAAATCAATTGAGAACAAGCTCGACAAGAATAGATCTGACATTGAGAGTCAAATGATCCATGGTTTTTCGAATTTGGAGACAAAAGTTGATGGTCTAATTGATAATTTACGTAATGAAATGGGTGGAGAAATTAACCAATTAAAATCTGATGTTAATCATTGCTATTCCATTGTTAAAGAGGTAGATAAAGCAACTAGTGCAAAAGTAAATGTCCTAGTAGCAAGAAACAACGTGTTGGAGAGGCGTCTCAACAGATCTGATATTCTTTTCTTTGGGCTGCCGAATGATATGGAAAAAATACGTGATCATGTTATTAAAATTGGGCAGTTGTTCGGAATGGAGGTAGCAATATCCGACATAAATCATTGTTGCTACATAAAAAATCAAAAATGCATTTTAGTAAAATTTAATTCGGTTCACATAAGGGACACTATTATGAAAAAATATTATGAACTTAAACCGATTATGCTTAAAGATGTCGTGAATATAGATGAGCATGGAGTTTCCGAAGTTGTTGATGAACGTGAAAATGCTGGTGATATTGTTGATGCAAATGTGGAAGGCGATAATGGTGAAAACGTTGGTGCTATGAGTGAGCCTCAAGTGTACTTGAAAGATAATTTATCTCCTGCTGCAAAGAAGTTAAAATACATTTGTCATAAACTTTTATTAAAAAAACAAATCAGTAAATTTCAATTAAAAAACATGGATAACCCTAAGGTTAAAATATTTAAACCTGATGGCTCATCCGAATACATGGATATTCAACAATGTGCTAATTTACTCGATAGTTGCTTGAGCACAGATAATGTTGGAACACAGCAAGTTCATTCTCAGCATAGACAACAACAGCAAAACAATGATTAAAAATCCAGATCATTTAAAGTAATTTCTTATTATATTTTGTTTTTTTTTACAATGTAATTGATATGTGGTTACACGTTATTGCAAAATTATACATAAATCATATGCTTATTAGTTTGTAGAATGGCATGATAAAGGAAGGTGATATTTTTTTTTTGTTTACATTTTTTTTGTTTATCTAAACTACACTCAGATAAATATTACAATTGTTCGTAAACACAACGGTAACCGCTGGCTTCAACTTCAAATGTAATTGATTCTGTGTGAGAAATATAAAACATCTATTTTTTTTTGTAGTTTTACAGGCCTATTCACAGTTATGACTGGTTATGACTAATTTTATTATTTTCAAACTTCATATTCCCTGTGTTTGTTGTAAACAAAATCATAAAAAGTCTCAAAATTTAAAATTATTTGTCAATTTTGAGACAATGTGGGTAGCAGGTCTTTATTTTTTTGAAATTTTCAAACAAAATTTTAATTTTTTTATGATTGTTTACAACAACCACATGGAAAAAATTGAGTTATGATTGAGTTATGATTTTTTTTTTGTGAATAGGCCCCTTAATGTTTTTACGAAACAAATTAACACGAAAGTATTATAATGTAGTAACATTCAGTTTTAGAAGTTTTTTATTTTTTATACCCTACACCACTATGTGGTACAGGGTATATTGAGTTTGTGCTGATGTTTGTAACTACCCGAAATATTGGTCCTAGACCTACCTTTAAGTATACCGATCGACTCAGAATTACTTTCTGAGTCGATTTAGCGATGTCCGTCCGTCCGTCCGTCTGTCCGTCCGTCCGTCCGTCCGTCCGTCCGTCCGTCCGTCCGTCTGTCCATCTATCGGTTTAAGCACGATACAGGTCGCAATTTTCAATCAATTGACTTGAAATTTGAAACTTAAGCATCTTTTGGACCAAGGACGAAGCCTATTGAAATTGGAGAAAATCGGTACATGTTAAGACCTAGCCCCCATACAAACGCCCCCTTTGGATTCGGCTTAAATGACTCTTATAACCGTACTATAACAGGTATCGCTTTGAAATTTAGCAGGTAATCAAATTTTGTATGCACAAATCACCATTCCAAATTTCAAAGGAATCGGATAAGTCCTTCTGGTAGTCCCCATACAAACCGCCCTCCCGATATTCACATAATTCCCTCAAAATTCATAAAAATGGAAATATTTGATAAAAATTTGTATTTTTAGGTGTTAAACGTGTACTTTAGTAACCTTATAAAATCGGAATATAATTGGACCATTTTTGGACTTACAATAGTCCCCCATATAAAAATTTCGACCGATATTCAGTTAAATCGGTCTATTGACAAAAAAATAAACTAATTCCACTTAAATTTGATATGTGTGTGTTTTCTACACTAAATAAATATCTAACAAAAGACAGATCCAATCGGTCTATGTTTGGACCTGGGACCCATTTTTCGGAAAACACTGGTGTAGGGTGTCATATGGTCGGTCTTGACCGACTATAACTTTCTTACTTGTTTTTTATTAACTGTTATCTATCCAAAGTTTTAACTTAAAGGAAAAAATAAAAACTTTAGGTTGTTTTTTATTTCTCTCTCTCTCTCTCTCTCTCTCTTACAAGATTAAAAATAAAAAAAATAACATACGATAATTAAACCTTTTAACTTATTATTTGCAGCTGTTACTTATGTTTTTTGTTTATTTATTTTTTTTCTTGTGTTTTGGTAAATTCTTAATTTCTTTTTTTTTTATACAATAACTAATTTATACGCTTTTTCTTCTTCAACTGAATACCTTAATAGCTTTATCTTTGCGTACACTCAAAAAAAAAAAATTTGTAAAGTTAGCAAATTTTTTCTCGTAATTCAAGTTTACTACTTGATTAGCAAATTTTTAGTTGAAATCAGCACTTTAACTAAATTTTTAGCTAAATTCACTTTACAATTATACAGTTTTTTTACAAATTTTGAATTAATTTTTTTTGTTAATCGCAAAATTGAGTTTACAATTTTTTTTACAATTTTTTTTGCTAATTTTAACTAACTTGTTTGCTATTTTTTTAAAAAATTGCCAGTTAAAAAGCGCCATCTAGCGAAAAGAAGAAAATTTACATTCTTGTGTCTTAGGTAACAGTTTAAAAAACGCCATCTAGCAGAAATATTACTGCATCTTCTTAAATATGTATTTGAAAAAATACAATTTTTTATTACATTGTAGTGGATTTGAAAAATATTTAATTTTAGAGGAAACTAAATTGCAATAATCTCTGGTTTATTATCTGGAGGCAAAAATATCTGTCTTTTATAAATTTAAAGATAAATGTTTTATAAATTATTTAATTTTACAAGAGAAACGAAAGATAATAAAAATGTTACAAGTGTTTCATAAATAAGGGTTATTTTTGTGTTTTACAAAAAGGCTGTTTTTTTCTATTCGTTTTTTACCTGTTGGTTGATAATGCAATTTCGCGAAAATTAGCATAGTGGTTCTCTCTCACTCCCTTATATGTTTGTCTTTCTTTTGCAAACAAAATTTATTTTGTTCCAGAGTTGTCGGCCTTAAGTTTTAACATTTTCAGAGTCAACACAAAAAATATCCAAAATCTCAGAACTACCAACTTTTTTTAACTCATTTAATATATTGTAAACAAAACATTCTAAATAACCAAATTATTACTTAAGTATATTTAATCGGCGTAAGGTAAGTTTTTAGTTAAAGCTTCAGAAATTTGTAGATACCACAATATATATACCTTGCACCACAGAGTGTTTTTGTTTATAACCCGAAATATTAGTTCGACTCAGAATGGGTATTCAAACTTCACAAATTTAAAGAAATCGGACCAGTTCCGCCAGTAGTCTTCATACAAACCACCCTCCCCATATTTACATAAATTTTCAAATTTTATATAAAAAGAATAATTATATATTTTTTAATTAATTCTTAAATTATAAATATTTTTTGACAAAAAAAAAAATATGTGACAACAAAAAAATTTCGGCTTTACTGCCTTTAAATTTTTTAAATAAAATTTCTTAGATTCTGAAATATTTTCCTTTAGAAAAATTCTGAGATTGTGCGGTATTTTTTTTAATACACGGCAACACTGTTTTCATTTACAAAGCAATGTTGAAAATTAATCGTTTTTCTCACTAAAAGTAGCGTTTTTAATTTGTCTACCATTTAAAGTAGCGTTTTTCATTTAGTAAGCGATAAAATTTATTTTAAAATTTATAAATTGCTATTTCTTACATAAGTTAACAACTCGCTAAAAAGTTGGAAGAGACCAAAAACAAATTGATTTTACACTTTCAATGTATTTGTATTAGTATTTTTATTTTAAGTAATAACTGGGGCTGCAATTTTTATGCAAATGCATTAGAACGACTCACCTTAAAAAAAAGTTAAAGTTGTACCCCCCTCAAAATGAAGTTTGACATGTTTTATGAAGATTCCCAAAATATTTCGGCTCTGGCGATAATCTCCCGTGAGCTAAACCGCGTCAAAAAAGGGTCCAAAAATGGTATTTTTCATGAATAAAAAATTCAGTAAATTTTTTTTGTCCAATGAATGACCAAATATAATAGATATTTAGGAATTCTTTGATTCTGCATTAAAACATTTTAAAAAACTAAGTTAGTTTAACTAACCACAGACTCGAGATAACGAGATGTTTATGTCAGTTTTTTGATGCTTTTCAATTCGATTTTACTAAAAACTTAAATAACTTTGGTATTTTTGGTCCGATTTTCACTTCTAATACATCGTTAGAAAGGTGATGACCACCGCTTGGGATTTTAGTCAAAACTAACCCTTAACTGCACTGTCTTACTTTTTTTAACATTTACTACGACATCATTAAAAAACCATTTTATAACCACAAAAAGCATATCATTGTGCAGGAAACACGTTAAATAAATATATTTGTAGGGCATATTTTACATTTTTTAGCATATATTTTCGATTTTTAGTGCATGGAAATGCCCTAGTAATAACTATACAAAATATGTTACAAATTTTATATTGACATAAAAAGTAAAAATGGGTAAAATTTAGCTAATTTGTATTATCTTGAACAAACATTGAACTCCACCAAAGTCATATACAAAAATCCGTTTCCCAAGTAAAAAAAAATAAATTTTTGTTAAGAATAATAAATTTCATTTGTGAAGCTAAAATTAAATTTTATAAGATATCTCTCAAGATTGTCAAAAAAGTAAACGAAAATTCAAGCAAATAGAAAGGTTTATTTTGCATATAAGTAATAAAAATTTGAAATTATTTTCAACTATTTATTGTTTACCCCCAACTTATTCCGGAAATAAACCGGATTTGTCATTTTTAGCTGGCGTGACACTTTAAATTTTTACATTTTTTAATATTAGTGAGAAGAACTATTTGTGGGCACGATTTAGTCTTAATTTTAAGTTTTGGAAAATTTCAACCAGGAAATTTAACTGTAACCAATAAAAATTTAATATATATTTTTTTAAGTCCCATTTTCTTTTTGTAATGCATTTTTTTCATGTAATGTATTTTAAAACTCGAAAAATACCTTTTTTATTTTTTTTTGAAGCCTAAAGCCAAAGCTTTTGTGTTGTGGTCATAGGCAAAAAAAAAATCGCTGGTTGAAGTAGAAAAACTTTAAATTGACCACATTATTCCTTTTCATTCCTTTTGATGCTTTTATTTTTCTAAAAAAGTAGTGTACACAAATTTTCAAACCGAAAAGACGCGTGGGTGTGTGTTTAATACAAAAAAAATAAAAAATAAATAAAATTTATATTATTTAAAAAATATATAAAATAAATTAATATTATTTATTTCAGTAAGGGTATTTATACAAGATTCCAGTTGGAAAAATACTCATTTTGGTGTAACTAGACAGGTACCTGGCAAAACAACTACCCGTGTAAGTATCAACTACGATTTGAATTTGTGTTGTTTGTTAACCAAAAAATATTTTGTTTTTTAGAGCTAAAAAGGACAATGAATCAATTTCAAACAAATAACATCAACAGGTATAAAACAAGAAACATTTTTTTTTTCCAATGTAAAAATTTTAACTTTTTTATTCCATAGAATACTAATTCAGCCATGCAAAAATGACATAAAATGACCGGTAACGCCATCTAATTTCAAATGAAGAAACATTATCTACAAACAAAGATGACCGGTAACGCCGTCTTATGTCATATGACGAAGCATTATCTAACAGCGAAAAGAAGAAGAATTTGCCAACATTCAAAACGACAAGTAACAACATAGAAGAAATTACTACATGTAAACATTTTTCATTTAATATCAATAAAATCAACATGCTTTGTAAATTAATGTTTCTTTTTAGTTTTATCAGAATTTTGGATTTTAGGTTCTTTTAAATTTGTAATATTTAACAAATTTACAGAATATTTAGCAACCTTTTTTGTAAATTTATACTTACAAAAAGTAATAAAAAATTTTGCTACATTTAAGTAATTTTTTGGTAAACGAATAACGTAAAAATTTTACAAAATTGTTAGCTAATATTTTAGTTAAATTGATGGTTTTTTTGCTAAATCTATTTTACGAATTAACAACTAAATGTTTTTAGTTAAATTAACAAAAATTTGGCAGGTTCAAAACCAGGTGTTTTTTTAGTTATTTTTAACTAAATTTTTAGCTAATTTTACAAGTTTTTTTTTTTTGAGTGTAACTGGCTGAGTGTAGTACGTTTTGCTTATGTGTCAACCTTCTTTTTGAACTGTCATGATATGAAGCTTATATTTGCGGGATTATCTCAAATAACATTTGAGTTTGGTTACATATCAATTTGGCGTTTGGTTACATATCAATTTTTAAATTGTCTATTATAATTTTTTTATATATCTTGTTTAAAGAATTATAGTAAATTTGGTTTTTTTTTGTTACGATCTCGTTATGGTTATCTTAACTTTTTTTATATGAATTATAAGTATTACAATTTTTTTATACTATTAGGGGGGTACACTATTATTTGCACAAACATAACATTTTTTTTGTTTAGGTCGAGATGATTGACAATTTAGGGGATATAGTCTCTAATGGTGGAATGATAAACTCAGTGTTAAGGCAAGAAGATTTTAACGTTTTGCATTTTAATGCACAAAGTCTTGTACCTCGTAGTTATTCCACTAAATTTGATGAAATAAAGCATATGATGGAAAATTGTTCTGTGGATGCGTTTGGTATTTCTGAAACATGGTTCAGTGATTGTGTGTCGAATAATGCAATTAGTATCTCGGGATTTAAAGTGTACCGTAATGATCGTAAACGTTCTAAGGGGGGAGGAGTGTGTCTATATATTCGTGAAACCTTAAAGGTTAGAGTTATTTATGATGGAACTGAGGATCGAGAAAGTAATGACCAAGAAGAGGACAGTGATGATGAGAATAATAGTGATCCTAGTGTTGAAGCATTGTTTGTAGAAGTTTTCATGGATAATAGTATTCCGCTGTTGTTAGGAGTTGTGTACCTGCCTAATGGAAATTTTCCGCGCTTTGCGAATTTGTTAATAGATTTTTCATCAAGATATGAAAACGTTTTAGTTATGGGAGACTTCAACACGAATATTTTCAACAGGGGAAATTTGGTAAGAGAATTTTGTCACCGATCATCTTTATCAGTGGTTCACAATTCCAAACCGACCCATTTTTGTTCAAGGGACAACTCTACGTCCCTGATAGACAATTTTTTTGTCTCAAATATTGATTTAGTTACAAGTAAAACCCAGTTCCAAGTCCCTGTACTTAATTCTTATCATGCTATGATCCAACTATCGTATAAAATATCTAACTCTAGAGATTCAAATGAATTTTACTATAGAGACTTTAAGCGTTTCAATGCGGAACAATGTTTCACACAATTTCAAACTGTAGATTTTTCTCCAATTTATAATAATACATCGGTGAATGATAATGTTAACTTCTTTAACTCTGTCGTAAAGTGTCTATTTGACAATAATGTTCCGTTACGCAGATTTGTAAAACGTAATGACAACAGTTTTATGGATGATTTTCGAATTTGTAGTGCAAAGCGTTTTAGAAATATGTCATACCGTGTCTATATGTCAGATAGAACCGATGATAATTTTAGAAAGTATTGTGTTTGTCGAAATAAGCTGAAGTCTGTGATACGTAGGGTTCGGAAGGAAACGTGTATGAGATTTTTTTCTACATGCGATCAGAAACAACTGTGGAGTAAATTAAGATCAGTGGGTGTTCTTAGTGATGAGGAATCTCAATTTCCAATAAATTTAAATGAGTTTAATGAGTTCTCAAGAATGCCACGTTTGGTGTTAGAGGATGATGCATTTAACCCTTCTTCCTGGTCGCATATAGATGGTTTTTCTTTTAATAATGTGTCGGAAAGTGAAGTTTTCTGGGCAATGTCACAAATAAAATCGTTTGCGGTAGGTGCAGATGAAATGCATCTTAAGTTTTTGAAGTTAATTTTTCCAGTCATTTCTTGTCATTTGACATATCTTATAAATTCAATAATCACAACATATGTTATTCCCCAGATCTGGAAAGTTGGAAAGATTATTCCGATTCCTAAGATAAAGTCTCCAAAGGTTTTATCTGACTTTCGCCCAATCAGTATACTTCCTGTTTGCTCAAAAATTTTAGAAGTTATTCTGAGACAACAAATTTTATCTTACTTAAATTCATCTAGAATGATATGTGATTATCAGTCAGGCTTTAGGAAAAACCATAATACTACAGGTGTTTTATTAGATGTCACTGAAACTATAAGGTCAAATCTTGATAGGGGTAATATGACTGCTTTAATATTTTTAGATTTTCGTAAAGCATTTGACTCAATAAGCCATAAAATACTGGTAGAAAAACTACTTAATCAATTTGGTTTCAGTTCATGTAGCTGCAGGCTTATTTTCCTAACTGGTCGCCGTCAGCTTGTTCAGGTAGGTGAGCAATTATCACAGACTATAGAAACTTATAGAGGTGTACCTCAGGGGTCAATTTTAGGGCCGTTATTTTTTTTGTTGTATGTTAATGATATATATCAGATCTTATCCTTTTTAACATGCTATACATATGCTGACGACATTCAACTTTTGGGTACATCTGAGCATTCTAATTTACAACAATTTGAGGAACTTATTAACAATGATTTAATTAATTTAGTAGAATGGTCAAGGAATATTTTTTTGGAATTAAACCCATTAAAATGCAAGGTGATGTTTTTTTCGCGATACCCTAATTTAGCTTTAAATGTTATACTTGGTAATGAGCCTTTGGAAATCGTTTCACATTATACATCGTTAGGTCTGATTATAGACAACAATTTAACATTTGATAGACATATAAATTCCATAATATCCAGAGTCTCCTGGACATTACGTAAGATTTATAATGTGGCTTATTATATACCATTGGATGTTAGATACCGAGTGGCTTTAGCATTGTGCCTCCCGTTGTTTCTTTATGGTATGGAGATCTACTCATGTACTTCAACTGAGAATATAACTCGATTGAAAAGGTGCTTTAATAGGGTAATTCGTTACATTTATGGACTTCGCGTTGTAGATAGCGTCTCTGCATATCGTGACGGCGTTTTGGGATGCACATTTAGTCAGTATTTAGACTTAAGACAAATGCTTTTCTTTTTTAAAACTGTGAAAAATGGCAATCCAGCGTACATGTTGCAGAAATTTCATTTCGGTTCTTCTAGTAGAACGCATACTTTGACTTGTCCCAGACACTCGTCCCTCGTTATGACTCGATCATTTTGTGTTAACACTACCAGGTTATGGAATACAATAATCCCCTACCGGGATCGAAGATTTTCGCATTCCTTGTCGGCTTTTAAAAACATTTTCTTGACTAATTTACAATTTCACTAGTGTATGTTTTTTGCTGTTAGAGGCTTCCTCTTTTTGTTAATCTCGCTTATTCAGATAATGTTAGGTTTGTGCAAATATAGGGTAGTAATTTAGTTACTTAGGTAGAATCTCACATCAAGGAGTTTCATAAATATCCGCTCAAAAAAATTGTTAATCTTTAAAAATTCAAATTGTTCTCAAATTTGACCTTTGACCTTTAACTGGGTCAATTTTTCATATCTCAATTTTGCCCTGATTAATGGAATTGAAGTATTCTATATTATTCTGTAGTAATTCGGTAGAAAACATATGAAGTTTGTTAAAAAAAATATAAAAAAATTAACTAAAAGCTAAAAAAGTTACCAAAATCACTATTATCTCGAAATCCGCCGAAATAAAATCGCTAAACTAGACGAATGAAAAAAGGAATGTCTACAATTTTTGTAATTTTTATTCCCTTATATGTGCTTAACAAAATCCTATGGTCCAATGGTCGATTTTTTAAATTTTATTTGCCTAAAAAAATTAAAATTTAAAATTGGAGATTTGAAAACAGGGCTGAAAAATTTTGACCTTTTTAACATTAATTTAAAACAAGTTAGCATAACACAATATGAAAAATACCTATTACCTTAGCACATTGGGAAGTAAAGAATAAAAAAATGTTGCTATAGTAGAAAATTTCAATCAATTTTAAAAATTGAACTCGAAATCTTTGATCAAGTGGTCTGCCACACGTTAGTTGCCTGGGGCAGTTGTAATAACTTGGCTGATTTTTAACCGATTTTAGTTTTTATTGCCTTATTACAAAGGTAATGTACTCCACATCACAATTCTGTAACCATTTGAATTCAAACTTAACGTAAAATATCGAAAAAATTGAGAAAATGAGTAAAAAGTCATTTTTTCCCCTTGTAATCCGTTATTCAAACTTCAGGTCGTTTCCGCGTCCACTTTAAGTTATCGGATTAACTTCAAATTTTTTATTATAAAGTTTTTAGTACAAAGGAACAAAATTCTGCCCAGTGCCAAGCAATTAAAACATTTTAAATTTTTCCCTTACTGTTAACAACACCCTTAATGTACATATGTATTATTGTAGTTATGCCAATTTTGGCCCGAAAGGGCTTGCGGCATTTTTTTGAATAAATAAATAAAAAAAAAAATAAAAAATATTGTTTTGTTATTGTTTTTATAACTTTATGTAACGGTGTATAGTAAGTATTTTTGGAAAAAATCAAACAAAGTGGGATTTATGCAAATGATTGAATGTTACTTTGTTTTTGGTCTACAAAGAAGAGGATGGTAAAATAAAAAGAGGGAAATATGTGAAATAGTTTTTTTTTTGTATTACATATAGGTATAAAACAACAAAAATATTTTACAAAGTAGTTTTGTTACTCAAAGATATTGTACACTAAAAAAAATATTTACACTCAAAAAAAATGTACACATAATTTTTTTTTATGAAATGTCACACTCCAAAAAATGTTGACAGTCAAAAAAATTTTACACTCAAAAAAATTTGATTGATTAAAAAAAGTGTTACTCAAAATAATATATTTCTAATAAAAAATTTATAATGCAATTTTTTGCATTTTTTTTTTTTAGAAAATTACTATCAGATAACATTGTGGAGGGTATTCATAGATTCGACCAAGTCGAATTTAATTTTTCTACTTGTTTTTCATATGTTTTCGGCGATTTTGCATTTGGGCTCTTCTTCATAAAATTTTTTGGGTGATTTTTCTTTGCGCGATTTTGCCTACAGCCTTAATTGTTTAAAATTATTTTACGCATATTGTGCTTATATTAACACAAAATGCATGGTATTCAACAAAAATGTACCCAATTTAAACTTAATAGCATGTTAACATGCGTTTTTTACAGTGAAATACAACTTTATTTTCAGCAAAACATTATCATAATTTAATATTCCGGGCAAGAGTACAAAATTCGCAGGCGTTTTTGAGCGATTTATGTAAATATCAGTATGGTTAAGGACTAGAAGTAAAAATTTTAAGATTTAAATAAAATATGAAACTTTGATTTTTAAATGCAAAAAAAACATTAACCAGTCAAATTTCGAAAGCATCCCTATTCGTATGCTTTGATTTAAATTATGAGAGCTATTTAAGTTAAATTGAAAAGGGAGGTTTGTATGTGGGATAAGTGTAAACATGGACCTAGTGTTTATAAACCGGTTAACCGGTTAACCGAAAAACCGGTTTTTTCCCAAAATTTCGTTTTTTTTTTGCAAACTGGTTAACCGGAATTGAAAATTTCCGGTGCACCGAAAACCGTTTTTTTTTTCTGTCGGTTAACCGGTTTCTTTAAATACATACAAAACGGATTATTTTTGCAATTATTAAGGGTTTTTTCTTGTTTTTTTATGACATTGTCAAAATTTCGTTAAAAAACCTTGAAAATCCGTGAGAAAGAAAGTCTAAAATATTTTCTATCTACACACCGAAAAAAATTCCTGCCTTATATGTACGAAAACGTTCGTACATTGTACGAAAAATTTCGTTGTTTCGCACCACGAAATTCTTGCGTACAATGTACGAAATGCACGAAATTGTTTCGTAAAATAAATGAAATTGTTTTTGTATTTTACAAAAAAAAATTTCGTAAAATAAACGCAATAAATTTTTGTGTTTTACGAAAATTTTCGTAAAATAAACGAAATATTTTTTTTTGTTTTACGAAATTATTTCGTAAAATAAACGAAATATTTTTATTTTCACGAAAATTTTTTGGTAAATAAAAAAAATCCTTAAATTAACGAAATTACATGTAAAAATTCTTTCTTGAGAATAAGAACAACGTTTTCAACGTTTTGACAGCGACATTTCCAAGCAATTAATTGTTTCTTCTTAACAGAGACTTATAAGATTTCATTCATTATTTACAGTGATTTTGTTTATGGCTACGTTCACACTACAAGAACTTAAGATATGTTGAGACGATTTTTTTGGAGGACCACCTCCCCACATGTAAAAAAAAAACTTATATCATCAAACCTCAAATTTTATTTGATCCGATTAGCCTCAAATTTTAATTGATCCTTAAATAAATAAAAACCAAGAGAGAGAGCTTTTAAGTCAGCTGTGCCGAATTTTTATTACCCCAAATATGTAAAAAAAATATCAGAGTTATCATTATTGAAATTAATTCTTTATACCCACGACCACAAGGCATTTTCTAATCCCCTGGGTCGAAGCTCATTACTTTAGATTTTTTTTGACATAAAAATGTTTCATTTGTTTAACAAAACAACAAAAAACACTTTAAAAAAATTGAGTTTTCCAGAGGTTGGTTTAAAAAAATAAAACTTTTTTCCCACATACGAACTTAACCTGCTGATGACCAAGACTTGTTCTGTGGTATCCGTGTTTTATATAGACGGACATTAATAGAATGCCTTAGAATTTATTATGGATCAATAATACATATACTTTATGGGGTCCCCGACCGATATTTTTTTATTATACCCCAATACTGTAGTTGGAGGGCATAAAAACATCCTTTAAGCATGCATTTAAAGATTTCTTCTTTTTTCATTAGTTTTGTAAAATTACAAAATTCTTGATTATTTTTTTTTCGTAATATAAAGTCCACTTTCGTATATTTTACGAAAAAGTTTTTACGAATTATTTTCGTAAAAATACGAAAGTCTGCCCACTTTTTTTGTAATATGCAGTCAACATTCGTATATTTTACGAAAGAATCATTTTTTTTTTTCGTTACTTTCGTAAAATTACAAAAGTTTTTACAACATTTTTTTCGTAATATGTAGTCAACATTCGTAAATATTACGAAAAAAATATTTACTAATCATTTTCGTTATTTTCGTAAAAATACGAAATTCAATACTAAAGTTTTTCGTAATATGTAGTCAACTTTCGTGTATTTTACGAAAATAAAAAGTACGAAACTTTTTTTCGTAAAATGTTGCATAATTTTTTTCGGTGCAAGAAACAATTTTCCAAATAGAGATTTTATTCCGAATCTTGTAAATATTAAAAATTCACATTGTTGTAAGCAAGTTTTGGGCACTTTCATTGACAACTTTATAAGTGAATGTTAACCAGATAGTAAAATTCCTGTTAATGGAGAGAATGTCAATAAAAGAACATCAAAATAAAATGCGGTACTGCAATTTACAACGAAGTGATGTATTTTTTAAATAAAAATTAAACTAAAGCCCCGGAGAATATGGAAAAATAAAAGCACCGCCATTTTGAAAAGGTATCAGTTGCCAACTTTGCTGAAAGAAACAAATATGTTAATTTAAGTTATATATTCGCTTTTGTATTTAATAAAATTTAGCTATTTTAATGTATTTTTTGGGTTTGTCAGTTAAAGAAAAAAAAAACGGTACGGTTAACCGGTTTTTTCATTCCGGTTTAACCGAGAAAACCGGTTAACCGAAAAAGCTGATTTTAGGTTAACCGAAAAACCGGTTTTCCAAAATGTCGGTTTTTTATAAACACTACGTGGACCGATTTTTCCTTTTTTTCCTTGGGCCAAGAAAAAATTTTTAAAAACAAATCAGGATAAATCTAATGAATAGTGAAAGTTATTTTTGATTCATCCCTGTTGGATAAATAATTCGTAACTGTTTTTTTTTTTTATTAACTCCTAAACTCTGATGTCTGCTCATCAATTTAGTACAATCTCTAAAAAACAAGTAAACCATTATTAGGTTGCTAGTAAATCATACTCAAAAAGTAAATATTAACAAAGAATAAGTAAACATTATGTTCTCTCATTACCAAACACTGGACCCAGCAACGAACGAATTATAAGTTATGACTTGTTTTGTGCCAGTAATAATGACATTTAACGAGCCTACTAGTAATCTAACATGGAATTTATGTTCATACCAGGGTGGCCAAAGCAAAAATACCAAAAAAAAAAACATTTAAATCAAAAACCTATCAGGGTAACTCTAAAAATAATGTTGTCGTAGCCATAGTAAACAAAAATTGTAAAGTAAATTGTCACACACACATTTCACTTGGAGAATACAATGTACAAACAAAATCTTACAAAGAAAAATCAAAAAAGTAAACAGAATATAAACAGAATATTGTATAGAGTTAACAGATGTGGTTAAGCAAAGCAACAAAATCTGAAATTCATACATTCCAGCACATTGCTTTTATGTATCCTGGCAATTTGATAGATTTATATTAATGCCAGTGTGTGTGTTTTTATCAAAAAATTAAGAATTTAACTTTATTTTGTATGTTGTTTGCTTAACAAAAGTGTTCCCTAATACTAAAGCACAACTGAACCAACCTCAAAATATAAACACACACACATGAAATGAAAATTCAAAGAGTACAACTAAATTAAACTTACACAGATACAAAACACACATATACTCACTCATTTAGTTATACTAAATATAGCGACAAATACTCTACTAACATAGTCCTTGCACACTTTGCATTAACTTGAAGGCGAAGGATTCGTGTTTCTTCTTCTTCTTCTGCTTCTGCTATTTCTGTATTACCTACTTTCTGAAAAAAAAACACCAACTATACACAACTCCAAACAACTTGTGTATTTTATGACAAAAAACAAAATTATACACAAATGAACATTTTTCCTAGTGTCTGTGTGTGTGTGTGTTTGCAAGAAATAAAAGCTTTTCTTTCTGTGATATTCTGTCCACAAATACTATTTTGAGGCTGCGCAGGTTTTAGATTTTATTATTCGTTTTTCGTAAAAAAGAAAACACGAGCTGTGAAAAATTTTCAAGCAAGTTTTTCCAAAGTTAAATCAAATTCTGGTCGCACCCTGAAATTCTTCGTGATGTAAGCTCTGGGGCAGTCGGTCTCTGTATACTCGCTTGTTTTTTACACTTATGGATTGTTCTAAAAAATTAAAAAAAATATAAAAAATGTGTGAAAAAAATTTAAATTTAACTAAATTTTCATAGTTTTAAGAAAATTTTTTACAAAATAAATTCACAAAGAAATTAGAAAATGATAAAATAAAAAAGTAATTTGAAATCATAATTCGAATAAAATATTAATTAAAATTCAAGAGTGGAAAATACAAAAAAAAAAATCTGATTATTTTATTTTATAAAGTGGAAAAAATCAAGGCGTAGCAAGGATAACATGCGAATTGAAAAAAATACATATATATAAAAAAATTTACCTATACCTATAGTATAGAGAGAATTTTAAGTGTACAAAAACCAACAGAAAATTATTAAATAATCTGAAATATATAAAAAAAATACATAAAAAATTAAATTTATTTAAAAAAAATATATAAAAAAAGTTCAAAGCATTTAACAATAGAACCAAAATCTCATAATTTTTTTTACTTTGTTAACTGTGTTCAGTTTTCTTTTTTTTCATATATTTTTTCACAAATTTTCATGGTATGCCTGCCTGGTGCGTGCGCGTCTGGTTGGCTGTCTAAAACACCAAAGTCATGCTGATACGTATTTGTTTGTTGTGTGTGTATGTGTAAAAATACACATGTATGTGTATCTACAATTTGAAATGGCTTTAGCAAAAATTATGCCAATTTTTTTTTTTTTTATAAAAGATAAAATATTTTTTTTTTTTGTGTATTTTTGTTAAAATAATCCTTTGTTGTTAAAATTTTTTGTATAACCATGAATATATGCAAATAAAAGTGATTGAAAACTACATATATAGAGCTCTGAATATGCCTATCGAACTGTTCTTAATTGAAATATATACATTTTTTTTGTTTAAAAATTTACATATATATTTTGCATTTAATTTTTCAAGGAAAAATCCGTATATACTATTTTTACAAATCGTACTTTTTGGGTTTTTTTTTATTTTCTTTGTCATCGTTTAGAGTACAACTCCAAAAGATTGTATAATTTTCCAAAGGCTTAGTTTTTTCGAGAGTTTTTTTGTTTTTCTTTTTTAACTTCTATAATTTCGGTCAAACTTTACGATATTACTTAAGTCACATGAAAGCAAATTACATAAGTTGGCAAAGGGTGTGTATTTGTTTTTCTTTTTTATCTTATTCCAATAAGATCAGTAACCTTTTAAAATCAATGAGAAAACTTTTTAACTTTTTTTATAAAAGTGTCATCGAACAAGAAATTTTCGAGAACCAATTTTTTGGGAAAAAAAATTACATTGCTCAACAAATTGAGATTTTTTGATCCGGTTTGAAGTTTCATAGAAAATTTTTAAAGATTTTGACTCGCTTATTCCAAATCTGTGCTTTAAATTTTTCCAACACGTCTAGAACTTTAATAATTCGCGGTTGAAGATGCGAAAAAACGCGATTTAATATTTTATTTTATTAATTCCTGAAAATGGGTCCCAAGTCAAAACATCGATCCGATTGGATCTATCTCTTGTACTATCTTTGATTAGTCTAAAAACACATACAAACAAAATTTGAATATTGATCATAATTTTTATATGGGGACTAAGTCCAGAAATGTTCCAATTATAATCAGATTTAATTAGATTACCAAGGTCCACGTTTAACACCTTCAAACTAAATTTATACAAAAAAAAATCCAATTTTTATGAATGATTTTTGTGAAAATCGGGAGGGTGGTTTGTATGGGGATCTTGTAGGGCTGGTGCGATTTCTTTTAAATTTGGAATGGTTATTTCTGGATGCAAAATACGTTTATATGACAAATTTCAAGAATATTTATTAAAACACAGCTATTAGAGTCATTTCAACAAAAATTTAGAGGTGACGTTTGAATGGGGACTTAGTCTAATTACACTAGTTTACAAATTAAAAAATTGTGATCCACGTCATCTTGCATTTTTTTTATGTAAAATATTACGCTGAATCCGAAAATCCACTCCAATATTTTTTAAGTAGAACAGTTTTCGAAATATTGCCAACTTTTCAAATTTTCGTCTTTTTAAAAAAGTGATTTTACTTAAACTAAAACATCTCCTAAAAAAATTTTTCGATTATATTGTTTTTGGTTTTAAATTAAAGGTAATTAAATGATCCCTACATACAAATTTTTTCAATCAGATTAGTACATTAGAAGCTATTAATCGATAAGTCGACAATTTTGCTTAAATTTTACCTAAATTTGGAGCAAAAAAAGAAAATTGCGTTGTAAATTTCACAAAGAAAAACAATTTTTAAAATTCGTTTTTCTATTTGACGTTCAAGTTAGGTCTAGTAAGAAGAATATAAGATGAATATATATAAAAAATCCATTGAAAATTGTAAAAGTTATATGCATTTGAATAAAAATACTGAAGTTCAGTTTTTACACAAATACAGTTATATTTGTGTGTTTTTACCCTGCAAAAAAAGTCATTACCACTTCCTAGTGGAGTGCTTTAAAACTATAACAAATGTAATGAAATACAACAAAAATAACAAAAAACACAAGACAAAAACACACAAATATTCTTTTCTACTCTAAAATTCATAGTTATTCAGTTCTTAACTCATTACCTTCCGCGACACTCTCATACACTCTCATACTCATAAGTAGATATTCAGTAGATAAGAAGTACTCTGGGAAGTAGTTGGAAGTTGTTTGAAAACTCGGAGTACTTCTTATCTACTGAATATCTACTTACATTTGTATGGGAGTGTCGCGGAAGGTAATGAGTTAAGAGCTGAATATCAACTTTTTATGGAGTAGAAAAGAATTACTTTGCGTTTTTTCCTTGTATTTTTTGTTATTTTTGTTGTATTTCATTACATTTGTTATAGTTTTAAAGCACTCCAAATAGAAGTACTCCGCACATTTTTTGCTGGGTATATTCGGCACACACGAACACACAGAAAATAGATTCAGTTGTTGCAACTGAATTGTTTGCCAACTGAATTTTTGCGGTTGCACCAACTATCACAATATTCAGTTGCCTCTACCGCCAATTCAGTTGTCTCTACCGGTAAATATCTATTATAAGAACCGAATATTTTTATGTTAAAATTGACATTGGTTAGAGTGATCGAATTTTAAAAAGCGTTATTTAGTTGTACCAATCAATATTTTTTTAAACTGTTTCTTTTGAAAAAAAATTTTTAATATTTGTTTCAAGCAAATTCACTAATTTATTTGATTGTAAAAATTTTATTATTTAAAAAGTGAAATGTATTTAATACAATAGAAAAAATAAATTAAAATTGATAATTATAATAGAAAAAATTTAAAATCTAAGAATTTTTCTAAAAAAAAATTGTCTCAGAATCTGTGAGACATTCTAGAGCAAAAATATTTCGAATTCAAAATATATCTCTTAAGAAAAAATGTCAAGGAAAATGTCAGATTCGGAAAAAAAGTCTTAGGTTCTGAGATTTTTTTTCGACAGAAAAAGTCTTAGATTTTGAGCGATTTTTCTTACAGATAAAGTCTCAAATTTTAAGTCATTTTTCCTATAGAAAATGTCTCCGATTCTGAGAATAGTTTTGGGTGAACCTTTGTTAATTTCAATATTCTGGCATTTATTGACCTTAAATTTGTTACCACTCTCTGTACATTTTGGCTCAAAATTGATTTTATTGTCGACTTCTGGGTAAAATATCATCTTTAGCATCTGCATTAAAGTTGCATGTGCAAATATCTAAAATAAGATTTATTAATTTCAATTGTTTGTATTTCGGCAGTGGTATCAACTTACCGTCAAAATTTGTAACATTTTTTACGGAATTTTACATGAGTTTTATTTTAAAATTTAAAAAACGTCTGAACACAATAACATTTTTCTTTAAACTAATTACTATTCTAATTTTTTTGACGTTTTAGTTTTGTAATCGAAATGAAATCCTAACGACCAATTATTAGTTAAGAATACCAATACAAATTTATAATTTAGTAACATTTTTCAAAAATAAAAAATTATTGAAAATTTGGTTAACTTAACCAATATTTTCAGTTGTGGGTACTATTACCTAATGTTTTTGGAATTTATTAATTTAAACAAATGATTATTGGTCGAGAGGGAAAATAAAGACTAAAAGAATCGGTTGTACTTACTAAATATTTTTCAAAAACTTTATTAGTTTTTAGTTTGGGTATATTTACCAAATTATTAGTTGTTGATACATCCATTCGGTCACGATTGATAATTAATTATTACTGCTATTATTTATTTGGTATGGTGATAAAAAATTTACAATAACAACTAAAAATTTATAAGATTTATCAAAATTCCGTTTTCATAATGGAATTCCAACTAAACATTTTTCTGTGTGAAATAAACAAATACTACTGTTTTTGTTCAAATGCATGTAACTTTTACAATTTCTGACGGATTTTATTCAAAGACCTCTTATTTTCTTTGCAATAAATCAGTCTTGAAATTAACATACAAAAATTAAATTTAAAAATTTTGTAACTAAGTTAAATTTTTAATAGAATTTATTTTTTCTAAAATTCGTTTAAATTGAAATAAAATTGTCGATAAATCGAATGAATAGATCCTAAGGCGATTATCAGATTGAAAAATATTGTATAGAGAGTTGATTAAGTATTTATTAAGCTTTAATTTAAAAGTAAAAAAATTCACATCCTCCAATTTTGTCCAGAGATATTTTTATTTATGTTAGACCTCTTTTATATATGTGGAATTTGGCAAAATCACAAAAATTTTCTACTTTTTAACTTATTGACTTCATATTCGAATTCATTTTACATGGAAAATAAATGTCAAATATCGTAAATCGAACAATATTTCAAAATTTGTAAAATGGTGTTACACTCAAAAAACTAAAAATGTATAAAAACTGAATTTCACATTTTTACTCAAATGCATGTTACCTATACAATTTTTAACGGATTTTCTTAAAAGCCATCTTATTTTCTTCGTAATAGATCAGACTTGAACTGTAAAAACAGAAATACATTTTAAAATTTTTTTATTTCCAAAATTTACCATAGAATTAACATTTTTCCCCAAATTTCGCTAAAATTGAAGTAAAATGATCAATATATCGATTAATAGCTTCTAATCCGATAATCAGAATGAAAAATGTTGCATTAAAGGTAGATAGATAACTAAACTATCCAATCCAATTTAAAAATCCAATAATTTGTTTCGGAGATATTTAATTTTAGTAAACCCTTTTTTTTTAAAGATGAAAATTTGGAAAGTTGGCAAAAATTCAATATCTTGGAGTGAATTTTCTGACTCAGCGTTAGATTTTACATGGAAAATGAATGCAATATGTCGTGGATCAAAATCTCTGTAAACTAGGGTTATGGATCGAATTTTTACATTTTTCATAGGTTTCGTCCTTGAGTCAATAGAAGCTTAAGTTTCAATTTTTGGGCAAATCGATTAAAAATTGCGACATGTTTTGTCCGCACAACATTTTCATGGACAAACGTCGCAAAATCGATTCAAAAAGTGATTCGGAGTCGATGAAGGTGGGTCTAGGACCAATATTTCGGGTTGTTACAAACATCCGCACAAAGTCATTACCCTGCACCACGGAGTGGTAACTGTTATTGTGCAATAACTAAAAAATTTATTGCACAATTACACAGTGCAACAACCAAAATCGTAATGGGATGAAACCAAAATCAAATGAAAGTTGACATATTCTATAATAAAACCCCCAAAGTTTTTTTTTAGTCCAGCGCTAGACTTTTACGCTCATTGAAATCGATGAACTTTAATTATAATTATAATAATAATAGCTTGAGAACTGTATAGAATGAAAACATAATTGATTTTTGAAAATATTTGAAATTAACCATAAAAGAAGATCTATCGTAAAGCTAAGATGTCAAGCAATAATTATTTTCAGAAATTATACTATTCGAAAATGGCGACCGAAAACACTACTTTCGACTTTAAAGATTTGGGGAGATAAAATTATACCATATTCAATTGCGTATTTTTAATATTTCTAATTATTTTTTTTAGGATTGTAATACCATGTTGGAAAGGGTAACTTGTCCAAATTGTATTTTTGTTATGAGCTTTGTATATATTGTTAGCAGTTTTGAAATTTATTCATTTGAAGTATATAATATTTTTTTGCTAACCTACTCAACTTTGAATAGGATTTTAACTGTAATCGCCGTTTTCCTCCAATCTACACCATTTTCAATTGTATTTCAGAAATAGTCAAGTTATTTTCAGAAATAGTCAATTGTATTTCAGATTTTCCAATTGTATTTCAGAAATAGTCAATTGTATTTCAGATTTTCCAATTGTATTTCAGAAATAGTCAAGTGTTTTTCAGATTTTCCAATTGAATTTCAGAAATAGTCAATTGTATTTCAGATTTTCCAATTGTATTTCAGAAATAGTCAATTGTATTTCAGGTTTTTCCAAATGTATTTCAGAAGTTGCCAACTGTATTTCAGATTTTTCCAATTGTATTTCAGAATTAGTCAATTGTATTTCAGAAATAGTCAATTGTAATTCAGAAATTAATCAATTGTATTTCAGAAATAGTCAATTGTATTTCAGAAATAGTCAATTGTATTTCAGAAATAGTCAATAGTATTTCAGGAATAGTCAATTGAATTTCAGAAATAGTCAATTGTATTTCAGAAATATTTTAATTGTATTTCAGAAATAGTCAATTGTATTTCAGAAATAGTCAATTGTATTTCAGAAATAGTCAATTGTATTTCAGAAATACCCAATTGTATTTCAGATGTTATCAAATGTATTTCAGATATATCCAATTGTATTTCAGAAATAGTCAATTGTATTTCAGAAATAGTCAATTGTATTTCAGAAAAAAAATTAGTACCCTACATAAATACTTTTTAAGTATTTCACACAAATTGTTATATGTACAGATATAATTAAAAAATAGCTTAATAAAATGCTAAAACCGCGCTATTTCTTTTGTTTTGTGTTTTAAATAATTTTTGTCTCTTGAGGGTTAATATAAATATTATTTTTCATCAACAAGGCAAAGATTTTGTATTTAAAAATTAAGAAATCAAATTAAAAAATTATTCAAACAAATCAAATTTTTGATCAAATTTGGAAATATTATTTAATATTTTTAATAATTTATTTAAATAAGAAGAAAAAATCGGATGTAAAAATTTCTAAATACATTTGTGTTTTATTTTGCAAATTGCACAGTACAAAAGTAAGTAAACATTTTTCATGAAGTACAACTAATATTAACTCCATATATATTGTAGGGTAAACTCATTTTAATTCTGAAATACAATTGGAAATTTCTGAAATACAATTGACTATTTCTGAAATACAATTGACTATTTCTGAAATACATTTGATAACATTTGAAATACAATTGACTATTTCTGAAATACAAATGACTATTTCTGAAATACAATTGACTATTTCTGAAATACAATTGACTATTTCTGAAATACAATTGAAATATTTCTGAAATACAATTGACTATTTCTGAAATACAATTGACTATTTCTGAAATACAATTGACTATTTCTGAAATACAATTGATTAATTTCTGAAATACAACTGACTATTTCTGAAATACAATTGATTATTTCTGAAATACAATTGACTATTTCTGAAATACAATTGATTATTTCTGAAATACAATTGACTATTTCTGAAATACAATTGGAAAGATCTGAAATACATTTGACTATTTCTGAAATACAATTGTTAAATCTGAAATACAATTGACTATTTCTGAAATTCAATTGGAAAATCTGAAATACAATTGACTATTTCTGAAATACAATTGGAAAATCTGAAATACAATTGACTATTTCTGAAATACAAATGGAAAATCTGAAATACAATTGACTATTTCTGAAATACAATTGGAAAATCTGAAATACAATTGACTATTTCTGAAATACAATTGAAAATGGTGTAGTTATAACATAGAATTAAAGTTTAACTTATTATCTAAAAGATATACCTAAAACCAGCTGCCTTTTCGTGCCTTTAAACAAATGGCATGCAAAAATGTTGGCGAACTCACAAATTAATAATAAATAACTATTTAATTATTCATTAATTTCGCTCATTATGCCCTACTCAATTTGCCATTCCGTGTGTAACGCAACGAAATATCGGTCTAGGACCACATAAAATACATATAACATTGATCCATGATCAATTTTAAGATATTCTAGCGATGTCCGTCCGTCTGTCTGTGGAAAGCACGATGTAGTCCAAACCAAAAGAGCTAGACCCCGGAAGTTTGACAAAAAAAATTACTTATAACTAGCTAAGTTTTTAAATGGGCAAAATCGGACCTCGGGGGAAACAATTTCCCCTTAAAAAAAAAAAACAACCCCAAAAAACATTTTTTGAATATTTTTTAGCATATTTGTTCAACAATTAAACAATAGCCCTGTTTTTTGCAGACGGGATTAAGATTTGGATTAACTTTATTTAGTTACACACAGAAAACAAATTTGCAAATTTCCAATCGAAATTCGGTTGATACCACTAAAATTCGGCTGCTACATTTAAATGTAGGTTGTCACAATTGAATATCAGTAGTCACAACTGAATTCGGTTGATATAAATGCCTTTTTATTGAAACAACCAGAAAATTCGGTTGTCCGAGCCAAATATATATAGCAGCAACTGAATATTGAATAGGTACAAATGAAAAATTCGATTGGATTTTTTTTTTCTGTGTGTGTAAAAAATGGGTCAAATCAAGTTCAGAATTTTTTCTTATAATTTTTTTCTGAAATAACATAAAATTAGTAAATATAAACAGAAAAACAAATTAAGCTTTGTCCAAAATGCAAAGATTGAAAAATAGGATTAACTCAAATTTATTTATACCGTTTTACATTTTGGACAACGCTTAATTTGTTTTCCTGTTTATATTAACTAATTGAATGTAAATTCAGAAAAAAATATAAAAAAATTTCTGGACTTGATTTGATCCATTTTTTAACTAAATAGAGTTAATCCTAATCTTAATCCGGTCTGCAAAAAACAGGGCTAATATGTTGATTAATATAAAAATTAAAAAACCTGCGCTTGTCAAAGAGACTGAGAAACGTAATTTTTTTTGGTCCGCCCCCGTTTGGAGGCGTGGCTATAACAATAAATGCTAAAAAAAATTTATCGCAAAAAGATAGAGGTAGTCCCTAGTCGACCCCCCCCCCCCTTACTCCATTTCCCCCCCAAAAAAAAAACACTTTATTTATTTTTTTCACTTTTTGGAGGGTTCTGGAAAGATTTGGCAACAGCCGAATTTAACACTCACTATTTTTTATCTTGGCAACTTACATCGGATTTTTTTATTATAACTTCCTTATTTTTGTCGTATTTCAATAAAATATCAGTTAAATTTTATATTTGACACCAATGAAAATCTATATGAATTCTGTAATTTTTTTAACAATTGCAACATTTGGCCCTTAAAAGTCTATGGTGCTAAATGTTGACCTTTTCTGAAAAATTTATCTACAAAATTACTTATTATAAATATCTGTTGCAAAATTCAATTGAAAATAATTAGAAAATATAAAAAATACCTATTTAACTTGTCCTAACATTTTACTTTTATACTAAAATTCAACAAAAATATCGAAAATGTATTTTTAACCCTTCACAACTTTGGTTCTCGTCAGTCAATTTTTATGATTAAAAGCACAAATTAAAGCCTAAAGTCTCACCGATTCAAGAAAAAAGACGGCATACAAAAATATTGACCCAATCAAAAGTTACAGATTTTTGATCCGGAAATGACCAAAATTTTCCACTGTGCGTATGCTTAATTTTGTAATTGCCTTTAAATAACAATCATACGTAACGGTTAACGGTGTTTTATTTTTATTAATTTGGCTATTCAGTAAGTAGGTACTGGACCGATTGCAGCGAAATTCATACCGTTTATAACTAACGTAACTGGACCCCACATGTTCAATAGGGGCACCACCTGGAGGACATGTTAAGTACACAAAAATGTGAAATGCTTTAAAATCACCAATTTTAAATGCTCGTAAAAAAAATTTAGCGCTGAACTAAAAACATCCTTGAAGGCTTTTAATGTAAAATGTCAACTTTCATTTGCTTTTGGTTTCATCCCATTCGGATTCGAAAAGTTCGATCACTGTGTTTTTGGTCAAACATGTATTTTAAAAAAAATACTGTGAAAAACTCAGAAAAAGCACTATTTTTAGAAGGTTCTAAAACAAAAGCTTAAAATTTAGGCAAAAGTTCTTTCTTTCTTATAGACTTTTAAAACCAATGAAGTTATCTCCGGGTTTATACGAAAAATAACACATTTTTAGATTTTCTTTAAAAAATATCAAAAAACTAAGGTAAATTTTACAAATTTTAATTTTTACAGTATCATTTTAAAACGCAAGTGTAGCTTAACTAAGAGCAATAATTTGAAAAAAAAAATGTTTCCTATGTTGGAGACCATAGCCCAATTATACTATTGCGCTTTAACCAGATTTGCATTTCATAGAATGGCTGCTGTGCAGTCTTTCAAATAATGCTTTAATCGACATTTTTCACATTTTCAACCGTAACTACCCAGCCAGAAATTGCCAACGGTACAAAAAAAAGTGTACTGGCAGAACATTGGCTACACAAAAAATACTACGCTTTGCAGAAATATCGAATAGCATAAAAAATAATGTACTGGTAATACACTGGTTATACCAAATATACTACGCTTTTTCGAAATTTCTCATTACATATACAGTACAAAAAAATGTACTGGCAAATCATAGGGGCAATGGGATTTTTTCAATTCGCTGGGAAAGTATTCACTTTATATTAAAAAAAGATAAATTTCAATAAGACAGAAATATGGTACAAATGTTTGACTCTAAAACACTCCACTTTGTTTTTAAATCAAAGTAATCGGGGCGTTTATGAAACCAATGCGGATTGGTTTGACAACACTTTTTCACGGAAATCAGCCGTGTGTGTTTATGAATCCAATCCAATTCCAATCAAAGAGAAAATGAGAATATTTCCGTTCGAAAACCAAAATGTGCGTTCATGAATTTGCCAGTTGGAAAAATTTCGTCAAGGTTTTGCTTCGGGGACTTGTAAGAAAAGTTGAAAATAATTAATTAAATACAAAAGTTAAATGAAAAAATGTGAGTAACATGTTCTTTTTTGTTTTCGACTTTTTTTTAAATATATTTTCTCTTTTTTTATTTTATAAGGGGAAGATACAAAATTAATGAGTAAAATGCAGTTAGTTCCCGATATATCGAAGGGATTTGTGTTTTAAGCTCCTAAAATATAAACTAAAAACTATAAAAATATGAACTTAAAAAAGTGCATTTATACTTTTTGGAAAATTGACCATACATTCTAATATTTGTCTCGGTTTTTACTTTTTTTACTTTGTCCGCTGTTTCAAAAAAGTAATTCACATTAAAAAATGTGAAAATAAAATTTCAATTTTTTTTGTGTCCTATATTTAACTTTCGTGAAAGTAAAACGAATTGGATTACATGTGATTCGGAAAATGTGGCCTTTGTTAAGTGTGTATGATACATACTTCCTTTATTTTAGAACTTTTTCAAAGGTGGAAAGCCCTTAATAAAATTCTTGAAAAAAGTATCATAGCTTTTTAACGAAAAAAAAAATATTCCGATTCCGAAATTGGGCGCAAAAAATAATAAGAGGCCAAATGGTCAACAAGTTACCGATGTTTTAAAAAAAAATGAACAAATAAGCTAAAACTTTATACAAAATATGACCAAAAATATGCATTTATAGCAGCCCAGTTGGAAAATGTGTCACTGAGGAAATTTCCATAGTGATTCCTTGAGGAAATGTCTTCAGGTTCTGACAAATCATAGGCAATCCTTGATGACATGTCCTAACATTGTCAGCACTGAATGTTTGCTTTGATAGTGTGGACAATTCCTCTAAGACGTCTTAAAGGAAATGTCTTCAGAATATCAGTATATTAAATTATAATTTAAAATCTGGGCAACTCTGGACAACTTCCAAGAAAACGATGGCAATATTATCAATTTATTTAAAATAAAATCAAAATCTAACAAGTAGAATAAAAGCATTGTAAAACAAGAACGGTGACTATTATTAGAAAATTTGTCAAAAAAAATGTAAACATAAACAAGACCTCTTAGCTTCAAAATTTGAAATAAAACAAAACAAAATAAAAAAATAAAACAAACTGATAAATAAATGTTCAATAAAGTAAAATATTTCAAAAATAATAAAAAATTTAAACAAAATTGGCGAAGTACATTTTGTAATACAAACAAAAAGTTAAATTTGCAGCACAATTATTATAGCTTTTCTAGTGCTATTTGGCGTGGATATTCGATGGGTGTTGATGTTTATTATGCTATTAATGCCGCCGTTATGCTTTTAATTGATTTGATGTGTTAAATTCCCAGCAATGAGGCTGAGGAATTGGAGTCTGTTAAGACGAAGATTTGGACAGTTTTCCCGAAGAAATCCGGTTACATTCTAAAACGTAAACTTGTTAACTGCAAATCAACGAGTTCGCTAGAAGTCTTTACCAGATTTTAAGAAGAGGAGGCCTGCTTAAGGAAGTTGGAAAAATCCATTGAAAAAACGAGGTCCGGCCGTGCATTAATATCGTTAATTTTCAATGAAAACAAAATGTATATTTAAGCTGTTGAAGTTTGCTGAAAATATATATTTAAGCCGTTGAAAGACTATTTTTTAATTTTTCTTTAAAAAAATAATAAATAATTTTGTTTTTATATTTGATGTATTGTTCTTTTTTTGTTTTGCTATTTATATTTTTATTTTTATAATTTTGAGTTCAAGGGGTATATGATATTTGACAAATAATTCTAATAATAGTACCTGGTTATTATTGTACCATGGAATAAAAGTATTAAATAAACAAACAATTTTCAAAATAAAGTTTGGAACAAGTAGTAAGGTGTGGGACTAATAATCTGGAGGTTCCAGGTTCAAATCCAGTTGGGACTAAAAAAGAGAAAAGTTTTTTCTAAATATGAGAAAGATAATTTATAAAGGAAAATGGATAAAAGTAAAAACTAAAGGAAATACGAAAATTTTTTGTATTTTCGCATGACCTATGTCAGACATTTCCCCAAAGAAGTCTTAGGTGACATGTCCCCAGAAGGTCAGCCCTGACCACTGCTGACTTTGAGTGAGGACATTTAGAAAATGTGTATGAAACTGTCCTCAACCCAGTACATAGAGATGTCTTGTGGATGTCAGGTGTGACTCTGACATGTCATCGCTCCGTCACTGAGGATGGCTCGAGGACGTTGCCAACTGGGAGAATATGCAAAACATGCATTTTAACCAAAATATGCAAAAATGTCCATTTACGAATCGATGCCTTTAAAAAAAACAAAATCCTTTGATGTGCTAAGATTGGAAACGGAATTAAATTTCGTTTCCAATCCAATTTCGTTGTGGATTCATGAACGGCCTGAATATATACACCAAGAATTATTCAATGTGATTGCGATGAATTAAGTTTGTTTTCTTGACACTTTAAAAACACTTTGCCACTTTGAATTTTATAGAATAAAAGCTAATCATGTGCCAGTACAGTATTTTTTGTTTTTACCACGGTTTGCTAACATTGGCTAGAACCGTGGGCACACGTACCACTGGCGTTATCATTTAGATATTTTGCAAGTACAATATTTTTTGTTTTGCCCACGGTTTACCAACATTGGCTAGAACCGTGGGCACACGTACAACTGGCGTTATCATTTAGATATTGGGCCAATACGGTATTCGTTGAAAACAGATATTTTGCCAACGTTTGCTGTCCCGGTTTCAACGCTTTGTCAATGTAGGCCCCACCGTATTTTTCTGCCTGGGTAAGTAAAAATCTAGACGTGGTGGAAAAATTTGGAGAACAGATTTGGGATCAGGAGATCAAAGACTACTACAATTGATCATCAGAATTCAAACCGGAAAATAAGTGTTGAGCGGTGTTATCTTTCAATATAAAAATTAAAAATTTTTAAATTTTCGGAAACACTAGTTATTTTAGATTCAAAATTAGGCCACATAGGGATTTACAAAAGAGATGAGCGCGTGTGTGAATTTTGACATACACTTACTCACGACATGAAATTTCGAATCTCTCACACTCACTTACAAGAATATTTTTTTTTCTCACACTTTTTTTTGTATTTCAAATTTCTCAAAAATCTGATGTAATGGAAAAGTTTGGTGACCAGATTTGTGACTAGGAGGATTTGTGTGCCGTTCTATTCGCACAAAGTTTTTTTTTTTTTTAATAATTTGTAGCGGATCCAGCACATTGGTTTGGGCAGGGGAACATTTTTATTTTTTTACTCAAAAAATATTTTCTACAGGGAAACTTAGCACGGACGGTTTTGCATTGATTTTTTTTAAATAGAAACATTTATTTTGGATATTAATTCCTATTAAAATGTATTAAAAATATTTAGATTTTTAAAAATTTCTCAATGAATCAGATTCTGAAAAAAATTTTCAAAAGAAAAAATAACAGATTTTTTCATCCAGAAAAGTTTTCTGATTTAGGAATTTGTGTGAGACAATTGCTTAGAGAACAATTTTAGCAGTCTTTGATAATGTTATAAAAAAAATTCGTCGTATAGAAACTCTCACGTTTAAAGTCATTTTCCCCCAGAAAATTACTTTTTATTCAAAAATTCTTTGAGGTTAAACATCTGAGTCTCCTGAGACACATTTCCTAAAATAATTTCAGCATCTGTAAAATTGTTTCTATATAAATAGTTTCAGATTCTAGGACATATTTTTAATAGAAAAAGTTTAAGATTTTGAGAAATTTTTTATAAAGAAAAGTTTTCTATAAGAATCACTTTTGTTATACAAAAAAGTCTTAGATTCTAAGAAAGTTTTCATAAAGTCTCAGATTATTAGACATTTTTCCTATATAAAACGTTGATTCTGAGACATTTTCTCAAATTCTAAAATACTTTTTCTATAATAAAAGCCACAGCCTCTGCCAATTTTTTTTCTAGAGAAAAAGTCTCACCTTCGAATTCATAAAGGCTACACGGCTCGGCCGAAACAACTTTAACCTCAAGTAGCGAACACTGTAAGTGTCTCTCTTGATTACACAGGCAACACTTTTTTTGTCCGGGTTCTGATAGCTAATTTTAGGTAATTGGGGTTCGCTGATTTTAAATCTGGCAACGGTTTTTTTGTGTCAGCTCTAGTTTTTGAGATATAGCTTAAGGAAACTTTAAAAATATACTATTTTTGCCATTTTTGTGAGTCCATATTTACGAACAGTGGTCTGGCGTCAAAAAAAGTGAAAGACGGTTATGGGTGTGTCGAATCTGTTAATTCCAAAAATGCTCTAAGCTTTTTTCAGTCATTACTAGTTTCCGAGATGTCGCTAAAATAAAAATTTAAAATTGACCTTTAGATCCTTTTTAAATTTGTCCATTTCGCTAGAGTTTGAGGACACGATTTAGACTTAATAAGGCACGCATGCTTCAAAAATGCATTAAGTTTTATCGTTTCAGCTTTAGTTTAAGAGTTATACATCAACGATATAACACATATTTGTTTATCATATAACTTAACAATTTTATCCTTTTATCAGCATTTGCTTAGCAAGTTCAGACATTTGCTATGAACTGGTTTTGACTATGCCAAGACTCTTTTTTTTAGAACTGATGTTAACTTTTCCGAGCATTGGCGTAGGAAGCCAACATTTCTGGGGGGGCTAAAGCCCCCCTAAATTTTTTGACCTTTTGGGTATTTTTTTTTTTAATAGAAAAACACAGACGTATTCCTAAAGCGTTTCCTTTAACATGGGTCTAGGTGTCCTAGAAACGAATGCCCCCGAAAGCGGTTTAAAATTAATATTTTTAAATTTTGATTCTGTAGATTTTTCGGAAATTTAGAACTCCCAGATATGTTTTGAGAATGAAAGATTTTTAATGTTTTTCCCATAGTAAAATTATTAGATTACTTTGATTTTTTTCAAGAAAAAGTGTTCATGATTGCAAAAGTTGATGATTATTAGTCAAAATTCTTAGATTTTTTCTTTCAATAACTTTTGTCTATAAAAAAACCCCTTAGAATTTAGAAACTTTTTTAAATCAAAGAAGTTAAAATGTTTTCCTGAAGGTAAAACCCTAAGATTCGGTAAAGTTTTTATTACTGAAAAAAATATCAGATTCATATAAAAACTTTTTTCAATAATTCAGACTATTTTTCAAAAAAATTGTGAATGATTAAAATTCTGGGGGGGGGGCTAAAATTACAGACAGGGCTATCTACGCCAATGTTTCCGAGTCAGCTCTATTTAAGGAAAAATGTCCCGACAAATTATTACACCATACGCCTCAACGATTTTCCGATTTTTTCTTTCGTTATAACTCGAAAGCTAAAGCTGTCAGAAAAAAGTTATTACCAGTTCTGTAGCGCAATTCACTAACTTTTTAACGACAAAAATCGATAGTTATATTGTCAAATATCGTTAATTATCGACAATTGTCTTTGAAAGCAATTCTATTACTTTTTTCTACCGAATTTTGTCGTTATTGAAAATCGTTAACTTATCAACAAAAATTTTTTTGAAGTTAAAGTTAACGAATATTTTCGGTTCTCAATACAATTTCAAAATAAAAAAATTTTAAATTAACTATTTTTGTCGTTAATTCTTGTCGATAATTGAAAAATTTATAGAATCACACATTCGTTAAAACAACCGACAATTCTCGTTAGTTAACGATATCGATAATTTCGTTAAAAAAGTTACTGAATCGCACTACTGGAATCCTCTCATCAAATATAGTTATGTTTGTGTTTTAAACTGAGGCTCTAAAATTTGTGTCGGAAATTATGGCCAAGCAAAGTTAGTAAAAATCACACTTCCCGACTTTTTAACAGCGATTTGCTCGCGAACGAGAACTGATGAAAAAAATTGGAAATCATATTCGGAATCAGCACACTAAGGTCCATATAAAACAGCTGTCAAAGGTCAAATTTTAAAAGTTCAACTTGTGTCTCCTTGTGTTATGAATCTGGGGTGCCCACTACTATATTTCGACAAAAATCAACATCTTCGCTAGAGCTGCTTTTAAATAAATCGCAGTCCAACGTCAAAAAATTGACATTTTAAGCTTATCTCGAAAACTATAAGAGATATGAAAAAATTACTGCAGACAAAAATTATTCGTCGGAAAAATGCAATAAAACTGCAAATTCACATTTTGCAATTGCAATGTTTATCTTGCCTAAAATTGCACTTTTAAATTCAGATTTAAAAACTTCGCGTTTTCTGTAAATAAATAGCGAATTGTTAATACCGCGATTAAAACTTCTTTATTTACTTACTTTATTTAAATTTTATCGGGTTTGTTGCAAAAAAGATTTCGTCGAACTATATTCAATAAATGCAAACTCGAAAAAGCTTACTTTTCAGGAGAGCTAAAAAACTAGTTATTTCGCATATTATTGTAAAAATAAACAATGTACCTTTCATAAGATGGTTTAAATATTCTAAATAATTTTTACCTATGCCAAAAATTTCATATTTTGCACTTGTTTGCGTATTTTTCAGAGATCGCATTTATTACTGTATCAAAAAACAAATATTTTTTTAGAGTTGGCATATTTTGTCGGAAAATAAAAATAATTTTTTTTTTGAAAAATTTTTATTATTTTTTTTAGATTTTGTTATCCTTAGTACGGTAATTGCAAAAACTAAAAAAAAATTAAAAATCTTTGCATATTTTTAAAAGTTACTAGCTCCGAAAGCCTTTTAATATCAAGGTGGTTAATTTTGGCACTCTGTAACTCACGCTTTATTGTAGAAGGCTCACTCCAAACTAGCTATTTTCAAAGCTTACACTGTTGCCAAGTTGGAGGTTTTCCCGCTAAATCTAGCGCTTTTTGTTTGGATTTAGCGGGCGAAAATTGGTTTTAGCGGGAACGGTGCTTTAGCGGGAAAATCTAGCGCTTTTTATTTGGATTTAGTGGGACAAATTTAGAGGTTTTTTTTCCAATTTTTCAATCGAAAACGCCAAGTTTGTCTAATTTTAACGCTTTTTTGTAATTTAGCGGGAGATATTTGTATTTTCTCGCTAAAATTTTTTCGACCGTCTCTTGCGCGTTTTTAATGAAAAGTAAATTTTCGTAGAAAAAATAATTTGGAGGTTTTTTTTTAAATTTTTCTTTTTTGTCAATCAAAAATGCCAAGTTTTTCGGTTTTCAGCGCTTTTTTTTTGTAATTTAGCGGGAAAATTTTAAATTTTCCCCGCTAAATTAATTTTTGGCGGTTTCTAGCGCTTTTTTCGTGAAATTTAGAAGTTTTTGGTTAAAAATAGTTGGCAACAGTGAAAGCTTATATCATTGACTTTATTTGCCCCACTCATAATGTTTCAATCTGATAAATAGTTTGAAAGTTATATATATGAGGAGTTCCGGCTAAGACTTAAATTTTGAGGTAAAAAAGATGTGATTTTTGTTTTGATGGCACATCGATGAAAGTTGGCATAAATATTAGAAGCTATTTAAGAATAAGAAATTCGTTCCCGTCAATTAAATCGCGCAAAGGGGTCAAAAGTTATGGCGGTTTTAAGATTTAGCGGTTTTAAAAAATCTTAAAAATATTTTAAATATTTTTTTTCTACACAATTGTTGAATGCGTTATTAAAACATGCCAGGATATATCATTTCTTCTAAAATATATGATATAAATTTAACCCTTTAATGACCAAACGATTAAAAAAAAATATATCTAAGTACTTAAAATCGCGATTAATTCGCGGTAAAAAAAAAGTTTCACAATTTTTTATAACATATTTAGGCAATGCGCGTTGGTTTTACTGAAAAAAAAAATCACGGAAAATCGTATCATTGTACCAGTGTTTAAAAAAATCGGTGATGCTTTTTTATAACAAGAAAATTTAATATGGTCCAAAATATCTATAATCATCAAAATTTTTTAACCCGCCTCTGATTTTATGATGACACATCAAGTGGGCTTTCATTTAAAAAAAATTTCATCCGATTTCGTGAAAAGCCTTGGATGTGCCAGATCAAAACAGGTTTAGATAAAATCATCGCGCTTTCCGCTCAGAATGGCTTAAAGTAAAAAGTCAAAAAGCAAATCAGTTCTACTCGTTAAGGCACGTCTTTTGGTGTATTAAAATGAACATGATGCATTAATTGCTACTAAAAAAATTTGGAAACAGATTTGCAAATTTCGCTAAATTTTTAAAAATGCCATAAAATTTTTGCAATTTATTTTTTATGAACCCGCCAGTGATTTTTTTATGTAAACTCCTAAAAAACTCGGTTTACGCAAGAGCCCACCAAATTTCGAATGAAACCGCGAATGTGCCTCGCGAAAAACTGGTATTTTAAAAAAATTACGTTTTATCTTTCGAAATTTGATCTGATGAAACTCCTTAACTATTCGTGGCACATTAACGGGATTAATTCCAAAATGTTAAGAATTACAACAGCTACCAACTTTAGTTCAACTTTTTTCATTTTATAGAGGGGGCCGAAATCCCTGATCAAAAAACCTCGAAAATTTAAAAACTCTTAATTTTTGGTTTCAAAACTTAACCGTCTTATAACTTCTTACCAAGCGATGAAGCATCTATCAAGCCAACATTAAAATAATCTTTTATATGTACTGACTTTGTGTTATGCCGGAAAAGATTGAAATATAAGGTGAACTTCAAAAAAAATGCGAAAGAAGGTAAAAACTATGGATTATTTCAAGCCATTTTTATCGATTTTTCAACTTTAACCCTCTGTAACTTTTACGGATAAAGTGGGGTAATCCTTAAACATTGCTCAGTGATGGTTCAAGGTCTTGTTTACACAACTGCATTTACAGTTTTGCATGCCGGTTTTTTTAAACATTTATTTCAGTTTCACTGAGTTGAAATTTAAAAAAGATTTCATGATATATAAGCAATTTTTTTTTTGCACACACTATTTACCGATATTTTCAAAATGGCAATATCTCGAAAACTAGGCATTAGATATCAAAATCTTTACCAGATTCGTATTCAGAAAGGCAAATGCAATAAGGTATGTGGTCTAATTTTTTTTTAAAAAAAATTTGAAAAATTTTTGGAAATTTACAATGGGAGTTGGCATTTATTTTCACCAAAAAAATATGTATGTACTTTGAGTTAGCAGAATAACAAAAATGGATGTAAAACGACAACAAATTATTTTTTTGCTCGGAAATTTTTACCACAGATGGGTATTTGCATAGGGGAGCTATTTGCCATCGGAAACTCATTTCGGTCAAATTTGAGTTGGCATATTTTGAATATAGGTTCACGATATTTTTTTCAATATTTTTTTTATAAATGTTTAACTGCAACTTTGTGTGGTAATAACTCGAAAAGGAAGCAAGATATCAAAAAATGAATCATGACCAAAATTATTCCTTGCAAAAAATGCAATAAGATCGCTCACTCACATTTTTTGTTTCAGTGATTTTGTTAAATAAATCATATTTTTTTTAATATTGGAAATATTTTTTTTTTTTAATATAACTAAAAATATTGTACTACATCCTATAGCAGGCCTTTGTGTATGTTATCAATACACACACAAAACCACAAAGCCATGTGTTAATTTAGTCTGATTTGCCTAAAAATTTAAACAAAGCCACAATTTGCCTGGCGACCGACGAAATTCAAAAAAGGTCATAATTCGTGCCACCCTTATATTCATGAGTTTTTGCATTAATTTTATAAAACAGCTCCGATGCACTATAGGGAATTTATAAGGAATTGTTGGCCAAAAGTCCATTTTTGATGTGTTCAAAAATTTTTTTTCGGATGCCATTATACAGTAAACTATATAAAAGTAAGCTAGCACACATATTTTTGTACACCAAACTCTTTTACCGCTAGTACGAAGGCGTCAAAAACAAAATTTAATTTTTTATTTTTTTTTTTTTTTAATTTTGGAGAACATAACTTATTACAAAATTAACGTACTTAAAATCCTGTATTAAAATCATTTGAAATTAATTTCAACTATTAATAGAGAAAATAAATATATTTTGTACAAAGTACAGGTTTAAAATGTTGATTTATGTATTTTTTTAATTTTTCTATTTAATTAATTTTTTTCTTTTTTAAACCAAATATATTTGTGGACTGCTACTTTTTTTGCATATACTTAATTGCATACTCCCATATCTCTATGAGGTATTCGGAAACTCTTTGTGAGTAAGATGTATTCATCCGCTAAGCCATGCGGCTCCATGGGGAAAAGATAAAGCTAGCCGCATGATGTTTGGCACGAATATGTCTTATAGTCTTACGATGTTCAAGTTCGTAAATGGGCAAAATTGGAACATGTGAAAAAAAGCTCCCCCTTAAATAACTTAGTCTAGCTACGCAAAATCCCATATTTTACATTTTTTTTGTACATTTGCTTAAAAATTAAAAAAAAATACGCCACAAGAAGTTCAAAGCCCTGCACTTGGACCAAAGGCACTAGAAAAATTATTTTTTTGCCCGCCCCCTTTTGTGGGCGTGGATGTAAAAATTATTGACAAAATTATATTACAAAATTGCATTAAAAACACGATTTATTAGGCCAGATCATGCCAATTTTTTATACAGAGCCTTAAGACTTACCACCAAATAAACTTGTCAAATTTTGAGGCAATATCCCAACTTTTGGAGTTTTGGCCAGAAAATACCAGAAAATTCCCTATAGTGCGATGTTCTGGTTTACCTTTCACATATTATCTCCAACATAATTAAAATTATTAAAAAAAAGTTTTATTAATGGTCAGCATATTTTATAATTTCGCTTTACAATGCATTTACAACTTATAAACAAACATTTATTATTTTATTTTTTTTTTAATTTATAGTTTGGACAAAAGAACAGCATTTTATACAGTTTAAAAAGATCTTTCTTTTTTATTAAAAAAAAATTAAAAACCAAAAATTTATGCATTGCATTCCTTCACCCATATAAATATGTTTTAATTCTAACGCAAGTAAAACGGGTCTTTGTCACTTTGATTTAAATCTATGAAAAGGACATACATACACAAAAAACACACTCACACATAACCACACATACAATCACACATATTTTTGCACATACAAACAAACACTTGAACCTTACTATAGCACAACAGAAAAAAGGCTAAACGAAATAATAAATGTCAAAAGGAAAAAAAAGTACAATGCAACCAATTAACAACATACCTAGTAGCCAACATAATAAAAGTTGGTCAAACCAGCAAAAAAAAACACGGAAAAAAACAAAATACCGAACACGAATTCATAGAACAGAACTAGAGAAACCCTAAAACACTCTTATACATAAACATAGAGCAAAAGAAGAGGAAGAATAATATACGTGAAATCTCAAAAAAGACCATAACAAAGAGAAAACAAAAAACATATGATACAAAAGAAAAAGGAAAACAATTTATGTGAGCCTTACATGCCAAACAGCAGTAGAGAAAAACAGGGTCTAAAGATGATGACAGTAAATTTAAAAAAAAAAATTAAGAAAATACAACATGGTTTTTCATTTCTGCAAACAACCAAATACAGAGAACATAAAAAAAATCAAGAAAAATAAAATATGCATAATTTAGTTTTATTGTTCATATTTGAAACACACACACATATGTGTCAGAAACACCTATACAGTAAAACAAAATTGTTTTGAAAGAACAAATTGGAACTTTGATTTTTATCAGAAATTTTTGTTTACTAAAGATAAAAAGAAATATTTGATTATGCATTCAAAATTTTAAAGAGTTGTTTAGGTTTGAAAAGAAAAGAAAGCATACTATTTGTGTGAGCCCAATGGTTTCATAGGTTAGGAATGTGTGCTCTTCACTTGGCGAGTTTAATAAGTTCGAAAGCCATACGACCTTTTGTGATTTCCTTGAAATGGAAAATTTTTCATGCAAATAATAAAAAAATTAAAAAGGCTATGCAGTTGTGCCGCATCAATTATACCCTTAAGGTTTCCCTTTTTTTAATTAGTTAACTAATTTTTAACAATTTTAATTTTGAAAGATTTTTCTGTTATCTTGTTTTTTATTTCTTCTTAATTTTTTATTATTTCAAAATTACTTTAATTTTTTTTTAGAACTTTCCTGACTTTATTTTTAAATGAATTTTGAAATTTTCCGGTATATTCTTTATTTTCCGAAATAAATCAAACCAACCTCAACTTGTTTTACAGTAAAAACATTACAATAACAAAAAAAATGTATGAGTAAAGGTATGAACAGAACAAGCCCGGCACGACTTTTTCCATACGATTTGACAGTTAAAAGCCGTGACCGGCACGGCAAAAAATTAAAACTTATTTTATTTGTTCTCCGGGTTCTCTCATTCTCCCTTCCTCTCACACTCCAGGGTTGCCGCATTTTCACAACAAATTTTTATCTTTTCATTCACAATGGTGTAACGAACGTACAGTAGTGCCAACTTAACCACATTGACTATGTGGTTAGCGATTTTTTTCCGTGAAATTACGCTTATTTTATTAAAAGTTAGCACCACTAAACAAACAAATGACATTTTTTGCCGTCGCCGTCCCCCGTCATTGTTTTGGGCCTATTTTCTCCGGCAACGGCAACCGTCCCCCGTGCCGTGCTTGTTCTGTTTCTACCATAAGAACGGTACTCGTTATCATGTTTTACAAGCTTATATGAAGACATACATAATTACTAATGATGGGCACATGAGCAGATTATTGCGTGATCACGCGTGAGTGTGACTGAACACAATTTAACTCACGTGATTGTGAGTGAGTGGTGAAAAAAATTGCGTGAGTGAGTGTGCATGAAAAAGATTTTTGCGTGAGTAAGTGTGCGTGGGTCTATTTTTTTACGTGAGTTTGCGTGAATAATTTTCTCTTCATATTTCCCTTTGTACCAAAAAAAGCAAAAAAAAATAAAAACTTCGCTAAATTTTAAATTTTGTCCCAAAAAAGCAAAAAAAAATATAGATTGTAAAATTTGGCTAAACTTTAAATTTTGCTTAAAATTTTGTTAGAATTTTTAAATTTTTAAAATTTAAAAAAAAAATTTCTAAAAGTTTTGTGAGTGTGAGCCAACGCGAGTGTGAGTGAAGCTTGTATTAGTGCACATAAGTGTCATTGTGAGAGAGTGTGAGTAGAACAAATATGCTCGTGAGTAAGTGTGCGTGCGTGGTTTGAAAATTCCTGTTGTGAGCGTAAGTGAGTGTGAGACAAAATTCACTCACGTGCCCAGCTCTAATAACACTGTGTCACAAATTTTCAACAAAGTCGTGACCAAATGAATCTGACACCTAATCTTTATGTAAATCCGAACGCTGAATCCGAATATGAAGTCAGAATGGTCAAAAGTAGAACAGTTTTCGAGATATTTACGAGAAAATCGAGAAAATTACCGTTATTTGCTCTTTTCAACATATTTTTTTAAAACCAAACAGTAAATTTTTTTAAAATTTTATCACTTAGAACGTTAGCTTATTTCAATACGAACATTTTGTGCCCAAAAGGATCCAGATCGGTGCAAAAATGACAAAGTTACAGTAGATTAATTGAATTGTCTCACTTTTCGATTTTTTTTTAAAAACACAAGTAAATATACAAAGCTAAATGTTAGTAATGAAAAGTGGGTTAATTCACTAAATCTTCTGTAGCTTTGTCATTTTTGCACCAATCTGGGTCTTGTTGGGCGCAAAATGTTCGTATTGAAATAAAATAATGTCCTACGTAATAAAACATTATAATTTTTAATTGTTTGGTTTAAAAAAAATAACTTGAAAAGAGCAAAATTGCAAAAAATCATCAAATTGTTCATGAAGTTTGAACTTTTGTCCACTGTAACTCTGTCATTTCTTGACTAATCTTCACAAGCGACCCATGGTTATTTTAGTAATTTTATTATCTTTCATTAAAAAAAAAGAAATACATAAATCGACGAATAGTTTTGAAGATATTTGCATTTAAGTGACATCATCTTTTTTAAAAACACAAATAACGCTTATTTTCGAATATCTCGAAAACTGTTCTACTTTTGACCATTCTGACTTCATATTCGGATTCAGCGGACAATTGTACATAAAGATTAGGTGTCAGATACATTTGGTCAAAAAACTGTCACGTAGTGTAATTGCACCAAGAAACACAAAAAAAAAACAAAGTCAAAAAAGTGATAGTGTTAAATTCCAACATGTTAAAAAATATAAAAAAAATCCAAGGGCGTTTTTGTTTGGCGGTGTTCGGTGGGGCCATCGAGCCTCCCACCGAACACCGGGGTGATGAAAGATACTTTCTCCATCGCGATATATGATAACTAATTTATTTATTATGCTTTTTAAGCTTAAATTATATAATTTTCTCATTGTTTTAATGATTATTTTTAAATCCACGCCCACAAAAGGGCGCGGGCCGAAAAAAACTAAGTGCAGGACTTTGAACTTCTGACATAAATAGGTTTTATTTGTTTAACAAAAATTTTCAGGAGTCTAGCTCTTTTATTTTGGACCGAATCGTGTTTTATACAGATGGACAGATATTCATAGAATGACTTAGAATCGATCATCGATCAATAATGTCTGCAGATTTCCGTCTAAAGCTAAAAAGGGAAGTATCTCAACCCTTGTGAACCAATTTGCCTGAAACTTAAAATATATATTAAAGAGACGATTTTAAGGTTAGGGTGTCTCGGCTTATCGGCCATATCAGTGTTTAAAAATTTCGTTGTCAGCTTATGAAACCATACGGACCTTCGGGAAAATTTTGATAACTTCCGAACTAATAGGAATATCATCTAGGGCAAAAATACGGGTCGACTTAAATTTAATAAAGATTATTTCTTATCCATATGGATATCGTAGGTCTACGTCTTCACATAAGTACCCCCAAAATTTACACATTTTCCTGAAAAAAATATTTAAAGAAGCCGAATTTTTACAAGGTTATGCCACCATTGAATAGACATTAAAAAAATCTTTCTTCTCATATGAAAACATCATATAGTTTCTTAAGAAGAAATGGCTGAAAAATCCAAAAAAAACGATTTTTTCGCCATTTTTTGACCCATGTTTTGAACCCCTAAATCCCCGATATGGCCGATAAGCCGAGACACCCCAACCTTAGAATTGTCTCTTTGATATATATTTTAAGTTTCAGTCAAATCGATTCATAAGGGTTGAGATACTTCCCTTGTAAGTACTTTGTTTTTTTACGGTGCAAATTTCACTTAAACTTTAAATGCCTCAAATCGCAATAAAACCTTTAAAAATCAATAAATTTTCATAATTATAAGAAAGAAACGATCATAACAAAACTGAAATGTCACTTTTTTACAGAAGTTTAAATTTTTCACAGAAATTTAAACACACATAGAAACATACGTAGGGTGACATTTTTTTCTGAACTCAAATCAGTACAGTCAAACAACTGTTAAAAAACAACTGCCATAAACTGTTGTAGTTATTTTGCAGAAAATTATGTTGACTTCAAACAACTTCATTTGCTTTAATCGGTTTTTTGCAGAAAACAGAACAGAAATGAAAATCCATAAGATTCTGAGAATTTTGTCTTCTTTGCATTCATGCAATTATGGTATATTTTTAAAAATACATCCTGTTAACATTTTGTTACATAAACCTCAAAGATTTTGTGCGCCTTTTATTATAAATTTATGAAGATCAAAACTATGTCATTAGACTGGCTCAAAAATGTATGGGATTTGCAGAAGTTATTTTTTGTTGTCTCCACAAGGCCGCCCCAGTTCCATTCATCAACAAAAGTGTGCATACACACAGAAAACAAATTTGCCAATTTCCAACTGATATTCAGCTGTTGCAACAAAAATTCGGTTGATGCACTTGTATTAAGGTTAAGAAAACTAAATATTGGTAGTTACAACTAAATTTTGTTAATACAACTTTCTTTTAATTGAAACAACTAAAAAATTCGTATGCCACAGCGAAATTTAGTAGCAGCAATCGAATTTTGTGTTGATACAACTGAATTATTCAGTTGGAAATTTATTTTTCTCTGTGTACCAAAAATTGGAACATTCGGACCACATCTGGAGGTCGCTAGAAATTTCGACTTTTAGGTTTTGTGTATCAAGTAACATAGTAGTAGTAGTACTTATTGCTACTTTGTTCATTACAGGTGTCCTTAAAATCAAAAATCACTTTTTTACACCTCGTAGGGTTTTTAGGGCCTTCCATATTTTCCTTTTTAGTAATTTCTCTTGCGCATTTTATCCGTTTCGCTCTATCTAGCTAATTTTTTGAGATACAGGCATTTGGAGATTTTAACTAGATTCTAAGAAGATTTAAACAAATTCTAATAAATCCCCTTTCTCAATTCTAAGAAGTGAAAGACGGTGGAATATTTGTAGTTAATTTTAACCAAACTTAACGCGAATGAATCTTAGAATATTAAAAAGATTCGCAATGTCTTTGAACGTGTTTAACTTGCTCCGCTAGCGGAAAAAAAGTTTTGTGGTATCGCTTTAGACTAAAAGGTCTATGCGAGGTGTAAATCGTACACCGCCACTAACCTAACTAAACTTGAACTAAATTTTGTGTGAACATTAGTGTTATGACTTTTTGATTTTTTTTGCAAATATCAAATTTTACATACCCTAGCCAAAAAGGTCATACAAAAACATTAAGAATCGCAATTTTAATTTTTTACTGACGTCAAAAAGGTTCTAGCACCAAACGATGCGTATTAAAAGCTATATACTGTAGAAATAGTTCCTTCAAGATTAAAATTTGACTGTAGTGCTCACAAGATCTTTTTTATATAATTCATTCGTTATAAGGGTTAAAATTACCTTATTTTTTAAAAAACATAGGACTTAAAACAAATATTTTCTGTGAGTTTTTAGAAATAACGTTTGTCGCAGAAGGTTTTTTAGCCAAAATGACTCGCAAATACGATTTTTAATATTAATTTTGTAATGTCTATCACGTGGTAATAGGTATTTTTTTTTTTTTTTAAATGAGTCATAACCTAGTGAACATGTATTTAAGAAATGTGTCTTGAAAATAAAGATAGGTTTATAAGTAAGTTTGCGAAATTTTTTTCTACTTTTTCTGGGCTTGTCATTAAACATTTAGTATTATTGCAGGTCAGCTCATTAGACCAACTTTCCATGAACATTAATTTCACGTGAGAGTTAATCCAACGCATCATCCATGTCAAACCTATACCAATCTGCGGATCTGGATTGTGAGGAATTGTATCTGAACCAATGTTTGCCCAAGAATCAGCAATCACATTTTTCCGTATTCCCCTATGACCCGGAACACACAAGAGACAGACCCTGTTCTCACAAGAGACCTCATTGAGTCTGCGCCTACACACTTGGATATTTTAAGATGTTGTGACTGTAGAACACAGCGCCTTGAGTGCTGCTTGACTGTCACAAAAGATACCGATTTTCCAATCCCTCAATTTTTTCCAAAATAGCAAACACTTCAATCTGAAACCAGATCCAGAACAAACTAAGGTACAAGAACCGCCCGTTTAAAAGGTATTAGAGTAATTTCTGAGAAGTTTATCTAGATCGCGCCAGTCTTCTCTTCTCAGAATGTTAACACTGAACTTCCTAGGAAACTCTATACAAGATGTCATACTGTCTAAGGGCATAGCAAATATTGGACAAATATTAGTCTTCATGCCATGATCCATTTATACGGAGTCTGAGATTAAATGGCTTCACCTTGGATATGTAGATCTAAGGGAATCATGTCCAACAAAGCGTTAAGAGCTGCACCTAGTGCAGTGCTCATAGCACCTGTAATCCCCAAGCAACCCGCACTTTGAAAACAGAAAAAAGACATTTAAAAATTAGAAAATGTGTTTTAATTTGTATACCCTACTCCACACTGTGGTACAGGGTAAAATGAGTTTGTGCTGTTGTTTTTAACTACTTGAAATATTGGTCCTAGACCCTATTTTAAGTATACCGATCGACTCAGAATCCCTTTTTGAGTCGATTTAGCGATGTCCGTTTGTCCGTCTGTTTGTCAATGTAAACTGTGTAAACACAATACAGGTCGCAATTTTTAATCAATTGACCTATTGAAATTGGAAAAAAATTGGTCCATATTTAGACCTAGCCCCATACAAAGGTCCTCTTTAGTTTTGGCTCAAAAGACTTTAATAACCGTATTATAGTAGGTATCTTTTCGAAATTTAATAACCGTATTATAGTAGGTATCTTTTCGAAATTTCACAGGTAAACTTGTTTTGCCTATCACCATTCCGAATTTCAAAGGAATCGGGCCAGTTCTTCTTGTAGCCCTCATACAAACCACCTTCCCGATTTTTACATAAATCTCTCAAATTTCATGAAAATAGAAAATATTTAACTAAAATTTTGTTTGTGTATGTTAAACGCGTACTTTAATAACCTTATCCAATCAGATTATCATCGGACCATTTTTGGACTTAGGCCCATGTGAAAATTTTGTCCAATATTCAATTAAAGTGGTTATTGCACTCAAAAAATTTCATGCATAAAAATACGAAGTATTATTTCGTAAAATTTTTTTCGTACATATTACGAAATTTTTGTACATATTTCGAAATTTTTGTTATTTTACGAAAACTTGGAATTTCGTAAAAATACAAATTTCGTTTATTTTACGAAGTACATTTCGTAAACAAAAAAATACGAAATATTTCGTATCTTAACAAAATATTTCGTAATTTAACAAAATATTTTTGGGGAAAAAAATCACAAAATCAAGGGGTATGATTTATTTATCTGAATTACTTGATTTAACAATAAAAAAATGAAATAACAAAAATTTGTTCCTTCTTTTTTTATACCCTCCACTCTAGTGATAGAGGGTATATATAAGTTTGTCATTCCGTTTGTAACACATCGAAATATTGGTCTAGGACCCCATAAAGTATATATATTCATGATCCTTGATCGATTTTAAGTCGATCTAGCGATGTCCGTCCGTCCGTCCGTCCGTCTGTCTGTCTGTCTGTCCGTTGAAAACACGCTAACTTTTGAAAGACTTTATGGAGGCTCCTGAAGTTTGACATATATGTTGGCCATTTACCGGGTCAGATTGGTATTGCAATCCAGCGAAATCGGTCCAGTGGTTCAAAAGTTATGAGCAAAAGAGCTAATTTCGGCAAGGGTATTTTGCGAATTTACGAGATTAAAACCACTCTAACTTTCGAAAGACAATTCTGAGGGTGATGAAACGTGTTTTATATCTTTGTCGTTCCCCAAGTCTGTTTGGTTTTGAATTTCAGCTCAATCGGTCCAGTGTCTCAAAAGTTATAAGCAAACCCCTGAATTTCAGATTTGTTTCATCTTAAATGCCACGTGTTTAACAAGTTTTAAAAGCATTGGTGGTAACTTAACAATGCTTTTTAAACTTGTTTAATTTTAAAGCAATGCTTTTTAAACTTGTTTAGTTTTAAAAGCATTGATAACTTAAAAATTACACTCGAAAAAAATTTTACACTCAAAAAAAATTATACACTCAAAAAAATTTTACACCCAAAAAAATTTTACACAAAAAAAATTAGTTTTTTTTTTACAAAAATGACAATATTTTGTGTACATACGTACGTGCATTCACTCAGAAATATTTTTACAGTAAAAAAAAACATTACACTCGAAAAAAATTTTACACTCAAAAAAAAAAATTAGTAATTTTTCTTAAAAAAAAAAAAAATGACAAAAAAATAGTTTTTTACTCAAAATAAAATATTTCTAATCAAAATTGATAATTTTTTCACGTTAAAAAATGTACTATCCTTTAAAAAAATGCATTGTGGATAGGGTTACCAGATTTGAAATATGGAATAACAGTACATTTGGTCTCAAAAAACAGTACATTGCAAATAAAAACAGTACTTTTTTAAAAGTCTTATTATATATCAAACTACAAAAACTTAGCCCTTTTACCCTGATTTTAAACAGATCTCAGCCAAAACGAGCATAAAAGGTTGTTAACAGAACGGTGGAACATTTTAGGTAAACCGTCTCAAATTTATTTTATTTTTTATCAGTGTTGAAAAAAAATTGCGATTGACTTTTTGGAGCATTTGTCTTAGATGCCGCGATATCTTACTTGAAAAGCTTTTGTAGTCTATGCTTTCGCTTAACTAAAACACCGATATTCCTATCAAAAACATTTGAAAAAATCCATAAAACAGTGTTTTAATTAAAACACGACTTTAAAAAGCAAACGCGAAAACGGTATTATTACACTCAAACAAAGGCCTAACTAAATTTTGGGAAAATCACAATTTAGTAAAATTAAATAAAAATTTTTAATTTATTTAGTTTTGTTATTATTTTTAATTATTTTATTAAATTTATTTAATTTATAAAAATAAAAAAAAATTTTAAATTTCTTTGACATAATTTGCAACCAATTAGTTCATCATATTTATCTTCTTAGAATTGATAAAGTTTTTTCTTCAGGTTTAGTAAATTTTATGCAATTTAAGGATTTTTTTTTTCCAAAAAATGTTTCAAAAAGAGCAAAAAAAGTGTTTATTTTCGATTCTAAAAATGTATGGACTCCTCAATTTGAATCTCAAAAATTTGGGCGTTCCTCATTTCTCAGAAAATATTGCCGAAACAAAAAAAAATGACAAATACATTTTTGTAGTTCTTTACACGACCGTCTTAATCCCTCCGTGTAATAGTTTTTTAGTTATCCCGTTAAGATTCTAAGGACCCTTTTGGGCCATTAAATTCCCGTATCCTAAAAACTAAGCAAGGTAGAGCGAAAAGGGCAAAGATGTTGAATCAAAATCTATGACGATCCTTAATAGACCCAATGGGACTGGGCCTAAGGTGGTCTGGACCCATGGGCTCCGAACCTAGTGGGGTCTGCCCGCATTTGGAACTTTAAATGAGATGTACTCAATAAAATAAATTTTTTCCCGTTTTCTAGTTTTTTTTTCTTTTTTTTTCAGAAAAATTTAGATAAAAAGAAGGAAAACATGGCAATGGAGCTAAATTATTATTGAATTTAGTTAAGTTTTCCACTTTTTAAATAATTTTTCTTTTTGAGTGTGGTATAAAATTAAATTGCATTTAGCTCCTTTTTTAAAATTGAATTAAAATTTTGTCAAATATGAAACATTTTTCGAAAAATGTTACATTTTGGTGATGAGTATAAAAAAACAGTACAAAAACAGTACACGCTTTAAAAAACAGTACTTTTGCGTACTGTTTTAGGTGCTGTGCATAAAACAGTACTTTTTATAAAAAACAGTACATGTACTGTTTAAAACAGTACGAATGGCAACCCTAATTGTGGAGGGTATTCATAGATTCGGCAAAGTCGAATTTAACTTTTCTACTTGTTAATTCCTGTTTACGGTTTCTAATTTTAAATTATTTCCAGCATAACACAAAGTCAATTCACCCAAGATATATTTTTTTTTTCGTAAAGAAACCACTTTAAATTACTAAAATTATTAAAAAGTAGGTGAATGGTGAAAGAGTACACCCGAATGGAGCACAATTTTAGTAAAAAAATCGAAATTTCGTGTAATATGTGAAAAATACTTTGTAATTTTACAAAATACTTTATAAATTCGTGAAATTTGTTTCGTAAAATTACTTAATATTTCACAATTCTACGTAATATTTCGTACCTTAACGAAAGTAAATTCGTATTTACAAAAAAACTTCGTAATATATACAAAAATATTTTTTTTTTCTACGAAAAATTTCGTAATTTTACGAAATATTTTGTAAAAATAAACTTAATTGGTTTTTACAAAAAAACTTTGTAAGATGTACAAAAATATTTTGTATTTCCATATTTCGTAATTATACAAAATATTTTATAATTATGCAAAATATTTCGTAACTTAACGAAATATTTTTGTAAAAATAAACATAATTCGTATTTACAAAAAAAAACTTCGTAATATGTACAAAATATTTTGTAATTTCACGAAATATTTCGTAATTATACAAAATATTTCGTAATTATAAAAAATATTGTGTAGTTATACAAAATATTTCGTAGCTTCACGAAACATTTTCGTAAAAATAAACATAATTCGTATTTTCAAAAAAAAACTTCGTAATATGTACGAAAATATTTAGTATTTCACGAAATGTTTCGTAGTTATACTAAATATTTCGTAAATTTACGAAATATTTTCGTATTTATTTCGTAAATATTACTAAAAAAACTTCGTAATATTTACGAAGTGCCATAGGTAAATATTACGAAATATTTCGTTCCGGCAAAACCACGAAATATTTCGTACAATGTACGAAGTATTTCGTTCATTTTACCTATGAAATTTTTTGAGTGTGTCAACAAATAAAAGCCTATTTCACTCAAATTAGATTTGTTAGTGTTTTACACTTATTAAAGATTTGACAAAATATAGATCTAATCGTTCCATGTTTGAATTTGGAGCCCATATTCCGGGAAACTCTGTTGTAGGGTATTATATGGTCGGTTTTGACCGACTATAATTTTCTTACTTTTTTTTTTTAACAAAAAATCATATAAAAATTGGTGCAAATTTTTTTTAATAATTATCTCTTAAAAAAGTCATTGTAGAGGATATTCGTGGATTCAGTTAAGTCGAATTTAACTTTTCTTTTATTTTTTAAAGTTTTTTGATTGACCTCAAATTTAAGATCACAAGTGTTATAAGCCTAGTGAAATAAAAATTTTCCTTGAGGCTAACAAAAATCAAATTTGAAAAAAAAGATTTATCTATTTTAATAAATATCTGATACCCACTGTAGCAACGCACATGCATATACAATTAAATATAGAACAATTCATACATGCTTAACTGTAAATAAAAGAAAAATGTTTATAAAGGAAATTTTTTTTTTGCTTTGTTTGTTTGTCTGCATAACAGTAAAAAAGTTTAAAGACTTTTGAAGAAAACAAACAAATACGTAAAAGTCCTTAAACATCAAAGAGAGACAAGAGCACTTAAAAGAGCATAAAGATAAAAGAAACACAACATATAAACCAGAGAGAGATATTTAAAAGTCTATGGAATCTGCAAAAACTGAGAACAGTTTTTTTTATAAATGTGTATATTTAAAAGAGCATAAATGAGAAGGATGTTTTTTTTTTTATTCCTAAAGTAGGCTCCCATAATATTTACCCTTAACTCAGTGCCTAAAGCACATTGATACTTAACGTTTGTAGTATACTTCATGGCGCATAAACCTAACAAATTTATGTATATTTTGTAAAAAAAAATAATACAAAAAAAAAGAAAAATTAGAAAAAAAATCCTAAAATAAAAACCAGCATACCATGAAAATTAGAAAATTGTGAAAAAAAATATTAGAAAAAGAAAAAGTATATAAGAGTGAAAATTTTTTATTTAAAATTAATAATATATATTTATTGTAATTATAATATAGTTAAAAGCAAAACAGAAAAGAAAACCTTAAATAAACGAAATTTACTAAAATCTGAAATATTCTAAAGAAAAAAGGAAAAATTAAACAAATACAAAATGTTAATGTGTTAATAATAATAATGTTTAGTAGCAATTTACCTACATACACCAGCAACAACATTCAACAACTACAATTACAATTACAACCAAACATATGTTTCTCCTAATAAATTCATTTAGAAATTCAACGAGCCAACCAAACTATGCTGGTGATGATATTATTGAGTGTTTGGCAACAACGGTAAAATGTCATTAAATCTAAAGCAATTAAGGTGACAAAGTGTGATTTATTGTTAAATGAGGATATAGACGGTTATACTTTTTTTTGAAAAAAAATATAAAAAAGTTCAAAAACATAAAATACATATTTTAAACAGCTAAACAACAACAATATAATGCTGCATAATAATTATCATAATTGTATGGGTGCTGCTGCTGCTAAAATTCAGTCAACGACAGACTTATCATTAATTAAACGAAAATAATAGCAACTACCAAAAACACACAGGGGAATTTATGGCCAAGAACTGAAAGGTGTTTTAAAACAAAAGACCATTACAGCTCTAAGATATTTATGCCATCATCAAATTGTTAATATTATAACATAACAACACAAATGAATAACAGGAAGCGGAAATCATTACACAAGATATTAAACTCAACTAAATAATATCCTTCCCGCCCCCCAAAACCTATTTCCTTAAACAAAATCAGTGTTTTGATAAAATTAAAAAAATAAAAATCCTTTGATAAAGAAAAAAAAAACTTTAGACCAACACAAGCTAAGCTAATATTTGTTTAAAATTAGATTCTATACATGATTAGATTTAAACTACAAAATAACTGGACTGTAACAGATATTTAAAAATATCTTTAGAAAAAGTTAAAAAAAAACAACAACACACCCAACAGTACGTACTCCACAAAAAATAAAACGTTGTGCACTCATTCACATCGTTATTATCCCTTGACTCACACCTACACATATACATACACACAAAGGAATACCTATGTACTTCACTCAATCATATGTATGTACGAACACATATGAATATGACATGTAGACAATACTAACACACTAACACAATAAACAATAGCAACAACAACAACAACAACTAAAGAGTGCCTATACGAGTAGTACAACATCAACATCACATATAGCAAAAACAACAACAACAAACAACAGAATAATATTTTTTGTTAAAGTGTGTATTAAATGTGTATGTATACAGAAAACACCAATATATATTTATAAATACCATCCTACATAATATATATAAAATACAAAAGAATGAGTTGCTGAACTATAAATAATTCTAAAAAAAAGGATTCTAGAAAAAAAAAAAAAAAAAAAATCCTAAAAATACTAAAACCAGCAAACACACAAGTCCAGGGATAATTTCACATTCAAAAAAAAAACACAACAAAAACAAGTGAATACCTCCATATAACCAATAGCAACAGCAGCAACATAAAATTCACTTTAATATTTGCTCAACAATATTAACATAATTAAAATAAATCAACCTAAACAGCAACAACAACTTTAGCAGCCATTTTTAAATAAGAAGAAAATAAAAAGAAGATTCATCACAAATTTTTTTTATCTAAAAATAATTTTCAACTGATTAGAATGATGACGATAATGATGAAGATGATGACGACGACGTCGATGATGTTGTTTGTTTCCATGTAAATAAGAGTAGAAAAACAACACCATCACTTTATATTTAAAAAAAAATATATATATAAAGAGTTATTAACACATAACTACCACAACTACAACTGCAACCTACAAACAACTACTACATACAATACATATAGTGTAATTATTTTTTAAGGACATATCACCATTAGAAGTATTTCGAAGCACACTTATTCAAAGAGCCACTGCTACAACTACTACTACTATAAACAAAAAAACTTCATCAAAAGGAAGAGAAAAAACTTCAAACAATAACCTTTGTTGTTTTTTTTTTTTTGGAAATCATAACGTCTCCTTCGCATCATTACTAATCAAAAAAAAAACCAACACAAACACGCAGCTCCATCACCACCACCATGAGTGATTCAATAATATATCGCAAAATAGCGGATACATTCATTCCTAGATCACGAATTATAACACTGTGGCTAGCATTTAATCTAGCGATGATTCTACAGGAACCAAAAAAACAAATTGCCACAGTAAATGCAGCGTAAGTAGATATTGGATATTTAAATTATATATTTTTATAATTATATACAGTAATTTTTATATTTATATAATTATTTGATTTACAAAAACAAAATTGGACCCAACCAAAAGAAAATCATACAATATTGTAGTTACTACATGATGGCGATTTGTGTAGTAAGTAGTAGTTGTTGTTTTCAACTACCATTTCAGTTGTTTTTGTATGAAAAATCTCAAACAACTATTTTTTGTAGTAGTTTAAAAAAAAAAAATACAAAAAATTACTACATTGTAGTAACAGTTGTTTAATGTAGTTGTTTTTAGTCTATCAAAAAACTTAAAATTTTTTAGAAATTTTTAGAAAAACAGATGTGTTGAACGAGTTAGAAGCGTCAGATGCATCAGAAATTATTTTCAAATTATTTTAACCTTTTTTGACGTTTAAAAAAATTTTTTTTGTTAATAAAAAAAATCATACAATTTGAGTTACAGTAAAAACAACTGTAATTTTAAGTAGATTTTACCGTTTTTTGTAGTTGTTAATCAATAGTTAAAAACAACAACAATTTTTGGTTGATATTACCGTAAAATGCAGTGGACGCATAAACAACAACAAATGTTGGTTTTTGTTGTGGAAACCACCGTCATAATTTTTTTAGTGTAAAATTTTATATGTCCATATTTTGAATGCAACCTGCATCCCAAAAAAGAGATCCACAAAGGCTTGGTTTTTGTCCATATTGCTTCTAAGGGTGAAACAAGTGTATTTTCGGTACTTTTTTTATTTCTCGAAATAATAGTCTAAGAATTATGAAATTAACAAGCTGGGCACCCTGCTGGTAAAGCTAATTCGGGTACGCTAAATTCAATGGTGCTAGCCGTTTTTTCGTTGTTAGCGCTCGTATTCGCGATATTCGCGATTTAAAATTTTAAGGCTAAAGTACTATAAAAAAATTAAGATTTATGCGTTTGGAATAGTTTTTAAATATAAATTAAGAAAATGCACTTTTTTCGCGAAAAAAAAAATTCCCAGAAAAAAAATCCGCCACAAAAAAAAATCGCGAAAAAAAAAATTTCAAACAATTTTGTGTCTGAAATGTATCGTTTTCTACTTATTGTCATAAATGACTAGCAAAATAAAAAAAAAATCGCGACAAAAAAAATTTCGCAAAAAAAAATCTCAAAAAAAATGTTCGCGAAATTTTTTTTTTGTGTATTCAATAGAATTAAGATGATTAAAATTCGGCAATTGTGCAAATAATATAAAAAAATATTTTTTGTACTTAAAAATAAAATAATAATAATTGCGAATTTCGCTAATACATACGCTAGTTTTGAAAAAAACCGGTTTTATAAAGAGATTTAGTGTACACGAACTAGTTTTACGAGATGGCTGTCGTAAATTCAAATTAAAATAAAAATATTTGTAAATAACCTATTTTTTCACGAAAAAAAAAATATTTTTCGCGAACAAAAAATGTTTTTTGCGAAAAAAAAATCACGGTATTATGGTGTGTTATGTTAGTTTAACAGGATTGAATGGTATTAAATTTAAAAATGATCGCAACAGCTTAAAAATATAGTTTTTATTGTACTTGAGCATTAAAATTTTAAATGGCGAATACGAGCGCTAACTTCCAAAAACGGCTAGCACGATTAAATTCAGCGTACTCGAATTAACTTTACCAGTAGGGTGCATAGCTTGTTAAAAAAAGTGTCAAATTCAAGCACAGTGTTATTAACACACTTGATAAAAATATAGAGTTTTCAGACTAAACAGAACCAAAAGTTACCCGGCGATCGACGAAATTCTAAAAAAGTTATTATTGGTGCAATTCTAATAAACTTTTAACTTAGATTTTAGCGTTTACATTCCCTAAGCCCCCCGAAGACCGACTATGTAATTAAGGAGACTTAAACAGACACTTTAAAACAATAGTAAAGCTTAGCAATTACACCAAATTTTTCAACCAATATAATTTTTAGTAGGTACGTATGAGCAATATTTGTTTATAATAAAAACAAAATTACTCATACGGCACATGTATTGCAATTACTAGTTAAACTATAACTGTCCAACACGAATTTATTTCTTGAATGAGACTTAAACCTAAAATTGTTTTGATAACTTGTTTATTTTTATGGCCCACTGTAGTTTTTTTTTTTTCATTCATGTACTTTTGAGCTTAAATATGGGTTCAATTCTAAAATTGTTTGGCGTTTCATTTCTTAGAACATGCTAACCCACTAACTGTCAATTTATGAATAATTTTGATAAAAAGCACGTGTTATTTGAAAATGAACCATGCTTGGCAACACTCAAAACAAACAAAAATTCTTGTAATTTTTACTAGGAATTCTCTTCAAATAGGAGGAATTCTCGAGATTTTACGAGATTTTTTGCGTCACGAGAATTCCTTTTCAGAATCTATAGCTTTTTCTATAGAAAAAATGTCTTAGAAGCTGATACTTTTTAATTAAACAAAAAAAATATGAATTGAATTTTTATTGTTTTATTTAATACTCTTGGTTTTTTTTTTTTTTAAACGCCAAAATCTATACCCTCCCTGTCTACATTTTACATAAAATCAGTAATGTACTTCTATTACACATTTTTATTACTCAAAAAAATAATTAAATTAATATTATTTTAAAAGAGTGCGGTTAACCTTTAACCGCGGTTAATCGCTTAAATTTGAACGGTTATTTGCAAACCCTAGTTAGTGTGCATATGACAGCCTATAACACCGTCTTTATACACGATGGTATGTTGGAATCTAATCGAGATGGTTTGGTTGGACATTTCGTTTGAAATTTAGAGCTGTATTATTTTGTGTATTTAGTACATAAATTCTCATTATGTCTACTTACATACGAATATAAGACCTAATGTTATGTCACTAACGATTGTCAATTTACTAAATACTCTTGACGATGGAGTTTACAAATTCCGAAGCACGTGTTTTGCAAAGTGACCAATCCAATCAATTTGAAAGAAACAACTTTATAAATACTTTCTTAAAAATTGTTACTTTAACAATATCATCGTAATGATTAGTAAAATAAATATGACCTTGAGCTAGAATAATATTTCTCAAAATAAAATATTTCTTTTCAAAATTGTTTAAAAGATGTTGTTTACGTTAAAAAAATTCCTACTCCACTTATTATTGTCTCTCATCATCATCATCAAGTCCTTACTCCGCCAGGGAGCATAGGTCATCAACAAAGCATCTCCACATCGAACGATTTTGCGCAAGTGTTTTGACTTCGTGCCATCCTTTATTTAGCTTGTTGGCTTCAATTATAATTTGTCTTCGCCATGTTTTTTTTGGTCTTCCACGGTTTCTACTGCCATGTGGATTCCATTCTAGTGCCATTCTGGCTACGTCATCTGGGCTTCTTCGTAGGATATGTCCCACCCAAATCCACTTCCTTCGTTTTATAATTAGTTCACATTTCTCAATGTCTAATTGTCGCCACAGGTCCTCAATGGATATCACTCTCGGCCAAAATATTATTGTCTCTACTTTACTTAAATTTTATTTTTACAAAGTTGCAATAAGTGCCACACCCCGTTTAATACCGCCCATATATAGTACGATATAGTGGATCATTTTATTTTCCTGTTGTCAAGTTTTACATTTCTAAATGCTTTCAAAGTCATATTAGATCAGTGGTCGGCATCAATTGCACATGGATCCCGAACACATTCGGCTATTTACATGTATTCAACACGAATGTCAACAAAATTCACAACTAACAATAAGAGCATAAAAATACAACAAGAAGCAGGTTGATGTTGCTTTGTTTGAGAAATACACCAACACATGCATGTTTATTTTCATATATCAATGCATTCATATTCTCTCTTTCTGCCGACCACTGTATTAGATGGATTAAGCACTGTGCATCATTTGTGTTCACCCGTACGTATGAGTAATATTTTTCTATATGCATAAAACAGAAATTACTCATACGCAACATGCGTTGCAGTAACTAATACGAATCACGAATCAAAACAATTATAATTTCTACCCAAAAGTACTTTTAAATTTAGAAATTAATATAAAAAAATAAATTTGAAAAATTTCAATTAATACATTTAAGAAAATCTTTACCAACATTTTAATGATTTCAATTGCAAACAAATTTGTTTAAAAATTATCTACACTTCAGTTTTACTAGAATTATCACTTCCTTTATACTTAGAAAGCAGTTTATAATTTGTATAATTATTTTTTTAATATAAAAAAATTATTTCAACACGAATTTTGCCATTTAGTTAATTTAAAAACTGGGTTAACAAAATTTGTAAAAAAATAAAGACTAAACACGAAAAGTTTTGTCATATATAATTAATGTTCTTACATTTATAACAATTACAAGTAAACCAATTAACAACAATTATAATGTAGTATACATACACGCACAAATGCGTACATATGCATGTATTGTCAAATACATTTCCAAAACTTATTATGGATAAAACAAAAATATCTACATAATATTTTATTATTTATTTTTTTCTTTACTTTACACTACATTTTGACATGAAAATATATGTCAGAAACTAGATTGTGATTAACTCGTGTAGTTTATTAGTAGAAATTACTGACAACTTTTTGATAATAAACAATAACTTAAACCTTTTTTTGTGCAGAGCAATGATGTAGGCATATCAGACAGACATTAAATATGAAAAATATTATATCAAGTATAAAACAAAAACTGTATTATGTATGAACAACCCTAATGCCATGAGCGGTTACAAGGGGGGAGAGGAAATTCCCTCCCCAGACCAAATTTAAAAAAGAAAAATAGAGGAAAAGAAAGAAAAGGGTGAAAAAAGAAAAGAATAAAGAATAACATTTTCTAAAAAGTTTTTAAAAGGAAAAAAAATTTGAAATCCAAAAATTTTTCATAGATAAATAAATAAACAATAACAATAATAAACAATAATAAACAATAACTTAAAACGTTGTTTTTTTATTTTTAGTACCAAAAGGTACATAAAAATAAAATGTATTTATTCGGCCTTTATATATATATATATATAATTAAAAATACTCTATTATGACAATATCATAAATAGAAATATTTTTTGGGCCTCGAACTAGAATAAAACTCTAATCGAATAACTTAAAACTTTTTTTGTGCAGAGCAATGATGTAGGCATATCAGAGAGTCATTAAATAGGGAATATATTATAACGCAATTTTTATGTATGAACAACCCTAATCCCATGAGCGGGTACAAGGGGGAGAGGAAATTCCCTCCCCAGACCATATTTAAAAAAGAAAAATAGAAAGAATGAAATTTTCTAAAAAGATTTTAAAGGAAAAAATTTTTGAAATCAAAAAATTTCTCATAGAAAAAAATGTTTAAAAAAAATGAAAAAAGTGCTTAAATCTAAAAATATTTGTTGAAAAAATATCTGTCTAGAAGTTCTTATTATGAAGAGAAATTTTCTTTGGGAAAAATTGTTGTGAACATAACAGTTTGGTATAAAAACATGACTTCTTCTGCAGAAAGAATCTGAGACTGAGAGAGTATCTGAGACTTTTTTTACAGAAAAAATATCTTCGAAACTGATACTTTTTCTATAAGAAAAATGTCTCAGAATATAAGACTTTTTCTATAGAAAAAAATGGGGAAAAGTTCTCAAAATATAAAACTTTTTTTATTTTTGAGACTTTTTGGATGGGTAAAAGGCCTAAGAATCGGAGACCTTTTAAGAAAAAGGTCTCAGAATCTGTGAATTTGAGAATTATTTTATAGGAAATAGGTCTCAGAGTCTGAGACTTTTTCTAATAGAAAAAGATCTTTGAATCTTAGTGCCAGTTTACAGAAGGCGTATGACACACGCGAACGAAAATTCTGCATGTGTTTTGCTATTGTAACAGCAACAAAATACATGTAAGAATTTGAGACTTGTTCTATAGGCACTTGAGACTTGTTCTATAGGCAAAAAGTCTCAGTTTTTTTTTTATAGGAAGCAGGTCTTAGAATCTAAGACTTTTTCCACAGGAAAAGGTCAAAGAATCTAAGACTTTTTAAGAAAAAATTGCTTAAATCTTTGACTTTTTCTATAAGAAAAAGGTCTCAGAACTTGAGACTTTTTTAATGGGAAAAATGTCTCAGAATCTCAGATTTTTTCCATGCGGAAAAGGACTCAGAGTCTGAGACTTTTTCTATCGCAAAAATTTCTCAGAAATTTTCTATTGGAAAAAGGTCTCAGAATCTGAGACTTTTTCTATTGAAAAAAGTTATCTAAATCTAAAACTTTTTCTATACGAAACAAATTTCAGAATCCGAGAACTTTTCTACAGGAAAAATATCTCAAAAATGCTTTAGATTATGAGAATTTTTTTGTAACATCAACAAAATACATGTAAAATTTTCGTTCGTATGTATCTTTCGCCTCCTATAAACTGGCATTTAGATTTTTCTATAGGAATAAGGTGTCAGAATCTCAGAATTTGAGACTTGTTCTATAGGCAAAAAGTCTTAGAATTTTTTTATAGGAAGCAGGTCTTAGAATCTATGACTTTTCCACAGGAAAAGGTCAAAGAATCTAAGACTTTTTTTGAAAAAAATGCTAAAATCTTTAACTTTTTCTATAAGAAAAAGTTCTCAGAACTTGAGACTTTTTCTATGGGAAAAATGTCTCAGAATCTGAAACTTTTTCTATTGGAAAATGTCTCAGTATCTCAGACTTTTCCCATACGAAAAAGGACTCAGAGTCTGAGACTTATTCTATCGCAAAAAGTTCTCAGAAATTTTCTATTGTAAAAAGGTCTCAGAATCTGAGACTTTTTCTATTGAAAAAAGTTTTCAGAATCTAAAACTTTTTCTATACGAAACAAATATTAGAATCCGAGAGTTTTTCTATAGGAAAAATATCTCAAAAATGCTTTAGAGTATGAGACTTTTTCAAAAGAAAAAGGTTTAAGAATCGGAGATAAGTACTTAGATATCAAAAATTTTTCTATTGGAAAAATGTCTTACATTCTGAGAAATTTTGGCTTTTCTTTACGAAAAATTTTTCAGAATCTGATATTTTCTATGTCTGAAGAGTTTATACTATTGAAAAATTCTCAGATTTAGACTTTTTTATACGACAAATCCCTGCAAGCATTTCGATACGAAGAAGTTTCCCTAGCGTATCGTCTGGAAGATAAATTGTATTGCGGGGGATATCTTCTTCGTATTGCGGAAGAAACACCCGTTGGTAGAAATCGTGTCCCGAAAGCAATACGTCCAGAAAATACGAAAGCAATTCTTCTGGAGGATAAATTCGCAATATCGCCAGATAATCATTTGAAAGATAACTTGAAGATATCACTCAAATTTTACCTAGAATATTAAAAGAAGATGTTGCCATTTTGTCACATAGAAGATAAATTAACGTTTATTTTTGCTTAGTTCAATTAAAAAGGCATTTTACAAACAGTTGTATTAAATAATGATTTTCTCATTTTTTGCATGATCTTGAAATTGATTTTCTTCCTCAAAACTTAGGCATTGATTCTTGGAAGTTTGTAGGACCTAATAGAGTTAAAAAATACATTTATTAGATCTTAAAGCTCAATGTTTTTTTTTGCGAATTCATTAAACGAATTTAAAAACGAATTTAATATTTTGAAAAATATTTTTGACAACAAATAAAATATATTGATTTCGAATATTTTTCATCCGTATGATAAAAGGTATCGCGAAGGTGAAAAATCACCTAGAAGAGAAATTTTTGATATTTTGGCGATTTTATCTACTTTATAAATGACAAAAAAATATATATTTTTAAAAAATTGCTAAATTATCCTCAAATGATAAAAGGAAGATTTTAAAATAATACTACTTTGATGAATTTTTATTACGATAAAAAGAAGATATTGCAGCGATTTCGTTTAGGCGATATTTCTTCCTAATGCTTGCAGGGATGTGTTAGAATCAGAGACTTTTTCTTTGTATACGAAAATGTAAAATTCTCTTTTAAAACAAATGAAAAAAAAATATCTAAACGGCAATGTGGTCATGAAAAACAAATATCCTATTAAGGAGGGTTCTGATTTAAAAGTTTTTTTGTGTTCACATTTTTCGATAGTATAAGCTTTTCTCTGTTATTATTTAAAGAAAATGTGTTATCTGTAAACTTTAAATGCATTTTTGTCGAACTATTGTTGAAAAATCGGCTGAAGTTGTTTAGAAAGTTGTTCTTTGAAAAAAAAAAAAGTGTGGCCTACAAAGGTAAATTGATGATTTTTTGTCCCCCCACAAACTCAAAACCCACCACTGCCTAATGCACATATGTTTTTATTATTATATTAAAGCTAATATTATTTCAACTCTATAAACACGAAAAATTATGTATGAATGCATACATATGTAAACGTACACTCAAAAAAATACGTCAGTAAAAAAGTTTGTAAAATGGTTTGTAACCCAACTTTACAGGTTTTTTACTAATTCTTACTAAAAATTATTTTTTAGTAGTTCTTTTTTGTAAACTCGCGTTACAAACTATTGATTTTTTACTGATTTTTTAAAAATTTTTTCAGTTAATTTTTTAAAAATTATCCTACAAAATTTTGATATTTTTTTTGTAAATTTTACAAAATTAGTTTGTAAATTTCGTATTTTTTTCTAGAAAAAAAGAAATTATAATTAAATATTACAACAAAGGCTTTGGATTTTAATTTTTTTTACACATACATTATGATATGCAAAATTCAAAAGCAAGGCGCCAGCGAGCTGGTATTTTTATTAATTTTTACAACCGGGTTTTAAAATTTATTTTGCAGAAATTGTACAGAAAAATTTAGTAATACTAATTTTTTTAGTATTTTAAAGATTACTAATTTTTGAAAACCAAAGTTTGTAATGGTAACTGAAAAAGTTATCGGGCACAAATTGAAAACTTTATTAGTAATGGTAACAGACTTTTTTGTAAGGAATACTAACATATTTTTATGAGTGTATATAAGTATAGAATATACAACAGCTAAACCCGGTTATAAGAAACTCAGCAGGATCAGAAGAAATAGTTCGTTATAAAATAAATTCCCTATAAGCGCAGTAAAAATTTAAATTGACCTGATCTTATTAAAATTGTGATTTTTTGTTAATAATCTAATTAAACAGAAGAAAACATAAAAAATAGTAAAAAGAAAAATTAATAAAAATTATAATATGAACCAAAAATCACTTCGTTTGAAAACATAATTTCCACACAATGGGAGTTCCTTTTTAAAAGAATATTTTTTTCCTTTATTTAAACAACAAAATTTTTTAAAAGGATATGAAATTGTATCCGTGAATCTATAATAAGAAGTTCGTCTTAGCTAAGGATTTGTTGTAACCGATTTCGTTATACAACAGGAATTCAGTACAGAAATTGTTACCAAAACACCAGGACCTTAGAATTAATTCATTATAACCGGGAATTTGTTGTAACCGAGAATTTGTTATAACCGAGAATTCGCTATAACCAAGTTTTACTGTAGTAAACATATGAATAGACTATTTATAACAACTGCGACAACCAAAAAAAGCAAAATAAAAATGAGATTGTAAACCACATCATTATGTGAATATGCATAGTTGAAATCATGTTGGTTGGTCGGTTTGCTAGAAGGTTGGTTGGCTGGTTGGTATTATGATGATACCATGTTGTAGCAGTAACTATTTTTCCAACAACCTTGCATGTGTGCGGTACTGGGTCATGTGTCATAATGTGGTGTCGTAACTTTTTAATTCTTCTCCTTTTATACAGTTCATGCAAAATAAAAAATACAGGGTTGGCAACCGATACCCACCTAGAATAACGGTATTTGGCTATTGTACCGCAACCAACAAAGATATGGACATTTTCGAAAGCAATTATGAAAGCTGATGAAATTTCTAGAATTTTAAATGTGTCACCTCGTGTTTCTACCGGTTCGTTTTCGAAATATAGGTCAATACCTTTATAATACCGTTTGAAACGGTATTGTAACGGTATTGGCCTATATAACTAAAACGAACCGGTAGAAACACGAAGTGATACATTTAAAATACTAGAAATTTCATCAGAATTGTGATGTGGAGTACATTACCTTTGTAATAAGGCAATAAAAACTAAAATCGGTTAAAAATCAGCCAAGTTATTACAACTGCCCCAGGCAACTAACGTGTGTGGTCTGCCACAAAGATTTCGAGTTCAATTTTTTAAATTGATTGAAATTATCTACTATAGCAACATTTTTTTATTCTTTACTTCCCAATGTGCTAAGGCAATAGGTATTTTTCATATTGTGTTATGCTAACTTGTTTTAAATTAATGTTAAAAAGGTCCAAATTTTTCATCCCTGTTTTCAAATCTCCAATTTTAAATTTTATTTTTTTTAGGCAAATAAAATTTTAAAAAACGACCATTGGACCATAGGATTTTGTTAAGCACATACAAGGGAATAAAAATTACAAAAATTGTAGACATTCCTTTTTTCATTCGTCTAGTTTAGCGATTTTAATTCGGCGGATTTCGAGATAATTGTGATTTTGGTAACTTTTTTAGCTTTTAGTTAATTTTTTTATTTTTTTTTAACAAACTTCGTATGTTTTCTACCGAATTACTACAGATCAATATAGAATACTTCAATTGCTTTAATCAGGGCAAAATTGAGATATGAAAAATTGACCCAGTTCAAGGTCAAAGGTCAAATTTTAGAAGAATTTGAATTTTTAAATATTTACAGATTTTTCGAGCGGATATTAATGAAACTCCTAAATGTTATTTTAATAATATGTAAAAATTAATGGCTTATAAAAATTCAGAACATTAACCCTATGAAGACCCTATGAAATAATATACTTATATTTTCTCCATTAAATAAAAAAAAATATAGACCCCAATATCACTTATGGGTTAATTTTCCGAAATTTAATAATAAACCATTTATGTTTAGTCATATTAAAATAACATCAAGGAGTTTCATAAATATCCGCTCAAAAAAATTGTTAATCTTTAAAAATTCAAATTGTTCTCAAATTTGACCTTTAACTGGGTCAATTTTTCATATCTCAATTTTGCCCTGATTAAAGGAATTGAAGTATTCTATATTGATCTGTAGTAATTCGGTAGAAAACATACGAAGTTTGTTAAAAAAAAATAAAAAAATTTACTAAAAGCTAAAAAAGTTACCAAAATCACTATTATCTCGAAATCCGCCGAAATAAAATCGCTAAACTAGACGAATGAAAAAAGGAATGTCTACAATTTTTGTAATTTTTATTCCCTTATATGTGCTTAACAAAATCCTATGGTCCAATGGTCGATTTTTTAAATTTTATTTGCCTAAAAAAATTAAAATTTTAAATTGGAGATTTGAAAACAGGGCTGAAAAATTTAGACCTTTTTAACATTAATTTAAAACAAGTTAGCATAACACAATATGAAAAATACCTATCACCTTAGTACATTGGGAAGTAGAGAATAAAAAAATGTTGCTATAGTAGATATTTTCAATCAATTTCAAAAATTGAACTCGAAATCTTTGATCAAGTGATCTGCCACACGCTAGTTGCCTGGGGCAGTTGTAATAACTTGGCTGATTTTTAACCGATTTTAGTTTTTGTTGCCTTATTACAAAGGTAATGTACTCCACATCACAATTCTGTAACCATTTGAATTCAAACTTAACTTAAAATATCGAAAAAATTGAGAAAATGAGTAAAAAGTAATTTTTTCCCCTTGGAATCCGTTATTCAAACTTCAGGTCGTTTCCGCGTCCACTTAAAGTTATCGGATTAACTTCAAATTTTTTATTATTAAGTTTTTAGTACAAAGGAACAAAATTCTGCCCAGTGCCAAGCGATTAAAACATTTTAAATTTTTCCCTTACTGTTAAGAACATTAGAAATTAGATTTTAAAATTTGTATTTTAATAATAGAACATATTTCAAAAAAAATTGGTTCTTGGAAATGTTTTTCACGGTACTACTGAGTCAAACAGTGGCCGATGTTTTAAAAAAAGGAGTGCATACTTTAAGGTTCAAAGAAAAAGATGACATTACGTATAATTTTTGGCATTTTTAGAAAATGTTCTCAAAATTTCGAGAAAAAAACAATTATAATGTAGTTGTAAATTAGTAAAAGTAATTAACTTTTAAAAGATGCCAAAAAAAAACATATCTTTTCACTTTTTGGAAGCTTAAAAAATAAGATCCAGATATGCGAATGATATGAATTGGTACCTACTAGAGATGGGATCGTGAGTGACTTTTCAATCACGATCACGCACGCTCACGAAAAAATATATTGTAATCACGCACGATCACGCACGAACATTTTTTTTCTGCTCACGCTCACGCACGCTCACGTGAGTAGGAAAAAAATTAATCACGCTCACGACGTAATCACGATCACGAAATACTCACGAATCAAAATATGTGAAAAAATGTATCGTCGCTGCGCCTAAAAATGGAGTCATGTGTTTTGGGGCAATTGTTCAGGAGAGCAAAAAAACTGTTTATTTTCGTCCCTTCGCGATTTTTTTTTAAAGTTTGTTCATAAAAAATTCTTGTACCGATATGCTATCCACATACTACAAAAAAAGTATGAAACATTTAACGGTTTTCCCGTGGTGCAGAAATTTTCAAAAAACATACACGTAACTCCTTTTTTAAGTACTTTTTGGAACAAAATTTAAATAAAATGGAAATATTTTTTACACATAACTCCTTTTGTTTACGAAACCATTCTTATCGTTAATTTCTTTTCGAGAGGGACAAAGACTAAATATAGTTTGTTGGCGGTTTAAAGCGACATTAGTTTGACAAGGTCTTTAAAATTTTGATATTTAAAAGCTCTTCACTAAACAGCGAACAACAGATTTTTCGCAAAACTGGTGCTGATTTTTTGTTTTTTCTTGTAAATATTTTAGAGCTTTGACATAAATCGCCATTTGCGAAAGATGCTGTACTTAAAATACTAAAATTTTCCGCCGTCAATGATTTTATTGCTTTCACAAGGCTTTATTACCCGCCATTTAGGATTTAGATAACATAATCTTGACAAATTCATTCAAAATACTTGGATGCTATGTGTGAACCTCATATTACTAAAAAAGTGGTCCATTTTGTCATGTTCTGTTACTTTTTTATCAAAAAAAGTTATGTGTAGCTTAACACATAACTCCTTTTCAGACCATTTTTAGTATGACTAACACATAGCTACTTTTACTAACTTTTGAACCAATCAAGATATCAAAAAACGGTTTAGCGAGTAAACGTATGACCAATAGGGGATCATAAAAATGTAATAAAAAAAAATTTTAAAAACTACACATGACTCCATTTTTAGGCGCAGCGACGGTATGTCATATTTTCTTTATGCATTACCCAGTTGTGAAAGTCCTTGAGCCATCCGTGGTGACGGCTCGCTGACATGTCAGAGTCACACCTGACATCCCCATGACAGCTCTATATACCGAGTTAAGGACGGGTTCATAAAAAACTTCAAAATTTCTCCAATCATAATTATCAGTTGTCAGGGGGTGCTGACATTCCCATGAAATTTCCCTCCCCTAAGTCGACTTTGTGGAAATGTCTGATATAGGTCATACGAAAATGCAAAAAATCTTCATTTTTCACAGAAAAAAATTGAAACGAATTTCAATCAACAAAAACGCGGATTCAATAAATTTTTTGATTGAAATTCCTCCAATTAAAAAAATTGTTATACCAATCATTAAATTATAGGTGATTGATTGAAAATTTTTTCAATCAAACATGTTTTCGATTTTGATCAAAAATTTGATAAATTTTTTATTTATAGTCAATCAAAATAATGATTGATTTAACAAATGAAGTGTAAGCTTATGACAAAATTATCAAAAAATGCATCTTTTTTGCTTTCTAATATGTTGCAAACAAAGTAAAACCCGATTATTTTGTACATTTTTTAATTAATCTTTTCATTTAAATTTTGTTGATCAATAGATTTAATTGAAAATATTTAGCCAATAATTTTTTGTGTGTTCCATTAGTTTTACTTCCATCCATTTTCATTTATAAATTATCTTTATCATAATCTGAGACATTTTCTGTACGAAAAACGTTTCAGAACCTGAAAATATTTTTATACGAAAAACGTCTCGGAATCTGAGAGTTTTTCAATACGGAAAATGTCTCAGAATCTGAGAATTTGCATACGAAAAGTGTCTCAAAATCTGAACACATTTCCTCATGGAATGTTTTGAAAGACCATGAAAAATCAAGAAAACGTAACCGAACAAAAAAAATCGGGGAAACAATTAAAGTCACGAAAAATTCACGCAAGAATTTTACTCACGCACGATCACGCACGAACTTTTTTTTGCTACTCACGCTCACGCACGCTCACGTGAGTAGGAAAAAAATTTACTCACGAATCACGTGATTCATGCGTGATTCACGTGATTCACGTTAATCACGTGATTGGTGCCCATCTCTAGTACCTACCCATAGAAATTCTGAATTGTTGTATTTAAGACATGTTAAGAGGATTCATCTATTTTTTGTGTTTTTTGAGAAATTATTTTTTTAGAAATTAAATTGTATTGTTGTTTTAACTTGTTGTAATTGTTCCTCTTCGGTACCAGGCTAGGTTACATACTTCCCAGCAGAAATTTTGCTGAACTGGCAGCAGCTTTTGGAAAGGAAACTCGAGTCAAGGAGCTCATCCAAATCTGCTGAATTCATGCATGATTCTCTAAGGCGATGTCACACTTTAGAGCGCTAGTTGAATACACCGAAAAAGCGCTCTTAAGATGCTCTGAAAATTTTAGAGCGCTGAAAAAATCGCTATAAAGATGCAGTGAGTTCATGTATATTTTTAGAGCTGGTTTAAGCGGAATAAAGATGAAGCACATTTGACTATTTCTGAAATACAAATTAAATAATCTGAAATACAATTGACTTATTCTGAAAATCAGTTGACTCCCTGCAAGCATTTTGAAAAAAAAAAAAAAAAAATATTTCAGATATTACCATTTAAAACCAAAAAAATTTTAATTACATTTACAAAATTTTCAATTATATTTGAAATTTTTTAAATATAATTAGACATTTTTAAATATAATTGGAGATTCTAAAATATGATTGGACATTTTTTGTAATATAATTTGTATTTTCTAGTGTTTCCAATTCGGTTAATCGATTAACCGATTCCTCGATTAATCGCCTCTATTTCGGTTAATGTCGAAACAAATAATTTAAAACGCAAATAATTATTCGACCCGATTAATCGGTTAAAATGGTTCGATTAACCGTTTAATATTATTTCTCTATATTCTACTATAATTTGTTTGAAACACTCCCTATTTTTTACAAACACTTCCGAAAAAAGTCCAAACTATAGAAAAAAAATATTCAGAAACCAGCAATTAACAATTTAGAAAAGCAAAATTAAAAATTTAATCATTTAAAACTCAGAAATCCTAATTAAAGTTTTCAAACGACATATTCAAAATCCCTATTAAAATTCAGAAAATCCCAATTGAAATTCAGAAAAGCTTATTCAAATTCAGAAATCACAATTGAAATTCAGAAATCTCAATTGAAATTTAGAAAAGCAAAATTGAAATTTAAAAATTCTAAATGAAATTCAGAAAAGATAAATTAGTTTCTGAAGAGCTAATAAAATTCTGAAATCTCAATTGAAATCCCAATTGAAATTTAGAAAAGTAAAATCAAATTATATAAATCAAAATTAATATTTAGAAGACACCAATTAAAATTCTGAAAAGCACAATTAAAATTCAAAAATATCAATTGAAATTACATAAGAAATACCAATTGAAATTTAGAAAAGCCAACTGAAATTCACAAATCTGAATTGATATTCATAGTTTAGAAAATCAAAATTTAAATTTAAAAATTAAAATTATAAGTAAATTGAAATTTTTAAATCCCAATTGAAAAACGGAAATGGCCAATTGAAACTCAGAAATCCCGATTGAAACTTAGAAAATTCCAAATCTAAATTTCAATTAGTTGCGTTTTGGTTTTCCCCTTTAAAAACTGCACACAAAAAAATTTATAGAAAAAAATTTTAATTAAAAATTTTAAAAAGTTCGATTTTGTTTTTAATTATTTTTTTTATAGATGTGATAAATTTTTTTTTAATAGATTTCGAAAATTTCCGTGAATTGAGAATAAATGCACTTTTGTGACAGTAAACTTTTACAAATTTTAGTAATTAATACTATTTCTTTCGTGATGGGTCCAAATTCAATTAAAATAGTAATTGAAACTCATTCCAATTTTTTGTGTGTGTATAAAGACTGAAAATGAAATTTTACTTAAAATACTTTTATTTTTTGTTACATTACTTTAAAAAATCGTTTAAAATTAATTTTTCATTGTTTTTGACGATTAATCGATTAATCGCCACTTTTTCCGATTAATCGACCCGAATAACCGATTAACCAATTTTCGTCAATTTTCGAATAATGCCCTAACCGGTTAACCGGCAGGGTCGAATAATTGGAAACACTAGTATTTTCTGAAACTAAAGTGGAAATGGTGTACTAATTTTTTTCCATTCAAAATGTGAGGTGTTATGATTGAAGCACTCTTTGCAGCGCTAATTGATGCGCAATAATGATGCAGTGAAATCATGTGTCTTTGTCCAAAACTCATGTTTTTTTATTCAAAAAGTTTAAAATATATTCAAAAGGAAAACATGTATGAAATTTTATCAACCCGAGTAAAAAAGTTTATATATAATTATATATAATTTGATATAAACACTTTTATCTAATTATATATAATTTGATATAATTATATATAATTCTATCCAGGAATTGGTGGATAAAATTTTATAAAATTACATAAAATTATATCAAATTATATATAATTTGATAAAATTATATATAATTTTATAAAATTATATCCGAAAAATTTTTTTATCTAATTTTATATAATTTGATAAAATTTTATAAAAAAATATATGATTTTATAAAATTAGATATGAAGGACCCACAAGTTTTTGAATTTTTTTTAATTAAAATTTCAGCAATTAATTTTATTTTTTTTTATTTATTCAAAGTTAAATATTAAAAAAATGTACATAAAAAATAACATGGAAGAAATTTGCTTAACATATTCAATTAACAAATTACACATTAAAGTTCAAAGAATTTTAAAATAACAAATTTTTTATATTGTAAATGTAAAAAACAGTGATCTAACATGGAAGGGTTCTAAAGTAGTTGCTGCTCTTTTAATATGAGGATCAAAAAAATAAAAATGAAGTTTCTTAAGTTCCAATTACATATTTAGTACATCAAATTGGGCAAGGCACTACACAAACAAATTAAAATTATGTTTTCCTCTTAAATGTGAGAGTTACCACCAAAATGAGATTTTGTTATTTGAACTTCCATGTTAGACCACCATTAAAAAAAAAATCACGTCACTAAATATACATACATACAAAATTTACCATGAAATCTCTAAATTATTCTCCAACCAGCAGACACCCCAAGGACAGGTTGTGATTTCCACATTCTTGTTCTTGATACAAAAATAGTCCCGTTGTTGAATACGAAAAACCTGCAATCAAGAAACGAAATTTAATCAATATTTATACCATTTAATATTGGTAAAACTTTATACTTACATTTTTTTTGCAAATTTTCCATGTGTTTCTTGAGTTTTCCATGTATTTTCGATAAATTTTCATGTTTTCATCAAAATTTTAAATTAAAATGTTTAAATGTTTATTTCATGAAAATTTTTTTGACAGAATTTTTTGAAAAGTAATTTAAAATAAAAACATTACGGGGAAGTATAACTAGGTAAAGGGAAGTATATATACACATTCCACTCTAATGGACTAAATTTTGTATGAAATAAATTGCAATATTCTTTAAACATTGCAATTTAACCCATAAAAAAGATTTCTGATTCTTCAAAAAATTAAAAAAAAAACAAGTTTTTGGCAGAGCAGCGACGATATATATAGATATTAAAAAAAAATACCATTTTTTATGTGTGTTTCCTATAATAAATTTTGGTTTTCGATTTTTAAAGGGTAGATCTGCAATTACTTACGAGGCATGTCTCTCACAGGGCACCCACCGATTGTCCTGAAACTTGGGAAAAATGGGAGGAAAATAAGAGTTACCTGTTTTATATTAACTGCCCAATCTCAAATTTATGGGGCCAAAGTGGAGGAGAAAATATTATATTTTTTTTAGTTTTTTTAAAATTGTTTACATTTCTTCAAAAGAAACTATATGAATATTTTATACAGATTAAAAGGTTTTTTCAAGGCCTATGCAATGGTGTATCAGTGTGGACCGAATTCGGTTTTGTTAAGTCCTTATTTTCAAAAATGTAAAAACTTTGGGGTAGTTTATATAGAGAGGTATATATGGAGAGGTATAATAATCCGTATTAAAATTAAGCTGACCCGTATTTTTGCGTTTGGTGAAATTCCTGCTAGTTCGGGTTGTTTTTCCTAATTTTCCCGAAATACCACATTTTTTAAAAGGTGGCAACCCTTTTTGTAATTTGAGATTGTTAACTTCACTAAAATTGTTTCCTTATTATTAACAGAATTGAGCAAAAATATAAATATCTAATAAAAATATGATTATCATGGTTTTGGATCCTATACCGTTATTTAAATGCGTTACTCACGGATTGACAAAGTGAGTATACCCCCATAATGCTGTTGTAGGGTAGAAAAAATATAGCATTTGCATATACGTTATTGTATTTTTTTGCATTAAAAAATATTTTTATAAAATTATATATAATTTTATAAGGCAGATCTAATTATATATAATTATATATAATGATATTTTAATTAAAATAAATTTATATATAATTATATATAATTTTATATAAATTTATATAATTTTATCAAATTATATATAATTATATATAACCTTTTTTACTCGGGAAAATATAATTTTATATTTTGAGTTTTATATAAAAAAATCTTAACAAAAATTTTAATTTTTTACCCTTACTTTTCCTGCATCCTCAAGAGCGCTCTTTGGATGCGCTTTGGTAAGCTATAAAAAGATGCTGTGTCGCCAAAATCTAGATTTATTTTTGCTGGGTTGTACCTAAAAACGTTTGTGCGGGGTACGTGTTACTAAAACTTAGGAACCGCTAGACCGATTGAGACCAAACTTGGGCAATATATTAGTTTAGTCTGGAGCCAGGTTTCTCTTAAGTTTACTCCCAATAGGTGGTGCTGTTGTTGCAATATTTATTTTTTTTATTTAGAGTACCATTTGGTTGAAATTCACAAAATATATTTTTTAAACAAAAATAATTTTCCTGATAAAATTTGGTCCCGATATCAGTGAAATTTTACTGCACTACAGTAAATACATGAATGTTCTCTATTAAGAGATATTCATGTTTAAGTTGACCCAGGCAGCTCCAGGCGCTACAGCTGGTATTATAAATATTTTAAGTTTCAGGCAAATCTGATTATAAGGGATAAAGTACTTCCCTTGCTAGCCTGTGTTGACAATTATTTGTTTTTTTAGGTTTCTCAGTGTATAAGAAAAATTATTTTTATTCAGAATTAATAAATATGGATCCAAACCGAACTAAATAAAAATTCAGATAAGAAAACTTTTAGAAAATTAACAACAAAAAATTTAAAAAATCTGCAAAATTTATGAAAATTAAGAAAAAAAATCAAAGATCAACACAGAAATAAATCAAGAAAAATTTCGAAAATGTCAGAAAAATTCGAAAGAACCGAAGGAAGTATACAAAATTTCTATGAAATTGTTTATATTAATAGAAAGCTCTGAGGAGTTTTTATACGGTCTAAATTTTTCATAATTTCGAAAATACAAACGCTATAACATTAATAAATTTTCATTCAAAATGCTGCCATAAGTATAAATTTTATATTGAATTTTTTTTTTATAATCATACGCTTGCATAATTTTTACCTTTATTATAAAGAAATTATCGTACACATTTTGGAAGAATGTTACTTGAATTAAATTCAGAATTTAAGTTTTCTACAAAAAGAAAACCATTGTCTTACTTTTGCCAATTGTATAAAAAAGTATGAATATAAATTTGTTTTAATATGTTTTGAATATAAAACAATACAAAAATAAATACACACAACAACTATCCGTAGTAATAAATTTAGGTAACTCTTTCTTCTCTGGCATTTAGAACGAGCATGAACATACGAGTACATATTTTAAAATATTTATTTTATTATTATTGTACTTTAGCTATTGTTTGTACAATGTTGTTGGGCCATTTCACTGCAAAACACCATACTACTTTACTAAGCCAAGACAATTTAACTGCCAGGCTGTGTCATGCAAACACTTATACACGCACTAACAAAACTCTCATACTTAAAACACTTATACACATACATAGTACAATGGAAACAAATACTTTTGCAATATAAATTTTATTCAATTTATGTAGTATTGTTTTCTTTTTTGTCGTTTTGTTTGTAATTTGTATTGTGTATTGTGTTCACATGCAACTTTTTTTAGCAAAAAAAAAAGCAAAAAAAATCAAAAACGTTACAAAGTTATTTTTGGTAACTTTAACCTTATGTATAAATTTTATTCTTGTTAATAAATGTAGTTGTTGTTGTGTAAGTGGTTGGTACTTGGGGTGAAATTATTTGTAAATTATTTAACCTTCTAACTGGCAACTGGCAAGTAAAATTCAGTTTTTATACAAATAAAGTTATATATCGAGGGCCTATATTCAAAACAGTCTATCTTTCATTTTCACGAAAATTACTTTTTAATGGCAAAATATTCAGTAAAACAGACCTCATCTTAAGCGTTAATTTCAGAAAAATATTTTCTTTGCTGTTTTATTTGCATTTTTGTTTTTTTTATACCCTCCACTTATTGATAGAGGGTATATATAAGTTTGTCATTCTGTTTGTAACTCATCGAAATATCGATCTGGGACCCCATAAAGTATATATATTCATGATGCACGATCGATTTTAAGACATTCTAGCGATGTCCGTCTGTCCGTCTGTCCGTCTGTCCGTCTGTCTGTCTGTCTGTCTGTCTGTCTGTCTGTCTGTGGAAAATGCTGTCGCGGACAAAATATTGCACAGAGATGACTGAAACTTAACATATTTATTGGAAGTTCTCCCGAGAAGTTTGGTATTGCATTTGAGCGATATCGGTTCAGCGGTTCAAAAGTTATGAATGAAAATGTAAGCACACCTCAAAAATTTCAGTACATTCAACATAACCTAAAAATACAAAATGCTTTAATTCGGCTTCCGGTTGGCATATGTGAACATAATTGAACACCAAATGGTATTTAAACAAGTACGAACAAAATTTTGGACAAAAAAATCAAAAAATCGCGGATTTTTTTTTCCAAAATTTTTTTCGCGGAAATTTTTTTTTTCAAAATTTTTTTTTTTTCAAAAGTAATTTCCTTTTAAATAAAGTTTTTTGCAATAATCTTTTTGAAATTGTGGAGGGTATCACTACATTCGGCGAGGCCGAATTTAACTTTTTTACTTGTTTTTTTATAACTTATACAGGCAAAATGGAAATTTTTCAGATAACGGAAAAAATTTGCAAAAGAAAATAAAAAAACAAACGTTAAAAAGTTCTCAAAAATCGAATAATAATCGTACAAGCTTTTTTAAAAGCGGATTTTTTAGAACTTTTTGATACAAAATATATCGAAATTTTTTTTCTTTTAGCGAAAACTCTTTATTTTTTATTCGTGGAAAATTGTTCGAAAATCCAGAAAATAAAGAAGTTTAGAGTACTCTATGAGAAAAATATTTAAAAATTCCAAACCACAACTGGTACACTGATGCTGATTTTTGCTGAAAATTGTTCTTTGATTTTTTTACAGAATATGGCTCAAAACTTTGAAGATATTGTATAGATTATGTAGAAATATTTTTAAATCTCAAAAACCGCGTTATTGCTACACATATGCTGATCAGTATTTTTTGTCAAAATCGCGTTTTTAGATTTTTTTTTAATATATTAAAATACTCAAAATTTTCCAACTTTTGATCAGAATTTATTAAAAATAATTAACTGTGGACCAAAACCGCGATTTTCTAATTTCTTAAATATCTTTTCTATAGAGTACGCATTTTAAAGCTTGCAAAATTCTGTTGTAAATTTTCCCACAATCGCACAGTGGGAAAAAGTCCCAATCTAGCGGGAAATAATTCAAAAAATAACTAACACTTTTTAACAAAGATTTAATGCTATGTTAAAGCGGCATAGTGACTGCACTTAAAACCGTAAAGAACTTAAAATTTAGTTAACCCATTAAGGAAATATTAACCATCAAATGTTGACAATTTATTGGGCTATCGCAGTTAATTATTTATAATAGTAAACTTGTCATCGCCGTGCATCGGAAGGGGTAAGCCGTTACCTACCAAGTGTTTGCTTTCTGTTAAAGGGTTCTTTTAGGTATATTATATATAAATTTCCATACGTTATCTGTTTTGCGAGGGCTCCCTCTCAACGAATTACATAAACAACGTTGTTTTTTTTTCGTAACGAATTACATAAACAACGTTGTTTTTATGTTTAATTCTTATGGAGCTACAAAAAAAACGCTGTCAGATGCTGCTTAATCTTTAATTATTGATTATTCTACATATAATAAAGTATTACTATTCAAAAAATTAGCTGCGTAGGCCTGTGTAGCGATTTTTTAAAATTATTTTTTTAATTTGGTCTTTCAATAATAATAATTCTAAACCTAGGCAGCGATGAACGCGACTCACGTATATGTTGAGAATTGCGAAGGATTGTTGGTAATTTGTTTTTAACATAGTAGAGCGTCGAAATCTTGAAAAAAGTTGGTGAATTAAAATTATTTTTGATTTTATGATTTTTAAATAACCGATTTAATTCACATTCAGTTGGTGAAAAAATTCTTAATAAAAATATTGTTACGAAATACTTTATTTTTTCGTAATTAAAAAAGTCGTGTCTAAATAATAATAAATTTAATACTATCATTTAAATTGGTTAATAAGCTCTTTGGTTTTTTTTTAATTTGTTTGACATGTCATTTTAACGGAGAGAGGTATTTGAAGTTTGGCGTAAATGCGACAGTGTTTCTAATCGGAACTCAACAGTTACCAATTATATATTGTCCAAACTTGGAAAAAAAACATCTGCAACGAGAATGATAGCTGTAAAAAAGTAACTGTTAGTGTTATAATAATTTAATTTAATAACATAATAACAACTTTAATTTAATAGTAATTTAAATGTAGATGGGCCAGTGTTTCTCGCAATTTATATAGTTTTGAAAATCATTACAATATATGGTTGAATGAGAATATCGATTTTCTAGTAGAAGACGAAGAACCAGGACCTTCATAACCTCGTGGGCGTCCTTTGAAGACTTTTTTGGAAACGACAACAAAATCCAAGAGAAGTCGTGTTTCGGATCTTGTACAAAATAACAGCACGGAAGAATTATTGGTCGCTACAAAAGTAAGTCTATACAAATCTAGGAAAAGAAATGCAGCCCAATTATAAGATGAAACTGAAAAACACCAAAAAGGGCTACAAATATGAAAAATGTTGTATTTTGCCCCTCTGAAGCACCGACTCGTAATGCAAACATTTACCCGCCTTATTACATCATTCGAAAGGCAAAAGAAAAGTGTTACCCTAGAGTTACCTCGATATTATTAACTGATGAATTTGGTGAAGTTGGACTACAGGCTCTGATAGATCACACAGTGCAGAGGATTGTCGAATGTGACAAAGAAAATATTGTTAAAACTTTAACTGAATCATCTATAAAAAAGCAACTATGACTTATAAATGGGGATTTGATGGAAGTGGCGGACACCCGACTTACAAACAGAGATATTCTTATACTTATAAACAGAGATATTTTAGCTATATGCCGGATGTAGGGTATATGTCCAAATGTTATCAGATTCACTAACAATATTTGATTACCCCTTTAACTTTTCAAAAAGTATAAAATACTTATTTTGAACATAATTTTCCACAGCTAACAGGTACAAAAAAAATACGCTTGAGGTAGTCGTAGATAACACTTTTTGGGGCCCCCAGTATTGAAAAAAAGTTTCTTGTTATTCATTATACAAAAAGCTCATATCCTAAGCAACAAAATCTCCAAACATTGTTTTCGGATCGGACCAATAATTTAGAAGATATGTTTTTTTTTCCTGCCAGATTGGTGTTTTTTCTCACTGTGAATCAGCTCTTCCGTGACCATCGTTCGGCAGATATTCCGAGAAGAAAATCAAAAGCTTATATATGACCAGTAGAGTGGTCCAAAAAAAAAAACAAAATGTTATTAATCGCGAGCTCCACAAGGCTACAATTAAACCTACTTAAAAAAAAAAGTTCTGAAACCGTAAAAAAAAAAGTTGTTCTCTTAAGGTCGCTAAAAGCCGCTAAACTTTATCGTTTTATTAAAAAAATATAAATATTTAATAATAAAATTACGTATACTCTTTGTGATTGTGGCTCATCAAATCTAATAAATAATTGGGGAAGATGACGATTATGAAATCTAAATTCAATTCAGAATTGCGGTTTTCGCGAAATTTCGCGATATTTGAAAAAAAAAAACATTTTTTGGCACATATTATAAAATAATATACACAATTGAATAAAACCAAGCCATACACAGAAAAACACGAATTGTTATATTGACCCCCATATTTGTGAATACAATTTATTTTTTCACTAAAAGTGCTCCTATACGGAAATTTGTAATATCAAAAAACGTTTTTAAATTTTGATTGTTGAAAAAAGAATATCGCTTTTTTTTAACAAAGAAATTTAACAAACACAAACACTATTTATTGACATGATTAAATAATTTTAAAATAAAATTACTTGACTGAGATTTCAACAAAATATGTTGATAAAGTTTTCATATGAATTTATTTACATCCTTTTATCCTGATATGGCAAAATTATAAAACGGAAAAATTAGGGGAGATCCTCCTCTTTCATCTGCCGTCACCAGTGTCATCCTACGACCATTACAAATATTTCAAAAATATTTTTGGAAATGTATCCTTTAAAACTTTGAAGTCCTTTTAAAAGGAAACAGGAGCACAAAGTAAGAAACTGTAAATGCAGTTTAACTCCATTTGATCCCTACTTTCAAACGTATATCATCCGGTTCATGTTTAATATTGGGTGTCGGACGGTGTAATAAATGTCTAATATCGTGAATCGAAGAGATTTTCAAAGTTTACAAGCTAGTGTTAGTGCTAGTTTACAGTAGAAGTTACCTCTACAATTTTAACATATTTTATTGCGTAAAAGAATCAGACGTGAACTGAAACCAGAGAAATTTAATTTACAGTAGAATTTACTTTTTTTTAAACTTGGCTAAAATTAAAGCATAATTGTTGATATAGCCTTAATTTTAAACCAAAAAGAAAAATTACATCCACCGATTTGGTCTGGAGCTATTTTTAATTAAGTTAAACCATTAAAAAAAAGAAAATTTTAAAGTTTAGCAATATCTCGAAAACTGTTATACTTTTGTACTTTTAAACTTCATTTTAGGATTCAGCGCGATAAATTTTTTTACAATTTTTAAACTAGTGTTATTGGTAAAATTTCTTATTTAAAAAACTAAGGAAAAATATGAACAATAAAATATTCTACAGAAAAAAAAACATACATGCATGTTCATTAAAAATTAAAAAAAAAAAAAAAAAAAACATTTCTGTATGACGAAAAACTTTGCATAACTATAGAAAGGCTTTTTTTAGGTTTTTTTTTTTTATAAACATAATATTAAGCACGTGGTTGCGTGCCAAACCATTATCATACATACTTACACACACACACACACATAGGATTATACACTTTACATTTACACTGATATATTTAAAACCTCATACACTCATACATATACCTACCTAACACATGAAATTTTAAACATGTAAAAGTGACGCATTAACCGCAAAGTAACTGCAGGATGAAAACAAAAAGCCATAATGCTTAACACGAAATAAATTGAAAAACAAAAGATGCTTCGGGGTACAATATGCAGGAATACAAATAGCTGCAGCTGCTACAGCTACAAAAACAACAACAGCCACAAAATAAAACAAAAGCCAATTGTACTTTAGAGAGTCATCAACTTTGCCATTATTACTACTACAACAACAACTACAATTACTTCAGTACTATGACATTATCAAGAAAAAATGTAGTTGACCCTTATTAGTAGCAATGACGCTTTTTGGATAATTACAAAATAGTAAAACAAGGTAAATTCAGCATGGCCGAATACATTAATACCCTCTGCAGCAACACTGCTTACAAAAATAAAACGAAAATCAATTTCTTTTGAAAAGTTTGAAAATTTCAACAAATAAGAAAAAAACAGGGAAATTCAGAAATGGATGGCAAAAAATTAATTTTCAAAAAAAAAATTTTAATTTAAGTAAGTAAAAAGTTTTTTTTACTAAAAACAAGTTCAAAATGATTAATTAGCAGTGCCGAATCTCCAAAAATGTAAAAAAAATAAAAAAAATAAAAAAATTAGCTCAGTTTTTGTTTTAAAAACTATTAAAAAACATATCGTCGAACTATAATTCAATAAATGCCAACTCGAAAAAGCTTACTGTTCAGGAGAGCTAAAAAACTAGTTATTTCGCATATTATTGTAAAAATAAACAATGTACCTTCCATAAGATGGTTTAAATATTCTAAATAATTTTTACCTATGCCAAAAATTTCATATTTTGCACTGGCGACACGAAATAACTCCCACATGAAATAACTCCCACCTAAAAAATGAAATAAGTCCCAAAAAAAACTCCATACAAAATTGGGAGTTATTTCATATGAAATAACTACCAATTTAGTGGGACTTTTATCATTTTTGTTGGGAGTTATTTCATAATTTTTTCGGTGGGAGTTCTTTCATATGAAAGAAATGTTGCTTCCAAAACTGGCAAGAATTTTTGAGGTAAGAGCGCACTGCAGCCGAAAATATTTTCGTTAGAATACAAAATTGTCATAAAAAAAGGAGAACGCGAAAGTTATCCAACGTGATGTGTTTTCGATAACATAGAAAGTTTTTCTATAACATACAAGATTGTTGAAAAAAGCACCGCAGATGAAAATTTAAAAGATTTAATCAGAACTGTGGTAAAAACCGCCGCAGTCGAAAATTTGGTACCAAAAATCGCGGCGATTTTTGGTACCAAATTTTCGCCTGCGGCGCTTTTTACCACAGTTCTGATTAAATCTTTTAAATTTTCGGTAACATACAAATTTGTCGCAATAAGCGCCGCATGCGAAAATTTGGTACCAAAACAGAGGCGATTTTAGGTACCAAATTTTCGCCTGCGGCGCTTTTTACAACAAGTTCTGATTAAATCTTTGAAATTTTCGGTAACATACAAATTTGTCGCAATTAGCGCCGCAGGCGAAAATTTGGTACCAAAAATCGCCGCGATTTTTGGTACCAAATTTTCGACTGCGGCGCTTTTTACAATAAGTTCTGATTAAATCTTTTAAATTTTCATCTGCGGTGCTTTTTTCACGGCTGCAAATCAGCCGTCAAGTTTCGTATTTGGCAGTTATTATAACTTGTTTGTATTGCACCGAAAGTAACATCAGGATCCTCGTTCTCGACTTAACTGATATATTTTTCTTATTGTTTGTTTAATTTTTGTTGAGATTTCTAAATTTTTTTATTGGGACTTCTTTCATTATTAATAGGAGTTATTTCATTGGCACTTATTTCATTTTGTAGGTGGAAGTTATTTCATTGTGGTTGGGACTTATTTCATTTTTTTTTCCATTGGGACATATTTCATTTTTGGTGGGATTTATTTCATTGGGAGTTATTTCGTGGGAGTTATTTCATGTGGGAGTTATTTCGTGTCGCCTTTTGCACTTGTTTGCGTATTTTTTATAGATGGCATTTATTACTGTATCAAAAAACAAATATTTTTTTAGAGTTGGCATATTTTGTCGGCAAATAAAAATAATTTTTTTTTTTTTAATTGTTATTATTTTTTTTTTGTTTTGGATTTTGTTATCCTTAGTACGGTAATTGCAAAAACTAAAAAAAAATTAAAAATCTTTGCATATTTTTAAAAGTTACTTGATCCGAAAGCCTTTTAATTTCAGGGTGGTCAACTTTGGCACTCTGTAACTCACGCTGTATTGTATAAGGGTCACTCCAAACTAGCTATTTTGAAAGCTTATGTCATTGACTTTATTTGTCCCACTCATAATGTTTCAATCTGATAAATAGTTTAAAAGTTACATATATATGGGGCAAAACGCGTCAACGGTCCACACCAAAAAACAAATGTTGTCCGATTCAAGTATAATTTCGGCAAAATGTTAGGTTAATGATAGGAAGTATACATTACAAATATTTTTTTTTTGATGAAATATTGGCAGAGTTACAGGGTTGGGAAGTTTTGATGTTTTTGAAAAGAACATATTTTGGTGAATTTTAATTTACATTTTGATGAAACAAAAATTATAATTTAAAACACGAATTTTAAAGTATTTTTGACGGCCTTTAAAATGGCATTATTGGTTTTTTTGAAAAAAATAAATTTAACCTTAAAATTTAAGGTCAAAATATTAAATTGTAATTATCTTATAAGGGTCGCACTTTTAAATTTTTTTCACTAAGCCCATTATAAAGTTTGACATTTTTTTTAATTTCGGTTTTTTAAAAAAAAAATGGTATGTATGACACTTTATGAGAAATCAATTTTTTAGTAGCATATAACACTCAAATTGTACTGAAATCGCTTTAATCTGTAATAACAATAACAAAATAACAATAACAAAAATCAATGCTTAGATAAAGTGTTTGTTGTAAGCACACACAACAAACGTTGCACGCATAAAAAATAAAGAAATTAGTACAGTTTGAGTGCTATGAACTTCTTAAAAAATGATTTCTCATAAAGTATCATACATACCATTTTTTTTAAAAAAACCGAAATTTAAAAAAATGTCAAGCTTTCTAATAGACTTAATGAAAAAAATCTAAAAGTGCGACCGTTATAAGATAATTACAATTTAATATTTTGACCTTGAATTTTAAGGTCAAATTTTTTTTTTTTTTTTTAAACCACAAATACCATTTTAAAGGCCGTCAAAAATACTTTAAAAGTCGTTTTTTAAATTATAATTTTTGTTTCATCAAAATGTTAATTTAAATTCACCAAAATATGTTCTTTTCAAAAACATCAAAACTTTCCAACCCTGTAACTCTGCCAATATTTCCTCCAAAAATTTTAAATTTGTAATTTAAAATACCTATCATTAACCTACTATTTTGCCAAAATTATACATGAATCGGACAACATTTGTTTTTTGGTGTGGACCCTTGACGCGTTTTGCCCCATATAAGCAATTTTTTTTTTTTTTGCAAACACTATTTATCGATATTTTCAAAATAGCAATATCTCGAAAACTAGCCATTAGATATCAAAATCTTTACCAGATTCGTGTTCAGCATGGCAAATGCAATGAGATATGTGGTCTAATTTTAAAAAATTTATTTTCACCAAAAAAATATGTACTTTGAGTTAGAAGAATAACAAAAATGGATGTAAAACGACAAAAACTTATTTTTTTGCTCTGAAATTTTTACCACAGATGGGTATTGCATAGGGGAGCTATTTGCCATCGGAAACTCATTTCGCTCAAATTTGAGTTGGCATATTTTTAATATAGGTTCACGATATATTTTTAAACTTTTTCTTTTTAAATGGCTTAAAACGGTAATAAAAAGTTCCCTTTAAAACCTGCGTAAGAGATATTTCACACCAAATGTCCAGCTAAAAAAATATGTGTCCCATGAATTTCTGAATAGGGTGTATTGATAGCCCTATATGGAATTAAAGAATGGATGTGGATAGGCCTATATGGAACTAATAAAATAGCGTTTTTGGTTTTATTAATTAAAAAAAAAAACTGGTCTAAGGAGGGGTGGTTAAAAATTGGAAAAATGGTAAAATTTGTGTCAACTTCCCTTAACCCTTAATATCCTACTGGTTTCGCAAGGAACCAACCAAAAAAATCGTGTACTTTCTTAAACAAATTTTGTTGAAACTTCCTTCTGTGACTTAAACAATGTTTATTTATACAATATCTAACATTTTTGCCTTTCACCACTTAAAAGCACCTTTATTTGACACCCGTATGCTCATCAGAGTGGGACACTCAAAAAAGTCAAAAAAATTTGGTGAAATTACGAATTTTCGAAAATTTGTTTTTGTGATAAAAACATCGAAATCGAAGCTGAAAAAAATATTTCCGTGAGTTTTTTGAATTTTCAGAATATTTAAAACAAAAAAAAAATGTATTACAAAAAGACCTTGGTAAAATTTTGATCTCCGGGTGCCTGGTTGATTCGCAAGGGTCTAACCAGGTTTTCTTCACATAGTTCAGGTAAATGTAACCTATAAACAAAGTCGTAGAACAAAAGTTGTTTAGAATTGCGAGTTTTATAACATATTTTTTTTCGGCTCAAAAAAAAAGTCTGGATATTAAGGGTTAAATAAATATTTATCAAATTAAAACGAAATGTATCACAATCACAAAAGTTTACTATCTTGTATATTTTTTGATGGGCTATCGATTAAATTTTTTTATTTTGAAAAATTTTTCACTTTTTAAAAAAGTCAATTTATAAAACATCCGGCCACATTTTTTTTTTAATATTTTTTTTAATTTTAGATGTTTGTCAATCCACACAAAAAAAATCAGAAAGACATTTCTTCTGTTTTTTGAGAAAATCGCATTTGAATATTGGATTTCATAAAAATTCTGTAATTCTCTTGTATTTTTTTTTTTTTTGTCAACACCGCGTATGAGTAATGAAAAAAAATTTCAAATATTTGGTACTCATACGCAATGTTGACACAATAAAATACAGGAGAATTACAGAAATCCAATATTCAATCACGATTTTTTCGAAAAATACGAAAAATTCTCAACTGATTTTTTTTCTGCGGATAGAAAAACATCTTTACTTAAAAAAAATATTAAAAAAAATGTGTTTGAATTTTGGATATATTGTTTAATTTTATTAAATGAAAAATTTCGAAATGGTTTTAAAAGTTTTCCGAAATAAAAATTTTTAATCGATTATCCATTAAAAAATATACAAGAATATACATTTTTTGAGATTGTGGTGCATTTTGCTTTTATTTGATAAATATTTAAACCACGTAACTCGACACAAATTTGACCATTTTTAAAATATTTGACCACGCCTCCTAAGCCCAGTTTTTAAAAAAATGAAAAACCAAAAACGCAATTTTCTTAGTTGCATGTAGGGCTACTCATACAACCTATTCAGAAATTCACGGGACACATGTTTTTCTGTAGCGGGACATTTGGTGTGGAATGCTTCACATGTTTTTCTGTAGCGGGATATTTGGTGTGAAATGCCTCATAAGTAAGATAAGCGCTAATATGAAAATTTTAAGTTCAATATTTTCCAAAACTTCGAAATTTTTTCTTTAAATGCAATAATACTTAGACCAAAATTATTCAATGAACATTTGTTTTAATATTTTTCTTTCAATGTACAATACATTTAAACTTTACAATTCACTACGATTTCGAACTTTAACCGGTTGTAAATCACGTGAGAAATAGTAAAACATGAAGTTAAAAATAAATTTTGACCAATTTGTAATTGAACTGCGAGTGTTCCTCACAAAAAACAATATTTAAAAAAAAAAAAAAAAAAAACTCACGGCCGGATATAGCCCCCACAGACATTACCCCCGAAATAGGGATTGTGACCGAACAGATCTTGATAACTGCCATATTTTTTATGGGGAACATGACTACTTTCAAAACCCATGGGGAGTATGTCCGTTTGCTAGATTTCGCATAAAAAATTAACACGCTTAGATCTGCTACCCAAAAGAGCTTTATTTTGCGGAGAGGGTACACTCAAAATAATTCTACAGTAAAAAAATTAGTAATCCGGATTGGTTCTTTATTTGATTTTAGCTGCAACGATGTAATTCCAAAACTGAATAGTAGTTTTAAATGTCGGTGTGCGTTAAAAACCAATCGATGTATTTTATGACATTTGCTGAAATAATTTAAAAATTTAGAGGTTTCTATTTATTACACTATTTCATGAACCTTAATACCTGCTCCATTAAATGTGAAATGTTAAAAAAAATAGTATTCCCAATGCAAATGTGTAGCTTTTTGCTTCTACGTTAGATTTTTTTTTTTTTTCAAGGCTTTATTTTTAATTATTGAATCTGCCTAAGTTTGGCCTAACAATAAGTATAAAAATCTTAAATAACTATCTTAAAACACTAGTTACTCCCATGGGAGTCATTTGGTAAGATGGGCCTCTTGACTACAAGGGCGGCAGATCTGCTCTTCGCAGTCTGGAATGCGACTGGCTTCGGGTAAGAGCCCTTGCCAAAGGGTTAGGGTGATTCTGCAGTTTTACGTTGTATTGTGTTTTCAGTTTAATAAACTCATCCTTTATGAACGGTATATTTAAATCCCTGTGAATACTCTCATTTCGAATGTACCATGGAGCTCCCGTTATCGTTCTAAGGATTTTTGATTGTGCCCTCTGTATAAGCTCAATATTTGACATGCTGGCCGTGCCCCATAGTTGAAGGCCATAGGTCCATATTGGTTTAATTATACAGGATGACTTTACAGTCGAGGCTAAGTTTGGAGTAATGGTTTAATAACCAATGCAAATTGAGTGATTTCAGCTCCATTTGAAGCCTCTTGGCTTCTATATGCCTCCGCCATGTGAGGCGCCTGTCCAAGTGGATACCAAGGTATGTAACATTTTCAGATTGTGGGATTTGTAAACCGTTTAGGATAATGGGAGGACAAGTACCCCTATTGAGCGTAAATGTGACGTGTTTACTTTTGAGCTCATTGACTTTAATTCTCCAATTGTTAAGCCAAGCCTCCACTAATCTGAGATGGTTATTAAGTTTTAATGAAGCAAGGATTGCGTTTGAATGTGAACAAATAATTGCCGTATCATCCGCAAATGTTGATGTTAGCAAGTGTTCATCTGTAGGTAAGTCTGAAGTAAATATCAGATATAGAATTGGACCCAGGACGCTTCCCTGTGGGACGCCTGCTTTCATTATATAATCAGTAGTAGTAGATTCCTTATATTTTACTCTGAAATAGCGGTTACTGAGATAAGAATCGAAGAGCTTATGAGTACTGGGTGGTAGATGACTTTTAATTTTGCACATTAGACCCTCGTGCCACACTTTGTCAAAAGCCTGCGCAACGTCGAGAAAAATCGCGCTACAGTATTTCCTTTGTTCAAAAGATTTTCTTATTTCGCTAGTTATCCGGTTAACCTGCTCAATTGTTCCGTGCTTTTCCCGGAACCCGAATTGGTGGGTGGGTATTGTAGCCCTATCCTCTAAAAATGGCAAAATCTTTGGCAGAAGTACTTTCTCAAATAGCTTAGAAAGGCACGGTAATAGACTGATAGGTCTGTATGATGATGTCAAAGTTAGATCTTTTCCTGGCTTGGATATCATTTTAATTTGTGAAATTTTCCAATTGTTTGGGTAATAACCCTTTTGTAAGATCGCATTGAAGAGTCTCGTAAGTATTATTATTGCCACAAATGGTAGGTTTCTGATCATCTTGGGAGATACTAAATCGAATCCCGGGGATTTTTTAGGATTTAGTTTATCCTGAATAATGGACTGAACTTCTTGAACATTGAATGTAAATGTACTTAAGTCATGACCAACATGTATAGGCGGTTCTGGGAGTGTAAAATTGTTTGTTGCCTGGTTAGGCTTAAATACAGAACATAAATGTTCTGCGAATGCGTATGCCTTTTCCCTATCACTTCGGGCCCATTCTCCACTTTGTTTCCTTAGTGGTTGCTCGCCCTCTACCGGTGGCTTAAAACCTTTTGCGGCCTTCCACAACGAAAAGTTTGTGGAGTTAGAGTTCGAAAGACTTTCCCCATAATTCTCTGTAATACGATCCTCCTCCAAACGGAGGGATTTTCTTAGATTTTTTGTTGCTTCAGACAGCCTTTGCTTTGCAGCAGGAGATCTACTGATTTGCCATTCTCTTCTAAATCTTCGCTTCAGGACAAGAAGCTTCTCTATTTCAGAGTTTGAAACATTAGTCGAATGATCGAATGAAATTTTACGTTTAGTCACTGAGTGATCAACTGCCGACGTCATAATTGACGTTAGGTCCTGGACGCAGTTGTCTATGTCCCCCTCACATTCCAAGATAGGATTTACTTGGATGTGGCTACTAACAAATTTCTTATATTTAAGCCAATTTGTCTCCAATTGGTAATTCCCATTCTGAACATTGGGCTTATAGTAATAAGATAAAATTACAGGGGAGTGATCTGAAGAGAGGTCAAGAGAGGTTTCAACAGAAATTCTACTTCTGTCTATGTTCTTTATTATTCCAAGGTCAATAAGATCTGGAATTTTTCCAGGATCCGATGGCCAGTAGGTTGGTTGACCAGGTGAAATAAAATCCAATCCGTTACTCCGATCAACTATTGAGTAGTAAAGCTGTCTCCCCCTTGGGGTTACAAGACGTGAACCCCAGTGGGTATGTTTCGCGTTATAATCACCACAAGCCAGGAAGCGGTTACCAAGTGTTTTGAAAAACTCTTCGAAGTCATTTTTCTTAATCGAAAATCGTGGAGGGCAGTAAACTGCAGTTACTGTGAAGCCACCATTTGAGCAATCTACATAAATTGATCTACGTTAGATTGGCATTTTTTTGTAAGGCAAAAAATGTTTTCTTTCGATTTTGAACGTCCGGCAAATTTTTATTCTCTTAATCCTAAAAATTGTGTTTGGTACAAATTTAAGGTCAATCGGATTAAATTAAGCCGTGACGCCCGGTGATTAAAGTTGTGGATTTAAAAAAAAATATTAAAAAAGAAAATTCTTTTTAAACTTTTTTTAAAAAATAAAAATTCTTTTATTCGACCTTCAAAATATTATATTTTGAGTAGGTTTATTCTAGCTCGAGATCATTATTTCCTTTACTTTTTAAAACTTAGATGTTCTCATAGAAAAATTTTCAAAAAAAATATTTTTCTGTTTTAAATTTATTAATGTTGATCAGCTTTGCAAGACTTAATTGGCACGTGTTTCGGAATTTGTTAGATTCCATTGTCAAGACTATTTAGCAAATATGAAAACCCTGTACTAAAAGTAGTAATGTATTTGAGCATTTGCAACAACAGCCTGCTTATAGTATGGAGAATCATATGAAAATCTATTTTTAATAGTTTTTTAACTATCTTGGTCTTACTAAGAGATTGTACAATTTTCTTCTTCTAATTCTCAATGATTGTAGATTTGAATATGTATTATTATTTTTGATTGAACATAAATGATTTGTCATTTAAATTCCATTTAGTACTTGTAGAATCGGGCTTTTGTATTTGCTGAATAGTCTGGCCAATGGAACGTGACAAATTTCGAAACGCGTATCGACTAAGTCTTGCAAAAATTACCAACACAAATAAATTTAAAATTGAAAAAAAAAATTCTTTAAAATTATTCCATGAGAATATCATAGTTTTTACCTATCAATGCCAACTGTTATATGTAAGTAACGGCGAAATATGCAATTTTTCACATAGAGATAGAATTTCTTTTTGCTCTAAATTTCATAAGTGAATACATTTTATTAATAAATTTAAAAAGTTAAAGGGCCAAAAAGATCTTAGAATAACACATTGTCACATATGAGGCATTCCACACCAAATGTCCAACGAAAAAAAAACATGTGTACCGTAAACTTCTGAATAGCCTGTATGGATAGCCCTAGGTTAGGTTAGGTTAGGGTGGCGGTGCCAGATGGGCACTCCGCATAGGCCAATTGGTCCATAGCGATACCACAAAACTTTTTCCGCTTATCGATGTAAACTAAATACATTGACCTTCATTGCGAATTGTTTCAAGCTCTTCAGATCTATCCTCGTAATTTCCTCCAAAGTCTCGAACTGTGGACTTCCTATAATTGATAGTCGAGTTCGTGCCAAAGCCGGGCAGTGACACAGGATGTGTTCAATGGTCTCTTCGACGTCTGGTGTCTCGCACCTTTTACAGTTTGCGTCCGTAATAAGATTCATGTTCTTGGCATGTTTTCCGACAAGACAGTGTCCCGTTATTAAACCTGTCAACATACGACATTCTATTCTCGTAAGTGTAAGTAAGAATTTAGTTCTTCCTAAATCATAGCGTGGCCATAAAATTCTGCTTATACGACTTGTCCCAAGTTCCTTCCATCTTCGATTTGCTTTGGCGACAGTAAGGGTATTTCGTTTTAGTTTGAAATGCTGGAGTGGCGGTGAAAGCATTATGGTGGTACCTATGCCATCTGCTCCAAGTTTCGCGAGTTTGGATAGCCCTATATGAAACTTAAAAAATTTCGTTTTTGGTTTTTCAAATTTTTCAAAAAATGGGAGGCGTGGTCAAATATTAGAAAAATTGTCAAATTTGTGGCGTGTTGCCTTGATTAAATATTTATCACATTAAAACGGAATGCACCACAATCTTAAAAATTTACATTCTTATATAGTTTTGTATGGGCTATCGAAAAAATTTGGAAAATTTTCAGAACCCGTTCTGAAATTTTCCATTTTTTAAAAAAGTCAATTAATCAAAAATCCGGCCACTTTTTTTCTCTTTTTTAATTTTTTTTTAAGTTTAGATGTTTGTCCATCCACACAAAAAAAATCGGAAAAAGATTTTTCGTTTTTCGAGAAAATCGCATTTGAATTTTAAATTTCATAACATTTTTGTAATTTGCTTGTATTTTCTTGTATTAACGTTGCGAATGAGTAATATTCATGCAATTAATATTACTCATTCGCAACGTTAAAACAAGAAAATACAAGCAAATTACAAAATTGTTATGAAATTTAAAATTCAAATGCGATTTTCTCGAAAAAAAAAACGAAAAATGCTTTTCTGATTTTTTTGTGTGGATGGACAAACATCTAAACTTTAAAAAAAATAAATAAAAAAAAAGAAAGAAAAAAAGGTGGCCGGATTTTTGATAAATTGACTTTTTAAAAAAATGGAAAATTTCAGAACGGGTTCTGAAAGTTTTCCAAAGAACAAAATTTTATTCGATAGCCCATACAAAACTATATAAGAACGTAAATTTTTAAGATTGTGGTGCATTCCGTTTTAATGTGATAAATATCTCGCCACAAATTTGACCATTTTTCCAATATTTGACCACGCCTTCTAAGCCCAGTTTTTGAAAATTAGAAAAACCAAAAACGCAATTTTCTTTGTTCCATATAGGGCTATCCAAACAACCTATTTAGAAATTTACGGGACACATGTTTTTCTGTAGCGGGACATTTGGTGTGGAAGGCCTCATATACATATTTGAGGCATTCCACAACGGCTTCCAAAAAATTTCCCAAAAAAATTTTTTTTGTTGTTTTTATAGCTAAGAATACCAAGCTCTCAAAATTTCTATCTATAATGACTTCGAGCTAGAATAAACCTACTCAACTATAAAACAAAATATTAAAAAATATGTCTTGCGACACCTCATATTTTTTAATTTTGATGTCCTGAAGGCTAATCATGTAAAATGAAAACGATTGACGATGCATAAACAATATCAAAATACATATCATTTTGAGAAAAAATTTTAAGGTTTTTCTTTATTATATTATTTGAGAGTGTGTTTCAAACCAGGAACACTAAAAAATATGGAAACATTTTGTATAATTTTGGAATAACAAGACTCTAAAAATCGACGATTGATAACTATCACTTTACGTGATCACAGTCCTGAAAAAGAATATAAAAAAAAATCGCTCGAACGGTTTTCGAGATATTGCTATTTAAAATTTTCAGAAAAAATTACTGTTTTTTCATTCCCTTGGCCCTATCATAGAATTTAAGACAGTCTTTCATTTAAACTTAATTTGAGCCAAATCCGATCATCTTATCCCGTGGCGCCCATCGATCAATGTTTTGCATTTTTGGAAAATTTCCACCAATAAAAATATATTTTGCTATGCAATATTTTTATTAATTTTGACATGCTAAATATGAATATCAAAAATTTGCTTTAATGGTCCAACGGTTTTCAAATATTGCCGCACGTCATATTTTGTATTATTTTTTTTTTTAATTTATAATTTTTAAAAATCCATAACTTTGATCACCGGGCGCCACAGGTTAATTTAAACCGATTGGTCCCAAATTTTAAACACACAACTTTTTGGTCTTGTTGAACAAAAATTTTAAACAAAAGTAAAAGAAAAAATGTCACTCTAATGTACATGGATGAATTCATATTTGGGCCTGTAGTTTGATTTCGTATATACATTTCATTAACCCATACCTAGAAAAAGCTAGAGAGAGAAAAAATAAATGAGTGATGATGATGATGATGTTTTGTTAAATGTCAGAAAAACCTTTAACATTTTGCTCCACAAAAATTATATACGTTTTATATCTGTGGTCTTTTGACAAAAGCACTTATTTCCAAAAAGTCAATTTTACAGGAGAGCAAAAAAACACCTTTGCAGACGCACAAAATGTGTTAATGTCTTAATCTTAAAAATGTTAAGTGCTGACGTTATAAAGCAACTTCCTAGGAATATTTACCAATTTCAAGTTTTATTCTAGCTGTAACGGTTTTTGAGAAAACGCTTGAAATGTAAAATATGTTGTTTTGTGAAAAGAATATTTGATGAAAAATTCAACTTATTTCAGTTAAGTTCTTTTGTCATATACGTTTCTTGTCGAAAAAATTAATAATTTTGCCACTTATAAGTAATTATGTTCTTTTGTTAAAAATAAAAATGTAAAAAGACATAAAATAAGTTGATTTTTCTAAAATTTACTCAGGTTTATTCGAACTAAAACCTACAAAATGTAGAACTTAAAAGTGGGTGTTTCATGATTAAAAAAATCTATTTCATCCAATTTAGAAGCGATTCTGACGGAAGGAACAGAATGAGTCCTAACCTAATCCTACTTTTATACTAACTGAATACTATGCAATAATTTGCATGCATTACTTTCAGTCTCATCTCATGTAAAAATCATCAATGCTGCATAGTTTAAAATTAGGAACTGTATGAAGTATTTTATAAATTATTTGGTAATAATAGTTTTGCTGGGATGTTATCACTAAACGTCCCGGAAATATGTTTAGCTGGGGACTAATCACGTAAAACGATTGGCGATGCATAAACGACATCAAAATTTATATATCGTTTTGAAGGGAAATTTTAAAGTTTTTCTTTACAAAATTATTAAAGCGTGTTGTTTAATCCAGAAACACTAAAAAAATTGGAAACATTTTGTTTAGTTTAGGAGCAACAAGGCTCCAAAAATCGACGATAGTCAACTATCATTTTACTTGATCACAGTCCTTTATTTTCCATTATCTGTCAAACTTACTTTTTCACTACATTTTTAAAAAATAATATATCTATTGCTGCATTCTGTAAGGACGTATAACGACTTAAACATCCGCTTTTCATAAACCGTTGTTTGGTTCACTGTGGTGTAACTGGTGTTTTAAGGGAATATAAAATACTTTAATTCTCTTTTTGGATTCGTGTCAATACTTGCCATCTAGTACTATTTCTTTATATAGTACTAGGTGGCACAGGGTGCCTTAAAGTACATCATTCTCTTCTATTAATAATAAAATTTTAAGTAATGCTTTAATGTAAAAGTAATAAGCTCTGAACTTTTTTATCTGATGGGGCTATTTGGACATCAAGTCACAAGTCCCCCGTGTTATAACATGGCCCCAAACATAATTTCTAAAAAGCTGATGTTTCAATATTTAAATGTCCTTAAAGAATTTAATATAAATCTATTATTTTTCAAAGTTGTAGTAAAATAGTCAGTTTGCTCCTTTAATTTTGAAAACAGTTTTATTGACAGAAAAAAAATATATATTTATAATTAAGGTTTTTTATAATGTACACGACAAAAGCACTTAAATAGAAATAAATAATCACTTTTTTTAAAATTCACTTTTGACAAACCCACACTATCCAACACAAGGTGTTTTGTCACACTGAGGTTTACTGAAAAATATTTGTGTAAAAAAACCTATTTCTATTTAAGCTTGACATTTTTAGGATTTTGAATTTGATAAAATAAATTTTTTCGAAACAAGTTGTTTTGTCATAAACTTTTTTAAAAAAATTCAATATGCTTAAATTTATATAAGTTGTTTTGTCAAAAAGGCGTTACTATTTTTTCAACATATTTCAGATAAGTTGTTATGTCAAATGAAAATTGATAAAATTTCGAAATAAGTTGATTTGACACGTGTGATATCTTTGGATCTAGACGAGCTACAATCACGCTGACTAGACAGAAAGATCCGTTTTTAAAAGTTATATTTACCATAAAAATGTTGGGAAATTTTCTTATGTCGAGATAAGTGCTTCTGTCATATGTCCACAGATATGTACTATGTACCAAGTAAGTGTGTTTGTATTTATGAACTCAAAATCAAAAGGTTAAAGTGCAGCAAAGAAGAAACAAAAACAACAAAATATGCAAATATTCTGTATGGTATATGCAATTTTTTCATAATGGAAACATTTATACATGCATGCATAAGTTAAACCATAATAATTTTTTTTTCATATTTTCAATATCCATCAAAGATTTAAAGATTTTGTTGTTGTTTTTATGTCTACAATATTCAAAATATTTCCATTTTTAATGACATGATACTATGAAATTTATTGATAAATGATACCACTTTGTAACAGCAGGTTTCTTTATACCCAGCTGTGTGAATGTGGCATTAAAAGCAATCATCACTTGCATTCTCCCCATACTCATCTCCCAGCTAACCGTCAGCATCATCAACAGCATCATCGTCATCACAGCCAGCCAACTCATGGCCTTTTTTGTGTTTTTTGCTCTACTGGTTATTTTGATGCTTATAAACTTTTTGCTTTACTTTATGTTGATTTTTTTCTGTTTTCTTTCATTTAAGTTTTTTCTTTTTTTTTTTTCTTTTGAAAAGCCTTCATATTTTCCCTGTTGGTATTATCAGCCACAATATTGCAAAAATAAAACCACAACTCTTAACGTCTTAAGTGTCATTGTGTTAAAATTGTTGTTTTACAATGAGTATGATTGAAAATGTTCAAGATGTTTGATTATCTTTATATACCGAAGAAGAGGAAGGAAAACAAGTTTTTCAAAAAAAAAAAAAAAATCTTCAAGGGTTTAGCAAAAGAATAAAATGCATAATATTAAAATAAACATTTATTTTGATTTACATATTGCAAAAAAAATACCACTGGCTAGGTAAAACTCCTCTTAAGTGGCTCACTGTTCATAAATTTTTTACACTTTGCGAAGTTTGTAATAACCGATTGTATTTTGAATGAGTTAAAAATAAAATAAAGTACACTAGTAAAAGATCAAAACCAAAAAGGCTGTTAAAAATATAGATATCGCTATTTGAAGTTTGCAAAAAAATTGCGGCTTTTTTCCTACGTTCAAAAATTTTTTTAAGAAAATCTTTAAATTTCTGTTCCTTGACCCCTTAATAAAGCTTAAGAAAATCATTAATTTAAAATTAATTTTAGCCGATCAAAAATTGATTTTTAGAAAATTTTCACGAAACACTCTAAAATTTGATCGAAAGGCGCAATGGGTGGAAATGTCCTGATTTAGCTCAAATTAAGAATAAGTGGAAGTTATCTCAAGCTCTATGAAATAGTCAGTGTAAAAAAATTTGAGATTTTTTTTTTGAAAATTTCTTGTACGTAAGAAAAAAAACCGCCATGTTCAGAAATTTCAAATAACCGCCATTTTGACAAATTTCAAATGGTGATAACTCGAAAACCGCTAGACTGATTTTATAATTTTTTTTTGATATTCATATTCAGCATGCCAAAATTAATAAAAATAATGCATCGCGAAATATTTTTTTATTGCTTAAAATCTAAAACAGGTAGAAACTTTCAATAAATCGAAAACTTTGATCGAAGAGTACCACAGGTTATAAAAATCGGATTTGTTTTAAATTAAATTTAAGAAATTGTCCGATTTAAAAAAAAAAAATTGTCCGATTTTTTTAAAAAAAAATCTTGAACGTAGGCAAATACCGCCATTTTTTAAAATTTCAAATAGTGATATCTCTGAAACCGTTCGAGTGATTTTTAAATTTCTTGTATATTCGTGTTCAGCGCATCAAAGTTAATAAATATGATGTGTTGCAAAACATATTTTTTAAATAATACAATACTTGTCAGATAGTTTTTCAAAAGAAAGGCTTAAATTCTGAGATTTAAATTCCTTAATAATTCGTATGTATTTTTTAGACCCTGAGGCAATTTTCTTATAAAGGAAATCTATTCATAGAATTTTTTAATATCTAAAACTCGGAACTTTATTTATAGAAAAACCACAGAGTTTGTTAAATTTTTACTTTAATATTCTACTTATATTAAATTGTATATTATTTTTATTAAAACAGTTTTAAGTTCTGAGATATATAAGTAGATGTGAAATGTTGTTCCTAAGTAGTTGGTTATGTTTCTTGTTTTTTGCTATTTTATACAAAAATCTAATTTTACCCAGAGCCAGGTCCCTCTCCCCAGCACAAACCTCTATACATATGAATATTTCTATAAACATACATACTCAATAAGGTGGTTCGATTTTGTATGGAAAATATTTTTTCCATACAAAAAAAAGTGAAGTTGTTAAAAAAAATTAATTTTAACTAACAAACTAAGTAGCAGCATCTGCATATTTTTTAATTGTTGACAAATTCCTTAAAGAAACATCTAAAAATGTTGATTAATATTCATTAAAATTCTTGTGATTAAGGTTTTGTTTATAACTCGTTATTTAGAAGTAGAAAAAAAGTAATAAAAGTGCTTTTTCTACTTCTAAAGAACGAGTTATAAACCAAACCATAATCACAAGAATTTTAATGAATATTAATCAACATTTTTAGATGTTTCTTTAAGGCACTTGTTAAAAATTAAAAAATATGCAGATGTTGCTACTTAGTTTGTTAGTTAAAAGTATTTTTTTTTTTTGAACAACTTCACTTTTTTTTGCTGGGGAAATGTTGATTTGTGAATACAAAATATCTTTACCTGACAAATTTCAAAAGGATATTTAATAATATTATTTTAATAATATAATTTCTTTTACCATTCTGAGCAAATTTCTTTTGCCATTTTGAGCACATTTTTACACATAATTTTTGATTTTAAATAATTTTTTTTAATGTTTTCTTTTTACATTTTCGTCAAAATTAATCCCTCTCAAGCCCCTATAACACTAGCTTTTTTGTATTGATAAAATTTATGTGAACAGTACAAATATATCACCATAGGAAATCTGAACAAGTGTGAAGTGTAAAAGCATACAAAAAAAAGTAAACGTCAAATTTTATTTTTGTGTTATCGATAAATTTGGTTATCAAATGACTAAATGTCAAAAAAAAAATTTAAGAATTTCACATATTTTTTTGACATTTACGCACTAATGATATTTATTGCTGCCAACTTTTTTTCAATAAATGAGTTTTTGGCGATTTTTGGTATTTTGTGAGGCTGTAGGCAAAATCACCCAAAGAAAAATTGCCCAAAAAATTTTAACAAAAATCGCCCAAATGCAAAATCGCTCAAAAAATATGAAAAATGACCCAAAAAGAATATACGAAACTTCGCCCAAAATTAACGAAAAAAGCCTAAAAAAGAAATGAAAAATGGCCCAAAATAAAATAAAAAAATATTTTTTCTAACACATTTTTTCCAAAACACAGAGGTGGGTGTAAGGCATAGATTTTGTAATCCCTAAGCCCGGCCGAAGGCCGGCTACACAGAAGAACTTTAAGACAAAGACAAAAACTTTTAAGATAAGACCATAGGTTACGTGGTTATTATTTATTTTTATAGATCGTTGATGTGAGAATACAGCCCATAAAATGCATAAGTAATTGATGTAAAAGTTTTAAGTGTGAAACTTAAATTTTAACGAAATAAAAAAATCAAAGCGCCGCAATCGAAAAATTTTACCAACAAATTTTTACAAAAAATCGCGCGATTTTTTGTTAAAATTTGTTCGTAAAATTTTTCGCTTGCGGAGCTTTCATCGGAGTTGCATACTGTTTTTAAATTCATTACTTTTAAATTTCTATTGCATGTAAGAGCAGGGGTTTTGGATTCGATTCCTACCAGAGAATTTTTGGGCGAATTTTTGTTTTCTTTTTTGGGTCATTTTTCTTTGGGCGATTTTGCCTACAGCCATTTTGTGAGTTTATGGCGAATTTTGGTATTTATTCAGCGGGTTTTTATTTGAATGAAATTAATCATCCCTATCTGTTTGTTTATTTTATATTTCTTTTTCATTTCTTCTTTTTCTGTTTCAGTCTGTCAATTAATAACAAAGAAAATCAATTAATAAAAAAAATTAAAGGGGCTTTAGCAATTTTGTATTTTTTTTAACGAAAAATTTTTTTTTGCGGATTTTTTTTTTTTTTTTAATTATTTTTTTAAATAATTTTTATTGCAAAAATTTTTTTGCAATTGATTGAACTTTTTACTTGTGTTGTGTTAATATTGAAAAGGCAACTGTTTTAACCGCAGTGCTAAGCGAAATAAACAGAAACAAAATCACTCCTCCCTAATACACAAGTATATTAAATATTTGAACTATATTTTGTTGTTTATCAAATACATAAACTTGGAATCAACTTCACTTAAGGCAGTATTAGATTGCATGTGTGTTTATATATGTGAAGTATGAAGCCAAAATGGCAAATGTGTTGTGGTATTTCTTATTAAACGCACAATATAAAAATAGTTAGGACTATAAAAATAACAATTGAAAATGAGAGCAGAGAATTTAATAGAGGAAAGAGAGAGACAGCTTAGTTTACTCTATCGGAGAATAATAGTTAATCAAAAGCTTTTTAGAATTGCTGCAAAAACTTTAAGACTTTCATATCATAAAACTATTTTTTTGTATTTTTTTATAATTAATATAAAATACTGAAAATATATTTGAAATTTTGAATGAACAAGAAAAAACTACCAAATTTTAAATTTATCGTGTTTAAATTCACGAAATTTTTTGCTCCTTCTACTAAAAAAAAATTATAAAATTTTTTCATAGCACTAAATGTCCTTTAATGTGTTGTTATATCAAGTACAATTATCCATTACACATTACATTATGTATTTACGTTTTTTTTTTTTTATAAATAAAAGATTTGGGGAAAAAAGACGAAAAAACGATTACTTCCTTTATTTTCACATACATATTTGCACATCTTACAAAACAGAAAAACTAAAAAAATACATGTCGAGAACATGCAGAAATGATGGTTGTACTGATGATGATGATAATGATTGTAAGTTTCTTTATGAGGGTCATTGAAAATGTTTTTTTTTTATACAACTAAATACAAAAATTGTGCTGTAGTGTTGTTTTCATACATTCTTGTTTTTCTGGATCTGAAACCTAAATACACAAAATATACAATTTAAACTAAATGATATTTTTTGTTGTTGTTGGTGTATAAAATCTTACAAGAAATGCTTGTAATCTAGATTGTTATTATTAAGGGCGTCGCCACGTATTTTGACACGTTTAACACACAAAACTAAAATACAATACAGCCTCACACTAACACTTATACATACAACAAATACACTTACTAATACATACTTATTAGAGTGTCCCATTGGAAAAATTGTTGTGGGTACCAATAATGAATCAGATTATTTGAAACAAAATACAAAATATTTAAAATAAAAGATTACTCTAGCTTCAGGTCAAATTTTTTTGCTAATTATTACAATCATATTGACATAGAAGGAATTTTCAATAAACTATTTATAAGGTTGTTTGTATTAAATTATTTACTTAGGTAATTTTGTAGGACTTTCTCGACACGTGTCACTCGAAATCTGTTCTTCTAATTTTTCGTCACGTCTAGATTTTTTAAAATTCACGGTCGAAAATGCGACCATAGCCAAATTCTACTTTTGCGCTTTATACCAGATTTTTATTTCATCTTTTTCGAATTTCAAAATCGTCGGGATCGGAATAGTTGCCTTTTAGGGTCAATATTAACACAGAAAAATATTGGACCTGTAGGGCAATTTCTTTGGGTTCCTTTTTTGTCTTGAAAATCGGAAAGTCGCGAACAAAGTAAAAAAAAAATAATTTGGAATTTTTTGGGCTTAAAATATTGTTGTAGTATTTTCGGACATTACTGGAAAAGTGTTTTATAGCAACATTTTTTATATTTTTTAAAAAACTTTGTATGAAACAAAAAAAATTATCATTAGAGCACTTTTTCAAACAATTTTTGTTTTTACTTTGTTCAGAACTTTCTAATTTTAATTTAAAACAGGAATCCAACGGCATTGCCCTACAGGTACAATATTTTTTGTGGAAATATTAGCCTTGACGATTTTGAAATTCGAAAAAGGAATATTTGTTTCACCCTATTGCATAGCAGCCATTCGATGAAATACAAATCTAGTATAAAGCTCAAAAGCATAATTGTTCTATGATTCTTGGCCTTAAAATGCAGCTGTTCCGGCCCAGACGATTTTGAAATTCGAAAAAGGAAAATTTGCTCCACTCTATTGCACAGCAGCCATTCGATGGAATACAAATCTGGTATAAAGCGGAAAAGTAAAATTGGGCTATGATTTTCACCAAAGGATACATTTTTTTTAATAATTGCATTTGGGTAGACTACACACAGAAAATAATATCGTCAAATTTAAATCAACAAACGTCAATTGTAAATTAACCAAAAATAATGTTAGTCCATAATACAAAACTTTGATTTTGTTTTCAACAAACTCAGTCAAGTAATTTTATTTAAAAATTATTTCATCATGTCAATAAATAGTGTTTGTTAAATTTCTTTGTTGAAAAAGAATTTCATTTGTCATATCAACGTGTTTGTGTTTGTTGAATTTCTTTGTTGAAAAAAAAATTTAGATTTTTTAACTTTTCTCAGATCAGCAAATTGTGTTTGTGTTTGTTGAATTTCTTTGTTGAAAAAAACAAAATTCTTTTTCAACAATCGAAATTTACAAACGTTTGTTGATATTACAAATTTCGGTATAGGAGCACTTTCAGTAAAAAAAATAATTGTATTTACAAATATGGGGGTCAATATAACAATTCGCACTTTAGAGTGGTTCAATAATTTTTTTAGAGTTCTCACCCCCTTATTTTATGTAATTTGCTGCAAAAAGCTCTGCCTTATTTTTCAGATTTTAAAAAAAAAAATTTAAGAACTGTTATGCACATCATTTTGCATCCGTACTGCATATAAAAAAATACATCATTTTTTTTGCGGTTTCACAACCCCCCGACTTAATGTTGTTTGGAGCAAAAATATTTGCCTGATTTTTTCAGATTTTTAAAAAAAATGTTAAATGCGTTTTTACCATCACTTTGCATTCGTGGTGCTTTAGGGGGAAAAAAAATTAATTTTATTTTTTTCCAAATTGGTGTCAAAAACTTTCGTTATGTGGAGTATATTGAGAGAAAACTATCTATACTCTACATAACGAAACCTTTTGGCACTAATTTTGAAAAAAATATATATATATTCCCCCCCCCCAAATGCACCACGGATGCAAAATGATGGAAAAAACACCTTTACAATTTTTTGGTAAAAATCTGAAAAAATCAGGCAATTATTTTTGCACCGAATAACATCAAATCGGGAAGTGAGACCGCAAAGAAAAAAATTATAATTTTATAATCAAGTCAAAATAGGTTCCCAAAGACAACTATTCCAACTTTGACGCTAAGCGAAATCGAAAGAGAACAATATTTTCCATACAGATTAGAACTAGCTATTAATAAAGTTATCCAAGGGGACACTCTAATGCTTATATCATAGCCAGCAGATGTAACAGCAGTTTCTAGAAACATGAACAAGTTGTTGGAAATACATTTTGTAGTAAAAGAAAAGAAAAAAGCAAATTTAATAAACGAAGTGAGTGAAGCATCCATCCGTTTATTCGTTTTATACTTCAACTGAATATTATGGACAAAAGTCAAACTATCAAAGAAACTCAAAGAAACACTTTGCTCAAAAAACGAAAGGAGTTTTTAAATAAAAGCCAGAAATGATAAAAATTGTTTTAAAAAACGTATTCTTGTGCATTTTAAAGAGCTTTGTTTGTGAAATTTCGGATGCGTCTGGGATCTGACCACTTTTTCGATTTACTTTTTAATGCTGATTTCTAATCTGGATCCGAATAACGGATCTATATTCGTGATCGAATAAAATTTTGATCAATACCAAACATTGGTACATAATTTTGAAAAAAAATGTACCAAGAGAAGAATTACTCCAAATTGGACTTTAAATGCTTTCTTGGTAAACATTTCTTCATTTCTGATCAGGTTTAACTAGTGTTTTTCTTTTATTTTCGGAAATATAAAATCGATGAAAATAGTAAGTTTCGATATAAAATGCCGTAGTTCGGTACCTGGTTTCCAAATTTTTGAGAAAATTGAGATCAAAGTTTACAAAAATTGTGTTTTTTTTAATTTTTTTAGAAGTTTTTTACTTGAAATTGTTGGTATGTTTCCAAATTTTTCCAAATTACTCCGGTTTTTGAAAAAACTGAGGTCAAAGTTCACTATAATAATTTTTTTTTTATATTGAAATATTGCAAAGGGGTCGCAAAGCAAAAGTTAGTGAGAAGCTCTGGTTTAGATAGTGCTTAGGTAGCCGCAAAAGTGAAAAATTTCCCGAAAATTTCACGGTGTGTAATTTTTTAAGTCATGGAAATATAACCACATACGGACACCACTACGTGATAAAAGACCAAAAAATACCGGTGTATCCCAGTTTTTCCCAAATGAAAATTTTACCAAATGATTTTTTTTTTAAATGAAATTTTTTTTAAATGAAATTTAAAATTTAAAAATTTAACCGATTATTAATCTATTAAATCTCAACACCGATAAATTAATTGCTCGATTAACCGATTAAACCAAAAATTCGATTAATTGAATACACCATACTATTTTACAGATTTTACCCAAAATTTTGACAGATATTATTACACATTAAAAAAATTATGTCATTACCTGTTTGTAGTTCATTTAAAAAGTTTTTCATTTTGTCGTTCTTAAAAGAAAAAACATTTGTTCAATGTTCAGTTTTTTTAAATGACTATTTCTGTTCTTTATTTCAAAAATAACAACACAAAAAATAAAGACTTTAATTAGCATTCAATTTTTAAAGTCATTTATTTTTGTGGTGTGCGTAAAAATAAATGATTCTTCTTTAATTTTTAATGATTAATGTATGTTATTTTTTTTTTAATTGTTGGCATTTTTTAAAGAGAAGTCATTAGTTTTTACCTACTTGTGTTGGTTATTTTTTTGTAGACAAATAATTTCAAAAATTATTTATAGAAATATAAAAACATGTTTGTATTGTATCAAGTAACTTGGGCACGACGCACAGAGGGGTGAAATGCATCCAAAGTGGCGATAAATTCAATAGATGAACATTAACTTTCACAACCGTGTTTGGTATCAGGTTAAAGTAGATAAAATTCAACATCAATAATGGCAAAAAACAAAGTTCTAAGTTGTATACTTTATTTGCAGTGTGTGTTTAAAGTTCAATTATTTTTGCGCGCATTGATTTAAAGTGAAAATTTTGATATTTCAAGTAATTATATTTTGTATAAAGACTTCTAAAATTGAAAGCTTCATAATGGATCAGTCTACTTTAGGTATTTGAGCATATAAAAAAAATTTTTTGGTTTAGATAAATGTTTTGGAAATATTAAAAAAAAAAATAATAAAAATGCTCTAAAAATAGGGTATTTTTGATATAAATATTGAGTTTCAACAACTTTGTCTGTGAAAGAGTGAAAATTCGCCTATATGGTCTTTAAATATATGATTTCATCTAATAAATCCCTGAATGTCCGTTTGCGTTTTTTTGCGGTTTTTGACTTATCAATTTTTTTGTGAAAGAACTCCAGTTGCTAAAAATCTATTTGAAAAAAAAAAGACTAAAAATCAAGTTGTTTTCATAATATTTTGTCCTTATATTCCGTATGGTAGTTGTAACTGCAGCTCATGAGTGTACTGTTTATAAGAGATGGGTGCGTGAGTTATTTTAAATCACGCACACGCACGCCCGCCCCCTTTTTGGGGCGTGGTTATAAAAAAATATTTAATAATAATGCAATTGTATTACTTAAGTGCAAAAACCAATAAAATTTAATTTGCAATGATTAATCGCAAGGGTGAAAGTGCCCCCTACGTCCCCCTCCGAGCCCCTATCAAAAATGCCCCCCAAATTTTTTTGTAGTTTTGTAACGTTTTGGATGGTATAGAAGATTCGGCACATCACTCTTACTTGTTGTGTTAAAATACTCTCAATTTCCATATTTTTGGTATTTTGTTGTTTTTTGTTTTGTGAGAGATGAGTGCGTGAGTGATTTTGATGAAGATACACCATACATAACCTCATCAACTAGACCTTAAATTATTCTGTTCTGATCCTTTAAAAATTTTCGTCTGTAAATTTTTGAGATAAATGTTCACATTAACTGAATTAAGTGAAAAATAAAAACTTGATTAAAATTGAATTAATACTAATAAGAATACATATTTTATTTTAAGTAGATTTATTCTAGCTCGAGGTCATTATTTCATTTACCAACTAAAACTATGATATTCTCATATTTTTTTTTTTGCTAAATAATCTTGACAATGGGATCTGACAAATCCCGAAACACGTGTCGATCAAGTCTTGAAAAAAATTACCAACATAAATAAATTTAAAAACGGAAAAATTAATTTCTTGAAAATTATTCTATGAGAATATCATAGTTTTAATTAGTAAAGGAAATAATGACCTCGAGCTAGAATAAACCCACTGAAAACATAATATTTTAAAGGTCGAATAAAACAATTTTTATTTTTTAATAAAAATTAATCAGAATTTGAATACATATTTTATTTATTTTATATTTATTTACTTATTCTTCTGAGTCAAAGTTACAGCGAAAATTGTGAATTAGGCTTTTTCCGAAAAACAGAAAAAAAAGTTTAACAGGTAAAAATATTTTTTCCAATTTTTCTTCTGAAATGCTGCGTTTTATTAAATTATGATTATACATTAATAAAAAATTTTTAATCTTCTGTTTCGGGACTTTATGAGAAAAATTTGTACATTAATGAGATTTAGTGAAAAACAAAAATCGAATTTTAAATTAAAATTATACTAATAAAAACACATACGATATATTTACTTTTTTAAGTTTTTAATAGCACATTAAGTTCGCTCTAATGTGCCATTTTATTTATAAATGTAAAGCTTTTTGTTCCAAAGTTACAGCAAAAATTGTGAAATAAGATATTATATCCAAAAAACAATAAAGCGCCTAACAGGTTAAAAAAAAAAATTTTCCAATGTTTTTTTTTTTCGAAAATGTTGTGTTTTTATGTGTTTAAGATTACTCATCAATAAAAAATTATAATATTTTAAAATTAAGTCTTCTATGTATTAATCGCCATTTTAGGTATCATCCACCCCACTGTGCGACGGGTAGAGAGTCTGGCCAGAATGTAGTTGAATGCGGGCTCGATGCCCCAAAAGTTTTATTAAAACGATTTTAAAATAAAATTTAATAGAAAATTTGTAAAACTAATCTACGAAATCATTAATTTTTAATATTGTAGTAGGTTATTTTTTTTTTTTGAATTTGTTGGTAAAAAAAAAGAAAGTGACGTAATTTTTTAATGTTCAATGTTATTTATTTTAAAAAATTTTATTAACAGTAAAAAATAAATGTTGATGTGTGGTAAAACAAATGAATAATTGCTGGGATGGTTTTCAAATGTTTTATCACTTGTTTTAAATATGTTTTTATTTGTTTTTGCCTTCAAAATATTTTGAGTGTACAAATATTATAGTCTGAAAGCACCTTTAGTAAGGGTGCCTTCAACTTTACCACGGGGAAGGTAAACCTTTTGAATTCGATTTGTGCGGGGATTCATTCTTAATATTAGGAATTTCATGCAAGCTAAAAGGGAAACAAGTTTTATTTGGTAATTGGGGATTTTTTAAAATTCCCAAAAAAGTTTCGGGAATTTTTTTGGGCGATATAAAGACTTTTAAACAATTCTATATCATAGGCTGAAATTTATTTAATATGCCCGAAAAATTTAAATATCTGTATATTAGAGTGTCCCTTATTTTGGAAATGTTGGAAATCTTGAGACGGTACCCGCTCATTTTTTTCCTTTTGACTTAAAAATAACTCAGGAAAAATTTTACGCCCCTAGGACCACGCCTTCCCTACGCGACGGGGCCTTAAAGAGCGGGGCCTAAAAAATCATTTTTCCATACAAACCAAAAAAATTTTTTTTTGATTTTTAATTTTTTTGTTATTAATTATTATATTACTTGGTTTGCTTATTCACGACAAAAAATTTGATTTTGGAGGGATAAGTCTTTCAGCGCTAAAAAATTTTTCGCAAAAAAAAAATTTGGGCGGCCGGGGTCCTACAGTAAAAAATTTTTAAAAAATATTTTTTTTTAGTTTTGACCAGCAACGGTTTTAGCTGCTATGTTGCTTTAAATGATATATATTCCAAAAAAAAAATTATTCATATCTGTGACATCTTTATCTTTTTCGAAAAAAAAAATTTTGAGCCGTAGGAATCCTACGGTAAAAAATTTTTAAAAAATATTTTTTTTTAGTTTTGAAAAGCAATGGTTTTAGTTTTTATGTTGTTTTTAATGATATATATTCCAAAAAAAATATTATTCATATTTGTGACATTTTTATCGTGTATCGAAAAAAATCATCAATGCATTTTTTACCCTTTTTTAGAACACGATTAAGATGTCACAGATACAAAAAATATTTTTTTATGAATATATATCATTTAGAGCAACATAGCAGCTAAAACCGTTGCTGGTCAAAACTAAAAAAAAATATTTTTTAAAAATTTTTTACTGTAGGACCCCGGCGGCTCAAAATTTTTTTTTGCGAAAAATTTTTTAGCGCTGAAAGACTTATCCCACCAAAATCAAATTTTTTGTTGTGAATAAGCAAACCAAGTAATATAATAAATAATAACAAAAAAATTAAAAATCAAAAAAAAAATTTTTTGGTTTGTATGGAAAAATGATTTTTTAGGCCCCGCTCTTTAAGGGCCCGTCGCGTAGGGAAGGCGTGGTCCTAGGGGCGTAAAATTTTTCCTGAGTTATTTTTAAGTCAAAAGGAAAAAAATGAGCGGGTACCGTCTCAAGATTTCCAACATTTCCAAAATAAGGGACACTCTACTGTATATACATAAAAATATACATCAGAAAAAAAGAAAATGGTTCTGTAAAAAAAATATGTGTTTTGATAGGTGCCGTGACATAGCCTCCATAGGCATTATCCCCATTTCCGGTTTGGGCATTAAGTCCGAAATGAATTTTGTCATAATCCCCATAAGGATGGTGGGAACTATGACGGAAAAAAACTCGGACATAGTCCCAATAAAAAGTGGACATAACTCCCAGAAATCATGGGGATAATGACCGCATAACAAATAATCCCCATTTCAGGGATCTGAGTTCAGTGGTCCCTGGTATATGTGGGTTTTTAATTCAAAGATAGTTAAACTAAAAAAGTTTTTCTGCGTAGCCGGCCTTCGGCCGGGTTTAGTGATTACAAACTCCATTAATTAAATTAGCAGCCTCGCTATATAATTTTTTTTTTGGGTACCAGGATTTAAATGGAAATATATTTCCACATTTTCAACTGATATGGCTTTATTTCCATTTTGGAAATTATGACCGATTCTATTTCGGTCATATTCTCCATAAAAAACGGACACAATCCCCATGGGTATTATGACCGTTTTGAAAGTGGTCATAGTCCCCATAACAAATATGGAGGTTATGACCGTTATCTGTTCGGTCATAATTCCAATTTCCGTTATGGGGCTAATGTCCGTGGAGCTATGTCCGGGCACCATTTTGATAGTTTTGGATTCTTTGGGGATATTTTGATATTTTGATATTTTTTTAAAACAACGTTTGAAAAGAACCTTGAAAGGGGTGTGTTGTGGAGAAATTCCTCAATAACAAGAATTGTCTAATGCGATATTTTTTATTGTTGCAAGGCCATTATATCCAAATTAACTCTCAACTCCCTTATCAATGAACTACGAAGTATCCTGCAGATAAATTTCCATAAACTTTTTTATCTCATTTTATAAAATTACTGTTACACAAAAACACAAATACTACTTCTTACCATTATATAATGTTAACTAAACATATTTTGGGCGTTTCAAAGTTATTGTTGCGGTTATCATTTATTTTCTTATTTTTTCTAATGTCATCAAATATGTTTTCTTTATTTTTCAACTTTTATGTAAACTTAAGACAACCTTAATGTCATATATTTCTTCTTCTATTTTTTTGTTGTTGTTGATTTTTTTTTATTCTTTATTTATTTTTATTTTTTTGTTGCCTTAACCTCTTTCTAAAGTTAAAGTGTTTCCTATCATCATCATTCGTACAAAATTTTTAATATTTTTTTCTTGTAGTAAATTCAATGACATGCCAAAAACTTGTCACTTAAAAATTAAATGACTGGTTGTAACCCTTCATTTAACCCTAAAACCTTTTATAAACTTAATATTCTGAGAGGAGTGGGTGGGACATCCTTAAATGTATATGTATTATGAAAAAATATGTAATTATATAAGGTAATTTTAAAATGTTTTACATTTTCATTTAACACATCTACAATGGTAGTAAATACATAGCAGTATTCATTATCAAAGTGACAATTTTTTTTTAAGCCATTAATTAAAGAAACCATTCATAAAATAAAAATACAGTCAAACTCGGTTATAACGAACTCGGTTATAACGAATTCTCGGTTATAACGAACTAATTCTAAAGTCCCGACGTTTTAGCATAAATTTTCACACAAAATACATCTTTTATAACGAACTCGGTTATAACGAATCCTCGGTTAAAGCGAACTGCTTATTATGGTCCCACGAGCACAATTTCATGTATATTTGCCTTTTTATAGCGAACTCCCGTAAATATTTTTTAATGTGTGGCAATCATGATAACCAAAATATCTAAATATGGTAACTTTGAATTGCATTCTAGCTCGCACGTAAATTTAATCCTATTGTTAAAACTATTTAATTTGGTCAACGTCTCTTCGATTGCACTTTCCCTAACTACACAAAAAATGTCATCCACATATTTCGTCAATATTTTTGGGTTTTCCGATAAATTACCCATTACAGTATCCAAAAGTTTTTCCATCACGATGTCCGCAATTATCGGAGATGCTGGAGATCCCATAGGCAGACCCTTTTTTTGAGCGTATATTTTATTTTCAAATGTAAAATACCGGTTGTCCTTTATGCAAAATTTGATAACGCGTAAAAATAATGATTTTGTCATATTTGTATATATTGCAATTTCTTCCCATCTATCCTCTATTATTACTAACGCTAAATCAACAGGAACACTCGGAAACAACGACACAACATCAAACGAAATCAATCTTTCATCGTCTTCTAAAGTTAAATCTTTTATCTTATTTCTAAATTGCATTATTTCTAAGTGCAATTCAAAGTTACCATATTTAGATATTTTGGTTATCAGAGAAGGTAACACACTAAAAACAGATTGGTATCAAAAGCCAACAGCGTCGGGCAGGATTATTAACTTTTTCTCAAAACATCCGAAACGTATTATAATAAATACTGCCAATAATTTGATAAGGAGAGCGTTACAGCTAAGCGATGTGGAATTTCACAAAAATAATATAAAGAAAATTAAAAACATACTTTTTGACAACAATTTTCCGAAAAAACTTACTAATAAACTTATAAAGGACTATAACAATGACAAGGAAAAGAGGACTAAAACAAGTGATGAACCAAAAATATATAAATCTCTAACATATATTCCTGATATGTCAGAAAGATTTGAAAAATCTAAATTATTTAATGAAAATAATATTAAAATGGCGCACAAAACAGAACAAACTCTCGGAAAAATTTTCAGTAAAACAAAGGACAAAATTCCTAATATGGAAAAAGCAAATGTGGTATACCAGATTCCCTGCATCGGAAACGAAACTGAAATATGTAAGCAAGTGTATGTTGGAACAACTAAGAATAAACTAAAAACGAGAATTGCAGGACACAAATCCGATCAAAAACATCGTTTGAATAATTCTATTCAAAAAACAGCATTGACAACCCACTGTGTAGAAAATAAACACTTCCCAGATTTTGACAATGTACGAGTATTAGAGAGCGAGAATAATTATAAACGTCGTTACATGTTAGAAATGCTCCACATCATAAATACACCAACAAAAATGAACTTTAAAATGGATGTAGAGAACTGTTCTCAAAACTACAAACATTTAATTAACAAGGGGAAGAGTGTGTGCAATTTTTAGTTTTAAGTTTCAGTGCAATAACAGACGATGAAATAGAAGCAGCAGTATTTTTTAAGTCGGTATTAAATATAAATTCTTTTTTGTAAGTTTTCGTATTAATGTTTACTTGTATTTTATTGTTGTTTGTATTCTATTGTTTCTTGTGTTTTTTCTAAAATTGTACTTATATTCACACAGTAAAAAGTCTTGTATAAAATTGTTCTTATATTTATATTATAGATAAGCCCAGATGATGACACTCAAAGAGTGTCGAAATATCGGCAGTTAATAAAGGAAAATTTATTTCAATATTGGCCTCGAGCTCAAATAACGCATTAATTATTTATAAATAAAAAGGTCGAATAAAAACAACTTTAATTATTTTTAATAATTTCTTCTACATACGTAGTTTATTTACGAAAAAACATAAAATTAAACAAAATTGTATCTATTCTTTTGGAAATAAAAATTGGTTGATAAAAAATATACCCCGCTTATAGCGAACTTCGCTTATAACGAACTATTTTTACTGGTCCCTCGGAGTTCGTTATAACCGGGTTCGACTGTATAAAGAGTTGAGAAGGAAATTTAGTTTAAGATAACGAGAAAAATCTTGATTAAATCATGTAGATTAGTGTATTTTCAATTTAAAATTATGTAGCTGAAACACTGTTGAGGATAATTATGGAAATTTTAACAAAAAATGTTTTCAGTATATCCCTAGGGCCTCATATTACACTAGTTTACAACCAAACTGCACACTAACCGCGAATATTTTTTTTATGAAATATGGATCGCTAAACTCAAAATATCATCGAACAAATTTTCATGGATACGTTTTTATTAATCTATTTTTTAGCGGTTTTTGGTGGTATTTTCCTTATATCTTGAGCTATGTACCTCCGAAATTTTGTTTGATAATTTTTTTGAGTTTAGTGGTCTCTAATACATAATATAAAAATATAGTCACGTTTCGTGTGCAGATTTTTTTTTTTTTTTTTTTTGTAAACTAGTGTTATTGTTAGAAAATTTCAAGTTGTCCTAATTAAGAGTCCCCGTACAACAACGTCGGTGACATTTTTTTCTTACAAATTTGGCATGAAAAACTCGATCGAAAACCGCTACAATAAAATCACTTTTATTTTGTGTCGGTTTCTCTCCCTATCTTAACTTTTGATATGAAAATGCTGCCACTTTTTTTAAATATTTCGATTATTTTCGATAAAGTAAACAAAAACAAGTAAGAAAGTTATAGTCGGTTATACACCGGCGTTTCCCGGAAAATGGGTCCCAAGTACAAACATGGACCGATGGTATCTATCTTTTGTTAAATTTTTAATAAGTGTAAAAAAACACCCACAAACCATGTTTTAGGGAATTAGGTTTCTATTTGCTTCAAATACACTGCTTTAACTGAATATCGGGCAAAATTTTTTTATGGGTCCAAAAATGGTCCGATAATAATCAGATTTGATAAGGTTATTAAAGTACGCGATGAATACAAACAAGCAAAATTTTAATACAATATTTTTGATTTTCATGAAGTTCGAGAGATTTTTGTGAATATCGGGAAGGTGGTTTGAATGGGGGCTAAAAAAAGGGGGACGTTTGTATGGGGGCTAGGTCAAAACATGGACCGATCATTTCCAATTTCAATAGGCTTCGTTCTTAGACCAAAAGAAGCTTAAGTTTTAAATTTCAGTCAAATCGGTTGATAATTGCGACCTGTATCGTGTTTACACCGTTACATGGACAGACGGAAAGACAGACGGACGGACAGACGGACGGACAGACGGACGGACAGACGGACGGACAGACGGACATGGCCAAATCGACTAAAAAAACGATTCTGAGTCAATCGGTATACTTGAAGGTGGGTCTAGAACCAATATTTTGGGTAGTTACAAACATCAGCACAAACTCATGTACCACAGAGTGGTGTAGGGGATAAATATGATTTCCAAAAAAAAAGGAAAAAATCATATTGATTTAAAAAGTACTACTACAAAAAAAAATTAAAATAAACAAGTATCAAAGTTAAATTCGACTTGGCCGAATCTATGAATACCCTCCACAATGCTCTTTTTTAAGGATAGTAAATTTTTTAATGTAAAAAAAAATTAACAATTTTTAATAGAAATATTTTATTTTGAGTAAAAAACTTTATTTTTGTCATTTTTGTAAAAAAAAAATAATTTACTAATTTTTTTTTAGTGCAAAATTTTTTTCGAGTGTATTTTGTTTTTTAGTGTAAAAATATTTTTGAGTGTCAAAAATACTATGCAAAGTAATTTTGTGGCTTATAATTGTTTTTAAAGCTTGTTTTTTTTAAAACTCGGGTTTTTCAACACGTGAATTTTAGGTGAAACCAATCTGAAATTCAGGGTTTTGCTTATAACTGTTGAACCACTAGACCGATTTCGCTGAGATTTAAAAGGAACTGGGACGGATGATCGGTAAATATATGTGCCATACTTCGTAACTTGTTTGTAGCAACCATAACATTTTTGCAGCAATCATGTTATGATCCTCAATATTTGAAAAATTGTAATTTATGAACATAATATGATTGCAACAAACATTTTATGATTGCTATAAACATATTATGATAGAATTTTCAATCATAATATGACGCTCTTAAATTATGTTTGCCACAATCATAACTCTTCTCTGAGTGTATATGCTAAACTTCAGGAGCCTCCGTAAAGTCTTTCAAAAGTTAGCGTGTTTTCAACAGACAGACGGACAGACGGACAGACGGACAGACGGACAGACGGACAGACGTACAGACGGACGGACATCGCTATATCGTCTTAAAATCGATCGAGGATCATGAATATATATGGGGCATTCCATGTGAAATCGGACACTTTGAAAAACTTTTTTTTTAGATTTTCCCAATTTGTTTACAGTTTTTAGTACCCTTCGAAAACTCCTTCGTGGTAAATTTTCAGATTTTTTTGATGACCCGTTCAAAAGATATCGAATTTTTAAAAATTTGTAGTTTGTTCCTTTACTCAAACTTCTTTTAATCATAACTTCTTCAATAATGGTCCAAATTTCAATTTTTTTTTTCAAAATTTTTGTTTTTTTACGTACTTTCTAAAAAAAAGTCCCACAAATTTCTTTGGAACAAACTAATACCTTACTTCCAATTTCTAAGGGGGCTCCCACACAAAACGACATTTATTAAAATTTGTTCCAACCGCTCTAACTGCCCTAATAGTGCCCCTAGAGCAACAAAATGTATGACCGACCCACAATATTTTTTTAGTCCAAACATTTTCTCTGAACACACCTACCCTCTATCTTTAACTGTTAAGGCGGTCCCCATACAATTTTTTTTATTTTTTGTAAATTTTTTTTATTTAATCAGCTTCTACCGGTCCAATGGTGCGTCCGAGAGGAGTCATTACTGAGACCGACCCCCATTTATTTTTACCCAACAACATTTTTTCAAAACATTCCTACACCCTATCTCCACTCCCTAAGTAGGCTCCTATACAAAATTACATTTTTATAAAATTTGCTCCAACTGTTATTTGTATGGGAGCCTACTTAGGGAGTGGAGATAGGGCGTAGGTATGTTTTGAAAAATTTTGTAGGGTAAAAATAAATGGGGGTCGGTCTCACAAATGACCCCTCTCGGACGCACCATTGGACCGGCAGAAGCTGATTAAATAAAACAAATTTACAAAAAATAAAAAAAATTGTATGGGGACCGCCTTAACAGTTAAAGATAGAGGGAAAATGTTTGGACTAAAAAAATATTGTGGGTCGGTCATACATTTTGTTGCTCTAAGGGCACTATTAGGGCAGTTAGAGCGGTTGGAACAAATTTTAAAAAATGTCGTTTTGTGTGGGAGCCCCCTTAGAAATTGGAGATAGGGTATTAGTTTGTTCCAAAGAAATGTTAAGACGTAAAAATAAATGGAGGTCGGTCTTATAAAGGACCCCTCTATGACGCACCATTGGAGCAGTAGAAATGATTTTAAGATTGAAAAATTACAATAAATTTTTTTCAAAAAAATTTAAAAAATAGTAATAATCATTATCCCACGATCTTCCTGGGCAAAAAATTTGTAGAATTGATAGAAGTTTTACACAGAAAATTTTCACAAAAAAATCGAAGAGTACAAACATTATCAAAAATGAGATTTAAATTTAAAACTTAAAAATCGCATACTAGAGCGCTTTTAAGAATTTTTTTGGATTTTTTTTTAGAAAGTACGTAAAAAAACAAAAATTTTGAAAAAAAAAATTTGAAATTTGGACCATTATTGAAGAAGTTATGATTAAAAGAAGTTTGAGTAAAGGAACAAACTACCAATTATTAAAAATTCGATATCTTTTGAACGGGTCATCAAAAAAGTCTGAAAATTTTCCACGAAGGAGTTTTCGAAGGGTACTAAAAACTGTAAACAAATTGGGAAAATCTAAAAAAAAGTTTTTCAAAGTGTCCGATTTCACATGGAATGCCCCATATACTTTATGGGGTCTTAGACCAATATTTCGAGGTGTTACAAACGGAATGACAAACTTATATATAAAAATACCAAGTATTGTTGTATATTACCAATAGTAAATTATAAAAGCTTTTGAGTCGGTTTATTCTAGCTCGAGGTCATTATTTCCTTTACTTATTAAAACTATGATAATCTCATAGAATCATTTTCAAGAAAATAATTTTTCTGTTTTAAATTTATTTGTGTTGGTCATTTTTGCAAGACTTAATCGACACGTGTTTCGGAATTTGAAAGATTCTATTGTCAAGAATATTTAGCAAAAGGGATTTTAATGACAAATCGTTAATGAACAAACTAAAATTTTAATTTCTACAATTTTTATTTTCTAAAGTTTTGTTAAAGTAAATTTCAACACCATTTACTAATATTTTTACTAATTGTCATTAATTTTTTTAAGTCCATGCTTGAAAAAGATTGACAAATTTCAAAATTTTGGGGGGGAGGGCAATACGTATTAAAGAAACAATGACCAATAAAAACATAAACAAAACCTTGCAAATTTTTCCTTTTCCTCAATCGAAAACACATGCATTTATGTATTTAATACTCTCGGCTGTAATATAATATTTGTTTTACTGCTTTTGACGCAAACACATGAACAAGTTCATATATTGTATGGTAACATAGTAACAAACAACAACTATATTCATATAAATATAACAATTGAAGGACACTTAATGCAAATGAGCCTTAAGTTTTTGAGTGCAGTTAACAGAAACTAATATTATGCTTGAATAGAAAATAAAATTTATGCAACAGCACACACTAGTTAATGTCAAGTGGCGTCAATAAAATATTAGATTATAGTGTTAAAAAATGTCTATATATATATATTTATAGACCGAAAAAGAAAGAAGTTGATAAAAATGTTTAGGGACATACAAAATCAGTGAACCTTATAATAGAAATTGAGGTTTGCTATAAGTCAGGGCCACATCTAGCAATTATTAGGGCCCAATCCTACGCACCCATGCACAAAATAGGCTAATGTGACTTATAAATGTGTCCAGTGTTTTCATTGTTAGATATGGCAGGATGGTGTTTTGTGCTTTTCTATTAAAATAATTTTTTCGACATTTTATAACCTCCAATGGTTTGAATTATGTAACTCATCAAAATATAAGTCTAGGACCCATAAAGTTTATATATAATTGATCAGGAATCGATTTCAAGACATTCTAGCGAGTGTCGCCCGTCTGTAGATAACACAAAACAGTCCAAAACAAAATAGCTACCCTCTTTAAGTTTTATACGAATATCTGTAACAGGGTGGTTAAGCTCAGAGACCTCAAACATGTGGTTGAAATATTTATGGTTGGAATATTATTTATACATATATGGCAACCATATTTATTATGTGAGTGAGGTCGAATTTTTGTTAACTTTTAACTTTTTTGTTAAAATTTAAAAAAAAAATCCAAACGGGTTCTAAAAATTTTTCAAAATAAAAATTTTCATTTGATAGCCCTTAAAAAATTATACAAGAATGACAAATTTTGAGAAATTATTTAATTAAGCGAACTTGGAATTTGACTCCTACTTCAATATGTAGCTAATAAAACCCAGTTTTTGGAAAACTGTCAAACCAAAACCGTAATTTTCCTAGTTTCATATACAAAGTTTTGAATTTTGAAAATTAAAAAAAAAAAATTAAAATAAAATAAAAATGTTATATTGCAATGCAACATGTATATTAATTTTGATGCGATGAACACGAATATTAAAATCAGTCGAATGGTTTTCGAGATATCGCTATTTGAAATTTTCAAATAAGTGTTTTTTTTTTAGTCTCAAAATTTGTGTCCCTTGACTTTTTCATAGAGCTGGAGACGAGCTTTCGTTAAAACTTAATTTAAGTCAAATCCGATCATTTTAACCCTTTGCATTCAATTAAAATTTCAGATTTTTGTTAAACTTTTGGTATATGCAAAATTTTGATGAAAAGACTTCATGGGCTTAAATGATCTTATTTGGCTCATGTTTCTTTCAAGCTACTTAAAAGGTTCAACAAAAAAAAAAATTTTATACCCTCCAACCACTGTATGGGGATATACTCACTTTGTCATTCCGTTTGTAACGCATCGACATATCGGTCGCAGACCCCATAAAATATATATTTTTGATCCATGATCGCTTCTAAGACATTCTGTGAATGTCCGTCTGTCCGTCCGTCTGTCTGTAGATGGCACGTTGCAGTCCAAAATAAAACAGCTAGCATCCTGAAATTTGGCACGAATATGTCTTATGGTCCAAGGCAGGTTAAGTTCGTAAATGGGCAAAATCGGACCAGGGGAAAAAAGTTCCCCCTTGAGGAACTCAACCAACCTCTGAAAAACACGATTTTTTAAGTGTATTTTATATATAATATTTTATATATTTTATGTATAATAATAGTTTTGATCACATGATCAATTATTTTATTTATTCTTTCTATTATTTACAACTCATTTTTAATAATTTCAACCTAACCGAGAACTGGTAACAATGACCGTCGTCTAGTTGTAGCGAAAAAACCAAGGGTTCCGGTGGGAATCGAACCCACGACCCCCACGTTCAAAGGCTAGCACGCTACCAACTAACCTACGGGGCCCCCCCTTAAGTGTATTTTATATATTTGTTAAACAAATGAAACAAGTGATCAAATTGTATAACTTTATTGCAAAAAGCATAATATATAAATTAGTAAACATTTTTCGAGAGGGGGAGGTCTCCCCCATTGCCCACGCCAAAGTCCCCTCCCAAAAAAAAACGCCCCTGTAATTATTTTTTTTTACATGTTGGAGGGTATAAAAGATTCGGCACAGCCGAATTTAACACTCTTACTCGTTTTTTTTTTAATTCTTGACAAAATTCATATGAAGCGCCATGGCGATATCTCAAAAACCTTTAGAGCCCCAGCAAAAACTTCGCTTACCAAGTAATTAACTTGAGGGGTTAGAAAAAATTTAAGCAATTTCAATGTTAATTACTTTAACACGGTGATGTCATTGGAGGTAACCACATTTTGCCTTTTTGGCGTAAAGTAATGCGTAAAGTAATAGTGGGTGCCCCAGCAAAAACTTGGTAATGAGTACCCCTTCCTGCCTAGCTTACGTGGTAATGGCTTTGCATACTACTAGCCATTTGCATTACTTTACGCCAAAAAGGCAAAATGTGGTTACCTCCAATGACATCACCGTGTTAAAGTAATTAACATTGTAATTGGGAGGTAACTAGTTACTCATATTTTTGCTAACCCCTTTAGTTAATTACTTGGTAAGCGAAGTTATTGATGGGCAATTATTTTTTTTTATATATTTTTATTCAGCTTGTGAAAATTAATAAAAATATAGCATCGCAAGATTATTTTTTGTTATTTTTTTTTAATCACAATTTTTGGTAGAAACTTTCCAAAAATGCAAAATATTTGTTGAAGGACGCCACGGGTTAAAATGATCTGATTCGGATCAAACTAATTGTAAGTTTAAACAAAAGGCCGTCTCAAGCTCTCTGAAGGGTCAACGGAAATAAATTTTAAGATTTTTGTTCAGAGGACCAAAATTGAAAGAAAAAAAAAATTATCGTAAGACACATTTTTTTTTTATTTTTTTTTTAATGGATAGAGAAAAATGAATAAGTACATGTACCTAATGGGGGCATAGAAAAATATTTGGAGGTGCTAAAAAATGGAATAACTAACTTATATATGCATCCTCCATCACTAAATGGTTAGTATAAAAAATAGATCGGTACATTTGATTTGAGGAAAATGGTTCACCCTTTTCAAACTTTTGTTTTATAAACAATCTTTTTTTAATACACTTATTTAAGCTTGATTTGTGTTAAAAAAACTAGGTTAAAAATATAAAGTTTTTATCAAAACCCTAGACATCTAAATTGCCAATAAATAATTTGCACTAAAATCCAAAAAAAAAAAACTTTTGCTAATACCACATATTTTTAAATTTAGTTTTACAAAAAAAAACAACCTTATATAGCAATTTATAAACTCTTTTAAAATTTTCCGCCAATAAACTGCTTAAATCCTTAATTTTGTTTATCAAAAAAAAAACTTGTAATACTTCCTACTATAATTTATCACTTGGTGACCCAGTTCTTTTTTTTTTTCTTTTTTTGCCATGATTGTATTAAATTTCATACGTTTAGTAATTCAAAACATGTTATAAACTCTATTTCTTGTTGTTGTTGATGTTTTTTTTAAGCACAAACAAAAACACAAGAAAGTTATAAAACCAAACCATCATATAAAAACTTTTGGAAAAATGTTTATATGGATGTGGCAGAAGAAGGAAACAGTTGCCAATAATATTTTAAAAAAGTAAAAAATACATATAAATAAAAACAAAAACTAAAAAAAACTTACAACAAGGCACAGCTTGTCAAAATTTATTGACAGTGTTTGTTAAAGTGCAATACAGTTTGTTACTTTTCGATTTTTTTTGTGTCGTTGTTCATTTTCCTTCATTCCTCTAGTTGAAAGTTTTGTTAGTTTTAGCATATAGAAATATAAAGCAAATCATACTTAAATATATACACTAAGGCAAAAAATCGTAGTCAAATAAAATTTGTACCCATTTTTAAAAATCTAAAATTTTTGGAAAACATTTTAATAATAAAGTTGAATTTTATATATTATTAGAGTTTAAATTGAAAAAAATGCAGAAAATAAATTGAATTTCTAAAAATTATAGACATTTCTAATTGTAGGGCACTTTTTATAGAAAAATATAATATTGTAAAACGTTTGAAATGTATAATTATCCAATCCTGAAATTTAAAAAAAAAAAATAGAGACATTCAACACTTTTATTTTTTAGAAAAATTTAACTTAAAAAAGATTTCCTATTCTGTGAAATTTTGAAAAAAAATTTCCCAACAGTTTTACTGACTATAAAAATCAAAATTTTAAGATATTATTTCTATAGTAAAAAAATATTTTTTATGTAAAACAATTTCAGAACCTGTAACACATTTCTTTACAAAAATAATGCATTTTTTAACTAATTTTTTATACCAAAATTGTCACGTTCACAAAAATTTTTTCCAAAGAAAATTTCTCTTTATGATAAGAACTTACAGATTGACAGATGTTTTTCATAGAAACTTTTTGAGATTTAGTCACATTTTTCCTTTAAAAACTTTCAGATTTTTTCTATGAAAATTTCTCGGATTTCAAGACTTTTTTTGCGTTTTTGTTTTATTAAGAACTTCTAGATCGACAGATATTTTGTCATGGACAATTTTTAGATTTACAGACCTTTTAACAGTTATGACTAGTTGTGACAAATTTAATTTTTTTTTATACCCTCCGTGATCGATTCTGTGAATGGCCTTCCGTCCGTCTGTAGATGGCACGATGCAGTCCAAAATAAAAAAAGGTAGCCTCCTGCAATTTGGAACAAATATGTCTCATTGTCCTAGGCAGGTTAAGTTCGTATATGGGCAAAATCGGACCAGGGGGTAAAAATTTCCCCTTTAAAAATTTCCCCTCTAAAAAACACGATTTTTTACATGTCCCAGGCAGCCACAGCGTCTAAAAATTCAAAATATGCACTTAACACTTCAAAAATATGCATCTAAAAATTATTGTTTTTACTAAAAAAAAATAAGTTGTCAACATAAATTAGGCTTTATCAAATACGTTAAGGCCCTCGACAATTCTTAAAAATATTTTATTGAGTGGAAACAATTTTTAATTAGTAAAATATTTTTTTGCTTGAGAAGTTTTTTCTTTGAGTCACTAAATATTTCTGATGTAAAAAATTTTATTAAAAAAAAACATTAAAACACAACATTTTTATAGAACAATTTATTTTCAATTCCTTTTGTTCTTTATTCTAAAAAAAAAAAAATTTTTCAAAAACATTTTTTTTTTTTTACTTTTTTCGGAATTTTCCGATTTTCAAGTCAAAAAATTAACTCAAATCACCGGAGCATAACTATAATCAAAATAAAATCGCAATTTCCTGTAAAAAATCTTAAATTCGAAAACATTTTGTTCTTTACGATTAGTAAAATCTCTCAGAATAGGAACATATTAATAGGAAACATTTCTCGGAATCTGAAAATTATACTTCCAGAATCCATTTTCTTTCAAAAATCAGAATATGATTTCCATAAATAAATACATTTTGCTATAAGAAATAGGGGGTAGGTTTTAAATTTCCCACGGAAGTTTTTGAAAAAATATTTATGAAATTTAAAAAAGGCCAATTTATATGAAAATATGCAAAAATATGCATTTATACCAAAATATGCAAAAATATGCAATCAATGCCATTTTATTGCAAAATTTATTGATTCGGATAGATATTTAATTGATGTTATGTTTACAATGCACATAGGGGCAGCTATATGGGGCTTCTTGGCAACAATTGAATTTTTGAAAAAGCGATTTTGTTATTTTTTTTTGTTTATATCGAAAGCCTATACTTTTCTACGCTTGACTGCATTTTTACTTTTTTGATTTATCCATTCTTCTTTTCTTACCATCGTGTTAAAGTTAGTAAAAGTTAAAAAAAAACAAAAAAATTATTTAAAATAGTCTTTAGTTGAAAACTCAAAATAAAAGGTATGCCAGTAAAAAATGTTGACACTATACACATGAATGGAAAGGTAGCTTTAGCACAAACAATTTGCATTCGGGTCAGTCTTAGTGAAATCAATCAAAAATAGCTAAAAATTTTCGTGACCCCCTCCGATTTTGATGAAATTTGGTTTAGTTGTAACACTAAGTGATAAACTAATGCACACTTATTTTCAGCCCTCTAAGTAAACAGTGGGCAAAAACACGGAGGGTCAAAATTTCCCCCAAAATCTCCCAGTCGCGACACTTTGCACCGTAAAAACTTAATATCGTTGGTTCTATTATAGCTAGAAAGCCCATTTTTGGTTTGTTTTGAAGCTCATAATATGCTCTACAAGACCTACCATAACCAAAAAATTTGCGAAAAAAATAAGGGTTACCTCCCTTATTTTAAGGTCGAGATATACGGAGGAGAAAATGGGGAGGATGGTATCCCCCGATTTTTTTTTACTTGATAATCTTATAGAGAAAGTCCTAAAGAATATATTCTAAGATTTTTAAGTTGGGACAACAATGGGATCGCTCAAAATCAAAATTTTTCACAATTTTCCCCAAAATCTCCAAATCGCAACACTATTTAACCTTAAAAATTTAATATCATAAGTGCTTTTGTAGCTACAGAGCCATTTTTTTTGTTTTAAAGCTTATAATACGCTCTACAAGACATACCAAAACCAAAAAATTTTCCAAAAAAAGGAATTGGTGCCCCCCTTATTTGAAAGTCGTGCCATAGGGTGGAGGAAATGGGGGGAAAGTATCCCCCGATTTTTTTTTTACTTGGGATTCTCAAAGTGCAAGTCCTAATGAACATAGTCTACAATTTTTATGTTGGGACAACAATGGGATCGACCAAAATCAAAATTTTTCAAAATTTTCCCCCAAAATCATCAAATCGCGACATTCTTGCGTCTCCCATTGGAGTCCCAAGATAAAAATTTCAGGATATGCTCTCTAGAACTTACTCTTTAAAAAAAAAAAAATTAAAAAAAAATTGTGGGATACTATCCCCCGATTTCCCCCACCCCTTGCCACGATCTTATAATACAAAAGGCACCCCTTATTTTTTTTATTTTTTTTTTTGTAATAGTAATATTGTAGGGCATATTTAGAGCTTTAAAACAAACCAAAAATGGACTCTGTAGCTACAATACACTCCACGATATTAAATTTGTAATGGGCAAGAGTGTCGCGATTTGGAGATTTTGGGGGAAATTGTGAAAAATTTTGATTTTGGTTGATCTGATTGTTGTCCCAACATAAAAATTTTAGGATATGTTCATTAGGACTTGCACTTTGAGAATACCAAGTAAAAAAAAAATCGGGGGATACTTTCCCCCATTTTCTCCACCCTTTGCCACGACCTTTAAATAAGGGGAGCACCCTTCCTTTTTTTCTAAAATTTTTTGGTTAAGGTAGGTATTGTAGAGCGTACTATAAGCTTTAAAATAAACAAAAATGGCAACAATAGCATATATTATATTAAATTTTTAAGGTTCAAGAGTGTTGCGATTTGGAGATTTTAGGGGAAATTGTGAACAATTTTGATTTTGAGTGATCCCATTGTTGTCCCAACTTAAAAATTTTAGAGTATATTCTTTAGGACTTTCTCTATAAGTTTATCAAGTAAAAAAAAAATCGGGGGATACCATCATCCCCATTTTCTCCTCCCTTTATCACGACCTTAAAATAAGTGAGGTAACCCTTATTTTTTTTCGAAAATTCATGTTGATTAAATTGCATTAAATATTAAACTAGTTATCGCCGTTCTAAGACATTTTTTTTATGAAATTGTTCAAAACCTAACTTTGAAGGTCAAAAAGTGGACAATTATCCTACATTATCCTTAGTTACTTTTATACAGTGGTAAGTGGTATAATTCTTTACAAGAATCACTTATTAAAACTTGCTCGAAATGAGCCCGCGATGTGCAGTTGCATTTTAAAAATATTACCTTTTTTTTTGGTAATTTTTTTGTTATTTTTTTTTTTAAATATTAAAGTTCTAATTTGAACTAGAGATGGGCACATGAGCAGATTAGAGCGTGATTCACGTAATTCAGTGTGAGTGGAGAAAAAATTGCGTGAGTGAGTGTGCGTGAGTCAATTTTTTTGCGTGAGTTTGCGTGATTTATTTTCTCTTCATATTTCCTTCCGTACCAAAAAAGCAACAAAAAAAATTATAAAATTTGGCTAAATCTTAAGTTTCGTCCCGAAAAATCCGAAAAAATTTTTTAAATTTTACTGAACTTTAAATTTTGAACGATTTTTGAAATTTTTGTTTTTGAAATTTTTTTTTGTATATATAAGAGTTTCTTGAGTGTGAGAAAACGTGAGTGTGAGTGAAGCTTGCGTGAGTGCACGTGAGTGTGAGTTGTATTAAATTTACTCACGTGATTGTAAGTGAGTGTGAGTAGAAATAATATGCTCGTGAGTGAGTGTGCGTGATTCAAAAATTCGTGTCGTGAGAGTGAGTGAGTGTGATTCAAAAATCACTCACGCGCCCATCTCTAATTTGAACACTAGAGTGACCACAAAAAAATTTTTTTTTTTTTGTTTTTTGTAGGTCTTATCCCTTAAATTTGTTTCTTTTGGTGCATACAAGTTTTGATTTTCTTAAAAAATATTTAGATGCCGCGATCGCGACTTTTTACGGAAATTAATATATTACTCATACGTTTTATACCACATTATTGTATAATATTAGGAAAGTGAAATGTTTAACACTTATTATACTATATCTACAAAGCCGTTTTATTTAAAAACCATTATTTTTTTATTTATTTTAATTTTTACGTCCGATTTTAACTTCATACGGCATAACTTTTTTTTATCAGAACATTTGGTATGGAATGCTTCATATGTATGATTTTTCAATACAGTAATTGTTTTTACGGTATCCATAACCATACATAAAAATACAAGCATACAAAAATTTTTTACCTCTAACAAATTATTATTATTTTTCGTTTTTGCGAAATTTTTCGCAATTTTGCAAAGAAAGTCTTACATGTTTTTACATAAATTTAATCCTTAAACAATGCTCTTTGAAATGGTGTGCATAACGTCTATAAAAATTCAGCGGTTTAATTGATGCCACAAAACATTACATTTTGCCCCTATGTGCAATGCTGAGTAAAAATATGCATTTTCATGAAAGTACTTGCCGTAGTTATTACTATTATCTATGAATCGGCCCCTTAGTTATATTTTTCCTTCAAAAATTTTTAGATTTTTTCGTTTAAATTTTTTTTAGATTTTTCCTTAAAAAAATTTTCAGATTTTTTTTTTCATAAAAAAAATTTTAGATTTCGAGACTGTGTTTCCTTTGGAAAATATCTTAACAAATGTCATTCTTTTCTTTCCTTTTATTATTTGTTTTTCTTTCTTTTTGTCCTGTTTTTCTTTCTTAAAATTGGTCTGGGGAGGAAATTTTCCCTTTGTCCCTTTTTGTACCCGCGCATATTATAAAGAAATAACATCCTCAATTTCGATCAAAAATAAAACATTTTTAAATTAATAATTCTCAATTTTAAATTTCAAATTATACACGGCCATCATTTTAATTTGATTATGTGGACCATTATTCTGAACAAAAATCATTTTCAAATTAATGTTTATTCACTTCATTTTTAAAAGTCATATTAAAAGTGTCTATGAGAATATTGAAATTGAGAAAAAAACAAACTTTGTTGACTTTTATCGCTGTTTTTTTTTTTTTAATATGAGATTGTTGTTTGCTTGATTTGAGATTTTTTTCTAAGTGTACATTAGACTGTCCCTTATTTTGAAAATGTTGGAAATATTGAGACGGTACCCGCTCATTTTTTTTCATTTGTCTCAAAAATAACTCAGGAAAAAGTTTACGCCCCTACGACCGCGCCTTCCCTAAATCCTTAAAAATCATTTTTCCATGCAAACCAAAAAAAAATTTGGATTTTTAATTTTTTTGTTATTAATTATTATATTAATTGGTTAGCTTATTCACGACAAAAAATTTGATTTTAGTGGGATAAGGCTTTCAGCTCTAAAAAAAATTTAGAGCCGTCCTACGGTAAAAAGTTTTTAAAAAATATTTTTTTTTTAGTTTTGACAAGCAACGGTTTTAGTTGCTATGTTGCTTTTAATGATATATATTTATAAAAAATATTATTCCTATCTGTAACATATTTACAGTGTTCTACACTCAAAAAAAAAAACTGTAATGTTAGCAAAAAAAGCTTGTAAACCTACAAGAAAATTTGCTAATTTTGAACCCACAATTTTTTTGGTAAAGTTAGCAAAAATGTTTTGCCAAAAATTAGTTAACTGATTTTTTTTTTTTTATTTCGACTTAGTTTATACTTTGAGGACCCCATTTGGTACGGACCCGATAGGTCCAGACCCCGATGGGCCTAGACCTAGTTCGGTTCCTTAAAAGTCGTCATAGTTTTTGATCCAAAATGTTTGTCCGTTTCGCTCTATCTTGCTTAGTTTTTGAGATACATACGTGATTTTAGGGGACCACTGGGGTTTTGAGAATAAAAAAACTCGATAACTTCAAAGATATTACTCGGAGAGCTTTTGGTTATTTTTTGGTCTTGTTCTACGTATTGAGAGCTACAAAAATGCTTTTGGACTTTTTATCGTGTCGGCAATATTTACCAAGATATGAGCATTTTAAAATTTTCGGGAATGCTGACTTTTTTGCATCCAAAGTTAGGACCCATTAGGGTCCACACAGAGAGCTCGAGAACCAAAAATGGCCTCCATTTTGCTCTATCTGGCTTAGTTTCCGAGATAGCGCCATTTAAAGTTTTCTGAAAATAAAAAAAATTTACCATTTATTTTTGCTAATATGAGCAAAAAATCTTGTAAAAATGTAGTCAACTCAATTTCAAATTTAGCAAAAGAAAGTAGTTCAAAGTTTGTTTAAAATTGCTAATGTGCAAAATGAAGTTTACAAGAATTTTTTGCTAACATGCTAATCTTAACTAAAAATTTGCTTAAAGTTAGCTCAGCATTAGCAAAAAAAAAATAGAAAATCTACTAACGTATTTTTTTGAGTGTAAAAAATGGGTAAAAGTGCATTTTTGATGTTTTTCGATACACGATAAAGATGTCACAGATATGAATAATATTTTTTTATGAATATACTTATATCATTAAAAGCAACATTACATCTAAAACCGTTGCTTGTCAAAACTAAAAAAAAAAATATTTTTTAAAAAAGACTGTAGGACCCCAACGGCTCTAAATTGTTTTAGAGCTGAAAGCCTTATCCCAATAAAATCAAATTTTTGTCTTAAATAAGCTAACCAAGTAATATAAAAAATTAATAACAAAAAAAATTAAAAATCAAAAAAAAGTGTTTTTGGTTTGTATGGAAAAATGATTTTTAAGGCCCCGCTCTTTAAGGCCCCGTCGCGTAGGGGAGGCGCGGTCGTAGGGGCGTAAAAATTTTATGAATTAATTTTAAGTCAAATTAAAAAAAATGAGCGAGTACCGTCTCAACATTTCCAATATTTCCAAAATAAGGGACACTCTAGTGTACATATACAAATACAAGAGCTCAGTGTTATTATTATGTAGGTGGCAAAATTGTTATATTTTTTTTTTTTTTAGTTGTCTAAGTTATGAAGAATATATGAAATATTGCAGTTAAATATGATTGGTTTATCGTGAAATATGGGTAAAAAATATGCTATTTTTATATAATAAATATTTTTTTATTCATTTTTGATAGGTTGATAAGAAAATAAACTATGTGAAACTAGTAAATTTTAAAATTTATGTATCGAGTTTAAAATTTTGTATTTTTTAATATTTTATTTTTTACAAAACTGAAAAATGTTAAAACACTTAAAACTATTACAGAAAGTCTTTTTGTAATGTGACAAGATATTCTTTTGTGTTTTTTTTTTTTTTTTAAAGTTTTATAAGAGTTTATTCAAAGAATAGTATTAAAAGAATAAAAATTCTTAAATGTTTTAAAAAAAAAAAACTTACAGCAATTAACATACTTATGCCAAAGGCGTCATTAAGGCAGCCTTCACTTTTTAAACTATATTTTAGAAATGCACAATGCTTTTTTTCGTACCATGCCATATCTTATGCTCACCTACTTTTTATGAGTACAAGTGTTTGTATTGTAGTACAAAAAGTTTATGCAAGGATGAAGTTTAAAAATTTCATAAACTAAAACAAGTTCGAGTGTTAACATCTTTGGATACACTATTAAATGTAAAATAAATATTGAAGCGAAATGAAATTGTTTTTTTTTAATTGAATACATTTTTTTAACACAAATATATAAGCAAATCAATGGATTTTATGGAATTTAACTAACGGATCACCGATTTTGTAAATTTTTAGTCATTTGATAGAGCTTCGTAAATGATTAAAAAACATTTTTTTTTGTGATCAATACCTTGGAAGATATGGGCTTTTAAAAATCGATTTTTTGACAATATTGACTTTTAGACAGTTCTTTAACAAGTTTGTGCTCGGAAACCTAAGTCGTATGAAAAAACTTATAAAAACCATATTCCCAAGTAAAAATTTTTATATGATTCAATATATAATGATATGTAACACAATATATATTTATACGCAATTTGATCCGAATGAATAATGGTGGATGTTTTTGCATTAAAAAAGATCAACTTTTATAAAATATGATTTGATTTCATACGAGTTTTGACCAGACATTTCTATATATTGGTGGCTCTAATTAGATCTAATTGCATAAAAACATATAAAATCCTGGTGTTTTTTTGGTTTGGGTTGAGATACACCACAGGTCAACGATACATTCACCAAACATATAATTTTCTTAAACAAAAAAATTTTTGGGTACGCTTCGAACCAGATATACATAACCCTAACAAGGAAATGTTTAGGAACATTTTTAAAAGTTTCTTTTACTTTGCCTAAAAAACTAAGAACATTTTTGGTTAATTGGAAACATATACAGTTTTATATGGAACAGAATAAGCAATATATAATCTTATGTAAAATTATGCAGAAAATCAAATTTTGTATTGACCCTCATATAATTTTATATAATTATATCAACCGTACACTTTTTAATCCGAATCATGCATTTAAAAAATTTAGAAAATATTTCACGCGATGTATAGTCATATATAATTTATTATGCAATGAAAAAGACTTTATTCTGATTCGAGGCCTTTTCATGTTCCCCATTATGAATTAACATAACAAGTACTTATGATAACTCTACTTTCTTTATTAGGATATTCTCCCATTAAATACTCATAGAGTTTCTTGCTTTCAAAAATTTTGGCAATTTTCAGGAATGAATTGACGATCGTTTCGGGGGTGTTCCAATTCCCCCATCATCAGAATTCTTTAGAAAATTAGGTAATACTGTTAGCATGCAAACATCAAATATTCATACTCTAAATAATCTCAAACTTAGTGAGAAAGCAAATATGATTTTCGAAGTTCCACCAGCATTACACCAAATATAATTTGAAAGCAAGTTTTTTTGTTTACTGCATATACTACCGTCGGTAGTTGTATAATTTATTATGTTTGCATCAAGTTATATATTCTTATTTTTACTCGGGGTTGTTTATAAAATCATGAAGATTTAAAAATTAAAAAAAAAAAATTTGAAAAAATTCAACAAAAAATGTTGAAAACCATATTTGAATGTCCGTTTTTCTGGCAAGGACACCATGGATTTCCAAAAACAAAATTTTATATTAAAGTTTAGAATGTCCTTTTAACGATTTTAAAATTTCATAGAGGTGTTTTTTCGTATTGTTGAGCAATAAATTTTCTTGTTTACAAGGAGGCATTGAAAATAAATTCACTAAGGCTAATGAATACATTTTAGCGAAAAATTACATTGAAATTCTGAACAACACAAAAAAAAATTATTTTTGGATGTTCCGAATCAAATATAACCTTCCCACTTTCTTGTTTTTGTTTTTTTAGTATAGTTTTATTGAATTTTTCTTTTTTTATTTTTTGAGTCTTCTTTACTCTATTTTTTCTATTTTTCTGAATTTTCCCAAACTCTTTCGAAATTTTTTATTATTAAAACTTTCTAACTTAGCTTTCCGGCTTTTTGAGATTTATTTCTAGTTCTAATTTTTTTTTAGTTTTTCCGAGTTTTCCTAAAATTTTGGAACTTTTTGAATTTAATTCCTAATTTTAATATCGCATGACGTATTATTTATAAACAATAACACAGTGATACAAAACCGAACTTTCCAAATTGGAATGGGATATAACCAAAAGCAACTGAAAGTTAATATTTTCCATAACAAAACCCACAAGGTTTTTTTAGTTTATTGCGAGATTTATTTTAACACGCATTTGGGTTTGGTGATTTAAAGTTTTTGTATACTAAATATGTTTTTGTATACTTTAGGGGGCCCTGGTGGTGCCCTTATTGGGCACTTGGGTTTCAACGTCAAAAATAAAACTCGAAATTATGTTAGCTATAACCGGTATGCATTTCGCTGCAATTATATTCAAGTATTAATCATATTTCAAGTGTACCATATAATTTTTAAATTTGAAGCAACATTACACAAAAAAATTATCTATATTTTATTTTAATTCTATTTTTAGAACCGCTGGCGGTAGTATGCTGGGTGATGTTAATATATCCGCTATTTTGGATTCTTTCAGTGTCAGTTATGACAAAAGAGTAAGACCCAACTATGGTGGTAAGTACAAATAAATTAATGGCTTTAATTTACTCTTGTCAGTTTCAAACACTTAATAGACCAAATTAAAAAAAAAAAAAAACTATTATAGATTAAAAAAAAAGAAGGAAATAAAAAACATTATTATATAAATGCATAGTCATATTCAAAATAGGAATTAGGGATGTCAAACTTAATTTTCTTTAATAATAAAAAAATAAACAGGTTAAAATTTTTTCTTTTAGAATGCCTTTTTTATAATTTTTATTATTTTCAAAACATAGAAATTTCAGTTGTATTAGCCAAATTTTTAATATTTTAAAAAGATATTATTTTGTATTTGTTATTGATTGATACATGATTTCAGGACCTCCTGTCGAAGTTGGTGTCACCATGTATGTGCTATCGATCAGCTCGCTATCAGAAGTGAAAATGGTACATAATTTAAAGTATATGTACCTTATTTTCGTCTTTGTTTTGTTAATTCTTAAAATAAAAACTACATTGATTTGACTTATTTTCATTTTTCTTAGAATTGTATTTTTTAAGTTTTATTTTTCTTACAAAAAAAAACTAGTTTGTGTTTTAGTGTTTCAAAGTTCTTAATATGAAATTAAAAAAAAAATAAAAAAAAACTTAACAACACTTTCAATTTTCTAATGCAAATTTTATAATTTCTTTAAACAAAAAGGCAGTCATGTATTTTAATTTTATTTATGTTTAAATTGTAATCGTCTCTATTCCTTTTCTATTTTATTGTTTAATTTGTTTAACAAAACTGCGGAATTCCTCTTATAAATAAATGGAATTTTTATTATAATTAACTATTTCCCTTAATGGATTTTATATAAAAGAGTAAAACAAATAATTAGGTTTTGCAAACATAGCTTGTCTTTTAAATGTTGACTCTTTAACAAATCATTTTAAAAAATGATCAATGATTTTTTTCATTCCTACAAAAAACATACCAAAACCAAAAAGTAAAACATTCCAGCACTCCTCTATTATTAGTTAGTATTTTAGTTTCAACACCAACCACCATTTGTCACCTTAGTCAATAAATTAGTTTGACACCCCATTTTTAGTTAGTAGTTGAACAAATGTCCCACATTGAAAGAATCAAGTAAAACCTAACTTTTTCCTCCCAAAAAAAAAACCAAACAAATCACTACTCATTGGCGCTTTTTTATGTTTAAATAAATATTTTTTTTTGTTTGTTTTTATTTTTGACACATTATTTTTGAGCTTTTTTGATTTTTTATAATTTAAACAATTTAATTAAAGTTTAAGATTTATTTTTTTATTACAAATTTAACACCAAAGTTTTAAAAAGCTTTTTCTAAAAGCTGTTTCTTAAAAAAAGCTTAAATTATCAATTAATACATGACATTTGATATTTCCTTCTTCTTTAAGGAAACCACAAAAAAGCTAAAAGTTTGATTTGGTTTTCAATCGTTTTGGTTAAAAAAAAAACACATTTCATTCAACCCATTAAACTATCAGTCAGTCAATCAAACATTTAAATTAACAGAAAAAAAATATATCAAAATTAATTCAATTTGTTTTGTCTTAAGCATTCTATACCAGTTGTTTTTAAATATAATTCACATTTTGCTAAAACCTTAAAAAGATTTACTTACATTTATTATTCTTTGAAATTAAATTTTGTTTTCATTTTTAAATTTATAAAAAATTTATTTATTCGACCTGAAAATACTATTTTGGGAAATATTGTTCTAGCTCGAGGTCACATTTCTTTACTAGTCATTGCAATGGTATTGTAAAAATAAAATTTTTTTAGAAACTGTTTCTAAAGTTGTTTGTTTTAAATTGACTAGTTTTGTCATTTTGCAATACTTAGTCGACATGTGATTTTATATTGTCGGGATCTTGTCAAGAGTATTTAGCAAACTAACAATCATTGGTGACAAAACATAATGTCTTACCCCCAGTTTCTGTATGACGAACGTTACAAATTTGCATGTATTTTGTTATTGTAACAAAAACAAAATACATCAAAATTAAAAACGTTCGTCGTTCGTCATACAGAAACTGGGGGTTATATTCGTATGTAAGTAGAAAATAACATTAGTTGTGTTTTTGTCGAAATTTTGCATAAAATACCTAAAATGAAAAATTGTAATTTTCGTTAATATTAGCCAATAAAATAGTGTTTTTAGCTTCGGGATAGTTTCAAAAGTGTCAAATTGAAAAACATTGCAAATTTTACTTTTTAGCTAAGCGTACATAGTGAGTTTGAGTTAAGCGTATATAGTCATAAGTTTGACAAAAAAAAAAAAAAACACAATAGTAATAACAATACAATAAAGTTTTAAATTTTAAACGAAATGTCCGAATATTCCATCTCTATTTAAAACAAACATAATAGTATCGTACAAAGATCTGTATAACAAACCATTTGCACATGCATACAGCTGTTCCCTATGCGAGTAAGACGTTCACTGTTTTGTTGTATTCCCTTTTATTCATAACATGAATAATTTCTGTTTTAATTTGTAAATTCATAAAAATTATTTATTTTTCGACCTATAAATCTATACTGGGAAAGATTGTAGGAAACCTTAGATTAACAAACCATATATTTGAAACAAACAACTTTATAAATATTTTCTTAAAAGTTGTAACTTTGACAATATCGTCGTAATGATTAGTCAAGAAATGTGACCTCGATTAAGAGTAATCTTCTTAAAGTACTTTGATATTTATTTAAAAAATATTAATTAATTTTTGCCCAAAACAATAAAATTTTACAATAAAGCACCTAATACATTTTCTTATCCTTGAAGCATTTTGTTATGTTACACAGTGGAGCGTAAGCTCGTTTTTTACGCTATACAAAAAAATATTAATTGCCCTAATGTATACTAGGGCGTTTTACCAAAAACTTTTTTTGGATATTTTCAACTCTTGAGGCGGAATAATTTTCCGCCTAAAAGATTTTTGTGATTTTTTTTTTAGATTTTCGGTTACCGAAACGAATAACGGTAAGGGTAACGGTAACGGTATCTAATTTTTATTTATTTCGGTAAAGGTAACGGTAAGTGTTTTCAAATCGTTTCGGTATGTACCGGTACCGAACCAACCAAACCGGTACGTACCGGTATTATTAATTTAGTTAAAAATTTGAAAAAAGATAGAACTGAAAGCTAAAAATATTTTATAGACCCAAAAACCAGTATAGATTTGATATGATTATTATTTTTGTCATTTATTTTATGATAATTTGCAAATTATAAATTTAAAATTATGTTACCAATTTGATTTTATTTTTTTGTTCATTAAAATCCCTTAAAACAGGTAAAATTTTGAATACCGGTACAATACCGGTAGCTTCTAATAATTATAACGGTAGCGGTAAGGGTAACGGTATTTTAAAAATATTTTTAGCGGTAACGGTAACGGTATTCGATTTGAAAGGGTTTTGAATCGGTAACGGTATAATAAGGGTAACGGTAACCAACCATGATTTTATCCAAAAAATGGATTATGAAACAGATTCCTATTACAATAGATTCTTGATTGTATTGTATGGTAATCACAACAAAATTTTCCATGTTATATTATTCTTCAAAATTTAGATGGGTACTACTATACTGTACTACTGTACTACTGTACTACTGTACTACTGTACTACTGTACTACTGTTCTACTGTACTACTGTACTACTGTACTACTGTACTACTGTACTACTGTACTACTGTACTACTGTACTACTGTACTACTGTACTACTGTACTACTGTACTACTGTACTACTGTACTACTGTACTACTGTACTACTGTACTACTGTACTACTGTACTACTGTACTACTGTACTACTGTACTACTGTACTACTGTACTACTGTACTACTGTACTACTGTACTACTGTACTACTGTACTACTGTACTACTGTACTACTGTACTACTGTACTACTGTACTACTGTACTACTGTACTACTGTACTACTGTACTACTGTACTACTGTACTACTGTACTACTGTACTACTGTACTACTGTACTACTGTACTACTGTACTACTGTACTACTGTACTACTGTACTACTGTACTACTGTACTACTGTACTACTGTACTACTGTACTACTGTACTACTGTACTACTGTACTACTGTACTACTGTACTACTGTACTACTGTACTACTGTACTACTGTACTACTGTACTACTGTACTACTGTACTACTGTACTACTGTACTACTGTACTACTGTACTACTGTACTACTGTACTACTGTACTACTGTACTACTGTACTACTGTACTACTGTACTACTGTACTACTGTACTACTGTACTACTGTACTACTGTACTACTGTACTACTGTACTACTGTACTACTGTACTACTGTACTACTGTACTACTGTACTACTGTACTACTGTACTACTGTACTACTGTACTACTGTACTACTGTACTACTGTACTACTGTACTACTGTACTACTGTACTACTGTACTACTGTACTACTGTACTACTGTACTACTGTACTACTGTACTACTGTACTACTGTACTACTGTACTACTGTACTACTGTACTACTGTACTACTGTACTACTGTACTACTGTACTACTGTACTACTGTACTACTGTACTACTGTACTACTGTACTACTGTACTACTGTACTACTGTACTACTGTACTACTGTACTACTGTACTACTGTACTACTGTACTACTGTACTACTGTACTACTGTACTACTGTACTACTGTACTACTGTACTACTGTACTACTGTACTACTGTACTACTGTACTACTGTACTACTGTACTACTGTACTACTGTACTACTGTACTACTGTACTACTGTACTACTGTACTACTGTACTACTGTACTACTGTACTACTGTACTACTGTACTACTGTACTACTGTACTACTGTACTACTGTACTACTGTACTACATGTTAAAACTTTTAACTTAAAAGTTATCAAATTTGTTATAAATTTTTTTGCTAAAATTAAATTTATATTTTTTATATCTAGGAACCTGTAAAAAAGTTGGACTTAAGTATTTTTAAGTAAATATTCCAATACTTATGCTTGAAGTTTTCAAGTTCAAATATTTGTTTTACTTACTTAAAATTTTGCTAAGTAAAAAAATATTTGTATTTAAAAAATCAAACACAAGTAAATTCAAATATGTTTATACTTGCTATAAATAAAATACTTACTATAAGTAAAATACTTTTTATAAGTAAAATACTTCAAGAAAATGTTTATAAAAAAAATATTTGAACTCAAATAAATATTTGACAATATTTTTTCAAATAAATTTATTTGTCATAAATATTTTTATTTACATACAAAAAAATTTCCAATTAATTCAGCGAATTGATCTTTCAATTTTGTATTCGCTAATTAATGAATACTAAACATAGTTCAGAAGAACTTTATTTTGATGATTATTCCAAACACTACTTATTCCCATACCGGAAGTAAGGATTATTACATGTCTCCAAAAATAGTTACAAAAACAAAGTCCATTTCTTCTATATAAATAAATACACCCTTTGAATGAGTTTTGGCCTCTAAAAAAATTATTTTATCCTTTTTATTCTTAACAACATATCAAAATTTCAAGAGGATCAACAGGTGGCACATAAATGATCCTACTTGTTAGTCAAAGGCGTTAGGGGTAATTTTTTGTCATACATGGAACTCGATACTCCATGTCTCGGAATCTTATCGAGATAGACTTGAAAATAGAAAGCCCAATATCCATACAATACTGTTGAAACTTTAAAAAGATTTTTTGTAGACAAATCTAAAGAAAAATTCAAATGATTTATATTAATATCCAGAGACCAAATATAACAGTTATATGTGTCTTTTTGTTTTTAAAAAATCATGAAACGAATGTTGTCCAAACTTACAATTAGTATTTTATATATGAAAAGACTTCTAGAGATGTCCCGTGTTAAAATTTGCAATAACATTTATTTTTTTGATTTTTTCAATAACAGTAAAAAATAACAGTTATTAAAAACTTTTTGTTCAAACAATCTAAAATAACTATTATTTTATATTTATTTGAGTAAATAACTATTATAACAGTTATTTTTAAAAAAAAAATCAATATAAGTTTATATCTTTAAATCAATTATTAAAGTATTAGATATCAATAGGATTCTTCTGCATGTGTTTATTGTTGTTTTATTTTAATAACTCGAGTTTTTTAATGCTCAAAGAGTTTTTAATAACAGTTATTAAAAATTAATTTTTTTTTTATTTCTGTTATTTTGAACAGATATTTATATAGATCATTTCAAACTGTTATTTTTAATTTTTATTTGAAAAAATATTTTTGAACAGTTAAATTTGATTTTTTTCAATAAATCTTATAACTGTTATGGTCTCTGTTAATATCTGTTCAAAATACCAGAAATAAAAAACTTTTATTTTTTATAGCTGTTATTAAAAACTCTTTGAGCCTTACAAAACTTGAGTTATTAAAGGAAAACTAAAATAAACGCATGCAAAAGAATTCTATTGATAGCTAATACTTCAATCATTGATTTAAAGATACAAACTTTGATTGATTTTTTAAAAAAATAACTGTTATAACAGTTATTTACCCCAATAAATATAAAATAAAAGTTATTTTAAATTATTTGAACAAAAAGTTTTTAATAACTGTTATTTTATACTTTTATGACAAAAATCAAAAAATAAAAGTTATTGCTAATTTTAACACAGGGGATCTCTAGAAGTCCTTTCATATATAAAATACATAGTTTGGACAACATTTGTTTAATGATTTTTTTAAAACAAAAAATATACATACATAACTGTTATATTTGGTCTCTGATTTGTAAACATTTTTTCAAAAATTTTATTTATTTGAAAATATTTGTACTTGTTTTACTTACTTCAGAGTTGTTTCTCAGAGAAAAAAAAAAATTCAATTTTTGATCAAATGCTAAAAAAAAAAACAGATTAATATTTAGAAAATTATTAAATTATATAGTTTTTTTTAATTGCATTATAGGTAGTTGGGTTTAAAACTTGATTTCTGTAAAAAAAAATCTACTAAAATCAGCAAAGTCTACACGGAATAGTTTGGAGTCCAAACTTTGGACTATTAAATACAAAAGGGGGAAGTGTCATTAATAATTGTTCCGAAAAACAGTTCATGCTCCATTGTGTTAACAAATTTCATAATTTCGTTATAAATATACATAAATAGATTTCGGATTTTTTTTTTTTTTTTTAATTTTAATCAAAATTATTTTTACGCTTTTACAAGTCAAAGATAGCTAACAAAAACCTGGAGGCTAATCACGTGAAACGAAAACGATAGACGATGCATAAACGACATCAAAATACATATCGTTTTGAAGGGAATTTTAAAAGTTTTTCTTTATTAAATTATTAAAGAGTGTTATCTTATTCAGAATCATTAAAAAATTTGGAAAAATTTTGATTAGTTTAGAAGCAACAAGGCTCCAAAAATCGTAGATAATCAACTATCGTTTTACGTGATCACAGTTCTGTACTACTCGTCATATCTATGTGGACGCATTCTTTAGAAGATACCTGTTATCTTTCAATTTTTAATTACCAGGCGGATTATTATGCCACCTGGGTCTTGAAACTAACGTTGTTCAAATTCGAAGCACATCGTTCTCCTGAAGGTGGGAAAAACTCGCGGTTTTTTAAATTTTACAAAAACGTTCTACCGATTTCAAAATGTGTCAATTTGTTTGATGATTCAATTCATCATGACAAGTCTTTTTATGAATGCACAATATTTTTTTTTAGTTTTTTAGGGGTACATCTGGCACTTTTTTAAAACTTTTTCCATTGACATTATTTATTCAAATTTCTACACCTTTTTTTAAAAAAGAATTAATCAAATAAATATCTGCCTCTAAAGATCAACTCAAACTTGCCCTGTTTCCCATTTTTTTTGGATTCTAAAAAAAAAAAAAAATTTATTGAAAAAAAATTTGCCTGGTACTTGCAGAAATCAAATATAGAATAAATGGCACTTTGAATTGTAAACAACAAAAAAAAATATTTTAAACAGCCATTCCGAAATCTTTTTTAACCATATAATAAATATTTTTATTTTTTTTTACAAACTTTAAATTAATTTTCAACAAACTTTTACACTCCACTGAAAACAAAACACATACACTTCCATTTAAATTAAGTATAATAAAAACAGGTTTACTTTTATTAAAATAAATACAAAAAAATGCATTTAATTTAAATTTAAAATAAAAATTGTTACAAAAAAAAACAAACAGTTAAATCAATTAAATTACAAAGCAAAACAAACGTGTGTGTGTATATGTTACAGGTCCCCCTGTGGAGGTTGGCGTCACAATGTATGTTCTCAGTATCAGTTCGGTTTCGGAAGTCTTAATGGTACATATTGAACAACAATTTTAAAACTATATACACTGAACAAAAAAATTACAAAAAAAAAATAATTATAAGTTTTAAAACCAAATGTTTAAAGAACAATTATTTTTTGTTTTTTTTTGTTGTTTAAATCCTAAGTTGAAATTATTCACTTCCAAATAAAGTTAAAGATACAAATATTTATTTAATCAACAGAAATAAATAAATTATTTCGTGTACATTTTTTATAAATAAACACGCCTCAATCGATGTTTTTTTTTTTATTTTTTATTGTTTTACTTTGCGATTTTAAGTTTTTTTTATATTTTTTTTGAGTTTTAAACAAAAATAATTTCTTTGTGTTGTTGTTAACACTTCAATTGTACGATACATGCTAGCGATTTTGAGCATTATTAATCGTATTTTTTTATATGATAAATTAAATTTTTTTAAGCTTTTAATACAATAATACATGTTAGTGAAATTGGAAACCTTATCGAAGAAGATGATTTTTTTTATTTCGACGGTTTGTTTAAATCTCCTTATCTCTTTGTTTTCATGACACTTTCATCCAACTTTTCCCAAATTTCTTACGATCGATATAAATTAACACCAGGCTTTCCATAAACTTTCAACTCATCAACCTCTTGAAACAGAGTAAATTTCTTGCGACTTACTAGGAGTACATCTTAAAATCGAGATATTATTCAGGAGAAAAGTTATTTTAATCAATGAACTTGTTTTGTACATTTTTACCTCGGGGCTAATCACGTAAAAGGAAAACATTGACGATCCATAAACAACATCAAAATTCATATCCTTTAGGGGGAAGATTTAAAAGTTTTTCTTTATTTTATTATTTTAGAGTGTTGTCAAATCCAGTAACATTAAAAAGATTTTGAAAATCGACTATACTCAACTATCGCTTTACGTGATCACAGTCCTGAGCATTTACTATGATCTTTTAATCAACTTTGAAGAAACCTTTCACAGAAAAAATTTTCATTTTCAACTAAAACGTTTTAAACAAACAAATTGTGTGAATAAAAAACTCAATTAAAGCTAAGTACTCTGTTTTTTACGATGAAAATTTTACTAAAACTTTAAACGCCTCAAATCGTAATAAAACATTTAAAAATCAACAACTTATGACAATTTTAAGAAAAAAACGATCATAACAAAACCGAAATGTCACTTTTTCGCGGCAATTTAAATTGTCTTGGGTAATAAAAATGGGTGGGTGAAAACTTTTTTGACAATTTTATATGAAGTTTGACAGATTTTTTCCCGTGAAATCGAACAGAGTACTATGCTTAATTTAGCAATCCCTACATCAGTTCATACTTTCTTTCAACTTTTTTGTCTCTTACATTATTTCTCAATTATTTTTTTGTCAATACAAGTAATTTTATTTGTTTGTTGGTAATATTACGTTTGGTTCATCAAACACAAAAAAAAATTACACAGCTTTTCCGAAAATGTTCTGCCATCCAAAATTCTTAAAAAAAATCTCAGATGCGTTTTTTTTTGGGGTGTCGTTCGTAGATGTTGGGGGGACAATTTCCCCTTCGCAATAAATGTTATCAAAATTTATTCTGCTATAAATATTGGTATTTATTGAAATAACAAATTATCAACCACACTAAGCCGACAGCATCTGAGTTTCAGACTAGGTTTAATTAAATCTAAATTTTTTAAAAATGTTCTATTTCCTAAATCAATAATTTGTTAAGCTAGAGATTTTGAATCTAAGATTCTTCAGCAAAAAAAAGGAAAACAAATATTTCGAACTTTTTTTTCCAAAATTTTGATTCTAAGATGGCAAAAATGGGGTTTAATTGAAAATTGGTTCTTACTTTTTCATGTTTACAAAGGATTGTCCCTCTCATCGAAGAGAAGACATTATTTAGAACTTTCAATTTTTAGCGTAAAGGAGGTAAACAATGGGTAAATGTAGGGTAAAATCGTTCTTTTTATATCTATTGAGAAAGACTATAAAATTTTTCAATTTCTTTTTGCATGTTATACGCAAAAAAATAAAACTTTCCTGAAATGAAATAAAATGAAACAGGAAAATAAATATTATAGAACGAGAACTAAATGTAATGACCCAGGGCACACATTTACACATTTTTTTTTACTTAAAATTTTTTTCACCACATAATTTTTTGCCCTTAATATTTTTTTCACTCAAAATATTTTTCCAATTTTTTTTTCAGTCAAAATTAATACCAACGAACTTTTCAAAAAACCGTAATTTGAGGGTATAAAATGGCTCAAAATTAAATATCATACAATTTGACCAATTGATTCCTGGGGCACAATTAACCTAAGAAAGATCAGTTATTATGTAGCATTAGATAGTAAAGGAAAGTTGTCAAACGCTTTCGAAATTCACATCCTAAGTGAATAAAAAGCGATAAAAAAGTAAACTCATACTTTTTGATGTTCCTAATATTACCACATCAGGGGTTAAATGGGATTAAATTAACCGAAGGTGCCCATCGATCAAAGTTTTGGATTTTTAAACATTTTTAAAAAAATATATATGTCTTTTTTTTTCAAAATCCAAAACTTTTATTAATTTTGATGTGCTTAACACGATTGTTCCAAATATTTTCATTTTGTCATACGGTTTTCGAGATATCGCTATTTGAAATTTAAAAACAAATGCGGTTTTTTCCTGCGGTCAAGAAATTTAATAACAAAAATCTCCAAATTTTATTCCCTGACCCTTTTAAAGTGCTTAAGACAAATCCGAAAATTTTAATCTTCGGACAAATCCGAAAATTTTAAAGTTTTAGATTTTTTGGTAAAAAATTAACCAAAAACTCTAAACTTTGATCGAAGGGCGCCATTGGTTAAAAAAGTCTGATTTGGCTAAAATTAAGTTTAAATTAAAGTGTATTTCAAGCTCTAATAAATAGTCAATGAATAAAAATTTTCAGATTTTTTTTTTTAATATCTTAAACGTAGGAATTGTTTGATATTAGTAAATATCATGCCAAAAATTAATTATAATATTGTGTCGCAAGATATTTTTTACAACAAAAAAATGTTGGCAGAAAATGTTCAAATCCAAATCTAGGGGTTAAAATTGTCGGGTTTGGCTTAAATTAAGTTTAAATAAAAGATTGTCTCAAGCTCTATGAAAGGGTCATGGAAAAGAAATTTTGAGATTTGTTTTAAAAAATTTCTTGATATTCTGTTTTAATTTTCAAATTCTTTCTCAAAATAAATTTCTTGAACGTTAAAAAAAAACGCTATTTCTTACAAATTTCAAATAGCAATATCTGGCAAACCGTTCGCACGAATATTAAATGATTCCGAACGTACATAAATGAAGTAGAGAACGGACGTGCAAGCTATTCCTAACATGATCTCATTGTGTTATTGTATTTAAAGCCAAAACTCAAAATTATTATATTTACTTTATTTATTTTTCGTTTTATATGAAAGCGTTATAGTTGTTGTTATTGTTGTTTCAACAATATTTGCGTTATACTAACAACCATATACAGTGTCTATATATTTTTATATAAACAATAAATATTCAAATCTTTAAAATTGATCTCTCACTACTATCTTTTTATTGCTGTCTCTATAACTATTATATTTCTCCCTGTCTATCTCTATTTCTCCTACAGTATTTCTCTTCTAAATGTCTCACTATAGACTAAATTATCTCTAAACTAAACTGCTCCCAACAGAATTAATTTGATTATTTCAAATTTTTATTTGAATTGTAATTTAAATTTTATGTCATTAAAGCATTTCCATTATTTTTTTTAATTTTTTATTTATTTTGTTTTATAATTCTTACCATTAAAAAAAATCACTTAATGCACGATATAATATTGGTTTAATAAAATTTTAATAATTTAAAATGTATATAACATTAACGAAAAAAAAAACAGTTTAATTAAAAAAATAATCAAAATTGTGCAACCGCCACTCAACGTGCTTCTCTTTGGTTTTTTTTATTCACTTTCAATTCATATTCATTATAACTTTCATACATAGTACATACACACTGATATATTTTTCATTAAAATTATTTCACTACTATCATGTTGTATGTATTAGTCTCTCTCTCTCTCTATAAACATACAACTTCTTCTTGTACTAATGTTCTACAATTAACTAATATAATTACTGTTCTCTTAAATTGTTGAAAAGTTTATATATTTTTTTTTAATTGGTGTCTATATTACAATAATCACAAGAGCAATTTTATTTGTATGTGTAAGTTTTTGTTCGTTTTCGTCTATATTGTACTTAAATATAGTGTAGCAGTCTTCCATACATTGGCTGCCCGCATGCCTTAAAATATTTCACATAATCAAGTACTTACATAGACTAATGCAATTTACATACATAAAGTTTAGAGTGGGTTATACAATATACTACAGATTGTAAAATTTGTTGCCTGAAAAAGGTCAATGTGATCGTGTATGAGCTTGTGTAAGAACCATTACAAAATATACAGCTCCTTCTGGCAAACTGTACATCTTGTAGTATCCTGTATTGCTTCCTTTAGGATAGAAATCAGAAAAACGAATTGCATTTAAATTGACAACCACTGCCCAACAGATATCCTACACAAGGGGAACTTACATATATTTGAATATGTTCATATGTATTAATTATTCATTCTAAATTGGTGTGTGTGTAAGCAAACTCTGCTTAGATATTTAAGACCAAATGTCACGATAACACATTTCGTATTATATTTTAAAGTATTTATTTGTAAAAATAAAAATATTTTTTTAGTGCATACATGTACTTATTGTTAGATTTTAGCTTTAATTTTTAAAAGAAAACGTTTTTTTCCATATTTTGGCAACCAAAATATAATTGTTTACTTATACCACTGATAATAAGTCGAATGATTTTAGACACAATTCTAAAAATATCAAAAAGTCATACGTAATATAAAGTTTGTCTTAAAGTTTGTGTTTGCCTAAAACTATGCACTCATTTTTACACAAAACATGAAAGCCTGTTTGGCTCACAATCAGTGGTACCAGAGTCATAGAGTAATCTAACAAATGGCGTTTGAAAAAGTAGTAAACAAAAACCATATGGTATTGTTTACGAAATTTTATCACAAATCGAAATGTGAGCGAGATGGAAGATACCAGTTTTGCAGTGAGAATGCAGATTGTTTTTTGTCTTTCTTTGCTTTACGTTTGAACTTTAGTTTGGCATTGCCAGAATTTTCCAATTATCTTTGGTGATGCCAGATCTACAAAACGGTCGATGGATTACTATGTCACTATGAGTGGTACTGTGACAATTGGCCTTTAGAACTTAACACGATTACAGATGTTGGTTAAGGTCGTGGATGGATGGGTTGGACCATAACGATACCACTGATTATACATTTAGAGGTTGTAATTATGCCATTGTTTTGCTTGGCCATTTTTGTGAATATTAGTCATGTCTCTTTGCCATGGTTTTCTGATAAATCTTGCCCTGGGAAACATATGAGTCAAAGTGATCCCACCATAGACCTAGCTGATAATAGACGATAGAGGTGCTAGTTTTTTAGATTAAATTCTGATCTGATGATATAGAAATAGCACAATCTAAAAAAAATATTAAAATAAGATTAGCTGACCCAACACAGATATTTTGCCAGATTTTCTCAAAAAAAATCTCGAATTTATTGCGACTGCTATTTGTATATAATTTTTTTTACGTTCATCTTCAACTATCTTTTAACCCTTTATCTATGGTTTCAGAAAACATAACTCATATAATTTTGTTTGTTTATTATATTTTATGTTGCTTCAGGTTTTATATATTTCAATTAACACTAGTTTACAACGAAAATGCGCACTAACCGATTTTATTTTATTTTTGTGTATTTTGGACCAATAAACTCAAAAATTTCAATAATGAAATTTTCACAGTTACATTTTTTATAAATAAATTTCTTAAATTTTTTTTTTTAGTTATTTTGACTATTTTTTGGTATATCTTAAGTAACGCAGATACGATCTACTCGCTAAAAAAACCAAATTAAAGTTTATTAAACAACTCCTAAAAACATTATTGTGTTATTAGTTCGTAATTTTAAAGGCAATTGACAAGTATACGATAAAAATATTTTTTATTAGCGAAACTCATTTTTTAAATATTTTTCAACATATAACTATTTGCAAATTGACAATTCTTTTAATTATCAAGAAAGCCTGAACTTTACCAAAGATAACAAATTGATTTTCATAAAAACCTATGAGCAAACAACAAAGTTATAAAGATTTGTATGAAAAATAAAATTACCCTTTTTTTATTTTTTTTTTATATAATAAATAAAAATTGGCCCAGTAAATTTTTTCGGAATATTATTACAATAGACTCTTGAATATATATTATACGGTAAACACAACAAAATTTTTTTGTATAAAATATTTTTTCGGCACAATTTTAAACAAAAATCACTGATTTTGAAATGTTATGTAGAATCGATTGCAGGGTAATACGAAACGTTCTGGCAACGGCGCACAATGGCGCCTTTTGACTTTTTTCGTTGCAAAAATCATAACTTTTGAACTAATGAAGATATTTTAAAAATTTAAAGAGCATTCGAAAGAAGACTCCCCTAGCTTCAAAATATATGAGCCGCAAGGTAATAGGCCAGCCGCGGCACTGTGCACAGTGTCGAATTTTGACTTTTTTCGTTGTTAGCATTATAAATTTTAAAGTAATAAAGGTATTATCAAGATTTATAAAGCATTTGAAAGAAACCCCTTCAGGTTAAAAATAAGAAGCCCACATGGCCATTGGTCCACTGCAGAACAGTGACACATTTTGACTTTTTTTCGTTGCAAAAATCACAAGTTTTTAAGTTTTCAAGGTATTTTTAATGTTTAAAACGCACTTGAATTTTATCTCCTTTAGCTTCAAGAAAAGCGCATCCGCATTGTAATAGGCCTGCTGTGACCAGTGGCACCCTTTGACCTATTTTGTTGCAAAAATACTATATTTTAAAATAATGATATTTCTAAATCTAAAAATCATTTAAAATATAACTTATTGTGAGTCAAATTAGGTCAGTCCGCACGCTGATATTCTCGTGAATACATATTAAAAGTCTCGAAAAAAATACCACTCTTATATGACAGAGAAAAAATAATAATAAAATTAGAAAATTTTTAACGGTATTGAGTAAAATATTACTCAATTTTGCACCAGAAAACTATTCGATATTTAAAATTTAATAAATGTTTACCAACAAATTTGAGTAAATTTTCAATTTATAAAACTAAAATTTTACTTGAATTTTTTTTTTTTAAGTATTTTTTTAAATGTGTCAAGTAAAAGTTTACTTAAAACTTATATATTTAAAAAAAGTTTCACCTTTTAAACTAACCAAGTATATTTATGTCTTAAAGACATAGCCAAATTTTAAAAAGATGATTGGAAACTTTCAAATATATAAAAAAAGAACTATTAACTCAATGAGAATTCAAAACACTTATATTATTTTTTTGTAATTAGCTGTAGCTTCAATTTTAACAGATCATTCACTAGGGTTAACAAAATTTAAGACTTTTTTAATTAAAAACTTATTAAAAATCTTGTTAGATAACTTTCTTTCTTTGTACACAAACTTTTGTCTATTTAAAAAATTCCTAAAAATTCCGAGATGAAACATAAGTTTTTCGCAATTTTGATGTTTGACTTTGTTTTATTAAAAACAGCGTTTGAAAGGCTACGTTAGCTACCCGTTTTTTTGCTTTTGCTTTTCATATCACTTCAAACAATTTCAATATTATAAGTTATAGCTTTTGTTTACTTTTCTTTTTTGTGTTTGCTTAAACTACAACAACATGAAAAAAACAAAAACTCCAAACAGAGCAGTAGCGGAAAACAAATTTTATTGTTGTAGCCTACAAATATACTACAGTAGTATATTTGTAGGCTACAGTATTACTACAGTATTACTACCTTCACATTGTAAACAAATGTAGCAATATAAAAACGTGATCATATTAAAAATATCGTTAAGATGGTGTAAAATGAATACAACATCGAAAAAAAAATAATAATAATTTTAAATAAAATTCTTTTAATTTCGGTCAAAAAAATATAGAAAAATTTGGAATTTTGTCGAATTTTTCGATATTTTCGAATATGTACGCGATTTTAATATTATCGGTCTAGACGCTCAGAAGTTATGAGCAAAACCGTGGCATTAATATTGGGTTAGAGATGGACGCTGGTCACGTGATTTGCGTGATTCACGTGAATCACGCGTGAGTGATTTTCATTTCAATCACGTGATTGTGAGTGAGTGTGAGCTGAAAAAAAATCTGAATGAGTGAGTCATTTATTTTTTCCGTGAGTTTGCGTGATTAGATTTTTAGATTAACCCAATTTTTTTATTTTTTGTAAAAAAATTTTTTTTGGAGTTTTTTTTTTGGTAAGAAAATTTTATTGCGTGAGTAGATTTTGCGTGACTCACGCGTGAGCGTGATTGAATCTGGCGTGAGTAAGATTTTTATTACTCACGTGAATAGTGAGTGAGCGTGAATAAAAAAAAATGCGTGAGTGATTCGATTATTTTTGCTTGAGGGTGAGTGAGTGTGAGTCAAAATCCACTCACGCACCCATCTCTACATTGGGTTTTTCGAAAATTCACGTGTTGAAAAATACACAAAACATGGTTTTAATTAGAGATGGGCACGTGAGTGATTTTTGACTCACACTCACTCACGCTCACGACAGGAATTTTTGAATCACACACACTCACTCACGAGCAAATTTTTTCTACTCACACTCACAATCACGTGAGTAAATTTAGTACAACTCACACTCACGTGCACTCACTCAAGCTTCACTCACTCTCACGTTGACTCACACTCACGAAACTCTTATTCATACAAAAAAAAACTTAAAAATTAAATTTGAAAAATCTTTTAAAATTTTCAACAAAATTTAAAGTTCAGCGAAACTTAAAAAATCGACTCACGCAAAAATCTTACTCACGCACACTCACGCAATTTTTTTCTTCACTCACACTCACGTGAGTAAAATTGAATTTAGTCACACTCAAGCGTGGTCACGCGTGAATCACGTTCTAATCTGCTCATGTGTCCATCTCTACTTTTAATGACAAGGGTACACCACAACAATGTTTGCCAAAGTTTTTTTCCAACCCTTTCTTTATACACATTAAAATAAAACAGTTATGTTAAACAAGATGAGTGTGTGTGTGTTATAGTTTTATTAAATTTTCTCTTTGTAAGCTACAAAAACAATATTTGTAGGCTACCAAAAATAATTTGTAGGCTACAGGTAGGCTACCAAAAATAATTTGTAGGCTACAGGTAGGCTACCAAAAATAATTTGTAGGCTACTTGTAGGCTACACAATTCTAATGTTTTTGTTTTATTTGCTACTTATTCATTTTTAAAAACAATCGTAAGCTCTCGCTACAAAAACAGAAATGTGCAAGTATTAGTAGTTATAGCAATTGAATGATTTACATATTGTTTGTTTTTAAAACTATACATATCGTCAATTTTGGTTGTTTAAGCTACTTTCTTCGTAGTAATTTAAACGCTGATTAAAAATACAAAATTTTAACTTTTAAAATATCTTAATTCGTTCAGGAGTTACAGCTCGTCAAAGTGGTTACTTATTGAAAAAAATTTCCGCTAGGGGGCGTTATAAGCAAATTAAAAAGCAAAAAAAAACAAAATAATAAATTAAAGACCAATACATCTACTAAGCTTGGTAAAAAATTCCAGTGGATCTCAAAATTGCCCAAAATCTGTTAGGATATTTTAAAAATATCTCCTTTTCGTAGTAAAAGTTGATACAGTTTCTTTGATTTTTCATGTACACGGGCAAGTACGGGCACCCAATTTTTATTGAATAAGTTAGAGTATTAAATACTAAACATCCTCTGTTTAATAGTTCCCGTCACAAACCGTCACTTTTTTAGTTCTAGTCTATCAAATATTAAAAAAAGACCGAAATATGGTGTGTTTGCAAAACAGCGCCTAAAAACAAAGTATTTGACTAAATAACCCGTTTTTTATATCGTTTCATTTGAATTAATATACCTTTCAAACGACACCAAAAAAATAATGATCGGCTGCATAGTTTGCCTGAAATTCAGTTTAAAAGATGATATATTTTTTTTAAGTTTTAACTTTTTTCGGCAGACTGAAAAATTGGCAACTTTGGGTGGCTCTATAATTCATAATTTTCATCCGATTTCAAAAATGTTTTTCGATTCTTAATCAGTGAGGAGTTTTCAATCAGATGTAATCATTCATTTTATCAAATTCTTCTGTCAATTTTTGGATTTTTGCAACGCTTTTAGGGAAAAGGCGCCACAGTGCGGCGTATGTAGGACTGTTTTATCAGGGCCCAACAACAAAAATTTTTTTGTTGTTTTTTTTCTCGAGATTTGTGTTTTCCAATACATATAAAAAAAATATTTTTTTGTTGTTGTTTATGGGCCACCACCCCTCTGTATATGACGATACGTTCTGGAACCGATAATTTGGAATTGAAATTTTTTCTGGGCACTCTAGTGTTTTTTGTATGTGTTTTCATAAAATTTTCTTATCTTTGTAAGGGTTTAAACTTTTTTTAAATTAATGAATCCGTGAAAAAAATGTTAATGATATTTTTGAGTTAAGTGGTCTATAACACCGTCCGTTAAATTTCAATTTTTGAATTTTGGCTGTACACATGAACCGGACATAAAAATTCTGAGTGAAGGGCCAAAAATAAAATACCTATGTCTCCTAGTTTTTCTAATCTTGACAGAAAGTGCAGATAAAACAACATTCCCTTATTTTAGGTTTTTTAAATCAATTAGCGATTTTCGTAAAAAATTAAAAAAATTATCGTTAAATTGTGTTTCACAAAAGAAGTATAAAATAATTTAAAAAAATGTTTTAAATATACTGCTGAATAAAATAATGTTAATAGTTATCTTAAATGAAATTTGATGGTGGTTCTTTTCTTAACCCTATGTCTCCCAATTTTAGGGGTCATTTTTGTCCTACTTTCAAATGCTCTCAAAGAAACCATTAAATCGTGAATAGGAATTACAAAAATTCCCGACACTGGTTTAAAGGATTAAAATGTTCTACAGAAATATTCTGCATCAAATTTCACTAGGAGTTGTCAAAGGTCAATAGTTCTGCGATGTTAGCAAAATGTTTAAAAAAGTTAAATTGTATAGTATCATATTTTATTAAATTGTGTTTCACCAAAGATACTTTGCAGTTTTAATTTTTTAGCTTTTTGCTTATGTCGCACGAACTTTTGGCTTTTTACAACCCCTAATGAAATTTAAAGCAAAATATTTTTGTTGAACATTTTAACAGTCGGCAAAAAAATCCACCATTGGCATACGGCTGACTCTCCCTTTATAAAATTGCTGACATCTTCACACAAATTTTCAAAATGTCATCAAAGACATGTCACTAGTTGGTCAGCGGTTGTTTTAATAAATTGTTGGTGGCCACCGATACTGGTGGAAACTGCTGACCAACTGCTGGCATGTCATTAGGGACATTTTGAAAGATTGTTTAAAGATGTCAGCGATTTAAAGGGAGAGTCAGCAGTATGTTAGGGGTATTTTATTTTGCCAACTGGGTGTTTAATGAGATATTTGGAAAAGGGACTAAAATGATCCCTAAAAATAGGAGATAGAGTTAATATGTTCTATGAAAAGAACTGCCATCAAATTATACTAAAGACATTTTTTAACATTATTTAGCTTTAAAGTTAATTTAATACATTTATCGACTTATTTCGCACTACTTTGGAAAAATACAACTTTTTTATTGGCGTTTTTCACAAAAACGCGAATTAATCTAGAGAAACTGGGGGACACGTGTATTTTATTTTTGGGCCTACTTTCAGAATTTATAGGTATGTTCCATGTGTTCAAAAGTCTGTAGGACGGTGTAATACACCAAAAAATAGTCACATTTTGGTGCGCAACAAATTACAAATAAACAAATAAATTGTGAAATCAATATACAAAAATAGACAAATTACATACATATAAACATATATGCAAATTTTTAAACACACATATATACACACACACCTTTGTAAAAATGTTGATAATTCCAAATAATTCATATAAACCAGGGCTTCTCAACATATGGTACGTGTACCACAAGAAGTTACGCAGGATCTTTCGAAACTTTAAATATTTTCCGAATAACATCTAACATTCTGTATAACGGAAGAAGGAATTGATATTTTTTTTAATAACATATTAAGTAACCAATGTATTTTATGTATTTTAATTCAAATACAAAAAATTTAATGACAATTTGATCAATTGAAATAACATAAAATTAGTAATATTTTAATGGGGTACTTAAAAAGGTTGAGAAGCAGTGGTTATAAGCACAAACTACATAATATAGTTATATTAGAGTCTTACACTATTGTAGATAAGTTGGATTTCAAAGTTAAAAAGCTCACGAAATTTTAAGCATTTGTTGCTGCCACGCCTCATTTTCCAAAGGTAGATTCTTTAAAGAGAGATTAGATACCTTTTTAGATCATAACGCCAAACAACGCCATTTTTTTTACTTTTGTTAAAAAAAAATAAAAAAAAAATGTAAGTCAAAAACAGTGTCCTGAACTTTGACTAATTCAATTTTACTTTAAAAAAAATTAAACTATTTTCCAGTTTTTCTGCAATCAAAGGAAAATTGATTCATTAAGAAATCATTGATTTTCGACATATTAAATTTGTATTTTTAGGTTATGTTGAATGTACCAAAATTTTTGAGGGGTCCTTACATTTGCGTTCATAGCTTTTGAACGGCTGAACCGATATCGCTCCAATGCAATACCACACTGATCGGGAGAACTTCCAATAAATATGTTGAGTTTCAGTCATCTCAGTGTAATATTTTGGCCGTGATCACCATTTCCACAGACAGAAATACTGATATACAATACATTTTTAATAATTTCAACCTAAACGAGAACTGGTAACATTGACCGTCGCACTGTGGTTCCGATTCCAAAACTAGGTGGACAAAAGTATTTAACCATTATATTTTATGTTTTTGGAGTCGCTGATTTAAAAAAAAATATTTAAAAAATTGTAGCTCTAGTATTTTTGAAAATACAGTGGGTTTCACTATAATAACTACAACTAAAGTGGACTTTTCGCTACAACTAAAAAAGTTAAATACATTTTGCTGCTTCAGGTATCTAAATTTAATGAAATTATTAAAAAAAATATATAAAAAGCCATTCTGAGCGTTACAGTAAAGTCCAGCTATGTCGAACTACTTTTAATATGTACTTTTTTTCTAGAATGGTCGAATTTAATCATTTTTTTGCTTCTGGAGTTGCGGGAAAAGAAAAATGTGTGATGTAGCTATTGTTGAAACTACTGTTAAGTTATTTGTTACAAAAATATGTGCAGAAGATCTTGAATATTAGTCCCATTTTTTGGTGAGATCTAAAAATTGCATAAAAAAATCGTTTGTTTAAAAGCGCTATAAAAAATGCAGCTGGACGCCGCTGGATGAGATGAGTAATAAAACATACTCTCTGATGGTTACTTCAAGAGATGTATAAAGTGGCTTGCGCTCAACTGGCAGCTCTTTTTTTGCAAGCTTTGAAAGATTAATAATCTGAATTTTTTTTTTTTTACTTATGACTAGTGTTTGGGGTCCGGGAATTCCCGGGTCGGATTTCCCGGGAATTCCCGGGAAAACACTGACGGGAATTCCCGGGAATTTTGAAAAATAAACCTTTTTACATAAAAACGTTTATTTTACTTTAATTTTTTTACCATTTTTTTTTTACATACAGGTATAATTACATTTGATATTTTTTAGTATTTTTTCTATTTGGAAGAACCCCAATAAACCACTTGAAAAATTCCTGGAATTCAAGTATAAATCAAGTGTAAATCAAGCCCTAATTTCCAGTCTATGCTTGAATTATACTTGAATTACACTTGAATTCAATAGCATTCTCCAGCAAAACGGATACTTGAATTCAACCGCTGTTTTTACACTGTAAAACCAGTGAAAAAGCTGTAAAAACAGGGCTTGAATTCCAGTGTCCGTTTTACTGGAGAATGCTATTGAATTCAAGTGTAATTCAAGTATAAATCAAGCAGGGGCTGGAATTTAGGGCTTGATTTACACTTGTTTTACACTTGATTTGCACTTGAATTTTAAAATTGCTTATTGGGACAATGCAAATATATATTCATAGGAAAACTGACCAAGAGTAAAAAGTATGTTAATATCATGAAAAAACTTAAAAAGTTAATGAAAAAGTTAATAAAAACTTAAAAGGTTAATGATAATTTTGCTAAGACTGTCCAAAAAATATAAAAATTTTGAACCTAGAATTAACATTTCCAGAATAAATATTAAAAGTGCTGCTAACTATATTAATTTTTTCTCGAATAACGCAGTTTTAATTTTTTTTTGCGATTTTTAGCTATTTTTTACGATTTTTTGTAAAGGAAAAGTTGCAATTTTTTTTTGTTTTGTTTTATTGTATTTCAGGATTTTTAACTTTTATGTTTTGATTTTTTATGTTTTAATTAATTGTTTATCTCTAATAAAACTGTTTTTAATAAAAAGATAATAAAATTTTAATGTTTTTTATGATTTACATTAATAACGAAAAATAAATTATTTTTTTCCCGTTTCCCGGGAAATTGAAAAGTCCGGAAATTCCCAAACACTACTTATGACCCTAACTTTAAAAACCGATATCAAGATAACACGAAAGAACTACGAACCAATGAAAAATTTTTAATAAGTATATACCCATGGCTATATTTAATATAATCCACGTCAATCTCCTGGAAATAATTCACTTGTTATAAGCTACTTAGTTTTGTATTGATTTCCTTAATTTTCAAATACAAAAATTTTGGTGAACAAACATTGATGATCTAGTGCTGCTGAGACAAAGTTAAAGACCTTATATAATGAAATTATTTTGTGTTTAGTCTAGCCATGTTTTTAGCTATTTAAAACACCTACCTTTTTTTAATTTAAAGATTTAAACTTTTTAGACTTTTGTCCACCTAGATTTGGATTTGGTGCGTCGTCTCGTTGTAGCGAAAAAACCAAGGGAGCTGGTGGGAATCGAACCCACAACCTCCACCTTCAAAGGCTAGCACGCTACCAACAAAACTACAGGGGCCCTTAAAAAATAGTATTTAATCAGATGTGATTTTATCCGATTTTTACTAGGATTGTTAGTTTTTCGGGAATGTTTAACATGCGAATTATTTTTAATTAATTTTTTTTTTCATAACCTGTATATTTTTCTAATGTTTCCGTTACGGAATTGCTACAAAAAATTTAATTTTACAATCAAAATTGCATGAATATTTAGAATTTACATTAAAAACAATGTCCTGGAATTCATAATTTAACCGAATAAGTTTAAATTGGCACTTTTTAAATGTGATTTATTGTAAATTGAATAAATTAATTAATTAATTAATTAATAAATTAAGACAAACCTTGATTTTTAGTGAAATACAAACGGTGATATCTTAGCACCCGCTTATTAGCCGATTCCAATTTTTTCATTTGATTCATCGCAAGAGAGTTTTTCAAAAGCCATTTTTTTTTAAATTTTGTGGATTAAAAAAAAAAAGTGACACTAATACAAAAAATTTCGATTAATAAAAAAAAAAATTAAAATATTTTATTGCTTAAGTATTACCAATGAAATCCATCATAAATATTAATAAACACACAAATAATTCTTTTAGTTATAAGATATTTTAAGTTACTAGAGAAACTGCTATTTTTGTTATAATTTATATAATCAATCATCTTTGCAAACATTTTTGTAACTAAAAACACACATTACACTACCATTTATACATAATACATACATATTTGATCATATTTTGATTTTTTTTTTTTTAGTTTACTAAAATCAAAAAATAACCTGAGTGTAAACCAAATCAATACATTTAGAAAAAAAAATAACCCCATAGAAAATATTAACAAAGTACTTTGTTAAGATTACTAAAAACAAAAGGTGATTTGAATAAAGACTTTAACAGTCGTTTAGTTTTCTAATAGAGATATACAGTTTTTAATAGACCTTAAACTCACAACAAAACGTGAACGTCATTTAAACAAATTTTAATTTTCTTTATTTAAATTTGCTAACAAAATAAATCTTTAGTTTATTACAATTTATTTCATTATATATAAAAAATAATCCTCTTAACTAACATATCCTCTTTGAAAGTGATAAAACATCTACTAACATATTTATTTACTAACCCCCCCCCCCCCCCACCCCTTTTTCCACCTCAACATACTAACAACAATTTTTGTTTTTTTTTTGTAAAAAACCCTGTTTTAGAATGTTTTTACATGAAATTTCTATTTATAACAAATGGTATTGCTAAAGGAAACATGAAATTTAAAAGTACTTAATGTGACAAGTATTTGTGAGAGGATTCTGTATTATTATTAATATTATATTTGTAAATATAATTAAATATTTTGTTAACAAATATTCCTGTAGTGTTTTATCAACAACAGTTATTATCAAAACATTTAACTGGCTGAGTTGTGTTTTTTATGATATTTAATCAACGGCTTTTTTAAAGCTTTTATTTTCATTTAATAGCTCTAATGTATTTTATTTTAATTTCTATTCTAATTATAAGTTTAATTAATTATTTAATCAAATTGCTGCCTATTTATTAATATAATCAATGTTTATTTATTAAAAGCTTGTGATTATAAATGCATGATATGTTTATGATAATCTCCTTTAAAAATATGAAAATTAAAAGCACGATCTTTATACAAACGTTTTGTTTAATTTTGTTTATATTTATTTAATTTTGATTATGATTTCGTTTTTATTCCAATACTTAAATAGTTTTAGAGCATTTAGTAACATTAAAACTAATCCAAACATTTTTCTCTACCTTTTTTTGCTTTTTTCCTTAAACTTTAAAAACAAAAAAAACTTTTTGTTCTACAAATCTAACAAAAATATAACAAATTATATTTTTGTTTAAAATAAAATACTACTACAAACAAAATACAAAATATGTTAATTGCTAAAACAAAAAATATAAAGGACTTTACATTGGATTTTTACTTTCGTCAATTTTGGACCGATCCTCGTTTAGCGTATAGAAAACGACCTGGTGTAGAAACACTATCGGTTGGATCAGAGTTCATAAAAAATATTTGGGTACCTGACACCTTTTTCGTAAATGAAAAACAATCATATTTTCATATAGCCACAACCAGCAATGAATTCATACGTGTTCACCATTCTGGATCAATAACAAGAAGTATTAGGTAAACAAAATTCAAATAATTACATAAAATTCAAAAAAAAAATATCATACCAAATTCTTTTTTCAAAAAAATCTAAATTTAAACAAAAAAATTTGAATGTTGTAAACTATTTGTTGAAAATTATTATCATTATTTTTATTTTAAATTCTGTCTTATTGTTTTAAATTTTCCATTATGATTTTTATGTAAATTTTTCTAACTATTTCTTCTATTCTAACAAAAAATTCTAATTAAGTGTGTGAATGTGCAATTTAATTTGGAAAAAAAAAATATTTATAAATTAAGCAACAAAAAAAACTATATTAATGTTGTCCTATTTATGATTTACTTTTCCCTGTTTTTATCTACTATAATTATTATAATAATATTTTCACTTTTTTGAGTTTAACAATTAACGCAACAAAAATCTGTTTGATTATTGACAAAAAAAAAAAGCTTTGACTTTGAAGAACAGGATTACTACAAAAGATTTTAGCTCTCACATACCGTTTAAAGCTTTCTAAAGATATTTCTAAAAAGCTCTTTATTTACTTTTTGTAAAAAATATAGAAAAAGCTTTTTTGATATGCTTCAATTTAAGAGAATATATCACTCGGCAATATAATGATATTATTTTCTTTATTAAACAAGCATAATGGCTTGTTGTGGGTCGGTCGTAGAATATTATAGGGATTATTTTCCTACAACATATTAAGTCCTTAAAAAAAGTGTAATTTTTTACCAAAACCTCGTGAAAACCTCTTCTCCGATAGGGCGCATTGCAGATATATGTAGATAAAGTTTAAAATGTAAACTGCAGTATATCTATAACGGGTTAAGCTTTTTCGATATCCAAATTTGGCTTGTTGTTTTCTGACAAACCCCTAATATTTAAGTTATTTAGCAAACTCTTAAACTTCTTTTTTTAAGACCATTTTTTAAGAAATTTTTATATTGACATCTCGAAAATCATGGAATAATCTTTATTTATGGATTGCAAATGTGCAACCTCCTCCACAATACATACCGGAATTTCCAAAAAGCTAACTAACAACAAATATGACCAGGGGTCTAATTTACGGACTTGATAGCGATCGAAATTAAACTCGAAAGTGCCATTTTCTTTTACTTAAATTTTTGCTTTGATTAAACAAGTTTTTTATATTTTGTTTATATTTTTATATTTTAGTGTTGTAAAAGAAACATAAAAAAATATTGCATTATCAAAGCATACAGAAAAATTTAAAAATCGCACGTTCGGGTAGAATCTCGATAGCTATCGGCTCCGAGAATTAGAACCCTGGTGTTTGAGAAGTTAGTAAAACTCAGTTTAGTTAAACGAAAAACAGATTTAATGTGGCTTTTACCGCTTTACAAGATAACACAGTCTAGCGGCAACAAAAACAAAATACTATAATAAAAGCTTCTTCGTCTGTTGTCAAATGTAATCAAGCACAAACGTTTTCAGTTTTGAGACTGAACTGGGCCTAGTTTTCGGAATCTTTAGCGATAAAAATTCTATTCGAACGTGTGATTTTTAAATTTTTCTGAATGCCTAACATTATGCTATTATAAATACAAGATTTTTGTATTTTTCTCTTACTACACAGAAACATAAAAAATGAAAGTCTTATATATATCAAAGCATAATTTAAGGGATACAGAACAATAGACAAATCGCACCTTCGAGTAGAATTTCGATCGTTATCGAATAATGAGTAGACTTAAAGCTTTTTCTGACTAGTTAATGGTTATCAAAAAAAAAGTTTTTCAGCTTAAAGACTAAACAGAACTAGCACTGAACGGCCCTTTTGATACAAGTTTGTTCGGTTATTAATTACAAAAGCTTTTCAGCTTAAGAACTTAAGAGAACTAGCACCATTAAAATCAACAAAATTAATATACATATTGTCGTGACAGTATGTCTTAATTTTTCCTATATTACAAAACTATACTCTGCTATTATAGCTTAACAAAAACTGCAATAATTTTTGACAACGATTTCCTTTTATTTTTGTTATTTTGTCTCAAATATTGGTGTTACTGAACAAACAAAAAAATGTTTGTCATCACAGTGCTCCGCCGTCCTGTTACAAATAAATATTTGTCGTACTAAATCATAGCTATGTTTAAAAAAAAAAAAGTGAAAATATTATTAAAATAAATATTTATGGTTAATTTAAAAATCCCCCAAAAAGTGAGTTCAATTGGCTTTATTTTTAATTTTAACTATTATTATTTATTTTATTGAAATGAAACAGCTTGACTCTAATCAAATTCATTATAATCATACAAATCCTTTAAAACTTCACTTTAAAATTTTAAACCAAAATTTTTAAACTCATTATTATACAAAGCATGATCATATTTTTTGATTTTTTCAAAACTAAACTACTAAAAACAAAACCAGTTCAATAACAACTACATTATCAAAAAAAAAAATAAGAACATCAAAGTGTGTTTTACTACACCATAAAAAGGTTTGCATAATGGAGAAATTTCTTGAACAAATAAAAATGTTAAAAATCATAAATGGGAATTTCTCCAATTTTAATTTTTCTACTACCTTAAAACAAGAATCTGTCCAAAAGTAATCAAAAAAAAAACACTCTAACAAAACAGCAAAAATATTAAAAAATATATATGAAATGGATAAATAAACTGAAAATGACCGAGGAGTAAGTTTGTAAAAGAAATCAAAAATTTAACAAAATAAGTAAGTATGAAAAATCAATTACCAAAAATAACACAAAAATTTTTAAATTAATCACTTAAAGTAAAAATATCTATAAAAATATCCCAATTTTAAATAAATATTACAAACAAAACTTCCAGTATGTAAAGTTTTTCCAACCGTATTTAACAAAAAAGCTACCGTACGTATACGTAAAAAATATATATATTATTTAATTAACATCCCTTATTCTAAACATTATGACAATGTGGAAATTGATATGAAAGACAATTGTCATTGTTTTTGACGTGTAATTGATTATGATAAAAAAAAAATAAATAAAAATGCATGACAAATGACCAGCTTGATTTGATTTTATAAGAATTTTTGTAAAAAATATAATACTTTTTTTTAATTTAATTTTAATTTTCAAATTCTAAACATAATGACAATGACAAAATTGCGACCAGCCAAATTTTGACACATATAAAAAAAACTAAATCAAAATTATTTCCTACAAAAGCTTGGCCAAACATTGATAAAGCTTTTTTGTCTCTAGAACTTATTAAAATACCTTGAAAAATAGTTAACCTAACAATATTTTGTGACAATTGTCATATATAAATATTTTTATAACAATCATTTAATAATTATTTAAAGTTATATACACAATTTTAATACAAAATTCAATATGTAAGTATATATATATTATTTTCAGCCTATCTTAACATCATTCAAAATAAACAAATAAACATATTAAAAAATTTTAACTCACAGTTTCTGAGATATTTTCCCCATAGAAAAATTCTATGGCAATTTTTCTCGATGGGAAATACTCAGATTCGAGTTTGATTTGCTAAAGGCGTGTTTTTTCAAAGCTCTCTGATTCGAATAAAGTTTCCATAAAAACAAGTCCATAAAGTTTGCAACAACAAAAAAGTCATCAAGTGTGAACGCAATAAAACCTAAGATCAAAATATCGGTGCATTTTAGCAAAATACATTAAAAATCATTTAGTTTTAAATAATAAACAACAATTAATAAATATTTTATTATCTACAAAGTCTGCTGTTTTTTTATTTAATGATGTCATCCTTATTGTATGCAGTGAAAGATCTGGTTCTCTAAATAATGGTTATCGACCAAAACAGCTTTGAGCTTAAATCAATTGTAAAATCTATATTTAAAAATCGTTGCATACTTTAAGGATGTATAGTGTTATAACAAGAGAGGGTAAAAAAACGAAAACTACACGAAACATCAAACAGAAGTACTACGAAATACAACCATCCAGTGAAGAATCTACTTATCTAACATAAATTCAACACCAGTCTAATACTATGCAGATCTTTTTTCTTATATTCAACTTAATATGTGTGTGATAAAGTATTGAAAATAACACTAAGGATGATACTGGAGATAGTTAAACATCGGTGAAATAAAAATAAGAGCTCTTTAAAAATCGTGAGGCTGTCAAAACTAAAGATTACTCAGATCATTGAATCCAATTAATTTTTTTCTACCTGGTATGACACATTATTCCTATGGGAAAATTATAAGATTCTGAAACATATTTCCTACACAAAATTTTTCATAATTTGATATTTTCAGAGACTTTTTCAATAAATTTATAAAATATTTTCAAACATTTTTCTAAAGGAAAATTCTACGATTTTACAATTTTTTTTTTTTTTTTGATATGAAAATTTTAAGATTCTTACACACATTTTTTATACAACAAACAATTTTTTTAATTAATTCTACTGAAAATATAAAAAATATTAGATTCTGAGAATATTTTCAGCTTCGTTATGCAAATCGAAAACTCCAATTTAAGAGATTAAATTGAACAATCACGGCACTTTTGACAGATAAAACCCGGAAAAAAAAATTTATTTCCATCAAAATTCCTTTGTCACACCACCTCAAAACTCTTACTCCAGAGATGCAGCATTTTTCAGACAGATCTATTATTTTCATTCACAATAGCAAAACACTTGCAGTCAAAATGTCAATGCAAATTAAATCACACTGACAATGAGTTCACCGATTTTGGTTCATAACATTTCTAAAATTTCATCAAAAAACTGGCGACTTTTCAAGCAAAAATTACAGTTTTTGCCGTTATTGTCATTATTTCGGACATATTTTCTGTATCAATGGCAATTGTCCACTCTGATGTGCTTGTTCATTTTAGACTCTTAAAAACAAATTTTTAATAGAACAAACTCAAATTTATAAAATAATACTCTTCCTAAAAAAGAGTACGTTACAGAAAATATTTTTTATATTCAAATAGAAGCACTTAATACATAAATGACAATTTTTGAAATCACCGTTTACCGTAATTGTAACGGGCCAACTTTCTGCAGCGACGGCAGTCGTTTTTTGGGCAAAGTTCTTCAGGCTCTTAAAAAATTGTTGTCAATAGAATAAATTTCTAAAATATTTATAGTTCTACCAAAAAAGCTTTGAACAACTGAAAGATTACAATTTTTTTTGTTCTTAAATGTAACCTTAATTTAATCTTTATGAATTTTTCCCTATAAATATAATTCTCTTATTCTTAAATAGATTTGCACAGGGTTTCTTTACAATGACAAAGTTTTCCTGCAGAAAAACTATTAAATATTTTATGTGTGGAAGAGTTTGCTCTTGAAAAATTCTCAATTTCTCAGATTATGAAATACTTTTTAATTGCAATTGTAAAACATTTCTCTGATAAAAAATTTCTAGGACTCTGAAATAAATTACCTAAAATCCTGAGAAATGTTTGGTATAGAATAATTCCCAAATTCTAAATAGGTATCATCTGTTTTTTTTTTTTAACTCCCAGATCATACAAAAAGTTAAATAATTTAAAGAATAATTCCCAAATTCTGAAATGTTATGTTTTTTTTCATAAATCAATAACCAGATTGATAAACAATTATCATTATTATTACACAGATATTTGAATATCTTTTTTTTAAATATTTGATATTTTAAATAATTCTTATTGTAAAATTCTCTTAATCAGACTTTATTTTTTAGAAATATTTTCAGATTCCGGTTAGTTTTCGCTTAAGAAAAATTGTCAAACTCTGGAAAGAAAATACTGCAAACAAAATTAATTTATTCGGCACGGCTTAACCTTAATCCCATCACTGGGCCACTACCGATTTATTTTTGATAGTACAGGGTAAACAAATATTTTTATTAAAAATTTATAATTTTTCCATAAGTTATGGAAACACAAATCCCAACATGACGTTTCAATATTGACCCAATTGAAATTAGAATGCATAAGTTAAACAAAAACTAAAAAGTGCATAAAGAAAAAATCATCTAGTCAATCTAGAAGTATTTCTACTGAATTAGGAAAAAGAAATAGATTAATATTTCGTGCAGTAGAAGAGATCCGGCAGATGTTATCATCTCAAAAAACAAAAAGTTTAAATATTAAAATGTTGGTATTAAACAGTTTAGATTTTTGAATGGGTTTCTTAATTTACATAATTAACTTATTCAAATACAACTTTTTCTCTTTTTGTTTTTTATCCAAAGACAATTTTTCATTTATACAATCCTTTACTTTCCTTCATTTTCCTTTTCTTATTTGTGTGTTTTAATACTGAACCATCAGGTTGGGATTTTGTAAATTTTTATTTTATTTAGGATGGGATGAAGGTTGAACATTTTCACTAAATGACACAAAAATTTAGAGGTTTTAAAAACGATTTCAATTTCTAGCATTCGCAAAATTGGATCAGTACAAGAGGTAAAACTTGTTTCATTTTTGTGTCATATACAAAAAATACTGTGACATTTATGACCAAAATGAAAACAATAATCTAATTTTAAATGGCAATTTACAATAGTTGTCATATATGTTTAGAATTTGGGTATTAATCTCTATTAATTTCATTTCCAGTTTTAATTTTTACTCGTTTTATTTAACAATTTTTATTTGAATTTCATCCAATTGAACTCGCTAAATATCATTATGTGTTGTCAAGTTTAAAAAAAAAGAAACAAAAGCTATACAAAACTTATTTCTCACACTCTCTCTCTCTCTATCTCTTTCTTACTGTACCCTCAAAAAAAAGCTCTTTCTTAAATTATTGAATGTCTTGTGTAATATTATAGATTTTTCAATGTACAAAAAAAATTCAAAGCTTTTGATGTTGTTGCATTGATTCCTTTCTAAATTTTATTAATCGTCATTTCTTTTCTTTTTTTATGATTTCCCATAAATTTATCATAGATTGACTATTACTGCATCATGTCCTATGAATCTACAATATTTTCCTATGGATCGTCAATTGTGTCATATTGAAATTGAAAGTTGTAAGTACATGTTTTGATTATTTAAAAAATACAACCCAAAAAAAACAAACAACAGAAAAAAAACATTACACTTTATACAAAATTTAGGTAATAAGAAATCGTAAAAAAAAATCTAATTAGGTGATCCAAAAAACAAACATTTAGAGAATTTTATAAAAAAAAAATTAACTCATTCAGAATAAAATAAAAAAGAAAACGGCCTCGATTAGAAGAAGTTCAGAAGTTTATTAGTTGGAATATAAAAACAGTTCAAGCACTGGTTATCTAGCTATTTTTAGTAGTTTTCTTTTATCATCCACAAAAATTATACAGATCATCACACAGAGCAAAGAAACAAATTTTTCCCATAACCCAGATGGCGCAATTAGTGGATGAGCCAACACACATTGAGGAGCAGTTCCAGAATACACTCGATATAAGTACAAAGTTTAAATTCTTGATACTGTATCGACTTTTGAACTTTGCGGCGCTTTGAATATAGCAAATAAATACTAAGCATTCGCTTAGCATTTGTCTGCAAAAAGGATCGCTCGTTGGTTTGATCTTTATGAGCTTTACAGGCAAACTATGTTTCCTGGACGATAATGCCACTGCCGCTGCAAAAATGATTGAAAACGGTGTAGTGCTTGGAATGAAATCTTTTATTCAATAAATTCAAAGTGAAATTAAGTATATTAAATACTAAATAAAGTAAAATTAGGAGATATGTATTGGTTTTATCAGACGTGCAAGAATGCAGTCAGATCCAGAGATCTGAATGTTCCAAAGTACTTACAATAAGACTTGAAATGACTTCACGAGCAGCGTCTTCGTGCTAAAGTTCGTTCTGCTCCACGGGGTAGTAAAAATTTCTGGTCATAAGTTAAAATAGTAAACGATATTTCAATTCTTTTAATGAATATATTTTGGACGGTAATTTACTATGCTAACTCAGTTCTTAATGATTGCAATATGGATTCCTTAAAAGTCGTGCTACGGTAGACCTGATGGCGCTTTAATGGAGTATCGTCGGGATGTTTATTGGTTGTTTTATCGATATTATTATAAACTTTAATAATAATTGATTAATCAAGATATCGATTAATCAAAAATTTAATTAATCGATTAATCGCACATCCCTATTATAAAGGGAAGTGTTCTAACGAAATAATCGAACTCATTCCTGTTACCTGAGTTGTCGTACGAAACACTCGCTTATCTAGTAGATCCCATCCGTTTGTGTTGTTCTTCAGTCGAACAAATGTCCAAAGAAACTATCCCTTTTCCTCCTTTCCGTGCTTTGAATCAGTAGGGGGCATCGCCTGAGTCTTGGTCTGATAAAAAAGCTTTTTTCTTGTTCATTAAGCTCGCCGCTTTTGACTTTATATAAAATACAAAAAACTATGATGGATCCACACAAGGGATTTAGGGGGATTTTATCTCAAGTGAAGAAAGTTACCATGGCGAAGACAAATTATAATTGAGCCCAACAAGCTAAATAAAGGATGGCACGAAGTCAAAAAACTTGCGCAAAATCGTGCGATGTGGAGATGCTTTGCCGATGACCTATGCTCACTTGCGTAGTAAGGACTTAATGCTGATGAAGAAAGTTAAGATCTATTGGGAAGAACCGGTTGAGATATTAATATAAAACAAAAATCTTCAATACCTATTTTTAATTCTAGCAACAATCACCGTTTTTTTTATACCCTCCAACTACAGTATAGGGGTATACTCACTTTGTCATTCCGTGTGTAACGCATTGAAATATCGGTCGGGGACCCCATAAAGTATATATCTTATGGATCAGTGATCGATTCTAAGACATTCTAGCGATATCCGTCCGTCCGTCTGTAGTTAACACGATGCAGTCCAAAATAAAACAGCTAGACCCCTCTTTGGCATAAATATGCCTTATGGTCCTAGGCAGATTAAGTCCGGAAATGGGCCAAATCGGACCAGGGGGAAAAAAGTTCCCCCTTGAAGAACTAAACCAACCTCTTAAAAATGCCAATTTTTTAGACGTTTTTTTGTATTTTTGTGAAACAAATGAAACATTTTTATGTTCGCAGAAGTTTATAGTCCTGTTGCTTTTTTTGCCCGCCCCTCTTTTAAGGGCGTGGATAAAAAATAGTTTAAATAATTATAAAACTATAATACTTTAGCGCACAAAGCAGACAAAAATTAACTTATAAGCATATACACTAGTGCCCCCCGGTTTCCCGGTTCTAGATATATTCCCGGGAATACCGGTATTCCCGGTTCTGATCCTGGTACCGGTTCTCAAAAACCAAAGAATACTATACCATAAAATGTTTAAATTACACTATTTAATTAGTATTTCAGAAATATTAAGTTGTGTTTGTAAAATTATTTGAAAATTATGTGACTATTTTTTCTTAAATTCAAAAAATAAAATGGAAATGGTGTTTTTCACATGTTTTGTATTTTTTTTTTGGTATAAGCAAAAAAATATTATTTTAATTGTACAAAATTTTAAAAAAATTACATACCGGTAGTCCCGGGAATACCGTTAGAACCGGAACCGGGAATACCGGGAACGAATTAAGAACCGGAAAACTGGTACCATTTCCCGGTAATACCGAGAACCGGGAATACCGGTATTCCCGGTACTACGGTACTGACCGTAGGCACTAATATACACCCAAAAAAACGTGGGTATTCAATACTAAAAATTTAACTAAATTTTAGTTCAAAAGAACCTAGTGCAGAAATTGGTAACCAATACTAAAATTTTTTACTAAAATTATTGAAAACCTGTAAAATTTACTAATTTTAGTACTTTGAAGATACTTAAATTAGTAAATTATTAGTAGATTTTGGTACAAAATCACTTACTAAACCTTTTACTGTAGATATATTTTGAGTGTACCGGAGGGCCAAGGAGTCCCCCAGCTCACCGACCCCTCCCCTAAAAAACGCCCCTTCAAAAATTTTTTATAATTTTTTTACATGTTGGAGGGTATACAAAATTTGGCACAGCCGAATTTAACACTCTCGCTTGTTTTTCTTTTAATTTGAATAAAGCCTTTGGCTAAAAACCAAAAAAATTAATATCGAAAATTTAAATGTTTTACCTATTTACTTAAAAATGAGCTCTTTTTATGTAGATACATAAGTAAACTCCAAAAATATAAAAATAATTGAAATTGCTTCATACTTGTGGATGATATACGCTCTAGGAGAATTTTAACTTAAAAAGTGTTAAGTTTGGGTATTTGTATTCTTGTAGATCACCCTATGTTCACACAGGGTGGCTCCAAAATCTTTTTAAGGCCCCACTTTTAGGCCCCACCTTGTTTAAGACATAAGTAAATTTTAAGTTGTATATTAAAAACATTTTTTTTTTTTAAACCACTGTGCGACGTTGATTTTTATTGATAAACAGGAATTATCCTCACAAAAAAACATATTCTTTTTTTGTGCACAAAAAAATATAAAAAAGTAATTTTTTTGAAGTTAAAAATACCACTGATTTTGAAAAAAAAAAAAGGTAAAATTTTTTTTATTTTAATTTTCCACAAATTTTTCTAATATCATGATCGGTTTCAAAATTGTGGTCACTTGAAATAAAATCTACAATCCAAGAAATGTCTGTTGCTTAGGAAATATTTGGAAAATCTTTATTTATGTAAATTATTCCTCTAAAATTCTTTACATAAAATCTTTTAAAAAAATTCTTCAGACAACTCTGTATTTTACAAGCAGTGAAAAAGAGGCAGGTCACTTTTGCTACAGCTCATCAAGATCACGGCGACAAAAGTCTCTTTTTAATTAAGAGAAACATACAACCAAGAACAAAGCAACTGGATTTCGATGTAAACTGTTTTGTGACCTGTAAATAAATACAATTAAAACTGTATACTCAGCTTTTAAAAATATTTAAAAAACTTCAGTGTCAAAATTTAAGAAAATACGCGGTATCTCGCGAATGCGAGCAGCTACGAGTTCGCTGTTAACAGTTTTGTGACATTTAATCATGTAGAAATCAAACTGCTTTTACACTTTTCGTCGACACTAAAGTTCAACCTAAACATCGCTGAGGCTTACCGTGCTAAATGGCCCAGCAGCAAAATTTAAACTTCACTAGCAAATAAGAAATCTCTTAAGTATTTTGAAACACAGTTGGATACAATTTTGATTTGTTTATAAAATTACCCGTTTTTAGTTCCTCAAAGCTTGAACTGTTTTTATTTAACTCCAAACAAAAACTAATAACTTCTTTTTTTGTCAAAAAATAAATCACAAAAAAATTCGCGCTGTTTGTTCGTTAATACGTTTTAATACACACTTAAACAACCAATAATATATCGTCAAAAAAATACCAGCTTTTTTTTCCTAAAATTTTTCTTTTTCCAAAACTGGCACTTTATTATACCACTGCTTTTTATATAAATTCAAATGAATTTAAAAAAAAAAAAACAACTGAAACAAAAATCAATTATCTCCCAAAAAAATAAAACAGCTACTACTATAATGCAAGCAAACTCTTAAAAAAATATACTAAAATATATTTAAATCTACCAAAAAAAAAATAGTAATAAAGAAAAGAGAAACAAAGTTTATTTAATATTTTTGTTTCTTTAATTTTCTATTATTTATTTTTAATTTTCTGTATTCCCAAACTTTTTTTAGTACTTTTCATGATTAGTTGTTATATTGTTTTATTTTAAAATGAAAAAAGTTTCAGTTTTGTACTATTTCTTCATTTCTTTATAGTTTTGTTTGTTTTCTTTAAAAAATAAAAAAAAAATATACTAAAATCATGATGTTGATTTTTTGCATAATATTTTTATATACATTCAAAGAATTTGTCTTAACCCTTTTCCCACATTTGGGTCAAAATGTCCCAAGGGGGCCCTAGAGGTTAACCGGTAGCCTGCTAGCCTTTGAACGTGGGGGTCTTGAGTTCTATTCCCATCAGATCTCTCTTGGTCTGTTTCTGCTGTGGCTCAGTTGTTAGCGCTTTGGACTACTAGCCAGCAAGCCTGGGTTCGATTCTCAGCTCAGGCAAAACCAAATTTAAAATTTAGTTGTCACACCCAAAAATAGTAGCTACAATTGAAACAAAAATAAAATTTAGTTGTCACACCCAAAAATAGTAGCTACAACCGAATTATGAGTTTATACAACTGAAAATTTCTGTTGGAAATTTATTTTTCTGTGTGTATCAGGGATGAAAAAGTTGATACAAATGAACTTTTTTTATACTTTTTGATGTTCAAAAATACGTTGATACTCCCGCGACTCATTTGATACTTTTTACAATTTATCGGACTTTAATTATATGTATTTATTTAACATTTTACTTATTGGCACATCTTCCCAGCATAAATTTTTCTGATCTGGTATCAGTATTTGCAATGGAATCATGATTAAAAGTCCGCTTACTAACTACCTAAATTCATGCATGTTTTTTGTTGGCGATGTCAAAGTTTAGAGCACTCTTTGATAGCTATTCGGATGCTGTGAAATCATGTGTCTTTTAAGCGCTGAATTAAGAACTCTTTTATAGTGCTGATTATTTTCATTCAAAAAGTGTGTCATCGGCAACAGAAATCATGCATTAATTCGTCATTTCTTTCCGAAAGCTGCATCCAGTTCATCAAAATTTCAGCTTAGATTTTACATTGTTTAAAAAATGTTCATGTTGAAAAACATTTTTGCACGAAATTTTAAGTGCTTGAAAAAAAACGATAAAGAAAAATTTTAGTAGGTACATTAGAGATCAAAAAGTACTTATTCAAATAATTTTTGATACCAAAACGATATGGTCATATTCCATCTCTGGTGTGTTTAAAACCACAAATACAAAGTTCGAACATGGAAAAAGTCTAAACAAAGGTATAAAATTGCTTTAAATTACTAATAGGTCAAACAAAGCGTGAGACCGCGACCACTGGAAGCAGATACTGAGAGAGGCCAAGGTCCAACAAGAGCTGTGGAGCCAATAAAGAAGAAGAATTGAAACAATCAAAATAGTTGGTTGTCACAACGATCTTGGGGTATAGTTCGTGGGGTTAGGGATAGAGATAGATTGAAACACAGCAACTTTAACTTTTTTATACGGAATTCATACATTTATTTAAAATACTTATTCATATAATAATGTAGAGAATATACAAATTTCAGTTGAGTGGAATCCGCAGTATTTTAAGTGTCCTTCGGATGATCAATTCTCCTTGGTGTGGGTCGTCTTGTCGTCATGTAGCATTAATGTAGAGGTTAACCGGCTTAACTAAACTAACTAAAGTACTGATTTTTTCATCTTTGTTTTATACGGTATGAACAGCTGATCTTTACTCACAATCAGTATGGTGTGTGTAAACCATAGGAGTGAAACAGAGGGAGAACAGATGCATAACAGCAGTTCTAGGACCAAAAAAAATGGGTTCAATTAATGTAAAAAACCAATTCACGACTAGTCCTGTGTTAATTAACCCCGTCGTAGGACATAGCCCGTCGTTGGACAAGTGACAGGTCTCTTTCTTACAAAAGTACCAATCTAGTCCGGTTCTCGACTGGTCCCCTCACTCACAGAATTTGATGCCACCATACTTAAGGTACCTACAGACGACGCAATATTATGCACAATATTTTTGACGTTTACCCACAATTGGCATACATAAAAATACTGTGTAAAATATTGAACTGAAAAAAATACATGCAGATTGTACATAATATTGAATCGTCTGTAGAGGCCTTTAAATACCAAAATGATCATGCTTTTTGCATGTTTCTATGTTATGTGTTGTAAACATATGTTTTGGGTGTTTTATATCGAGCCAGGGAATCCCACAATAACTTATTTTACTAAAGTCAATTACGACTGACGCCATTATTATATGTGGCCATGGAATAAAATTGTAGGTGTGGGCAAAAACGACCGTGTGCTTTTTTTCTTACAGTATTCCATTCGAAATTTCGGGTATTGCAATAAAACATTTCAAAGAGAAATTTAATTTTCTGTGCCAGTGCTGTATTTTTATCATTTAAATTTAAATAATAAAAATAAAAACAAAAAAATAAATCTTGTTTTGACCAAAACACTTTGAACTGTTTCCAAACAAGTTAAAATAAACAAGTTAATTTGATTTATTTTCTATTAAATAATTAAAGCAAAACAATTTAAGAAACAATTGCAAAAAATGATTTGTTTTACAGCAATTAACACGCTTCCTCCAAACCGACTTTAAGCTCAAGTTGCAAACACTTAAAATTTTTTTCTTGATAATGAATCTGGGTGCCCTGCTACTGTGTTTCAAGAAAAATCAATATCTTCGCCAGAGCCGTTTTTAAAAAACGTCAAAAAATTTGCATTTCAATCTTATCTTGAATGAGATATGAAAAACTGACTAACGACAAATAATTATTCCTTGGGAAAATGCAAAAAAACTGCTCATTTACATTTTGCAAATGCATTGTTTTTGTTGCCAAAAACTCCACTTTTAAATTCCGATTTCTTTGCGTTTTCTGTAGAAAATAACGAATTGTCAATACCGCGATTCGAAGTTCTTTATTTACTTACTTTCCTTAAATTTGATCGATTTTGTTGCAAAAAAAAATATTTTTGAAGTATGATAATAACTCGAAATGCAAGCTAGATATAATAATATAATAGTAGTAATAATTTTGATCCAATGATCAAGTTATTTTTCATTTATTTTATTACATTTAATTACAATACATTTGAATAATTTCCACCTAAACAAGAACTGATGACAATGACCATCGTCTTGTTGTAGCGGAAAAAAAATCCAAGGGTTCTTGTGGGAACCGAACCCGCGACCCCCAGTTTCAAAGGCTATCATGCTACCAACTAACCTGCAAGATATTAAAAAATAATTCATAACCAAAATTATTTCTTAAAAAAAATTAAATAAAATCGCTCGGCTCCATTTTTTTACACAAAACATTTTTTCGCGGATTTGTTTTTCACCAACAATTTTTTTCCCGTGAAACTTTGTTGTTAAAATTATTTTTTTTACATTGTGGAGGGTATCAATATATACGACAAGCCGAAATTTCACTTTTTAGCTTGTTTTATCTAAAAGTGAACCAACTTCGAGAAATATATTTAAGCGAAAACAACATCAAACTTTAGTAAAATTTATTTAAAATTTTTGTAGAAAAATTCTAAATTTTTTTTATTACTTCTAAGGTTAGGCTTCGAAACAAAATAAAATTGAGTTATTAATTTTTCAATTTAATTTTGATTACATATTTTGTGTTTCTTATTATTCAATTCATTAAACGTATACCAAATATCATGAAAATAAAACTTAATATCCTTCTTTAAAAATAAAAAAAAAATACAAATATTAAAAATATTTTTTAATATCCACCTTTTTCATCACATATTTTTTAAATATATATTAAAATTCATTAAAAATTCTAAATTCCTTTCAAGAAAAACAAAAAAATCATAAACATTTTCGTTAAAAATTGGTTGGTTTTCGGTCGCCTTCTCTAATACAGCAACCGCAGAAGGTTGATTCTTAACAATCAAGTGTATATTATACAAAAAAAAATATTTAAAAAAACAACTAATTAAAATTTAAGCAAGCATTTAATTTTCAAACCAGTTTATAAAAGAAAAAGAATTAGAAAAATTACGGGTCTATATATTTAATTTTGTTTTTATATTTTTTTTAAAACATTTATCCATAATTTATCATGATTTAGAGATTTTTTTGTTTCATTAAAAACCAGTTGCAATTATTTTTTGTTATTTTTGAAAATTTGCCAAATCTGGTACCAACCAAAGTACAGAAAATTTAAAAAAAAAATATTAAATTCAAATACTATAAAATAAAACATTAGCACCACCTTATTGTGTCATAAAACATAAATAATATTAAAAATTTATTCCGAAATTTAAATTATTTTTTTTTTAACCAAAAATCACATAAATATTTAATCATAACTTTTTTTAAGCATTTCATAACATTCTTTTATACATAAATATTATTTGAATAAAAAATCTATAATTACAATAACAGACCTATTCACAGTTGTGACTGACTATGACTGTCTTAAGTCAACTTTTATGATTAATAATAATATTCTACATAATTTTATTTATCAATTTAAAGATCTGCTCGTCATCTCGACGATAAAATTGATACATATTATTTAAAACTCTTAAATTTTGTTGTTTGTATAGGAAATTATTGATATAATGACTTTTCAATCATAAAAATTAGCTTATGACAGTCGTAGCCAGTCAAAACTGTGACTGTGGCCCGTTACAAACAAAATAAAATTCAATCGTATTTTAGTTTGTAAAAAAGTATATTTACTGCATTTCATTTTTTATGTTGTTTAAATATAATTTACAAAATTTCTTTGTAAATATTCAAAAATTAATTTCAAAATCACTTGTATTATTTGTTTAAAATTTTATTTTTTTTTACTTCATATTTTATATGTATAACATTCATTTATTTTCACATTTTATTATTAATTTTTTTGTAATAAAAACAAATCAAAAATACAAATAATTAAACATTTCAACAACACATTTTTTAAAACAATATCAATATTTTTTATTGAATTTTATTTTCAAAACTAAATCTAATTAAAACATTATTACAAAACCAAAAAAAAAAAAAAATATAATAATCATTAAATAAAAATTGGGATTAACTGTCATTATTATATTGTTATACTTTTTAAAATATATTTTTTGTATGTGTGTGTTAACGTATCGTATGAAATCAAAAAAAAAACTATCAATCAATCAAAATCATCGATCAATCAATCAATCACTCAAATCCCAATCTGTCTAACAAATCAAATCAAACGTTTATTACAATCGTATTGACAAAAACTCATTTGACATTTAAAAAGTCGGTTACACGATGCGGGATATCCGTTACTTCTGGAGAGATGGACTGAGTAGTGTTGGCATGAGCAGTGAGGTCGAACTACCGCAGTTCCGCGTGTTGGGACACAGGCAGAGGGCGACCGAAATAAACCTAACCACAGGTACCCTCCATTAAAAACAATTTCCAAAAACAAGCTTTTTTTAAAACATTTTTTTTTTTGTATTATGTTTTTTTGTTATTCATGTTAATTTTTGTAAATTTTATGTATTATTTAATTTTAGTTTTTATTTGAACACCTTGATTTTGTTAAAATTCATAAAGAAAAGCATTAATAACACTAACACTTAATATATTTATATTTTTGTAAATTATTTTTTATTTTAATCTAACTCAATTTTTCAAAAAGTTAATTAAAGAAACATTTAAATTTCAACCATTAGTAGTATTTGAAAAAAAAAATCTAAACAGACATATTTTTTATGTACGGTTGTAAAAACAGTTGCAAGGAGTGGATTAGTTGGGTCGATCGTAATAAAAAAATATACTCTAAACGATCGAATCTCTTCATACAGTACGATCACATTGCGTGCGAGTATGATTCAGATCACGTTCGACTCCGGAAGCTAACCCCAAATGTTTTATTTTAATTGTAGCTTTAAAATGTTGCATTGTTGTCTTTACTGTGGTTGAAATCTAATTCTTAGATGTCTTTTATCCGAAATAACTGTATTTGAGGTTCACCTTTAAAAGTTGTAATATTTAATTTAAAAAAAACACGATTTAAACCCCATTTTTTTTTTGCATATTTGGAGAAAAATAAAGTCTAATATTATTATTATAGATGGATGCTGATGATTTTCACTCTCTCAAGAGCTGATTGATATAGAAATTCAAGAAAGTTTGACTTTTATCGCTTAGGTTTTGAAACATTATCAGTCCCGCAATAACTCATGATTGAACTCAGTTTTCAAAACAACTCATAGTCTCATACCAAAATAACAATAAAATTACATACACTCAAAATAATTCTACAGTAAAAGTTTTAGTAAGTGATGTGATACCCAAATCTACTAATAAGTTACTAATCACAAGTAGTACAGTAGTTTTTTAGTATCTTCAAAGTACTAAAATTAGTAAAGTTTACTGTTTTTGAATAATATTAGTAACTAATTTTAGTATTGATTACCAATTCCTGCACAAGATTATTTTGGACTAAAACATTAGTTCATTAGTTAAATTTTTAGTATTTAATACCCGCGTTTTTTTTTTTTGGGTGTTCCATAAACCAAAGTCTCTCTTACAAGGGTCTTATTATTCAAGACATAGTTTTACATCAGCAACAACTTTTACTGATACAGAAGTCGTCTCTATTAATTCGATCAAAATTTTTTTGTTAACAATTCTATGTTATTTCCATATTGTTGTTTTACAAGCCTTAATAAAACCAAGCAAGTCCATGGGGCTCACAATTGAATTGGTCCACGGCATCGTTCCCTAAGTAGAAAGAAGTTATGGATAAAGAAAATAGTAAAGAGAGTGAAATGTGCTTGCTCAACATTTCTCAGTTACTTTCACAAACCTGGGGACGTCAGACATGGAAAATCAACGGATCATATCCATTAACAGAATATCAGATCACTTTATCCGCAATCTATGTCTTGAGAACGCTGGGTAATGGTAGACGTAGTATTCTCTTGAGTTAAGAAAATTCCCTACTAGTGTTAGAAGGTATATACAATACACATATAAGTTTGTCATTCCGTTTGTAACTCATTAAAATATCGGTCTGGTACCCCATAAAATATTTATATACTATTGATCATTGATCGACTCTACGACATTCAAGCGATGTTCTTATGTAAAACTGTTAAAATGGCGATCACGACCAAAAGATTACAGAGAAATTACTAAACCTTAAAATATGTTGATCCTTGATATTGCATTTGGACGATATCAGTTTAGCATTTCAAAATTTATAAACGAAAAAATAAGAACACCTCGAAAGTTTGGTACATTTAACATAACCTAAAAATACAAAATGCTACACACACAGAAGAGATATTATTGGGGCAACCATAAATTAAGAGCGTCATATTATGATCCTAAATATTCGAAAAATTTTAATTTTGTACCATAATACAATTGCAACAAAATCCCTTTTCTGAATGTATAATACCGAATGGTATTTAAACAAGTACAAACTATTTTTTTTACACGAGTTTTTTTTTGTGAAAATTTTCCGCTGAAATTTTTTCTCAAATCTTTTTTCAAATCTTTTTTTTTACATTGTGGAGGGTATCAATACCCAGACTTAAAACAACCTATCACAAACTCGAGACCTATTATATAAAAATGCCTGTTCCTTTTTTAGAAAATGTCTTAGCGCCAGATATATCACTAGTGATCTGTCACTGCACATGTCGCTTAGAAACATAGCCCGTGCCGGTTCAATAGTGACATGTCACAAATCACACCCATCTTGTTCCACATTTCAGAATTACAGGCCCCAAAAAAGCCAAACATTTAAAAAAAAAATCGAAACAGCAAATTTTCAAAACTTTTTTTCAATTTTTTAAAAAAAAATATTTAAAACATTTTAAATGAAATGTTTTACTCAAAATTCCAAAAAAAATTCCAAACTATTTTTTTAAACCCGCTGCAATAGGAACACATACGAAAAATCTTCTCCCATCCTACTACATTTTTTGTAAATTATATTCTGGTTTTTAAGGAAGCTAAAACTTTTCTAATTTATGTTGTGCACAGCAAGCCTTCCAAAAAACAATTTTTGGCTAAAAAAATACTGTTTTACATTACATTTGGAAATTCAAAGCGAGATCCCTTGGACTCTACTGGCATTTATAAAAGCTTGAAAATGGAATGCATAACTGGAAACAATGCGAGTAATAAAACTGAGGAGAGAAGGTTTCGATCACACCGCTCAACAGTCATTTTCCGGTTTGAATTCTGGTGATCAATTTTAGTAGACTTTGAACTCCTGATTCCAAATCTGTACTCCAAATTTTTTCATCACGTCCAGATTTTTAGTTATTCACGGTTAAAAATGCGAAAAATGACGATTTTTGCATTATTTGAAAGCCTGCACAGCAGCCATTGAGTGGAATACAAATCTGGTATAAAGCGCAAAAGTATAATTTGTCTTTGGTCTCCAACATAGAAAACAATTTTTTTCTAATTATTGCGTTTGGTTGGGTTACAATTGCGTTTTAAAATGACTCTGTTAAAATTATCATTTTTGTAAAAAAGATAAGGTAGGTACCTTAGTTTTTTTTGATATTTTTCAAAGAAAAACTAAAAAAAATAAATATTTTACAAATTTAAGTTTTCTGTGTTATTTTTCGTATAAACCGGAAGATATCTTTAATGGGTTTAAAAGCCTATAAGAAAGAATGAGATTTTTTCTAAATTTTGAGCTCATCACACTAAAGATTGATCATCTGGTTTTTGTTTTAGAGCCTTTTAAAAATGGTGCTTTTTCTTATTTTTTTCACAGTGTTTTTTTAAAATTCGCGTTTGGCCAATAATAGTGCAACAACTTGAAATTTTTTTGATCATATATTTGAGATCATAGTTCAATTCTACTCTAACCCTTTATACCAGAATTTTATTCCACCCAGTGGCTGCTGTGCAGGCTTTCAAAAAAGGCAAAAATCGCGTTTTTTCGCATTTTCAACCGCGAATAATTAAAATTCTTGACGTGATGGAAAAATTTGGAGCACAGATTTGGAATCAGCGAGTCAAAATCTTTAAAAATTTTGTATCAAACTTCAAACCGGAGGCAAAAACCTTCGATTTGTTGAGCGGTGTCATTAAAGGAATCATAATGGGTCACATCAAGGCCTCTATGGACATTGGTTTTTGTGAGAACCGATGTTTATTATTAAAAAGTATCGGATATAATTGCATATAATTTAATCAAATTATATATTATTTTATCAAATTTGCTGAAAACCAAAAACTATGTATAATCCTACATAATTATATATAATTTTGGGGGCCCCCGTAGGCTAGTTGGTAGCATGCTAGCTTTTCAACTTGGTGGTCGTGGGTTCGATTCCCACCAGAACCCTTGGTTTTTTTCGCTACAACGAGACGACGGTCATTATTACCAGTTCTCGGTTAGGTTGAATTTATTAAAAATGAGTTGTAAATAAATGAAAAGAATAAATAAAAATAATTGTCATGTGATCAAAACTATTATTATTTATTACTATTATATATCGTGAACCTATATTCAAAATATGCCAACTCAAATTTGACCGATATGAGTTTATGATGGCAAATAGCTCCCCTATGCAATACCCATCTGTGATAAAAATTTCAGAGCAAAAAAATAATTTGTTGTCGTTTTACATCCATTTTTGTTATTCTGCTATCTCAAAGTACGTATTTTTTTGGTGAAAATAAATGCCAACTCCCATTGTAAATTTCCAAAAATGTTTCAAAAAATTTTTTAAAAAAAATTTGACCATTTTTCTTATTGCAATTGCCAAGCTGAACACGAATCGGGTAAAGATTTTGATATCGAATGGCTAGTTTTCAAGATATTACCATTTTGAAATTATCGGTAAATAGTGTTTGCAAAAAAAAAATTGCTAATATATATGTAACTTTCAAACTATTTGTCAGATTTAAACATTATGAGTGGGGCAAATTAAGTCAATTATGTAAGCTTTCACAATAGCTAGTTTGGAGTGACCCTGATATAATACAACGTGAGTTACAGAGTCCCAAAGTTGACCACCCTTAGATTAAAAGGCTTTCGGAGCTAGTAACTTTTAAAAATATGCAAAGATTTTTAATTTTTTTTTTCAGTTTTTGCAATTATTGTACTAAGAATAACAAAAACCAAAAAAAAAAAAAATTATAAAAATTTTTCCGAAAAAAAATGTTGTTTTATTTTCCGACAAAATATGCCAACTCTAAAAAAATATTTGTTTTTTGATGTAGTAATAAATGCCATCTCTCAAAAATACGCAAACAAGTGCAAAATATAAAATTTTTGGCATAGGTAAATATTATTTAGAATATTTAAACAATATTATGGAAGGTACATTGTTAATTTTTACAATAACACAGTGTTACAAAATCGAACTTTCGGAATCGGAATGGGATGAAACCAAAAGCAAATGAAAGCTGACGTTTTCCATAACAAAACCCACAAGGCCTTTTTTCTAGGTCAGAGCTAGATTTTATTTTACACGCATTTAAAGTTGGTGATTTTAAAGCATTTAAAGTTTGTGTGTACTAAACATATCCTACTTTAAAGGCCCCTGGTTGTGCCCTTATTGAACATGTAGGGTCCAGTTTCCAAACTTAAGCTGAAAATTACTTTAGCTATGACTGGTACGAATTTTGCTGCAATCGGTACAGTACATATTTACTGAATAGCCAAATTATTCAAATAAACCACAAAACACCGTTGCGTATGATTGTTATTTAAAGGCAATTATTAACATAAAACACTGGACACCGTTGCGTATGATTGTTATTTAAAGGCAATTACAATATTAATCATTCGCCACTAATACAATTTTCAAGCATTTACTATTATAATTATAATAAAAGTGCACTAACTTTAAATGCGTGTAAAAAAAAATCTAGCTCTGAACTGGAAAAAAGCCTTGAGGGGTTTGTTATGGAATATGTCATCTTGTATTTGCTTTTGGTTTCATCCCATTCCGATTTTGGGTGTTGCACAGTGTAATTAGCGAAATAACTAGTTTTTTAGCTCTCCTGAACAGTAAGCTTTTTCGAGTTGGCATTTATTGAATATAGTTCGACGATATAATTTAATCAAATTAATTATATCGTGAACCTATATTCAAAATATGCCAACTCAAATTTGACCGAAATGAGTTTCCGATGACAAATAGCTCCTCTATGCAATACCCATCTGTGGTAAAAATTTCAGAGCAACAAAATAATTTGTTGTCGTTTCACATCCATTTTTGTTATTCTGCTAACTCAAAGTACATATTTTTTTGGTGAAAATAAATGCCAACTCCCATTGTAAATTTCCAAAAAATTTTAAAATTTTTTTAAAAAAAAAAATTAGACCACGCATCTCATTGCATTTGTCATGCTGAACACGAATCTGGTAAAGATTTTGATATCTAATGGCTAGTTTTCGAGATTTTGATATTTTGAAAATATCGGTAAATAGTGCTTGCGAAAAAAAAATGCTTATATATATGTAATTTTTAAACTATTTATCAGATTGGAACATTATGAGTGAGGAAAATAAAGTCGATGACATAAGCTTTCACAAAAGCTAGTTTGGAGTGACCCTTATACAATACAGTGTGAGTTACAGAGTACCAAAGTTGACCACCTTGAAATTAAAAAGCTTTCGGAGCTAGTAACTTTTAAAAATATGCAAAGATTTTTAATTTTTTTTTAGTTTTTGCAATTACCGAACTAAGGATAACAAAATCCAAAAAAAAAAAAATAATAATAAAAATTTTTCAAAAAAAAATTATTTTTATTTTCCGACAAAATATGCCAACTCTAAAAAAAAATTGTTTTTTGATACAGAAATAAATGCCATCTCTGAAAAATACGCAAACAAGTGCAAAATATGAAATTTTTGGCATAGGTAAAAATTATTTAGAACATTTAAACCATCTAATGGAAGGTACATTGTTTATTTTTACAATAATATGCGAAATAACTAGTTTTTTAGCTCTCCTGAAAAGTAAGCTTTTTCGAGTTGGCATTTATTGAATATAGTTCGACGATATATAAACTTTTTTGCTTTTGATATTTCACATTTTCAAAGTTTCAGAACGTTGTACTGGACCAAAATAGCTCCATAAATATTTTATTTATACCTTATTTTTCTAATCGTACTCCTAACGAGAAATCTTTTAGCACCTATTTGACATTTTTTTACAAAATGCACTACGGATGCAAACATTTAGCGCTGGTCGCGCCCTGAAGATGACCTCCAAATTTGTTTTATTTATCAATCTACTAAATCATTTTAAAAAGTACTTTTTTATGATATAAGAAAAGTACTTTATATTCCCTGCCAAAAGGTATAAGAATTAAAAAAAATGTTTATTAGAATTATTTAGGTACCTCTACTAAATACAGTTTATTTGGTCTTATTTAATTTGTAAATATTAAGTTTATAATTTTAAGTCACTATTAATTTATAAATATTTTAAGCACCTGATTTTTTTTTATTTTTTGTTATTTTGTTTTCTTTTTTTATAAATAAAAACGAATTGTAGCAAAGATTTTTTTAAAAAGCATTAACAAAAAAAAAACATAATTCATTTATGAGATTTTAACTAAAATCTCTTTAACCTCTTTGAAAGTGCCAACGTTTTTTTTAATACTATTCACAACCTTTGATATAGAATTATGGAAAAAGTGTATTAACGAAAAAAAAATCCACTTTTTTAAACTTTTGCTTGGGTAGGCTGAAAATGTTTTCTAAACCCTTTAACAACATTTTTTATAATATTTTTTTTTTTTGTAATTGAAAAAAGCTTTAAACACTTAGGAAAAAATTATTATTAACAACACTTGAATAATATAATATAAAAAAACAATATCTACAAAAAAATAAAATGCTCTGGAGGGTTTCGTTTTAAATGCATTTAGAAAAAGTACTAGTTAGCATTTTATTTTTGTAATATTATAAATATTTTAAATAAATAAAAAAAAGCAGTTAACACAAGAGCACCTGAAGCTGCATTTTTTTTTTTGCATTCAAACAAACAAAAAAAAGATTAAAATAAAAAAATAAATGTTATACAAAAATAACCAAATAAAAACTTAAAATAAAGCTAAGGATCCTTTTTTTGTATTTTGTTTGAAACACTCAAAAAAAAAAACAAACCTGCTTACAACTTCTACTACTACTGCCAATATGAACAAACAGTAGCTTTAAACAAAAAATAAATTAAATACAAATAGTGAATTTCATATAAAATATTTAAATAATTAAAACAAACCATCAAGAAAAAACAGCTTTTAAATATTTTAGAAAGAAAATAATTATTTACATCAAAAGCAATGTATTATAAATGACATACTTTTTTTTCTTAATAAAAAATATATACAATAATTTTTTTTTTCATGCCACAAAATTCTGAATGAGACTATTACATACATTATATTTAAATATTTATTTTTTTAATTTTGAAAAAATATATATAATAAAATATAAATATCACCTAAATTATATTCTAAACTAAATAATAGTCTCATTTTTTTTTATTGTTTTATATAAAAAAAAATACAACAAATATTTCTTTTTCTTTGTTTATATGAACATTTTCTTCTTATTCAATAAAAATCAAATCCAAAACAATAAACAATACTTCAAATATATAAAAAAAAATTAAACAACATTTTATACCAAAAACAAAAAATCCCCTTTACGCTACTTCATCTCAACTTTAACTTTTTTTTATATAAATAAAAAAAAAAAAAAACAAACTGTACATACAATTTATTAACTAAATTTAAATAAAAAATTAAACGAAAATATCAAATTAAAAAACAAAAGTCGGCTATACGATGCGTGACATACGTTATAAATGGAATGAAGGACCAAACTCGGTTGGTGTCTCGAGTGAGGTTTCGCTACCACAATTTAAGGTCTTGGGTCATCGTCAGAGAGCTATGGAAATCAGTCTTACCACAGGTACCTGTAGACGGTTACCGAATTTATTAATTATACTTTAAACTTAATTTTTTTATTACTTACTTTCTTTTTATTATTAATTTATCATTTTAAAACATATAATTTTTCATTGATTTTTCATTTTTTAAATTATATTTTCAAAACAAGAAAATAAAGAAATACAATTGAGAAAGCTTTTAAACAAATACAAAATAATTTAAACATTTTCTTAATGTTAGTAAAGAAAATATTTAAAAAATTGGTATTTATTAAACAATTAAAAAAAAAACATGCTTAAATTAATTTTTAAATTCTATATCATACAAAAAACTATATAATTTTTAATTAAAATAAACATACAATTTTCATTGTGTTTAGCTTTAAAATTGTTTTTTATGAACATCAAACTTAAATTTAATTAAAAAAAAACTGAAAAAAAACTTTAGCATGTTTATTTTACATAAATCATTTATGCTATAAATTTAGTAAATATTATTTTTTTTTTTACATAAACAATAAAACAAATATTTTATTAATAACTTAAACTTAGCTGAAACTTAGAAAAACTCTCTACGCGTTTTACTACAATAACTATTTATTAGCTTTCTCGTTAAATTTATAATATTGTAAAATTTCTTTTAAATAAAAAAATATTTAAATTATTTAAATAAAGCATGTAAACGCTAGCATTTTAAATTTTTAGAATTATTATTATTTTATTTTTTAATTTATTAAGTTAAAATTATTATTTGTTTACAAAAAAAAAAAAACCTTTCGTTTCTGTTAATTAATTTAATTCAGCTTTCATGATTTCATAACAAGATTTAATAAATAAAAAAAAAATCAAATGACACCAATCGATCTGTTTTTAGAACAACAATTTTTTAAACAAAATAACAAGATTTATTTTTTTTTAATTTACTTTCCAGTAGTTAACATAACTATACTTAAGGTGTGTAACGAATAAAATTATTAAAAGTTAAAAGTACAGTCACATCAGCATTTTGGAATGTTTCAATTTAAAATTTCCTGTTAACAATATCTATATTTCCTTCAAATTATTTGTCAGAACGGCGTAGATAACATTTGTTTACAAAAAAAATGTGCACTGAACTCAAAAATGCTATCAAACAAATTCTTCACGGATTTTTTATTAATCAGGCAGAATAATGAATTTCATTATTTTTGTAATATCTTGAGTTACGTACCTCCAATCTACTTGCGATAAAAAGCATATTAAAGTTAATCAAATTTGCAACAAATTATTTACACATTATTTTCCTATCAGTTAAAGCTAATCATATTTGCAACACATCATTTACACATTATTTTCCTATCAGTTCATATGTTTACGCGCAATAAGCAAGTATGTTTAAAAATAACATTTTTTGATTAAAAAAACTTATGTTTAAATGAACCTTTACAAAGAAAACAAATTGGTTTTTATAAAAATCTATGGGCAAACACTAAAGTTATAAGGAATTTTATAAAACAACGTATAACAAAAAAATCTTCGGATTTTTTTTTGTGTTTTTTCATATAATTTTTCTAGTAAAAATATTATACTAATTTGACTAAATATATCTAATTTGATCCGTGAAATGGTTGAATCAAATAAAATCTAATCGTTTTACTTTAGATCAAAAAATATAAAAATTGATAAAATTTTATCTAGAATATGGTAAAATTTAAGTATATCAAATTGATCATATAATATCTATTTTTATATAATTTTAATGAAAAAAAAAACAAAATACTAATCTAATCATATATGGAGCAATACTTAACTATATAAAGTAAATCAACCATATCAAGGTTGATTTACTTTATACGGAAACATATTAAGTCATATAAGATTGCATCAAATTATATATGATTGCATCAGAAAATTTTTATAGATTTTCATCAAATTACTTTGTTGTTTTTGATTATGTTCAGGCGTCTAGGAGAAACCATAAAAGAAGCCAATTTGTAACGATTTCTAATTATTGTTTCTGTAAAGACAGTCGAGCTCAGGCTCTAATTATAATTATGTATTATAATTTTTTGATTTGTTATATATGGTTTTGAGTTGAGAAAAGTGTGAAAGAAAAACTTTAATTTCTATTTTTGTAATTTTTACTCAAAAATGCATTTTTGTCAAATGTATGCTTAATCCACCCAAACTAATGAACGGATTGGAAAATATAAGAAAAATAGTCAAAAAAAATACTAAACAATTAAAAAAAAATGTATAAGTTTTTTAAGTTTAGTGGTCTATAACACTATGCTACACCAAAAATATGCAGGAGTTCTGATATGAAAATTCGAGTTCTTTGGAGTCCACAGAGTACGGAGGTACTCATCGTTTTTCTCGATCACTTCGTTTAGTAATTTTTTTATTAGCAAATGTGTGGAAAACCCGATATTTAACATTCTGCCTTTATTTTACTACAAACCTTTAAAAGACTTAATTGTTAATTGTTTAGATATCCTATCTATTTGCTGAGATATCGTTCGTTGAAATTTGTATATATATGTACATTAGAGTGTCCCTTATTTTGGAAATGTTAGAAATCTTGAGACGGTACCCGCTCATTTTTTTCCTTTTGACTTAAAAATAACTCAGGAAAAATTTTACGCCCCTAGGACCACGCCTTCCCTACGCGACGGGGCCTTAAAAAGCGGGGCCTAAAAAATCATTTTTCCATACAAACCAAAAAATTTTTTTTTGATTTTTAATTTTTTTGTTGTTAATTATTATATTACTTGCTTAGCTTATTTACGACAAAAAATTTGATTTTGGTGGGATAAGTCTTTCAGCGCTAAAAAAATTTTCGCAAAAAAAAATTTTGAGCCGCCGGGGTCCTACAGTAAAAAATTTTTAAAAAATATTTTTTTTTAGTTTTGACCAGCAACGGTTTTAGCTGCTATGTTGCTTTAAATGATATATATTCATAAAAAAATATTTTTTGTATCTGTGACATCTTTATCGTGTTCTAAAAAAGGGTACAAAATGCATTGTTGATTTTTTTTCGATACACGATAAAGATGTCACAAATATGAATAATATTTTTTTTGGAATATATATCATTAAAAACAACATAACAACTAAAACCGTTGCTTTTCAAAACTAAAAAAAAATATTTTTTAAAAATTTTTTACCGTAGGATCCCTACGGCTAAAAATTTTTTTTTCGAAAAAGATAAAGATGTCACAGGTATGAATATTTTTTTTTTTGGAATATATATCATTAAAAGCAACATAACAACTAAAACCGTTGCTGGTCAAAACTAAAAAAAAATATTTTTTAAAAATTTTTTACTGCAGGACCCCGGCGGCTCAAATTTTTTTTTTGCGAAAAATTTTTTAGCGCTGAAAGACTTATCCCACCAAAATCAAATTTTTTGTCGTGAATAAGCAAACCAAGTAATAAAATAAATAATAACAAAAAAATTAAAAATCAAAAAAAAAAATTTTTGGTTTGTATGGAAAAATGATTTTTTAGGCCCCGCTCTTTAAGGCCCCGTCGCGTAGGGAAGGCGTGGTCCTAGGGGCGTAAAATTTTTCCTGAGTTATTTTTAAGTCAAAAGGAAAAAAATGAGCGGGTACCGTCTCAAGATTTCCAACATTTCCAAAATAAGGGACACTCTAATGTACATATATGTATATTATCTGTTAAATGAATACATACCACCACGTGCTACCAATTACTAAGTGAACCTGTCTGAGATGATAAGAGTATCCCCGACAAAAAAAAAAATAATATGGTCCCATAAAACATTTGATCCCAAAAATGGATGATCCAAAAATATATGATTATATCTTATTAGATCAAAATTTAGATAATATGATATAATTAGATCCCAAAAATGGAACGGTAAATATTATCTAATTTGATATTATACAAAATTAGATCTAATAAGATCTAATAATATATAATTATATCATATTAAATCTAATATGATCTTTAATATCAAATCAAATAAAATTTACCGTTCCATTTTTAGGATCTAATTATATCTAATTATATAAAATTTTATATAATAAGATATAATCATATATTTTTATATCCTCCATTTTTGGGATCAAATGATGGATCTATTTATATACAATTATATAAAAAACTATATGATTATATCAAAACTTTTTTACTCGGGTCTTAACAATTCAGAGATGTAACAAGATATTACAATGGTTAAACATTCATTTAAAAGGTAATTTGGGATACTTTCAGACCACTTATCAGGTTTTATAAATAAAGATGGATTCGTACAGTTGAAACGCCTCGAATATGGAGAAAAAAAACCTCATGCTAAGATATCTCAAAAACCTGATGTGGTAGGCAAATTCTGATATCAGATTGGTGTTCATCGCAACTCAAACCCTTAGAAGAGAATACTCTTGTTTACGGGCTAAAAATTTGTTGGCCTGTGCTATTAGTTCATACACAAGCAGTCAAAATCCAACTTTATTTACCAAGTAGTTTCTTAAACTTTCAATTAAGTACTTATTTAATAAAACAAACCGATCAAATCGATCCCCACAAAAAAACACCTAAGTTTTTTGCAAAATCCGGTCCCATTAAGTATATACATTGTCTGTTGAAATGACGATAACGGCCACAATATTACAAAAATATGAAATGCCTGAAACTAAACATATTTACATGTTGTTGACAAGGACAGTTGGTAATGCATTTAAGCGATACCACTTCAAAAGTTATGAACGAAAATATAAGTACACCTCGAAAATATTGAAACATTTCACATAACCTAAAAAAAGCAAAATGCTTCAATTTGACTGCTGTTTGACATATATGAACAGCATTGGATTCCAAAATGGTAATAAGGCAAATACAAATATATTTCTTTTTTAGCGGATTTTTTTTATCAAACAAAAATTTTTTTTTTTAATAATTGTTTTTTTTTTTCAAAAAAAAAAAAAAAACTATCAAAATTTAAAAAAAATAAATATTTTTTTCTCAAAACTAGTTTCTTTTGCCTACTTTTTTTCAAGTCAAGTTTTTGCATTTTTTTTATTGCGGTGGGTAATATACATTCGGCATGGCGATTTCCAAATGAAATTCAGTTTGTGCAACCAAAGTTCGGTTAATACATTTGCATTTCAATCGTCGCAACTGAATATCAGTAGTCACAACCATAGTGACATAGTAATCCATCGACCGTTTTGTAGATCTGGCATCACCAAATATAATTGGAAAATTCTGGCAATGCCAAACTAAAGTTCAAACGCAAAGCAAAGAGAGACAAAAAACAATCTGCATTCTCACTGTAAAACTGGTATCTTCCATCTCGCTCACATTTCGATTTGTGATAAAATATTGTAAACAATACCATATGGTTTTTGTTTTCTACTTTTTCAAACGCCATTTGTTGGACTACTCTATGACTCTGGTCACAACTACATTCGTTTTATATTATTGGCTTAAAGTTGAAACAATCACGAAATTCGGTTGTCTTAAAGGAATATAGTAGCAAAAATCGAATTTTGTGTTGTAACAACTAAAAAATTCAGCGATTTTCAATTGAACTTAAGTTTGTGCAACCAAAGTTCGGTTAATACATTTGCATTTAAATCGTCACAATTATATATCGGCAGTCACAACAAAGTTAGTTTTATATTATTGGCTTGAAGTTAAAACTACCACAAAACTCGGTTGTCTTAAAGGAATATAGTAGCAAAAATCGAATTTTGTGTTGTAACTGTTGTAACTAAAAAAATCAGTTTTTCTCTGTGTGAATATTCCAAGTTTGAAGTTACTATGACCATTATTTCAGGAAAAATTATTAAAGTTCCAAAAGAAGGACTGTTAACTTTGCAAAAAAGAATTTTAATTCGTTACAAACCCTTTCAAACAAATTAAAACAACCGAATGTATTATAAATACATTTTCTCTGTATACAACATATGTTATAAATAAATAAAATCTAGAAACAAAAGACAAGCTTTAATCACTTAGATTTTTATATAAAGTACTATTATTATTAATCAAAAACAAACAAAAACTAGCATTTTAATATCTCCACCTTAACTATCAAAAAAAAAAAATATTAGCTATTTTTATTATTATTATTATTTTTTTTTTCTAGCTGAAAACCAAAATTTCATAATCAACTTTTACATATTGCAAATTCAAAAATTTAACTAATATTAAATAAACGCCCTCCCAAGCATGCACTCATTAAATAAACTTAAAAAAACAAATAGATATATAAAATAACAAAAATATTCTTCAGATAAAACTTAAAATACTATCAAAATTAACTAATAAATCAATTCAAAAACAAACTCTGATTTTAAACCTAGAAAGAATAGATAAATATTCTTATTTAGGGAAGTTTTTATTCTAGTACGCAAGCAGCTGCCTTTAGAAAACTATAACAAAAAAATACGAATAACAAAAAAAAAAATAATGTACAAAAGAATATAAAATTTTGTTCATTTTCTAATTTAAAAATGTCATAACTGCCATTAACCTACATTAACTATGCTACAAAATCTTTAATTTTTGATTTAAATTAATTCATTTTTTCATACGTTTTGGTTTAAATAGGCTGGATTTTAAAATCACTTTAATTCAGTTAAATTTGTATAATTTTAAATTTTAAAAAGCTTTAAACTTTTTTTAGAACACTTTTTGATTATAATTCATATTTTTTTTTATATAATAATTATGTACTTATCAAGCTAAAATCTTATTCTTAGTTATAATTTAAATCAAACATTTTAAACAAATTATTTTAAATTATAATTATCAATTTTAGGAGAAACAAGTTATTATGTATCAATAAAAAATCTTAAAATACATATTATGTTCCCGAGTAAAAAAGTTTTGATATAATCATATATATTTTAATATAATTATATATAAATATATCTATCATTTGATACCAAAAATGGAGGATTCAAAAATATATGATTATATCTTATTAGAACAAATTTGATATAATTAGATCCCAAAAATGTAACGGTAAATTTCATCTTATTTGATATTGAAGATCGTATTAGATATAATAAGATATAATTATATATTATTATATATAATTTTTTATAATATCAAATTACCCTAGTAAAAATATTATGCTAATTTTACTAAATAGATCTAATTTGATCCGTAAAATGGTTGTATCAAATAATATCTAATTGTATTACTTTAGATCAAAAAATATAAAAATTTATACAATTTGATCCTGAATTTGGTCAAATCTAATTAGATCAAATTGATCTTATAATATCAATTTTTATATAATTTGATGAGCAAAACCAAAATACGAATCTAATCATATATGGAGCAATATCTAACCATATAAAGTGGATCAACCGTATCAAAGTGATAGATACAATTTTATATAAATTTATACGGAAGCATATTAACTCATATAAGATTGTATCAAATTATATTAATTAGACCAGAAAATTTTTACTCGGGTATATAATATTTAATCCCTTTTTGGATCCTGATTTTTTGGGATAAAATGATATATGGCGCCGTATTACGTTTTTTAGACGACCCGAGTAAAAAAGATCTGATATAATCATATATGCTATTATATAGTTATTTCTATTTATATATGGTTATGCATGACCTTTGATATGGACATACAAGTTTATATATAGCATTGAATTTTTCCTTGATTTTTAATATGATAGCATACATATTCATATCTATTTATATACTGATCTATATGAAATTTGATATGACATGTAAGGTCGGGAATTTTTAGATATAGCAGATAAAAAGATATATGATTTTATTTATAATTATATCCCGAAAAAAATTTTCAAAATTTTCTAAGTCCCGGACAATAAAAAAAAATCAAGTCCTAAAAAATTTTATGAAAATTTTCCAAAGTCCCGGACACAAAATTTTTTTGGCAATTTTTTTGGAGTAAAAAAATCATTGAAAATGTTTTTATGAGAAATTTATTTTTTTTTTAAAGTTTTTGAGTTCCGAAAAAATGTTTTTAAATTTTCCAAGACACAAACATTTTGTGGAAAATTTAAATCCCTTATAAATGATTTTAGAAAAAAAATGACAAATTTTTAATAATTTGCTAAGTCCCGAAAAAATTCTGAAGAATGCAATAAAAGCTCTTCTAATTGATAATGTATCCAATCTGATAAAATAATTTCTAATTTCACGTTTAAAATTCCAACAAATTTTACCAGATTTCATCCAATTATATAAAAATTTATCTAATTTTAACAGATAAGATATGATTTAATACAATTAGATAGACCCATTTTTGGGATCAAACTTAATCAAACTTGATACTATTTTATCAAAAATAATAGAATTTGATATAATCGTATAATATTCTATCCGCCAATTTTCGGATCAAAATTAATATGGATTTACATAAAAGCATATCTGTTCATATATAATTAAATATTGCGTCATATAACTTTTTTTTATTCGGGGAGTTTATACATCCCGTGAAAAAATAAATAAAATATCCCGAGTAAAAAAAAGTTATATGACGCAATATTTAATTATATATGAACAGTTATGCTTTTATGTAAATCCATATTAATTTTGATCCGAAAATTGGCGGATCGAATATTATACGATTATATCAAATTCTATTATTTTTGATAAAATATTATCAAATTTGATTAAGTTTGATCCCAAAAATGGGTCTATCTAATTGTATTAAATCATATCTTATCTGTTAAAATTAGATAAATTTTTATATAAAATGAAATTTGGTAAATTTTGTTTGGAATTTTAAACGTGAAATTAGAAATTATTTTATTTGATTGGATACATTATCAATTAGAAGAGTTTTTATTGCATTCTTTGGAATTTTTTCGGGACTTAGAAAATTATTAAAAATTTTTCAATTTTTTTTTTCTAAAATCATTTTTAAAAGATTTAAAAATTCCAAAAAATGTTTGTGTCTTAGAACATTTAAAAACATTTTTCCGGAACTTAAAAATTTTTCAAAAAAATAAAATTTCTCCTAAAAACATTTTCAATGATTTTTTTACTCCAAAATAAATTGCCAAAAAAATTTTGTGTCCGGGACTTTGGAAAATTTTCATAAAATTTTGTAGGACTTGAAAATTTTTTAATTTTTTTTTTAATTGTCCGGGACAATTAATTTAGAAAATTTTAAAAAAAATTTTCGGGATATAATTATAAATAAAATCATATATCTCTTTATCTGCCATATCTAAAAATTCCCGACCTTATATGTCATATCTAATTTCATATAGATCGGTATATCAATAGATATGAATATGTATGTTATCATATTAAAAAATAAGGAAAAATGCAATGCTATATATAAACTTATATGTCCATTTCAAAGTTCATGCATATCCATATATAAATATAAATAATTATATAATAGCATATATGATTATATCATATCTTTTTTACTCGGGATGATGTAACTTGCTAAGATCTGGTTATATAAATTGTATCTGGTCAGATTTTTTATATCCAAAGTTTGTCCCCAATTCCGAAATTTGATCAGATACAGTTATTGATAAATCTACTTTCATCTCGAAATTGCTGACATATCTTGGAGTTAATAGATCTGATCAAATAATATTGATAATATAGATCAGGCAGATCTAATAAATTTTTAGATGGGCATATAATTTTTGAAACGATATAAATTAATTTTTCAAAAAAAATGGTGATTTGTGACAAAATGTTACAATAATTTTGCCATTTCTTTTCAGTTGCTACTGAAAATAAAGTTTTTGAGATATTCATGTTTTAACGTTCGTTATATAAGGTAATCAATGTTTAAATTTCTGTCATTCGTTATATCGAGCGAGAAATTTTTGAAATAAGTTAGTTTTAAATTGTTTGTCGTTCGTTATATCGAATATAAGTTCAAACGAGATTCGTTAAACCGGGCTTTATCTGTATGAATAATTTAAAGTTGTTCACATTTTTATTTATTGTCCTTTCTCTAAGTACAGATCGATCTCGGGCTTTAATTCTAGAGCTGCAAGTTAAAAAATAAGGAAGAAAATTTTATCTCTAAAAATTATAGACATTTTTGGTATTCCAATAACGGTTTCAAGTCTTCAGAATCTCCTAACAAGCAGGATACTCAAATATATTTCGCGTTTAAAAGAAGTAAATTTTTGGAAACTTTAATTTTTATAGGTAAAAAGGGTTTTCGATTGTGTGAAGTTATATAAAAACTTGATATTTGGAATTTAGGACCCTCGATCGAAAAACAAACACCTTGAAAGAAGACATTTTAAAAAACCGATTACAAGAGATCCTAATGCTAAAATATTATTTAAAAATTCCGTTTCTAAGGAAACAAAAATTGAGTAAAAAAATTGTACTTTTTTAAAACCTTTGAATTTATGTTCCCATAATCTCAAAATTTGACAAGCAAATTAAACGTTCAAAAGAAGAAAATATTTGAAAACTCCAATTTTTATAGGGTTTCGACCTTCTAAAGTTATATAAAAACTTGATATTTGAATGTAAGATCATCGATCAAAAAATACAATTTTTAAATTTTTAATGAAACAAAAAGTTGGTAAAAATTCGTACTTCTTCAAAACTTTTGACTTTATGTTCCAGAATCTCTCAATTTGAAAAGTAGAAATATTTGGAAATTCTAATTTGTATGGGTAAAAAGGGGTTTTCGATATTCCGAAGTTATTTTCTTAAAAACTTAATATTTGGAATGTAGCGAAAAAAAACTCAAGACATTTTAAAAATAAAAAATATATCGATCTCCTTAAAAAAATGGCCCTTATAACTTTAAAGTTTAATTCAAGGATCCCCAGCAGATCCTCATATTGAAAAAATTAGTTTTTTGAAAATTTTAATTTCAAGGAAGAAAAAGTTAAGTTTAATATTGGTATGTACTTAAAAAACTTTTGAAATTATGTCTCAAAATTTAACAAATAGAATCTTCTAGCAGATTTAACATTCAAAAGAAGGAAGTTTGTGGAAACTCAAATTAGGTAAAAAGGGGTTACAAATGGTTTTTCTTAATCTGTTAAACAAAAGACCCTAGAAGCTCTTTTATTTATTAAATGAATGCTTTTCGGAAGGGAATGAAAACCATATGGAACGATATAAAAATCCTGATAAAAAATGTTTGATTTAAATTATAATAATTGTTTAAGCTTTATTAAAATAAACGCTTTTATTAACTAAACAACTTTAATTTAAATATTTTTAATTAATACCCACCCACTTTGTTTTAACGTTAAAATTTCATTTATTTAAAATAAATTTTGCACTTTATTTTAGTTTTAATTATTTTCATTTTAATTAATTCATATCATAAGTTTTAAGTAAATGTATGCCACCAAAATAAATGTTTATTTTGATTTTTAATTTTAAATCCAATTTTTTTTTTTAATTTTATGGTCTTGCAAGTTTTATTTTTAAAAACAACTTTAGTTTTAAAATAATCATTAATCAATATACTTTTGGTTTTTATTAAAAGTTTTTTAATTAAAAAAATTTTCATTTTGTATATTTTTGTAATGTTTAATGTTTTATCATTTTTAACTTTAAACAATAAACTTTGTGTATTACCTGAAATAATATAATTTTTTTTCTCTTTTTACAAAATTTATTTACTACTTGACAACATTGTCATCCCATTGGCTGTCTGTCATTCGTTGTCATATGTTGGCTACTACGACTACGTTTTTCTGTGATGCTGTCTGTGTGATTGAAATTTAACAGGAAATTATTCACGTTTGGCTTGTGAAATACAATTTGTGCGTTCGATGGGTTATTATCTTATCCAAATTTATATACCCTCTGGACTGATCGTTATTATATCATGGGTATCATTTTGGCTTAATCGTAATGCTACGCCAGCTCGTGTAGCTTTAGGTGTCACCACTGTGTTGACTATGACTACGTTGATGTCGTCGACAAATGCAGCGCTGCCCAAAATTTCATACGTTAAATCCATTGACGTTTATCTAGGAACATGTTTCGTGATGGTCTTTGCCAGTTTATTGGGTAAACAACAAATATAACTTCTCTGAAAACTTTCTATTTTTTTTCTTTCACTTTTTATCTTTTTGTAACGTTTTTTTGTTTATAATTTCTCTGTAAATTCGTAGTATAATATTTGCAAAACAATCTAGAAAATATGTTTAAAACTACTTTGAAAGAGAAAGACATTTTTTTTAGATTGCTTATTGCTAATTTTGCAAATTCTTAATTTTTAATTCTACATACTATATTATTTCAAAACTTTTTCTAACTTTAACAATATACTACGACAAGTTTTAAACATGTACTGCTCTGAATTGGTACATGTTTTTTAACACTTTTTTATAGACTTTTTTTTACAAAACTTAACATTTCTATAAAAATTAATTATATTTTGAAGCAATAAATTGAATAACATTTTAATTTATTGTTTCAAAAGAATATAACACTCACCATAAAAAAATAAAAAAAAAAATAAACCAACACCCTATCACCAAAAGCACTTCAATAAAACGTACTACACTTCAAATTAAAATGAAATAAAGTTTTCTTTAACAATACAAAAAAAAAATTCTAAATTAAAAAATGTTTAAAAAAATATTAACAATTGTACAGTGTGAAGAGTGGGACTTAGGACAGAATCTAGGTACAATTTCTTTAACTATGCTTTTGGAGCAAGAAGTCGGTATCATTAAAGCTTTAATGGAAGTTTTCTCTAGAATCTTTCATGGGCTTGACCAAGTTCTATCTTTTTAATGCAAAAAGTCCAATACATAGGCCGTTTTACGATAAACTTCTACTTTTAACAAAAAAAATGTTTTGGTACTTTTTAACAAAACATTCTATTTTGGTATTTTTTTTGGAATGTACTGTTATTACTATATAAAAAAAATATATCTATCCTGGTACATACTTTTTATAAAAAATACTATTTTGGTACTTTTTATATTGGTACCATTTATTTAATATCACCATTTTAGTACATTTTATTAAAAAGTAATATTTAGAAATTCTTTTTTTAAATACTTTTTTGTTCTGTGTTTATTAAAAGGTATTATTTTTTTACTTTTCTTAATTATATACAAAACCACACCTACGGCTTACAGGTGTAAATTATAACAGCTGTTGTGGTTATTTTTATAAAATAGTACTTCTTTGGTATTATTTTTGGTACTTTGTTTATTAAAAAGTACTATTCTGATACTTTTTATAAAAAAGCACTACTTTGATACTTTTTATAAAAAAAAGTACTATTTTGGTACTTTTCATAAAAGTACTATTCTGGTACTTTATTTATTCGAGTACTTTTCATAAATGTACCATTTTGGTACTTCATGTAAAAAAAATAATGTGCTCGATTCGGGAGTACTCTTTTACCATTTAGCTAATTTTTAAAAATTTTATATTTCTTCGAATTTTAAGATTTTGAATTTTTTTTCTTGTCACAATTAAAGATCTAGTTAATATCTTCAATAATAATTAAACATGAACCGGGTGATATACGTCTGAAAGTATAGATCAAATGGAGTAAAACTGCATTTACAGTTTTTCATTTCGTGATCCTGTTTCCTTTTAAAAGGACTTCAAAGTTTTAATGGATACATTTTGTAAAATATTTCTGAAATATGTGTACTTGTCCTAGGATGCCACTAGTGATGGCAAATAAAAGAGAAGGATCTCCCCTAAGTTTTCATTTTTCTATTTTGCCATTTTAGGATAAAAGGATGTGAATGAAGTCCTTTGAAAACATTATCAAAATATTTTGTAGAAAATTTCGAATGATATTGAAGGATAAAGTTGTGAAAGGTTGTAACTTACCTCCATTTTCCTGGTATGTAAAAATTATAAAATAGAAAAAATAGGGGAAGGTCCTCCTCTTTAATTTTTTATCACTAGTGGCATCCTAGGACAATTATTAATATTAAAAATATATTTTATAAAACTTATTCCTCTAAATTTTTGAAGCCCTTTTAAAAGAAAACAGGATCACGAAAAGAAAAACTGTAAATGCAGTTTAACTACATATAGTCTCTGGTTTCAAACGTATATTATCCAGTTCGTATTTAACGACACTTTTTCATTTTTGTCGGATGGTGTTATAAGACAAATTCTAAAATCTTAAATTTAGAAACATATCAAATTTTTAAAAACTAGGTGAAAAATTACACCTGAATCGAGCACAATATTTTGGTAATTTTTTATAAAAAAAGTACTAATTAAGCAATATTTATTAAAAAGTAATGTATTTTTACCATTAAGGTGCTTTTTTAAAGAAAGTGCTATCTTGGTACTTTTTATTGCATGTTGTTAATTTGGTACTTAATTTCAGAAATTTATTGTTTTGATACTTTTTACCAGAAAGTAATAAATAAAATCAAGACTTAATCTTGATTTTGTTACAGCAGATCTAGCGTCAATTAAATTAATAACTCTAACAGTTATAAGCCAAATGAAATTAATTTAGAATGGTTTTAAAGAAAGTCTTCTTTCACAAAAAAACCCTTTTTCTTTCCGAAGAAAAAATAGTAATATAAAAATTTTTTACAAAATATATTTTCTTGGCCCACCGTACCAATTGTACTAATAAAAAAAAATCTTTTAAAACATTTTATAAGAAATTTGAAATATCTCCATCACTTGAATTGTTAAAGAAAACTTTAAAGCTGTATAAAGAAAAAAAAACACAAATGAAAAATTCTTCTAGAAAATATGAAAGAATAAACAAGACAAAACATAAGAAATCTCTTTTTTCGTATTTGTATGTTCTTGTTAAATATTTTTGTTACTTTAACAAAATGATAAAACACTATCATTCGAAGAAAATAAATACAAACTCATATAGATATGCGCTCAATTATTGAAAAAGAGTTTCAATACAAGTTTAAAGAAATTACTAAAAAAAACAATAACGACAGTTAGGCACTACATTTTATAATTTATTGGATTTATTTTTTTTTTTAATTTTTCTGTTTTATTTTTTTTTTACTAACAGAGCAGTTTATAAAAACAAACCAACCATCAACCATTTTTTTAATTCAAAAATAAGCCAAGCAAACATAAAATGCATCAAAACATAAATGTTTAGCAAATCAAGGTTATAACGTGTTTTTCATTTAAATACTCGAAAAAAAGTAAAAATTGTATATGAAATATACAAAAAATAATATGGAAAAACATGGCTTAACCTAAAATGATACCCTGATATCATATACGCCCAGCTTCCGCTAAAAGTATTATGAATAAATAAAAAATACCAACAGAAATATATGAGTGTGTGTGTGTGTATAGTGCACTGCACTTGTACGCTCTACGTCATCCACTTTACGCCACTACTAACTAACAATTCCATGCTAAAACGGTATGTATGATGTATTCAACCTAAAATGTTTCTATGCATATGTTGTGTCAACTGAATGTGCTACTTAACCCCATTCTGATGAAATGACTTACGGTGACCCTTCAGACACAGCATATGTTTGAAGCATCAAGTTTGAACACCTATAGTACTTTTTACAAAATTCTTTGCTCTAAAGTAATTTAAAAACAAAAAATATTTTCTGTATTAAGTTTTTATGATAGAAAAACTATCAACAAAAAAAACATGAGACAAAAAATATTAAAGAATTTTATTTAAAGTATTTTATAAAACAAAATATATAAAATTATGTAATTCTAGATTTAAAAGGTAAGTCGTTGTGCGTGAACTGAACACAATTCATAAATGACATTTTAAAAATAAAAAATAATAATATTTTATAATTTATATGGAAAATTATTTGTTATACTGAGAAGAGCTTTCTATTTCCAACACACTACGAAAATAACCAAAAATGTTGTTGTATCAAAGTTAAATTTACGGAGCTTATCTATCTGGGGCATGCCAAATCGCACAATTTCGGGTACGACCCCTTACAAGAAAATTAATTTTTTCGTGTAATCTAACACAGCTTTTGAAAAATAAATACAATAAAAATATGAGTGATTATATTTTTTAATTTTTAAGTAATTTGCGCATGTCACACGAACTTTCAACCTTTGACAACCCCTAATGAAATTGTATGAGGAAAATATTTGTAAAACAGTTTAACCCTTTAACTGCACGTTTTATTAGACTTCTGTGTTTAGTTTTTGAAAAAGGAGTAAAATGACCACTTAAAATGGCAGTTAAATAGTTAATATGTTTTAAGAAAAGAACCGCTATACAATTTTAGTGCAGACAACAAACCATAGTTTAAAGCTCAGAAGTGTTTTCTTTATAGTTTTTTTGACGTTTTCCAAACGACTTTTATTAAAAAATTAAAAACTTCAGTGGTCTACAAAATAGATATCCGAACTGATTTTTTTTTTTTTATGGGGAAATATATTTCCGAAACATTGAATCTTGCGATGTCCCAAAATTTGTTGCATAGTGAAATTGATGTGTAAGTTGTATTTAATGCGTTCTACAACATATCAAAAATTTTCGAAATCGAAGGGGTTCGTGTCCGAAAATGTGTGTGTTTTCATGGAATACCCCATATATACTTTATGGGGTCACAGACCCATATTTCCAAGCAAGGGGTGTCGGCTTACCGGCCACAAACATTTTTTGTATTTTTTTTTTTTTTTTGCGTTTTAAAAAAAAATCTTTACAAACTCTTTTGCGAAAAAAACCTATGTTCTTAAACCAGGACACAAAAACTTGTTGGAATTTCCATTGCGTTTTAAAGTAAAAAAATTTATTAAAAATGGAAAAGTCTGGGAAAATGTGATGAGTTCTGTTACATGTCAGAAAATATTAAAAAAATATAAAAACTCGATTTTGGTCCGAAAATGCTAATCAGCATCTGTAGAAAAAAATCGAAGATCAGAATATTTGAACTAAAATCGCGTTTTTATATTTTTTTAATATTTTTTAGAAAACACACTTAACATTTTCCAAATTTTGAGATTAATTTGAATAAAAAAATAATTTTCGAGTTAAAAAATCAGCATCTGTGAACCAAAATTGCGGTTTTGGATTTTTTCAAATATTTTTCCAATAAAGTACGCACAGTTTCCAAATTTTTAAGCCGGATTTGGTCAAAAAATTCGGACATGAATTTTGGTCGAAATACGTAATTTTTTTCAACTTTGACCGCTGGTTGCCGACTGAAGATGACCTTGCTAAATATTTTCATAAATTTTCCCACAATCCACTTTAATGTGGCCATCGTTTGGCAGGTATAACAACTTGAAATATGAAAATTTAAATTTGAAGGGACGCCCTAATCTACATGCAGCCAAAGTTGCCGTTATAAATAGTAAATGCCATGTAAACTCAAAATAATACATTCCCTAGTCAAAAAGTTTTGATATAATAATAAATAATTTGATACAATCATATTAAAATATATATATGAGGCATTCCACACCAAATGTCCCGCTACAGAAAAACATGTGTCACGTAAATTTCTGAATAGGTTGTTTGGATAGCCCTATATGAAACTAAGAAAATTGCGTTTTTGGTTTTTCTAATTTTCAAAAACTGGGCTTAGAAGGCATGGTCAAATATTGGAAAAATGGTCAAATTTGTGGCGAGTTGCCTTTTAAATATTTATCACATTAAGGCTGGACTACTCAATGCTCCGTTATAAAATAACTCTCCGTTAAATTTAACTTTTTCATACAAATTTTGGCATAAGGCTCCGTTAAATCGGCAGTTAGCAGCTAACTTTTTATTGAGTAATCCGCCATAAAACGGAATGCACCACAATTTCAAAAATTAACATTCTTATATAGTTTTGTACACTCAAAAAAAAAACTGTAATGTTAGCAAAAAAAGCTTGTAAACCTACAAGAAAATTTGCTGATTTTGAACCCACAATTTTTTTGCTAAAGTTAGCAAAAATGTTTTGCCAATAATTTGTTAACTATTTTTTTTTTCTTTTGAACTTAGTTCATACCCGAGTAAAAATTTTTATATGATGCAATATATATTGATATGTAATACAATATATAATTAAACGCAATTTGATCCGAAAAATGGTGGATGTTTTTGCATTAAAAAAGATCAATTTGTATAAAATATGATTTGATTTCATCCGAGTTTTGACCATACATTGCCATATATTGGTGGATCAAATTAGATCTAATTGCATAAAAACATATAAAATCCTGGTGTTTTTTGGTTTGGGTAGAGAAACACCACAGGTCAACGATACATTCACCAAACATATAATTTTCTAAAACAAAAAAATGTTTGGGTACGCTTCGAACCAGATAGGTGATATACATAACCTTAACAAGGAAATGTTTAGGAACATTTTAAAAAGTTTTTTATACTTTGCCTAAAAAACTTAGAAAATTGTTGGTTAATTAGAAACATGTAAAGTTATACATATATCGAACAGAATAAGCTATATATAATTTTATGTTAAATTATACAGAAAAACTAATTTTGTATTGACCCTCATATAATTTTATATAATTTTATCAACCGCACATCTTTTAATCCGAATCATGATTAAATTATATATAACTACATATGACTGCATTTAAAAAATTTAGAAAAGATCTCAGCGATGTATAATCATATATGATTTATTATGTTTGTATCAAGTTATATATTGTTATATATGTTTATTTTTACTCGGGTACACATCTGAGGACCCCATTGGCTTCGGACCCGATAGGTCCAGACCCCGATGGGCCTAGACCTAGTTGGGTTCCTTAAAAATCGTCATAGTTTTTGATCCAAAATTTGTGTCCGTTTCGCTCTACCTTGCTTAGTTTTTGAGATACGTGATTATAGGGGACCACTGGGGTCTTGAGAATTAAAAAACTTGACAACTTCAAAAATATTACTTGGAGAGCATCTTGTTCTACGTGTTGAGAGCTACAAAAATGGTTTTGGACTTTTTGTTGTGTCGGCAATATTTACCGAGATATGAGCATTTTAAAATTTTCGAGAATGCTAACTTTTTTGGATCCAAAGTTAGGACCCATTAAGGTCCACACATGTGAAGAGGGCCGGCGTTACTACGGCAAGCTTGAGAACCAAAAATGGCCTCCATTTTGCTCTATCTGTCATAGTTTCCGAGATAGCGCCATTTTAAGTTTTCTGAAAATAAAAAAAAATTTACCATTTATTTTGCTAATATTAGCAAAAAAGCTTGTAAAAATTTGGTCAACTCAATTTTAAATCTAGCAAAAAAAATTAGTTAAAATTTTGTTTAAAATTGCTAATGCGCTAAATGAAGTTTACAAGATATTTTTGCTAACATGCTAATCTCAACTAAACATTTGCTAAAAGTTAGCTAACCAGCATTAGCAAAACAAATTAGTAAATCTACTAATGTATTAATTTGAGTGTATAGGCTATCGAATTTTTTTTTCGAAAATTTTCAGAACCTGTTCTGAAATGTTCCATTTTTTAAAAGTCAATTTTTCAAAAATCCGGCCACTTTTTTATACCCTCCAACCACAGTATGGGGGTATACTCACTTTGTCATTCCGTTTGTAACGCATCGAAATATCGTTCGGGGACCCCATAAAGTATATACAGTGACGTGCAAAAGTGTAACAGGGTTCACATTGCTTAGATAATCTGCTCTATATTTTAAACTACACAAGATAAAGTATTGAAGTTTTTTGATAATTTTATTAGTTAATTGATTAGAATTTATAAACATTATCGAAATATGCTGTAAAATTTTTTATAAAAAAAATATAGTAAAAATTCCATAAAAAGGCAAGTGTTACATTATTGCACTCATGATTTTTCTACATAAATCTTTAGGACAACTTTTATATTTCGCGCATATAGACCCGGATTTTGCAATTTTTTTATAAAACTTAATAAATAACATAAAAATAATTCATTTCTTGAAAAGAAATTTTGGCTAAACATTTTTTTTAACTCAAAAGTCCGTCCTTTTAACGATTTTAGGAGAGCCACACGTATTACTCAAGCTTAGAATATACAGACATTATTTTTTTGGAATGGCGTTTATATCCAGCGATAGTAGAGCCCATTTATAATCAAATTCATAAGTGGTTTGTTTATTTTACAATTAATACAATTTTTTTATTGGGTACTCAATTTGGGTTTTTGGCGGAATTTCAAATATTTTTGCAGATATTCAACATTTTTCGGATGAATACGAGCCAATTCTGGCCGATGATGTTTTTTCTATATTCGGTCTTAAATATATCGTCAATTAAAATCATAAGTAGATTGACAATATTGTTATAAAGAATGTAGTTATTATTAAATCCCTATTTAAAATTATTGTTTGGGGTACCAAAATTGAATTAGTGAATTTCGTCCAATGATAAGAGCAGCAAAAGACTTTTATTTATTAAACATTATTTATTTTTGTTCTTTCTGAAAAAATTAACTCCAAAGATTGCGTTCTGATTCGATAATTTGACACTATGGCACTACCCCGAGGATAATGTCCAAAACCACGAAATGTGATAGTGGTTTTAAATGGCATAAACCCATTCTTAACAAAATTTATGATCAACTGGTGATATAACTTGTTGATTTATTTACGGCTGAATTAAGAAAACACTTTTTGAGGCAAAATTGGCCTTTATTCAGCCGAAAAATGTCGAATTTCGGCAAAAATATTTGAAATTCCTCCAGAAACCCAACCCCAGTACACAATAACTTTTTTTTACTAATTGCAAAAGCAACAATCCATTTACGAAATTTTTTATAAATGGTCTCTATTATCGCCTGATATAAACACCATTCAAAAAAAATAATTTCTGCAAATTCTTAGCTTGATAAATATGCGTGGTTCCCCAAAAAACGTAAAAAGGACGGACTTTTGAGTTAAAAATAATGTTTACCCAAAATTTCTTTTCAACAAATGAATTATTTTTATGTTATTTATTAAGTTTTATAAAAAAATTGCAAAATCCGGGTCTATATGCGCGAAATATAAAAGTTGTCCTAAAGATTTATGTAGAAAAATCATGAGTGCAATAATGTAACACTTGCCTTTTTATGGAATTTTTACTATATTTTTTTTATAAAAAATTTTACAGCATATTTCGATAATGTTTATAAATTCTGATCAATTAACTAATAAAATTATCAAAAAACTTCAATACTTTATCTTGTGTAGTTTAAAATATATAGCAGATTATCTAAGCAATGTGAACCCTGTTACACTTTTGCTCGTCACTGTATATTATTGATCCATTATCGATTCTAAGACATTCTGTGAATGTCCGTCCGTCCGTCCGTCTGTCTGTAGATGGCACGATACAGTCCAAAATATGTTCAGATCTAATTATATGAAAGATTTAAAATGGCTCCATTTTCTTATCTGAGGTTATACATAAATATACATGACTTTATATAATTATTTAAATCCACATTTATTTATATAAAATAAGATCAACTGGATTTATTTGGATGTGACCAAAATTCGGATCTTATTGTATCTTGTTATATTTGTGTGTCTAAAATAATACAATTAGACAATTATTTAATACAACTTGATAGAGCCAATTTTGAGATCAAATTAGATCTTCCAATTTTTTTTTTACTCGGGTTAGCAGATTTACTATTTTTTTTAGTGCTAGCAAGCTTACCTTTAGCAAATTTTTAGTTGAGATTAGCATGTTAGCAAAAATATCTTGTAAACTTCATTTAGCGTATTAGCAATTTTAAACAAAATTTGAACTAATTTTTTTTGCTAAATTTAAAATTGAGTTGACCAAATTTTTACAAGCTTTTTTGCTAACATTAGTAAAAATAAATTGTAAATTTAAGCCAGATGGAGCAAAATGGAGTCCATTTTTGGTTCTCGGGCTCTCCATAGTATCGCCGGTCCTCTTCACATGTGTGGACCCTAATGGGTCCTAACTTTGGATCCGAAAAAGTTAGCATTCCCGAAAATTTTAAAATGCTCATATCTCAGTAAATATTGCCGACACAATAAAAAGTCCAAAACCAATTTTGTAGCTCTCAACACGTAGAACAAGATGCTCTCCGAGTAATATTTTTGAAGTTATCGAGTTTTTTAATTCTTAAACCCCAGTGGTCCCCTAAAATCACGTATCTCAAAAACTAACCAAGGTAGAGCGAAACGGACACAAATTTTGGGTAAAAAACTATGACGATTTTTAAGAAACCCAAATAGGTCTAGGCCCATCGGGGTCTGGACCAATCGGGTCCGAACCCAATGGGGTCCTCAAATGTGTATGAACTAAGTTAAAATAAAAAAAATAAAAAAAATAAAATAAAAAATTCAGTTAACTAATTTTTGGCAAAACATTTTTGCTAATTTTATCAAAAAAATGTTGGGTTCAAAATCAGCAAATTTTCCTGTAGGTTTACTAGCTTCTTTTGCTAACTTTACAGTTTTTTTCTTTTGTGTGTAGTTAAGGGTTAAACCGTCAAATTTTATTCTTGAAGGAATCCAAAAAGTCCCTCCTTCATTCTTCATTTTTAAAGTAAATAGCTTTGAGTCTCATATTTTTTTAGTTTTATGCCCCTATTCTAAAAAATTGGTCATCTATAATAAATGACAAAATTATAATAAAATTAAGGTGAGAGACAATTATTCAAATTTTGGTATTCTTGAAAAATTTGTCATAGAAAAACCATGACAAATTTGTTATGATATAAGAACCACATAACAAGCAATATTTTGTTTGTTATTTAAATATTTTTTAAAAAATTTATTGAATAAGAATGTCCATAGAATGAATATTAATAATAGTGGATAGGAGGCCAAAATTAGAAAGCCGGGTGGTACTGAAAAGCCTTAACAGCAAATCTGATCCATTTTCTGTGGATGAGAGGACGTTTAGGAGGCATTTCAGATTTCTTCGTTCCCTTTGTCTTGAACTTATTAAAAATATAGAAATTCTCTATTTTTTACCAAGGGTTTATGGAAAACAAATACATATTTATTTCAGGTTCATACATGAAGGAGGAGGAGAAGATATAATTATAGCGAATTGTGGGAATGGTTTGTGATTAGGGAGTAGACCACCCAAAAAATGTATGGGATTTGCAAAAGTATTTTTTTGTTCGCTCCACCGGCAGTTTCTGATAGATTGGCCATAAAAAATAATATCTGCGCAAGAACTGGATCTCTCGGTTGCATACAGGCCAGTCGATTTGAACTTTTGACCCCAAAAGTGACCTAAAAGCACTACAAAGCTTTTAAGTGCCATAACTCTTAAAATATGCGTTTTTCCAAAAAATACTATATAAGTTTTATTTTGCAAAATAAGAAAGCAAACATTTCCTTCATACAAATTTTTAGCCTAAGTCTAAGACATCGTGGTGTTTTTGGCGGTTAAAATAAAAATTTATGTGAAGACTTCATTTAAAACGACCCTCGTTAAAATTTGGACGGAGACTCAAATAGTCGGTATCCATTTTTTTGTAGAGTAAGATATGTAGTTTTCATAAACCAATTACATTTGGAATTTATATGGGTAATTTCATTACATACGAGGCCAAAGCTGACTTTGAAGTTCAGATTTTTCAAATGCTGTATACAAATTTGTGAAATTACTTTATTTTAAACGACCCTCGTTAAAATTTTAGTGGATACAATCGGTTTCCATGATTTTGAAGAGTTAGATGTGTACTTTTTGGGAAATATTTGGGGAATTCCAGGCCAAATCACTCACTTTTAGACCCGACCCCCTTCGATAAATTTTTTTGGATATATTTTAGTACGTATTAAATGCAACTTTCACTCAAATTTTCAGACTTTTATACCAAGTTGGTGTTGAGTAATCAATTTTTTAGAATGGCGTTTAAAAAAATAAAAAATAAAAAATTTAAATTTTCCATTAATTTTGACCAGTAAAAAATATAGATATCTTACAATAAGTTGGACGACGTTTTGTTGGTATTTAAATGTAGTTTTAGAAAAAAAAATATTTAAAAATTATTCGAATTAATTATCACTTATTTTTTAAAGTATAAAATTAAAATCGAATTTTTGAAAAAGTCCGAAACCTTCGATTTTTTTTTAAAGTCTAAAAATTCTACTCTAAATTACACAATTTTTAATCCATAATTCGAGATGTGAGCACAATTAGTTCTATTTTTTCAAATTTTGAAAATTGCAGTTTTTTTTTTAGACTCTGGTATATTTTATATGGTGCTCCAAAATAATTAAATTGGAAGACATTAACCATAACTTACCCTAGATACATTCATTTGTTGGTACAAAAATAGGTCTCATAAAAATTTATGTTTTTTGGACATGGGTAAGGCGTCCCGCATCGGCCTTGAATTTTAAAAAACTGATTACAAGGAAAAATATTATTTTTTTCTGTTTTCTCATTTTTTTATATTTTAAGTTAAATTTGAATTCAGGTGGTTAAAGAATTTTGATTTGGAGTAAAATGCCTCTCTAATAAAAACTAAAATCGGTTGAAAATCAGCCAAGTTATTAAAACTTCCCCAGGCATCTAACGTGTGGCATACCACTTGAATACAATCCGAATCATGAAATTCATTGAAATTTTCTACTGTAATAACATTTTTTTATTCTTCAAGTTCAAAAGTAATAAGATGCCAAGTATTTTTCATATAGTATTTTGCTAACATGTTTTCAATTAATGCTAAAAATGCCTGTACTTTTCAACACTTGTTTAAAATCTGCATTTTTAACTCTTCAAAATTATGGAAACCGATTGTAATCCATTAAAATTTTAACGAGGGTCGTTTAAAATAAAGTAATTTTATAAATTTGTATACAGCATTTGGATAATCAAAACTTCAAAGTCAGCTTTGGGCTCTTCTGTAATGAAATTACCCATATAAATTCCAAATAATTGGTTTATGAAAACTACATATCTTACTCTACAAAATAATGGATACCGACTATTTGAGTCTCCGTCCAAATTTTAAAGAGGGTCGTTTTAAATGAAGTCTTCACATAAATTTTTATTTTAACCGCCAAAAACACCACGATGTCTTAGACTTAGGCCAAAAATTTGTATGAAAGAAATGTTTGCTTTCTTATTCTGCAAAATAAAACTTATATAGTATTTTTTGGAAAAACGTATATGTTAAGAGTTATGGCTCTTAAAAGCTTTGTAGTGCTTTTAGGTCACTTTTGGGGTCAAAAGTTCAAATCGACTGGCCTGTATGCAACCGAGAGATCCAGTTCTTGCACAGATATTATTTTTTATGGCCAATCTATCAGAAACTGCCGGTGGAGCGAACAAAAGAATACTTTTGCAAATTTGGGTGGTCTATTAGGGAGGGTAACTAAGAGCATACGGAGTGTGTATTCCGTAGCACTCGGTCATTGTGATAGCGGACGGGGAGGCCTTTTCATTAAGGTCCTTTTCCATGGAAATAAATTCCAACTTGAGGAGCAATTTATTGCACCCATATTGCAATAATAGCAATTCTAATCTAAACGAATTTTGTTTTATTTTTTTATTTATTTTTTATTTTTTGACAAATAAAAACGTTTACCACATTGAGGTGAATTTAATTATTATTTTTTTGTCATTATGGGCATAGAATACCAAAACAAATCTATAGCAAAAATTATAACAGAAAATATAACAACATTCTATAACAAAAAATTTTGTTATATTTTTATAGAATAGGCCCATTAGTCAAATTCTCGTTTGGTGCGGGAACTTTTTTTACGGCAGCGAAAATGTAAAATTACGATTCTTAATATTTTTTTTGTGTTCTTTTTGGCTAGGGCAGGTAAAATTTAACATTCGTGTTCATATATGAGGCATTCCACACCAAATGTCCAGCGAAAAAAAAACACGTGTACCATAAACTTCTGAATAGCTTGTATGGATAGCCCTATATGGAACTTAGAAAATTGCGTTTTCGGTTTTTCAATTTTTCAAAAACTGGGCTTAGGAGGCGTGGTCAAATATTGGAAAAATGGTCAAATTTGTGGCGAGTTGCCTTGATTAAATATTTATCACATTAAAACGGAATGCACCACAATCTTAAAAATTTACATTCTTATATAGTTTCGTATGGGCTATCGAATAAATTTTTTTTCCTTGAAAAATTTTCAGAACCCGTTCTGAAATTTTCCATTTTTTAAAAAAGTCAATTTATCGAAAATCCAGCCACTTTTTTTCTTTTTTTTAATTTTTTTTTTAAGTTTAGATTAATTGCATGAATATTGCTCATTCGACACGTTAAAACAAGAAAATACAAGCAAATTACAAAATTGTTATGAAATTTAAAATTCAAATGCGATTTTCTCGAATAAAACGAAAAACACATTTCTGATTTTTTTTGTGTGGATGGACAAACATCTAAACTTTAAAAAAAAATTAAAAAAAAGAAAAAAAGTGGCCGGATTTTTGATAAATTGACTTTTTTAACAAATGGAAAATTTCTGAACGGGTTCTGAAAATTTTCTAAAGAAAAAAAAATTTTATTCGATAGCCCATACAAAACTATATAAGAATGTAAATTTTTAAGATTGTGGTGCATTCCGTTTTAATGTGATAAATATTTAATCAATGCAACTCGCCACAAATTTTACCATTTTTCCAATATTTGACTACGCCTTCTAAGCCCAGTTTTTGAAAATTAGAAAAACCAAAAACGCAATTTTCTTAGTTCCATATAGGGCTATCCAAACAACCTATTCAGAAATTTACGGGACACATGTTTTTCTGTAGCGGGACATTTGGTGTGGAATGCTTCATATCAAACATTTCTGATACCCAAGCAACACTGCAATCGCTGTCTTCATGGGTGTTTAAATCAAAAATGATTCTGGAGTGTTTAAATACCCTATAACAGCTTGCTGTGCAAAACACAATTACCCTATTTTGTGTCCCTTGTCACAGATGTTTCGAGGGTAATGAGATAGCGGATAAGCATGTTAGGAATGCCTGCGCTACTCCTATTATCGGACCCAAAACCTATTGTAAGGTGAACTGCTCCACCTTTACGACCATGGTTAGGGTTTTGTCAAAGTTTGTTCTTGCCTTAACTTATGGAAGAATTCAGGGGGTCTACGACAATCTAAAGCACTTATCGGGCCACTAACATATCGAAGTATTATTTATCAAACCAAAAGTGACATTAGGTTACGGACAGTTTTTCTTACTGGACATTATTAAGTAAATTATCACTTGCGCTTTGTCTGAAAGAAGTGAATGCAATTTGTAGGATCAAAAGACGGTTTGTTGACAGAAAATTGCTTAATTCTGAATATATAACGCTGGCTCTGTTCTTATGTTCATCCTATGTTCTTATGTTCATCAGAAACATTGAACAGAGTTTAATTTAAAATTTATAGATCTTGGCAGAAAACCCTATTAGGGCCACAGCTCCGGCCGTAAGGGCTAGATCTCCCCTTGAATAAATAAAAAAAGTATAATCCTGATATGCTAATTAAATATAACGATAATTTTCCATAATAAATAAATTATTATTAAAATATGTAAAGGTTTCATTTAAAATAATATATCTACTGACGTATAGAACAAAAAAAAAACACAACAAGTACACACAAACTAACATACAAAAAACTGCATTCACATCATATTTTCTTTATAACCTTTGAACTTTTAACAATAAAAAAAAGTGCTTGTTCGATGAGTTTGTAATAAATGCACATACAGCATTTACAATTTTCTTAAAGTGATAGTATTGAAAAAAAAAACACAATAAATTCATGTATAAACAAAAAAACCTCCTGCTTGCAATAAAAAAAAAAGATGAAGGAAAAACAAAACAAATTCAATATTTTTAATTAAAATCAGATTTCCACCTCTTTTTTACTGCCACCACCAATGTTTATTAAAAACACTCTATTGATTTCATTTCCTCCTTTTTATGTTCTGTTTTTATCCTGTAGTTTTTCAAACTAAGTAGATTCTATTTTATTATTATTATTTTACTCGTACATAAATACATGCAGACATCAATATTTTTTTACATTTTCATATTTAAATGCTTTCAAAGATGCAAAATCAAACAAAAACCGCATTTAATAAAAGAATATTATTATTTTTAACACCCATTCACACATTGCATAGTCTAAGCAAAATGAAAAACAAATTGTAAATAGAATTATTTTTTTTTATTTGAAATTTAAATATTTTTTATTGAAATAAGATTAAAATTCTTGAAAACAAATTTATTTTGATTTTTGGAAATTTAATTAATTGTATTATTTTTTTTTCTAAATTGCTTAGTTTTTTTTTTTTGTTTTGTTAGATAAATGTTGTATAATTAAACTTTAAGAAACATAATTTTAAAAAACCAACAAAATTTTAATAAATTTTAGAAAAAATTGCATTTAAGTGTGTGTCTGGTAACACTGTGCAACAATTTGAAGGTCATGGTCTGGGGGGTGGACCAAACCAAGACAGAATGATAGTATTTGGTTAGTATAGTAAAACCTCCATAGGGTTTGGCGCTGTGTGGGTACAGTCAATTTTTATGGCCCACTGAAATTTTTATTTTTTTCCCAAAGGGGTTTGAGAAAATTCGATAAAAATGAAGTTTATATTAATCTGAGCCTTAAATTGAACTCAGATGGTTTCAGTAGAATTTTATGGGGATTATATTTCTAGAATATATTAACCCTCTATCTGCCCTGTTTTTGGGTCATTTTAGTCCTTTTTTCAAGAAATGACTCAAAAGTCTCATAGGATATACGTTTAAAGGGTTAATATATTCTACGAATATTTTGTTCATCAAATTTCACTTGGGGTCTTCACTGGTGGAAAGTTCGACCGGTCTACAGAAAATGCCTAAAAATTTAAAATTGTAAAGTCTAATTAATTTTTCATATTTATGGCAGAAACTGTTTACGATTGTAAGCAACAAATATAGGATATTAGTCTGGGGGTTGGACCCTTCCAACTGAGGATGATAGTATTTGGTTAGTATAGTAAAACCCCCAAAGGGTTTGGCACTGTGTGGGTACAGTCAATTTTTATGGCCCACTAAAATTTTTATTTTTCCCCAAAGGGGTTTGAGAAAACTTGAGAAAAATAAAGTTTATATTAATCTGAGCCTAAAATTGAATATCTCCAGTAGAATTTGATGGAGATTATTTTTCTAGAATATATTAACCCTCTATCTGCCTTGCTTTTGGGTAATTTTAGTCCTTATTTTAAGGAAGGACTTAAAAATCTACTAAGATATGAGTTTAAAGGGTTAAAATGTTCTAGGATTATATTTTGCATCAAATTTCACTAGGGGTCTTCACAGGCGGAAAGTTAAACCGGTCTGTAGAAAATGCCAAAAAAATTAAAATTGTAAGGTCTTATTAATTTTTGATATATATGCCGGAAACTGTTTAAGATTATATGCAACAAATATCGGATAATGGTCTGGGGGTGGACGCTTCCAGCACAGGATGACAGTATTTGGTTAGTGCAGTAAAATCCCAAGAGGGCTTGGCGCTGGGTGGGTATAATAGGTTTTTATGGCCCACTGATTTGTTGTTTTATTTGTCAAAAGAGGTTTAAAAAACGAAAAAAATAATATTTATGTTACTCTGAACCTAAAATTTAACTCACATGTCTTCAGTAGAGTTTAATAGGTACATTTTTTCTAGAATGCATTTAACTTCTATCTCCACTTTTTGAGTCATTTTAGTCCTTTTGTTAAGAAATGACAAAAAAGTTTTCTTAGATTTGCAAAAGGATTTGACAAATGTTTTTTCATCCAATTTTAATAGGGATCTTTAAAGACAGAACGTATTGCCAGCTTACCAAAAACACCAAAAAAGGGACACTAGTTTTATTAGCCCTTTGGGTGACTTAAATATGAAAAATATTTAAGTCACCTAAAGGGCTTGGCGCTGTGTGTTGTAAAACCCTTTTAAAGAAAATCTAAGGAGACTTTTTTGTCATTTCTTAACAAAAGGACTAAAATGACCCAAAAAGTTGAGATCGAGGGTTAATGAATTGTAGAAAAATTATACCTAATAAATTGTACTGAAGACACCTGAGTTCAATTTTAGGCTCAGAGTAACGTAAGCATTTGTTTTTTCGTTTGTATAAACCTCTTTGGACAAATAAAACAAAAAATCAGTGGGCCATAAAAACCTACTGTACCCACCCAGCGCCAAGCCCTTTGGGGATTTTTTTGCACTAACCAAATACTGTCATCCTGTGCTAGAAGGGTCCACCCCCCAGACAATTATCCTATATTTGTTGCATACATTCGTAAGCAGTTTCCAGCATATATATCAAAAATTAATAAGACTTTACAATTTTTAATTTTTAGACATTTTCTACAGACCGGTTTAACTTTCCGCCTGTGAAGACCCCTATTGAAATTTGATGAACAAAATATTCCTAGAATATTTTAACCCTTTAAACGCATATCTTAGTAGACTTTTAAGTCATTCCTTAAAAAATGGACTAAAATGACCCAAAAATAAGGCAGATAGAGGGTTAATATATTCTAGAAAAATAATCCCCATAAAATTCTACTGAAACCATCTGAGTTCAATTTAAGGCTCAGATTAATATAAACTTCATTTTTATCGAATTTTCTCAAACCCCTTTGGGAAAAAAATAAAAATTTCAGTGGGCCATAAAAATTGACTGTACCCACACAGCGCCAAAACCTTTGGGGGTTTTACTATACTAACCAAATACTATCATTCTGTCTTGGTTTGGTTCACCCCCCAATTTCACTGTTGCACAGTGTAATTTGTGGTAAATACTTTCACTAGTCACAATTGGTGCAGCAATTGCAATTGTTCTAAAACAGTGATCAAATTTCGACACTTACAGTGGATCACACCCTAAATGCTCAAATAGTTAATAGGTTTCTTTGTTTAGCTGACATGTGCATGAATGCATTTAAAACTCGTTTATCATTCCATTCTTCCCGTTTAAAACGAATAAAAAATTGCAAGCAAAGAGCTTGGCTAAATTTTACTTTATTCAGCAAATTTTTTTTAATTTTTAAAAAAGTTTTTAGCATTTTTATAAAAAATTTTGAAATTTTTTTTTTTTTTGACAACTTACAAAATTTATTTATTTTTGTTTAGAACTTTTTTTAAAAAAAATTGTTTGTACAAAAAAAAAATTACCAAAAAAAAAAAATAAATTTAATTTGAAAATTGTCTAAATGAATTTTAAAATTGTCCAAATGTATTTAAAATTATGCAAATGTATTTTGAAATTGGCCAAATATATTTTAAAATTGTCCAAATTAATTTTAAAATTGTCCAAATATATTTTAAAATTCTCCAAATTAATTATAAAATTGTCTAAATGTATTTTAAAATTGTCCAAATGTTTTTTTTTAAATTGTCTGAATGTAGTATTAAATTTTGCAAATGTATTTTGAAAATTTCTAAATGTAAAATTTTCCAACAGTATTTTCAAAATTGTCCAAATGTATTTTGAAATTTTACAAATGTGTTTTAACAATTTCCAAATGTATTTTAAAATTGTCCATAAGTATTTTAAAAATTTCGAAATGTATTTTAATACTGTCCAATTGTATTTTAAAATTTTCCAAATGTATTTTCAAATATTCTACTTATTTGGACATTTGGAAATTATTAAAATAAATTTGGAAAATCTTAAAATTACTTTGACAACTTTGACAAAACATTTGGACAATTTTCAAATACATTTGGAAATTTTTCAAATACATTTGGAAATTTTTCAAATACATTTGGAAAATTTTACATTTGGACAATTTTAAACTACATTTGGATAATTATAAAATACATTTGTACAGTTTTAAAATAGATTTGGACAATTTTAAAATTAATTTGGACAATTTTAAAGTATATTTGGGCAATTTTCAAATTCATTTGGATAATTTTAAAATATATTTGGACAATTTTAAAATTCATTTGGACAATTTTAAAATATATTTTGACAATAATGTTAAAATACATTTTGACAATTTTAAATTACATTTTGGCAATTTTAAAATATATTTGGACAATTTTAAAATAGATTTGGACAATTTTAAAATTAATTTGGACAATTTTAAATTATATTTGGACAATTTTAAAATTCATTTGGACAATTTTAAAAATATATTTGGACAATAATGTTAAAATACATTTGGACAATTTAGAAATATATTTGGAAAATTTTGAAATCCAATTGGAAATCGTGAAGTAACACATACATATTTTATTTTTTTTTTTTTAATTTATCCAACTTATAAAAGAAAGTGTTTTAATTTTTTAAAGTGTAATACACTTTTTTATAATTACAAGGTCTGGTATTGTTGCTAACTGTGTCTTGCACGAATGATATCTACAATCTACACTCAAAAAAATAAAACTGTAAAGGTAACAAAATTTTTTTTGTTAACTCGAGTTTACTGGCTTTTAGCAAATTTTTAGTTAAAATCAGCGTTTTAACTACTTTTTTTAGTTAAGTTCAATTTACGAAAATACTAGTTTTGTACAAATTTTGAATTAATTTTTTTTTGTTGACTTTAAAAATGAGTTTACGAATTTTTACTAATTAATTTGTTGATTTTTTGTAACACTTTTGTCAAGTGAAAAATTTTTAACATTTCTTGTGTAGCCTCCTATGCAAATCTCATTAGTCCTACTTAAGCTGAACTTAATGCTGTGAAAAAAATAAGAAAAAATAAGTGAAGTGTTAGTGTTTAAAACCAATATTTAACAAACTTAAAATTTTTTACAAAAAGTTTAGCTGAATTCAACTAATAAAAAATGTTACGAAATTTTCAGCTGAATTTTTAGTTAAAATTACGGTTTTTTTGCTACATTCATTCTACGAAAAGTTAACTAAATATTTTTTGTTAAATTAACTAGAAATTTAGTAGGTTCAAAATCAGGTGTTTTTTTAGTTAAATTTAACTAAATTTTTTGCTAACTTTACAGTTTTTTTTTTTTTTTTTGAACCATTTATGGTGTGAGCCACTGTAGGTTTAGCTACAGGCTATAAAAATTGAAAAACAACTTCGATTTTCTAACACAGTGTTTTACGGAAATTAAAAAAAAACTATCGACAAAAACCTTCATAGATTTTCATAAAATATGGTTTCCCCGTAAGGATTTTTAATTTTCAGAGAATTTTTGTAAAACAAAGCGGATATTTTAAACTTTTATAAAAAAAAAAATGATTTTAAAAGTCCCTTATGTTCCTGCAAGGACAAAAATTCAAATAATTCTAAGAAAAGTTTTTTTCGATTAAAAAAGGGCTTTTTTTAAAAGCTCATATCTTTCAAAGTACTTCTTAACAAAAATGATTTTTCATTATTAATAAAACATTACTTAATAACTAAAAATTAACAAAGCGGGGACCCGTCATTTAAATTTCCAGTGCACTTGTCAGCTATAAAGTATTTGCAAATCATGACCTTTTATAAGCATAATGCTCATGTTTTGAAGACAGTGATGCCACATATTGGCAAAATAACTGTAATACTATCAAATCAGTACAGCTAATTATGTTCATTAGGGCGGAGCGAAAAATCCTTTTTCACGAATTTCACTTTGGCACTTTGAGTGATTGGCAAAAATAGATGTCAAGAGGCATCCTAAAAAGGGGTGCCCCTCCAGCGCTGAAGATTCTACTTTTTTAAGCCAAAACATTTTTTAAAAAAATTGTCAAAAATTTTAATTTATCAGATCTTCTTGATTTTGGATTTAATGTGGTCTTATTAATCACATCGATTTAGATTTTAAATATCAGCTTTAAAGAATACCGCTTACCTCCAAAAATAACCGTTAAACAAAAAATACGACTTTCTTAAACGGCGTGTGCACCAATCTAAATTCCCAATAATTTAAACAATTAGTTTCAAAAACCATTTTTGTTTTAACGAATTTTGTTTTTTTTTAATGGTTTTGGAATCCCCTTTGGATTACCCTTTTCTCCAAGTCAGGAAGGAGAATGAAATATTTTTTTTTATATTATTGCAAAATTATCCAAAATTTCTCCAAAATTAATGCTAATTTTTTACCTTTGGTTTTTTACCAATTCCTGCACTAAATCCTTTTGGACTAAACCATTAGTACATTAGTTTAATTTTTAGTATGTTTTTTTAAGTGTTCCAAAAGGCTTAAAATACTTTTTAGTACTCTATACTCCAAATTTGTTCATATTCGCTGTTGAAAATGCAAAAAAAACTATTTTTGCTATTTTTAAAGCCTGCAGAGCAGCCATTGGGTGGAATAGAAGTCTTGTATAAACCGTAAAAGTATAATTGAACTATGGTTCCCTAAACCGGACAACAATTTTGAAGTTGTTGGATTATTATTGGCCAAACATGTATTTAAAAAAAACTGTGAAAAAAGGCTCTTTAACAAAAATCGAATGATCAATCTGTACTTTGCTGAGCTCAAAATTAAGGCAAAAGTTCATTCTTACTAATAGACTTTTATTAAACCCATTCAAGATATCTTCTGGTTTATACGAAACATTACACAGTTTTTTTTTTCTTTCGTTAAGAAATATAAAAAAACTAAGGAAAACTTTTTAAAAATCGTAATTTTAACAGCATCGTTTTAAACGCAGTAATTTAAAAAAAAATTGGAGACCAAAGCCCAATTCTACTTTTGCGCTTTATACAACTTTTTTATTCCATCGAATTACTGCTGTGCAGGTTTCAAAAAATTCGAAAATCGCCATTTTCGCATTTTTAACCGTTAATTAATAAAATCCAAGACGTAATGAAAAATTTAGAGAACAGATTTGGAATCAGGAGATCAAAGACTACTAAAATTGCACATGTGTTATTTAATAAGAAAAATATTAAATAATTTCAGAGTATTAGGGATCATTTTCGCAAAAATGATTATCAATTGCTTTTTTCTTAGTATTCGAAAAAGTACTTTTATGGTTAAACTCTAGTACCATTTGAAAGTTCAGATTTTTTATCTATACCAGACACATAGAGTAAAGAATAATATCAGAGATTTTGATAGGCCCCAAAATAATATGTCACTTTATATAAATTGGTTCTCTTAATGTTTAAGAGAGTTTTTACATGCAATAGCATAGGCAACACTAAGAGAACCAACTTTTTGAGAGAGGAAATTAAATGGTAGCCAACCAACCTGATACCCACTGACCAGACACACATACAGTCAAACTGCTTTGCATTATCGAAATTCATATTGAATTCTCGTCATCATTAATTATGTTCTCTAAAGCTTTACATTTTGTTCGTTTATCAATTTTTATTTTCAATTCATTTTAGTTTTCGCTTATATAGAAAATTTCAAAATTTCTGTGATTTATTAGTTTCTTGTTCATTTTTTTTCTTTCCACATTTGTTACAAAAAATCCGCTGGCTTTACCCGCAAAACTCCACTATTTAAACCATAACTAAAAATCTAAAATCACACTCAAAAACAAAAATTGAATTGGATACAACCTGTTGCAAAATCAACTCAAAAAAATTTCAAAATTTTCCCTACTACCCCCCCAAACTGCGATTGTTGTTTAAATTGTTAACACAAAAAATAATTGGATTTGTAATGGAAATTATTCGAAATTATTGCGCTGCCTTAACCTTATTCCTAATTTTTGTTTCAAAAACAAACCAAATCACAATTAAAATCAAACATCCATTGATTGATTTGACTTAATTGAATAGAATATGCCACCGTCGGCTATATGGCAAAACGAATTCAAATGCGAAAACAAAGATTTATGACGATTCAGAAGATGGCTGAACAAAAAAAGCAACAACAACTTGATGGGGTGCAACAGCCGCCCAATCCCAATCCAAATGCGGGGGTGGATCATGGTGGACATGGGCATGGTCATGGCCATCACAGCCATGGTCATCCTCATGTACCAAAACAAACAGTGAGTAACCGCCCAATTGGCTTTCAAAATATCCAACAAAATGTTGGTGCGCGCGGTTGCTCGATAGTGGGACCCTTGTTCCAGGAGGTGAGATTCAAGGTGCACGACCCGAAGGCCCATTCCAAAGGAGGGACCCTGGAGAATACGGTCAATGGAGGACGAGGCGGGCCGCCAGTAGGACCCCATGGCCCCGGACCCCAAGGCGGCGGAGGTGGTGGAGGCGGCGCTGGTGGCGGGGGAGGAGGCGGAGGTGGAGCACCGCCCGAAGGTGGTGATGCTGAGGCCGCAGTACCAGCACACTTATTACACCCGGGCAAGGTAAAAAAAGTAATTTTATGTCTACACTTGTGCACCCACAAAGAATAGAAACTTGACTAATCAATTATTTTTCTCTTTTTTTCTCTCTCTTTCATTTCTGCTCCACTTCATAAAAAATATTATATATTGTATTGAATAAAACTTGTATTTGAATGTGTGGAATATTGTTTTAATAATATTTTAATATGTTTAACCAAATATCTAGGACATTAATAAGCTTTTGGGTATAACACCCTCCGACATTGATAAATACTCACGCATAGTGTTTCCGGTGTGTTTTGTTTGCTTCAATCTCATGTACTGGATTATTTATCTACATGTCAGTGATGTGGTAGCCGATGATTTGGTCTTATTGGGTGAAGAGAAATAAACATTGTCATCAAACACACACACAATCATCATTCTCTCAACCATACTCACTCACACACACACATCATACACAAGCAATTACATATACAAAAGCAAACAGTCGTCAAGAATATGACAACAACAACAACAATATTTACTGCAGCTGCTACTACTACTACTACAATGAAAATCATAAAGTATCAACAAAACAACCAGCTCATTAAAATCTACTATAGAGGAAGCGGAAGACGAAAAAAGAAGCAGAAGCAGATTTAAAACACACTCATACACCAAAACACCCGCATTAGTTGTAGTTAAATGAAATTTAATACATATTAAATATAATTTTAGTAACAAAGAAAAAAATAAATAAAAACAGATTAATTATAATTTATTGTTTACTGTAGAAAAAAATTAAAACAAAAAAAAAATACTTATATACAATAAACAAACAAAAACACATGTTAATTACCATAATTAATACTAAAATAAAAAAAAAGAATAACAAATTGATGATAAAGAATGAGAAAAAAACAGAAAATTTTGAAAAAATAAAACAAATCAAAATTATATACTGACAATGTAGAACATTTTTAATGTCTAAGTCTAATAAAACACAAAAAAAACAAAAAAAAAAAATACAAAAATAACAACAAAAAATCGAAGACTTAAATTAAACTTAAAAATAGTAATTAAAAAAAAATACGAAACAAATTTAAGTAAAATTTAAAAAAAAATAAAAACCTGATGCTTTTTTAAAGTTTGATTTTTTAAATTATCTGGCTTCCTTTTAAACATAAAAAAAAACAACTAATTACTCTACTCGAACTATTTACTACTAAAACATTTTAATCAAATCACATAATACTTATTAGTTTTGTTTTTATACATTTTATCTTAAATTCTGTATTGATTGCACACTTCACATGCCTACAATCATACATTTTGTTCTTTTTTAAAAAAACAATTTAAAAAAAAAAAACGTTAGTCTTCCTTACAATATTTAACTAAAATATAAAAATAAATGTTTTAATTTTATTTTTTTATTATTTATATTAAGTATAATTGTAAAAATCAAAATTGTAATAAATTTATAGTGGAGCATAAATGTTCCACTTTCCTAAACAAACACAAATTAAGACCTACAGCTTTGATGGTTCTTGAAATATGGAGCCTCGAAAAGTGGACAAACCGGTAAAAACTCACTGAAGTGGTCAAGCACAAATAATTATATCTTCTTAAGTTTTCAACTTACTAGCTCGCTACTAGTACCAGTAAAACGGAATTAAAAGCACCTTTAATCCAATAATTAGCTTAATTTTTTTTTTTTTTGCGAAAGGTCAGAGGTCATTATTACATTACTTAATGTTTGGGAATCTCAAAAAGTGAAATTTTTAAAATTTTTAAAAACAAGTGAGAGTGTTACATTCGGCTGTGCCAAATCTTTTATATCCTCCAAAATGTAAAAAAAAATGCAGGGGCGTCTTGTTTTTTTTTTTGTCGGGGGGGGGAGTTGGTGGTAGACGTTAGGGGGCATCTTCCCCTTGCGATTTTGAACTTCTTCTGAGATAAGAATGTTGCATTTGCTTAGCAAAAGTACAAAAAAACCTGCAAAAAATGCGGTTTTTCTTAGGTTGGTGTAGTTCTCCAAGGGGAACTTTTTTCCCCTTGGTCCGATTTTGCCCATTTCCGAAATTGACCTGCCTAGGAATATAAGACATATTCGTGCCAAACTTCGGAAGTCTAGCTCTTTTATTTTAGACTGTATCGTGTCCTCTACAGACGGACAGACGGACGGACGGACATCGCTAGAATGTCTTAGAATCGATCACTGATCAATAAAATATATACTTTATGGGGTCCTAGACCGATATTTCGATGCGTTACACACGGAATGACAAAGTGAGTATAAGTGAGTGGTTGGAGGGTATAAAAATATATGTTAATGCTGAAAGTCTTCTCTGCATTTTTTTACAAACAATTTAAGTGAGCTGTTATTTTAAAGCTGCTCTCATTACTTTTCGAATAGTACCATTGCCGACGTTCTAAGTTTAAAACTTAAAAAGATATACCCAACTCTGCTACACTCAAAAAAAAAATATTGTAAAACTAGCAAAAAAAATGGTTAAAATTAGCAAAAAAAACTGTAGTTTTGGACGTTGCAAAAATTTTGGTAATATTAGCAAAACCATTTTGCTAATCAAAAAATTAGGAAAAAAATGGTAAAATTACAAGAATACCATTTTATTTTTGTAAAAAATCAACCTTGTAAAATTATCAAAAAATATGGTAAAATTACCAAAAAAAAATGGTAAAATTGAAATAGATAAAAAAAATTTGTAATTTGGTAAAAAAAACTGTTTTATTTAGTAATTTTTTTTCTCTGATTAGTAGTTGATTTAAAATTTGGTGAATATACTAGAAATTTTTTTGCCTGTTTTTGAGCACCACATTCTTTAAATGTAGTAATAGCAGCATATTACTTCAGTTGTTGGATGATCTTCTTTTGCCTTCTTCTCAGCAGCTGTAGTTGCAGTAACTGGACTTCCAACAACATCAAAATCCAAAATGATTTTTTTTTTCACTTAAACACTATAAACAAAAAATTTAAAGAACAACACTTCACTTTTTTTATTTTTTTTTGCGTCATTTTTTTAGCTTAAGTAGAACAAATGAGATTTGCGTAGTAGTCTACACAAGAAATTTCTTACATTTTCAGGTAAAATTTGTAAAAAATTAACAATTTTTTTTCGAATTTTTAATTTTTTTCACATGTATTTAAAAAAAAATAAAAAAAAAACTTTTGGATATTGAAGATTAGATATCTAACTATGTGTTAAAATTTAAAAAAAATAATTTTTCAAAATTATTAACTTTTTATTAACAATTTAGGTGGCAAATTTTAAAAAATTTTTGTATAAAATTACCAAAAAATATGGTAAAATTAGCAAAAAATATGGTAAAAAATACTAAAAATTGTGTAGCCTATTTTTCAGCGCACATGCAGTTGATGGATGGCTACTTTGCTATGGTGTTGGCAGCATCATCAATCTGCAATGATTTTTTTCACACTAGAACACTTGAAACTATTTTTTTTTTTAAACTAAGAAAAAAAAAATAAAAAGTATTACCATTTCTTTAAGGAAAATACTAATATTTTTGCTAAAATTATAGTAAAATAAAAAAAAAAAACTAGCAAGAAAATATAGTAAAAATGCCAAAAAATTATTGTATTTTACCAATAGTAAATTGCCCAAAAAACTGTAAAAGTTAAATTTTTACAATTTTTTTTGCTAAAGTTTGGTTGAAGTAAATTACAACACCTTTTACTAATATTTTGACTAAGTTATTTTTTTGAGTGTAGACCACTTCTGTGAATTTTTAAAGATTTTTTTGTTTTTAAAGAGTAACAAGGAACCAATAAAGCTAGATTTCCAAAATTTTATATTTTTGTTAGTTTAGTAGGGTGCAATAAATAAACTAATGGTGTTTTCTTTTCTGAACAAAAAATTGTGCATTGTTAAAATGTGTACTTTTAAAATGTTGACATGGACCTGAAACGATGTGGCATTTTTTACACTCAGAATAGAGCACAAAAAATGCTGTTTTGTACGGAAATTTCCCTGATTTGCTGGTTCGATGGATGTGTTTTTCGCTTATAGTGCAACTCAGGTTCGAATACCGGCGATGACCATCACATATTTTTTTTTACATAATCATATATAATTATATATAATGTTATATAATTTAATCAAATTATATATAATTTTATATAAACTTTTTTACTCGGATGATAATCACATTTTTATAGTAGGAAATTTTGCAAATTATTTCGCATATATTACTTACATAAAAAACATTTCAAAAAAATAGTAAACTCAAGCCTGAATTCAATAACTTTTATTAACAAATTTCTTAATTGCTGATATATTTATTGCAATCCGAAGATCGAATTTTCAATTTCTAATTCTGCACATAGAAAAAATCAGTTGTTAAATTTCCGTATTTAGACTATTTGTTGAGAAAAATTTAATTGAAATAAATTAAATCTTTTATTAAAAAAAAAAAAAACAAATATTAATCATGTTAGCAATTGGGCCTTAAATAAGTATAATTTTTATAGTTACAATATTGAAAAATTTTTAATTGTTTAATTTAAACATTTATAATTAATATTAATATTTAATATGTTTTATTAAAATTTTTTAATTAATTTTTAAACTTTAATATTAATTTAATCAATTAAAAAATTAGCAAAGTAAATTAATGACTTAATTGATTTTATTTAGTTGATTCAATTTACTACACTGAAAAAAAAGATTCGTGAAAATAATGAAAATTGACATAAGCTTAATGAAAAATGACTCACGTTTTCAACCGAAGACAGGTTTCATTTGATTAATGAAACTGGTGTCATTAAAGTTCCATTCAATGAAAACTTACATTGAAATAATGAAAATATTCGTAGAACTTGTTTACAAATGTTGATGAAATTTTTCATAAAATTAATGAAAGTATTAATTGATTAAATGTGGAATAGTATCAGTTAAATGAAGGAAAATTTGCAACCTTAAATTGAAGTTTTAATAAATTCTCGAATTCTAGTTATCATTTACATTTGTTTTTAAGTAAAAAAAATTATCAAAAATCACAAAATTTATTTCTGCAGCTGTGATCTGCTTTTTTTTATTTGGCTACATTTTCGCGCCAACTACAGACTAAACAGACTCAACTCGACAGGGGTCAAAAAACAAAAAAATGTATAAACAAAATTTAATGACATTTTTTAATGAAACTATGAAATCTAATGAATCAAGTTTTAGGAAATTTGTTCCCAATATGCATGATATTTAATTACGCTTATGAATTTCTTCATTGGTTAAATGAAAACAATATAATGAATCCATTACATTTATATCACGAAGGTTTTTTTTTTTAATGTAGTTACAACTTGTGATAAAAATTCATTTGTGCGAATATGCTGATTAGATTAAGTTGATTTCTTTTACAAGGACTTAAAATCAAAACTAAATTTATATAAAAATCTGAATTTCAATTTGTTTTTTTTTTGTATCATACAAAAAAGTTAATACTTAAAATTTCTCATTATGTATCAGAACTGTGCAAGTGCGACCCACAGCGACCATTTAAATAAATCTGTTGAAAGCAAACAACGTCTAAATTTTATTTTTTGTTGTAATTTAGTGCTTTTTTAACAAAATCTCAAAATTAACCCAGGGTTAGCAGTAAAAGAATTTTGAGTTTTAACAGCTAAAAAATTTTTTGGAAATTTATTTTTCTGTGTGCAGTAATTGAAATAACAGATTGGAAAACAGCACGACAATTAATAATTTAAAACGTTAAAATTTTATATTTCTATATTTTCTTTAAGCTTTATGAACAACTGGGCCAGACGGATTTTCCTCTACCCGAATCACTTAAAATTAGTGTTTTTAAGCCGGTTAATCGGAATTGAAAATTTGCCGGTACACCGAAACCGTTTCTTTCTTTTGGGTTACCAGTTTTTTAAAACGTTTAAAACAGATTTTTTTCTCTAAGTTAAGGGTTTACATTTTTTTATGACTTTTATGATTTTCTAAAGGTAATTGAAAACACCTTGACATTTGTGATACAGAAAGTCTTAAATCTTTTTTGTCTTCAAGAACGATTTTTTCAAAGTGAAATTTAACTTTTAATTTATTAAATGTTTCTAATATTCAACGGTGTTTCCTTTTTGTGGTCTTTTATATGGAAAACTAAATGAAATACATACTGTTAATCCGATACTAACCAAAAATGCTATTAATGGTGAAAATGTCAATAAAAGATCATCCAAATAAAACACCAAAATGCTACTATTTGGCTTATTTTTATACCCTCTAACCATAGCATGGTTGTCACATTACATGTGTAACACATCGAAATATAGGGGACCACGTAAACTATAAAAATTATTGATCAGTGATAGATTTTAATACATTCTGTGCATGAACGTCTTTATGTCTGTGGAAAACACAATGCAGTCCAAACCAAGATAGCTAGACCGCCTAATTTTAGCACGAATATGTCTTATGGATATTGGTTGATTAAGTTCGTATATGGACAAAATTGACCAAGGGGAAAAAGTTTCCCCTTTAAGAACCAAAACTTCCCCAGAAAAAATATTTTTTTTTACATATTTCTTTGTATATTTGTTTAATATACGAAATATTTTTATGCCATATAAAGTTTATCGACTTGCATTTGGATCCAGGGGATCAGGAAAGTATATTTTTTCGCCCGCCCCTTTTTTTGGGTCTGTGATATAAAAAAATAATTTAATTAATTATAAAATTGTAATAATTAAATCCAAAAACCATAATTTCTCGCAAGCGGGAAGGTGCCTGGACGTCTTCCCCTTAACTTCCTCTTAAAACGGCTTCGCAAAACATTTTTTAGCTTTCTTACATGTTTGAGGTTATCGAACTCCGTAAAATATGGAAAAATAAATCATATCGTTATTTCTTCCAGTACCACATTAAGGATACAGCTATTTTGAAAGGGTACAACTTGCCCACCTTGCTAAAAAGTAGAAAATTGTTAGCTTGAGCTATATTAGCTTTATTATTTCACAAAAATTAGCTACTTTTTTAAGTATATTGGGATGTTGTAAGTTAAAGGGAAAGAAACTGTTTACCGATTATTTTTTCCCAGAAAACCCGGTTTTGCAAAATACCGGTTTTTGGAAACACTACTTTAAACCATAAAACGTCTACTTCGTAAAACAAGCAAGTAGAAAAGTTAAATTCGACGTATCTTTGAGTATCCTCCACAAGGCCCTTTTTAAAGGATAGTAAATTTTCTAACCTGAAATAAATTAACAATTTTGATAAGAAATATTTTGTTTTGAGTAAAAAACTTTTTTGTCATTTTTGTAAAAAAAAAAAAGTTTTTGTTGAGTGTAAAATTCTTTTCGAGTGTAAGTTTCTTTTTTTAGTTATATAGTTTAGTTATTTAGTTATATTTTTAAGTGACAAAAATACTTTATAAAGTAATTTTTAGCTTACCAATGTTTTTAAGCTTGTTCTTTTAAAGCCCAATCTCAAATTCACGGTTTTGCTAATAATTTTTGAACCACTAGCCAGATTTGACTGAAATTCAATACGACCTAGACCATGGGAACGGTAAATATATGTGCCAAGGTTAAGCATCGTCCGAAATGTCATTTGAAAGTTAGCGTGTTTTGTAAATTCGCCAAAAAACATTGCCGAAATTCACTCTTTTGAACCACTGGATCGATTTCGTTGAATTGCAATACCAGCCAGACCAAGTAAATGCCCAACATATACATATGCTAATTTTCAAGCGCCTCCGTAAAGTCTTTCAAAAGTTAGCGTGTTTTCAACAGACAACCGGAAAATCGCCAGATTGTCTTAAAATCGATCGAGAATCATCAATATATACACTTTATGGGGTCCTAGACGAATATTTCGAGGCGCTACAAGTGGAATGACAAACTTATATATACCCTCTCACCCTAGACTGGAGGGTATAAAATTTTTTTTTAGTTGTGCAAATTTTAATGCCAGATATCCAAAACTGATGTTGTAAAAATTTTCAAAAATTTCACTAACACTGACAGCACGATAATTCCTTTAGAGGTTAAAACCATATATGGGTCAAATATAGTACTCGCAAAGAACTTTTCAACCATAACTTTTTGTACGACCCGATCTCTGGAACACGGCTTAATTCTAGGTTGACCTAAATGTCGACAAAAAGTTAAAATGCAGTTTGATTTCTAAATGATCAATTTAGATTTTCTACCACATGAAGTAGAAAAACCCTGATGCATAATTGTGTAATACACTGTTTGCAGATAAAAATTTTGTTATTTTTTTTTTTTTATTTAAAATTTAAACAATTTCAATTAAAGTTAGCTAACTTCTATTCAGCCCCTTTGTTTTATTGACTATTACATTGCACTCCCTCACTCTCTCTCTCTATCTTTTTCTATCATATTAATATCCGGCACAATTTAAAATAAAAATACAAAATCAAAATATTGCACAAAATTTTCTTTCTCATCTATGGAATAGCGCATTATAAATACACTAAATAGCGAAAACAAAACAAAAAATAATATTATTTTTATATTATTTTCTATCATTATTTTTATTTTTTCAAATTAAGCGCTTCCAAAATAAATTGCCAAATTTATATTTTAGGCATTTGAACTTTAAAAAACAAAATACAACGTTGTTAAAAAAAAACAATAACGTAAAAAAAATAATTAAAAAATAATAATTTTAGTAACAAATTGAATTTTAATTTTTGTACTTATTAATAATAAATTAGCATCGGGTTTTACAAAAAAAAATTATTTCAAATTTCGTTTATTTTTGCACTTAAAAAAAAAATATATATTTTTTGCACGAAACAAAAAAAAATATTATAATTTTTTTTATAACACCCATAAAACAAAACTAAACTTAAATTTTAAGCACTATTTATTTCTGATTTTTTAAGAAGGAAAAAACAGAAATCGAAAAAATTAGGTACTACTTAGATAAAAAAAATTAAAAAAATAAAAAAAAAAAAAACAAACATTTATTATTAAGTGAAAAAATATACTGCCTAAATAAAAGAAAACAAAAATAAAATAAAAACCGTACAGAAATAAAATAAATTTGTAAATATCAAAGATTAAATAAAATCAATTGTACAGTATAATATAAATTTAGTTAAATATAGATAATATAAGTTAAATAAGTGTATATAAAAAAAAATATTTTAGAATAAAAAAATTAAATAAATCAAACAAATATATAATAAATTTATATGTTTGTATATGTTTTGAGTATATGAAAACCATAAAAAATAAATATAACAAAGCAAAGTGAAAGTAGGAATAAAACTTCGCAATCATACTAAACAAAACTAAATAATATAATAAATATTAACTATTAATTATTTTACAATTAATAGAATATTTATGCATACAACTAAATACAAAATACTATAATTAATATAGTACTTTCATTATTATTTACAAATTAAAACAAAAAACACTTTTTTTACTAACAAAAATGTTTACTTACAGTGTCGATCATGTCTTAGGCAACACCGCAATCAAGAAAGTTTTACACAGAAATATCATGTTTACCAAAACTGAAGTATTATAAATATTTTAAATTTCATCCGATTCTAGTGGCTGTGGATTCCATTAAAATGTATATTAATAAACTGTTTTCAAAGTTCTTGAAAACTTCCAAAGTAGTTGACTTAAGCCAAAATTACAATGAAGCAGAGTGGCAGTTGACTGGCGCAGTCTTTCAAAACAATGCTTATACATTTTATGTACTAATTTAACAAACTACCACTGTTTACTGCAGCACTGCTTCATTGTGTTTCTTGATATAAATTCAACAAAATGTTCAAGTCTTTAAAAATATTATTTTAATGTCGTATTTCAATGGTTTAATTTCATTCAATTAACTTTTAAAAACAAATTTAAACAGCTAATTAGAAATCGAAGATATTACAATAAAAAGCTTCATGTTAAGTTTGTTGCTTAAGACATGCACGCTACTGTACAGTAAGGCTTGCCAACATTATAAACTTTCGAAATTTGTGTTGGAATACCTGACGAGCGATGGCCGTGTGATTGTGGGAAAATGTATGAACATAATTTAAAAAGGCATCCTCACTCATCTGAAAAAAAATATGTTTTCGACCAACATTAATGTCCGCATTTTTGACCAAATTCGTAAATTTTGCGAACATTATGGGAAAACAAATTTTAAAAAATTCCAAAGTCACGATTTTGGCCTGCATGTGCTGATTTTTAAACATAAAAAATATTTTTTTACTAAAAAACTAATAAATTTAAAATACGATTTTGTGCTGATTAGTATCTGTGAACCCAAAAAGCTTTTATTTAGATTTAAAAATATTTCATAATATACACAAAATTCAAAATCTTGCAAATAAAAGTCAAAAACAAAATCCAGCCAAAAAAAGCATATGTGGATTTAAATCATGTTTTAGAAGGTTTTTAATAATTTTCGCCCACAAACTACTTAAAAGTTTTTAATTTTTAGGCGGATTTGGTAACAAAAAAATTAGACTTCAATTTTTTGTTGAAAACTGAGGATCCTCTTGCCAATATCTTTTAAAAAAAAAAAATCTCTTTCGAAGCCATCGTTCGGCAGGTTTACCAAGACGAAATTCGAAAGTTTTTAATTGTCGGATAGCCCTACTGTACATATAAATACAAAAAAACAGTACTGTGGAAAATAAAAGTCATTAAATAAGTTCATAAAAAATATTAATTTCAATTAAGGAACCGGCGCAATAACGTTATTTTCTGTAAATTTTGAAAGAAACCCGGCTAAAAATTAATTGTATATTTCTTTTTTAAATATTTTTTTTAGTATAAGTATATAAAATTTTATCCAAAAAAATGTCGAATCCAAATAAACAAAATTGTAGTTTTTGGCATCAAATTTGATATGAAAAAACAAAACGTATCTCAAAAATGGAATAGTGAAGTCCATCTAATTTGATATAAAAAAAATAATAATAATTCTAATAAGATATAATTATAAATATTTTTATATTTAATTAGATCCATTTTTTATATAACATTAGATAATATTTACAGTTCCATTTTTTGGGATATAATTATATCGTATTTAGTGGAATAAGTTATAAATATATTTTTTGGATCCTCCATTTTTTGGGATCAAATTATATATGGTGCTGTATTACTTTTGTTTAGTCGGATTTTTGAATATATGACCATATGGGAAGCCGCAGAACATATATTTATCCCAGAAATATATTTTTTTTACACTAAACTCAAAAACTATTATTCGGAAGGCTTCTGCGATTCAAGAGCTATAAAATGCTTCGGGACTTTTCTCCGTGTCGGCGGTACTTCCGAATTTGTTTAACTCTCGGGAATACGAATTTACCCACATGTGAAGAGGACACCACTTCCCTACAAAAAATGTTTTATTCTTTCACAAAACCGGTTCCCAGTTTTGGAATCGATAATGTTAAAAAAATCTATTTATATGCCATTTAATAGAATTCGCGAAGTTGTGCATTACTTCTTTTTGCACAGTACTGTACACACACATTTTAAAAATACTTATACATCATCATTTCAATTATTAATACAGATACTCAATTGAGAAGATTCCTTTTTTTACTAATGATATTTTCTTATATATAACAAGAAATTATTGCACTTCAAACATACAAATTGAATTTTCAAAAAAACACTGTTAAATACCAAAAATACTTTGGGAACGATTCGTATTAATTCTAATAGGTTTTGGGACGCTGTTTGCACAACTGTACTAAAAAAGTTACATCAAAGATTTTAATTTCTTAAAAATGTTAATTTATAGAATCGTTTAACATATAGATTTGGAATATGCATCCTAATATATAATAGATTTAATAGATCCCAATCCTAAACATTCTTTTTTTTAAATTTAGTTTTGCACTGTGTAATCAATCGATATGTTGGTATTACTAAAAAATTTTAAGACATTTTCTAACATAGCAAATCTGTAGTGAACTATTTAGATTTATTTTTTTATTTAATAACTAAAAAAATGTTATTCCAAATGTAGTTGAATAAATAATATTCAATAAATTTTTTAGTTGAGTTAACTAATTTTTAAATAAGTAAATTTAAAAATTAGTCAACATTAGAAATTTTAAAAATACCAAAAATTTCTTTTTTTTTTTTGTATTACGCAGACTTCTTCTGACTAACGAATTTATTAAGTTATTATCAAACTGTTTGGTATTTTCGAACAAATTCATTTAATTTGGGACAAGCCAAAAATTACCTTTTTTTTTAAACTAAAAATTAACTAAATTACTAACTATTGTTCACTCAACAAATATTTCAATCACGCCGTCATTGAAGTTGAAACGATTGGGATGGCAAGTATTCTTGCCTTTGCGGTTTTTGGTGATTGTTTTTGTTCAGATAGGGTTAATGTTCTAAAAAATGAAAGAAGAGGAGTATTCAGACAACTAAAGTCTAGTAAACATTAAGTCTCAAATTACATCCACTTACTCACTCAAAGACTTCGAAATAAAAATTTATATTTTAGGGACAAAAGACCTATTTTTCTCGAGCGAAATTAGAGTCAAAAAAGTGTTTAGAGATCTAAATTATTGTAGCAAAACTACTGCGTATTGCATTACTTATTATGGGTCACAAAATCGAATAGAAAATCAAAATCACTTTGGCCAAATTTGTTTGGTCGTCAAAGGATTAACGCTCATACCTGTAAAATTTCACTGACTGACTTTTTGAAATTGTTTGAAAAAAGCACATTTCCAACAAAATATCAATATCAAAGATGAACAAATTAAAAGAAATTCGCTTTCCCATGAATCAGAACAGATTTTGACCTTCTAAGTCCAAGTCTGCCTTCCAAATTGTTCGAATATGTAATGTTTTTTAAAAAAATCGCATTTAAATATTATGTCGTTCTTCCCATTTCGCTGGCTTAAAAAAGTTTTCGCATAAACCTCTTTGAAGATTAGTATATATAGATTTCTAAAAAAAAATTGAAGCATCAATTTTAATATAAAATTACAACGTTTTTTGGGGTTTTAATATTTTTTCATGTTAAAAATGTCACAAAATATCAAAAAAAATATAAGTTTTTAACTAAGAAATTGAGATTACATTGAATAAGTAAAAATACAGATAAAATTTAGTTTTTTGGTAATAAAAAATACAGAGTATTTCGCATAAATCTGTATTTTAGCAGAAAACTCTGTTAATTATCTGTAACATTAAGATTACAAAGTTAAAAGTAATATAACGGATAAAACTTTGTTTTTTTGTCACAACAAAATACAAAGTATTTTCTTTAAATCTGTATTTTTACAGAAAACTCTGTCAAATATCTGTTGAATTGAGATTAAAGTCATTTTACAGAGTATTAAACAGAGTTATTATTTTGAGTGTACATATGAAAATTATTTAAAACATTTTTTTTTTCTGGATAGGGTTTTAGAAAAAGAAGTTTATGCGGAAGTTTTTATTTTGAAATGTCCCAAGTAAAGTGGTTTCGGTATAAATACATCACTGGCCATTACATAGGCTTGCTGAAAATAAGTCATCCGAATTTTTCTAGATTTCGAGATATTTGCATTTTTAAATAAACAATAAACGCTATCAATGTACTTTTTGGTGATCCACCACGACTTAATTTTTTATAAAACTGCTACATTTTTCTAACGAGTACCGTTTTGAGATGTACGTGTTTGATAATACACGTACCTTAATATTCTTTTAATCATTACAAATTAAACTGAATTTTTTTTTTGTGGTAAGAATGTAAGAAAGCGTTGCAGTGGACCCAAAAAAAAATTGCTAAGTAAATTATTAATTTTCAACATTGAACAGCGAATATCTCAAAAACGGTATGTGACAGAAAAATTTGGAAGGCGGACTTGGAATCAGGACCAAAATCAGTTAAATATTTTACTGGTAGGATTTTGGTGTTGAACAGTGTATTCATAAAATATAGCAGAAAAAGAATTAGAACTTTGAAATTAATTAATTTAACTCTTTTAGCTCATTTAAAGTGCAATAATTTTAAAAATCCATTAATTACAATAAAATAAAACAACAACAAAAATAAAGACAAAGTCTTAAAAAGTTCCTCTATTATGTTTAATTGTAAATATCGAAAACAAAAACTCAAATTCAATTATAATCATTTCAAAAACTCAACCCTGTCTCTCTCTTTTTGATATGTATTTGTAGCGAAAATATAACATTCAGAACAAAGACTATCTGACCCATTAAACCCATAAAAATCTAAAAAAAATGTATTTACTTTATTTACTCACACTAACTCACTCACTTTTCTAGCAAGTAGGAAAATTTTTTTGAAAACACAAAAAAATACATTTTTTAACTATAATTATTTAACAAAAATCTTTTCTAAAAAAAATAATAGAGCAAAATATCAATTGAAAACATTTTACGAAAATTTGAGATCATATTCTAAATAATTTAATCTTTAAATGTAAGTTTATCAATTTTCAATAAATGTTTTCAATGGAAATTTTTCCCCCTCCCCAAGACCATAAAATGAAACATCAATTTTCAAAAACTAAAGAAACAAAATAATTTACGATTATGTTAATATTTAAATTAACTCTATACTCTTAAAGAAAACGAAAAAAAAAATAAAAAATAACGTTCATATATTTAAACTAACCCAAACTAAAAACCAACATGAGAAATTACTTTATCAAAGTGTCTACAATACACAATGAAGGAAATATTAAAAAATAACTAAAAGTATTTAAGAAGATAAAAACAAAAAAAACTCTTTAGGAAAATTTAAAAAAAATAAAAAAAAAAAATATGGAAAAGCAATATCTTTTACTACTAACAATTTTATACTATCAAAAAAGAAATGAAAATGAAAACAAAAACTTATAAGTAAAACAAATTCAAAACATTGGTAAAACTGGAAAACACAAAAAAATCAATTTAACAGGATTTGAAAATACAAACATGGAGACACACACACAGACTCAATATATAGCAAAATGAACTTGAAGGTAAATGATAAACACAAATACCCCAGAAAATACTCATAATAAGAGTTAGTGGTTAATTTTCAATTTACATGTTCATTACTTTTACAAGACGATTTTTTACTCTTTCCCATTTGCATTAATTGGCAATGAGCTGAAATAATCATAATGTTAATGTTAATTACTAACAGGATTACTTTTTGGGATAAAAGCAAAAATTTAGTTACCTTCAATCACATTGCCTTGTTAATGTAATGAACATTGAAATTGGGAGGTAACCAACTACGCAATTTTTTTATTTTTTGCTGGGACTAACACAAATACATAAGCACACTCACTCATGCTTTCAAAACACTCTGAAACATACAGTGCTGTTTTTATGAAAAAGTTTGAATTCAAAAGAAGTTTTTTGGATTGTATTTTAGATTATTTTTTTAACACATTTCATATTTCAGACTTTTTTAAAATAGGTTTTGGGACAGGTTACTTTAAAAACTGATTTTATTACTGATTTCTGAAAACCCAATCAACATTTTAATTTATTATTTATATTCCAAAAAACTCAATTAAAATTCAAAATTCACCAATGTAAATATTCCGAATTGTCATTGGGCTTTCCTTAATATATTTTTGGAAAATTTTCATTAGCCCGCCCTTCACAAGCGGAGGGGTAGCCATTCCTTAAAAAAAATCATTAAATCTAAACGTTGAAATGTCCCGTTATTATTCACAAGGAGACGGAAAAAAGTCGTTTCTGAAATTTTAATCAAAAAAATCCAACGTTTTAATTTCCGGTAAGAAATTGGTTAAAAGCAGAAAAGAACATATAATTGTAAAATAAAAAACAGCAGATTATGCTGGTAATTTAACAGAAACAATTTGTTGTAAAATGCCCTCAAATTATTTTTTAAAAATAAAAAGCTAAAATTTGCAAATTTATTTTTTTGATTCAGCAAAAACTACTGACAAATATCTGTTATTTTGTTAAACTTAACTTTTCTGTCATTCAGTTAAAATATTAATTTCAACAGAAAAATTTGCTTAAATATTTTTTGTGATTCTTTTCCTTAGGATAAAGCTAATATTTCGTAAAATGTTTCTTGGATTATGATTTCTAAACAGGGCTGAGATTTTCATGAAATGTATGTTTTTGTCGATAGTCTGAAAGCTACGGACAAAATATATTTCGGATTCAATAATGTTTATAAAAAAAATGTTTATAAAAAAAAAAATTATGAACAAAATTCGGCATTTCCAGCACATTTGTTAAATTTCTTTGAATTATTTTGGAAGTACTATCTTTTTCTACAGAAAGTCTGAAACAATTTCTAGGTCGAAACTTGAGACATTTCCTGCAAAAACTTCTTTAATTATAAAATATTTTTTTTTCATGTAAAGGAAACAATATTATTTAAAAACTTCTGAAATACAATTAGAAAATTATCAGTCAGATCTGGAGACCTTTATCATTAAGGATATTTCAAAATTCTAAAATATTAACATTTGGAAATATTTTTAAGATTTAAAAAAAAAAAATCGGAGATATTATTCAAATAAAATTCATAGATTTATAGAAATTTTTCTTCTATAACATTTAAATTTTTCACGATAATTTTATTCAAATGAAATGTTAAAGTCAATAAAAATAAGTGATCACTTTAAATTCATAGAAATCACAAAATTTTAATTGATACAATTAAAAACATATTTTTTTAAATAAACTTTTGATTATATTCATTATTCCTTAATTTTTGTAATTTTTGTCATAAAATAACAATTTAATTCGCAGCAATCACTGAATTTGTAGTACTGACTAAAAATTCATTTATACAATTAAACAATTTATCAATTCCGATAAAGTTTTTTTGTATCAATCTTAAGAATAGATGAGCGATAAAAACTTCGTAAAGGAATTCACACTTATTTATTAGTTATATTAATTAAAATTTTTATTTAAAATCGACTTTATTATTGTTATTTCTTATTTATGTAAAAAAAATAGGTTAGTTCTCACGACATACATTTTAAATGGGCTAAAAACTGATATAATTTTTTATAACAAAGAAGAAACAAAAAAATTTTATACAACTATAAAAAATATAGCACCATTTACTTCACTGAAATCAAACTATTCATAAAAGAGTATTTGTATTGTAACTCGTATGTATTTAATTAATAGGGAATACAACAAATTCTATATAGTTGTGGTTTTTATAATTTTTAAAACTGGTATTTGAAATGAAAAAGATAAAATTTTATATTTAAGGAATGACAACAACAAAATCTTAAAAAAAAAAAAACAAATAGACATATGATTTAAATGCAATTAAGGGTTAAATGTTTAATACCAAAAAAAACAATTTTAGTAATAAAAATAATTTAAATTTAAAAGAATAAATCTTAAACCAGTGATAAATTTAACAAATTTTTTTAGTTCGAAGAAGAAGAAAAATAAAACAAAATATTGTTACCAAAAAATATAAGAAATTCTAAAATTCCACAAAATAAAAACGTAGAAATGGATAAAAAAAATCAAAATCTAAAAGATAACACAATTTGATATAAATGCATAAACAAAATTTAAACAGATGCTCAACGGTTTCGGAGCGTATTTCTAGCATACCTACTTCAAAAAACAAAAAAAAAAAGGAAAAACAAAAGCTTTTATTTTTATTTTTTATTAACAATAGAAAATTTTATTTTTGAGTTTTATGAAAAATATTTTGAATAAATTTTAAACACGGATTTTTTACTTACAAAAACAATAAAAAAAAATTAAAAAAATTTTGGAGTCCCTTTAAGAAAACAAAAAAAAAACAGCAAAAACTACCACGTTTAGGAAAATTATTATTATTAAAAGCTCCAAAAAAAAACCTCCCCCAAAAATTAACGGAAATCCAATATATACTTTAAATAAAAGTATAAAATCCTAATAAACAAAAAAACATTTTATAATATTAATCAATATTGTATATAAATAAAATAATATAAAATTCAAGACCAGCTTGAAATAAACTTCAAATCCCTAAATGAATTAAAAAAAAAAACACAACAAAAACATTTTGAACCACGTATATTTTAAGTGTTAAGTAAATTTAGTCAAATACAAGAAAATTAATTTAAAACGAATCAATTAAAATTAATAAAAACAAAAGAATACAAAAACAGAAAAAATAGCACAAACATTTAAGTAAAACATTACAATTTCAATAATAATTCATAAAAGCAAAACTCACATACTAAATGCTCCAATTTAATATTAAATTAATTTAAATTCCATTTTAAAATAGTTTTTGATAACTAACTTAATTATTCAGTAATAAAAATACCCAACACTATGCATAACAGATATTTTTCAAAAAAAAATTTAAGACTTAAAATTTTAGCAAATAAGGAAATGGAAATCTTTTTTATTATATGAATTCCTCCGTACAATACTTTTTACATTTTTGAAAACTAAAAAAGTAAGCTTTTTTAGATTCTACTACAAAATAAACAGATTCAATTACTTTGTTATTGGAATTCCTTCGTACAATACTTTTTACATTTTTAATAACTAACATAATTGTGTCAATTACAAAAATAATTTAATAAATTACAGAATTAATTAAATCAATTACTTTTTTGTTTAAATTTATTATTAATGTAATAAAATTTTTGTGCTCAGAGTGTGTTGATTTAGTTATTCTCGTAATTGAATTTTTTAACGATAGAGGGCGTATTAAAAAAAAATAGACAAAGTCACAAAAAATGTATTACCTTTTCTGTGATTTATCTAATAATAAGAAATTTTTCATATAAGGAACTGTTTTTATTTTTGGTATTTAATTCCAACCTCTTCTTAAAACCTCTAAGCACAATTGTAACAACTACTAAATGTAGTAAAACAACGACAAAAACGGTAAAAACAACCTGTGCTAAAAAAACAACTGAAAAGGCAAAAACAACTGTTAATATACAGTTGTTTTTACTACAAGTCAAATTGAATATTATGACCTAGTTGTCCAATCGGCAAATGTTGGTCTTAGAATTAATTTGGAGGAAACTAAGGCAATGAAAAGAAGAGCCATAAACAACAACCCATTTGTAATCGGCAACGAATCTGTTGAGTTTATTGATAAATTCTGTTATCTTGAAAGCATGGCTTCATCCGAAGAAAATGCCAAATCAGACATCGAATGCAGAATTGGTAAAGAAAACAGTACGTTCTTTCAGATGTGGAATATTTGGAAATCAACGATTATATCGACTAGAACTAAGCTAAATATTTTTTAGTCTAATGTTATACTCATATTGCTCTATAGCAGCGAATCCTTTCTGACAACAACTGCACTGAACTGCAAACTTCAGAGCTTTATGAACCGTTGCTTGTGTTATATTCGGAAAACTTGGTGACCAAACGTCATAAGCAATAATGAATTGTACAGAATATGCCACATTGACACCTTTACCATTATTATAAAAAGAAGAAAATGGAAATGGATCGGTCACACTCTAAGGAATAGTGCCAATGAAATAAGCCGTCAAGGCCTATATTGGAACCCACAGAAGAAGAGGTCGGCCAAAGATCACTTGGAAAAGAAGCTTGCTTAAAGATATTTAACAGAGGAAAAAGCTGGAATGAAATCAAATTACTTGCGAATGACAGAAAATCTTGTAAAAATTTTGTAGAGACCCTATTTTCCACAGGGAGTTAAGCGGAAAAGAAAAAGAAGAAATTGTTTACATTTTGTTTATTAAAAAGAAAAAAAGTTAAAGAACATTCAAATGATTGATAAAATTATTTTTTTTAAATGGTAATACATGATGGTTTTGGCAAACATTTGGTGAATTCTTCTGAAATTACAGAAACAAAGTTATTTATTATATTGATAAAATTATAAATAAACAAATTAATTGCGTTTACAATTCTTTTACAAGTACTATATGTATTTTTAATTTTCTTTGCTATTGAATAAAAATTTCCTGAAAAAAAAGCTTAGGTAAAATTGATTTATACAAAAAAAAAACAAAAATTATTTCGTGTGTTCCTGTTTCTGAAGAATTCATTGTAACAAAGCAAACACCATCACCATTTAATAAAAAAAACAACCCCATTATATTAAATTTAATACCGCATCCCACACTACAAACTCGTTCAATTCATTCGTTTAAACTAAAATGTTTTTAAAAAATACAAGTTTTTTTCATAAACAAAAAAATATCTACATAAAACAACACTTACTACAATGTAGTATATTTTTTGTGCTTATTTTTTGGAACTGATACAAAAAAAAATTGTTTAAAATTTTTCACACAAAAACAACTGAAATTGTTGTGGAAAACAACAACTGCTGCATACTACACAAACGACCGTCATGTAGTAACAGCAATAATTTTCTGAGTGAGGTTCTATGTAAAACACTAAAGAATTGATAGGCTTATTGTAAAAATTGTGGTTTTTGCCTTAAAACTTTTAAAATAATGTAGAAAATATAACTTTTGCAGACTTTTATTCTCACAATACTTGTACGAAGGGTTAAAGCAAGACTTCTGTCAAAAATCTGTCAATGGAACATCAACAGAAGGCGAAAAACACGAAAAAATTAAATGTTGCTTATCAAGTTCTTGCAGTAAGCACTTCAATTGTATTTTTTTTTAATAAATTTTTCATCAAATTGATTATTCATATTTCAATATGTAATTTACTTACAAAAATTAGGCCTAAATAAAAATACCAAAACATCCATACCGAGATCTCAATTTTCAAAGTTAAAATTAAATCACGTTTGGCTTTCGTAATAACTGTGTATAACGGAAAACCCCTCAGATTCTAAGCCATTCTTCATTAGAAAATTTATTTCATTCCGAATCCGCTTCTCAATCTGAGACAATTTTCGTAATTACTAAGTCTCTAATTTTTGTTTAGATATCTGTTTATGCATATAAAGTGTTAAAAACAAAAACAAAATTAAAACAGGTTGTAAGTTAATTAAACATATTTAGTAAAATTTTGTTTTTATTTTTATTATTATTATTATTTTTTAGTATTACAATTTGTTTTCATCATCTTGTTGTTATAGATCTGTTTCTAGTTAAATTTTTAAACAAAAGTTAAAATTCTCATTATGTTAATTGTTATCATAGTCTTAATAACATGCTGTCATTTTTTATTATTATTACAATCAATTTAGTTGTAACTAAAAATATTATCTTATTAATTTTCATAAAAAGAAATTGTAACAATAAAACTTTTAAAAATTTGCAATTTTACAAATTATTTATTATCTGAGTTTTTTTTTTTAGACGCAGACATTCCTGATTAAAAAAATAAATTGAAATTGGACTCAAAACATCCGTTATGTTATTAAATTGAGTTAACAAACTAAATTTTAAATTTATAATTTACATTTCTCGTTTTTGTTTTTCTTAAATAATTAAATGAATTTAAACAAAAAAATTATTTTTAAACTTTGTTTGATCTTCAATAAGGCATATTCAGTTAGATATTTTTGAACAATTTATTATTTTTCGAAAATGTAAAACTATTTTTAACGAAAAAAGGCTTTCTCAATTTTATGAAAATTTAATCACATGAGTATCAATCATTCGCTCGTTATGTTTTTAAATGTATGCAAATAAATACGACTCATGTGCTCCGTGAGCATGAGTCCACTTTGAATTATAGTTGATATTTAAATGAATACACTGTGCAACAGGATTTTGTATCTTGGATGGGACCAACAAATTAAAGTGTACCAATAGTAGAGCAAAACCACTGAAGTTTTTCAATTTTTTTCAAAGACGTTTTAAATAACTCAAAAAACAGTATTAAATCTAATTCTGAAATAAACAATGTTAAGACATATCTTCAGTAAAATTTGATATTGGTTCTTTTCTTGGAAGACGTTTTTTTTTTGGTCCCGTCCAAGATACACTCGAAGACCCCAAATATGTTGCACAGTGATATAAATCATATGACCAGTAAAGGTAACATTGGATGACCGATAAATCGCCCAACTTGTATGACGACCGAATGAAAATTGCATGCAAATTGCTCGCGTAAGGACAAGTTACACAGAGAAAAATAAGTTTCCAACTGAATTTTTCAGTTGCTCCAGCTCCAAATTCGGTTGCTACTACTACATGAGTCATTTAAGGGAGCTCAGAAAGAGGAACCATTTTAAAAGGAAAATCCACTTTTATTGATATGTTTTCTGAGAGTCTCAAGACTATTTTATGAGTATTTTCCAAGTCCAAATGTACGCTGGGTTATGTTTGGGCATTTTCCATCCTTTCCTTTTATCCTTAAAAAAATGTTTCAAAATGTATGAAAAAAATTGGAGCTAACAACCCAGACTCCAACAGATATTATTTATAAAAGTGTGTTTACAATATACCACTGAATCGTTTTACCCTCGATTAATTTTATAAAAAAGTTGGATTTTGTTTTAGCATAGTTTTAGGCATTTAGTAAATATGTGATTGTTATTTGAAAACCTAAAAAAACAAATATAAGATATGATATAAAATTATTTCAAAAAAATCGTAAATGCCATTGTTTTGCTTGCTTTTAATGTCATTATCATATTTTTACTAAATGCCTACAAGTATGCTACAAAATCTTTCTTTTTCATTACAATCATCGAAAATAAATTGTAGTCAGTGGGGTGATGTAAACACACCTTTAATAACAACAAACAAAATCTAATTGTAACCAAATATTTTTCAGACATTCTAACGGTTTGCTTAATACTCCACAGTCGTGTATCTATGATGGATTCCAAAAATTATAAATATTACTTTTGCTGTTTAACTTAACAGTGAAAATTTTTCATATGCATTTGTATCTCGTTTATTTAAATACAAAAAAAAATGTTTTATTTTTTTTTATCCGTCCATAAATTAACAAAAAACTCAAAAAAGTTCCTAGTTTTATCATAAATATGTAAAACAATCGGTTCTTGATAATCAGACACAAGCTACTACCCAGGAATGTCTGTTGTAATAATAATTTTAAAATTTTAAACTTTTAAAAATATTTAAATAAAATAAACCACATGCAAAACACCCCGTTTTAAAAAACGAAATCACCAAATTTTTATTTTCATTTTGCACAAATACTACTTCACACTAGAAAATTTTATAAACAAATTAAAAAAACCCCAAAAAAAATCTGAATGCATTAAAAATACAAAGTTTATAACATTGTTTAACCACTATATAGAGCAATTGTTTATTACAAAACCTCCCCCCCCCCCTCTCTTTATCCAACTTACCCCCATTTAAAAAAAAAAAAAAACAAGTATTTATATAGCGCAATTTATAAAAACCAAAAAAAAAAAAAACTTATAAAAGAGAACAACAATAATGAAAGTTACATAAATTTATAATATAAAACAATTAAATTATAATAAATATAATTTAACAAAAAATTAAAACCACAAACATAATATGTACGTATTGTAGGATGTAATTATATGATCATTTATTTGATCATAAATATTTGACTGTGTTAATTTTCATTATATAAAAAATAAAAATAAAATAAAATAAAATAAAAAAATATTATTATTAAATAATAATAAAATATTCTAAAAAAAACCTTAAATAATAATGAAAATAAATTATTAAGAAAATATAGTAAAGACAAATGTCATAAAACGTTACACACAAAAAAAAAATATAATATAATTAAGTTATTTACCAAAAATAAAACAAAAAAACCAACCAGTACGAAAAGAAAAAAAAAATTATAAAATTGATAACAAATCAAGTGAAATGAATAAAAAAATGAAAACTTGTATAAAAATTAAAATTTAGTTTTATTTATTTTTACCAAGAAGATAATCGGTAAGTTACACTCTAAAAAATGCCTGTGAACTAGGGTTTCTAAATTCCCGGACTTTTTCAATTCCCGGGAAATCGTCTTAAAAAAATCTGATTCCCGGGAATTCCCGGGAATTTTTTAATTAACGCAATTTCTGAATATTTTTATATGTTATTAACAATAAGTTTTTTTTTTATAAATTATGGAACATTTTATTAATTTAAGGCACATGTAACCTTTTGCAAAACAGTTGTCTTAACTTTTATAGTAAACTTCGAAAATTCACAAAATCTAATTTATCGTAGAAATGTTAAAACTATTTTTAAAAATATTGGTCTACAAATTATTTTTTTTTTTTGGATTTAAATACTTTAAAAAAAGTATTAAATTAATTGCTTTTCGTTACTACATTATTTAAGAACTATAAAGATTGATTACCTGAATTTTAAAATACCAAGTTTCAAATCATTATCAAATCATTAAATTCGAGTTAAAGCTTAAATAATATGCAAATTAGAGCATATCCCAACTATTTTTCTCCGGTAATTAAAGTTTTTTCATGTATTAATATTATTTTAAATAAATCATTTTGAATTGAGGTAAAATTGTGCACTTGTGTGTAAAATTTTCTTATTTTTTTTTTTGTTTGCAAATTCCCGAAATTTCCCGATGAAAAAATTTCGGGAATTTGTGAAAAATATTTCCCGGGAATTTTTTCCCGTATAGAAACCCTACTGTGAACTTAACATAACTATCGTTTTTCTGCCATACAAAGTTCACGTTAGTGTTAACACTCAAAATTCTAGAAGTTGAATATTATCTTGCATACATTGTAAATGATTCTCTCATTGTAAATGATGCTCTTTGGATTTAACAAAAATAATAATGTGTTTGCGTTGCTTTCAAGCTAAATTGTATTTAATAAGTATATTGCATCAATATTTAGTTTAAAAACTAGCTGGCCCGGTCCGCGTTGCTGGCCCAAACATAAGGTCAGTGTTATATATAGTTTCGCTTTAAATATGAGGCATTCCACACCAAATATCCCGCTCACGGTGAGCCTCAGCGATGTTCAGGTTGAACTTTAGTGTCGACGAAAAGTGTAAGCGCAGTTCGATTTCTACATGAATAAATGTCACAAAACTGTTAACAGCGAAATCGTAGCTGATCGCATTCGCGAGATATCGCGAAATTAGTGTTTTTGTATTTTCTAAAATTTTGACAATGAAGTTTTTTAAATATCTTCAAAAACTGGGTATGCTGTTTTAATTGTATTTATTTACATGTCACAACACAGTTAACAGCGAAATCATATCTTCTCAATTTCGCGAGAAATCGCGAAATTACTTTTTTACTGTTTTTATTTTTGTTTTTATCTTCATATATGATTTTTTAAAATTTCATAAAAACATGGTATGCAGTTTTACTTGTGGTTGATCAAAGGTCACACAGCTGTTGACATCAAAATTGTAGGTGCTAAATTTCGCGAGATATCGCGTAATTATATATATATTTTTATTTTTTTTTATTATATTTTAAACCCGGTTCTTTAGAAATGATAAAAAAAAGTGGTAAGCAGTTTGATTTGAACATGCTGGAAGAAATTAAAACTGCCCCCAAAAAAATTATAGCTGCTGACTTTCGCGAGAAATAGCGAAAACAGCTTTTTGGGGGTATTTCTTGTTTTGATTAATAAAAGAAGTTTCTTTAACATTGTTGAAAAACACGAAATGCAGTTTGACTTGCTATTGATCAAAGGTCATAACGCTGTTAACATTTAAATTCTAGCTGCTTAATTCTTCGAGATATCGCAAAAAAACTCGCTTATCTACTATTTATTCATTAATTTGTGTTATTTGTGGTCTGTAAAAACATATACTTCAATTAACGACAAAAATGTGGTATGCAGTTTGAATTCGAGGTTATTAGAGGTGACAAAACTGCAAGCATAAAAATTATAGACGATCAATTTCCCGAGAAATCGCAAAATTACTGTACAAGCTTTTATAATAAATTACTTTTTTTTCTTTGGTATCAAAAAAAAAAAAATTTTAAGTAACGACAAGTATATGGTATGCAGTTTAAATTGCCCGTAACTGAAGGTGGTAAAACTGCTGGAATCTATATATTGATGTCAACACCCTTATGACCTTCGATCACGTACACATTAAAGTGCATATCAGCTTTCCACAACATTTGAAAAAAACCTAGAAAAAGTTGAAAAACAAAAATTGACAAAAAAGTTATTTCGCGATTTCTCGCGAACTAAAGAAGATAGGATTTCGATGTTTACTGTTTTGTGACCTTAAAATAAGTACAATGAAAACTGTATACTCAGTTTTTGAAAATATTTAAAAAACTTCAATATCAAAATTTTTTAAAATATAAAATCACTAATTTCGCGATATCTCGCGAATGCGATCAGCTACGATTTCGCTGAAAACAGTTTTGTGACAACTAATCATGTAGAAATCGAACTGCATTTACACTTTTCGTCGACACTAAAGTTCAACCTGAACATCGCTGAGGCTCACCGTGCGCTACAGAAAAACATGTGACCCGTAAATTTCTGAATAGGTTGTTTTGATAGCCCCATATGGAACTAAGATAATTGCGCTTTTTGTTTTTCTAATTTTCAAAAACTGGGGTTAGAAGGCGTGGTCAAATATTGGAAAAATTGTCTAATTTGTGGCGAGTTGCCTTGATTAAATATTTATCACATGAAAACGAAATGCACCACAACCTCAAAAATTTACAGTCTTATATAGTTTTGTATGGGCTATCGATTAAAATTTTTATATTGGAAAATTCAGAACCCGTTCTGAAATTTTCCATTTTTTAAAAAAGTCAATATATCAAAAATCCGGACACTTTTTGTTAATTTTTTTTTTTTTAAGTTTATATGTTTGTCTATCCACACAAAAAAATTCAGACACGCGTTTGTCGTTTTTTTTTTCGAAAAAATCGCATTTGAATTTTAAATTTCATAACAATTTTGTAATTTGCTTGTATTTTCTTGTTTTAATGTTGCGAATGAGTAATATTAATTGCATAAATATTTCTCATACGCTTTGTTGAAACAAGAAAATACAAGCAAATTACTAAATTGTAGGGATGTCGCGAATATTCGTCACTTTTCGGTATTCGGCATATTTTGAATATTCGGTTAAATAAATATTCGTCAACAGTTTGCTTTTATGTTTATGTTTTTTGAATATTCGGTTAAATAAATATTCGTCAACAGTTTGCCGAATATTTGGCAAAATTTAAATTAGTTAAAAAAACACTTTTTATTAACGTTTGACTTCTTTTGGTAGTCATTTCAGTTTGTTTTTATACAAAAAAAACTTGAGCACTTGATTAAAATTCGAATTGTTAAGGTACCAAAAAAAAATAGTGCATACAACAGCGTTCTTTTCTTTAAGGCCATGTTCACACTACAAGAACTTACCATGGTAAGTTAGGGTGATTTTGAATTTTTCTTTATGCTAGTACAATTTGAGATGATTTTGTAAATCACTATGTGATTTTGTTCATACAAAACTATATATTTTCGGTTCAAACCGAATACCGAAAAGTAAATATTCGGTAAACTACCGAATACACTATTCTCGACATCCTTACTAAATTGTTATGAAATTTAAAATTCAAATGCGATTTTCTTGAAAAAAAAACGAAAAACGTGTGTCTGAATTTTTTTGTATGGATGAACAAACATCTAAACTTTAAAAAAAAAAAAAATTAAAAAAAAGTGGCCGGATTTTTTGAGAAATTGACTTTCTTAAAAAAATGGAAAATATTAGAACGGGTTCTGAAAATTTTCCAAAAAAAAAAAAAAATTTAATCGATAGCCCATACAAAACTATATATTTATCAGTTTGTGATAAATATTTAATGTGATAAATATTTAATGTGATAAATATTTAATGTGATAAATATTTAATCAAGGCAACTCGCCACAAATTGACCATTTTTCCAATATTTGACCACGTCTCCTAAGCCCAGTTTTTGAAAAATTGAAAAACCAAAAAACTTTTCTAAGTTCCATATAGGGCTATCCATACAACCTATTCAGAAGTTTACGGTACACGTGTTTTCTTTTTTCGCTGGACATTTGGTGTGGAATGCCTCATATATAGCACTGCAAAATATGTAATGAATTTCTTGGCTAAGAAAAATTTGTGGGCGTGGTTTTAAAGATCCGATTGGGCAGATTAATCATTTTCAAATTATATTTCAGAAACAAAAAAAAATACCTTGTCTTACTTTGCAAAAAGTATTAATTTAAAACTTCTTTAGTATCATTACGAACATAGTTGGGAATTTTTCATTGCCATTGAATATTAATTACCATTGGTTGATATCAATGGTAATGAAAAAAATTTTATTACCATTTAATGGTAATTAAATTTTTTCAATTGAAAAAAATAATTTCCAATGGTATTGAAATGCACCAATAGTTGAAAAACACCAATTATAATTGGTTTCAAAACCATTGGTTATTTAAAAAGGCAATCAACGTATGTTTGTTTTATAAAATTTGAAACACTAAAACACCATATAACAAAAAACAACAGATATTTCCAAATTAACGATTTTGACAATATTGTGACGACTTTTGAGTTGAGTTGAGGGTGGGTTGTACAAGCCTTGAAAGAAAGCTAGGCGAGTCCATGGCGCTCAGACTTAAAATAGTCCATTGTACCATACCCTAGAAGGAAAGATTAGTAAAGAATGAGAGAAAGTTTAAAGAGAGTGAAAGGTGCTTGCTCAGAACTTCTCAGTTGCATTCACAAACCTGAGAAAGTCAGACAAGGGAAGTCCATGGACCATGTCCATCGACAAAATATCAGAGCCCATTATCCGCAGTCTTGATCTTGAGAAAGCTGGGCAATAACAGACGTAGTGTTCTGTTGTGTCCTCATCCTCAAGACAAGCTGCACAAAGAGGGTCTGATAAGACACCCAATCTCGTCATATGACGAGCACAGGCAATGTGTCCCGTAATTAGGCCAGTAAGTTTGCGACAGTGTTTTCTACTCAGACTGAGTAAATAGTTTGCCACTTTCTTGTCTGGCCTTATCACAAAACATTTAGTATTCCTACATGTCAACTCATTGGACCATCTTTCCATGAAAATTGATTTCATGTGAGAGTCTATCCAATGCATCATCCACGTCAAGCCTAAACCAATCTGAGGCTCTGGATTGTGAGGAATTGTATCGGAGCCAATGTTTGCCAAAGAATCGGCAATCTCATTTCCCCGTATTCCCCTATGACCCGGAACCCACAAGAGGCAGACCCTGTTCTCACATGAGACCTCATTGAGTCTGCGCCTGCACTCTTGGAAAATTTTAGACGTTGTGATTAGAGAATCCAGTGCCTTGAGTGCAGCTTTACTGTCACTACAGATACCGATTTTCCTATCCCTCCATCTATTTTCAATTATCCAAATCGCCACGTCCAAAATAGCAAACACTTCAGTCTGAAAAACTGTTGCCATTTTGTCCATGGCATGAGAGTATTTGGTTTCGTCATACAAATACCAACCAGATCCAGAACCAACTAATGTACTAGAACCGTCCGTATAGAAGGTATCAGAATAATTTCTGAGAAGTTTATCTGGATCACACCAGTCTTCTCTTCTCGGAAATTTAACACTGAACTTCCTACGAAACTCTATGCAAGGCGACATACTGTCTAAGGGCATATCAAACATCGGACAAAGTTCCGAAAGCCTATTAAACAGTTGACCATGTCCTGCATTGTAGTCTCCATGCCATGATCCATTTTTACGGAGTCTGCACAGAGATTTCATGGCTACTCCTTGGTTATGTAGATCCAAGGGAAGCATGTCCAACATGGCGTTAAGAGCTGCACCTGGTGTAGTGCTCATAGCAATCCCCAAGCAAGCTGCTCTTTGTAGTCCGTCCAGTAGAGCCCGTGTAGATTTAACTACCGTTCTCGGCCACCAGACCACCGCCGCGTACGTCACAAAAGGTCTAATGACCGCTAGGTGCATCCAGTGCACCCCCGCAGGTCTTAAACCCCACGTTTTCTCAAAAGCTCTCCGACACTGCCAGAAAATACGGTGCGCCCGAGATACCTTAAGTTCAACATGTTTTGTGCACATTAGTTTATTATCCAGAGTGACTCCTAAATACTTTACATCTGTGGACAGTTGAAGAGTAACACCCTTCAGCGTAGGAAGCTTAAGACCCTTGTGTTTGGTCCTTCGCGTAAACAACACGAGTGTTGTCTTAGCTGGATTCACGGACAGTCCATGCCTGTTGCACCAGTTGTCCATCAAGTCTATAACAGTCTGCATTTTATTGCAGACCATTTCAAGAGACTTTCCAGAAAGTAATGCACACACACATCGTCCGCATATGCCTGTACGTGAACACCCAGAGACTGTATTTCCACCAGAAGTGAGTCGACCACAAAACACCATAGTAGCGGAGAGAGAACACCTCCTTGGGGGCAGCCTCTGTTTACCTCAACCGTGACTTTTGTGCCCCACTAACTTTCAGTGGTCAACAATCTATTAGAGAGCATAAAGTAGATCCATTTGACAAGAACTGGATCCAAACCATGCTCTTCAGCCGAAGCCTTCATAGATTCAAAGGTGGCATTATCAAAGGCTCCCTCAACATCCACAAATACACCCAAAGTGTAGTTTTGTTTATCAAGGCCCTTCTCAATCTTTAAAACAATATCATGAAGTGCCGACTCACAAGATCTACCACTTTGGTAAGCATGTTGCTGAGTATTTAAGGGGCACTCGACTAATGCTACCGACCTTATGAATTTTTCCACCATTCGTTCAAGACTTTTCAGTAGGAAAGAAGACAAACTTATTGGTCTGAAACTTTTCGGCAAAGTGTAGTCCTCCTTTCCCGGTTTGGGAATAAAGACGACTTTGACATCGCACCAGGATGATGGAACATAACCATGGTCCAGACTGGCCAAGAAGATTCTTTCAAGATTCTTCACAAGGATATCTCCACCACTCTTTAGCATAATTGGATATATACCATCGGGACCAGGGGATTTGGAGTTATCGAAGGACGAAAAGGCGTACCTAATCGAATCTTCAGTAACTACCCTCGATGCTATATACCAGGACCAACCCGTGGCGACTGAAACAGGTTTTTCAATAATTGACGACTTTTACTAATGGTAATTATTTTTTTTTTAATTGATGCTATACCAATAATAATTATTTTTTTTTTTAATTTTCATTAGTAATTAAATTGAGTAGTAATTAAATTGGTGCAATTGATACAACCAATGGTAATGAAAAAAATTTCATTACCGTTGACATCAATTAAATGGTAATTAAACCACCAATTAATTGGTCCCTTTAATTAATTAGTCCCATCTATGATTTCTTACAACACAAAAATAAATTACGCATATCCTTCGTTTTTATCGTGAGGTCAAACAACACTGCATAGCTTTCTCGAATATTCCACATTTCCAGGAAACTTTTCTTATTAAACTTTCCTTAAAAATCCAATTAAAACTATTACTAACATAAAAAATCGGACCAATCATTAGTACTCGACTTTAAGCGATTTCACATATTTAGACAAAAGTAGGCGTTAAAATTTGTGTGGTAAGTTAAACTTGTATATAACAATACCCAAGGATTTGAAATAATTTGTACCGAGTTTAAGCAGAATCTAAAAAAAAATATTTTTTTTTTTTAATTATATCTAATTGGAGTATGAGATTTAGATATACTACTATTACGAACATTTAAACAAAAAAATTAGCCAAATCGGTATAGGCGTTCTCAAGTGTTGCAAAATTTTAAAGATATTTAAAAATGTGGGGGCTGAAGTGCGCGAGTGCAACAATTATTTCAGTGAAAACCTTTCTTGGACTATATTTACTTATATTGATCATTAAAGAAAAAAATTACCAATTCAGGCCAGTCGTTGTCCGATTTTAGATATATTAAAAAAAGGGGGAGTGGACAATTTTTCTTTCCATAAAATCCTTAGATGGACTATGACGAACGTTTAGAAAAAAAAAACAAATCGGTTCTGCGGTTCTTCTATCGAAATAAAAGTGGTCGTGAAATTTTTTTTCCATTTAAACCTAAGTTGGACTGTGACAAACATTCCAAAAAAAGTTTGGCCAAGTCGATCCAGCCGTCCTCCGATTAAAGATATTTAAAAAAAAGTGGGCATAAAATTGGTCGTGCCCAATTTTTCTTTTCGTAAAAATCTAAGCTGGACGTTGACGAACATTTTAAAACAAGTTTAGCTAAATAGGTCCAGCCGTTTTCCGAGGCTTAAAAATGGGTGTGGTTCACTTATGGATAACTTAAGGCTTTTTGAACTGTAGTACCTCGAAGTTATGATTTATTATTTCGCATTCGGCTTTTCAGTAAAAACCTAAGACATCCAAATCGGTCCATCCGTTCTCAAGTTATTCTATTACCAACGAACATTTTATTTTTATTTACATAGATTTTTTTTGTATAAAGTGAATTTTAGATATATCGAAAAAAAACGGCGGACAACTATACTTACCGTAAAAACAATATTTTAAGCAAACCAACTGAAATGTGAACACATACGAAAAATCACCTCCCATCCTACTACTTTTTTTGTGAATTATGTAACTTGTGGTTTTTAAGGAAATTAAATCTTTTCTAATTTATGTTTTGGACAGCAAGCCCTCCAAAAAACAATTTTTCGTTAAAAAATACTGTTGTTGGTGGCCAAAATGTTCTATTTTACAAAAACAAAATTTAAAAATTTTTCGAAAGACACATTCCATATTTTCGAAATATCTATTCAAACTTTAGCAACTGTCCCATTAGTGTATCTTTATAATTTATTATCTTTGATTTTAATTTACCCAATTCGGTCCATCCATTCTCAAGTGATGCAATTTTAAGTGCATCAAAAAAGTAAGTGTAGAAATGGAAAATTGTTATTTCCGAAAAACATTAGTTAACTATGACGAACACTTAAAACAAAACTATCCAAATTGATCCATCCGTTCTACGATTTAAAATATACATATCGGAAAAAATGAGCGTAAAATTAGGCGAGAACAATTTTCCTTCCTTAAAAATCTTTTGCGGACTATAACTAAATCGGTCTAGCCGTTCTAGTTTTTTTACTACATAGGAAAAAGTGAGCGTGGGCAATTTTCCTTTCCGTAAACACCACCTTAAAACATCAAAAAGAACTGACTCCATAGTCTTGATAAATATAGTGCTCGATTCTCGAATACGATTTCACCATTCACCAAATTTTTAAAAATATTCTTTTGAATTTTAAGATTTTTAAATTTGTTCTTGTAAATATTAAAGATATTAGCTAGATCTTTAATTGTTGCTAGAAAAAAATTTTAAAAAATTCGAAAGAATATCAAATTTTTAAAAATTTGGTGAAGTTTTTGTGGGCTGTGAAAAAAACAGAAAAATTTACATATCTACCAATGTTTTTCCGTTTGACTGTTTCCGGTTTGTCGAGTTTTTTTTTGCTGATACCGATTTATTTCCTAAATTTTTATTTATTTATTTTAATATCCGATTTCTTTATCATGTTGCTCTCCATTTCCGGTATCGGATATTAACTTCCGGAAGTCAACTTCCTTGTCCACTTTATATATCCGGTTGTCAATTTCCTGTGACATATTGTGTTTCCGGTTATTCACTTCCGGGTCCGGTACGGGAAGTGTTAAACCGGAAATTAAACATGGAAACGGAAGTAAATAATGAAACCGGAAGTACAACCACCACCGGAAAATTAGTTCGGCATTTCCTGTTCCGGTATCGGAAGTCATGCCCTGGAAATCAGTTCTGACCCCCAAGTGACCCCGGAACCGGAAGTTTCCTCTAAGCCTGCAGAAACCCTGAACCGGAAGTAAATTGTAAATTTTGAATTCGAAATTTTACTTCCTGTTTGAGTAACAGAAGAGACCGGAAACTAAATAGAATCCTGTTTTGATTTAATGTGGGATTTATTATTATTTCCCGCTTTCGGTGCTTAACTCACCATGTTGACAACACTAACTTGTTAAGAACATATCAGCAAAATAAAAAGAAGGGGATGGATGAAGCTGGGTGATTGAATAAATGACTGATTCATCATCGTAAAGAAGCTAAAAACTTGAAATTTGGAATGTAAATTTAGCGCCGGAAAAATAAATCCACTAACAAGGAAAGTCCTTCTAGTGTCACCCTACGATATTTGTAAAATTGGTTAAATTTTGTAGAGTAGGAAAAATAAATGGACACGTATTTGCAAAGAACGTGTCTAAACATGCACAAAATTCTAGGAAATACTGTTCCACGGGTGGTCCGAGTCAATTTTGACCTAAAACTGTGAATACCATAATTTTCTTTTTTGAATATGTATTTGGGATGTATAAAAATAATTGCGCAACCAAAACCAAAATCGATCGAGCACTCTTGGCAAAAATCGCGGTTAAATTGGAAAAATTGACAAAATTTAAATTTTCTCGAAAACTATGATAAATATCAAAAAAACACATATGACCAAATTATTTAAAAATTTGCATTATTAAAACGGTCAAAAAGTAAAAATAATTAATTTTTAATTATTTTTAATGCTATCGCGAATATCTCGAAAACGAAAAGCTATAGAGAAATTTGGACTGCGGATTTAGAATCACGAGGTCTATTTTATGTAACATTATGCCCCATTTTGTGGCTATTACTTACATTAACGTCGGAAGTTTAGTATAAAATTTTAATGTGATTCTTTTCTTAGACCAAATTAACCCTCTATCTACCTTTTTAGCGGGTAATTTTTGTCCATTTTTAATACTTAAAGTCTATTAAAAAATGGCACTTAAAGGGTTAAAATGTTCTAGGAATATTTTTTGCCTAAAATATCACTGGGAGTCATTAGAGACAGGAAGTGCCAATTAACAACATTACTTAGCTCAGAAGTATATTTACCAGAGATAATTTTGATCTGCGGATGGCGGTATTTTTTGCAAAAATGTTCGTTGGGGTGGTTCAAATCATCTGAAAACGCAGATCTTGAGCGGATTTTTCTTCAGAGCACAAACGAATAAATATATTTCAAATCTGATTTCACAAGTAGGTGCTTCAGGAAAAAATAATACAATGGACGTTTTTTAAACTCTTAAAAAATTTTCAAAAATCCACGTTGGGAAATACATATAAGGTTTTTCAATTTAATTTATTTTTTGTTTAAATATGCACTTGAAATGACATTTTGAGCTTAACAAAATGGTACCAAAAAATCCGTTTATCACAACTCGTTAAAAAGTTATAAGCTCTCAAAAATGGAAAAAAATACGTTTTTTGAGCATTTTGACTTTAATTTTTTCGAAAACATGACGTGATAGAAAAATTTTAAAACCAGATTAAGAATCAGTATTGAAATATAAATCAAAAACAAGTGGTTAGATCTCTGAATATCATACAAAAATATCACATTTATCTGAATATAGGTCGAAATTTTCACAACTGGGCCTAAGTCCAAAACTGATCCGATGATTATCAGGTTTGATAAAGTTATTTTAGTACGCGTTTAACATACACAAACAAATTTTTAATTAAATATTTTCTATTTTCATGAAATTTGAGAGATTTATGTGCAAATCGGAAAGGGATGGGGATGCTGATCCGCAGGATTTCCATATTCCTGGGTATCACTTACTATCCCTTTTTGTCTTCCATAGGGGCCTTGCGGTATATGTACGTAATGATGTTGTGTACCAGTGCCTGACACATTTAGGCACGAATGATCCCGAATTTAATTCCTTGTGGGTTAAATTCGGAATCAGGGCACACACATTACATTTCGGGTTCCTGTATAGAAGCCCAAATGCGGGAAGGGTGTCATCCTTTAATGGTTTTGACGCTCTCTCCAATTCCATTTCGAGAATCCTGGAGAGTTGCCCGAATAGTGAAATTGTCGTGGCAGGTGATTTCAATGTTCACAACTCTTCCTGGATTCTCCATTCAAACCATTCGACTCCCGTTGGCGATTACGTTGAGTTATTCGCAGCGCATAACCACCTGTCGCAATTAGTGAACGAACCAACGCGCTTAACGGGCATTGGGAATGAACACCAGAATACTCTTGACCTTTTTCTTACTTCACATCCTGATAAATATGAAGTAAAAACATTAGCACCTCTTGGCAATTCGGATCATTGCACCATTTCCGCATCCTTCTCGTACTCCGATCTTCGTAACGTCTCGACAACAGCTAAGAGGCGTTCAGTTTTTATCTATGAGAAGGCTCGCTGGGTAGAACTCAACGACTTTTTCCGGCGTTTCAACTGGAAACTCTGTTTCCTCGACGGCAACGTCGACGCCGCGGCGAAAATGGTCGAAAATGTTATTGTGCTTGGAATGAAGTCATTCATTCCATCGAAGCTCATTTCGGCTAAACCAAGAGATAAATGTTGGTTTAACCAGACTTGCAGGAATGCAGTCAGATCCAGGGAGGAAGCATTCAGAAATTGGCGTGATAATAAAAACGCTAATACTGATATGCTACGCAAACAGGCAAGATCTGAGTGTGCTAGAGTACTTAGTCGTGAAAAGCTTCATTACGAACAACGACTTCGTGCTAAAGTTCTTTCGGCTCCTCGGGGCAGTAAGAGCTTTTGGTCGTTTGTTAAAAGAGTCAAGGAAAATGCTAGTTCTTCTATCCCGACTCTTTTAAAAGATGACCAAGTGTTCACAGAACCGGTTGATAAAGCTAACCTGTTGGCTGGCCTTTTTGCAAGAAATTCTTTCTTGCCGGAAAGCAATCAACCACTGCCCGAAATCGAAAGGGTATCTCATACTATGCCCAAGATATTTTTCCGAGCTCGTGCAGTTAAAAGGGTTCTTGCGGATCTTAACGTAAATAAGTCACCGGGACCGGATGGTATACCAGCACTGGTGCTGAAGCAGTGTGCTTCGACGTTAGCACGTCCACTGGCTAACCTTTTTATCTTGTCCTTCCGTAAGGGAATCTTTCCATCATGTTGGAAGGTTGCCAATGTGCAGCCAATCCCTAAAAAGGGTGCGGCTAATAACCCTGATAATTACCGCCCAATCGCAATATGCTCAGCGCTCTCGAAGGTAATGGAGAGTATGGTAAATTGCCATCTTGTTAGGTATCTGGAGGCTAACTTACTTTTAAACGATCGACAGTATGGTTTTCGGAGAACTCGTTCTACTGGGGATCTGTTGGCGTTCCTTTCCGAACGTTGGAGTCGTTCGATCCACCATTTTGGTGAGAGTAAGGTGGTTGCTCTGGATATTTCCAAGGCTTTTGATTGTGTGTGGCACGGTGCGCTCATATCCAAGCTTAATGCCTTTGGTGTCGGTAATGAATTCTCTCGATTTATTTCGAGTTTCCTCAGGGATCGTTCTATACGTGTTGTTATAGATGGGTTCTCATCTGATGAGTTTCGGCTTCAATCAGGGGTACCGCAAGGTTCTGTTCTTTCTCCTACCCTTTTTCTTATTTTTCTTAACGACCTTCTAAGTCAAACTTCAAATCCTATCTACTCTTTTGCAGATGACAGCAACATTTGTCATTCATTTTCGTTTGATCGTAGGCCAAGCCTTGTTGAGGTTGAGGGCAAAAGGCAGATTATGAATGACACACTTAATCAAGACCTGTTGACAATCTCTGAGTGGGGTCTTGCGAATAGGGTCAAATTTAATGCACGCAAGACTCAATGTTGTATGTTGACCCACAGGAATGTGGAATCAACAGTGTCATCTGTACATATGGGTGGAATAAATATCGAGGAATCTGACACTCTTGATGTTCTGGGCATGAAAATTCAGTGTGATGTCCGTTGGAATAAGCACGTTTTTCAAGTGTCGAAAGAAGCATTCAAGTGTCTCGGTTTTTTAAACCGGTGTAAGAAGTACTTCACCTCATCAGATCTCCTCACTATTTATACCACCTACATCCGACCGAAGATGGAATACAACTCCCATATATGGGCAGGGGCTTCAAAGTCTATTTTGGAGCTCTTGGACCGTGTGCAAAGGAGGGCGTTGATGCTAATCAATGACAATAGTGTGTCCAACTCTATTGACTCATTGGAGCATCGTCGGAATGTGGGTTGTGTGACTCTGTTCTATCGATATTACCATGGAAAGTGTTCTGCTGAGATAAGTGAACTTATCCCTAGAGCCCGAGTTTTTGTTCGCAATACTCGGTTGTCTAGTAGATCACATCCGTTTGTTGTCGATTGTCCAGTGGATCGCACAGCGCATTACAGAGAAGGTTCGTTCATCAGTCGAACTAGCCGTATGTGGAATAATCTTCCCGTAGAGGTCTTCCCAGTTTCTTTCAATGTAGATAAATTCAAGTCAAATATCCACAAACACTACTCCCTCTTTCCTCCTCCTCATAACCTATTTTCCTGATATCAACACAATGCACTGCATTAATAGGGGCATCCCCTGAGTGTTGGTTCAACGTAAAAAAAAAAAATCGGAAAGGTGGTTTGTATGGGGGCCACAAGAAGAACTGGTCCGATTTCTTTAAAATTCGGAATGGTAATTTGTGTGGATAAAACATGATTCCTGCCAAATTTCGAAAAAGATACCTATTAAAATGCGGCTATTAGAGTCATTTGAGTCAAAACTAAAGAGGACCTTTGTATGGGGGCTAGGTCTAAATATAGACCGGTTTTTTTCTTATTTCAATAGACTTCGTACTTGGGCCAAAATAGGCTTAAGTTTCAAATTTAAAGACAATTGATTAAGAATTGCGACCTGTATCGTGTTTACACCGTTTACATAAACAGACAGACGGACGGACGGACATCGCTAAATCGACTCAAAAAGTGATTCTGAGTCGATCGGTATACTTAAAAATGGGTCTAGGACCAATATTCGGGTAGTTACAAACATCAGCACAAACTCATTATACCCTGTACCACATTGTGGTGTAGGGTATAAATATTAATCCAATCAAAAGTTACAGATTTTTGAACCGAAAATGACAAAAAATGTTCACTGTGCGTTGTAAGCATCACGAGATAGGTCTCTTCAATACCTTTAATCCGATACCAAATATGCATATTAGGGTGGTTTTTTTATTTATTTTTTTTGGAATTTTGAGGAGCGCCCAGCGGATTTTTGTGTCATTTGATGTTAAAATAATTGTGTAAAAATTTGAGCTAAATCGGATAAAATTAACCCGAGGCGCAAGGAGGTCAAAGTTTCGAGAAAAAAGCCAAAATGGCCAAATTTTGAAAAAACTTAAAAAAATGTAAATTTTGTAAAAATAAAAAAAATAAAATATTTTTTATTTAACTTTCTTGCAATAATACTCAGAAAAAATTATCTTAACTTTTTATGACGGCAGTAACACTTTCAAACATGAAATACAGAAATTACCATGCATTTGGGGGGGGCCCCCGGGGGGGCATCTGAAATGAGTGTTTTCGATTTTTTGAAAATTTTATTAAACAAAAAAATTAAATCTTACTATTTTATAGCAGTGGACTATTAAATACATACTTAGGCTTAAATATTTAAAAAATTGGGGATATCCATCGACTCAATTTTTTTTGGAGTCATTTGAGTTTTGCGGATTTCAAGAATTTTTTTTTTGTCTATGCAATTTTACTTTAAACTGAATTTTGGTTAAATTTTACAAATCTTGTTCTGTAAACTTATTTATTTGATAAAACTAACTAAGTTACGTTATATTATTTTTTTGAATGTCATTAACCCATTTTGGCAGGGGGTCAAATATGACCCAGGCAGAAAATGTACTGTTTTGTTTCAATTTTGCTTAATTCATCTCTTTAATAATATTTTTGTTGTTTTATTTTATAATACTAATTTTGAAATAACATGTATTTTTAACCCTTTGTTAACCCGATATGGCCAGGGGTCATGAAAACCCGTGCATTATAATCCGAGTCATAAACAATTTAATTACTATAAAAACTAAAAAAAAATACCGATATGCTGCAAGAACAGGCCAAAGTTGAGAAAATTTAACCGCCTCAAAACGCAGACACACGCATATTTTTTTGGTCCCCCCTACCAGAATAAATCGTCGGAACCCCGTAATTTTAGAAAACTTTGAAATTGTTGTACAGTGTAATCGATATTGTATGTAGTTTTACATTTTTTTATGATAACATGAATTTCTATAAATTCGATTTTTTTAAGCTGCGCTCGTTTGCGTTTCAGACGAAAAAAAAATATTTAAAAAATAGTTTTTTTTTTAAACAAGGTGTGCTTTTTTTGCCCCTGACCATATCGGGTTAACAAAGGGTTAAAAATACATGTTATTTCGAAATTAGTATTATAAAATAAAACAACAAAAAAAAAAAGAGATGAATTACGCAAAATTGAAACAAAACAGTACATTCTCTGCCTGGGTCATATTTGACCCCCTGCCAAAATGGGTTAATGATGTTCAAAAAAATAATATAAAGTAACTTAGTTAGTTTTATTAAATAAATCAGTTTACAGAACAAGATTTGTAAAATTTAACAAAAATTCAGTTTAAAGTAAAATTGCATAGACTAAAAAAAAATCCTTGAAATCCGCAAAACTCAAATGACTCCAAAAAAAAATTGAGTCGATGGATATCCCCAATTTTTTAAATATTTAAGCCTTAGGATGTATTTAATAATGCACTGGTATAGAATAGTAAGATTTAATTTTTTTGTTAAATAAAATTTTCAAAAAATCGAAAACACTTATTTCAGATGCCCCTGCAAATGCATAGTAATTTTTGTATTTCATGTTTGAAAGTGTTACTGCCGTCATAAAAAGTTAAGATAATTTTTTCTGAGTATTATTACAAGAAAGTTAAATAAAAAATATTTTATTTTTTTTATTTTTACAAAATTTACATTTTTTTAAGTTTTTTCAAAACTTGGCCATTTTGGCTTTTTTCTCGATACTTTGACCTCCTTGCGCCTCGGGTTAATTTTATTCGATTTAGCTCAAATTTTTACACAATTATTTTAACATCAAATGACACAAAAATTTGCTGCGCGCTCCTCGAAATTCCAAAAAAAAAAATATAAAAAAACCACCCTAATGCATATGTTAATTATGACTAAATGGGGGTAAATAGTAGAAAACGGTCAAATTCTTATTAACTAAGCCAACTTTTTTAAGAAATGGAAAATTTAAAAAATAAGCTATATCTCAAAAGCAACTCTACTTTTGCGCTATTGTATTGGACTTTATTTTTGGATCCAATGCACGATTTTACATGAAAAAAATGCAATATCGTGGATAAAAATCTCTGTAAACCAGGGTTATCGGACCAACATCGGCAAATATTATTTTTTTTCTCCCAAATAAGTATTTTTTCCCCGAGTAAAAAAAAAAACATCAAATAATTAATTTTTGTAATACTTTATATATGTTTTTTATTTATTTATTAATGAAACAGAGGATCATACATGACATATATGGCGGAGATTGCTGTTTAATAAAATATTTGACTTTTGTATTAATTTTCTTTTTTTCTTTCTTTACTAAACATTATTGTTATTTTTTACGACAGATTAACATACTTTTTTTTTACTTTATATTTTAATTTTTTTGTTTTTCATACATTTTAAATATAAAACATTTAACATATAATAAATAGGTATTTACTAAAAATATAATAATTATAATTTTAAACAATAATTTAATACAGTTTTAAGTTTTAAATTTTTCTAGTGTAGATCATAATTGATTTATTAACTTGTGGATTAAATTGAGATTTCTATGGATTTTTTTAAGTCACTTTTTCTAATCCACTATTTAACTAAGATTTTAATTAGGAATAATTACAAAGTACTATTGGCAAATAAATCCGTGTAATATTATACAGACATTTATATAACGAAAGTGTGATTGACTATAAAAGATTGAACTAAGTTGGCAAATTGTTAAATTAAAAAAAAAAACAATTATTTACTGTTTTAAGTATTATGCCAAGGTTTATTTTAAAATGATTCGAAATTTTGGACCTAAATTTTTTTGGGACAAGAACTAATTTTAGAAAATGTTAACATTGTGTTTAGAATGGTTATAATATATGAGCATAAATATTTAGTGTTTCTATTGTTTTGTATTTTTAAATGTTTAATAAACAATTGACAATGTATTGTATGTAAGTATATAAACAAATATTTGAATAAAATACAGTTTTAAAGAAAATTATAGCAGGGTTCAATTTCCTATATTGTATACGAACGTGTTAATGGGTTTTGTTACGTCTAAATCAGCCTAAAAGTAACAATTTTTAAACATATATAAAATACTTAAACGAAATATTTTATCATTAGTTACATTTTCTAGTACAGCAAAAGCTACTAAACCAATTTTGATGATCTTTTTTTATTTGCAGATTACACAGCTCAACATGAAAATGCGTATTGGATTCTGGTAAGTGACTTAGGTAGTGTTTGCTGCGCTGATTTCAAATCTGCGTTAAAGTGCAGAATAAGGCTATTTTTTCCCCCTTTTTGAAAGGTTATAATAAAAGATCCTGATATGCGTTTGACTTGGTATCAAGCTCATTCAAAAGTATGTCGTTTTCTCTATAAGACAAAATAAAATGTTCTTGAAATTGAATTTTCTAAAAAAAAATCATTAACAAAAAACCTTCCAATTTTTAAATATTTCGTTTATTTACACAGTATTTCTTAACAAATTCCATACAAATACACACGTAAATATTAAATGTAAAGCATTTGTGGTTAATGATTTTTTTCACCATTTTAAAAAATTAAATTCCAAGAAAATTTGATTTTGTCTTAAAGAGAAAATTACACACTTTCGAATGAGCTTGATATCAAGTCATTCGCATGTCAAGATCTTATTTTATAGGCGCTCACAAATGGCCAAAATGGGCATTTTTTAACACTTTAACCGCGATTTTCTCAAAATTGTGACGTGATTGAAAAATTTGAGTGACCGTTTTGGAATCGAGAAACCAAAACCTATAAACTTTTTTGGTTTCATTCAAAACGCAGAGACAAACCTCAGATTTGTAGAGCGTTGTAATTAAATTCTATAGACTTATAGTGGCCATTTTTTGACATTTGACCGAATTTTTTTTTTTATGAAAAAATCATTTTTTTTCATTTTTTTTAAATTTACTTTAGCATAAATCAATCAAATCTTTCAATAAATGACGACGATATGTACTAGAGAATTGAATAATCTACAAATTAAAAAAACATCATAAAAATCGGTTCAGTAGCAGCCGATTTTGTCCTTTAAAAAAGCGTTGACCAAATTTTAAGTTATACATCTTCAAAAATATTACGATAGATTATCTTTCAAATAAAAAACAGAATTTAAATATTGTTCATATTTTTTTTAATAGCTGTTCAAAAATTGTTAATATTAAGGATGTTTTAAATGTAACAACCGCTCTTAAGAATTCAGTAAATTTTAAAAAAATTTGTAGACAAATCCATGAAACAATGGATGTTATGGAGCTAAATATGTTATACAAAAAATAAAAAAAATAGGGATAACCTTCAGAGCGCTTAAACGAACATTTTAAAAATATTTTTAAACCTGACTTTAGTTTGTAATATCCGTATTAGGAACATTACTACACTCAAAATAATTCTACAGTAAAAGGTTTAGTAAGTGATTTTGTACAAAAATCTACTAATTATTTACTAATTTTAGTATATTCAATGTAATAAAATTAGTAATTTTTACTGGTTTTCAATAAATTTAGTAAAAAATTTTAGTATTGGTTACCAATTTCTGCACTATGTCCTTTTGAACTAAAATTCAGTTAAATTTTTAGTATTAAATACCCACATTTTTTTTTTTTTTTTTCGTGCATAAATTTAGGGTTCCAATAAAAAATTTGTTTGGTTTAATTAATAAATTAACTGAATTTATGACTGGCAATAAAACTGTTGTACTGATAAAAACATCAATATATTTAAATAAGATTCTAATTGAATTGAGATTTAAATAGACTTAATGGAAACTTCAGTTGAATCAATTAATTAAACCAAATACAGTTTTAATCAATACTACAAATAGCGTTAAAGGCACAAATTTGTCTTCGTTTCACGAATCGTTATTAAAATGTATGTAACAAATAAAATCATTTATCCTTTTTGTTAATGTATTAACTCAATTGATAGTAACAAAGAATTGTAAATTTCTTAATTTTACCACTGCTATTATTTTCCACTGAACTCTATTTTAGGGTATTGTTGTTTTTTTATGAAATTTAACTGTAAATTTTTAAATTATTAAGCACAATTGTAATGTTTATTCATATATTTGTCGAAGTTAAATTAATTTTATTTTTTTTTATGTTGTATTTACACTAAATTGTTGCATTAATAAATTAGTATATTTATTAATTTAAATTATAATTAAATTTTATAAGTTAATTTTTTTATTTTTTCTTAATAATTCCCTAATAAAGTATTATAGTATTATGTAGGTGTGTATTTAAATGATAAATGTGGGTATGATAATTTAAAACAAAAATATATATGAGGGATTCTTCGTGAACCGGGCCAACCCACTCTTTAAAATTAGTGTGGGTTTACATTTTTTTTTTAAATTGGGCGCCATATTGGATCCGCCATATTGAAATTCCAAAACCGCTACTCGGCATTCAAAAGTAAATATTTTTAAGTAATTTTGAAATTTTTTAAAAATTTTTTAACCCATACCAATTTTGGAGTGAGTGGTGGCCCGGTTGACGAAGAAACCCTCATATATATATAACAAAAAAACATATAACACATAGTGAAAAATTTCAAAACTATTTAATCGTCTAATTCGCAAGCTTAGAGAAAAATTACAATGTTCCTTAAATTCACCCTACAGATTTTGACCTTCTGATTGCAAGTATGCCTATAAATTTTCTCTATTACGTACCGTTTTTAAGATATTCGCGTTTGAAAATAAAAAATCCGATATTTTATTATAGGCACGTACCCAGTAGTTTATTTTAGGGTTGGGGCCCAACATTTTTTTTAATTTCGTTTTTTTCAATATTTTGAAGCCTAAACTTTTTTGCATTTTTAGAAAACAAAGCATTCATTTTAAATTTAAGATAAAAAAACTCAAAATTCTGGGAGATTTTGAGACATTTTTGTAAAGGAAAAACTCTTTATTTGAGAAATATTTTTCTGTTCGAAAAATGTCTCAAAATTTGAAAATTGTATATACGAATTATGAGTATATTAGAAATTCTAATTTAGAATCTGAGTATATTTTAAATTTTTCTGAAGTAAAAATTAAAAAATTTCAAGACATTTTTACTAGAGAAAAATTTTAAATATACTCAGATTTTAAACATAATTCGCATATAAAATTTACAAATTTTGAGACATTTCTCGTACAGAAAACCTCTATTGTTCTGAAAAATTTTTCGTGTTGAAAAATTCTCGGATTTTATAAAAAAATTTTGGATTCTAATATTGATTTTAATCGTACAGAAAAGTTTTCAAAGTTGTCAGATTCTGAGAGGTTTTCGAAAAATGTCTCAGAGTCAGAGAATTTTTCTATATGGAAAAATTCTTTTCAGATTCTAAATCATTTTTCATATAGAAAACTTCTCAGATTCTGTGTATAGAAAAAATTACAAGAATCTGAAACAGTAGTCGATAAAAAAAATCATCATTTATAAAATTACACTGTAAGTAGGTGAAAATGACACACCAAAACGCCGAGACACGTCAACCTAATTTTTGGTCGTAGAATCCAGTGGTGTACCCCGTTTTGAAAAGTTAGCTCAATTTAAATTTGTAGTAGACTTAAGGCGATTTTTCATTTTATTTGAATGAAAAAACTTAAAAAAACTTGTTAGAAACTAGTTATTTGTCAAAATTTATATCTAGAAATAATGGACGTCCATTTTCAAGCGGACATGGAAAAATATTTGCTCTTTTTTTGATGAATTTTATAATTTTTTTTTGGTTTTATTCAATTTGTACTCTACATTTGCAAATTTAAAATCCAAATATCTCGTTATTTTGAGCTAATTTTTAAAACGGAGTATACCACTGGATTCTATGACCCAAAAATAAGTTGGGGTGTCCCGGCGTTTTTGTGTGTCATTTCAAAAGTTTAAATTTTACTTACAGTGTTATTATAATCCTTTCAAAACTCATTCTGATTAAATGCGATAATTCACAGTATTTTTTGTCAAGAACAATTTTCCAGTTTTGTCTAGATATTTTGAAAAATAACTAAAACGTTGATTAATTTTTTATGTAAGAAAAAAATTTTGGAGTAAAAAAATTGATTATAAAAAAAATCCAAAACCTGAGAGAAATTTTGTAAAAAAAACATTTCCGATTCACAGAATTAAACATTTTTTACCATAACTTCACAATTTTAAATTATATTATAGAAATTGCACTGTGCAACACGATTTTGTATCTTGGATGGGACCAAAAAAAATTAAAGTATACCAACAGTGAGCAAAACCCCCGAAGGGTTTTGAAAACTTAGCTCGAGTTCTTTTTTTTATGGCCCACTTTTTTCAAAGGCGTTTTGAATAAGTCAAAAAATAAGTATTAAATATAACTCTGAGGTAAACAATGTTAAGACATGTCTTCAGTAAAATTTGATGGCGGTTCTTAGAATATATTAACCCTCTATCTTAAATTTTTAGGGGTCATTTTAGTCCTTTTTTCAAATATCTTCATAGAACACCAATAAAACCTGCATTTAAAGGGTTAAAATGTTCTACAAAAATTTTCTGCATCAAATTTTACTGGGGGTTACCGAACATCATTTTAGAGGGGGCCGGGCCCCAGGCCCTTACCCTGAGTACGTGCCTGACTTATCACTTTTTGGGTTTCCATTGTTAAGCATTCCACAAATACCAAAATGTAACTTGTTATTCTAAATTTGTTATCCGAATTTTTATAGTTGAACATTTAATGAAAGTAGAAAGTTGCAATTGATTTTAATTTATGTCTAGAAAAAATAACCACTATATTTAACGACCACCACATTTTTTTTTTTAATATTTATTTTAAATGTCTGAGAATAATACACCAACAAAAATCAAAATCTTCGATTGAGCACTTTTTCCAAAAATCGCGTTTTAATTTCAAAATATAAAAACATTTAATTTTAAAAATTCTATTGTATGGACTAAATATATTTTGACCTCCAAAAAATGAAAAAAACGCGTATCTTTACCAGCAGACAAAAAACATGATTTTAAATGGAAACCGCTAATTTAGCACTTTCTGTAGTTCAACTTTAAAAGATGACACGTCGTAAATCTGAATCAATCAGTCATTCAAACTTTTCTAGCTCTATCTTTTTTTGAGATATTTGCGTTTGAAAATTTAAAAAAAAAATGCGTATCCTAACAAGCCGACAAAAAAAAAGATGATTTTAAATGGACCTCGTGATTTCAAAACCGTCCTCCTAATTTAGTTTTCGAGTTATTTTTTGGTCCAACGTGTTTTTTTTTAAATCTTTTATAGTTTTCGAGAAAATTCGAAAATTTTTTTTTTTTTTCAATTCAAACCCGATTTTTGCAAAAAGTGGTAATCGAAGATTTCGATTTTTGTTGCTAACATTTTCTTAGACATCCCAAATACATATTCCAAAACAATATGGATTTTAGGTTACAACTGGTTTAGACCAGCCGTAGAATTGAAAATTTTAGATTTATTTAACGACAGCAATCAAAACTTTTGACTCGTTTTAGAGCCCATTCACAATTGTGCTGACAAACTTCTACCACAAATCGTTTTTTCCAGATTGCACCAAAAAGGAATTTTAATAATCTCGATTAGATTATTAAAATGTTGTTCCTTGCATCAAATAATGACTCTAACTTCAAATTATCAATTAAATATCAACAAAATGAATAAGGTTTTTTCAAATGGAAATGGCGTAATACCAAATGCCGATCGGAAATTGAGTAAAAAAAGATTCCAAAAGCATTGCGAGTTTTAATTTGCAGCTAAATGTCTGAAAATTATGATAGTTGTAGCATGATAATCCAGAGTAGAGACAATAATAGAGACAACCGATTTTGGGATAGAATATTCGGAATTATTTTTGACGTTTGTCGTTGTCATCTGTCAAAAAAATTTTAAGTTTCGTTTTGTTGACACAATTATGACATGACCTTAACGCTGGGAAGTGTTTAACTTTTTCCACGAATCGGTGTAAAATGCTTTTAGTTATAAATTAGTGGATTTCTCCAATTACTTTTCGACTATTCGCAATTTTTTTATTAAAGTATCCTAAACTTTCCACCATGGTTTTTATTTTTTTTTAACATGAACCTTTAGTTTTTATCTTTGTAATTTTCAGGTAAATAAAATAGGAATTTAATTTTTTTTAAATTATTTTAAAAAAAATAAACATTAATTTTAATCTCAAAAGAGGCTCACACTCACAAGACAAATGCAGTTGTCGAAAACGATACACACAACCGAATTGAAGTGTTGACAAACGCAATGTGCTTGTGAAAACCTAATGACTTTTTGTGTCAACTGCTTTTTGGTGTTTGCAATTACCTGCTCCACAGTATTTTTAAATATGTATTGATTTTGAGTAATTTCTTTTATAATATTTCCAATGGGGTCTTATTGAAGACAGACTCGGTTAAGCAACCTTTTATTTACATTTAATGTATCGAAAAAATTTAAATCGGATTTTACCACAAGCTATATTTTTGCTTAACTATTATAATAATCAGACAGTGTAATACAGGGTGATTCATAAAATGTCAAAACGAAGTTTTATAAGTATCTGAAACATTAACATTTAAAAAAATATTTATTTTTGTTATTTATCACTTTTAAAAAATGGTTTTAGATATATTGATTTTTGAGACACCCTGTACCTACACATATTTGACAACAAAGGTCATTAATATCATTGACAATTAATAACTTTTACTAACTGATATTTAATTTTACACATTATAGAAGCGGACAAGGACTTTCGAAATATTGTTTTCGAAACACCCTGTGATAACATACCGTTCAATTTTTGACAACAAAGCACATGAAAAATAATTTATAGCCACTTACCACTCTACACAATATTAAGAACATTTATGTAAAAAAAAGGTTGCTTACACTGACAACAGCAAAATTTGGTGAGTTTGTTAAAATTTGCGTGAATACCTCTAATATATATGTTGTTGTTTAATTGTATTGTGCCTGATTGCTTATGAAATTTTTTTTGCCTATATATTTTTTTTTGTATGTATAGATTAATTATGTAAATACGGTTATTAGTTTATATTTATTATTTCCTATATTTGTTTTATGTTAAATTTTGTGATTTTTGTTTGTTTTTTTTTTTGGTCTACAAATTAAAATTTTTATAATTTATGTTATTCGTTTTATTTAAGCATTCGATTCTTTCAAGTTTTGTAAACGCTCCAATTGATTAGAATCCAATTCCTCGGGTATACTAGCTCGACCACCCACCACTTGTTTAGGGGCGCCCACATCAACATCTTCGTGCGAGAACTCGTCAATACTCTTGGGACCTCCACCCCCACTAGCAAAGGCATCATCAAAATTCGCATCAAAATTAGCTTCAAAATTGGCCTCAAAACCTGAACTAGCCTCTGCAGCAGCCGCTGTTGCTTTTTCATTAAATGGATCTTCAGCCTCTTCTAATGGTTGTATTTCAGATGAATCTTGTTCCTGATCTGAAGATGGTAAATCCTCTGGATTGGGTGTAGCCGAGGTTAGTCTTATAGTTACCTCTGGAGCCTCTATAACTTGTTGCCTACCTTCAATTATTTTGTTCATATCCGTTTGTTTGGCTTCCACTCCCGTTTTGTGTTTCTGGTTATTGGCCTCTATCACCTCCTTCTCTTCCTCGTCTTTAGCGGAAGCACTGCCTGCTTTGGCTTTACCCTGGCTACCAGCCTCTTTTTTGTCATCATCACTACCACCTCCTCTTTCTCCTATTGGAGGGAAAGATTTATCGGAACCGTCTTCAACCATAGGGGTTGCAGCGGTAACAATAATTTGTGCCATACCTAAATTTAGATTATTTCCAATATCCTTGGACATCTTAGTAGTTGTTATATTTAAAGCCGGTGGCGGTATTGAAGGAGGTGGATTACTACCATCGTCTTCCATATCGTCCTAAAAAAAAAATTTTAAAATTACAAAATTAAAATTATTTAGAAAAAACTTGAGATATTATGGGTTATGAAATTAAATCTTCCCCCTCAATGATGAAAAAAAAAAATTTCAGAAAAAACATATACATTTTTTTCAGGCGCGGGGGTCGTGTGTTCGATTCCCATCAGATTTTGTTTCTCTAGACCGAGACAATGGTTATTACTACCCATTCTCGGTTAGGTTAAATTAGTATATGATTTGTAATTATATGTTAAATTCAATTAACAAAAATATATTTATATTTATTTACTTTTTTGAGAATGAGAAAGATTATTCTAGCTCGAGGTCGTATAAAATTTAGAGCTGTATTGTGTTGCATTCAGGGTAATTCTCGTTATGGGTACATTAGACCTGTTCTTAAATACAAGCAGAATTTCTAAAATGTATTTTTTTAGCATGGATGGGCCCAGTTTTGTTTATTGGAACCTTAAAATTAATTAAAAAATTTAAATAGAGTCGGATAAGAGAACGCGTTCTGAAAATCGGTTGAACATTTTATAAGGGAAAAAATACTTTTTTCGGTTTTTACAAAAAAACTTATTTTAATAATACTTTTTCAAACAAGTCAAAAATATATTAATTAATTTTATAAACAATTGTTACCATAAGACACTGACATCGGATAAAAAATGGCAAAGTTATAAATATTTACTTTCCAGACCATAATACCGCAATTTTTTTGAATTAGAAAAAATTTTATTTTTCATTAATATTTCAATTTTTTCACATCAGTCTTAAGGTACCTACAGACGACGCAATATTATGTACAATATTCAATTATATTCAGAGACCAAATATAACAGTTATATGTGTCTTTTTGTTTTCAAAAAATCATGAAACGAATGTTGTCCAAACTTACAATTAGTGTTTTATATATGAAAAGACTTCTAGAGATGTCCCGTGTTAAAATTTGCAATAACATATATTTTTTTGATTTTTTCAATAACAGTAAAAAATAACAGTTATTAAAAACTTTTTGTTCAAACAATCTAAAATAACTTTTATTTAATATTTATTTGAGTAAATAACTGTTATAACAGTTATTTAAAAAAAAATCAATCAAAGTTTATATCTTTCAATCAATGACTGAAGTATTAGATATCAATAGGATTCTTCTGCATGTGTTTATTGTTGTTTTATTTAAAAAACTCGAGTTTTTTAAGGCTCAAAGAGTTTTTAATAACAGATATAAAAAAATAAAAGTTTTCTATTTCTGTTATTTTGAACAGATATTTATATAAATCATTTCAAACTGTTATTTTTAATTTTTATTTGAAAAAATATTTTTGAACAGTTATATTTGATTTTTTTCAATAAATCTCATAACAGTTATGGTCTCTGATTATATTGGTGGTGTGTGGGTAATATTGACGATTGTACAATGATCAATCTTACCCACACACCATCAATATAATTGCATATTGTACATAATATTGCGTCGTCTGTAGGTACCTTTACACCTTATGGAGTATTAAGGCATTAATTCGAGTATTAAGGCATTACAGACGATTCAATATTATGTACAATCTGCATGTATTTTTTTCAGTCTAATATTTTACACAGTATTTTTATGAATGCCATTTGTGGGAAAACGTCAAAAATATTGTGTATAATATTGCGTCGTCTGTACACTCAAAAAAAACCTTGTAAAATTACAAGAAAATCTTGTAAATTTTTCTTTTGATACCTCCTATTTGACAAAAATTCCTAGTAATTTTACAAACTTTTTACCAATAACTTTGTAATTTTACAAGGTTTATACCAATAAAATTGTAAATTTACAAATTTTTTGACACGATAAAGTTTACAAGAAGGTCTCGTAACTTTACTAGATTTGTTGCTACCTACTATTTTATGAGAATTCCTAGTATTTTACAAGCTTTTTACAGTTTTTTTGGCGCAATAAAAATTACAAGGAATTCTCGTAAATTTACTAGATGTTTTTGTAAAATTATCTTGGAAATTTGTAAAATTACAAAAAAGAAATTGTAAAATTGATTGAATTAACACAACAAACAATGATACTGTGAACTTATTCGCGAAAAATATTTTTTGTTTACGAAAAATAAATTTTTTCGAAACTATTTTTTTAGTTCGATTTAAATTTATGTCACCCATCAGTTATTTCGGTGTGATAATATCACTTATTTTTAAAGTTAGCGTTAGTATTAGCGCTATTCGTGATTAATTTTGTTAATTTTTAAGTAAAAAACTAAATTTTTTTTATACTATTTGCTGAGTTTTTCGCCAAATTTTTATTTTGATACTAATTTATGAAATTGTGTAGAATTCGAGTCATAACAGAAACAAAAGTTTTAAAAAAAAAAAATCGAAAAAAAATCGCAAAAAACTAGCCTTTTTTAGATATATGTATATGAAAAATTATCCCAAACTAACTTTAACTTCTAACTTTTCAGTTGTATCAACTCAACATTGGCTGTGTCAACCGAATTTTGTAGTTTTTTAAATAAAAACCAGTACTATAAACCGAATTCAGTTGCCACTACCGATATTCAAATATGACGACTCATATGCAAATGTATAAACAGATTTTTTGTTGCATCAACCAAATTTTAATTGTAAATTGTACGATTGTAGTGTTTTTTGGCTGGTTAGATATTTAATTTTATATAAAAAATAATTATTTTTAAAAATTTGAAAAACAATGCTAAAAATTAAAATTTTTGATAAAATCGGAAAAAATTAATTTATTTCCTTAAATCAATTTTTGTAACCTATTTTCGGTACGTGTTTGCCTTATCCGATTGCAACCAAATCTAGAATTTTTCGATGCTAAAAAATTTTAGTTTAAAAGCTAACTTATTCCCAAATAGTTCACCATATTTACCTTCTTAAAAAGTTCCTAAACGTTTTCGGTCATGAGAGAGTATAGGTGCAAAACCAAGCAGCGGAAAATGTTGTCATCTGTTGATGTTTACTAGTGTGGGTCTTTTTGACACTTTTTCTTTGGATCGCAAAGGTATACCAGGCTAAAGTTGCCACCCAAATGGTTATTAGAGATGTAATTTTTTTTTGGAAATCTGCTTATATCTTCTGCTAGCAGAATAGGCTCAAAGTTTTGAAATTTCGGCTTAAATACCATAATTAACAATTGAGGGAAAGGCTCAAGGTTCAAGTGCCTTTTGTTCTAAAAATTATTTTCTATTCATTTTCTCAATTTCTCCGATATTTTGAGTTAAGCTTGAATTCAAATGATTACTTAAGTGTGATTTGCAGTAAATTGCAAATCACAGTAAATTGCAGTAAGGCAAAAAAATCTAAAATCGGTTAAAGTTAACTTTAATCTCCTATTTCTCATTATTAAACACAAGTCACTTAAACCCCTTGTACTTCAAGCCCCTTAATTATGATGGGTCGAAAAAGTGAAATTTCCGAGATTTTAGAAATGCATCTATCTTATAGGCCATTTACATATGCCTCGAAATCCAAAAAAATGGGATTTCAATGAAAATCCAAGTAAATCCAATTACTTTTTTGGATTTCAAATGTCAAATCCCATACAAAAAAAAAACTTGGATTTTGGGAAAATCGTAAAATCGCAATTTAAAATCCAAAAAATTTCTACTACTTAACTGTACAACTATCGGTTTTCCCAAAATAATCATCCCTAATGCTTTTTTTACAACGCTGCACACGATTTTTTATCAGCTGTTGTTGTTTTTTATAAAGTAAAAAAACAATTAAAATTTATTTTTTTAAAACTATTAAAAGATTAATAAAAACAATGTTTAACAATGTTTCATTTAAAATTTACCATTGCAAATGGTAAACGCACAATTAAGTTGACCAATTTGGTCTTCCTAACAAAGAAAAACACTCAATGGTGGCGGCCCCAAACTTGGCAAAAATGTTAATTTTCTTGCATTTAAAGAAGCAGCTCTACATAAAAACACATTTTTTGATATTGTGGTCCCAACATATACTAGTGGGATTGAAAATATTGGCTCCGGCAAAGAAAAATAATTGTTTTTAGAAATATTTATAAAATTGGGTAATTTTCGAACTAACAACCCTGTACACAAATCAAAAGAAAATACAGAGTTAGTACAAACAAAATCCCGCTAAATGTCAAAAAAGCATATGTAAACGGTATAGATTTTAATTGGATTTGAAATCCAAATTTATGTGGATTTCGGGGTATATGTAAATAGCATATTTGTAAATTCTGCCGACAACATAAAAAGTGCAGATACATCGTTGTAGCTCCTGACAAGATGGATACAACCTCCCGCTTTACCGTTTTTTTTTTTTTTAATTTTAAGACCATATTAAAAATCGCAAAAAGCACCCAAATTATGGATATATGGCGATGATGAAGGGATCCAATGAGATCTATACCCAAAGGGGTCTTCTTTATTAACGAGTATTATTTCATTTTGTATATATTTATTTACCTCATCTCCTGGTTCTTGTATAAGTACTGTGTTAGCATTAAATAAAATGGAAAAAAATATTTTTAATTATTTGATTTTAAATTATTAAATTGTACAACTTATTTTAATATAAATAATATTGCAGTGTTGGGAAATAATAAGAGGAGCTAATTACGGTTCACTACTAAATAATATGTATACATTTAATTTATACATAGTCAAGAGAGTTTTTTAAAATAGATGTTTTTAAACTCATAAATATTTATTTGAAGTTAAAACATAATTTTTGGTGTAAACATGCTCGTAACGTGCTTCATAGGATACAAAAATAAGAATACAAAAAAGGAAAAAAACAACACAGAGATAGACACAGTGCCATTCCATAAAACTGGCCTCGGTTTTAAATCTATCCCTTGCAAAATATGAAAAAAATATATATATAATTCCTGTTAAAAATAAAGGTACACAGAGAAAACAGATTAGTAGTGTCAGTCTAATGTAGAGCCAACTAAAAAGTATGTCTGCAATAACAGAAAATTTTGATTGCGATTACCGACATTTTTATAAACCAACAGAAGTTATGTTGTTGCAAAAAAGTATCTGTTGTCTTAACTTTTTTTATTTTCTTATAACCGAAAAATTTTATTGTTAAAACAAAACTATTTAGTTGGTTTCAAATTCGGTAGGCACAACGTTTCTGTTTTCTCTGTGTGAAGTATAATTTTTTGATTTTTTTTAGTGTAGGTTTTTTTGGGAGATCTGTTAAAAACAGTGTTTCCAGAAAAAAGGGGAAATATTTATTGGTAGGGTAAAGTATTTTTTGATTAACAAAAAAGACTATCATTTGTTGATAATGTATTTACTAATATTTCACAAAAACTGTGAAATGTGCTTGAAAATTTCTGACCAATATATTCGTTTCTATAGGAAATTTAACTGGTGGATCGCCGATTTTATAAAGCTTAAAAAATGATTATCAATACTTTCGAAGATATTAGGTCCGTTCGATTACCAATCTACTATTTTTTACTGTTTTTACTACAGCTGGAAATTTTTAATACAAAAAATAAACAAAACTTTCCAATTGTAGTAAAAATATTTTGAAACTTGGGTAATCGAATAGACATATTGATTTACTCGAAACCCGTATGCCGTACCAAAAAACTTTCTGAACAATATTGTTGTTAAAGTTATAAAGATTTTGAATTTATAAAAAAAATCAGCAAACAATTTTGAAGTTTTTTTTTTTTTTCAAAAAGTCCATGGATTTAAAAAAAAAAAAAATTTGTATTAAAGTTAATTAAGAATGTCCCTTAACGCTATTAAAATTTCAGAAAAGTGTTTTTGTATTGTCGAGCAATAAGTTTTTAAAGTTTGTACTAGAACCAAATATTTTATTTTTGGAAACATTTTAAGACACCAAAAAGTTGTACGCAGAAACTTTCTGCGACAATATTGTGACAAAAATTGAGAAAAAAAAATGTTTTCCAAAAAAATGTCAACAAAAAATTTTTAAAACAATTGTCACTGCCAGGAAAATAGGGCATTTAAATATTGCTTTCAAAAACTGTTGTTAAATTTTTTTTTAATTTTAAATCCTCATAATTGTATCTACAATAAGTATTATCACATTATTATTCCAAGTAAAAAAATTATAAAAAACTGTCCAAAAGTCAATATTGCCAAAAAAAAAGGCGCTTTTTTTAACGCTCATAATATATATTCCAAAGTATAGGTCCAAACAAAAATCATTATTAATCTTTCATGAGGATCTATCAAATGAACAAAATCGGCGAAAGTTAAATTTCCCACCATCATTCAAACTAAGTTTAAGCGACATGTCAAAAATTTGTCCTAATTAATTTTCTTGTAGTAGTATCTTTTTTCAGAATTTATTACCAAAACTGGTTTGCTTATTCCTGCAGCATTTTCAATTGTATTTCAGAAATTACCAATTGTATTTCAGAAAGTATCAATAGAAATTCAGAAGTTATCAATTGTGTTTTAGAAGTTATCAATTTTTTTTCAGAAGTTATCAGTTGTATTTCAGAAATTATCAAATGTATTTCAGAAACTATCAGTTATATTTTAGAAGCTATCAGTTTTATTTCAGAATAATCAATTCCATTTCAGAAATTATCAATTGTATTTTAGGGTGAGGGTGCTGTGGTTTAGTGGTTAGCGCGTTGGACTACTAGCCAGCAAGCCTGGGTTCGATTCTCAGCTCAGGAAGAACAAAATTTTTTTCAGATATTTATTAGTTTCTATTTATAACTAATATCTATCGCAGCACCCTCCTTCGTTGATAAATAGCACTAAAAGCGTCAACGAAGTAAAATAATAAAATAATGGCTATAAACACAGCTTCAAAAATAGTTCGCCAGATCAATAACAGATGGATTGCAACAACTGTACTCAAAATTATTAACACGCGCAATTTCAGTGTGTCCATACTGATGCCCTTCTATCTTTCAAATCTTTCATCTCTCTTCTATCCCCTTTCCGAAAGAAGCAACACGGTTACATTGGTAATTGATAGGCAGCATTGCCTGAGTGTTGCTTCTTTAAAAAAAAAAAAAAAGTTCTCAATTGTATTTCAGAATTAACCAATTGTATTTCAGAATTTATCAATTGTATTTCAGTAATCTTTAATTTGTATTTCAAAAAATATCAATTGAATTTCAGAAATTATCAATTGTATTTCAGAAATTATCAATTGTACTATCAATTGTTTTTCAGAATTTATAAAATGTATTTCAGAAAGCAAAAAATAGCAACTTCATAAAATGTTGGGTGTACTTTATTTTTTCTGAAATACAATTGATAATTCGTAAAATGTTGGGTGTACTTTTTTTTCTGAAATACAATTGATAATTTCTGAAATACAATTGATAATTTCGGAAATTTATTTGATAAATTCTGAAATACAATTGATAATTTCTTATTAACGATTGATTATTTCTAAAATACAATTGCCAGTTTCTTAAATACAATTACTATTATCTGAAATCTCAGAAAAAATAAATAAAAATTCAGTCTCGCCCCTGACTTTGTTTTTGCGGCTAAAACTTTGTTATGTTTGTCTGGCCGTCCGTCTTTTTTTTTTTTTTTTTTTTTTAAAAAGAAGCAACACTCAGGCAATGCTGCCTATTAATTACTAATGCAACCGTGAGCTTCTTTCGGAAAGGGGATAGAAGAGAGATGAAAGATTTGAAAGATAGAAGGGCTTCAGTATAGCAACACAGTAATTGCGCGTGTTGATAATTCTGAGTACAGTTGTTGCATCGCCATCTGTTATTGATCTGGTGAATTATTTTTGAAGCTGTGTTTATAGCCATTATTTTATTATTTTACTTCGTTGACGTTTTAGTGCTATTTATCAACAAAGAAGGGTAGATATTAGTCATAAAGAGAAACTAATAAATATCTGAAAAAAATGTTGTTCTGCCTGAGCTGAGAATCGAACCCAGGCTTGCTGGCTAGTAGTCCAACGCGCTAACCACTAAGCCACAACACCCGTCCGTCTGTCTGTTGAAAGCGCGATAGAGTCATAACAAAAAGAGATAAAGGGCTGATCCTTGTTATACCCTACACCACACTGTGGTACAGGGTATAATGAGTTTGTGCTGATGTTTGTAACTACCCGAAATATTGGTCCTAGACCCACCTTTAAGTATACCGATCGACTCAGAATAACTTTTTAAGTCGATTTAGCGATGTCTGTCCGTCCGTCTGTCTGCCCATGTAAACGGTGTAAACATGATACAGGTCGCAATTTTTAATCAATTGAAATTTAAAACTCAAGCCTCTTTTGGCCCAAGGATGAAGCCTATTGAAATTGGAAAAAATCGGTCAATATTTAGACCTAGCCCCCATACAAAGGTCCTCTTAAGTTTTGGCTCAAATGACTCTAATAGCTGCATTTTAATAGGTATATTTTCGAAATTTGACAGGTAATCATGTTTCATCTACACAAATTACCATTCCGAATTTTAAAGAAATCGGACCAGTTCCTCTTGAAGCCCCCATACAAACCACCTTCCCAATTTTCCCATAAATCTCTCAAATTTCATGAAAATAGAAAATATTTAATTAAAATTCTATTTGTGTATGTTAACCGCGTACTTTAATAACCTTATCAAATCTGATTATCATCGGACCATTTTTGGACTTAGATCACATGTGAAAATTTCGCCCGATATTCAGTTGAAGCGGTTTATTGTCAACAAAAAGAAGCCTATTATACTCAAATTTGATTTGTGAGTGCTTTTTACACTTATTAAATATTTGACAAAATATATAGATCTAATCAGACCATGTTTAAACTTGGGACCCATTTTCCGGGAAACCCTGGTGTAGGGTATAATATGGCCGGTCTTGACCGACTATAATTTTCTTACTTGTTAATAATATGAGTTAGAGTCCTGAGCTGGATTAATTTGTAAACGGGCAAAATCGGTCCTGGGGGTAAAATTTCTCCCTTGTAGAACCGACACAACCTCTGGAAAAATAGCTTATTTTTAAGGATTTTTTGACTTTTTATCAAACAAAAAAAAATTGATTCCAGAGGCAGCTGATGAGGTAAAAAGGGTATAAGAAAAAGCATTAGTTCTTGTTACCGTTCCTTTTAGCAGGCGTGGTCGCCAAAAAAATTTAAAAATGGACCCATGGGTCCCGACGCCATGTGTCCAGGGTCTAGACCCAATCTAGTTCTAAAATGTGAATGAACTAAAGTGTAATATAATTTTTCCCATTTTCTAGTTAAAATTGGCTTAAAATTAAATTACTCTGTTTTGATTTTTTTTTTTTTTGAAATTAAGATTACTAACGACTGAACTGTTGTTATTATAATTGTCAATCTCTCTGTAGAAAAACTATTAATATGCAATTAAAGCAGTAATGAATAGAAAACGAATATTTATCTAACACATATCTAAGCAAGGCAGTGGCAGTGATGTCTAAAGTGACGTCCTACCAATATTTTTAATGGTATGACAAAATATCCGTGGTTCGATTCCAAACTGGGTATTGATATTAATAAAAAATTCACATATTAGAAAAACTATTTACCATTAACAAAACAAACTAGCATTTTAAAATCAATAATTTTTGAAACTCGTAATTTTTGAAAAATTGAGAACTTAGTTTTGACGGCTTTTCATTTTTAAATAAATTTAAAAAAAAAAAAACTTTTTTCACTTTTAAAATTTTAAAGACCCCATTTATCGGAAATAATAAGAAGAAGAAATTCAAAATTTACTTTCCTAAAATTCTGGAATGCTTTAACTTGAAGTATATTAATACAGATGTGGTACGAACCAAGTTGTTTTTTTGAAACAAATATAATTATGATTTTTCAAAATTCACAAAAAACTCATTCAGCCTTACCACAGAACGTTTTTGTTTGTTAAAGTCGACTTTTACCTAAACTAAAACTTTATTTTATCCGTACCATAAAAATAAAAAATAAAACAATAAATCAGAATTAAAAAAAAAATAAACATTCAGAAACAATGACTACTGGGACTCAAAATTTTAAATTTAAAGTCGATTATCAAAATTCTATTTGAAAAGCCGATTTTATTTATTTTTTGGGGACTTGGGGCAAGGCTGATTAAATTTGTAGTCAAAAATGCTTTAAAATAATCTAATGCTTTCAATAATAAAATAATCCGATCGATCTGTTATCTATTTCCACCCACCACGTCCCAGTTGGACAATGTGTCACTGAGGAAATTTACACAGTGATTCCTTGAGGAAATGTCATCAGGTTCTGACAAATCATAGGTTATCCTTGATGACATGTCCTAACATTGTCAGCACTGAATGTTTGCTTTAAGAGTGTGGACAATTCCTCTAAGACGTCTAAAAGGAAATGTCTTCAGAATAGCAGTATTCTAAATTAGAATTTAAAATCTGGGCAACTCTTCAATTTCCAATAAAAAGATGGCAATATTATCAATTTATATAAAATAAAATCAAAATCTTACAAGTAGAATAAAAGTAATAAATAGACAAACAATTTTCCAAAAAAAATAATAAACTGGAGGTTCCAGGTTCAAATCCAGTTGGGACTAAAAAAGACGAAAAGTTTTTTCTAAATATGAGAAAGATAATTTATAAATAGTGTTGTAAAAGTATTGAGTATTTGAGTACTGAGTACTCAATACTGCCCATTTTTTCGAGTACTCAATACTCAAAAGTAACTACTCAATACTTTTAGGGTTGTATTTTTCACTGAAAATGCATAATTTAACCAATAAAATAAAACTATGAAATGCAACTGTGTGTTTGAAAAGAAATTAAATTTTTTTTTTTTTTGAAAAATAATTTTTAAATTAATTAAAAATAATCTAAATTTGATAGTAAATGCCTTTTCATGCAAATATAAATAGAACTAAGAAGAAAAACTAATTAAATTATATTTTAGAAGGCTTTATAATTAAATTTTTGAGTTTCAAAAAAAGTATTGAGTAGTATCGAGTACTCAGTTGAAAAAGTATCGAGTAGTATTGAGTAGTCAAAAGTAACCACAATTTACAACACTATTTATAAAGGAAAATGGATAAAAGTAAAAACTAAAGGAAATACGAAAATTTTTTGTATTTTCGCATGGCCTACATCATACATTTCCCCAAAGAAGTCTTAGGTGAAATGTCCCCAGAAGGTCAGCCCTGACCACTGCTGACTTTGAGTGAGGACATCTTGAAAATTTGTATGAAACTGTCCTCAACCCAGTACATAAAGATGTCTTGTGTATGTCAGCAGTGACTCTGACATGTCACCACTCCGTCACTGAGGATGGCTCGAGGACGTTGACAACTGGGGTTATGATATATTTTTAGTTATTAACGTGTTTGTAAATGCGAAAATACGGGTTTGATGTTTTTGAGTATAAAATTGTATTTCACAATTTGTTAAAATAAAAATTTTGCCTGTCAAATATTTTTTTACTTCTTGTTGTTTTTTTACTTGATTATCCCAAGTAAAAATGTTCGGGACTTAAACCGGGAAAAGCCTATTGAGCGGTGTTCTTAAACAACTTCGTTTTATGTTATTTTTAATTTTTTTCTTCTTTTTTTACAATTGTAATTTTTGGGTGGGATTTATTATTTTTTTTTTAAATACGGAAAAATATACACTTACAGAAACTAGAATTGAAAAAAACGTAATGTATAAAACTATTTAACTATCTAATAATTTTGTTTTAAACGAAGGAAAAATTAAATTAGTAAAAAAACAGAAATTTAAATTCTTCACTCTACAAAACAAAAATTTACCCATTTTGGCAGTTGACTTTTTCAGTGCTTAAAGAAAAGAAAAAAAAATTTAAAACAAATACACCGAAACGGGAAAGCATTGAATTTGCAAAATTAAAATAGAATACACTGAGAAAATACCTAAAAAATAAAAAAATATAAACAATCTAAATAAACCAATAAGTGGGTCATTTCTCTTTTGTAATATGAAGTGATCAAAAGCTGCAATGAAATTAAAAGCCATTGGAAGAAAATACACACAAAAAAATCACATACAAAGACAAAAGAAAAGAAATATTCGTTGATTTGAGAAATACAAAAATACTAAATATTAGTAAAATTATTGAAACAGAAAATTTTTGTCAATTTTCCATTCCACGTTTTATTAATTCGTCGTAGTTTTGATTTCGATTTACATATATACGATTCAATAGAAATTTGTTGCCGGCACATACATTGTGTATTGGAGTCGGTAGTAATATAGAATAATTTCTTATTAATTTTTTTACCTCTCTAACGAAGAAGAAGCAGGATTACAAAAGTTATTTATGTTTTTTTTTTGTAACACAATTACATATGTTTTAAAAATAGGAAACTCAAAATAAATGTATATTTATATGAGATTTATTAAAAAAAAAATAATTTCTTATAGAGATAAATAAAAACATAATCAAATGGTAGAGATTCTAAAGGAATAGTGAGAAACATGAAGATACACATAATAATGATGATATGGAGTATGAATTTTGTTTATAAAATTACCTGGTGGAGGCATGCTAGGTGCTGCACCGTTTGGTATATAGCCACTATCATCATCTGTTGTTAAAATAAATTAATATTATAGTTAAAACAAGAAAAAAGGAATAAAATACGACTGAGCCGAATCCATGAATACCCTCCACAATGCTGATACATTTTTAAAACAAATAAATCCTAGTGCAAAAACTATTTTTAGTGATTTATTTTTTTTTTTACCGTAAAAGAGAAAAATTGTATACAAATTTTCACTAGAAAAATTTTGAATAAAAAACTTTGTTTAGTGTGGTTTTCATAAGACGAATGATAAATATGAACGAAAATATTACATGTAGTTTGTTGTTGTAACAATAACAAAACGCATGCAAAATTTTTTTAATTGGATTTTTTTTGGAGTTTAAAATTTTTCTTAAAACATTTCTTTAAAAAAAAATTGAGCGTATTTTTTCTTTTCGTAAAAAAAAATTTTAAGTGTCAAAAAAATTTTTTTAAATATATTTGTGGTTAAATAATGTCTTTTAAAGCTTGTTAAGTGTGTTTTTCACGTGAATTAGCGAAAAATAGTTTTTGCTTATAAATTCTGAATCTGACTAGGAAAACTGTATGCCAAGTCTCAGTAGAGTTGTTTGTCGAGCGTGTCAGACAGACGGACGGACATCACTAGATCGCCTTAAAATCCATAGAAATTTATAAATATATATACTTTATGGGGTCCTAGACCGATATTTTGAGGTATTACAAACGGCTAGGGGGTATATAAGTCAGACAATATACCCTCTATTCACAAGTGGAGGGTATAAAAAACACTTGTTTATTTAAAGCACTTACCAGCTGTATCTTGAGATCCAAACATATCTTCAGTTAATTCATGAGCATACTCTGGGGGCAATGCTGGCGCAGGAGGTAGGGCAAAACTTGGTGGAGCTGTAGGTGGTGGAGATTCTTCACCACCCTCCGACATAGGTTCTCCATTTTCATCACATTCTTCCACCACCAATGATGGAAAATTACCGAATTTTCCATCCAATTCACCTTCCCACCAGCCATCATCTACACCATGTGCTGTTTTAGTGACAATCTTAATAATTTGGCCCTCTTCAAAGGTCAGCTCATCTTCAGCTGTGGCATCATAATCGTACAAGGCAATACACCATAAAACATCGGATTTCTTTTTTTGTGGTGCCATTATGACCGAAACTTGATCGGGCGATTGCATAGAGTCAACCGTTTGATCTTCATTATCAACAGTATAATCAACGGATGAAAATGATATTTGAGAACGCAACTGACTGGTAGAACTACCATTAACAGCAGTTTCCTGTTCGATATCTAAATAATTGTGAGGTACATAACCCTCTTCACCACGATAATTACGGGCACGTAACCAGCCGTCACCATCACCTTCGCCAATTACCTCTAATTGTTCATTTTCCACTATTGTTAATTCATCAGGATTTTGAGCCTTTGAAAAATAATCAAATTAAAATATTCATTTTCTTTGTAGAAAAAACTTGTGGAATTTCTTACAGTGTAACTATATAAAGCAGTGCACTTAAATATGGCCTCTTTTGGTTCAGGAACAATTGGTTCTTCTTTGTCTTCTTCTTCCTCTTCTGGGTCACCACCCCAATTAACTTCAGTTGGATCTTCCCAGCCAGTATTAGAAGACATCATTGGCACTGCAGCTACAGGTTCTGGTGCACGTTCTTCGGTTTCTAAAATATGTAAAATTTGAAAGTTTAAAGTTTTTTTTCTTTTTAAATCATATCGTGGGGACTGGCTACACCAGCGAAGCAAAATTCTTGGTATAAAATAAAGCCCTTCGAATCAGCGAGCCAAAGTCTCTAAAATTTTTCTATCAAACTTCAAACCGGAGCCAAAAACCTTTGATTTGTTGAGCGGTGTTATTTTTCAATACGTTTAATTTCCATATAATGGTTCGAACGTTTTTAAGAAATGTCTTAAGAATATTCCTGATTTTATAGGTTTTATTCACATATAATGGATCCAAAGCTTTCAATAAAATGTTTTACTTCAAGCCGGAGCCAAAAACCTTTGATTTGTTGAGCGGTGTTATTATTCAATACGTTCATACGTTTTATTTCCATATAATGGTTTGAAAGTTTTTAAGAAATGTCTTAAAAATATTCCTGATTTCATAGGTTTTATTCACATATAATGGTTCGAAAGCTTTCATTTCAACATATTCCTGCCAAACTTATCGAGCTCTTTTATTTTGGACTACATCGTGTCTTATACAGACGGACATACATACGGACATTCTATAAATGTCTTAGAATCGATCATTGATCTATAATATATAATTTATGGGGTACCCGACCGATATTTCGATGCGTTACAAACGGAATGACGAAGTGAGTATACCCCCATACTGTAGTTGGAGGGTATAAAAACACCAAAGTAAGAAAGTTAAGGTAAACAACTTACGGGGGGAAATTTAACGTAAGCTTTTGAAAAAAGATTGTATATCAAATTTAAACATAATGCTAAGATATTAAGTTATAAGTTATCTCAAATTTTTTCTGTTTTGATTATTGAAACTTCAAAGAATTGGTCAATCCAAAATTTTGCATAAATAACAATGGCGGACAATAAAAGTTGACTGGTCTCTGGATGTGCCCTATCGAAATACATTTTTACAGTGTTTATTACGTTTTCAAATCTTACCTTCGTCACTATCACTAAATGTTCGATCTCGTGTAAGTTGTGGTTCTTCTTTCTTTGGTGCTGCAGCTCCACCAGCAGCTTCCTCTTTATCACTATCGTAAAATGAATCTGAGCTTGGATTTTCCTAAAAATGTTTTATTTTAGTTAAAAAAGTTACCTAGCTTTACACATTTTCTTAACTTACCCCTTGTCCTGAAGCATCAGTACGCATAGAAATCGAACTTGCCGATCGAGTCAGTTCTTGTGCACCAATAATTTCGGCCTCTTGTACCCATTCATCTACATTTATGCCACCTTCACGTAAACATTGTAAGCAGGCCTCAGCTTTAGCTTTTTCCGTTTCGGATCTTCTAATCATGTCACGGAATTCTTCAATCTTAGTATCAAGATCTGGTCCATTAGGATCATTTGGATCGGAACGTTGACCCGAATCTCTGAGAGCAACACAAACAGCTAGTTTTCTAGCGTGTTCCCTTATAGAAACATTCTCTTTAACAACCCTGCCAGCTAAGTTTTTGGCTTCCTTGGTCAGAGTCTCCACGGCTGATTCATGTTCGGTGGTGACCTTTCGCACCGGATCTTGATCGCATGGCTCGAAATCATATTGAATATGTTGCTTTAGCACCGGATAGAATAGATAACAACATTGCAAGTTGTATTCACGAGTTAACTGTTGAGCCTGATCCCGAATTTTGCCAAATGAATTTTGAGTGGCATGACATGTCAACAGCTCTGTACGTCCCATTAAAGTCAGGTACTCAGCGACACGCTCAAAAACATAATTTTCCATTGTGGTCATAGTTGTTTGTAGATCAACGGTAAAATAACGGTTCTGATGAGCGTTTGCAGCAGCCAAACTCAAAATGTAATCATTTCGTGCTCCAGTTGACTTCTCTTCCAACAATTCTTTTCGCGACGTAACACGTGCACTATTCTTTTGTAGCGAGGTGATCGATTGGAAAAATGAACCCTTTTTCTTTTTTAATTTCTCCTCAATGTCACGTGCCTTATCTCGTACATCATGGGCACAGTGTTCCTCATCAAAATATTGTTTTTTAGTTTTATCCAAATCACCAACACTCAAGTGCAGTTCCTTTTGCACATTAACAATTCCTGAAAGCGATCTCTTCGAAATAGCCAGCTTATAGTCGCGTAAAACTTTTGCCTCATCGGCAATTTGTTGTTGAAATACTTCTATGGCAGCTAAACGAGCACGTGCTAATTTTTCGTTTTCTTCCAAAACAGTACGCCAAACACTCCACATATTCCTGGTTGGAAAATACAAAAAAAAAACAAAAAATTTAATAATAATGAATTGGAGGGTGTGTTTACAAATATTAACCACTGTGTATTGTTATTGATTAAAAATTAAATCACCATCCACCCCCAAAATCTAAAATTTTTTACTCGTACATGTGTTAATACTTTTACAATACACCCATTTTATGATATATTCGTTTATTTTAGATTAAAAAAAAAAGTTAAAAACTGTTAAAACATCTATTTTTAATCAAGTTTTTATATAATAGCTATATCAAAAACTATTACGTTGACCTGCCCTGACAAAAAATCTAAACAATAAATTTAAAATAGTCCCGTTTTATCCGAAATGATGTTAATTCCGATAAAAAATGTTCTCAAAAATTTTGGAGCCCTTATTTCTTAATAACCCTATAAAATCTGGAAATTATTAGGTAGTAAAAAAAATTTGAAGTTACAAATTTTGAGTGAGAAATGCTCAAAACGGAGATTTTTTTTAACTTTGACCCCAATTTTCTCAAAAACCTGATGTGATGGAAATGTTTGGAGACCAGATTTTTGACCAGCAGAACTATTGTAGTAAAGTGTATAAAGTCACGCCCCAGTCGCATTTTCGATGATTAGTAGAGTAATTATTTTGAGTCATTCATCAAATGTTTTTATGTATTGTTAATCATTTAATTACAAACAATTTTTTTTTAATAATTTCAACCTAACCGAGAACTGGAAACGTTTTTATTGTAGCGAAATCGACCAAGAGCTACCAACTAACCCGTTCCCCGTTCTGCTCTTTTTCGTTCCCAGTTCAATTTCATCTTGTAGTAGCATTTTACTCCACTTTTACCAATTTTTTAAACTTTTTTGTTCAAAATATTATAAATTTCACAGATGTTATTATAATCATAGATTCTGGAATTTTCAGTTCATGTTTTTTATGTTACCCCTTTTTGCCCGTTTGGAATTGAAATTCCCGAAAACTACTTTTTCAGTTTTTTTTCTGGATGATCCTAGATTCAAAGTTTGAAGTTTATAAGGTCATTATTTTAGAAAATTGAATAAGTAACAAAACAAAATAGCTTGCCTCTTTTTACTCTATTAGAATCATTGGCGTAGGAAGCCAACATTTCTGGGGGGGGGGCTAAAACCCCCCTAGATTTTTTTTGAATTTTTTGGTATTTTTTTTTTAAATAGAAAAACCCAGACCTATTCCTGAAGCGTTCCCTTTAACATGCGTCTAGGTGTCCTAGAAACGAATGACCCCCAAAAGCGGTTAAAAATTCATATTTTTTTTTTTAAATTTTGTTTCTGAAAATTTTTCGGATATTTAGAACCCCCAGATACGTTTTGAGAATGAACGATTTTTAATGTTTTTCCTATAGTAAAATCATTAGATTACTATGATTTTTTTCAAGAAAAAGTTCTGATGATTGCAAAAGTTGATGATTATTAGTCAAAATTCTCAGATTCTTTCTTCCAATAACTTTTGTCTATAAAAAACCCCTTAGAATTTAGAAACTTTTTTAAATCAAAGAAGTTAAAATGTTTTCCTGAAGTTAAAACCCTAAGATTCGGTAAAGTTTTTATTACTGACAAAAACATCAGATTCATATAAAAACTTTTTTCAATAATTCAGACTATTTTTAATGGGAAAAACTATTAGATATAATATAATAATCATTACGAGTCCTTAAGACACGTAGAATAATCATAACGAGTCCTAAAGGCTCATTATTATTATTTATTGTTGCAAAAATGAAATCATTAAGTTATTAAAAAAAAAAATTGTGAATGATTAAAATTCTGGGGGGGGCTAAAATTTTTCTGGGGGGGGCTAAGCCCCCCCCAGACAGGGCTATCTACGCCAATGATTAGAATTAGAAATTCCGAAATGCTTTGTTCCAAAGGAGGATAATGATTTTATGGCCACAATTTCTATTACGAACTTTTGTCAGAATGGTAATTTCAGCAGGTTCCGAAATCAGGAATTTTTCGAATTTCTTTGGGTATACCCCTATAACGATGTTTATTGAAGACCTGATTACGGGGGAAAATTCAAAAAAATTGCAGATATAAATTGCAAATATAAAATTTATTTTATATATTTTTTAAGTTTTTTTTTAACTCTTTTTTATACAAAAACTTAAACCTTATACAAAAACTCAAAAGAACTCTAACAATCTTCGTTTTATACAAAAACTTGAAAAAACATTTTAAAAATTACACATTTTCAAAACATTGTTCTGAACTAAAATTGAGCGTGTTCAGCAGAGAAACCTGCTACTCAACAGTTGAGATGTAGCATGTTTTGATTAGTTGTCTCTGCTGAACGCATTTTTTTATGAATGTTTTAAAATATTGGAATAAATTATTATTTTTTTATATTTTCATTTATTTTTTCTGTGGAAAATACTTTTTTATTATTTTTTGTTTATTCCTTGAATAACGTCAAAAAAAAAATAATTTCAATAAAACAGCTTATTTATCACTTTGTGATCAAATGTAGCATAATTTTTGTACGCTACCAGTGATGAGAAGCGCTCACTCAACATGTTGACTGAAATGTCAAAAATTAAACCGTTCAGCAGAATGTTGGGGAGCAGCTGAGTAGCAGCTTTCTCTGCTGAACGTACCCATTGCCACATGAAAACTTTATAAATAGATTTTCCTCATTATACTTTACATAACGAAAAGTTTGGCACCAATTTTAAAAACAAAAAAAGTATTTTCTTTTATAAAATGCACTGTGGATGCAAACTTTAAGCGCTGGTTGCGCCCTGAAGATGGTAATTTTTTTCCCGTTATCACCTCTTCAACAAGCATCGTTCTAGAGGTATGCGATAATTTTTTTTAATTTCGGGACACGCTAACGATCCTACACTTAAAGTTTCTAGAACTGTTGTTTCAGGAGATAAAAAAAGTATCAAAGTACAGTTTTAAACTCAATTAAAATCGGGGTTTGCAAAAGGTACTTTTTCAGAATATTTTTCTGCTGGAGGATTTCACATATGTACGTATCAAGTTTCTATGATCTTTATTTCGAAAGATAAAAAAAGAAATTAATCTATTATATTCCATTTTTTAGAAACGAACTATCCAATAAGTACTTGTTCATAAGGATCATACATTCCAAATTCTCTATTTAATGCGCGTTTTTCATTTTTTGATGTATCAAAAACGTTTTTAAAAAATGGACAATTTTGAAAATGCATATTTCAGGCGATTCTTAACGGTCAACAAACAAAAGGATACATTTCTGAAAATAATTTTGTGCTACTGATGCCACTTTTTTGTATACCTTCCCACATAACTTACCATCTTTCTTCCATTCCTTCCATTTTAATATCTGGTATATTTGGAATTTTCTTATTTAGATATTGTGAAGCAGTCTTTAACAATGCCTCACTATAGGATTTCTCAATGGCAGACCTCTTAATGGTGAATTGCCGTATGTCCTCCAGCAAATCGCACTCATGTTGATTCTTCAATTGCAACTTTGCCACTTGTTCCGTGTGTAAGTTCTTCAAGAACTTCACATAGTTACCCTAATTAGGAAAAAAGGTACGTTAGAACAGCAACAGTATAAACAAAATCAGACTTAATAAAAGAAATAGTCTTTGAAAATGTTGTAATATAAAATAACAGGGAATAAACACACAATAAAAATCTTGTAGAAAAATTATTATAATGAGGAGACAAAAGCTAAAAATATGTTTTTATTTTCTTCAATCATTGTTATATTAGAATATTGGATAAGAGAAAAAGTTATTTCGTATATATTTGTTTCATAGTACAATAGGTTTATGCTGATATGTGTAACTACTAGAAATGCACGTGCTAGATCCATGATTCTGTCTTTCTCTATGGGGGGCCCCCGTAGGCTAGTTGGTAGCGTGCTAGCCTTTCAACGCGGGGGTCGTGGGTTCGATTCCCACCAGAACCCTTGGTTTTTTCGCTACACCGAGACGACGGTCATTGTTACCAGTTCTCGGTTAAGTGGAATTTATTAAAAATGAGTTGTAAATAATTAGAAAAAATAAATAAAATAATTGATCATGTGATCAAAAAAAAACAAAAAACTTTCTCTATGGCTCTCTACATGAGACATTCCCCACCAAATGTCAAGCGAAAAAAAAACATATGTCCCATGAATGTATGAATGGTAGTTATGGATAGTCCTATACTGAACTAAGGAAATTCCGTTTTTGGTTTTTAAAATTTTCAAAAACTTTGCTTAGAAGTTTTCAGATCCCGTTCTAAAATTTTCAATTTTGTAAAATTTTTAGAACCCGTTCTTAAATTTCTACTTTTGTAAAAAAGTCAATTTATCAAAATTCGGCCTTAATTTTATTTTTTTTCTTAAGTTAAAATGTTTGTCTATCTACACAATAAAAATAAGAATTGTGTTTTCGTTTTTTTTTTGGGAAGTCGGCTGCGACGACGAATTGATATTACTTTATTTATTTTAGCTCTTTTGAAACAATAAAGAGAAGTGCCTCAGAGATACTTGAACTTTTTCATTTCCCGGGAAACGGTTTTACGACTTTAAATGCAAAATTTAATTGAAATATTCGTTACTTTTATGAGTTTTATTAAAACAGTACTTATTTGACCTGAATTTTAGAAAGAAAAACATATTAAAATATTAAAAATTAATTAAATGAATTTTTATTTAGTTCGGTTTAAGTCCATATTAATTATTTCTGAGAAATAATAATTGTTGTACAATGAGAAATTCCGAAAGCTGTCGACATCTCCACTTAGCCTGTGTTGTCACTTGATTTTTTTCAGATTTTCTCATTGTACAACAATTATTATTTCTCAGAAATAATTAATATGGACTTAAACCGAACTAAATAAAAATTCAGTTATAAAATATACAGTCCAACAATATATAAACACAATTAATACACAACTCATAAGGTACATTGCAATTTAGTAATATTTCTAAGAATTAGAAATATGAAACAAAAATTCAAACCTAACGGACATTTTTCAAGATTTGAAAAGTCCTACTAAGGGTTAACAATGGGAAAAATACAACTCTGTTAAAAGTTAAGATGGATTAAGTTTCTGCCAAATGAATACAACACGAATTAATGGTGAATAGGGGTTATTCAACACAAAGAGGAGTAATTCCAATTCTTAATTTCTTCAAAAGTTTCATTTAAATGGCTAATTTTAATCTGACACACATTAAGTGTGTGGCAATCGAAGGAGTGCTGATGATGGAAGGGTGGCATCTTCCGAAAGCTGTCGACATCTCCACTTAGCCTGTGTTGTCACTTGATTTTTTTCAGATTTTCTCATTGTACAACAATTATTATTTCTCAGAAATAATTAATATGGACTTAAACCGAACTAAATAAAAATTCAGTTATAAAATATACAGTCCAACAATATATAAACACAATTAATACACAACTCATAAGGTACATTGCAATTTAGTAATATTTCTAAGAATTAGAAATATGAAACAAAAATTCAAACCTAACGGACATTTTTCAAGATTTGAAAAGTCCTACTAAGGGTTAACAATGGGAAAAATACAACTCTGTTAAAAGTTAAGATGGATTAAGTTTCTGCCAAATGAATACAACACGAATTAATGGTGAATAGGGGTTATTCAACACAAAGAGGAGTAATTCCAATTCTTAATTTCTTCAAAAGTTTCATTTAAATGGCTAATTTTAATCTGACACACATTAAGTGTGTGGCAATCGAAGGAGTGCTGATGATGGAAGGGTGGCATCTTCCGAAAGCTGTCGACATCTCCACTTAGCCTGTGTTGTCACTTGATTTTTTTCAGATTTTCTCATTGTACAACAATTATTATTTCTCAGAAATAATTAATATGGACTTAAACCGAACTAAATAAAAATTCAGTTATAAAATATACAGTCCAACAATATATAAACACAATTAATACACAACTCATAAGGTACATTGCAATTTAGTAATATTTCTAAGAATTAGAAATATGAAACAAAAATTCAAACCTAACGGACATTTTTCAAGATTTGAAAAGTCCTACTAAGGGTTAACAATGGGAAAAATACAACTCTGTTAAAAGTTAAGATGGATTAAGTTTCTGCCAAATGAATACAACACGAATTAATGGTGAATAGGGGTTATTCAACACAAAGAGGAGTAATTCCAATTCTTAATTTCTTCAAAAGTTTCATTTAAATGGCTAATTTTAATCTGACACACATTAAGTGTGTGGCAATCGAAGGAGTGCTGATGATGGAAGGGTGGCATCTTCCGAAAGCTGTCGACATCTCCACTTAGCCTGTGTTGTCACTTGATTTTTTTCAGATTTTCTCATTGTACAACAATTATTATTTCTCAGAAATAATTAATATGGACTTAAACCGAACTAAATAAAAATTCAGTTATAAAATATACAGTCCAACAATATATAAACACAATTAATACACAACTCATAAGGTACATTGCAATTTAGTAATATTTCTAAGAATTAGAAATATGAAACAAAAATTCAAACCTAACGGACATTTTTCAAGATTTGAAAAGTCCTACTAAGGGTTAACAATGGGAAAAATACAACTCTGTTAAAAGTTAAGATGGATTAAGTTTCTGCCAAATGAATACAACACGAATTAATGGTGAATAGGGGTTATTCAACACAAAGAGGAGTAATTCCAATTCTTAATTTCTTCAAAAGTTTCATTTAAATGGCTAATTTTAATCTGACACACATTAAGTGTGTGGCAATCGAAGGAGTGCTGATGATGGAAGGGTGGCATCTTCCGAAAGCTGTCGACATCTCCACTTAGCCTGTGTTGTCACTTGATTTTTTTCAGATTTTCTCATTGTACAACAATTATTATTTCTCAGAAATAATTAATATGGACTTAAACCGAACTAAATAAAAATTCAGTTATAAAATATACAGTCCAACAATATATAAACAAAATTAATTAAATAATTGGTTATATTTATACGACCTAGTTCTCGGTATTCTCAGGAATAACGGTATTCCCGGTTCTGGTACCGGTTTCCCGGTTCTAGATATATTCCCGAGAATACCGGTATTCCCGGTTATGATCCTGGTAGCGGTTCTCAAAAAACAATACAATAACATAAATTATTTAAATTACATGATTTAATTAGTATTTCAGAAATATTTAGTACTGTTTGCAAAGTTATTTGAAAATCATGTAACCATTTTTTCTTAAATTCATAAAAAAATGGAAATGGTGTTTTTCACATGTTTTGTATTTTTTTGGTAAAAGCGAAGAAACAATTTAAATTTTAAAAAATTTTACAAAATATACATACCGGTAGTCCCGGGAATACCGGTAATACGGCAGAACCGGAATTTATGAATTTTCCTTTCGAAATAAGAAAGGAAAGAAATTAAAATTTTTTTATAGAAAAAATCTGAGAATTTTCCTATAGGAAAATCTAAGAGAAAGAAATAATCTGACAATTTTTTTCTAAGAAAAGTCTATAAGAATCACAAAACATGAGCTGATCATCTTTTTTTCATTGAAAATTTTAGAATTTTCCTTTAAAAAAATTATCAGAACATAAAAAATGTTTCAGAAAAGATATTTTTCCATACGAAAAGTCTATGAATTTTTCAATAGGAATTTTCTTCAGGAAAATTTTATAATTTTTCTATAGAAAAAAATTATCAGAATCTGAGACTTTTCCTATAGAAAAAATTACTAAAATCAAACCATTTTTCTATATGAAAAATAAATCAGAATCTGAGACATTTTCTTTTTAAAAAATTTATCAAAATTTAAGACTTTTGCTAAAGGAAAAATTGAATTGCCTCAAAAATGTAAAAAAGCATTAAGTTGGAAAATTTGGTTAATCTCAGGTAGAGAGTGGCGGGCACAGCTTTAGAGTTTGTGGAAGAATTTTTTTTTACTTCGAATAAAAAAATCATTAATTCTCCGTTGTCGAACAAGTAAAAACTGGGATACTTTTTTTTTTGCAAAATGTGATGGAAAAGCTATAAAATCATAAAATTTTTTAGTTTTTGCCAAACAACTGCAGCTGATTTTCAATGAACCTTCATAAAAATGAACTTTGATTTTCATGATCATATTTCCGTTAAGATATTTATACCCTACACCACACTGTGGTACAGGGTATAATGAGTTTGTGCTGATGTTTGTAACTACCCGAAATATTGGTCCTAGACCCACTTTTAAGTATACCGATCGACTTAGAATCACTTTTTGAGTCGATTTAGCGATGTCCGTCCGTCCGTCCGTCCGTCCGTCTGTCTGTCCATGTAAACGGTGTAAACACGATACAGGTCGCAATTCTTAATCAATTGACTTGAAATTTGAAATTAATCAATTTATTTAGACCTAGCCCCCATACAAAGGTCCTCTTTAGTTTTGGCTCAAATGCCTCTAATAGCCGCATTTTAATAGGTATCTTTTCGAAATTTGCCAGGTAATCATGTTTTATCCACACAAATCAACATTCCGAATTTTAAAGAAATCGGACCAGTTCTTCTTGTAGCCCCCATACAAACCACCTTCCCGATTTTCACATAAATCTCTCAAATTTCATGAAAATAGAAAATATTTAATTAAAATTCTGTTTGTGTATGTTAAACGCGTTCTTTAATAACCTTATCAAATCTGATTATCATCGGACCATTTTTGGACTTAGGTCCCATGTGAAAATTTCCGCCGATATTCAGTTGAAGCGATTTATTGTCAACAAAAAGAAGCCTATTCCACTCAAATTTGATTAGTGAGTGCTTTTTACACTTATTAAAGGTTTGACAAAATATAGAACTAATCAGTCCATGTTTGAACTTGGGACCCATTTTCCGGGAAACTCTGGTGTAGGGTATTATATGGTCGGTCTTGACCGACTATAATTTTCTTACTTGTTTTTTTTTAATTTGGTTTTAAAGAATATTTTACATTTTAGGATTCATTGCAGAAGTCTCAGAAAAAGTCAAAATCGGAAAATTTTTCAATAGTAGAAATTATTTTGCATAGAAAAATGTCTGCATGGACTTTGTCTGAGAATCTAAAAATTTTTCTTAAAAAAAAATGTCTTTAAATATGACTTTTCCCACAGAAATACTCACAGATTCTTAAATATTTTACTATAGAAAAAATTTCATACTCTAAAGCATTTTTTAGATAATTTTCCTGCAGAAAAGTCTCAGATTCTTAAATTTGTTTCGTATAGAAATTCCGAGAACTTTTTTCAATAGAAAAAGTCTTACGTCCAAATTCATAACAAATAACAGAGTTTAATAACAGGTTTATTAATCGAATTTTCATAAAAATTTTGTTTTATAAACCTCTTATTAGCCTCTTTTAACTTTTATGAATTTAAAGGTTAGTCTGAAATTCTGAGACCCTTTCGTATAGAAAGTCTTAGGTTTGAAACGTTTTTAAAATAAAATTGTCTCAAGTTCTGAGACCTTTTTCTTATATAAAAAAGTCTAAGATTCTGGCACTTTTTTCTAATGAAAAAGTCTCAGATTCTGAGATATTTTTCTTATAGACAAAGTCTTAATTCCGAGACCTGTTTAGGTCTTTTCCCGATCGAAAAAGTCTCAGATTCTGAGATATGTTTCCTATCGAAAAAGTTTCAGATTCTGAAACTTTTTTGTTATAGAAAAAGTCTAAGATTCTGAGACATTTTTCCTACAGAAAAAGTTTAAGATTCTCATACATTTTTCCTACAGAAAAAGGCTCAGATTCTAAAACAATTTTTCTTTAGAAAAAGTCTCAGATTTTGAGAAATTTTTCCTTCTACAAAAGTTTCAGATTCTCAGATATTTTTCCTATAGAAAAAAGACCCAGATTCTAAGACATTTTTCCTATAGAAAAGTCTCTGATTCTGAGGCGTTTTTTCTATAGAAAAAGTCTCTGACTCTGATGCATTTTTCCTAAGTTTCAGTCATTTGTCAAAGTCATTTTTTATGCCAAAAATTGTCACTTCACAAACATTTTTCCCAAAGAAAATTTCTCTTCGTAATAAGAACTTCCAGATTGACAGATATTTTTCACAAAAAACTTTCAGATTTTGTCACATTTTTCCTTTAAATGTTTTTAGGTTTTCCCTATAAAAATTTTTAGATTTCTCCTTAAAAATGTTCAGATTTTACTATGAACAATTTTCGGATTACAATTTTTTTTTCTTTGGAAAATTTCATTCTTTCTTTCGTTTTCTTTTTTCTTTTACTTTCTTAAAACTTTACCCGCGCATAGATCTTTATAGAAAAGTGTTTCAAAATAGATAGATCTCTATAGAGGAGTGATTTGGTGTAGGAAGAATGTTTCGAAATCTGAGACTTTTTCTGTAGAAGAAATGTCTCAGAATCCGAGTATTTTTCTATGCGAATCATGCCTCTAAATTTGCAAATTTTTCTATATTACGAATTTTTCTATATGACGAATTTTTCTGAATATTATAATTTTTTTTTCAATATGAAAGTGTATTGGAATCTGAGAATTTTTCTTTATCAAAAATTTCACAAATGCTAAAACTTTTCTATGGGCAAAATACCTCAGAACCTCTGAGTTTTTCTATTGGGAAAATGTCACAGAATCCTAAAATGTTTCTTTAAGCAAATGTCTCAGAAAACTTTTAAAAATTTTCTTAATGAATCTTTTCTATAATAATAAATTTTTGGAAATTTTTGAAAAAATACAAGTATTTCTTGTAATTTTACAAGGTTTTTTTTTTTTTTTTGAGTGTACAGCCGAATTTAACACTCTCACTTGCTTTTAATTAGTAGTAATAATTTTCTAACTGGTAAAAATTAAAAAGTTTTAAATAATTTTTTTTTAATAGTGTTACTACAGTTTTAATTTGACTTAAAACAACGTTTGCAGTTATTCCCGTTTTATTATTTTTTCATTGCCCAGATTTGTTTCCCTGATTGTTTTCTCTCAATCGATTTTTTTTAATGTCAACTGTCAAAACTAGCACATATTCAATTTATCAAATACAAAATAACTTTTATCTTTATCCAATATTATTAAGAAAAATTTTGATGAAATAATAATTCTTACCTTTCGCGGTGGGGGCTGCATTTTCTTGTTTATAAATTATTATTATTTTTTTTTTTTGTAACTTTAGCTTCTACTATACTTTACTTTTTTTTGTGTTTTGTCTACCCCACTTAGAGAAGGGGGTGTGTGGGCTAAGATTGGTTTCCAAATTAGTTGTCTATATTAATTTTTATACTTATATACTTTTTGTTTATTGATTTTAATTTTATTCAAGCAAATAATACATTTTTCAGCTAAAAATGTGGAAAAAAGATGACAAAATACAAAAATTCAGTATAAATTAGCAAATTTTAAATCAAAATAATACCCAAAAAAAGCACTTGAAGGCAAAATAGCAAATTAAGGATTATGTGTATGTGACGAAGGATTTGTGTTTAATATTTTTTTTTTGCTATATACACTTATGTAATATTTGTGTATGAGAAAAAAAAGGATACTGTTTTTCATAGATTTTAAAATTTTAAATTAATCCGTAATAGACCGAATATAAATTACAATTAATATTTATTAATAACATGTTTAGTTTTCATTTAACTAATTCGATTTGTTTCAATTGATTAAACAAAATTTTCAACACTTTCTATTTTGTAGCTCTAGATTTTTATTTTTGGTTTTTAGATTAACCTTTTAGCCTTTTATTAAAATTTGTGTAATATTTTAAATAAATTTTCTTAAATGTTGACTAACACTTTTCTTAGACACGGGCTCCTTTTTTGCCATTGATTTTTCTTTAAATATTCACTTTTTTCACAAAAATTTTCAATCTATGTGAAAAAATTCACAAATTTTCTTTCTTACGTATCGATTTCGTCGCCGTCGTCGATGTTGGTGAAAAAAATCCTGTCTGCTATTAAAAAAAATTTCGTTTTCTTTTGCCTCTTAGCATTTTGTTTTTAGCTGGAATTGTGTTGAGCCCAAAGTGTCGTGAGTGTATCTTTCCAGTATGTTGTGTGTTGTAGTCTTTGTTGGGGAGCCGCTATACGTAAGGGGGTGTTTTTGTCATGTAAATACGAGTAGATTTTCCTAGTATTGCAATGTTTTTCATTCATAAATATGACATTTGGAAAGTTTGGAAATTTCAGTGTTGCATTTTGAATACCTGCGCACTTTAAATGTTTATTTTTAAAGGAATCATATTGTCAAAAACTAAATCTAATATCACAGACTAAATACAGACTCGACAGTAGGGTTTTATAAGAAAAAATGGGGAAAAACTAAGCGATTTTAGGAGAAAACACAGCGGTTTTTAGTCCGTTTCACGCTAACATGGCAACACTTTCTACGACTTAGGAGTAAGTGAAACAACAAAAACCAATCTTGCATCCATTTTTCTTATGGCGCGTTATATCAGTTTTCTCTTTCTAACCTAATTCGTAGAATAGTTTGAAAATATTAACCATATGGTTAAAGAATACTTTATTGACAGCTGTCACTTATGTCGAGTTTGTATTAGTCTGTGCTAATATATTGTGTGTACAGAGAAAGAAAAATAATGTCTTATTCCGGTTTTTTTTTCTAAAAATCAAGTAATACCATATTCGCATTAATTTTAACTTGTTTAATTATTGGTTTTTCCCAAGGTAGATTTATACAAGGTAAGATCCAATAACCTCACTTTTCCTCCATAGTAAGTTTTTTGACAAATTTGAAAACAAGAATATTTACGAATTTTCAAAACGAAATAAAAATAATTTGTTCGGCATAAATGACTCGAGTTCACACTACACTTTTTATGCTTAAAAACATTTTAATTTTTTTTTATTTTTGTCGTGGAAAATAAAAGAATTTCGTTTGAATATCAATATTTTTTTATAATTTAGTTGTTATCTAAAATTTTAAAGTCTTAAAAAGCGTTTAAATTGGTTTATGTGTGCATTGAACATTTAAGTCGTTTTTGCCGAATAAAATGATTTTGAAAGAAAATTTTTTTCATTTACGTCACTAAAATATTACCTTTTATAAATCTACCTTGGTTTTCCCCATACTATTTTAAACTTTTTAGCTGTCAAAATAAAACGCGGTTTAATTTTGACGTTTAAATTGTATGGGGAAAACTAATAACACGGTGATATAAAATCAAACTTTCCGAATCGGAATGGGATGAAGCCCAAAGCAAATGTTATCAGCTAGTTAGGGCCTTTATTAGAGTGTCCCTTATTTTGGAAATGTTGGAAATCTTGAGACGGTACCCGCTCATTTTTTTCCTTTTGACTTAAAAATAACTCAGGAAAAATTTTACGCCCCTAGGACCACGCCTTCCCTACGCGACGGGGCCTTAAAGAGCGGGGCCTAAAAAATCATTTTTCCATACAAACCAAAAAAATTTTTTTTTGATTTTTAATTTTTTTGTTATTAATTATTATATTACTTGGTTTGCTTATTCACGACAAAAAATTTGATTTTGGAGGGATAAGTCTTTCAGCGCTAAAAAATTTTTCGCAAAAAAAAAATTTGGGCGGCCGGGGTCCTACAGTAAAAAATTTTTAAAAAATATTTTTTTTTAGTTTTGACCAGCAACGGTTTTAGCTGCTATGTTGCTTTAAATGATATATATTCCAAAAAAAAAATTATTCATATCTGTGACATCTTTATCTTTTTCGAAAAAAAAAATTTTGAGCCGTAGGAATCCTACGGTAAAAAATTTTTAAAAAATATTTTTTTTTAGTTTTGAAAAGCAATGGTTTTAGTTTTTATGTTGTTTTTAATGATATATATTCCAAAAAAAATATTATTCATATTTGTGACATTTTTATCGTGTATCGAAAAAAATCATCAATGCATTTTTTACCCTTTTTTAGAACACGATTAAGATGTCACAGATACAAAAAATATTTTTTTATGAATATATATCATTTAAAGCAACATAGCAGCTAAAACCGTTGCTGGTCAAAACTAAAAAAAAATATTTTTTAAAAATTTTTTACTGTAGGACCCCGGCGGCTCAAAATTTTTTTTTGCGAAAAATTTTTTAGCGCTGAAAGACTTATCCCACCAAAATCAAATTTTTTGTTGTGAATAAGCAAACCAAGTAATATAATAAATAATAACAAAAAAATTAAAAATCAAAAAAAAAATTTTTTGGTTTGTATGGAAAAATGATTTTTTAGGCCCCGCTCTTTAAGGGCCCGTCGCGTAGGGAAGGCGTGGTCCTAGGGGCGTAAAATTTTTCCTGAGTTATTTTTAAGTCAAAAGGAAAAAAATGAGCGGGTACCGTCTCAAGATTTCCAACATTTCCAAAATAAGGGACACTCTAGCCTTTATTATTTAGGTTAATTCTATAACTTTTTAGTTTTAAGGAATTGTTTATTAAAAATATTTTTTTTTTCTTGATTTGTAATTTTTGATAATGGAGTAGTATTTGAACCATGTTGGCCTTAAAGCAATGGTGCCCAAACACTTGTTAAAGATCGACAAAAATACACGTACACAATCCGAACAGCAACAAAACTAACAACAGAGAGCGTAAAAACCAAAAAAAATATATTATCGTTTCTCTTTTTGGGCACCACTGCCTTAAAGGATGGGTTCTTAAATTTGAAATAAATAAATTAAATTAAAACCCTCAAGGTTTTTTCTTCGTTCAGCGCTAGATTTTTTTACATGCATTTAATGTTGGTGATTTTAAAGCATTTCAAGTTTTTGTGTACTTAACCTGTCCTATTTTAGGGGCCACTGGTGGTGTCCTTATTGGACATGTTGGGTCCAGCGTCCAAACTTAAGCTCGAAATTACGTTAACTATAACCAGTATAAATTTCGCTGCAATCGGTCTACTTACTTACTGAATAGCTAAATTATTAAAAATAAACCGGTGTGCAGCGTTGCGTATGATTGTTATTCAAATGATGCGTATGATTGTTATTCAAATGAAATTACTAATTTAGACTTTCGAATTTCGTGTCGTAATAGTTGACAAACGATGGCCACGTTATAGCTTATTACGGAAAAATTTATGAAAAAATTTTGCAAGGTCATCTTCAGTCGGCAACCAGTGGTCGAAGTTGGAAAAAATTACGTATTTCGACGAAATCAAAACTCATGTTCAAATTTTTTAACCAAATGCGGCTCAAAAATTTGGAAATTTTGCGTTCTTTATTGGTAATATATTTAAAAAAAAAATCCAAAATCACGATTTTAGTTCACAGATGCTGATTTTTTACCAAATTGGTCTTAAAAGTTGGGAAATGTTAAGTATGCTATGTAAAAAATGTTAAAAAAAATGTAAAAACACAATTTAAATCCAAAAATTATTATCAGCGATGTTGGTCCACAGATGCTGATCAGCATTTTTGGACAAAAATCCCGTTTTTATAATCATTTAATATTTTTTACATAAAATACTTAACATTTTCCAACTTTTGAGACCAATTTGGATAAAAAATAATTTTTATGTTTAAAATTTCCAAATTTTTGAGCCGGATTTGGCAAAAACTTCGGACATGAATTTTGGACGAAAAACGTAATTTTTTCCAACTATAACCGCTGGTTGGTTTTCCCATAATGAGCTGACATGGCATTTGAAAGTTTAACTGGGCTATTCATAATGAGTAGGGATGAGATTTTCATGCAAATGCATGTTTTTTGTCGATAGTCTAAAAACGATATCGACCAATTATCTTTCCGAATCAAGAAATTTGCGTTAAAATGGCATCGATTTGTTTTTGCATATTTTTACATATTTTGGTCAAAATGCATATTTTTGCATATTTTGGTTTTAAATGCATATTTTGTGCATATTTCCAACTTTTAAGTGCATAGTTTTGCATATTTTGGCAAAAATTAGCAAAAACCCAAATTGAAATTTATTTGTTTCAAAAACTATTTGAAATTTTAAAAAATTATTTGGGAAATAAGAAAAATTATTTTTTTTCTTTAAATTTTTATTTTATACACAGAAAAAAAAAATTTTTGAGTAAATTTTTAATACTATTGAGTAAAAAATTACTCAATTTTCCACCAGTAAACGATTTAATAGTATTGAGTAAACTTTTAATAAAAAAATATTAAATGCTTAATAAAAAATTTGAGTAAATTATTAATTCACACAATTAAATCTTTACTTAAATTTTTTTAATATTTTTAAGTAACTTTTTAATTGTGTCAAGTAAAAATTTACTCAAAATGTATCAAATTATTTTTTTAAAAAGTTTAAAAAGTTTCTAATTTTTTTTCCAAAAAAATTGCTTTTACAAACTTTACCAAATATACTTATGTCTTCAAGACAAAGTAAAATTTTATAAAGATGATTTCAAACTTTCATATACATATACAAAAAACAATAAACTAAATGAGAATTCAAAACACCAAGAGAAAAAAAAATAAATAAAAAAAATATTAAATTTGTATTAAATTATTTACTCAAATTTTATTTTCAATTTTTGAGTAAATTTTTAATTGCGTCAATTAAAAAATTACTCAAATTTTTTTTAAAAAATTAAACAAGTGATTACTCAAATTTGTTTCCTCCATATTTTTTTCTGTGTAGATTGTGTTAATTTCTAAAAAATCTTGCTTATATAAAGTTTTAAATGTTACTATTTAAACCCAGCGTTACTTTTTGCTTTTTAAGAAGTTTTTCCAATGAAAACAAGATTTTTATTGCACACATTTTATTTTTTAGTGCATATTTTTAGGGTTTTTAGTGCATATTTTGAATTTTTTAGCGCATATTTTAAGCGCATATTTTCGATTTTTTAGTGCATGAAAATCTCATCCCTAATAATGAGTAAATTAAATCTAATGTAGGTTTATTTGACTGACATTGCATGAATATTTGTCAAATAAACCTACTTTAAGTACACTTTAAGTATTATGAATAAAGGCCTAAATTTTTTACAACTTTTTTAAAAAAAAAAAACTTGGAAAAAATTTAGTCTCCAATTTTTTTTTTTTTTTTTGAAAAATGTTTTGAAAAAATAAAAATTATATATTGGCCTCTGTTCCAAAAAAAGTAATTCATATAAAAAATGTGAAAATGAAAATTTCCGAATTTTTGTGGTGTTCTAGATTTAACATCCGAATTTCTTTTTCGTTTTGTTTCACATAATTAAAATTTGGTGAAAGTAAAATGAATGCATTTTTTTATAATTTTTTAAATTTAAATTATTCGATTTCAACTTCAAATGAAAACGAGATCAACAAAACACTAAACTTGATTTCATGTGATTCGGAAATTTTCATGTGAATTAAAAAGTTGTGAAAAGATTTTTACTACATTTTAGTTGTTTTGACTACAAATGTAAGAAGTTTTTACTACATAAGTCAGTTGTTTTTTGTCAGTTAAAATAACTTACATTGTTAGTTGATTTAACTGAAAAAGTAGTTGTCCCCAAAATAACTTACAAAGTAGTTATTTTAACTGACATTTTCAGTTGATTTTACTATCATAATTTCTTGAGTGTAATTATAAAAAGAGTTCACCAACTTCAAATGCGTGTAAAAAAAGATCTAGCGCTGAGCTAAAAAAAAGCCTTGAGGGTTTTTTTATGGAATATGTCAACTTTCATTTGCTTTTGGTTGCATCCCATTCCGATTTTGGTTGTTGCACTGTGTTATTAAACTATGTAGTTAAAAATAAATGCGACTATGGTATAAGTTGATCGCTTTTAACGTTTAAATCTGTCAAAGCCCATATAAAAAATCAGCTTGAAGAGTAGTAAGCTGTTCACCGAAGAACGCCTTTTTTTGAAACTTAAATGAATTTGTAGCGAAAATTTTACAGTACTAATTTTGGTTGTTTTGCACATCAGCTGCATTGGTATACAAAACCTTGAAAAAGGTTTTTTTGAAATTTTTGTATTTATATCTGAAATAATTAATGTTTACTGTGCGATTGAACTTGAATAGCTTTATTTCATTTTTAAATGTCAAATTTTTGCGCTTTTTAATAGATCTGAAAAATTAGAAAAAAAACTCGCGGTTAGTACACCTAAAATAAAACATCTGTTCAATCAACAGAAAAAGTTTTTCAATTTTTGCAGAAAAATCTACTGTTTTCAAAAAAACAATGTGCTCGATTTGGGAGTACTTTTTCAACGTTCTCCAAATTTTTAAAAACTGATATTCTTTTAAATTTTGAAATTTGTTTTCTTATTAAAATTAAATTTTTAGTTAGTATCTTCAATAATTACATGCAAACATTTAAAAATCTTTGAATTCGAAAGGATATCAAATTTTTAAAAAGTAGGTGAATGGTGAAAGAGTACTCCCGAATCGAGCACAATATAAACATTTAAAATTTTATTTTATTTATGTAAAGATTTATAAAAAATTGTGAGCATAATTTTTTTTTCTAAAACTTAGATTAGAATTTTTTCCAAGAAAGTGTTCTAAGTTTTTTTTAAAGTGTTAATTTTTTTAGTTATCTATATATTCAAAACACTTTACTGACTTTCCTACCCCGTCATTTTATAAAAGTGTGAAAAGTGTGACATTTTAAATCTTTACAAATGCAACATTTTTAGAAAAAAACATAATAAATTTTTTAAGTGTTGCCAGTTTTTTACAAAAGTACAAAAAAAGTGCAATTTTTTTTTTAAGGGGACGGTAAAATGTGACATTTTTTGCCAGAAAAGAAAACAACATAAGTTGAAGTTATATTTTTGTTTGTCAAAACAGCTGATGTGCAATACAACCAAACATATGACTGTCAAATATTTGCTAAAAACTATTTGATCAACACATTTTTTTTTTCACCAATGAACAACTTACGGAGCTTTAACAATATCTCATAAACCGACACTGAGGAGTCTTAATTTAATTGCAAATTTAACCAGCAAATCAAAGTTGTTTTTAATATTAAAAGGCAATAATAATAAACATAATTATTTTTTCACTTTGATTTCTTTTTTGTTTCATAAATTGGAACTAATTAATAAATATTATTGGATATTTTGTAGTTAAACTTATGACACAAACAATTCAATCACCATTTGATAAGATTATTAAAAAAAAAAAACAGTTAACAAAAAATATATATTTTTTAAAGTTTTTTTTTTTAAATAAAAAAACCTTTAACAACGTTTGTTTAACGAATTGTTACTAAATTCTCTATTTCAATTCTAGCATAGTTTTTTATCAGTTTTATATTTGAATAAGTGAAAAACACTCCACTCGATTTTTGTTTCTCAATTATTGATATTAATTGAGTATAAAAATAAATAATGATAAACTAAAATTGTAGTTAATTTGACTGATAAGAGCCAGGGACAATTGAGTCGAATGTTATACATTGTTGTTAAATACTTCAAAAGTCTGTTTTCCGAGTTATTTTTTTTTTAATTGGTTTTGGCTCACATCACACTTAAACTATTTTTTACTTATTGTTAGTGTTAGGGTCATATTACATATTTTTTACTAACAAATAGTTCAAAAACTACTACCACAAGAATAAAAAATTTATAATACTAGTTAATTTTACTAAAACTGAAAATGTTAAAGTTTCTAATTTTATTTCCGTTTATACCAAGGACGCGAAAACGTTTTATTATTTTGTTTTCATCAAAATATTTACATTTGAAGTTCAAAATATTTTCTAATTTCTTCAAAAAAATAAAATGAAAATTTTTGTTTAAAAAATAAATATTTCCATGAAACGGCAGGAGAAAAAGGGTATTTTTTGACCATGATTCCTTAGATATTGTTTATTTTTTATTCTAAATTTTAACGTTTAAGGTAGAGGATTCTAGCTTTTCATTTGAATTTTGATTATACACTCAGAAAATTATGTAAGTTACTACATGTTAGTTATTTGTATATTTTACAGTAGTTAGTTGTTTTCAACTACAAAGTCAGTTGTTTTTGTATGAAAAATATCAAACAACTATTTCTGTTAGTTATTTTAAGTCGTTTTTTTGAACAACTAAAAAAAAGTACTGTAATGTAGTAACAGTTATTCAAAGAAGTTAATTTTAGTTTTTTTCTCTCTGAAAAATTTTCAGTTTTTTTCAAAAAAAAAAAAAAAAAATCGTTTTTTTTATTTTTCACAACTTTTTAAAAAAAAAAAAAACATGAAAAAAATTTGGTTTTCAATTTTTTTTTTTTTTTTTTAAAAATGTTTTGAAAAAAAAAAAATATATATTATTTTATTTTTACTACATTTTAGATGTTTTGACTACAAATGTAAGTAGTTTTTACTACATAAGTCAGTTGTTTTTTGTCAATTAAAATAACTAACATTGTTAGTTGATTTAACTGAAAAAGTAGTTGACCCCAAAACAACTTACAAAGTAGTTATTTTAACTGATATTTCCAGTTGATTTTACTAACATAATTTTTTGAGTGTAGAAATCCGATATTTATTTAAGGAGTTATGACCCTTGAAAAATACATTGAAAAATTTAAAAAAAAAATATATATTCAAAATAGAAGACCTTTGTGTTCCATGAAAATGATGACTGATTTTTTTGTTAAGATTTCATACTTTAATAATATAGGCGTATTTTATTGGCATAATTATCAGTGTTCTACCATACAAAGTTCACATTAGTGTTAACGCTCAAAATTTTAGAAGTTAAAAATTAACTGTGAATAATTCTCTTATTGTTAATGGCTCTCTTTTGTATTAATAAAAAAGATAAATGTTTTTGTGTTGCTTTCAAGCTAAATTGCATTTAATTAACTAATTTTATCAATATTTCATCGAAAATGTGTAATATTTTACAAAACTATTCCAAACAGGGCCGGGTTAAGGTATGCCGGGGGCCCTGGGCACACAAGTAATTGGGGGCCCCACTGGGGGAAAAAAAATTAAATCGAATGACAAGAAAAAGCTTTTAAATTTATATTTATTACAGTTAATTGGTACAAATTCAATTCATGTTATTAACTGTTTTAAGAAGTGGAACCTACACCCGCGGATCTTTATGGAATTGGTTTTATTTTGTAAATCAGAAAAAATAAAGGGACAAGAAACCTAGTCATGTTACATACCAAATGAAAGGTCTTTTGAAAACCTATCTACGTGTGCTAAGAACGTGTCCAAATATGCTCAACTTTTTGTCATATTGAGTAAAATACCAAAATTTTTGGACATTTTTGTTAATAAGTCGAAAAATATTAACTTCTTTGGCCCGCTGTTAGCACCATGAGATACTTAATACCTTTAATCTGATACCACACATGCCTATATTAATTTTGTTTAAATAGGCGTAAATCGTAAAAAACTGAAAAAGGTCAGTTTCCCCCATACAAATCGACCCCCTAAAAATGAGTTTGGGCCGCTAAAAAAAATGTGTGTCGGATTAATTTTCGTTCTTAACAAAATATCCAAATTTCATGAAGATCGGAAGGTGACACCAGGGAGACTTCACTTGTCAGCCTTATTGTTAACTCAACCGACTAAGGCTGCGTTTTTGACATATCGCTTTAACTTAGTTTAAACGGGAGTTTTATTAAACTTTATTAAATTAAAACCAAGTTTAACCAAGCATTCTGTTTTTCAGTTCAAGTTTAGCAAATGTCGATTAACACAGTATTCCATACAAAATACCACATTTCCAATTAGAAAAGTTGCCATCAGCGCACATTTTTTCCAATAAAATACCACAACATGGCAACACTAACCAGTATATTTGAAAATCAGGTGTTTTTTGACGTTTTTGTACCTTAGTTTAACTCTCCAACATTGGTGAGTTAAACTTAAAATAAACCACATCTCAAAAACAGAATGTGAGGTTTTAACTCAGTTTAAACTTAAAACCATTAAATTTTACAACTCAAAAACTCGCCCTAAGTGTTATTGCATAAATTTGTATGAAAAAACAAAATTTTTGTAAGAGAATATGTTATACTTTCTACTTCTGGGGGCCCCCTTGAGGTCGGGGCCCTGGGCACGTGCCCAGTGTGCCCTAAGGGTTAAAGCGCTACTGATTCCAAACGACACTAAATTAAATTGAGAAATTTATGGAAGTTAACGTTTCGTTTTTTTCGTTTTGATGCATGTTAACAATCTAATACCCTATTCACACGTACAGTTTTAAATCGTTTTTAGCAGCAATATTTTTAGCACTTTCATTATTCTATTACAGTATATTGACAGAAAATGCTAAAAATAATTGCTAAAAACGGTTTAAAATTGTAAGTGTGAATAGGGTATAAGTTTGCCAACAAAAAAGGCCTTATGTTAATTTAAAAAAAATTAAAAGGGTTAAAAGTTGACGAAAATGCACTCAAAAAATGCATTTGCATTTAAAATGTATTTTTTAATGACACAATTTTTTTTTAATTTTTATGGTTAAAAAAGAGGAGTTAAACTTTTAATTTCAATTTTGATTATAAAAATCCGAAATTTACTTAAGAAGTTATAGCTTCTCGAATTACACCACTTTATAATTTTTGGTGATTTTTAAAAAATGAAAATCGCAAATAAAATCGCGAGTTTTTGGAATTTAATTAAACTGCAAATGGGAATGTCTTAATGGCTCTATAGAGCACCTGTGTGCACCAAGTCCAGATTTGTGGTTGTATCGAAATGTTTACGGATATCCATAATGATGAAAATAGAAAAATATCCATTGCGATAAATATGTATAATACGGTGGTTCTTAAAAACAAAAAGTTGGATTTCCGCACGGGACGCCCGACGCGTCTCGTGCAGAAATCATACTTTTTGTTTTAAGAACCACCCTAATGTATAACAAAGGAGGAAAATATTTAAAAATACAAAATATAAACATCTTTTTTTCATCTATTGTTTAAAAAATTGTACTTTTAGTACTTTTTATATCCCCCGAAACAATGGTCCTAGAGGCATGAAATTTGGAATTTAAGTTCATCTCCCGAAAAATAGATCCGCTACGGCTAGGTTTTTGCCAGGGTTGGTTCTACGGGGGTAAAAGGGGTAAAAAAGTGTACTTTTGGTGTTTTCTTTTATTTACTAAATTAATGGCCATACGTTTGTAATTGATGTGGGATCCTTTGGTGAAAAAACATTCTGGAATAAGTAATTTTTAAAAATTTGGATTCTAAGGCGGGTTAAAGGGGTAAAAAGTGTACTTTTAGTACTTTTGGTACCTTTGATATTTCCTTAAATATTGGTTCTAGAAACTTGAAATTTGGAATGTAGGTTCACCTCCCGAAAGATTCACTAAGGCTGGGTTTTTGCCAACGTTTATTCTAAGGGGGTTAAATGGGTAAAAAATTTTACTTTTAGTACTTTATTTTTATTCACTGAAATAATGGTCATACAAACTTGAAATTTGGAATGTGGGATCCTTTGATAAAAAAAAATTCTGGGATATGTACTTTTTCAAAATTTGAATTATAAGGGTGGTTAAAAGTGTACTTTAACTACTTTTTTTTATTTCTTAAAAAAATAGTCATAGAAACCTGAAATTGGGAATGTAGAATCCTTCGGTAAAAGTACTTTTTGGAAATTGCGTCTCTTAGGGTGGTAAAAAATTGTACTTTTGGTACTTTTTATGTATACACCCAGAAAAGTTTTACAGTAACTATTTTTTTTCGTTTGTTTTTCAAGGAAACTAAAATAATAACTGATTTATACAGTTGTTAAAAAAATAAACTACAAAATTTACGGAAAATATTTTTATCAGTAAAATTATTTGTGACTGATTATACGGTATATTTTTACAGAAGTACGGTTTTTGTAGTTGTTATTCAAAAAATTGTATTTTTACTCCACAAAATAAAAAATTTTAAACAGTTAAAATAATTGAAATATCATTTGTTCCCAGCTAGCAAGCAGACTCATTTTAGACTCCAAAATGGGCTCTAAAAATGTAACAAGAATTTCAAATTATTGTGTGATAGTGGTTCATCCAAAAGAGCCCCCTTTTTTACTTCAAAATGACTCCAAAAAAAAGATTCAAAAAGGGGAAATTTTTTCATACTTTGGAGCCTATTTGGAGTCGATTTGGAGTCTATTAAAAAAGTGTAGTTTTTTTGATTTTTTTGCTGTTTTGATTTAAAAATAAAAAAATGCGAAAATTTTTGTATATTTTTAAAATCTTTATTTATCTTACAAAAATTCTAAATTAAAAAAACATTTTTAATTGTACATACACATAATAATTAAAAAACACAACCACTTCCAATAGCAATGATATTTCCTCAAATCTTCCCAAACAGCAATTTGGCGTTCCCTCATTCTTGCATTCTTCATTCTTTACAAACTTATTTTTATTCCCGTTTATAATGCTATTTGCATACAAAAAAACATTTAAAGAAATTTATTTTCTGACTTATAATTTATTTTGAAAGAAAAAATATTTTTAGGCTCCAAATGAAACAATTTTTTTGAGCCTTTTTGGATGGCTCAAAAAATATTATAATTTTTTAACTTTTGTGAGTCAGTTTGGACTAATCTTTTGACGAAACAATTTCCAAAATATTTAGGGGTTCTTTTAGACTCAAATCGCAAGGTTCAATATTGAATCCAAAAATTTTGTGTTTTTGGAAAAAATATTTCAAAACTTAAATAAAATGTGTTATTTTTAAATCTTTTTTTGATTCCAAAAAATGAGGGCTTCAAAAACAATAATTTTTTAGATTAATTTAAGAGTCCTAAATTATGAGTGCTCCGAAGTTTGTTGGGTGGGTTTTTACGGAAAGTCTACACAGCAAAAAGTTTTGGTTTACTTTTTTTATTTTTAAACCAACTTTGGGATTTAGTTTCTTAGTTTCTTTGGAATTAAATTTTATATTAATTCCGACATAGGGAATTGTTTTTACATCGTGAATCTTTATAAGTGTACTTTATTGGAATAAATTTAATTATTTTTTGTCTTCGTTATATATACGCACCAGCTTCGAATTAAAATTATCTCAAATATGTTTACTGTGTAGTAGAGTGCCCAGAAAAAAAACTTTTTTTCTTTTTTTTAGGTCTTACCCCCTAAATTTGTTCCTTTTAATAAAAAAAAATGTCGTTTTTTTGTGGATTTTTAAAATAAAATCTTAAGGTCGCGCTCGCCGCTTTTTTACGAAAATGTACGAATTTACGATTTTTAAATTATTTAAATTGTTTAAATGCTTTAAATTGGTGAGGTAAAAAAAATTTCATCAAAAAGGAGACTTACGCTAAAAATATGTATCGTCCATTTCATAAGATATTGCACATTCCATGAGATATATCCCATTCTTTAAGAAATTTTACATAATGTCATGAAATATTGCATGAAATCACCCTTACGAATTGAAGATAGGTTGTTGGTATATCAGAAAAAATTTTTGGGGGTAAAAGTTAAGGGGGGTCGGTCTTACCTTTTATCCCTCTAGGAGGCCCCCTTAAAGCTGTGGGAGTGGATTTAATAAAAAAAAGTTGAAAAAATAAATAGCATTGTATGGAAAGTGTGTTCTAAAAAAATATTGGGGTTGAAAAACTATTGGGGGTCGGTCATATATTTGACTTCTCCAGAGCCACCCTTAAGATAGTTAGAGGTAAGAGCAGTTTTATCGTTGTAATCCTTGTATGGAAGCCCCCTTAGGAATTGGAGATAGGGCCTTGATATATTTGAAAAAAATGTTTGATATGGAAAATTAATGGGGGTCGGTCTCACATTTTACCTTTTTTTATGCAACTCCTGGATAGTTGTGAGGCTTTTCTGTTGGGCGTGTAGGTGTAAGAATTCACAAAAAGCCCCACAACTGCCCCAGAGTCGCCAAAAACTGGGTTAAATGTGAGATTTTGTCACCCTAACATTTTTAACAAACATACCTAAGCCCTATCTCGACTCCCTATAGGGGCTTCCATACGAAAACAACATTTTAATAAAAAAAATTTCCTACCGCTATAAATTTACCAAGAGTGCCTCTAGAGGAGTCAAATGTATGACCGACCCCCATTAGTTTTTCAACCCGAACATTTTTTTAGAACACACTCTACCTTTAACCCTTAAGGTGATCCCCTTACAATTATTGTTTTTTTTATAACTTTGTTTTATAAATCCGCTCCTACCGCCCACATGGGCCTCCTAGAAGGGTAGAAAGCAAGGCCGACCCCCCTTAGCTTTTACCCCCCAACATTTTTTCTGAACATACCAGCAACCTATCTTCAATTTCTAAAGGTGTTTCATGCAATATTTCATGGCATTATGTAAAATTTCTTAAAGAATGGGATATATCTCATGGAATGGGCAATACCTTATGGAATGGACGATATTTATTTTTAGTGTAATTCTCCTTTTTGATGAAATTTTTTTTACTTCACCAATTTAAAGCATTTAAACAATTTAAATAATTTAAAAATCGTAAATTCGTAGATTTTCGCAAAAAAAGCCGCGAGCGCGACCTTAAGATTTTATTTTAAAAATCCCAAAAAAACCCAATTTTTTTTTTCATTAAAAGGAACAAATTTAGGGGGTAAGACCTAAAAAAAAAGAAAAAAAAAATTCTGGGCACTCTACTGTGTAGTCATTTATTAACGTTTAAAAATAACTGAAAAAGTATGTTGTTTCAAATGAAATATACATAAGTAGTCCCTTTTTTAAAAGAAAAAACAAGTTGAATTTACTAATAAAATATTTTGTGTGTAATAAAATAATAATCCTAGGCATATGTATTTGTAATATTTGTAATGTAGAGGCCATTAGTGAAATAAAACATTCTAAAACAAGTACTTTTTGAAAATGCTGTTTCCAAAGTCGTTCTAGGGGTAAAAAAAGTGTACTTTTGGTACTTTTTATATATCCTTATATAATGATCCAAGACACTTGAAATTTGGAATGGACCTTTTGTAAAAAGTATCTTTTATAAAAAGTACCTTTTATAAAAAGTATCTTTTATAAAAAGTACCTTTTATAAAAAGTAGATTTTATAAAAAGTACCTTTTATAAAAAGTACCTTTTATAAAAAGTACCTTTGGCAGCAGGCTGGTTGTTGTCCAATCGAATTCGATATACGAAGACGTAAATGGCATGGATCGGTCATATCCTCAGAAGACCACAGAACGATATTGCTAGAGAAGCCCTTGATTGGAACCCCCAAGGTCAACGCCGACCAGGGCGACCTCGTAACACATGGACACGTTGCACAAGAAAAGAACTCGAATCAGCTCAAACAACATGGAATCAAATCAAGTTACTTGCAAGAGATAGAAATAGTTGGAGAGATTTTGTTAACGCCCTATGTTCCTCGTGAACATTATATTTAAGTATTTACTAGTTATACCAAAATTATATTAGTTATACTAAAGTATAAGTAGTGTACATATTTAAATAAATAAAGGACATATATATATATATATATATATATATATATATAAAAAGTACCTTTTATAAAAAGTACCTTTTATAAAAAGTACCTTTTACAAAAAGTACCTTCTATAAAAAGTACCTTTTATAAAAAGTACCTGGCATTAATGGGTACCAATGGGTACTCATTATAAATAATGCACTTGGTTACTTTTCACATCTCATTACCATGTTTTTGTTGGGATCTAACTATTAAACTAATGCCATGTTCACACTACAAGAACTTACCATGGTAAGTTGAGATGATTTTATGATTTTTCTTTATGCTAGTACAATTTGAGATGATTTTGTAAATCACTATGTGATTTGTTCAATGGAAAATCACATAGTGATTTTAAAATCACGCAAGTCTGTATACAGTATAAAACCCCTGAATCTCAAAATTTTAGGTGTAGTATTCTCCAGCAGAAATAACACGAACATTCAAAAAAACAACTGTAATGATGATTTTGCTGATTCTGAAACCACAATTTCTTTGGTAAAGGTTGCAAAAATGTTTTGCTAAAAACCAGTTAACTGAAATTAGAAAAAAAAACCTATGAGTTTTCTATAAAAAAATATTTGTCAATCTGAAAGTTCTTATTATGAAGAGAAATTTTCTTTGGAAAATATTGTTGTGAACGGTACCATTTTCGGAATTAGAAAAGTTCTTCAAAAGCCCCCATACAAACCAACCTCCTGAAAAAAGGAAATATTTATTAAAATTTTAATATTTAAACTTTGTTTGTAGGTGTTAAACACGTACTTTAGAACATACTGCAATTTGATTAGAATGTGTAATTTTTGGACTTAGTCTCCATAGACTTATTCCCTCAATATTCAGTTTAATCGGTCTATTGGCAACAATGAAACCTTTTTCACTCAAATTTGTTTTGTGTTTGTTTTTTACAATAATTAAAGATTTCACAAAAGAAATATCCACTCGGTCCATGTTTGGACTGGGTACCCATTTTCTGGAAAGCATTGGAGTGGGTATTATATGGTTGGTATTGACCGCCTATAACTTTCTTACTTGTTTTTATTTAAAAATGACCAGGAAACGTTTTCTTTAAAAATTAGGAAACCAAGTGCCTACAAACGTAAAAGAAATTAATTAGAGCTAGAACAAAATTAAGATAAGTATCTACGTGATAGATTTAATCGTTTACATCCGAGACACATCTTTTTAAGAGAGCTATATAAAAAATTATTTTAAACATGATTATAAACATTTGAACAATAAAGAAAATCATTTTATTAGCATACAAAATAAATTCAGTTTTTTCTTTTCTTACACAACTAATAGTTTATAAGGTTCGATATACAAATCAACGTGTGCTCCATCTTTAGTTGGCAATTTATAAGGAACATAGCTATCATCGAAAAATGCTTCCAGTTTTGTACCGAATTTGATTTGTGTCAACATTTCAGGTGATATAACAATACAAAATACATTTTTGTATTCATCACACTCCACAGTGGCTACATTTATACCATAAGAGGATTCCAATTTAAGAACTTTTAATAAAATACCATTTTTAAGACCAAATTTTTTATCATGTTTTAAATATCTTCCACTTATTTTCATCCGATCGATTGCACGTTGAAAGAGCTCTTCGTAGCCACCTTTAAGGCAGGATTTTTTGGGTGATCGTATATAGTGGGAATTCAAATTGGTTTGTGGAGCAGCTCTCTTTTTGTCATCCTGCTCTATGAGTTCTAAAAATAAATCTAATTCTGTAGGCTGATCAACAGATTTTTGGGATGATGTTGTTGGAGTATCAATAATTTGTGTAGGTTTTGGGGAACTACTTTTGAATGGATGAAATATTTCATCGTCATCTGATGAAGATGAAAATGATATTTCAGGATTGTCGCCGATATCATAAGAATTAGATCTTTTTATTGCAGAAGAATATTGACTAATAGAAGATTTTTCTTGAAAATTTAATTGAATTTGAGGAGTTTTATTTTTGTCATCCAAATGGTTACATATTTTTATACTTTCATCCATAAAGTATTGAGATGGCATTTGTGTTTTTAAATCATCGTCATCAGAAGATGACAAATTTATTTTAAAATTATTAGATTGTTTATCGATTTTAGAATTACACTTGGTTATAGATACTTGGGTTGCTATTAAATCTAATGCTTTACAACGTGTTTGATTTTGTTTAGTTTTTGATTTCTTAAATATGTTTTTTTTATTGCTATTTTTATAATGTTCCAAATTCAAATCTTTTCTGTGTTCCGATACAAATTCATTTTCAATTTTTCTGAAAGTGAATGCATTAATGCTACCATCTTGACACTGGGTTGGCTTCAGCTGGAGTTGAGTGTTATTTGCAATAGTAGCACTATTGTTGGATAAATTTACGTTACCATGTTCATCTTGCCATTCACAATCTACAATTCCATTTTTACTAGATTCGCCAAATAATGATACGTCTTTTGGTGTTTGAGTTACAACAGAATTATTCAAATAGTTGTTAATATTAGTTCCTATATTTAATGGTTTAAAACGCATAAAACTCAGTCTTGTTGAGTTCATTAATCTCCACATTCTGTCATCATAAGTGGATTCAGTACTGGAATCTTTATTTATAGTTTTGTTAAATGAGTGGGACAGGCTTAAATTAGTTTGTTCATTTGTGTGACTTGACGACGCCTCGAATTGAGTTGCAAATCTTTTGATTTTTTCAGTTGCATTGCCTCGTCTTCCAAATTGAATGCAGGTAGAATTTTTATTTGGCCCATTTATTTTATTTAGTTTGGCTATCTTGCCACAAAAACTATCTTTACTTTGTTGCTGATTTCTAGGTTTGGAATATTTTTTGCGTTTCTTTGGCTCGTCACAAGATATATTATATTTTTTGAATATATTTTCAAAACCACGACTCATTTTTTGAACATTTCCATTGAACTTTGTAAAAAATTGTTTAAAACAATATTTCGTTTGTTTATTTTTGGTATGACCCAAAGACCATTTTTGGGAAAATGGAGTTAGGAATCAATTGTATATGATTAATATGTCCTCTTTCCAAATCCGTAATATATTTTTTTATATATCGTATAAATTAGAAGATATCTAGCCCTAACTTTGCTTCATATCCCTAATATTAACATTGTCTTAACATTGGTTTGCTGCATACGCCAATTTTCTGCACATGAAGCAAATTTTACACCTAAAAGTTAAAATATTTTTCTCTACTTTTGTTTTGATGCATATAACGTTGAAAGGGTGCATATCAAAACAAACTAAAAATTGACGCTTGGTTGTTGGTGTGACCCATAAACCATTTGCCAAATGGAATTAGAAATCAATTGTTTATGATTGTTATGCACTTTATTTTCATCCGGAATGAATTTATTGTAAGAATTTAAAGATATCCAGGCCCAACTTTGCTAATTATAGCCAAAATTAAAGATAATTTAATAAGGTAAACTCAGGTTGACTTTGACCCACGTGAAAGAAAATTAAATTTTTTTAAGAAAATATTCATTTAAACGGGATATGGAGCAAAACGCGACCAAGTATTTTTTTGTTAAAATCATAATAACTTTTGATATCTTGTGCAAAAACGTATAAAAATTTATATATTATCTTAAAACATTTTAAGCAATCGATACCAAAAGTAAAAAACAAATCTATCGTGTAGATTTTTAATAAAGTTGATGAAAAGTTTCTTTTTCGTTTTTCTCAAAACAAAGTAAATGGTCTTTGGGTCATACCAAAAATAAGCAAACGATTTGTAAACATGGCAGTGTCACAGACTAAATACAGACTCGACAGTAGAGTTTTACAAGAAAAAATGGGGAAAAACTAAGCGATTTTAGGAGAAAACACAGCGGTTTTTAGTCCGTTTTACGCTAACATGGCAACACTTTCTACGACTTAGGAGTGAGTGAAACAACAAAAACCGATCTGGCATCCATTTTTCTAATGGCGCGTTATATTAGCTTTCTCTTTCTAACCTAATTCGTAGAATAATTTGAAAACATTAACCATATGGTTCAAGAATACTTTTTTGACATCTGTCACTTATGTCGAGTCTGTATTAGTCTGTGGCAGTGTTGCCATCAGGAAACGAAGCCCAAAATAGTCGGCGGCGGTGGCTAAGCAAAAACACAGTCGGCGGCGGCTAAAAGTCGGCTAATAGCCGACAGTTTCTAAAAAATTGTGTTTTTATTTTTTTGTTAATTTATTTTAAAAATTAAAAATCATAAAAAAAAGGATTTTGTCTAATCCCATTGTCTTCCCAATCGTTAGCTAAATCGCAAAACGCTCTATATAATAAAATCTTTAAAACCAAAAGTTTAAAAATTTTCAACTTGCGAAATCGCTAATCGAAGAGCTAGAAATTATAGTTTATAATTTTATTTTTGATTAATTATGATACATTTGTGCTGATGTTTGTAACTACCCGAAATATTGGTCCTAGACTTTTAAGTATACCGATCGACTCAGAATAACTTTTTAAGTCATTCTAGCGATGTCCGTCCGTACGTCTTTCTGTCCGCCCGTCCATGTAAACGTTTTAAACACGATACAGGTCGCAATTATCAATAGATTTGTCTAAAATTTGAAACTTAAGCTTCGTATGGCCTAAGGACGAAGCCTATTGAAATTGGATAAAATCAGCCGTCATAGATATCCTTTCGAAATTTGACTCGTACTTGTTTCGTATTCAGTAACAACCATTCCGAATTTCAAAGAAATCGGACCAGTTCTTCTTCTAGCCCCCATACAAACCACCTTCCCGATATTCACACAAATTTTTCAAATTTCATGAATATAAAAAATATTTTATTGAAATTTTGTTTGTGTGTGTTTAACGCGTACTTAAATAACCAAACCAAATTGGATTTTAGTCGGACCACTTTTGGACCAAGGCCCCATATGAAAATTTCGCCCGATATTTAGTTTAAGCGGTTTATTGGCAACAAATAGAAGCTTATTTCTCTCATATTTTGGTTTGTGAGTATTTTTTACTTTTTATTAAAGATTTGACAAAAGATAGATCCAATCGGTCCATGTTTGCTCTTAGGATCCATTTTTCGGGAAACACTGGTGTAGGGTATTATATGGTCGGTCTTGACCGACTATAATTTTCTCACTTGTTTTTTACTTCTATTGTAAAATTAAAAAGTTTACATTTTGATACAATTTTGAACAACGATTAAAGGCAAACTATACACAATTTTGAATAAACAACAAAAATCGGAGGAATGTTTAGGTTATTTTTTTTATAACTAAAACAACCATCGGCTGAAGGCCCATGCTATTCAAAATGGAACCCTTCTAACGTTTTTCTATTCAAAATCGATAGATTAAGCGGGAAACACACAAAAATTATAACATTTCTAAGCAAAATAAAAAAAAAACATCTTAAAAAATCATGCATATACAATTTTTTTTAATAACACAGTGCAACACCCAAAATCGGAATGGGATGAAACCAAAAGCAAATGAAAGTTGACATATTCCATAACAAACCTCTCAAGGCTTTTTTCTAGTTCAGAGCTAGATTTTACACGCATTTGAAGTTAGTGCACTTTTATTATAATTATAATAATAAATGCTTGTAAACTGTATTAGTGGCGAATGATTAATATTGTAATTTCCTTTAAATAACAATCACACGCAACGGTGTCCAGTGGTTTATATTATAATTGCCTTTAAATAACAATCATACGCAAGCAACGGTGTACAGTGGTTTATTTTAATAATTTGGCTATTCAGTAAATAGGTATTGGACCGATTGCAGCAAAATTCATACCAGTCATAGCTGAAGTAATTTTGAGCTTAAGTTTGGAAACTGGACCCTACATGTCCAATAAGGGCACCACCAGGGGCCTTTAAAGTAGGACATGTTTAGTACACTAAAACTTTAAATGCTTTAAAATCACTAACTTTAAATGCGTGTAAAATAAAATCTAGCTCTGACCTAAAAAAAAGCCCTTGAGGGTTTTGTTATGGAAAACGTCAACTTTCATTTGCTTTTGGTTTCATCCGATTCCGAAAGTTCGATTTTCTATCACTGCACGCAAAAAAAATCTGTGTAATACTGTATACAGACTAGCGTGATTTTAAAATCACTATGTGATTTTCCTTTGAACAAAATCACATAGTGATTTACAAAATCATCTCAAATTGTACTAGCATAAAGTAAAATTGCAAAATCATCTCAACTTACCATGGTAAGTTCTTGTAGTGTGAACATGGCCTAAGATTGAGCAATCCTACTTGGAAAAACTTTTTTCATACCAAAAAAAAATTTTTACCAAATTTTTGCTAAAATTATGCTTGTCGATGTTAAAGTAACATAATTCATTTTTTATGTAAAATAACCAAGTAGCTTTCACAATAACGCAAATGACTTGCACAAAAATTTATAGAAAGGAAACAACAAAAAAACAAATACAGACCGCCATTTTCATTTTGTATTTTTGTGTGCGTTGTTCGTTTATTTTTTGTGTTATAAAAACGTAAAAAGGAAATTGATAAATAAAATTAAAATAAATTAATAACTACACGCAAAAAAAAACTTGTGTCGGAGTGAGCAAAAATCTGGCATAATTTTACCAAAAATATGCTAAAACTACAACCGACGAAGTAGTTTTCGTAGTTTAGCCAAAACACTTATGTAAAAAATTTTGAAGAAAATGCTAATGCTATTTAAGCAAAAACTTGGTAAAATATACCAAAAGAAATATGGTGAAATATACCAAAACTATTTGAAAAGCTGACTAAAAATAATGCTAAAAATTACCACATTTATGCTAAAATAAATTTTCAATAAATTTTTGTAAAAATTTGTATATTTGTTGAATTTAAAATTTTCACAGAATAAATCCATATTAATATAATAAATGTTGTGTAGGATTTAATTTACCACCGACCAACTGACCCTTTTTGTACAATTTTCTCGAGTGACTGCTGCCTACGCTTCTTCTTGAAGTAAAGGATCCGCTATAGCTTCACGAATTTATTTAAAAGCATCCTGTAAAAATAGAAAATTATTACAAAACATAAATTTTTAATTTAAAAAATTGGTTAACCCCATTGGTCTCTTGGTAAGGAGGAACACTTACTTTGTCATTCCATTTGTAACACATCAAAACAGTAATGGACTCCCTTGGCTTTGGGTTTTTAGGTTTTAATTTTATAACTAAAGGCAGGATTGGTGTCCACGCTCTTTATTGTAGTGAAGGATTCTCCATAGCTTCAAAAATTTATTTAGCAGTACCCTGTAAAAATATAAAATTATTACCAAACACTAATTTTTAACTAAAAATCTATTAAACCTTATTGGTGTCTTCGGAATGCTCACTTTATCATTCCATTTGTTATTCATCGAAACATACGTCTGGGACTCCATTGGTTTTTCTTATTGAATGGTGTTTAAAGTGATGAAAGCAAAATTAACTTTAACATTCTTTTAACTTACTCACTTTATCATTCCATTTGTTATTCATCGAAACATACGTCTGGGACTCCATTGGTTTTTCTTATTGAATGGTGTTTAAAGTGATGAAAGCAAAATTAACTTTAACATTCTTTTAACTTACATTTATTTATCTTTTAGAAAACTAATTATTTATTTTTATTTATGTATTAATTTATTTTTATTTTATATATCAATTTCCTTTTTACGTTTTTATAACACAAAAAATAAACGAACAACGCACGCACACAAAAAAACAAAATGAAAATGGCGGTCTGTATTTGTTTTGTTTTTTTGTTGTTTTCTTTCGATAAATTTTTGTGCAGGTAATTTGCGTTATTGAGCAAGCTACTTGGTTATTTTACATAAAAAATGAATTATGTTACTTTAACATCGACAAGCATAATATTAGCAAAAATTTGGTAAAAAATTTTTTTTGGTATGAAAAAAGTTTTACCAAGTAGGATTGCTCAATCTTACACAGATTTTTTTTTTGCGTGTACACACAAAAAAAATCGAGGTAATATTTCCTAAATTTGTAGTATAATAACAGCTAAATTCTAAGGCAACATGGCAGTTGCTAAATTTTTAGGCACAATTACAAAAATAATAGGAAATTCCTATTAAATTTCTATGTTCGAAAAATTACCTATATTATTTGGTAATACTCCTTTAGAATTTTGGAAATTTACAAACGGAGCATTAGTAGATATTCAGTTGTAATTTTGGTATTTTATTAAATTTAATTAACCCCTAATTATTAAAATTAAACAAGTTTGTTTTTGTAAATTTATTTATTTATTTAAAAAAGAAAAACATGTAGACATACACTAGGGTGTTCAAAACTTTAGAACCACGATTTTATACTTTTTCTATAGAAAATGTCTTTGAATCTGAAACTTTTTCTATAGAAAAAAAATGTCAGAATCTGATACTTTTCTATAGAAAAAATGTATCAGAATTTGAGACCTTTTATATAGAAAAAATGCCTCAGAATCGGAGTTTTTCTTTTGAAAAACATGTCTCAGAATCTAAAAAATTTTTCTGTAAAAAAAATGTCTCAGAATCTGAGACTTTTTCTATAGAAAAAATGTCTCAAAATCTCAGACTTTTTCTATAGAAAAAATGTCTCAGAATCTGAGACTTTTTCTATAGAAAAAATGTCTCAGAATCTGAGACTTTTTCTATAGAAAAAATGTCTCAGAATCTGAGACTTTTTCTATAGAAAAAATGTCTCAGAATCTGAGACTTTTTCTATAGAAAAAATGTCTCAGAATCTGAGACTTTTTCTATAGAAAAAATGTCTCAGAATCTGAGACTTTTTCTATAGAAAAAATGTCTCAGAATCTGAGACTTTTTCTATAGAAAAAATGTCTCAGAATCTGAGACTTTTTCTATAGAAAAAATGTCTCAGAATCTGAAACTTTTTCTATAGAAAAAATGTCTTAGAATCTGAGACTTTTTCTATAGAAAAAATGTCTCAGAGACTTTTTCTATAGAAAAATTGTCTCAGAATCTGAGACTTTTTCTATAGAAAAAATGTCTCAGAATCTGAAACTTTTTCTATAGAAAAAATGTCTTAGAATCTGAGACTTTTTCTATAGAAAAAATGTCTCAGAATCTGAGACTTTTTCTATAGAGAAAATGTCTCAGAATCTGAGACTTTTTCTATAGAATAAATGTCTCAGAATCTGAGACTTTTTCTATAGAAAAAATGTCTTAGAATTTGAGACTTTTTCTATAGAAAAAATGTCTCAGAATCTAAGACTTTTTCTATAGAAAAAATGTCTCAGAATCTGAGACTTTATCTATAGAAAAAATTTCTCAGAATCTGAGAATTTCTCTATGGAAAAACTGTCTCAAAATCTGAGACCTTTTCTATAGAAAAAAAGTCTCAGATTCTGAGACATTTTTTCAATAGAAAAAGTCTCAGATTCTGAGACATTTTTTCAATAGAAAAAGTCTTAGATTCTCTGACATTTTTTCAATAGAAAAAGTCTTAGATTCTCTGACATTTTTTCTATAGAAAAAGTCTCAGATTCTGAGACATTTTTTCTATAGAAAAAGTCTCAGATTCTGAGACATTTTTTCTATAGAAAAAGTCTCAGATTCTGAGACATTTTTTCTATAGAAAAAGTCTCTGATTCTGATACATTTTTTCTATAGAAAAAGTCTCAGATTCTGAGACATTTTTTCTATAGAAAAAGTCTCAGATTCTGAGACATTTTTTCTATAGAAAAAGTCTCAGATTCTGAGACATTTTTTTGTATAGAAAATGTCTCAGATTCTGAGACATTTTTTCTATAGAAAAATTCTCAGATTCTGAGACATTTTTTCGATAAAAAAAAGTCTTAGATTCGTAGACATTTTTTCTATAGAAAAAGTCTCAGATTCTGAGACATTTTTTCTATAGAAAAAGATTTAGATTCTGAGACAATTTTTCATAGAAAAAGTCTCATATTCTGTGACATTTTTTCTATAGAAAAGTCTCAGATTCTGAGACATTTTTTCCATAGAAAAAGTCTCAGATTCTGAGACATTTTTTCCATAGAAAAAGTCTCAGATTTTGAGACATTTTTTTTTATTGAAAAGGTCTCAGAATCTGAGACATTTTTTTCATAGAAAATGTTTCAGATTCTATAAAAAAATTGTCCCAGAATTTTAGGCTATTTCTCAACCATAAGTGTCCCATAATCTGAGCCTTTTCTTTAAGAAAAATAAGTTAGAATCTGACTCCTTTTCCAGACACGAAGTTAAGATTAATTCGTTTACACTTTTAATAGTCTATACCGCACCATTTCAAAAACAGGATGGACTTTCTTCGCTGGACTTCTTAATATAAACGTATGCAGAAAATTTTACGCTTGTTAATGCTATCGACAGCTTCTTACAAGGCTTCTTAAAAACGTTCTTTATTTGTTGTGTTAAACTGTATACAGACTAGCGTGATTTTAAAATCACCATGTGATTTTCCTTTGAACAAAATCACATAGTGATTTACAAAATCATCTCAAATTGTACTAGCATAAAGAAAAATTGCAAAATCATCTCAACTTACCATGGTAAGTTCTTGTAGTGTGAACATGGCCTTAACTGCACACCACTTTCTACGTTATCTACAAAAAAATATATACATATCATTATTAAACTTAATTTTAATTAATAAAAAAAAAAAACATTACCTTTTCAGAAGATTTTGTGCAAATTCAATAATTTTTTTTACCCAGCAAACAAGCAGACTCATTTAAGACTCCAAAATAGGCTCTAAAGATATAACAAAAATTTCAAATTTTTGTATGAAAGTGGTTCATCCAAAAGAGCCTTCTTTTTAGGCTCTAAAATGACTCTTTAAAAAGAGTGTAGAAGGGGAAATTTCCCTCACATTTCGGATCCATTGGTAGCCATTTGGAGTCCATTTGGAACCTTTAAGGAGCACAAAATGGAATTCGATTCGCCCCTTTTTCTGATGATTTTTTTTACTTAAAAATGCGTTTATAAAAATTGAATAATTATTTGACTTGTATTTGCAGATTATCCATCGGCAGATAATTTATTTAATATTATAATAAAAAACACATTTACAATACATAAATACAACATAAAATATGCAAAAATATTACATAAAAATACACTAGAACTTAAATTTTCTCTGCTATTCATTTTTCCATCATGTAAGATCTTCCACAAGTAGCCAGATTCAAAGTTGTTCTCCAAATTCATTTACATGCTTCATTCCAGAAATTCATCATTTGCATGTACATAATTATGTACATATTAAGATTATTTTTGTGATTCTAATTTTTACTTACACGCGAAAATCGTTAAAATTGATAATTTAAACAATTTTTTACTACGAAAAATATTTATGAAAATTATTGACAAATAAATATTTTGAAAACTGAAAAAATCGATTAGCTCCAAAAACAATTATTTTTTGAATTGCTCCAAAAACACTTTAATTTCCCAAATTTTTTGAGTCGTTTTGGATTCTACTTTTTTGTATAACAATTTCCCTTTTATTTTGGAGTCTTTTTGGACTCATTTTAGATGGCTTCTTTTTCAATTCAAAAAAAGAGGATTTTATGACAAAACAAAATTTAAGTTTAAAAAATAGTTTCCTATTTGAATCATTTTTGACTCAAAAATATGTGGGCTCCAAAAACCATCCTTTTTGGGAGTCGTTTTTGAATCGTATATTTGGAGGGCTCTACATTTTGTCAGCTGGGTATAAATAATTTAATTGTATTTAAATTTAAATTATGTCAAAAAATTTTCGAAGATGTTGCCTATACAGCATGGGTAAAACAAATTTTGTTTTATATGGAGTTCACACTAGCGATGTTAAACAAGTTGTTCAACAAAACACCACACACAAAAAAAAATATAAAAAAATGTGTCCGTTTTGGGGATAATACAACCTATAAAGTGGTTTTGGATAATTTACCTAAGTTTTTTAGAGCAAAAACTTTGGTAAGTTATCCAAAACCACTTTATAGGTTGTAATTAAACCAAAAACTGGCACAATTTTTTTAATTTTTTTTTGTGTGCAGTAGCAGAATAAAAACGTAATGGACACAGAACAAAGACTTTTTTAAACATCTCACTCTTGAACATTTCAAAACAGCAAGTGTGAACGCCGTATTAGGCGAAAAATATATGAAATATTACCCATGCGAATAGGTAATTAAGCCATTATATTTTAATTTCATTCAAAATGAAAGTACCTATGCCAATTTAGGCAATAATACATCGATGTTTTTTTTGTGTGTAAAAATAAATAATTAGTTTTTTAAAAGACAAAAAAATGTAAAATAAAAGAATGTTAAAGTTAATTTTGCTTTCATCACTTAAAACACCATTCATAAAGAAAAACCAATGGAGTCCCAGACGTATGTTTCGATGAATAACAAGTGGAATGATAAAGTGACTATACCCCCATTCCGAAGACACCAATAAGGTTTAATAGATTTTTAGTTAAAAATTAGTGTTTAGTAATAATTTTCTATTTTTACAGGGTACTGCTAAATAAATTTTTGAAGCTATGGCGAATCCTTCACTACAATAAAGCCAAGGGAGTCCAGACCTGTTTTGATGAGTTACAAATGGAATGACAAAGTAAGTGTTCCTCCTTACCAAGAGACCAATGGGGTTTAAAATTTTTTTTAAATTAAAAATTTATGTTTTGTAATAATTTTCTATTTTTACAGGATGCTTTTAAATAAATTCGTGAAGCTACAGCGGATCCTTTACTTCAAGAAGAAGTGTAGGCAGCAGTCACTCGAGAAAATTGTACAAAAAGGGTCAGTTGATCGGTGGTAAATTAAATCCTACACAACATTTATTATATTAATATGGATTTATTCTGTGAAAATTTTAAAATTCAACAAATATACAAATTTTTACAAAAATTTATTGAAAATTTATTTTACTACATTTATGTAGTAATTTTTAGTATTATTTTTAGTCATATTTTCTAATAATTTTGGTATATTTCACAATATCTCTTTTGGTGTATTTTACCAAGTTTTTATTTAAATAGCATTAGCATTTTCTTCAAAATTTTTTACATAAGCGTTTTGGCTAAATTACGAAAACTACTTCGTCGGTTGTAGTTTTAGCATATTTTTGGTAAAATTATGCCAGATTTTTGCTCACTCCGACACAGATTTTTTTTGCGTGTGTGTAATTTGTCAATCCTGTCGGCTAAGCTGAGAAAGTCGGTTGAAAATTTGAGCCGACAAATCCGTCTGCTTCGGCGGCGGCTTGAGCAACCAGAAACTGTCGGCTGCGGCTGTGAGCCGACTCGAAGCCGGTCGGCTTCGTTCTCTGCCCGTCCCCTTTTGTAGTTGTGGTTCGGCAACGTCCCCCGCCGACCCCCTAAAAACGCTCTCTTAAATTTTTTTCACATTTTAGAGGGCATTTAAAAAAAAAAAAACTAAAAATAAATAAGTAAATACGTGTTTAGTATTAAAATTGAAAAAAATATATTTTTTTTCAAGTTTTTATACGTTTTTGAATATTTTTAGCATTTTTTTCGATAATACCGTAACCGATTAAACTCAAATACCGTAACCGAAACCGATAAATAAAAAAACGATACCAATATCGATATCGATACCCTTATTCGTTTCGATTGCCAACCTTGGTTTAAAGAATTTCCCACAATATAGCCGCGTTGCAAAAATATTTTTTTTTATATGGAGTTTGACAGTTATTTTTATGTGAACACGAAAACACAGACTAATACAGACTCGACATAAGTGACAGGTGTCAAAAAAGTATTCTTTAACCATATGGCTAATATTTTCAAATTATTCTACGAATTAGGTTAGAAAGAGAAAACTGATAGAACGCGCCATAAGAAAAATGGATGCCAGATCGGTTTTTGTTGTTTCACTCACTCCTTAGTCGTAGAAAGTGTTGCCATGTTAGCGTAAAACTGACTAAAAACCGCTGTGTTTTCTCCTAAAATCGCTTAGTTTTTCCCCATTTTTTCTTATAAAACTCTACTGTCGAGTCTGTATTTAGTCTGTGACGAAAATATGCACCTTAAAAGATAAAAAAAATGTCACCGCGCCGATTGATTTGACGGAGTCGATTGATTCGGCGGCTTGGTTTAAGCCGATGGGAGCCGACAAAATCGGCGGCGGCGTAGGATATCAATAAATGGTCGGCGGCGGCGCGCCGCCTATTTTGAGCCGATCGGCTTGTTTATCTGCCGGCAACGGCACGATACCCACGAAATTTTCGTGTCACTCGCTCACCTCTAATTTCCATATAATCGTTATCAAACAGATGTTTTATTTATTTTTGTGTTATGTAGACGGTAAAAAGATGAAACGAGTTTTTTGTATGGAGAAGTAAACAAAAAGTTACACACAATCACAAGTAATTACGACTATGTATATTATAGAGTATACTCAATAAGGGTGGGATAGTGTTGTGTGAGATTTTAAGCAGCAATATTTGGAAGCGCTAGAACCGCTCATTTTGTGAGGTTGGTAAAAAAAGTGTATGAGCCAAAAAATGGGGGAGGTCGGATAGGATCTAGGGGTCGCTCATCGGGGTCAAAGTTGGGCGTAGAGGGGAAAAAATCCACAAAAAGCCCCAAAACTCCCCTGGTTTTGCTCCTAGAGGGGTCAAATGTGAGACCGGCCACCATTATTTTTTCTTCCTGAACACTTTTGCCAAACATACCTAAGCCCTATCTCCAATCCCTAAGGGGGGTCCCATACAAAGGTTCAATTTTAAAAAAATCTTGCTCCTACCGCTCTAGCTGTCCTAGAAGTCACCCTAGAGGAATCGAATGTATGACCGACCCCCAATATTTTTTCAACCCCAACATTTTCTTAGAACAGACCTACCCCCTATCTTCAATCCTTAGGGTGGTCCCCATACATTTTTTTTTATTTTTTCTTAAATTGTCATATTAAATCAGCTCCTACCGGTCCAATGGTGCCTCCTAGAGGGGTCATTATCAAGACCAACCCCCATTAATTCTTAGCCCCCAACACTTCTTCTGAACATACCAATTCCATATCTCCAATTCCTAGGGGGTCTCCCACACAAAATGACATTTTTGTAAAACTTGCTCTCACCGCTCTAACTATCGCAGGGGTGACCCTAGAGAAGTTAAATGTGTGACCGACCCCCAATATTTTTTCAGCCCCAACATTTTCCCCAAACAAACCTACCCTCTATTTTAAAGCCTTAAGGGTGTCCCCACACATTTTTTTTATTTTTTAATTTTTTTTTATAAAATTTGCGCCTACCGCTCCCATTCTGCCTTTTAGGAACGGTAAATGCAGACTGACCCCCATTAATTTTTGCCCCCTACATTTTTTCTGAACATACCTACGCCGTATTTCCACTTTGTAGGGGTGCTCCCCTGGGGAAAACTTAATTAGTAATGTATGTAAAGAAGTCAAATGTATGACCTGCCCATATATTTTTTTAGCCAAAACATTTTCTTCAAACATACCTACCCTCTATCTTCAAGGTGTTATCCCACAATTTTTTTATTTATTTTATCGAGAAATCCGAGGTCTTTAATTTGTAATTTAATAGTAACTTTTGTTAAGCGTAAAAAAATATTTTTTTTAACTTGAAAATAATAAAAAATGATAAATAATATAACTATAAATCAAATTAATTTATTTTTATCGTGTGATGGATATTGTTTCCGATTTTCGGCCACGACCTGAAGCAAAACTATTTTTTTCTCCTCGTTACGGCACAACACGTTGTTATAGTCTTCTATTAATTTTACGCCTCTTTCGGCAGCGTCGTTGACAACATGTAATTTACGTAATATTTGCAGCGCTCGCTGGTAGTCCTGACGGTTTTCCCAAGTATTTGGATCGGAAGCAATGAAATTTGTTGTTATTCCGAAGCGTGCAAAAAATTTTGGAGTCCCAGGTGTGACGTAGTGGCTTAAATCAGTTTTCATGAGTTTTTGATTCACTTGTTTCGATGCCATGTTAATTCTTTTCACACCTTCGAATTCAACAACATGTACTGGAGGATTACAATCCTTGTTGCCACTGTCACCGCTATCCTCTGAGGCATCTTCTTCCCCGATATCATCGTCTTGTTCTTCCTCGCTGTCTTCGTTAGACGATTCGTCCATCTTATCGTCAGATAACTCTTCCCCCAATTCCTCTTTCTCTTCTTCAAATATACGAATTGCATTCGACATTTTTCGTTTTATTTCACAAGAGATATTCGGATCAAATAGTGCGAGAGCAACAGCTTCGCCACTGAGATTCCAGAGATGTCCACCGAATCTCTTGACCAATCGTTGCGACAGAATCTTATCAATTGAAGCATAATTGGCAAATCATTATTTGGAGCTTCTATTGCTTTGGTAGCGCTAAACCAAGCTTTTACGTAAATTGTTATGATGAAAACGGTCACATCAAGAAGTGCATTTAATTCTTTTTTGGCCAAACCGATATATTTTCGGAACAAAAACATTTTTAGGCAATATATGCCTTTTGCCATCCATCGAGCATGACTGATGGGTCCTGGTGGGCTAAAATGCTTATTAGGAATATTTTCGCCAAGGTATAATAAAACAAATTTAAGAAACTCCTTGTAGTCGTCTCTGGGTTGCTTTTCTTTTATTTGAGCCCAACAAAACAACTTGATGTCAGTTTGGACTTGAGCTGGTATGTTGCCTGCCACTTCCTCATGTTATATGCCAAGACTGTACGGTTCGTCTTTTATATTTTCCCACCGCTCTTTAAAACGCGCAAACATTAGCACTCCTGGTCCAGACGTTTTGCCGAATTTGGTTTCAAACACTTAGTTTTCCCCAGGGGAGCACCCCTACAAAGTGGAAATATGGCATAGGTATGTTCAGAAAAAATGTAGGGGGAAAAAATTAATGGGGGTTAGTCTGCATTTCCCGTCCCTAAAAGGCACAGTGGAAGCGGTAGGCGCAAATTTTATAAAAAAAAATTTAAAAAAAAAAAATTGTGTGGGGACACCCTTAAGGCTTAAAAATAGAGGGTAGGTTTGTTTGGGAAAAATGTTGGGGCTGAAAAAATATTGGGGGTCGGTCACACATTTAACTTCTCTAGGGTCACCCCTGCGATAGTTAGAGCGGTGGGAGCAAGATTTACAAAAATGTCGTTTTGTGTGGGAGACCCCTTAGGACTTGGAGATATGGAATTGGTATGTTCAGAAGAAGTGTTGGGGGATAAAAATTAATGGGGGTTGGTCTTGATAATGACCCCTCTAGGAGGCACCATTGGACCGGTAGGAGCTGATTTAATATGAAAATTTAAGAAAAAATAAAAAAAAATGTATGGGGACCACCCTAAGGATTGAAGATAGGGGGTAGGTATGTTCTAAGAAAATGTTGGGGTTGAAAAAATATTGGGGGTCGGTCATACATTTGATTCCTCTAGGGTGACTTCTAGGACAGCTAGAGCGGTAGGAGCAAGATTTTTTAAAAATTGAACCTTTGTATGGGACCCCCCTTAGGGATTGGAGATAGGGCTTAGGTATGTTTGGCAAAAGTGTTCAGGGGGAAAAAATAATGGGGGCCGGTCTCACATTTGACCCCTCTAGGAGCAAAACCAGGGGAGTTTTGGGGCTTTTTGTGGATTTTTTCCCCTCTACGCCCAACTTTGACCCCGATGAGCGACCCCTAGATCCTATCCGATCTGCCCCATTTTTTGGCCCATGCATTTTTTTTACGAACCTCACAAAATAAGCGGTTCTAGCGTGTCGAAATCGAAAACTCGTGCACTATCCCACCCCTAATACTCAAATATAGATGTATACTCTTGATAAATTGTGGATCATAAAGCTCTACTTTAGTGTGCAATTACAATTCTGGCGTTGGCCTTGAATTTTGCTCGTTCCCATACATTTTGTATGTAGAACAAAATTCAAAGCCAACGCTAGCGTTTCAAAGCCAGAATAGAATCAATTCTATTTTCTTGGCTTTGCTCTCTCGTGAGTATTTTTTTCTTGCTTTGGCGTTGCCAGTCTTTTACAAAAAAGGGTTGATTTTGTGATGTGTTTCATATCTTGTTTATGAAACACATCTGTGTATTGGAAAATTAGAAGAAAAGTACATATAAAAGAAAGTGAAAATATAATTTACCGCCAATTATTATAAAAAAAACAAGTATCAAAAAAATATCAATAACAAAACCAAAGGAGTTTTATGTTTCACCGAAAAAAAATAATTTTCAGGAAAAATTTATTTTTCTTCCACCAAATAATTATATTTCTGTTCTTCTTTGTGTGTGTGTATACAAACAAACGCCAGAACAAAATTCAAAGCCAAAGCCAGAGTCACTATGGCCAAAGCCTTTGTTTAAATCAAACGCCCTCTCTTTACACAAAATTCAAAGTCAACGCCAGAATTGTAATTGCACACTTAAGGAGCAGAGCTTTTTTTCCCTTTAGTATTTATGAGAGACAATACAATTCTCATTTTCTTTCTCTTTCAAACATATTTTACCTTTATTTAATTCTGTTATAAATAAAAAATAAAAATCAAAACAAACAACAACAAAAAGTTTTTAATATAAAATTAAAAATTTTTTAATATAAATTTTATTGTTTTGTGATTTTAAACATTCAAAAATTAGAAAAGAGTGGAGGAAAAACAGGTGTGAAAGAGAAAGAAATATAAAAATTCCAAATTTGATTTTTTTTTTTTTTGGAGTTGGAGGGGTGCCAGATGATTTCGATGAAAAATCGGCATATTTTCAAAAAAAAATCTGCACTTGAATTTAAAAATCTCGGCAAAAAATCGGCAAATGAAAAATAACGATTTTAAATCCAATAAATTTCATTTTTATTGACAAAAAATAATAAAAGAGAACAATTTAGCATTTAATAAAAATCAATCAGAAATAATAATTTTTGGTCCCTTCAAAATTTTTTAATTTTTTTTTTCGCAAAAAAAAAACTTAAACATTTTTTAGGGACCAAAAAAATTTTCGATTGTCATAAAAATGATTTTTCAGTAATATCCTAATAATAACTAATATTTTCAGCAAAAAAAACCAAAAATATTTTTTTTTTCGCTCTGTTCAAATTTTTCCGTTTTTTAAGATTAAAAAAAACCCCACAGGCAAATTTTTTGACCCCATAAGCGAATAAATGGGTTTTCTACAGGTAGTCAGTAGTACGGATATCGATACTTAAAATCGATTAAGGACCTATATTTCGAGGTATTACAAATGACAAACTTATATACATACATTATAAAAAATGAGTCCAGTTTCCTACTATAAATTGGGTATCTTTCTACAAATTCAAATAATATACTACTATAAATAATTTACTACTATAAATTTCCAATATAGGTAGAACTGCGCAATTTTCGTAAATTTTCCCAATTTATACACACAAAAAAAATCGAGGTAATATTACCTAAAATTATAGTATAAAAATACCGCCAGGCAAACGGGGCATTTGCTAAGTTTAAAGGTAATGTTACTTTAAAGCTAAGGTAATTCCTATGTTCGAAAATTTATTATGGTTGACAGAAAAATACCTTAGCTTTTTAGGTAAAATAGCATTGATAAATAGGTGATATTACGTAAATAATTTGGTAGTATTACCTTGTATTAGTAATGGAATTTTTACACCATTTCCTTTTAAAATTTAAATAAAAACTACGAAAAGTTTATTATTTTTAATTAATTTATTTTTTTTAATAATTTGAATGTTTAAACATTTTTTCTGTAGAAAAATTGACAGATTCTGAGACATTTTTTTATAGAAAAATTCTCAGATTCTGAGACATTTTTTCTTTAGAAAAATTCTCAGATTCTGAGACATTTTTTCTATAGAAAAATTCTTAGATTCTGAGACATTTTTTCTATACAAAAATTCTCAGATTCTGAGACCTTTTTTCTATAGAAAAAATCTCAGATTCTAAGACATTTCTTCTATAGAAAAATTCCAAGATTCTAAAACATTTTTCTATGGAAAAAATTTTAAGATTCCAGACATTTTTTCTATAGAAAAATTCTCAGATTCTAAGACTTTTTTCTATAAATGTCTGAGACCTTTTTGGCTTTTCAAAAGTATTCAGAAACTAAGACATTTTTTCAATAGAAAATTTCTCAGATTCTGGAACATTCTTTTTATAGAAAAATTCTCAGATTCTGTAACATTCTTTTTATAGAAAAATTCTCAGATTCTGTGTCATTTTTCTATAGAAAAATACGCAGATTCTGTGACATTTTTTCTTTAGAATTTCTTGAGAAAAATTCTCTAAATTTGAGACATATTTTCTATAGAAATTTTAAAAAACTTTCTTATGTATAAATGTTGATTCATCTTGAATATATACATAAATCTTGATGTACCGAATGAAATCTTGATGGATCCCATAAAAATCTTGAGTCTTTTCTTTTAAATCTGCATACAAATTTTGAAGACTTGTCTTTTTCCATTTCGTTATTCATGTTATCTAAACAACCGGATAAACAATAAAAAATACAAACTGTTTCGCAATAAACTAAAAAATATACCCTACTGATCCTATTTATTAAGATTTGCTAATTTTCAGCTATTTTCATTGTTCTGCACAATTATAAAAAAAAAAAAAATTATAAATAAACAAAATGTTGATGTTTTATTTTTTATTGAATTTTAAATAATTGTCAACAATTTCTAATTTCTAATTTTTAATTGCATAGCCAATATGGTATACTAATTACGTAGTGCTAAGGTAATAAACCTTATATTTTAAATTTCATAGAAAAAATAAATACCTATGCCAGCTAAGGCATTATTACCTCGATTTTTTTACGAAACAAAAAAAAATATTAAAAGCAACCGTGTTTTAATCAAAAAATCGGCATTTTTGGACCAAAAATCGGCAAATCGGCACTTTAATAATTTTGAGGCAAAAAATCGGCAAAATGCCGAAAATCGGCAAATATGGCAGCCCTGGTTGGAGTTTGATCTCATTTCTCTTTCTTCTTCCTCTTTGAAATTTGAGTCAAAACGTAAGAGAGACACAATACAATTCTCATCTCTTTCAAACATACTTTACCTTTATTTAATTCTGTTATAAATAAAAAAATAAAAACATAACAAATAACAACAAAAAGTTTTTAAATTAAAATTAAAAATTTTTTAATATAAAATTTTATTGTTTTGTGATTTTAAACATTCAAAAATTGGAAAAGAGTTGGAGGAAAAACAGGTGTGAAAGAGAAAGAAATATAAAAATTCAAATGCTCTCTGTTTTTTAGATTTTTTTGTGTTTTTTCTTTGTCTTTTCTTCGTTCTTCTTTGTTTTCTGTTAGAAAAGAAGTAGGTAATACAAATATAAACAGAGCTGCCAGATTATGTCTGTGTTTCGAATAGAAAGAGAGCTGCCAGATGGGACAGGAGCTGCCAGATAATCTTTGGAAATTTAAATCGTGAAAATAAAAATGAGCGATTTTTTTATTGGAACCCGGAACCGTTGTATAAAAAAATACATCCAATTTTGCTTTAACTTATGTTTTTTCGTAAATAAACTATTTATTGAAAAAAATCATTAAAAATATAAATAAATTTTATCAAAATTATAATATAAACCAAAAAAATGATAAACATGATTAAACACATTAAAAAATATTTATGGGAGTTCGTTATAAAAAGGTAAATAAGCACGAAATTGTGGTTGTTGCTCGTTCGAGGTTATAACCGAGTTCGTTATAAAAAAAGTATTTTGTGTGAAAATTTATGCTAAAACGTCGGGACTTTAGAATTAGTTCGTTATAACCGAGAATTCGTTATAACCAAGTTTGAATGTATTAATCGACATCAAAACATATCGTTGGAATTTATAAGGGTGTTCTGGACTTCCAGATCTTTTGGCTCAAAATAAAATTTGTCAAGTCAAAATTGTTAATATTTTTTCATTAAAAAAAAAATTCAATCACTAAAAAAGTGTTTTAATTTAAAATCAAAATATTATTCAATGATTAAAAAATATAATTATTTCACTTGTGCCATAGAATTCCTTTTTAAGATTTTAGTAGCGAATTTCGCACTGATAAACCGGCTTGATACACAAAAAACCGTCTACGCAGAAAAAAATTTAAAACAAAAAAAAATTTAAGATATAACAAAGATATAACAAAAATACACAAATATTTCTAATTAATAAAACTATGGTCTACTATAATTACAAACATTTTTATATTTTCATACCCTATTTATTCCGATCCACCCCACACCCCACTTCAAGCTAATATATAAGCGATTTCGCTTTTAACTTTAAAGCGATAAATCTCGCGAAATATGGATGGATTCGATAAAAAAAAAATAGAAACGGCGCCGGTGTGAAATAAAACTTGTTCCATTTTTTAAAGGTGGCAAAACTCATTCTAATTGGAAACCAGAAAATCCAATTGCTCGATTAAAAAATAACTAACAGTAAATCGAAAAATAGAAATTTAATTTTTGGAATTTGAAAATTGTGAATTGTTGTGTTTTTGATTATTTAATAATTAAAAACTATTTACTATTTTTAAATTTTAAAGTAGTGAATAGTGAATATGCCTAACATGTAAGTTTTATTAATAATTGTTTATATATTGTGTTTGTTTTTCTGTTTTTTTCCTGTTCCTGAAGAAATGTGATTTTTACATGGAAAGTTCGCGGATTTCTTTTAATTTTTCGCGAAATTAACCCCTATATTGGTCTCTGAAAGCATCCAGATTCCAGATTTAGGATATTTTAGACAAAATGTCCAAAAAAGTTTTTTGTCCATTATTGTATGTGTTTTTATCAATGTTAATTTCGCGAAAACCTTAAAAAATGAAGAATTCGCGAATTTAAAGGGGCTAATGAAAAGATTTGCATATCATTCTTTGTTTTCCATGCACTTTGCAATTTTTTTTTTTAAAAAGTACCAATTCTTTAACCCAGCAAGAAAAATGTTTGTTTTTAAATTTTAAAGTAGTGTGAATCAGGGATGTTAAATGGGGTTCTCAATTTTGTACCAACTTTCAAAAATAATTGTACTTTTTGGACCCTCACGGTACCATTTTTTTTAAGTAATAAAAACTTAGCTAAAACAAATGAGAGTGTGAATTCGTTTGTACTAAATCTTGTACACAACCACTCCCCCCCTCCCCCCCCCCCTCAAAAAAAAAAAAAACATTTTTCAGGGGCGTTTATGAAGAATTTCTTGAAATCTGTTCTGCAGAAAAAAGTCTCATTGTCCGATATTTTAAATAAAAGTCTAGAATTTTTCGACAGGAAAAATGTATTTGAGTGTGTAAACATGAAAAATGTATCAAGATCTTAGAATTCTTCTAAAGATGAAAAAGGTGTCAAAATCTGCAATTAATAATATCTTCATTAATTGTCTATAAATAACTGACTGATTCTTCTGTGGAAAATTCTGAGACTTTTTGTTTGGTAAAATAGAGTATTTTTTTATTCAAGTGTCTAATTCTGATAACTTTCCTTTTCTGTAATTTTTTTTTATTTGATAACTTCTTTAAACTGTTTTAAAACAACTGAAAAAAGTGTATCATTTATGGTGTAAATCGGTCTAGCATTAGTACTTTTGTGAGCATTTTTTTAAAGTAAAGAAAAATGTTGGGGTCTTTTTCCGATATTTCGATGAGTTATAAAGAAATTGGAAATTTTAAAATTGTACCAAATGAGTCGCGGTAGTACCACGGTACTTTTGAAGGTCAAAATGTACCAAAAAAAGTACAATTGTACCAACTTTAACATCCCTGATATGTAATTTAAGTTATACATTATACATTATACAAAAAAACGAACAAAAAACAAAATGCAATCATCTAAATTAATGTGGTCACAAGTAAAAAAATTAAATCGAATAAATATATCAACTAAATTATCGCAAAATAACTATACATGGCATCATTTAGTTTATCCTGCATCAAATTCGGTAATGACGCACAAAACTTTCTCTTTACAACAACAATCGAAAAGATGGGTAACGACATCACCATCCCATACAGTGGGTAATGAAAAATTGGCTACGAAGCCAACACCACCAAAACACGATTGGAATCGTGCTGTCAGCGAAGCAGAACGTATTGTTGGTTACCCAACCTCCTTTTTGAGTTTACGTTGGCTTCTAAGCGATGAAATTGCCAATGTAGCATTACATTTACGCAAATTGGTAGGGAGTAGTCATCCACTGTTAAAAACAGCTAAGTAAGTCGTACATATTTTGCTTAACAAACGAATGAGTTGTGATTGCGATACAAACGTATATGCTTGGAATGTTAAGTACCAGCTAGTGGCACTGATTTGTTTGTTTTAATGATTAAATACATCTCTTTGTTATTGTTATTTTATATTAGTTTATTTTTTTCATCAGACATTTATTATACAATGGTAAAAACACAATGCAAGCTTGGGGCTTGATAGTTCTTTTAATTTCAAAAGCAGCTGGACATGCTCCATCCGTACCTGATATGGAACAAGATAAAAGTGCGGGTGTTTTACACAGCCAGAGGGGTTTAGCAGAAGTCACAGAAATGATTCGAATTTCCCATTTGGTGCACAATGTAAGATAAATTTAAAAAAAAATTATCTTAAGCAAGAATTAATATTTTTATTTTTTAAATAGAGTTTAGTCAATTTGCAACGTTCTTCACAGGCTGGCCAAGATGTGTCTACATATGAAGACATGACTTTTGGCAATAAAATTGGACTTTTAATTGGCGATTATCTTTTAGGACACTCCAGTGCTGAATTGGCTAATTTACGAAATCAAGAAGTAGTTGAACTCATATCTTCTGCGGTAAGAGATTTTTCCGAATCCGAATTTATTGGGGAACGAGATGAACAAAATAATCCATTGCCTTCAAAACCTGGCTCAAATCCAGCACAAAGTAATGGCACTGCGACTACACCTGACATAGACTTTAATGAAAAAGATGTTCTTTTGCCAATGAATATATCCAAAGTTATGGGTAATCCCGAAAAAGAATGGGAATGTCGTAATATTTTAAATGCTGGAAGTTTACTGGGCAAATCATGTCAAGCTGCTTTAAAATTGGCTGGACAAAGTGAAGAAATGCAAAAGCATGCTTACCTCTTTGGTAAACATTTATCATTAGCTTGGCAGGCTTGTTTAGATGCGGAACCTTTTCAAAGTCCGACATTACCTATAGGTTTGTAAAAAATAAAATGTTTTTGAAGCATTTTTTTAATTTTTTTCTTTTTATTTCCTCTTAGATACCACATTCAGTTTAGTTAGTGCTCCAGTACTATTCCATTTAGAGCACGATCCTAGTTTATATGATGAAATCGAAAAAGGCAAAGTTTCCGTCGAAAATATTGATTATGTTAAAATGCACAAGGCTATATTACAGGGACCGGGTTTGGAGAAAACAAAAGAATTACAACGCAAACATACTACTGCAGCTATGAGGGTATTGGAAAGTTTTCCTGCCAATGATGCCCGCACAGCTTTAGAAAATATTATTTTAGCTATGCAGGATTTGTAGTAATCGTTGAATAGTTTAAAACATAGGGTGATGGCAATAGTCTAACATAAAATGTAGTTTTTAATATTTATAAACAATTTTTATTAATAATTTATTTTTCCATTTTCTAAAATTCAATGACTTGTTATTTTAAGTAGCACCAAATGTTTGCAACGTTCGTATTGAAAATATTGTGGAAAATCTGTTTGTATATACTCAAACTTCCATGTTTTATGCAGCGTTTGTTTAAGGAAATATTCAAACATGGGGGCAACAGCATCAAATTCACTCGTGGTAAAGACATAACGCTTTTCTAAAGCTACATAAAATATTTTCTTTCGACCACTTACAGCTTCTCTGTGGAATATTGAATCAATTACTCGTATAAAAGCATTTATTAAATCATCATCATATATCACATCGGCAGCCACAACAATGTCACTTTCATCTATTGCCTTCACGAGTTGATGACTGTAACTTTTCTCATCCAGCATAAAATCATATTCTAATACATGTATTTTACTACTATCACACAAGTTCTTATTATTGTTCACATTGGCTTTAATTAAATCTAGAATACCCCCTATATCGACATCTGTACAAATTATTTTGTCCACATATATACTTGCAGCGATGCTGGTCAAGCCTACACCTGCTCCAAGTTCGAGTATTTGCTTGTCCTTAAACTCTGCACGTTTATGAAAAATAAAATCTGCCAACAGTAGAGCACCTCTCCATACTTGTAAACCAACCAAACGTATTTCGGTGGCCTCGGAATGTTGAATTTCAATAACACCACATTTTTCAATGTCACTATTTCTTTTACGTCTCGGTACTACCAAATCACCATCGTTGTCAACCGTTACACCAGCGGCATCGATGGGATATTTAAATTCAAACTTTGATACGGTTTTTCCATATTTTCCCTTAGTTGGCTTAAAATTGGTTTCTTTATAAATTTCCGATGTAACAGTATACATTTTTGATCTTGAGAGCTTAATTTCCTTGTTTTATATAATAATGTTGCTGCTAGCTAGTGATGTTGTTGTTGATGTTTGCATATTAAAAATATTTTTAAATATTTCCTATATTTGCTTGTTTACAAATTAATAGAAATTTTGGGTGGAACGATTGAATGAAACCCAGTGATGCCAGATTGCACAATTCAACATTTTAGTGTTTCTTCCCAATACAGCAGCAAGCAGCAGACAGCACAATTTTTACATGTATTTTGTTGATGCGGCAATAACAAAATACATGTAAATATTTTGCTGTCTGCTGATGTATTGTGAAGAAACACTTATACGGCGTTCACACTTGCTGTTTTGAAGTGTTCAAGAGTGAGATGTTTAAAAAAGTCTTTGTTCTGTGTCCATTACGTTTTTATTCTGCTACTGGTGTTTTGTTGAACAACTTGTTTAAGGTCGCTAGTGTGAACTCCATATTACCAAATTGGAAAAAAAACTAAAAAAATTCATGAAATGTGTTATACGGCGTTCACACTTGCTGTTTTGAAGTGTTTAAAAGTGAGATGTTTAAAAAAGTCTTTGTTCTGTATCCATTACGTTTTTATTCTGTTACTGGTGTTTTGTTAAACAACTTGTTTAAAGTCGCTAGTGTGAACTCCATATTATACCCTATTCCCATTATACGGCGTTCACACTTGCTGTTTTGAAGTGTTCATGAGTGAGATGTTTAAAAAAGTATTTTTTCTGTGTCTGTTTAATACCCTATTCACACGTACAGTTTTAAATCGTTTTTAGCAGCAATATTTTTAGCACTTTCTTTATTCTATTACAGTACTAGCTGGCCCGGTCCGCGTTGCTGGCCCAAACATAAGATCAGTGTTGTATTTCGTTTCGCTTTAAATATATAGCCCTGCAAAAAATGTAATGAATTTCTTGGCTTGGAAAAATTTGTAAGGGTGGTTTTAAAGACCCGATTATACAGATAATCATCTTCAAATAATATTTTAGGAACTAAAAAAAAATACCATGTCTTCGGTTTTGCAAACTGTACAAATTTAAAACTTTTTTAGTATTATTACGAACAACACAAAAATAAATTACTCATATCGTTCTTTTTTATCGTGAGCTATTGTCTTGAGTTCAACGAAACCTTTATAGTTTTTCCGAATTTTCCATTTTACCGGGACACATTTCTCATTTTTATTTCCTTAAAAACCTAATTAGAACTATAAATAACATAAAAAATCGGTCCGGTCATTAGTAGTCGACATGTTTAGACAAAAACGGGCGTTAAAATTTGAGTGTTAAGTTAAACTTGTACATATGTTAATAATACCCAAGGATTTAAAATCATTTGTACCAAGTTTAAGAAATATTTTTTTTAATAGGTCGAATAAAGTAAAAATTAATTTTAGATATGTATATCGAAAAAAAGTTGGCGATGACAATTTTTCTTTCCGAAGAATATTATGGACTATTACGAACATTTAAAACAAAAAAATTAACCAAATTGGTGTAGGCTTTCTCAAATGTTGCAAATTTTAAGGATATAAAAAATTTTGTCTTTGAAGTTGGGGAGAACAATAATTATTTCCTTAAAATCCTATTTTAGATATATCGAAATAAAAGGGGGAGTGACAAATTTTTATTTCCGTTTAAACATAATTTGGACAATGACGAATATTTAAAACAAAATTAAAGAAATGTAAATAGGGTATTATACCCTATTCACACATATAGGGTATTATACCCTATTCACACATACAGTTTTAAACCGTTTTTAGCAATTATTTTTAGCATTTTCTGTCAATATACTGTAATAGAATAAAGAAAGTGCTAAAAATATTGCTGCTAAAAACGATTTAAAACTGTACGTGTGAATAGGGTATAAAACTGTACGTGTGTATTAAGCATAGGGGTGAAACGAATAAGTTTCGCACATGTTTATGTATTAGTGACGGCACGCGCGTGTAACTTTTGACGTTTCATACAAAACGTAAACAAACAACGAAAATACAGATGCAAAAGCTCACACGTACAGGCACACGTATTCTAGGCAGAGAAGTAAATTTAGTAGTATTTTGTATGCGTCCATATTGAAAGTACCAAAATAAGCACTCGTGTTGCATGTCTATATGGTCTGTGGTATAAGTAGGGAAGATTTTAAAATCTAATACCCTATTCACACGTACAGTTTTAAATTGTTTTTAGCAGCAATATTTTTAGCACTTTCTTTATTCTATTACAGTGTATTGACAGAAAATGCTAAAAATAATTGCTAAAAACGGTTTAAAACTGTAATATGCTATTTACACACCCAAAAAAAAACAATTGTGAAATTATTTAATTTTAGGGTATAATTTACCTAAGATTTTTCGCAGGAATCCAACTTGAAAAGTTTCTTTGCATAAGTATTATCCGAATCAACTTAGGTAAACTTACAAAATGCATTTAAGCATTATTTCAAATTTAATTTTGTTTATTTAGCCACTATATTTAAATAAATGGTACAGTTGGATTGGTCAAATAACGTATTTTTTTAGGTTGATTTAATAGTTTTATATATCCCCTTCCATACAAAATGCTCAATATTATAAATTTTAATTACATTTATTTTTAATATATTTTTTAATATAAAGGACAATTTTATAATAAAATATAAATACTAACAAGCATAAAATACATACTTTGCATGATCAGTGACAACTAAATTTTTCTACAGAAACTTTCTCAAAGACAATTTTTCTATAGAAATAAAAAGACAATTCTTCTTTAGAAAATTCCTGACAGACAATTTTTCTATAGAAACTTTCTGAAAGACAATTCTTCTATAGAAAATTTCTGAAAGACTATTTTTCTATACAAAATTTCTAAAAAACAGATTTACTATAGAAAATTTTTAACAGACAATTTTTTTAAAAAATTTCTCAAAGACAATTCTTCTATAGAAAATTTTTAATAGACAATTTTTCCATAGAAAATTTTTCAAAGACAATTTTTTGTAGAAAATTTCTGAGAAATAATTTTTCTAGAGAAAATTTCTGAAAGAAAATACTCCTATAGAAAATTTCTTAAAGTAAAATTTTCTATACAAATTTTCTCAAAGACAATTCTTCTATAGCAAATTCCTGAAAGACAGTTTTTCTATAGAAAATTTCTGAACGCCAATTTTTCTATAGAAAATTTCTGAAAGAAAATTTTTCGATAGAAAATTTCTGGTTGACAATTTTTCTATAGAAAATTTCTGAAAGATAATTTTTCTACAGAAAATTCCTCAAAGACAATTCTTTAATAGAAAATGTTTTAAAACCAATTAAAGATAATTTTTCATAGAAAATTTCTGAAAGGCAATTTTTCTGTAGAAATTTTATGAAAGACAATTCTTCTATAGAAAATTTTTCGATAAAAAATTTCTGGAAGACAATTTTTCTATAGAAAATTTCTGAAAGACAATTTTTCTAAAAAAAAATTTGAAAGTTAATTTTTCTATAGAAAATTTTTGAACAACAATTTTTCTATAGAAAATTTTTTATAGAAAGTTTCTGAAAGACAATTTTTCTATAGAATATTTCTCAAAGACAATTTTTCTATAAAATATTTCTCAAAGACAATTTTTCTACAGAAACTCTTTCAAAGACAGTTTTTCTATATAAAATTTCTGAAAGACAGGTTTTCTGTAGAAAATTTCTAAAAGACAATCTTTCTATGGAAACTTTCTCAAACACAATTTTTCTATAGAATACTTCTGAAAGGCAATTTTCATAGAAAAATTCTCAAAGACAATTATTCTATAGAAAATTTCTTAGACAATATTTCTATAGAAAATTTCTGAGAGAAATTTTTCTAGAGAATATTTTTGAAAAATAATTTTCCATAGAAAAATTCTCAAAGACAATTCCCAAGGACAATTTTTCTAAGAAAATTTCTCAAAGACAATTCTTCAATAGAAAATTTTTTAAAGATAATTTTTCTATAGAAAATTTCCCAAATATAATTTTTATATAGAAAACTTCTCAAAGATAATTTTTTAATAGAAATTAAAAAAAAAAAAAAGTTCTATAGAAACTTTCTCAAAGACAATTTTTTATAGAAAATTGCTGAGAGACAATTTTTCTGCAGAAAATTTCTGAAAAACAATTTTTCTATATAAAATTTCTAAAAGACAGGTTTTCTATAGAAAATTTCTGAAAAAAAAAATTTTCTGAGAGACAATTTTTTTACAGAAAATTTCTGAAAGAAAATTTTTCTATAGAAAATTTCTGAAAGACAGGTTTTCAGAGAAAATTTCTAAAAGAAAATTTTTCTGTAGAAAATTTTTGAAAAAATTTCATAAAAAATTTCTCAAAGACAATTTGTTTATAGAACATTTTTTATAAAAAATTTCTCAAGGACAATTTTCTATAGAACATTTCTGAAAGTCAATTTTTCTATAGAAAATTTTTGAAAGACAATTTTTCTATAGAAAATTTCTTAAAGACAATTTTTCTATAAAAACTTTGTCAAAGACAATTTTTAAATAGAAAATTTTTCAAATACAATTTTTCTATAGAAAATGTCTTAAAGGCATTTTTTTCTATAGAAAATTTTTGAAAGTCAATTTTTAATAGAAACTTTTTCAAAGACAATTTTTGTAAAGAAAATTTTTTAAAGATAATTTTTCTATAGAAAATACAGTTTTTCTATAGAAAATTATTCTGTAAAAAATTTCGTAAAAACAACTTTTCTTTAGATATTTTTTTGTTTTTTTTAGAAAGTATCTATAGAAAAATTGTCTTTCAGAAATTTTCTGTAGAAAAATTGTCTTTCAGACATTTCTAGAGAAAAATTGTCTTTAAGAAATTTTCTATGGAAAAATACATATTTTCTATAGAAAAATTGTATGAGAAATTTTTTATAAAAAATTGTATTTAAAAAATTTTCTATAGAAAACTTGTCTTTAAGAAATTTTCTATAGAAGAATTGTCTTTCAGAAATTTTCTATAGAAAAATTGTCCTTGAGAAATTTTTATACAAAAATTCTTTTTAGGGCCGATAACACAAACGAACTAACCGGAAGATAATTTGGGTTTAGTGCTAACCGGAGGTTATAGATGTCAAATTTGTATGGGACTAACCGGAGGTTACGTTAACTTTGATTTAACTAGATATTGTGTTAACCGCACTTAGAGATATTTTCTATGGAAATATTGCTTGAAAATTTTTTTATAAAAAAATTGTCTTTCAAAAAATTTTCTAAAGAAAAATTGTCTTTCAGAAATTTAGTATAGAAAAAATTCTGTAATTCTGAGAATTATTTTCTATAGAAAATTCTCTATTTCTGAGAAATTTTTTCTATAGAAAAAGTCTTGCATTTTGAGACAATTTTTCTATAAAAAAGTCGTAAATTCTTAAACAATTTTCCTATAGAAAAAACTCAGATTCTGACACAATTTTTCTACAGAACAAATTTTAGATTCTGTGACAATTTTTCTACAGAAAAAGTCTCAGGTACTGATACAATTTTTCAATAGAAAAAATCTTAGATTCTAATACAATTTTTCTTTAGAACAATTTTCAGATTCTGAGACAATTGTTCTATAGAAAGTACCATATTGTGAGACTATTTTTCTAAACAATTTTTTCTGTAGATGCTGAATTATCACTAACCGGAATCTGCAATCAAAAACCTCAAGTCATTTTCTGGATCTGCTTTTGTGTCTACTATTGAACCAACACTGCGAACCGGAGACCAATTGTTTTATGTTTTTTATGGCGTTCCTTAAAATTTAAACAGCCTACATTGGGTGGAGATTCCAAATAATGTATTTTTACAAGTTGCGTGGCGAATGCCGCAAATGTTCGGATAAACCACCACCGTCTGCAACTGAAAGTTAATATTTTGGTTAATATACGTTTATCAAATATATAAACACATTATTTTTGCTTACCTTTTTAATTAATTAAATAAATTAGTTCCTCATACATACATACATATATTTTATAAAAAATTAAAGACAATTTGTTGTCAATGTGTTGTTTACAATGTGGCATTAATATGTCGACTTTATCGAATTAAATTTATTTATATTTATAAAAAAAACTTAGGTAAAAGATTCAAGTTTGTGTATGTTAAATTTAATATTGAAAACAATGCTATTTTACAAAATAAATGTCATATACAATTTAGTTAAAACTTGAGCAATTTCTTGAACTCAATATAAAAAAAATTTACCTAAGTCACATTAGACTGTTTAACACTACACGCAAAAAAAAACTTGTGTCGGAGTGAGCAAAAATCTGGCATAATTTTACCAAAAATATGCTAAAACTACAACCGACGAAGTAGTTTTCGTAATTTAGCAAAAACACTTATGTAAAAAATTTTGAAGAAAATGCTAATGCTATTTAAGTAAAAACTTGGTAAAATATACCAAAAGAGATATGGTGAAATATTCCAAAATTATTAGAAAATATGACTAAAAATAATGCTAAAAATTACCACATTTATGCTAAAATAAATTTTCAATAAATTTTTGTAAAAATTTGTATATTTGTTGAATTTAAAATTTTCACAGAATAAATCCATATTAATGTAATAAATGTTGTGTAGGATTTAATTTACCACCGACCAACTGACCCTTTTTGTACAATTTTCTCGAGTGACTGCTGCCTACGCTTCTTCTTGAAGTAAAGGATCCGCTATAGCTTCACGAATTTATTTAAAAGCATCCTGTAAAAATAGAAAATTATTACAAAACATAAATTTTTAATTTAAAAAATTGGTAAACCCCATTGGCCTCTTGGTAAGGAGGAACACTTACTTTGTCATTCCATTTGTAACTCAAAACAGGTATGGACTCCCTTGGCTTTGGGTTTTTAGGTTTTAATTTTATACCTAAAGGCAGGATTGGTGTCCACGCTCTTTATTGTAGTGAAGGATTCGCCATAGCTTTAAAAATTTATTTAGCAGTACCCTGTAAAAATAGAAAATTATTACCAAACACTAATTTTTAACTAAAAATCTATTAAACCTTATTGGTGTCTTCGGAATGCGGGTATACTCACTTTATCATTCCATTTGTTATTCATCGAAACATACGTCTGGGACTCCTTTGGTTTTTCTTAATGAATGGTGTTTTAAGTGATGAAAGCAAAATTAACGTTAACATTCTTTTATCTTACATTTATTTATCTTTTAGAAAACTAATTATTTATTTTTATTTATTAATTTATTTTTATTTTATTTATCAATTTCCGTTTTACGTTTTTATAACACAAAAAATAAACAAACAACGCACACAAAAAAAATGAAAATGGCGGTCTGTATTTGTTTTTTTGTTGTTTTCTTTCGATAAATTTTTGTGCAGGTAATTTGCGTTATTGTGCAAGCTACTTGGTTATTTTACATAAAAAATGAATTATGTTACTTTAACATCGACAAGCATAATATTAGCAAAAATTTGGTAAAAATTTTTTTTTGGTATGAAAAAAGTTTTACCAAGTAGGATTGCTCAATCTTACACAGATTTTTTTTTTGCGTGTAGTTATTTTTTTGGGTGCATATACCCCGAAATCCACATAAATTTGGATTTCAAATCCAATTAAAATCTATACCGTTTACATATGCTTTTTTGACATTTAGCGGGATTTTGTTTGTACACTCAACCAAAAATCATTGTATTCCCAAAGAAAATCGTAGTAAATTCAACAGAAATCATTGTTGATTTTGACCCTACAAATATTTATGTTGATTTCAACATTAATTGTTGTCAGTTTTTGTAAAAGCTGATTAACTCGTATTTTTGTTGGTTCTATTCGTATTTTTGTTAATCATATTCGTTTTGTTTTGTGTATACATGGAATTTTATTTATTAATATTAAATTCTTATTTGTGTTGTAGATGTTATTTTATTTAATTGGATATTTTCACAATATTTTTTCGTGGTTTTCATTAACTCATTATTTTCACATAAACTTATTTTGGTTTTAGATGATATTTTTTTGTTTCCTTGGACTGTGATGTATTTCGCTGTTTTTTTGCTGTCGGCAATTATTTTACGTGATTAGCTTCTAGAGTTTTTAGAAAGATTCCAAATCACAAATAGCTAAACAAATAAAAAATTGCTTTATTAATGAATTAAATAACAAATATATTTAATTACTCACCAAATATTTTCTAATAAAAAAGTTTTTTTTTTGAGAAACATCCCTTCTGTACAAGACAACAAAAATTTACAAATGGCGATCAGCAAAAACAGTGTTGCACATTTCATGTACTTATATTTTATACAATTTTTTCCAACTATGTATTTTTTAACTATTGAATTTTGTAATGTCAACATTGATTTTTGTTAAATTCTGTAAAACTTGATCTACAATGGGTTTACTAATTTTTCTACTAAGATATTTCTATGAGTGTACTAACTCTGTATTTTCTTTTGATTTGTGTACAGGGTTGTTAGTTGGAAAATTACCCAATTTTATAAATATTTCTAAAAACAATGATTTTTCTTTGCCGGAGCCAATATTTTTAATCCCACTAGTATATGTTGGGACCACAATATCAAAAAATGTGTTTTTATGTGGAGCTGCTTCTTTAAATGCAAGAAAATTAACATTTTTGCCAAGTTTGGGGCCGCCACCATTGAGTGTTTTTCTTTGTTAGGAAGACCAAATTGGTCAACTAAATTGTGCGTTTACCATTTGCAATGGTAAATTTTAAATGAAACATTGTTAAACATTGTTTTTATTAATCTTTTAATAGTTTTAAAAAAATAAATTTTAATTGTTTTTTTACTTTATAAAAAACAACAACAGCTGATAAAAAATCGTGTGCAGCGTTGTAAAAAAAGCATTAGGGATGATTATTTTGGGAAAACCCATAGTTGTACAATTAAGTAGTAGAAATTTTTTGGGATTTTAAATTGCGATTTTACGATTTTCCCAAAATCCAATTTTTTTTTTTGTATGGGATTTGACATTTGAAATCCAAAAAAGTAATTGGATTTACTTGGATTTTCATTGAAATCCCATTTTTTTTGGATTTCGAGGTATATGTAAATGGCATATAATATGCTATTTACATATGCCCCGAAATCCACATAAATTTGGATTTCAAATCCAATTAAAATCTATACCGTTTACATATGCTTTTTTGACATTTAGCGGGATTTTGTTTGTACTAACTCTGTACTTTCTTTTGATTTGTGTACAGGGTTGTTAGTTGGAAAATTACCCAATTTTATAAATATTTCTAAAAACAATGATTTTTCTTTGCCGGAGCCAATATTTTCAATCCCACTAGTATATGTTGGGACCACAATATCAAAAAATGTGTTTTTATGTAGAGCTGCTTCTTTAAATGCAAGAAAATTAACATTTTTGCCAAGTTTGGGGCCGCCACCATTGAGTGTTTTTCTTTGTTAGGAAGACCAAATTGGTCAACTAAATTGTGCGTTTACCATTTGCAATGGTAAATTTTAAATGAAACATTGTTAAACATTGTTTTTATTATAAATTTTAATTGTTTTTTTACTTTATAAAAAACAACAACAGCTGATAAAAAATCGTGTGCAGCGTTGTAAAAAAAGCATTAGGGATGATTATTTTGGGAAAACCCATAGTTGTACAATTAAGTAGCAGAAATTTTTTGGATTTTAAATTGCGATTTTACGATTTTCCCAAAATCCAAGTTTTTTTTTGTATGGGATTTGACATTTGAAATCCAAAAAAGTAATTGGATTTACTTGGATTTTCATTGAAATCCCATTTTTTTTGGATTTCGAGGCATATGTAAATGGCCTATAAGTGTGAATAGGGTATAAAAAACGCCCGATTTTGCGGGAACCAAGAAAACTGGCAACAATGGTTTTCTTAAAATCTAGTTTCATTCCATTACGTTTTAAGTGACAGCAATAGCAACTACGGTATTTGAAATCTGTACTTGTGTAAAATAGGCGAGACATATTTTGAAGTTTGTACCATAATTTTTCTAATTTTGTGCTTTTATTTATAAAATATTAACAATTTTTTTCTAACAATTATTGTTAAACGGTGAGTTAATTCAAATTGTTATATACGCAAGATTTAAATTTGTGTCGAAGAAAACTAGGCCAATTAAAAATGTTTGGCTAGGAAAAGTGTGGTGTGGTCGAAAAGGTTTGTGTGAGATGTGTGATACCGAGAAATAAGTAATAACAGTGAATATACGAACAATAAAACTTGCAAAAACAAAAATCTCTATAAAAGTTAAAAAAAAAAATTAAATTTTTATTTTATAAAAGAAATGCTGAAAATGTGAAAAAGCAACAAGTATCACAATATCCATATATTTGTTGGTTTTTTATAGCATCTTTGACATTTTTGTTTTGCCACTGAGAGACAAGGTTGCCAGCTCTAGAGGAAAAAAAATGGCTAGATTTTAGAACAGAAATGGCTAGAATTTGATACCCTGTTCTCACCATAGAAAAAAATAGAAGTGTAATACGGCGTTCACACTTGCTGTTTTGAAGTGTTTAAAAGTGAGATGTTTAAAAAAGTCTTTGTTCTGTATCCATTACGTTTTTATTCTGTTACTGGTGTTTTGTTAAACAACTTGTTTAAAGTCGCTAGTGTGAACTCCATATAACAGAGTCGTATTTCGCTTGAATAAGTATTATGGCGTTTTCTTTTCTGGGAAAACATGTAACATTTTACCGTCCCTTCAAAAAAAATTGCACTTTTTTTGTTCTTTTCTAAAAAACTGGCAACACTTTAAAAATTTATTATGTTTTTTTCTAAAAATGTTGCATTTATAAAGTTTCAAAATGTCCCACTTTTCCCACTTTCATATAATGACGGGGTAGTAAAGTTGCCTTATAAAAACAGCTGATTGGCAATGTTTTGGTTGAAAATTTTTTTTTCTCAATTTTTTGTTTTTTTGTAATCACAAAACTGGCAACATATTAAAAGGGTTGTGGCTACATTTTACAAATGAAGGTATGAACAGAACAAGCCCGGCACGACTTTTTCCATACGATTTGACAGTTAAAAACCGTGACCGGCACGGCAAAAAATTAAAACTTATTTTATTTGTTCCGGGTTCTCTCATTCTCCCTTCCTCTCACACTCCAGGGTTGCCGCATTTTCACAACAAATTTTTATCTTTTCATTCACAATGGTGTAACGCACGTACAGTAGTGCCAACTTAACCACATTGACTATGTGGTTAGCGATTTTTTCCCGTAAAATTAAGCTTATTTTATTAAAAGTTAGCACCACTGAACAAACTAATGACATTTTTTGCCGTCGCCGTCCCCCGTCATTGTTTTGGGCCTATTTTCTCCGGCAACGGCAACCGTCCCCCGTGCCGTGCTTGTTCTGTTTCTACCATGATACTGTTTAAGGGTGCAACATTTTGTTTCAGAAAAGAAAACACCATTAGTGACAGCACATTATGTAACTTTTGACGTTTAATAAAAACAATGCAACATAAAGGAGAACAACAACAAAGAAAACAACAAAAGAAAATATATAAGGTTTTAAACTATCAATAGTGCGTATTATCTTTAAAAAAACGTTGAATAAAGCAAAATAAATAATAAATTTAATTAAATGAAATACAAATTCCATTTTTTATAAACAAAGAATCTAATTTGATATTAAATACGTGTGAGAGATTAATCACAATTGGAGCGGGAAGCGGTTTTCCGCAACTCTCCCCATACATTTAGTATGAAAACAAAATTCCGCAGCGTTTTTCCGCCGAAATAGATTCTATTCTATTTTCATGGCGTTTTTTCTCTCTCTCTCATTTTTCCTCTCATTTCATTTTTTGATGTTTTTCTGTACAGTGTTGTAAAGTACGAGTTTTTTGGCAGATGGAAATAAACAACAAAGCAAAACAAAAAATATGGAAAATTATTCAAACAATGGAGTTTGCTGAAAAATAAAAAGATATTGTTAAAAAAATATATGATTTTTTATGCATTTTTTCAAGTTTTTAGGATGCAATATGTAAAATTTGTTTCACGGAATGTGTATTTTATTTTTTATTGTTTCGAATAAATAAATTGTGCAAAAGTTGCTGTTATTTTCTTGTTTTGCAACTGTTATAAGATTTTGTCTCTTGGTCTTAATTGAATGAGTTCTTATAATATTGAACAATTTTCATTGTTTAAATATAAAAAAATTTAATTGCCAAAAGTAAAATTTCTAAATAAAATTAAAATAATTATCACAACAATTATAAATTTCGAGGTATGAATGTCAAAAAAAATGCAAAGAAAACCGCAAACCGCTTGACGCTTAATTTAAATTAATCGCTCGATTTTTGAAGCGTTTTTCCGCTTCCCGCTCCAATTGTGATTATTCTCTGAGATGAAGAAGAACAAGCATTTTGCCACCATATTGGAAAATACATCAAATACAACACTGCGTACCTTCTAATCTTTTCTATGGTTCTCACTTACAGCCATAGAAAAAATAGAAGTGAAACAGAGTCGTATTTCGCTTGAATTAGTGACAGCACTTTATACCCCATTCACACGTACAGTTTTAAACCGTTTTTAGCAGCAATATTTTTAGCACTTTCTTTATTCTATTACAGTATATTGACAGAAAATGCTAAAAATAATTGCTAAAAACGGTTTAAAACTGCAAGTGTGAATAGGGTATTACGTAACTTTTGACGTTTAATAAAAACAATGCAACATAATCATAGAAAAAATAGAAGTGTAACAGAGTCGTATTTCGTTTGAATAAGTATTAGTGACAGCACATTATGTAACTTTTGACGTTTAATAAAAACAATGCAACATAAAGGAGAACAACAACAAAGCAAAAAACAAAAGAGAAAAAAAAGTTTTTAAACTATCAATAGTGCGTATTTTCTTTAAAAAAACGTTAAATAAAGCAAAATAAATAATAAATTTAATTAAATGAAAGACAAATTCCATTTTTTATAAACAAAGAATCTAATTTGATATTAAATACGTGTGAGACGAGGAAGAACAAGCATTTTGCCACCATATTGGAAAATACATCAAATACAACACTGCGTACCTTCTAATCTTTTCTATGAACATAATACCCCATTCACACTTATACCCTATTCACACTTACAGTTTTAAACCGTTTTTAGCAATTATTTTTAGCATTTTCTGTCAATATACTGTAAGAGAATAAAGAAAGTGCTAAAAATGTTGCTGCTAAAAACGATTTAAAACTGCACGTGTGAATAGAGTATTACTTGGTTATTTCACATAAAACACTAATTATGTTACTTTAACATCGACAAGCATAATTTTAGCAAAAATTTTGTAAATTTTTTTTTATTATGAAAAAAGTTTTACCAAGTAGGATTGCTCAATCTGACACAGATTTTGTTTTGCCTGTATGAACTGCAGATAATACTGTATACAGACTAGCGTGGTTTTAAAATCACCATGTGATTTTTCTTTGAACAAAATCACATAGTGATTTACAAAATCATCTCAAATTGTACTAGCATAAAGAAAAATTGCAAAATCATCTCAACTTACCATGGTAAGTTCTTGTAGTGTGAACATGGCCTTATATGGCATTCACACTTGCGACCTTAAACAAGTTGTTCAACTAAACACCAGTAATACCCTATTCACACTTACAGTTTTAAACCGTTTTTAGCAATTATTCTTAGCATTTTCTGTCGATATACTGTAATAGAATAATGAAGGTATTATACCCAATTCACATGTCGTTTGCTTATTTTTGGTATGACCCAAAGACCATTTACTTTGTTTTGAGAAAAACGAAAAAGAAACTTCTCATCAACTTTATTAAAAATCTACACGATAGATTTGTTTTTTACTTTTGGTATCGATTGCTTAAAATGTTTTAAGAAAAAATATAAATTTTTATACGTTTTTGCACAAGATATCAAAAGTTATTATGATTTTAACAAAAAAAGACTTGGTCGCGTTTTGCTTCATATCCCGTTTAAATGAATATTTTTTTAAAAAAAGTTAATTTTCTTTCACGTGGGTCAAAGTCAACCTGAGTTTACCTTATTAAATTATCTTTAATTTTGGCTATAATTAGCAAAGTTGGGGCTGGATATCTTTTAATTCTTACGAAAAATTCGTTCCAGATGAAAATAAAGTGCATAACGATCATAAACAATTGATTTCTAATTCCATTTGGCAAATGGTTTATGGGTCACACCAATGACCAAGCGTCAATTTTTAGTTTGTTTTGATATGCACTCTTTCAACGTTATATGCATCAAAACAAAAGTAGAGAAAAATATTTTAACTTTTAGGTGTAAAATTTGCTGCATGTGCAGAAAATTGGCGTATGCAGCAAACCAATGTTAAGACAATGTTAATATTGGGGATATGAAGCAAAGTTAGGGCTGGATATCTTCTAGTTTATACGATATATAAAAAAATAGATTACGGATTTGGAAAGAGGACATATTAATCATATACAATTGATTCCTAACTCCATTTTTCCAAAAATGGTCTTTGGGTCATACCAAAAATAAACAAACGATGTACAGTTTTATACGGCGTTCACACTAGCTGTTTTGAAGTGTTTAGAGTGAGATGTTTAAAAAAGTCTTTGTTCCGTGTCCATTACGTTTTTATTCTGCTACTGGTGTTTTGTTAAACAACATGTTTAATACCCTATTCACACTTACAATTTTAAACCGTTTTTAGCAATTATTTTTAGCATTTTCTGTCAATATACTGTAATAGAATAAAGAAAGTGCTAAAAATATTACTGCTAAAAACGAATTAAAACTGTGCGTGTGAATAGGGTATAATACCCTATTCACACTTACAGTTTTAAACCGTTTTTATCAATTATTTTTAGCATTTTCTGTCAATATACTGTAATAGAATAAAGAAAGTGCTAAAAATATTACTGCTAAAAATGATTTAAAACTGTACGTGTGAATAGGGTATAATACTGTATACAGACTAGCGTGATTTTAAAATCACCATGTGATTTTCCTTTGAACAAAATCACATAGTGATTTACAAAATCATCTCAATTTGTACTAGCATAAAGAAAAATTGCAAAATCATCTCAACTTACCATGGTAATAGTGCGTTTACATTGGATTTCTAATCTAGTAAATTGCGATTTTAATCTACTTTGCAATCTGTACCGTTTACATTGGCATTTTTTACATTTGAGAAGATTAATACCCTATTCACACGTACAGTTTTAAATCGTTTTTAGCAGCAATATTTTTAGCACTTTCTTTATTCTATTACAGTATATTGACAGAAAATGCTAAAAATAATTGCTAAAAACGGTTTAAAACTGTAAGTGAGAACAGGGTATAAGATTGGCATTTTTAACAACAAGTTGGTAATAAATGTGTGTGACTGCGTCAAAAGACAGCGACGGTAATTAGTCGTCGTATGATTAACAAGGAGAGTGACGGCGTTTACAAATAACAATGACGGCGGCATAAACATACTTGGCGTCGTCATCAAAACGGCAGGCTTTGTGTCGGTATTTTTCAGTGTTGGAAAATGCAAATAATAGAAATACAGAGTTGTATCTAACTTTCCCAGATTGCGTTTGCCGATTATACTGTATACAGACTAGCGTGATTTTAAAATCACTATGTGATTTTCCTTTGAACAAAATCACATAGTGATTTACAAAATCATCTCAAATTGTACTAGCATAAAGAAAAATTGCAAAATCATCTCAACTTACCATGGTAAGTTCTTGTAGTGTGAACATGGCCTTAGAGTCTAAACTACTAGATTGAAAAAAATAAATTTGTATGGGCAATCTAATAGATTGAAACTGGATTGGAGCCACAATCTACTTTAAGCTAGCTTAGAGGACCAGTGTAAATGCACTATAAGTTCTTGTAGTGTGAACATGGCCTAATACCCTATTCACACGTACAGTTTTAAATCGTTTTTAGCAGCAATATTTTTAGCACATTCTTTATTCTATTACAGTATATTGACAGAAAATGCTAAAAATAATTGCTAAAAACGGTTTAAAACTGTAAGTGTGAATAGGGTATAAGGCCGCTAGTGTGAATGCCATATTAAATCGTTTTTAGCAGAAATATTTTTAGCACTTTATTCTATTACAGTATATTGACAGAAAATGCTAAAAATAATTGCTAAAAATGGTTTAAAACTGTAAGTGTGAGGGTATAACAGAATAAAAACGAAATGGACACAGAACAAAGACTTTTTTAAACATCTCACTCTTGAACACTTTAGTGTGCAATTACAATTCTGGCGTTGGCTTTGAATTTTGTGTAACACCCGGTCTAGATTAGCAACCACCAAAGCAACCATAAAGGGTGTTCAGTGTTACATTTGACGTTTACAAACGCCAAACTCGATAGTAAGCAATGGTTATCAATTTCATATAGACACTTGATTGCTAGCAATCTATAGTAGAACAGGCGCTCTACCATCAATTGTATACCATCATTGTATACAACTGTCCGGATTAGCAATCACAGCCATTACTATCGATTGTGACGTATGATGGAAGTGATGATTGCTAATCTAGAACGGGTGTAAAAAGAGGGCTTTTGATTTAAACAAAGGCTTTGACTTTGAATTTTGTTTTGGCGTTTGTTTGTATACACACACACAAAGAATAACAGAAATATAATTATTTGGTGGAAGAAAAATAAATTTTTCCTGAAAATTATATTTTTTTCGGTGAAACATAAAACTGCTTTGGTTTTTTATCGATATTTTTTTGATACATGTTTTTTTTTATAATAATTGGCTGTAAATTATATTTTACTTTCTTTTATATGTACTTTTCTTATAATTTTGCAATACACAGATGTGTTTCATAAACAAGACGTGTTTCATAAACAAAATCAACCCATTTTTTGTAAATGACTGGCAATGCCAAAGCAAAAAAAAAAAAAATACTCACGAGAGAGCAAAGCCAAGAAAATAGAATTGATTCTATTCTGGCTTTGAAACGCTAGCGTTGGCTTTGAATTTTGTTCTACATACAAAATGTATGGGAACAAGCAAAATTCAAGGCCAACGCCAGAATTGTAATTGCACACTAATATGGTGTTTCTGTTAAACGGACGAAACAATACACGAACGAACGCTACCCGTACGAATTCGTAATGATATCAGTTTCCATAACATTTTCGTTTGATTACGTTATTTTTTTTTCGTTAGTTACGTTTGTCTTGACCATTTGTCAAATTACAGTATTGCCAGAAAGTTTTTTTTTAATTTTTGTTTATTTTTTCATACAAAAATTATCTAAACTAAACGAAGTGGCAACATCAACACATCAGCTAAAGAAAACAGCTGATCAAATTTCATGTTTATAAAAAAAAAAACAATTATAATCAAATCAGTTTTTTTATTTATTATAGCTAAAAAGTTGACACAATTTTAATAAAAAACAAATGAAAACAATAATTTGTATGATGACCCGTGGCTTTTAAATTGTTAATATAAATTGGTCAAATCCGTCTTTTTTTCACTGATTTGTTTTAATACACATTTTTTTCAAAGCATTTAGTTATAAAACATTCACATTTTTTAATTTTATAAATTAATATTACTTATTTTTGTTATAAATTCATATTTTTCACTTATTTTGTTAAATATTTCACAAAAAACTCCTTAACGAATGGTATTTTGCATTCGTGTGGTTTTGGCGTTTTTGACATTTCAATTCGTGTTGTAGAAACAGAAAAATATGAAGAAAAATGACAACTCTTACGTTTTCGTTCGACTAAAATGACATCCGCAATACAGAACCTCAAATTGATTTTCTTATGTCATTTGGACGAACGAAAATGAAAATTCGTAATAGAGAAACTGGACATAAGTGTTTCTTTACATTACAGCAGCAAGCAGCAGAAAGCAAAATTTTTACATGTATTTTGTTGTTGGCGAAACAACAAAATACATGTTAAAAACTTTGCTGTCTGCTGCTGTATTGTGAAGAAACACAAAAACAGCAAGTGTGAACGCCGTATTATACCCTATTCACACGTACAGTTTTAAATCGTTTTTAGCAGCAATATTTTCAGCACTTTCTTTATTCTATTACAGTCATAGAAAAAAATAGAATTGAAACAGAGTCGTATTTCGCTTGAATAAGTATTAGTGACAGCACATTATGTTACTTTTGACGTTTATAAAAAACAATGCAACATAAAGGAGAACAACAACAAAAGAGAAAAAAAAAGATTTTAAACTTTCAATAGTGCGTATTATCTTTAAAAAACGTCGAATAAAGAAAAATAAACAATAAATTTAACTAAATGAACGACAAATTTTATTTTTTATAAACAAAAAACATAATTTGATATTAAATACGTGTGAGATGAGGAAGAACAATCATTTTGCATTTACATCAAATACAACACTGCGTACCTTCTAATCTTTTCTATTACCCTATTCACACTTACAGTTTTAAACCGTTTTTAGCAATTATTTTTAGCATTTTCTGTCAATATACTGTAATAGAATAAAGAAAGTGCTAAAAATATTGCTGCTAAAAACGATTTAAAACTGTACGTGTGAATAGGGTATATGATTACAGTATATTGACAGAAAATGCTAAAAATAAATGCTAAAAACGCTTTGAAACTAAAGCCATGTTCGCACTACAAGAACTTATACTGTATACAGACTAGCGTGATTTTAAAATCACTATGTGATTTTCCTTTGAACAAAATCACATAGTGATTTACAAAATCATCTCAAATTGTACTAGCATAAAGTAAAATTGCAAAATCATCTCAACTTACCATGGTAAGTTCTTTAGTGTGAGCATGGCCTTACCATGGTAAGTTGAGATGATTTTGCAATTTTTCTTTATGCTAGTACAATTTGAGATGATTTTGTAAATCACTATGTGATTTTGTTCAAAGGAAAATCACATAGTGATTTTAAAATCACGCTAGTCTGGGGGGTAATTATATTACTTGATAGTCGTCAATCGTATCGTTTCCATCTTTATTCCATTACCATATAGTGTCATTTTATGGTAATAGAATAATGAGCTAACGATGACGATTGACGATTATCAAGTTACGTAATTAGCCCCCAGTATACAGTATAAGCACAGACTAATACAGACTCGACATAAGTGACAGGTGTCAAAAAAGTATTCTCTAACCATATGGTTTATATTTTCAAATTATTCTACGAATTAGGTTATACTGCATACAGACTTGCGTGATTTTAAAATCACTATGTGATTTTCCATTGAACAAATCACATAGTGATTTACAAAATCATCTCAAATTGTACTAGCATAAAGAAAAATCATAAAATCATCTCAACTTACCATGGTAAGTTCTTGTAGTGTGAACATGGCATTAGAAAGAGAAAACTGATATAACGCGCCATAAGAAAAATTGATGCCAGATCGGCTTTTGTTGTTTCACTCACTCCTAATAGTGCATTTACACTGGTCCTCTAAGCTAGCTTAAAGTAGATTGTGGCTCCAATCCAGTTTCAATCTATTAGATTGCCCATACAAATTTATTTTTTCAATCTAGTAGTTTAAACTCTAATCGGCAAACGCAACTGGTAAAATTAAATACAACTCTGTATTTCTATTATTTGCATTTTCCAACACTGAAAAACACCGCCACAAAGCCTGCCGTTTTGATGACGCCGCCAAGTATGTTAATGCCGCCGTCATTGTTATTTGTAAACGCCGTCACTGTCCTTGTTAATCATACGACGACTAATTACCGTCGCTGTCTTTTGACGCAGTCACACACATTTATTACCAACTTGTTGTTATAAATGCCAATCTTAAGTGCGTATGATACTTGCTTGTTTCAAGTTACTTGTTGCTGCATTTATTAGGGTTTTTCTATAAAAATTTCGATAACTTAAACCAAAAATTTTGAATTTATCGAAATTCCCATAGAAAAACCCTAATAAATGCAGCAACAAGTAACTTGAAACAAGCAAGTATCATAAAGGCATTAATCTTCTCAAATGTAAAAAATGCCAATGTAAACGGTACAGATTGCAAAGTAGATTAAAATCGCAATTTACTACACACAAAAAAAAATTAAAAAAATTGTGCCAGTTTTTGGTTTAATTACAACCTATAAAGTGGTTTTGGATAACTTAACAAAGTTTTTGCTCTAAAAAACTTAGGTAAATTATCCAAAACCACTTTATAGGTTGTATTATCCCCAAAACGTACACAATTTTTTTATATTTTTTTTTGTGTGTAGATTAGAATTCCAATGTAAACGCACTATAAGTGTTATATGGAGTTCACACTAGCGACTTTAAACAAGTTGTTTAACAAAACACCAGTAACAGAATAAAAACGTAATGGATACAGAACAAAGACTTTTTTAAACATCTCACTTTTAAACACTTCAAAACAGCAAGTGTGAACGCCGTATTAGAAATTGTTGCCATGATAGCGTAAAACGGACTAAAAACCGCTGTGTTTTCTCCTAAAATCGCTTAGTTTTTCCACATTTTTTCTTATAAAACTCTACTGTCGAGTCTGTATTTAGTCTGTGGCACAGACTAATACAGACTCGACATAAGTGACAGGTGTCAAAAAAGTATTTTTTAACCATATGGTTAATATTTTCAAATTATTCTACGAATTAGGTTAGAAAGAGAAAAATAATATACCGCGCCATTAGAAAAATCGATGCCAGATCGGTTTTTGTTGTTTCACTCACTCCTAAGTCGTAGAAAGTGTTGACATGTTAGCGTAAAACGGACTAAAAATCGGTGTGTTTTCTCCTAAAATCGCTTAGTTTTTCCCCATTTTTTCTTATAAAACTCTACCACAGACTAATACAGACTCGACATAAGTGACAGTTGTCAAAAAAGTATTATTGAACCATATGGTTAATATTTTCAAATTATTCTACGAATTAGGTTAGAAAGAGAAAACTGATATAACGCGCCATAAGAAAAATGGATGCCAGATCGGTTTTTGTTGTTTCACTCACTCCTAAGTCGTAGAAAGTGTTGCCATGTTAGCGTAAAACGGACTAAAAACCGCTGTGTTTTCTCCTAAAGTCGCTTAGTTTTTCCCCATTTTTTCTTATAAAACTCTACTGTCGAGTCTGTATTTAGTCTGTGACTCTACTGTCGAGTCTGTATTTAGTCTGTGTCTGTGGTATAAGCACAGACTAATACAGACTCGACATAAGTGACAGGTGTCAAAAAAGCATTCTTTAACCATATGGTTAATATTTTCAAATTATTCTACGAATTAGGTTAGAAAGAGAAAACTGATATAACGCGCCATAAGAAAAATGGATGCCAGATCGGTTTTTGTTGTTTCACTCACTCCTAAGTCGTAGAAAGTGTTGCCATGTTAGCGTAAAACGGACTAAAAACCGCTGTGTTTTCTCCTAAAATCGCTTAGTTTTTCCCCATTTTTTCTTATAAAACTCTACCACAGACTAATACAGACTCGACATAAGTGACAGGTGTCAAAAAAGTAGTTCTGAACCATATGGTTAATATTTTCAAATAATTCTACGAATTAGGTTAGAAAGAGAAAACTGATATAACGCGCCATAAGAAAAATGGATGCCAGATCGGTTTTTGTTGTTTCACTCACTCCTAAGTCGTAGAAAGTGTTGCCATGTTAGCGTAAAACGGACTAAAAAACCGCTGTGTTTTCTCCTAAAATCGCTTAGTTTTTCCCCATTTTTTCTTATAAAACTCTACTGTCGAGTCTGTATTTAGTCTGTGACTCTACTGTCGAGTCTGTATTTAGTCTGTGGTATAAGTGTGAATAGGGTATTAGAAAAGGCACCGGTACATCTTGCAGAAAAATTATATAATTTGGCAACACTAACAGGTGCTATAAAAAGATTAAATGAAAAAACCCTATTATTCGGCCGAAACCGAATATTTGTTCGAACTCTAAAAAATAATAAATATGTATTGAAATGTCACTAAAAGCAAACTAAACGCGAAACGTCACTGAAAGCAGAAATTGATATATGAAAAAACGAACAACTAAATATTCAGAGAACGAAGCCGATCGGCTAACAGCCGTGACTTAGCCGCCGCCGACATTTTTTAGGTATTGCAGCCGCCGCCGGTTTTATCGGCTAAATTCGGTTTGAAAATATTTGCACAAAATTCTGCTTAAAAATGTTTAAACTAATTAAAAACTCCGAACTTGCTTAAAATTACAAAAAAATATATATGAAGGGCTTATTGTAAAAACTCGATAAGCAACATTTCATTTTATGGTGGTTTTTGGTTTAAAACTTTTAAAATAATGTAGAAAATATAACTTTTGCAGAACATTTATTCTCAATATACTTGTATGAAGCGTTAAAGCAAGAATTCTGCCAAAAATCTGTCAATGAAACATCAGCAGAAGGCGAAAAACACGAAAAAATAAAATGTTGCTTATCAAGTTCTTGCAGTAAGCCTTTCATATATTTGTTCATTTTAAAGGGGATGGCATATTTTTTTTTTTGTGCGCCGTAAACTCCAAATTTTTGATTAAAAAATTTATTAAAAATAAAATAATTTACAGCCGGCTATGAGCCGCCGCCGATCGATTTTTAGCTTAGCCGCTGGCGCCGCCGACAATTTCATGTCGGCGTCGTTCTCTGTACATATTTCGTCTCAATATTGAAGTTTGCACAAAAAAACTAGAAGAAAAAATCGTTAAATAAAAAAACGAAGAAAATTTTCTGGATTTTATGCAGTTAAAACAACGCAAAATAATGTTAAACATATAAATAAACGTAATTTTAATATTAAAAACAAAAATTCTAATATAAAATCAAGTGCAAATACAAGTTAAAAGCTGTAAAAGCATTTTTCCTTCCACTACCAAACTGAAAATGTCTAAATAAAACTCCCCCAATACAGAAAAACCAAAAGGAATCCGCAAAGCAACATCAAATCAATGAATAACTTTTCTATTCTACTTATTTAGTTTGTGCTAAAATTGAAATTTCATATTTTTTTTGTTTCTTTTTTTATTATTTTAGTGTTGTGAAAGAAGTTAAACCGCAAATAAAACGAAATATTTATTCAACAGCATTTTGTTATAGTATCCATTTACGCGTCACGCAACAATTATATTTTTTTATAAAAAAGTCACACAAAAACAACGTTGAAAACGTAAACGATAGAAGTGAGAATTTGCTAAAATTCAACAAAATGTTTTGGGATAAAAACGACGCACCTTCACAGAACATAGAGGCTCTGCTGGAAAAGGAGGTTAGTATAATATTGTGTGGGTGAAGTTATCCATAAAAAGACATCCATAGACTGGGAATGCGGAAATGCTACCCAAAAAAACTTTATTTAAAGGAGTAAATTGGTGATCCTGTCCGAAGAGATCTAAGGGATGGAGTTTGTAATCCCTGAGCTACGAAAAAAAATGGGAAAAATCTATGGACATCTTTTTGTGGCTAATTTCATACAAATTTAATATTGTAGGAAAAATACATTCTATGATAAAACTGCAGCTTACGACACACACGAGAAAAAAATAAAAAATTTACCTTTTCTGGAATTTAAAAACAAAAAAAAGTGAAGTCAAAATTACGGGGTATAGGCTCCTTTACTTCTAAAAACCGCCCAGACAGAAAAGTACGGACGGAAGAGCACTTGCCAAGTACCTCTTTTGGTTGCTTATGTACTGGGAAAGCATCACAGTTTAGTAGTCTACCAGCGTCCAAAATGATAACCACGGTAAACGGTATGCCGTTGCTATTTTAAAACACTTTAAAACTAGGGATGTCGCGAATAGTGTATTCGGCATTTTACCGAATATTTACTATTCGGTATTCGGCTTGAACCGAATACGAATATTGCCGAATAGTTTGATTATTCATACGCCTGTATTTTATCTATGTAAAAAATTTAAAAAAAGTACCAGACTAAAAAACAACAACGCTTTTGCTGACACTATTTTTTCTGTTACCTTAACAATTCGAATTTGAATCAAGTGCTCACGTTTTTTAGGACAAAAAACAAACTAAAATGACTACAAAAAAGTCAAAAAACGTGTTTTTTAACCAAATTTTAATTTTGCCGAATATTCGGCAAACTGTTACCGAATATTTATTTAACCGAATATTCAAAAAACATGCCGAATATGCCGAATACCGAATAGTGACGAATATTCGCGACATCCCTATTTAAAACCAAAAAATATGGTACTGTTAAAGCAATTTCAGAACAATGCCGAATGTTTAAAAAAAAACGATATAAAAAAATCCAGGGGCGGGTTTTCTTTTTGGGGGGGGGGGGGTTGTTGGTAGACGTTAGGGGACTCCTTCCCCTTGCAATTTTGAACTTCTTCTGAGATAAGAATGTTGCATTTGCTTAGCAAAAGTAAAAAGTGGTTTAGTTCTCCAAGGGGGAACTTTTTTCCCCTTGGCCCTGTTTTGCCCATTTCCGAACTTAATCTGCCTAGGAATATAAGACATATTCGTGCCAAACTTCGAAAGTATAGCTCTTTTATTTTGGACTGTATCGTGTCCTCTACAGACGGACAGACAGACGGACGGATATCGCTAGAATGTCTTAGAATCGATCACAGATCAATAAAATATATACTTTATGGGGTCCTAGGCCGATATTTCGATGCGTTACACACGGAATGACAAAGTGAGTATACCCCCATACTGTGGTTGGAGGTGATTCTAGACCAACATTTAAGTATACTGATTGACTCAAAATCAATTTTGAGTTTAATTACCGATGTCCATCTGTCTGTCCGTCCATATAAAAGGTGTAAACACGATACAGGTGGCAATTATCAATATATTTGTCTACATTTCAAACTTAAGCTTCTTTTGGCTAAGGACGAAGGCTATTGAAATTGAAAAATATCGGTCTATATGTATACTACTAGCCCACATAGAAACGTCCCCTTTAAATTTGGGTTAAATACCTGTATTATAATTGGTATTCCTTAAAAAAAATTTACAGATAAACGATTTTTTATTCCCAAATCATCGTTTCAAATTTTTAAGGAATCGCACACGTTTTACTTTTTGTGCCTATACAAACGACCTTTGCGGCATTCACATTTCTAAAAATGGGAAGTATTGAAATAAAATTTAGCAAATTTTATTATTTTAGACTATTTTTGTTCTCACAAAATTATTCTCCGATTTTTATGGAATAAGTTTTATTTTGTATAGCAAGAAAAACAAATGAACACGTATTTTTTAGCGACCCCTCCAACCACAGTATGGGGGTATACTCACTTTGTCATTTCGTGTGTAACGAATCGAAATATCGGTCGGAGAGCACATTCATTATTAATCCATGATCGATTCTAAGACGTGCTAGGAACGTCCGCCCGTCTGTCTGTGGAAAGCACAATGCAGTCCAAACTAAAAGAGCTAGACGCATAAAGTTTGGCAAAAAATATGCCTTATGGTCATAGGTTGGTTAAGTTCGGAAATCGGACTAGGGGGAGAAAAGTTCCCTCTTTAGTTTTTTTTTTGCATTTTTGTCAAACAAATGAACCCTTTTTTTGGCCAGAAAGCTTTCAAAGTCCTGCACTTAGACCTTAATAGGTCACGTGAGCTATTAAGGACAAGTCACTTATCCTGCAGGGATATAAAAAAATATTTAAATTGTTCCGAAAATTAATAAATATTAATAACAAATTTATATTTTGAACGGAATAAAATAAAAACATTGGCAAAACGCTTGCAAAGCACTTTTTCGAATTCACACTACCTACACATAAAAATAAAGTGCTTTCCCGAGACTTTTTCTTTGGAACGGTTGGCAGTTTCTGCCTCGGCGCGCACCCACCTACTGGTATATGTTGTGACCCCAGCCGCATTTAGGTCCCACCGCCGCACCAGTCTGTTAGTACTAGACTTGTCAATTATTTGGCTTTTAAATTTGTTCGAATAAATCAAATAATTGATTTTGATCGATCAATCGATTAATTCCAAAAATAGCTCGCTTAATCGATTGACAATAAATAAAAAAAATTTAAATTTTTATCTTCGAAAAATCAAGTGTTTTTTTCATGGTTGGTTACCGTTACCCTTATTATACCGTTACCGATTCAAAACCCTTTCAAATCGAATACCGTTACCGTTACCGATACCGCTAAAAATATTTTTAATATACCGTTACCCTCACCGTTACCGTTATAATTATTAGAAGTTACCGGTATTGTACCGGTATTCAAAATTTTACCTGTTTTAAGGGATTTTAACGAACAAAAAAATAAAATCAAATTGCTAACATAATTTTAAATTTATAATTTGCAAATTATCATAAAATAAATGACAAAAATAATAATCATATCAAATCTATACTGGTTTTTGGGTCTATAAAATATTTTTAGCTTTCAGTTCTATCTTTTTTCAAATTTTTAACTAAATTAATAATACCGGTACGTACCGGTTTGGTTGGTTCGGTACCGGTACATACCGTTACCGAAACGATTTGAAAACACTTACCGTTACCTTTACCGAAATAAATAAAAATTAGATACCGTTACCGTTACCCTTACCGTTATTCGTTTCGGTAACCAACCTTGGTTTTTTTAAAGAAATTTTTTTCCATATTTCATCGAAAATTAAAATTTTTATCTTCGAAAAATGTTTTTTTCGATTTTTTTTCCATATTTCAATAAAAGTGTCTAATCAGGAACAAAAGTTTTAAAGTACTACAGTATTTTATTCCTTTTTGTCTCGTTAGATTTGGAATTTTAAAAAAAGTACTTTTTTCGGATATGTAAAAAGTACCAAAAGTTCACTTTTTTATCCCCTCATCCCTACATTCCATATTTCAAGACTCTAGCTTAATTGATTTGGGCTGTACGATAATAAATCATTCAGTTACTAAACCTAAACTTTTATATTTATATACATTAACAAAATTATGATAATAATCTGTGATTTATGAATTTATGTATTTTTTAAGAATGTCACAGTTGAGGAATTTTTGGATGAGGACGACATTATACAAGAATGTAAAACTCAAAAGAAAAACATTGTCAACTAGTAAGTATATAATATTTTTTTTAACATAAATTTTTTTAAAATAATTTGTTTAAAATTACTTTCTAATCAATTAGTTTCACTCGCCCTGAAGTTATTAGACGATTGGTCGAATTAATAACCACAGAACCTCCAGAAGATTTACCAATGGCTCAACGTTTTCGTCATGCCAATGTAGCTTGTGAAATTTTAATACTGTATGTAATACGTAGCTGGCTTAATTTTTATTCTTAAAAAATATATTACTTAAATTTTCATGTTCTTTTTTGGTTCTAGCGGCCTACCGTCCTTAGATGAAAAATTACTCGCCGATGCAGATACATTAAAATTGTTGTACTCATATCTGGAAAATGAACCACCGTTAAATCCCTTGCTAGCATCATTTTTTAGCAAGACATTTAGCATGCTTTTTACTAAAAAGTCTGATCAAGATTGGTTTTTGTATCAACAAATGTGCCTAAAACTTTTGGAATATTTAAAAACGCAAAATAGTTTTTTGGATTTGATATGTAAACATTTCACCACACCCGTCATACCCGATCTCATAATGGAAATGATGCGTAACGTCGAGGGTGGCCAATTGAGAAGAAATTTATACGAAGTAATAAAAATTAACACACAACTGTGTTTTATAACAATGATTTAATAATTTTTTTGTATCTCTTCTCTTTCTCTTGCAGTGGTTGAATGAAGAAAGACTGGTTGAAAAACTAATTGACATTATTGGTGATCCTGAACAAAGTGAGAAACATGCAAATGTTGCTGAATTTCTCTGTGATCTTATACATCAAGGACGCACAATGCGTCAAACGGAACAAGATAATGATAGTTTTGAGCCTGCTTTTGAAGGTTCCAATCCTATATTGAAAAATATTGAAAGTGCAACAACTTTATTAGCCTTGTTTAATGTGATTTTACAACCCAATGCTCTAGAGAGTGCTATAGTATCCGGCATAACGGTTGTACTTAAAATTATTAAGCCCGTAATGGTGGTGTAAGTGTTTTGAGATATTATTTTTGTGTCTTTAAAATGCATTTTGTTGATATTGTTTCAGAGACGAACGTAATTTGGATCGTTTGAAAATTTTACAAGATCGTGAAAAAGAAATTCATGATGAATTATTATCGACTGTGATTCGTGTTATAGAACCTCAACTAAAACACTTTAACGAATTACTTAGGAACCCGCCAAAAGTAAGATATGCTTAAATGCATTAAAAAAATAAACCGTATACACTTATATTCAATTTTTTAATTTTGTATTATAGAAACCCGATATTGTTATATCGGCAGCTATATTATCGCCACCTTTTGGTGTAACTCGTCTGCAAATTTGTCGTCTTTTTACAGTATTATTGCAGACCAACAATGAGGAAATAGCCAAAGCGTAAGTGTATTTAAAGGCCAATTGTGACAGTACCTCTGAGTCAAACGGTTTTACTTTTTTTCTATTATAAAAACGTGCAATATTAGGATCAAAAAAAAATTGACATTACGTATGATTTTTGAAATTTTTAGAAACATTTTGAATGATATTTTGAGTAGGTTTATTCTAGCTCGAGGTAATTTTTTCCTTTACTAATTAAAACTATGATAATTCTCATAGAATAATTTTGTTCATTTTTGCAAGACTTAGTCGATATATATTATTTTTATTTTTAATAAAAATTATTCAGAATTTCGAATGATATTTGAAATTTTTAGAAACATTTCTAAAAATGTCGCAAGTAATTTGACTCAATGTTATTATAAGAGAACCACTAAAATCTGTTGAAAAATAACAATGGAAAAAGTCGTAAGCTTTTAAAAGTAAAATATGTATATTAAATTTCCTCTGCCCTACATTAAAAAAGTTTTGTTTCTTACAAAAAAAAAAATTATTTTCCTTTGACATTTCTTTTAGAATCTGCGAAACAGATTTCCTTGACATATTGCTTTCATTATTTAAACAATATTGTTGGAATAATTTCTTGCATAGCGAAGTGGAAAAGTGTCTTCAAACCATATTTTATAGTGCTTTATCTAATAATAGCAATACAAACAATAACTCTACACATGTTAGTGACGGCTCTCAAGGCAAACAGAGCTATTTGGGTGATAATTTCTTTGATAAAATCTTTATTAACAAACTAAACGCTAGTCTCGAAGAGTCTACCGCTGCTTCGGGTGATAGCAATCTCAATACTTTCGATATTAAGAGTGTGTGCGATGAGAGTGATAGTAAGGAGAATACTTTGAAGGAGGAGATTGGAGAAACTGCTGAGCAGTTGAATGTAACAAAGGAGAATACTGAGGGAGATGTTACTAAAACACAAGCAGATAATCTTCCGTCCGCCATACAGACTCATGTAAGTTTTCTGAGAGAGACTTTAGTAACAAAGTTATGTCTATGTTTCCGTTTTTCGTTGTAGGTTATTGTCAATTGTAAAATAGTTTCCAAATTAGTTGAATGTTGGCAAACAAATAGAGAAGTAGAGTAAGTTTGATGCAACTAAGTGTTTAAGAAACAATTATTCAGCTTTTTGATTAATTTTAGATCTGCTGAAAAGGGTCGTCGTTTGGGTTACATGGGCCATTTAATAAAAATCTTCAAGCATATAACGAATTGTATATCAGAATCGGAACATATCGGTGCCTTAATTGAGAGCAATCTTAAAGACGATGCTGAACGTGATTTATGGCAATCAATTGTCAATACAACTGATGGTGATTTAACTAAAGCTTTGAGCATGCAGACTAAATTGTTGGCCAATTGTGAATCCTGTGATTATAATATATCACTCGATTTCCTAACGGATAATGATTCTTCAGATGCATTGTAAGTGAATAGATTTTTGTGTATTATATATATGACTTTTACCATTTCCCCGTTTCATTCCCTTAATATTTATTTTTTTACCCAGCAATAGTTTGTGTGCCTATTCGGATTCTTCAGACGCAGTAAGTAATCTTGAAATAATGTGTGTTGTAATCTAGTGTTGTTTGCAATACATCCTTGATTGCGAAATCCAGCTTACCAAAGAATTACTAATGCTTCCTTTGTTTTGTTCTGTATAAGAAAATGTTAAAAAAAATTCTCTAAATTCGATTCCTCTATCTATATATAAATACATATATCTACACTATCTACCCCCGGCCCAACAAAATTGTGTTACAAAAGTTGTTGTTTTTGTTTTTTGAACATTCGTTGTTTCTGTTCTAATAAAAAAATTCTAAAATTCGAAATCTCTCTATCTCTTTGAATACAAACAAAACTCATTTGATTTCATTATCGTCACAATTAAAACGTGCATTCTTTCGTGCTTGCGTGGTAAAACTAAAAGGATGTAATTTTTACACTTGATTACAATACTCAACATGATGATCACGATTATGAGGACGATGGTGATGATGATGATGATTATAATATTGATATTGATGATAATAACGATGACAAAGATAAAGACCAACGAAACCATGATGAAGTCAAAAATGCTCTCAATTTGTTTCAGTTTGGACGCAACAACGACGACGAAGAGGATGACGACGACGAGAATGCAGCAGTTGGTGATGGCGGCGGTGGTCTTTCAATTTATGTCCAACCCTCGTCGCTGTTGCCTTCCTTTACTGTAACCAGTAATCCTTGGGATACCAATGATGATTTTGATGTCTTAAAAGCAGCCACCACATCGGTACCTTGGGCTGCGGATTTTCCTTCGGATAACTTTGCCGATTTTGATGCTCACTTTAGTTCCTTTAGCAACGACTTGGGCGAATGTCTAGGATTGATGTCGGCGACGAAAGTATCCAACGAAAATGTTGACGACAGTTCTAATAATAAGATCGAGGATCTTACTGCAACCCCCCCAATAACACCAACAACAAGTTCCGAAGAGTATGACAATAATGCTAATGTAGAAAAATCTTCATGGAGTGGAGATTTCTCATCATTCCAAATTCCTAAAAAAGACACAACACAATATAATACAAGCAATTTCATTGATGATTATGAAGATGACGAAGGTATGTGGACAAAACCATTGGGTGGTTCGGCCTCTACTGTTGACCAGTCTCCGGCTGAAACTCAGACAAATGAAACGGATGAGAGCAAAGTCTCCTCCTTCACAAACGGGCCGAAAAAGCCGCAAGAAATGACTGAAGATGATGAAAAGGAAACCGTAATTAATCAATTGTAAGAAATCATTTTTAACTTTTGACTAGTAAATAAGTTTTTTAGATGCGAATTTAAAATTTTAAATGTGGGAAACCTTATTTTTTTCAAGCCCTCCTTTTGCGGCCGTAGATATACAAAATAATATAAATAAATATTGATAAAATTACTGTAATTAAACGTAAATATCAAAATAAAATTTATCGCGAGGGGAAGGTGACCCCCAAACGCCCTAGTCAAATATTTTTCTTTCTGATCAGTTTGTTAAAAAGAGTTGCCGGTACAAAAACAGTATTATATTTAAAATGTTGGCATCTAAAAAACTAATTTAATAAATTGTTCATCAGTTTCAATTAATTTTCAAGTTGCTATTTATTTTAAATTCTTTTTTTTAACGATTGTCAAAGATGGAGTACAACAATTTAAGATGTTATTCTAAAAGGATCATTTTGGCTATAACTCGTCGACTAATTGATATTTTTTCAATCTGTAAAAGCCAAATTATTGCTAGAGTCCTGCCCAACAATTAAAATTTTTTAAAAAATTGATTTAGAAACTTTTTGTGGTGCTTATGAATTCGAAACATATTTCGAATTTCAATTGATATTTTGTGAATATTAATTGAAAGTTTAAGTTAATCTTTTTCGAAACTTTTTTGCTATTTCAAATGATATTTATTTAAATTACAATTGAGATTTAATCTATCTTTTTAATTTTTGTTTTTTTTTCAAACTTTAATTGGTCATGTTTTAATTTGATTGACCTATTGTATTTTAAATTAAATTACCAATTTTCAAATAAAACTCTCAAAGTGATCTTTTTTTAATTACATCTGAAAATCGTGTAGTATAATTTTTTTAAAAATGTTTTTAACAATTTAAACAGGAATAATTCCATTGAGGATAATGCACTAATTACACAAACATCAACGGAAGACATCACATTAACTGAAAATATTGATCAAGATCATGTTAAAGAAATCAACAACGATATAAATATGGAACAAGATACAACGCCCAAGCACAAATTACATACGATTGACGACGAAAATACTGGGGAAACAACAAAATTGACCAATACAGCGGCAGCTGTTGAAGCTGCAACAATTTCTACAGATGATTCTACTGCAGTAGCAACTACAACGTAAATAGAAAGTAAATTTAATTTAAATAAATAAAAAAAAAAACATTACAAACAACAAACAAAAATATAAAACACACAATATTATAAAGTCACTATCGCACATTCGAAATTGGAATAAGTCTATATAGGTAAATTGGAAGAATTGTAAAAAAACCTTTTTAAATCACTTTAATGTGTCCATGTTTTTTTTTTTCTTCTTCTTTTGCTCGATACCAAAACCAACAAAAGCGATTCGCAATATAATTTTTTTATTGAATATTTTGTATAAACTGGCAAAATATTATAATACTACCCAGTCAGAAAAATACAATCGCAAAAGCGCTGTGAAAGCGTTGTAAACGGTTCTACAAGCGTTCCATTTACCATCTTGAAAGCGCTTTCAGATGATCCGAATGATAACATCGATCTACGCTAGGTTTAAAGCGTTTTAAAAGCGTTTTAAAAAAGTGCTTTCAGAACGTTTTGTTAAAAGTCATGAAAGCGCTTTAAAACCCAAAAGTAAAGCACTTATAAGGAGCTTAAATACAAAAATTAAAGATATTTTCCAGCGATTGTTAACTCTTGGAACAATCCTATTGCTGAAATTCAACGAAAATTGCATGATTTTCATACCGTTAACTCTCCAAATAAAGCTCCATTCAGTGTTACCGTTGTGCGACTTTAGTTGCAATTTGCAACCTTTTTGACGCCCTGAGACTTTTTGTGCGACTTTTTAAAATTGTCTAATTTTGCAACTTTTTTCAACTTTGTGCGACTTTTTTCCCCTTTTTTGTTCAGTGAAATATTTTTTTACTTTTAAAGACATACACTGCGAAATTAAATATAATTCAAATATTTTTGAAACGTTTGGAATTTTAAAAATAAATCTAAAGGTCGCTCTCGCGGTCAAATCAAACAAAAAATCATCAAAAAACAGAATTACGCTAAGAATATGTATCGTCCATTCCATAAAATATAACCCATTTCATAAGATATAGCCCATTCCTTTAGATACATCCCATAATATCGTGAAATATTACATGGAAACACCTTTATGAAATGTAGATAGGTTGTTGGTATGTTCAGAAAAATGTTGGGTAGTAAAACTTAATTATGGTCGGTCTCACTTTTCATCCCTCTAGGAGGCGGATTTAATATAAAAAAGTTGTAACAAATAAAAAGCATTGTATGGGGACCGCCTTAAGGGTTGAAGTATGTTCTGAAAAATGTTGGGATTAAAAAACTACTGGGGGTCGGCCATACATTTGACTCCTCCAGAGGCACCCTTGGGACAGTTAGAGGTAGGAGAAATTTTATCTTTGTTATCCTATTGAAGATAGGGATAAGGTTTATTTGCAAAAAATGTTGGGAGGACAAATTAATGGGGGTCGATTTCACATTTTATCTCTGTTTGGGCGTGTACTTAGGTGTAAAAATTCACAAAAAGCCCCACAACTGCCACGGATTCGCCAAAAAAGAGGTAAAATTAAAATTTTTTTCCAAAACATACCTAAGCCCTAACTCTACTCTACTGTGCGACTTTTATTTGGAAAAAATACTTTTTTGTGCGACTTTTTTTGTATAAAACGACTTTTTGTGCGACTTTTTAAAAATTCTCAACGGTAACACTGGCTCCATTGGTATATCCTCTCTTTAAAAACAAAAAGTATTCTCTTGGCAAAGTAATGGAATCCACTGAAACAAAAGTTGTGTTTTCATTTATTAATATTCATGGTTTCAAAATTACTGCATCCCATCCTGATAACGCAACTCTATTTAGTAATGGAAATATTATGATAGTAAACCAAATTTTTAGTACAAATCGATCTAAACACACATGTGATAATATATATTTAAAAGGCAACATCTTTAATGAAATAAACGATTATTTTGTTTATCCAATTCCATCAAAAGAAATAGGACTTTATAACGTTAAAAATTTACGTGAAGATGTTATTGAAGTCAGTGTGCATATTGTAGAAGTTAAATGCATTATTTGTAAATTTTATAACGAAACTATTGCTATAACTCTTTAGCATAAATGATAATAATAAAACTTAAAATAGATTTACAAATTAAAAAATGTTTAATGTTTTCAAAATTTTGCATTTTCAATGTGGTGGTAGGGAAAAATTATTTAATTTGATTTAACAAAATGTTTTTATAACAATTTGTTTAAAATTGAGTATAATCTAAAAAAAATACTATACTTGTATGTACTACGAAAAAAATTTAAAAACGTTTGCAAAAACTGCTTTAAAACCATTTAATTTTGAAACAAACATGTATTTTGTTAATAAAGTGCTTTCAAAACGCTTTTCGAAAACGCTCTCAAGGCGTTCGAATAAAGCGTTTTGATAATGCTTTTTTTTTGTTACAGTGCTTTCAGAACGCTTTTCGAAAACGCTCGCAAAGCGTTCGAAAATAACGTTTTGAGAACGTTCTTTTTTTGTTACAGTGCTTTCAGAACGCTTTTTTTTTATAACCGTCGTCAATTTCTGCTTGGGTAATAATGATGAAGATGATATTGATTATTATTGAAATTTAAAATGCAACAAGACAAACATATGATGGTTCAAGTATGTATATTAGATAGCTTAATTTCAAGAGTGACTTAGATTTTTGTTTATTTTTAATTGATGGTTTTGTACTTGGGGTATGGTAAAAAACTACTTAAAAACAAATAGATAAGAGAACACAAGTGTTAAAGAAATGCATTTATTCAAATACTTGCCACACGCAAAACATCTTGAGATTCTTGATGTTTTGCTTTCTCTTGAGTTGAGAACTCCTTTCAAAAAAACAAGTATAACTGTCTTAATGTATTTAGAGATATTGACATTTGAAATTTGTTACAAATTACGTTTTTTTTGTTAAAAAAAAACAATCCAAAATATATTTTCTTTGATCTTTTAATCTCTATATATAAAATGTTTGTAATACGTGTTCTCTATAATGCGTGAACCAATTTTATTTCTGAAAATTTCCCATGGAAGTTGCGTCAATGTCAAGGTTTTTATGTGTATATACGGTATTGATTCATGAGTTACATGCATTTTAGTGCAAATACCTGTACGTTTGCGTAAATGGTTTATATGGGAAAATATTTAGAAGGTTATTCTAACAGGGTGAAATAGGGTAATCGTTTGTCTTTTAGTACATTTCGATTTCCTAATATAATGGTCTTAAAAACGTGAAATTTTGATTCTAAGCGGACATTTTTTTTAATTTGAAACAAATCCGATTATTTTAACCCGTAAATCCCCAAAATTTTGATTTACTGAAATAAATTGATATTTTTGAGAAAAAATCTGGAGTTATCTAAAAAAAATTGTAGAAAAAATTAAAAAAAAATACTCGAATATTTATTATTCCCGGTTCTCGGTATTACCGGGAAATGGTATCGGTTTCCCGGTTCTTAATTCATTCCCGGTTCCGGTTCTGACGGTATTCCCGGGACTACCGGTATGTATATTTTGTAAAATTTTATACAATTCAAAATTTTTCTTTGCTTTTACCCAAAAAAATACAAAACATGTGAAAAAAACCATTTCCATTAAATTTTTTGAATTTAAGAACAAATAGTTACATGATTTTCAAATAATTTTACAAACACAACTAAATATATCTGAAATACTGATTAAATAGTGTAATTTAAATATTTTATGGTATAGTATTTTTTTGGTTTTTGAGAACCGGTACCAGGATCAGAACCGGGAATACCGGTATTCCCGGGAATATATCTAGAACCGGGAAACCGGTACCGATTTCAATAGTTTTGATGTTGTTTTATATGTGCATTTGTTTAAAAAATCAAAATTTTTTGGACCTTTTCATTAAATTTTTTGTTTTAAATTAAAACTACAACAAAAGGTCGATTAGCATACAAATCGGATTATAATCCGATTTTTTCCAATTAAGCTCAAATAAAAGTTCGGTTTTTATTCTATTAAATGGTCAAGAAGTACAAACTTTGAGATTTTTTTCAAAAAATGATTGTTAGAAAAAAAAAAACGATTTTTTACAATTTTTAAATAGCGATAACTCGAAAACAGTATCAAAGATAAATTTTTTATTTTTTTTTAATTTTTTAAATAAATACAAAACTTTAAAACCAAATGGCATTAACAATTTTCTATTTTGTGAAAATCGCTAGTAGCCCAGGAAATAAGGAGTCATCTGCGGAAAATCGGATAGGTTCTCTGAAAATTTGCACAGATCTTAGTTTTGGCAATCTTAATAAGGGAAAAAAAGTCCCAAGAAATCACTTGTGTCCTTGCTGAGATATTGAGGTCAAAGGTCACAAAAACCGGGTTTTTTTACAGTTTTTTGCTAATATCTCGCTTGATATGCGTCATACGCTTTAAGAGTCTATTACAAAACTTGTAGAATATAAAATTATCTACAATATGTTTCTTAATACTTTTTTCGTATCTCTTGCCTTTTCTCTGAGATATTAAGGCCAAAACTCACAATAACCAGATTTTTTACATTTTTTTGCTAATATCTCGCTGAGTCTTACGCTTCAAAAGTGTATTAAAGAACTTATAGAATATAAAATTATGTACAAGTTTCTCTCTGTACGTTTTTCGTATCCCTCACCGTTTTTGAGATATGGGCGAATTTATCTTTAATTAATGAATATAATAGGAACACGAAATAATGACACCAAACATGAAAACTGAAAAGGGCATATCTTTAAAACGAAATCGTGTATTACTAAAAAATAAAAAGTGCTACGTAGATAATTAATCTAGCTTTTATTTGAGTCTGATCTAGAGCAGATTGTGTAATCTATGAATACACTCATGAAAAAAACTCTGTCAAAAAATCTGTAAACAACTTTCAGCTTCAAACTTTAAGCGGATTTTTCTGCTGAAATAGATCTTTTTACTAAGTTTTCAGTCATTTAGTATAGAAAATAACAGAAATCAGCAGGATATTTTTCTAATTTTAAAAAAATATCTTTAAAAAAAAGTTGAAAATCAACAGATTTTTTCTGCTAAAATGAGCTGATTTTTATGATAAAATCAGGGAATTTTCAGCTGAAATCAGGAAATTTTCAGCTGAAATCAGCAGATTTGTTTGCTGTCTCGACAGATTTTCTCATTTAGCTCAAAATTTGCAATTTTTTTCTGCAGCTTTGGCATAGGTTTTATTTTAAGTGTATGCTACGAGAGTCGAGCTAGAAAATAAAATTATATTAAAATATTTTTTGATACAGGTTTCCTAATATGTTTCCCAAAAAAACTAGATTTTTTTAGTAATAATCTTTTTGTTTATCTTCAGGTATCATATAACTTGCCGATCAACAAAAAGTTTCAGACCAGGATTGTGTTGTAAGAGACACCCGTTTCTCAGGCCATTAAATTTATGACCTCCAACTTTTTTTTTATAACACACGAAATATTTTTTGTTGCTTTTTTTTAATTTCTCTACACTAAGTTACCTGCATCTAAAAAATATTTTAAAATAACATAATTTTACAAATCGACCTTCGCAGCATTTTCATTAATTACACAATCAGCTCTAGATCGGACTCAAATAAAAGCTAGATTTATTATCTACGTAGCACTTTTTATTTTTTAGTAATACACGATTTCGTTTTAAAGATATGCCCTTTTCAGTTTTCATGTTTGGTGTCATTATTTTGTGTCCCCCTATTATATTCATAAATTAAAGATAAATTCGCCCATATCTCAAAAACGGTGAGGGATACGAAAAAAAATTATAAAGAGAAATTTGTACATAATTTTATATTCTATAAGTTCTTTAATAGACTTTTAAAGCGTATCACTCATATCAAGCGAGCTATTAGCAAAAAACTGTAAAAAATCTGTTTTTTGTGAATTTTGGCCTTAATATCTCAGAAACTGCGAGAGATACGAAAAAAGTATTAAGGAACATATTGTAGATAATTTTATTTTCTACAAGTTTTGTAATAGACTCTAAAGCATATGACGCATATAAAGCGAGATATTAGCAAAAAACTGTAAAAAACTCGGTTTTGTGACCTTTGACCTCAATAACTCAGCAAGGACACGGGTGATTTCTTGGGACTTTTTTTTCTTATTTATATTGTCAAAACAAAGGTCTGTGCAAATTTTCAGAGAACCTATCCGATTTTCCGCAGATTGCCCTTTTTTTCTCCTTATTTTCCTGGGCTATAGAACTAATATAAACGGTTGTTGTACATAAAAATATTTTTACCATATCTTAAGTAGAGCTTAAAATTACTAAAAAAAAGACAGAAACAATGAACAAGAAATCAGTCAACTTGAAATGATATCTCCTTTTTAATAATAATGAATTTTGCAAATTTTTACCCCTGCAAAATGTAATTTTTTTTTTAATCTCAACCACATCAAAAATAATAGAATGTATTACCCTGCAAGAAAAAAGGTGTCAATTTATCAGAAATCACCTATCATTTGGACCCAAAAAACCTCCCTGTAGGAAAAGTGTGTCTCGATCCAAAATCACCTATCCCGTTACTGGTGAAAAAGGTCCATATCACTAAAATTCCTATAACCTGACAGGTGAAAATTAGACTTACCACTAAACTGTCTCAAAACTACTTATCCCGTGACCGGAGGAAAAGGACATATCAAAATTTTACAAGTCATGAACATTTTTTTTTGGGGTTTGGAGCAAAGAAATTTATTAAAAATAATTTCAGAAAAAAATTAATTTTACAAAATTTTCCCGAAAATTATTTTGGAAAATTTTCCGGAACAAAATTTTTTAGAATGAAAAATTTCATTACAAATGTTTTGAAGAAAAAAATTGTTAAGTTTCGAATATATTTTAAGTCCTTCATTTTATGGTAAAAAATTAATTTAAATTCAAAAAGAAACAAATCATTAGGTCACAGGGGGTAGTTCTGGGATGTGGGTACTGCAGTGTTGTGTTCTTTAACATGTCAATATTGAAACGGAACGGGTTGTGTTTCTAAGGGACATGTCCAGTGACATGTCGCTAGTGATATATCTGGGGCTGAGAAATTTCCTAACAAAAGTGACAGATATATTTGTATTAAAGTTGTCGAATTTATGATAGGTTTTTTGGGTCCGGTTGATATGTCGCGTGATCTATCAAGGACCTACAACTTTTCCTGCAGGGTTATCACCTTTCATATAAAAATAACTATTACTTTTGTTAGGGAATGCCCCATCCTCGTTTATATCATTAGTGACATATTACAGGGCTTTTTCCTTATGAACACAGCCCGTGTCGGTTTTTTCTAAAAGCAAAAAAAATCCCAAACATTTTTGTGGACTTATAACATTTTTGAAACTTAAGAAATGTTACTATTGAACGGGCAACCTATCTAGAATTGAGACATTTCCTTACAGCAGTGACAGGTGCTTTTATTTTTTTATGTCCGTCTGAGATGTCACGTGACCTATCAATGACCTTTCACGTTATTCCTGCAGGGCAGTTCTCATAAGTTTTTTTGTAAAAAAAATTGCATTTTACAAGTGTAAAATTTTTCGAAGTAAATAATTTAAAATGAATTTAATTTAATTAGAATTATGTTAAAATAATTATTGAATTTTTACCCGCCCACTCTTCCTTTTTACACCACTATACTTAAAAATATATAAAACAATAATATTATAATTATTTTAATTATTATTAACTATTATTCATTAGGTTTTTTTAGTACAACAAACAATTTGTGTATTAATAACCGCCCAAAGCATATAAACAAAAAAAAAAAACATTTTTAAAAATTTCTATCACATTATTGAAAGTGTTATTATATAAAAAAATCCTCGCTCTTATTGCCAATTATGTTTTATTTTATTATTCTTTTAATTTGTATTTTTTTCTTTTACATCAATGGAACTCACTTCAGCAATTTTAGTCATGCAAAATTGCGAAATGGCAACATTGCAACTTTATTTGCATTTTGTAAATTGTAGCAATGATATTACTATTGAAATTAAGTGCGAATATTTTTTTTGCAACCACGCATCATATAAAAGGTAATAGAAAAGTGTAAAAGTTTATTACATTTTTTTTTTCAAAGTTGCAATCTTGCATTTTTGCAAGGGTTATAATTTCTGAAATGAATACCATTAATATTGTTTTTATTTTAGTTTTTTTTTAAATATATCTACATATAAATTACATATGTCTCATACGCTTAAAGCGAAGTATGTGCTGCTCACTTAAATTAATAAATAATAAATTTAATTTAATAAATTGTTTAATAAAAAACAGAAATAAGTAAATACCAAACTAAAGCTTTTATTTAGAGATTTTTTTTTCAAAGAAATTAAACGGTTACAAAAACGAAAGTTTATTAATTTTTAGTTATATTTTTATCCTTCCTAAAACCAAATAAAAATTTATAAAAAAAATTAAGTAATAAATTTAGTAAAAAAAAACTTCATATTTTTTTTTACACTCACCAAGTGTTCGTCCAAAAATTATTATTAAAAAAATTTACATCAATTTTTAAATATTTGTTAAGATTAACAAAAATAAAACTATAAAATAAATTCACAATACATACATACTTATCAAAAAAAAAAGAAAATATTAGTATTAACTTAAATTTTTCAAATAACAACACTCCACTTATGTGAAACATTTTAATGGTGATGATGGCAGGAGAATGGAAAATTAATTTTGTTAGTGGCATTGAAACTTAAATGGAATTAAAAGATTTTTTTTAAATGATCTAAAGCAATGGTTCCGAACATTTTTTACGCCAAGCCCCACTTTTAAGGTATAAAATTGTCATGTCCCCCTTCAAGATTTTTTTTTTTTTTGTAAAATTACTACTTATTTAGCAAACTTTTTGTTAAAATCGGTGTTTATACTAACAGTCGTATTCAAAATGAATGAGGTTTGTTCATCCTGAACATCGAGTTCGTAACTAAAATGTTTTTAAGGCTTGCTCACTGTTTGTTTAAGAGTCTATTCAAAATGATTTTAGTTAAGTCTCCTTAACAAAAAGTTGACCATTCCTGTTTTAGTAAATCTCCGAACTTAACCAGCATATGACCATAAGACATATTTGTGCCAAATTTCAGGAGTCTAGCTCTTTTATTTTGGACTGTATCGTGTCTTCCACAGACAGAATCGATCACTGATCAATAACACTGTGCTGCAAAAAAAAAAAAAATTAAATATATTCTTCACATAAAAGCTTATACACCGAAAAAAATTCATGCCTTATATAAACGAAATGTTTCATACATTGTACGAAAAGTTTCGTAGTTTTTGCTTACGAAATTATTTCGTAAAAATTATAAGTTCTTACGAAAAAGATTACTACATTGTACGAAATATTTTTGTGTTTTTACAAAACACAAATTTCCTAAGTTATACAAAATACATTCGTAAATTATAAAAATAAATTCGTACATATAAGTAAAATATATCGTCACCTAAAATGCAAAACAACGTAATTTTTTTTTTCAAAATCGAGTTATTGATTGATTGTGATGCATTTTATCAAAATACATGTCCCTACAAAGTTTTAGTTCTCAAGCTTTACTTACGATCAAAATTCAAAAATATTATAAGGAGTGAGATCATAAAAATGTTAACACACATAAAGTTAAATAAAAAACAGACTACTGAATTTTAAGACTTCAAACCAAATTTTTATTAAATAAAATTTAATACAAAATCATAACAAAAAAACCGCATGGAACTCTAACCACTACGAACAAAGTTATCCACTTTTTCCGGAAACCCTCCCATTAAGGCTTTTATGGTAGTTTCTGTCACCTTTTTAGAGCAGGTGGTCCATCTACGTTTGAAATCTTGCATGTCCTGGGAGACCTTTTTTGTGCCCTTTAATTCTTTTTTAACAAGAGCCCAATATCTCTCCACTGGCCTGAGCTCCGGGCAGTTTGGTGGATTTGCCTCTCTTGGTACAAAAACCACATTATTATCATTATACCACTCCAGCGCTTTCTTGCTGTAGTGACAAGATGCTAAATCGGGCCAAAAGTAAGTGGATACATTGTGCTGACTCAAGAACGGAAGAAGTCTCTTCTGCAAACACTCCTTGATATAAATTTCGCTGTTTATAGAGCCAGATGTCACAAATGACTGGCTTCTTTGGCCGCAGCTACATATGGCTTGCCATACTAAGAATTTTTTGGGGAATTTCGTTTGCTTTTTTGACCGAAATTTTTCCGCAACATTTCCTCGAACATCGGAAACATAAAATTCTTGACCAGGGAGCTGCGCAAAATCAGCCAGGACATAAGTTTCGTCGTCCATTACACAACAGTTGTATTTTTTTATAAAATTTGATTTCAATTTTCTAGCTCTGGTTTTGGCCTCCAAATTTTTAAAAGCGTTTCTATCGGGAACTTTTTGAACTTTGTAGGACTTTAGTCCCGCCTTACGTTTCACTTTACGTACAAAAAAGTCTGAGCATTGGGCTAACCGAGCTGTTTTTCTGCCAGATGTGTTAGGAGCTCTCTTAAGGATGCTTTTAACTTTATATGCCTTACCAATGTTACGATAACCAGTCGTTGTTCCTGTTCCCGGCTTCCTTTCAATTGTTAGGTGTTCCAGATACCTTTTTACCACTTTTGAAACTGTTTGGCGGCATACATTAGTTTCTTTGGCAATTTTTTTGTATGTCCATGTTTGGTTTTGTTGAAAATATTTAATTATTTTTGAACGCACTTTTCTTTCATCGTCCATTGTGTAAAAAATTGCAAATTAAAACTCATGATGTAAATTAATTTATTAACTGACATATTTTTAAAATGTAAACTGCCGAAAAAAAAAAAATTTGGAAGCTTTACACCAAAGTTGTAGGCAAAAATGTGTGTTAACATTTTTATGATCTCACTCCTTATTTTGTACTTTCAAAAAATGTTTGGTGCCCCTACAAAATTATCAAAATGTGATTTTTTTAGTTTAGATGCACTTCATTAACCGAAAATATGTCAAAAATTTCAGATTATAAACAAAATTAGAAAAATCCTTAACGACGTTTTCGCTACTACTGTAAAATAGCAAAAAGTGTTGTTACGTTTTTTTGCATTTTAGGTGAAGATATATTGTTAAAACAATTCTAAATTTTTTTTTACAAATTTTTAAAAAATTTCTAAGCGAAAAAATCTTGAAATTTCTCAGACACGAACATTTTTTTGGCATTTGATTTCGTTTTGCGTTTTAAAATTAAAAAAATCATTAAAAATGATTTTTAGAAGAAATAAACTTTAAAATAAAAATAAAATTTTCGAAGTTCCAAAAAAAATAAATGTAATTTTTCTAAGTCCTACGTACATATATTTATTCGAAAGGTGCCAAAGCTTGTAATATGGGGTCATGTGGGTCCGCGTGACATGTCACGTAACTTATCAAGGACCGGTCGCTTTTCCATCAGCGACATTAAAAATTTGTTCATGATTACGAAATATTTTCGTAGTTTTCGTAAATCTACAAAAATCCGGACTAATTTGTTTTTCGTAATATAAAGTAAATTTTCGTATATTTTACGAAACAAGGAAGTACGAAATTTTATTTCGTAAAATGTTGCATGGATTTTTTTCGGTGCAGGAAATATCACAAAAATGCCCATAAAACTTGCCAGACACCTCAAATTTTAAAGTTATTGTCAAAAACGTTTTTTTGGGACTTTTCTCACTAAACCACGTGTAACTGAGAAAGTTTTCAACCGATTTTGAATTTTTTAACTGTTGTGGATAGAATAAGGATAAGAATTTCCATGTGTGTGAATTAGTCTACACATATAAGAAAGATATTTATTGATTTTTTCAATAATATTTAATTTTTTTTATTATTTTTTGAAAATTTTTCGAGTTTATCGATTTCTTCTGCTATAGTTCGTTCCACAACCTTCATATTAATAAACGTATTCTAAAAGAAAATTTAGTTCTGAAGAAGATAAGATTTGTTTTGAAACAATATACCAGAAAAAAAAAATCGATAAACTCAAAAATTAACAAAAAAATTAGATATTATCGAAAAAAATCAATATATCTATAGATATCTTTCTCATATCGTCGCTGCGCGTAAAAATGGAGTCATGTGTAGTTTTTTAATTTTTTTTATTACATCTTTATGATCCCATATTGGTCATACGTTTACTCACTAAACCGTTTTTTGATATCTTGATTGGTTCAAAAGTTAGTAAAAGGAGCTATGTGTTCGTCATACTAAAAAAGGTCTGAAAAGGAGTTATGTGTTAAGCTACACATAACTTTTTTTGATAAAAAAGAAACAGAACGTGACAAAATGGACCCCTATTTTAGTAATATGATGTTCACACATAGCATCTAAGTATTTTGAATGAATTTGTCAAGATTTTTGGAAAATACTTGCATATTTTCATGCTATTATCTAAATCCTAAATGGCAGGTAATCAAGCCTTGTGAAAGCAATTAAATCATTTGACGGCGGAAAATTTTAGTATCTAAACTACAGAATCTTTCACAGATGTCAATTTATGTCAAAGCTCTTAAATAGTTACAAGAAAAAACAAAAAATATCACCAGTTTTGCGAAAAATCTGTTGTTCGCTGTTTAATGAAGAGCTTTATAATATCAAAATTTCAAAGACCTTGTCTAACTTATGTTGCTTTAAACCACCAACAAACTTTATTTAGTCTTTGTCCCTCTCGAAAAGAAATTAACAATAAGAATGGTTTCATAAACAAAAGGAGTTATGTGTAAAAAATATTTCCATTTTATTTAAATTTTGTTCCAAAAAGTACTTAAAAAAGGAGTTATGTGTATGTTTTTTGAAAATTTCTGCACCACTGGAAAACCGTTAAATGTTTCATACTTTTTTTTAGTATGTGGATAGCATATCGGTACAAGAATTTTTTATAGAACAAACTTTTTTAAAAAAAATCGCGAAGGGACGAAAATAAACAGTTTTTTTTGCTCTCCTGAACACTTGCCCCAAAACACATGACTCCATTTTTAGGCGCAGCGACGATATGTATAGAACAATTTAGTCACATGGAAAGCTCTTTTCTTCTTCTATCCAAAACAGTTAAAAAATTTAAAATCGATTGAAAATTTTTTGAATTACACGAGGTTTAGAGAGAAAATTCCCAAAAACATTTTTTGACAATAACTCTAAAATTTGTGGGTGTCAGTCAAGTTTAATGGGCATTTTTGTGATCTACTCGACAAATCCAACAACCACCACTATGTCATATCAAAAGTATTTTTCCACTGTAGCACAGTGTAATATATGCATATACTTTATGGGATCTTATAGCTGTAATTTCAACATCAGTGCATAGATATCTACCGTGTAAGTGAAATTTCATTAACTTAACTCTTGGGTAACTATAATTTTCAATGCTAATTTACCGGCTAGGTAAAGATATCTATTAGGTATTTTACACCCGTAGTTACCTACTTGTTGAAATTACGAGCATTAGACCAATATTTCGATGTGTTACACACGGAACGACAAAGTTAGTATACCTCCATACTGTATTTGGAGGGTACAAAAAAACTAGGTTCCGCACACAAACATTTTTTAATATTTTTTTGGTGTTTTTGAGTATAAAAATTTATTAAAAATGCTTTTAGGAAATTTTTTTTGAAAAATTTTTCCTAAATTTTTTAAAATTTTCTTCTCAGACACAAAATTTGTTGTTTTTTGCGTTTTGGAGTAAAAAACTTGATTAAAAAAGTCATACAAAAAAACTTTTAAAAATGTCTAACTATTGAACCGGCACAGAATTTGTTCCTAACGGACCGATCGTTATTTTACGATTTATAAAAAGTTTTTCATGAATGATACCCAGCGGTTTAAAAATGTTATCTTCATTAAAATTTCAATCTGCCTAAAACGTGTTGAGTGTTGTTAATCCCCGCCTTAACTACTTAAATGTGTCTCATTGAAAGTTAAACAAACTAAGAAAAAATTTAAAAATATTTATTATTTAAATAATTGGTTAGAGAGTAAAGATAAAACATATTATTTTTTTTTTCAAAAAAAAAAAAAGTACAAAACTACATTCACATTAAAGAAGTAAAAGAAAAATCTTAAAATAATAACTCAATACTTTATAAGTTGTACAATATAAAATGAAGACTTTTAAGAAGACATGTAAGAAAATAAAAATTTAAGTTTCACTCTCCTTGTAAGCTATTTTTACAATCTATGGATCTTATGCCCATATGATGTTGACTTTTTTTAAATATTTTTCTTCTCCTTTTTGTAGGATTTTCTACAACAAACTTGAAAGTAATTTGAAACAAAATTTTAAATTTTTTGTATAAAAAAATTTCAAAAAAGACAAGATCATACCGGCATTATCAAAAAATTACATACAGACATATTAAATGTGCTAAATAAAAATTTTATTTTAATTGATTTTAATTTTTAACATATCCCTAAAAAAATCTAAAAACGATTGCCATTGTTTGCTTCCACAACAAAAAAATAAAAAGTAGTATAATCTTTAACTCATACATATTATAATTCTTTTTTATTTAATATTTTATTTCACAAGATATATATTAGGGTCGAACCAGAATCAAATGCGTAGCGCAAGACGTAAAAAAAAAACAAAAACAAACACATCAAATTTGAAATTTTTACGTCCGTTTGATTTAGGTAACTCACATTTAAATATTAGAAACGAAAAATTATTGGGCGTTACGCCTTACGCGACGTAATTTGATTCAGGTTTTATACTTATATATAATTTACTTTAAATCCGATATTTAAATTTTAATTTGTTTTTTGGTAATTTTGCGCATAAAATCAAATGACAGCTTTAATTATTATAAAAAATAAAACAACAAAAATACTATATAAAATATATAAAAAAATATATCGTTTGTATTTAAACAATAATAAGATTTAAAAAAAAAAAAAATATATTATAATTTTGTTTTATTTCATTTTTTTTAAATATATTTGAAAACAAACATCAACGAATCCTTCATAAAATTTCCATAATCATAGAAAACTGTGATAAACATAAATTGTAGTTGCAGGGTATTGAAACAAAAAAAATTATAAAAAACAAATAAAAAATTTTGTTTACTCTAGTAAAATACCCCCCCATATCATAAAACCAAAAATAATTATCTAACGTCTACTACAATTATTTTGTTTTATTTTTTACCAAAACCCGCCCAGTTATAAAAAAACAAAATAATTTTCAAAATTCCTAAACAAAAGATTTGCAATAGTTAGTTACTACTTTCAAAAAAAATGATAAAAACCAAATAAATATAAAAGATGTTCAAATGGAAAAATAGTATACTAAAACGAAACAGAAAATATTAAAAAAAAAAAAAAATAATTAATAATCATAAGCAATACTAAAGTGCAATGAAAATGTTGCATTTCACTTGAGAACAAACAATTTAAAAACAAAAAATACATTTTATGTAATTTTTAATCATATTAATGTTACAATATTAAAAAAAAATAAAATTTAAACAAATATATTAAACACACACATACGTGCATACTAATTAAATGGTTTCTCTTTTAAGAAAACAACTCAAAACTCAAAATTTTATGTAAAAAACGCATTTTTTATAATTTACAAATTTTCCTCAAACTTACATGACTGGTTAGACTGTAATTTTTTGTATGGCAAAAAAGTTTTTCGTCGAATCTTAACGTTCGGGCAAATTTTTGTTCTCCTAGGCCTAAAACTTATGTGGTACAAATTTTAAGACAATCGGATTAAATTAACGTGTTATTTTAAAAGTTTTGGATTTTTAAAAATTTTTGAAAAAATAATTTAAAAAAATGTCTTGCGACAGACACATCATATTAATGAATTTTGATGCGCTGAACACGATTATCAAAAAAATTAAAATCAGTCGAGCGGTTTTCGAGATATGTGCATATTACTATTTGAAATTTGCAAAAAATGCCGGTTTTTTACTTTAACTACTTATGGATTTTACAGACTACGTTATCAAGAAAACCGATCTGTCAAAAATATTAAAAAAGATACGTAACTAGGGATGAGATTTTCATGCACTAAAAAATCGAAAATATGCGCTAAAAAATTCAAAATATGCACTAAAAAACCTAAAAATATGCACTTAAAAATAAAATTTGTGCAATAAAATCTTGTTTTCATACGAAAAACTTCTCAAAAAGGCAAAAAATAACGGCGGGTTTGAATAGTAACATTCAATAATTTATGCCAAAATATGCACTTAAAAGTTGGAAATATGCACAAAATATGCATTTAAACCCAAAATATGCATAAATATGCATTTCACCAAAATATGCAAAAACAAATCGATGCCATTTTAACGCAAATTTCTTGATTTGGAAAGATAATTGGTCGTTATCGTTTGTAGACAACCGACAAAAAACATGCATTTCCATGGAAATCACATTCCTATACATAACAAACAAATGGCCTTTTGCCTAAACATTTTTTAAAACAATTTTTATTTTTTAATAAAAATTAATCAGAATTTTTAAAAATTTTATCTAAAAAGTTTTTCTGCGTAGCCGGCCTTTGGCGGGGCTTATGGATTATAAACTCCATGATGCAAAATGTACGTAATATGTACGCAAGGTAGATTTATATATGGTAATATTTTAGTGACGTAAATGAAAACAATTTTCTTTCAAAATCATTTTAGTCGGCAAAAACGACTTAAATGTTCAGTGCACACATTAACCAAATAAACGCTTTTTAAGACTTCAAAATTTTAGAAAACAACTTAATTATAAAAAAATATTGAAATTTAAAAGAAATTCTTTTATTTTCCACGACAAAATTTAAAATATTTTTAAGCATAAAAAGTGTAGTGTAAACACAAGCCATTTATGCCGAACAAAATATTTTCATTTCGTTTTGAAAATTCGTAAATATTATTGTTTTCAAATTTGTCAAAAAACTTACTATGGAGGATATTTTTGGAAAAAATGTGTTTGTTTTCACAAAAATCTTTTTTTATTTTATTTTGGGTCATTTTTCATTTCTTTCTTGGGCTCTTTTTCATTAATTTTGGGCAAAGTTTCGTATTTGTCTTGGGTAATTTTTCATATTTTTTGTTCGATTTTGCATTTGGGCGATTTTTCATAAAACTTTTTGTGCGATTTCCCCTACAGCCCTCAAAAACCGTTCTACTGATTTTTTTTTTTATTTTTTTAGCTCTCCTGAAAAGTAAGCTTTTTAGAGTTGGTATTTATTGAATATAGTTCGACGATATGTAAAAGGGACGATATTAAGGTTGGTTTGTATCGGCTTATCGGCCATTTCAGGGCATATCAGTATTTTAAAACTTTGTTGCCACCTTATGAAACAATGTTTCCTTCGGAAAAAGTCTGATAACTTCCGAACCAACAGGAATATCATCGAGGGGAAAAATACGTATCGACTTAAATTTAGTAAAGATTATTTACGATTTTCTGAAAAGCTTTTAGAAAATTTTGAAACATAAATGGAAATTTCTATGGAAAATCCTGAAATATAAATGAAAGTTTTTGAAATAAAATAGGAATTTTTCAGCTTTACCACAAGAAAATAAAATAAATTTAAAATGAGCTTTTAATTTTATTTCCATACAAATTGTTTTTGTTTTTAAAATCGACTTTCAAAAAATGTATTAAAAATTTGAAATTTAAAATAAAACTTTTGTTAAAATGGACTTTTTGTTTTCTTGTGGTAAGGGCCTTTTTGAATCATAAATGGAAATTTATGAATTATAATTGAAAATTTTTGAATTGTATTTAGATATTGATTTTGCATAGAGTAAAGATGATAAAACACTTTGATAGTCTTTGATAGTAACAATACGTGACTTCATATAAATTCGCACTCTTCGTATTTAAGGGAGTTTTTACACGCAATAGTATAGGGACTACTAAGAGTACCAACTTATAGAGAGTGCAAAAAAATGGGATCCAACCAAATGAATACCCACTGGTTTTTGTTCCAGTTTCCAAAAACTACTTACAAGGGAAGTCTCCCTAGTGTCACCCGCGGATCTTAATGGAATTGGTTTTATTGTAGAGCACAAAAAATAAAGGAGCACGTATTTTTTTTAGCGGCCCAAATGCATATTTAGGGGGTGAAAATTGCCATTTTTCAGTTTTTTTCGTTTATCTCCTATATTATGCAAAGAAACCTAGTCATGTTACATACCAAATTGAAAGGTCTTTGGAAAACCTTTCTACGTGTGTTATGAACGTGTCCAAACATGCACAAATTTTTGTCATATTTTGTAAAATACCAAAATTTTAGGACATTTGTGTTAATAAGTCGAAAAATATTAACTTCTTTGGCCCGTTGTTAAAACCACGAGATAGGTATTTTTAATACCTTTAATCTGATACCACATATGCCTATATTAATTTTGTTTAAATAGGCGTAAATCGTAAAAAACTGAAAAAGGTCACTTTCCCCCCGTACAAATCGACCCCCTAAAAATGAGTTTGGGCCGCTAAACAAAAATATGTGTCAAATTAATTTTCGTTCTTAACAACATATCCAATTTTCATGAAGATCGGAGGGTGACACCAGGGAGACTTCCCTTGTAAGTGTCAAAATTCTCGTGTGTTAACAATCGAGTTTTAAAATAGAAAATACGAGGTTTCAACGGGGTTTCGAGGTAAGTGTGAAAGTACTATGATTATTTTTTTTGCTTAAGATTAACGTATTCAAAATGAAAAACGAGTGTCTAACTTTTTTATTTCCAATATTCTAGTAAGTGCTTACCATACATATTATGTTTTTTTGTCGCCTCTTGGTCTATTTCCAACTTTTTATACCCTCCGAATACAGCATGGGGGTATACCATACATGGGACTTTTAAAATAAATGGACTGATTGATTTTAAATTTTAAAATAAATGGACTGGTTAATTGGCAATTTCTTTGGCATTATATTGTTTCAATCAATGCCAATGGTACTCCCGAAAATTTAAAAATGAATACACCCGACACGAAAGAAAAGTCCAACATTTTTGGTCCATTTCGCCCATTGGGTTCAGACCCCATTAGGTACACTAACAAAATTCCTATAGGTTCGCTATAGATTCATAATGTTGGTCAGCTTGGCGTTATCTTGCATAGTTTCCCAGGTAGTGCAATTTTGAGGTCCAATAGGGTCTTGAGATTGTTAGAAACTAATTAACGAAAAAACTATTACACTGAGGGTATTTGGCGGACGAGTTATGGAAACCAAGAGCTACAAAAATGCTTTCGTTTTTTGTTGTATCGGCAATGTTTACCGAGATATGACCATTTTTAAATTTTCAGAAATGCCAAATTTTTTGGATTCAAAGTTTGTGTCCATTGGGGTCCACACATGTGAAGAGGATGCCCTCCATTTTGCTCTATCTGGCTTAGTTTTCGAGATATCTTTTTTTATCAATTGTAAATAGTTTTTTTTAGGCATTTGTGCTGTTTCATTGGCATTAGTACAAATTATGCCAATGCCCAAAAATTTCATTGGCAATAAATGCTAATGCTTTTTTGGCATTAGTTCCAACTAATGACAATGAAAATTCAATGCTAAATAAAAATTTCCATGTATGGGGTATATTTTGCTACACCTAAAAAAAAAGTGAACTAAAAATAGGAAATTTAACGAAATTTTAAGAATAAAATGGTAATGATTTAGCGCCAAAGACTTTTTTCATTTATTTTAGTTCATATTTTTCTTAAAAATAAGGAAAACAATTTTAACTAGAAAGTTGGAAAAATTGTATTATACTTTTGTTCATACAAATTTGAGGACCATGGGTCCAGACCCTGTTGACTCGAGATCCCATTGGTCCAGACCCTGTTGACTCGAGACCCCATTGGTCTCAAATTACTTGACTGCAAAAATTCGAATAAATTAATTTTTTAACATTTAACAAGAGGAGGAAGTGTCCGCCAAAAGAGAGTTTAACTATTTTAATGTAATTTTTAGAATGTCTCTAAACAACTTTTGAATGCATTCGTGCACATGTCTGATGCGAACATGGTATTAGAGATTAACCTTAAAACTACCCTATTTTCTTTACATTTGCTTAATGAAATAGAAAAAGTTTTTGTCGTGTCGGCGGTAGTACGAGCATTTTGATATTTCCCGAAATTGGAACTTTTTGATTCAAAATTAGGACCCAATAGGGTCCACACATGTGAAACGGTTGACTTTCCCTAATAGGTCGCCATCGATTTTAATCCGAAATTTGGCTCTATCTTGCTTAGTTTTCGAGATATGGCAATTTTAGTTTTAAAACTTTATTTTTTGGACCCAATAGCACAGACTTTAAACAGACTCAACAGTAGAGTTTTATGAGAAAAAATGGGGAAAAACTAAGCTATTTTAGGAGAAAACAGAGCGGTTTTTAGTCCGTTTTACGCTAACATGGCAACATTTTCTACGAGTTAGAAGTGAGTGAAACAACAAAAACCGATCTGGATCTATTTTTCTTATGGCGCGTTATATTAGTTTTCTCTTGCTAACCTAATTCGTAGAATAATTTGAAAATATTAACCATATGGTTCAGAACTACTTTTTTGACACCTGTCACTTATGTCGAGTCTGTATTAGAGTGTGCCAATAGGTTAAACACATTTGAAACTTAAATAACTCGAAGACTTTTGTTCGAATTGCTTTCGGGTGTTTTTTTTTTAAATATTTTTTTCAAAAAACAAGATGTGTTAACTTTAAAAAAAAAATTAGGTTTTTTTAAAATATTTTTTTTAGTAAAAACATTATAAGTGCTCAGTGTATAATAAAAATATTCTGGTGTAATTTTGGGAATCCCTACTATGTTTGTCATTCTAGAAACGAAAGTTTTTTACATTCTAAACGTTTAAACAATACAAATTTTCATTTCGTTGTTACTCATCATTCTAAAAATTCTAATACGCAAACACTGTACTCTAAAAGTGGTGTACTATGAAGCTAATGATTCGAGATTCGATGTAAGCGGAGAAACGAATATATCCGTGGACATGTCTGGTTCACATTAAACTGTTTTTAACACTTAAACTAGTTTAAAAAATGAATGCGAACATGGTTTAAAATAATTATATGATTTTTTTAATTTAAACAGAAGCTTTCTTTTTTTATAAATTTAAGTTTAAAGTGACAGGTTGTAATTAAAATGGCGCAATTATTTTTTTTATTCGAAAAAAAAAAATTATTTAAAATTTTTGTTTACATTTTTTCTTTGTGTAATTAATACTTAATATATGTGCAGATTGTTTATTATGTATAAGAGATAATAAAATCTACCTTAATGGGAACAACAACGATTGTAATATGTATTTGACTATTTGATATAAACAAAAAAAATAAATAATAAAAAATTAAGAAACAAGTGTGTTAAATTAAATTTAAAGAAGAAGTATTTTAGTAAAAATTATTATATGTATGTATAAAGTAAATAGTAAGAGTTTTGTAGAAAAATTGTCAATGAAAGATGATTCAATTTATTCCTCCTTCTAACCAAAAAAAAAAAAATTAAGATAACAAAAACCCAAGTGTGCTTCATTCAAATCAAGAATTTATGTTTGAATTAACATAAATATTTTGCATGTAGTTTATAAACATAGATGTACACAATTTAATTGTGCATAACATTATACACATACATTCATAAAAATATATATAGCATATTTGCAATAGTAGAACTTACGACACATCTTGCGAAAATGCAAATTTCCAAAATATCTTGAGTTTGTCTTAATTGAACACGATTTTTTCAGTTAAAATTAAAAAAACTTTTTAAAAATGCTATCAGCTTTACCGAATCAAAAATGCCCTACACTTTTCACTTCTCTTTTATTTTTTTTTGAAATTTTTTATATTTTTTTTGGAATTTTTTCTATTTTTTACTGACTTTTTATTTAAAATCTTTTTTATTAGTTTTAATAATTTTTTTTAATAATTTTGGAAATTATTTAATAGCGCTTCCTACACTCAAAAAATTATGTCATTTACTGTTTGTAGTTTATTTAAAAAGTTTAGTCGTTTTTAAAAGAAAAACCATTTATTTTTGTTCTGTAAGTAAAAATAAGTGATTCTTCTTTAATTTTTAATGATTTGTGTACGTTATTTTTTTTTTAAATTGTTGGCGTTTTTTAAAGAGAAGTCATTAGTTTTTAACTACTTGTGTGGGTTATTTTTTTGTAGAAAAAAAAATTCAAAAAATTATTTATAGAAATTAAAAAACATGTTTGTATCAAATGACTTTGGCACGATGGGTAGAGTGTCTGGCCAGAATGCAGTTGATTGCGGGATCGATTCCCCAAAATTTTATTAAAAAATTTTTAAAATATAATTTAATAGAAAAATTGTAAAGATAACCAACGAAATCATTAAATGTTTTCGTATGTAATTTTTATTTTGAATTTGTTGGTAAAAATAACACACTAAGTGGACCTAAAAATTTTTGGTATATTCCAGATAACCTAAAAGAAAAAAAAAAATGATTCGGCTGCTGGTGGGCAATGCGGAAATAATAAAGTTTAAAACGTTTTAAAGGCTCCGCAGAGAAACTTTTTTGTTTAGCAAAATAAAGATTTTTTGGGGTAGCAGAATTTACACGTTTTTTATGAGTTAAAAAAAATTTTAATTTCATGTGTTCAGAATTTTTTGTGCAAATTATTTTTCTTGTTGCCTCATACGTTTTTTTGCGTAACCGGCCTTCGGGCGGGCTTAGGGATTACAAACTCCATGCAATCCACCCATCGGCTTCGCTAAAAAATGATTGTCACGTAAGATCTTACTTGTTTAAAGGTACCTACAGACGACGCAATATTATGCACAATATTTTTGACATTTACCCACAAATGGCATACATAAAAATACTGTATAAAATATTGTACTGAAAAAAATACATGCAGATTGTGCATAATATTGAATCGTCTGTAGAGGCCTTAAGACAAACAACAATTTCTTAAGCCCAAATTTTTTTTTTTATGCAAACGTAATCCAAGTGTATTCATCGCCGTAAGCCAAGTGTATTCTTCTGTTTTTAATTTACGTGTATACAAAAACCGTTTCGCACTTTGCATGATTCATTCGTGTGTTTTCGTAATTTCGCATCTTTGCAAGATTTTGTACAATGACGTGAATACTACTAATATAATTATGCAAAAAAATACATTAAACAAAAAACTTAGGAGTTTATTCATAATAACTGAAGTAAAGCTAAAGTAGGTTTATGGGACAGATATTGCATAAATATTTGCCAAATGAACCTACATTAACTCCCAGTTTCTGTAACACGAACGTCATTCGTCTGCGACGAATTTGCATGCATTTTGTTTTTTTAGCATGAAAGTTCGTCGCAACGAATGACGTTCGTGTTACAGAAACTGCGTGTTAGTATACTGTAATAATTAAGAAGAAACACCTTAATTGTTAATATTTATTAATATATTTATTAATAATACAAAAACCTCGAATACAAAAAATAGAACAAAACAATTCAATAAAAACAAATATTGGTGTCTATTTATCTCAATTCAATTCTAAAATTTTACAGTTAACTGAAGACATAAAAAATTATTAAATAATATTATAAAATTTATAACTGAAACGAATACATATAAACAAAAAAACATACCTATTGGCAAACGCAAATATGTAGTTTATACATTTTTATTTTCAAATTAAAAAATAAGCCAGAAATAAAAATTAAAAAAATCTTATACATACTAAAATAAATATATTATTAAACCAAAATTAATTTAAACTAAATAAAAAATTACATATATTATTAACTGTAAGTATTTGATGCAAGTTTTTTTTTTTAACCAAAAAACGATCAAAAATCATCGGATTTGCCGAACGTAGATGTAACGAAATAAATAAGCTGGCTGTTTTTATTTTATGGCAGCTGAGAGAGCGGTGAAATTTATTTATTTGGAAAGTATCGGTCCATGTTTAGACCTAGCCCCCATACAAACGACCCCTTGTTTGGCTTTATAAAAGGTATGTATACTTTAGAAGTCTGGCATTTCAACATATTTTGTATTGACAAATCATCATTCCAAATTAAAAAAAAAAAAAATCTGAAAATTTTTTCTCGTAGTTCACATACAAAACCACCCTCCCGATATTTACATATGAGGCATTCCACACCAACTGTTCCACTACAGAAAAATAATAGTAGTTCCAATATGATATAATTAACAAAAATAAGATTTAATATTTTTTAAAAAGTTGGCCTTGGAGGCATGGTCAAATATTGAAAATTTCAGCATTTTTTTGCCTAAATATCTTTATTTCATTACTTATGCAAATTAAATGAAAAACAGTGAGGTCTTTAAAATTAAAGTTTTTTTCGTAGATTTTTGTATGAGCTGTCGATAAAAAAATTAAAAATTGGAAAATTTTCAAAAGAAGTTCTGAATTTTTTAAATTTAAACCTTGAGAGAAAAAATTGAGAATTTTTCTATAGAAAAATTCATAAAAGTTTCTATAGGAAAAATCGGGGAATTTTTCTATATGATAAATTTTTTTCTAAGGGAAAAATGACTCAGAAACTAAAACATTTCTTTAGAAAAAAATTTCTTAGACTCTTTTATGAAAATATTTCTCAGAAAATGCTTGACTATCTTAGACTGATTCTAGGGAAAAGTTTCTCAGAAAACAAAACTTTTTTAAGAAAAATATCTCAGAATCTAAAAAATTGCCTCCTAAAATTTTAAAAAGCATTAAAGTCTTAAATTTTTTTAATCTCAGGTACTACGGAATATTTTTTCAAACCCTAAAAATGTTGTTGTAGAAAGATCGTTTCGGTATCTTAAACCTTTTCTGTAGAACAATATAATAGAAAAAGTGTTTAATATTTCACTAAATCTGAGAATTTGTCTTTACAAAATTTTTTTCTAAATATAGAAATTTTTGGTGTGAGAATTGCATAAGTATCTGAGAATTTTCTATATGAAAGTGTATCAGAATTTAAAATTTTTTGTATAAATTCTGATTAATTTTTATCCAAAAATAAAAATCGTTATATTCGACCTATAAAATATTATATTTTTAATAGGTTTATCTAGCTTTATTTCCTTTACTTATTTAGACTTTGATATAGTCATAGAATAATTTTTTTAAAATTATTCTACACTTAGAAAATTATTGCAGTTACTACATGACAGTCATTTGTGTAGTAAGTACACGCAAAAAAAAAATCTGTGTAAGATTGAGCAATCCTACTTGGTAAAACTTTTTTCATACCAAAAAAAAATTTTTACCAAATTTTTGCTAATATTATGCTTGTCGATGTTAAAGTAACATAAGTCATTTTTTATGTAAAATAACCAAGTAGCTTGCACAATAACGCAAATTACCTGCACAAAAATTTATCGAAAGAAAACAACAAAAAAACAAATACAGACCGCCATTTTCATTTTTTTTGTGTGCGTTGTTTGTTTATTTTTTGTGTTATAAAAACGTAAAAAGGAAATTGATAAATAAAATAAACATAAATTAATAAATAAAAATAAATAATTAGTTTTCTAAAAGATAAATAAATGCAAGATAAAAGAATGTTAAAGTTAATTTTGCTTTCATCACTTAAAACACCATTCATTAAGAAAAACCAATGGAGTCCCAGACGTATGTTTCGATGAATAACAAATGGAATGATAAAGTGAGTATACCCGCATTCCGAAGACACCAATAAGGTTTAATAGATTTTTAGTGTTTGAAGCCGGTATGGGAAATACCAGAAATGTCTATAATTTTTAGAAATTCAATTTTTCTTCTGCATTTTTTCAACTTGAACCCTTATAAAAATTAGTGTTTGGTAATAATTTTCTATTTTTACAGGGAACTGCTAAATAAATTTTTGAAGCTATGGCGAATCCTTCACTACAATAAAGAGCGTGGACACCAATCCTGCCTTTAGGTATAAAATTAAAACCTAAAAACCCAAAGCCAAGGGAGTCCATACCTGTTTTGAGTTACAAATGGAATGACAAAGTAATACCAAATTCGCATTCATTTTTTTAAACATGTTTAAGTACTTAAACATGTTTATGTACCTTAACAAGTTTAAATTTAAACATGTTTAAGTGGTTAAACATGTTTAAAAAAATGAGTGCGAATTTGGTATAAGTGTTCCTCCTTACCAAGAGACCAAAGGGGTTTACCAATTTTTTAAATTAAAAATATATGTTTTGTAATAATTTTCTATTTTTACAGGATGCTTTTAAATAAATTCGTGAAGCTATAGAGGATCCTTTACTTCAAGAAGAAGCGTAGGCAGCAGTCACTCGAGAAAATTGTACAAAAAGGGTCAGTTGGTCGGTGGTAAATTAAATCCTACACAACATTTATTACATTAATATGGATTTATTCTGTGAAAATTTTAAATTCAACAAATATACAAATTTTTACAAAAATTTATTGAAAATTTATTTTAGCATAAATGTGGTAATTTTTAGCATTATTTTTAGTCATCTTTTCTAATAATTTTGGAATATTTCACCATATCTCTTTTGGTATATTTTACCAAGTTTTTACTTAAATAGCATTAGCATTTTCTTCAAAATTTTTTACATAAGTGTTTTGGCTAAATTACGAAAACTACTTCGTCGGTTGTAGTTTTAGCATATTTTTGGTAAAATTATGCCAGATTTTTGCTCACTCCGACACAAGTTTTTTTTTGCGTGTAGTAGTTGTTGTTTTCAACTACAATTTCAGTTGTTTTTGTATGAAAAATCTCAAACAACTGTTTTTTGTAGTCGTTTTTAAAAACAAATACAAAAAATTACTACATTGTAGTAACAGTTGTTTTATGTAGTTGTTTTAAGTCTATAAAAAAAAGTATAATTTTCTAGAAACTTTTAGAAAAACAGATGTGCAGGCATTATCTCCAAATAATTTTAACCGTTTTTGACGTTTAGAATTTTTTTTATTATTAAAAAATTAAGACAATTTGAGTTAGAGTAAAAACAACTGCAATTTGAAGTAGTTTTTACAGTTTTTTGTAGTTGTTAATCAATAGTTAAAAACAACAACAATTTTTGGTTGATTTTACCGTAAAATGTAGTGGACGCATAAACAACAACAAATGTAGTAGTTTTAACTGTCTTTTGTAGTGGAATCTACCGTCATAATTTTTTGAGTGTAGGAGAATATCATAGCTTTAACAAGTAAAGGAAATAATGACATCGAGTTTGTTATCTCGAAAACAAGGCAAAAAACATCTCTAAAAATTTCTGAGCAGATATACGCATTAGAGTGGTCCTTATTTTGAAAATTTTGGATTTTTGTTGCTCCTCAAGCCTGGATTTGTTAAACGACCTAAAACTAGTACCCGATAAAAATTTGAGCCAAATCGGTTAACTCTCTGACTACGCTAAAATCGGTCAAAGTTCCGGGTTTTGGGGAAAAAGGCACTAAATTAAAAAAAAATAAATTAATTAAAAATTTTATGAATATGTTTAAAACAAAATATTTTTTGTTTAACATTTGGCCAAACATACTTAGATAAAAAATATAAAGATTTTGTGATATCGGTAACCCATAAAAATTTGGTAACAAAATAATTTTTGGAATTTGCAAAATTTTTGAAATCTCCAAAATTATATTTTTCAAATTTTCTCAAACAAAATTGCAGTAAACTTACGATATTTTTTATTAATTTTGTAATGTATTAGTTCGACTTTAAAATTAAAAAAAAAAATTGATATCCTTTTTTTAAATTATCGTGTAGACCGATTTCAAAACAGCGGATTTCAAGGAAATATATTTTTTGGTGAAAAATTTAATGAATTTATTTCTTAAAAACTCATTTTGTTATATATTAACTAAAACTTAATTTTGTATTACTCCTTTGACCTTTTAATATAAGGCAAAAAAATATTAAAATTCAAGGACATTATTAACCCATTAGATCCGGTGTCTACACTTCAAAATATGGAAGATTTGGAGCTTCATGCCAATATTTTTAAGAAATAGAAGATTAATGTAATAAATTACCATAAGATGATTTCTGTATTCTAATAGAATGTGTGAATGTAACTATAAAATTTTGTATATCTAGGACGTTGTTAACCCATGTTTACCGGTAGTCAAAATTATGGCATTTGTAAACCCATGACGAATAAAAACAAAAAAAAAATAAATAAAAATAAATTTATAATTAAAAAAATATGGTCCAATTAAATTATAAAGGGATATAAATTGATAAAGGGTTAAATCTTAAATTTTTTTTTTCAAAATTAACCCTTGAATGCCAAAAAAAAAAATATTTTTTTTGTTTAATAAATAAGACGAAACCTGAAAAATAATTTTGTTAAAATACATAAAAGCCATGCAATTATAACATTTTAAAAATTAACCCTTAACTGCATAAAAGCAATTCAATTATAAAATTTTGAAAATTAACCCTTAACTGCATTTTAACCTTAATAATATGAATTTTGTACATGCGAAAGATTCTGAAAGATTTATAATATTTATTTTATAGTGAAGTTAAGGGTTAATTTTCAAAATTTTATAATTGAATTGCTTTCATGCAGTTAAGGGTTAATTTTTAAAATGTTATAATTGCATTGCTTTTATGTATTTTAACAAAATTATTTTTCAGGTTTCGTCTTATTTATTAAACAAAAAAAAAATTTTTTTTTTGGCATTCAAGGGTTAATTTTGAAAAAAAAAATTAAAGATTTAATCCTTTATCAATTTATATCCCTTTATAATTTAATTGGACCATATTTTTTAATTATAAATTTATTTTTTTTTGTTTTTATTCGTCATGGGTTTAGAAATGCCATAATTTTGACTACCGGTAAACATGGGTTAACAACGTCCTAGATATACAAAATTTTATAGTTACATTCACACATTCTATTAGAATACAGAAATCATCTTATAGTAATTTATTACATTAATCTTCTATTTCTTAAAAATATTGGCATGAAGCTCCAAATCTTCCATATTTTGAAGTGTAGACACCGGATCTAATGGGTTAATAATGTCCTTGAATTTTAATATTTTTTTGCCTTATATTAAAAGGTCAAAGGAGTAATACAAAATTAAGTTTTAGTTAATATATAACAAAATGAGTTTTTAAGAAATAAATTCATAAAATTTTTCACCAAAAAATATATTTCCTTGAAATCCGCTGTTTTGAAATCGGTCTACACGATAATTTAAAAAAAGGATATAAATTTTTTTTTTTTAATTTTAAACTCGAACTAATACATTACAAAATTAATAAAAAATATCGTAAGTTTACTGCAATTTTGTTTGAGAAAATTTGAAATATATAATTTTGGAGATTTCAAAAATTTTGCAAATTCCAAAAAATTTTTTGTTACCAAATTTTTATGGGTTACCGATATCACAAAATCTTTATATTTTTTATCTAAGTATGTTTGGCCAAATGTTAAACAAAAAATATTTTGTTTTAAACATATTCATAAAATTTTTAATTTATTTATTTTTTTTTAATTTAGTGCCTTTTTCCCAAAACCCGGAACTTTGACCGATTTTAGCGTAGTCAGAGAGTTAACCGATTTGGCTCAAAATTTTATCGGGTACTAGTTTTAGGTCGTTTAACAAATCCAGGCTTGAGGAGCAACGAAAATCCAAAATTTTCAAAATAAGGACCACTCTAATACGCATTGTGGATTATTTTGGTAAATAAAGTTTAAGTTTAAATTTGAAAAATTCAGAACTTCTTCCAGTTTCTATTTTTTTAATCAATAGCCCATACAAAAATCTATAAAAACTTTTATTTTAAAGACTTCAATGTGTTTCATTAAATTTGCATAAATATTGAAATAAAGATGCTCAAGCATAAAATACTGATATTTTCAATATTTCACCATGCCTACAAAGCCTGCTTTTTGAAAAAACTCAAATTTTATTTGTGTTATTTAATAGTGCCATAAGGGCGAATACTCGGCAAATGATGTCATATTGACACGACATCACTTTTTTTTTGCTGAACATTTGGCGTGGAATGCCTTATATGTAAATCTCTAAAAAATCATGAAAACAAGAAATATTTGATTTACATTTTTTTGTTGGTGTTTAACGTTTGATTATAATTGGTCCATTTTTGTACTCAATCCACATAGACAAATTTCCCTCAATATTTAGTTAAGTCGGTCTATTGGTAACAAAAAGAAGCCTATTTCACTAAAATTAGTTTGTGTGCGTTTTCTACACTAATTAAATTTCTAAAAAATGATAGATATCGGTCCATGTTTGGACTTGGGAACACTGGTATAGGGATGGTCTTGACCCTCCAACCACAGTATGGGGGTATAGTCACTCTGTCATTCCGTTTTTAACGCATCGAAGTATCGGTCTGGGATGGGACCCCATAAGGTATAATTACACTGTAAGTAAAATTTAAACTTTTGAAATGACACATAAAAACGCCTAGACACCCCAACTTATTTTTGGGCCATAAAATACAGTGGTATACTCCGTTTTAAAAAGTTAGCTCAAAATAACGAGATATTTTAATTTTAAATTTGCAAATGTAGAGTAAAAATTTAATAAATCCAAAAAAAGTTTATAAAATTCATCAAAATAAGAGCAAGTATTATTCCATGTCCGCTTGAAAATGGACGTCCATTAATTTTAGATATAAATTTTGACAAATAACAAGTTTTTAACAAGTTTTTTAAGTTTTTTGATTCAAATAAAAAGAAAAATCGCCTTAAAGCTACTACAAATTTAAAATCTAAATATTTCGGGATTTTGAGCTAACTTTTCAAAACGGGGTACACCACTGGATTCTACGACCCAAAATTAGGTTGACGTGTCTCGGCGTTTTGGTGTGTCATTTTCACCTACTTACAGTGTTATTATTGATCCATGATCGATTCTAAGACATTCTTTGAATGTCCGTCTCTAGATAAAAGAAGACTTTTTCACCTATTTTCCGGAAACACTGGTGTAGGTTTGGCATTGACCGACTATTATTTTTATACCCTCCAGCCACAGTATGGGAGACTCACTCTGTCATTCCGTTTGTAACGCATGGAAGTATCGTTCGGGTACCTTATAAGGTACATATCGAGGTCGAATATTCAAAACTTGCAATCTGCTGTGTTATAACCATAGAAAAAAATAGAAATGAAACAGAGTCGTATTTCGCTTAATGTATTAATGATAGCACATTATGTAACTTTTGACGTTTAATAAAAACAATGCAACATAAAGGAGAACAACAACAAAGCAAACAACAAAAGAGAAAAAAAAGTTTTTAAACTATCAAAAGTGCATATTATCTTTAAAAAAACGTTGAATAAAATAAATAAATAAAATAAAAAATGTTTTTCGGCACAGCCAAATTTAACACTCTGACTTGTTTTTCTTCAAAATTTGTTTAACATTTGGTTTTCGATTATTCAGAACCAAGTAATCTCAGTTTTTTTTTGTGTAAATATAAAATTTATTTTAAAATTCGTATTGTTTTATTACATAATTTTTTAAATTACAACTAATATCACATATTTTTCATACCCTGTTTACTTTACTAAATCTATACTGAAATTTGATTTCCGATTTCTTAATCTGAATTTCTTGCTTCTAATTTTTCTTCAACATCGTTGGTGCTGGAACCAGAATAACCATGCCTTGTTTCCATATGCCTTTGTAGATCTCGTCGTCGTGCCAAAGTTTTATGACATAAATTACATTGATAACCCTCCGCTGTCGAATTATTGGCATTCGTTTGCAAATGTAGACGTACGTGTTTATTCAAATTGCTGGGATCACCAAAAGGTCTTAAACAGAATTTACATTTTAAAGGCTTAAAGCCCGTATGAGTACGTATGTGAATTTTTAAACCATACTTTCGGGAATACACTTTACCACAGTAGATGCAGAGATGTCCCTGCTTGGAGGCACCCATATTACTGACAATTGCTTCTATTTGAGCGGCTGCATTAAGTGGACTCGTTGAGGGTGTTTGCAAAAGACTCATATGCGGAAAGTTAGCTGAGGATATTGATGGTAGAAAAGAGAGTGGCGCAGTTGTTGTATGATGAGTCGGTAAACTAAGTGTGGTTGCCATTGCCATGGATGCAGATGTTTGCCGATACATTAAAGCAGATGAGGAGGCTGAAGAACATATCGGTGTAAATGCAGAAAATCTTGATATTGATGGTTGTGGTGGCGGTGAATGTGTAGGCGATATAGATGAGGAGGTAGCCGAAGATGTTGGTAATATAGGTGATTGTCTGGATGAAGGTATAGTGGCGGTGCTGGGTATAGTGGGCAGTGTCAGTGGCAACATTTGTTGTGTATAGTATGAAGCTTTGATGGCATAATATAAACGTATCCACAAAATATCGATGTTGTGACGACCACAACCCAAAGCTAAATGAATTTTAAGAGGATTCGGTGTCTCAAATGTTAAATGACACAAGTGACACGTGTAACGATTATTGCCTTGTATATTGAGAGGTGTTAGAAATGGTATAGACATTAGAAGAGTGACTTCTTCACCAAACCATGCCACAATTTCTTCATCGCATTGTATGTCACGCATCACTCTTAGCACCACTTGTCCTTTATTCACTTCAAACAGAGCATTATTGCTGTGTGTATCTTCAGAGAGTTTAATTTTACGCATTATCGCAGGAGTCATAGTTAAGTTACCACCTTCTGTTGTTAATGCACAATAGGCACGTGCCGTTGTTTCACTAGCAACATTAACATTGATTAGAGATTGTGCCTCAAGTGGTTCGGATATGGTATCCTTTGGTATTAATTGTGTTACGTGTACTCCAGCTCTAATAATTTTAGATTTTTTAGCCGATAATTCTGCATGATCCATACTTCTCGCTAAAGTGGATGTGTTTGTAGCCGGCAGTGAGAGTGTTGAGGTAGTTGTGGGGCAAGTAGCACTGGGTAATAAATGTTCTATACGAAATATCATACTCGGGCTGCGTTTATTTAAACTTTGTGCAGGACTTTGTGTTCTAGATCTGGATGATGAGTTTTGTGAATTCGTTTTAATATCCGCTAATTGATTGTGATGAATTTGTGATGTTGGCAATACTGGCAACATATTTTTCTAAAAAAAACTCAACTTTCGAATTGTTTGGTGAGATGTTTTACGTTTGCAATCTAACTTGATTCTGAATCTCTAATTGGAAATGTCCTGTGCTTTTATATGTCGCATCACACACACTCTATGCTGCTTACTAGAATGTCTCTCTATGAACCACGTGTTCCAAGGCAGAGTTGTGTTGTTATTGTGTTTATTTTTTTTTTTGCAAAACCCTTATACGCATATCCTGATTGGGTTTCGTTTCGTTGTTGTAAATTTTGTATTAGAAAGTGTTAAGGTTTTTTCTATTTGCGATTTACTAAACGATTTGTTACGGCTTGCAGTGTCAAAACACAACAAAACAATCATCCACTACGATGTGGATGATGATGATGATGACAACAACATGTGCCAACAAGTGCTAAAATTCCCAGCGTTTGCGCGCCTGTATAACAAATCCAACGCATACCCTGGCATCACTTGTTCGACACTACCAGCCAACATTTGGCTTTGCTTGACTGATACGCACAGTGGTGGTGGCCAACGTAGTAGTTGTTGTTCTTTCAGCATCATTTAAATGGTTGTAGCAAGTGCAACATTTTTTTTTTTTTTTTGGTTTCGTGAGCTTCAAGCAAGTGTACATTTTCCAAACATCTCTCTATGGTTATCCATTTGCCTGATTGTCATCAGAGTTAGTTAAACGTATGTACAATAGAGTTGTCTGAAAATCAAAATTTTTTTTTGAACAAAATAACTGACATTTTCTAGTCCCCTGCATAAATAAAAAAAACTTTGAAAATTTCGTTTTTTCAGAGGTTTGGTTAAGTTCTTAAAGCCGAGTACTCTGTTTTTCACGGCGAAAATTTCACTTAAACTTTAAAGTACTCTGGCACATTCGTATTTCGTCGTTTATTACGCCAATTACTGAATGTATCCTCTCTGGATCTGACTGCATTCCTGATTAAACCAGAACTTATGTTTTGGTTTAGTTAAAATTTGCTTAAATATAATGAATAATTTCATTCCCTGCAATATCACATTTACCACCATTTCTGCCGCAGCTCTAACATTGTCATCAAGAAATACGAGTTTCCAGTTGAAATTCTGAAAGAAACACAAGAATAATTATTCTGAAAGAAATTCAGCCCAACAAACCTTTTTACCAGCGATGAAGCTGGTTTTGAAGCACTACGATTGTTAGAAAATGAAAAGTATGTAGAAATGACGTTATGATCCGAGTTTCCGAGAGGCTCAAGTAGTTAAACTTCGTATTTTTCAAGATACGAAATGAGAAAAAGGTCGAGGGTATTACAGAACTGGCCTTCAACACACGAAATATGTGTTGGTTTATTCACAAGTTGCACAAGGCGAAGAGCTCAACAAATAAGCCCACGACACTCGGTAAATATCATTCAAAAGGGTCCATGATGTCATTCAAAGGCTCAAGAACAACACCTCCACCATGAATGCGAGCTGCTATCAATCACACCCAATCACTGTAACCTCCTCACCCGCCAACACCTGATCAGGAGTGAAAAGCCTGAGCATCCAAACCACAGTTCAACAAGAGGATGACTGTCTGAAAGAGCTGTACCCATAAGGTTCGATCTCTGAAAAGCACAGTAGATGAGTAGTAGGTTCACAGAGGTGTATTTGATGTGTGTAAGTATTAGTGACAGCACACGGTGTAACTTTTGACGTTTCATACAAAACGTAAACAAACACCATAAATACATGCACAAAAGCTCACACGTACAGGCACACATACACTAGGCAGCGATGATAATTCTGTACTAAAAACCATACCACCATATTTGAAAGTACGAAATTAGCATCAGTGTTTGCATACTAGTCTGTACTGTGCTGAAAAGAAAAGCCTTAAATACAACATCAATTGGGAGACAACAGAAAAGATGGGATAAACGAGGTAACAAAAAGGGCACATACGAAAATGGTACAAGAGGCGATAGAGTGGTACCCTGTTAGGTATTGCTAGGAGGTAGACCACCACTGATAATCTGCTTCCAAGACAGACTAGGTATATACTCTCTCAGCTACGCTCAGGACTCTCAAGGACGATAAACAACTACGTATCCCTCATCCCTCTTGAATCCAAAAATAACCGATGAATGCCCTTGATGTGGACAATCACCCCATATCACCCGACATTTCTTTGTGTGTCCCGCAAACTTAACAGACCTGTCACCCCTATCCCTTCGGATTAGGGATGCCAAACGGGAAATCCCGAATCCCGAAATCCCGGGATTTTTCGGGATTGACAAATCCCGAATCCCGGGATTTATTTTTTTCAATCCCGGGATTTTTCGGGATTTTCCGGGATTGAGAAATCCCGAAAAATCCCGGGATTTCGGGATTTTTTTGTCAAATGTTGTAATCAAAATTGACTATTTCTTCAGTGTTTGTTGTCCGATGGTAACAAAATTGATATCGTTTGAAAGGTGTTTGAAATATCTTGCAAATGAGGCATGTTGGGCTTAAATTCTCTTACTCTTTTGGAGAACAATTTAATTTTCAGGTCGTATTACTTAATATACAGAAGGGTGAAGCATATCTTCCTTTTTTCGAATTTAAAAATTGTCGGAGTCAGAATTGATGCCATTTAGGGTCAATATTGTTCCTGCAGGGAAATGTCTTTAGGTTCCTTTTTTACTTCAAAATCGGAAAATTTCGAACAAAGTAAAACATTTTTTTACTTTGTTTGAAACTTTCACATTTTCTTGTCTAAAAAGGAGCCCTACAGGTCCAATATTTTTTTGTATAAATATTGACCCTAAAAGGCAACTATTCCGACCACGACGATTTTAAAATTCGAAAAAAAATTGCGTCAACCTAATATGCAGTTAGCTGCCGATTTATGTAAATACCAACGTTTTTAAGAAACAGTTAAATTTTGCTGAGATTTTAATTTATAAGGGATCATTAAGTAATTCATCTGTAAAGTTAATTTTTAACAGTTTTAGTTCGTAAATGAGTTAAAGCGGATGAGGGGAAAATTTCCCCCTTGAAGCACCAAAACAGCATCTGAAAACCCAAATTTGTTTACCAATTTGTACTTTTGTTAAGCAAATGACACATTTTTAAGTTTCACCTAGCCAAAAAAATTAAATTTTTTTCGTCCCGCCCCTTTTTGTGAGCGTGAATATAAAAAATAATATAAATAATGATAAAATTCTGTTACTTAGGCGTAATAAATGTATTTGTAAACATTTATCGCAAAAGGGAAGAAAACCGTTAAAATGCGATTCGCCTACCAATAAGACAATTAATACAAATTTTGTATTAGCAGAGGACGTTGGGGACACCTTTCCCTCGCAAGGAATTGTAACATATTTATTAACACAATTTTATCATTATTTAAACAAATATTTTATATCCACGTCTACAAAAGAGGCCGTCCGAAAAAAAAGTATTTTCTAATCTTTTGAATTCGACTGCATTGCGTCTTTCACAGACGCACATCGTTCGAGTCTATTCAAATCGGCCATAGCTATTCCTAAATTTTCGGGTGGTCTGTGCTAAATATGTGAAACTTTACGAAAAATATTCAATGGTTATGAATTAATTGAATATTTAATTATAAAAAAAATAATAAATATATTACGAAAAAAAACTTAATTTTAATAAATCCCGAAATCCCGAAAAATCCCGAAAAATCCCGGGATCCCGAAATCCCGAAAAATCCCGGGATCCCGGGATTAGGATTTTAAAATCCCGAATCCCGGGATTTGCAAATGTCAATCCCGTTTGGCATCCCTACTTCGGATCCATCCAATTGAGACAGCTTGCTTCCTTTAATTGGATGAAAAAATAAGGGCTTTCGAGAAAATCCGAATAAAAGAAATTTCGCCAAACGAAAAAATACGGGTTAGCTTAATTTTGGTAGAGATTATTATATATGATTTTGGCAGTCTTACGTATATTCATCTCCATATACACTACCTCAACGATTATACATTTTTGACAATAACGAAGCCGAATTTGGACACGCCCGATACACCATTGGATAAGCATTCAAAAAACCTTTCGACCTGTATAAAATGTTTATATAGTTTCTTTTGAAGAAATGGGAAAAATCTTCAAAAAACGAAAAAAATCCCGTTTTCCCCCTCCCATTTGACCCGCTAAATGTGGGATTGGGTAGCTATAAAATAACAGGTAACTCTTATTTTGCTCCCCTCTTTCCCATATGCAAGTTTCAGGACAATTGGTGGGTGCCCTGTGAAAGACTTTCCTTGTTAGATGCCCCTTTTCTTAAATCTTAACATTTCCTTATTTTCTTTTCTTTTATTCTCTTGTTGTAGCCCCTACAGGATCGTACGTGCAATCCTGTTAGGGCTACAAGAACAAATAAGCCCTCGGTAGTCGTATGGCTAGAATGGCGTAACCATGACGAATTGTGTACATTGAAGCCCCCAGCAACGACTACTTCACTACTAGGACTGACCCCAAGGATTCCCGTAAATGAATCGGATACCGATTCAAAATAGTAGTAGGAGTTCGCCGTGTCGAAATTTGGGCTCCTATAGACGAACCCGAAGTGCAAAATGTGTGACCTGATTTGGTATTTAGCCCAAAGAGAATTAAATTTCGCCCCACTACAGCCTAGATGTGGCTTAAGTTGAAACACAACATTTTCACGAATGTACAACGCAAGGCCCCGATGAGAAACAAAAAGGAATAGAAATTGATACCCGGCTGATGAAATCGAATATGCCTCATTAAATTTGCCCTCAGTCCACACATGTTGCAGAAATCTAAACAAAATCTGCCAGTCATAATGAGGAAAAATTAAAATTAATATTCCATCAAGAGAATCAGTATCTAAGCGTACTAACTTCAGATCAGGCACAAACTCACATCACGAAATGCCTAAATTATTTTAAAGTTTTCATCCCTCTCTAATGTTATGAATTATTTCAATTTATGAATTACGTTGTGATAGTGAGTCAATTGTTGCCTAAGTAAGCCTTTTTGGCTTTTGGGTGCGTTCATTAAAAGGTTTTTAATTGAATATAAACGATCGTGTATTGAATTCACGCACACACACACGGAAAAACTAAACTCCCTCCCCCTTTATGAATTTGTTTGTGTCAGTAAAAGCAACCCCTAACCACAGTCATTACAATTGACTAATGCCTTAATTATTAGCTGTGTTTTTGTGGTTTAGGGTTGGTCGTGGTTTCTAATCAACGGTAATTTTTTTTTTTTTTACATAAAGGGGCCTTTAAGCAAAGAACTAAAAAAACAATAAAAACAGTTAAATTCGACTTGGCCAAATCCATGAATACCCAACACAATGCCCAAAACATTTTAAATATAAAAGAATTTTAGTGCAAAAACTTTAATTTAGTGATGCTAATTATATTAAAGTAAAAATAAGTATTAAATAAAAGAAAAAAAAAATGTTCTGAGTAAAAAAATTTTCTTGAGTGCAATTTTTTTTTGTGTAAGCTTTTTATTGAGTGATGAAAACACAAAAAATAATATCCGGAAACAAACGAATTTTTCGGAACATTTCGTACATTAAAAGAAATAATTAATTTCGCAAAATAAACGAATTTTTTCGTGTATTTTACGAAAAAAAAAAAATGCTATGAAACTTTGTTTCGTTAAATGTTGCATAGATTCTTTCGCTTTGGAAATTTTTGACAGCAAATAGAAGAAAGACTTCAACAACGAGTTTTGAAATTGACTGGGCCCTTTTAATTGTAATTAAATCCATCCGTGTTGGTTTGAAAACATTACCCTCTTTGAATGCATTTTTCATAACACTATTAATATGTTTAACATCAAACAACTACAAACAATAATAGCAGAAAACAAAAAATATATTGTAAAGGATCAACAGGAAAACATTTAAGATATGTGTGTGTATGATGTTCATCTTATCTGATTTTGTTTTTCGCTATTCGATTAAGTGAGTATATTTGTGCAAATCCCAAAAAAAAACATGTGTTTCAGGTCACATGGCACGCGTTTGCAATTGAATTATTTTAAAAAGTCATTGAGGGTGAATTTCAACTTTTGATGCTACTTCGAATACTGATGATGATGATGAAGACGATGCTTCATTGAGTATTATGGTGTTTGCTTGTTTTTAACCAGGACCTTTTTTTGGTGCCTGCAGTACCATGGTATGAGTACGAGTATGATGATGGTGATATGATTTTAAAATCACAGCTGGTTTAGTTTGTTTTCATTTCTTTTTTTGCTCTCCTCAAGTACTTAATTAAATAATTAAAGATTTGTCCTTAAAAAGTTATAACAAAAATATTTAAAGCGTAATTAAAAATTTCACTACGCACTACAAAAATTACACTACGTTACAAAAAACCAAAAATTTTTTGTGACACGAGGTCTGACCATCATTTCTATATAATTAAGGCATGCTGATTTCAATGGTGAAGTCCGTTTTTGAATCAATGGAACAGTTTTCATGCAAATCTTCAAAATCGCGATTTTTCTCACATTTTTTTGCGCTATTTTTGCAACTCCGTTAATAATTTCATGACCTGATCTAATTTATGTAAAAAGACTAATTTGAGTTGTTAATTTATGGAGAAAAAAAATGTAAATACATGTAGCTTTTTTTGCAAATCGCGAGAAAACATTTTTTTTTATAATGACAGCATCCCTTTAAAATGGGATGTACTGCTTCATCTTTTAGTATAATATGTAAGCATGCCTAAAAACTTTATGTTTAAAAAGTCAAGCAAAAAAGTTTATTTTTGCAAAAGTTTTCTTAACAAAAACTGGGGATTATGGCCATTTTTTACGTGGTCTTTATCCTCATAAATCTGGGAATTATGTAAATTTTTTTATAGTGATTATGTCTAAATTATTTTCAGTCACTACCATTATGGGGATAATGATCGAAATGAACTTGATTATAATCCCCATAAGAGAAATTGGGATTATGTAATTTCACCAGGGCCGTCTTAAGGTATGGCGGGACACTTGGGCACACAAGAATTTGGGGCCCCACTGGAATATAAAAGGTCGCATGACAAGAAAACCCTTTTTTATTATGATTTTATTGTTATGGGTTATTGGTTAAATTTTTCGGTGGGGAAAAATATTTTAGAATCAGAAACATTTTTATAGAAAAATGTGTCAGAACTTTAGACCTTTTTATACGAAAAATTTCTCAAAATCTGAGACATTTTTTATACCAAAAATGTCTCAGCATCAGAGAGACCTTTTTTGTACGAAAAATGTCCCAGAATAAAAGACTTTTTTATGTCTTAGAATCGAAGACTTTTCCAATAGGGAAATGTCGCAGAATCTGAGACTTCTGTACGAAAAATGTTTCAGAATCCAAAAATTTTATTATACGAAAAATGTTTTGAAATCAAAGACGAAAAAGTCTCAGAATCTGAGACTTTTTCTATACGGAAAATTTCTCACAATCTAAGATTTTTTCTATGCGAAAAATATATCAGAATCTGAGAATTTTTCTATACAAAAATGTCGTAGAATCTGAGACTTTCTATACGAAAAAAATTATAAGAATCTGAGATAAGGGAAATACGAAAAATAGCTCAGAATACGAAAAATGTTTTAGAATCGAAGAATTTTCCTATACGAAAAATGTTTCAGAATCTGAGACTTTTTCTATACGGAAAATGTCTCACAATCTAAAATTTTTTCTGTGCGAAAAATATTTCAGAATCTGAGAATTTTTCTATACAAAAATGCCCTAGAATCAGAGACTTTTCTATACGAAAAATGTCTCAGGTACTGAGACTTTGTCTGTACGAAAAATGTCTCAGAATCTGAGACTTTTTCTGTACGAAAAATGTCAGAGAATTTGGGACTTTTCTATACGAAAAATGTCTCAGAATGTAATACTTTTTCTATACAAAAATTTCTCAGAATATGAGACTTTGTCTAAACGGAAAATGTCTCAGAATCTGAGACTTTTTCTAAGCGAAAAATTTCTCTCTAAACGAAAAATTTCTCTCTAAACGAAAAATTTCTCAGAATCTGAGACTTTTTCTATAAAAGGGATACGCAAAATGTGTCAGAATCTGAGACTTTTTCTTTACGAAAAATGTGTCAGAATCTGAGGCTTTTTCTATACGAAAACTGTCTCACAATCTAAGACTTTTTCCATACCAAAAATACCTTAGAATCTGAGACTTAGAATCTAAGACTTTTCCCATACGAAAAATGGCTCAGAATCTAAGACTTTTTTTGTATGAAAAAGTGTCAGAATCTGAGAATTTTTTGTACGAAAAATGTCTCAAAAATATAACGGATTTTTATTCGTGGCCCTAGACACATGGCCAATGTGCCCTAATGGTTAAAACGGTAATGAATACTTTCTTTGATAGTATTTGAAAACCCATTCTAACAATTCATCTTTTATTTATGTTCAAAATTTTCAAAAAAAAAAAAAAAAGAAAAGTATGTATCTCTTTTATGCAATTGTTTTGTTTTTTTTTTTTAATTGTCGTTAACTACTTTATACTGTATACATATTGTCGTTAACTACTTTATACTGTATACAGCTGCGGTCAAAAAAATAGCACCAGGATAAAACAAAATTTTCTTTGTTGTTTTTTTTTTTTAACAATTTAAACTTATGTCACTGAAAACGTGTCATAAGTTACTTACAAGAGTGTGAAACAATATTACGTAAGAAAAGGCTTATTTGGTTTTTTATTTTATTAAAAATTTTTAGAGTTTTTAAAAAAACTTCAAAAAGACTCAGTCAAAAAAATAGCACCACAGTACTTTTTGTATTAAAATTATATTCTTAAATTTGAAAAACGAATGGATTATGAATTCAGTATTGTTGTGATATCTTTAAATATTAAAAAAAAAAAATTGTCGAGTGCTCATTGTTGACAATTACCTCTGTAAAACGTTATTGTACCGAATTCACGAGATTTTGGGCTGTTTAATTCGAAATTGAGTTCCAGATTTGCTGAACATCCACCCAAAGGGCTTCATTACAAGTTAGTTGTATTCGAGACACTCCCTTCTCTTTATCTGTCCATTAACTATCGATTTGATCTAGATCTGGGGACTGAACAGGTCATTCCATCACGTTTACTTTATTATCCAGAACCAATTTCCCGTCATGCTTTGGGTAATTGACGTGCTAAAAGACCTAAATTAGTGGAATTTACTCAGAAACTTATGGTAACATTACTTTCTGGATGATATAAACGTTAAGTGTATATCCACGATTGTCCTAGTCCAATATGTGAGCCATGGTCCAATATATGAACCCCACTCCACAGTAGGAAAATATCCCCCACACCAAAAGCACCATTTTAAGTTATTTTTATTTCGAATTTTGGATTGAATTCCGCTTTATAGGGTCTTCTGACATAGGTATGTGATCCCATGTCTCCAAATAAAACAACAATGGATTCATTTGTCCATAGAACATTGTTCAACTTTTAAGCTGGTCATTCTGACTTACTGTTAGCAAACTTCAAACGACTTGCAGCATGCTTAAGTGAGAGTAGGCGCACTTTTCCGAATCTACAAGCGATAATGTTGTTGTTTTGTAATCTTCGACGAACATTTTCGGCATTTGCTGTCCGTTTTTAGCCCTAGAGCTGCCGTAAATGGGCCTTTCTTCCATTGTCTTTACAAACACATAACCACTTATAGTGACAAACGTCGCTTGTGACTAAGTTTTTCAAGCTCTAAAGTTAATTTTGTTGAATTTTCAATCATTTTATAATCGCACCCAACCAATTTTCTTGCTTCAGAGTATGGTTTATGTTCAGAAATCATATTTTTTACAAAAGCACGTTTTTGAGGAGTGTAATGCTTTCCACGCCCTATTTTGATGAAAATAAACATCAAATTTTGTAATGAATTTATTTTTTTATAAATAAAAACTTTTTTTTCATTTAGTTTTTAACACTTTTATTTTAATATTTAAAACAATATTAATTTTTTTAATGAAACTTTGTCATTCGGTGCTATTTTATTGACTGCACTGATTCAGAGTTTTTTTAAAATATCGATCATTAAAAGAGAACCGTCCACAATTTTTGGAAAAAGTAAAAACATTTAAGGGGTATATACTTAGTATAAAAGTATTACATATTTACTTTGAACGAATACACACATAATATTTTGTTTTAATTGGATGAATAGAGTTTTTGTCATTGGTGCTATTTTTTTGACCGGCACTGTATATATAAGGGGACCCCTGTAGGTTAGTTGGTAGCGTGCTAGCCTATGAAACAGGGGGTAGTGGGTTCGATTCCCACAAAAACCCTTGGTCGATTTCGCTACAACGAGACGACGGTCATTGTTACCAGTTCTCGTGTAGGTTAAAATTATTAAAAATGATTTGTAATTAAATTGGAAAAATAAAATAAAGAACTGATCATTGGATCAAATTATTATTATAAAAAAAATTACTGTATACAGACTAGCGTGATTTTAAAATCACTATGTGATATTCCATTAAACATAATCACGTAGTGATTTACAAAATCACCTCAAATTGTACTAGCATAAAGAAAAATCATAAAATCATCTCAACTTACCATGGTAAGTTTTTGTAGTGAACGTGGTTAGAATATAACCAGAGAGACGCTGATCATACATTAAAAATAAGGGGATAATCATACGCCCTGGTGGCCAATACTATAATTTTCATTTATTTTTGTACATCGTTGCGTATGATTATCCCTTTTTTTAATTGCTGTATCCACGGCTAAACCGACTATATTAGAGACATGTTACAAACAAATTTCTGGGATCTGTTGAATAACACTGTTCGACACCAAAAACGTATTTTAACAGGGGAGACCAAAATGTGCTAAATTAACGTTTTTTAAAAGGGTTCAAGTTGAAAAAATGCAGAAGAAAAATTGAATTTCTAAAAATTATAGACATTTCTGGTATTTCCAATACCGGTTTCAAACACCCCAGTTATAGTGCATTTACACTGGTCCTCTAAGCTAGCTTAAAGTTGATTGTGGCTCCAATCCAGTTTCAATCTATTAGATTGCCCATACAAATTTATTTTTTTCAATCTAGTAGTTTAGGCTCTAATCGGCAAACGCAATCTGGTAAAGTTAGATACAACTCTGTATTTATATTATTTGCATTTTCCAACACTGAAAAACACCGACACAAAGCCTGCCGTTTTGATGACGCCGCCAAGTATGTTTATGCCGCCGTCATTGTTATTTGTAAACGCCGTCACTGTCCTTGTTAATCATACGACGACTAATTACCGTCGCTGTTTTTTGACGCAGTCACACACATTTATTACCAACTTGTTGTTATAAAGGCCAATCTTAATCTTCTCAAATGTAAAAAATGTCAATGTAAACGGTACAGATTGCAAAGTAGATTAAAATCGCAATTTACTGGATTAGAAATCCAATGTAAACGCACTATTAGTGTCATCATCAGTAGGATTTTAAATGTCGGTTTGTCTTGTTAATGAAAACTGTTTTTTATATATGTGAATATTTATAGTTTCTACAGAATAAATTTTGACAGTTTCCAACACTACAATTCTATTTTTAGCAATCTCAACCTCACTTCATACTTTCTTTCAACTTTTTTGTCTCTTACATTATTTCGCAAGGGTTACCAACATGATATGGAATTACAGACACAAATGAAGGAATTTGCATTTTCTGTTTCGAAGACGTGCCTAATGGCGACATATTTTGTCAGTAATTTTATTTGATTTTTCTGCAAGTACAGATCGAGCACGGGCTCTAATTATATTTGTTATAAGGGTTCAAGTTGAAAAATGCAGAAGAAAAATTGAATTTCTAAAAATTATAGACATTTCTGGTATTTCCTATACCGGTTTCAAACACCCCAGTTAGTGTCATCATCAGTAGGATTTTAAATGTCGGTTTGTCTTGTTAATGAAAACTGTTTTTTATATATGTGAATATTTATAGTTTTTTTTTTAAATATTCAAACGAAAATATCTTAAAAACCTTACGTGATAGAAAAATTTTGAAGGCATATTTGGAATCAAAAGTTCAAAATCTATTAAATTCGTGTATTTTGATTCATTGGAGTGCGAATTTGTTCAACAGTGTAATTAACTAGGGGTTTTGGAATATAATTATTATCCTTAAAAAATATTTGGGCTTATCTTAATTTATTAATTAATCTTATAAACAAATTAAATATTATTAATAATTAAAATACATTCAATGTCCTTGGACATGTGTTGCAATTCGCACGCATAACTTTGAATTTTCCTTTACCACTCACTACCCTCTCAACTAATGGCTTAACCACACATTTTGCAATATTTGTATATTCATCCTAGAATATTGTGATTGTCATCGAACCAAGTGTCACCAAGCTAATTTATCATTTAAATATGTATATAAAATTTGAATTCCAGGATCTACACAAACTCACACACACATACGTGAGCACAAGTGCATATTGTTTCGGTTGTTTACTTAATAACATCTCAATTTATCCCATTTGTTAGCGTTTGGCATACAAAAAATGCTAACAACAATTCCTACTACCACCCACCCCATTTTCACTCACTTAATTCTGATACAAATCTTATCGTACATCAATTGTGTTTGTCGGTTTTAATATAATATGTAGTGTATCGTTTGAAATGTTTCGGCTTTACGTTATTAAAATTTATACCACAAAAATTGACATTGAATACGAGCCAGCCGAGCCGAGCCGTCATATCATCATAAACATCATAATGCATGCTTTTAATCTATAAATGCGGGCGATATTTGTGCAACGAGTGCGTGTTAAATTTCAGTTTTGAAATGGACCAACAATTGTTGGTTTCTAGGCCGGTAAGTAAGTTGGTTGGTTGGTAGATAGAAAAAACTTTAGTTATTTAGCAAGTGCAAATGTTGAAACAGCATGTTGTTGTTAGTTTAGGTATGTTGTTGCTTGTTTGGATGATGATGGTGAATGGTGGTTGTTAGAAGTAGTGATATTGCTAATGCTGGAATGGCATACTTTTTGGATGGTGTGGCATGGTGGTTCGTTATAAAACTTGTACGCAATTGTATGTATATTGAATTTATAGTTTATGCGATTATTTTTATACATTAGTTTCGGCGTCAGTTGGTCTTGTTCCCGTTCCTTGTTGTTTTTTTTTGTTTGTGTAATATGTTTTTGTGACAAGTTTAGTTAATGCGAATATGCAGCTATCTAAAACTAATTTCTGATGTTAGTCAAATTTTATACAAAAATACAACTGTTGTGTAATGGACAACGAAACTTATGTCCTGGCTGATTTTTTACAGCTCCCTGGTCAAGAATTTTATGTTTCCGATTGATGAAAAAGCAAACGAAATTCTCCAAAAAATTTCAAGTATGGCAAGTCATATGTAGCTGCGGCCAAAGAAGCCAGTAATTTATGACATCTGGCTCTATAAACAGCGGAATTTATATCAAGGAGTGTTTGCAGAGGAGACTTCTTCCATTCTTGACCCGATTTAGCATCTTGTCACTACAGCAAGAAAGCGGTGGAGTGGTATAATGAGTGTATATAGTGGTGGAGTGGTATAATGATAATAATGTGGTTTTTGTACCAAGAGAGTCAAATCCACCAAACTACCCGGAGCTCAGGGCAGAAAAGATATTGGGCTCTTGTTAAATGAGAAGTAAAGGGGACAAAATAGGTCTCCCAGGACATGCAAGATTTCAAACGAAGATGGACCTTGATGGAGGGGTTTCCTGAAAAAGTGGAAAACTTTGTTTATTTTAACATTTATGTGTGTTAACATTTTTATGATCTCACTCCTTATAAAACAGAATTTTGAAAATTTAAGTAAAAAATGTAAAAAATTTCTTAAAATTTTGTAAAATTTAACCAAAACAAGTGAGTGTGTAATATTCGGCTGTGCCAAATCTTTTATACCCTCCAAAATGTAAAAAAAAAAATCCGGGGGCGTTTTTTTTTGGGGGGGGGTCGCTTCGGCGATCCTGCAGGCACCGATATTGCACATATGTTTCCAGTAATGATCGTTTGTTTGTAAGAAATTCATTTACGTTAGAGTTGTATCGCTCATGAACTATTTACTTCGCTTATCGATTGACCTACCTCTTTTTTGTCTGGTCTTTTCGTTCAATTCAATCAATTGTTCATGAAATAATTTTGTCTTTTTAGTTTGATCATTCTATTATTTTGCTCGTTTTGTCATTAGCGATAGTTTTTTTTCACTTATTACCCGCTTTCTCAACATTGATGTTTTTACAACTAATTCTGTAATTTAGTACCAAATGCAAACTATTAAACGAAAACAAAAAATGAACTATTGAACTATATGAACGAACTAGGTATCTTATCCCAAATTATCGAAAATTAGCTCTCACTCAATTGAACGATGATGCACAAGTCTAATTTATGTCAAAAATCTCTGCAGGAAACTTCAATATACTCAGTATTTATTTATTCTATTGTGGCCTACGCTTCCAGAAAAGAGATTTCCTCATATCAAGGAAAAATTAAATTTTCTATCGTGTTTTAGAATGATCATTAATCAGAGTGTATAGTATAATGATTAAAAATGGCACTATCATCGACCACTTAAAATGCAAAAATTTAAATAGTCCGATCCCAAAAACAGAATTAAATCACACACATTCTAATAAAAGTTACAACATTTTATAATCTTTATTAATTTGATTTCTGTTTAGCTAAAATTAGCTAAAGTAGATTATCGATTTCTTTTATTAAATACAATTTAAATTAAATAAAATTCTAACTAATGATTAAATCCAAACAAATTGTCTAACAATTGAACCCCACTGCTTTAGATAACTCTTCCATAGCCATTCATGAATTGTAAATTGGTTAAAACAACAAAACCTGTCGAACCACAAGTTGAAAAACCAACACAAAAAGTTTAAATTGATGAATATTCGCCCAACCCCATCGACTTGTACTTGTGTCAATGAAGAGAATTTTATTGTAAAAACAATTAGATTGTACTTTACGGAAAACACAACCAACACAAATCTGCAACACCTGCATTTGGTTCCTTGGGTTTTAAATACAGCCAATTCCTAAGCATACATGACAGGCACAACAAAACAACCCCCTCACCATTCTTTACAAACAATATATGATGAACTGAATGAATGAAATTATGATGATAATGATGTTGAAGAATTAAAAATAACAATACACCATAACCACCAAATTCACCACCATTCGAAGAAAAACAACGTACACAACTTAAACTCAAACCCACTGTGATTGTTAATGTAGAATCGATGTCACTAAAGGATGAACATACAAAAAATTTGTTTTATTTTCCTCTTAAAAGATTTCCATTGTGATTGACTATACAAGGGTGCTAAAATACGAGTAAAACTTAAATGTCTATTAACTTATTGCCTCAGCCAGCAAGTGTACTGCTAGTATTATTAATACACTCATGGAAAAATAGTTAAATAATAAAAAAAAGTAAATCTATATGTATGTATGTCCTTCTCTAGGATGAGAATGAGGATTCTACAAATATAATTTTGAGACTCTTGGGTCTTAAGCTTAACAGTTATAAGAAATCGAAATTTCAAAAACACTTTTTCAAAATATACTTTTTTGGGGTTTCCTAAATTTAACATTTCAATTTAATAAAATTATTATTTTAGGAAATCAAAAAAGTACCAAAGTATCACCGGGGCCGAATGGTGCTGAAACAGTGTTCTACGACGTTAGCACCTCCACTGGCCAACCTTTTTATCTCGTCTTACCGTGCGGGAGTCTTTCCCTCATGTTTGAAGGATGCCAATGTGCAGCCAATCCCTAAAAAGGGAGTGGCTAATAACCCTGATAACTACCGCCCAATCGCAATATGCTCAGCGGTCTCGAAGGTGATAGAGAGCATGGTAAATTGCCATCTTGTAAGGTATCTTAAGGCTAACTTACTTTTAAACGATCGACAGTATGGTTTTCGTAGAACTCGTTCTGTTGGGGATCTGATGGCGTTTCTTTCGGAACGTTGGAGTCGTTCGATCCACCGTTTTGGTGAAAGTAAGGTGGTTGTGGCACGGTACCGCAAGGTTCTGTTCTTTCTCCGACCCTTTTTCTTATTTTCTTAACGACCTTCTAAGTCAAACTTCAAACCCTATCTACTTTTTTGCAGATGACAGCAACATTTGTCATTCATTTTCCTTTGATCGTAGGCCAAGCCTTGTTCAGGTTGAGGAACAAAGGCGGAGTAGGTATAGAAATCGGACACTGAAGTTCTGGGCATGAAAATTCAGTGCGATGTTGGAATGAATACGTTTTTCAAGTGTCGAAAGAAGCATTCAAGTGTCTCGGTTTTTTTAAACCGGTGTAGGAAGTACTTCACCTCATCCGATCTCCTATTCTATTATATATCCTATCTATTTATACCACCTACATCCGACCGAAGATGGAATACATCTCCCATATATAGGCAGGGGCTTCAAAGTCTATTTTGGAGCTTTTGGACCGTGTGCAAATGAGGGCGTTGATGCTTATCAATGACAATTGGGTATTCAACTCAACTGACTCACTGGAGCATCGTCGGAATGTGGGTTGGGTGACTCTGTTCTATCGATATTACCATGGAAAGTGTTCTACTGAGATGAGTGAACTTATCCCTAGAGCCCGAGTTTTTGTTCGCAACATTCGATTGTCTAGTAGATCACATCCATTTGTTGTCGATTGTCCAGTTTATCGCACATCGCATCCCAGCTCTTTCAATGTAGATAAATTCAAGTCAAATATCCACAAACACTACTCCCTCTTTTCTCCTCCTCACAACCTATATCAACGCAATGCACTGCATTAGTAGGGTCATCCCCTGAGTGTTGGTTCAACGTAAAAAAAAAAGATCGAAAAAGTACAAAAGTACATTTTCTTCCCTCTTAGAATCTAAACCGTTTTTGTCCGAATATTTTTTTTGCCGAAGGATACTACATTCAAAATTTCAAGTTTGTGGGACCATTATTTCAGGAAAAAAAAGTAAATTTTTTACACACTTAAAATCGGAAAGTACAAAAATTCGCATACGCATTCCTATTTGGCCGATTATTCAATGTCCTATTAATACTACCACCAGTAGGGTAACCGTCCAATTTCCAAAAGTAAGAAGACTTTCTGTCCTCTTAGAATTTGGCAGCAGCCATAAGGTTCGAGACATCCTACACTAAGTAAGTGATATCCAGTTATCTTTCTTCCTATCTCCTGATAGAGGCACTGAGATGTCACGTTCTACCTGCTCCTCAACCGACTCAGAGCCCTTCATTGTGCATTCATTATCCAATTAATTTCCAGTGACCTGCACGTAGAAGAGACCAGAATTAACTAGACTGTGTGCTGTCGGATTTGGCGAAGGGATTATGTACATTTACCGATTTTATCATTTTCGATCCGCTTGACATTACCATTTGCGTGATTTTAGCAATTGCCAGAACCTCCTGAAAATACTACACTTGTTCGGAAGTTTAATGTGGCCCTGACTTCAAGAAGTGTTCGATTCCCTTAATAATACCATTTGCGCTACTTTATAAATTGCCAGCACCTCTGCTGAAAATAACTACACTTCTTCAGATGTTTAATGTGGCCCTGACATCAATTTGTTCAGAATAAACTCCTGTTCCCGTAAATATCTCCATCTTCGATCCATCTGTTAAAATTTAGATTGCATTCTCTGTCATAATAAAGTTTTTCACCCAGTTTTCTTTAGTTGGAACTTGAATTTCGAAGGTTCTGCCGAAGTTCGCCTGGTCTGATTGTGTATTGGTCTAAGTATGACACAATACATCCAGTGGATTATATATGGCTTTAGATCCCACATTCTTCCAAAAGTCCTCTTGCAGTTGTAAAAGACACATATCGACTTTTTCATACATTCGTCTGTATTTCCCTCCGGAATGGGTCAAAGTTTACAAACTAGATGGTTGTTCCATCTAGTTTGGGAAAATCAAGGCTGTGCAATCTTAGTCTTCTTTAGTTTCGTTTGCCCGTGTTTAAAATATCTTTTGTGCTTATTTTTATCTTTGATAAGGATCGCAACGTCGTTAACGTGGGATACCACCATGATGCCCATTCCGTTAAGTGACTCGAAGATCTTATTTATTACTAGATTCCCCAAAAGGAGAATCTTGCCTCTTGTAACGACTTTCCTTGCTTCAACATTACCTATCTTCGAGTTAATAGTCCTGCTTTCCAGCATGTTACCCGTCCATAGTGTAATCTAGGAGACCGTATTGCCAAAACATACTCCTTTTGAGAAGAGTATCCTCAATTGACCCGACAACTGTTCTTTTAGGTTGGTGTGATGAGCTTACTGAAGTTGTCTCATGTAAGGATACTTCTCACATGAACATTTACCAGTCTTTTCAGTGTTTTCAATAAAAACGATGACAGATTGATAGGCCTGAAATCCTATGCGGTGTTGTAATTTATCTTTACCGCTTTTTTACTTTAAGCTAATACAGAGTGGATGTCCCCTACTAATGGAGGAGGAGGAAAGAGGGAGTAGTGTTTGTGGGAATTTAATTTGAACATTTCTAAATCGTAGCTGACTGGGAAAACTACTGCGGGGAGTTTATTTCACACACGATTAACATTGCACAGCCGACTATGAACGGATGTGCTCTACTGGATAGACGAGTACTACTAGTATGCACCCGCGTCTCAGGGAAGAGTTCACCCATCTCAACTAAACACTGTGTGTTGTTTGAACAATGACACACAGCCCACATTCCGACGATGCTCAAATACAGCCGTTGATAAGATTCGACGAACTCCTTTGCACCCGTTCCAGCTTCAGATAGACCTTGAGGCTCCTGCTCAGATATGGAGTTGTATTCCATTTTCGGTTGGATATAGGAGGAATAAAACGTGGTGAAGTAATTCTTGAACGCTTTAAAAAAACCAAGACTATTGAATGCTTCGGTTTCTGCAAACATCACATTGAATTTTCATGATAAGAATATTAAAGAGTGTCTGATTCCTCAATAACTATACCCACATGCATTCAAATAGCGTTAATTACAAAAACTGTCTGTCAGTCAACATTGGGTCTTACGACCCTATTCGCAAGACCGCACTCGAAGATCGTCGAAAGCTCATGATTAGTGTATTCAAAAAACCGGCCATTTTCAAAAACCGGTTTTCGGTTTATTCGAAAAAGCTTATTTTTGAAAAACCGGTTTCCGGTTTTGGTTTTAGCAAAAAAACCGGTTTTTTCGGTTTTTATTCTTCAGGGTAAAAATTAATTAAACTTAATTATATTTTTACAAAACAGTCATAACCCAATAAACACAAAATCGATAAGTAATAGCGAAAATAGTATCATCTGTATGACACCATTTACGTAGCACAATTTCGCTGGAAACTTCGACAGAAAGTAACAACTAAATTTTAGTTCTTTGCAATTGCGACCGGAAATCCGTAGAGATTTTATTTACAAATTTGTTTTTATTGAATTGTTTAAAGAACACAATTAATAATAAATTCAGACATCGGAATTTGAAATTCAGATTTCAACAATTTCAAAAGGAGAATTTAAAAAAATGGTTTGCCATAGAACTCCAAGGTGCCAAATTTAAAAAATATATATTGATTTCAATATTAAACGAAGAGACGGACTTCCGGAACTCGTTGATATATTGATATTTACATACCAACATATCCACAAGCTGATTATGGAAGTACCGTTAAGTTTTGTGAGTGTTTCTAAAAACTGTGTAATGTCAATTCATATTTTAACCTGGGTATTCATAAAACCTAAAATATATTTAAAGTAGGTTTATTTGACAGATATTGCAGGAATAATTGTCAAATAAACCTACAATAAGTCTGTTATAAGTATTATGAATAAGAGCCTAAATCATTATATTATAACTTTTTATAAAAACCGGTTAACCGACACAAAAAAACCGGTTTCTCGAATATTCGAAATTCAAAACTATTCGAAACCGGTCGAGTTTCTAAAAATGAAAAAACCGGTTAACCGGTTTTCGGTTTCGGTTTTGAATACTCTACTCATGATTGATTCTGTCATTCATGTTCTGCCTTATAGCTTCAACCTCGGTGGGGATTGGTCTTTGATAAAAGGAAATTAAACGACAAGTGTTGTTGTTATCTGTGAAAGAATAGATAGGATTGAAAGTAGGTAAGTAGGAAAAAGAACGGAACCTTGTGGTACCCCCGAATCAAGAGGGAATTCATTCGATGAAATTCAATCCCATGCGAGTACAAAGAAAGCTTGATATAAATCGAGAGAAATCACTATCGACACCAAATGCAATTGTCTTTGAAACGAGTGCACCGTGCCACACACGATCGAACGCCTTGGAAATATCCAGAGCAACTACTTTGTTTTCAAAAAATTGGTTGATGAAACGACTTCAACAGGTCTCCAATAGAACAACTTCTATAAAAGCCATACTGCTGATCAAAATCCTATAACTTTGCAAATTTACTAACATTTTTAGTTTGAGTGTAACATAAATATACATGCATACCATTTTTTAGACCATGAATTGTGTATGTAAGTTATTTAACCATGAGGATATTAGCTAGATAAATTTGTAAGAGTATTGCTGTTACAGATTGCTACAAACAAACAGGGTAGTTGTAGTCGTAAGTAATCAGAGTGTTGTTCTACATGCATAGAGATTTTGTTGGTGTGTGTATGTGCCTGTATAGTCATGTAAAATTCGGTGAGCCTGCACTAATAACAACATTAGAAACTTGTCTTACGATTACAAACGAGTGCTCTGCAAGTGCTAGTTTCAGTGCCAGTACTTTATGTTGCGCGCTTAGTTAAATCTTACAGCTGGCAAATTCTCAGGCGATTCTTAAAGCCTCTTGTAAAGCAACTACATACATACAGATTTAAACCATCAAAAAAAGATGTAAGGGGTCTAAAATAAAGGTTTTTTTACAAAGAGTGTAAAATCTAAAAAATATAAAAAATAGCACTAATTCAAATTGTAATAATGATGTTGTTGTTTCTTTGTTAACAAATTTCAAAATCATATAAAATGTATGTAAAATAATCATCATCATCACCATCAACAAATCAACTTTATTGATTTTGAACTAAAAACGTGAGGTCGTTTTATATTTCCACAGGTAACATCCAACTTTGGATGATGTAGTGCATCCATCAATTTGTTTATAAAAACCAAATTGATTTATTTTTTAAAAGCCAGTTCATTCAAGTGAGACATATAAAGTAGTAATATTTACATAAATTGTTGTGGATCAGTTGCAAATAAAAATGAAATTGGTAATGTTAATTTATTAAAGATGTTAAATTCAATAATAACAATAATAGTGTGTTTTTACTGCATTTCCAAAGATCTGTTTAGTTCTTTTGTATATAACATGGTGTGCAGCTTCACCGGCTGGATATGGTAGAAATAAACCGCCTGCTCCGGCTCCTAAACCTAAACCGAAACCACCACCAAAACCAGCCGGAAATGGAAATGGTCCAAACACAAACTATTTGCCTCCAAATAATGGGGGTAATGGTGGAGGTAATGGTGGTGGCAATACATATTTACCACCTGGTGGTGGAGGAGGAGGTGGTAATGGTGGTGGCGGAGGAGGGGGTGGAGGAGGAAATGGAGGAGGAGGTGGTAATGGCGGTGGTGGAGGTGGCCCTGTTATACCTATTATTAAAATGGAGTCTCAAGTTAATACTGATGGATCTTATATGGTAAGAAAATTGTTTTTTTTTCAATCACATCTAATAAAATGCCCATAAACAATACATCAAGAAATCTTTCAGCAACAAATCGATCGTTTTGTAATTTGACTATGTTTAGAGCAATAGAGTGAAATTATTTTTAAGTGTGAAAAGTCTTACAATCATAATTCAATTAAATAAATCATTTTCCAAAAGAAATTATGAAACAATTTTGGTAGCGGCTCAACTGAAACAGAAACTTAATTCACCTGTATAAAGTTGTTAAAAAAAATTATAACTATGACAAAAAATTTAATTAATGTGAAAATATGAAATATTATCAAAATATGCTGAAATATACAACTATAAATCTTTTTTTATGAGGGAGTAGTGTTTGTGGACATTTAATTTGAAATTTTCTAAATTGTAGCCGACTGGGTAGACTTCTGCCGGGAGTCTATTCCACATACAGCTAGTTCGACTGAGAAACAAATTTTCTCTGTAATGTGTTGTGTGAGACATTGGACAGATAGTACCAGATTTTAACGTGTACTCTCGCCGCATTGGCTTTAGTCCACGGTGCTCTTTTTCACACACCGCACTGTGGCCGAAATCACTGATCTAGCGGCGCTTAAGTCAAAATTAAAAAATTAAGATCGATAAATGTTTTTGCACAGTATCGTTTACCTATACTTTACAGAAAAAATTTAAGTTTTTACTTTTGTTTTGCTTTCTATATTCGCACAGCTGTAAGCTGTCAAATATACATTTTCTGCAGCAAGTGTATTAAAGGAATTTGGGGCCTAATTACTCAGTGAGTTTTTCTTGACACTTTTAAGTCAATTGTTTATACATTTTGAGCGAAAAAGTTTTAATTTAAAGTAAAAGGTATTTTTTGTCTAAAAAATAAATGTTTATAGCCTGTGTGTATCTAGTTTACTATTAGTGCATTATAGAAGTTGACATTTGTGATATAAACTATAGTTTCATGGACTGCAACTTTTGAAATTCGATCGTATTCGGTCCAATTCCTGTTTTGTTTTTTATTTTGGGTTATTTTTGTTGTGAGGTTTCAGTATGGCGTGCTAGTTCGCTCAAGTTGTTCGGTTTTTTAGGGTCCTTCTGCCTGTCCAAATAAACAGTATAAACGCGATACAGACCACAATTTTCAATCGATTTGGCTAAAATTTGAAATTTAAGATTTTTTATCAAAAGAACAAAACCTATTACATTTTTGACAAAATCGGTCCATGCTATCCCATAGCCCCCATGTTAGTTTCTCCTTCCAGTTTTACTAAAAAGCCCTAACAATGGTATTTTAACAAATATCCTCTTGAAATTCGACTGGTAAATGTTTTTTGTAGCCATAAATAATCAAACTAAATTTTAACGGAATCGGAACATTTTAACTTCTAGTCCTCATACAGACCACCCTCCCGATATTCACATAAATTTCCCAAAATACATAAAAACACTGAAATAAATAAATAAATAAATATGGTTAAAAATTAAATTCTTTATAAGTTTTATAATCACAAATATGCATTGGGCTTTATTATTTTACATTTCCGACTTAAGCGCCGCTAGATTGGATGTTTCAGCCACTGTGCACCGGTTCGAATTATTACGTCGACATTGGACAGTCGACAACGAACGGATGTGATCTGCTGGAAAGGCGAGTCGATGAAACAATGACGCACAACCCTCATTCCGACGATGCTCCAATTAGTCAAAAGAGCTGGATACCCCACTGTCAGTGATGAGCTTCAATGCACTCCTTTGCACCCGATCCAGAAGCTTCAAGATAAATCTTGAAGCACCTGCCTAGATATGGTTTTCGGTTGGATATAGGCTGTATAAGTAGTGAGGAGATCAGACAGAGTGAAGTAATTCTTGCACCGTTTTAAAATACCAAGACACTTGAATGAACATTAATAGTTTCTGATTGCTCAATAGCTATACCACCCATGGATAGAGATGACGCTGTATCCACAAGCCATCTGTGGGTCAACATAATACAACATTGGATCTTACAAGCATTATATGGTTTTATTCGCAAGACCCCCTCAAAAATGACGCAATTATTTTAGAAAAGTCTCGTGGTGTATCATAAGTGAAAGTTTTGCTCAACTCACGCTCACTTAAAATCACGTAATTGAAATGAAAATCACTCACACTCACATCACGTGACCAGCTCCCATCTCTACTCCATGCGATTTTATTCATCGGGCCTAAATTTTCTCATTCAGTTTTTTAAGTCCTAAAGATATAGGACTTTATCCTTTAAATATATCCTTTAAACATCTGACAAACTGAAATTATATACTGTCTAAAAAAGTGCGATAACAAATATCCCAAGGAACGAGATTGGCGGACTAATAATCTCTTCGAATTACATACTTATAATTCTCCATGTTAAAGAAATCGATCGATTTCAAATCGGACGTTTTTGAAATTTTAATCGCGACTATTTTGGTAAGTTTTAATTAAAAACTTATCAATGACTTTGCATCCACTTTAAATTTTGATTTTTAATGAAATCGATCGAAATTGAAATTGATCGATTTCCATCACATACCAGAATGGTATTTAAGAAACGTCACTCCGTAAAAACTAGGTCGAAATTCTCGGAATCAAAAGCAAAAAAAAAGGTCAAGATCCGGACTACAAAACGATGAGTTAGTGTTTCTGAGATAAAAAAACCAAGATTTTTTAGGAATACTTAATACATTAATAATATATTTTTTTATAGTCAATAGCTTATAGCGCCTCTGAAAAACGACAATTTTGCCCGATTTGTTTTCATATATTTAGAGCTCTAAATAAAATATGTAGCTCATTTTGATTTGAGAAACATGGAACCGCCTATATTTCGGTAAATACTGACTATTTAACAAAAAAAGTCACTCATGCAATAGTATCAGCCTCAAGCCAAGGAACATTCGCGCTAAATACTTAAAAGCTCTCCGAGCATTGCTTTTAAGCTATCTCAAAAATATCAGTAAAAATATTTTTGAAAATATTTTAATTGCTTCTGTGCAAAACCGTCGTAAAACGGTTAATCTTTTTGTTTTTAATAAAGTTACTACTACTTCTTTTGTTTTTTACGTCTTTTAAAAAATCCTTTAAGGGTTGGAGTTTGCTAGAATATTTAAAATAGCTTTTATTTAGGTTTAAATGGAAAAAAGTTTAAAATTGTAAGCGTGAACTCGTACAGCTCGGTAAAACACTAGAGATACGACAAAAAGTTTCTAGATGGGTAATAAACAAGGTGATATCGGTCAAAATATAATATTTAAAGTTATGATTTTTTTTTGACAAAAAAAAAAAACAAAAACAAGTGAAGGTGTTAAATTCGGCTGCACCGAATCTTTTATACCTTACCCTGTTGGTGCCGGGGGACACCCTTTCTCACTCTATAAATGTCAACAAATTCAATTATTACGAGTCCAAGTACAGACCGATGAATTTCATTTGACATAAAAATGTTTCATTTAGTGAACAAATCGACATAAAACATGTGTTTAAGTTCTTCTAGGGGAACTTTTTTCCCCTGGTCCGGATTTGCATATATCCGATCTTGATCAGTCCTTGACCATAGGACGTATTGGTGGCAAACTTCAAACTTTTATTAATTTTCTTTCTTTTTTTTTTGTACTTTTCTAATCTTTCCAGTATGAATACGAAACCGGCAATGGCATTAATGTGGATGAAATGGGCTATTTAAAAAATCCTGGCGTTGAAGACGAAGAAGCCCAGGTAGCTGAAGGCTCATTTTCATTCACCAGTCCAGAAGGAGAAACATTTGTAGTAACCTATATTGCAGATGAAAACGGTTTTCAACCTACAGGAGATCATTTACCGACACCACCACCAATACCACCAGAAATACAAGAAGCTTTAGATAAAATAGCGGCCGGTGGCGGTCATCCTGATGATGGTAATGGCGGCGGAGGAGGTGGTAACGGAAATGGTGGAGGCGGTAATGGAGGAGGCGGTGGCAACGGGGGTTATGTTTATTAAAAACGTCATAACTTAAAAAAAGTTACTCATGCTAAAACTGTTAACGGCTATTAAAAATAAATTTAAAAAACAGAAATTCCAAATTTAAATTAAAAACAAATAAATAAATCTTTTAATCCGTAGACCAGTTGTTTTGTTAGTAAATGTTTTTTTTCTTAGAATGTTGATTATTGTTTTAGACTTATTAGCGGTAAATAATATGGTTCTACTATTCTTTTAAATTAACTAGTTTATATTATATCTATTTATTGAATTTTTAACATATAAATACAAATTAAAAAGTTACTAAATTAACCTAACCGAGCCGGGTGACTATGACCATTGTCTCGTTGTAGAGAAACAGACCTCTGGTGGGAATCGAACCCACGACCCCAGACTCATAGGATAGTACCCTACCAACTAGCCTACTGGGCGCCTAGTTTATATAATAACACTGTACAACAATTTCAAACTTTTTCCAAAATTACGGGGAGCGACGATTGATTCTGGTAGAGGAGAAAAAAAAAGTAGAAAGTTAAATTCGACTTTGCCGAATCTATAAATACCCTCCATAATACATTTTTTAACGTGGAAAAATTAACAATTTTGATTAGAAATAATTTGTTTTGAGTAAAAAACTCTTTTTTTGTAATTAAAAAAAAAGAAAAATAACTATTTTTTTTTTGAGTGTAAAATTTGTTTTCCAGTGTAATGTTTTATTACTGTAAAAATATTTCTGAGTGAATGCGTACTTATGTACGTATGTACACAAAATAGTGTAATTTTTGTAAAAAAAAACTAATTTTTTTTGAGTGTAAAATTTTTTTGAGTGTAAAATTTTTTTCGAGTGTAATTTTTAAGTTAAACTAAACAAGTTTGGAAAGCATTGTTAAGTTATCACCAATGCTTTTAAAACTTGTATAACAAGTGGCATTTTAGATGAAAGCAATCTGAAATTCAGGGTTTTGCTTATAACTTTTGAACCATTGGACCGATTGCGCTGAAATTCAATACCAAACAGACCTGGGGAACGTCAAAGATATATGCTAAGCTTCAGTTGTCTCATTATTGTCTTTCGAAAGTTAGCGTGTTTTATCTCGTAAATTCGCGAAAACCCGAAAAACCCAGAAATTTACTCTTTTGCTCATAACTTTTGAACCACTGGACCGATTTAGCTGAATGGCAATACCAACCTGACCAGGTAAATGGCCAACACGTATGCCAAACTTCAGTAGCCTCTATAAAGTCTTTCAAAAGTTATCGTGTTTTCTACGGACGGACAGACAGACGGACGGACGGACATTGCTAGATCGACTTAAAATCGATTGAGGATAATGAATATATATACTGGTTTAAATTTCCCAGCTTTGGCGTGATTTTGCAACATATCATAACATATAAAAGCTCTAACTCCCTCGTATAACGGTATTTCTTGGCTTTATTCTAACAAATCGTAAAAAACACTCCGAAAGATGGGGAGGACGTGGATGAAATGTTCTACAAAAATGTTGCCCATAAAATTTTACTATATACGTCAAAGCACACGAAAAACCAAAAATTAACACATACACTAAAAAAGAGTCATGTTCAAGATTGCGCATTAAACAAATTACAAAAACAATTAACCCTTAGTGGGCAATCTGGATTTGACTGATTGTTGGTGTTTCTGTTAAGTTTGGGTCTTTGGTGTGTTCTGACGTATATTGTAGAATTTTGTGGCCAACATTTTTGTAGAACATTTCATCCCCGCCCCATCCCATTTTAGGTGTGTTTTCTACGATTTGTTTGAATAGAGATAAAAATTACCGTTATGTGGAGGAGTTATAGGGTTAATATTTCGACAAAAATATTTCCATAATATTCTCTACAAAGTTGCTGAACATACCTTTAACATCAGATGTAAATAACTCATAGTTTTATAGTCAAATTCAACATTGCCAATTAAAAAAAAACACAAAATAAATTAACCCTTAAGGGGCAACCTTGAATTTGACTGGGTTTTGGTGTTTGTGTTAAGTTTTGGTCTTTGGTGTGTTCTGATATATATAGTAAAATCTTATGGCCAACATTTTTATAGAACATTTCATCCCCGTCCTCCCCCGATTTCGGAGTGGTTTTTTACTATTTGTCAGAATAGAACCAAAAAATACCGTTACGAGAGCCAGTTAGATGGTTAATATGTTCCACAAAAATATTTGCCATAATATTTTATACAAAGTTCTTGAACTCACCTTACACCTCAGATGTTAAGAAAACATAGTTTTATATACCGATATGTTGAAGAACAGGCCAAAGCTGGGAAAATTTTACCGTCTCTAAAATGAAAATCCGATCTGATCTTGCAAAACGCCGACACACGTATATTATTTTTTTGGTCTCCTCTATCAGAATCAATCGTCGAAACCCCGTAGTTTTTTTAAGTGTTGTACTGTGTAATTATTTTATTATTCTGTGGTTCATAAATTATCTTCTTACACTCAGAAAATTATGTAAGTTACCACATGTTAGTTGTTTGTATATTTTACAGTAGTTAGTTGTTTTCAACTACAAAGTCAGTTGTTTTTGTGTGAAAAATATCAAACAACTATTTCTGTTAGTTATTTTAAGTAGTTTTTTTGAACAACTAACAAAAAAGTACTGTGCTGTAGTAACAGTTATTTAAAGTAGTTAATTTTATTTTTTTATCTCTGAAAAATTTATTTATGTATTCTTCCAAAAAAAAAAAAAATAAATTTTCGTTTTTTTTTTATTTTTCTTAACTTTAAAAAAAAAAAAAAACTTGGAAGAAACTTGGTCTTCAATTTTTTTTCTGAAAAATTTTTTGAAAAAAAAAAAATTATATATTGATTATTTTATTTTTACTACATTTTAGTTGTTTTGACTACAAATGTTAGTAATTTTTACTACACAAGTCAGTTGTTTTTTGTCAGTTAAAATAACTGACATTGATAGTTGATTTAACTGAAAAAGTAGTTGACTCCAAAACAACTTACAAAGTAGTTATTTTAACTGACATTTTCAGTTGATTTTACTAACATAATTTTTTGAGTGTAGTCAAAATTTAATCAAATGTATGCCCTTTGCGGATGTCCAGCCATCACAACACTATACACCCAAAAATTAAATAATTTGATGCTACACTAAAAAAAAAAACTAGAAAATTCTCGTAATCCCATTTTACCAATATTTGACAGTTTTCCTTGTTTTTTAACAAATAATTTTCGATCGAAATATAATTTTTTTTTGTAATTTTACAGATTTTCTTGTAATTTTACAAATTTCCAAGATTTTTTACAAAAAAAAAAATCTAGTAAATTTACGAAAATTCCTTGAATGTTTTATTTTGGCAAAAAAGTTGTAAATTTACAATTTTATTGGTAAAAATCTTGTGAAGTTAAAAAAAAAAGTCGTAATTTTCACTAGGAATTCTCGTAAAATAGGAGGTAGCAAAAAATCTAGTAAAGTTACGAAACCTCCTTGTAAGTTTTATTTATTGTAAATTTACAATTTTATTAATAAAAAGCTTGTAGAATTATTGTAAAATAACAAGAAATTCTTGTCAAATAGGAGGTAGCAAAAAAAAGTTACAAGTTTTTTTTTTTTTTAGTGTATTATCTAGAATACATTCATAAAATTTTAATGATTGTATTTTTCTGCCTGGGTATTCATCTATTTTCGTGTTATATTTCATAAGACTCTACAGAAGAAGTCCCATAAATTATGACGTCATTATTATTAAAAAAAAAAAAATCTTTTAGATTTGTTTTGTTTAACCAAATTAGTTGTTTGTTATTTAATTTCTCCACAGAAATATTGCTATTTTTTGCGATGAAACAAGCCCATCCATATGTATAATGTTATTAAGAATTAAAAAAAAAAGAATATCTAGAAGAACTAGACACATCATCTCCAGTTTAGTTAATTGTATTAAAATCAGTTGGATTTTGAAAACGCTACAGAACGTACTAATATCTTAAAATAAGCGGGAATTTTATATTTTGTTAAAGAAATAGAAAGATTAAGAATATACAAAATGAAATATTTAATTGTGCGTAAATATTATTAGATTTATTTTTTATTATTTAATTTTATTCAATCATTAAAAAAATTTTATTCTTCGAGCTGCGAATTGAACTTTGACAAATGTTTTATAAATATCCAGAAAGTGAGCTAATACGAAAGTGAATATATAAAGAAACCAAACTTATAATAAGTTTCATAGTTTGAAATTGAGATTTTAATAGTTCTAAACAAGGTTGGGTACCAACACTATATCAATATCAGTTTTGAATTATTTTTCTGCAAAACTTAATCGATATTTTGGCAGCACAACTTCTTTAAGTAGCATACCATAGCTAAAAGAGCACTTTTAATGATGCAGTAAAAGTATGGGAACAAATTTTGAAAAAATGCTTCAACTGGCGCCGACACATGATTTTTCTGCATCTTAGTAGCGCCTTGTCAGTGCAACTTTGACATCGCACACAGAAATCATGCATGAATTCAGGTGATTTGAATTCTCTTTTTGACTCGTGATTCCTTTCCAAAAAAAAAATTTCTGCTGGGTTAAGTTTGAAACGGTTCATTTCGAAATGGATTTTTTTTCACATTAAACCAACACTCATGGGACACCCTTACTAATGCTGTACATTTTGTTGATATCAGGAAAATAAATTATAAGGAGGAGAAAAGTTAAAATAGTGTTAGCGGCTTAAATGGGACTAATTATTTATAGGGACCGATTAATTGAAGGTTTAATTACCATTTACTTGATGCCAATGGTAATGACATTTTTTTCATTACCATTTGTTTTAATTGAAGCATTTTAATTGCTATTATAAACTAAAAAAAATATTTGTTATTGATCCATGATCGATTCTAAGACATTCTATGAATGTCCATCCGTCCGTGTATAACACGATGCAGTCCAAAATAAAAAAGCTGCACTTAGAAAATTTTTGCTGTTACTACATGACGGTCATTTGTGTAGTGAGTAATTGTTGTTTTCAACTACTACTACAGTTGTTTTTGTATGAAAAATCGCAAAAAAAAAAATTTTTGTAATAGTTAAAAAAAAACAAGTAAGAAAGTTATAGTCGGTCAAGACCGACCATATAATACCCTATACCAGTGTTTTCCGAAAAATGGGTCCCAAGTCCAAACATGGACCGATTGGATCTATCTCTTGTTAGATCTTAAATTAGTGTAAAAAACACACACAGACAAAATTTTAGTGGAATTGGCTTATTTTTGTTTCCAATAGACTGATTTAACTTAATATCGGTCGAAATTTTTATAAAGGGGACCAAGTCCAAAAATGATCTGAATATATTCAGATAAAAGTAAACTACCAAAGTACACCTTAGGCACATAAAAACAAAATTTTAATCAAATATTTAAAATTTTATTGAATTTTGAGAGATTTATGTGAATATCGGGAGGGTGGTTTGTATGGGGACTACAAGAGGAACTGGTCCGATTCCTTTGAAATTTAGAATGACAATTTGTGAATACAAAAAACGATTACCTACCAAATTTCGAAAAGATTCCTGTTATAATACGCTAATAAGAGTCACTTGAGTCAAATTAAAGGGGACGTTTGTATGGGGGCTAGGTCTAAACATGGACCGATTTTTCCCAATTTCAATTGGCTTCGTCCTTAGGGCAAAAGAAGCTTAAGTTTTAAACGACCTGTATCGTGTTTAAAACGTTTACATGGACGGACGGACATCGCTAAATCGACTCAAAAAGTTATTCTGAGTCGATCGGTATACTTAAAGGTGGACCAATATTTCTAGGACCAATATTTCGAGTAGTTACAAACATCAGCACAAACTCATTATACCCTGTACCACAGAGTGGTGTTGGGTATAAAAATACAAAAATTACTACATTGTGGTAACAGTTGTTTTATGTACTTGTTTTTAGTCTATAAAAAAACATATAATTTTCTAGAAATTTTTAGAAAAACGGATGTTTTGAACGAGTTGAAAGTGTTAGATGCAGCATAAATTATTACCAAACAATTTTAACCGTTTTTGACGTTTAGAAGTTTTTTCTGTTAATAAAAAGTTCTGACAATTTGAGTTACATTAAAAACAACTGTAATTTGAAGTTGTTTTTACCGTTTTTTGTAGTTGTTAATTAATAGTTAAAAACAACAAAAATTTATGGATGATTTTACTGCAATATGTACACTCAAAACAAATTATCTGTCCAATCAGCAGAAAAATCTGCTGAAAATACACCAATTTTGAGCCATATGAGAAATCTGCTGATTTTAGCAGACACGGTTTGCTAAATATCTGTCATAAGAGGTGAATAAATATAACAAGAAAAAAAAAAAACATACGCCGCCAGCCAGCATCGAACTCGCCACCTTCCGATTTGAAAGAACACTTCTTAACCACTACGCTACGGAAGCTTATACTTTTATCTGGCGTTTTAGTTATTAAACATGTGTGTTGTTCGACAGCAGAGAAATCTGATTTTAGCAGAAATATCTGCTGATTTTAGCAGAAAAAAATCTGCTGATTTTAGCAGAACAATCTGCTGATTTGAGCAGAATAATCTGCTGATTTCAGCAGAACAATCTGCTGATTTCAGCAGAGCAATCTGCTGATTTCAGCAGAACAATCTGTCCTGCTTTTTTTTTATATAAAAAAATTTCTTGAAAAAATAATGAAATTCAGCAAACAAAATCAGTATAAACATAGTAAAATGTCTGTTATTTTTTTAAACTGAATGACAGAGATTTTAGTAAAAATATCCTTCTCAGCAGAACAATCTGCTAAAAGATTGCTAATTTAAATTGGAAGTCGTTTTACAGTTTTTTTGACAGAGTTTTTCTTTTGAGTGTAGTAGACGCTTAAACAACAACTGAAGATGTTTTAATTGTCTTTTGTAGTGGAATCTACCGTCATAACTTTTTGAGTGCAGACTCCTGAAATTTGGTACAGTTCTGTCTGATGATTGTCAGCAGGTTAAGTTCGGAAATGGGAAAACTAACTTAATCTGCTGTTTTTGTTGAACAAATGACACATTTTTATATCAGAAGAAGGTCAAAGTACTGCGCTTGGACCCAGGGGATTACACTATGCCATTCACATGCAAAATTTTCGTTCGTGTGTATCGTTCGCCTTCTGTAAACTGGCACTTAGGGTTGCCAGTTTACAGTTCAAAGTTTCCCGCGTCCTGCGCGGGATTACGCATTTTTTAAGCGTCAGAAAATAAGGCGTATAAATTTTTTGATTTCAGCAATCAGCAGAAAAATCTACTGCTTCATTAAAAAATTGTTGTTGATGCAGAAGTGAATATAAGTTTCCGTAGTGCTATAACACAGCTCAACAAGAAAATGCGTATTGGATTCTGATTAGTGATTTAGATAGTGTCTGTTGCGCTGATTCCAAATCCGGAGCCCAAATTTGTCTGTCACGTCAGGATTTTGAGTAATTCGTGGTTAAAGTGCCGAAAAAGGACATTTTGACCCTTTTTAAAAGCTTATAAAATAAAATCCTGACATGCAAATGACTTGGTATCAAGCTCATTCGAAAGCCTGTAATTTTCTCTTAAAGATTAGATAAAATGTTCCAAAAATGTAATTTCGAAAATGGTAAAAAAAATCATTAGCAAAAAACCTTCCATTTTTTCAATATTTAGTTTATTTACACAGTGTTTCTTAACAAATTTCCATACAAATTCATACTTAAATTTTAGATTTAAAGCACTTGTGGCTAATGATTTTTTTACCACTTTAGAAAATTAAATTCCAAGAAGATTTGATCTTGTCTGAAAGAGAAAATTACACACTTTCGAATGAGCTTGATACCAAGTCATTTGCATGTCAAGATCTTATTTTATAGGCGTTCAAAAATGGTCAAAATGGGCATTTTTTGACACTTTAACCGCGATTTTCTCAAAATTGTGACGTGATAGAAAAATTTGAGTGACCGTTTTGGAATCGGGGCACCAAACCCTATCAACTTTTATTGGTTTCATCCAAAACGCAGCGACAAACCTCAAATTTGTAGAGCGGTGTAATGCTTAAGATAGAGGAATATAGTTCACTATTTTCGTACATATACTCAAAATACAGTATTTTGAGAATTTTAAATACTACCTTTGTCCAATCAGCAGAAAAATCTGTTTTAAATACCCCCATTTTGAGCCATATGAAAAAAAACTGCCAAGGCAGCAGAAAAAAAAATCTGCTGATTTTTCCAGAAAAATCTGCTGACTTGCAGAAAAAATCTGCTGATATCAGATAAACAATTTAAACATCTGAAATGTATTTTATTTATGTTAAGAAGACTTAAAAAGATTTAAGAAATATTTTTTTTTCTAAAACTTAAAATAAAATAAAAAAAGTAATTGAAATTTTGTTTAAGAAAATTTTCAAAGTTTGTTTTTGAAGTGTTATTTTTTCTGATTTTCGATAAAGTTTTTTAATGTTGATTTCTTTTTTCAAATTAAATATTTGAAAAAAAAATCTAAGAAAATTTTCTTGTAAAATTAGCAAAATAATCAGCTGATTTCTTTTATTTTCATAAACTAAATGACAGAGACTTTAGTAAAAACATCCATTTGAGCAGAAAAGTCTGCTAAAAGTGTGCTTATTCAAATTGGGAGTTGTTTAACAGATTTGTCGACAGAGTTTTTTGTCTACATGTAGAGTCAAAAGGGAAATACTATATTGGGAAAAGGTAAAATGGACGATATTATGCATTACTTTTGTGCCGCCAAAATTTTTGTTGTCCCGCTTTTCGAAAATAAATTTCTGGCAACCCTTTTGGCACTAAAAATTTTACACTCTAACTTGTGTTTTATAATTTTAAATTTCTTTTGAAAATGTCCAAATTTCCAAGGTAATTAGTGTTTTTGTTATAAGGATTCAAGTTGAAAAAATGCAGAAGAAAAATCGAATTTCTAAAAATTATAGACATTTCTAAATCAGAAACCGGTATGGGAATATCAGAAATTCTGATATTCCCGTACCGGTTTCAAACACTCCAGTTAGTGTTATCATCAGTAGGATTTTAAATTTGAATTTAAAATGTTATTGGTAAAAAGCTTTACTAGGAATTCTTGTAAAATACGCGGTAGCAAAAATAAAAATCACAATTTGTTCTTGTCATATTAGAAGGATTTTATTGAGTGTAGAATGGAGAGGATAAAGAAAATTTTGATGCGCTGAACACAAATATCAAAAAATAAAGAGTGGTAAGACGGTTTTCGAGATATTAAGAAATGCCTCAGAAAATCTAAAATTTTTTTCTTGATCCTAGAGTTTCAGTTTTAAATCGGTTTTGGTTTTCAGATTGTCGTTCTCAAAGGCATTAAAACACAAAATAGAAGTAATTTTTAATAGGGATAACGCAATTTTTCTCTTTGTGCACTAATTAAAAACATTTATCAGAGTTCAATTTGTATAAAGTTAAATTTAAAGTTTTTAATTCATATCATATTTTTATAGTTTACAATTGCAATTTGCATGATGGTTAGTGTAATTCAAATGGCTGCAGTTGTCGAAGAAAATGGTGATACTTCGCTACATTTTGAGTAAGAAGAAAAACAAAAAATGAATTTAAATAAATTTTTTAATATTTAATATTTCATACAATTTCAGTTTTAAAACAGAAAATGGCCAACAACGTGTAGAGGATATTAAATACAATAATAAACCAACACCGGCCGAAGATGGCGATAGTTCGGAAGAAGTTACCAAGAAACCTGTTGAATTTCGCGGTGGTTACAGTTTCATTTCTGCCGATGGTTATGAGTACACTGTTAAATATAAGGCCAACAAAAATGGTTTCCAACCATATGTTACGGCTCATAAATTGAAAACAACAACTGCTACATAAATTGCGATACAAGTTTAGTTGTTAAGGATTTCCGTGTTTAGTTTTCATAACAAAAAAAAAAAAAAATAAAGTTTTAAAAAATTGTGATAATTTTCTAACAAAATCAATTAGTTTTGGTTTAATTATTTTACTAATTGTGACTGGTTCTCACAATTAAGATATAAAAACATACTAATTTATTTATCTTTTACAAAAGAATTTTAAATTTAAACTGACCAAAAAGTGATATAAGTACACTTAACATACACTAAAAATATTTTGTAAGTAAATTCAACTAAAAAAACGTTTAAAACAATCGTTTTTCCTTTTAAAAAACGGACTACTTATATTTCATTTGAAACAACATACTTTTTCAGTTATTTTTAAACGTTAATAAATGACTAGACATTCCGTAAAAACAAACGATATTTCAGTTAATTTAACTGTTTACAATTTTTCATTTTGTGGAGTAAAAATTAAATTTTTTGAATAACAAACTACAAAAACCGTTCTTCTGTAAAATTATACGGTATAATCAGTCACAAATAATTTAACTGATAAAAATATTTTTCCGTAACTTTTGTAGTTTATTGTTTTAACAACTGTATAATTCATTCAATATTTTATTTTCTTTGAAAAACAAACGATAAAACGTTTAAAACAACTTTAACTAAAAACTTTTTGAATAACCGAAAAAAAGTTACTGTAAAACTTTTCTGGGTGTAACATCTTCAATCTGAAGAAACATGAGAGATTTCAGATGATCTAATATTTGCTGACGACTGGCATTAGAATTTTATCAGAGAAGATCAAACTCTAATACGCGCCAAAGGTGTCAGTTCCCTAAGGCTTACTAACTTGCAAAATATCACTTCGATCGTACACAAATAAAAAAAAATTATTTAAGTAAATTTTTAATACTATTGAGTAAAAAATTATTAAATTTTACACTAGTAAAAAATTTGAGTAAATTTTTAGTTGACACAATTAAAACTTTTCTTAAAATTTTTCGATTTTTTCAAGTAACTTTTTAGTTGTGTCAAGTAAAAATTTACTCAAAATATATAAATTTATTTTTTTTTTAAGTTTAACAAAGTTTCACATTTATTTTTCATAAAAAAAATTTAATTTCAAACTTTTCCAAATATATTTATGTCTTAAAGACATTGAAAAATGTCATAAAGATGATTTCAAACTTTCATATATGTACATTAGGGTGGGGCGATTTGAACATCTTAATGGGCGCTTCGCGTTTCTGATTTTTGGGATTGTACTGAGCAAAAAAGTCCACTAGACCATACGTCTACGGTGAAAATCGAGCTTCCAATTTTTGACTTGCATTTTTTTCTCAGACTTTATTTTTTTTGGAAATTTGCAAATTTTATTTTTTTTGGAAATTTGCAAATTTTCTTAGGCTCATATTTCGAAAACTATTTGAAATTTTGACTTATTTCAAAAGTAGAGAGTTCTTAACTATTGTCTTGGCTAAAATTTTTGCCTTAGATCGAAAATCTCAATGGTTTGGCTGTTATAGGCCAAAATATCCAAAAAAAAACGTGACAAAAAGTGGTGAATTTTCTACATTTTCGACTTTTTGACCATGACAACGAAGTTTTTTCTAAGTTATATGTTCAGAGAAATTATAGAGATAATAGCTACAACTTTACTTTTGAAAATAAGTCAAAATTTCAAATAGTTTACGAAAAATGAGCCCAAGAAAAATTGCAAGTTTCCAAAAAAATAAAGTCTGAGAAAAAACTGCAAGTCAAAAATTGGAAGCTCGGTTTTCACCATAGACGTATGGTCTAGTGGAGTTTTTTGCTCAGTACAATCCCAAGAATCAGAAACGCGAAGCGCCCATTAAGATTTTTTTCCTTCCATACTAATCGCCCCACCCTAATGTACATATACAAAAAACTGTAAACTAAATGAGAATTTAAAACGCCAAGAGAATAAAAACCAATAAAAAAACAAGTAAGAAAGTTATAGTCGGTCAAGACCGACCATATGATACCCTACACCAGTGTTTTCCGGAAAATGGGTCTGAAGTCCAAACATGGACCGATTGGATTTATCTTTTGTTAGATCTTTATTTAGTGTAGAAAACACACACAGATCAAATTTTAGTGGAATTGGTTTATTTTTTAACTGAGTATCGGTCGAAATTTTGATATGGGGGACTAAGTCCAAATATGGTTCAATTATATTCCAATTTGATTTGGTTAATAAAGTTCACCTTTAACACCTAAAAATAAAATTTTTATCAAATATTGCCATTGTTAGGAATTTGAGGGAGTTATGTAAATATCGGGAGGGTGGTTTGTATGGGGACTACCAGAAGGACTGACCCGATTCCTTTGAAATTTGGAATGATGATTCATGCATACAAAATTTGATTACCTGTAAAACTTCAAAGTGATATCTATTAAAATGCAGTTGTTAGAGTCAATTAAGTCTAATCCAAAGGGGGCGTTTGTATGGGGGCAAGGTTTTTTTTTCAATTTCAATAGGCTTCGTCCTTGGGAAAAAAGATGCTTAAGTTTCAAATTTCAAGTCAATTGGTTGAAAATTGCAACCTGTATCGTGCTTAAACCGATAGATGGACAGACGGACGGACAGATGGACGGACGGACATCGCTAAATCGACTCAAAAAGTGATTCGATCGGTATACTTGAAGGTAGGTCTAGGACCAATATTTCGGGTAGTTACAAACATCAGCACAAACTCATTATACCCTGTACCACAGAGTGGTGTAGGGTATAAATATTTAAATTGTAAGAAATAAAATTTTTGAGCTCGAGGTCATACACTTAAAATGTCTTCAATCGAATTAGATGGCTAATTTTTTTCTAAAATATATTAACCCTCTATCTTCAAGCTTTTTGGAACTTGATAACAGAAGGTACGAAAACTGTTAGACGAGGAATATACGATAATGTTAAATTAACATTGTTGGTTTGACAAATAATGCTAACTTTTTATTTCGAAAAAGTGCTTAATAAATTTTGAAAAAATGTATCAATTTATAATTATTATGGTAATATTATTTAAGAAATACTTTTAAAAGTGTTTAAAACAAATTCTCAGCAAATAAAAAGTCATTGGATTTCCCGATAATCCACAAAAAAAAAAACTTTTTTTACAGCTAGATGAAAAAAAAACGCTAGCTTTATTCTGAAAATCGCCAAATGCACTTTTTCTTTTTTTATATCGAACTTAAGGGATTTTTTTTGGTTTGATCAAACGTCCAGTTCGATGGCGGACTTAGCAAAGGGAATTTAAGAGAGGGTTTAACAGAAGAAGGGAGACTTCACATATCTTTAAGTATTGATAGTCTTTGCTATCTTACGTATTTATTGATCATTTAAGTATTTTTTTTAAGAAATGGCTCAAATGTATACTAAGACTTTCGTTTAGAGGCTTAAAATATTCTACGAATATTTTCAGCATCAAATTTCAGTACACTTCAAAAAAAAAAAAACCTTGTCAAATTACAAAAAAAAGTATCGTAATTCCACTTTACCAATTTTTAACAGTTTTCCTTGTTTTTTAACAAATATTTTTCGATCAAAATTTACATTTTTTTTTTGTAATTTTACAATTTTTTTTTGTAATTTTACAAATTTTCAACCTTTTTTTACAAAAAAAATCTAGTAAATTCACGAGATTACTTGTAATTTTTATTGCACTAAAAAAGTTGTAAATTTACGATTTTATTGGTAAAAATCTTGTAAAATTACGAAAAATCTCGTAACTTTTACTAGGAATTCTCGTAAAATTGGAGGTAACAAAAAATCTAATAAAAAAAAATCTAACGAAAAATTTGTAAAATTTTGTAAAATTACAAAATTATTGGTAAGAAGCTTGTAAAATTACAAAAAATTGTTGTCAAATAGGAGGTAACGAAAAAAAAGTTACAAACTTTTTTTTGTCGTTTTACAAGTTTTTTTTTTTTGAGTTTAGGGAGTAAAAATAAAGGGGGGTCGATTTGACTACTTTGGCTTCCCTAGGACGGTTAGAGCTGTGAAACCAAATTTTTAAGAAATGACATTTTAGGTGGGAGCACAACACCCCTTAGTTTTAACACCCAACATTTCGTCTGAACCAACCTATTCCTATCACAAAGGATGCCCCTAGAGGAGTCAAATGTATGACCAATCCCAAATATGTTTTCAACCTGGAGTTATTTTTTTCATTATCAATTTTTTTTGGATTTTTTTTTCAAAATGAATTTCTTTTACCAATTTTTTTAACCAAAGTTTTTCATAAAAATTTTTTTCAATTTTTTTTTTTTCAATTAATGTTTTGTGCAACAATGTTTTTTGCATTGTGGAGGGTGTTATATATTCGACAAGACCGAATTAAAATTTTTTACTTGTATATTTTCACTTGTTCCGGTTTTATTTAATTATTTAACGACTTAATTCCTTTTGTAGTCTGTATAAAATATTCAAAACTGAAACTTTTATGGGCAAAAGACGTTAAACTTTAAGTTCAAATTAACCATATTTATTAAAAGCTTTTATTAAAGCTTGCGAATACAGAATGACAAATATGTCTAAATAAAAAAAAATATAATACTATTAAACAAAACTAAATTGAATGTCAAAAATTTGAGTGAAAATCCGTAAAATATCAGATTTTTGCGCGAAAATCTGTCATACTCTTTATAAAAATCAAACTGATTTTTCTGATTTAAAAAACTTTTTTCATGTTTGCTTTCTGTTTTATTCTGTGGGTAACAAATTTATAAAAATTAAAAAACTTATAAGATTCAGGATTTTTGTACTTTTTATAAGATTAATATTTTTTTGGAATAATTATAATCAAAAAAACTCGGAAAAGAATCATTAACAGGATTTTATAATATTTTTAAACGTACGAGTACTTTCAGATTCCTAACATAATTGGATAATAAATTATAAAACGTATTTAGTGAAACTTAAGTCATTTATTATTTCGGTGGTGCTTTTAATGATCCCAGCAAAAAAAGTGTGTACCATATCTAATTGCTATAATTCAAAGACACAATGACAAAGTGAGTAAACCTTAATATTATTGTGAGGGGGTAGATATATTTGTATACTAACTTTTGGCATTCCATGAGTAATGCATCAACATATTCACCCAAAAGACGCCTTAAAAAATATATATTAAAGATACTGGATTCATTCTAAGCTATTACAGCGATGCCCGTCTATCCGTCCGTCTACCTGTGGAAAGCACGATTCAGTCTAAGCCAAAAGAGCTTAAGTTTAGGAAGAATATGTGTTATGGACATTTGACTGGGTCGACCATAAAGGAGAAAAAAAAATTTAGAAAGGTAGAAAGCTGAGAAACTAACACTCATAACACGAAGATGACCTCAGAGGTCCAAACCAGATATGGGTCAAATTTAGTACTCGCTGAGGACTTTCTAACAAAATTTTTTTTATAACAATCGGACATCAAATGAAAATGCTATGAACAAATAACGATTTCGGCGGTACCAAATCGTGACCTAAAAATCTAATATTTTGGCTATGGAACTTTTTCGAGGTAAGCTTTAAAATTAAGCCCGCCCAATAGGAACTTTTTTTTCGACCCGGTCTAATGGACATATGTAGGTAAACGGGCAAAATCGGACCAAGGTTGAAGAAGTACCACTTTGAAGAACTTAAGTGCAGACGGATATGAATATGACATTTTTCGTTAATTCCTCTTTTTGTGGATGTGAAAAAAAAAAAAAAAAAATATAGATAATGATAACGAATTGGTAAATATTTGTTGCCAAGGGGAAGTTGAAGTACTCTGCTTAGAAGTGCAAGCTGATTTTTTTGCTGGGAAATTATAACAAAACAATTGACATTTTAGTATGCACAACATAAGTCTAAAGTAGAAACCGGCTTTTATATTGTAACAAATAAATAATTTATTAATGCTAAAATGGTTGATTGTGTTAGAAAAACTATTTAATGATTACGAATTTGTGTATGTTTATTAGGGCGACATTTGTTAAGGATTTCTTTACAATAGCGCTGTTTTCGCATAACCGTATATTGTTGTGTGTCAAAATTTATTAAGGGGGGTTTAAAAAAAAAAAAACAGCCTTCATGTGACTTTTTTAAATAGCTATAAAAAAGTAAATAGGCAAGATTTTTTAATTCTGGTTTTTGTTTTATTTAAAAGATAAATAATTATAAATTTTCTGAAATTTTATTACACAAAATTTGGTGAACTGAGGTAAATTAAAGAAAAACTGTCCATTTTTGCAAAAATCCAAATTTTTAGGCTTAAAGTGGAGACAGAAGATAAACTCTGCTCGGAGTGATATTTTGCATGTGAATTGCCCTTAGGGGACCGACACTTTTGGTGGGTATTAGAATTTTATCAGAGAGAAAAGCCCAAAAACGAGCCACCCTAGGGGACACAAATTTTCAACATCAAGCAGAAAAGAGACATGACGGAGGAGCAACATAATGGAGGAGCAACATAGTATGATTGATAACTTTATCATAACATGATTGTAGTGATCATATTATGATCTTCGATGATAATTTTTTTGTCATTTTATAATTGTTGATGATTACACCGTCCGACAAAAATCAAAAAAGTCGTTGAACACAAACTGGATAATATACGTTTGAAACTAGAGACTAAATGTAGTAAAATTGCATTTACAGTTTTTCATTTCGTGATCCTGTTTCCTTTTAAAAGGACTTTAAAGTTTTAGAGGATTAAATTTTATAAAATATTTTTTTAATATTCGTACTTGTCCTAGGATGCCACTATTGATAGCAAACGAAAGAGGAGGATCTCCCCTAATTTTTCTATTATTTTTACATATCAGGAAAAAGGAGGTAAGTTACATCTATTCAAAAATGTGTTCTTCAATATCATTCAAAATCTTCAACAAAATATTTTTATAAAGTTTCAAATGACTTTATTCACAACCTTTTATACTGATATGGAAAAATGGAAAAATTTGGGAAGATCCTTATCTTTAATCTGCCGTCAGATTAAAGAGATTTTAAAAGGAAACAGGATCACGAAATGAAAAACTGTAAATGCAGTTTTACTCCATTTGATCTCTGCTTTCAGACGTATATCATCCGGTCCATGTCTAATATTGGCGGTCGGACGGTGTTATAGTATGCTTGTCACCAGTGGCGTATACAGGGGGCCCCCCGAAATGATTTTACAAATTTCAGGATTTGGTATCAAATAACAAGTACAATATTAAAAAACTTCTTAAGAAAATTCGAAAAACAAGAATCCAAAATTTTTGGAAGAAAAATGTTTTGAAAGTGAAAATTGTTTAAATAATCTCAAAATCTGAGAATTTTTTCTTAGAATTTCAAACTTTTTAACTTAAGATTCTAATGAAAAAATATCTTAGAACCTGAACACAAAAAATGGACCTAATTAAAAAGTAAATTGTAGTCAAATATTAAAATGCGTCTTTGTCTTTTAGAAAAATGTGTCAGAACGAGCCTATTTCATAAAAAATGTCTCAGAATCTAAAATTTTCTATAAGAAAAATGTCTGAGAATCTAAGACTTTTTCTATAAGAATAATGTCTTAAGATATTAGCCTTTTTCTCAGAATCTAAGACTTTTTCTAATGGAAAAATGTCTCAGAATCTGAGACTTTTTCTATAAAAAATTCTTTTCTATATAAAAAATGTTTCAGAATCTGAGAACTTTCCATAGGAATAATGTCTCTGAATCTGAAAATTGTCTCAAAATCTGAGATTTTTTTTACAAAAAAATTCTTAGAATCTGAGGCTGTTATTTATGAAAAATGTTTTAGAATCTGTGAACTTTCTATAGGAATAATGTCTCTGAACCTGAGAATTTTTTCTACAATCTAGAAAAAATTTCACAGAATCTTATACTTTTTTTACGAAAAATGTCTCAGAATCAACGAATTTTTCTTAAGGAAAATTATCTAAAAATCTAAGATTTTGTGTATAAGAAAAATGTCTCACAATCAGAGACACAAGCTGTGACTTTTTGTATAGAAAAATGCTCCAAATCTGAGACTTTTTTATTGTAAAAATATATTTTTCTATAAGAATAATGTCTCAGAATCTGAGTATTTTTCTATGGGAAAAATATTTCAGAATCTGAGACTTTTTCTTTAGGAAAATGTCTCAGAATCTGAGGCTTTTTCTTTATGAAAAATGTTTCAGAATTTGCCAATTTCCTATAGGCAAAATGTCTCAGAATCTGTGACTTGTTTAAGCATCTGAGACTTTTTCGATAGGAAAAATGTCTCAGAATCTAAGAAATTTTCTGTAGAAAAAATGTCTGAGAAACTGAGACATTTTCTATAGGAAAAATGTCAAAGAATCTGAGACTTTTTCTATAGGAAAAATGTCGAAGAATCTGAGACGTTTTCTTTAAGAATCTGAGACTTTCTGTAGAAAAAATGTCTCAGAATTAGAAAATTTTTCTATAGGAAAAATGTCTAAAAATCTTAGAGTTTTCTCCGAGTTTTTCTTTAATAAAAATATTTTAGAATCTATGACATTTTTATACTGTTTTCTTTTTAAAAAGGTCTCAGAATGTGAATTATTTTTCTTATATGTTTCAGAATCTCAGATTCTGGGAAAATGTCTTACAATCTTAGTCTTTTCTTTTGGAAAAGTATTTTATGAATATGTTTATAGAATCATTTTCCAAAGTAACTTTTCCCGGGAAACGTTTTCCTTTGAAATATGATTTAGAGTCTTTGACTTTTTCTATAATAAAAACTATCTTAACTGGAAATTGTCATAGAATCTTAGACTTTTCTTTGAAAAAAAATCAGATTCTGATAATCTTCTTTGTAAAAATGTACATATATAAATCAGATACAATTCACACTATAAAAAAAGGCTTGTCTCTCAAAAAATTTTAAAATACAAAAAAATTTTAATTTTTCCCCCCCAACAGTTTTAAACTTACACAAAAATTAAGAATCTGATTGTGTTACATTCAGTTTAAGGAAAAGATCAAGAAAAATTCTAAAACATGTGCTGTTATGTAAATTTTTTGTAAAAAAAAATTGGAAAAAATGTTGGGCCCCCACCGAAATAAAATCCTGGATACGCCCCTGCTTGTCACAATCATATATAGATATGCGTGATTTGGTGTGCTGCAATCATGTTTCAAACATGTTTTTTTTCTGTGTGATTAAATAACTGTAAACCGTTTGTAGTTTAAGGGCAGTTTACACGTTAACTACCCTTGACCACCCTTATCTACTATTTCCCAGTATTGGTGATACGGTTTACCGGGTTTAAATAATTTTGTATGAAAAATTATTTGAATTTGACAATTGCTATCCTCCAATACTGGGAAATAGTAGATAAGGGTAGTCAAGGGTAGTTAACGTGTAAATCAAGCTTTATTTAAAAAGTTTTACGTTTTGTCGTTTTTAAAAGAAAAAACATTTGTTCAATGTTCAGTTTTTTTAAATGACTATTTCTGTTCTTTGTTTCAAAAATAACTACATAAAAAATAAAGACTTTCATTAGCATTGAATTTTTAAAGTCATTTATTTTTGTTTTGTAAGTAAAAAAAAAGTCAAGCTCCTCTAATTTTTAATGATTTGTGTACGTTTTTTTTTTTTAATTGTTGGGATTTTTAAGGAGAAATCACTAGTTTTTACCTACTTGTGTGGGTTTTTTTCAGAGCCTACGCTTTTACTCGAGTAGCTCGAGTAATCGAGTAGCTCGTTACTCGAGCAGCTCGAGTAGCTCGTCAATTACTTGAGCAGCTCGAGTAGCTCGAGCTACTCGAGTAGCTCGAGTAGTAAAACACACATTTTTTTATATTTAAACCCCTGTAAAACAAAAACTATTATACTTAGCTATTTTCAAAATTTTTACAGTTTTGGAATGCTATGCTTCCAAAGAATATACATAATAAATATCAAATTAATAGGATTATCGTAGTGGCTTTGCTAAACTACTACTCGAAAAAGATCGGCGAGTTTTCATACAAATGTATGAAAATCCGCCCTCCTTTAAACTTTAATATCAAATTATGGAATATTTTCAAAAAAACATGTGATTATTTTTTACCAATTATGATCGCATATACGATAAGAATACTTCCTCGAAATTTCCACTCATTTCTACAAAAAATGTGGCATTGGCGATCTACTACTCGAAAAAGATCGGACGCTTTCCATACAAATTTATGAAAATCAGTAGAATTTATTTCTTTGAGTAGTAAAACACACAGTTTTTATCTTTGAGCTCCTGTAAAACAAAAACTATTATACCGATTTTTACAATTTTTACATTTTTGAAATGGTATGGTTCCAAAGAATAAACATGATAATTATCAAGTTAATAGGATTATCATAGTAGCTTTGCCACGCTACTACTCGAAAAAGATCGGCGAGTTTCTATACAAATGTATGAAAATCCGACCTCCTGTGAACTTTAATGTCAAATTGTGACAAAATTTTCAAGAAAAGATGAAATAATTTTTTACCAATTATGATCGCATATATGATAAGAATACTTCATCGAAATTTCAACTCATTTCTACCAAAAATGTGGTATTGGCGAACTACTACTCGAAAAAGATCGGCCCATTTTCATACAAATGTATGAAAGTATGCCCTCTTTTGAACTTTAATGTCAATTTGTAAAAATGTTTTCACGAAAACATAAAGTTATTTTTTTTTTTGCCAAATATGATCGCATAGATGATAAGAATACTTTCTCAAAATTTAAATTCATTTCTACAAAAAATGTGGCATTGTCGACCTACTACTCGAAAAAGATCGGCCGCTTTCCATTCATAGACTAGATAACTTCAGTAAAATTTAAACAAAAAAAATTGAAATTAATTTCGTAAACATGTTAAAGATAATTGTTTTTTTATGAAAGGAGTCATAAACAAATATTTGGAAAATCCATGGCAGTAAAATTTGCTGAGACCACGTGTTCTTTTATTAGGTTGTAAAATCTTTTTCTGTGCCTTTTTTAAAATACTGCCTATAAATATTGCACTAAAAGGTAAAATGAAAAAAAATAAAAATGTACGGTACATTATAAATGGGAAATTTTAGGTAATAAAACAATTTGGGTTAAAAAATTCGCAACAGGTAAATTATGTCAAAATTAAAATAATGATTTAAGAAGTGATATTATCATTGCAATTATAATATGTAAAAAAATAAATTTAGTGGTCTAAAAAGATTTTCACAAATGAAATTAAACTTCAAACAAGTGCTGGTTTTCAAACATTTGTATAAAAAGCGGCTTATCTGTTTCGAGTAGTAGTTCGCCAATGCCAAATTTTTGGTAGAAATGAGTTGAAATTTCGAGGAAGTATTCTTATCGTATATGCGATCATAATTGTTAAAAAATAATCACATGTTTTTTTGAAAATATTTTCATAAATTAACATTTAAATTGGAATAAGGGCAGATTTTCCTACATTATTATGGAAAGCGGCCGATCTTTTTCGAGTAGTAGTTCGCCAATGCCACATTTCTTGTAGAAATGAATTAAAATTTTGAGGAGGAATTCTCATCATATATACGATCATAATTGGCAAAAAATAATGTTATGTTTTCTTGAAAACATTTTCATAAAGTGACGTCAAAGTTAAAAAGTAGGCTGATTTTAATACAGTTGTATGGAAATGTGCCGATCTTTTTCGAGTAGTAGTTCGCCAATGACACATTTTTGGTAAAAATGAGTTGAAATTTTAAGGAAGTATTCTTATCATATATGCGATCATAATTGACAAAAAATAATTTAATGTTATTTTGAATTTTTTTTTACAAATTGAGATTAAATTTCAAAGGCGGTCGGATTTTCATACATTTGTATAGAAACTCGCCGATCTTTTTCGAGTAGTAGTGTGGCAAAGCCACTACGATAATCCTATTAATTTGATATTTATTATTTTTATTCTTTGAAACCATACCATTTCAAAAATGTAAAAACTTTAAAAATCGGTGTAATAGTTTTTGTTTAACAGGAGTTCAAAGATAAAAACTGTGTGTTTTACTACTCAAAGAACTAAATTCTACTGATTTTCATAAATTTGTATGGAAAGCGTCCGATCTTTTTCGAGTAGTAGATCGCCAATGCCACATTTTTTGTAGAAATGAGTTGAAATTTCGAGGAAGTATTCTAATCGTATATGCGATCATAATTGGTAAAAAATAATGACACGTTTTTTGAAAATATTCTCATAATTTGATATTAAAGTTTAAAGGTGGGCGGATTTTCATACATTTGTATGAAAACTCGCCGATCTTTTTCGAGTAGTAGTTTAGCAAAGCCACTACGATAATCCTATTAATTTGATATTTATTATGTATATTCTTTGGAAGCATAGCATTCCAAAAATGTAAAAATTTTGAAAATAGCTTTAATAGTTTTTGTTTTACAGGAGTTTAAATATACAAAAATGTGTGTTTTACTACTCGAGCTACTCGAGTAGCTTGAGCTACTCGAGCTGCTCGAGTAATTGACGAGCTACTCGAGCTGCTCGAGTAGCTCGAGTACTCGACTACTCGAGTAATAGGGAGCTCTGGTTTTTTTGTGGACAAAAAATTCAAAAAATTATTTATAGAAATATAAAAACATGTTTGTATCAAGTGACTTTGACACGATGGGTAGAGAGTCTGGCCAGAATGTAGTTGATTGCGAGTTCGATTCCATAAAATTTTATTAACAATTTTTTAAAATATAATTCAATAGAAAAATTTTAAAAATTATGTTTTTTAATTTTTAATTTTTATGTGTTTTAATTTTTATTATTTTTTTCGAATATGTTAGTAAAAAAGAGTGAAAAAAACGTAATTTTTTAATGTTTAATGTTATTTATTTTAGAAAATTTTATTAACAGTAAAAAAGAAATGTTGATGTTTGTTAAAACAAATGAATAATTACTGGGATGGTTTTCAAATGTTTCATCACATGTTTTAAATATGTTTTTCATTTGTTTTTGCCTACAAAATATTTTGAGTGTTTACTTTTCGTATAGTCTCAAACTCGGAAATATTTTTTATATCCACCAAACGTTGAACTTCAGGCAAAAAACACTATTTTTTCTTTCATCAAATAACTGTCACCCAAAGTTTTGACTGTGAGGGCTACCTTACCAAAATAACTCACACGAAAGAGTAATGATCTATAGATGGATAGAAAAAAAAAAACACGTTGATTTGTTGATATATGCAAACTAAACAAAACAAAATATACCATGAAGTTATTATTTATCAAGTGTATTTCATCGGAAGCAGTATACAAGAAACTTAAGCTGCTGGGGCAGTCGAATTTTATATAATTAAGCAAATTTTTTTTATCAAATATTCAGCAATTAAAAATAAATATATATACAGAAAAACAAAATTAGTAATAAATCAATGACAAAAAGTTAAGTGAAAAACAAGTTCTAACAGTTCAAATCATTCTTTAAAGGAAAATACTTGCTTAAGAAGCCATCATGAAATGTTCAAAAAATATAGTGAGTGTAAAAAAAAGAAAAAAAAAAATGGATCTAAATACAGATTATGCAGTAAGGACTTAAGTGCATGACATTTAGGAAAACACTCAATTGGTTAATCAAATTTTGATTATTAAAATAACTTCTAAATAAAAATGCTTTTATTTCGAGCTCGAGGCCAGTATTGAAAATAAATTTTATTTTTTATTTGTTGCCGATATTTCGATACTCTTTGAGTATCATCATCTGGGCTTGTAAAAAATTATTTCTATATAACACCGACTTTAAAATTACTGTTCTTTCCTTTACATCGTCTATTATAAAATTATCAGTTTAATAATAGACGATGTATCAGTTTAATAATAGACGATGTAAAGGAAAGAACAGTAATTTTAAAGTCGGTGTTATATAGAAATTATTTTTTACAAGCCCAGATGATGATACTCAAAGAGTATCGAAATATCGACAACAAATAAAAAATAAAATTTATTTTCAATACTGGCCTCGAGCTCGAAATAAAAGCATTTTTATTTATAAATAGAAAGGTCGAATAAAAACAACTTTAAATAAATAACTTCTAAATGTTTAAAAAATTCTTCACTTAAGTGCAGCTTACTGTTAATTCCAATGTTTTTATATAAACTTTATTTAAATTTAAAAATTAATTAATTTTATTAAAAACCAAAAACAAATATAGTTTGTTGTGGTTTTCTTTGTTATGTGCACCACTATCAATGCTGTATATCCACCAAACGGTCAACGCCAACGTCAGGGTCAAGGTCAATATGGATCAACAAATTTAAATATTATTTTACCTAAAATGATAATAGAAGATTTTGAATATGTACCAACAGTGCAAGGTTATAGATTTAGGTAAGTGCTACACAAAAGTTTTTACTGGCCAATATGAATATGATTTATGCATTTCTAATTTGTAGTTATAAATTACCCGGTGGGGCTAAACGTGAAGAAATTGCCTTTATAAGTGGCAATCGTATGGATGAATATTCTCGTTTGGATAGTAAAAATGCTGATCTTAATGCCGTGGGTGTTGGTGGCAGACCTAGAATGAAATTGAAAAATCGTAAACTATCACCAGGTTCCTTAAAAGCATTATCGGGTTGAAAAAATCATCATCAAAATAAAGAAAAAAACCCCAAATTAATCATGACATCTACCGGATTTTATATTTTGTTGTTAATTTTTTTTTTATAATTATCTCTTTATGATGGTGTAGTTTTATAAGTTAGTCATAATTTAAAGAATTTAGTAGGAATATTTTTTTCATACATTCCATACATATGCACAACTTAGACTAGAGTTGTATTCATTTGTTTATAATATTTATTTATCAAAGAGTACAAATAAAAGATACTTTTTGTTATATTTCTTTTTTTTTCTTTGTAAACAACTAATCTATATTATAAAATAGAAATTCATTTAAGCATCATCATACATATATTTTTAATTGTATAACTAATTAACAGGGAAACCAAAAATATGCAGTATCATGTTTTTTCCTGTACTTTTTATTGATGAATGGGTAAGGTATTTATCCCTTTCAGAAGTTTTGAAGAAATCTGGCATCGATTTGTTAGAGCATATTTTGGCATATTTTAGCCTTAAGAGCATATTTTTGCATATTTTAGGTTTAAGAGCATATTTTAACATAAGAGCATATTTTTAGAGCATATTTTCAATTTTTAGAGCATTTTTCCACTTTTTAGAGCATTTTTTTACATTTTTAGAGCATATTTTTTTTCAATTTTTAGAGCATTGTTTTCCATTTTTTTTGATGACAACATTTATTTTTAAATTTTTTGTCCAACAGGGATATTTTTTTCAACAATTACGGAAATGTGACGATTGATTCCCCTTTGGCCTGTTCTTGCTTGATATCGGTATATGACACTATGTTCTCTTTAGATTCAGCAACTTGGTAGAAAATATTAAGGCAAATATTTTTGAAGAACATATTTAACCCTCTAACTACCGCACATGACGGTATTTGGAGGGTCTATTCTCTAACAAATTGTAAAAAACACCGCAAAAATGGGGACGTAATTTTTTTTAAGAGCATATTTTTATTGTTTTTAGAGCATATTTTCCGTTTTTAAGGGCATTTTTTAAGCGCATAAAACGAGTTTTTTAGAGCATATTTTTGGTTTCCCTGCTAATTAATATCAGATTGTATAGATAAAACAAAAGACTTAAGAGACAAACATGATAACATATGATATTATTATTGCATACATTAGGGATGCAATGCAATGAAGTGATTTTGAAACAATTAAATTATGTATGAATTTCATTCAATAAAATTTGCATTGATTTATTAATGATAATTTATTAACAGATCATAAATTAAGATTATTGGTGTAAAATCTCATTTTTATTTTGCACAATATAAAATTAAAATACAAAGGTTGCTCTACTTAAAAAGATACCACAAAAAATGTCATAAATTAAAGTAGATTATCAAATAGACAAAATCAAAAAAGGGGTTTGCAAAAATAGTTGAATATATTTTTTATGGTCCACTGAAGTTTTAGGTACTGTGAAATAACTCCCAAATGAAATAACTCCCAAATGAAATAACTCCACAAAATAAAATGCAATAACTCTCAAAATTTTTTCATACGAATTGGGACTTATTTCATTTTGAAATAAGTCCCAGTGCGTGGGGATTTATTTTACAATTATTGTTGGAAGTTTTTTCATAATGAAACAACTCCCAAATCCCACAGAAATTATTTTGGGAGTTATTTCATTTCTTGTTTAAGCATTGGTAGTTATTTCATTAATGTTGGGACTTATTTCATTTCAAATGAAATATCGTTGAGAATTATTTCCAATCTGTGCAATTTATTATTTATTTTTTCTTACAAGTTTTTTTGTGTTGCCGGCCTTTGGCCGGGCTTAGGGATTACAAACTCCATAAATTAATTTAGCGGCTTAGCTAAATAAAGTTTTTTTGTGTATTATGCCTTTTACCCGGATAATTACTGAATGGCAAAAATACCTATTTGCTCACGAATGCAAATATGAATTTTTTGTATGTATTTTAACAATATTCTACCCGCTAGATCCATTTTAGTATCTTTCAGTTCAATAATTTCGCCATTCAGTAATTATCTGGGTAAAAGGCTTGATACACAAAAAAACTTCATTTAGCGAAGCCGCTAAACTAATTTATGGAGTTTGTAAACCCTAAGCCCAGCCGAAGGCCGGCTACGCAGAAAACACTTTTAAAGCAGATTTTACATTACCACACTTTGTACATATAATGAATTTTGTAAAATTTACTTTTTTTGAAAAGTATAACGTATCAGAAAATATTTTGAAATTTTTCAAAAAATAATATTTTGCTTTCGACTTTTCAATTTTATTGTGTTTATTTAAAATTCAAACAAAATAAAATAAATTGAAAAAAGAAAAATTTATGATTTTGTGTTTTTTTGCAAAATTTTTTAACAAAAATGCCCAGTTGGCAACGGAGCGGTGACATGTCAGAGTCACTGCTGATATCCACAAGACATCTCTATGTACTGGGTTGAGGACAGTTTCATACAAATTTTCAAAATGTCCTCACTCAAAGTCAGCAGTGGTCAGGGCTGACCTTCTGGGGACATGTCACCCAAGACTTCTTTGGGAAAATGTCTGACGTAGGTCATGCGAAAATACAAAAAAATTTCGTATTTCCTTTAGTTTTTACTTTTATCCATTTTTCTTTATAAATAACTAGCTATGCCCGGTCCGCGTTGCTGGCCCTAAGAAAAAAAAATGTTTTATATTGCATCTTATTTTAAATATAGTGTCGGACAAAATTAAAGCACGGGTCTATAGAGAAATCTCAACAAAATTGGCTCAGCCGTTTTGCGTTAAGTATAGTACAAAGGGCGTGTCATTTAACGAATTTTTATCGAATCGTGTTAGTCTAAAGTTTCATGCTGCATCCTCGCTTAGTAATATCTGTGCTGCAAATTTCATTGACATCAGTTTTGCTGTTTTTGTGTGATTGCGAAAGAGGAGGAAATAACTTTTTATTTATGAAAAACAGGGGTGACATTTTATACCCTTCTGCCGAATCGTGCTCTACATATGACCTACAGTTCCCGCTCGGTTAGTTCTATCAGAAGTTACAGATTCGGCTTATCCGTTTTTGCGTGATTTCAAAACAGGCAGATAGAACGTTCAGTATAAAACAAAGGGGCATAGCAATTTACGCCTCGTTGTTCAATCGTGGTTAGTATAGTATAAAGGGCGTTGCAATTTTGATCCCTTTTTCCAATAACGATCTTCTATGGCCTACATATGCACTTGGTTAGCACTGTATGTAGTGAAAATGTCAAGAGAATCGGTTCAACTGTTTTTGCGGGATTGCGAAACAGGCAGACAACGTCCAGTATAATACAAAGGGGCATGGCATTTTACGGCCCTTTTTCCAATCGCAGTATAACATGTCCTATAGTTCCGCTCTCGGAATCGAATCAACAGTTTTTCGTTATTGCGGAGCATGCAAAAATAACATTCAATTCAATACAAAGGGGTATGGCATTTTACGTCCATTTGTCCGATCACGCTTCTATTTGGCACATAGTTAGTACTTGGTTAGTACTATCGTTGGTTTAAATTTCATCAAAATCGGTCTATCAGTTTTTTCTATATAAAGATGTCATTAGTGGTGCAATGCAAAAATTCGATTTTGCCCACCTCTCTGCCCACAGACAAAAATGCATGGCATTTTACGCCCATTTGTCCGCTCTAATTTGGCATATAGGTAGTACTCGGTTAGAACTATCTCCGGTTAAAATTTCAACTAAATCGGTCAATCCATTTTTTCTTATATATAGATGTCATTAGTGGTAGAAAGTAAAAACCCGGTTTTGCCACGCCCCTCCGCCCACAGGCAGAAAATCAAAAATCTGACCGCAATGTGTTACTCCCCAGGCTATTGTGAATATTCCCTGAAAATTTCATCAAGATCGGTTCAGCCGTTTTCGAGTCCATACGGAACATACATACCCACATACATATACACATCCACTTTTATATATATAAGATACTTCTCATATTTAGAAAAAACTTGTTTAGTCCCAACTGGACTTGAACCTGGAACCTCCAGTTTATTAGTCCCACACCTAACTACTTGTTCCAAACTTTATTTTGAAAACTGTTTGTCTATTTATTACTTTTATTCTACTTGTTAGATTTTGATTTTATTTTAATTAAATCGATAATATTGCCATCTTTTACTTGGAGAGAGCCCAGATTTAAAATTCTAATTTAATATACTGCTATTCTGCAGACATTTCCTTTTAGACGTCTTAGAGAAATTGTCCACACTCTTAAAGCAAACATTCAGTGATGACAATGTTAGGACATGTCATCAAGGATTTCCTATGATTTGTCAGAACCTGACGACATTTCCTCAAGGCATCATTGAGGAAATTTCCTTAGTGGCACATTTTCCAACTGGGTGGCAACGGATAATACTTTGTAATTATACAAATTTTAATGTTTTTTAATGTGTTGCACAGAGGTTGTATATATTTTTTCCATAATTTTTGACTATGAACATGTAGACATAATTCCTGTAATGGGGACTTATTTAACTTATTTCATTTGGGAGTTATTTCGCAATACCAAGTTTTAAATGTGTACGGTAGAAATTTCGTGCGAAATGCGCAAGATGCTTAAAAAGGCGACATGAAATAACTCCCACATAAAATAACTCCCTCAAAATAACAAATGAAATAAATCCCACCAGAAATGAAATATGTCCCAATGGAGAAAAAAAATTAAATAAGTGCCAACTACAATGAAATAACTTCCACCTACAAAATGAAATAAGTGCCAATAAAATAATTCCCATTATTAATGAAAGAAATCCCAATAAAAATAGTAAGAAGTCTCAACAAAATTTAAACAAACAAAGGAAAATATATCAGTTACTTTCGGTACAATACAAACATGTTATTATAACTGGCGAATGCGAAAGGTGACGGCTGATTTGTTTTTTTTTTCAGAATTTTTCAATAACATGCAAAAATTCATCAAATGATCTATTTGACTTGATTCGGTTACATACAAACATCGCGGCGATATTTTGCACCAAATATTCAGTAACATACAAACACTTTGTAAAATGCACCATAGTCGAAAAAATTTAGGCGATTTTTGTTATCAAATTTTCGGTAACATACAAATTTGTCTCAAAAAGCACCGCAGGCGAAAAATTGGTACCAAAAATCGCGGCGATTGTTGGTACTAAAATTTAAAAGATTTAATTACAACCTGTTGTTATCTAAAATTTATAAGATTTAATTAAAATTTGTTGTAAAAAGCGCCGTATGCGAAAATTTGGTGCAGGAAATCACCGCGATTTTAGTTACCAAATTTTCACCTGCGGCGCTTTTTACCACAAATTCTAATTAAATCTTTGAAATTTTCAGATGCGGTGCTTTTTTCAACCATATTGTATGTTATCGAAAATTTTTCCATGTTATCGAAAAACACAACGCGTTGGATAACTTTCGCATGCGCCGTTTTTTTTATAACAATTTTGTATTCTAACAAAAACTTAAAAATCCTTTCCAGTTTTTGGTAGCAAAATTTCTGAAACATACAAATTTGTGTAAAAAGCATCCTAAAATTTTTAACAAAATCATTTTTATAATTTTTACCAAAATCACAACGAATTTTAATTTGTACATAATAATATTCTTTAAGTCAAAATGTTCCAGATACATCTACCAACAATGAAACAGTAGTGGGAGTTATTTCATCGTTACTGTAGTGGGAGTTCTTTCGTATTAAAGAACTCCTAACGAAAATAATAACTACCAACAAAAATGATAAAAGTCCCACTAAATTGGGAGTTATTTCATATGATATAACTCCCAACTTTATACGGAGTTTTTTTTTTGGGACTTATTTAATTTTTTAGGTGGGAGTTATTTCGTGTTGCCGCTTAAAAATGCAAAAAAATAAAGAATCATATAGTTATTGTATTTTTTTTACCAAAGCAGTATTAAATATTTCCTAAAATTGTTTAAATATACTTTTGAGCTAAAAATTACAATTTGATGTGTTTTATGAAATTTTACGGTGAGTATTTTCTTTGGCCAAACTTCCGTTTTAGTCGTTTCCAAAGAAAAACGTTAAGTTTTAAAAATGTTAGAGGGTTAAAATGTTTTACGAATATTTTCACAAGGGGTCATCAAACGTGGGAAATTCGTCCATCATAAAGAAAATGCTTAAAAATTTAAAGTTTTGAATTTTAAAGTATTGAATTTTATGTAAAATATCAAAAACAAAAAATGTTTGTGAAAATTTTACAACTTTACATTTTTAAGCATTTTACATAGGCTAAATGTATTTTAATGCCCTACAATTTGATATACGAAATGAGGGCCGTCTTAAGGTACTGCGGAGTCCTTGGGCTTACAAGAATTTGGGCCCCCGCTGAAAAGTAAAAAGTTGCATGGTAAGAAAAATACATTTTCTTGTTGTGATTTTATATTCATTTTGGATAATTGAAGCTACAAAAAATATAATAAGAAATAATTTAATTAGGTTTATTCTAGCTCGAGATATTTTTGTTTTACTAATTAAAAACATGATATTCTTATTGAAAAGATCTCAGATTCTGAGACCATACTAATAGAAAAAAAAGTCTCAGCCTTTTTCTCTAGGGAAATATCTCAGAATCTGAGACTTTTCCTATTGGAAAATGCCCCTGAGTCAGAGAATTTTTCTATAAGAAAAATGTCTCAAAGTCTGAAACTTTTTTTACAAGAAAAACGACTGAGAAATTTCTATACGAAAAATGTCTCAGGATCTGAAATAAAAAAAAAAAATACATTTTTAAAAAAAATATTCATAACGGGGGAACATAATAATGACCGCAGACTAGAACTATTACACTGTGCTCGAATTTGACACTTTTTTTAACAAGCTGGGCACCCTACTGGTAAAGTTAATTCGGGTACGCTGAACTCAACGGTGCTAGCCGTTTTCCGAAGTTAGCGCTCGTATTCGCGATTTTTAAAATTTTGATGCTTTAGTACAATAAAAACGATATTTTTAAACTTTTGCGATAATTTTTAAATTTAAAACCATTTAATGTCCAGTTTCTCTATTACGAATTTTCATTTTCGTTCGTCCAAATGACATAAGAAAATCAATTTGAGGTTCTGTATTGCGGATGTCATTTTAGTCGAACGAAAACGTAAGAGTTGTCATTTTTCTTCATATTTTTCTGTTTCTACAACACGAATTGAAATGTCAAAAACGCCAAAACCACACGAATGAAAAATACCATTCGTTAAGGAGTTTTTTGTGAAATATTTAACAAAATAAGTGAAAAATGTGAATTTATAACAAAAATAAGTAATATTAATTTATAAAATTAAAAAATGTGAATGTTTTATAACTAAATGCTATGAAAAAAATGTGTATTAAAACAAATCAGTGAAAAAAAGACGGATTTGACCAATTTATATTAACAATTTAAAAGCCACGGGTCATCATACAAATTATTGTTTTCATTTGTTTTTTATTAAAATTGTGTTAACTTTTTAGCTATAATAAATAAAAAAACTCTGATTTGATTATAATTGTGTTTTTTTTTATAAACATGAAATTTGATCAGCTGTTTTCTTTAGCTGATGTGTTGATGTTGCCACTTCGTTTAGTTTAGATAATTTTTGTATGAAAAAAATAAACAAAAACTAAAAAAAAACTTTCTGGCAATACTGTAATTTGACAAATGGTCAAGACAAACGTAACTAACGAAAAAAAATAACGTAATCAAACGAAAATGTTATGGAAACTGATATCATTACGAATTCGTACGGGTAGCGTTCGTTCGTGTATTGTTTCGTCCGTTTAACAGAAACACCATATAAGTCTGTTAAACTAACACAACAAACCATTATACCGTGAATTTTTTCGCGAAAAAATTTTTTATTCGCAAAAAATCTTTATTTTCGTGAAAAAATTGGTTCAATACAAATATTTTTAGTTTGATTTGAATTTACGATAGCCATCTGGTAAAGCTAGTTCGTGTAAACTTTTTTTTTTTTATTATTAGCGATATTCGCGATTATTTTTATTTTTAAGAAAAAAAAAAACAATTTTTTTCATATTATTTAGATAATTGCTGAATTTTTCTCTATTGAATATACAAAAAAAAAAATTTATTAGTGGAATTTTTTTTTCGCGATTTTTTTTTCAATTTTTTTTTATTTTGCTATTAATTTATGAAAATGAGTAGAGTACGATACATTACAGACACAAAATTTTTCAAAAAAAAAATTTTCGTGGATTTTTTTTTTTGCGTAAAATTTTTTTTTTCGCGAAAAAAACAATGGATTTTGCAAATTAATATTTAATTTATATTTAAAAAAAAAAAATTTTTGTAGTACCTAGGCCTTACAATTTTAAATCGCGAATATCGCGAATACGAGCGCTAACTTCGAAAAACGGCTAGCACCATTGAACTCAGCATACCCGAATTAGCTTTACCAGCAGGGTGACCAGCTGGTTAATTTTTGCGACTAGCACAGTGTTATTAATTGCACAATTTAATAATAAAAAATTAAAAAAAAAAATTAAATAAATTTGATAACTCTACCACGAGAAGATTTGTCATCTTTTAGAAGCAAAAACAAAAAACTGCATTTAACATTTGCCGATGGAAAAGCAATGCATAATCATGTCTGCTTTCATTATAACTGGATGTAATGCTCCTAAAATTTCGAAATCATAAGCTTTTTTCTCACTTAATTGGAATAATTGGTAATATGTATATTTGATTGTTGGAAATCGACAGTTTTACCTAATTTTCTAAAGAATTCTGATGATGGAGAAATTAGAAAATCTTCGAAACTATCAAATTAAATAAATGACCAGGAACTAGAATACACTATTTTTATTGGAAGTTTTGTGTCCTGGAAAATTTTTAATATGTTCTATTGTTGCATATAATTAAAAAACATAAATGGATTTACAAATTTAATTTAAATAAATATTCAATTTTGTTACCAACGTGAAGAAATTATAATAAATTGATTTGGTAAAATTTATCGAGAGGGGGAACGTCTCCCCCGCCGACCACCCAAAACACCACAGAAAATATTTGCATTAATACAAACAGTAGTATATTTTCGATGCTGTGGGTAGTTGTTATCTCTATAACTTTCTGATTTATAGCCATTTGAATGGGGAACCTTTAATTTTCCCCGCTCCTGGTCCAGTTTTTCGGGAATAGCCTGGTCACATAACTTCCGATTTTGTTCAAGCCAAAATTTTTACTTACAAGGGAAGTATCTCACCCCCTATGAACCAATTTGTCTGAAACTTCAAATATATACAAAAGAGACAATTTTAAGGTTGGGGCGTCTCGGCTTATCGGCCATATCAGTGTTTAAAAATTTCGTTGTCCCCCTATGAAACAGAATCACGAACTTGCAGGGATATCGTCTAGACTCTAGAACAAAAATACTTGTCGACTTAATCTTAATGAAGATTATTTCGTATTCATATGGATATCGTTGATATATGTCTTCATATAAATACCCCCCAAAATTTACACATTTTCATAAAAAAATATTCAACCACGCAGAATTTTTATAATGTTATTCTTCCGTTGGATAGGCATTAAAAAAACCTTTCTTTTCCTATGAAAACATCATATAGTTTCTTAGAAAGAAATGGCTTAAAAATCCAAAAAAATATTTTTTCGCCATTTTTTGACCCATATTTTGAACCCCCAAATCCCCGATATGGCAGATAAGGCGAGACACCCCAACCTTAGAATTGCCTGTTTTATATATATTTCAAGTTTCATGCAAATCGGTTCATAAAAGTCAAAAAACTTTCCTTGTTAGATAGATAGTTTTTTGCAGACACCGGTTTTTAAAAACCGAAAACACAAAATTTAAGGTTTTCATCACAATTAAAAATTTTAAGTGTCTTCAAAATAAAATATGATTCTGTAATAATTTTTTTATTTTCATCGAAAGAAGAAAATTTATTTTTCTTTCTAAAAAATTAAAACAAAAAATAACGAAAGTTACTTTTTCCAAAAATACATATGTATTTTAAATAATATTTATCAAAAACAAAAATAAAAAGTTTATTTTAAAGTGAAATTTAGAACAACAGTTGTTGTTGTTATTTTTGTTTATTTACCAAAAAACAAATAAATAATGAAAACAATAAAAAACTTTTTATTTTTCGATACACAAAAAAATTTCTTATTTTTAAAAATTTTTTTTTTTTTGGTTTTTATTGTCATTACGAAAAATATTTTGAAATAGATATTTATTTTAATTTTTTTATACCCCCTAATCTAGTGATAGAGGGTATATATAAGTTTGTCATTCCGTGTGTAACACCTCGAAATATTGGTCTAAGACCCCGTAAAGTATATATATTCATGATCCTCGATCGATTTTAAGACGATCTAGCGATGTCCGTCCGTCCATCCATCTGTCTGTCTGTTGTAAGACGCTAACTTTTGAAAGACTTTACGGAAGCTCCTGAAGTTTGGCATATATGTTGGGCATTTACCTGGTCAGGTTGGTATTCCAATCCAGCGAAATCGGTTCAGTGGTTCAAAAGTTATGAACAAAAGACTGAATTTCGGTAATGTTTTCTCGTGAATTTACTAGATAAAAAACACGCTAACTCTGAGGATGCTGATGCTTGGCATATATATTTTTCGTTCCCCTGGCCTGGTTTATATTAAATTTCAGCCAAATCGGTCCAGTAGTTCAAAACTTATTAGCAAAACCGTGAATTTCAGATTAGTTTAACCTTAAATTCACGTGTTGAAAGCCCGTTAAACAACATTGGTAAGTCACAAAAATATTTTACAACGTCTTTTTGTCACTCAAAAATATTTTTACACCAGAAAAAAAAAGCTCGAAAAAAATTTTATACTCAAAAAAAAAAATTTGTAAATTATTTTTTCTTTTTAAATTACTTAAAAAAAAGTTTTTTTACACAAAATAAAATATTTTTAATCGAAAATGTTATGTTTTCACGTTATAAAATTTACTATCACTTAAAAAGGCCATTGTGGAGGGTATTCATAGATTCGGTCAAGTCGAATTTAACTTTTCTACTTGGTTTTCTTTGAAATTTAAATTTTATTTAACTTCTACGATAAATATATTTCATAAAAACAAAAAATAAAAAGTTTTCCGGTCCTTGGTTTTTTGATTTCTTAAATCTATTACCAATGCAACAAATTATTTTATTAAAATGATACCCCAGCAGAAATAAATCGAGATTTTGGCGACACAGCATCTATTTATAGCATACCGAAGCGCACCCAAAGAGCGCTCTTAAGGATGCAGTAAAAGTAAGGGGAAAAAAGTTTAATTTTTTGTTAAGATTTTTTATATAAAACTTACAATTTAAAATTATTTTTTGATAAAATTTCACACTTGCTTTCCTTTTTAATATTTTTAACACTTTTTGAATGAAAAAGTATGAGTTTTGGACGAAGACAGATGATTTCACTGCATCATTATTGCGCATTTATCAGCGCTGCAAAGAGTGCTTCAATCGTAACATATTTAACACATTTTGAATGATGATAAATAGGCTAACCAAAAAACAGCAAATGCTTTTTTGTTATTTCAAAGAATAAACCGATTTGGATTAAACACAGTCTGATAACGAAAAAACACAAATATTAAAATACATTTGTTTTAACTTTTTTTTGCATATTTTTTCATTTATTGGTATGTTTTTTATCTCATTTTTACATTTTTTTCTCTTTCTTACAACTTTTTTCTTGTAATTTATCTAGATTATTATTTTTTTTTAAATCAAAAAATTTCCAAAAATTTTTTGCAGATTTTAAAATATTTTTCAGTATTTTTAAAAACCATTTTTGACTACACAATTATTTTTAATATTTTTTATTGTGCTTATATTAGCGATGAAAAGATACATGATTGCACTGCAACTTCATTGCACTTAAATCAGCCCTGCAAAAAGTTAATCAAGCTGTGCTGAAAAAATGCATAATTTCATTGCATCTTTTTTCTGCTTAAATCAGCACTTAAAAGATATATGAATTCACTGCATCTTTATTCTGCTTAAATCAGCACTTAAAAGATACGGTGGCTCGCAGCTTATTTCGTGTGAAAGATATTAGTTAGCAATCGATTTAAGACAAAGTTAACCAAAATAGACCTAATTATTATCAAATAAGTGTTTTTGTAAAAAGTCCTGCGTATGCAATTAATCAAGCTTTAATTAAAGCTTAATGGCATTCAGATTGTGTAAATATTAAATGTGCTACGAGGGTCGAAATGGAAATTGAAATTATTGGAAGACCTTTTTTAGAAAATTTCTTAAAAATATTTCGATTTTATCCAAGCTTAAACATTAAAAATTTTAAAAATATCCCAGTATTTAATATTCATTTACTAAATAATTTTCCCAAAGACCCAAACAAAACCCAAAATTTTTAAAACACAGTAAAAGAAATTCGAATTTTTTCACCTCCAATTCTTTTGACCACCAATTTTTGGTAAACAAAGAAAAGATTTAATTGTTTAATAATTTTAGTACACCTAAGTTTATAGTAATGAGATATGAAAATAATTGAACATTTCCTTCGTTTACAAAAAATTGGTGGTCAAAAGAATTGGAGGTTAAAAAATTCGGATTTCTTTGACTGCATTTTAAAAATTTTGATTTTTGTTTGGGTCATTGGAAAAATTACTTGATAAATGCATATATTTTATTGGACTATTATTTAAATTTTTAATTTTTTATCTTGAGAAAAATCGACTTAAAAGTATTTTTAAGAAATTTTCTAAAAAACGTCTTTCAATAATTTCAATTTCCATTTCGACCCTCGTAGCACGTTTAGTATTTACTCAATCTGGACGCCAATAAGCTTAAATTAAAGCTCGATAAATTACCTACACAGCACTTTTAACAAAATTACTCGTTTGATTTAATTAGGTGTATTATTGCTATCATTGTCTTAAATGGATTGCTAACTGATATCTTATACACGAAATAAGCTGCGAGTCACTGTACATGAATTCACTGCATCTTTATTCTGCTTAAATCAGCTCTGAAAAGATATATGAATTCACTCCATCTTTATAGCACTTAATCAGTATAAAAGTATGCTTTAATCAGCGCTCTAAAGACACGTGATTTCAGTGCATCTTAAGAGCGCTTTTTCTGTGTATCCAACTAGCGCTCTAAAGTGGGACATCGCCTTAGAGAATCATGCATGAATTCAGCACGTTTGGAAGCGCTACTTGACTCGGGATTCCTTTCCAAAAGCTGCTGCCAGTTCAGCAAAATTTCTGCTGGGACAATATTTTAAACTTGAAAATTAAAAAAAAAAAAATGGATTTTTGCCCAAAAAGAGCTTCCAGCTTAAGAGTTTCTTTCAGAAAATTTAACTATGTGAGAGGTAGGAGCTGGTATTTTAAAATTGTCCAAATTATTTTAAAATTGTCCAAATGAATTTTAAAACTGTCCAAATGTATTTTAAAATTGTCCAAATGAATTTTAAAACTGTCCAAATATATTTTAAAGATGTCCAAATTAATTTTAAAATTGTCCAAAAGTATTTTAAAATGGTCCGAATGAATTTTAAAATTGTCCAAATGTATTTTAAAATTGTCCAAATATATTTTAAAATTGTCCAAAAGTATTTTAAAATTGTCCAAATACATTTTAAAATTGTCCAAATGTATTTTAAAATTGTCCACATGTAGTTTAAAATTTTCCAAATGTATTTTAAAATTGTCCAAATGTAGTTTAAAATTGTCCAAATATATTTTAAATTGTCCAATTGTATTTTAAAATTTTCCAAATGTATTTAAAATATTTCCAAATGTATTTTAAAATTGTCCAATTGTATTTTAAAATTTTCCAAATGTATGTTCAAAATCGTCCAAATGTATTTTAAAATTGTCAAAATGTATTTTTTAATTGTCCCAATGTTGTTTAAAATTTTTCAAAAATATTTTAAAATTGTCCAAATGTTTTTTAAAATTGTCCAATTGTATTTTAAAAATTTTCAAATGTATTTTAAAGTATTCTATGTATAATTCAATTTTAAAATGTATTTGGACAATTTTAAAATACATTTCGAATTTTTTAATTACAATTAGACAATTTTAAAATTAATTTGGACAATTTTAAAATATATTTGGACAATTTTTAAATAAATTTGGAAAATTTTAAATTACATTTGGACAATTTTAAAATAAATTTGGACAAGTTTAAAATTCATTTGGACAATTTTTAAATATATTTGGACAATTTTAAAATACAATTGGGGTAATTTTAAAATACATTTGGAAATTTTTAAAATATAATTGGAAATGGTGTAGTTGCATTAAAACAGATTATCTTGTAAATTTTTTTTATTTTCTTCAGACTGATTAAAAAACACTACTATTATTTATCTTAAAAATAATTTGTGGCGTTTTTACACTATACTATTTATTACCAAAAAGTATGTTAATATTGAATATTAGCTTTATTCAGATAAACTATAAGCCATAAAGTATGCTATATTATTTATATACGAATTCACATTTTATTTTAATTTTTAATCTTGTTTGCATTTGTTAAAATAAAGTACCCAGCAAACAAAATTATTGCGTATTTAATTTTTACTCAATGAGCGTGTTCAGCAGAGAAACCTGCTACTCAACAGTTGAGATGTAGCATGTTTTGGTTAGTTAACTCTGCTGAACGCATTTTTTTATGAATGTTTTAAAATATTGGAATAAATTATTATTTTTTTATATTTTCATTTATTTTTTCTGTGGAAAATACTTTTTTATTATTTTTTTTTTGATTATTTCCTTGAATAATGTCAAAAAAAATAAATAATTTCAATATAACAGCTTATTTATCAGTTTGTGATCAAATGTAGCATAATTTTTGTACGCTACCAGTGATGAGAAGCGCTCACTCAACATCACAGTACAGACTAGTATGCAAACACTAGTGCTAATTGCGTACTTTCCAATATGGTGGTATGGTTTTTAGTGCAGAATGATCATCGCTGCCTATTATATGTGTGCCTGTACGTGTGAGCTTTTGTGCATGTATTTATGATGTTTGTTTACGTTTTGTATGAAACGTCAAAAGTTACACCGTGTGCTGTCACTAATACTTACACCCATCAGATGCAACTCTGTGATACTACTACTCATGTACTGTGCTCAACATGTTGACTGAAATGTCAAAAATTAAACCGTTCAGCAGAATGTTGGGGAGCAGCTGAGAAGCAGCTTTCTCTGCTGAACGTACCCAATGTAATGCCAATATACTTTTAAATTGTACTTAATTTTCGCCCGTTTTCTTGAAAAAACTTAAACAATAAAATTAAAATTTATGTTTCAAATTGAAATATCTGGAAAGAAGATAACGAGAGGAGATAAATATGTTTATATTATGAAAATCAGATGAGATTAGAAAATCCAAAGCACTAAAAATTTTTCCTTGAAAAATGAACACTTTAAATTTTAAGAAATTTTAATATCGAAACCGAAAAATTTGTAATGTAATGCCAAGAAAAAAAAACAATATCCGTGTTTATATCAATTCATTTACGCGTTTCACAAGAAAATTAATATTTTTTATGTATACGTACTAGAGTTGTCAATTGTTCGACTTTTAAGTTTGTTCGAATAATTCAAATAATTGTTTTTCCTCGTTCGATCAAACGATTAAAGATCAAAATTTATTCGATTAATCGAGATGTGCTCGTGAGCAGATTAGTGCGTGATGACTGAAACTCAATTTTACTCACGTGATTGTGGGTGAGTGTGAGAGGAAAAAAATTTGCATGAGAGAGTGTGCGTGAGTAATATTTTTGTGTGATTGAGCGTGCGTGTGTCGATTTTTTTAAAGTAAGTTTTCGTGATTTATTTTCTTTTCATATGTACATATCGCTCATTTACTTGTATAGTGTCATAAAGCAAAATGTTTGATTTTACAGAAAACCGGTTTAAAGTTTACAATTGAAACTTGGTTTACATTGCAAAAGGCCCGTACATTGAAAATGTTATAATGGCGTATTCTCTTCTCAAACGGTGAGCTTAAAAGATATTAATACGAATTTTTGACACAATATAAAGCAGGATATAACAAATAATTCTGTATTGTTTACCCAAAAACGACATATTTTGAGTTATGACACTATACAAGTAAATGAGCGATATGTATGTATATCCTTTCGTCAAGAAAAAAGAGAAGAAAAAATTGTAAAATTTTTCAAAACTTCAATTTGTTGAAAATTTTGTCATATTTTGAAAATTTTAATTTTTAGGTATTTTTTGTATAAAAAAAAGTTTTGTGACTTAAAGTGAGTGTGAGTTAAGTATGTGTTATTGCATGTTAGTGTGAGTTGTCCTAAATGACGATCTTATGCCCTGATTCAGTATATCGTACGAAGTGAGTGACTAGAAATTTTGTACGTAAAACAAAAATAAATTTGAGTTTTTTGTTTTTGTTTTACGTACAAATTTTGTAGTCACTCACTTCGACCTTGATAGCGAATCGCACAGTTAAAGTACATGGGGGTCATGTGACTTTTTTTCTAAAATTGACTTCCAATTCATTTTCTCAATTTCTTCGATATTTTAAGTAAAGTTTGAAATGAACTAATTAATAAATTGTGTGTTTCTGTAATAAATTGCCTTAAATCAACTAAAATCGGTTGAAAATCAGCCCAGCTATTACAACTTTAATCTTCTGTTTCTCATCATTAAATACAAGTCACTTGAACCCCTTGCGTTTTCAGTCCCTCAAATATCATTTTCATTGCTTATTTGTGTTAGGGCAATGCTTCGCAGTTGAATTAATACTGATTTTCTCTTGTGGGACAGTTGAATAATAATGCCTCATAGTATTTTACTAAAAACTTCAATTTGCGTTTTTTTGCTAACATGATTAATTAGTTTTGGAGTGATTATTTTTTACTGCGTTTTTATGATTCTTACACAGTATTTTTTTTTTCAATTTCAGTTTTTGTCATTTAATTTTTAAGTGTTAATTTCTATAACTTCTACAACATATAAATTTATGATTAATTAAAAATCCAATAGACTTTTGAATAGGTCATGGATTGCAATAGTGTGCCATTTTCAAAACAAACAAAAAATATTAAAAAAAAAAATCTGCAACATGTCTTGTGGCAGTTATTAGCAAACTTCTTAATTTGATATTTTTGGGAGGGATTCATTTACTTAAAACTTTTAAGTAGTTTTTAATTGTGCACATTAACAAAAAATTTAATTTGGAAGAAATACCCAGCAAAACTTAGATTACCAAATAAGGTATAAAATAAGGTATAGGATCTCTTATTTTATACATTGCAGCATTGATGATTTTAACAGGCGATGAGACTCAAAGTAATGCATATACATTATCACAAAGAATACCAGTAAGGTATAAAATAAGTCATTAATTTATAACGAAGAATACGAGTAAGGTGTAAAATATATGATGTTTTATAGGTTACGAGTAAGGTATATAATATAGCATACCAGAACGTAATATATAAGGTGTTACGAGTAGTGAAAAAGTAATTTTGTATTAAATTTACTCACGTGATTGTAAGTGAGTGCAAGTAGATAAAATATGCTCGTGAGTGTGTGTCGTTAGAAATTTCCTGTCGTGAGCCCATCTCTAGTTTAAACTTATGCATTTTTTTATAAAATAATTATTTTTTATGTTATTGTAATGCATTATGCATCCAATTATAAACAATGCATTATTTCAAACTTTCAAATAATACATAATGTAACCAAATAAAAGTCATCCATGATTTAATGTTTAGAAATAATAAAAATGAAATACATTTTTTTCCAATAATCATGCATTACGTAGCAAATTATTAGTAATGCATTATTTGTCACTTGAAAATAATACGTTGTGGAACAAATGTTTGGTAAGACATCATAAAATAATGCTACAAATAAGTTATATGCATTACCTGGTAATGTGTTATATAATCACTACCCATTACCAAAGTTTTGCTGGGTAGATTGATAAAAATAGATGCCAAAACGATGAAGTTAAAATATCAGAAAGATCGCACTTCATCTTGGGGTGCCTATCCAGCGCTTAAATTTCCACTTTTTTATGGCAAAAAGCATTTTTTTGGCGGATATCCATCTGGTTACTTTTCGGGAATTGCGGGAGGGAAGTTGGCTTTTGTGTTTTTTACTGAATGGGTCATTGACCCCCTACCAGGAAAGGTTAACGATTTTTATAAAATAACTAGCTGGCCCGTTCCGCTTTGCTGGCCCAAATATAAGATCAGTGCAATATTTTGTAGTGTCCGACCGAATACACCTTTTTTGGCCGAAGCCGAAGCCGAATATTCGGCCATATTTTACTATTCGGCCGAAACCGAAGCCGAAGCCGAATATTACAAAAAAAAATTATTTATGTAGTAAAAACAAGAAAAAAAGTAAAACTCTACTTGGCGGAATACACAAATGTATAAAAATGTTGTCTAGAACGATTTATTTTGAGCAACAAACTTTTTTTTGACATTTTGGTAAATAAAAATTTTTTTGAGTGTAATTTTTTTTCGATTGAAAAATTTTTTTGAGTGTAAAATCTTGTTTTAGCTGCAAGAACACTTAATAAAATGTTTTTGTGGCTTACTAATGTGATTCAAAGTGTGTTTAGTGTTTTTTTTTCAACACGTAAGTAAAAATTTTATACAACTATTCGGTATTCGGCCATATTCGGCCAAAAATGTGGCCGAAGCCGAATAGTGGCCGAATAGTGCTTTTTGGCCGAAGCCGAAGCCGAATATTCGGTCGGACACTAATATTTTGTCTCGCTTCAAATATACAGCCCAGCAAAAAATGTAATAAAATTCTTGACGTAGAAAAATTTGTGGGCGTGGTTTTAAAGACCCGATTAGGCAGATAATTATCTTCAAGTTATATTTTAGGAACAAAAAAAAATTATCATGTCTTCGACTTTGAGAACTGTTCAAATTTAAAACTCCTTTAGAGTCATTACAAACAACAGCAAAATAAATTACGTTCTATCGTGAGCAATTGTCTTGATTTCAAACAAACCTTTATAGTTTTCCATTTTTTCGGGACACTTTTCTCCTTTATACCATAAGATCTTAATTAGAACTATAATAAACATAAAAAAAATCGGTCCGGTCATCGACTTATTTAGACAAAAGTGGGAGTTAAAATTTGTAAGAAATATTTTTTTTTAATAGATCGAATTAGAGTAAAAATTAATTTTAGATATATCGAAAAAGTGGGCGGGGAGAATTTTTCTTTCCGAACAATTATATGGACTATTACAAACATTTAAACAACAAAATTAGCCACTTCGATCCAGGCGTTCTAAAGTGTTGCGATTTCCAACCAACTACATTTGAGTTTTATTTATATTTTATTATTCTATATTTGTTTTTCTATAGAGCAAATTTAATATATGGGGCATTCCATGTGAAATCGGACACTTTGAAAAACTTTTTTTTTTAGATTTTCCCAATTTGTTTACAGTTTTTAGTACCCTTCGAAAGCTCCTTCGTATTAAATTTTCAGATTTTTTTGATGACCCGTTCAAAAGATATCGAATTTTTAAAAATTGGTAGTTTGTTCCTTTACTCAAACTTCTTTTAATCATAACTTCTTCAATAATGGTCCAAATTTCAAATTTTTTTTTTCAAAATTTTTGTTTTTTTACATACTTTTTAAAAAAAAAATCCTTAAAAAAATTCTTAAAAGCGATTTTTAAGTTTTAAAATTTAAATCTCATTTTTGAAAATGTTTGTACTCTTCGATTTTTTGGAAAATTTTTTGTGTAAAACTTCTATCAATTCTACAAATATTTTGCCCAGGAGGATCATGGGATAACGATTATTACTATTTTTTTAAATTTTTTGAAAAAATTTTATTGTAATTTTCCAATCTTAAAATCATTTCTACTGCCCCAATGGTGCCTCATAGAGGGGTCCTTTATAAGACCGACCCCCATTAATTTTTACGTCTTAACATTTCTTTGGAACAAACTAATACCCTATCTCCAATTTCTAAGGGGGCTCCCACACAAAACGACATTTTTTAAAATTTGTTCCAACCGCTCTAACTGCCCTAATAATGCCCTTAGAGCAACAAAATGTATGACCGACTCACAATATTTTTTTAGTCCAAACATTTTTTCTGAACACACCTACCCTCTATCTTTAACTGTTAAGGCGGTCCCCATACAATTTTTGTTAGTTTTGGTAAATTTGTTTTATTTAATCAGCTTCTACCGGTCCAATGGTGCGTCCGAGAGGGGTCATTAGTGAGACCGACCCCCATTTATTTTTACCCTACAACATTTTTTCAAAACATACCTACGCCCAATCTCAACTCCCTAAGTAGGCTCCCATATAAAATTACATTTTTATAAAATTTGCTATAGCTGTTATTTGTACATTACATTAGTAAGTCATATTATTTTAAAAGAATTTATTCTTTTTTGTTAAAAATGTTTTTTCAAAACTAAAAAAAAATCAGAAAACGATAGTAAAAACCATTGAAAAATGTGTTTGCAGTGCCTAAGGAAGAGTAAACAAATATAAATAGTTTGAAAAGAGATGAAGAAAGTGGTTGGGTCTATTTGTTTATTGTCAATCTTATGGATGCGCTAAATATCCTTTTCTAATTTTTTTTATTTCGCCAAAAATGCTTTGAAAATTTTGTTTGTATTGTTGGTGTAACTTCCCTCCTTCAAAATCTAGAAACAGAATCAGTCTTAAATGTGAAATAACTCCAAGAGTTAAAATTTTCATTAAATTAAAAAAAAAAAATTTCCTTTAGTATCACTAAATAGTGAAATTATTCTTTTAGGTCTCATATCTGAAAAAATATGTCACATATATATTTAAATCTCACTAATAAGTGAATATGTGATGAATTTTCATCTGTATAAAAAAATGTTAATGCATTTGAAAGAATAAATTCTTTTTTCTCTTTTTGCAATTCTTTTTTTTGCCCGCCAAAAAAAAAGTGCCTAGTACTTTTTTTTCGTTTTTGGCTCATTTTCCTTCTTTTATAGTCTAAAAACATAATCCGCCCAAAAATTGGAGTAACACCAAAATTTTATTTAAATCCTCTCCAGGGCACCCTGAAAAATTAATGGGGGTCGGTCTAATAAAGGACCCCTCTATGACGCACCATTGGAGCAGTAGAAATGATTTTAAGATTGGAAAATTACAATAAAATTTTTTCAAAAAATTTAAAAAAATAGTAATAATCGTTATCCCACGATCCTCCAGGGCAAAAAATTTGTAGAATTGATAGAAGTTTTACACAAAAAAATTTCCAAAAAATCGAAGAGTACAAACATTTTCAAAAATGAGATTTAAATTTTAAAACTTAAAAATCGCATACTAGAGCGCTTTTAAGATTTTTTTAGGATTTTTTTTTAAAAAGTATGTAAAATACAAAAATTTTGAAAAAAAAATTTGAAATTTGGACCATTATTGAAGAAGTTATGATTAAAAGAAGTTTGAGTAAAGGAACAAACTACCAATTTTTAAAAATTCGATATCTTTTGAACGGGTCATCAAAAAAATCTGAAAATTTAATACGAAGGAGCTTTCGAAGGGTACTAAAAACTGTAAACAAATTGGGAAAATCTAAAAAAAAAGTTTTTCAAAGCGTCCGATTTCACATGGAATGCCCCATATATATCGAAGAAAAGCTTGGGTGGACAACTTTTATAACCGTAAAAATTTTATTTGAATTTAACAAACTTGGTCCATCTATTCAAAAGTGGGCGTAGAAATGGAAAATTGTTCATTCCGAAAAACCTTAGTTGGGCTATGACGAACACTAAAATCAAAATCAGACAAATTGATCCAGCCATTTCATGATTTAAAATTTATGTATCGGGAAAAAAGAACGTAAAAGTAGGCGTGGACAATTTTTCTGTCCTTAAACATATTTTGCGGACTATAACCAAATCGGTCTAGCCGTTATAGTTCTTTCGATACTTAGAAAAAAGTAGGCGTAGGAAATTTTACTATCCTTAGTTGAATTATGATGAACATTTTCAACAAAAATTAGACAAAGTGGGCTTTATTCGTAAAAACCAAAGTTGGAATATGATGAAAATTCATTTTAAAATTGGGTAACTACGAACATTGAAATTACCCAAATCGGTGCAGCCGTTTTCCGATTTTAAATAAATCGAAAAAAGTGGGCGTAAAAGTGGGCGTGGTCAATTTTTCTTTACGTAAAAACCTAAGTTGGACTATGACGAACATTTCAAAAAAAAAATTGTCCAAATCGGTAAAGCCGTTCTCATCTGATGCGGTTACCAACGAACGACAATTGATTTTTATTTATTTAGATATAATACTACACTCAAAAAAAAAAAAAATTTTAAAATTAGCTAAAAATTTTGTTAAAAATATCTAAAAAAAAAACACCTGGGCTCGAAATACGGCATTCGATATCGAAATTTTGCTATCAAAATCAGTTTTTTATTTTCTAATATACAATTTTGACGATAATTCTATCTAATCAGGGATGAAGTACTTTGTACCATTAAAGCAAATAAAAGTTAAATGTAGTGAAATTATTATTCGTTTATTTTTGAATTGGTACCAACGATTTGTACGTATCGAAATTTCATTCGATCTCGTTTGCGGTAATTCGGGCCCTGGTCTTGAATCTGTCAAATTTTAGTTAATTTAGCTAAAAACATTTAGTTGTTTATTCGTAAAATAGATTTAGCAAAAAAAAAAAAAAACATAAATTTAACTAAAATATTAGCTAACAATTTTGTAATATGTTTACGTTATTCGTTTACCAAAAAATTACTTAAATTTAGCAAAATTATTTGTTACTTTTTGTAAACATAAATTTGTTAAATATTACAAATTTGAAAGAACTTAAATAAAATCTAAAATTCTGATAAAAATAAAATGAAACATTAGTTTACAAAGCATGTTGATTTTATTGATATTAAATGAAAAAATGTTTACATGTAGTAATTTCTTCTGTGTTCCCAGCAAAACTTTGGTAATGGGTGGTGATTATATAACACATTACCACGGAATTTTCTAATGACAAACACTCACTCACGAGCATATTTTATATACTTACACTCACTTCCAATCACGTGAGTAAATTTAATATAAAATCACTTTTTCACTACTCGTAACACCTTATATATTGGCCCTTACCACAAGAAAACCAAAAGTCTATTTTAACAAAAGTTTTATTTTAAATTTCAAATTTTCAATACATTAGGTCTGTTTGATTACTTTTTTTGTAGTAAAAGTAGTAAAAGAGATTTTTTTGAAATTTTACTCAATATGTCGAAAACCCAAAAAAAGTAAAAAAACGAAAAGTAGTAAAAATAGTAAAATATATTTATCATTTAAATTTTCAAAATATATATTAAAATTTTATTTTGAAGTCATTTTTAGAATCTACACATCGTCGAACTATATTCAATAAATGCTAACTCGAAAAAGCTTACTGTTCAGGAGAGCTAAAAAACTAGTTATTTCGCATATTATTGCAAAAATAAACAATGTACCTTCCATAAAATTGTTTAAATATTCTAAATAATTTATACCGATGCAAAAAATTTCATATTTTGCACTGGTTTGCGTATTTTTTTGAGATGGCATTTATTACTATATCAAAAAACAAATATTTTTTTAGAGTTGGCATATTTTGTCGGAAAATAAAAATAAATTTTTTTTGGAAAAATTTTTAAAATTTTTTTTTTTTTGGTTTTTGTTATCCTTAGTACGGTAATTGCAAAAACTGAACAAAAAATTAAAAATCTTTGCATATTTTTAAAAGTTACTAGCTCCGAAAGCCTTTTAATCTCAGGGTGGTCAACTTTGGCACTCTGTAACTCACGCTGTATTGCAATAGGGTCACTCCAAACTAGCTATTTTGAAAGCTTATATCATTGACTTTATTTGCCCCATTCATAATGTTTCAATCTGATAAATAGTTTGAAAGTTACATAAATATAAGCAATTTTTTTTTTTGCAAACACTATTTACCGATATTTTCAAAATGGCAATATCTCGAGAACCAGTCATTAGATATCAAAATCTTTACAAGATTCGTGTTTAGCATGGCAAATGCAATAAGATATATGGTCTAATTTTTTTTTAAAAATTTTTTGAAAAATTTTTGGAAATTTACAATGGGAGTTGGCATTTATTTCCACCAAAAAAATATGTACTTTGAGTTAGCAGAATAACAAAAATGGATGTAAAACGACAACAAATTATTTTTTTGCTCTGAAATTTTTATGCCATATAGGTATTACATAGGGGAGCTATTTGCCATCGGAAACTCATTTCCGTCAAATTTGAGTTGGCATATTTTGAATATAGGTTCACGACATAAAAGTAGAAGAAATTTTCTATAAACGCTAAAAATCACATTTAATCCACTTGGTAAAAGTTCAGGTCGATGAATTTCCTATGTTTCATTTATTAGACAAATATACAAAAACAAAAAAAACATAAAAAATTGTGTTTTTTTGGAGTTGTCTTAGTATTTAAAGGTGGAACTTCCAACTGATCCGATCTAATTAGACATTAAGGTGGAACTTTCAACTGATCCGATTTTATCCCTCTCCGAACTTAACTCAGATTCTGATACATTTTTTTTGTATAGAAAAAGTTTCAGATTCTGTGACATTTGTTCTATAGAAAAAGTCTCAAATTCTGAGACATTTTTTCTATAGAAAAAAATCTTATATTCTAGACATTTTTTTTATAGAAAAAGTCTCTGATTCTAAGACATTTTTTCTATAGAAAAAGTCTCAGATTCTAAGACATATTTTCTATAGAAAATATGTCAGAATCTGAGACATTTTGTGTTTAGAAAAAATCTTATAACCTGAGACATTTTTTCTATTGAAAAATTCTCAGATTGTGATACATTTTTTCTATAGAAAAATTCTCAGATTCTGAGACATTTTTTCTATCGAAGAGTCACAGATTCTGAGACATTTTTTCTATAGAAAAAGTCCCAGATTCTGAGACATTTTTTCTGTAGAAAAATTCTCAGATTCTGAGCCATTTTTTCTATAGAAAAATTCTCAGATTCTGAGACATTTTTTCTATAGAAAAATTTTCAGATTCTGAGAAATTTTTTTTATAGAAAAATTCTCAGATTCTGAGACATTTTTTCTATAGAAAAATTCTCAGATTCTGAGACATTTTTTCTAGATCCTGAGACATTTTTTCTATAGAAAAATTCTCAGATTCTGAGACATTTTTTCTATAGAAAAATTCTCAGATTCTGAGACATTTTTTCTATGGAAAAATTCTCAGATTCTGAGACATTTTTTCTATAGAAAAATTCTCAGATTCTGAGACATTTTTCTATAGAAAAATTCTCAGATTCTGAGACATTTTTTCTATAGAAAAATTCTCAGATTCTGAGACATTTTTTCTATAGAAAAATTCTCAGATTCTGAGACATTTTTTCTATAGAAAAATTCTCAGATTCTGAGACATTTTTTCTATAGAAAAATTCTCAGATTCTGAGACATTTTTTCTATAGAAAAATTCTCAGATTCTGAGACATTTTTTCTATAGAAAAATTCTCAGATTCTGAGACATTTTTTCTATAGAAAAATTCTCATATTATGAGACATTTTTTCTATAGAAAAATTCTCAGATTCTGAGACATTTTTTCTATAGAAAAATTCTCAGATTCTGAGACATTTTTTCTATAGAAAAATTCTCAGATTCTGAGACATTTTTTCTATAGAAAAATTCTCAGATTCTGAGACATTTTTTCTATAGAAAAATTCTCAGATTCCGAGACATTTTTTTTAATAGAAAAATTCTCAGATTCTGAGACATTTTTTCTATAGAAAAATTCTCAGATTCTGAGACATTTTTTCTATAGAAAAATTCTCAGATTCTGAGACATTTTTTCTATAGAAAAATTCTCAGATTCTGAGACATTTTTTCTATAGAAAAATTCTCAGATTCTGAGACATTTTTTCTATAGAAAAATTCTCAGATTCTGAGACATTTTGTCTATAGAAAAAGCCTCAGATTCTGAGACATTTTGTCTACAGAAAAAGTCTCAGATTCTGACTTATTCATGGTGTCTACAGACGGACGGACATCGCTAGACGGTCTAAAGATTTTCCTGTTAATTATGCACATGTATCCGAATGCATATATATTTGGGTTTATTGTTGTTTTTCATCTTGAATAGATTTTGCTTTTTATTTTTTGTTTGAAAATATTTTTTTTGTAAATATAAAAATTTGTCAATAATTTTTTTTGACATAATTTCCATACTTACGCATTGAAATATTTCCGGTAAATTGTAGTAAAAATAAAGTAAAAGAGAAATAAATTTTCTCTTAAATTGATTACTACATTTACTATTTTTATGTGTACTCGAACGGTTTTTGAGCAAAAGTAGTAAATTGAGTAAAAAATAGTAAATTGTAGTAGGTAAACAAACAAAGCTATTTTTTGAAATTCGATTTAAAAAAAAAAAAACATTTTGTATATGAAAATAAAATAAAACCTGGTTTTAAATACTACTATATTTTATTTTTCTATGGTAAGGCTGATTATGTTCTGGTATGCTATATTTAATACCTTACTCGTATGCTTTTCTATAAATTTGATCAATAATTTTATTCCTTACTGGTTTTCTTTGTCATAATGTGGATGCATTACTTTGAGTCTTATCCCCTGTTAAAATCATCCATGCTGCAGCATTTGCATTTCGAATGCATTTTTTAATAACACAATTTTTTTTGGAATTTTTATGTTTAAAGAAGAGGACTTTAGCTTTTAATTTCAATTTCGATTATAAAAATCCGATATTTATTTACTTAAGAAGTTATAGCTCTTCAAACTACACCACTTTTTCAATTTTTTGTGATTTTTAAAAAATGAAAATCGCGAAAAAAAAATCGCAAGTTTTTGGAATTTGATTAAATCGTAAATGGAAATGTCTAAATGGCTCCATAGAGTATCTGTGCCCTAGTAAAAAAGTTTTGATATAATAATATATAATTTGATACAATCATATTAAATTATATATGAGTTTTTATATGTTCAGATCTAAGTATATGAAAGATTTGATATGGCTCCATTTTCTTATCTGAGGTTATACAGTTATATCCGTCCGTAGAAAACACGGTAACTTTTGAAAGACTTTTCAGAGGCTACTGAAGTTTGGCATATATGTTTGTCATTTACCTGGTCAGGTTGGTATTGCAATCCAGCCAAATCGGTCCAGTGGTTCAAAAGTTATAAGCAAAAGAGTAAATTTCGGCAAGGGTATTTCGCGAATTTACGAGATAAAAAACACGATAACTTTCGAAAGACAATAATGAGACTACTGAAACCTGGCACGTATCTTTGCCGTTCCCCGGGTCTGTTTGGTTTTAAATTTCAGCTCAATCGGTCCATTGGTTCAAAAGTTATAAGCAAAACCCTGAATTTCAGATTAGTTTCATCTAAAATGCCACGTGTTTTAACAAGTTTTAAAAGCATTGGTGGTAACTAAACAATGCTTTTCAAACTTGTTCAATTTTAAAGCAATGCTTTTTAAACTTGTTTAGTTTTAAAAGCATTGGTAACTTAAAAATTACACTCAAAAAAAATTTTATACTCAAAAAAATTTTACACTCAAAAAAAAATTTACACAAAAAAAAATTTATTTTTTTTTTTTACAAAAATTACAATATTTTGTGTACATACGTACGTGCATTCACTCAGAAATATTTCTACAGTAAAAAAAAACATTACACTCGAAAAAAATTTTACACTCAAAAAATAAAATTAGTAATTTTTATTTTTTTAAATGACAAAAAAAGAATTTTTTACTCAAAACAAAATATTTCTAATCAAAATTGTTAAGTTTTTCACGTTAAAAAATGTACTTCCCTTTAAAGAAAATGCATTGTGGAGGGTATTCATAGATTCGGCAAAGTCGAATTTAACTTTTCTACTTGTTATTATTACAAATGCTAAAAGCTTTTCTATGGGCAAAATACCTGAGAACCTCTGAATTTTTTCTTTAAGCAAATGTCTCAGAAAACTTTTTGGATGAAACATGCCTTAATCTGATTTTTTTTTTTTTTGCTATTGGAAAATTATTTCAAAATCTGGGAATTTTACTATCAGAAAAATGCCTTAGACATGAGACTTTTTTAAAGTAGAAATTTTTTTAAAAATTTAAAAAAAATTTTAAAAATTTTCTTAAGGAATATTTTCAATACATAGTAGTAAATGGAAAAAAATTTTAGATTATTATTTAAAAATTTCTTGAGCTTAGGAAAAACCGCCAATTTTAGTTTTTTTTTCACAAAATACTGTTCCCAGGAACAACAGATAAAAATAAAAGTTCTTGAAACCTGAAATTTTAAAACTAAATTCAGGCTGGAATTAACGGAAAGAAAAATTAGGAATCTGGGGTTTTGTTTTTATAATTAATTTCAGATTTAATAAACCAAGTTTAACTGAGATCCCCAAAATTTTTCTAATCTTAGATGGTTTCTGCACAGCATTCGAGAATTAACTATTTAGAAATTTTGTTTTTGCTTTTGGATTGTAGATTTTTTTGGCTAATATAATCCAAACTAGTTATAATTATATTAACATAATATTTTGCAATAGGAAATACATAATTTTTCTTTAAAAAACGTGCTGCTGATATTTATCCCATATTAGAGGACACAATATAAAAAATGACAATTAAAATTTTATCAATACAAAAACTATAATTAAACGAAACACAGATAAAACTTAAGAAACAATAAAAGCGAAATGAAATTAAAAGTGTTAAACTTGCTTTAACTAAAGAAATTATTAAAAGTGAATGATGTCGTTTGCTGTTAACCAATATAAAAAAATAAATAAATAAAAAAAAATTGGCATGTATTAATTTTTGGCTGGATTAAAACTTGATTTTATTTGATGTTTTTTTTCTTCTCATTTTAGCATCAATATGATAATTTTACGGAACATGTTGAGAAGCTTCAACTTTATTTATTTTTTTTATTGTATACAAGTATATATTTTTTTCTTCTAAGCCGGTCTTTTTCATTTGCAAGTAGTAATCAAGCGAAAAAAAAATTAACAAAAAAAAAAAGCTACCAGCCATCAAATGAGCAGCTTCACCAAATGACAACACCAGCCCAGACTCTTTGGTTGAAAAATAACAAAAAACAAGTAAATAAATTAAATTCGACTTGAATGAATTCGTGAATACCCTTCACAATGTCTATAACCTTAAAAAAATATTTTATGACCAAAAATTTTTTAATTGAAAAGTTTTCCATTTTGTTTGACAGAAAAAAAAAATACTTTTTTGAGTGTAAAACTTTTTTTAAGTACATAATAAAAATCCTACATTTAACAAAATTTTAGCTTACTACTGCTTATCAACTGTATTTCCATTAATATTTTTCGAATTACAATTGGAATCTTCGAATTACAATTGATCTTTTTCGAATTACAATTGATCTTTTACGAATTACAATTGATCTTTTTCGAATTACAATTGATCTTTTTCGAATTACAAGTGGAATCTTCGAATTACAAATGGAATCTTCGAATTACAATTGGAGTATTCGAAATAAAAATGGAATCTTCGAATTACAAATGGAATCTTCGAATTACAAATGGAATCTTCGAATTACAAATAGAATCTTCGAATTACAATTGATCTTTTTCGAATTATATCTGTAAATGGTGTAGATGGTCTTTAAATTGATCGGGGATCACTATGTCTTAAGATGTTACAAACGGTACTATAACTTATATACACCCTCTATCACTGAGTGTAGGGTATACCAAAAAAAAAAAAACACATTAAAACCACAACAAATACATTTTTATAGAGAAGAAACATGCAGGAGTGAGGTGAGCATGCGTCGACCTTGAATACGTAAAATGTTAAACCAGAAAAGAAGAAGAAAAGAAGTTATTAAAGAAGATACAAGAGAATAGCTGAAACAACAACCATTTACATACAAAGATTTCAATTTAGCTGTTTTAAGTTCACGCTACTTTTTTGCGATTTATTTTTAGCTAATACAGAAATTACGAATTATTATATTGACCCCCATATTTATTAATACAAATGAACTTTTCATATTGTTGAAAAAATTAATTGATAAAAGACTTTTATCAATTAAAAAAAATATTGTTTTTTTTCATCAATGAACTTTGTTATACCAACAAAAACCATTTGTTAATATGTTAACTCTTAAATGGATAGTGTACCATTTATGGTACATGTCCTTAATCATGTTATAGTCGAGCAAATTAAACACGATCATGTTATTAAATGGTTTAAATTGAAGTTGACACTATATTCTTTCAAAAAATACCGTTTCATCTCGCCTACGATTTATCTTAGTTACCAGTAAGCACCCAAAGTAGTTAAATGCACTTTTGAAAAAAATTTCAAAAGTGAGCTTCAGTAGCTAAGAAAGGTAATAATATTTATTATTCGTGTTGAAAATAATAGAATTGATAGAATGCTGTTGTTAAAGGACAAAACCGGCTGCAGTTGTACAGCAAAAACTACTGAACCGATTTTGATGAATTTTTTTGGTTTGTAGATTATTAAATTCTCAAGTACTTGGGGAACTTTTTCCCCCGTAGTCCAATTTTGCCCATCTCCGAACTTATCCAGCCCATGACCATTAGACATATTCGTACCAAATTTCAGGAGTCTAGCTCTTTTATTTTGGACTGTATCGTGTCCTCCACTGACGGACGAACAGACAGACGGAAGGACAGACGGAAGGACAGACGGACATCGCTAGAATGTCTTAGAATCGATCACTGTTCAATAATATATACACATTATGGGGTTATTGACTTGATGGACAACTGGTGCAATCGATATGGATTGTCTGTCAATCCAAATAAAACAACACTCGTGTTGCTCAAGCGAAGAACCAAACATAAGGGTCTTCAGCTTCCTACGTTGAAGGGCATAACTCTTCAACTGTCCACAGAAGTTAAGTATTTAGGGGTTACCCTAGATAGTAAACTTATGTGGACAAAACATGTTGAACAAAAAGTTTCACGGGCACTTCGGATTTTCTGGCAGTGTCGGCGAGCTTTTGGAAGACATGGGGTCTAAGACCTGCTAATGTACATTGGATGTACATAGCTGTAATTAGACCTATTGTGACGTATGCGGCGGTAGTCTGGTGGCCAAGAACGATGGTGAAGACTATTCGATCCAAGCTAAACGGACTACAAAGAGCGGCTGCCGTGGGAATTACTGGTGCCATGAGCACCACCCTAGGCGCAGCTCTGGACGCTATGTTAGATATGCTTCCCTTGGACATACATATTCAAGGAGAAGCCATGAAATCTTTGTGCAGGCTCCGCAAAAGCGAAACATGGCATGGGGAGTACAATATGGGACATGGTCGTCTGTTCTATAGGCTATCGGAACTTTGTCCGATGTTTTCTATGCCTTTGGACAGTACAACCTCTTGCATCGAGTTTGGTAGGAAGTTTACTGTAATATTTCCGAGTAGGGAAGACTGGGGAAACCCAGCAGACCTACAGGAAAATTACACGGATACTTTCTACACGGATGGATCCAGTAACTTAAATGGCTCTGGGTCTGGTTGGTATTTGGACGATGCGACCAAATGCTATATTGCTATGGGAAAAATGGCTACAGTATTTCAGACTGAAATATTTGCTATTTTGGACGTAGCGACCTGGATAATTAAGAACAGATGGAGTAATAGGAGAATCAGTATTTGCAGTGACAGCCAGGCTGCGCTCATTGCACTTGAACCTCCAGTCACTTCATCCAAAATTGTCCAGGAATGTAGACGCAGACTCAATGAGGTCTCATGTGGGAATAGCGTCAGTCTTCTGTGGGTTCCGGGTCATAGGGGAATACGGGGAAACGAGATTGCCGACTCTTTGTCAAATCTTGGCTCTGATAGAAAGTGGCTAACTATCTACTCAGCCTCAGTAGAATAGACTGTCGCAGACTTACTGGCTTAATTACGGGACACAATGCCTGTACTCGTCATATGACGAGATTAGGTGTCTTACCAGACTAATTATGCGTGGCTTGTCTTGAGGATGATGACACAACTGAACATTACGTCTGTTGTTGTCCAGCGTTCTCAAGGGCTAGACTGCGGATATTGGGTTCTGATATTCTGTCTATGGACACGGTCCATGGACTTTCCTTGTCTGATTTTCTCAAGTTTGTGAAAGCAATTGAGAAATTCTGAACAAGCACTTTTCTTTCTTTTTCTTCTCAACCTTTTATCACCCTTACTTAATCTTTCTTTTCAGGGTACGGTACAATGGACTATTTTAAGTATGAGCGCCATGGACTTGCCTAGAAAATTTACTTATTTTTAGGTTTGTACAACCAACCCTCCCCTCAACTCAACTCATGGGGTCCCCGACCGATATTTCGATGCGTTACACACGGAATGACGAAGTGAGTATACCCCCATGCTGTGGTTGGAGGGTATAAAAAGAGAAAACATGGCAATGTGGCTAAATCATTATCAATTTTCCTTAAATTTAGTTTATTTTTTCCATTTTTTAACTCATTTTTTTGGAGTGTAAAGCAATTCGAATTAGTTGTTTTTTACTGCAAATGCAGTTGTTTTAGTACTTTAATGTGGTTATAGTCATTTCACAGTAATTTTTAGTTGATTTTACGTAATTAATTTGGAAACTGATAGTGCAACACCCACCATATTTTTAAATCGTCTAAATTATTTACAACTTTTAACAGTTGTCATCACTTTTAACATAGTTTAACGACAATTTAATGAGCTAATACAATAAACACGTTATGTTGAAGAACTTTGTATTTGAAAAAAAAAAAAATAAAAATAAGAACTTGGCAACATAAAAAGTTAAAATTTTTTTTTATTGTTTTTTTGATTACATTTAAAACATGCATATTTAAACTCGTAGACACATGTTCATCTCAATATTAAAAAAAAAAAAAAAATAGACAAGTTTGTATTAGCCATATTAGGGTGTTACTATAAAATCAAGGGCTTTAATGCTCGTCATAAAACAAATAATAAAAAAAAAAACTAATATTACCATAAATGAACATGTTTTTATTTGTTTAATTTTTTTCTTCTTTTTCCATCAATTTATCAATTTTAAAATAGAAACCAGTTGTCATGTAAACATTTTCCATTATTTTGTTTATTTGTTTTTGTTTTTTTTTTCTGTGTTGTTTTTAATAAGCACCCATTTATCTAATTTGATGCAGTTAATAGTCAACGTTTATGGTGAATGTCAGGGACATTTCCAACACGATCTTAATCAGCGTCAACATCACTTCACACAGCGTTTTACTTCTCATTCATGTTTATGTTGATCGCTCATTTATGTCAAACTAAAAATAACATTTAACTGATTTTTTGTTGTAACATAAAATACTAAAAATAACTAAAACATAAATGATGAACATTCATACATACATATGTATGTATGTTAGCATGCATAATGTGTACAATTTGTCCCATTAATGTCATCAATTTGTGACCATCTCTAACATTTACCAGTTCATATGGTGACAATTAACTTGCGATTTCATTTAATGTTATGATAAATTTTTTACAATTTAGTATCATTTTAAAGATTTTAGTTAAAAAACAACCAAAAAAAATTAATTCAGCCTTGTCGAATGTACACAGAAAAAAATAAAAAAAATATTTGAGTAAATTTTTAATACAATTAAGTAAAAAATTACTCAATTTTGCTCCAGTAAACTATTTAGTAGTATTGAGTAAACTTTTAATAAAAATGTATTAAATGTTGGGCAAAAAATTTAAGTAAATTTTTAATTGACACAATTAAAATTATTCGTTTATTTAAGTAACTGCTTAATTGGGTCAAATAAAAACACTAAACATTTTTTTAAGTGGTTGTGTTCATGTACGCTAACAGAATACACTCAAAAAATAAAACTGTAAAGTTAACAATTTATTTTTAGTTAAGTCGGGTGTACTGGCTTTTCAGCAAATTTTTAGTTAAAATCAGCGTTTTAACTACTTTTTTTAGTTAAGTTCAATTTACGAAAATACTAGTTTTGAACAAATTTTGAATTCATTTTTTTTTGTTGAATTTAAAACTGATTTAACGAATTTTTACTAATTAATTTGCTGATTTTTCGTAACATATTTGTTAAGTAAAAAGAGTGATTACTATTTAAGAAATTTCTTGTGTAGCCTCCTATGCAAATCTCATAAGTTTTACTTAAGCTGAACCTAATGCTGTTAAAGAAAAGAAAAACATAAGTCAAGTGTTAGTGTTTAAAGTGTCCGGTGAAATAAAAAAAGAAAAATGTCAACCTGAAAATGTAAAAAAAAAAATTACAAAATATTTTGTTAATTTTAGTTTACGAAAAGTAACAAAAATTTTAGCTGAATTCAACTAATTTTTTTGTAAATATGTACATAAAAATGTTACGAAATTTTCAGCTAAATTTTTAGTTAAAGTTACGGTTTTTTTGCTACATTCATTCTACGAAAAGTTAACTAAATATTTTTAGTTAAATTAACTAGAACATTGGTAGGCCCAAAATCAGGTGCTTTTTTAGTTAAATTTAACTAAATTTTTTGCTAACTTTACAGTTTTTTTTTGAGTGTATGCTATGTACACAAACAAAATATAACACACTCAAAAAAAAAAAAAAAAAACTGTAAAGTTGGCAAAAAATTTAGTTAAATTTAACTAAAAAAGCACCTGATTTTGGGCCTACTAAATTTTTAGTTAATTTAACTAAAAATATTTAGCTAACTTTTCGTAGAATGAATGTAGCAAAAAAAACCGTAACTTTAACTAAAAATTTAGCTGAAATTTCGTAACATTTTTATGTACATTAGACCGACTCACCTTATATGGGCAAAAAAAAAGTTAAAGTTGTACCCCCCTCAAAATTAACTTTGACATGTTTTATGAAGATTCCCAAAATATTTGGGCTCTAGCGATAATCTCCCGTGAGCTAAACCGCGGCAAAAAAGGGTCCAAAAATGGTATTTTTCATAAATAAAAAATTCAGCAAATTTTTTTTTGTCCAATGAATGACCAAATATAAGAGATATTTAGGAATTCTTTGATTCTGCATTAAAACATTTTAAAAATCTAACCACAGACTCGAGATAACGAGATGTTTACGTCAGTTTTTTGATGCTTTTCAATTCGATTTTACTGAAAACTTAAATAACTTTGGTATTTTTTGACCGATTTTCACTTCTAATACATCGTTAGAAAGGTGTGAACAACCGCTTGCGATTTTAGTCAAAAATTAACCCTTAACTGCACTGTCTAACTTTTTTATAACATTTACTTCGACATCATTAAAGAACCGTTTTATAACAACAAAAAGCATATCTTTGTGCAGGAAACACGTTTAATTAATATATTTGGCCACAAATAATTTAACCCATGCATGCTCAAAATATTTTGGCAAACATTTTTCAAAAAGTTTTTGCGGAAATTACTGAAAGCTAGTTGAAATACTTTAAAAAAATAAAATTAAATAAGGTTTTGTTTATTTTAGTCAAAAATTATCCCTTAACTGCACTGTCTTACTTTTTTATAACATTTACTTCGACATCATTAAAAAACCATTTTATAACCACAAAAAGCATATCTTTGTGCAGGAAACACGTTTAATTAATATATTTGGCCACAATTAATTTAACCCATGCATGATCAAAATAATTTGGCAAACATTTTTAAAAAAGTTTTTGCGGAAATTATTGAAAGCTAGTTGTAATACTTTAAAAAAATATAATTAAATAAGGTTTTTGTTTATCTAGACGTGCTTATTAATATCAAATAATTATTACGTGTAACACTTTCCCGGTCAAAATTTTTTTTCGAAATTTGTATGTGCAAATTAATTTTAAAAATAAAATATAAACAAATTTTGTCTTAATCGCACATATTCGTGCAAAAAAAGCATCTAATAAATTGAAATATCAATTATATTCTTTTTTTAAGTATTACAATTGGACTTAAATTTTTTCCACATTTTTTTTTTTTTTAATTTGTCATGAATGGGTTAAATAAAAAATATTAAGATCTATTTATTAGATGCGTTTTTTGCACGAATATATGCGATTAAGAGAAAATTGGTTTATATTTTATTTCTAAAATTTATTTGCACATACATACAAATTCCGAAAAAAAAATTCACCGGGAAAGTGTTACACGTTATAATTATTTGATATTAATAAGCACGTCTATTTAAACAAAAACCTTTTTATTTTATTTTTTTAAAGTATTTCAACTAGCTTTCAATAATTTCCGCAAAAACTTTTTTAAAAATGTTTGCCAAAATATTTTGATCATGCATGGGTTAAATTAATTGTGGCGAAATATATTAATTAAACGTGTTTCTTGCACAAAGAAACGCTTTTTGTGGTTATAAAATGGGCTTTTAATGATGTCGAAGTAAATGTTATAAAAAAGTAAGACAGTGCAGTTAAGGGTTAATTTTTGACTAAAATCTCAAGCGGTGGTCCACACCTTTCTAACGATGTGTTATAAGTGAAAATCGGACAAAAAATACCAAAGTTATTTAAGATTTCAGTAAAATCGAATTGAAAAGCATCAAAAAACTGACATAAACATCTCGTTATCTCGAGTCTGTGGTTAGATTTATAAAATGTTTTAATGCAGAATCAAAGAATTCCTAAATATCTATTATATTTGGTCATTCATTGGACAAAAAAAAATTTACTGAATTTTTTATTCATAAAAAATACCATTTTTGGACCCTTTTTTGACGCGGTTTAGCTCACGGGAGATTATCGCTAGAGCCCAAATATTTTAGGAATCTTCATAAAACATGTCAAAGTTAATTTTGAGGGGGGTACATCATCAACTTTTTTTTTTGAGTCACTCTAATGTACATATATTAACAAAAAAATTAGTTGAATTCAGCTAAACTTTTTGTTACTTTTCGTAAACTAAAATTTACAAAATATTTTGTAAAAAATTGAAAGTTTATTTTTTCTGTTTTTTCATCAGCTTAAGTAGAACTTATGAGATTCGCATAGGAGGCTACACAAGAAATTTCACTTAACAAATTTGTTACGAAAAATCAGCAAATTAATTAGTAAAAATTCGAAAACTCAGTTTTGAAGTCAACAAAAAAAATTAATTCAAAATTTGTTCAAAACTAGTATTTTCGTAAATTGAACTTAACTAAAAAAAGTAGTTAAAACGCTGATTTTAACTAAAAATTTGCTAAAAAGCCAGTAAACTCGAGTTAACAAAAAAACATTTGTTAACTTTACAGTTTTATTATTTTGAGTGCACTTTTAGTGTAATGTTTGCGTACTTAGCAGAATTTTTTTACTTAAAATGGCGACATCTCGAAAACTAAGCGAGATTCACCATAATATCGCCTGCCCTCTTCGCATTTGTGAACCCCTATGGGTCCTAATTTTGAATCTAGAATAGCTACACTCAAAAAAAAAAAAACTGTAAAGTTAGCAAAAAATTTAGTTAAATTTAACTAAAAAAGCACCTGATTTTGGGCCTACTAAATTTCTAGTTAATTTAAATAAAAATATTTAGCTAACTTTTTAAAGAATGAATGTTGCAAAAAAAACCGGAACTTTAACTAAAAATTTAGCTGAAAATTTCGTAACATTTTTAAGTACATATTTACAAAAAAATTTGTTGAATTCAGCAAAAATTTTTGTTACTTTTCGTAAACTAAAATTAACAAAATGTTTTGTAAATTTTTTTTGTTTACATTTTTCGGTTGACATTTTTTTTTCTTTCACCGAACACTTTAAACACTACCCAGCAAAATTTTCGGTTGCAAAGAACCGATTGTGGAACAACTTATACACTAAAAAAAATAAAACTGTAAAGTTAGCAAATTTTTTTTTGTTAACTCAAGTTTACTGGCTTTTTAGCAAATTTTTAGTTAAAATCAGCATTTTAACTGCTTTTTTTAGTTAAGTTCAATTTACGAAAATACTAGTTTTGAACAAATTTTGAATTAATTTTTTTTGTTGACTTCAAAACTTAGTTTACGAATTTTTACTAGTTAATTTGCTGATTTTTCGTAACAAATTTGTTAAGTGAAATTTCTTGTGTAGCCTCCTACGCAAATCTCATAAGTTCTACTTAAGCTAATGAAAAAACAGAAAAAATAAACTTTAAATTTTTTACAAAATATTTTGTAAATTTTAGTTTACGAAAATTAACAAAAAGTTTAGCTGAATTCAACTAATTTTTTAGTTAATATATGTACATAAAAACGTTACGAAATTTCAGCAAAATTTTTAGTTAAAGTTACGGTTTTTTTGCTACATTCATTCTACGAACAGTTAGCTAAATATTTTGAGTTAAATTAACTAAAAATTTAGTAGGCCCAAAATCAGGTGCTTTTTTAGTTAAATTTAACTAAATTTTTTGCTAACTTTACAGTTTTTTTTTTTTTTGAGTGTACTTCCCTAGAACCTGTTCTAATTCTTGTGCAACACCGATTCTTTTTACAAAGGGTTTGTCCCAAAAGCAACAGGTGTTTGTAAGCAAAATTAGAACATATTTTTGTTCCTCGGAATCGGTTCTAGAAGTAAAATTTGGAACAGAAATAAGAATTAAAGACATATGTTTAATTGCATTAATTTATTAAAGAGAGATAAAGATAATGATTTATAAACTGGAATATTTACATTTTTTAACACACATTTATCCTTTTCCGCCTCCAAAGTTGCATTTTGGGCCTTACAATAATGACATACCAGAACATGGATTTTCTGCAAACGAAAATAAAAAAGATAGTATTATTAGTATTTGACCCGACCCAGACAATGAAATTTTAATTTACTCACCTTTATTTCAACAATTTTCACGATTATAATCTGCTATTTTAATAGAATTTCGCGTTTTTCCTTGATTAACAAAAATAAATTGATATTTATTTTTTTAATTTTTTTGACACATAATTTTTTTTTTTTTAATTCCTGAGAACCAAAATGTTATGAAACTTTGATTGCAGAGAACAAGCTTCACAATAATTTTCACTTAACTTGTTCTGAATAATTAAAGTGTAATAGTGTGTGGTTACCGAAGAACCTGTTCTAGAACAAGTGTTGTTAGAATCGGTTCTGAAAATTTTTCCTGGGTAACCTTCAAATTCATAAAAGTTACAAGAGAGTAATAAGAGGTTTATGAAACAAATTTTGTATGGAAATTCCATTAATAAACATGTTATTAAACGCTTTTATTTCTTTATGAATTTGGACGTAACACTTCACTTATTTTTTTCTATTTTTTTACAGCATTAAGTTCAGCTTAAGTAGAACTTATGAGATTTGCATAGGAGGCTACACAAGAAATTTCTTAAATAGTAATCACTCTTTTCACTTAACAAATATGTTACGAAAAATCAGCGAATTAATTAGTAAAAATTCGTTAACTCAGTTTTAAAGTCAACAAAAAAAATTAATTCAAAATTTGTTCAAAACTAGTATTTTCGTAAATTGAACTTAACTAAAAAAAGTAGTTAAAATGCTGATTTTAACTAAAAATTTGCTAAAAAGCCAGTTAACTCAACTAAAAAAAATTTGTTAACTTACAATCCAAAGTTTAAGTTTCTAGCTTCAGAAGTTTGAGCTCGGCGATCAGTCAGTCAACTCTATCTGCTTCTTAGTAGAGCTTCTTCGGTAGAGCTGATTGTGGAAAAATCTACGAAAAATTTTGCAAGGTTATCTTCAGTCGGCAACCAGCGGCCAAAGTTGAAAAAATTACGTATTTCGACCAAAATTCATATCCGATTTTTTTGACCAAATCCGGCTCAACAATTCGGAAATTTATTGGAAAAATATTTAAAAAATTTCAAAACCGCGACTTTGGTCCGCAGATGCTGATTTTTAAATATAAAAATTATTGTTTTATCTAAAATGGTCTCAAAAGTTAGAAAATGTTATGTGTGTTATTTAAAAAATATTAAAAAAATATAAAAACACGATTTTGGTGCAAAAATGCGGATCAAAATCTGTGGACCAAAATCGCAGATCATCATTTTTGGATCAAAACCTCATTTTTATATTTTTTAGATAACACACTTAACATTTTCCAACTTTTGTTATCTAAAAAATACTAAAAAAATATAAAAACACGATTTTGGTCCGAAAATACTGAACAGCATCTGTGGATCAAAATCGCAGATCAGCATTTTTGGATCAAAATCGCGTTTTTATATTTTTTTAATATTTTTTAGATAACACACTTAACATTTTTCAAGTTTTGAGACCAATTTGGATAAAAAAAAATATTTTTATGTTTAAAAATCAGCATCTGTTAACCAAAATCGCGGTATTGGATTTTTTTTAAATATTTTGCCAATAAAGGACGCAAATTTTCCGAATTTTTGAGCCGGATTTGGTCAAAAATTCGGAAATAAATTTCGGTCAAAATACGTAATTTTTTTCTACTTTGACCGTTGGTTGCCGACTGAAGATAAATTTTCCCACAATCAGCTCCAACGTGGCTATATCTAATATTAACACTTGTTTCTAAATACGCGCATCTTTTCACTTTCAACAGTTTCATTTAAAAAAAAAAATTTATGAATTTTATTGTTTTAGTTAAAAATCTTCAATTTTCTATCAAAACGCGCCAAAATATGTCGAACAATATTGTATGAATGTGGCGTCGATGACGAATTGCGGAGTACCTCGAAAATAAGATATGTTTGTCGTCTGTTTAGTCACAAGAACGTCCATTTTACGTTTAATCCCAATAGATGGCGCTGTAGTTGTGATATTAACATTTTTTGTATTTATTGTACGATTTGGCTCAAATTCACAAAATAAATTAGTTAAACAAAAGTAAGTTTTCTTATCAAATTTGAACCCATTATATGGCACTGGGGTGAAGTTAGTAACAAAACTCATTATTTATGTGCAATTTGACACTTCAGAATGTATGTTTCGTCATAAGAAAATTGTCTATGTATGAATGGACCCGATAGGTGGTGAAGCTATTTTACTCAAACTCAAAATGGATAAACTGTTGCTCATAAGAAACTGTTTTATCGACAAAAACAAAAAATCTCCGAACAAAACAATATTTACTTTAGCAGCTAATCAGCAAGAAATATTGAAGTCCAACAATTTTTAAAAAAGGCACTTCCCCCTTAAATTAAAAAATCTTTTAAAATCAATATACACATGATGCTATTAAGTTGTAAAAAATTATCATACATTCATTCAATAATTAACCAAAATGACAAATATGAACTTTGGCAATAACTTATAGCGAATATGGTAAATTAATATGAATTTGCAAAATTAATTTACCAACATACATACAACTATCTGCATCTAATTGTAAGTATGATTTTTTTTTAAATATTTAAATGTTTTTAAATAAACAAATATCTGATGTTAATAGTTTTTAAGTTTGTGTATTTTTTAAAATATACCATTACATGCAGTAACACTTAATGTACGAGTGGTATTAATTGCAATACTTACATCGAGTTGCAATTGAGTTTTCAATCTTCAAATATTAAAGTAATAATTTAAAAATTAACAAATGTTATAAAAAACTTAAGATATAAAAGAGACCATTTTAAGGTTGTAATGTCGGTGATATCATTGTTTAAAAATGTCGTTGCCGTCTTATGAAACAATGTGTATCATAGAGAAAATTCCGATAACTCCCGAACTAACAGGAATATCACCTAGAAAATTTTTGCACATTTTCGTGAATCTTAACACCGTTTTGCCACCGTTCGATAGGTATTAAAAACGTTCTTCTTACATCCCTAGTAAAAATGTTATGCGAATTTTACTGAATAGATCTAATTTGATCCGTAAAATGGTTGTATCAAATAATATCTAATTGTATTACTTTAGATCAAAAAATATAAAAATTGATACAATTTGATCCTGAATTTGGTCAAATCTAATTAGATCAAATTGATCTTATAATATCAATTTTTATATAATTTGATGAGCAAAACCAAAATACGAATCTAATCATATATGGAGCAATATCTAACCATATAAAGTGGATCAACCGTATCAAAGTGATAGATACAATTTTATATAAATTTATACGGAAGCATATTAACTCATATAAGATTGTATCAAATTATATATGATTAGACCAGAAAATTTTTACTCGGGATGAAAACATGGTATAGTTTCTACAAAATAAATGGCTAAAAAAGTAAAAAAATACGATTTGTTCGCCATTTTTGACCCAATTTTTGAACCCCGATATCGCACCTGAGCCGAGAATCTTTTATATATATTTAAAGTTTAAGGCAAATCGGTTCAAAAAGGCTGGAATAATTCCCTTGTAAGGGTAAATAAAAACCTACACAATAGGGCGTCCCGTCAAATTTAAATTTTCGAATATCGTGTCGTAATACATGCCAAACGATGGCCACGTAGAGCTGATTGGGAGAAAATTTATAAAAAATTTCGCAAGGTCATCTTCAGTCTGCAACCAGCGGTCAAAGTTAGAAGAAGTGACGTATTTCGAACAAAATTCATGACCAAATTTTTTTACCAAATTCGGCTCCAAAATTCTAAAATTTTGAGTACTTTATTGGAAAAATATTTAAAAATATTCAAAACCGCGATTTGAGTACACAGATTCTGATTTTTAAACATAAAAATTATTTCTTTATCCAAATTGGGTTAAAGAGTTGGAAAATGTTAAGTGTGTTATCTAAAAAATATTAAAAAAATAAAAAAAAAACGCGATTTTGGTCCACAGATGCTGATCAGCTTTTTCGGGCCAAAATCGTGTTTTTATATTTTTTGAATATTTTTCAGATAACATTTTCCAACTTTTGAGACAAATTTGGATAAAAAATAATTTTACTGTTTAAAAATCAGCATCTGTAGACCAAAATCGCGGTTTTGGAGTCTTTTAAATAATTTTTCAATAACGTGCACCAAATTTCCGAATTTTTGATCGGGATTTGGTCAAAGAATTCGGACATGAATTTTGATCGAAATACGTCACTTCTTCCAACTTTGACCGCTGGTTGCCGACTAAAGATGACCTTGAAATTCTTTTTCATAAATTTTCCCACAATCAGCTCTAACGTGGCTATCGTTTGGCAGGTATTACGGCATGAATTTCGAAAATTTAAATTTGACGGGACGCCCTTCTACACAATTACTTAAATTCTAACACAATACTGAAGATTGTCGTATAACGAGGTTTCGATGAACAGTTAAAAAAGTATTGCCCATTATACGGTTAACAGAAGATAAAAGTTAACATTTAAATTCTAATTAACACTGCATAACATTTTGTCATTTCAGTAATTGAAGAAATTCAAAGAATATTTAAAAATATATAAGTATAAAAACTGATTACTTACAGGGAAGGTCTCCTATATAGTCTTCACCAATATAAAATTAAAATATTTTTTTACGGAGTTTGGAGTTCTATTAATCGATGTTTATCTAATCTCCTAAATGGGTTATGCAGGAACAGGGGGAAAAAATCCCTTTTGTAAAAAACGAATTCCTCTAAAAAAAAGATTTTTTAATGTTTTTAAACACTACATTTTGTGGTAGGGGGAATAAACATATAAGTTTCTTATTCCGCCTGTAACACTTTGAAATATACACTAAAAATATGGTGTAAGAAAATTAAACAGAAAATACGTTTCAAACAAATGAAACTCATTTAAAAACGGACCGCTTACAAATGTTAATTATGATTTGGCTTCAAATTTTTTTTCATTTGTTTTAGTTCATATTTTTTTCCAAAAATAAGGGGAAAAAGTAATTTAATTTTATGCCAATTTGTTTATTGGATCTAGACCCCATCGGGTTTGGACCCCATGGGTTGTTGTTCCTGTCAGATAAAGGTTTTAATTTAATTAAATCGGTTGAGTGTATCAAAAGTTATCGAATCCTCACCATAACCCTAAAATATGTATAGAAAAGCTTTAAACAATGAATATGGTTATAAAGATGTTGTATTTTTTTATTTATGCACTAAAAAACTATGCGTAAAATATGCGCTAAAAATCCGAAATTATGCAATTAAAACTATAAAAATTAGTAAAAAAATTGCGCATTTTTTCTTATATGAAAAAATTTTTCTCGTGTTTAATTATTTTTTAATATTATTTTACCTTGCGAGTGAAAAGAAAAATCATTTCTCCCGGACAATTATTTCGGTTCAAAAATTGATCACGAAAAAAATTTCGAGCAGGCAAATTAAAAATGTTTCCAAAAAAGTTAATAAAAATGAAAAAAATAAGCTGAAACTAAAATTTTATTCAAATTTTAATTATGATCCAAAAATATGCATTTATAGCAGAATATGGAAAAATATGCATTCTCATCAAAATATGCACTAACAAATCGATGTCATAGTAAAGCAAATTCTTTAAATCGCAAATATATTTGATTTATGCTTTTCTAAGACTAAAGCACAGACTAAATACAGATTCGACAGTAGAAAAAATACAGGAAAAAATGGGGGAAAATTAAGCGATTTTAGGAGAAAACACAGCGGTTTTTAGTCCGTTTTACGATAACATGGCAACACTTTCTACGACTTAGGAGTGAGTGAAACAACAAAATCCGATCTGGCATCCATTTTTCTTATGGCGCGTTATATCAGTTTTCTCTTTCTAACCTAATTCGTAGAATAATTTGAAAATATTAAGCATATGGTTAAAGAATACTTTTTTGACACCTGTCACTTATGTCGAGTCTGTATTAGTATGTGACTAAAGCCTAGTACTCTGTTTTTTTACGGTGAAAATTTTACTAAAACTTTAAACGACTCAAATTGCAATAAAACATTTAAAAATCAACATCTTTTGACAATTATAAGAAAGAAACGATCATAAGAAAACGGAAATGTCACTTTTTCACGGCTTTTAAAATTATCTTGTATACACTGAAAAAAAAATTTACCATTTTTAAAGCATGTTGCACTTAATTTAAAAAAAGGAGGGTATGCGAGGGCTCCAAAGATTTCAATTCTTCTTCCAAGTATATTTTTTCCTAAAACATAGTAATGCATTTACTTAAATATATCTTAAAAGTAAGTAAAATTGTACTTAATAAAAGATTAATTGTTTTTATCAAGAGGAAAAATATTTTTTTAAAATAAGTAAAAATTTCCTTAAACTTACGGATTCTGTGGACCCTATGGAGTCCCAATGTGAGGACCGTACGGGCCCCCAATATATGGGGTCCGCCCATGAGTATATGCGTACACTATTATAGGGTCACTATTGATTTTGATCCAAAATTTTGGTCAGAATCGCTCTATCTTGCATAGTTTTCGAGATATGGGAATGGGGTCTTGAGAAATTTGATCATGAAATAACTCGAAAACTATAACTCGGAGGGCTTTCGGGTCTTCGGCGGTCATATTCTACAAGTTAATGGCTACAAAAATGCCTTTAGAATTTTTTTCGTATCTGCAGTATTTGCAGAGTTATAGGCATTTGAAAATTCCGCGAAAATCGAAATTTGGATTTAAAGTTAGGGTCTCATGGGGTCTCCACATGGGGCCCCCAGATGGGGTCCCCAAAATACCAAAAGTATTTTTTCCTTAAGTTAAGTAAATTCTTTCTTAAACTGATGAAGATATGGATTTTAATAAAGTCTATGAAATCAATAAAATAAAGATTACTTTTGTCTTAAATTAAAACAAAAATTGATTAAATTAAAGAAAATACGATTTGCAATTAAAGATTTGTACTTATTTGATACAAGGTCTTGAAAATGTCTGTACTATTTTTAAGTAAGCTACGAACTTATTTATTTTTTTTGCACACAACTTAAAATTTTTTCTTTTAAGTAAAACAAAATTTTTTAATAAATCCTTTTTTTCTTAAATGCAATCAATTCGCCATAAATGTAAAGAATATTTAACTTAATTTAAAAAAACAAATTAAGGAAAACTCTTGTGCTTTTTTAAGTATTTGCATGTACTATCTTCAAGTTAATTTTCTTTGTTTTAAGTAAAACCACCTTATATTAAGATAAGTTGAAGTAAATTCAAAAAAATTTGTTTACTTAAATTAATAACAGTGTTTATTTAATTTCAGTATAGTTATTTTTTTCAGTGTAATAAAAATGCGTAAAAACTTCTTTTTAACAATTTCCTTATAATTCCTCGCGTTGCCAAAATCATTTTTTTTACATGGAGTTTGACAGATTTTTTCCCGTGAAATCGAACAGAGTACTATGCTTAAAGAAGAAAAAAAAAAAAAGAAAATATAGAAAATTTCAATAAATGTAAAATAACACTGCGTGACAAAAGTGACCACTATTTTAGAAAACAAGAGGTACGACCATCATTTCAATATTTTTCGGACATGCTGAATCAGGCGCGGATCCAGGAATTTCATTTGGGGGGGGAGATTTAAAAAAAAAAAAAAAATTTACCAAAAAATATAAAAGTTTGGTTGGAAGCGAGGGGGTGGTGAGTGTGTGTGTGTAAATTTTTAATATTAAGTAACAAATTGAAGACCAAAAAAAAATTTTTTCTTAAATGCGGATACAGCTTATGGATTTGGGTGAAAATTTTGTATATCCAAAAAATTTTTTAAGATTTACTTCGTAAATTCAAACATTTAAAATTTTATTTGCAAATTTTTAGACCTGCTCTCGAAACGATCATAAAATTGAAAAATTAAATGTGTAGAAAAATATTGATACTGTGACTTTTCAGTCATTAAAAATTTATATTATGACTTTTCAGTCATAAAAATTGTCTTGTGACAATCATAGCCATTTACAACTGTGAACAGACTTGTAAACTTTTATATGTATAAAAAATCTTATTTCTCAGAAATCTTCCGAAAAAACTTTTTAATAAAGTATGCAATTTTTATACATGTTTCCGTCACAAAATTTCTCAGATGTTGAGACATTTTTACTACAGAAAATCTCTTATTGTTAGATTCTCAAATACTTTCATATAGATAAATAACCCATTTCTGAGATATTTGCGTTAAGAAAAATGTTCAGATTCTAAAACCCTTTGATATAAAAATGCTGTTTTATTCTCATATCGAATTTCCTATAGAAAATATTTTAGATTCAACATTTTTCGCATAGAAAATGTCTCACATTTTTAAACTTTATTTATGGAAATAATCTGAGATTCTGTGACATTCTTTCTATAAAAATTTTTTCGAAATTCTGATATACTATTCTTATAAAAAATCTCTTAAACAATTCTTATATTTTTTGTATACACAAATTTTCAAATCCTGAAAAATTTTACGGTTTTAATGCCATCTAATGTTTTCCAATGCAATTTCTTAGATTCTCAAAAATTTTTCATATAGAAAAATTATTACACTCAAAAAAATAAAACTGTAAAGTTAACAATTTTTTTTTTGTTAACTCGAGTTTACTGGCTTTTTAGCAAATTTTTAGTTAAAATCAGCGTTTTAACTACTTTTTTTAGTTAAGTTCAATTTACGAAAATTCTAGATTTGAACAAATTTTGAATTAATTTTTTTTGTTGACTTCAAAACTGAGTTTACGAATTTTTACTAATTAATTTGCTGATTTTTCGTGACAAATTTGTTAAGTGAAATTTCTTATGTAGCCTCCTATGCAAATCTCATAAGTTCTACTTAAGCTGATAAAAAACCAGAAAAAATAAACTTACAATTTTTTACAAAATATTTTGTAAATTTTAGTTTACGAAAAGTAACAAAAAGTTTAGCTGAATCCAACTAATTTTTTTGTTAATATATGTACATAACACGTTACGAAATTTCAGCTAAATTTTTAGTTAAAGTTACGGTTTTTTTTGCTACATTCATTCTACGAAAAGTTAGCTAAATATTTTTAGTTAAATTAACTAAAAATTTAGTAGGCCCAAAATCAGGTGCTTTTTTAGTTAAATTTAACTAAATTTTTTGCTAACTTTACAGTTTTTTTTTTTTTAGTGTATTGTTGGACACAATTTTAAAAGAAAAATTTCCATATTCAGAGACACATTTCCTATAGAAAAATTCTCAGAATCTGCCAACAGAAAAATTTTCAGATTCTGAGGGATTATTCATACAAAATCATAGATTTTGATCAACTTTTCCTATAGAAAAATTCGTAGATTCTAAAAGATTTTTCAAACAAAGAAATCCTCATGTTCTTAAAAATTTTTCCATAATAAAAGTCTATGATTCGAAAATATACATAATATACATATTCCGCATAGAAAACTAAGATTCTAAGACGTTTTTCCTGTAATAATGTTATCCAATTCTAAGAAATTTATTTGTAGAAAAACTCTTTTCAGATTCTTAAACATTCTCAGCTGCTGAGGGATTTTTTATATAGAAAAGTTATAAGACATTTTTCCTAAAATTTGAGATAATTTTTCAATCAAAAAATTCTTTCATTCAGAGTCAAATACATAAGTATCAAGATATTTTCTAAAGGCAAAGTCTGAGACATTTTTCTATAAAAAATATTTGAGATAATACTTTTTCCTTAGAAAATGATAAAAAAAGTTATTCGGTTAGAAAATGTCCACGACTCTATTGACATTTAAGTTTCTCATATGAAATTTCATAAATTCTGAAACATTTTATCCTGAGGATGCAAAAAATTTTTTAGGATTGAGGCTATGTGTGCTGACTTAAATCATCAGCACACATATAACTCTCTTTACACTCAAAAAAATAAAACTGTAAAGTTAACAAAATTTTTTTTGTTAACTCGAGTTTACTGGCTTTTTAGCAAATTTTTAGTTAAAATCAGCGTTTTAACTACTTTTTTTAGTTAAGTTCTATTTACCAAAATACTAGTTTTGTACAAATTTTGAATTAATTTTTTTTGTTGACTTTAAAACTGAGTTTACAAATTTTTACTAATTAATTTGCTGATTTTTTGTAACATTTTTGTCAAGTGAAAAATTTTAAACATTTTTTGTGTAGCCTCCTATGCAAATCTCATAAGTCCTACTTAAGCTGAACTCAATGCTGTGAAAAAAATAAGAAAAAATAAGTGAAGTGTTAGTGTTTAAAACCAATATTCAACTAATAAAAAATGTTACGAAATTTTCAGCTGAATTTTTAGTTAAAATTACGGTTTTTTTGCTACATTCATTCAACGAAAAGTTAACTAAATATTTTTTGTTAAATTAACTAGAAATTTAGTAGGTTCAAAATCAGGTGTTTTTTTAGTTAATATTAACTAAATTTTTTGCTAACTTTACAGTTTTTTTTTTTTGAGTGTAGGGTTTTTTTACCTTTTTTCTTTCTATCTTCTTTCCTTTCTCTTCCTTTTTTCCTTTCCCTTTTTTTTCTTTCTTTCTTTCTTTCTTTCTTTCTTTTTTTCCCTTTTTCCTTTTTTTTTTTTTGAAATCGTTTTGGGGGGGAGAAATCCCATTCTCCCCCCCCCTGGATCCGCGCCTGTGCTGAATCGAATGGCGTACTCCGTTTTTCGATGTATGGTACAGTTTTCTTGTAAAATATCATTAAAGATTGGCTGATTTTCATCTGCTTTTTTAACAAAAAAAAATTCCAAAGCTAATGATTTTTAAATTTTATGGCATGGAAAACAAAGATATAACTTGTAGCAATATTTCTAATAAAAATTTGGTTTAAAGCTTTTCATCTTAAGCCCTTAAATTCGCGGATTTCTTAATTTTTTTTAAGTTTTTGCGAAATTAACCGCTAAATTGGTCTCTGATAAAAAACTAGCATTTTGACGATCATAAAGGCGTCCATGACACTACGAATAGTGGACAAAAAATATCTATGTTATATATATGTCCTTGTAAGTTTTATCGCGTCAAAAAAATAAAATTCACAATTTAATTGGTAAAAAGCTTGTAAAATAACAGGGAATTTTTGTCAAATAGGAGGTAGCAAAAAAAAAAAAGTTACAAACTTTTCTTGTAATTTTACAAGGTTTTGTTTGAGTGCACGTTTCTTGAAAGAATATTCTTTTCTACTATATACGTTAAGTTTAAAAAAAAAAATCGGGAGAGACCCAATAGTAATCCTTCCCTCTAAGATACATGTTGTACATGACACCATACAAGAAATGCACTTTTACATTTAACAAAAAGAAAAAAAAAAAACATTTAAAAGTGAAACGAATACACGGGCAAAGAAGAAGATACAGTATTGAATAAAAAAAAGTGCAAGTAAAATAAAAAATCAACCTAAAGAAACCCATAAAGATGAGCTTGATAATAAATAAAAATGCAATTACTTACAATTAGCCAAACTGGTTTCCGTGACACTCATAACCGACATTCCAGCCAACTGGCCAACAAAAAAAAAAAATATTAAAAAAAGTACTTGTATGGACATGGTAACACTGCGTTTTGTTTAAATTTAATACAATATTATAAAACATGTTTTTTTTTATATTCAAAGATTCTTCTTCTTCTTAAAAAAAAAACCAAAAATATTAATTCTGAAAATTACAAAAACATTGAATTAAAGATTAGGAACATTAAATATAAGATGAATGCATGCATGCATGTATGGAAGACATATTCATTAGGGTGGGTCGATGGTTTTTTCCATTGAATCATTTTTAATTTAAAAAAGATCATGAAAATCTATGACATTGACTACGCCGATGACATATGTCTGATGGCCCATCGCTTTCAGGATATTGAAGCAAAACTTAGGTGTCTCTCCGAAAATGCTAAAAAAGTTGGATTGAGAATCAACATTAGGAAGACTAAGCTTATGCGAATAGGAACAGATGTAACAACTCCATTGGTGGTAAATGATGTTACTATTGAAGACGTAGATTCTTTTTGTTATCTTGGTAGTAAGATAACCAAAGATGGAGGGTCTCAAGCCGATATTGCTGATCGTATCAATAAAGCACGCAGCTCTTTTTTATCGCTTTACAAAATTTGGCGTAGAAACAATATCTCGCGAAAAACTAAACTACGCATTTTCAACTGCAGTGTTAAGTCTGTGTTATTGTATGGCTGTTCTACCTGGAGCTTAACAAAAGAATCCATTCGTAAAATCCAAACATTTATAAACAAATGCTTAAGGCAAATTCTTCACATCTTTTGGCCTAATTGGATTACAAATGAAGCGCTGCTGCAGATGGCAAACTCTAAGCCGGTAGAAATCAAAATTCGCAAACGCAAATGGACGTGGGTAGGTCATATATTGCGAAGACCACAATCAGAAATAGCAAGAATAGCCTTAGATTGGAACCCACAAGGACAGCGCAGACCTGGTAGACCCCGAAACACCTGGGTGCGCTACCTGAAACAGGAATGTGAACTTGCTCGAGTTTCATGGAATCAAGCTAAGGCGATTGCCAGAGATAGACAAAGATGGAGAGAATTTGTTGACGCCCTATGTTCACTTTAAACTTTTATTTAAGTATTAATTAAAAATCGATATGTATTTCTATTTCTATTAATATTTAATTAAATAAAGGACATATATATATGAAAATCGTGGAAGTTTTACAAAATCGCGAACAACTGCAAAAGTACTAAATATTTTTTTATATTTTAGCACAGATTCGTAATCTGCATTAAAATTGGGTTTAGATTTCCACAAATGTTTAATATTAACCATATAGTGTAGGGAGGATGCCACTTTAAAGTTTATCCAATTTTTTGTGTGAAAACTCCACACAAATGTAATTATGAACCCCTAAACCTTAACGAATTTTCCTTAAACTTTGCACAGGGAGTTGTTAGGCACCAATAATACGGGGCAGCTGTGTGGAGCTCAGATTTTGATAAAAATTTCATTTTGGACAAATCTAATGGACAATACCGATTAGATAACATTTTTTGATTTTATTCTCTTAATACACTTTATTTTCCCAAATTTTTGATACCAATTTTTTTCACGTCGCGGATAGCGATAAATACCCGAAAATTTTTTATTCTTATTTTCTGTACTTAAATCAGCCTTATGCACTTTAAGTTTTATTTTGAAATAAAAATGTTTCACGGGTGGTCCGAGACAGTTTTAACCTTAAAGCTAAGTACTCTGTTTTTTACGGTGAAAATTTCACTTTAACTTTGAACGCCTCAAATCGCAGTAAAACATTTAAAAATCAACAACTTTTGACAATTATAAGAAAGAAACGATCATAACAAAACTGAAATGTCCCATTTTCACGGCAATTTAAATTAACTTGTATAATAAAAATGCGTGAAAACTTTTTTCAAATTTCCCTATAATTCCTCGCGTTGCCAAAATTTATTTTTTTTATATAGAGTTTGACAGAATTTTTTGCCGTGAAATCAAACAGAGTATACTCAAAAAAAAGTGAACTAAAATCTGGGAAAATTAACTTAACTTTAAGAAAAAGACGGAATGATTTGGTTCTAAAAATTTTTTTTCTTGGTTTTAGTTCATAATTTTCCCAAAAATAAGGAAAACAAAGTTATTTAATTTAAAGCCAATTTTAACTAGAAAATGGGAAAAATTATATTACACTTTAGTTCATTCACAGTTTATAGCTAGGTTGGGTATAGACCCTGGACCCATGGGTCCAGCCCCTTGTTAACTCAAGACCCCGGTCCTTGAAGGGTCCCCATCGATTTTGACCCAAAATTTGTGTCCGTTTCGCTCTAACTTGCTTAGTTTTTGAGATACGGTAATAAGGGGTCTGATAGGGTTTTGAGAATCTTAAAAACTGGATAACTCAAAAACTATTAATCGGAGAGCTTTCGGGTATTTTGCGGAAGTGTTCTACGAGTCAAGAAACACAAAAATTTTTTTTCTCGTGTTGGCAGTATTTACCGAGATATGCGCATATATAAAATCTCGGTAATTTCAAATTTTAGATCTAAAATTAGGGTCTTGAGACCCTGACAGATATGCAGAGCTAAGCTATTCCATATTTTTTCTTTATAGTCTTTCTTTTGAAAATTTCGTCCGTTTCGCTCTATCTCGCTTAGTTTTCGAGATATCGCCATTTTGAATTTTTAACTCAATTCTAAGAAGTTATTTACTAAATTCTCAGAAGTTATTAACTAAATTCTAAGAAGTACACTTCCTCAATTCAAAAAAAAGAAATACGATGAATTTTTTTTTAGTAAATTTTAACTCAACTTGAACTAAATTGTTTTTTAAGAAATATGTCTTAAAAATAAAGATACGTTTCTTCGATTTTTGGAAAATTTCTTTGGCAGTAAGAATTGTTTCCTAATATTTAAATATTCCATTTAAAGAAAACTATGAACTACTTATAAGTAAATGAACTAAACTTTTTCCTCATAGTTAAGAAAATTTCTCATTTTTTAGTTAAATTTTACTAAATTTTAGGAAAATTCATGATAAATTTTCAAAGACATTTTTTCCTTAATTTTAGTTATGTCTTTTTTGCATTGTACTATGCTTTAAGTGATAATACCATAATATTTTTGGGATAAGTAAGAAAAGTTTAGCAACAAAAACCAAAATCTTCGATCTAGCACTTTTTGCAAAAATCGCGTTTAAATTGAAAAAAAAAAAAATAACTCCTTAAAAATCAAATATATGGACATAATTAAGATTTTTAGAATGGAAAAAAAGTATTTTCCAAAAACCGCGAACTAAAACCGCTTGTGGAATACTTAAAGTATCCTCCTAAAATTTTTTGCTAATCTTTTCCGTTATAAGCTCGAAACTTTTTGCTATTAATTAACGAAATTAGCAAATTTGCAAATCATCGACCCACCCTAATATTCACATATACATACTTACAACAAAACCAATACCTACTTACATATGTATGTCATTGCAAGGTATACAACATTTGCAAGAACTTTTCCAAAATACAAAAATTAAATAAAACGAAATCTTTTAATAGTTTTTTTATTTAATTTTTTATTTGCTGCAATACGCATTATTTAATTCAAACAAGTAATGTGTAAATGTTGGATGACTATGAGGTTTTAAAAGTTCAAATACCCTGTTTAATATGTTAAATAGTTGTGTACCCTACAACCCACACAGTGTGATACTTACTACTGGTTTTATGTCACGTTGTGATGCAGCAAGTGTTCTATTAATTTTGGGATTGTCATTTATTTGAAACCAGAAACGGTTATTGAGCTATACTTCGGTATAAACGAAAAATTTAGTTGGCAACTACTCAGGGTTGGCAACTCATTAAAAAGTTAAAAATAGATAAAGTTCGACCTAACGATAATATCTGGGTACCCGTGTAAAAATGGATTAGATCTTATTTGATCTGTTTATATCTTTTCATATGTGATCATATCTGATAAGATATAATTATATCTAAAATGGCCAAAATCGAGATCTAATTATATCTCGGATTTGGTCAACATTGGCACAAATTTGACATTTTATTATATCTGTTCAGATACAATTATATACAATCAGATGCAATTATATATTATCAGATCAAAGCAGATCTGATAAGATCAAATCAATTTTTACATGGGTAATATAAAAATGAATTCTCTTAAGTTCGTTTAAATAGCTGATTTAATTCTGACACACTTGGAGTCTGACAACCAAAAAGTGCTGATTATGAATGGTTGGCTACATCCGAAAGCTATCGACATCTCCACTTAGCATGTGTTGTTTATATTTTTTTCAGATTTATTATTCAAAAAAATTTTTTTTCAAAAATAATAAATATGTACTTAAACCGAACTAAATAAATATGGGTTTATTAGATTTTTCTGCTATCTAGAAACCATTCCAGCAAAACTTTTATTACACCGTCCGACAAATTTCAAATTTTTCTCAGTGCAGTTGTTATGGTTATTCCGCCTAAGATCGATTGACAGGGCCTCGTTTTTAAAAAACAGGGCAATTCCTTTCTGGACAGAGGGTGAGGTTGTCATTTAAAAAAGGATTGTCTGTGTGTACAATATGATAACTCATTTGTGTTCGCGTCACTTTTCTATTAATTGGTATAAAATATATCGAGCTTACATAACACTGTGCTACACCAAAAATATGCAGGGGTTCTCATATAAAAATTCGGGTTGGTTGGAGTCCATAGAGTACTGATATACTCATAGTTTTTCTGGATCACTTCGTTAAGTACGTTTTTTATTGGCAAATGTGTTGGAAAACGGAAATTCTTAAATTACAATTTTAAAAAATTATTACTTTGTTAGTTTGCAACCGATTTTCGATTTTATGGATTTGTTTTAAAGGTACAGGTCTTACCTTTCAAACAAAACAAAAATATTAAAAATCGATCAAGAATTGGCTGAGCTACGATCGCTTAAGTAAAAAAAAACGTATTTTTTAAAAAATTTGTCATGTTCTTTACACTCTAAGTTGAAAGTGCATCATTAAACAATTTTTTTAAATTTTTTGTAAAAAAGTATAGTAAAGTAACTTTCCAAAACACCAAAAAACATAACAATCGGTTTAAAAATGAATGAGTTATGCTAAGTTTTGTGATAGGGCATTTTTAAATTTTTTCAGAAACGCTTGTAATTCAAGCATTATTCATAAATCTTGTTACTAGTAGTACTTTTATGCGCATATGCATATAAACTAGAGATGGGAACGTAATTAGATTTGTGCGTGATTCACACATGATCAGAAGTGAGCGTGATTGAAAATTAATTTTACTCACGTGGTTGTTAGTGAGTGTCAGTGTGAGTGGAATAAAAAATGGGCGTGTCAGTTACTTCCAAATCCTATTTATAATTTTTTGGGTTTGTTTAAAAAATATCAGTGTTACTTCTTAAACAAAAAAATATTGAGAATAGGTTAAAAACAGGCTAAGGTGCGCTTGTTTAAGTAAAAAACCTTTTTTGAAGAGTTATACCTGCAACATTTTTATGACAGAAAAAGCTGTGCGCTTGCAAACATGTTTTTTTAAAACGAAATTGCTAAAATTGTTTGATCATTTGATGGAAATTTTACCTGTTTGTAATATATATGTGAGGCATTCCACACCAAATGTTCAGTGAGAAAAAAATTGTGTACCAAAATTTTTCAATGGGTCCCGGGTAAAAAAGTTTTTTATATAACTAGGGTGAGATTTCCATGCAAATGCATGTTTTTTGTCGAAAGCCTAAAAACGATATCGACCAATTATCTTTCCGAATCAAGAGATTTGCATTAAATGGCATCGATTTGTTTTCGCATATTTTGCATATTTTGGTGAAAATACATATTTTTGCATATTTTGATTTTAAATGCATATATTGTGCATATTTCGAACTTTTAAGTGCATATTATTGCATATTTTGGCATAAATTAGCAAAAACACAAATTGAAATGAATTTTTTTCAAAAACTATTTTAAATTTTTAAAATTTATTTTGAAAATCAGAAAAATTACTTTTTTTTCTTCTTAATTTTTTTTTTATAGATTTTCTTAATTTTTAAAAAACTCTTGCTAGACAAACATCTAATCTTTAAAAAAAAAAATTACAAAAAAAAACAAAAGTGGCCGGATTTTTTATAAATTGACTTTTTTAAAAAATGGAAAAAAAATGGAAAAATCGATAGCCGATACAAAACTATACAAGAATGTAAATTTTTGAGATTTTGGTGCATTTCGTTTTTATTTGATATATATTTAAACAAGGCAACTTGACACAAACTTGACCATTTTTCCAATATTTGACCACGCCTCCTAAGCCCAGTTTTTGAAAAATTGAACAACCAAAAACGTAATTTTTTTAGCTCCATATATGACGCATTCCACACCAAATGTTCAGCAAAAAAAAAAAGTTGTGTCGTGTCAATATGAAATCATTTTCAAAGTATTCGCTCTTAGGGTACTATTAAATAACAAAAATAAAATTTAAGTTTTTTCAAAAAGTGGGCCTTGTAGGCGTGGTCAAAAATTGAAAATATCTAACTTTTTTGCCTGAGCATCTTTACTTCAATATTTATGCAAATTAAATGAAACACAGTAAAGTCTTAAAGACAAAAGCTGTTTATAGATTTTTGAATGGGCTATCAATTAAATGGGCTATCAATAAAAGCTGAATGGGCTATCAATAAAAGCTAAGAAAATGAAAATTGGAACATTTTCAGAAGAAGTTTTGAATTTTTTAAATTTAAACTTAAACTTTATTTATCAAAAAACATGCCGCAATTTTATTTGTTTTTTATTTTTTTAAAAAAAGTTAAAGGAATTTTCTATCTGATCTGAAATTTTTAGAGATGTGTTTTGCCTTGTTTTCGAAAAATCAAAATTCAAAAATTGCAACACGCTTATTTTATACAATAATGGTATTTAAAACGTGTGCGTATGAGTAATATCAATACTTAAAAAATATTTTAAGAGGCGATGGTAGCGTGAGTGAGTTTTTAATAGCGATTACGAACGCTTAAGAAAGAAAAAATTTAGTCACGCACGATATTTTATTTTGCTCACGCTCATTCACGCACACGTGAGTAGAAAAAAAATAAGTTACGGTCACGATGTTCACGTGAGCGTGAGTAAAATAAAATATCGTGCTTGAATAGTTTTTTCTTTCATTAGCGTGCGTGATCGTGAATAAATACTCAGGCAAAAAAGTTTGATATTTTTAATATTTGACCACGCCTACAAGGCTCACTTTTTGAAAAAAACTTAAATTTTATTTTTGTTATTTATTAGTACCCTAAGAGCGAATACTTTGCAAATGATATCCCATTGAAACCACTATGATTTTTCTGTAGTGGAACAGTTGGTGTGGAATGCCTCACATGGCTATCCATACACCCATTTAACAATTTACGGTTCACATGTTTTTTTTTTCGCTGAACATTTGGTGTGGAATGCCTCATACGTATATTTATAAACAGGTAAAATTTCCATCAAATGATCCCACAATTTTACCAATTTCGTTTCAAAAATGTCAAATGTTTTTTGTCATAAAAATGTTGCAGGTATAACTCTTCAAAAAAGGTTTTTTACTTAAACAAGCGCACCTTAGCCAGTTTTCAACCGATTCACGATATTTTTTTGTTTAAGAAGTAACACTGATATTTTTTAAACAAACCCAAAAAATTATAAATAGGATTTGGAAGTAACTGACACGCCCATTTTTTTATTCCACTCACACTGACACTCACTAACAACCGCGTGAGTAAAATTAATTTTCAATCACGCTCACTTCTGATCATGTGTGAATCACGCACAAATCTAATTACGTTCCCATCTCTAGTTTATATGCATATGCGCATAAAATTACTACTAGTAACAAGATTTATGAATAATGCTTGAATTACAAGCGTTTCTGAAAAAATTTAAAAATGCCCTATCACAAAACTTAGCATAACTCATTCATTTTTAAACCGATTGTTATGTTTTTTGGTGTTTTGGAAAGCTACTTTACTATACTTTTTTACAAAAAATTAAAAAAAAATTGTTTAATGATGCACTTTCAACTTAGAGTGTAAAGAATATGACAAATTTTTAAAAAAATACGTTTTTTTTTTACTTAAGCGATCGTAGCTCAGCCAATTCTTGATCGATTTTTAATATTTTTGATTTGTTTAAAAGGTAAGACCTATACCTTTAAAACAAATCCATAAAATCGAAAATCGGTTGCAAACTAACAAAGTAATAATTTTTTAAAATTGTAATTTAAGAATTTCCGTTTTTCAACACATTTGCCAATAAAAAACGTACTTAACGAAGTGATCCAGAAAAACTATGAGTATATCAGTACTCTATGGACTCCAACCAACCCGAATTATCATATGAGAACCCCTGCATAAATTATTTTTGGTCTTTTGTAGCACAGTGTAATTACCACCCTGAACGGTGTTTCTGAATTTCGCAAACACTTTTAACAATGTAATGATAGTGTACCTTGTGTTCGCCTATTGCGAACTAAAATTTTAATACTTCTTAAGTAAAAATACAATGTTAATAACCGGCAATTTTTAACAAATCCCCCAACTATAAAAACCTCGTACATAAGTTCTCACTCTATACCGGTACAGTGCCTCACAAAATTGGTGCTGCTTATTTATTTATAAAAAAAAAAAATTGTTAAGTTACATATTTTGTATTGTCAGGTTCTTCTTCGACTTATCCAGATATATCTTAACACTACTTTAGTAAGTAGAAAGTCTCAGAATCTGAAATTTTTCCAAAGAAAAAATGTCTCTGAATCTGAGACATGTTCTATAGAAAACATGTCTCAAAGTCTGGGACTTTTTCTAAAGAACAAATATCTCAGAATCTGAGACTTTTTCTGTAGAAAAAAAAATGTCTCAGAATCTCATAATTTTTCTATAGAAAAAATTACTCAGAATCTGAGACTTTTTCTAAAGAAAAAATGGCTCAGAATCTGATACTATACCTAAAGACAAAATGTCTAAGAATCTGATACTTTTTTTAAAGAAAAAATTACTTAGAATTTGATACTTTTTCCATAGCAAAGATCTCAGATTCAGAGACATTTTTTTATGAAAAAAGTTTCAGATGTCTTGGAATCTGAGACTTTTTCTATAGAAAAAATGTCTCAGAATATACAAAAAATTTCTCAGACTCTCAGAATTTTAGACATTATTTCTACTGAAAAAGTCTCAGATTCTTAAACAGATTCTGAGACTATTTTTCTATAGAATATGTCTAAAGTCAGAGACATTTTTTCTATGGAAAAAATTTCAGATTCTGAGACTTTCTACTTTTTATAGAAAATATATATCAGATTCAGATATATATTTTCTATAAAAAAAGTCTCAGATTCTCAGTTCATGAGACATTTTTGCTATAGAAAAATCTTAGATTCTGAGAAATTTTTTCCTTAGAAAAAGTAGTCTGAATCTAAGACAATTTTTCTGTAGAAAAAGTAATTTTTTGAGACATGTTTTCTATAGTAAAGTCTCAGATTCTGACACATTTTTTCTTTAGAAAAAGTCTCTGATTCTTAGAAATTTTTTCTACAGAAAAATTCTCATATTCTTATATATTTTTTCCTATAGAAAAAATCTCAGATTCTGAGACATTTTTCTATAGAAAAAGTCTCCGATTCGGTGACATTTTTTCTATAGAAAAATTCTCAGATTCTGTGATATTTTTTCTAAAGAAAAAGTCTCAGATTCTGTTACATTTTTTCTATAGAAAAAGTTTCAGGTTCTGAGTTCTATAGAAAAAAATCTCCCAAAAGTCTCGGATACTGAGAAATTGTTTTTATAGAAAAAGTCTCAGAATCTGAGACAATTTTTCTGTAATAAAAGTAATTTTTTTTAAGACATTTTTTTAAAGTAGAAGTCTCAGATTCTGAGACATTTTTTCTGTAGAAAAAGTCTCTGACGTGGTAGTGGTAGATTTAATAAGTCCATTTTGGATTAATTTTGTTTTATTTATAACTTTTTTCATTTTCCAAATTTTTTTATTATTTTTTCGGATTATAATTGCAAATTTATCGTAGATTACGGAAAAAATATTCCAAATTTGTTTTAGTATGTTAAAATATTTTTTTAAACAAAATAAGATTAATCAGAAAATAAGTCCACTTATTGAAAAACACAGCATAAAATAAGATTACATTCCAAAAAAAACCTTGTAAAATTACAAGAAAAACTTGTAACTTTTTTTGTTTGCTAACTCCTATTTGACAAAAATTCATAGTAATTTTACAAGATTTTTACCAAAAATTTTGTAATTTTATAAGGTTCTTACCAATAAAATTGTAAATTTACAAATTGTTTGACACGATAAAATTTACAAAGAGGTTTTGTAATTTTACTAGATTTTTTGCTACCTCCTAAGTATTTTACGAGAATTCCTAGTAATTTTACAAGCTTTACACCAGCAATTTTGTAATTTTACAAGCTTTTTACCAATAAAATTGTAAATTTACAGTTTTTTGGTGCAAATAAAATTACAAGGAATTCTTGTGAATTTACTAGATTTTTTGGTAAAATTATCTTGAAAATTTGTTAAATTACCAAAAAAAATTGTAAAATTACAAAAAAAAATTAAATTTCGATTTGGTAAAAAACAAGAAAAACTGTCAAATATTGGTAAAATGGAATTGCGAGACTTTTCCTAGTAATTTCACAAAGTTTTTTTGTGTGTAGTTTGTTGTTTTGAAAAAAAATCAGAATTCTATATATGTAGTTTTGAAATGAAATTAATTTGCAATAAATCGGAATAAATGAATGCTATTGGAAAAAAACTGAAGCCGGATCAATCAAAATTTTAAATTTCTCTTTTTAAAATGGCTTTTTCTCGGAAAGCATAAGAGATAAATATACCTACTAAGTAGGCTACTGAAAATCGTAAGTCCCGTGAAAAAAAAAATTAAAAAAAACAAAAGTGGCCGTATTTTTGAACGAGTTTTGAAAATTTTCCAAAAAACTAAAAAATTATCGATAGCCCATACAAAACTATACAAGAATGACAGTTTTTGAGTTTGTAGTACATTCCGTTTTAATTTGATAAATATTTAAACAAGACAACTCTACACAAATTTAACCATTTTTCCAATATTTGACCACGCCTCCAAAGCCCAGTTTTTGAAAAATTGAAAAACCAAAAACGAAATTTTCTTAGTTCCATAAAGGGCTATCCATACAACGTATTCCGAAATTTACGGTTCTCATGCTTTTTTTTGCTGGACATTTGGTGTGGATTGCCTCATATTGGGATCTTTGAAATGAGGGAAAATTATGAAATTTTACTACATTGTTTTGACATAAATGCTGATCTTATTCAGGTTTCAAATAATAGGCAAATGCTTCAAATAATAGGCAATGAGACCGCCTTCTAAATAACATTCCACAAACTTTTTTAAAATAAAGGTCAAAGGTCATTGTTAAAACCTTCATTTTTTGAAAGCTATATCTCAAAAAGTGTTATTTTTAAAATCTTGAAAAAAAAACATATATTAATATAGATCTCACCCAGCAGAAATTTTGCTGAACGTTCAGCAGCTTTTGGAAGGGGAACTTGAGTAAAGGAGCGCATCCAATTGCGCTGAATTCATGCATGATTCCCTAAGGCGATGTCCCACTTTAGAGCGCTAGTTGGATACACAGAAACAGCGCTCTTTAGATGCACTGAAATCACGTGTCTTTAGAGCGCTGATTTAAGCAGAATAAAGATGCTGTAAATTCATGTATCTTTTTAGCGCTGATTTAAGCAGATTAAAGATGCAGTGAATTCATGTATCTTTGTAGTGCTGATTTAAGCAGAATAAAGATGCTGTAAATTCAAAGTTGAATTCAAATAACTAAAATTTAAAAAAATATAACAAAAAAATTCATTCGTTTTCTTTAAAAAACTTTATTTATGTGAAACAAAATGAAAAAAAAAATCGGAAGTGAACATCAAAAAAATATCGGAAATTTTCATTTTCACATTTTTTATGGGATTTTTTTTTGGAACAGCGGTCAAAGATGCTTTGATTGAAGCGCTCTTTGCAGCGCTGATTAATGCGCAATAATGATGCAGTCAAATCATGTGTCTTTGTCTAAAACTCATGTTTTTTTATTCAAAAAGTGTTAAAAATATTAAAAAGGAAAGCAAGTGTAAAATTTTTCAAAAAATAATTACACATTATAAGTTTTATATAAAAAATCTTAAAAAAAAATTAAAATTTTTTCCCCTTCCTTTTACTGCATCCCTAAGAGCGCTCTTTGGATGCGCTACGGTATGCTATAAACAGATGCTGTGTCGCCAAAATCTCGATTTATTTCTGCTGGGCATATACTTGTTAATTTTAAATTTTCAGAATGGTGAGTTGATTGGATCCTGAGATATTAATAAAAACATAGCGAGTAGTAAAAAAAGAAACGGTATATTTTTCTCAGAAAAAATATTTGTTTTTCTTTAAGACACTGGTACCAAAATACACTTTTCTAAATGTTTTTGGCATGCTTCTAAATGTTTTTGGCCTGCTGAGTTCGAATATCTCGGAAATGGTTTATCGCTTTTAGTTTTTGAACAAATGTTCGATAAGTCATCCTAAAATAATGGATATACATTACCTGGTAATGTGTTACATAATCATCACCCATTATCAAAGTTTTGCTGGGAAGGCTAAAAATTTAATTAAACAAATAATTATATTAATTAAATATTTAATTAATTTAAATCAAAAAAAAAAAATAAAATGTTGATTAAAATAAAGTTAACAATTTACTTAAACAATTAATTATATTAATTAAAAATTTAATTGATATTAAAAAACAATTTAGTTCAAGTTTAGTTAAAATTTACTAAAAAAAACATCATCGTATTTCTCTTCTTTGAATTGAGGATGTGTACTTCTTAGAATTTAGTTAATGACTTCTGAGAATTTAGTAAATAACTTCTTAGAATTTACACCCTAAAAAAATGAGTCCAGTTTCCTACTATAAATTGGGTAAATTTCAATAAATTTAAAAAATATACTACTATAAATTGGGTAAATTTCCAATATTTTTAAGTAGAATTACGCAATTTGTGTAAATCTACCCAATTTATAGTAGGAAACTAAAATCATTTTAATTAGAGTGTAGTTAAACATTCAAAATGGCGATATCTCGAAAACTAAGCGAGATAGAGCGAAACGGATGAAATTTTCAAAAGAAAGACTACAAAGAAAAATATGGAATAGCCTAGCTCTGCATATCTGTCGGTGTCTCAAGACTTTAATTTTAGATCTAAAATTGGAAATTCCCGAGATTTTATATATGCACATATCTCGGTAAATACTGCCAACACGAGAAAAGGTCCAACGGCATTTTTGTAGCTCTTGACTCGTAGAACACTTCCACAAAATCCTCAGATTAATAGTTTTTGAGTTATCCGGTTTTTAAGATTCTCAAGACCCTATCAGGCCCCTTATTACCGTATCTAAAAAACTAAGCAAGTTAGAGCGAAACTGACACAAATTTTGGTTCAAAATCTATGGGGACCCTTAAAGGACCCAACGGGGTCTCGAGTTAAATGGGGTCCGAACCCATGGGTCCAGAGTCTAGACCCAATCTATTTCTAAAATGTGAAGTATAATTTTTCCCATTTTCTAGTTAAAATTGGCTTAAAATTAAGTAACTTTGTTCTCCTTATTTTTGGGAAAATTATGAACTAAAACCAAGAAAAAAAATCTTTGGAGGCAAATCATTCCCTCTTTTTCTCAAAATTGAGTTAATTTTCCCAGATTTTAGTTTACTTTTTTTTTGAGTGTGTGATAACAAACAAAAAAATGGCAACAGATACCCTACTTTCTGGGGTTATTCTGCCTCCTCCCGTAGACCGCTGGTCTCCAATTGCCAAACTTAAGCTCTAAAATACGTTAGCTATGTCCATTTTAAATGTCATGGCAATCGGTCCAGCACTTACTGATTGGCTAAATTATTTCCAAAAAATTTGCAAATCTCCCAACGGTATCATGATTTTATGTTTTGGGCCAGAAAACTAAATTCTCAGGCATTTTTAAAATATAAACACTGTAGTGTTCTAATAATTTTGTGACCCACTGTAGATGGACAGACAGACCATTGGTTATTTGGTTTCAGTTCTTTTTTTTTTTTTTGTATTTTTTTTAGCATGCTTGCATATAAAATATTGATTTGTTTATTTGGATGGATAGATAGATGGATAGATGGACGGACGACGTATCATCATGTTAAATGTTAGTTGCATCACTGGCACACGTTTCCACTTGTCGCCACATTGCTGACTTAACAACATTTACTTAAGGTACACTTAGGTGTACTAACGTTTTTACTTGTACAAACACACATACATGTGAATGAATGAATTTAAAGACCACTGGCATTTAATATATTGACACTCATACATGCAGACCGACAGAAAGACAGACATGTGTGTAATATAAGTATTTCAAGTGTTTCTATTAGCATTTAAACTTTAACAACAAATTGTTAGAAGGAGAAGAAGAAGAAGATGTTGATGCAGAAGAAGCTGCTTATTGCATTTTCTACAATTGTTATAGAGTTGGTGGTGTTGGTGTTGGTACTGATGCTGGATTGTTTTTGCAAACAAAATTACAAATTTATGACTTTTGTTAATTCTTCAACATTTGTGTGTTTTTCTTTTTTTCTGCTAGTTTTTTTGTCAAAGTGCATTTTACAAATGTATAAAATGCATCTTAAATGCACAACAGAAATTATTCTTAACACAGTTACTTAACAAAAGAGTCAGTCTCAGTTTCAGTGCTTACGTTTAAAACACAATAAGTTTTATTAGAATTTTCATATAATTAAATAAATAATTATCCTTTTTAAAAAAAATAAACAACATGAAATTGGTGTGTAATTTGATAAAAAAAATTAAAAAAATCAAGGATGTGTTACAAAAAAATAATAATTCTAAAATTTTCTAATTTTTTTTAATTAAAGATGCTAGTCTTTGTTATTTTCGCTTTGGTAGCTTGCACATTAGCTGCTCCTCAAAAAGATGTTGAAATCGTATCATATAACAATGATGTGGATATTAATTCCTACAAATTCGAGTTGAGTGTTTTTTTTTTATCAAATACAAAGAAGAATTGTTTTTAATTGAAATTTTTTTTCAGTTACGCATTAAGTGATGGTTCTTCTCGTAACGAGGAAGGTGTTCTCCAAAATGCTGGCAGTGAAAATGAGATATTGAAGGTGACAGGCAGTTATACATGGACAGCTCCTGATGGTCAAACATTTACAGTAACCTATGTAGCCGATGAAAATGGTTTCCAACCTGAAGGTGCCCATATACCTAAGTAAATTCAATTTGAAATTCTAATTTAACTTATACGCTCGTAACGTAACGAGTGTGTTAAAATCGTTGCTTTTTCCCCTGATCTTATCAATTGTTTGAACAAATTTGTCTTGTTATGTTTTTGAATATTTTTTATAAAAAAAAAAAACGGTTTGTAAATATGCTGTAAATAAATGTAGTGTGTAAAAAAGTGAATACTTTCAGTCAGTGTTAAAAAAAATTATATAATTTTATTATTTACTAAGAGACGACAGAAAAAATATTCTTGAAAGCATTATAGTAAAAAAAAAAAAATCTATTACAATAGAAAACTTGCAGGATTTTCCAACCTATATTACTACACAGAAAAAATTTTCAGCTATAAAAATTCAATTACCCATAGTAATCAAAAAATAGAAATGGTTTCAATCAATTACTTTAATGCTAAAAATTTAGATTTATTTTTATTTTTCAAAGAAAAACAAAACAATTCAAATACTCAGCTATTAATTTAGTAATTGGTCCAAGCATTTTCGTGCTCGGAGGAATTTCAAATACTAAAGTAATTGAATCAGCAGTTTTAGTAATTGAAATCAGTTTTCAATTCTTTCTGTGTATACGGATTCCTATTAAAGAGTCGGACTTCGAACAGACTCACACAATTTAAAGTTAAACCAAACTCAAGGGATTGTTACACACAAAAAAAAACTTTGTCAAATTACTAGGAAATGTCTCGTAATCCCATACCAATATTTGACAGTTTTCCTTGTTTTTTTAACAAATCGAAATTTAAATTTTTTTTGTAATTTTACAATTTTTTTGTAGTCTTACAAATTTTCATGATAATTTTACAAAAAAAAAAAATTCTAGTGAATTCACGAGAATTCCTTGTAATTTTAATTGCGCCAAAAAACTGTAAGTTTACAATTTAATTGGTAAACAGCTTGTAAAATTACAAAATTATTGGTAAAAATCTTGTAAAATTACTAGGAATTCTCGTAAAATAGGAGGTAGCAAAAAATCTAGTAAAATTACGAAACCTCTTTGTAAATTTTATCGTGTCAAAAAATTTGTAAACTTACAATTTTATTAGTAAAAACCTTGTAAAATTACAAAATTATTGGTAAAAATCTTGTAAAATTTCTAAGAATTTTTGTCAAATAGGAGGTAGCAAACAAAAAAATGTTACAAGCTTTTCTTGTAATTTTACAGGGTTTCTTTTTTGAGTGTACGTTTTTCAATATAAAAAATTGTTGAATCTTTTTTTAGGTTAATTTCTACACTCAAAAAAAAAAAAAAAGCTGGTAAAACGCCTGGTAAATTGCCTTGTAAGCCCGTTCTACCAATGTTTAACAATTTTCCTTGTTTTTTAACAAAAAATCTTGTACTTTGTTCAAACGAGAACTACAGTTTTATTGGTAATTTTACAAATTTATTTTCGTTACCATTTTAAAAGGTTATTTTACAAAAAAAAACTGTAATTTTACAACAAAGTTTTTATTACGAAGATTCTAGTTTATTTACAAAAAAAAATACTGTTATTTTACAAAAAATTATATTATACAGGGTGGTCCAATACAAGTATATTTTTAAAAATGCAATGAAATGAACAATACTCAATATTTTTGGAACCTTATGGCTTTATTTGAAAGAGCAAATATTCCCATTATTTGTGGCAAACGACTTCATTCATGCGGCTGCCTGGGTAAGGTCCGCAGTAGAGTTGTGTAGCTCTTTAATGAACTAGTTCAATTGAACGATTCACTCAACTGAGCTATATGAACTATTTCATTCATATTCGCTCTTTTAGCTCTTTTGTCAGTTAATTATTCTCTATCTTTTTATCTTTCACCATCTTTCTCGTTCATTTATTTCCAGCTTTCCCAGATGTTATTTATGATACTTACACCACTTGAGGATTTTTGTTGTTTAACACAAATTCTTTTTTTTTTTGTAAATTTACCATTTTGGTTTGTAAATTTACCAGTTTTTTTAAACATATTTACCATTTTTTCTTGTAACTTTACCATTTTTTTTTTATTTTTCCGGTTTTAAAACAATATTTTTACCAATAAAATTGGTTATTTTACCAATTTTTGGCGCATTCCAAATTACGAGGAAATCCTCGTAATTTTACGAGAATTTTACCTACCTCCTATTTTACGAGAATAGCCTTGTAAAATTACGAGATTTTTTGGTAACTTTTCAAGTTTTTTTTTTTGAGTGTAGGAGGCTACACAAGAAATTTCTTAAATAGTAATCACTCTTTTCACTTAACAAATATGTTACGAAAAATCAGCAAATTAATTAGAAAAAATTCGTTAACTCAGTTTTAAAGTCAACAAAAAAAATAATTCAAAATTTGTTCAAAACTGCACTCAAAAAAAAAAAACTTGTAAAGTTACCAATAAATCTCGTGATTTTACGAGGCTATTCTCGTAAAATATGACGTAGGTAAAATTCTCGTAAAATTACGAGGATTTCCTCGTAATTTTGAATGCACCAAAAATTGGTAAAATAACCAATTTTATTGGTAAAAATATTGTTTTAAAACCGGAAAAATACAAAAAAAAAATGGTAAACTTACAAGAAAAAATGCTAAATATGTTTAAAAAAATGGTAAATTTACAAACCAAAATGGTAAATTTACAAAAAAAAAAATTTTGTTAACAACATAAATCCTCGTAATTAAATCATTTTTTGTAAAATAACTGTTTTTTTTGTAAATTAACTACTCCTCCTTAAATTAATCCTCGTAATAAAATTCAAAATTTTGTCAACTTTTTTTTTAAATATTTTTCAATAAAAAAAAAAAAATACAAAAAAAAATAGTTTTTTTGTTAAACACCATAAATCGTCGTATAATATAATTTTTGTAAAATAAAGTTTTTTTTTTGTAATTCAACTAGAATCCTCGTAATAAAAACTTTGTTGTAAAATTACAGTTTTTTTTTGTAAAATAACCTTTCAAAATGGTAGAATACAATTACGAAAATAAACTTGTAAAATTACCAATAAAACTGTAGTTCTCGTTTGAGCAAAGTACAAGATTTTTTGTTAAAAAACAAGGAAAATTGTTAAATATTGGTAGAACGGGATTACAAGGCATTTTACCAGGCGTTTTACCAGTTTTTTTTTTGAGTGTAGTATTTTCGTAAATTGCACTTAACTAAAAAAAGTACAGTTGAACCTCGATTATCCGGCCCTCTATTAACCGGTGCCTCTATTAACCGGCATGCTGTGTGTTTGTTTTTACCTCTATTATCCGTGCTTTACCTCTACTATCCGTGCAATTCATACATGTACGTGCATATTGTATTTTTTGTTATTGTTTTTATCTCTATTAACCGTGCTTTACCTCTATTATCCGTGCAATATATTCACGAACATATACAAATGTAGAGAAATATATAACCTCTTTCAACCGTGTTTTTCGATTATCCGTGCTTAGTCCGGTCCCGTGCAACCCGGTTAATCGAGGTTCAACTGTAGTTAAAACGCTGATTTTAACTAAAAATTTGCTAAAAAGCCAGTTAACTCAACTTAACTAAAAAAAGTTGTTAACTTTACAGTTTTATTGTTTTGAGTGTAACTAACAAATATAGGAAAAATTATAAAAAGTTAATGATAATTTACAACTAACCTTTTTTATGCATTTTTCGCATACCGGTCGAACATTCTGCCTTCAGTAACCGCAAGTGAAATTTGATGCTGAAAATAATCGTAGAACATTTTAACCCTTTAAACGCACGGATTAGTAGGTTTCTGAGCCATTTCTTAAAAAAATGACGTAAATGACCCATTAAAACGGGAGATTGAGGTTTAGAAAAATGTTCCACATAAAATTCTATTGAAGACATCCAAACACTATTTTAAGTTCAAAAAACTATTAACATTAGTTTTTTCGACTTTTTTCCAACGCCTTTGAAAAAAAAAACTGAAAAATTCAGTGGGCTATAAAAAAAATTTGAGACGTTACAGAGCTAAAGTTTGAGTTTTGATACATGAGAGAATAACAGGGCAGTTTTTCACCCCGTCATTTCATTTTGAGGTGGAAAATATGAATTTTTTACATCACAGGCAGGCAATATTTTGAGAAAAGAACATTATATTTTTTCAAAAGTGTGCATTGTTTTTAGAAAAGAACACAAAAAATTCAAAGCAAAAAAAAAATAATGTTACAAAATATCACATTTTTTGCCAGAAAAGAAACCGCCATAATATTTTGACTAAGTTATTTTTTTGAGTGTAGTAAAATTCTATGAGGAAAATATTTGTACACTCAAAAAAAAAACTTGTATCGAGAGGTCCATTTTATATGAAATCAAGTTCTATTTTTGGAAGAATCTGTAACAGTGGACCACTAAAAGTGAGAAATTATTGGTATTTTGACTTTTAAATTGGATGGAAGATTTGGATTCAGAAGAGCAAAATCTATAAGAATCAATTGGATATTTTAATGCGAAGTTTTTGTTGTCGAACAGTGTAATTATTTAGCAATAACTCGAAAACAGGATAGAGATTATTACATATGATCGCTGGGATTTTCGTGTTGACGATTTTTAAAGTTCCAAATGTAGAGGAGTGAAATACCATTACCCGATTTTGTCACCATTTTAACACAACCTAAATTTTCTTGAAGAGGGATGCAAAGAAAATAACCGCCATACAGCTCACACGTGTCTTTATTATCACAAATTATAAAAATTAAAAATTTCAGTGGGTCATAAAAAACAACTCCGAACTAACTGTGTAAAACCCTTTGGTGATTTTGTATATTGAACGGTATAATTTCATATGGCATTATAGTCATTGAGTTTCATTTTTCTTGTTGCACAGTAAAATTTCACGTGGCTTATCAAGTTTTATTACATAAGCGCTAATATCGGTATAAAAAAATTTGCAAACATTTATCCCCAGGGAAAATTTTCCCCCCGCTCTCACATCTCACATTTGTGGGTATAAAACATTTTCTGGTTTTTAGGTTTGTTTCTTAAGTCTATGTAGCTTAAAAGTTTTTTTTACAAATTTCGTGTCTTAAGTCTTTTGTTTGTTAATATAGTATTCCTGTTAGCATTTATGTTTCTGTCTTAAGTCTTTTTAAATTCTATGATTTTCAAAATGTTTGTGTCTTAAGTTTTTTGTTTTTCTCCATACATAAGTACATACTATGTGTATCGGGACAAACTATATTTTTTGCTTCTAAAATTGTATATTTTTTTTTGATTAATATAAATTAAGACAAAACAATAGTTTTTCCTATTGTAAGTTATTTGTTCGAATGAATTAGAAAATTTTCAAACAAATATAATCCACAATAAAGTAATAAAAACAAAATTAAAGGCACAAGCGTCATAAGACATACTAAAGTTCAATAGACTTTAGACACAAACCTCAAAAAACGAGATGCATAAGTCACCTACGACAACATATTGTATTATAAAAATCAATAGTTAAATCCAGTCAATTAAACTGGTTTTCGATAAATTTGGTTTGATTATATTAATAAATGTCACATTTACAATAAACTTAAAGAGTAATAAAAATTACAACAAAAAAACGGACAACATCAATATAATTTGCATTTAACAAAAAAAAAAAAAAAAACCCATGTCATTTTAACAACCTTAAAACATAAAATTTAAACACAATTTTGGTTATAAAAACATAATTCAAGACTGCAAAAGGCATTCATATCACTTTAAGATTTCATCGTAAACACACACGCACATCAGGAGAAACAAACAAAAAACGCATCAACATGAAATTCATCATTGTATTCGTTGCTCTCTTCGCCCTCGCTTTGGCTGCTGATCCCAAGGATGCTGAAACTTTACGTTACGATTCCAATGTTGAACCTTTAAATTACAATTATGCTGCTGATACCAGCAACGGAATTTCACTCCAAGAACAAGGTCAAGTAAAAAATATTGGAACTGATGATGAAGCTATTTCTGTTCAAGGATCTTACTCTTATACTGGTGATGATGGTGTTCTTTATCAAGTAAATTATATTGCTGATGAAAATGGTTTCCAACCCCAAGGTGCTCATATTCCAGTTGCTTAAGTTAACCAAACAAGACTGTTATTAGATTTTTAATATTTTTATTTAATAAAATTACAAAAATAAATCAAAGATTTGTAAATAGTAAAGAACGATTTTTGTTTTAACTTTATTAACTATTTTAGGCTTTTCACGTTTACTTAACACTCGGTAACAATAAGAACGAACATAGGCAGAATAAATAAAAAAAAAACTATTGCGATATAAATTACCGTCAACAAATATTAAGCAACTTGAGCAGTTCATAACAAAGATAACACTAATTTTTGTCCTTTTCCCAAATGCCCTCATAGAACACTAAAATGTGCCTTTAGTTGCTTAAAATGTTCTACAGACTTTTTGTCACTTGAGGTTGTGAAAGGCCAAAAGTTCGTGCGAAAAATGCAGAATGCTTTAAAAAAAAATGTAAAATATTTTCGTGAAAAATAACACTACGTTATACAATTTATTATAATAGTTCTGCTGTTCAAATACCCGGTCTTTAAACATTTTCATCACATCAGGTTTTTTGAAAAAATTGAGATCGAAGTTCAAAAAATCCCCGTTTTCGGCATTTTTGGAAACTCATAGCGGATGAACGCGATGTAATGTCGACTTTAAAACTTTTCGAGGGTAAAGCTTAAACAATAATCTTTAAGATGCGAAACTCATTTGGTCAGTTGCCTTAACCCTTTGATCACCAATTGTCTTTCAATGGTTTGTTCTTCCCCTATATAGAAAAAAATGGGAAAAATATATTATTGGAAGACACTTGGTGCTCCAACGGTTACAGCGAATGAGTTATACATCTTAAAAACCAATTTTTGAGAATTACCCTTGACTTATTTTTAAGTCGTTAGCACATAGGGTTCATCTGCTATGAGTTGTCAAATATATCGTCGAACTATATTCAATAAATGCCAACTCGAAAAAGCTTACTGTTCAGGAGAGCAAAAAAACTAGTTATTTCGCATATTATTGCAAAAATAAACAATGTACCTTCCACAAGATGGTTTAAATATTCTAAAAACCTATGCAAAAATTTTCATATTTTGCACTTGTTTGCGTATTTTTCAGAGTTGGCATTTATTACTATGACAAAAAACAAATATTTTTTTAGAGTTGGCATATTTTGTCGGAAAATAAAAATACATTTTTTTTTGGAAAAATTTTAAAAAATTTTTTTTTTTGGTTTTTGTTATCCTTAGTACGGTAATTGCAAAAACTGAACAAAAAATTAAAAATCTTTGCATATTTTTAAAAGTTACTAGCTCCGAAAGCCTTTTAATCTCAGGGTGGTCAACTATGGCACTCTGTAACTCACGCTGTATTGTAATAGGGTCACTCCAAACTAGCTATTTTGAGAGCTTATATCATTGACTTTATTTGCCCCACGCATAATGTTTCAATCTGAGAAATAGTTTGAAAGTTACATAAATAAAAGCAATTTTTTTTTTTTGCAAACACTATTTACCGATATTTTCAAAATGGTAATATCTCGAGAACCAGTCATTAGATGTCAAAATCTTTACAAGATTCGTGTTCAGTATGGCAAATGCAATAATAGGCCATTTACATATGCCTCGAAATCCAAAAAAAATGGGACTTCAATGAAAATCCAAGTAAATCCAATTACTTTTTTGGATTTCAAATGTCAAATCCCATACAAAAAAAAACTTGGATTTTGGGAAAATCGCAATTTAAAATCCAAAAAATTTCTACTACTTAATTGTACAACTATGGGTTTTCCCAAAATAATCATCCCTAATGCTTTTTTTACAACGCTGAATACGATTTTTTATCAGCTGTTGTTGTTTTTTATAAAGTAAAAAAACAATTAAAATTTATTTTTTTAAAACTATTAAAAGATTAATAAAAACAATGTTTAACAATGTTTCATTTAAAATTTACCATTGCAAATGGTAAACGCACAATTTAGTTGACCAATTTGGTCTTCCTAACAAAGAAACACACTCAATGGTGGCGGCCCCAAACTTGGCAAAAATGTTAATTTTCTTGCATTTAAAGAAGCGGCTCTACATAAAAACACATTTTTTGATATTGTGGTCCCAACATATACCAGTGGGATTGAAAATATTGGCTCCGGCAAAGAAAAATCATTGTTTTTAGAAATATTTATAAAATTGGGTAATTTTCCAACTAACAACCCTGTACACAAATCAAAAGAAAATACAGAGTTAGTACAAACAAAATCCCGCTAAATGTCAAAAAAGCATATGTAAACGGTATAGATTTTAATTGGATTTGAAATCCAAATTTATGTGGATTTCGGGCTATATGTAAATAGCATATAAGATAATGTGATCTATTTTTTTTTTTTAATTTTTTGAAAAATTTTTGGAAATTTACAATGGGAGTTGGTATTTATTTTCACCAAAAAAATATGTACTTTGAGTTAGCAGAATAACAAAAATGGATGTAAAACGACAACAAATTATTTTTTTGCTCTGAAATTTTTATGGCAGATAGGTATTACATAGGGGAGCTATTTGTCATCGGAAACTCATTTCAGTCAAATTTGAGTTGGCATATTTTGAATATAGGTTCACGATATCCAAAAATGCGATTTTTTTGTAGTCCAAATTTCTGAAAAACCTGATGTTATTGAAAAGTTTTTGTTATCGAGTGTATAAGGTGCTGTCCCATTCGCACAAAGTTTTTATGTTCATATGATTTGTACCGGAAAAAACGGTTCATGGGAATAAGACGTCAGTGTGATACAATTGGTGCCCTAAGTGTTAATGCGACTTACCAAATGAGTTCAGCATCCTTAAGAGCAATGTTTTAGCTTTACCCTCGACTTCATCCGATCGGGTTTATCTGCTATGAGTTGTCAAAAGGCCCAAAACGACAATTTTTTTAACTTTGACCTCAATTTTCTCCAAAACCTGATGTGATGGAAAAGTTTGCACAGAAAAAATATGGAGGAAACAAATTTGAGTAATCCCAAGTAAAAATGTGAAGGATCAGTACAGATCCGAAAAATGGATCGCTAAGATTAGATCAGTTTTAATAGGTCGGATACAATTTCATCCGAAAAATGGCTTTATCTAATTATATAAACCCATTTTTCGGATAACATTGTATCCGTCCGATTAAAACTAATCTAATCTTAGCGATCCATTTTTCGGATCAGTACTGATCTTTCAAATTTCGGATCAGTACTGATCAGAGTAAGATCTTTTAAATCACGGATAAGACGTGATATATAAAATATTATAAAATAAAATAAATAATTTAATAAAAATTTAATAGTTCTTTTAATTTTTTTTAAACTCTCATAGTTTTTTGAATTCTCGTTTAGTTTATAGTTTTTTGTGTATGTATATGAAAGTTTGTAATCGTCTTTATAAAATTTCCCTATGTTTTTGAGACAGAAATATGTTTGGTAAAGTTTGAAAAAACAAGCTTTTTGTTTTTTTTGTTTGTAAACAAATTTAAAACTTGTTTAAACTTTAAAAAAAAAAAATAGATAAATTTTGAGTAAAGTTTTAATTATGTCAATTAAAAATTTACTCAATTTTTTTTTTTCAAATATTTAATAAGTTTTTAATAAAAATTTACTCAATACTATTAAATCGTTTACTGGTGCAAAATTGAGTAATTTTTTACTCAATAGTATTAAAAATTTACTCAAATATTTTTTTTTATTTTTTTCTGTGTGGAGACGAGATTTGCGATAACTAGAACTATTGAAATTAACTGTGTAAGGTCGTTTAACAGTCGCATCAAATTTTTTTTTCAAAATGTTCTGTAGTGTAATTTAAATAATTATGATAATATAAAATTTTCCTTTTTTAAAATTTTGAACTTTTGACCTTTAAAAACCCCGAGCAAATTTAGATGCAGAAAATGTTTGAGGAACATTTTAACCCTTTAATCGAACGCGTTCTAAGAGGATATTTGAAAAAAAGGTCCAAAATTACCCCTAAAAATTTGAGATAGAGTGTTAATATGTTTTAAGAAAATAACCGCCATCAAGTTTCACTGCAGACATCTATTACCGTTATTTAGATATGAAGTAGATTTATAAAATTTTAAAATTTACAATTTTACTTTTTTAAGCATTTATGCAGAAAATTTTTGTAGAATATTTTATCCCTTTAAACGCACGTTTTGTTGGTGCTCTATCTGGATATTTAAAAAAGGGTTAATTTGTTATAAGAAAAGAACCGAAATTATATTTCAATGAGAACATCTTTGAACATTATTTGCTTCAGAATTTGATTTTATACTTTTTATTGAGCTTATTCCAAATGGCTTTGGAAAAAAAGTCAAAACTTCAGTGGGCATTAAAAAAATACATTGAGCTAAGTTTTCAAGACCCTTAGTAGTTTTGGTCTTCTATTGGTATACTTTAAATTTTTTTGGTCCCATTGAAGATACGAAGACCCCAAAATTGTTGCACAGTATAATATAATTTTGACGTTTGCTGCAACTAATGTGGCAATATTTATATCAGTTGTAGACTTAGGTTGACAATTAAAAACTTGTTAGAACATAATGATTTTTCTTTAGAAAAGCTGTCATAGATACAAAATCACATTTTTTTAGAAACTGAAAATTTTCATTAGGATAGCTTTTTGTGTAGATTGATTGCCAAAAAATCGGAAATATTGCTCAAATTCTAAGAACTTTTCTATGAAAAATGTGTAAGTATTTGGATCTTTTTTAACAGGAAAATCTTTTAAGACTGCAACCCGAAGAAGGTCAATATCAGAAGAAGGTCAAATTCCTTCAATTTACCCAAGGATTATATGATTTGTACATAACTTTTTTACTCATATACATAAATTTTTTATTTTAAAAAATTTAGAAGAATTCATAAAAAAAAAAAGTTCGTGTATTTTTTAACATGTGTAAGTTTTGGGGAATTTAATGTGCAGGAATTGTTTTATGAAATTATCTTTTTTAAATTTCATCACACACTTTAAACTGGGAAATAATCGAAAAAGTAATCGAAATTTTTCCGAATGACTATATGTTTTCAAAAGTTGGCAACGCCAAATTTGATACTACAGGGCTGATGTTTGTAAATACGCGAATTATTGGTCCTAGACGTACCTTCAAGTATACCAAACGACTCAGAATCACCGATGTTTGTCCGTACGTCTTTTATAAACCTTGAACGCACGATACAGGTCGCAATTTTTATTCGATTAGTCTGAAAATCGAAATTTAAGGTTCTCTTGTTTCAAGGACAAAGCATATTGAAATTATAAAAATCGGTCCTTGGTCAGACCTAGCTCTCATACAAACTTTCCCTTTGGATTTGGCGCAAATGGCTCTAATAACCGTATTTAAATAGGTACCCTTCCAAAATTTGGCAGGTAAGTTTTTAACATGTACTTTTGCAGTCTTATCAAATTTGATTATAACACTGTAAGTATAATTTCAACTTTTGAAATGACACCCCAAAACGCCGAAACACGTAAACCTAATTTTGGGTCGTAGAATCTAGTGGCATACTCCGTTTTGACAGGTCAGGTCAAAATCAAAAGATATTTCGTTCCAAAGTTTTGCGATTTTCGAGCGAGTTTTTAAAATATTTTCCTAGGAAAATCCCTTGAAAATCTTTTAAAATTACTTTATTTAGTATTTATTAGTCAAAACTTTACTCTAACAACGATGGCGCATCAATTTAGGCGAGTAAAATAATTTGTTTTTCTTAAATTTTTTAATATCCTTAAAACACAATAAAAAATCGCTTGAAAACCACAAACTTAAAAATGAAATATCTCTTAATATTGACCTGATCTGCCAAAACGAAGAATGCCACTGAGTTCTGCGACCTAAAATTAAGTTTGGGTGTCTCGGCGTTTTGGTGTATCATTTTCACGTACTTACAGTGTAATTGGACCATTTTTGGACTTCGTCCCTTATAAAAATGTCGCTCGTTATTCAAATAAATTGTTCAATTAACAACAAAAGAAGACTTTGTCACTCAAATTTGGTTTTTGTGGGTTTTCTACAGTAATTAAAGATCCCACAAAACAAGCCATGATTGGACTTGGGATCCATTTTCTGGTGATCGGTCTAGACGGCTGTAGGCAAAATCGCCCAAAGAAAAATCGCCCAAAAAAGAAAATGAAATTGGGCCCAAAAATTTTTCATATCAATAGTTACCCAAAATTTTTGGGCACATTTTCATTATTTTGGGCAAAATTTCGAAATAAAAATTTGGGTGATTTTTCATTACGAAAAATTGCCCAAAAATTAAATATGAAAAATTGCCCATTTTTAGTTTGGTTTGAATTTTTGTCAAAATCTTCAAATGTCAAAACCGAAATAAGTTGCAATGAAACAGCCAATAGAAAAATTAAATACCCTACATAGTGGAACAACCTAAAACAAATAGTTTATTATTTTTTTTTAGAAACAATACGGCGTACGGATATAGCGCCCAAGGTCTTATCGCCCAAAACCGTAAATGACATATCGCCCACGCTGCGACATATAGCCCAAAATGATACGTCTAAAAATGTTATTTCTCCCAAAACAAAACTGTCAAAAAATCCAAAATATTTTTTTTTGGGCGAAATGTCGAAATTACGACTTCTATGATTTGTTTTATTGTAATAAAGGTTTTCTGCGTAACCGGCCTTCGGCCGGGCTTAGGGATAACATACTCCATGCATTAAACCCACCCTCTCTGCAAACCAAAGCTATTTTGGTTATCTGGCCTTTTTGAGAAAACTTTACTTTGCGGAGAGGGTGGGTTTAATGCATGGATTTTGTAATACCTAAGCCCGGCCGAAGGCCGGCTACGCATAAAAACTTTAAAATATTGTGTTAAAAAAAAACAATTTTGGTGAGTTTTATGATTATTTTTTTTGGGTGCTATGACATTTTATAAATATAACATTTTGATATTTGGGTAATATGACATTTTTGATAATTTATATAAATATAAAGAAAATTGTTAAAATACCCAAAAATAATGGCCATATCGTCCAAAAAATTTTGCAATAACAACTAACACACATTTTTTTTGGGTGGAATGACTTTCTTAAATTGGGCGATATGCACTTGGGCGCTATGTCCGTACGCCAACAATACAGCGAATTGTTTTTTTTTTAAATGTAATTAAATACTTAACTAACTAAGAAGAAGCTGGTGAACATCCTTTCCGTTGTGAAGTAAATGACAAAGGTTGTGGTGGGAATCGAACTGACAACCCCTGCACTTACTTCCATATTGTCACACTTCATACTAATCTACCGCTGCCAGTAGAAATTGAAAATAAATGAATTAAAAAACTGCATGGAGGTGCGATGAAATCGCGCGATTTTTTTGTTAATATTTGTTGTTAAAATTTTTAGCCTGCAACGCTTTTATCGCAACTCCATCCAATTTTTTTCAATTTCTTCATAATTAATGTTACACACATACAGCCTTACCACAAGAAAATAAAATAAATTTACAATGAGCTTTTAATTTTATTTCCATACAAATTGTTTTTGTTTTTAAAATCGACTTTCAAATTTGTATAAAAAATTTGAAATTTAAAATAAAACTTTTGTAAAAATAGACTTTTTGTTTTCTTGTGGTACGGGCCATAATATTTTTTACATAAATTACCTACTTATAGCTTTATCAGACCATATTATCAAGATATGTCAAAAATATTAATAAGGATTTAAGTTTCTCTGCATAGCCGGACTTCGGCCGGTCTTAGGTATTGTAAACTCCATGCCTTAAACCCACTCTCTTCGCAAAATAAAACTTTTTGGGGTAATATGTGTTTTGGGGAAAACATGTTTTCGGAAATTTTTTTTTATTTTTGGGTCATTTTTCATTTCTTTCTTTGGCTTTTTATACCCTCCACTCTAGTGATAGAGGGTATATATAAGTTTGTCATTCCGTTTGTAACACCTCGAAATATTGGTCTAGGACCCCATAAAGTATATATATTCATGATCCTCGATCGATTTTAAGACGATCTAGCGATGTCCGTCCGTCCGTCCGTCCGTTCGTCCGTCCGTCCGTCTGTCCGTCTGTCTGTCTGTCTGTCTGTCTGTCTGTTGAAAACACGCTAACTTTTGAAAGACTTTACGGAGGCTCCTGAAGTTTGGCATATATGTTCAGCATTTACCTGGTCAGGTTGGTATTGCAATCCAGCGAAATCGGTCCAGTGGTTCAAAAGTTATGAGCAAAAGACTGAATTTCGGCAAGGGTTTTTCGTGAATTTATGAGATAAAAAGCACTATAACTTTCGAAAATCAATTCTGAGGACGTTGAAGCTTGGCATATATATTTTGCGTTCCTCCAGCCTAGTTCGTATTGAATTTCACCCAAATCGGTCCAGTGGTTCAAAAGTTATTAGCAAAACCGTGAATATCAGATTAGCTTAACCTAAAATTCACGTGGTGAAAACCCGTTAAACCGGTTTTACAACCATTGGTAAGTCACAAAAATATTTTAAAACGTATTTTTGTCACTCAAAAATATTTTTATACCAAAACAAAAAAAAAATACACTCGAAAAAAATGTTACACTCAAAAAAAAAATGTACACTCAAAAAAAAAAAATTAGTAAATTTTTTTTTTAATGTAAAAAAAAAAAAATTTGAATGTAAAATTCGAAAAAAAATTTTACACTCAAAAAAAATTTTACACTCAAAAAAAATTTTACACTCAAAAAAAAATTAGTTTTTTTTTGTTTTAAAAAATTTCTAAAAAAATAAATAAAATATTTCTAATCATAACTGTTATTTTTTCCAGTGTTGAAAATACTGCCTAGATTTTCAGCAAAAACACATAATTTGTACTGTTTTGTCAGCATAAACATTATCAAAACAAAACAGCAGTCAAGAACTGAGCTGTTAAAAATTGCCAATTTTCTTCAGCAGCAGTACAGTAAAAGTTTTTTTTTTGAAATTGACAAACTTGCCAGCACACAGTTCAGCTTCAGTTTAAAAAAACAAAAAACAGCACACACGACTGAATTGTCTGGTAACTGCGCTGCACAAGTTATGTTTGTTGTACGGGACTTGCAGCATGGAAAATAAAAATTGAACTCGACTCGTCAGCATGAAATGTTTTTTATTTGGCTGCTGAAAATTAAATGAACGTACTTATAAGAAGATATTTCTTTGTACAAGTAATGGAATGTTGTATTATATAATTAAGAATAATGTTTCAAACGTAAAAACAAAAATGTTAAGAAATTTTTCTAATGTTTTGAAAATTTTTTAAATTTAACTAAAAATTATTTAAAAAAAAAGTTTTAAAATTTTCTAAGTTCTAAGTAAGTTTTAACGGTTTAAAGTTAATTAAAAATGCTTAAAAAAAATTTTAGGTTCCAACATTTTTTGGAAAATATTTGAAGTTAACAAATAAAAAAAAAAATTTAAGTGCCAAAATTTTTATTTGAAAATTTTTTTAAAACACAATTTTTTTTTTACTTTATTAAGAAAATTTTTTGAAAATTTGGTTTGAAGTTAAGTGTTTTATTAACAGATTCAAAATTCCAAGTTCCATAAAATTTTTTAAAATAAGTGTCAGACACAATTGTTTTTTACTAACTAACGAAAACTAATATGATGAAAACAAAAAGTTAAATATGGGCTGAAACGCGTTAACGGTCACACCAAAAAACCGATTTAGATATAATTATGCCAAAATATTTGAATAAATAAGTGCAAATAAAAATTTTTTTCTTGAAATATTTTTAGAGTTATAGAGATGGGAAGTTTTAATTTTTTTGCACAGATCATGTTTGGTTGAACTTTTATTGACACTTTGATGCGATAAAAATTTATTTTTAAGAAACGAATTTTAAATGGCATTGGTGGTTTTTTTAAAAAAATAAACATTTTAACTTAAATTTCAAGGTCAAATTATTAAAAAAAAATTTATCTTATAAAGCGATTATTTTGAGATTTTTTTGAAAAAGCCTGACGTTTTTTTCATTTAAAAACATTTTTAAAAAATGGATCGAGTGTTCCTTATTGCGAAAATATTTTTTCATTTGTTTTTTATACACGCGGTATTCGTACTTTTTGAGTGTTATTTTATACAAAACAATTATTTTTAAATGTAAAAACTCGGTTAAAATAATATCAAAATAGGGGCTTTGTAAGATACATTTTTTTAATAATTTGACCTTGAATTTTAAGGTCAAATTTATATTTTTTTAAAAAACCAACAATGCCATTGAAAAGATCGTCAAAAATCCTTTAAAATTCGTTTTTTAAAATAAATTTTTATCGCATCAAAGGGTCAATAAAAATTCAACCAAATGATCTGTGCATAAAAATGAAATGATCGGTGCATAAAAATGAAAACTTTCCATCTCTGTAATTCTAAAAATATTTCAAAATTTTTTTTTTATTTGAACTTTAGAATACCTACTGTACTATTACACTGTGCTACAAATGACAAAAAATAAAATATGCAGGGGTTCTCATATGAAAATTCGGGTTGGTTGGAGTCCATAGAGTACCGATATACTCATTGTTTTTCTGGGTCACTTCGTTAAGTACTTTTTTTATTGGCAAATGTGTTGAAAAACGGCAATTCTTAAATTACAACTTTAAAAAATTATTACTTTGTTAGTTTGCAACCGATTTTCGATTTTATGGATTTTTTTGAAAGGCATTAGTCTTACCTTTCAAACAAAACAAAAATATTAAAAATCGATCAAGAATTGGCTGAGCTACGATCGTTTAAGTTAAAAAAAATCCAATTTTTTGAAAAATTTGTCATATTCTTTATACTCTAAGTTGAAAGTGCATCATTAAACAATTTTTTTTTTATTTTTGTATAAAAGTATAGTAAAGTAGCTTTCCAAAACACCAAAAAATATAACAATCGGTTAAAAAATGAATGAGTTATGCTAAGTTTTGTGATAAGACATTTTTAATTTTTTTTTGAAATGCTTGTAATTCAGGTATTATTCATAAATCTTATTGCTAGTAGTAATTTTATGTGCCTATATACAAGAGATGGTAACATATTTAGATTTGTGCGTGATTGACACATGATCACAAGTGAGCGTGATTGAAAATCAATTTCACTCACGTGGTTGTGAGTGAGTGGAATAAAAAAAATGGGCGTGTCAGTTGCTTCTAAATCCCATTTATAATTTTTTGGTTTTGTTTGAAAAATATGAGTGTTACTTCTTGAAAACAAAAATATTGAGAATAGATTGAAAATAGGCTCGTTTAAGTAAAAAATCTTTTTTGAAAAGTTATACCTGCAACATTTTTATGACAGAAAAAGTTGTACATTTGCAAACATTTTTGAAACGAAATTGGTAAAATTGTAGGATCATTTGATGAAAATTTTACCTATTTATAAATAAACGTGTGAGGCATTCCACACCAAATATCCAGCAAAAAAAAAACATGTGTACCGTAAATTTCTGAGCAGGTTGTATGAATAGCCCTATATGGAGCTAAGAAAATTGCGTTTTTGGTTTCAAAATTTTTCAAAAACTTGACTTAGGAGGTCAAATATTGGAAAAATGGTCAAATTTGTGTTGAGTTTCCTCCCGAGTAAAAATAAACATATATAACAATATATAACTTGATGCAAACATAATAAATCATATATGATTATACATCGCGTAATATATTTTCAAAATTTTTTAAATGCTGTCATATGTAGTTATATATAATTGAATCATGATTCGGATTAAAAGGTATACGGTTGATATAATTATATAAAATTATATGAGGGTCAATACAAAATTTGTTTTTCTGTATAATTTAATATAAAATTATATATAACCTATTCTGTTCCATATATAACACTATATGTTTCCATTTAACCAACAATTTTCTAAGTTTTTAAGGAAAAGTATGAGAAACTTTTTAAAATGTTCCTAAACATTTCCTTGTTAGGGTTATGTATATCACCTATCTGGTTCGAAGCGTACCCGAACATTTTTTTGTTTAAGAAAATTATATGTTTGGTGAATGTATCGTTGACCTGTGGTGTGTCTCAACCCAAACCAAAAACACCAGGATTTTACATGTTTTTATGCAAGTAGATCTAATTAGATCTACTAATATATGGCAATGTCTGGTCAAAACTCGGATGAAATCAAATAATATTTTATACAAGTTGATCTTTTTTAATGCAAAAACATCCACCATTATTCGGATCAAATTGCGTATAAATATATATTGTGTTACATATCATTATATATTGTATCATATAAAAATTTTTACTCGGGCTTGTTTAAATATTTATTAAATTAAAACGGAATGCACCACAATCTCAAACATCGATTAATTTTTTTTTTTTTTTGGAAAATTTTCAGAATTAGTTCTGAAATTTTTGCATTTTTAAAAAAAGTGAATTAATCAAAAACCCGGCCACTTTTTTTTTAAGCTAGATGTTTGTCTATCCACACAAATAAATTCAGACATATGTTTTTTTGAGAAAATCGCATTTGAATATTAATTTTCATAACAATTTTGGGAGGAAGCAGCATAATATACGACTGTGTTGGGTACCTGGTCACAAGGATATTAGAGGTAATGAGAAAGCGGATGTGCTTGCGAAGGCAGGCGCAAGCCTTCCACATGAGCTCGCCGTTGAGGGAGTGTTTCCACCACTCTCCCTTACTTTTCATAATATTAAGCTGGACACTAGAAACAAGTGGATAAATAGATGGACGATATCAAATGATAGCATACAAACGAAAATGCTATGGGACGAAAAATCGCTGGGTAACAGCAAAATTCTTCTGGATATGGACAGAAGACAGATAAGATCAGTAATAAACCTTATCACAGGGCATAATAAACTCGCGAAACACATGGTAAGAATCGGGGTTATGTCAGACGATACTTGCAGATGGTGCAATGAATCTGTCGAGGACAGCTTCCATTTCTTATGTGAATGCCCTGCATTAGCATTTAGAAGATTTAAATGTTTAGGTTCTTATGTCTTTCAGGATATTCAGGACCTTCGAGGTATAAACCCTTGGCTACTCATGTCATTCATACAAGCGTCAAAGTGCACTGAAAAAAATAACCTTCCTGATATTAATGAAACGGATTCATTATTTTGTTTTCATTACTTAAATGAAGGAATTCATAAGCTGATTGAAATTTCATGCATGTTATGAACACATTTTATGAAACTTGTTTCATTAGATTTCATAATTTCATTAAAAAATATCATAAGATTTTTTAGAACTAAATACAACTCTGCGTTGCGAATAAGAGAAAGAAAACAGAAAAAAAACATACGACGTTTTATTACACCACGCGTGTTTAGTCTAATTGTAATTTTTACATGTGTGTTAACTTTTTTCTAATAAAATAAAATAATTTTATATTTTTTTGCTTTGTTATTGAAACTTTTGTGTGTGTTATGCTGGTTATATCTAATTGAAATTACAAGTGAAAAGTTCCGTATAAGTGTTTCATTTGACTGTTTCTTATAAATTATAATATAATTTGCAACAGAAAAATAGTTTTTTAAGTCATTAAAATTTTGTGATGAAATGTAGGGTAATTTGTGTTGTTCCATTGCTACGTTGTTACCACGTTTTGGCAGCACGTGTTTTTAAAGTCATCGCGTTTTTGTCTTTTATAGTTTACCTTATATGGCAATTCAATTCAATGTGTAAAAACTAGGTGAAAACCATAAAAAGTGTGCAATTAAGGGTCATCTCCCAGACTCAATTCCGTTCGGAAGTGGAATAAGTGGTTCACTCGTAAAACGCAAAGCAAATACTTTTTTTTCGGAATGAAACCACTTTTAGCAATTCAATTCCACTTTGATTTTTGAAAGTGATTTCATTCCGAAAAAAAAAATTGTTTTGCGTTTTTCGAGTAACTTTTTCCCAAATCCGATCGGAATTGAGTCTGTGACATGCCCCTAAATAAAATTTCAGTGACGGTTACAGTGATGGTTACATGTGACTTACCAAAATTGGTATTAATGCAAATTTTCACTTATGGGTGCATGATACGTGCTGTTTTTAGGTAACTTGTTCCTAACTTGATTAGGGATTTTCTATGGAAATTTTGATAACTTTAACCAACATGAATTTATCGTAATTCCCATATCAAAACCTTAATAAAGTTAGCAACTAGTTACTTATAAAAAGCAATTATCATACGCTCATTACCAACTACTATTCCACATTTAATCAATGGATATTTTCATACATTTTATGAAAAACTTCATAAAACGTTTCAAACAAGTTCTACGAATATTTTCATTATTTATATGCAAGTTTTCATTAAAAGGAACTTTAATGACACCAGTTTCATTAATCAAATGAAACCTGTCTTCGGTTGAAAACGTGAGTCATTTTTCATTAAGGTTAAGTCAATTTTCATTAATTTCACGAAGCTATTTTTTTCAGTGTGGGAAACGTAAAAATGCGTTTTCTTGGGTAAGGACAAAATTGAATGGAGAGAAGGAAGGAAACAATAGCAGGAATCATAATGGGCCAAAATTGGCCTCTATGGATGTCATTCCAAACAAAATTTTTTTTTATTTTTTTTTTTTTTGGGATTGACGTCATCCTCATTAACCTAACCTAACCTATCTTAACAATTTTGTAATTTGCTTGTATTTTCTTGTTTCAACGTAGCGAATGACTATTAAATATTTGCATTAGTCATACGCTACGTTGAACCAAGCAAATTACCAAATTGTCATGAAATTCAAAAATCAAATGCGATTTCTCGAAAATAACGAAAAAAACATATTACAATTTTTTTGTGTGGATAGACAAACTAGAGATGGGAACATGAGCAGATAAGAGCGTGAGTGTGACTGAATTCAATTTTACTCACGTGATTGTGAGTGAGTGTGAGAAAGATTATTGCGTGAAAGAGTGAGCGTGAGTTGATTTTTTTGCGTGATTTATTTTCTCTTCATATTTCCCTTCATTCCAAAAAAAGCAACAAAAAAAATGTAAAATTTTGCTTAACTTCAGATTTCGTCCCGAAAAAATCAAAACAAATGTAAAATTTTAGATTTTGCTGAAAATTTTGAAAGATTTTTGAAATTATTTTTAGTATAAATAAGAATATCGTGAGTGTGAGTCAACGTTAGCGTGAGTGACTCTTGCATCGGCGTACGTGAGTGTGAGTTGTATTAAATTTACACACGTGATTGTGAGTGAGTGTTAGAAGAAAAATTATGCTCGTGATTGAGTGAAAGTTAAAATTCACTCACGTGACCATCTCTTAGACAAACATCTAATCTTTAAAAAACTATTTACAAAAAAAAACAAATGTGGCCGGATTTTTTATAAATTAACTTTTTTAAAAAATGGAAAATTTCAGAACGGGTTCTGAAATTTTTTTTTATTTCACTCACACTTTTTTATTCCACTGACACTCACTCACAACGACGTGAGTAAAATTGATTTTCAATCACGCTCACTTGTGATCATGTGTCAATCACGCACAAATCTAATTATGTTACCATCTCTTGTTTATATGCATAGGCACATAAAATTACTACTAGCAATAAGATTTATGAATAATACCTGAATTACAAGCATTTCAGAAAAAAATTAAAAATGTCCTATCACAAAACTTAGCATAACTCATTCATTTTTTAACCGATTGTTATATTTTTTGGTGTTTTGGAAAGCTACTTTCCTATACTTTTATACAACAATAAAAAAAAGATTGTTTAATGATGCACTTTCAACTTAGAGTATAAAGAAAATGACAAATTTTTCAAAAAATTGGATTTTTTTTAACTTAAACGATCGTAGCTCAGCCAATTCTTGATCGATTTTTAATATTTTTGTTTTGTTTAAAAGGTAAGACTTATACCTTTCAAAAAAATCCATAAAATCGAAAATCGGTTGCAAACTAACAAAGTAATAATTTTTTAAAATTGTAATTTAAGAATTGCCGATTTCAACACATTTGCCAATAAAAAAAGTACTTAACGAAGTGATCCAGAAAAACTATGAGTATATCAGTACTCTATGGACTCCAACCAACCCGAATTTTCATATGAGAACCCCTGCATATTTTTGGTGTAGCACAGTGTTATTTTAGACTTGAAGTTTATTTTTTATAATTTTTTCAACTACGCATTAATTTATTTATTTATTTAATACATATCAATCAAAGGATAATATTGTTAATGAAAACGGTAAAAAGTTTTTTGAATTTTGTGAAGACCATGGTATAATAATAGCAAACGGAGCAACAAAAGGGGATGCAGATGGTAATTTAACGTTTGTAAGCGGCCAAGGAAAATCCGTAAACGACATATGTGCTGTATCTCAAGATATATTCCCAAAAGTCGATAGTTTTTGCGTAGAGGTACAAACTTGGTCAGACCATCTACCTATCTGCCTAGCGTTAAAATTAAATATTAAAAAATGTAATAAAAAATTAGAAAAGCTTCTACCAAAACTAAAGTGGCATGAAAAACAAAAGGCAAAATATATTGAAAACATAAAAAATCGTATTCGTGATATAAAAGAGAGTAACGAAGAATTAAATTTAGAAGATATTACTGGGGTGATAAAAAAGTCAACGCAACAAAATATTGAGAGAAACACGAAAAATACCCCGAGAAGTCCATGGTTTGACTGGAAATGTGACAAAGCACGAAAAAAGTCATTTGAGTTGTTGAAAAAGCATCAAAAGTCACATACAGATGAAAATAAAAGAAAATACCTACATGCCAATTCAATATATAAAAAAGTTTGCGAAGATAGTAAACTAAAATATTATAAACAGTTAGAATTGAAGCTTAACACCGTGAATGATAGCAAATCATGGTGGAAACTAGCAAAAGAAATTCGAAACCAACAATCTAATGAAGTGGTAAATATTTCATCGACGGAGTTTAGATCCTATTTCATGACCCTATTAAATCCGCCACAAACTGCGAACGAATTAAGTTATGCTCCAATATATCATGAGGATGCCTTTCTAAACGCAGAAATAACAACATCTGAAATTCAGTATGTTTTAAGAAATGCTAAAATAAACAAAGCTCCGGGTGAAGATAGAATCACATATGAGTTTTTTAAAAATGCGCCTATTGAACTCGTAAATGAATTGGCACAATGCTACAATAAATTATTCAACAATATGAAGGTAGATAAATCGTTTACCGTAAGTGTTATTTACCCAATATTCAAAAAAGGTGATCCTAAGTTAACAAGCAATTACAGAGGGATATCCTTTATGAATTGCGTGGCCAAAATTCTGATGGGTGTTATAAATAACCGACTTTACGATTGGACTGAAAGGCATACAATTATTACGGAGTACCAAGCAGGTTTTAGGAAAGGATATTCTACAGTGGACAATATTTACAATTTAGCAGCCATTGTTCATCTAAAGATGAACGAGAAGAAAAAAGTTTACGCCTTCTTTGTTGATTTTAAGGCAGCCTTTGACAAAGTCTGTCGAAAATTATTATTTTATAAACTACACACACTTGGAATTTCGACAAAGTTGGTATATTTTTTGGAAAGCGTCTACTCTACCACCTCATCCACTGTTTGGAATGGAACTGATTTATCTGAACCTTTTGAAACAGTTTCTGGTGTAAAGCAAGGCTGTTTACTTTCACCGCTTTTGTTTTCTCTTTATATTAATGATCTACATGACCAACTCGAAGGTGGTATCTATATAGAAGAACTAAATGTAAGACTGCTCCTTTACGCAGATGATATTGTGATATTGGCTGAAGAAATAGAAGTTCTGCAAAACATGATTGACAAACTATCAAATTACTGTGATTTTTGGAATTTGGAGGTCAATCTAGCTAAGTCAAAGATCATGGTTTTTAGAAATGGTGGCAAATTGTCAAGAAGAGAAAAATGGTTGTTCAAAGGTGAAGAAATAGATATTGTGAACGAGTACAATTATCTTGGGATGGTTTTGACCCCTAAAATGGTATTTACGAAGCACGTTCAGAAAAGAACCGGTTCTGCAAAAAGTAGTATAAACGCTACTTGGAATTCATTTTTAAATAAGAATAATATTACAACAAAAACAAAATGTCATTTATTTGGTGCAGTAAGTCGAGCCATTCAGTCCTATGGTGCCCAAGTTTGGGGATATACTAATTTTGATGAAGTGGATAAACTGCAGAGATATTTCCTCAAAAGAGTTCTTAAACTCCCAAACTCAACTCCAAACTATGCATTAATGCTTGAGTCGGGTCTTGAAGATTCTCATCTATATACTTTGAATATGAATTTACGCTATATAAGTCGCACTCTCTTCGAGTTCTCAGAGCTACGTCTTCCTCATAAATTAAGTTTAAAAATACTACAAAAACAAAGTTTTTGGGCAAAAAGTTATAATGATTTGGGAAGAAACAGGAACGTTCAGTGGCAGTCTGGTATTACCCTCGAAGAGTGGAATGAAAAACAACTATATATATTAATAACATTAAAAAAGCAATATCATGATGAGCGTTTGTCAAGAGCTACACAAACTCAATCATTTTATAAAAACGTAAACTGTAGAAAGGTGCAAAACTACTTCATGAATATGAGTAATCAGCAAAATGTTATGTGGATTTTTAAAGCTCGCTGTGATTTAATTCTTTTAAATGGTACAAGGTTTTCTGGAAGAAGCAGACAAGAATGTTCCTTATGTAATACCAACGAAGTAGAAAACATACAACACTTTATGTGCCGATGCCCCATTTTAAAAAGTTTCAGATTGCAATATTTTAATAACGTAACAATATCAGAAGAAGTTTTAATAAAAATCTTAGACGGTGAACTATTTAATTATGAAAAACTTGTAAATTATATTATCAACGCATTAAAATATAGAAAAATTTTGATAGATGAATTCAGTTATTAATTCAATTAGATAAAACATATTTAGAAATTTATATTTTTAAGCCACTTTTTCCGGCTAACGACAATGTCAAAGCCGTATGTAAATTCTTTTTTTCTTTAATTTTTAAGAGAAATCTTTGTATTTAAATTAAAAATTTTTTTGAAAATAAAGAATTACTACTACTACTACTACTACTACTACTACTACATATAAAAAATATTGATTTTTTACTGATATAAATTAATTGAATTAAAAAGATTTTTTTTTTTAATGAACCTTGGATTTTTTTATTTATTAAACCTTTTTTCTTCTTATGTATACAAGAAGTTCTCTCGTTACAATGTACGAGTTTATTTTCGTTTATATTTATTTGCTTGTCAGCAGCTCACCACTTTTTGAATTGTAACTTGCAGTGGATTTCTCAAAACAACGTTTGTGCTGTTTGTGTGCTGCCTAATTTTTTACTGTTGCTGGTTTGTCAGTATTTGTTTTTTTTTAAATCAACCACCATCAGCACAACACAAATAAGTTCAGCAGCAAAAAAGTGACTGGACTGTTTTGTTAGAAATGTAAATTGGACTGGTGGGTTGCAGTATTTTTTTTAAATTATTGACAACTTGACTGGAAGTTAAAATTAAAAATGTGTAATGAATTTCAGTTTTTTAATCACTGATTTTTTCACGTTAGAAAATTTACTATCACTTAAAATGGGCATTGTGGAGGGTATTCATAGATTCGGCCAAGTCGAATTTAACTTTTCTACTTGTTTTTTGTTAATTTTGGGCGAAATTTCGTATTTTTCTTTTTTGGGTAATTTTTCATATGTTTTGGGCGATTTTGCATTTGGGCGATTTTTCATAAATTTTTGTTAGCGATTTTTAACGATGTAGGCAAACAGCCGTTCTTGACCGACTATGAATTTCTTGTTAAACCTTTAAATTAACTTTAACCACAGGCACCCCATAGCCTCTTTCAGGCAAATCGGTGTATAACGGTTGGTATAGTTCCCTTGTAAGTGGATGGTTTAAAAATGCTTTTCTAATATTAATGCAATTTAAAACGGCTAAACATAATAATTTTTTCACGAAAGAGGTGACTTAATTATTCATTTTCTATCAGATTTACAACAAAACCATAGTCAACAAAATTTAAATAATGTAAACATAAAAATATTTAGTATTTGTTTACATTAACAAAAAATGCATGTCATTTTAATAAGTTCAAAACAAAATTCGAATTAAGTTTTGGATATAAAAACAAAACTGATGATTGAAAACGTATTCAAATCACTTTAAACATTCATCGTTTACATACACACACAGAATAAACGCATCAACATGAAATTCATCATTGTATTCGTTGCTCTCTTCGCCCTCGCTTTGGCTGCTGATCCCAAGGATGCTGAAACTTTACGTTACGATTCCAATGTTGAACCTTTAAATTACAATTATGCTGCTGATACCAGCAACGGAATTTCACTCCAAGAACAAGGTCAAGTGAAAAATATTGGAACTGATGATGAAGCTATTTCCGTTCAAGGATCTTACTCTTACACTGGTGATGATGGTGTTCTTTATCAAGTAAATTATATTGCTGATGAAAATGGTTTCCAACCCCAAGGTGCTCATATTCCAGTTGCTTAAGTTAAACAAAGTAGATTGTTGTTTTTAGATTTTAAATATTTAATTGTAATATTAATAAAAGTTAAAAATTTTATAAATTTGTAAATAATAACTTAAAAAGTAAAGGCTTTTTTTGAAACCAGGGAGAATAAAAACTGGATAAATGGCTCGATAGCCCCAGCAAGACATTATCTTACACTATCATTGTGGCTTTACCGCTACACCTCAGTAGAAAAAAGTATGATGACAGGGTTGCTTAGAATTTTGATACCCTTCAAGAGATTATGGGGTATACTCACTTTGTCCCTATGTGTGTTACGCATCGAGTTATCAGTTCAGAACCCTATAAAGTGTATGTGCCATTTTATGACAATGGTAGACCCGCTAGTCTCCAAAATTCTATTCGTCCTAAAGATGTGAATTATTGCTTAAAATTTAGCTAATGAGAAAAAAAATGGTTTTCGGGAGACTCCCGAAAAAGATTTTTTATCCACGCCCTCAAAAGAGGGCAGGCAAAAAAAACCGAAATTTTTTTCCCCTGGGTCCAAGCGCAAGACTATAAACTTCTGCGAACATAAAAATGCTTCATTAGTTTTTTTGGGGGGTCAGTAGTAGGGGGGCCAAATTTCCTCTCGAATATGTGTTTAAAATTCATTCTTATGCTTTTTGCACTAAAGAAATACAAGTTTATCATTATTTAATAAAAAAAAATATTTCACGCCCCAAAAAGAGGGGGGGGGGGGGGCGGGACAGACCGAAAAAAACTAAATTTTCTATTTCTATGGGTCGAAGTGCAGGACTTTAAACTTCTTGTAGCATAAAATTGTTGAATTTGTTAAACAAAAACACAAAAAATCATGTAAAACAAGTGAGAGTGTTAAATTCGGTTGTGCCGAATCTTTCATACCCATCAACATATAAAAAAAATTAAAAAAAATTGCAGGGGCGTTTTTGTTTGTGGGGGGTTGGGTCAGTAGGGGTCATTGGAGGACACAATAACTCATGCGGCAAATGTTTAAAAATTCATTTATTATGCTTTTGAAGCTTAAGTAATAAAATTTTATCATTATTTAAAAACATTTTTAATATCCACGCCCACAAAAGGGGGCGGACAAAAAAAAACAATTTTTTTTATTTCCTGGATCCAAGTGCATGACCTTGAAGTTTTTCTGACATCAAATTGTTTCATTTGCTTAACAAAAATTCAAAAACCCTGTGAAAATATGGCGTTTTTCAGAGGTTAGTTAAGTTCTTCAAGGGGGAAATTTTTTCCCCCCGGTCCGATTTTACCCATTTACGAACTTAAACTGCCTAGAACCAAAACACATATCCCTGCCAAACTTGATGAGTCTATCTCTTTCTAGAAAAGTCTTAGAATGGATCATAGATCAATAATATATATACTTTATTGGGTCCCCGACCGATATTTCGATGCGTTAAAAACGGAATGACAAAATGAGTATACCCCCATACTGTAAATGGAGGGTATAAAAATGGTATTTTTCAGAGGTTGGTTTAGGGAACTTTTTTCCCCCTGGATTTTGCTTACTTACGAACTTAACATGCTTAGGAATATAAAGTATGTATTACTGATCATAAATATACATATTATTAACGGGTTCCTAGACCGATATTTTTATGCGTTACACACGGAATGACAAAGTGAGTATACCCTATATATACTGTAGTTGCAGGGTATAAAAATACAAAAAAAAGTCTAAAAAATTTTTGTTTTTTAATAGTTGGTTAAGTTCTTCAAGGGGGAACTTTTTTCCCCCTGGTCCGATTTTGCCTATTTCCGAACTCAACCAGCCTAGTACCATAGGACATATTCGTGCCAAGCTTGAGGGGTCTAGCTCTTTTATTTTGGACTGTATCGTGTCTTAGAATCGATCACTGACCAATAATATATATACTTTATGGGGTCCCCGACCGATATTTCGATGCGTTACACACGGAATGACCCCCATACTGTAGTTGGAAGGTTTAAAAAAAATTGAAAAAATTATCAGCTTCCAAGACGTTTCTTCTTTGAAAAAGCCATCGATTCTGAGACATTTCTTCAATAGAACAGTTTTTAAAATCTGAGAAATTTTATCGTTAAAAAATGACTAAGATCTAGAACGTTTTCTTTTCTAAAAGGAGTGTTGAATTTTAGAGATTTTTTTTTAAATAGCCTTAAATTTCCGTATTTTTCTTTAGAAAAAAAGTTCAATTCCTGAGAAATTTTTTCTAGCAAAAGTCTTGGATTCTATGATTTTTTTTATAGAAAAGCAGAAATTTGTTCTGTAGAAAAAGTCTTAGGAAACATATTTTCTATAGAAACTGTTTCAGATTTTTTTTTCTAAAGAAAATGTCTCAGACTCTGAGACATTTATTTTACAGAAAACTTTTTAGATTATAAGGTATTATTGCAATAGAAAACTTTTTCAGATTCTGAGGCATTTTTGTATTCATAGATTTTAAGTTTATGTTATTCGTTGTTTCGTTTTTCATTGCTTTTTCTAAAAGACCCCCTTTAGGCTTACAAATCTTATGTTAATTACTTAAATTGAAAATTAACCGTAACCGCAGGATTTTTTATTCGGTTACGGTTAAAAAGTGCGGTTACTGTTACGATTAAGACCACATTGCAAAACCCTGTGAAGCAATATGGACCTTCGGAAAAATTTACGTAGCTCCGAAATACAGCAAAAATATGTGTCAACTGAAATTTAATAAGAATTATTTAAAAATTTACACATTTTAATGAAAAAAATATTTAACGAATCCAAATTGTTACGAGCTAATGTCACTGTTAAGAGGCATTAAAAATATCATTCCTCTCATATGGAAACATATGAAACATATTTTTCATAATTTTTTACCTATTTTTTAAAACTCCTAAATATCTGATATGGCCGATAAGCCGAGACACTCCAACCTTAAAATTTTCTCTTTTATATATATGTTAAGTTTCATGCAAATCGGTTGATAAGAGTTGAGATACTTCCTTTGCGATTTATTTTGTAAACTAGTGTAGCCAAAAAATGAGAAACACTTAAGATGCGATAAAATAAAAAAAAACGTATGTAGTTCAAATCGCATCGATTTAACAGTAGCTTGACAAATTTGATATGTTTTCATTTATCATTTTTTTTGTTTAAATATTAAAACGTTTTTTTTATGGCCCACGGCAACATCAATGCACAAGCCACCAGTTACATTTATCGATAGTTAATTGTACAAACATAATTTGTTTATGCAGCAGTTCGATTTGGGAATGTCTTCATCTGCATTTAATATTTAAATACCATTTTGGGGAATATAAAAACAAAATCCAAAACTTAAAAGGCATTCACATCAACTTAAGATTTCATCGTCAACAGACAAAGAAAATTAAAAACAAAACAAAAGCACCAAAATGAAATTCATCATTGTATTTGTTGCTCTTTTTGCGATCGCTTTGGCTGCTGACCCCAAAGATGCTGAAACTTTGCGTTACGATTCCAATGTTGAACCTTTAAATTACAATTATGCAGCTGATACCAGCAACGGAATTTCACTCCAAGAACAAGGTCAAGTAAAAAATATTGGAACTGATGATGAAGCTATTTCCGTTCAAGGATCTTACTCTTACACTGGTGATGATGGTGTTCTTTATCAAGTAAATTATATTGCTGATGAAAATGGTTTCCAACCCCAAGGTGCACATATCCCAGTAGCTTAGGTCAATAAAAAACGGCTGTTATTAGATTTAAGATAGGAACTAATAAAATATATGTAAATATTAAACCAAAATATTAAAATTAAAAATTAAGTTCACTTTAATTTGTAGTGTCATAGAGTAAATTAATAGAAAGAGTATGCAAGAACCTCAATCGTTTTATTTTGCTCTACAACGAAGTCTGGCTGAGTTCACTAGTTTTTTGGGGTTTTTAAAGTCAATTTTTTTAAAATTATATTGAATTAGAGATGCGCACTAGCATATCCCGAAATCAAGAAATTTTGGAATTTCTTTAGGGCCTACCCCTAGAACGATGCTTACTCAAGAGCTGATTACGGGAAAAAATAACCAGCGTTAAAGTTTGAATCCGTAGTGCATTCAGTTAAAAAAAAATATTTTTTTTTTATTTTTAAAATTGTTGCCAAAAGTTTCATTGAGGAAAAAATATTTATAAAGTTTTCATGCAGCAATTTTGGTCCATCGCAACGTTTTGAAACTTCGAAGATGCATAATTTATTACATAATTTTTTAAGTTGTTGTAAAAAACTGCTTTTTAAGCAAGTTTTTTTTCAACAATTTTTTTTCATATTTTTTTTTTTTACATCAAACAATTTTTTTTTTTTTATAACTTTTTTTTCATCAATATTTTTAAAATTTTTTTTTATGAAAATTGTTTTTTAATAATTTTTTTTTACATAATTTTTTTTTCGATTATAAATTTTTTTTTTTCATTAAAATTTTTTTTTTATTAAAAATTTTTTTTTCTATTTTTTTTTTTACCAAAACTACTTTTTTACCGAGTCTAAACTTCTGACATTGGTCCATTTGTTCAAGAAAAAAATCTATAACCGCTCGACCGATTTCAGATTTTTTTTTTATATTCGTATTCACCACGCCAGAATTATTTAAAATACCAATATATCGCATGATAATTTTAAAAAAATCCAAAATTTTGGTGGAAATTTTCCAAAAATCCAAAAGTTTGATCGAAGGGGGTAAAAGTTATCGGACTTGGTTCAAATTAAGTTTAAATTAATTATTGTCTCAAGCTCCATAAAAGGGTCAAGGGATATACATAAGTTTTGAGATTTAATTTTTTTTAATTTCTTGAACGTAGGAAAAACCACAATTTTTTCAAATTTAAAATAGAAATATTTTGACTTTAATACTTTTTTGATATAATACTTTTTTGATATACCTGTTCAGCGCATTAAAAATAATAAATGTGATCTGTCAGGTTAGGTTAGTGGTGGCGGAGCTCAAAATTTTTAACTCTTCGCATAGACCGGCTAGTCCATAGCAATACCATATGTTCCTTCAGCGACGAGGATAAAAAAACGCGTTAGACCATGTTGCAAACAATTTAACGGACATAAGGTCCATAACTGCGATTTCTTCCAGATTCTCGAGTTCTGCTTTGCGTAAAATTTGTTTGCGATGCCTGGCCAATGCGGGACATTTGCATAGGATATGTTCAACTGTTTATCCGTATTCGGTTCATCACATCTTCTACAATTGAAATTAGAGATGAGTCCAATTGTTCTTGCGTGGAAAGCAATTTGGCAGTGTCCCGTGACCACTCCCGTGAGTAAACAACATTCTCTTCTGTTAAGAGAAAGTAAGTAGCGAGTTATTTTGAGATCGTAACGCGGCCAGATTATTCTGGTAATTCTGCTTGTACTTAACTCTCTTCATTTCAGGGGGGCCCCCGTAGGCTAGTTGGTAGTGTGCTAGCCTTTGAACGTGGGGGTCGTGGGTTCGATTCCCACCAGAACCCTTGGTTTTTTCGCTACAACGAGACGACGGTCATTGTTACCAGTTCTCGGTTAGGTTGAATTTATTAAAAATGAGTTGTAAATAAATAGAAAAAATAAATAAAAATAATTGATTATTTGATCAAAAGCTAACTAACTCTCTTCATTTCCTGTTCGCCATGGAAATACACTGACAATCACTTCTCGATCTAAATGTGTCGCAAGACAACATTTTTTTTTAAATGTTTAAAAACCCAAAACTTTGATCGCCGGTCGCCACGAGTTTATTTAATCCGATTTCCTCAAATTAGTACCACACAAGTTTAACGCCAAGGAGAATAAAAATTAGCCTGAACGTTCGGAATCAGGAAAAAAAACTTTTTTTTTTAACATGATAATGTTTTTAGGCTGGTGTCTAATTTTAAAAAAGTTGCAGGACGCCACCTCAGTTTGACTATATAAGCTAACAACTAACGAAAAAGAAAACAAGAATCATACTTTTTTTTTTCATTAAATTTTTTTTTATCAAATTTTTTTTTCATAAATTTTTTTTCATCAAATTTTTTTTTTCATCAAATTTTTTATTTTTTCATTAATTTTTTTCATCAACTTTTTCTTCATACATTTTTTTTCTTCATAAATTTTTTTTTTTATAAATATTTTTTTTCTCATCAAACTTTTTTTTTATAAATTTTTTTTATCAATTTTTTTTTCATCAAATTTTTTTTAAAAAATTTTTTGTTTTCATCAATTTTTTTTCATTAATTTTTTTTTTTCATCAAAATTTTTTTTCATAAATTTTTTTTATCGTATTTTTTTCATCAAATTTTTTATTATCAATTTTTTTCTCACCAAAAATGTTTTTTTTTTCATCAATTTTTTTTTTACATCAAAAAATTTTTCTTTCATCATCAAAAACTTTTTTCACCAAAAATTTTGGGTTCATTATTTTTTTTTTTTAACATAATTTTGGTTTTCGTGAAAAAAATATTTTTTTTTTTACCAAAACTGCTTTTTCACCAAGTCTAAGCTTTTCGCATAAAAATTTTCCATTTGTTTATCAAATGTACATAAAACAAGTGAGAGTGTTATATTGTTTGGTGCCGAATCTTTTGTACTCTCCAAAATGTAAAAACACTTTTTTGCACTTATTTTATCACTCACTTACGAAATGTACAGCTCTTTTGGTTTTTTAATGGGGTCCTCGACTAATATTTCAATTCGTTTTGCATGGAATAACAAAGTAATATAACATTATTTTTTCTAAAAAAACTTTGCTTTGGCAAGTACACCCAAATCTTCCGCAAAACATTATCATGATTTAATGTTTTGGGCAAGAGTACAAAATTCGCAGGCATTTTTCAAAAAAATCCCGGTCTAGTGGTACGTACGTACTAGATTGGAGATTAGATTAATTTAGATTTTATTCGAAAACACTTTTTCAGTCCGAATATAAACTAATATTTTAAGCAAAAAAAAAAAAATGTTTTTCCAATTTTCACGTAAAAAAAGGGACCCAAAGCCATTGTCCTGCAGGTCCAATATTTGTGTGTGTTAATATCAACCCTAAAAGGCAACTTTCCCGACCTCTACGTTTTCAAAGTTCGAAAAAAGCTAAATTTGCTCCACCATAGTACCACCGTCCTCTCATTTCCAGTTAATCCTGATTTCATAGGTTTTGTAACGATACGGATTTTTTTTACTGAAATTAACATGATTCCAGGCTTAACGGGGTTGTTTTAACTTTGTTGTTTAAATCATTATAGCGGTTTTTGTGATTGACTTAAATGGCTACAACTAATAAAAAATATTCCATAAGGAAGATTTACAAATCCAGTATTTAATACATTTTTTTGGTCTTGAAGGGGACCAAAAAAACGAAGGTATACAAACAGATTAACAAAACCCTCAAAGGGTTTTGAAAACTTAGCTTGAGTTTTTTTGTTGGTCCACTGAAGTTTTTAAATTTTTTTCGATACGTTGTAAATAAGTCAAAAAATAAGTATAAAATTTAATTCTGAGGTAAGTAATGTTAGCACATGTCTTCAGTAAAATTTGATGGCGGTTCTTTTCTTCGAATATTTAATCCTCAATCTCCCAATTTAAGGGGTCATTTTGGTATTTTTATTTTTTTCAAAAATATCCTGCTAGAAGACCAATAAAACGTGCGTTTAAAGGGTTAAAATATTCTACAAAAAGTTTCTGCATCAAATTTAACTAGGCGTTGCCAAAGATCAAAAGAAGTTCGTGCGAAAGGTGCAAAATGCCTACAAAAAGTAAAATTGTAAATTATTACATACTATTAAATAAAAGTCGTGTGAAATAAGTCGAAAAAAATTTATAAATCTGCTTCTGACATATATTACGACAATAGATGTATTCAGTGAAACTTGATGGCGGTTCTTTTCTTAGAACATATTAACCTGCTATCTCCCATTTTTAGGGATAATTTTTGTCCTTTTGCCATAATTTCCCAAAATGTTAAAAAAGGACAAATAGCCTACCGCTAATTGATTAAATTTTTGTTTTCTCTAATCTGACAACATTTTCTAAAATATTTTGGCCTCCTAAACACGAATCTGTACACCACTCTGTGGTACAGGGTAAAATAACTTTGTGCTGATATTTGTAACTACTCGAAATATTGGTCCTAGACCCACTTTCAAGCATACCAATTGACCCAGAATAACTTTTTAAGTCATTCTAGCGATGTCCGTCTGTCGGTCCATCTAATTGTTGTAAACACTATACAGGTCGCAATTATCAATCGATAGCTGAAATTTGAAATATAAATTTTCTTTTGCCCCAAGGACGAAGCCTATTGAAATTGGAAAAAATCGGTCCGGTTTTACCCTTAGACTCCATTTTTTATTAAAAGCTGCCAGATCGGTATAAAAAGAAATCTTTTAGCCCCGAACTTTCGCCATTTTATAGAGGACGCCATGAGCTTCAAAATGGCGACCAACACCATTTTCTAAAAATTAGCTCTAACAGTTTTTGTAGAGGGCACAAGTGACTACTCAAAAATTCAAAAATTTTGGTTTCACTTACCTTTCGTAAAAAATAGCCGAATATAATGGTCGTAGAGCCTCGGGTCCAAAAGCGAACTTATTGTCTGGACCTTGACCTATTTTGAAGTTCTGGCTCCGAGATTTTTCACCCATTATTTTCGGAGTTACGAGGGTTCAAAATCGAAATTCTGAAAATGGAAAAACTGTTTTTGAGTGTTATTTTTATTTTCTGGGGAAACTACAAGTCCCTCTCGGGCCTCAAGAACAATTTGTAGCCTAATCTTTTACCTATCCGCTGATATGCGATTCATGAAATCCGCCTAATTTTGGCACAATGACTCTAACACCCTGTATTGTAATAGATATCTTTTCGAAGTTTGGCGGGTAATCGTGTTTTGTATTCACCATTCCAAATTTTAAAGGAATCAGACTAGTTCTTCTTATAGCCACTATACCCAGCAAAAACTTCCATTACCAAGTAATTAACTGTTTGTTTAGTTGCTCTTATTAAATGAGAGAAAACAAATTAAGAGTAAAATTGTTTTTTATATATTTTTATGAAAATTCAGATTGCAAATCATTTACATCGTAAGTTAAAAGTAAGGCCTTTTTTTGGGGCATAAAGTAACGCAGCGAGTAATTAGTACTCATTACCAGGTAATCCAATTGGGAATGGGTACTCATTACCTAGTTTTGCTGGGTAGTTCTTCTTATAGCCTCGATATTCACATAAATCTAACAAATTTCATGAAAATAGAAAATATTCTATTGAAATTTTGTTTGTGTGTGTATACGTATATAAATAACCTTATCAAATCTGATTATACTCAGACCAATTTTGGACTTAGGCCACATATCTTAATTTCACCCGATATTAATTTAAAGCGGTTTATTGGCAACAAGGCGATTTAATAAAATTTTTCTGATGTCAGATTCGTATTTAGGCGGCAAACATACTTAGGAAATGTATTTTAATTTTTTTACTAAAAAAAATCATATCAAAATTGGAACTAAAAAATGTATAAAAAAATATATGCAAATTTGGTTTAAAATTTTAATGTCTTGTGTAAATATTTCTGGATATACTCAATGGATTTTGGAGGTTCTCATAATTGGAGTGTCTACTTTATATGTCTGCTTTAAACAGGAAATTTCTTGCAAAATTCGGATACTTATAAAGATAAAACTAAAAAAAGGACATCTTTAAATTCCTTATAATGTCCTGATGGTATCCTTGACCGTATCCCCGGATTTCTTACAAAATTTTGGTAATTTTATTGGGAATAAAGAAAAATATGAATAACTTTAACATACACTTTTCCAATATTAAAAAATTTGTCGATTTTGAGGGCTTGGTCCACCTATATCTCGACAACGCGATTTGATACAATTTTTCTGATCACAGATTCGTGTTAAGGAGGCTAAAATACTTTAGAAAATGTGCAAAAATCGTGTAGAGTAGTGTTTTTAAAGGTGGTGGCGTAATTTTTTTATATTGTTGTACCCCTAAATCTATTTTGTATTTAGGACTTGAAAAATTTTGAAAACAAAATCGTGTTTAGTCACTTCCTCCTAAACCTCAACCACGACACTTCCCTGTCAAAATGTTTTTTTTCATTATTATTGTTTACCGGGAGGTGAAAAGTGTACCACAATGCATGCCATCTCTAGTTTAAATTCTAGTTTCTAGATCAGTTAATCAGCTTTGTTCGCTATAAGTTTTTTTTTTGAATTAACGAGTCTTGATAGCAGTTTTGAAAACATTCCACCCCTGTGGAACATAATTTTAATCATTTATTTTTATTAAAAATATAAGCTTCTTTGCTATAAATTTTCATAAATATTTGCTTACCTACCTACACATTATCATCTAATTATATTTTATGTCTGTTTTTGTTTTAAATAATTTAGCATATTCTTTATTTTAACTAATATTATTAATAAAACAAGCTTTATATTGTTTAATATTTTTGATAAAAATTTGTTAACACTTACAATGGTTAGCTAATTTAAATGATATCAAAAGCCGTAGCACCAGATAGTTGTAGTTGCTAACTAAACAAATCATATTTGCGATGCTATCTATAAAAACTATCAGCAACAGAGTTTAAATACCAAACATTCTTAGGCCTTTGACATTATCAAGTCGATCAGAACAACAAAAAAAAAACAATCAATATGAAATTCATTATTGTCTTCGCTGCTCTCTTCGCCGTTGCCTTGGCTGCTCCTCGTCCCCAAGAAGTTCAAATCTTAAGATCTGAATCTGAAGTAGGACCTGAATCCTTCAATTATGCGTAAGTACTCAGAAAAAAGAAAAACTAATATTTTAATAAACTAATTCTCTTGTTTAATTAAATTTACAGTTATGCTACCAGTGATGGTGCTGAAGCTCAAGCTTCTGGTCTATTGAAAAATGTTGGTACTGACGACGAAGCCATCTCCGTAACAGGTTCTTACTCTTTCGTTGGTGATGATGGTGTCACTTATACCGTTACCTATGTTGCTGATGAAAACGGTTTCCAACCCCAAGGTGCTCATTTGCCCGTTGCCCCTGAAGCTTAAGTTGTGATTGAGATTGTTATTTAATAATAAAATATTTTAATTTAAAAAAAAAAATCTATTTGAAAATCAATGAACTTTTCGAAACTTCTACATGGATACGTGTTAATAGAAAATGATATAAAGCTTTTTTCGCAAAAGAAATGTGCAGATATCGGCAGATGCAATATTTACTAGGGTGGCTCGTTTTTGGGCTTTTCTCTCTGATCAAAATCTAATACCCGCCAAAGTGTCGATCCCCTAAGGGTAACTCACATGCAAAATATCACTCCGATCGGAGTTTATCTTCTGTCTCCACTTTGAGCCTCAAAATTTGGGCTTTTGCAAAAAAGGACCTTAAAAAAAAAAAATTTAAGTTTTTTTATTAAAAAAATTAAAAAATTATTTTTGTATAATATTTGATCGTAAATACTTAAATATGGAATTTAAAGATTTTACGGTATCATTAACCCGTTCAAACTTGATACCAAAAAAATGGCATGATTTTGGGGGCGTTCTCAAAACACATTTTTTCAAAATTTGAAAATTTTATTAAAACAAAAATTTAAATATACCTTTTTTCTCTCTGAATTCATTAAGAACACCTTGGAGAAGAAAAATGTGAAATATGGCGAATATCCGTCGAGCCACATTTTGGGAATCGCGGGAGGAAGTTAGCGGATTTCAAGGAAATGTTGGTTTTATCAATAATTTGGATTAATAAAATCTTATAAATTTAATTTTTGGGCAAATTAACTGTTTTTTGGTGTCGTGGCATTCTATTAGATAACTTAAAGTCTGTCATGAAATCTTACCGATCTAGGACGTCTTTAACCCAGATTGGCTGTGGGTAAAAAATTACCCCCGCAGGAAATTTGAAGTTTAGAGCTTAAATTTTGTGCTATTAACAAGTATAAAACGGCTTTTGTGTTTTTTATCCTAGCTATTATTTTGTATTAATATCTTATCTTATCTTTAAAAAAATCGTTAACCCTTTTTGGTAGGGGGTCAAAAATGACACATTCAATAAAAAATATAAATTTTGTTGATATCAAAAAATTCAAGCACTATGCCGAAAAGATTTTGCCGGGATCATTTTTGACCCCTGGCCAATGTGGGTTAAAGATATCTTAAATAGGTAAAATTTTAGGGCTGATTTAAAGTTATATAATAGACTGCCACAAATTAATTTTCTATAAAAAATATATACTTTTTATTGAATGGGTCATTTTTGAACCCCTAACAAGAAGGGTTAACGATGTATGTATTGGTTGTGGTAATTGTGGGGACAAATTTCCTGTCGAAATATATATTTAAAAATGCATTCTTATACTTTTTGCACTAAAGAAATACAAGTTTATCAATATTTAAATTTGTTTTAATCAGTGTTGGCTAACGTTACCCTTTCAATACCGTTACCGATTAAAAACCCTTTGATATTGACTACCGTTACCGTTACCAATACCGAAATAAAAAATTTTAAATACCGTTACCGATAAAAAACCGTTACCTTTATTCGGATATTTACCGGTATTATATCGGTTTTGTTTCGGTTGTCTTAATATTACTTATTTTAATACTTTCTGGATTAAAAACAGTAAAAAATTCCGAAAATTTTCAAAAAATAAAAACCAAATTTTTTTTATTGCCAATCGTATTGTTATTTGGACAAAGACAATGAGGACGTCGGTTAAACCAATGACCACATTCGCAATGAACTAAATTTTGGCAAAGTAAATGTGGAAATCGGTCCAACGAATGATCACATTCGCAATTCACTTAAAAAGTTCGAAAGAGAAATGCAAGTAAACATTAGGGCTTCCAATCGGGAAATCCCGGTCTCGGAAATGCCGGGATTTTCGGGATCCCGATTTTTTTTAAATTTTTTATTATTTTTATATTTTTCTTAATAATTTGTATAAAAAATTAATTTTGTGGAACAAAATAGAAAAAAATCTAAAAAAGTTCTATCCCTCCATGCAGTTAAGCGTGGAGGGATTAGCGATTATTCATAATACCGGTACGTACCGGTATTGATGTTTCGGTAACGGTTTACCGTTACCGAAATAATCGAAAATACCGTTACCTTTACCGTTACCGATATAAAAAATATTTGATACCAATACCGTTACCGATACCGTTATTCGTTTCGGTTGCCAACCCTGGTTTTAATCCACGCCCACAAATAAGGGGCGGACCGAAAAAACGAGATTTTCTAATCCCCTGAGTCCAAATACAGGACCTTGAACTTCTTGTAGCATAAAGATGTTGCATTTGTTAAACAAATCCACAAAAAACCATGTTAAAAATGGTATTTTTCAGAGGTTGGCTAAGTTCTTCAAGGGGAACTTTTTTCCCTCTGGTCCGATTTTGCTCATTTACGAAATTAACCTGCCTAGGAACATAAGACATATTAGTGCCGAATTTCGGGAGTCTAGCTCTTTTATTTCGGACTTCATCGTGTTAACTACAAACAGACAGACGCACGGACATCGCTAGAATGTGTTAGAATCGATCACTGATCATAAATATATATACGTTATAGACCAATATTTTAATGCGTTACACACGGAATGACAAAATGAGTATACCCCCATACTGTAGTTGGAGGGTATAAAAATTATCCTCAAAATCTTTTATAAGTCTAATTATATTAATAAAATACATTTTAGATTTTTTTATTGTTTATCTTAAAACAGCAGATTTTTCTCCTAAAATCAGCAGATTTTTCTGCTTAAATCATCAGATTTTTCTGCTGATTGGACAGAGGTTTTACTTTGATTGTAGAAAAATTCAAAGACTTCAAGAAATTTTTCTTAGAAAAAATTCTCAGATTATTTCCTTTTCCCCCTCATTTTTAGATTTTCCTACACTCAAAAAATTTTACGAGAATTCCTAGTAATTTTTCAAGCTTTTTACCAATAATTTTGTAGTTTTACAAGGTTTTTACCAATAAAATTGTAAATTTATATTTTTTTTGACGCGATAAAATTTACAAGGCATAACTTTACTAGATTTTTTGCTACCTCCTACTTTACAAGAATTCCTACCAAAAATAACGAGTTTTTTTTTTTTGGTAATTTCACAAGCTTTTTACCAATAAAAGCTTTTTACCAATAAAATTGTAATTTTACAAATTTTTTGGTGCAATAAAACTTACAAAGGATTTTCGGGAATTTACTAGATTTTCTTTGTAAAATTATCTTGGAAATTTGTAAAATTACCAAAAAAACAAGTAAGAAAGTTATATTCGGTCGAGACCGACCATATGATACCCTACACCAGTGTTTTCCGGAAAATGGGTCCCAAGTCCAAACGTGGACCGAGTGTACCTATCTTTTGTTGTTCTTTATTTAGAAATCACACAAAGATAAATTTTTAGTGGAATTGGTTTATTTTTTGCCAATAGACCGATTTAACTGAATATCGGTTGAAATTTTTATATAGGGGACTAAGTCCAAAAATGGTCCAAATGTATTCCGAAATTTTAATAAAATATTTACATTTTAATGAATTTTAAGGAAATTATGTGAATATCGGTAGGGTGGTTTGTATGGGGACTACCAGAAGGACTGACCCGATTCCTTTGAAATTTGGTATGATGGTTTGTGCATACAAAATTTTATTACCTGTAAAATTTCAAAACAATATCTATTATAATACGGTTATTAGAGGCATTTAGGTGAAGTTTAAAGAAGGCGTTTGTATGGGGGCTAGGTCTTAACATTGACCGATTTTTTCCAATTACAATAGTCTTCGTCCTTGGGCCAAAAGAAGCTTAAGTTTCAAATTTCAAGTCAATTGATTGAAAATTGCGACCTGTATCGTGCCTAAACCGATAGATGGACAGACGGACGGAAGGACGGACGGACATCGCTAAATCGACTCAAAAAATAATTCTGAGTCGATCGGTATACTTGAAGGTAGGTCTATGACCAATATTTCGGGTAGTTACAAACATCAGCACAAACTCATTATACCCTGTACCACAGAGTGGTGTAAGGTATAAAAAATGTAAATTTCTATCGATTTGTGTTAAAAAACAAGGAAAACTGTCAAATATTTGCCCTGTTTTCGCATAATTAATTCTTTTTCGCTATTGGTCCTAGACCTACCTTCAAGCATACCGATCGACTCAGATTTACTTTTTGAGTCGATTTAGCGATGTCCGTCCGTCCGTCCGTCTGTCCATCTATCGGTTTAAGCCCGATACAGATCGCAATTTTTAATCAATTGACTTGAAATTTGAAAGTTAAGCATATTTTGGCGAAGCCTATTGAAATTGGAGAAAATCGATCCATGTTAAGACCTAGCCCCCATACAAACGCCACCTTTAGATTCGGCTTAAATGACTCTAATAACCGTATTATAAAAGATATCGCCACAGACTATAAACAGACTCGACAGTAGAGTTTTATAAGAAAAAATGGGGAAAAACTAAGCGATTTTAGGAGAAAACAGAGCGGTTTTTAGTCCGTTTCACGCTCACATGGCAACACTTTCTACGACTTAGGAGTGAGTGAAACAACAAAAACCGATCTGGCATCTATTTTTCTTATGGCGTGTTATATCAGTTTTCTCTTTCTAACCTATTTCGTAGAATAATTTGAAAATATTAACCATATGGTTCAAAACTACTTTTTTGACACCTGTCACTTATGTCGAGTCTGTATTAGTCTGTGATATCGCTTTGAAATTAATCAGGTAATCAAAATTTGTATGCACAAATCACCATTCCAAATTTCAAAGGGTAGCCCCCATACAAACCAATTTCCCGATATTCACATAATGCCCTCAAAATTCATAAAAATGAAAATATTTGATAAAAATTGTATTTTTAGGTGTTAAACGTGTATTTTAGTAACCTAATCAAATCGGAATATAATTGGACCATTTTTGAACTTAGTCCCCCATATAAAAATTTCGACCGATATTCAGTTAAATCGGTCTATTACAAAAATATAAACCAATTCCACTAAAATTTTATCTGTGTGTGTTTTCTACACTAAATAAATATCTAACAAAAGTATGATCCAATCGGTCCATGTTTGGATTGGGACCCATTTTCCGGAGGACGCTGATATAGGGTATCATATGGTCGGTCTTAACCGACTATAACTTTCTTACTTGCTTTTAAATAAAATTACTTTGAAAAAAAGTACCAAAAATATAAAATACTTTTTATAAAAAGTGCCAAAATAGATTTTTTTTAAATGTTTCTTTGAATTAAAAGTACCAAATAAGTACTTCGTTATAAAAAACACGATTTAATTAAAAGAACGTTTTTATAAAAAGTACGTTTTTTTAAAAAGTAAACTTTTTAAAAAGTACTTTTTTATAAAAAGTATAAAAAAGTACAATTTCGGTATTTTTTTTTTTTAAGGAACTATTTTGTTATTTTTTTATAAAAAGGTACTATTTTGGTTTTATTTTGGAAAAAGATCCTGGTATATACTATTTGTATAAAAAAATAATATTTTTAGTAATTTCTTCCACTCTGAAACGGTATGTGCATTTAAATGTTTACCCGAAGTATTCAAGTGTTGATCAGTGTAAACCAGTGACGCGCATTTTTGAAATTCCTATTCCCGCGGGAATAGGCTAAAAAATGCTGCTTGTGCTGCACAAGTTGTGCACTGTCGACACACAATAAAATTCTGTTGCTTGCTTGAATTTTCGATTGCTACTACCACACAATCATAAATGTTATAGTATGTGTTTGCGCACCACTGGTGTAAACAAAAATATATAAAATGTTAATTTAATATTTACACATCTTAGAGTTTATTTACTTTTATATTAAAATTAAATATTTAAAACCTAACAATAGTCTATTTGGCGGACTCAAGCAACTGGGATATGAGCACCTTGGGGTTGGAAGCCATTTTCATCAGCAATATAATTAACTTGATATGTAACACCATCATCACCAATGTAAGAGTAAGATCCTTGAACAGAAATAGCTTCATCGTCGGTTCCCAAATTTTTAATTTGACCTTGTTCTTGAGCTGTTTTTCCATCACTTGTTTCAACAGCATAACTGTATTGTTCAGGTTCTACGTTGGACTCGTAACGCAAAGTTTCAGCATCTCTGGGGTCAGCAGCCAAAGCGATGGCGAAAAGGGCAACAAATACAATGATGAATTTCATTTTGGCGATTAAATTTTGTTTAGCTAAGTGTGCTAACGATGAAGTCTAAAATTGTTGTGAATACCTTTGAAGTTTTGGATTATGTTTTTATATGCCGAAAATAGTGTTAAAATGTTGAACGAAGATGAAGTTAATTGAACACTTACTGCAAACATTGTATGTTTGTTTTAGTAATTTGCTAGTGTTAAAATGTAAATGATGGGTTGTGCATTGTATTATTGTTGCCATGTGCTATTGTAAACTGTTCGTTTGTTTTTTTTTTGTATTTATTAGTGAGAAATTCAATCAAATCAAATTTGTCGAACTACTGTTAAATATTAAATTTCAAAATGCAGTTAATTAATGTGTTATATACTTATGAGCTTTTCTAGAGTGGTTTAAGAAAATGTTCGTTTTTGCATTCGTTAACGTTGTTTCATTACAACAATGAAATATTTCATATGCTGAATGAAATTTCATACATATTTTGCAAGATTTTCATTAAAAAATTTCATTAAGTTTTGTTTAAAAAATTGCTATTTTTTGATACCTGTCGTGTCGCGTCTGTTTAGTCTGTTAGTTTACGAGCGCAAAAAAACGGCTGATCAGAGTGGTACGAAATAATTTGCGATTTTTTTTAGAATTTTTATACAAAATTTAAAATTAAATGTTATTGATTAATTACACTGTGTAACAAATTTTGGGTCATCGCATTGAGCCTCAATGCCTTCAACCCATATGAAAGTAGATAATCAAATGGACAAAATCATCAAAGGGTTTTGCAAAGTCAGTTCGGATTTCTTTTTTATAGCCCACTGAAGTTTTTATTTTTTTATCAAAGGCCTTTGGAAAACGTCAAAAATACTATAATAAGAACACATCTGAGCTTCAAAATATGATTAAATGTCTTCAGTGAAATTTTATGGCTGTTCTTTTCTAAGAACATTTTAACCCTCTAACTGCCATTTTAAGGGGTCATTTCAGTCCTTTTTTAAAAACTAAACACAGAAGTCTAATTAAACATCCATTTAGAGGGTTAAAATGTTCTACAAATATTTTCCTCATAAAATTTCACTAGGGGTTGTCGAATGTTCAAAGTTTGTGCGACATGCCCAAAGTGCTTAAAAAGGGTCAAGTATAAATAATCAATGTTTGTTATTTATTTTTACCAAAGCAGTGTTAAAAACTATCGACAAAAAACAGTGCAAATATACTTTTGAGCTAAAAATGATGTTCTGATGTGTTCTATAAAATTTTATGATGATTCTTTTCTTTGACCAAATTAACCCTCTAGCTCCCGTTTTAAAGGGTAATTTTTGTCCCTTTTTAAAAGAAATACAAAAAAGTCTATAAAAAAAGGCAGTTAAAGGGTTAAAATGTTTTACAAATACGCCAAACGCCTTTGATAAAAAAATAAAAACTTCAGTGGGCTATAAAAAAGAAATCCGAACTGACTTTGCAAAACCCTTTGGTGATTTTGTCCATTTGATTGTATACTTTCATATGGCGTTGAAGCCTTTGAGGCTCATTTTCCTTGTTGCACAGTGTTATAAATAATAATTATAATATTATATTATTTCGTGGTTTCACTTATGTATTAAAAGTAAATGTTATAGTATAGTATTTTGTGTGAGAAAACTATGTGAAATTTATACATAAAATAAAAAATTTGTGAAAGAATTTTTTAACTTGGTTATTTTGTGATTTTTTCAGACTTTTTTTTTTTTGAAATTTTGAATAAAAAGTAAATTAATAATTTTATATTTACTAAATTTGCGCTGTTTTATTTTTTAGTGGGTTTAATAATCCCAGCAAAATTTTCGGTTGCAAAGAACCGATTGTGGAACAACTTATACTTCCCTAGAACCTGTTCTAATTCTTGTGGAACACCGATTCTTTTAACAAAGGGATTGTCCCAAAAGCAACAGGTGTTTGTAAGCAAAATTAGAACATATTTTTGTTCCTCGGAATCGGTTCTAGAAGTAAAATTTGGAACAGAAATAAGAATTAAAGAAATATATTGAATTGCATTAATTTATTTAACAAAGATAAAGACAATCATATATAAATGTAATATTTACATTTTTTAACACACATTTATCCTTTTTCGCCTCCAAAGTTGCATTTTGGGCCTTACATACCAGAACATGGATTTTCTGCAAACAAAAATTAAAAAACATTATATTATTAGTATTTGATCCGACCCAAACAATGAAAATGTAATTCACTCACCTTTGTTTGAACAATTTTCACGATTATATCCTGCTATTTTAATAGAATTTCGTGTTTTTTTCTTGGTTAACAAAACTAAATTGATATTTATTTTTTAATTTTTTTGACACATAATTTTTTTTTAATTCCTGAGAACCAAAATGTTATGAAACTTTGATTGCAGAGAACAAGCTTCACAATAATTTTCACTCAACTTGTTCTGAATAATTAAAGTGTAATAGTGTATGGTTACCTAAGAACCTGTTCTAGAACAAGTGTTGTCAGAATCGGTTCTGAAAAATTTTCCTGGGATGTATTACAATTTAAGGTTGGGGTAAAATTTTGTGCGAGAAAACTAATTGTAAGTGAAAATCATTTTTTATTTTTTTTTAATTCTATAGAACGATCTTTACAATTTCATACATATATTTCATTTTAAAAATAAAAGTTGCATTTATTCAATGAAAATATTTCACAATTTATATTTTGTAAGCACAATTTTCATTAATTTAATGAAACTTGTTCTTGCAATTACATTTTATGATACCCATTTCATTAATTCAATGAAACACTATATAGGTCCCTTTTAACGTAATTTTCCATAACATTAATGTAGATTTTCATTATTGTCATGTGCAAATTTCTATTAGTGTAGCCTAAAATATACTGAAAAAAATGGCATTCTTAGACAAGGTCTTGAGGTGGCACAAAGCAAACATGGGACTATTTAAATAAATGGACTTGTTGATTGGCGATTTCATTGGTGTTACATTGAAATTAATGCCAATGAAATTTTTATCATTGGTATTGTTTCAATCAATGCCAATACCCGTTAAGGAATTAGTAGCATTATTAATGCTAACTATGGTGTTCAATTAATCGGTTTTTTTTTATTGTTCGATTAAACAATTAATCGACATTTGGCATTTTTGACTTATTCGATTAAACGAATAAAATTTTAAAATTGATCGATTAATCGAATAATTCCAAATTCAGAAATTTTCTAAATTACAAGATTTTTTTTTAGAAAAAATTGGTACTTGAGTAAATAAACAATATTAATTACAAGTATTAAACAGTAAAAGCATTACAAAATATAAGTTTTATACTTTTTTTTTTGAGAAAATTTCAAAAACATAATTTTGGAGATTTGAAATGTGTAGAATTTAAAATTATTTTTGTTGTAAAATTTATATAGATTACCGATATCACAAAAACTTTATATTTATCATCTGATTACATTTGTGAAAATGTTCAACAAAAAATATTTTGTTTTGAGCATATTTATAGAATATGTAATTTATTTTTAAATTTAGTGGGTTTTTGCCGAAAACTCGAAAATTTGATTTAACTGATTTAGCCCAAATCTTATCAGGTACTTATTTTAGGTCGTTTAACAAATCCAAGCTTTAGGAGCAGCGAAAACCCGAAATAAAATAAAATAAGGACCTCTTTAGTAAACATGACTGTTCTTTTTTCTTAATTTAAAGGGCCACAATCATTTGGTTTGTTTATTTGACTAAAAACTTTGAAGAAATTATACATATTTCCAGAAAAAACATACATATATTATTATTCGATTAATCGGCAAAAATTCTTCGATTAATCCTTTAATCGAAATTAGCAATTTTAAATTAATCGAACAATTATTCGTCTAAAATTGTTCGATTAATCGAACAAGAATTAATCGGCTGAACACGCTAATGCTAACTATGAAAAATTTCATTGGCATTAAAAAATGCCTTAATGAAAACAAAACATTAACAACAAATAAACATTTAAATGGCCATATCTCGAAAACTGAGCCAGATAGAGCAAAATGGCGGGTACTTTTGGTTTTGCATAGCTTCGTTGGTCCTAATGAGTACAAGTACAAGCAAACTTGTACCAAAAATTTAAAAATTAACAAACCACGTTAAATACTCCCGACACGAAAAAAAAATTAAGAAACTGAATAACTAAAAAACTATCACTCTGAGGGCTTTCGAGTATTTGAAAGACGAGTTTTAGAAACAAAGAGCTACAAAAATGCTTTTGGACATTTTGTTGTATCGGAAATATTTACCGAGATTTAAATTTTTAAATTTTCTGGAATACCAAATTTTTGGATTCAATGTTAGGACCCACTGGGACCCACACATGTTAGGAGTACGGGCAAAACTCTGGTAATTTTAAGAAACAACAAGTAAAAAAGCTATATTCGGCTGTGCCGAATCTTTAAATACCCTCCACCAATGTAATGATTTAAAAAACAAAAAAAAAAAATTGTTTTATTTATACCTATTCTTTTTTTATTCATTTATTTCAAACACACTAAAATGGGAATAATCTCATCCGATCCTACTACTATTTTTGTAAATTAGTTTCTTTTTTTTAAGGAAATTAGAACTTTTCTAATAATGTTCTAATATACAAAAAAAAGAAAATAAAAAATTTTCAAAAGACACTTAAAAAGTACTTTTTATAAAAGGTACTTTTTTTATAAAAGGTACCTTTTATAAAAGGTACTTTTTATAAAAGGTACTTTTTATAAAAGGTACTTTTTATAAAAGGTACTTTTTATAAAAGGTACTTTTTATAAAAGGTACTTTTTATAAAACGTACTTTTTATAAAAGGTACTTTTTATAAAAGGTACTTTTTATATAAGGTACTTTTTATAAAAGGTATTTTTTATAAAAGGTACTTTTTATAAAAGGTACTTTTTATAAAAGGTACTTTTTATAAAAGGTACTTTTTATAAAAGGTACTTTTTATAAAAGGTACTTTTTATAAAAGGTACTTTTTATAAAAGGTACTTTTTATAAAAGGTACCTTTTATAAAAGGTACTTTTTATAAAAGATACTTTTTATAAAAGGTACTTTTTGTAAAAGGTACTTTTTATAAAAGGTACTTTAAAAAAAAGTACTTTTTATAAAAGGTACTTTTTTTATAAAAGGTACCTTTTATAAAAGGTACTTTTTATAAAAGGTACTTTTTATAAAAGGTACTTTTTATAAAATGTACTTTTTATAAAAGGTACTTTTTAAAAAAGGTACTTTTTATAAAAGGTACTTTTTATGAATGGTACTTTTTATAAAAGGTACTTTTTTAAAAGGTACTTTTAATGAAAGGTACTTTTTATAAAAGGTACTTTTTATAAAAGGTACTTTTTATAAAAGGTACTTTTTATAAAAGGTACTTTTTATAAAAGGTACTTTTTATGAAAGGTACTTTTTATAAAAGGTTTCTTTTATAAAAGTTACTTTTTGAAACCGGTACAGAATTTTCGGCACGTACTTGTTCCAGAATGTTTTATTTCACTAAAAATCCTACATTCTAAATTTTAAGTTTGAATAACCATTATTTCAGTAAATAAAAAAAAAGTACTTTTTCCCCATTTACCCCCGTAGAATCAACATTAGCAAAACCCGCGCATTAGTAAATCTTTTTTCCGGGAGGTAAACCGACATTGCAAATTTCAATTTTCTAGTACATTTTTTATTTAAGGAAATATAAAATGTAACAAAAGTACATATTTTTACCCTTTTTACCCTATTAGAATCATCATTGGCAAAAACCCAGCCTTATGGGATCTATATTTCGGGAGGAATATACAGTTCAAATTTTAAGTCTATGCAATTTTTTAAGGAAATTTAAAAGGTACCAAAAGTACAGATTTTTACCCTTTTTACCCCCTTAGAATCAACATTGGAAATAATCTAGCCGTTATGGATTTATATTCCAGGAAGTAAATATACTGTCCAAATTTCAAGTTTCTATGACCATTATTTCAGGAGATAAAAAAAGCACCAAAAGTACAGTTTTTCCCTTTTTACTACCTTTAAAATCAACACTGACAAAAATGCAGCCTTAATGGATCTTTATTCCAGGAGGTGAACATACAGTCCAAATTTCAAGTCACTATGATCATTATATCAGAAGATTTAAAAAGTACCAAATGTACAGTTTTTTACCATTTTTACCCTAAAACTACCCTAAAACTAAACTCCAGCCATAGTGGATCTATATTGCGGGAGGGTAACATACAGTCCAAATTTCAAGTCTCTATGACCATTATATCGGGAGATATAAAAAGTACCAAAAGTACAGTTTTTTACCCTTTTTACCCCCTTAGAATCAACATTGACAAAAATCCAGCCTTAGTGGATCTTTATTTCGGAAGGTCAAACAACAGTCCAAATTTCAAGTCTCTAACTTCAGCGGTTTGGGTTGGGCGATGATGAATGAGTATGTCAGTCAGTCATATTACTCTTTTATATATATAAATTTTCCGGATTTGGGCGATTTTTGCCATAAAGTTTATTTCTGTCTTTTATTATTTAACAAAATTTATTTTTTTAAATGAAAATATTTTTTTTTTTTTAAGAAATCTGAACAAAATTGAATTTTGGCGATATTTTACATCCGATTTGGCGACAAAGCCAAAAAAAAATCTGGCAACCCCGTTAATATGACGAAGGAAAAAAATGGACACACACACACACATGCTATATAAAAATAACTATTCATTTTTTTATTATTACTTAACGAACTTTTTTTAATTAAATTTAGATTTTGTTTTACATATTTTAAAGATTTCTTGTTAAGATTTTTTTCCTTTTTCTTAGTTTTTTTTTTTCATTTCCGTTTTCTTTCTTATGTATCACACAAAATATGAGTTCATTTAGGGTTATGTTGAAAAAAAAAATGTGTTTTTTAGTAATTCGCTCATAACTTTTAAAATACTTAACCGATTTAAAAAAATACATCAGTTTTTGCCTGGGAAAATTACGCAACTTTTGGTACCCCAAGCGTTTAAATCGGTTTCGTAGTATTGCCAAAAACATGATTTCAACAGACAGACGGACAGACAGACAGACAGACGGACATCGCTAGATCGACTTAAAATCGATCAAGGATCATGAATATATATACTTTATGGGGTCCTAAACCAATATTTCAATGTGTTACATACGGAATGACAAACTTATATATACCCTCTATCACCAGAGTGGAGGGTATAAAAATGCCGTCCATTTTGCTCTATCTGACATAGTTTTTGAGATATTGGCATTTTTAATTAAAAAAAATATATTTATTGTTAACAAATGCTTTTTTAGGCACATTTTACTCAAATTCCGTTTGTGTGTCGAATTTCGATTAAATGCCTCTAATAGCCGTATTAAGGTAGATATCGTTTTGAAATTTAACAGGTAATAAAATTTAATGCGCACAAACCACCATACCAAATTTCAAAGGAATCGGTTCAGTCTTTTTGGTAGTCCCCATATAAACCACCCTCCCGATATTCACATAATTTCCTCAAAATTCATAAAAATGAAAATATTTGATTACAATTTTATTTGTAGGTGTTAAACGTGTACTCTGGTAACCAACTCAAATCGGAATACATTTGGACCATTTTTGGACTTAGTCCCCCATATACAAATTTCGACCGATATTTAGTTAATTCGGTCTATTGGCAAAAAAAAAAATAAACCAATTCTACTAAAATTTGGTCTGTGTGTGTGTTCTACACTAAATAAAGATCTAACAAAAGATAGGTCCAATCGGTGCATCTTTGTACATGGGGCTCATTTTCCGGAAAACACTGGTGTAGGGTTTACTTTCCATTAAATAACACAATTCTACAAATTCAGAAAAATTCACTTTTCCAGCAAAAGCAATACATAATCTATATTTATTTTGAATTTCTGATTTAAAATCTGACTTCCAATTGTTACTATCGCGTATCGTTTTTCAGAAAATCGCGTTTGAAAATGCAAAACCCCAAATTTAGTACTTTTTTTGGATTCCTCTATTACGTAATTTTACATTGGTGTCAAAAATAGGACTTAATTTTATAAAAAAAACTAGCTTACCATCCCGGTACTTCGTTACCGGTTGTATTGAATATCGAATAATAGAAGGATCAGAATTACTCTATGATTTAAAAAAATTCCCCCAGAAAGTCTTTGTTTTATTTACTTGTGGACGTTTACGTCTTTCATAAAATAATATTTCAATGAATAATTTAAACAATACAATTTGAATAACTTCGCTGGTACGTTATCATGTGCGTTCCGGTAAAAAAAAAATATTGACAATTTTCGAGCCCTTATATCAGGTTTTTCGATTTAAAGTGAATAAATATTTCAGTGAAAAAAGAAATGGGAATAAAAATAAGTTTGAGTTAAAAAACATATAGGGAGAAAAAATATGGAATAAAAAAAGTTAAATACGATAAATTTGAGTAAAAAGTATCATTCCATATTGTTCCCTGCTCTATTTCATTTCGATCCCCGTTCTACTCCATTTAATTTCCAATTCCATCTCCTTTTGTTCCATGCAAGTTTCATTACTCTCCGTATAATATGCGTTAAAGAAATAAAAATTTATGTTGTCGTTATTTTATAGATATGAAAAGTACCATTTTACACCACTTTTACCAGGTACCCCTTTTTATCCTAATATTTTAAATTTTAGAATATGGCTGTTATTTCTGGGGCTTTTAGTTTAATAGTTAGATAGGTAAAAATAACCATTGGAGGTGGCACCTCTTCCCTTAAATTAAATTTTCCAAAAAACCTTTTTTTTTTGTGCTAGTTGATCCTATATTTAAAATATCAAATTTCTGAACCATTATTTCAAGAAATATAAGAATAACCAAATTTACACTTCTTTATCCCCTTTACAATCAGTCGCGACCCTTAGAAACAGAATTTCCTAAACTAAAGCATTCAAAATTTCAGTGCCTAGTGAAATATAAAAAGTATCAAAAAACACTTTTTTATACCTCTAGAAACTGATTTTTTTAAAAAATACTTTAGCAGAATGTTTTTTCACCGAAGTACCCTACATTCCAATATTCAAGCTTCTAAGGTCATTATTATAGGAACAAAAAAAGTACCAAAAGTACACTTTCTTACCCCCGTTAGAAACGGAATTTCCAAAAAGTATTTCTTCCAGAAAGTTTTTTTCTTCATCGAAAAATCCTACATTCCATATTTCAATTTTCTAGGATCATTGTTTCAGCACTTTCGGTACTTTTAATAAAAGGTACTTTATATTAAAGGTAATTTTTGTAAAAGGTACTTTTTATAAAAAGTACTTTTTATTAAGGGTACTTTTTATAAAAGGGACTTTTTATAAATGGTACTTTTTATAAAAGGTACTTTTTATAAAAGGTACTTTTAATAAAAGGTACTTTTATAAAAGGTACTTTTTATAAAAGGTACTTTTTATAAAAGGTACTTTTTATAAAAGGTACTTTTTATAAAAGGTACTTTTTATAAAAGGTACTTCTTATAAAAGGAACTTTTTATAAAAGGCACTTTTTATAAAAGGTACTTTTTATAGAAGGTAATTTTTATAAAAGGTACTTTTTATAAAAGGTGCTTTTTATAAAAGGTACTTTTTATAAAAGGTACTTTTTATAAAAGGTACTTTTAATAAAAGGTACTTTTTATAAAAGGTACTTTTTATAAAAGGTACTTTTTATGAAAGGTACTTTTTATAAAAGGTACTTTTTATAAAAGGCACTTTTTATAAAAGGTACTTTTTATAAAAGGTACTTTTTATAAAAGGTACTTTTTATAAAAGGTACTTTTTATAAAAGGTACTTTTTATAAAAGGTACTTTTTATAAAAGGTACTTTTTATAAAAGGTACTTTTTATAAAAGGTACTTTTTATAAAAGGTACTTTTTATAAAAGGTACTTTTTATAAAAGGTACTTTTTATAAAAGGTACTTTTTATAAAAGGTACTTTTTATAAAAGGTACTTTTTATAAAAGGTACTTTTTATAAAAGGTACTTTTTATAAAAGGTACTTTTTATAAAAATGTACTTTTTATAAAAGGTACTTTTTATAAAAGGTACTTTTTATAAAAGGTACTTTTTATAAAAGGTACTTTTTATAAAAGGTACTTTTTATAAAAGGTACTTTTTATAAAAGGTACTTTTTATAAAAGGTACTTTTTATAAAAGGTACTTTTTATAAAAGGTACTTTTTATAAAAGGTACTTTTTATAAAAGGTACTTTTTATAAAAGGTACTTTTTATAAAAGGTACTTTTTATAAAAGGTACTTTTTATAAAAGGTACTTTTTATAAAAGGTATTTTTTATAAAAGGTACTTTTTATAAAAGGTACTTTTTATAAAAGGTACTTTTTATAAAAGGTACTTTTTATAAAAGGTACTTTTTATAAAAGATACTTTTTATAAAAGGTACTTTTTATAAAAGGTACTTTTTATAAAAGGTACTTTTTATAAAAGGTACTTTTTATAAAAGGTACTTTTTATAAAAGGTACTTTTTATAAAAGGTACTTTTTATAAAAGGTACTTTTTATAAAAGGAACTTTTTATAAAAGGTACTTTTTATAAAAGGTACTTTTTATAAAAGGTACTTTTTATAAAAGTTACTTTTTATAAAAGGTACTTTTTATAAAAGGTACTTTTTATAAAAGGTACTTTTAAAAAAAAATAATTTTATAAACGGTACAGAATTTTCAGAAAGTACTTGTTCCAGAATTTTTTATTTCACTAAAGGATCCTACGTTCTAAATTTCAAGTTTGAATGACCATTATTTTAGTAAATAAAAAAAAGTACCAATAGTACACTTTTTTACCCATTTTACTCCCGTAGAATCTACATTGGCAAAAACCCAGCCGTAGTGAATCTTTTTTCCCGGAAGTGAACCGAAATTGCAAATTTCAAGTTTCTAGTACCATTATGTCAGGATATATAAAAAGTACCAAAAGTACAGTTTTTTACCCCCTCAGAATCAACACTGGCAAAAATCCAGCCTTAGTGGATCTATATTTCGGGAGGTGAACATACAGTCCAAATTTCAAGTCTCTATGACCATTATTTCAGGAGATATAAAAAGTACCAAAAGTACAGTTTTTTACCCTTTTTACCCCCTTAGAATCAACACTGGCAAAAATCCAGCCTTAGTGGATCTACCTTTCGGGAGGTGAACATACAGTCCAAATTTCAAGTCTCTATGACCATTATTTCAGGAGATATAAAAAGTACCAAAAGTACAGTTTTTTACCCTTTTTACCCCCTTAGAAACAACACTGGCAAAAATCCAGCCTTAGTGAATCTGTATTTCGGGAGGTGAACATACAGTCCAAATTTCAAGTCTCTATGACCATTATTTCAGGAGATATAAAAAGTACCAAAAGTACAGTTTTTTACCCTTTTTACCCCCTTAGAATCAACATTGGCAAAAATCCAGCCTTAGTGGATCTATATTCCGGGAGGTGAACCTACAGTCCAAATTTCAAGTCTCTAGCTTCAGCGGTTTGGGCTGGGCGATGATGAATCAGTCAATAAGTCAGTCAGTCAGTCAGTCAGTCACGTTACTCTTTTATATATATAGACTAGCTTTCAATCCCGGTACTTCGTTACCGGTTGTATTGAATACCGGATAATAGAAGGATCAGGATTACTCTATCGATTTTCAAAAAATTCTCCTTCTTAGTCTTTGTTTTATTTACTTGTCGACGTTTAAGTCTTCCATAAAAAATATTGCAATGAATAATATAAACAATAAAATTTTAATAACTTTGCTGGTACGTTATCATGTTCGTTCCGGGGGAAAAATATAATGACAATTTTCGAGCCCTTATGTCGGGATTTTGGATTCTGAGTGAATAAATATTTCAGTGAAAAAATAAATTGGAATAAAAAAAGATATGGAGTAAAAAAAAAGCTAAACACCAAAAATTTGAGTTAAAAATATAATTCCATATTGTTCCCTGCTCTATTCCATATTGTTCCCCGTTCTACTCCATTTCATTTCCAATTCCATTTCCATCTTCTAAGGTCATTATTATAGGTACAGAAAAAGTACCAAAAGTACACTTTATTACCCCCATTAGAAACGGAATTTAAAAGTACCTCTTTCAGAATGTTTTTTCTTCACCGAAGGATCCTACAATCCATATTTCAATTATCTAGGATCATTGTTTCAGCAAATATTAAAATTACTTTTTATCCCCGTTAAGAAACGGAATTTCCAAAAAAAAAAACTTTTCCCAATCTCTTTTTTCACCGAAGGATTTTTCATTCCAAATTTTAAGTTTCTTGGGCCATTATATCAGGAAATAAATAAGTACACTTTTTTATTCCTTTTAACCCCATTATTTTCCGAGAGGCGAACCTTTTTCAATTTCAAGTTTCTATGTTTATTATTTCAGGAAATAAAAAAGTACCAAAAGTGTACTTTCGGCATATTTAACAAAACGTACTTTTTATGGAAGATACTTTTTATAAAAGGTACTTTTTATAAAAGGTACTTTTTATAAAAGGTACTTTTGATAAAAGGTACTTTTGATAAAAGGTACTTTTTATAAAAGGTACTTTTTATAAATGTACTTTTTATAAAAGGTACTTTTTATAAAAGGTACTTTTTATAAAAGGTACTTTTTATAAAAGGTACTTTTTATAAAAGGTACTTTTTATAAAAGGTACTTTTTATAAAAGGTACTTTTTATAAAAGGTACTTTTTATAAAAGGTACTTTTTATAAAAGGTACTTTTTATAAAAGGTACTTTTTATAAATGGTACTTTTTATAAAAGGTACTTTTTATAAAAGGTACTTTTTATAAAAGGTACTTTTTATAAAAGGTACTTTTTATAAAAGGTACTTTTTATAAAAGGTACTTTTTATAAAAGGTACTTTTCATAAAAGGTACTTCTTATAAAAGGTACTTTTTATAAAAGGTACTTTTTATAAAAGGTACTTTTTATAAAAGGTACTTTTTATAAAAGGTACTTTTTATAAAAGGTACTTTTTATAAAAGGTACTTTTAATAAAAGGTACTTTTTATAAAAGGTACTTTTTATAAAAGGTATTTTTTATAAAAGGTACTTTTTATAAAAAGTACTTTTTATAAAAGGTACTTTTGTATAAAAGGTACTTTTTATAAAAGGTACTTTTTATAAAATGTACTTTTTATAAAAGGTACTTTTTATAAAAGGTAATTTTTATAAAAGGTACTTTTTATAAAAGGTACTTTTTATAAAAGGTACTTTTTATAAAAGGTACTTTTCATAAAAGGTACTTCTTATAAAAGGTACTTTTTATAAAAGGTACTTTTTATAAAAGGTACTTTTTATAAAAGGTACTTTTTATAAAAGGTACTTTTTATAAAAGGTACTTTTCATAAAAGGTACTTTTTATAAAAGGTACTTTTTATAAAAGGTACTTTTTATAAAAGGTACTTTTTATAAAAGGTACTTTTTATAAAAGGTACTTTTTATAAAAGGTACTTTTTATAAAAGGTACTTTTTATAAAAAGTACTTTTTATAAAAGGTACTTTTTATAAAAGGTACTTTTTATAAAAGGTACTTTTTATAAAAGGTACTTTTTATAAAAGGTACTTTTTATAAAAGGTACTTTTTATAAAAGGTACTTTTTATAAAAGGTACTTTTTATAAAAGGTACTTTTTATAAAAGGTACTTTTTATAAAAGGTACTTTTTATAAAAGGTACTTTTTATAAAAGGTACTTTTTATAAAAGGTACTTTTTATAAAAGGTACTTTTTATAAAAGGTACTTTTTATAAAAGGTACTTTTTATAAAAGGTACTTTTTATAAAAGGTACTTTTTATAAAAGGTACTTTTTATAAAAGGTACTTTTTATAAAAGGTACTTTTTATAAAAGGTACTTTTTATAAAAGGTACTTTTTATAAAAGGTACTTTTTATAAAAGGTACTTTTTATAAAAGGTACTTTTTATAAAAGGTACTTTTTATAAAAGGTACTTTTTATAAAAGGTACTTTTTATAAAAGGTACTTTTTATAAAAGGTACTTTTTATAAAAGGTACTTTTTATAAAAGGTACTTTTTATAAAAGGTACTTTTTATAAAAGGTACTTTTTATAAAAGGTACTTTTTATAAAAGGTACTTTTTATAAAAGGTACTTTTTATAAAAGGTACTTTTTATAAAGGTACCATTATTTCAGTAAATTAAAAAAAGTACCAAAAGTATACTTTTTCATTTTACCCCCGTAGAGTCAACATTGGCAAAAACCTACATTGCAAATTTTAAGTTTTTAGGACCATTATTTAAGAAAATATAAAAGGTACCAAAAGTACAGTTTTTTACCCTTTTTACCCCTAAGAATCAACATTGGCAAAATCCAGCCTTTGTAGATTTATATTCCGGGAGCTGAACCTACATTCAAAATTTCAAGTGTCTAGGACCATTTTTAAGGAAATATAAAAGGTACCAAAGGTACATTTTTTTACCCCTTTTACCCCTTAGAATCAACATTGGCAAAAATCCGGCCTTACTGGATCTATATTTCAGGAGTTGAACATACAGTCCAAATTTCAAGTCTCTGTGACCATTATTTCAGGAGATATAAAAAGTACCAAAAGTAGAGTTTTTTACCCTTTTTGTCCCCTTAGAATCAACATTGGCAAAAAATCCGGCCTTACTGGATCTATATTCCGGGAGGTGGACCTACAGTCCAAATTTCAAGTCTCTGTGACCATTATTTCAGGAGATATAAAAAGTACCAAAAGTACAGTTTTTTACCCTTTTTGTCCCCTTAGAATCAACATTGGCAAAAATCCGGCCTTACTGGATCTATATTCCGGGAGGTGAACAGACAGTCCAAATTTCAAGTCTCTATGACCATTATTTCAGGAGATATAAAAAGTACCAAAAGTACAGTTTTTTACCCTTTTTACCCCCTTAGAATCAACATTGGCAAAAATCCAGCCTTAGTGGATCTATATTCCGGGAGGTGGACCTACAGTCCAAATTTCAAGTCTCTAGCTTCAGCGGTTTGAGCTGGGCGATGATGAATGAGTATATAAGTCAGTCAGTCAGTCAGTCAGTCAGTCAGTCACATTACTCTTTTATATATATAGATAACGTCGTGTCTCTAAATCGCATTTTAAAATTAAAATAACTCAACTGTGATCCTTATAGACCGTCATCTCTTAATTCCAAATCTGCGATCAACAAATTTCTAGCACCATTTGTTTTTTGTATTTTTTGTGTATTGAAAAAACAAAATTTCTTGAAAAGGGTAATACAAAATTTTTTTGTTGTTGAGCCGACAAGATATAGCCCTGGATATGTGCATGTTCTTAAAAATATTTTTTTTTAAACTTTAAGCATAAGGGTGGGTATAAGCTTACTTTTTGTAACTGTGCACCGAAAGTCATTTCAGAACAAGTTCTAAAAATTTTTAATTTTGTGGAAAAAATTCAATTAATTATAGAATTGGGTTAGTTTTGTGTTTAAAATATTTTTTATGAAAAAACGTTATACTTCTCTTCCAAAAATTGATTTGTGCCTTGTTAGGTTAATTTTATATTAATGGTGAACACCCTGATTAAAACCTTACGGCACGTCCCTGACCAAAGCTTATTCGGAGAGAAATTAATTGGCTTCATAAATATATCGGCAGTCTCAGGTACACCCATATTTGGAACACATTCTTCTATGGGTACTGCGCAATAACTCCCAAATGAAATAACTCCCAAAAAAAAAAAAATGAAACAACTCCCAAAAATTTTACATACGATTTGGAACTTATTTCATTATAAAATTAGTCCCAGTGTAGTGGGAGTTATTGCACAAATTTTGTTGGGATTTATTTCATTATGAAATAACTTCCAAATGAAAAAAACCCCAACAAAAAATAGATTGGGAGTTATTTTATTTCTTGTTAAGCATTGGGAGGTATTTCATCAATGGTGGGACTTACTTCATATTAATTGAAAACAATATACACCTCTGTGCAATTGTTTTTTTTTTTTTTGCTTAAAGTTTTTTCTGCGTAGCCGGCCTTTGGCCGGGCTTAGGGATTACAAACTCCATGCATTAAACCCACCCTCTCCGCAAAGTAAAGTTTTCTAGGGTAGCAGGCCTCTACGCTATCAAATTTGTTATGCCTCAAAAAGGCCTGATAACCAAAATAGCTTTGGTTTGCAGAGAGGGTGGGTTTAATGCATGGAGTATGTAATCCCTAAGCCCGGCCGAAGGCCGGCTACGCAGAAAACCTTTATTACAAAAAAACAATGGGAACTTATTTCATTTTCTTTGGCAATTATTTCATTGGGAGTTCTTTCATTTTTTTGGGAGTTATTATTTTGATTTTAAATAACTCCCAATTATTGGGACATATTTCATTTTTTCTTTGGGAGTTATTTCATTTTTTAAAGTGTGGAGTTAATTCATTTTTCTTGGAACTTATTTCATTGGGACTTATTTCATTTGGGTGTTATTGCGCAGTACCTCTTCTATGGCCTGCTCTGCATTCTATTTCAATGTATTGGTCTTGATATTATCCAAAACATAAGTGAGGTCATTAACAATGTCATCACAATCAAAGTCCTCATCAGTACTCTTGACAGAACTCTCCACAGAATCGATGAACTCGAGAAATTGCTCATCAGACATTTCCACGAAATTTATATTTTTCTTTTAAGAACATTTAGTAAGATCCATCTGAAAATATTAGTTAAATAAAAGGTTAAAAATAATAAAACAATAAGCAAACGAAACTGTTTTTATGAGCAAAAGGCGAAAACAACAATGAGGGGACATTTTTGTACACTCAACCCGGCACTACTTCGTTTTATTTTTTAAGTTCAAATTCATGAAAAAACTCAAATAAAATATATATGTTAACTACTTATAGTCAAATTTTTTTAAGTCGATCACTTTATTCTAAATGTGTTTTTTAAACAGTTGCAAAAATTTAGTTTGCGAACAAATTTTTGATGCAAATTTGTTGACTTTTTGCACTGGATTGATAAAATCTAACAAACGACTTGTCAGAATGTGTTGGGGAGTTTAATAAATGCAAAATAATGTTGTCTACAGACATATTTCTCATTTTAAAGTGAATAAATTTAAAATACGACTTTGGAGCTCAAATCTCGTCTTGAAACGGTCTTGCTTTCTCAATTCTACATACAGTATTTTTCTACCTGCTTATGGCCTTAGAAGCTATTTCTTTATATATTGACAATTTTGCTTAAGTTTTACCGAAATTTTAAGTAGATAATTGAAATCTTTAGAATACCCGTACACCTAATAACAGAAGACATATTTTCAATATTTTTTTCTATCTTTTATTATCCTTAAAAAACTAAGGCGTTTAACAATTTAACAACATTTTATTATTAAAGCATCTTAAGCTGCAGGGGCAACGGGCAAATGAGCACCTTGGGGTTGGAAACCATTTTCATCAGCAGTGTAGGTAACGGTATAAGTAACACCATCATCACCAACGAAAGAGTATGATCCATGGACAACAATAGCTTCATCTTCAGAACCTTGGTTTTTCAACTGACCTTCAGCTTCAGCATTAACACCATCACTGGTTTCAAAACTGTGGGTAGACACGAAGAATATTTTTTTTAATTATTTAATTCAATTTTATCTAAGACTGTGTAGAACATTTTCTTTTAAATACTTACGCATATTTGAAGGATTCAGGTCCTACATCAGATTCTTGTCTCACTATAACGGCACCTTCTGGGCGAGGAGCAGCCAAAGCTACGGCAAAGAGAGCAGCGAAAACAATGATGAATTTCATATTGATTAAATTGTTATTCTGTTGATAGTTCAAACTGAATGGATACTATTTGCTAAGGGTGTTAGAGTTTTTATATTCTTCAAATATTATTGAATTTAAAAAATTAAATTAAGTATACATACATGTATGGAAATTCGCAATAAAAGGTTATGCTGCATTAAAAAATCTAAAATCCCCACAAAAAAAAAAAAAAGAATTAAAACTAGATGATACTCGTATGACAACAATTAATGATCAAGTTGAGCGACTTTTTTGTTTATTTTTTTAGTTTTTTCTTAACAAATTGTTGTATTTTTAATGCGTGGGAATTTAAAATCAATATTTAAATTTCGCTTTAAAGTGATAATTTTGGCAAAAATGCTAATAAAAAATAAAAACTGCGATCTTCGCAAAACTTTAAAGACATTGCTGCATAAAATATTATAAATTTTAAATTAGACAATTATCAGAAGCTAAAGCTGCTGTTTCATTAGATTTTTATTAAGTTTTTCGTTCAAAAGAAATTATAAACCGTATAACACTACTTTTAACACATAAACAAGACCTTGTGAATGTTAAACTTGAGCTCTCCTGGAGCAAAACTGCGTTTACAGTTTTTTATTTAGTGATCATTTGTTCTTTTTAGAGGACCTCAAAGTCTTAAAGGACATTTTAATTAAAAAAATTGAAAAAAACTTTAAATACTGTTTTAATTTTTAAATTAATAAAAATTATTTATTATTTATTTTCTTAAAATTAAAAAAAAAAAACTCATGCTGCGATGCTGTGATAAAAACCAAGTAAAAGAAGAGAGTCTCCTCAATTTTTTAAATTTTTTGTTTTGTTATATCACGAAAAAGAATGGCAATAAGGTCCTTTAAAAATATTGTCCTTTAATATCCTTAATAATTTCCAGCCATTTCTTCCGGAAAAATATCTGTGAAGGACATTTATATACACCAACACATTGTCAAATTTCATACTTCTCACTTAGTTAGTTTAGTGTAGAAAAGAAATTAAAATTTTACTACATAGAAGAAAATAATTTATATTTAAACGTAACCTCTCAAATTTTAAACAATTTTAATTTTCTTCACTAAATTAACAAAGTGGAAAGGATAGACTTTAACAATCTGCGGGTTAATATTAAAGAATTTTACATATATTTTGACCCGAGCAAATGTCTCGAAATTTTTAAGGATATTAAAGGACAAAACCTTGAAAGTGCATTATTGACGTCTTTTTTTCCTCATAAAACAAAAAAGAAGTGAGGAGACTTTCCTTTTTTTATTTAGATTTTATCTTAGCATCGTAGGTATGGTAGAAATATGTTTTTTTTAAATTAAAATGTCCTTTAGAACTTGAAAGTCCTCTAAAGGGGGTTTTTTAAACTTAGCGTTTTACATACTCCTAGAATCGAAAGTATACCCAGAAATAATAAGTTTAAAAAAATTTACTAAAAAAATCTGATATAGAAAATAAATATTGACGTAAGAGCTAAAATGTTTGATTTCAACCACTTTGTTTGGTTGAATCTAGAGATGCGCACCAATCACGTGATTACCGTGAATCACGTGAATCACGTGATTCGTGAGTAATTTTATTCTCTACTCACGTGAGCGTGCGTGATCGTGAGTAACAAAAAAAGTTCGTGCGTGATCGTGTGTGAGTAAAATTGCTGCGTGATTTTTTCGTGATTTTAATTTTTTCTCCGTTTTTTTTGGTTACGTTTTTTTTATTTTTTTAAGTTCTTTCAAATAAGTTAATAAATTTAAATTAAATAAGTTTTTTAAGCAATTTTAAAAAAAATTCGGTCCACTGTTCGAATTGACTTAAAATTTGCCATAGCATATTTCATATTTGGATTTTCAAAATTCAGTATAGTTTTCGAATTATCGCTGGTCGCAGTTCGACTGGTTTAGCAAAAGTGAGAAAAATACAACCTGTATAAGGAATATAATCTTATCCCTGTTAAATTTTTTAAAACATTTCAAAAAAAAAAAATTTCTAATGGAAAATTATGTTATACAAAATATTTTGACTATCACCGAATTTAAAAAAAAAATCGAAGATGTGTTGTTTTAAATATTCGCAAAGAAAAAAGTTTTTGCATTTTTGATACTTTTCTTTAAAGCAGCGGTTACCAACCTTTTTGGCTCGCGTACCCCTAATTTTAAATTTTATCAGCCGCGTACCCCCTAACGATTTTTCTTGTTTTCGTTAAAAAACTTCACATATAAATATAAGAGTTAATTTTGAAATTTTTGATCTGAGGGTATTATAATTTTTTTTGAAGGATTAAGGTGAGATCAAAACAATGGTGTTATTTTTTTTTTTTTTGGAAAAATGTTCGTTCCTTGGGGTGGTTCAATGCATCTGAAAACGGGGATTTTGTGCTGATTTTTCTGCAGAGCAAAAACGGCTTAAAATATTGCAAATCGAATTTCACCAGTCGATTCTACACCAAAAATTAAAACAACGGACATTTTTTGAACTCTTTAAAAAGTTCCAAAAACCCATCACAGAATATAATGTGTATAATTTTTTTTAAATGTTTTTTTTTAATACAAGGGCAGATCAATAATGCCGTGATTTTTCTTATGAAACACCCTCGTATTTACAATGAAAGGGCATTTTGAGCTTAACAAAATGGTACCAAAATTTCCACTCTATCACAATCCGTCTCAAAATGTCCAAAAATAAATTCTTTGGGAACTTTGACATAAATTTTCTCAAAAACCTGTTATCACACTCAAAAAAAAAAAACTGGTAAAACGCCTGGTAATATGTCTTGTAATCCCGCTCTACCAATATTTAACAATTTTCCTTGTTTTTTAACAAAAAATCTTGTACTTTGCTCAAACGAGAACTACAGTTTTATTAGTAATTTTACAAATTTATTTTCGTAATTGTATTCTATCATTTTGAGAGGTTATTTTACAACAAAGTTTTTATTACGAGGATTCTAGTTGATTTACAAAAAAAAAACTGTTATTGTACAAAAATTATATTATACGAGGATTTATGTTGTTTAACAAAAAAAAAACATTTTTTTTTGTAAATTTTCTATTTAAAAAAAAAAAAAAAAATTTTATTGAAAAATATTTAAAAAAGTTGAAAAATTTTGAAAAATGTATTAATAGGAATCTAGTTAATTTACACAAAAAAACAGTTATTTTACAAAAATGATTTTATTACGAGGATTTATGTTGTTTAACAAAAAAAAATATATTTTTTTGTAAATTTACCATTTTGGTTTGTAAATTTACCATTTTTTTTAAACATATTTACCATTTTTTCTTGTAAGTTTACCATTTTTTTTTTATTTTTTCGGTTTTAAACAATATTTTTACCAATAAAATTGGTTATTTTACCAATTTTTGGCGCATTACGAGGAAATCCTCGTAATATTACTAGAATTTTACCTACCTCCTATTTTACGAGAATAACCTCGTAAAATTACGAGATTTTTTTGTAACTTTACAAGGTTTTTTTTTTTTGAATACACAGAAAAATTTGGGAACTATATTCGGAATCAGCATCGAAAGGTGATTCGAAAATCAGTGGTCAGATTTCAAAATATCATTCAAGAAATGCTATCTAAATTTCACAAAAATAAGTTTTTTGTGAAATTTGACCTATACTTTCTTAAAAACCTGACATTATCGAAAACTTTGGAAGCCAGATGCGAAACCAACATTGAAATGTTAATCTGAAACTAATGTCCAAATTACTTAAATTTTGCGTACCCCCGCGGACAGTTTCGCGTACCCCCTAGTGGTACGCGTACCATAGGTTGGTAACCGCTGCTTTAAAGAATCCTTTTGCATTTAAAATAATTTCCAAAAAGCACAAGACTTAAGCTCTCATATGAGCCAAGAATTGTGAAAATCGGATAATTGGTTAAAAAGTTAGAACATGTTTTATGTGATGATATGTTTTTCTAATTTTGCAAAAAAAAATCGAGCTTTGACCTGCCATAAAACGATCAGTAAACCGGATTTAAAAAACGATAGAAAGTTACATTTTCATAGGTATGTTGGCTATCTTTGTGACACTTTTCAATTAAATCTAAAGAAACCATTCCCAAAAACTACTAAAATTGGCTCTTAATATTTTAGAATTGCCCTTCTATAATTACAAAAACATTTTGTAAATTTAAATAAATGTTAAAAAAATTAAAAATATGGAATAAAGTTTTTTTTTTTTTAATTTTAATTCGTGAGTATTTCGTGAACGTGATTACATCGTGAGCGTGATTAAAATTGTTTTCTACTCACGTGAGCGTGCGTGAGCGTGAGTAAAACAAAAAATTTTGTGCGTGATCGTGCGTGATTAAATTTTTTTTTTCGTGAGTGTGCGTGATCGTGATTGAAAAGTCACTCACGATCCCATCTCTAGTTGAATCATTAAACGAAACTTGAAAACAAAAATTTGTAAAACTACAAAAAGAAGTGTCAAAAGTGGTCAAAATAACGTTAAGAAAATTTAAACAAACAAAACTGTGCTGAAAAGACAATTTTTACAACAACCCAGTGAACAAACACACTCTTTAATGACTCCAAAATATTTAAATTAATTGTAAAAAAGTTGTCTAAAACTTTTTTACAATTAATTGAAATATTTTCCCAAAGAAAAAAATGTTTTTTGAAGAAAAATTTTGATATTAAAAAAATTATTTCATTAAAAAATTGGTTCATTAAAAGCAAAAGTTGGATTTGTGTATGGACCACTCGGAATATATATTAAGCACCGTGAAAAATTAACATGTAATTTTATTTAAAAATTTTTCATCAATACTTAGGGGTCGCTACCGGGCCCTAAACATTGGGTCTAAAAAAAAGTTCAGACAATGAAAAAAAAAAATATAGATTTATTTCAGTTATAACAGTGACCATGAAAAAAAAATAGTCTGGTTGGGGTATTACTCTAAAAAATTTTCAAAAAAATTTTTTTTAGTGCTGATAAGCTTACGTAATAGGGTTTTAGTTGCTCTTGATAACATATTCTGCTTACAAATTTTTATTTGTTACTAAAGGTATTATGATACTTGTTAGTTTTTGTATTTTTTATGTTTTGGAGAACAGTACAAATATATTTTCATAGGAAAACTGACCAAGTGTAAAGAGTATGACAATATCATGAAAAAACTTAAAACGTCAAAAAATATACGTGTGTTATCGATAATTTTGCAGTGACTGTTAAAAAAAATATAAAAATTTTCAACTTGAAATTGACATTTCAAGAATAAAATGTTAACAGTGTTGCCAATTTTATTAGTTTTTGCTCGAATGAAGCGGTTTTACATTTGTTTTGGGCGTTTTTTAGCTATTTTGGACGATTTATTTTGAAAATAAAAGTTGGCAATATTGTTTTTTTTTGTTTTGTTTTTATTTTATTTTATTTTATTTTATTTTATTTTATTTTATTTTATTTTATTTTATTTTATTTTATTTTATTTTATTTTATTTTATTTTATTTTATTTTATTTTATTTTATTTTATTTTATTTTATTTTATTTTATTTTATTTTATTTTATTTTATTTTATTTTATTTTATTGTATTTCTTGTTCTTTCTCGCATTTGTTGTTTCATTCGATCAATCCTAAAAAAATCCAATGCAGAAACTAGCAAGTATCATACCACCTTAAACAAAGTTTACTTGCGGCGAAAACCAAAAATTGATATTTTAAAAAAAAACATAACATTTATTTTTTATTTTTAATTATAATTATAATTTTACTGATAAGCTTATTTCATGCAAAAACAAGTAAGAAAATTATAGTCGGTCAAGACCGAGCATATATTACCCTACACCAGAGTTTCCCGGGAAATGGGTCCCAAGTTGAAACATGGACTGATTAGATCTATATTTTGTCAAATCTTTAATAAGTGTAACAAGTAATAAAATTATTGTCGGTCAAGACCGACCATATAATACCCTACACCAGAGTTTCCCGGAAAATGGGTCCCAAGTTCAAACATGGACCGATTAGATCTATATTTTGTCAACTCTTTAATAAGTGTAAAAAACAGTCACAAATCAAATTTGAATGGAATAGGCGGCTTTTTGTTGACAATAAACCGCTTTAACTGAATATCGGGCGAAACTTTCACATGGGGCCTAAGTCCAAAAATGGTCCGATGATGATCAGATTTGATTTTAATTATTTTCATGAAATTTGAGAGATTTATGTGAAAATCGGGAAGGTGGTTTGTATGGAGGCTACAAGAAGAACTGTTTCGTTTTTAATAAAATTCGGAATGGTGTGGATGAAACATGATAACCTGCCAAATTTCGAAAAGATACCTATTAAAATGCGGCTATTAGAGTCATTTGAGCCAAAACTAAAGAGGACCTTTGTATGGGGGCTAGGTCTAAATATGGACCGATTTTTTCCAATTTCAATTCCTTGGGCCAAAAGAGACTTAAGTTTGAAATTTCAAGTCAATTGACTAAAAATTGCGACCTGTATCGTGTTTACACCGTTTACATGGACAGACAGACAGACGGACGGACATCGCTAAATCGACTCAAAAAGTGATTCTAAGTCGATCGGTATAGTTAAAAGTGGGTCTAGGACCAATATTTCGGGTAGTTACAAACATCAGCACAAAATCATTATACCCTGTACCACAGTGTGGTGTAGGGTATAAAAATCTAAAATTTGGGGTCTTAAAAAAAATTCATTGGCCCCAAATTTTTTGTTGTTAAAAAGCTAATCAAACAAAATAATAATTTAAAAAAAATAAGTAAAAAACAAGTAAGAGTGTTAAATTCGGCTGTGCTGAATCTTTTATACCCTCCAACATGCAAAAAAAAAAAAAAAAATTTCAGGGGCGTTTTATTTTTTTTGGGGGGGGTCGGTAGTGGTAATGGGAGGGGCACATTTCCTCTCGCTTATGTGTTTAAAAATTCATTCTTATGCTTTTTGCACTTAAGAAATAAAAGTTTATCATAATTAAAAAGATTTTTGTTATTCCACGCCCATAAAGAGGGGGGGGGGCAGACCGAAAAAACGACATTTTCTAATTCTCAGGGTCCAAATGCAGGATTTTGAACTTTTTGTAGCATAAAAATGTTGCATTTGTTAAACAAAAATACAAAAAATCATGTAAAAAAACGATATTTTTCAGAGGTTGGTTCAGTTCTTCAAGGGAAACTTTTTTCATCCTGGCTCGATTTTGCTCATTTACGAACTTAACCTGCCTAGGAACACAAGACATATTCGTGCCAAATGTTGGGAGTCTAACTCTTTTATTTTGTACTATATCGTGTTAACTACAGACGGACACACTCAACAAAAAAGTGAACTAAAATCTGGGAAAATTAACTCAATTTTAAGAAAAAGAGGGAATGATTTGGCTCCAAAGATTTTTCTTCTTGGTTTTAGTTCATAATTTTCCCAAAAATAAGGAAAACAAAGTTAATTAATTTTAAGCCAATTTTAACTAGAAAATGGGAAAAATTATATTACACTTTAGTTCATTCACATTTTAAAGCTAGATTGGGTCTAGACCCGGGACCCATGGGTTCGGACCCCATGGGTCCAGCTCGAGACCCTGTTGGGTCCTTTAAGGGTCTTAATAGATTTTGACCCAAAATTTGTGTCCGTTTCGCTCTAACTTGCTTAGTTTTTGAGATACGGTAATAAGGGGTCTGATAGGGTCTTGAGAATCTTAAAAACTGGATAACTCAAAAACTATCAATCGGAGGGCTTTTGGGTATTTTGCGGAAATGTTCTAGGAGTCAAGAGCTACAAAAATGCCGTTGGACCTTTTCTCGTGTTAGCAGTATTAACCAAGATATGTGCATATATAAAATCTAATGAATTTCAAATTTTAGATCTTAAATTAGGGTCTTGAGACCCCGACAGATATGCAGAGCTAGGCTATTCCATATTTTTCCTTGCAGTCTTTCTTTTGAAAATTTCATCCGTTTCGCTCTGTTTCGCTTAGTTTTCGAGATATCGCCATTTTGAATTTTTAGCTAATTTCTAAGAATTTATATACTAAATTCTCAGAAGTTATTAACTAAATTCTAAGAAATAAACTTCCTCAATTCAAAGAAGAGAAATACGATGATGTTTTTTCTAGTAAATTTTAACTAAACTTGAAGTAAATTGTTTTTTAAGAAATATCTCTTAAGATACGTTTCTTAGATTTGTGGAAAATTTCTTTGGCAGTAAGAATTTTTTTCCTAATATTTATAAATTCCATTTAAAGAAAGCTATGAACTACTTTTAAGTAAATGAACTAAACTTTTTTCCTCATAGTTAAGAAAATTTCTCATTTTTTAGTTAAATTTTACTAAATTTTAGGAAAATTCATGATAAATATTCAAAGACATTTTTTACTAAATTTTTGTTATGTCTTTTTTTTCAGTGCAGACCGACGGACGGACAGACAGACGGACGGACAGACGGACACCGCTAGAATGTCTTAGAATCGATCACTGATCATAAATATATATACTTTATGGGGTCCTAGACCGAAATTTTGATACGTTACACACGGACGTACCCCCATACTGTAGTTGGAGGGTATAAAAAATTTTTAGGTTTGTATGAAATTTTTTTTTCAAGGCTCAAGTTTAACCCCCAGGTTAAATTTTATTTATTGAGGTTTTAGACCAAAAGGGACCATAACACTGTGAAACAAATTTGGGGTCAGCGAGAGTTTCTTGAATGTGACAAAAAAAAGCGCGGTCGAACAATATCCGGCCGGCATAAGAATTCGTTTGAATTCTGAATGCCGTTTTTGGATACCTACCTACAATTACAGTTTTTGCACATAATTTTCATCAAACCTTTAAATTTATTTAGACAATGGTTCTGTATTGTTTAGTGATTCAGATAATCACAAGATCATTGTTCAAAAATTAAATTGCTATTTTACATATTTTTAAATTAGTATGCATATTAGGGTGGCACAAATAATGACTTTTTTCGAATTTCATCGATGGTTCGTTTTGGTGTAAAATTCTACATTTAAATTTTTACCCATATCGGACAATATTAACCGTTGCGGGTTAAAGTTTTGCCCTAAAAGTTTTTTTTACGAATTACAAACTTCATGCCTTAAGGCATAATTACTTGAGCGAATACGGTTCGGAGACGTGTCAGCTGATACGTTAGCTTGTATTAAAATAAATGGAAATAGGTACTTAAACGAATACGTGACGGTGGTGTAGCGGCCGAACTTTAAAACGATACAACAGCCCGTCACGCTACAGCACCGCTACAGTAGCGATCAAGTGCCTGGGCCTTTAAACCCACCCCCTGCGTAAAATAAAACTTTTTTGGGTAATATGTGTTTTGGGGAAAACGTGATTTTTTTTTATTTTTGGTTTACTTTTTATTTCTTTTTTGGGCTTTTTTTGTTAAATTTAGCGAAATTTCGTATTTTTATTTTTTAGAGCGATTTCACATTGGGGCGATTTTTCATAAAATTTATTCGGAGATTTTTCCTTGGGCGATTTTGCCTACAGCCCTCTAAAATGTTTCCACAAACTGGAAAAAAAAGTTTTTACTTTTTTTTAAATATTTTTTATTATTGCGGAAAAGGACTTTTCGTCAACTGCCGGGAAAACTGTGGTTCCTTTTGGTCTAGAAACTCTCTGTGTAAATTTTTAGCCAAATCAAACAATTTTAACTCGTGCCAACAGACTCAAACTTTTTTCAGGCCCAAAATTATGTCCAAAAATGGTCCAATTATATTCAGATTTGATTAGGTTACCAAAGTACACTTTGAACATCTATAAAAAAAATTTAATTAACTATTTATATGCATTTTGGTAGGGTGGTTTGTATGATGACTGTAAGAAGAACTGGTCCGATCCCTTTCAAATTTGAAGCGATTGTTTATGTATGCAAAATACGATTACCTGCCAAATGAAGAAAGGATACCTACTATCATTATTCGGTTTTTAGAGTAATGTGCGCCAAATTTCAAGGGGACGTTTGTATGGGGACTAGGATCGAACCATGGACCGATTTTTTTCAATTTAAGATTTCAGCGGTTCAGAAGTGCGACCTGTTTTGTGCCCAGAAATTTACTTGGGCAGACGGAGGGACAGACTAACATCGCTAAATCGAATTAAAAAGTGATTTTAAGTTAATCGCTATACTTGAGGGTGGGTCTGGAACCAATATTTCGGATAGTTTTATACAAACATTAGTACAAATTAATTATATCCTGTACCACAGAGTGGTGTAGGCTATAAATATTGGTTTTTACCCCCCAGCGGCATGGGTAAATATTATCCGATTTGGCTAAGAATTTGAACATAGAGTTTTTAGACTAAAACGAATCATACTTTGCTCGGCGATCGAGGAAATTCGGAAAAAGTAATTATTCGTGCCACCCTAATGTATATAAAGTCTTCACTAAATATAGAAATTAAACTAGTTTACCATCATGATTTTGTTTTTTTTTTTAAATGTATAACAATTTTTATTTTTTTAACAATTTCTTTAAATATTAATACTTAAGCAACTGGTAAATGAGCACCTTGGGGTTGGAAACCATTTTTATCAGCAATATAGTTGACAGTGTATGTAACACCATCATCAGCAACGAAAGAGTAAGAACCACGAACGACAAGTTCTTCATTGTCAGTTTCAGGATTTTCCAAATGACCTTCAGCACTGTGTTTGTTACCATCAGAGGTTTCGGAGACGAATTTAAAACTATCAGGTTGGACATCACTATCGCGAGATATAATATGTACGTCATCTTGGGCAGGAGCAGCCAAAGCAAGGGCGAAGAGAGCAGCAAATACAATGATGAATTTCATTTTGAAGGATTTGTTTAGATTAGTTGCTAGATTCTAACTAATATCTCTAACTGAAATTATATGACTTTATATACAAATTGATGAAAATTTTTCCTTTTTTGTAATGTCTGAATATTCTTTTTTTTTTTCAATCAAAATAAAATCTTCTTTTTAGTTTTTGGCAATTTAAATTATGATTAAGGTAGAATAGTATAAAATAACAAGTTATGTGTGATGGTGAAGCTTAAGTTTTTTTTGTTTCTATTTTATTTATTTCTATTATAATATTTTTTTGATGTCATTTGTCATATTTGCTATTGTTTCAATAAGATTGAACTTGTTTAATTTTAAATTTGACAAATATGAATTTTTGAATTAAAAACAATACATATGTTTGTGTGTACATTAGGGTGGCACAAATAATGACATTTTTCAAATTTCGTCAATTTCCGGGCAAATTATGGTTCGTTTTGGTCTTAAAACTATATGTTTAAGTTTTTAGTCAAATCAAACAAAATTAACCCGTGCCTTTGGGGGGTTAAAGTTTTGACTTTAAAGAAATTTTTCCACATACAACCCGAGTAAAAAAATTGATATGACACAATATATAATTTAATATGGGTTCGTGTCTATTTTGATATAATCTTATACGAAAAATGGTTTCATAAGATTTGATCGAATAATATTAAATAATATCAGTTTATATAACTTTATATCGACTTTGATACGAGTTTTGGTCTAATCCAATGATATAAAATTATATCCAATTATATTAAAATTTATACAATTTTATAAATCGGATGTTTTTTTTAGTTTTTAATAAAAAGTTGAAAAATTAAAATAATAAAAATAAGTTGTTCTTTGAAAAAAACTTGGAAAAATTTAAAAAAATGGAGTCATGTTAAATTTTATATAAAACACTTAGAAAATATTTTCCAAAAAATTTGTCCTTGGAAAAAAACTTAGAAAATATTTGCGATAAAAAAATGTTCCTTGAAAAAGAATTAGAAAAAATTTAAAAGATGGAGTCATATAAAATTTTATATAAAACACTTAGAAAATATTCGTGATAAAAAAGTGGTGCTTGGAAAAATCTTAGAAAAATAAAAAAATATGAAGTCATATAAAATTTTGTATAAAATATTTGCGATAAAAACATGTTCTTGGAAAACACTTAAAAAAAATTAAAAAATAATGGAAGCATATAAAATTTTATATAAAACACTTAGAAATTTGAAATGATGCATGGGACCAGATGTTAAAACAAATAGTTATGTATGGCGATATCTTAAAAAAATCCCACATCAAAATTTATTATATAAATTTATCTTGCAATACATAGTGTCACACATGATCATATATCAAATAATATGACTATATAAAAGTATATAAGATCATATTAAATTATTTTTACTCGGGAAACCAAAATTTTTTTTTTCGATTTTATTTTTTTTTTTAATTATTATTTCACTTAATTAGCTTTTTAACGACTAACAATTTTAGTTAGGTGGGATAATAGTGCGTTTACATTGGAATTATACTCTAGTAAATTGCGATTTTAATCTACTTTGCAATCTGTACCGTTTACATTGGCATTTTTTTACATTTGAGAAGATTAAGATTGACATTTATAACAACAAGTTGGTAATAAATGTGTGGGACTGCGTCAAAAGACAGCGACGGTAATTAGTCGTCGTATGATTAACAAGGACAGTGACGGCGTTTACAAATAACAATGACGGCGGCATACACATACTTGGCAGCGTCATCAAAACGGCAGGCTTTGTGTCGGTGTTTTTCAGTGTTGGAAAATGCAAATAATATAAATACAGAGTTGTATCTAACTTTACCAGATTGCGTTTGCCGAATAGATTGAAACTGAATTGGAGCCACAATCTACTTTAAGCTAGCTTAGAGGACCAGTGTAAACGCACTATAAGGTGTTTAGTTTGAAAAATAATATGAAAAAAAAAAAAATATTTAGGGCCGAACCGCAGTGGAAAAATTTGATTTTTTTTTCAATTTTGCCTACAGGTCTTAACCGATTTTAGCTTTTCTTCTTTTGAATTTTAGTTTTCTTTTAACATTTTTTTTGCTTTTAATTTTTTTAAGTTCAAAAAATATTAATTTTTTTAGAATTTTTGCTTTAAAAAATTTAATAGGCAAGGGACGAATAAACTGTATGAACGAAATTAAAGATATTTAAAACCCCTTAAAATCGACATGCAATGCATTCGCTAATAAATTATTATTATGCTTTTTATAAACATATAAAAACTCAAAATTGTTCACTTTTAAGTACCTATATAATTTGAAATAATGTACCAATTTCAATGAAATTTTTTTTAGATTAAAGCTTATCATTTTCTTAATCATTATTGGTAAACAAAGTGTTTTTGAAAAACACTTTAACTCTTTTTTTTCGAATTTACAACGTAACAATATATATTTTTTTTAAATACACTTTAAATTAATTTTAAAATTCCAAAAATGCTAAGGCAAAATTTAAGCGAAAATTAAAATATTTTTTATAAAAAAATTTGTTTACCAATTTTGACTAAGCAGAAGATAAGATCTGATTTCAAGAAAATTTCATTGAAATTGGTTCACCATTTTGAAAGATGTGAGCTTTTATAAATAAAAATTCTTGAATTTTTGTCTGGTTATAAAAAACCAAAATAATAATATATTTTCAAATACTAATCAAGTCGTTGATAAGGGGTTCCAATACCTTTAATTAAGTCTATAAAGCATATTCGTCCCATACCTAATAAATTTTTTATTGCAAAAATACTATAAAAATGAAAATTTTCTAAAATTTGGGAAAATATAAAAAGTAAAAGAAAATATAATTTTTTTTTTTTTTCAAAAATCCACCACGACAGATCGATGCAGAATCTTATTAGCTAAAATACAAAAAAGAAAAACCAAAATCGGTTGAGAATTGCGACCTGTAGGCAAAATTTCATCGCTCCCAACTGTGTGGCGGTGCGATGAAATATTTTAACAAAAAATTGTGCGATTTTTGCAATTTTTTTTTAATTTCTTTTTAATTTATGTTACACACATAATATTTGTTTACATCAATTACCTACTTATAGCTTTTTCAGACCATATTATCAAGAAGACGATATGTCAAAAATATTTATAAGGATATGTAACAAAAAGTCTCGTCTTAAATTTTTTTTTTTTTTAGTTTTCTGCATAGCCGGCCTTTGACCGGGCTTAGGAATCACAAACTCCATGCCTTAAGCCCACCGCCTCCGCAAAATAAAACTTTTTTTGGGTAATTTTTTATATTTTTTGGGCGATTTTGCATTTGTGCGATTTTTCATAAAATTTTTTTGGCGATCTTGCCTACAGCCTCGCAAGACATATTTTTTTTTTTTTTTTTTTTTTATTTTCAAAATTTAAAAACTATGTTTGCCGTGCGCCACAAGTTAATTCAATCTGATTGGCCTCAAATTGGCCAAAGAGAAATCGAAAACTTTGATTGAAGTTTAGGCCCGGACGCTCCAAATCAGGACTAAAACCTTTTTACTATACAAAAAAAAATGCCGGACTAATGTATCATGTTGAAAAATCAAATATATGAACTGAATGATTTTTGTCATATTTATGAATTTAAACATGTGTTGGTATTAAATTTTTATTAATTAATAGTTCTGAATACTTAAGATATTTTTGTATACATTTTTATTTACGTACATATTATTTATTCATTTTAGTTGTATGATTCACGCAAAGTATGGACAACGCAATTATAGAATTCTTTGAAAAAGTTTAAGAAAAATGTATTCCTAACATTTTATAACACTGAACAAAAACTGACTTAATATTTAGTTGACGGCTTAATTACTTTAAGTCCAACTCTTTTATAATTTAAATTTTACTTAATATTAAGAAGTACTACCACAAGAAATTTCCTAATTTTGTATACCCTGCACTTACATTCGTTATAGAAGGTGTATACATTAGTTTGTCATTCCTTATGTAACACATCGAAGTATTGTATATGTTTGCCACCCACTAAAACTTTGATTACCAAATAAGGTATAAAATAAGGTATAGAATAGCTTATTTAATACCTTGCTACATTGATGATTTTAACATGGGATGAGACTCAAAGTAATGCATACAAGTAAGGTATAAAATATTGCATACCAGAACGTAATATACTTATAAGGCGTTACAAGTAGTGAACAAGTAACGAAGTATTAAATTTACTCACGTTATTATAAGTGAGTAGAAAAAATATGATTGTGAGTGTCCGCGATTCAAAAATTCCTTTCGTGAGCCCATCTTTTGTTTAAACTTATGCATTTTTGTATAAAATATTTATTTTTATACCCTCCACTTAGTGATAGAGGGTATATATAAGTTTGTCATTCCGTTTGTAACTCATCGAAATATCGGTCTGGGACCCCATAAAGTGTATATATTCATGATGCCCGATCGATTTTAAGACATTCTAGCTATGTCCGTCTGTCCGTCTGTCCGTCTGTCCGTCTGTCCGTCTGTCCGTCTGTCCGTCTGTCCGTCTGTCCGTCTGTCTGTCTGTTGAAAATGCTCTCGCGGACAAAATATTGCACAGAGATGACTGAAACGTAACATATATATTGGAAGTTCTCCCGAGAAGTTTGGTATTGCATTTGAGCGATATCGGTTCAGCGGTTCAAAAGTTATGAACGAAAATGTAAGCACACCTCAAAAATTTCAGTACATTCAACATAACCTAAATATACAAAATGCTTTAATTCGGCTTCTGGTTGACATATGTGAACATAATTGAGCACCAAATGGTATTTAAACAAGTACGAACATATTTTTTGACAAAAAAAGAAAAAAATCGAGGATTTTTTTTTTACCAAAATTTTTTTTCGCGGAAATTTTTTTTAATTTTTTTCAAAAGTAATTTCCTTTTAAATAAAATTGTTTGCAATAATCTTTTTGAAATTGTGGAGGGTATCACTACATTCGGCAAGGCCGAATTTAACTTTTTTACTTGTTTTATGTTATTATAATGCATTATGTATTCGATTACAAATAATGCATTATTTTAAATTTTGAAATAATACATAATGTAGCCAAATATAAGTCACCAATGATTTAATGTTTGGAAATAATAAATAGGAACCCAGCAAAAAATAATCAAGATTTTGGAAGCAGTGCATACAAGAATGCGCTTGTGTAAGCGAATGATTTTTGATGTTGTTGTTTTTTTATGACATTCGCTTACACAGCTGCATACCGTATGCAGTAGTGTAAGGGAGAGATATTGTTGGCATACTAACCTGCATACCGGTTGCAGTAAAGTATGGCAGTGACTTAAAAAAATACTAAAAATATTTAATAAAAGGCATGATTTCAATTCATATTCATTGCGCCGATATAAGCGCTCAAAAGAAATGCTCTAAAGTGGGACATTGCGAACAAATATCATGCCATACGTAAGCAGGTCTGTAAGCAGACAACAAAAATCATTCCCTTACAAACCTGCTTATAGGCAAGCAGTATTTTTTGGTGGGAAATACAATATTTGCAATAATCATGCATAACGTAACAACTTGTTAGTAAAATATTATTTTTCACTTTGAAATAATGTGCTCGATTCTCGAATACGACTTCGCCATTCAACCAATTTTTAAAAATTTGATATTCTTTCGAGTTTTAAGATTTTTAAATTTGTTTTTGTAATTATTAAACATATTAACTAGATCTTTTATTGTTACAAATTTAAATCTTAAAATTCGAAAGAATATGAAATTTTTAAAAATTGGGTGAATGGTATTCGAGAATAGAGCACATTATGTTGTTGAACAAATGTTTGGTAAGATATCCTAAAATAATGCTATAAATAAGGGTAAGGGTACCTGGTAGTGCGTTACATAATCACCACCCATTACCAATGTTTTGCTGGGTCGTTTTAAGTAAAACTTATATTAAGTTAAATTGAAATAAATTAAAAAAAAATTGTTTATTTAAATTAATTACAAAGTTTACTTAATTTCAGTATACTTACTTTTTTCAGTGTAACACATCGAAATATAGGGCTCGAAACCCATAAAGTATATTATTGATCAGTGATCGATTCTAAGACATTCTAGCGATGTCCGTCTGTCGTCCCTCTGTGGAAGACACAATACAGTCCAAAATAAAAGAGCTTGTCCCACAGACTCCGCCGACCCCCCTCCCTCCAAAAAAAAGGACGTCCATGCCATTTTTGTTTTAGTTTTTTAACGTTTTAACCGGTACTGGTACGTACCGGTATTGTCGTTTCGGTATCGGTATTAGTTCTCGTTTGAGCAAAGTACAAGATTTTTTGTTAAATTGGTAGAACGGGATTACAAGGCATTTTACCAGGCGTTTTACCATTTTTTTTGGAGTGTATGAATCGTTCGTATTTTTCTCAACAATGTTGCCAATCGCAACGAATAACGGTATCGATATTGGTATCTATTTTTTTTTATTTCGGTATCGGCTGCAGTATTTGAGTTGATACTGCAACCGATACCGAAATAAAAAAAAAAGATACCAATACCAATATCGATCGTTATTCGTTGCGATTGCCAACATTGTTGAGAAAACTACGAACGATTCATACACTTCAAAAAAAAAAAAACTGGTAAAACGCCTGCTAAAATGCCTTGTAATCCCGTTCTATCAATAATTAACAATTTTCCTACAGTTTTATTGGTAATTCACAAATTTATTTTCGTAATTGTATTTTACCATTTGGAAAGGTTATTTTACAAAAAAAAAACTGTAATTTTACAACAAAGTTTTTATTACGAGGATTCTAGTTGATTTACAAAAAAAACTGTTATTTTACAAAAATTATGTTATACGAGGATTTATGTTGTTTAACAAAAAAAAAACATTTTTTTTTTTTGTAAATTTCCAAGATCCGAACAATTTTTTTTTTTTATTGAAAAATATTTTAAAAAATCAAAATTTTTAAAGATTTATTACGAGGATTCTAGTTAATTTACAAAAAAAAAACAGTTGTTTTACAAAAATAATTTTATTACGACGATTTATGTTGTTTCACAAAACATTTTTTTTTGTAAATTTACCATTTTCATTTGTTAATTTACCATTTTTTTAAATATATTTACCATTTTTTCTTGCAAGTTTACCATTTTTTTTTTTTATTTTTCTGGTTTTAAAACAATATTTTTACCAATAAAATTGGTTATTTTACCAATTGTTGGCGCATTTAAAATTACGTGGAAGTCCTAGTAATTTTATGAGAAATAGCCACGTACAATCACGAGATTTTTTGGTAACTTTACAAGGTTTTTTTTTTGAGTGTAAGTACATGAACTGAAGTCTTTTCCATATAGTAAGGAAAATTTTCAATTTTTTTTCACTAAGAAAAATATAAAACTCATACCTACTTTTACATGTTTTAAACATAATTTTCTAGATTTTGTAACAGATTTATTTATTTGTGTGAAAAAAAAAAAATTAAAAACTGATGTAGGGTATTATATGGTCGCATTTTAAACTTCGAATATCTTTTGCTACAGCTATTTATATTAAGTTTACTATATTTCTCGTTTTTATTAATTTTTTTTTTTTTCATATTTTTTTGCGAAAATTTTATAACAGCGACATACGTTGTCATGCCAAGATATGTTAAACTTGTTGCCGTCTTGTTAGACTGTTAATTTTGCAAAGGTTATCAGCTATTGTGACGCATGTACTACACTACCATTGCGTTGCCAGTATTTTTAAACACAAATATGCTAAAACCTTAAATAAATTCTGCTAAAATGTACAACAGTTGAAAATAGTTTTCTTATAGAAAACGGCTCCTAATTTGACACATTTTTTCTTAATGAAAATTTTTAAAAATTCTGAGGTAAGACATTTTTTTTTTTTAAAAGAATACCGGATTTTGAAAAATTTTTGTTTGATAGAAAAAATATAAGATTCTGAGGAATAATTTCTATAAAAAAAGTTTCGGATTCTAAAACGAATTCACTATTCTTGTTGTCAAATAGGAAATAGCAAAAAAAAGTTACAAAATTTTCTTGTCGTTTTACAAGGTTTTTTTTTTGCATGAAGTATTATACCCTGGGCCCAAGCGCAGTACTTTAAACTTCTTCTGATATAAAAAAACATACAAAAATTGCGTTTTAAGAGGTTGGTTTAGTTATTCAGGGGGAAATTTTTTTCCTTCTAAGCCGATTTTGCCCATTTACGAACTTAAACTGCTGACGATCATAAGACATATTCTTGGCAAATTTTAGGAGTCTAGCTATTTTATTTTAGACTGCATTGTGTTATTTACAGACTGACTGACGGACATCCACAGAGTCGCTTATGGAACAATAATGTATACACTTCATGTGGTCTGCTACCGATATTTCGATGCCCTACCAACGGAATGACAAAAAATAAATAAAATCGATATTAAACGAAATATAATGCTTTATAAAAAATCTGCCTTCACCAAATCAATTCTGCTAAATCTAGCAGAAAATCTGCACAACTGGCAACTTTGTTGCTGCTAGTTGTATTGTATTAAATATAAGACTACTGTAACATAAAATTAATTATGTTTATCATTTTGTATTTCCAGATCCGGTCTGTAAGTTAACTAAAAATACTTTAAATGACATATAAATTGAAAATTATTCTTTAAAACTTTCAAAATTATGATTCTGTCGCAATTTCCACCGAATTTTCAGATTCTGTGACAATTTTCTTCAGTTTTTGGTCTTATGAAACAATTGAATGTGTATGAAGATACACAAAGAGATCTTCCCTCACATTAAAACTAATATCTATATAAGTCTTTAAATAATTTTTCAAAATTTTTTTCAGATAGTAGGTTATGTTAGGTTAATAAGGATGACGCCAATCAGCGTTGCCAGGTAAAGTACCTGGCAACGCTGATTGGCTATTCGTTGTCCCCAAAAATATTAAAAAATATCCCCAAAAATCCCCAAACAGTAAAAAATCATTTAATTTAATCACACAAAAAAATATTTTCTTAATTTTATAATAAAATAATTATAAATGGTATTTAGAAATCCCCAAATGAGTAAATAAACTGTTTTCGCCAATGTTAATAAACAGTTTACAGCCGATAAATGCATATTTTACTCAATGCACTACGTTAATATGGCATTCACACTTGCTGTTTTGAAATGTTCAAGAGTGAGATGTTTAAAAAAGTCTTTGTTCTGTGTCCATTACGTTTTTATACTGTTACTGGTGTTTCGTTAAGCAACTTGTTTAAGGTCGCAAGTGTGAATGCCATATAACTCGTAGCAAAAAGTGTTTATCACTGAAATTTTTTTTAAAAATCGTTAATTACAATAAAAAAATGCTGGTGGTATTAAATAGATAAAATTTTGAATATCCCCAAAAAATCCCCAAAATAATTTTTGAAATCCCCATAAAAATCCCCAATCCCCAAATAAGATTTCTTATCCTTTTTGCTGACATGAAATCCCCAATCCCCTGACGCCAATCCCAAAATTTTTTTTTTGTATCCTCCAGTATGTAAAAAAAACCTTGGTGAACTTTCTTGTTAAAATATTTTTCATTTATTATTCTTATTCATAAAGCTTTTTCTCCTGCGTCTACGTGTAGCCCTTCAAACTTCTTTAAGCATAAAAATCTTTAATTTTTTAACAAAAATAAAAACCTGTAAAATTTTACTTTTTTTAGAGGTTGATTAGCTCTTTAAGGGGAACTTTTTTTCCCTGATCCGATTTTGTCCGTTTATAAACTAAAAATGCCTATGACCATTAGACACATTCGTGTCAAACTGCAGAGGACTAGTTGTTTAAATTTGGACTGCATTGTGTCTTATACAGACGGACGGACATACGGATATTGTGATGTTTTTCATTCGATCAAGTATCAATTATATATAATTTTATGTGGTCGTAGACCCATATTTCGATGCGTTACACAAGGAATGACAAAGTGAGTACACCCGCATACTGTACACTCAAACGAAAAACTCTGTCAAAAAATCTGTTAAACGACTTTCAATTTGATTTTGCAAACTTTCAGGATATTTTTCTGCTAAAATGGATATTTTGCTAAAATTTCTGTCTTCAGTTTTACAAAATAACAGAAATTTTACTGCGTTTTTACTGATTCTGTTTGCTTGATTTCAAAATATTTTTGAACATATTTTAAGCAGATTATTTTTTAATTATTTTAATTATACAGAAATAGTTTGCTGTCATTTTTTTTTTTTTGAAAAATTTTTTTTTTCAAAGTGTTATTTTTTTAAACAATCAAAATGAGCTTTTAATTTTATTTCCATACAAATTGTTTTTGTTTTTAAAGCGACTTTCAAAAAATGTATAGAAAATTTGAAATTTAAAATAAAACTTTTGTTAAAATAGACTTTTTATTTTTCTATACTACGGGCCGATATTTTTAAACATATTTTTAGCAGATTTTTTTTTGTAATTTTACAGAAATAGTGTGCTGTCATTATTTTTTCTGGAAAATTTTCTAAGTTTTTGTTTTCAAATTGTTAATTTTTTTTTTCGTTTTTTATTTGATTTTTTGATTTTACTAACTTAAATCGTTTTTTTTTTTTCTTGCCAAAACAATATTTTTTAGCATTTTAGCGTGGCAGAGCTTGTGTGATTCATGATTGAATTTGACGTGAGTCACGCGTGTGAGCATATTTTTGCTCACGTGATAAGTGAGTGAGCATGATTAAACAATTGACAAATGATCAATTAAACGCGCCCATCTCTAGCTTAAAGTCGTGCACTTGGACTCAGGGGTTTTGAAAATATTGTTTTTTCTTACAATTCTAATTTTTTTATTGCACAACACAGAGTCTTAGCAGACTGAGTCTGCTAAAATCAGCAGATTTATCATATGGCTCAAACTCGATGTAATTTTAGCAGATTTTTCTGCTGATATCAGCAGATTTCCCTGCTGTCTCGACAGATTTCTCTGCTAATTTCACCTAGATAAATTTGACATATATTTAGCAAACCGCGTCTGCTAAAATCAGCAGATTTCTGATAAAAAATCATAAAATAATTTCTCGCATACAAAAATATAAGAAAATTTTTAGATTGTAAAAAATTCTTAGATTCTGTCTGAGAAATTAGTCAAATTAAAAATTCTAATTCCTAATGATTTCTGGCTATACAATCTTAAATTTTAAAACATTTTTCATTAAAGGATTCTTCGGTTCTTATACATTTTTCTATAGAAACATTTTAAGACATTATTTGTACAACTTTTTCAAATTACAATTGATTATTTTCGAATTAAAATAGATCTTTTTCGATTAAAATTTATATTTTCGAATTAAAATTGATGTTTTTTAAATTATAATTGATCTATTTCGAATTACAATTGATGTTTTTCGAATTACTATTAATCTTTTAAAAAAAAAAATCAATTGTGATTTTCGCAGATCCCAATTGTAATTCGAAGATTCTAATTGTAATTCGAAAAAGATTAAATATAATTCATCGAAAAATATAAATTTTAATTCAAAAAATATAAATTGTAATTCGAAAAAGCTATTCGAAAAGGATTAATTGTAATTCGAAAAAAAATCAATTGTCATTCGAAATAGATCAATTGTAATTCGAAGATTTCAATTGAAATTTGAAAAAGATCAATTGTAATTCGAAGATTCCAATTGTAAATCGAAAAATTGGTATTTTTCGATATACAATTGGAATCTTCAAATTACAATTGATCTTATTCGAATTAGAATTGATCTTTGTCGAATTACAATTGATCCATTTTGAATCAAAATTGATCATTTTCGAATTACAATAGATATTTTTCGAATTACAATAGATATTTTTCGAATTATTTATCTTTTTGAATTACAATTGATCTATTTCCAATTACAATTGATCTTTTTCGAATTACAATTGATCATTTTGGAATTACAGTATTTTAAGACTTACAATTTATCTTTTTCGAATTACAAATTGAATTTTTGAATAACAAACGGAATCTTCGAATTACAAGTAGAATCTTCGAATTACAAATGAAATCTTCAAATTACAAATGAAATCTTCAAATTACAACTGTAATCTTCGAAGTACAAGTACAATTTTCGAATTACAATTGATAGTTCCAAATTTATACTTTTGTTTTTTTTGTTTGTTGCTGAATTCTTTTTCAAGTCAACTTTATACAAAAGTTAGATTAAGATATTCCATAAATTCAGTTATTTTGCTATACATTTGACAATTAAAACACAATATTTTGCTATAATTATTTAATCGTTTTTATTTTTTTATTGTGGAGCAACGGGCAAATGAGCACCTTCAGGTTGGAAACCGTTTTCATCAGCTACATAGTTGACAGTGTAGGTTTTACCATCATCAGCAACAAATGAGAAAGATCCATGGACAGCGATGCTTTCGTGTTCACTACCAGCATTTTTTAGTTGGCCTTCGGCGTCGTGTCTGAAACCATCAGATGTTTCTACACCAAACTTGAAACCTTCAGGCTGGACATCACTGTCAAAACGAACAGTTTCAACATCTGAAGGAGCAGCTAATGCAACGGCGAAGAGAGCAGCGAAAACAATGATGAATTTCATGTTGAATATTAAGTTGTATTCCTTAGAATGTTGAAAACTAATTGAATGCTTCACCTCAAATTCTCAACTCTTTTTATAGTGCAAAATTCTAAAAAAAACCCAAAAAAAAAAAAAATAATAACAAAATCCAAAATTTCTACTAAAGTTGCATTTTGGGAATTTACTTTCTTAATAAAAAACAAAAAAAAAACAATTTCAAAGTTGTTTTCTTACTCGCTTATGACATAAAGCCGTCCAGAACTAGAATTTTTTTAATGCAAATTTTTAATCAACCGAAACGCATCATTATTATTTGCTTATTTATTTATGTATCAAAAAACAAAAAATATTCTAAAATACATAACAAGTTTAAACCTACAAAATATAATTTTATAAAGAAATAAAATCCAAAAGGCTGGTTTATCTTCAATACTCCATTATAAAATAATTCTTACAAAGAAAGTCTCCCAACCGATATACACCGATTTACTTAAGATATATACGTATAAAAGAGTTGGGGTGTTTCGGCATTCAAAAAAACCTAACAACATTTTGGGACACAAGTTTCTTAAAAATACACTCTAAAATCAATTTACACATTCAGAGTAAAATTACGCAATTTATTGGAGTCCAGTTTCCTACTATGAATTGGATAAATTTCAACAAATTTTTATTAGAGTGTAGTTTATAAATTTTCCCACAATTTAGTTGAATTTAACTGAAAATTCGGAAATTTACAAATCTTTAGTTTATGTTAGAGTATCCAAAACCGAAACTGAAAACCGGTGGACCGGTTTTTACACTTTCCAAAACCCGACTGGTTTCGGTTTTTATTCAAATTCGGTTATTCGAAAAACCATTGTTTTTAGGTCGGTTTAACCGGTTGATTTTTTTATAAATTACCAATAACATTGCCCTTGTAAAAATGTTTTAGATTTTATCTGATCTGTTCATATATACAGGGTGGTCCAATAACTGGTATCTTTTTAAAACATGCAATGAAATGAACAATACTCAATAGTTTTGAAACCTTATGGCTTTATTTAAAGGAGCAAATATTCCCATATTTTATGGCAAACGACATCATTCATGCGGTTGCCTGGGGTAGCTCCGCAGTAGCTCATTCTCGGCACCCATTTTTCTAATGTTTCTGGTTCTATCTCACGAATGGCTTGAACGATATTCGTCGAATGGGCCTAGAACATTTCTGGATTTCCCATGTTGCATGAATCTTTAACGAGACCCCTCAAAAAAATTTTTAAAGTTTTTAATCGGCAGCTCTGAAGTGATCAATTGTCACCGCGAATATGGCGAAAAACACGATTTCCGAACTAAGTGCGCAAAATATCGATTGTTTGATGGACTGTGGGACATATTGCGACATCCTTCTGAAAATAAATGTCATCCAAGTTGGTATATTCTATTACGGCCAACAAAAAGTGGCTATGTAGCGCTCATCTTTGACGAAAATGGGAGTTTCAGCTGTATTTTTGAAAAAATTGTGTAATGATGCTGATACTCAAATCTATTGCTTTCTATAGATGAATTGGATTCTTTACAATACCTTGCGAGTTTTACGATCCCAAGATGTACCAATTTGTTTGTTAACATAACCTCATTTGAGTGCCTTATATCGGTTAAAAAATTTTTTTCGAAAAACGTGCAGTTTGGCAGCGCAGTTCTGCGCTACAACGCGATACAGCGGAGCAAGCCGAAGACGCATCAATGAAGTCGTTTGCCATAAAAAACGGGAATGTTTGCTCTTTCAAATAAAGCCATAAGGTTTCAAAACTATTGAGTATTGTTCATTTCATTGCATGTTTTAAAAAGATACCAGTTATTGGACCACCCCTTACTTATATATGATCGCATCTGATTGCATATAATTATATCTTAAATTGCCAAAATCGAGATCTAACTATATCTCGAATTTGGTCAAGATTCCCGACTCTTTCAAATAAAGCCATAAGGTTTCAAAACTATTGAGTATTGTTCATTTCATTGCATGTTTTAAAAAGATACCAGTTATTGGACCACCCCTTACTTATATATGATCGCATCTGATTGCATATAATTATATCTTAAATTGCCAAAATCGAGATCTAACTATATCTCGAATTTGGTCAAGATTCCCGACTAAAAAAAATATATCATATATCATTTGATTCCAAAAATGGAGGATCCAAAAATATATGATTATATATTATTAGATCAAATGTGATATAATTAGATATACTTAGATGCCAAAAATGGAACGGTAAATACTATCTAATTTGATATAATAAAAAAAAATAGATCTAATAGGATATAATAATATTTAATTATATCTTATTAGATCTAATATGATCTTCAATATCAAATCAGATTAAATTAACCGTTCCATTTTTGGGATCTAATTATGTCTAATAATACCAAATTTGATCTAATAAGATATAATCATATATTTTTGGATCCTCCATTTTTGTGATCAAATGATAGATCAATTTATATATAATTATATCACAAAAAATATGATTATATCAAAACTTTTTTACTCGGGTTGGCACGAAATTGGTATTTAATTATATCTGATCAGATACAATTATACACAATCAGATACAATCATATATTATCAGACAAAAGTAGATCTGACAAGATCTAATCGATTTTTACACGGGTGGTGCCACTGTATATATAGAAAATATATAGAAAAAATTGCCATCGATTTTGGTCCGAAATTTTTAGCGATGTTTTGAAAAACCAAAAATCGAACGTTAATTTTTAACAAAAACCAAATTTAATTGAAAATAATCAAAAAGTATAACTCTAGCAGAACTCAAAAATTGCTTTTTATTTCTAAAACATTAGAGGTATTTAGAGTCTTGTTGCCAGCCCTGACAATGTAGCAAAAGAGTACTCTTTCAAAAAATACATGTCGAGACCTTAGAACAACAAGGTTCTATTTGCTTAAAGAAATAGGCACAGATAGAACCTTGTTGTCCCAAGGTCGCGATGTATTTTGAAAAGTAATTTTAAAAAGTGCTATTTTATCACCAGTGCCGAGGCTGGCATGTAAGACTCTGAATACCACTATTATTTTAGAATATAAAACCAAACGTTTTTTAACATGATAATGTTTTTCGGCTGGTGTCTAATTTTAAAAATGTTGCAGGACGCCACCTCAGTTTGACTATATAAGCTAACGACTAACAAAAAAGAAAATAAGAATTACTGTTTTCATTTTCTTAAAACCAAAAAGGTGTGTAACTTCGATTTGTAACTTGGATAAAAATTCACCTGCTGGTGAATAAAAATGTTTTTTCACCAGCTGGTGAATAAAACGTAACATAATTATTGCCATAATTTTTTTTTTTCATCAAACATTTTCTTTCATCAATTTTTTTTTCATCAATTTTTTTTTCATCAACATATATTTTCATCAATTTTTTTTCATCGTTTTTGTTTTATTAATTGTTTTTTTTCATACAATTTTTGTTTTCATACATTTATTTTTTTCATCAATTTTTTTTCATCAATTTTTTTTTTCATCAATTTTTTAACTTTTTTCATAAATTTTTTTTCAATAAACTTTTTTTTCATAATTTTTTTTTTATTTTTTTTTTCATCAATTTTTTTTCATTAAACTTTTTTTTTCATAATTTTTTTTTTCATCAAATTTTTTTTCATCAATATTTTTTTTTTCATAATTTTTTTTTCATACATTTTTTTCATCAATTTTTTTTTTTTACCAAAATTTTTATTTTTATCAATTTTTTTTACATATTTTTTTTCATCAAAAATTGGTTTTCTGCATTAAAAAGTTGTTTTTCATCATTTCCCCCCCTTTTTTCTAATTTTTTTACCACAACTATTTTTTAACCAATTATAAACTAAATAAATAAAAATTCATTTCTTTACCAAATGAAGAAGGACTTTATTAATTCATAAGGTTGCAACGACAAGTCGATATACTCCAGCCTTTAAATCGTCTCTTTTAAATATGTTTAAACTTTCAGGCAATACGGTGTATTACGGTTGGGAGACTTCCCTTGTTAGTTAAATTTCACTTTGTCATAAAAATTTTGATATAAGGCTTCGTTAAGTCGACAGGTAACAGCTAACTGAGAAATCCGCCCTGAATTGAATATTTTTGCATTTTTGTTATTTTATAACTTTTTGCCTTTATTTGTGACTAATACTATTTTATTAACATTTTTATTCATTGTAAACAGCTCTTGTTTTCTTAGGAAGTACTTTGGAAGTTAGTGCATAAAACACTTGATTTAGTTGCCAATTGGTACATTTGGTAAATGGGCACCTTCGGGTTGGAAACCATTTTCATCAGCAACATAGTTAACGGTATAAGTTTGACCATCATCAGCAACAAATGAGTATGAACCACGGACAACAATAGCTTCATCTTCGGCACCAACATTCTTTAATTGACCTTCTTCTTGATGGGTCTTGCCATCGCTGGTCTCCAAACTAAAAGAAAACAAATTTAAAGAAGTTTTTAAGTTATTTGTATCTAATATAAAAATTTCAACAAAAAATGTTTGGAATGTCCTTTTTTCCAATTAACGAAAAAGAAAACAATAATTACTATTTTCATTTTCTTAAAACCAAAAATTTTAATAACTTGGGTTTGTAACTTGGATTATAATTCACCTCGTGGTGAATAAAAAGCAACATAATTATTTTTCAACAAAAAAAATTTTTTTTTCATCAATTTTTTTCCATCAAATTTTTTTTTTTTCATCAAATTTTTTTTCATCAATTTTTTTTTTCATTACACTTTTTTTTTCCTTTTTTTTTATCAATTTGTCTTTTTTTCATCAATTTTTTTTTTTTTTTCATCAATTTTTTTTTTTCATCAAATTTTTTTTTTCATTAATTTTTTTTTCATCAAATTTTTTTTTCATCAAATTTTTTTCATCAAAATTTTTTCTTCATCAATTTTTTTTTTTCATTAATTTTTTTTTCATCAAATTTTTTTTTTCATCAAAATTTTTTTTTTCGTAAATTATTTTTATCAACTTTTTTTATCAAATTTTATCTCACCAAAACAAAAAATTTTTTTCATATTTTTTTTCTTAAATTTTTATTACATCAAAAATTTTTCTTTTCATCAAAAAAATTCATCAAAAACTTTTTTTCATCAAAATTTTTTTTCACCAAAAATTTTGTGTTCATTACACTCAAAAAATTATGTAGGTAAATTCCAGTGAATATTCACTTAAAACAAATGAAATTTTATTTAAAAACCATTCCACTGTTTTTTCATTTAAAATAAAAACACATTACAGTCAATTTTAAATGTTAATTAAATGACTAACCAAAACATTAAAAAACTACTGAATATTCAGTTATTTTGTATCGAAAAACAGTAAAACTATAGAAGAAATTTTTTACTGCCGAAATTAAATGTATATTTATATTTTATATTTTTTAAACTACAGAAATAGTAAAAAATTAAATCCTTTATAAAATAAGTGATTTTGCTTTTAAAATAACTTTACTGATTACTTTTTAAAATAACCTACAAACAGTTAATGACATAATTTTCTTAGTGTGAACATAAGACAGGTGAGAGTGTTTTATTCCTTGGTGCCGAGTCTTTTATGCTCTCCAAAATGCGAAAACACTTTTTTGCACTTATTTTTTCACTCACTTACGAAATGTACAGCTCTTTTGTTTTTTAATGGGGTCCTCGACTGATATTTCAATTCGTTTTGCATGGAATAGCAAAGTAATATAACATTATATTTTCTAAAAAAAAACTTTGCTTTGGCAAGTACACCCAAATCTTCCGCAAAACATTATCGTGATTTAATGTTTTGGGCAAGAGTACAAAATTCGCAGGTATTTTTTGTATCTTTTTTTTTCCTCGAAAACTGTAAGTTGTACAAAAAAACTTTCTGTGACAATATTGTAAATAAAATTATGAAGATTTAAAAATTAAAGTTTTGTATTTTTTAATATCACCGTCCGACAAATTTCAAATTTTGGCTGTACACATGAACCGGACCAAAAAATTCAGAAAGTATAGCCGAAAATAAAATACCCGTGTCTTCCAGTTTTTTTAAATCAATTCGCGTTTTCGAGAAAAGTGCAAAAAGAAAATGTTTGCACTATACAAAAAATTCACTCCTTTCAGACAATGGGTATAAAAATAACATTCCCGTGTCTCTCAGGTTTTTTAAATCAATTCGCTTTTTTCGCGAAAACTGCATACAAAATATGATGTTAAATTGTTTTTCACAAAAGAAATGTGAAATAAGTCGAAAAAATTTTGCAAATAACCACAGTTTCCCTTAACCGCGGTTACGGTTAAAATTCAAGCGATTAACCGCGGTTAACGGTTAACGGCACTCTTTTAAAATAACTAAAATTTCATTATTTTTTTTACTAAAAAAATGCATAATAGAAGTAAATTAATAATTTTATGTAAAATGTAGACAAAGGAGGATGTAGCTTTTGGGTTTTGCTGGAAGAAAGTTAAAAAAGGTTTTAAGACATTTTTTTGATTGAACACTTTTCAAATTCTGAAAATTTATATTCTTTAGAAATGTTTTAGATTTATGGTCACTATTTCTTAAAAAAAAATAATGGATTCTAGGGATATTTTTTTAATTAAATAATCTTAATTAAAAGTTTTTGAGGCATTTTTTCAATTGAACACTTTTCAAATTCTGAAAAATTTTATACTTAAAAAATTTCTCAGATTTATAGCCATTTTTTCTTAAAAAAGAATATTTGATTCTATGGATTTTTTTAAATGATCTTAAATTTCCGTTTTTTTTTCTTTAGAAAAAGGGTTAGATAAATTTTCAGGTTCTGAAAAATTTTTGCTACAGAAAAGTTTCATATCCTGAGGCATTTTTTGCGTCCAAAAGTTTTTTATTTTTCTTTGTTTCATTTTTCATTGTTTAAAAAAAAAAAACTATTTTGCCCTACAAATCTTATTTTTATTAAATTAACCGTAACCGCAGTATTTTTTCATGCGGTTACGGTTACGGTTAAATAGTGCGGTTAACTGCGGTTACGGTCACGATTAAAACCGCATTGCAAACCCTTATATTAACCCTCTATCTCCACTTTTTAGTGGTAATTTTTGTCCTCATTTCAAAAACTCTCCTAGAAAACCATTAAATCGTGCATTTAAATAGTTAAAATGTTCGACAAAAATGTTTTTCACCAAATTTTTAATGGGGGTTGGCAAAGGCCAAAAGTTTGTGGGATGTTAACAAAATGTTTAAAAAAGTAAAATTGTAAAGTATCATAGTTTATTAAATTGTTTTTTACCAAAGATACTTTACTTTAATTTTGTGAGAATTTTGCTAGCATCGCACAAATTATTGGCCTTTGACAACTCCTAGAGAAATTTGATGCAGAAAAGTTTTTGTAGAACATTTTAAGCCTTTAAATACAGGATTTAGTGGTTTTCAATAAGAGCATTAGAAACGAGTACAAAAATTACCCCTAAAAATGGGAGATAGAGGGTTAATATGTTCTACGAAAAGAACCGTCTTTAAATTTCTCTGAAAACATTTTAAACATTATTTAGCTCACAAGTAGATTGCATTTTTCGACTTATTTCACACTACTTTTGAAAAAACACTACTTTTTTATTGCCGTTTTTCGCGAATACGCGAATTGATCTAGAAAAATTGGGAAACACCTGTATTTAATTTTCGGCCCTTGTTTCAGAATTTGTCGGTCTGGTCCATGTGTATAAAAGTGTGTTATACACATTGGAAAAAACAATAATGGACAACAATATTTGAATGTAATTTTTTGCTGCCAAAAACAATTTTTTTTTATTAAAGTCAAGAATGTCCTGTTAACACTTTAAATTTAAGAGAGGCGTTTTTTTGTATTCTTGAGCAATACATTTTCAAAGTTTGTTGGACAGGCAATATTGGAATGTCCTTTTTTCGAGCAACGACACCGTGGATTTCCAAAAACAAAATTTTGTTTTGTATTGAAAAAATTTTAGATTCTGAGATCTTTTTTGTATAGAAAAATCTCAGATTCTTATAGTGTTTATAAACCGGTTAACCGAAAAACGGGGGTTTACCCAAAATTTCGGATTTTTTGCAAACCGGTTAACCGGAATTCAAAATTTCCGGTGCATCGAAAACCGGGTTTTTTCTATTCATCTAATTCGGAATATTTTTGCAAATATTAAGGGTTTACATTTATTTTTTCATGATATTTTTAAAATTTCGTTCAAAACACCTTGAAAATCCATGGGAAAGTAAGTCTTAAATATTTTTTATCTTCAAGAAACAATTTTCAAAATAGGAATTTCATTCCGAATCTGGTAAATATTTGAATTACTCACCTTCGTAAGCGTTCTTGGACACTTTCATTGAAAACTTTATAAGTGACTGTTAATCAGATACTAAAATTCCTGTTAGTGGAGAAAATGTCAATAAAAGAACATCAAAATAAAATACGGTACCGCAATTTACAGCGATTTTGTTTAAAAAAAAAAAAAAAACAATAAAAATTAAATTAAAACTCTGGTGAATATGGGAAAATAAAGAATCGTATCGCTATTTTAAAGTGTTTTTTGGTTTTGTCAGTTAAAAAGAAAAAAACCGGTTAACCGGTTTTTATTCCGTTTTAACCAAGAAAACCGGTTAACCGAAAAAGCCGATTTTCGGTTAACCGAGAAACCGGTTTTCGAAAATGTCGGTTTTTTATAAACACGAGATTCTTAGTAATTTTTTCTATAGAAAATCTCCCATATTCTGACACCTATTTCCTAAAGAAAAAGTCTCAGATTCTCAGAAGTTTTTCTTATAGATTCTAAGACCATTTTTTGTAGAAAGTGTCAGATTCTAAGACCTTTTTCCTATAGAAAAAGTCTCAGATTCTGAGACCTTATTCCTACAAAAAAGTCTCAGATTCTCAAACTTTTTTATTATAGAAAAAGTCTCAGATTCTGAGAGCTTTTTCTTATATATAAAAAGTCTAAAATTGTGGCACATTTTTCCCAAAGATAAAGTGACAAATTCTGATGCCTTTTCCTATAGAACAAGTATCAGATTCTGAGAAATTTTCCATTTATAAATAGTCTCAGATTGTGAGACCTTTTTCCTTTAGAAAACGTATACGATTCTGAAACATTTTCCTATAGAAAAAGTCTCAGATTCTAAGACCCTTTTCCAATAGAAAAAGTCTGAGATTCTGAAATCCTTTCCTAAAGAAAAAGTTCCAGATTCTTAAACGTTTTTCTATAGAATCAGAGACTTTTTCTATAGAAAAACTTTTAAGAATCTGGAACTTTTCCTTTAGGAAAGGGTTTCAGAATCTCAGACTTTTTCTATAGGAAAATGGTCTTAGAATCTGAGACTATAGATTCTGACACTTTTTTCTAAAGAAAACGTCTCAGATTTTGAACCATTTTTCCTGTAGAAAAAGTCATAGGTTCTGAATTCTTTTTCCTCAGATTCTAAAACATTTTTTCTATAGAAAATGTCTCAAATTATCAGATTCTGAGACCATATTTCTATAGAAAAAGTCTTAGATTCTAATTAGATTATAATTTTCAAATTAGGTCATATTTTTCCTTTAAACAATTTTAGGTTTTCCCTATTAAAATTTTCAGATTTTTTTCTATGAATAACTTTCGGATTTCGAGAAATTTTTTCCTTCGGACAATTTTTTCCTTAATGGGCAATAGGGCTATAACCAAATTTTTTGCATAGCACCACGTGATGGACAATGTTGTTTTATTAAACAAAATCGCTTTCTCCGATCATTTTGCAAAAAAAAAACACACGCACCAAATGCATTTTCTAAAAGTCTTCAAGATTTTTTTTATTAACACAAAATTTATGTATTTTTTATTTAACAACAAGTAAAAATGTTAAAAATAATCTAATGTCTATTTATTGAAGGAAATAAACTTTAGATTTAAAGTTCGTGCTGATTTACATAAAGGATAAATATCCTGGACCACCATAGTGGCACAATCCGCGCAAATATTACTTCTTTGCTGGTTTGGAATTATTGATTCTTCTTTTTCCCAATATCTTAAGAAGCATCTGAGCGTTTTTAAATCTACCTAGCTACTCCTCCAGAGATTTAAAGTCATCTTCCCTAAATCAGTGATCTGAGAACTATATGTCAAACTATTTTCCACAAATAAAGGCACATATTGGGTAAAGCTCAGTTTGGTATTAAAATGAACGTTAAAATGTTGTTGGGAAGGCGGGTAGTACCCCATGGGTACCTTCCCCGCCTACCATAGTTTTAGTTTCGGACTTAATTAAAGCGGAATCATAGTTAAAATAGCTACATTTTGCGATTTAAAAAAAAAAATCAAAAATTGTAATTTAAAACTTCATCGCGTTTGGTGCGTGTACTTTTTTAACATCCGCGAAAAAGTGAAAACATTTTTCTTTATAGTTTTTCACGGTCTATATGACCGTGCTATGCCAATTTTGATATTTTCAAAAAATGTAAAAAACGTATAGCCCTAATGGGCAATCTTGATGTGAACTGGTTTTTAGTGTTTGTGTTAAGTTTCACATATAAATAGTAAAATTTTATGGCCAACATTTTTCGAATTACAAATAGAATATTTGAATTACAAGTAAAATCTTCGAATTACAAATGGATTCTTTGAATTACAAATAGAATCTTCGAATTACAAGTAGAATCTTCGAATTACAAATGGAATCTTCGAATTACAAATGGAATCTTTGAATTACAAATGGAATCTTCGAATTACAAATATAATCTTCGAGTTACAATTGATCTTTTACGAATTACAACTGTAAATGATGTAGTTAACAAATTAAATACCGACAGGCTTTGCACTACACCATTTACAGTAGTTATTCGAAAAAGATCAATTGTGATTCTAAGATTCTACTTTAATTCCAAGATTGCATTTGTAATTCGAAGATTCAATATGTAATTCTAAGATTTCGCTTGTAGTTAAAAAATTCTATTTGTAATTCGAAAATTCCATTTGTAAATCGAAAATTATAATTGTAATTCGAAAACGAACATTAGAAGTTCAGTTAGGATTTTTTTTAATTAAAATTAGAATTTTCGAATTACAATTGATTTCAAAATACTATTGATCTTTTTCGAATTACAATTGATCTTTTTTAAAACACAACTGATATTTTTCAAATTACAATTGATATTTTTGGAATTGAAATTAACCTTTTTCGAATTACAATTGAAATCATCGGACTAGAAATGGAATCCACGAATTACAAGTAAAATCTTTGAATTTCAAATTAAATTTTCAAATTACAAATGAAATCTTCAAATTACAAGTAGAATCTACGAATTATATCTTTTCGGAAGTACATCTTTAAATGGAGTAGAAAAGACAATTTGGGTGTTTTCGGTTATGTGCTTATTGTAATTTTGTTAAACTAGATCAGTGGTGCGCACACACATACTATAACATTTATGCTTGTGTGGGTAGTAGCAAGCGAAAAGTAAACAAATTTGCTCAAGCAACAGAATTTTATAGTGTACGTGTGTCGACAGCGCACAAGCAGCATTTTTTAGCCTATTCCCGCGGGAATAGGAATTACAAAAATGTCCATCACTGAACTAGATGTTGAGTAAAAGTAGTTCCAAAAAATGTTAAGTTATTTTTGTTTTCTGGGGTTTGTTGTTTCTTTATCACTTTATTGCTGAGTAGTTATTATCTATTAATTATCCACTTGGTTTCATATGAATTGGGAATAATATATTTTCCAAATATTTATGAGAATTTATATTAAAACTTACGCAAAAGTGTAACCTTCTGGTCTGACATCAGATTCCAAACGCAAAACTTGAGCATTAGCGTAATCCTCAGCTGGGGCAGCAAAAGCCACAACGAATAAAGCAGCAAAGATAATGGCGATTTTCATTTTTGTTTGTTTTTTTTTTTAAGAACCGTAAATAAATTTTAGTTGTTTTCAAATATAACTGTTTAAGATTTATGATGCTAAATTTAAATTTCCTATCTATTTTTATAGTAAAATTATTTAACTATTAATAAATGGTTGTTAGAAATTCTACAAAAAAAAAAAAAAAAACAATTTTACTTTTATTTTTTGTTTTTCGAAAGATAGACAAAAGTTATTTATTATCCGTGACAATAATTAAAATTTGTCAAAATTATATTATTAATCTGACAGCTCCTCGTCTTCCTATTACGATAAAACCTCGCTAAAACGATTAGTAAATTATCAGAGACATTCAATATATCGAGAGATTTGCTATATTGTGATATTATACACTCAAAATAATAACTCTGTTAAATTACAGAAAAACTCTGCTAATTTAACAGAGTACACCATACTTTTCCAGCTAGCAACATTTCTTTGTAATATTACTATAAAACTCTGTAAAATGAGTTTGACAAAAAAAAAACTGTTAATTTACAGAGTTCCTAGTAAGATATTGGTTAAATAAAACAAAAAAAAAAATGGTAAACTTACAAGAAAAATTGTTTAAAAAAATGGTAAATTTACAAACCAAATTTACAAAAAAAAAATAAAATTTTTTGTTAAACAACATAAATCCTCGAAATAAAATCATTTTTGTAAATTACCTAGAATCCTCGTAATAAATTTTTCAAAATTTTGTCAACTTTTTTTTTAAATATTTTTCAATAAAAAAAAAAAAAATCCCAAAAAAAATGTTTTTCCATAAATCCTCGTAATAACAAAATTTTTGTAAAATAACAGTTTTATTTTTAAATCAACTAGAATCCTCGTAATAAAAACTTTGTTGTAAAATTACAGTTTTTTTTTTGAAAAATGACCTTTCAAAATGGTAGAATACAATTACGAAAATAAATTTGTAAAATTACCAATTAAACTGTAGTTCTCGTTTGAGCAAAGTACAAGATTTTTTGTTAGAAAGCAAGGAAAATTTTTAAATACTGGTAGAACGGGATTTCAAGGCATTTTACCAGGCGTTTTACAAGTTTTTTTTTTGAGTGTTGGGCTATTAATACAACCTAAGTATTCAAAAATTCATGGGACACGTGTTTTTTTTCTACTTGACATTTGGTGTGGAATGTCTCACATAAATCGTCTTGCCGTTTAAGAGAATCATTAAATCGAGGTTTTACCGTACTTGATTATTGTATATTTTCTTTTGGATATACTTGTTGTACCAGTAATTAAAAAAAATAAAAAAATAAAAATAAAACAAAAGAATTAACTGGACAGAACTTGCTTGCATGGTTTTTAAAGGAAATATTTTTTTGTATGTTCAACAGTTTAACATATATTTTATACATTTATTTGACATATTGATTGAGTTTCTAGAATTGCATTTTGCTAAAAAAAAAATTTTTAACTCTTCATTTATACGCTCACATAATTTGAAAGTAGAAATATGTAGACACTAAAAAAGAATTAAAAAATTGAAAACAATTTCTTTTCCACTAAAAAAAAAATATTTCTAAGCGGTGCTAGATTTTTTGAAGGTTAGATCTAGATAAAAATAATGTTGGTTCTGTGGACCCAAGAGTCTTATTGACACAAAAGTATCGAATGTTTGAAACTAATAAAAAACCTAAATTCGGCCCTGCCCCTACACCATGTAAACAAAATTATTTTCAAAAAAATTTAAAAAAAATTCCGCGGCAAAAAATTGTTGGTGAAAATAAATCCGCGATTTTTTTTTTTTTATAAAAAATACGTTTGTTCTGGTTTAAATACCATTAGGCATCGAATTCTGTTCTCAAATGTCAACCGAAATAAAGCATTTTGTATTTTTTAAGTTTAATGGAGTGTACCAAAATTTTCGAGGTGTCCTTACATTTTCGTTCGTAACTTTTGAACCACTAAACCGATTTCACTCAGATGCATTACCAAACATCTTGGGACAACAACAACTAAACATGTTAAGTTTTAGTAATATCTGACTAATAATTTGGCCGTTATAGACATTTCAACAGACAGATGAACATCGCTAGAATGTCTTAGAATCGATCACTGATCAATAATATATATATTTTATTGGGTCCCAGACAGATGTTTCGATGAGTTAGAAGCGGCATTTAGTGGATCAAAGGGAAGGGGGAAAATTAGATTTTTTTTTGTTTTTTTTTGAGGATTTTTTACATTTCTTGAAAAAAAAAACTATATGAACATTTTTTACAAATCGGAGGGTCTTTTGAAGGCCTATCCAATGGTGTATCGGTTGTTTTTAGAGTAGGACCCCAACGACCCCATTTTTTTCGAAGTCAATTTTGAAGCTGAAGCGTTTATCCCATCAAAATTTTATTTTTAGTCGATAATAAGATAATCAAATAAAATAATAATTAAAAAAAAAAAAATTTAAAAATCGTAAAATAATTTTGGTTTGTATCGGAAAAATTTTTTTTGGGGAAAAACTTTAACCCACCAAAGGCACGGGCTAACTTATTGTTTAGATGTGTACTTTTAAAATGTTAACTTGGCCCTGAAACGATGTAGCATTTTTTAAACTCAGAAAAGAACACAAAAAATGCAGTGTACAAAGAATTGCCCTGATTTGCTGGTTCAATTGATGTGTTTTTCGCTTATATTGCTGGCTGCTCAGGTTCGAATCCCGGCGATGGCCATCACATATTTCTTTTTATTTTTATTTGCTTTTAAATTACTTTTTTTAATTATTTAAAATTAAAAAAAAAAAAAATACAAAAAAAAAAAAACAAATTTAGTCGAATTTAAATGAAAATTTTTCAAAAGTGTGCATTTTTTTTAGAAAAGGACACAAAAAATTCAAAGAATAACAAAAATGTTACAAAATGTTACACTTTTTGCCAGAAAAGAAAATGCCATTAGTCTGATTTGGAAAAAAATGTTCATATAGTTTAGACCAATAATTTTCCCGGCGATCGACGAATATATTTACGCTAACGACTTACGGTTTTCATGTTTCTAAAACAAAAAAGGTTTGTAACTTGTATATTAAGTCACCTGACGGTAAATAATAAAAGTTTTTAACCAGCTGGTGAAAAAACGTAACAAAATTATTTTTCATAAATTTGTTTTCATTGGTTTTTTTTAATCAACTTTTTTTCATATTTTTTGTTTTATCCAAAAATTTTTTTCATAATTTTTTTTTTATCGAACATTTTTTTCATCAGTTTTTCTTTTTTTATGAAAATTTTTTTTTATTAATTTTCTTTTTTAAATTTTTTTTTTCATCGATTTTTTTTTTCATTAAATTTTTTTATAATCTCCACTCTAGTGATAGAAATTTGTCATTCCGTTCGTAACACCTCGAAATATTGGCCTAGGACCCCATAAAGTATACATATTCATGATCCTCGATCGATTCTAAGACGATCTAGCGATGTCCGTCCGTCTATCTGTCTGTTAAAAACACGCTAACTTTTAAAAGACTTTACGAAGGCTTCTGAAGTTTGGGATATATGTTGGGCATTTACCTGGTCAGGTTGGTATTGCAATCCAGCCAAATTGGTGGTTCAAAAGTTATTAGCAAAAAAGTGAATTTCGGCAAGGGTTTTTCGCGAATTTACAAGATAAAAAACACGCAAACTTTCGAAAGACAACGCTGAGGATGCTGAAGCTTTGCATATATATTTGCCGTTCCCCTTGCCTGGTTCGTATTGAATTTCATCCAAATCAGTCAAGTGGTTCAAAAGTTATTAGCAAAACCGCAAATTTCAGATTCTCTTTAGCTTAAATTCACGTGCTAATAAAGGCTGTAGGCAAAATCGCCCAAAGAAAAATCGCCCAAAAAATTTTATGAAAAATCGCCCAAATGCAAAATCGCCCAAAAAATATGAAAAATGACCCAAAAAGAAAAATACGAAACTTCGCCCAAAATTAACGAAAAAAAGCCCAAAAAAGAAATGAAAAATGGCCCAAAATAAAAAAAGATTTTTTCTAACACATTTTTTTCCAAACACATACTACACAGAAAAGCTTTCTTTTGCGGAGAGGGTGGGTCTAAGGCATGAAGTTTGTAATCCCTAAGCCCGGCCGAAAGCCGGCTAGGTAGAAGACCTTTAAGACAAATGCTTTTAAGATAAGACCAAAGGTTACGTGGTTATTATTTATTTTTATAGATCGTTGTTTTGAGAATACAGCCCGTAAAATGCATATACAATTGATGTAAAAGTTTTAAGTGTGAGACTTAGATTTTAACGAAATAAAAATTGGAATTAGGTACGATGAAAGCGCCGCAGGCGAAAAATTTTACCAACAAATTTTAACAAAAAATCGCGCGATTTTTTGTTAAAATTTGTTGGTAAAATTTTTCGCCTGCGGCGCTTTCTTCGGAGTTGCATGCTGTTTTTAAATTCATTATTTTTGATTTTATACTGCGCTGTGATAGAATAATATGTAGTGTGATAATCTACATGTAAGAGCAGGGGTTTTGGGTTCGATTCCCACCAGAGCCTTTGTATGTTAGCAACAACGGAACGGTTTTGCTTCAGCTTATTCTTGGTTAGTTAAATACATATATAATTTATAAAAAAAATATTTTTTTATCTGTTTCTAAAAATATTAGTATACTTATTTATTGTGACATACATATTTCAGTTTTGACATTTTAAGATTTTGACAAAAAATAAAACCAAAATAAAATTGGGCAATTTTTCATATAAAATTTTTGGGTAATTTTTCGTAATGAAAAATCACCCAATTTTTAATTTCGAAATTTTGCCCAAAAACTATGAAAATTTGCCCAAAAATGTTGGGTAACATTTCATATGAAATATGGCCCAAATTTGTATGAAAAATTTTTGGGCGAATTTTCGTTTTCTTTTTTGGGCCATTTTTCTTTGGGCGATTTTGCCTACAGCCGCTAATAAAACCGAGCCTTAAAAAACAAGCTTTAAAATCACTGGAAAGCCCCACAATTACTTTAAAAAGTATTTTTGTTACTCAAAAATATTTTTACACTAAAAAAAATTTACACTCGATAAAAGTTTACACTCAAAATAATTTGTATATGTAATTTTTTTTACAAAAATGACAATAAAAGAGTTTTTTACTCAAAATAAATATTTCTAATCAAAATTGTTAATTTTTTTCACGTTAGAAAATTTACCATTCATTAAAAAGGGCATTGTGGAGGGTATTCGGCCAAGTCGAATTTAACTTTTCTACTTGTTTGTTATTAATTTTTTTTTTATCAAAAGTTTTTTTTTTTTTCATTAACAATTTATTTTTTTTTTTATCAATAACTTTTTTTTTATTAAATTTTTTTTATCAACATTTTTGTTTCGTCAAATTTTTTTCATCAAAAATTTTTTTCACCTTCATAGTTGGTGATATAAAAATGTTTAATTTGTTTGAGAAATATCCAAAAACCAAGTGAGAGTGTTAAATGCGTCTGTGCCGAATTTTTAGCACACTCTTAAATGTAACAAAAACGTTCTTGCACTAATGTAATACAATTTGATAATTTTTTATATAGGTACCCTCAAAATGGGCGGACTGAAAAAGTTAAATTTTTAAGTTAAATGGGTGTAAGTTAGTGTTTTTTTGAGTTTGGTTTAATTCGTCTATTTATGAATATTAACTGCCTGTGAACACAAGACAATTTCGTGCCAAATTTCGGGAGTCTAGGCCTTTTGGTTTGTACTGCTGTATGCTTTCGGTACTGCGCATTAATTCCCAAATGAAATAATTCCCAATGAAATAATTCCCAATGAAATAAGTTCCATTAACTCCACACTTTAAAAAATGAAATATGTCCCAATATTTGGGAGTTATTTAAAATCCCAAAAAAAAAATGAAAGAACTCCCAATGAAATAAGTGCCAAAGGAAAAGTAAATAAGTTCCCATTACAGGAATTATGTCTACATGTTCATAGTCCAAAAGTTATGAAAACAATATCGTCACCTAAAATGCAAAACGCCCTAACTAACAAAAATTCAAAATCGGTATTTTGATTGATTCTTATGTATTTTATTAACCTACAAAAAATTAGGGTCACATGATGAAAATAAGCGATTTTATAGCCCTAAATTAAAAACATGTGAATTGCGAAATCGCCAATTAACGCAACTAGAAATGGCGACACGAAATAACTCCCACATGAAATAACTCCCACCTAAAAAATGAAATAAGTCCCAAAAAAAACTCCATACAAAGTTGGGAGTTATTTCATATGAAATAACTCCCAATTTAGTGGGACTTTTATCATTTTTGTTGTGAGTTATTTCATAATTTTTTCGGTGGGAGTTCTTTCATACGAAAGAACTCCCACTACAATAGCGATGAAATAACTCCCACTATTGTTTCATTGTTGGTGAAAGTATCTGCAACATTTTGACTTATAGAATATTATTATTAATAAATTAAAATTTGTTGTGATTTTGGTACCAAATTTTAGGACGAAGTGCTTTTTTAACAAATTTGTATGTTTTAGAAATTTTGCTACCAAAACTGGCAAGGATTTTTGTGGTAAGAGCGCACTGCAGAATACAAAATTGTTATAAAAAAACGGAGAACGCGAAAGTTATCCAACGTGTTGTGTTTTCGATAACATAGAAAGTTTTTCGATAACATACAAGATTGTTGAAAAAAGCACCGCAGATGAAAATTTAAAAGATTTATTTATAACTTGATGTAAAAAGCGCCGCAGGGGAAAATTTGGTACCAAAAATCGCGGCGATTTTTGGTACCAAATTTTCCCCTGCGGCTCTTTTTACATCAAGTTATAATTAAATCTTTTAAATTTTCGGTAACATAGAAATTTGTCGCAATAAAGAAAATTTAAAAGATTTAATCAGATCCTGTCGCAATAAGACCTGTCGCAATAAGACCTGTCGCAATAAGCGCCGCATGAGAAAATTTGGTACCAAAAATCGCGGCGATTTTTGGTACCAAATTTTCGCCTGCGGCGCTTTTTACAATAAGATCTGATTAAATCTTTTAAATTTTCGGCAACATACAAACTTGTCGCAATAAGCGCCGCATGCGAAAATTTGGTACCAAAAATCTTTTAAATCTTTTAAATTTTCGGTAACATACAAATTTGTCGCAAAAAGGACCGCACACGAAAAATTGGTACCAAAAATTGTTGCAAAACATCGCCGCGATGTTTGAATGTAACCGAAGCAAGTCAAATAGAACACTCGATGTATTTTTGAATGTTTTCGAAAAACTCTGAAAAAAAAAACAAATCAGCCGTCAAGTTTCGCATTTGGCAGTTATTATAACTTGTTTGTATTGTACCGAAAGTAACATCAGGATCCTCGTTCTCGACTTAACTGAAATATTTTCCCCTATTGTTTGTTTAATTTTTGTTGAGATTTCTAAATTTTGTTATTGGGAGTTCTTTCATTATTAATGGGAGTTATTTCATTGGCACTTATTTCATTTTGTAGGTGGAAGTTATTTCATTGTGGTTGGGACTTATTTCATTTTTTTCTCCATTGGGACATATTTCATTTTTGGTGGGATTTATTTCATTGGGAGTTATTTCGTGGGAGTTTTTTCATGTGGGAGTTATTTCGTGTCGCCACTAGAAATATTGTTTTATTTTAACACACAATTTTAAAGTTTTCATGCGTAGCCGGCCTTTGCCCGGGCTTAGAGATTACAAAATCCATACAATAAACCCACCCTCTCCGCAAAGTAAAGTTTTCTAGGGTAGCAGGCCTTTACGCTATCAAATTTGTTACGCCTCAAAAAGGCCTGATATCCAAAATAGCTTTGGTTTGCAGATAGGGTGGGTTTAATGCATGGAGTATGTAAGCCCTAAGCCTGCGCAGAAAACCTTTATTACAATAAAACAAATCATAGAAGTCGTAATTTCGACATTTCGCCCAAAAAAAAATATTTTGGATTTTTTGACAATTTTGTTTTGGGAGAAATAACATTTTTAGACCTATCATTTTGGGCTATATGTCGCAGCTTGGGCGATATAACATTTACGGTTTTGGGCGATAAGACCTTGGGCGCTATGTCCTTACGGCATATATTGTTTTCAATTATAATGAAATAAGTTCCACCATTGATGAAATAACTCCCAATGCTTAAAAAGAAATGAAATAACTCCCAAACTATTTTTTGTTGGGGTTTTTTTCATTTGGAAGTTATTTCATAATGAAATAAATCCCAACAAAATTTGTGCAATAAGTCCCACTACACTAGGACTAATTTCATAATGAAGTAAGTCCCAAATCGTATGAAAAATTTTTGGGAGTTGGTTCATTTTTTTTTGGGAGTAATTTCATTTGGGAGTTATTGCGCAGTACCTGGACGCTGCACCTCACATGTTCAGTAAGGGCACCACCAGGGGTCCCAAAGTAGAAGAAGCTTAGTACATAAAAACTTTAAAAGCTTTAAAATCACCATCTTTAAATGCTAGCGCTGAACTAAAAAAAAGCCTTGAAGGTTTTGTTATGTAAAATGTCAACTTTCATTTGTTCGAAGTGATACAAACACTGTGTTATTTTTCTACAAAAAACGTTTTGTTATCTTAGCTCGCACTAAAAAAGTGAATTTTTTGGCAACAAAGACAACTTGAGAATTTGCAGTTTTCTTGCATTTTTTTTTTGTTTTGTCACTTCAGAGAATTTTTAATTTTTGTCCCTTCAGAGCAATTTTGTTCATATCTCTTATCATTTTCAAAATTAGCTGGAAATGTCTATTATTTGACGTTTGAACACAATTTTCCTAATAACGTCTCTGGCGAAGATTTTGATTTTCGCTGAAATATGGTAGTGTGGCACGGCAGATACATAATCATTAAAGACATTAGCAGTAGTTGCAACTTGAGGTTAAAATCGTTTCCGACGAAGCTAGCGGTTTTAAAAAAATTAACACAATTTTTTTTTTTTGCAAAAACGATAACAACAATTTATTAATATATAAATAACTATCACAACTTAAGCTTCAGGGGCAACGGGTAAATGAGCACCTTGAGGTTGGAAACCATTTTCATCAGCAAGATAGGTAACGGTATAAGTGACACCATCATCACCAACGAATTGGAAAGAACCTGTTACGGAAATAGCTTCTTGTTCAGTACCAATATTCTTCAATTGACCAGCAGCTTCGGCTTCAACACCGTCACTGGTGGCGTAACTGTAAATTAAAAAAAAAAAAACAACAAAATTACGTTGTGTTCCTAAATTTCCATTAGTTTTTATTTTTGAGTACTTACGAATATTTGAAGGATTCAGGTCCTACATCAGATTCGGATCTTAAGATTTCAGCACCTTCGGGACGAGGAGCAGCAAAAGCTACGGCGAAAAGGGCAGCGAATACAATGATGAATTTCATAGTGATGATTTTTATTTAGATTTGACTAGTCAATGACAGAGGCCTGAAACTGTATGTGAAATAAAATCTTCAAGTTGATAGTTTTTATAGGGTTTAACATTTTGTTTTGTATACAATATGCGACCGATACAAAAGCGGCCTTTGCATTAATTTTAAGAAGTGTTATTTAAACGGGTTTTATTTTTTTTTATTAATTTTTTTACAAACACATCATGTTTGTAGTATGAATTGATTTTGATATCTTAAAATTACTCCTACCAATTGCTGGATTTAATTATGAAGGTGTTAATTTAATTTAAAAATTTAAAAAAATTTTTTGTCGATTTCCAAAAAAATAAAATTATATTGATATTAAACTTTTATTAGATCTTTTATTAAATTATTTTTATTACTTAAAAAATAAAATAAATTCTGTGTTGCTTAATAATTGTAAAAAAAAAATAATTATATGTCAGAAACCAGATATTTGCAATAATTTTTTGAATTTTTTACATAAGTACAAAAGTGTCGGAAAACTCTGAATTGCTATTTGTAAAAATGTCATATATTTTGTTCAGAGTTCAGCTTAATTTTTTTTTTGTATATAAATATATAAATTTCATTTAATGCAATTCCAAAAAAAACACAAGAAATTTTGTGCCTTAACATATCATTCATAATAAATTTATTTTAGCACTTACAGCAATAAACTAATTTAAATAAAACCAAAAGCAGAAATACAAGATATTTACTAAATAAACTGAAAACCAGAGTGCCGTATAAAAACTTTTGACAGCAGAGTTTAAATACCAAACATTCTTAGGTCTTTGACATTATCAAGTCGATCAGAACAAAACTAAATCAATATGAAATTCATCATTGTCTTCGCTGCTCTTTTCGCCGTTGCCTTGGCTGCTCCTCGTCCCGAAGAAGTTCAAATCTTAAGATCTGAATCTGAAGTAGGACCTGAATCCTTCAATTATGCGTAAGTACTCAGAAAAAAGAAAAACTAATCCAAATTTAGAAAATAAACTAATTCTCTTGTTTAATTAAATTTACAGTTATGCTACCAGTGATGGTGCTGAAGCTCAAGCTTCTGGTCTATTGAAAAATGTTGGTACTGACGACGAAGCCATCTCCGTAACAGGTTCTTACTCTTTCGTTGGTGATGATGGTGTCACTTATACCGTTACCTATGTTGCTGATGAAAACGGTTTCCAACCCCAAGGTGCTCATTTGCCCGTTGCCCCTGAAGCTTAAGTTGTGTTAGTTATTATTTAGTAATAAAGTTTTTTATTTAAAAAAAAAAAAAATCGTTTAATTTTTCTATTTATTTTGCAATTTACTTAACGGCATATTTATGATCAAGGAGAGGACTAATCATGCAAATGCATGTTTTTTCCCTTTGGTGATAGAACAGCATAAACAGGATATATTTGCGAATCATAGAATTTGGCATCGATTCGTTAGTGCATATTTTTGCATATTTTGCTTACAATGCATATTTTTGCATATTTTGCTATTATTTCGCTATTAATGCATATTTTTAGTTCATATTCTATATAAATTTTAGTTTTTTAGATATTTTTTTTAGTATTTTCAGCTATTTTTAAGATTTTTTTGGATATTTTTTTTATGTTAAAGAAATTATAAATTTTTAATAACATTTTATACACACCGTATGTATATTAGAGCGACTCAACAAAAAAAGTGATTTAGTTACCCCTCTGAAAATAAAGCTTGATATGTTTTATGATGATTCCCAAAATATTTTGGTTCTAGCGTTGACCATCCAAATTCTACGTATTTGGAAATAATGTTCTGCTTTTCAAATTGAATCTGTTTTAAAATAATGTTAATTTATTATACCCTCCAACCACAGTATGGGGGTATACTCACTTTGTCATTCCGTGTGTAACATATCGAAATATCGGTCGGGGACCCCACAAAGTATATATAATATTGATCCATGATAGAATCTAAGACATTCTAGCGATGTCCGTCCGTCCGTCCGTCCGTCTGTAGAAATAACGATGCAGTCCAAACCAAACGAGCTAGACCCCTGAAATTGGGAAAGAATATCTCTTATGTTACTGGTAAGGTTAAGTTCGAAGATGGGCAAAATCGGACCAGGGGGAAAAAAGTTCCCCCTTGAAGAACTAAAATGACCCCTAAAAAATACAATATTTTTACGAGTTTTTTTTAATTTTTGCTCAACAAATGTAACATTTTTATGCCATATTATGTTCATAGACCTGCGTTTGGACCAACGGGGTTAGGAAATTTGATTTTTTTCGGGCCGCCCCCCTTTGGAGGCGTGGTTATAGAAATTAATGAAAAATAACGATAAAAATGTATTATTTAAGCGTACATATCATAAACAAATAATTTGTAAACATATATAGCGGTGGTAAAGGTGTCCCCCACCGATTCCCCCCCCCCCCCCGCAAAAAGAAAAGACGCCTCTGCGATTTTTTTTTTTTTAATTTTAAACGTGTTGGAGGGTATAATAGATTCGGCACAGCCGAATTTAACACTCTTACTTGTTTTTTTTTCTAATTATTCACATAAAACGCGAAAATCGCGATATATTTATCTATTTTAAAATGTAGGCAATATGGGTATCAAAATTTTTCATTTTTCAATTATAATAATCTGGTGATAAGTAAAAGATCAGTTTTCAAATCTAGGATGCTGTGAGATAAATTTAAGCTCTTAAATATTAATTTTTAACAATGTTCTGCTTTTCAAATTGAATCTGTTTTAAAATAATGTTAATTTTTTTTATTTTTTTTATTATTCACATAATCTTTTTCTTCTTTTATTCACAGCATCCTAGATTTGAAAACAGATCTTTTACTTATCACCAGATTATTATAATTGAAAAATTAAAAATTTTGATACCCATATTGCCTATATTTTAAAATAGATAAATATATCGCGATTTTCGCGTTTTATGTGAATAATTAGAAAAAAAATTAAATTAACATTATTTTAAAACAGATTCAATTTGAAAAGCAGAACATTATTTCCAAATACGTAGAACTTGTATGAAAACCCGCAACGAAAATATGTATTTAGTTAAATATCTCAATTAGTAGGTCGCAAGTGGTCAAGTTTTATATACCATTGGATGCTGCTTCAAAAACTCTTTTCGATGATACCAAATTTTATTTATGTCGTCTTGGAGCAAAGTACAAAAAAAATCGAAAAACTGAAAAAACTACCTTTTTTAAAAATGGTCCAGCTCACGGATGGTCAACGCTAGAACCAAAATATTTTGGGAATAATCATAAAACATATCAAGCTTCATTTTCAGAGGGGTAACTAAATCACTTTTTTCTCTTCCATACAAGTTGAGTCGCTCTAATGTATATATGAGCAATTGTCATTAGACGAATTCCTAAATTTTTGACTACAAAAAAACACTTTTTCGGCCTTACCTATTTCAATTGTCTTAAAAATATATTCTTCTGATTTTTATTGAATTTCGGTTTTTGTTATTTAGTCGAAATTGTGAATGGTTCGCGTTTAATCGCTGTTCAAATTTGGTATTTTGCAACAATTTTAAGAAAAATACATAATGTTTAAATGATCGTATCTTTGGAACGCATCATCCGATTGTCACGAAATAAAGCGCAAAATAATAGTTATGTCATGTTCTTAGATAATTAGAATAATGAAAAAGGATAGGATGCTTTGCAAAAAGGATATTGAAATTAAAAAAATGTCCTTAATTTGCAAATATCTCAAAATGCGTATCTTTAATTTTCCTATATTTTTTTGCACATATAGCCCAAAATATACTTAACAACATATGCAAATCCCAAATTGGGGTGATAAGCGGTTTAATTATAAACGTGGTTTCCTGAAACGACCTATTGATTTTTGTTAATAACTCTTGTATACAAATGAAAAACAATTTCTGCGCAGTAACCGCAAATATTTTTTTTATATGTATTTTGGACTACTAAACTCAAAAATTTCATTAAAAGAATATTTCGCGAATACGTTTTTGTTTAATGAATTTTTTAGCGTTTTTTGGAGGTATTTTGACTATTTTTTTATATCTTAAGTTCTATTTATCTGATCTTCTCGCATATTTTTATTTTTAGCGTTATTTGGAGGTATTTTACTATTTTTCCTATATCTTGAGTTCCGTTCATCTGATCTTTTCGCAATAACAACCAAATTAAAGACAATCAAATTTGCAACAAATCATTCATTATTTTTATATCAGTTCATAACTTTGCGCGCAATAGGCAAACAAGGAAAAACTGTTTTTTTTATTAACAAAGCTCATTTTTTAAAAGTTTTAAAAAACAGAAATCGTAAAAATTACATATATTCATATAATTTGTGATAACTTCAGAGTAAACCTATAGATTTTCATCAAATCAACTTTATTATATTTCTAAATGTTCAGGCTTTGCAGATAAATAAAAAAACGTAATTAATTGCAAAGATTTCTATTTCTTGAACTTTTTTTAAATGATTTGTTAATTAAAAAACTTATTTTAGTCATATGTTCGCTTATTGAACGAAAAGCTTTGAACTGATGGAAAAATGATGAATGTAGGATTTGTTGGAAATCTGATTGTCTTCAATTTAGTTCTTATTGCGAAAAGATCAGATGAACGGAACTCAAGATATAAGAAAAATAGTCAAAACACCTCCAAATAACCCTAAAAAATTTATTTCCGTGTAAAGCTATGAACCGATGGAAAAATGATGAATGTAGGATTTGTTTGAAATTTGATTCTCTTTAACTTGGTTTTTATTGCGAGAAGATCAGATAAACAAAACTTAAGATATAAGAAAAATAGTCAAAATACCTCAAAAAAACGCAAAAAAAGTCATTAACCAAAAACTTATTCGCGAAATGTTCTTTTAATGAAATTTTTGAGTTTAGCGGTCCAAAATACATATAAAAAAATATTCGCGGTTACTGCGCAGAAAATTTTTTTCATTTGTAAACAAGAGTTATTAACAAAAAGCAATAAGTCATTTCATGAAACCACGTTTATAATAAAACCGCTTATCACCCCAATTTGGGATTTGCATATGTTGTTAAGTATATTTTGGGCTATATGTGCAAAAAAATATATGAAAATTAAAGATACGCGTTTTGAGATATTTGCAAATTAAGGACATTTTTTTAATTTCAATATCCTTTTTGCAAAGCATCCTATCATTTTTCATAATTCAATTTTAAGAACAGAACATAACCATTATTTTGCGCTTTATTTCGTGACAATCGGATGATGCGTTCCAAAGATACGATCATTTAAACATTATGTATTTTTCATAAAATTGCTGCAAAATACCAACTTTGAACAGCGATGAAACGCGAACCATTAACAATTTCGACTAAATAACAAAAACCGAAATTCAATAAAAATCAGAAGAATGGATATGTTAATTTTTGGATAAATTGAACCACCATCGGCTGATTGCCTATGCTATTTAAAATGGAACCAGTCATTAACTTTTAATATTTAAGAAAAAAAAAAATAGCGATTTTTTTTCGTGGCACATTAATAAGTCTTTGTAGGTAAATCTATATATATAAAAGAGTGTGGTGACTGACTGACTGACTGACTGACTGACTGATTGGCAATAATCATCGCCCAGCCCAAACCGCTGAAGCTAGAGACTTGAAATTTGGAATGTAGGTTCGGCTCCCGACAAAACCACCCACTAAGAAGGGATTTTTGGAAATTCCGATTCTAAGGGGGGCAAAAGGGGGAAAATAGGGCCCTTTGAGGGATTTTGTATCTTTTGAACTAATAGTCCTAGAAACTTCAAATTTGAACTCTAGGATCCTCTCGCGAAAATAAAATTTCGGAATTTTTTTTTTTTTGAAAATTCCGCCTCCAAGGGGGGAAAAGGGGAAAATAGGGCAAATTTGTACATTTTTTATATTCTAAACAAATGGTCCCAGAAACTTGAAATTTGATGTCTAGGACCCTCTCGCGGAAATAACATTTTGGAAAAAGTAATATTTTGAAGATTCCGTTTCTAAGGTGGGGGGAGGGGAAAATAGGGCAAGTTGGTACATTTTGTATCTTCTGAACTAATGGTCCTACAATCTTGAAATTTTGAATATAGGATACTCTCGCGGAAATAACATTTTGAAAAAAGTACTTTTTTGAAAATTCCGGTTTCAAGGGGGACAAAAAGGGGGAAAATAGGGCAATTTGGTGAATTTTGAACTAATGGTCCTAGAAACTAGATATTTGAACTATAGTATCCTCTAAGGGAAAAAACATTTTTTTACTAAAATTTTTTCACTCAAAATTTTTTTTCACTCAAATTTTTTTTTTACTTAAATTTTTTTTTTACAAATTTTTTTTTTTACAAATTTTTTTTTCTACAAATTTTGTTTCACTCAAAATTTTTTTTTACTCAAAATTTTTTTTCACTCAAAATTTGTTTTTACAAATTTTTTTTCACTCAAATTTTTTTTCACTCAAAATTTTTTTTCACTCAAAAATTTTTTTTTTACAATTTTTTTTTACTCAAAATTTTTTTTTACTCAAAAATTTTTTTACTCAATTTTTTTTTAATAAAAATTTTTTTCACTCAATTGTATTTTATTCTTCAGTTTTTTTACTCATTTTTTTTACTTAAATTTTTTACTTAGAAGGTGTTTTCACCCAAATTTTTTTTACTCAATTTTTTTTTACTCAAAATATTTTTCGCTTAATTTTTTGACTCAAACTTTTTTTTTTCTCATTTATTTTTTAATTTTTGGGAATTTATTGATTTAATCCAAGGTTGGTTACCGAAACGAATAACGGTAAGGGTAACGGTAACGGTATCTAATTTTTATTTATTTCGGTAAAGGTAACGGTAAGTGTTTTCAAATCGTTTCGGTAACGGTATGTACCGGTACCGAACCAACCAAACCGGTACGTACCGGTATTATTAATTTAGTTAAAAATTTGAAAAAAGATAGAACTGAAAGCTAAAAATATTTTATAGACCCAAAAACCAGTATAGTTTTGATATGATTATTATTTTTGTCATTTATTTTATGATAATTTGCAAATTATAAATTTAAAATTATGTTAGCAATTTGATTTTATTTTTTTGTTCGTTAAAATTTTTGAATACCGGTACAATACCGGTAACTTCTAATAATTATAACGGTAACGGTAAGGGTAACGGTATTCTAAAAATATTTTTAGCGGTATCGGTAACGGTAACGGTATTCGATTTGAAAGGGTTTTGAATCGGTAACGGTATAATAAGGGTAACGGTAACCAACCATGATTTAATCACTTAAATTTTGGGGGAAATAGGACAATTTTAAACATTTCGATCTTCTGAACTAATGGCCCCAGTAACCTAAAATTTGGACTATAGGATCCTCTCGCGGAAATAATACTTTAAAGAAAGTATTTAAAAAAAAAAAAATAAGAAGGGAAAATGGGGGAAAAGGGCATTCTCAAAAAAGTACTTTTTTGAAAATTCCGCTTTAAAGGGGGAAAAAGAGCAAGGTAGGCCAATTTTGTATCTGCTGAAAATATGGTCCTAGAAACTTGAAATTTGGAGTGAACGAACCTCTCGCAGAAATAACATTCTAAAGGAAGTACTTTTTCAAAATTCTGGGGGGAAAACGGGAAAGTAGGGCAATTTTGAATCTGCTGAACTAATGGTCCTTAATACTTGAAATTTAAACTGTACGATCCTTTCGCGAAAATAACATTCTTAAAGAAGAACTTTTCAAAAAATCCGCTTCTACGGGAAAAAAGGGGAAAGTAGGGCAATTTTGTATCTGCTGAACTAATGGTCCTAGATACTTGAAATTTGAACTGTACAATCCTCTCGCGGAAATAATATTCTAAAGGAAGAACTTTTTGAAAATTCCGGGGGAAAAAGGGGGTGAGTGGGGTAATTTTTAATCTGCAGAACTCATGGTCCTAGGTACTTGAAATTTCAACTGTACGATCCTCTCGCGGAAATAACATTGTTAAAGAAAAACTTTTTTTAAAATTATGCTTCTACGGGGAAAAAGGGGGAGTAGGGCAATTTTGTATCTGCTAAACTAATGGTCCCAGATACTAAAAATTTGAACTGTACAATCCTATCCCGAAAATAACATTCTAAAAGAAGTACATTTTTGAAAATTAGTTTTAAAAGTGGGAAAATGGGGAAAGAAGGGCAATTTCGTATCTGCTAAACGAATGGTCCCAAAAACTTGAAATTTTAACTCTACTCTCGCGGAAAAAACATTTTGTAAAAAGTAATATTTTGAAAAATCCTTTTATAAGGGTGGGGTGGTGGATAGAAGGGGTTTAATAGGGCAATTTTGTATCTTCTGAACAAACTTGAAATTTTGAATCTGGATGCTCTCGAGGAAATTATTTTTTGAAAAATATATTTTTTTGAGAATTTTGGTTTTAAGGAGGCACAAAAGGGGAAAATAGGGCAATTTGCTAAACTTTAAATTAATGGTCTTAGAAACATGACATTTGGAATATGGGATCATATCGCGGCAATAACATTCTAAAAGAAGAACTTTTTTGAAAATTTCGCTTTTAAGGGGGAGAAAGGGGGAAAGTAGTGCAATTTTGTATATGCTAAAGTTATGGTCCTAGATACTTGAAAATTAGACTGTACGATCCTCCCGCGGAAATAACATTCGGAAAGGAATACTTTTTTAAAAATTCCTCTTTTGAGGGGAAAAAGAGGGGAAAATAGAGCAATTTTGAATCTGCTGAACTAATGGTCCTAGATACTTGAAAATTGGATTGTACGATCCTCCCGCGGAAATAACATTCGGAAAGAAATACTTTTTTAAAAATTCTTCTTTAAGGGGGAAAAAGGGGGAAAGTAGGCCAATTTTGTATCTGCTGAACAAATAGTCCTTGATACTTGAAAATTGGACTGCACAATCCTCTCGCGGAAATAAAATTCTAATGGAGGACTTTTTGGAAAATTCCGGCTCTAAGAGAGAAAAGGGGGAAAGTAGGAAATTTTGTATCTGCTGAACTAATGGTCCGGGAGACTTGAAATTTGGACTGTACGATCTTTTCGCGAAAATAAGATTCTAAAAGAAGTACTTTTTTAAATATTCCGATTTTGAGTGGGAAAAAGGGGAAAAGTAGGGCAATTTTGTATCTGCTGAAATAATGGTCCTATATACTTGAAATTTGGACTGTACGATCCTCTCGCGGAAATAACATTCTCAAGGAAGTACTTTTTTGAAAACTCTACTTTTAAGGGGGGAAAAAGGGGAAGGTAGGGCAATTTTGTATCTGCTGAACTAATGGTCCTCGATTCTTAAAATTTAACTGTACGATTCTCTCGCGGATATAAAATTCTAAACGAAGTACTTTTTTTTTAAATTCTGCTTCTACGGGGGGAAAAGGGAGAAAGTAGGGCAATTTTGAATCTTCTTAACTAATAGTCCTACATACTTGAAGTTTGGACTGTACGATCCTCTCGCGGAAAGAACATTCTAGAAGAAGTACTTTTTCGAAAGTTCTTCTTCTAAAGGGGGAAAAGGTGGAAAGTAGGGCAATTCTGTATCTGCTGAACTAATGATCCTAGATACTTAAAATTTGAACTGTACGATCCTCTTGCGGAAAAAGTACTTATTGTGGAAAGTTCCACTTCTAAGGGGGAAAAGGCGGAAAGTAGGGCAATTTTGTATCTGCTGAACTAATGGTCCTAGATACTTGAAAAGGAATTAACCTTCTGAAAGAAGTACTTTTTTTGAAAATTCCGATTTCAAGGGGGAAAACGGGGAAGGTAGGGCAATTTTGTATCTGCTGAACTAATGGTTCTAGATACTTGAAATTTGGCTGAACGATCCTCTCGCGGAAAAAACATTCTTAAGAAAGTACTTTTCAAAATTCTGGGGGAAAAAGGGGGAAAGAAGGGCAATTTTGAATCTCTTGAACTAATGGTCCTAGATTCTTGAAACTTGAACTGAACGATCCTTTCGCAAAAATAACATACTTAAAGAACTTTTTAAAAATTCCACTTCTAAGGGGGAAAAAGGGGAAAGTAGGGCCCTTTGGGGGATTTTGTATCTTTTGAACTAATAGTTTAAGAAACTTGAAATTTGGACTCTATAATCCTCTCGCGAAAAAAAAACTAAAAAAATATTTTTTTGAAAAATCCGCCTCCACGGTGGGGAAAATAGAGCAAATTGGTACATTTTTTATCTTCTGGATAAATGGTCCCAGAAACTTGAAATTTGGACTCTAGGATCCTCTCGCGGAATTAACATGCGGAAAACAAAATTTTTTGAAAATTCCGCCTCCAAGGGTGGGAAAATCGGTGAATTTTTTTATCTTCTGAACAAATGGTCCCAGAAACGTGAAGTTTTGTCTTTAGGATCCTCTCGCGGAAACAACATTCCGAAAAAAATATTGATTGAAAAATTTGTCCTTCATGGTGGGAAAGGGGGGGGGGAAATAGGGAAAATCGGTACATTATTTATCTTTTAAACAAATGGTTCCAGAAACTTGAAATTTGAACTCTAGCATCATCTCGCAAAAAAACCTCTTGAAAAAAGTAGAAGGGGGAAAATAGGGCAATTTTGTATCTTCTGAACTAAAACTTTAAGTTTTGATCCTCTCGCGGAAATAATTTTATGAAAAATACACTTTTTGAAAATTTTGGTTTTAGGGAGGTCCAAGAGGGGCAAAATAGGGCAATTTGGTAAATTTTAAACTAATGGTCTTAAAAACATGACATTTGCAATATAGGATCATCTCGCGGAATAACATATTGAAAGAAGTACTTTTTTGAAAATTACTTTTTAAAGGGGGAAAGAAGGGCAATTTTGTATCTGCTGAACTAATCGTATCGCGGAAATAACATTCTGGAAGAAGTACTTTTTTGGAAAAATCTGCTTCTATAGGGGGAAAAAGAGGGAAAGTAGGGCAAATTTTAAATTTGAATCCTCTTGCGGAAACAACATTCTAATGGAAGTACTTTTATGAAAATCTCGCTTCTACGGGGAAAAAGGGGGAAATTAGGGCAATTTTGTATCTGCTGAACTAACGGTCCTACACTCAAAATAATCACTCTGTTAAATTACAGAGATACTCTGCTGAGCCAGCAGAAAATACCATAGATTTCCAACCAGCAAGATTTTTTGTTATTTTACGAAGAAAACTTTGTAAAATGATTTCGATAAAAAAAATGTAAATTTATAGAATTATCTGTAAAATATTGATAAACCCGAAAAGAATTTTACCGAAAAAAACTCTGTAAATTTACAAAGTTTTAGTTAAATGCCTTTTTTGAGTTCAAAACTTTACAAAAAAAACTCTGTAAATTTACAAAGTTTTAGTTAAATCCATGTTATGAGTAAAACTTCTCTGCATCAAAAACATTAATTAAAATTAAAAAAATTAAATTAATTAAAAGCAAAATTTTGTTAAATTTTCCCGCTTAAATGCTTCCAAATTGTAAATTTACTTTTTTATTTTTGTGAATATTACGAGTTTTTAACAAGTAACTCCAATTTTAGACGTCGTCCTCGTAAAATTTACCAGTTTTTATTGTAATTTAAGACACTTTTTAAAGAGGGGTTTATCGGTCATATTTGGAAGTTTTTTGAAGTGATTTTTATTTTTACAGAGCAATAAGTAAAATTACAAATGAAATTTAGTATTTTGGTTACGAGAAAAAAGCAAAGTATTTTTCTAAAATCCTTATTTTAACAAAAACAATGTTTATTATCTGTAAAATTGAGATTACAAAGGAAAAAGTAAAATTACAGATAAAATTTTGTTTTTCGGTCAGAAGAAAATACATAGTATTTTCTTAAAATCTGTATTTCGACAGATAACCTTGTCAAATATCTGTCGAATTGAGATTACAGTCATTTTACAGAGTATTTTACAGAGTAATTATTTTGAGTGTAGATACTTGAAATTTGGAGTGTACGATCATCTCGCGGAAAAAACATTCTGAAAGAAGTACTTTTTTGAAAATTTTGTTTTATAGGTGGGAAAGGGGGAAAAGTAGGGCAATTTTGTATCTGCTGAACTAATGGTCCTAGATACTTGAATTTTGAACTGTTTTGTATCTGCTGAACTAATAGTTCTAGATACTTGAAGTTTGGACTGTACGATCCTCTATCGGAAATAACATTCTGGAAGAAGCACTTTTTTAGTAAATTCTGCTTCTAAGGGGGAAATGGGGAAGTAGGGCAATTTTGAATCTGCTGAATTAATGGTCCTAAATACTTGAAATTTGGACTGTACGATTCGTTCGCGGAAATAACGTTCTAAAATAAGAACTTTTATGAAATTCTGCTTCTAATGGGGAAAAAGGGAGAAAGTAGAGATACTTAAAATTGGTACTTTACGATCCACTCGCGGAAATTACATTCTGGGAAAATAATTTTTTGAATTTTCGCTTCAATTTGGTACATATTGTTCCTTATGCACTAATGTTCTTTGAAACTTAAAGTTTGAACTAAATAAAATTTTTTGCAACTTTAAATCTACTCAAAATATAATATTTTAAAGGTCGAATCTAACAATTTTTATGTTTAATTAAAAATTAATAAGAATTTGAAGTAATAAAGTTGTTTTTTTTTCTTACAGCTAACCGGTAACGAAGTACCGGGGGAGTTAGCTAGTAACATTATAAATAAGTAATTCAAATCCGTCCGCGTGCATTAATTTGAACGATCGCGCCCAAAACTATGGCGGTTTAAAGTAAACTTTTTTTAAAAAATTGTCAAAAATACATTTTTTATCCGATGTTTACCAAACGTACCATTTTGTATTATGCTTACCTAGAGCTAAAATACACATTTAAAAATGCATAAAATCTTTGCTAAACATCGAGATATTTGCATTAAACCAATTTTTTTCGGCACATTTTCCAATATTTTGAAAATAAAAATTTTCCCCACGTTTTAATTTTTTTTTAGAAAAATATAACCAAATGCATTAAAAAAATCTCAACAAATTCTTGGTTAACACTATTATTCTATCTATAGATAAGAAAGAGCAGTGTTTTAAAGGGAACAGTTAAAAAAAAAAAAAATTAATAATTTTTGATTTTTTTTTTAATATTTAAAGTCTGATTGCTAATTTTATTGAGGTTATAAAAAATTTTAGCGATTTTTCGCGATTTTCGCGACTTCAAAAATCAATGGACTAATTTTGAAATATTATTTGAATAAGACATGTCAAAATCTATTAAAACACATTTCTTTTCTACTTTTTTTAGGTAATGTAAGATATTATATAAACATTAAATTTAAAAGTATCAAAAATTTAAAACCACCGAAAATCCGCTTAAACGTTAATTTTTTTCTTGTGCGAATTAATTGAAGATAGAGCATTAAAAATACTACCAAACACGCCTTTCACAGACCAATTTCTATAAGCGGCCTGGATGTGCCTTACAAAAAAGTGAAAACTGAAAAACACCGAGGAATTCGCCAATATTAACTTTTGATCAATGTTGCTTTCCATGATTTATTATATTTGCACATACCATTGTTTCTACATGTTCAACTTTCAGCCATACACATTTGGCTTTCAAATAATGCAAAACTAAAATATCGAAATTTTGCAAAAAATTTAAAAAGCTCATAAAATTTTTGCAATTGAAAATTTTTTGGGTGCGTTTGTAAATCAAGTTGGAAATGGTAAATTATAAAGTTCACAAATCATTCGGAACCATTCGGAATAAAACTGGGAGTGTGCCTCGCAAAAAACAGACTTTTTAAAAAATTCACGTTTTTTCTTCTCATCTTTGGAGAGCTGCAGCTTCGTAACCATTGCGAGCACATCACTCGAATCAAGCTCAGATTGTGCGTATTTACAGGGTTTTTACCATGTGTATTTGAATTTTAAAATTACAGTTTGCACCAAAAGCTACAATCAAAAAACCTCGAAAAATTAAAAATTTAAAAAAATTGGTGTCATAGATTTAAGTCCGTGTAACTTTTTTCTTATTGATGACACATCCACTGAACCTACACCAAATAATTGCCTAAGTCTGCTGATTAAGCGATATTAATTTTGGAGTAATAGCTTCAACGCACCCAACAATATGAAACATTGGACGAAAAATTTCGTGAGTGTATCAAGCGGTTTTACATTTTTCATTTTTAAACATTCCTTACCATGAACTAATGAGACCTTTTGCGCTGTGCCCTTGCACAATTACTTTTTAAGGTTCCCTTAACTCATCTTTATTCACAGGTACCACCTAATTTACAAATTAAAAAGTTATTGCAAAATTAACAGAATAGCATAAGTGTTAAAAGTTAATGACAATTGTCCATATGTCTATCTGAGCTCAAAATGCCAGACTGAATTCAGATGTTATGTTTTTTTTTAAATAAAAGTAAAAAAACAAGGGAATATTTATGATTTTTAGAGCATATTTTAAGATTTTTAGTGCACATTTCAAGACTTTTTAGTGGATATTTTAGGCCTAAAACAAACTTGTTTAGTGCATGAAGGTCCTGTCCCTGTTTATATATATGATATATAAATGATATAATAATAATTCAGATTATCAAGAGCGTATCCAGCTTTTTGCGTGCTTTTTTTTGTTTATTTTTGGTTATTTGATAAAGCATCGTGAATGATTAAAACTCATACTTTTTTTTTTTTTATCAATACCTTAGAAGATATGGGTGTTTAAAAAAGCCCTTTTTTGGCAATATTGACTTTTAGACAGTTTTTTAAAATTTTTGTGCTCGAAAACCGTAAGTCGTACGAAAAAACTTATAAAAATAATTTTGTTTATATAAAATTATGAAAATTTAAAATTTAAAAACAATTTTTTTTTATTTCAACAAAAAATGATTGAATGTCCCTTTTTCCTGTAAGGCAGTGGCGGGTACAGCTTTTGGGTTTGGGGGGGGAAATATTTTTTTTTTTACTTCGAAAAAAAAAATTATTAATTTACCTATGTTGACGAGCTAAAAAAGGGATACGTTTTTTTTTCAAAAAAGTGATGTCGAGACATTTTTCGTGAAAAAAACTATTTTTTAAAGGGAAAATGTCTCAAAATATAAGACTTTTCTTTACGAAAAATGTCTCAGAATCTGAGACTTTTTTCGTTCCTATAGAAAATTTTTCAGATTTTTAAAAGAAATCTCAGAATATAAGACTTCTTTTTTACGAAAAATGTCTCAGAATCTGAGACTTTTTTCGTACAGAAAAATAATAAAAGAAATCCTTTCTACACAGAAAATATCAGATTTTGAGACATTTTTCGTGAAAGTTTTTTTTAAGGGAAAATGTCTCAGAATATAAAACTTCTTCTTTACGAAAAATGTCTCGGAATCTGAGATTTTTTTCGTAAAGAAAAATTTTCAGATTCTAAGATTTTTTTTTTATAGAAAAAGTCTCAGATTCTGAGACATTTTACTATAGAAAAAGTCTCGTATTTTAAAGCATTATTGAGACATTTTTCCTACAGAGGGGTCTCTGATTATTAGATTTGTTTCGTACCCAGCTGGCAAAATAAAATCACACCTGACATACTGCTGACTCTCCCTTTATGAAATCGCTGACATCTTCATACAATTTTTCAAAATGTCATCAATGACATGTCAGTAGTTGGTCAGCTGTGTCCACCAGTATCGGTGGTCACTAACAATTCGTTTAAACAACCGCTGACCAACTGCTGACATGTCATTGATGACATTTTGAAAAATTGTATGAAGATGTCAGCAATTTTATAAAGGGAAAGTCAGCAGTATGTCAGGTGTGATTTTTTTGCCGACTGGGTATTGTTTTCCAGTATTTTAGATTCTAAGACCTTTTTTCTATAGAAAAAGTCTTAGATTCTTCGACCTTTTCCCAATAGAAAAAGTCTCAGATTCTAAGACCTTTTTCCTAAAGAAAAAGTTTCAAATTCTGATGTCTTATTCCTAAAGACAAAGGCTCAGATTCTCAGAACTTTTTCCTAAAGAAAATGTCTTAAGTTCTGAGAGCTTTTTCTTATATAGAAAAAATTAATTAATTACTAAAATTCTGAGACCTTTTTCTGATTCTGAAATCTTTTCCTATTCTAAGACACTTTCCTATAGAAAAATTGGGAGATTCTGTGACCCTTTCCTAAAGAAAAAGTCCCAGATTCGGAAATATTTTCCTTTAGAAGACGTGTCAGACTTTAAGACCTTTTTTCTTATAGAAAGGTCATAGAATCTGAGACCTGTTTCCTATAGAAAAAGTCTGAGATTCTGAGACATTTTTCTGAGATTCTGAGACATTATTCCTAAAAAAAGTCTTTGATTCTAAGATCTTTTTCCCGTAGAAAAAGTTTCAGATTCTGCGAGCTTCTACCAATTCAGTAAGTTTCAACTTAGACTATTTTTCAACAATTAAAAGTCTTAGACTTTGAGACTTTTTTCTTATTAAAAAAGACTCATATTCTGAGACCATTTTCCTTAAAATAAGTCTCAAATTCAGAAATTTTGAGACCTTTTTCCCATAGAAAAATACTTCTGCGACCTCTTTCCTATAAATAAGTTTTGAGACCTTTTTAACAAAAAAAAGGCTCAGATTCTTATTAAAATTTGCAGTTTTTTTTCTATGAAAAATTTTTGGACTTCGAGATTTTTTTTCTTCGGATTTTTTTTTTTTAAATTTCCTTCTTTCTTTTTTTCTTCTTTTTCTTTTCTTTCTTTCTCTTTCTTTTTTCTTTTTTTTCTTTTTTTCTTTTTTTTTCTCCTTTCTTTTCTTTTCAAAATTTGGTCTGGGGGGGGGGAAATTTCCCCTTTTTCCCCCCCCTTGTACCCGCGCATGCTGTAAGGACACCATGGATTTCCAAAATGAAAATTTTGTGTTAAAGTTTAGAATGGCCTTTTAATGCTGTCAAATTTGCAGAGAGGAGTTTTTTCGTATTGTTGAGCAATTAATTTTTAAAGTTTGTTAGATCGTCAGATATTTGATTTTTTTTCAAAATTTTGGCTTAAAATCAAAAATTTAGCTTTATCACATACTTTAAAAATTTATTGCTCGACAACACAAAAAAACACCTTCCTGATATTATATTTTATAAATAACCAAGGTGTCCTTAATTATATTATTTTTAAAAATTTTTAATATTTTTTTTTTTTAAATGTTTTTTCCAACAATATTATCACAGAAAGTTTTTTCGTACAACTAACGGTTTTCGAGTAAAAAAGCACAAAAAAACTGTCTAGAGCCAACTATTTGGCTCTCTAACTTTGAACATTTTTTGCTCAACAATACGAAAAAACACTTCTCTGAAATTTTAACAGCGTTAAAAGGGCATTCTAAACTTTAAAACAAAATTTTGCTTTTGGAAATCAATGGTGTCCTTTCCTGGAAAAAAGGACATTCAAATATTGTTTTTTGTTGAAATATAATTTTAAAATTTTTGAAAAATTTTTTTTTTTTTTAAACAATTTTAAATCTTTATAATTTTATCTACAATATTGTTTTACAAGTTTTTTCGATAAGTTTGTCATTCCATTCTGCATGTAACACATTGAAATATTGGACTAGGACCCCATAAAGTATATTCATGATCCTCGATCGATTTTAAAATTCTTTATAATTTTGTTTTTTTCACATGGGTTTTTATGAAATCCACTTTGTTATCTTTGAAAGGGTTCAGCGTTTTAAGATATATAAAACAAGTAAAAAAGTTAAATTCGGCCAGCAAGTAAACACGTTAAGTTTCAGTAATATCTGAGTAACATTTTAGCCATGATCGCCATTTCAACAGACAGACAGATAGACGGACATCGCAAAAATGTCTTAGAATCGATCACTGATCAATAACATCTATACTTTATGGGGTCTTAGACCGATATTTCGATGAGTTACAAACGGAATTACAACAAGGTAGGTCCCACCCATCGATTGTCCTGAAACTTGCATATGGGAAAGAGGGGAGGCAAATAAGAGCTACATGTTTTTTCTTAGCTGCCTAATCTCATATTTAGCTGGTTAAAGGGGAGGAGAAAACAAGATTGTTTTCCTTTTTTGAGGATTTTTAACATTTCTTCAAAAGAAACTATATAACTATTTGATACAAATCAAAAGATTTTTTTAAGGCCTATCCAATGGTGTATCGGTCGTGTCCAAATTCGGCTTCGCGAAGTCCTTATTGTCAAAAAAGTAAAAACTTTGGGGTAGTTTATATGGAGAGGTATGACCGTACGACTGCCAAAATCACGTATAACACAGCGTGACAAAATCTTGGATGTTAAAAGTAACCTGAGATTTGACCATCAATTGCAAACCATTTTGAAATCTAAGGTACAGTTTTTTCGCAAAAAGTCTTCAAGGATTTTCACGTCCCCGTGAACTTTTTGAATTAAAAATGTTTTTGTATGCAAAAAAGTCGCTCTTTTGTAATTGAAATTGAAGGACTATAACTGTAGTTACATTTTAAGTACGATATATGCTATCAAATGTTTGAAACTCAAGTGATATTTCGCGTTTTATCCCATTTTTTCAAGTTTTTTCAAGTTTTTTGCATTTTCGCGATTTAAAATGCTTAAATAAATCCCGACCTAAACAACCGCTTCAGATAAGTATAGATGCACCAAATGAGATATATTTCTATGAGAATACGTTTCAACTATCAAAAATTTAAAGTTCATCGAAATTTTAATTTTTATTTTGCTTTTTTCGAGACGAAATCTTAAGTTAAGCCAAATTTTACAATTTTTTTTGTTAATTTTTTTGTGGCGCTAAAATGTTTTACTCTGGTAACGATACTACACGACATAGACGTGGAGTAGGAGTAATTGTGGCCCAAAATATATGTAACAGTGTTTATGAATTCATACCTATTTCTGACAGAGTTATATTGCTCAAACTACATTCTAAACCTGTCAGTTTTAATGTAATACAAGTTTATGCTCCAACAGCAGATAGCAGTGATGATGAAATTGAATCTTTCTATTCAGAAATAAACGATGTTTTGAAAACAACGAAATCTCACGATGTAAATATAATAATGGGTGATTTTAACGCAAAAGTTGGTGATGAAGCTACTATAAATATTACTGGCAGTTTCGGGCTGGGACAAAGAAACGAAAGAGGGGACCGCCTAATACAGTTCTGCCAGGAAGAAAAATTTAAAATTGCCAACACATTCTTTAGTCTACCCCCCAGACGTCTCTACACCTGGAAATCACCCAGGGATTCTAGTCAAAATATAATACGTAACCAAATTGATTATATTTTAATAAACAAACGCTTTGGTTCATCTATAAAAAATGCACAGACCTATCCGGGAGCTGATATCCCAACAGACCACAATCTGTTAGTGGCAAATGTCAAGTTAAAATTATCTTCAATAAAAATAAAACCAAAACCAAAACATCTGGATCTAGACAAATTGAAAAACGCAAATATTAAGCAGAATTTAGCCTCACAAATTAATGAAGAGATCTGTGAATTGATGAGCGAAGGAATTAACCCAATTACCCTTTGGAACCAAGCAAACAAAGTTTTAAACGATAAGGCCATCCAAAATCTAGGTGTCAAAAGACGGCGCGCAAAAGAAATGTGGATTTCAGAAGAAATCCTTGACTTAATGGATAAAATAAGAACATTTAGAAACGTTAATCGAGAAGAATATAATCGTCTTAATAAAATAATAAGAGCAAAGGTTCGCAATGCTAAACTAACATGGATTAAAGAACAATGCGAAGAAATTGAAAAACTACAGGAAGTACATGACGATTTGAATTTACACAAAAAGCTTAAAGAATTATGTAACACCCGTAAGAATTTAAATTCTAATGTTCTTCTAAATAATAATAAAGAAATAGTTACAGATTCAAACGAAAAAATTGAAATTTGGGAGCAATATATTCGGGAACTATTTAATGACAACACCAGAACTAATCCAGAAAACATTAGCGATACATTCTTAATCGACGACAGTGCACTCTATATTACAAAATCCGAAATAGTAACCGCAATTAAGTCTGCGAAAAACAACAAAGCTGTTGGCTGCGATGAATTACCAGCGGAAATAATAAAACTAATTGATGATAATGGCATCGAAATTTTAAAAACTGTCTTCAACCACATTTACAACACTGGTGAATTTCCCGAAAGTTGGTTAAGTTCAACATTCGTAGCACTCCCAAAGAAAAACAACGCAAGAAATTGCAAAGATTTTAGACTGATAAGTTTAATGAGCCATACACTCAAAATCTTTCTAAAAATAATTCATCAGAGAATTTACAGTCAATGCGAAAACTCAATGGGTCGTACACAATTTGGATTTAAGCAGGCCATGGGCACGCGTGAAGCATTATTTTGTGTCCAAGTTCTTGTCCAAAATTGTAGAGATGTAAAGAAAGACGTTTTTATGTGCTTTATAGACTATGAGAAAGCCTTTGACAGAGTTCAACACGACAAATTAATTAATATTCTGAGATCATTAGGCTTGGAGCACAGAATAATTAGATGCATACAAAACCTCTATTGGCATCAAACGGCAGAAGTCCGCGTAGGGAACATTACAACTCGGAATATACCAATAAATAGAGGTGTAAGACAAGGCTGCATTCTATCACCCTTGTTATTCAATGTTTACTCAGAACAGATTTTTGGCGAAGCTATTGAAGATATAGAACTGGGTATCAAGGTAAATGGCCAGTATATAAATAACATTAGATATGCCGATGATACAACACTTTTGGCTGACAGTTTAGCAGATCTGCAGCTCCTTTTGGATAGAGTTTGCCAGTACAGCAAACAATATGGCTTAGATATAAATATTGCCAAGACTAAATATATGATAATAAGTAGAGAAAGTGTAAACCAATATGCAAATACATCCATGAACGTAGATCACACACAAATTGAAAGAGTATTTAATTTTAAATATCTTGGATGTTGGCTCAATGACAGCTGGGACTGTGACAAAGAAGTAAAATGTCGGATCGAAATAGCCAGAAATGCTTTCTGCAGGTTCAGAAAAATTTTAAGCAACCGAGACGTCAACATCAATCTACGTTTACGATTTTTAAAATGTTATGTTTGGTCAGTATTGCTATATGGGGCTGAAACATGGACGCTAAAAGTACTTAGCATGAACAGACTGGAAGCATTCGAAATGTGGTGCTATCGAAGAATCTTAAACATAAAATGGACCGATAGAGTACAAAATATTGAAGTACTAAGAATTCTTAATAAAGATCGTGAACTTTTAAAACATATTAAACGACGAAAAACAGCATATCTCGGTCACATAATCAGAGGACCAAAGTATGAGTTATTACAGCTCATTATCCAAGGCAAAATCGAAGGAAGACGTGGTATTGGTCGAAAACAACTATCGTGGCTAAGAAATATACGAAACTGGACTGGGTTACGAACGATCAATGAACTTATAACCACCGCAAGAAGCCGAGATGATTTTTTAAACATAATTAATAGTATAGAATAAGGTTGCAATTGTACATTAGGTAAATGTATGAAGTAGAATCAATGACATGTATTTTTTTTTATGTATTTGTGTAAACCAATACACAACGAAAAGTTATAAATGAAATTTTTATGAAATGTATGTAATCGCTTACATCCAGTAGTGGATATGCAAATAAAGAAGAAGAAGAAAGGAAATATGAAGAGAAAATTAATCACGCAAACTCACGCAAAAAAATCGACTGACGCACACTCACTCACGTAATTTTTTTCTCCACTCACACTCACTCACAATCACGTGAGTTAAATTGATTTCAGTCACACTCACGCGTGATCACGCGTGAATAACGTGAATCACGCTCTAATCTGCTCATGTGCCCATCTCTACTCGGAATATTAACATTTTTGTTTATATTTATATTAGAATTTTTTTATATTATATTATACACTCAAAAAAAAAACTTTAATGTTAGCAAAAAAAGCTTGTAAACCTACAAGAAAATTTGCTGATTTTGAACCCACAATTTTTTTGCTTAAGTTAGCAAAAATGTTTTGCCAATAATTAGTTAACTGAATTTTTTTTAACTTAGTTCATACACATTTGAGGACCCCATTGGCTTCGGACCCAATAGGTCCAGACCCCGATGGGCCTAGACCAAATTGGGTTCCTAAAAAGTTGTCATAGTTTTTGATCCAAAATTTGTGTCCGTTTCGCTCTACCTTGCTTAGTTTTTGAGATACGTGATTTTAGGGGACCACTGGGGTCTTGAAAATTAAAAAACTCGATAACTTCAAAAATATAACTCGGAGAGCTTTTAGTTATTTTGCGGTCTTGTTCTACGTGTTGAGAGCTACAAAAATTCTTTTGGACTTTTTGTTGTGTCGGCAATATTTACCGAGAGATGAGCATTTTAAAATTTTCGGGAATGCAAAATTTTTGGATCCAAAGTTAGGACCCATTAGGGTCGACACATGTGAAGAAGACCGACGATACTATGGAGAGCCCGAGAACCAAAAATGGCCTCCATTTTGCTCTACTGGCTTAGTTTCCGAGATAGCGCCATTTTAAGTTTTCTGAGAATAAAAAAAAATTTACTATTTATTTTTGCTAATGTTAGCAAAAAATCTTGTAAAAATGTTGTCAACTCAATTTCAAATTTAGCAAAAGAAATAAGGTCAAAGTTTGTTTAAAATTGCTAATGTGCTAAATGAAGTTTACAAGAATTTTTGCTAACATGCTAATCTCAACTAAAAATTTGCTAAAAGTTAGGTAACTAGCATTAGCAAAAAAAAATATTAAATCTACTAATTTGGGTATTTTTCTACGAAAAATTTGTGAATTTTAATAAAGGAAAAATTTAACGACATTTTATAGGAATAATTTAGAAATTTTTCTTAGAATTTTACAGGAAAAAATCTAAGATTTTTTCTAAAGGAAAAATCTGTTCATTTTTTATAGGAAAAAATTTGAAAACTTTTGTTAAGAAAATTATGAAAATTCTTCTTTGGAAAAATAATATTTATCAGATGGGTAAAAAGAAAATAGAAGAAGAAAAGAAGGAAAATGTGAGAATGTTTTCTTAGGAAAAATGTCAAAGAATCTCAAAATTTTTTACTTTAGGAAACATTTTTTTGGAGAAAATTATGTGAGAATGTTTTCTTAGGAAAAATGTAAAAGAATCTCAAAATTTTTCTTTAGGAAACATTTTTTTATACCCTCCACTCTAGTGATAGAGGGTATATATAAGTTTGTCATTCCGTTTGTAACTCATCGAAATATCGGTCTGGGACCCCATAAAGTATATATGGGTGAAATCAAAAAATGTCAACCAAACCATGTAATCGTGTAATATCTCATACATGGGTTAAAGTATTCGCATATTTTTCAGCGTACAAAGTCGTATAGATTGGCGTTCTACATAACTAACAACAATCCGGATATTAGTTAGCTATTTTAAACAAGTTATTTTCATTTTTGTAGGCCAAATGTAAACTCCGTCTCCAGTAACAAGTTCAATTTTTAAACTTTAACCGGTTATATCTTAAAAACCAATAACCCGAGAGCTTAATAATTGACTACATTTTTAAAGAAGGAATGTTGACGTTCTTAAAAAATATTTTTATATAGTCATAACTATCTCTTTTACCCATGCAAACACGGCTTTAAATGTGTAATGATTTTTCGACACTTTTTTTAGACATTATGGAAACTGACATTTTTTTGTTTTTGACGTATTATATTTTGAAAAATAATAGGTTATTGCCCCATTTATTAAACGCGAGGCTATAAAGTATCATTTTGCATCATTAGTTTCAAGGTTTCTTATAGCATATTAACTTCCCGGTATGAAAAGATAATTCATAAATGAAAAATCGAAAAATGCTGTAAACTCCGTCTCCACGTTTACAACAAAACTACTTAGCGTGTATCTGAAATATCGTCATATTTTGAAGTATCTAGTTAGCATCTTATGATTTTTTTTCGGAAACCAATTTCCGACAAATAGTTTTCGAAAAAAAGGGCAAAAAGTGACGAAATGTAAACTCCGTCTCCGTAAACTCCGTCAACTTTTTTTTTTTTTTTGCAGATAGCATTAAAAAACCTTATGTAGTTGTTAAAACCTACTCAAATATTAACACTTGTCATTCAAAAAAGTAAAAAAACTAATTTTAAAAGAAGTAATAATAAATTTATTTTACATTTCCTTAGAAAAATCCTATTAAAATAAAAAATAATTGTAAAATCTTTAATAACAAAAACCAGAAAAAAATCCTTATTACAAAAATTGTTAGCAATTACATAAATTAGTGTTTTAAATTGCAACAAAATGTTTTCAAAGAAAATTCAAAAAATTTAATGTATTTTTCTAAGGTGAATGTAAACTCCGTCACCAAAAAAATCATAAAATTGTCGATAAAACTTGTTTGAAACAATTTGTAGAAGAGATCTTTTATAGTTATATTAGTAGTGATGTAACATATCGATTTTAATAAAAAAATTTACCAAAAATTAGAATTTTTTGTTTGTACAATTTTGGCTCAAAAACACTGACATTTTTTGATTTCACCCATATATTCATGATCCCCGATCGATTTTAAGACATTCTAGCGATGTTCGTCTGTCTGTCTGTCTGTGGAAAATGCTGTCACGGACAAAATATTGCACAGAGATGACTGAAACTTAACATATTTATTGGAAGTTCTTCCGAGAAGTTTGGTATTGCATTTGAGCGATATCGGTTCAGCGGTTCAAAAGTTATGAACGAAAATGTAAGCACGCCTCAAAAATTTCAGTTCATTCAACATAACCTAAAAATACAAATTGCTTTAATTTGGCTTCTGGTTGACATATGTGAACATAATTGAACGCCAAATGGTATTTAAACAAGTACGAACATATTTTTTGACAAAAAAAAAAAAATCGCGGATTTTTTTTTTTTACTAAAATTTTTTTTCGCGGAAATTTTTTTTTACTAAAATTTTTTTTCGCGGAAATTTTTTTTTCAAAAAAAATTTTTTATTCAAAAGTAATAATAAAGTTTTTTGCAATAATGTTTTTAAAATTGTGGAGGGTATCACTACATTCGGCAAGTCCGAATTTAACTTTTTTACTTGTTGAATCTTAGATATTTTTACAGGAAAAAAGTTTAAAAATCTAAATTTTTCTGTAGGAAAAATACGAAAATGTTTTAGAATCTGAAATTTTTTTTGTATGAAAAATTATATAAAATCTGATGCTTTTACTATACAAAAAATTACTCTGGCTTTTGTGACTTCTGTGAAAAATATCTCAGAATCTTAGAAAATGACTTGGATTTTAAGATTTTTTCATTTTCTCTCAGAATCTGAGAGAAAATGTCTTAGAACCTTTTCTGTAGAAAAATTGTCTTAGAATCTAATATTTTTTTGTAGGAAAAATTTCATTGATTCTTAGAACTTTCAATAGAAATATGTCTCAGAAATTGTTTAAGAATTTTAAACTTTTTCTATAATTTTTTTATAGAAAAATTTCTCAGAATCTAGGAAATTACCTCAAAAAATTTTAAAGTTAAAATTTTCCTAATCTCAGTTACAAATGAGAAAAGTTTTTCAAAACCTAACCACGTTGGTGTAAAAAGAACGTTACGGTATCTTAGACTTTTTCTGTAGAAAAATACAATAGAAAACAAGTGAGAGTGTTAAATTCGGCTGTGCCGAATCTTTGATACCCTCCAACATGTTAAAATACATATAAAAAAATTTCAGAGGCGTTTTTGGGGAGAGGGCTCTGTGGGGGTGCTGGAGGATACCTTCCCCAACGCGATAAATGTTTACTAACTTTTTTTTTATGCTTTTTGAACTTTAGTTATACCATTTTCTTATAATTATTATGTTTTTTTAAACCACGCCCACAAAAGGGGGCGGGACAAAAAAAATAAATTTTGTAGCCCTCCGGGGTCAAAGTGTATGCCCTTTAACGCTTTCTGACATAAAATGGTTTCATTTGTTTAACAAAAATGCAAAAAAATCTGTAAAAAATGGCGCTTTTATAGAGGTTTTCTTAGTTCTTTAAGGGGGAACTTTTTTGCCCCTTCTCCGATTTTACCCATTTCCGAACTTAGCCGGCCTATGACTATGAGACACATTCGTGCCAATTTTCAGGAGTCTAGCTCTTTTATTTTGGACTGAATCGTGCTTTATACAGACGGACGGACGGATGGACGGACGGACGGACATTCATAGAATGACTTATAATCGATCATAGATCAATGATGTATATACTTTATGGGGTTCCCGACCGATATTTCTATGCGTTACAAACGGAATGACAAAGTGAGTATACCCCCATACTGTGGTTGGAGGGTTTTCTATGGGGAAAACGTCACTAAATCTGAGAATTTTTCCAAAGGAATTTTTTGGAGGAAAAATTGCCTAAGTATCTGAGAATTTTCTATTTTCTGAAAATCTTTCTACAGCAAGAATACACAAAAAAAAATCTTGTAAAATTACTAGAAAAAGTCTCGTAATCCCATTTTACCAATAATAATGTTTTTTAACAAATAATTTTTGATCGAAATTTACTTTTTTGTTGTAATTTTAAAAATTTCCCAGATTTTTTATAAAAAAAATCTTGTAAATTGACGAGAATTTCTTGAAAGTTTTACCTCGCCAAAAATGTTGTAAATTTACAATTTTATGGGTAAAAATCATGTAAAATTACAAAAAAGCTCGTAATTTTTACTAGGAATTCTCGTAAAATAGGAGGTCGCAAAAAATCTAGTAAAGTTACGAAACCTCCTTGTAAGTTTTATCGCGTCAAAAAAATGGTTAATTTAAAATTTTTGTGGTAAAAAGCTTGTAAAATTTAAAAAATTATTGGTAAAAGGTTTGTAAAATAACAAGGAATTCTAATCAAATAGGAGGTAGCAAAAAAGAAAAGTTACAAGTATTTTTTTTGTGTATTATGAATTCTAAAATCATTTTTGTAGCAAAATGCCTCAGAACCTTATAATTTTCTTTTGTATAATTGTCAGAATCATAAACTTTCTCTTTAAGCAAATACCCAAACAAATTTCAAAATCGGAAAACTTTTTTGTAATAAACATGTCTAAAATCCGATATATTTTCAATTGGAAAATTGTTTCGGAATCTTCGTCTTTTTCTGTCAGAAAAATCCTTTAGAACCTGAGAATTTTTCAAAATACGAAACATTTTTTCTTAAGTTTTAAGATCTGTTCTATAGGAAATTCCTATTAGGAATAAATAAATAAATAAATAAATAATAATTTTTTGTCAATCCTAAATTTTTTTTTTTTAATATTTTTAGATTAGCACAACAACGCACAGTGGAAAACGCACTTCCGGATCGAAAATCTGTAACTTTTGATTTTCAGAAGAGGCCAACATTTGGCCCGTAGACTTTTAAGTGCTAAATGTTAAAATTTAAAAAAAAAATTACCCAATCCACATTTGCATTTTCTGAAATAATGCCCTTTTATATTAAAATAATATTTTCATTCATACACTCAAAGAAATACGTTAGTAGATTTACTAATTTTTTTTTTGCTAATGCTAGTTAGCTAACTTTTAGCAAATTTTTAGTTGAGATTAGCATGTTAGCAAAAAGTTCTTGTAAACTTCATTAAGCACATTAGCAATTTTAAACAAACTTTGAACTAATTCTTTTGTTAAATTTGAAATTGAGTTGACAACATTTTTACAAGATTTTTTGCTAACATTAGCAAAAATAAATGGTAAATTTTTTTTATTTTCAGAAAACTTAAAATGGCGCTATCTCGGAAACTAAGCCAGATAGAGCAAAATGGAGAGCATTTTTGGTTCTTAGAATCACCATGCTTTCGCGGGTCCTCTTCACATGTGTGGACCCTATTGGGACCTAACTTTTGATCCAAAAAAGTTAGCATTCCCGAAAATTTTAAAAATGCTCATATCTCGGTAAATATTGCCGACACAACAAAAAGTCCAAAAGAATTTTTGTAGCTCTCAACACGTAGAACAAGACCGCAGTAATATTTTTGAAGTTATCGAGTTTTTTAATTCTCAAGACCCCAGTGATCCGCTAAAATCACGTATCTCAAAAACTAAGCAAGGTAGAGCGAAACGGACACAAATTTTGGATCAAAAACTATGACGATTTTTAAGGAACCCAACTAGGTCTAGGCCCATCGGGGTCTGGACCTATTGGGTCTGAACCCAATGGGGTCCTCAAATGTGTATAAACTAAGGTGAAATAAAAATTATTTCAGTTAACTAATTTTTAGCAAAACATTTTTGCTAACTTTACCAAAAAAATTGTGGGTTCAAAATTAGCAAATTTTCTTGTAGGTTTACAAGCTTCTTTTGTAACTTTACAGTTTTTTTTTAGTGTATAAAACTAATACAATTCCAAAAAAATATACATTTTTAATTTAGCACATCATTTTTTTATCTTAAATATATTTTAGCACTTACAACGATGATCTAATTTAAATACTATCAAATCAAAAGCAGAAATACAAGATATTTACTAATTGAACTAAAGAGCAGACTGCTGTATAAAAACTATTGACAACAGAGTTTTAATACCAAACATTCTTAGATCTTTGACATAATCAAGTCGATCAGAAGAAAAATAAATCAATATGAAATTCATCATTGTCTTCGCTGCTCTTTTCGCCGTTGCCTTGGCTGCTCCTCGTCCCGAAGAAGTTCAAATCTTAGAATCTGAATCTGAAGTAGGACCTGAATCCTTAAATGATGCGTAAGTACTCAGAAAAAAGAAAAACTAATGCAATTTTAATAAATAAACTAATTCTCTTGTTTAATTAAATTTACAGTTATGCTACCCGTGCTCACCAGCACGAAACTCATGTTCTGAAATCTTTGGTAGTGACGACGCACAGTAATTTTGACAAACAACCACTATTTTGAAAAAAAAATAAAAAATATGGAAAAAAAAAATTTTTAACCTGCTATGCACTTTTTCGATTTTTGGAAAAACTTATCTTGAGTCACAATTTTTGCTGTAACTTTGGAAGCAAAAGCGATAAATTAATGAATCAAATTGCAAATTAAAGAATATTTTATGCGTTTTTATTAAATTAAAAAAAAATAATAAATACGTATTATTATAAGGGTTCAAGTTGAAAAAATGCAGAAGAAAAATTGAATTTCTAAAAATTATAGACATTTCTGGTATTTCCTATACCGGTTTCAAACACCCCAGTTAGTGTCATCTTCAGTAGGATTTTAAATGTCGGTTTGTCTTGTTAATGAAAACTGTTTTTTATTACTGTATTATTATTGGAATAAATTTTTGTGGTTCATAAAATTAAAAAAAAATTTAAATTTTCTTAAAAAAAAAAGGAAGTACAATTTTTTTTATTTAAAAATCATATAAATACAAAAAATTTAACACATAAATTAGTGCCCCCCATTTCCCGGTTCTATATATATTCCCGGGAATACCGGTATTCCCGGTTCTAGATATATTCCCGGGAATACCGGTATTCCCGGTTCTGATCCTGGTACCGGTTCTCAAAAACCAAAAAAATACTATATCATTAGGGATGAGATTTTCATGCACTAAAAAATCGAAAATATGCGCTTAAAATATGCGCTAAAAAATTCAAAATATGCACTAAAAAACCTAAAAATATGCACTAAAAAATAAAATGTATGCAATAAAAATCTTGTTTTCATAGGAAAAACTTCTTAAAAAGCAAAAAGTAACGCCGGGTTTAAATAGTAACATTTAAAACTTTATATAAACAAGATTTTTTAGAAATTAAGACAATCTATAAAAAAAAATTTTAAATTTTTAAAAAAATAATTTTTCTTATTTCCAAAATAAATTTTTAAAATTTAAAATAATTTTTAAAACAAATAAATTACAATTTGTGTTTTTGCTAATATATTCCAAAATATGCAAAAATATGCACTTAAAAGTTGGAAATATGCACAAAATATGCATTTAAAACCAAAATATGCAAAAATATGCTTTTTTACCAAAATATGCAAAAATATGCAATAACAAATCGATGCCATTTTAACGCAAATTTCTTGATTCGGAAAGATAATTGGTCGATATCGTTTTTAGACCATCGACAAAAAACATGCATTTGCATGGAAATCTCATCCCTATTAATCATAATATATTTAAATTACACTATTTAATCAGTACTTCAGTAATATTTAGTTGTGTTTGTAAAATCATGTTACTATTTTTTCTTAAATTAAAAAAATAAAATGGAAATGGTATTTGTCACATGTTTTGTATTTTTTTTTTTTGGTAAAAGCAAAGAAAAATTTTGATTGTACAAAATTTTTCAAAATATACATACCGGTAGTCCCGGGAATACCGTCAGAACCGGAACCGGGAATACCGGGAATGAATTAAGAACCGAGAAACCGGTACCATTTCCCGGTAATACCGAGAACCGGGAATACCGGTATTCCCGGGAATACCGGGAATGAATTAAGAACCGGGAAACCGGTACCATTTCCCGGTAATACCGAGAACCGGGAATACCGGTATTCCCGGGAATACCGGGAATGAATTGAGAACCGGGAAACCGGTACCATTTCCCGGTAATACCGAGAACCGGGAATACCGGTATTACCGGTACTACGGTACTGACCGTAGGCACTAATATAAATACAAAAATAAACCATATTTTCTTTTCATTGTCCAGGTTGTATTTTTAATTTATTTTATTTGGTTTAAATTGTTTTTTACTACAACTATTTCAAAAATTTCTGAAATTTATGGCATACCAGGCATTGTAATGTAAAACTTTTTTTTTTTTTCAATAAATTATTAAACTGTACGACTAAAGTTTTTGTTTTTTAATTAAACAGTTAAACTTAACAAATTACTCCAAAAACTGCAAAAAATAGAAGAAGCCATACATAATTAAATTGAGTTGGCCACTTTGAATACGTGACTATATTTTCACAATAATCTGGGTTTTCGCAGCAGCCTTAATCTATTAGTTGCGTTATGCGAGGTTGCACTGTATTTCTAATTGAGTATATACAACAGAGTGGACTGAAAATCCATTATGACAAATTTTAAAATTTGCAGCTGTTTAGATATTTTATTTTTATTTTTGTATTGCATTTGAGCGATATCGGTGTTGGTAAAAGGAACTTTTTATAAAAAGTACTTTTTATAAAAAGTACCTTTTATAAAAAGTACCTTTTATAAAAAGTACCTTTTATAAAAAGTACCTTTTATAAAAAGTACCTTTTATAAAAAGTACCTTTTATAAAAAGTACCTTTTATAAAAAGTACCTTTTATAAAAAGTACCTTTTATAAAAAGTACCTTTTATAAAAAGTACCTTTTATAAAAAGTACCTTTTATAAAAAGTACCTTTTATAAAAAGTACCTTTTATAAAAAGTACCTTTTATAAAAAGTACCTTTTATAAAAAGTACCTTTTATAAAAAGTACCTTCTATAAAAAGTACCTTTTATGAAAAGTACCTTTTAAAAAAGTACCTTTTATAAAAAGTACCTTTTATAAAAAGTACCTTTTATAAAAAGTACCTTTTATAAAAAGTAACATTTATAAAAAGTACCTTTTATAAAAAGTACCTTTTATGAAAAGTACCTTTTAAAAAAGTACCTTTTATAAAAAGTACCTTTTATAAAAAGTACCTTTTATAAAAAGTACCTTTTATAAAAAGTACCTTTTATAAAAAGTACCTTTTATAAAAAGTACCTTTTATAAAAAGTACCTTTTATAAAAAGTACCTTTTATAAAAAGTACCTTTTATAAAAAGTACCTTTTATAAAAAGTACCTTTTATAAAAAGTACCTTTTATAAAAAGTACCTTTTATAAAAAGTACCTTTTATAAAAAGTACCTTTTATAAAAAGTACCTTTTATAAAAAGTACCTTTTATAAAAAGTACCTTTTATAAAAAGTACCTTTTATAAAAAGTACCTTTTATAAAAAGTACCTTTTATAAAAAGTACCTTTTATAAAAAGTACCTTTTATAAAAAGTATCTTTTATAAAAAGTACCTTTTATAAAAAGTACCTTTTATAAAAAGTACCTTTTATAAAAAGTACCTTTTATAAAAAGTACCTTTTATAAAAAGTACCTTTTATAAAAAGTACCTTTTATAAAAAGTACATTTTATAAAAAGTACCTTTTATAAAAAGTACCTTTTATAAAAAAGTACCTTTTATAAAAAGTACCCTTTATAAAAAGTAAATTTAATAAAAAGTACCTTTCATTAAAAATACCTTTTATAAAAAGTACCTTTTATTAAAAGTCCCGGAAGTACACTTTTTGGTACTTTTTTATTTCCTGAGGTATAAATAAAACAAACTTTTTTGTTTTTTAAATCATTACATTTGTGGAGGGTATTTAAAGATTCGGCACAGCCGAATATGGCTTTCTTACTTGTTGTAGTTTTAATTACATATTTAAATTTCAGGATATATGGGGGGTAGGCGTGTCCTTGCTCCGATTTTTCCAAAAACTCGTTTTTTTCTTGATTAGATAATTTAATGCTTGTATACCAAATTTCAGAAATCTGCGACCAATATTCTATTTTTGCCCACTTGATATATGGGAACGAATCACTGTGCACTGGACCGATTTCACTGGCTTGCAATTCCAACCTGACCAGGTAAATTTCCAACACATATGCCAAACTTCAAGAGCCTCCGTAAAGTCTTTCAAAAGTTAGCATGTTTTCAACAGATGGACGGATAGACGGATGGACATCGCTAGATCGTCTTAAAATCGATCGAGGATCATGAATATATATACTTTATGGGGTCCTAGACCAATATTTCGAGGTGTTACAAACGGAAACGGAGCAAAATTGTTAAACTATTTTCTTTTTCCTTTTTATACCCTCCACTCTAGTGATAGAGGGTATATACAAGTTTGTCATAACTTGTATATTAGGGCGGGTCGATTTTTTTTGTCAAAAATCGTATAGCAAAAACATAATCTACAAGAAATTCTAAGAACATTTTCCAAAGAAACCATGTTTCTAAAATCAAACCCTATACCGCGCCTAACGACATGAAGATTTGTCCGTCCGTCCTTTTTTTCATAAGCAAAATATAAAACTTGACTCTTTTTTGGTGTTTCTGTTCATTTTTGGGCTTTGGTGTGCTCTGAAGTATATAGTAAAATTTTATTGGCAACATTTTTGTAGAACATTTCATCCCCACCCTCCCCCTCTTTCGGGGTGTTTTTTGCGATTTTTTAGAATATAGCCAAAAAATACCGTTATGAGGGGGAGTTAGAGGGTTAATATGTTTCACAAAAATATTTGCCATAATATTTTCTACAAAGTTGCTGAACATACCCTACACCTCAGATGTAAAGAAAACATAGTTTTATATACCGATATGCTGCAAGAACATATCCAGCGGCAATGTTTTACTAATTGCCGCTGGATATAATGCATATCACTGCACTCAAAGAAAAATGCTTCATCATATTGATGATACGGTTTCATCACTTGCTGTCATCAATTTTGATGACAAATTTCATCATATTGACGAAGATTTTCTTCTATATGATGAAACATGTCATCCAAATTGAAAAAACAAGTGATGACACATTTCATCATGTCATCAAAAAGTGTCATAATATGCCTTTCAAATGTTTTTTTTGTAAATAAATAAATTAATGTTAAAATAAATAAAAATATTAAATAAATATATTAAAAAAATATAAAAAAATATAAAAAAATAAAAAAAAAACAAAAAAAAAAAAAAAAATTTAAAAAAAGTCCTGCCCCGGCTGGTACTTGAACCCACGTTCCCCAAGTTGCAGTGTTTATTGTCGACGCCTTAGCTAGTTCAGCCAACTATAGATAAAAATCTCGCACCGCTACTTAGTTACATAACGTTTTCTAATATGTAATTGTGAAGACTCAACATTTTTCGTTATATACAATGTATAATATGTATATAAACATGTTTTTAAACGTTTGTTTATGGGAATTTGTAAAGACTCAAACATTTTATGAATGTACAATATCCCTCTCTTTCCCTCTCACTGCTTTTAGCAAAGCATAGTTACGCACAAACTTTTAGCGTTATTATTAGCACACAACAAACAAAACGGCTTTTTATTGGTATTATGTATTGTCATGATGTAGGTCAGTGGCTAGAGGCTAAGCCCAACAAACAAGAGGTACGGCGTTCTAATCTCGGTGGATACGAAAAAAAGATGTAAGTTTTTAAAAATTAGAAAATAACAAACAAATGTAAGCTAATAAAAATAAATTAAATAAAATCAAATAACAAAAAAAATTTTTTTCTTATTTTTTTTCTTATTTTTAAAATAAAAAATGTTATTGATGACACCGCTTCATCATATTGATGACAAGTTACATTGGACGAAAAATGATGTAACATTTCATCATATTGATGTTACTTTTCATCAATATGAAGAATCTTTTTCTTTGAGTGTGTGTTCGATAAAAATTTTTGATAACTGAATATTTTTTTTACATCAGTATTTGATTAATTTGAGTAAATTTTTTTTTTTTTAATTTTTGTTAAAAAAAAAATTTCGAGTGTAAATTTTTTTGAGTGTATTTTTTTTTTTTTTTTTTGAGTGTAATATTTTTTTTAGTTTTTTTGAGTGACAAAAATAGTTTCTAAAATATTTTTTTTGGCTTACCATTGCTTTTTAAAGCGTGTTTAGCTTTTTTTTTTCAACACGGGAGTTCGGGTAAAAACCCATCTGAAATTCCACATTTTGCTAATAACTTATGAACCACTAGACAGATTTCGCTGAAATTTTGTATTATTCTAACCGGAAGTATAACAAATATATACACCACGCTTCAGCAGCTTGCCGTATATATTTTTCATTCTTCCGCTAACATTTGAAAGTTAGCGTGTTTCACACAGACAGAAAGACAGACGGACGGACGGATTTTCATGTCGTTAGGCGCGGTATAGGGTTTGATTTTAGACCAATGGTTTCTTTGGAAAAGTTACTTAGAATTTCTTGTAGATTTTGTTTTTGCTATACGATTTTTCAGTTTTTTTCGATCCACACAAATCGACCCGCCCTATTGTATATACCCTCTATCACTATAGTGGATGGTATAAAAAGGAAAAAGAAAAGAAAAACAACACCACTCGAATTGAAAAAATCAGATTTAGTTGATACTTGCTTAACAGCCTTCGTGGCGTATCGGTCTAGAGTGATTGTACGTTACAAGCAGTTAATAGCAAAGTATTACAGATGATGATGAGTTCAATCCTCGGCGGCTGCGATCTGTAAATAATTTTCACATATAGAGTTCTATTGACTATTAACTAAATAAATTTGACATTAAAAGTTTTTCTGAAGATTATTATAACTGGATAATATGAAACTAGTAAGAAACAAACCAGGATGTCTTAAATTTTTAGAAAAATTAAATTTTTCTTTCACACTTTTCTCAATTCAAAAACCATATATAACAAATCGAAAAATTATAATACATAATTATAATTAGAGCCTGAGCTCGACTGTCTTTACAGAAACAATAATTTAAAAATAACGACTTTAAGTCGCCCTAAGTGGCAATATCAGTATCTTTGGAAAATGTGCAACACCTAACATTTGTGTCTAAAATATAGACCATGTCTGGCAACGTTTGCAAAAATAAGTACTTAGATCAGAATTGATGAAGGAGAGGAAGAAGAATAATGATTACTAAAAATAAAAATCTATTTACATTAAATAGCAATAACAACACTTCTGTAAGAAAAAAACTACAGCAAACAACACCACTCGAATTGAAAAAATCAGATTTAGTTGATACTTGCTTAACAGCCTTCGTGGCGTATCGGTCTAGAGTGATTGTACGTTACAAGCAGTTAATAGCAAAGTATTACAGATGATGATGAGTTCAATCCTCGGCGGCTGCGATCTGTAAATAATTTTCACATATAGAGTTCTATTGACTATTAACTAAATAAATTTGACATTAAAAGTTTTTCTGAAGATTATTATAACTGGATAATATGAAACTAGTAAGAAACAAACCAGGATGTCTTAAATTTTTAGAAAAATTAAATTTTTCTTTCACACTTTTCTCAATTCAAAAACCATATATAACAAATCGAAAAATTATAATACATAATTATAATTAGAGCCTGAGCTCGACTGTCTTTACAGAAACAATAATTTAAAAATAACGACTTTAAGTCGCCCTAAGTGGCAATATCAGTATCTTTGGAAAATGTGCAACACCTAACATTTGTGTCTAAAATATAGACCATGTCTGGCAACGTTTGCAAAAATAAGTACTTAGATCAGAATTGATGAAGGAGAGGAAGAAGAATAATGATTACTAAAAATAAAAATCTATTTACATTAAATAGCAATAACAACACTTCTGTAAGAAAAAAACTACAGCAAACAACACCACTCGAATTGAAAAAATCAGATTTAGTTGATACTTGCTTAACAGCCTTCGTGGCGTATCGGTCTAGAGTGATTGTACGTTACAAGCAGTTAATAGCAAAGTATTACAGATGATGATGAGTTCAATCCTCGGCGGCTGCGATCTGTAAATAATTTTCACATATAGAGTTCTATTGACTATTAACTAAATAAATTTGACATTAAAAGTTTTTCTGAAGATTATTATAACTGGATAATATGAAACTAGTAAGAAACAAACCAGGATGTCTTAAATTTTTAGAAAAATTAAATTTTTCTTTCACACTTTTCTCAATTCAAAAACCATATATAACAAATCGAAAAATTATAATACATAATTATAATTAGAGCCTGAGCTCGACTGTCTTTACAGAAACAATAATGAAAAAGAAAATAGTTTAACAATTTTTTCTTTCAAAAAATTTTCTAAAGGAAAAAATTTCTCAAATGTTTAATTTTTCTATATGAAAAAATTTGAGAATTTGAGAAAAATGTTTCGAATGTTTAATTATTCTATATAAAAAAAAATCGCATTTTTCTATACGCAAAAAAATTAGAATTTTTTTGCGGAATGTTAGATTTTTTCGATATGAAAAAAGTCTCGGAATATTTAAAATTTTCTTTAGAAAAAATACGATAATTTTTCTAGACGAAAAATTTGGGAACTTTTCTAGACGACAAATTTGATAATTTTTCTTTAGACGAAAAATTTAGAAATTTTTGTATAGGAAAAATTTAAGAATTTTTCTTAGAATTCTTTAATGGGGAAAGTCTGAGAATTTTAATAAGAAAAATCTAACAATTGGCCTTATTACCAACCACTGCACAGTGCCACATTTGGCCAATCTAGCACGACAAAAATCAAAAAAAAAAAAAGTGACCCCTTAAAGTTCAGAGGTTTCTGGTATATGTGGGTTTTTAATTTAAAGAGAGTTAAACAAACCATTTTTTTCTGCGTAGCCGGCCTTTGGCCGCGTTTAGGGATTACAAACTCCATAAATTAATTTAGCGGCTTCGCTAAATAATTTTTTTTTGGGTAGCAGTATTTACGTGGAAATATATTTCCACATTTTCAACTGATATGGCTTTATTTCCACTTGTGTTACAAAATCAATATGATTTTATTGCTCAATCATGTTGGTATTAACGCCATATGGCCTTATTTCCCAATTAATTGGCTTTATTTCACCCCCTCCTGCTTAAGAATCTCAAAAGTTTTCTATGGATAAATGTTTTTAATTCTTAGAATTTTTTTTATAGGAAACAAAGTCTCGGAATCTTTAAATTTTTTAGGAAAAGCAAGAAAATTTTCTTAAGGAAAATTTTGGAATTTTTCTATAGAAAAAAATTATTAGAATTTAAGACTTTTTCTTAAGACAAATTACGCAGAATTTGGGACTTTTTTATACCCTCCACTTGGTGATAGAGGGTACACCTAGAAAAGTTTTACAGTATTTACGGTTACTCAAAACAGTTTTTAGGTAAAGTTGTTTTAAACGTTTTTTCGTTTGTTTTTCAAAAAAATTAAATTATTGAAAGATTTATTCAGTTGTTAAAACAATAAACTACAAAAATTTACGGAAAAAATTTTTATCAGTTAAATTATTTGTAACTGATTATACCGTATAATTTTACAGAAGTACGGTTTTTGTAGTTTGTTATTCAAAAAATTTTATTTTTACTTCACAAAATAAAAAATTGTAAACAGTTAAAATAACTGAAACATCGTTTGTTTTTACGGAATGTCTAGTCATTTATTAACGTTTAAAAATAACTGAAAAAGTATGTTGTTTCAAGTGAAATATAAGTAGTCCGTTTTTTAAAAGGAAAAACGATTGTTTTAAATGTTTTTTCAGTTGAATTTACTTACAAAATATATATATATAAGTTTGTCATTCCGTTTGTAACTCATCGAAATATCGATCTGGGACCCCATATAGTATATATATTCATGATGCCCGATCGATTTTAAGACATTCTAGCGATGTCCGTCTGTCTGTCTGTCCGTCTGTCCGTCTGTCTGTCTGTGGAAAATGCTGTCGCGGACAAAATATTGCACAGAGATGACTGAAACTTACCATATTTATTGGAAGTTCTCCCGAGAAGTTTGGTATTGCATTTGAGCGATATCGGTTCAGCGGTTCAAAAGTTTTGAACGAAAATGTAAGCACACCTCAAAAATTTCAGTACATTTAACATAACCTTAAAATACAAAATGCTTTAATTCGGCTTCTGGTTGACATATGTGAACATAATTGAACACCAAATGGTATTTAAACAGGTACGAACATATTTTTTGACAAAAAAAGAAAAAAAATCGCAGATTTTTTTTTACCAAAATTTTTTTTCGCGGAAATATTTTTTTTCAAAATTTTTTTTTTTCAAAAGTAATTTCCTTTTAAATAAAGTTTTTTGCAATAATCTTTTTGAAATTGTGGAGGGTATCACTATATTCGGCAAGGCCGAATTTAACTTTTTTACTTGTTATAGATAAAATGTTTCGGAATCTGACATTTTTTATTTAAAAATATCTAAGAATCAAAGACTTTTTCTTTAGGGCAAATGTCTTAGATTCTGAGATAACATCTCAGAATCTGAAATTATTTCTATTTGAAATATGTTTCAGAATCTAAGACTTTTAAAAAAAAAAAGATAATATCACTTGATTGATCACTTGATCAATTATTTTTATTTATTCTTTCTTTACAACTAATTTTTAATAAATTCACCCTAACCGAGAACTGGTAACAATTACCGTCGTCTCGTTGTAGCGAAAAAACCAAGGGTTCTGGCGGGAATCGAACCCACGACCCCCACGTTGAAAGGCTAGCACGCTACCAACTAGCCTACGGGGGCCCCTAGCTGATATCTTTGGCTAACAAGGGAAGTCTCCCAGGTGTCAAACTCCGATCTTCATAAAATTTGGATATGTTGTTAAGAAAGAAAATTAATTCGACACTTATTTTTTTTAGCGGCCTAAACTCATTTTTAGAGGGGGTCGATTTGTATGGGGGAAATTGACCTTTTCAGTTTTTTTACGATTTACGCCTATTTAAACCAAATTAATATAGGCATGTGCAGTAACAGATTAAAGGTATTAAAAATACCTATCTCGCGGTGCTAACAACGGGCCAAAGAAATTTATATTTTTCGACTTATTAACAAAAATGTCCTAAAATGTTGGTATTTTACTCAATATGACGAAAAGTTGTGCATGTTTGGACACGTTCTTAGCTAACATAGATAGGTTTTCCAAAGACCTTTCATTTGGTATGTAACATGACTAGGTTTCTTTGCATAATATAGGAGATAAACGAAAAAAACTGAAAAATGGCCTTGTCTTCCCCCCTCCTTTTTACCCCCTAAATATGAATTTGGGCCGCTAAAAACAAATACGTGTCCCTTTATTTTTTCTGCTCTACAAAATAAAACCAATTCCATAAAGATCCGCGGGTGACACTAGGGAGACTTCCCTTGTAAGATAAAAAAATCTCAGACTTTTTCGATAGGAAAAATATCTCAGAATTTATGAGTTTTTAAAGAAAAAATGATCTAGAATCTGAGACTTTTTTGTAAGGTAAAAATAACTCAGAATATGAGACTTTTTCTATAGAAAAAATCCTCAGAATCTGAGATCTTAGGAAAAATGTCCCAGAATCTAAGAAAAGATCTTAAATTCTAAAATTTTTTTATTTGAAAAATGTCCCAGAATCTTTTTCTGTAGGAAAAATGTTTAAAATCTAAAATTTTTTTGTATGAAAAATTTCTTAGATTCTCAGACTTTTCAATAAAAAATATGTCTTAGAAAATGTTTGAGAATCTTAGACCTTTTCTAAGGAAAAGTGTCTCAAAAACCTTTACTTTTTCTTTAGAAAAATGTCTCAGAATCTAGGACATTGACTCAAAAAGTTTTTAAATGCATTAAAGTCCTTAATTTTTCTTATCTTGGTTATTTTCTGTTTTTAGTTTATCAAAACCGGAAAATTTTTGGTGAAAAAAAAAACATTTCGGTGGAAAAGTAGAATAGAAAAACATATTTCAGAACCTTAGAGGTTTTCTATTAGATCACTTAATCTAATTAATTTTTTCTTTCTTAAAATACGAATTTTTTGCTGGGAAAATTGCCTAAGTTTCTGAACATTTTCCATGTGTATCAGAATATAAAAATTTCTCAATAGCAAGAATTTTATAAATTCTTAAAACTTTTCTGTAGCAAAATGGTTCAGAACCACAGAATTTTTCTATTGGGATAATATCCTAGACTCATAAACTTTCTCTTTAAGCAAAAGACTCTGAAAAATTTTGAAATCAGGAAACTTTTTTGAATTAAATATGTGTTTCGCAAATCTGATATATTTTCTAATGAAAAATTTTTTGAGGAGAAATTTTTTTAAATTTCAATAATATTCTTTAATTGTAAAACCTTTTTTATAGGAATAAATTTTTAAAAATTGGAAATGTTTTTTCAGAAAAAAATCATAATAAACAAGAGAAAACACTAAAAAAAACTTAACTAATGATTCATTTCCGACCTTAGGTTTCCTGCAAAAAAAAAATTGAGTAAAAAAAAAATGTCCCCCCCCCCAAACTCAAGAGCTGGATCCGCGCCTGCCTAAACCAATTCTGATCTTTGTATTTATTTTGCAACGTTGCCACCAAAGGAATTGAAAATTACACAAAAAATTATCCAAAATCTCACAAATTACACAAAATTTTTTATTTTGTCATTCCGTTTGTAACCCCTGGTCTACACCTGATTTTTTTGGTGGCAATAAGAAATAACGTATGCAAAATGAACAAAAAAAACTGCTTTGCGTCTATTTTGATGAATTCCAAACAAAGATGGCGTACGATTTTGATTACCAGCAATAGTTGCTCAGAAAAATTGCCAAGCAGTTATTGCAATAAAAATTTTGACGTTGCAGAAATTTTGATGTTATTGGAAGTATTTACATCAGTTAAAATATCGAAATATCGGTCAGAGAGCCCTTAAAGTATATTTACATTATTGATCCTTTATCGATTCTAAGACATTCTCTGAATGTTCGTCCGTCCGTTTGTATAAAACATACAGCAGTCCAAAATAAAAAATCTAGATTCCTGAAGATTGGCACAAATTTGTCTTATGGTCAAAGGTAGGCTAAGTTCGTAAATGGGCAAAATCGTCCAGGTGGAAAAATGTTTCCCCTTGAAAAACTAAACCAACCTCTGAAAAACGACATTTTTTGAATGATTTTTTTGCATTTTTGTTCAACAAATGAAACAGTTTTCATTCCGCCTCCTTTTGTAGGCGTGGATAAAAAAAATTATTTTATTAATGATAAAATGGATTTAATATTGATTAAATTGTAATAATTAAGTGCAAAAATCATTATAAATCAACTTGCCACCATTTATCGCTTGGGGGAAAGTGTCCCCCAATTTTGGGAATATTAAAAGATATTGAATAACAATTTTAAAATTTCGGAATAGGGATTCTCCAGAACAATTTTTAATTTAAAAAATTTTAGAGCGTTGTTTTTCGACATCTAAGTCATGAAGAAAATTAAGGCTTTAATGGTCCAAATATGCATGTTCGTCATTTATTATCTTGTATTTGGTAATCAAAATTTTTAAAGTCGATGTTGTCAATGATTTTTTAAGCCAAAATCATCGATAAAATGATAAAAAAAAAATTGGAACTTTATTGAGGTAAAATTACACAAAAATTACACAAAAAATATCATTATCCAAGAATTATCCAAGGATTTTGAAATTGTCCCACTTTTGGATAATTATCCAGAAAGTGGCAACACTGATTGCCAGACATGATCTTTATTTTGTAGGTGTTGACATTTTTATTTGCTTCTTCCTTATTCGAAACTAAAAGGTCCTTTTTGTAGCTTTGTATGGCCATTTTTGTAGCTTTCAACACGTAGAACAAGACCGTAAAATAACCCAAAGCTCTCCGAGTAAAATTTTTGAAGTTATCGAGTTTTTTAATTCTCAAAACCCCAGTGGTCCCCAAAAATCACGTATCTCAAAAACTGAGCAAAGTAGAGCGAAACGAACACAAATTTGGGATCAAAAACTGTGACGATTTTTAAGGGACCCAACTAGGTCTAGGTCCATCGGGGTCTGGATCTATCGGGTCCGAACCCAATGGGGTCCTCAAATGTGTATGAACTAAGTTGAAATAAAAAAAAATTCAATTCCCGAGTAAAAATTTTTATATGTAATGATATATAACACAATATATATTTATACGCAATTTGATCCGAATAATGGTGGATGTTTTTGCATTAAAAAAGATCAACTTGTATAAAATATGATTTGATTTCATCCGAGTTTTGACCAGACATTGCTATATATTGGTGGATCTAATTAGATCTAATTTCATAAAAACATATAAAATCCTGGTGTTTTTTGGTTTGGGTTGAGATACACCACAGGTCAACGATACATTCACCAAACATATAATTTTCAAAAACAAAAAAATTTTTGGGTACGCTTCGAACCAGATAGGTGATATACATAACCCTAATAAGGAAATGTTTAGGAACATTTTAAAAAAGTTTTTTATACTTTGCCTAAAAAACTTAGAACATTTTTGGTTAATTGGAAACATATAAAGTTTTATATGGAACAGAATAAGCTATATATAATTTGATGTTAAATTATACAGAAAAACAGATTTTGTATTGGTCCTCATATTATTTTATTCAATTATATCAATCGTGCACCTTTAATCCGAATCATGATTAAATTATATATTACTATATATGACTGCATTAAAAAAATTTAGAAAATATATCACGGATGTATAATTATATATAATCTATTATGTTTGTATCAAGTTATATTTTGTTATATATGTTTATTTTTACTCGGGTTAACTAATTTTTGTCAAAACATTTTTGCTAACTTTACCAAAAAAATTGTGGGTTCAAAATCAGCAAATTTTCTTGTAGGTTTACAAGTTTTTTTTTGCTAACATTACAGTTTTTTTTTTTGAGTGTATAGTTATTTTTAGGATTTCAAAGTCAAATATTTAAAGGTTTCTTCGGAGGTTACAAACAAATATGATCAGTTAGCATGTTCCTCCAATCGTCGAAGGGTGCTGAAACTGGGCGCAAAAAATTCGTTATGGTGCCATAATTCATTCCCTAAGTTACGTGGATCTGTAGTGAAGCAAAAGGAATTTTGGGCCACTAAAGGCTAGCTCTTATTGTAAATTATATTGAGATTTCAAAACAATTTTTTTAAAAAAATATTAGATTTTTTTTTTTTAAATCAAACTATTGCAATTTAAAATAACTGGACATTTAATAATTTAGCAAATCATTATTCATATTAAATTTATTTTAGCACTTACAACGATGAACTAATTTAAATAAAATAAAAAGCAGAAATACAAGATTTTTACTAACTAAACTATAGAGTAGACTGCTGTATAAAAACTATCAGCAACAGAGTTTAAATACCAAACATTCTTAGGCCTTTGACATTATCAAGTCGATCAGAACAAAAAATAAACAATCAATATGAAATTCATTATTGTCTTCGCTGCTCTCTTCGCCGTTGCCTTGGCTGCTCCTCGTCCCGAAGAAGTTCAAATCTTAAGATCTGAATCTGAAGTAGGACCTGAATCCTTCAATTATGCGTAAGTACTCAGAAAAAAAAGAAAAACTAATCCAAATTTAGAAAATAAACTAATTCTCTTGTTTAATTAAATTTACAGTTATGCTACCAGTGATGGTGCTGAAGCTCAAGCTTCTGGTCTATTGAAAAATGTTGGTACTGACGACGAAGCCATCTCCGTAACAGGTTCTTACTCTTTCGTTGGTGATGATGGTGTCACTTATACCGTTACCTATGTTGCTGATGAAAACGGTTTCCAACCCCAAGGTGCTCATTTGCCCGTTGCCCCTGAAGCTTAAGTTGTGTTAGTTATTATTTAGTAATAAAGTTTTTTATTTAAAAAAAAAAACTCTTATAATTTAATGTTTAGGACTAAGAAATTAATTTTTTGCATGCAAAAAAAAACGACTATTTGACTAAACGAACAAGGGAGGTCTTTAATAGGGCACAAATCGAGTATTCTGAAACATTAATATGGGAATGAGGGGAGAAAAATAAGAGTTACCGGTGTTTTTTACCTGCCCAATCTCAAATATAGGGTTTTCCCCTTATAAAAAAATTTACACTTAAAAAAAAAAACATTGTAAAATTACAAGAAACTTTTTTTTTTTTGCTACCTACCTTCTATTTGACAAGAATTTTTTGTTATTTAGCAAGCTTTTTACCACTAAAATTATAAATTTACAAGTTTTTTGACAATTTTAAATTTACAGCTTTTAGCGAAGTAAAACTTACAAGGAATTCTCGTAAATTTACAATTTTTTTTTGGTAAAATTACAAAAAAAACTGTAAAATTACAAAAAATAAAATGTAAATTTCGATCGAAAATTATTTGTTAAAAAACAAGGAAAACTGTCAAATATTGGTAAAATGGGATTTCGAGACTTTTTCTAGTAATTTGACAAGGTTTTTTTTTTGAGTGTAGTCTCTCGGAATAAAATCCGAACTAGCAGGAATTTCGCCAATTCCAAAAATAGGGATCAGCTTAATTTTAAGATTATTATACTGTACGACAAAATTAAACTTTTGGTTGAACCCATGATCGGGACCAAAAAATTCTGAAAGTATAGCTAAAATAAAGATACCCGTGTTTCCCAGTTTTTCCAGATCAATTCGTTTTCGCGTTTTATAATCAAATTAATATTTTGTATATATTCAAGTTTCAATCACTTGGGGAAGTAAGGATTAGACCCGAATCTATGAATACCCTCCCCTCCACAATGCCCTTTTTAAGTGATAGAAAATTTTCTAACGTGAAAAAAATAAGATTTTTGATTACAAATATTTTACTTTGTGTAAAAAAACTTTTTTTAAGTAATTTTTGAAAAAAAAAAAAAAAAATACTAATTTTATTTGAGTGTAAAATTTTTTTCGAGTGTATTTTTTTTTAGTTTAAAAATATTTCTGAGTGACAAAAATACGTTGTAAAATATTTTTATGACCTACCAATGTTTTTAAAACATGATTACCGTGTTTTCAACTCATGAATTTAAGGTGAAACTAATCTGAAATTCACGGTTTTGCTAATAACTTTTGACCCACTAGACCGATCTTTCTGAAATTAAAAACGAACCAGGCCAGCGGAACGACAAATAAAAATTCTATGCTTCAGCATCCTCAAAATTGCCTTTCGAAAGTTAGCGTGTGTTTTATCTCGTAAATTCACGAAAAACCCTTGCCGAAATTCAGTCTTTTGTTCATAACTTTTTAACCACTGGACCGATTTCGCTGGATTGCAATACCAACCTGACCAGGTAAATACCCAACATATATGCCAAACTTCAGGAGTTTCCGTAAAGTCTTTCAAAATTAAGCGTGTTTTCAACAGACAGACAGACGGACGGACGGACGGACATCGCTAGATCGTCTTAAAATCGATCGACGATCATGAATATATATACTCTATGGGGACTTAGACCAATATTTCGAGGTGTTACACACGGAATAACAAACTTATATATACCCTCTATCACTACACTCAAAAGAAAAACTCTGTCAAAAAATCTGTAAGACGACTTTCAATTTGAATTAGCAATCTTTTAGCAGATTGTTCTGCTGAGAAGGATATTTTTACTAAAATCTCTGTCATTCAGTTTAAGAAAATAACAGACATTTTACTATGTTTATACTGATTTTGTTTGCTGAATTTCATAATTTTTTCAAGAAATTTTTTTATATAAAAAAAAAAGCAGAACAGATTGTCAGCAGATTGCTCTGCTGAAATCAGCAGATTGCTCTGCTGAAATCAGCAGATTGTTCTGCTGAAATCAGCAGATTATTCTGCTGAAATCAGCAGATTGTTCTGCTAAAATCAGCAGATTTTTCTGCTAAAATCAGCAGATTTTTCTGCTAAAATCAGCAGATATTTCTGCTAAAATCAGATTTCTCTGCTGTCGAACAACACACATGTTTAATAGCTAAAACGCCAGATAAAAGTATAAGCTTCCGTGGCGTAGTGGTTAAGAAGTGTACTTTCAAATCGGAAGGTGGCGAGTTCGATGCTCGCTGGCGGCGAATGTTTTTATACCCTCCAACCACAGTATGGGGGTATACTCACTTTGTCATTCCGTGTGTAACGCATCGAAATATCGGTCTAGGATCCCATAAAGTATATATTTTATTGATCAGTGATCGATTCTAAGACATTCTAGTGATGTCCGTCCGTCCGTCCGTCCGTCCGTCTGTCCGTCTGTCCGTCTGTCCGTCTGTAGAGGACACGATACAGTCCAAAATAAAAGAGCTAGACTTCCGAAGTTTGGCACGAATATGTCTTATATTCCTAGGCAGGTTAAGTTCGGAAATGGGCAAAATCGGACCAAGGGGAAAAAAGTTCCCCCTTAGAGAACTAAACCAACCCAAGAAAAACCGCATTTTTTGCAGAGTTTTTTGTACTTTTGGTAAGCAAATGCAACATTCTTATCTCAGAAGAAGTTCAAAATCGCAAGGGGAAGGTGCCCCTAACGTCTCCCACTAACCCCCCCCCCCACCCAAAAAAAAAAAGACGCCCCTGGATTTTTTTTTTATTTTTTTTTTTTTTTTTACATTTTGGAGGGTATAAAAGATTCGGCACAGCCGAATGTAACACTCTCACTTGTTTTCTTTCTTCTTGTTATATTTATTCACCTCTTATGACAGATATTTAGCAAACCGTGTCTGCTAAAATCATCAGATTTCTCATATGGCTCAAAATGGGTGTATTTTCAGCAGATTTTTCTGCTGATTGGACAGAGAATTTATTTTGAGTGTAGAGTGGAGGGTATAAAAAACATGAAAATTTGAGAAATTTATTCAAAACTTTTAAACCCGTGGACCGATTTTCCTCATGTTTCGCACATTTTATCTGATACTACTTGCAAGTATTTCAGCTAAACTTAAGCCATCACGTTTAACTGCTGCGCGCGTAATTCTTACTTCCCCAAGTAATTAAAACTCATATTTATACAAAATATTGATTTGCTTATAAAACGCAAAAACGAGTTGATCTAGAAAAACTGGGAAACACGGTGATCTATTTTTTAACTTTACTTTTAGAATTTTTTGGTCCCGATCATGGGTGAAAAATCGTGTCGTACAGTATAGTTGTATATGATTTTGGCGGTCGTACGTTTAAACTTTTCCATATAAACTACTCCAAAGTTTATACATTTTTGAAAAACGGAATTCGATTTCCCAAAATTTTATTAAAAATCTTTGAAAAAAATAATTCATTAGAAAAATTGTAAAAATAACCTACGAAATCATTAATTTTTAATGTTTTCGTAGGCAATTTTTTTTTTTGAGAATTTGATGGTAAAAATAACATTCATTAATTTTTAAAGTTTTTGTAGATTATTTTTCTTTCGAATTTGCTTATTTTTTATTTTTTAATGTTCAATGTTATTTATTTTAGAAAATTTTATTAACAGTAAAAAAAGAAATATTGATGTTTTGTTACATTAAATGAATAGGGATGAGATTTTCATGCACCAAAAAATCCAAAATATGCCCTTAAAAAATTAAAAATATGCACTAAAAAACCTTAAAATATGCACTAAAAAATAAAATGTGTACAATAACAAGTGAGAGTGTTAAATTCGGCTGTGCCGAATCTTTTATACCCTCCAAAATATAAAAAAAAAAAATAAAAAATTGACAGGGGAGTTTCTTGTTTTTTTTTTGTGGGGAGTTGATAGGCTAGGTGGGGCACGTTGAGAGCACTTTCCCATCGCGATAAATATACCAAATGTTGTTCTTCAAGGGGGAACTTTTTCCCCCTGGTTCAATTTGGCCAATTTCCGAACTTAACCTGCCTAGGAACATAAGATATATTTGTGCCAAACTTGAGGTTCCTAGCTCTTTTATTTTGGACTGCATCGTGTTAACTACAGACGGACGGACGGACATCGCTAGAATGTCTTTGAATCGATCACTGATCAATAATATATATACTTTATGGGGTCCCCGACCAAATTTCGATGCGTTACACACGGAATGACAAAGTGAGTATACCCCCATACTGTAGTTGGAGGGTATAAAAATCTTGTTTTCATAGGAAAAACTTCTTTTAAGCAAAAAATAACGCCAGGTTTAAAGAGTAACATTTAAAACTTTATATAAACAAGATTTTTTTTTATGAATTAGGAAAATCCTAAAACAAAGTTTAAAAGAAATAAAAATATTTTTCTTATTTTCAAAATAAATTTATAAAATTTAAAATAGTTTTTAAAAAAAAAATTTCAATATGTGTATTTTATCACTTGTTTTAAATATGTTTTTCATTTGTTTTTGCCTACAAAATATTTTGAATGAACAAAACCAATCCCCTTAGCGATAGTTGCTAATAATTTTGTACAACATTTTAACCCATTAAGCACACATTTTAGTGATGTTTCATGGCAATATTTAAAAAAAGTACTAAAATGATCAGTCAAAATAGGAGACAGAGGGTTAACATGTTCTAAGAAGAGAACCGCCATCAAATTTTAATTACTCCAAATTCTTTTGAAAAAAAAACTTCAGTGGTCCATTATAAAAAAAACTCGAGCTAAGTTTCAAAACCCTTCTTAGGGCTTCGGCTACTAACGGAATACTTTAATTTTTTCGGTCCCACTCAAGATACACTTAGTGACCCCAAATTTGTTGCATAGTGTTAATTATACAAAATTTAAATTCTTTTTAATCAAAATCATCAATAAATTGTTTAAGAAGAATCTATTAAATTGTAATTGACAAAATACTGGTTTTAAAATAAGTACTACTTATTAAGTAGTGCAAAATATGTCCTTACTTTCAGCAGTCATTTGCCAAACAAAATACTTTTGACGTCAAACATTTAAAAATTTACATAATTTTAGTGTTAATAATCGTAGCTTACAATTAGTACAAAATTAAATATTCAAAGAAAACTGGTTGTTAACTGTTTAAAATTCAGCTAATCTTCGCCTAAAATGGATGAAAGTAAGAGTATTAAATTAAAAAAAAAAAAAATTGTTAAAGACAAGAAAAAAAGAAAAATTCTGTGTAAATGTACATAAGAGTGCCCAGAAATTTTTTTTTCAGGGCGCAAAGTCAAGCTAGCGGCTTTGGCCAATGAAGGCTTTTTCATTGTGAATTATCAAACAAAAATTAAAAAAAAAAATATACGAATTTAAGACTTTTAAATTATTTAAATTTTTAAAGAAAAAAATTTCATCAGAAAACAGAATTACGCTAAAAATATGTATCTTCCATTTCATAAGATATAGCCAATTTCATGAGATATAGCCCATTCCTTTACATATATGACGCATTCCACACCAAATGTCCCGCTACAGAAAAACATGTGTCCCGGAAATTTCTGAATAGCTTATTTGAATAGCCCTATATGAAACTAAGAAAATTGAGTTTTTGGTTATTTAAATTTTCAAAAACTGGGCTTAGGAGGCGTGGTCAAATATTGGAAAAATGGTAAAATTTGTGGCGAGTTGCCTTGATTAAATATTTATCACATTAAAACGGAATGCACCACAATGTCAAAAATTTACGTTCTTATATAGTTTTGTATGGGCTATCGATTAAAAATTCTTTTTTTGGAAAATTTTCAGAACCCGTTCTGAAATTTTCCATTTTTTAAAAAGTCAATTTATCAAAAATCCGGCCACTTTTTTTTTTCTTTTTTATTTATTTTTTTAAAAGTTTAGATGTTTGTCCATCCACACAAAAAAAATCAGAAACACGTTCATCTTTTTTTTTCGAGAAAGTCGCATTTGAACTTTAAATTTCATAACAATTTTGTTATTTGCTTGTATTTCTTTGTTTAAATTTGCGAATGAGTAATATTAATTTCATAAATATTCGTTATACGCTCTGTTGACACAAAGAAATACAAGCAAATAACAAAATTGTTATGAAATTTAAAGTTCAAATGCGATTTTCTCGAAAAAAAAGATGGACGTGTTTCTGATTTTTTTGTGTGGATGGACAAACATCTAAACTTTTAAAAAAATAAATAAAAAAGAAAAAAAAAGTGGCCGGATTTTTGATAAATTGACTTTTTTAAAAAATGGAAAATTTCAGAACGGGTTCTGAAAATTTTCCAAAAAAAAATTTTTTAATCGATAGCCCATACAAAACTATATAAGAACGTAAATTTTTGACATTGTGGTGCATTCCGTTTTAATGTGATAAATATTTAATCAAGGCAACTCGCCACAAATTTTACCATTTTTTCAATATTTGACCACGCCTCCTAAGCCCAGTTTTCGAAAATTTGAAAAACCAAAAACGCAATTTTCTTAGTTACACATAGGGCTATCCAAACAACCTATTCAGAAATTTACGGGACACATGTTTTTTTCGCTGGACATTTGGTGTGGAATGCCTCATATGCCATATTGTAATGTAATATTGCATCAAAACCCTTTTGTTAAATGGAGATAGCTTGTTGGTATGTTTAAAAAGAGACCGCCTTAAGGGTTGAAGATAGAGAGTAGGTATGTTCAAAAACAAAATTTTGATTTTTCAGATTTTAAAAAAATTGCTTAAGGTGTTTTTTAATTTAAAATATCAGGCAAAGCTTTTTGCACCAAATAATGTAAAATGAGGATGCAAAATGATGCTTGTAACAGTTCTAAAGAATTTTTTCAAAATCTGAAAACAAGGGGATGTGAAGGCAAAAAAAAAAACATTTTTTTTGGCCCACTTGTGTGCACTAGGGTGGCTCGTTTTTGGACTTTTCTCTCTGATCAAATTGTAATACCCGCCAAAAGTGTCGGTCCCCTAAGGGTAACTCACGTGCAAAATATCACTCCGATCGGAGTTTATCTTCTGTCTCCACTTTGAGCCTCAAAATTGGGATTTTTGGAAAAAAGGACTTTTAAAAAAAAAAAAAAAAAAATTTAAGTTTTTTTATTAAAATAATGAAAAAAAATTTTTTGTATAATATTTGATCATAAATACTTAAATATGAAATTTAAAGATTTTACGGTATCATTAACACGTTCAAACTTGATACCAAAAAAATGGCATGATTTTGGGGGCGTTCTCAAAACACCTTCTTTCAAAATTTGAAAATTTTATTAAAAAAAAATTTTAAATATACCATTTTTTCTTTCTGAATTCATAAAGAATACCTTGGAGAAGAAAAATGTGAAATATGGCGGATATCCGTCGAGCCACTTTTTGGGAATCGCGGGGGGAAGTTAGCGGATTTCAAGGAAATGTTGGTTTTATCAATCATTTGGATTAATAAAATCTTATAAATTTAATTTTTGGGCAAATTAACTGTTTTTTGGTGTTGTGGCATTCTATTAGATAACTTTAAGTCTGTCATGAAATCTTACCGATCTAGGACGTCTTTAACCCACATTGGCTGGGAGTCAAAAATGACCCCCGCAAGTAGTTTGAAGTTTAGAGCTTAAATTTTGTGCTATAAACAAGTATAAAGCGGCTTTTGTGTTTTTTACCTCAACTACAATTTCATATTTATATATTATCTTTAAAAAAATCGTTAACCCTTCTTGGTAGGAGGTCAAAAATGACCCATTCAATAAAAAATATAGATTTTGTTGATATCAAAAAATTCAAGCACTATGCCGAAAAGTATTTGCTGGGGTCATTTTTGACCCCTGGCCAATGTGGGTTAAAGATATCTTAAACAGGTGAAATTTTAGGGCTGATTTAAAGTTATCTAATAGACTGCCACAAATTAATTTTCTATAAAAAATATATACCTTTTATTAAATGGGTAATTTTTGACCCCCTACCAAGAAGGGTTAACGATTTTTTTAAAGATAATATATTAGAACGAAATAATAGTTAGGGTAAAAAACACAAAAGCCGTTTTATACTTGTTAATAGCACACAATTTAAGCTCTAAACATCAAATTTCCTGCGGGGGTCATTTTTGACCCCCAGGCAATGTGGGTTAAAGACGTCCCAGATCGGTAAGATTTTATGACAGACTTAAAGTTATCTAATAGAATGCCACGACACCAAAAAACAGGTAATTTGCCCAAAAATGAAATTTATAAGATTTTATTAATCCAAATTATTGATAAAACCAACATTTCCTTGAAATCCGCTAACTTCCCCCCGCGATTCCCAAAAAGTGGCTCGACGGATATCCGCCATATTTCACATTTTTCTTCTCCAAGGTGTTCTTAATGAATTCAGAAAGAAAAACTGGTATATTTAAAATTTTTTTTTAATAAAATTTTCAAATTTTGAAAAAAGGTGTTTTGAGAACGCCCCCAAAATCATACCATTTTTTTGGTATCAAGTTTGAACGGGTTAATGATACCGTAAAATCTTTAAATTTCATATTTAAGTATTTATGATCAAATATTATACAAAAAAATTTTTTTCATTATTTTAATAAAAAAACTTAAACTTTTTTTTTTTTTTTTTAAAAAAAGTCTTTTTTTCCGAAAACCCCAATTTTGAGGCTCAAAGTGGAGACAGAAGATAAACTCCGATCGGAGTGATATTTTGCATGTGAGTTAACCTTAGGGGACCGACACTTTTGGCGGGTATTAGAATTTGATCAGAGAGAAAAGCCCGAAAACGAGCCACCCTAGTGTGCACTCTAGTGAGTACTTACATTTTTTTGTAAGCCAAAAATTTTTTAACATGATAATGTTTTTAGGCTGGTGTCTAATTTTAAAAAAGTTGCAGGAGGCCACCTCAGTTTGACTATATAAGCTAACAATTAACGAAAAAGAAAACAAGAATTACTATTTTCATTTTCTTAAAACCAAAAACTTTAAAATCTTGGGTTTGTAACTTGGATAATAATTCACCTAGTGGTGAATAAAACCGTTTTTCACCAGCTGGTGAATTAAAAGTAACATAATTATGTATTTTTCAACAAAAAAAAATTTGTTCATAAAAAATATTTTTTTTCAACAAATTTTTTTTTTTCATCAATTTTTTTTCCATCAAATTTATTTTTCATCATTTTTTTTTATCAAATTTTTTCTTTTTTTTTTATAAATTTTTTTTGCATAAAAATTTTTTTTTCATCAATTTTATTTTTTCATCAATTTTTTTTTTATCAATCTTTTTTTTCTTCAAATTTTTTTTTTATATTTTTTTTTTTTTCATCAAACTTTTTTGTCATCATTTTTTTATCAATTTTGTTTTTTATATCATTTTTTTTTTTTTTCATCAAATTTTTTTTCATCAATTTATTTTTCATCAATTTATTTTTCATAATTTTTTTTATCATATTTTTTTCATCAAATTTTTTATTTTCAATTTTTTTCTCACCAAAATTTTTTTTTTCATCAATTTTTTTTTACATCAAAAAATTTTTCTTTTCATTAAAAAAAATCATCAACAACTTTTTTTCATCAAAATTTTTTTTAACCAAAAATTTGGGTTCATTACATTTTTTTTAACATTATTTTGTATTTCGTGAAAAAAAACTCATTTTTTTTTACCAAAACTACATTTTCACCAAATCTAAGCTTTTCGGATAGAAATTTTCCATTTGTTTATCAAATGTACATAAAACAAGTCAAAGTGTTATATTCTTTGGTGCCGAATCATTTATACTCTCCAAAATGTAAAAACACTTTTTTGCACTTATTTTTGCACCCACTTACAAAATGTACAGCTCTTTTGGTTTTTTAATGGGGTCCTCGACTGATATTTCAATTCGTTTTGCATGGAATAGCAAAGTAATATAACATTATTTTTATAAAAAAACTTTGCTTTGGCAAGTACACCCAAATCTTCCGCAAAACATTATCATGATTTAATGTTTTAAATTTAAGATTTTGAACGTCCGCGCAAACTTTTATTTTCATATGCCTCAAACATAGCTGTATTATTGATTTTTTTTATTTGGATTTTTTGGAAAAAAATAAAATACTTTGATATTTTAGTTGGCTATCAAAAAATAAAATGTTTTGTTATTTTATTTATTTTGGTTTGAATAAAATAAAATTTTATTTTATTCAAATTCATAAAAATGAAATAATATTTCTTTCCAAAAAAATCAAATAATTTTTTCTGATTGCTTATTCAAACAAACAAAATAGAATTTTTCAAAATAATCAACAAAAAATTGTGATTTTTTTTGGTTATTCACAAAAATTCAAATGAATAACGTATTATTTAAACAAAAAAAAAGAAATATTCTTGAAAATTTTGTGTTTGAAAAACAATTTTTTTTTTATTTATTTTGAATTTTATTATACAGTAAAACACACAATTATTCTTACAAACCACTATTGTTTTACTTATTTAAGGTTTTCTTTACTAAAACATTAATTAGATTATTTTTAATTTTTTCCCAAATTGACTTTTACTGATAAAAAATGTTCTTAAAACATTTTCTTATGGAAAATACTCTAGTTGATTAGACTTTTCGATATTTTTCTTAAACAATAAAATGTCGTGAAAGGATGTATAATTACTTAAATACCCTTAATTGTAAAGGTTTATTTTGCAAAACATTGAGATTTTTAAGGGTTTTTGCTTTGGTGACATTTTTAAGAAAATATTCTTTAGTATTAACTGTGAAATGTTTCTACTAAACAAAAATTATTTTAATCGAAAAAAATTTCATTCTTTATACAATTGAACATTTTTGCAATAGAAAATGCATTATTCTATTTTTAAAATTTAAATGCATATTTGCTTATAATATTTTTTTATTTTTGACTACTTTTGAGGTAAAACTGATGTTGTACTGATGATATAATTTATTGTGATTCTCTAGCACATAACGATCTATCCGTCTATCCCTCATTTTACGGATTAACTGTTATATTTTTTAAGCGAGATACATTGAAGTCTACCAAAAGGGAAAAAATATTCTACGAATTATTGCATGAAATTTCACTGGGGAAGTATCATATTGAAAATAATTAAAATAATAAGTTATAATATATCAAAAATGTTTCAAATTTACTTTATAACTATATCACATAGGCCAGATAAAATTTGTGACTTTGACCAACCAAGTAAAACACGGGTGGTTGGAAACAGTTTTTGCCTAAAAGTGCGAATACTATATTTTCTTTTTTGAATACGTATTTGGAATGTCTAAGAATAATATAGGAACAAAAACCAAAACATCGATCGAGCACTTTTTTCAAAAATCGCGGTTGAATTGCAAAAGATTATTATATTCGAATTTTCTCGAAAACTAGAGATATCAAAAAAAACAAATATTATTTGGAATTATGCATTTATATAAAGTATTCAAAAAAATTTACATTGCAGTATTCAAACGGTCAAAAAATAAACATAATTATTTTGAATGTATTTTATATGGTATGGAATTGGGCACATTTTTAAGCGCGAAAAACACAAAAACGAAACAAGCTACAGCATTTTAGATGACAGATTTGGATTCTACAGGTCCATATTATATAAAATCCACTCTTAATTTTTGACATTAACGCAATAATGTCTAACAGTGGTGCTACAAAAACGCTTATAAATAACATTTTTTAAATTTCTATTCCGAATATCTCGAAAACGAGAAGCTATAGAGAAATTGCATATTTCATATAGTATGCGGTACGTTTACGTTTTTAGACTAACTACTTACAATTAGACCTTAATGGTCAAAACGTACACTGAAAATTTAAATACTTTTAGGCATTTCTTTTAAAAAAGGAAAAATGGAAATTAATTGTTGATTTCTTGTAAGAGTCCTAACTCCTTAAATGGGAAATGAAGTGTTGATTTTTTAGAATCCTAACAGGTATTGCTTAGACTTTTAAGCTCTTAATTTCCTTAGTTTTTCTCTTCCTTGCTTCTGCAGAAACAAGGTCAGGTCAAAAAAAAAAATATGTATATCGTTGACTGTGACTTTTCATATTTTTTTTTAACTATCCCATTATGCCAATAGTTAATCAAGCTGGAGAGAAATTGGCATCGGCCTGACCAATTTTGCTCGGATGCGGCTCAATTTTTTTTTTTTTTTTTTGTAAAACATAATGGCTGGCTTTTAAGCCGGTTGGTTTGTTTGTCTGATGCCAAAGTGGTCCTATATTACATAAATACGCCCACGAAGACAGTTATTTATATAAGTATATAGTCTTTTTTTTAAATAAAGTTTCATTAGTTTCAAATGTATTTTCTGTTGAATTTACTGACATAATATTTTGAGTGTATGTAATAAATAAACATTTCGGTATTTATCATTATTATCAGATATCATTCCATTTCGCAAATCGCATGTTTTTAAATTTGGTTATATGACCGCTAAATTTTATCATAAAATTTCATTTTCTAGTCCCCTGGATTCAACTGCAGGACGTTGAAGTTCTTCTGCCATAGAAATATTTCATTTGCTTCTGCCTTTTTTCAAATTTTTAAATATGATCCGATTTGGCCCATTTCCGTACTTAACCAGCCTCAGACCATAAGATATATTTCTGCCAAATTTTCGCAGTCTAGCTCTTTTATTTTGGATTGTATCATGTCTTCCACAGACGAACGGACGGACATCTGCAGAATGTGTAACAATCGATCACTAATAAATAATATATATTTTATGGTTTGTTAGATAGATATTTCGATGCTTACACACGGAATGACAAAGTGAGTATACTCCTTAAACCAACCTATGAAAGTCGCCAATTTTTACAGATTTTTATACTTTTCTTTAAAAAAAAAAGTTTTGTTAAGTAAATATTTGCATAAGTTTATAGCTCTGCACTTGGAATTTCCTAAATCACAACTTAACTTTTCTGAATTCAAATGGACTTTTTATAAATAACAATTTATAAGAACCTGATATTAAAACAAAACTGTTTTGTAAGAATAATTTTTTGTTAAACTGTACAAAATATATAAAATAGTTTTTTTTTCAAACACAAAATTTTCAAGAATATTTATTTTTTGTTGTTTGAATAATACGTTATTTATTTGAATTTTTGTGAATAACCAAAAAAAATCACAAATTTTTGTTGATTATTTTGAAAAATTATATTTTGTTTGTTTGAATAAAAAAAATCAGAAAAAATTATTCGATTTTTCGTTATTCAATTAAAATCAAAATAAATATTATTCATTTTCAAATATTTAAATAATCTGTTATTTAATTATTTTTGAAAAAATATTGTTATTTATTCATTTCGTTATTTCAATCATAGCATACAGCTATGGCCTCAAACTTTTGGGGTACAAATTTAAGGCCAATCGGATTAAATTAACTGTGACGCCAAGTGATCAAAGTTTTGGATTTTTGAAATTAAAAATAAACAAGTAGAAAAGTTAAATTTGACTTGGCCGAATCTATGAATACCCCCACAATGCCGTTTTTAAGTGATAGTAAATTTTCTAACGTGAAAAAAATAACATTTTTGATTAGAAATATTTTATTTTGTGTAAAAAACTCTTTTTAGTAAATTTTGAAGAAAAAAAAAATAATTTACTAAATTTTTTTTGAGTGTAAAATTTTTTTTGATTGTAAAATTTTTTTCGAGTGTATTTTTTTTTTTAGTGTAAAAATATTTTTAAGTGACAAAAATACGTTGTGAAATATTTTTGTGATTTACCAATGTTTTTAAAACATGTTTAAAGGGTTTTCAACAAGTAAATTTAAGGTGAAACTAATCTGAAATTTACGGTTTTGCTAATAACATTTGAACTACTGGACCGATTAATGCGAACCAAACCAGGGAAACGACAAATATATATATTAAGCTTCAGCATCCTCAGAATTGCCCTTCGAAAGTTACCGTGTTTTTTATCTCGTAAATTCACGAAAAACCCTTGCCGAAGTTCAGCCTTTTGCTTATAACTTTTGAACCATTGAACCGATTTCGCTGGATTACAATACCAACCTGACCAGGTAAATGCTCAACATATATGCCAAACTTTAGGAGCCTCCGTAAAGGTTTTTAAAAGTTAGCGTGTTTTCAACAGCCTGATAGACAGACGGACGGACATCACTAGATCGTCTTAAAATCGATCGAGGATCATGAATATAATACTTTATGGGGTCCTAGACCAATATTTTGTGGTGTTACAAACGGAATGACAAACTTATATATACCCTCTATCACTAGAGTGGAGGGAAAAAAAATTAAATTTCTCAAACGTAAATAAAATTCGTTAGCCACATCAAAATGTAGTAGCAGCAACCGAATTTTGAGTTAATACAACTGAAAAATTGATGAAAGGGTCAATGAAAATAATTTAAATTTTTTTTTTTTTAGCGATATCTCGAAAACCGTTTGACTCATTTTAGTTTATTTGTTTTTGATATTCGTGTTTAGCGCATCAAAATTAACAAATATGATGTGTCGCAAGTCATATATTGGCCCCAAATTAGTAATATGTAACTTTAACGTCCAGTACAAAAATTTCAGAATAAAAATTTGTAAGAACACTTGGGAAAATCAAAAAAATCAAAAAAAAATGTCACTTAAGAATACAATATTGGTTACCCGACATTTTTAAAGTGGATTGTGAATAATAAAACATTAACGTTTTTTGTACAAATTTTCTGATACCCTCCACTCTAGTGATAGAGGGTATATATAAGATTGTCATTCTGTTTGTAAGACCGCGAAATATTGGTCTAGGACCCCATAAAGTATATATATTCATGATTCTAGATCGATTTAAAGACGATCTAGCGATGTCCGTCCGTCCGTCTGTCTGTTGAAAAAACGCTAACTTTTGAAAACCTTTACGGAGGCTCCTGAAGTTTAACATATATGTTGGGTATTTACCTGGTCAGGTTGGTATTGAAATCCAGCAAAATCGGTCCAGTGGTTCAAAAGTTATGAGCAAAAATGAATTTCGGCAAGGGTTTTTCTCGAATTTACGGGATAAAAACACAATAACTTTCGAACAACAATTCTGAGGTTGCTGAAGCTTGGCATATACATTTGCCGTTCCCCTGGTCTAGTTCATATTTAATTTCAGCAAAATCGGTCTAATAGTTCAAAAGTTATTAGCTAAACCGTGAATTTCAGATTTGTTTTACCTTAAATTCATGTGTTGAAAAATCGAGCCTTAAAAAAACAAACTTTAAAAACATTGATAAGCCACAAAATTACTTTACACACTATTTTTGTCACACAGAAATATTTTTACACTAAAAAGAAAAATTTCACTCGAAAAAAAATTTTACACTCAAAAAAAAATATAGTAATTTTTCTTATTTTTTTTACAAAAATGACAAAAAAAGGTTTTAAAAATAAATAAAATATTTCTAATCAAAATTGTTCATTTATTCCACGTTAAAAAATTTACTATCCTTTAAAAATGGAATTGTGGAGGGTATTAATAGATTCGGCCAAGTCAAATTTAACTTTACTACTTTTTTTTTTTTAATTTGTTAAAACTTTTTTTTAGCAAATGGCCCGGCATGTAAAAAAAATCTTTGCATAAAATATTTTTTTTTTTTCAACTTTTCATTTATGGGTTTAGTAAAAAAATGAAATAACTATATTTCTGACCTCGCACTATAATTATAACAAGTTTATTAGAAAACGAAAAAAAAAAAATAAAAAAACTATTTTATGAAATTTTAACGTGCTGGGCCATTTTGACCCCATGTTCATTTATGGGTTAAATAAAAAAAAAAAAATCAAATAAATTTTTTTCTTAACACGTACAATAATTTTACCAAGTTTTATAAAAAATCTCAATAAATATTTCATATTTAGGTGCCTTTTTTTAAAAAAAACTCTAAATATTCTAAAATTTGACCTTTGCACTATAGGGAATTTTCTGGTATTTTCTGGCCAAAACTCCAAAAGTTGGGATATTGCCTCAAAATTTGGCAAGTTTATTTGGCGGTAAGTTTTAAGACTCTGTATAAAATGATCTGGCCTAATAAATCGTGTTTTTAATGCAATTTTGTAATATAATTTTGTCAATAATTTTTACATCCACGCCCACAAAAGGGGGCGGGCAAAAAAATAATTTTCCTAGTGCCTTTGGTCCAAGTGCAGGGCTTTGAACTTCTTGTGGCGTATTTTTTTTTAATTTTTAAGCAAATGTACAAAAAAAATGTAAAATATGGGATTTTGCGTAGCTAGACTAAGTTATTTAAGGGGGAGCTTTTTTTCACATGTTCCAATTTTGCCCATTTACGAACTTGAACATCGTAAGTTTATAAGACATATTCGTGCCAAACATCAGGGGGCTAGCTCTTTTGGTTTGGACAGCATCGTGCATTCCCCAGACAGTCAGACCGACAGACGGTCGGACGGACATCACTAAATTTTTTTTCCCCATGGAGCCGCATGGCTTAGCGGATGAATACATCTTACTCACAAAGAGTTTCCCAATATCTCATAGAGATATGGGAGTATGCAATTATATGCAAAAAAAGTAGCAGTCCACAAATAAATTTGGTTTAAAAAAGAAAAAAATTAATTAAATAGAAAAATTAAAAAAATATATAAATCAACATTTTAAACCTGTACTTTGTACAAAATATATTTATTTGCTCTATTGATAATTGAAATTAATTTCAAAAGATTTTAATACAGGATTTTAAGTACGTTAATTTTGTAATAAGTTATGTTCTCCAAAATTAAAAAAAAAAATAATAAAAAATTAAATTTTGTTTTTGACGCCTCCGTACTAGCGGTAAAAGAGTTTGGTGTACAAAAATATGTGTGCTAGCTTACTTTAATATAGTTTACTGTATAATGGCATCCGAAAAAAGTTTTTTTTAACACATCAAAAATGGACTTTTGGCCAACAATTCCTTATAAATTCCCTATAGTGCTTTGGCCCGAATAAAATCCGGGTTAATATTGGTCCATTTTCCTAAAACGTTTAGGGTTAAAGTCTAAAATTGTTTTTAATAATTTATGGCCCTTACTTCACACAAAAAATTATTGGTTAAAAAATTTCAATTAAATCTATTGATCAACAAAATTGAAATGAGTCAATTATTGTTTTGATCAACATTTTTGTTATTTTCTTTAACTATCAAATTACAAATTTTCAACATACCAGATTTTTTTTCGCTTCAATTTATTTGAATACATTAATTCAAAAATTTACTTTATACTAGGGTTTTACCTTTTTTTATTGTCGGCAACATATTTGGAAAGCAAAAAATATGATTTTTTTCTTAATTTTTCCATAAGCTAGAAAATCATTTGCTAAATCAATCATTATTTTAATTGACTTTAAATAAAAAATTTATCAAATTTTTAATCAAAATCGAAAAAATGATTAATTGAAATAAAAATCAATTAATCACCTACAATTTGATGATTGATATAACAATTTTCTTTATCGGAGGAGTTTCAATTAAATACTTAATTGAATCCGCGTTTTTGTTGATTGACTTTCGTTTTCAATTCTTTCTGTGTTTGTGAAATTTTTAAATATTTACCAAATTTTTCCACATTGAGTAAATTGTGGGCAAAAAAGGCATTTTCCTCGAAATCCGCTGAGTTTAAATCGACGCCTCCGCCAAACTATCAGAGGGATATCCCCCAAAAAATTTTTATTTTATATGCTCACATATATTTTATAAGATTCTGTGGTTTTTTCAGCATTCTTCTTAATTTTGTTTAAGAAAATTTTTAAAAAATCAAAATATCAGTTTTGAGAACCACTCCAAATATAATGCATATTTTTGGCCTTACCATGAAACGGGTTAATGACATCCTAGAAAGACAGTTGCTGTGTTTTTCAATAAGTGGATTTATTTCCTAATTAATCTTATTTTGTTTAAAAAAAATATTTTACCATACCAAAACAAATTTGGAATATTTTTTCCCGTAATCTACGATAAATTTTGCAATTATAATCCGAAAAAATAATAAAAAAAATTTGGAAAATGAAAAAAGTTATAAATGAATCAAAATTAATCCAAAATGGACTTATTAAATCCTAAAATTTAGTTGGATTAATTTTGATTTATTTATAACTTTTTTCATTTTCAAGATTTGTTTATTATTTTTTCGGATTATAAATGTTAATTTAACGCAGATTACGGAAAAAAAATATTCCAAATTTGTTTTGGCACTTTAAAATATTTATTTTAAACTAAATAAGATTAATCCGAAAATTATTCCACTTATTGGAAAACACAGCAAGTATTTCATATCTGAGTATTTATGATAGAATATAATATAAATATCGTTTTTCATTGGTTTATTTCAATAAAATTAGAAAATTGGGGCTGATTTTCGTGTTTTAGGGGTCATTTTGTAAAAATTGGCTCATTTTGACCCCGAAAGGCTTACAAGGGTTAATTTTTAAAAACCCAAAAATTTGTAATACATCTTCTTATACTAAAAACAACTCGTGTACCACTTTTTAACAATATATTAAAAAAACAACACCATTTATTCAATCCCAGCAGAAATAAATCGAGATTTTGGCGACACAACATCTATTTATAGCATACCGAAGCGCATCCAAAGAGCGCTCTTAAGGATGCAGTAAAAGTAAGGGGAAAAAAGTTAAATTTTTTGTTAAGATTTTTTATATAAAACTTACAATTTAAAATTATTTTTTGATAAAATTTCACACTTGCTTTCCTTTTTAATATTTTTAACACTTTTTGAATGAAAAAGTATGAGTTTTGGACGAAGACAGATGATTTTACTGCATCATTATTGCGCATTTATCAGCGCTGCAAAGAGTGCTTCAATCATAACATATTTAACACATTTTGAAGATAAATAGGCTAACCAAAAAACAGCAAATCGTCGGTGCGCCGACCAGAACACCTATGTGTAATTTTTTTATTTTTTTTTTATTGGCCCATTAGGAAGCCTATCAGGTAATGCATTTATCCCCCAGAGCGTTTCCCGTTATCTCAAATGGTTTCAAAGTTAGCTTAAACTCCTATGTGTTACCTATAATAGAAATTCTCCGGCAAAAACACTTATGTGTTATTAGTACACATAACTGTTTTTGATTTAAACGTAAAAACATTGCGTCTGCCTTTGGTTTTTTTATAAATTGATATTTTAAAAGTTTTCTGAACATTTTTTTTTGTAATATTCCGAAACTTTATTGCATAACACTGTGCAACACGATTTAAAAAAAAATAATTTCCAAATTTTTTTTAAATGCGTTTTGAACAAGCTAAAAAAAGTATAAAGTATAATTCTGAGGTAATAATATCAAAAGATGTCCTTAGTGAAATTTTAAGGCGGTTCGTTTCTAAGAACATACATTTACATACATTAACCCTGTGTGCCCCATTTTTACGTGTCGTTTTGGTACTTTTTTTAAATATCCTCGCCATTAAAACGTGCGGTTAAAGGATTAAAATTTTCTACAAAAAAATTAGTTTTACATCAAATTTTACTAGGGGTTGTCACAGGTCAAAATTTTGTGCGAAAAGTGCAAAATGCTTAAATAAATTTAATTGTAAATTATCACAAACTGTTAAATTGTTTTTCACCAAAGTCGTGTAAAATAAGTAAAAAAAAATATAAATCTTTGTCTGAGCTAAATGATGATGTCTTCAGTGAAATTTGATGGCGGTTCTTTTCTTGGAACACATTATCTTCCATTTTTGGGAGTAATCTTGGTCCTTTTGCCAAATACCCTCATAGAACTTCACTTAAACGTGCGTTAAAAGGGTTAAAATGTTCTACAAAAAAGTTTTGCAGCAAATTTTACTAGGGGTTCTCAAAGGCCAAAAGTTCGTGCGAAAAGTGCTTAAAAAAGTAAAATTGTAAAGTATCTTGGTAAGACACAATTTAACAAATTATGATAATTTAAAATTTTCCTTTTTTAAACCTTTTGCTTACATCGCACGAACTTTTGGCCTTTGACAACCCCTAGTAAAATTTGACGCAGAAAATGTTTGTAAAATTGTTTAACCCTTTATACGTATGCCTTAGTAGTGGACTATGATGATATTTAAAAAAAGCACCAAAATGGGGATAAAGGGTTAACATGTTCTAAGAAAAGAACCGCCATCAATTTTCACTGAATTATCTCTTAACTTTATTTAGCTCAAAAGCAGATTTATATTTTTTTTCGACTTATTTCACTCGACTTTTGCAAAAAAAAAGTTTAACAGTATTTGATAATTTACAATTTTACTTTTTTAACCATTTTGCACTTTGCAGGAACTTTTGGACTTTGACAACCCCTAGTAAAATTTGATGCAGAAAATCTTTGTAGAAGATTTTAACCCGTTAATGTACGTTATTGTGGTGTAGGTGGTGTTGTATGAGGATATTTAAAAAAAGGACAAAAATGACCCCTAAAAATGGCAGATAGAGGGTTAATATGTTCTACGAAAAGATTCGCCATTTCATTTCACTGAAGTACATTTTGCCATTTTTTGCATGAGAATTATATTTAATACTTTTTTTGACTTATTACTTATTATTATTTTGGTTTTCCTGATAATCACTTTCTGCATTGGTAAAGTTTTTCCGTCTCTTTGTGATAACAAAATTCACATCAGAAGTTTTCAGCCTTGCAAAGTACGAAATGAAAAACTTTTTACAACAAACACATGGGATGAAAAAAAACACCAAAATAATTTTGCGTGTGTTTTTTGTAGTAAATGTTGCATTTCGCACATTGCAAGGATAAAAATTCTAACGTGAATACCATCAATATTTCGCTACAAGTCCATGCGGATATATAACTTGCAAAATTTTTACTTTTGAACAACAAATAAAAATTTATTTAAAATAAATTTAAGAACAAAAACACCTATGTGTATTATATATTTTTTATAAACATGTAAAAAGTCCGAAACAAAATCACCTATGTGTAGTTTTTTGTTAAAATCTTGTACCACTTCAGATTAAAAAAATATTTTGTATGTTTTTCAACGCGTAATATTTTTAAATGGGTTTAGGAAAAATAAAAAAAATTTACTTTAAAAAAATGTTGCGAATTGGCAAAATAAAACGGTTTTTTTGCTCTCCTGAACAATTCATAAAAAACACATAGGTGTTCTGGTCGGCGCACCGACGAAATGCTTTTTTGTTATTTCAAAGAATAAACCGATTTTTTGCATATTTTTTCATTTATTGGTATGTTTTTTATCTCATTTTTACATTTTTTTTCTCTTTCTTACAACTTTTTTCTTGTAATTTATCTAGATTATTATTTTTTTTTTAAATCAAAAAAATGTTGCTAAAATTTTTACAAATACATATGTATTTCAAAAAAATATTTGCAGATTTTAAAGCATTTTTCAGTATTTTTAAAAACAATTTTTGACTACACAATTTCCACTTTAATTTCAAATAATACAAATTATGTTACGAAAAACTTACAATCATATTTTAGAAACTTAAATTATATTTATAAAATTTCCAATTATATTTCAAAAATTTCCAATTATTTTTAAGAAATTTTCATTTATAACTCAAAAATTTGCAATTATATTTCAAAAATTTTCCAATTATATTTCCTAAATTTCTATTTCAGAAACTTCCACTTATATTTCAGAAATTTCCATTTATATTACAAAAATTTCCAATAGTATTTAAGAAATTTACATTTGTATTTCCAAAATTTTCTTAATACTTTTCAGAAAATTCCATTTGTATTTTAAAAATTTCCATTTTGATTTCAAAATTTTCAAATTTTTTTTTAAATTTTAAAAAAATTCCATGTGTATTTTAGAAATTTCCAATTGTGTTTCAAAAATTTCTATTTCAAAATTTTTTAAACTCTTTCCAGAAAATTCATTTATATTTCCAAATAAATAATTTAGAAAATTTAAAATACAAATGTAAATTTCTTAAATACAGCTGGAAATTTCTGAAACATTAATAGATGTTTCTGAAATATAAATGGAAATTTCTGAAATATAAATGGAAATTTTTTAAATACAAATGGAATTTTCTGATATATAAATAGAAATTTCTGAAATATAAATGGATATTTCTGAAATATAATTTGTATTTTCTGAAATAAAAGTGGAAATGGTATAATTCAGAAATCAGCTCTGAAAGATACATGAATTCACTGCATCTTTATAGCGCTTAATCAGCGCTATAAAAGTATGCTTTAATCAGCGCTCTAAAGACACGTGATTTCAGTGCATCTTAAGAGCGCTTTTTCTGTGTATCCAACTAGCGCTCTAAAGTGGGACATCGCCTTAGAGAATCATGCATGAATTCAGCACGTTTGGAAGCGCTACTTGACTCGGGATTCCTTTCCAAAAGCTGCTGCCAGTTCAGCAAAATTTCTGCTGGGATGTTTTTCATCAAAATATGGCTATTTTTGTGTGTTTGACCTTTGACCTCGATGCGCCTCGTGTTAACGTTGTCCGATTTGGCTGAAATTTTTAGCATAGCATTTTTACGCCAAATGTAAAATAAATTAGGGGTGCACTCCTTGAAATTCGAAGTTTTGCAAAATAGCTGCCACCCTAATGAATATATTGTAAAAATCTTGTAAATGGTGTTGATTTGTAATTTCCATTTCATTTAAGAAATTCTTAAATAGATTTGTGTGTATTAATAAAATTTTATATTTTTTTTATTGGCATTCAAGTTAAAAGTTGCGTCAAAAATTCTTGTAAAAAATTAACAATAAAACAAAAAAAATAAAATAATAGCGTCTACTAAAATTAACATGTCATGCTAAAAATCTGGTTTATTCAAATATGTTTAGAAGATCTTTGCTTTTTATGATGTTAATGATAATGATGTAGAAGAAGATGTATAATCGTAAATATTTAAATTAGAAGAATTAACTAAAAAAAAGAATAACAAAAATTAATATTAAAACATCTAAAATGACGTATTTTAACAAATCTCGCCCATCTTTTTTCTTTCTTAAGACTTGTTTTTTTTTTTTTGTATATATTTTTTTCTTAAAAACTTTGACAAATAGAAAACCAAAAAAAAAAAAAAAAAACACAAATAAAGTTCAACTAATTTGTACCTCTAAACAAAGAATTTAAAACATATACAATGTATATGAGTTCATAGTTTTAAATTTTTTGAAAATAACTTTTTTTGATATAAAAGAAGTAGTTCTCAGTGCTAAAACATCATTCAAAACTGTTTTGCAAAACGCTAAGCAATCAAAAAAACAAATTCAACAAAATGAAATTCATCATTGTATTCGCCGCTCTTTTCGCCGTTGCCTTGGCTGCTCCCGCTGAAGAAGTTACAGTATTGAGATCCGAATCTGATGTAGGACCTGAATCCTTCAAATATTCGTAAGTATTAAAGAAACTAAAAAAAAAAACAAATTACAAAAATATTTTGGAAACAATACTAATTTGTTAATATTTATGAATTTACAGTTATGCCACCAGTGATGGTTCTGAAGCTGAAGCTTCCGGTGTTTTGAATAATCCTGGCTCTGAACAAGAAGCTATCTCCGTTAAAGGATCTTACTCTTTCGTTGCTGATGATGGTCAAACTTACACCGTCACCTATGTTGCTGATGAAAACGGTTTCCAACCCCAAGGTGCTCATTTGCCCGTAGCTTAAGTCTTTTTTTTTAAAGGTTTTCCATTTTGTTGAACCATTTTTAATGGCTGTTTAGTGTTTAATAAATTTACAAAAAAAAAAAAAGTTTTATATTCCTTTTTATTTTTACTCAAAGTAAAAGTTTATTAAATAATAGGGTCAATTTAAATCAATACAACTCTCAAAATAATAAATCTGTTAAATACTCTGTAAAATGACTGTTAAATCAAGTTGACAGATTATTTAAAGAGATTTTGTAAAAATACAGATTTTCAGAAAATACAATGAGTTTGTTTGAAGTCTCTGCACACAGAAAAAAACGAATTGTTATATTGCCCCCATATTTGTGAATACAATTAAATTTTTCAGTGAAAGTGCTCCTGTACGGAAATTTGTAACATCAACAAACGTTTGTTAATTTTAATTGTTGAAAAAAGAAATTCAACAAACACAATTTTTTGATCTGACAAAAGTAAAAATCTTATTTTTTTTAACAAAGAAATTCAACAAACACAAACAAAATTTGTTGATCTGACAAATGAATTTTTTTTTAAACAAAGAAATTTAACAAATACAAACACTATTTATTGACATGATAAAAGAATTTTGAAATAAAGTTACTTGCATAGAGAAACATAGAGGCGAAGGTGAAAGAAAAAATTATGTCACTATCTTTTTCTAATTTCTCACACGTACGTTGTCGATGTGAATTCACCACACAATACATGTTTACAAGTCGTACTTTGACAACAAATACATGTATACAAGTTGTACTTTGACAACTCAATTTTTGACGCCTTCACCTCTATGTTTCTCTATGGTTACTTGATTGAGTTTGTTGAAAACAAAATAGAAGTTTTGTATAATGGACTAACAGGCGGCCGTTTTTACTAAATGTTTAGTTGATTTACAATCGATGTTTGTTGATTTAAATTTGACAATTTTATTTTCTGTGCAGAAAAAAATTAATTGTTATATTGACCCCCATATTTGTGAATACAATACATTTTTTCACCGAAAGTGCTCCTATACGGAAATTTGTAATATCAACAAACGTTTGTAAATTTTTATTGTTGAAAGAAGAATTTCGTTTTTTTCAACAAAGAAATTCAACAAACACAATTAGTTGATCTAACAAAGTTAAAAAATCTTAGTTTTTTTTTTTCAACAAAGAAATTCAACAATCACAATTTGTTGATCTGACAAATGATTTTTTTTTTCAACAAAGAAATTTAACAAACACTTGTTGACATGATAAATGAATTTTGAAATAAAATTTCTTGACTGAGTTTGTTGAAAACAAAATCGAAGTTTTGTATTGTGGACTAACAGGCTGCCGTTTTTACTAAATGTTTGGTTGATTTACAATTGATATCTGTTGATTTAAATTTGATGATTTTATTGTTTGTGCTGTGTGGGATCCAGATCTTAATGATCTGTTTCTGACGCTGACGTAGGCAGAGAAATTTCAAACCTGGATTTCACTCTCTTCCGGGCGGAATTTTATGCCTCATGGTCTTTAATTTTTTTGGAGTTATAAACGAAAAAGATGGAGATAGTTAGTGGGGGACACCTTTTCAACGCTATTAAAGTTTACAAATTATTTTTTTTTTTATATTTACGCTTAAATACTAAATTTTTGTGTCGATTAAGTCTTGCAAAAATGACCAACATAAATAAATTTAAAACAAAAAAATAATTTTCTTGAAAATTATGCCATGAGAATATCATGATTTTAATTAGTAAAGAAAATAATGACCTCGAGCCAGAATAAACATCCTCAAAATATGTTTTTCGTTAACCACGCTCTAAAAATGGGGCCCAACTGAAAAAAATCGAGTTTCCTATCCCCTTGGTCCAAGTTTAGGTCTATGAACATAATGTGGCATATAAATGTTACATTTGTTGAACAACAATTAAAAAAAATCAAAAAAAACAAGTGAGAGTGTAAATTCGGCTGTGCCGAATCTTTTATACCCTCCAAAATGTAAAAAAAAATATTAAAAAAAATCCAGGGGCGTCTTCTTTTTTTTTGGGGGGGGGGGGGGGTTGGTGGGAGACGTTAGGGGCACCTTCCCCTGCGATTTTGAACTTCATCTGAGATAAGAATGCTGAACCTTGCAAAAAATTCGGTTTTTCTTGGGTTGGTTTAGTTTTCCAAGGGGGAACTTTTTTCCCCTTTGTCCGATTTTGCACATTTCCGAACTTAACCTGCCTAGGAATATAAGACATATTCGTGCCAAACTTCGGAAGTCTAGCTATTTTATTTTGGACTGTATCGTGTCCTCTACAGACGAACAGACGGACGGACGGACGGACATCGCTAGAATGTCTTAGAATCGATCACTGATCAATAAAATATATACTTTATGGGGTCCTAGACCGATATTTCGATGCGTTACACACGGAATGACAAATTGAGTATACCCCCATACTGTGGTTGGAGGGTATAAAAATTGTGTTTTTAGTGATAGAGGGTATATATAAGTTTGTCATTCCGTTTGTAACTCATCGAAATATAGGTCTGGGACCCCATAAAGTATATATATTCATGATGCCCGATCGATTTTAAGACATTCTAGCGATGTCCGTCTGTCTGTCTGTCTGTCTGTCTGTGGAAAATGCTCTCGCGGACAAAATATTGCACAGAGATGACTGAAACTTAACATATATATTGGAAGTTCTCCCGAGAAGTTTGGTATTGCATTTGAGCGATATCGGTTCAGCGGTTCAAAAGTTATGAACGCAAATGTAAGCACACCTCAAAAATTTCAGTACATTCAACATAACCTAAAACTACAAAATGCTTTAATTCGGTTTCTGGTTGACATATGTGAACATAATTGAACAACAAATGGTATCTAAACAAGTACGAACATATTTTTTGACAAAAAAAGAAAAATATCGCGGATTTTTTTTTAACAAAATTTTTTTTCGCGGAATTTTTTTTTTTTTCAAAAGTAATTTCCATTTAAATAAAGTTGTTTGCAATAATCTTTTTGAAATTGTGGAGGGTATTACTACATTCGGCAAGGCCGAATTTAACTTTTTTACTTGTTAGAGGCTGTTTTAGTTCTTCAGGGGGAACTTTTTTCTCCCTTGTCTGATTTTGCCCATCTTCGAACTTAACCTTACCAGTTACATAAGAGATATTATTGCCCATCTTTAGGGTCTAGCTCTTTTGGTTCGGACTGCATCGTGGTTTCTACAGACGGACGGACAGACATCACCAGAAGGTCTTAGATCATGGGTTAATAATATATATACTTTGTGGGGTCCCCGACCGATATTTCGATGTTTTACACACGGACTGACAAAGACTGAGTACACCCCCATACTGTGGTTGGAGGGTATAAAATTCGATTCGATTATAAGAATAAATAATAATAATAAATTCCCGTCGATCCTATAAGGAGCATTGGGCCATAACATATCTATTCCATTCAATTCTGTCCAACGCAAGTGCCTTAATCTCGTTCCAGCTCTTGTTCATTCCGGGAGCTTCCAATTCATTTTGGCAACGCCATGTGTGTGTGATGGTATTCCTCTTCTTCGGCTACCTTGAGGATTCCATTCAATAGCATTTCTTGTAGTATCACTCAGTGGCCATCGCAAGGCATGACCAATCCAGCGCCATTTTCTTCTAAGAATTTCATTACTAATGGGGGTTTGATTTGTTTCTCTCCATAGCCTTTCGTTTGAAATTGTTTGAGGCCAGAATATTCTTAGGACTCTTCGTAAACATCGATTTATAAACACTTGCAGTGAGTTTATATCACGAGCTGCTGCGTTCCAAGATTCGCATCCATAAAGAAGCACGGTTATAAGGCGATGGGTTAAAGTCGATTTTCAGGCAAAGAATAGGCCAATTTAAGATTTGGCGGGCGAAATTTTTACACCTCGGCCTCCATTTTTATACCCTACACCACTCTGTGGTACAGGGTATAATGACTTTGTGCTGATGTTTTTAACTACCCGCAATATTGGTCCTAGACCCACTTTCAAGGATACCGATCGACTCAGAATAACTTTTAAAGACATTCTAGCGATGTCCGTCCTTCTGTCCATCTAAACGTTGTAAACACGATATAGGTTTATACACTCAAAAAAAAAAAGTGTAAAGTTAGAAAAAAAAGCATACAAAAATACAAGAAAATTTGCTGATTTTGAACCCACAATTTTTTTGGTAAAGTTAGCAAAAACGTGTTGCTAAAAATTAGTTAACTGAATTTTTTTTCATTTCAACTTAGTTCATACACATTTGAGACCCCATTGGGTTCGGACCCGATAGGTCCAAACCCCGATGGGCCTAGACCTACTTGGGTTCCTTAAAAAATCGTCATAGTTTTTGATACAAAATTAGTGTCCGTTTCGCTCTACTTTGCTTAGTTTTTGAGATACATGATTTTAGGGGACCACCGGGGTTTTGAGAATTACAAAACTCGATAACTTCAAAAATATTACTCGGAGAGCTTTTGATTATTTTGCGGTCTTGTTCTACGTGTTGAGAGCTACAAAAATGCTTTTGGACTTTTTGTTGTGTCGGCAATATTTACCGAGATATGAGCATTTTAAAATTTTCGGGAATGCTAACTTTTTTGGATCCAAAGTTAGGACCCATTAGGGTCCACACATGTGAAGAGGACCGGCGATACTATGGAGAGCCCGAGAACCAAAAATGGCCTCCATTTTGCTCTATCTGGCTTAGTTTCCGAGATAGCGCAATTTTAAGTTTTCTGAAAATAAAAAAAAATTTACCATTTATTTTTGCTAATATTAGCAAAAAATCTTGTAAAAATGTTGTCAACTCAATTTCAAATTTAGCAAAAGAAATTAGTTCAAAGTTTGTTTAAAATTGCTAATGTGCTAAATGAAGTTTACAAGAATTTTTTGCTAACATGCTAATCTCAACTAAAATCTTGCTAAAAGCGTTAGCAAAAAAAAATTGTAAATCTACTAACGTATTTTTTTGAGTTTAGGCAATTATCAATCGATTTAGCTGAAATTTTAAACTTAAGTTTCGTTTGGCATAAGGACGAAACCTTTTGGCTCAAACGACTCTAATAACACCGCTCAACACTCATTTTCCGGTTGAAATTCTGATGATCAATTTTAGTAGTCTTTGATCTACTGATTCCAAATCTGTTCTCCAAATTTTCCCATCACATCTAGATTTTTAGTTAGTACCATTTTAGTACCATTGAAAATGCGAAAATGGCGATTTTTGCGTTATTTGAAAGCCTGCACAGCAGCCGATCTGTGGAATACAAATATGGTATAAAGCGCAATAGTAGAATTTGTGTATGGTCTCCAACATAGGAAACATTTTTTTTTTTCAAATAATTGCGTTTGGTTGGGTTTCACTTGCGTTTTAAAATGATGCTGTTAAAATTACCATTTTTGAAAAATTTACCTTAGTTTTTTGATATTTTTTAAAGAAAAACTAAAAAAATATAAATATTTCGCAAATTGAGGTATTCTTTCTTATTTTTAGTATAAACCGGAATATGTCTTTAATAGTTTTAAAAAAGGGGGCCCCTGTAGGCTAGTTGGTAGCGTGCTAGCCTATGAAACAGGGGGTCGTGGGTTCGATTCCCACCAAAACCCTTGGTCGATTTCGCTACAACGAGACGACGGTCATTGTTACCAGTTCTCGGTTAGGTTAAAATTATTTAAAGTGAGTTGTAAATAAAAATTGGAAAAATAAATAAAAACTGATCATTGGATCAAATTATTATTATTATTAGTTTTAAAAGTCTATAAGAAAGAATGAACTTTTGCCTAAATTTTAAGCTCATCACAATAAATATTGATCATCCGGTTTTTAAAAAATTGTGCTTTTTTCTAATTTTTTTCACAGCGTTTTTTTAAAATATATATTTGGCCAATAATAGTGCAACAACTTCAAATTTTTTTATCCTATTTTGGATATGACAGTCCAATTCTACTCTAACGCTTTACACAAGATTTTTATTCCACCCAATGGCTGCTGTGCAGGCTTTCAAAAAATAATAAAATTCCGTTTTTTCGCAGTTTAAACCGCGAATAATTAAAAATCTAGACGTTATGGAAAAATTTGGAGCACAAATTTGGAAGCAGCGAGTCAAAATCTTCAAAACGGAACCAAAAACCTTCGATTTGTTGAGCGGTGAGATTTTTCAAAGTCATTGTTTTCCAGAGCAAGTAATATTTTGAAAATTTGTTATATTTCCTGCGAAAAAGAATTTAATAATGATGATAAACTAAAAAATATGCAAAATTAATAAAAAAAAAAATAAAAAAAAAATATATTAATAAAAGTTATCAAGTTTATTCAACAACAAATGTTGTGTCGAAAAAAAAATATACAATGCATATAATTCTTAAACCTAGTTAACATTATGACTTAATCACACATGTTGCATATACACATAACTTGCCTTAACTACTTAAAGACGTGGCAAATGAGCACCTTCGGGTTGGAAACCATTTTCATCAGCCAAATAGTTGACAGTATAAGTTTGACCATCATCACCAATGTAAGAAAAGGAACCACGTACTACAATGGCTTCATGATCGGTACCAATATCTTTCAATTGACCTTCTTCCTGATGTGATTTGCCATCACTGGTTTCAACACTAAAAACAAAAAAAAAGCAAAAGATAAAAATAAATCTAAAGTTTAACATTGAAAATATACACAAGCCATCATCCTTAATGGCCTTGGTCTGTTGACCCAGTTAACAAAAACCAGATAAATGTTGTAAACCAGTATCAACAATAAAAAAAAAAACAGCAACATAAAAAACTTACGCAAACTTGTATCCCTCTGGTTGCACTTCCGAATCGAAACGTAATACTTGAGCATCTTGTGCTGTCTGTGGTGGAGCAGCCAAGGCGCAACCGATTAAAGCAACAGCTAAGAAAGCAACGCACAATTTCATTTTTATAATATTGATGTTTTTAAAGAGTGTTGAAGAAGTTAATTATTTTTTTGGTTATTGACTGTTAACCGTACAAGTACTCAACAATTAATGTTAACTACAACGTCTCATTATCGTCATTTTATACATAATCCAAGACAATTAATTTTTTTAAAATTAAAAAAAAAAAATATTAAATTAAAATTAAAAACACCAAAATTTTTTACAAAGGGTTCAAAAATACATACAGGGTACGTACATACATATTGATGATGAGTTTTTGTTATTTACCAGTAAGATCAATTACACTTTGTCGTCGATGTGCGGAATTTTGGCGTTTTACAAAATGTTTGCCCTTTGGCAACACCAAGTGAAATTTGATGCAGAAAGTGTGTGTAGAACATTTTGACCCTTTAAACACACGCCCTAGTGATGGTCTATGAGGTTATTTGAAAAATGGACCGAAATGATCCATAAATATGAGAGCTAGAGGGTTAATATGTTCTAAGAAAAGAATCGCCATATAATTTTACTGAATACATCTATTAATGGTTTTTTAGCTCAGAAGTAGATTTAAAGCATTTCTTGTTTTTTGACAGTATTTGAGAGTATAACACTGTGCAATAGTGAAAAAAACGCAAGAACTTGACTATGTTGGTTCGATTCTACTAACAAAAGGTAGTAAAACCCTTTACTCGGACTGTCCAGTTTGGTGACCATTCCTTTTTATGTGCCTCCAACAGGCGCGGATCCCGGAATTTCATTGTGGGGGGGAGATTTTTTTTTTTGCAAAAAAAAAAATTTATGACATCGGAAAGCAATGAAGTTCGGTTTGATGTAGAAGAGGGGGTAAAAGCTATAGTATTTAAATCAGGCGCGAATTTTGGAGGAACTTTTTTAAATCAAAAATATATTTCACGAGGGAATCCTGACAGACAGATTTACATAATAAATAACACCGTTTATAGTCAAATAATAAATGTCATAGCCAGTCACAAATGTGAATAGACACGTAAACTTCTATATAAAAATTTATAATTTTCTAATCAAATATTTATACTAAAACTCCAAATTTTGAAGAAAAAAATAAATAGTTTTTTATCAATGTTCCCTTCACAAAATTTCTCAGATGTTGATACATTTTTACTTCAGAAAACTCTTAGATTTAAAAATATCTTTCATATAGAAAACCCAGCAAAAATTGGCATTACTAGTAATGGGTTTTGTAATCCGAAACAGATGTTAATAAGTAGTTACTTATTGAATGAAACACTAATTACACTGTGTGACAGCGAAAAAAAACCTGGGATGCGATACTTTTTTTCTAGTAGGTGTTGTCGAGTACAATAAGACCCTGTACTTGAAATTTGCGAAACACCTCCAAAATCTTGAGTTACGGGTAAAAAACCTGTTTTTCGAACTTTTAACACTTATAAGCCAGTAACTTTGTTGAAAACCAACCGATTTTAAATTTATCGACGGTTTTAGAAAGAAGAAAGTGAGACCTTCCGAAGATCTGAACATAATATTTAAGTAATATTGAGACAACTATGCGTTTTTCACCAGCAAACTCAATTTTTTTAAAAAATTTCTCTATTTTTCAATTTTGGAGATGTTTTTACACATTTTTTTGTTAAGGAACCGTATTATTTATGAACTTATTAAAAAAGTATATTTATTTGTGAGAAAAACTCAACTTTGGTTTTTAAAATCGGTAAAAAATTGACCGAGTTCTTAAACTTTTAATAAAAACAAAATTTTGGAATAAATGCCTGCACAATGTTTTTATACCCTCTAACCGTAGTACGGGGTATATTCACTTTGTAATTCGGTGCAAAACGCATCAAAATATCGGTCTAGAGTCTCACAGCGAATATAATTTTTTGATCAGTGATCGATTCTAAGACATTATAAAGATGGCGAAATATCGGTCTAGAGTCCCATAAAGTATATATTTTTTTGATCATTGATCGATTCTAAGACATTGAAGAGATGTCCGTCATGTGCGGACGTCCGCTTGTAGAATACATGATAATTTAGTGAAATGTAAATCTTGTATAAATGACAATAGAACTCTAAAGCAAAAAAGTTTTGCTAAAGCTCTTATTCTAAACTGAGAAGGGGAACTCAGCGGCGCGAATGTATGGCCTGCCTGGGACACCTTTCCCTTGCGATAAATGAAAATAAAAAACTACAAGGCCGTTCGCGGGTTTGTTGGGGGGGGGGGGGGTTTTCGTTATGCTGTCTGGGAACACCTTCCCCTAACAATTAATGTTTACAAATTTATATATTATCATATTTACACTCAAATAATAAAATTTTATATTTTTTATTTATTTTTCGTTTAACCTAAAAGGAAACCGGACCCAAAAAATGGCATTGTTTAATCCCCTTGGTTCAACAGCGGGTCAATGAACTTCATATGACGCAAAAATGTTTTATTTGTTGAACAAATAGACAAAAAAAACTTTACAATAAAATAGTGTATTTCTGGGGTTGCATTAGTTCTCCAAGGGGAAACTTTTTTCCCCTGGTCCGGTTTAGCCCATTTACAAACTTTACTGTCCTATAAACATAACACATTTTCGTGACAAAACTTCAGGAGTCTAGCTCTTTTATTTTAGGCAGTTTCGTGTCTTCCACAGATGGACAAACGGACGGTCAGACAGACGGACAAAGCTAGAATGTCGTAGAATCGATCACTGATCAAAAATATATACTTTATGGGACCCTAGATCGATATTTCGATGTGTTTCACACATAATGACAAAGTGAGTATACCCCGCATATTATGGTTGGATGGTAGAAAAACATTGTGCAGGCATTTATTACAAAATTTTGTTTTTATTAAAAGTTTAATAACTCAGTCAATTTTTAACCGATTTTAAAAACCAAGGTTGTAATTTACTCTTAAATAAATATACTTTATTAATAAATGCATAAATGGTACGGTTCCTAAATAAAAAAATATGATAAAACATCTTCAAACTTAAAAAATAATGATTTTTTTTTGAAAAATTGAGTTTGCTAGAAAAATACGCACAGTTGTTTTAATATTACTTAAATTTCATGTTGACAACTTCGAAAGATATTAGTTTATTCTTTCTAAAACCGTCAAGAAATTCAAAATCGGTTAATATTCAACAAAGTTACTGGCTTATAAGTGTAAAAAGTTCGAAAAAACCGGTTTTTTACCCGTAACTCAAGATTTTGGAGGTGTTTCGCAAATTTCAAGGACAGAATCTTGTTGTACTCAACAACACCTACTAGAAAAAAAGTATCGCATCCCAGGTTTTTCTGTTTCATTCATTTTTGTAACACTGTGTTATTTTAACAAGGGCGTGAGACAAAAATAACTAGTGAAGAGTATGGAGATAAATAAGTAGTTACTGCCTCGGATTACAAATAAGGAGTAAAAACCCATTACCAATAAGAAGTAAAATAATTAGTTAATTAAAACTTTTTAAATTTAACTTGTTTTTACTAAAACTTAATTTTTATTAGGTTTTGAAGTACTTTTTAAGTTAATTGAATTGTAAAGGTTAAAAACTGCAAGTGCAAGAAAATATTATTACTTAGAGGTGCTTTTATAACATATTACTGAGAATTAGTTACTTTTGGGCTTAAAATAATGTTAATGGTAATGGGTACTCATTATAAGTAATGTACTTGGTAGTGATTACTTTTCACAACTCATTACCATGTTTTTGCTGGGAAATAACCCATTTCTGAGATATTTTCATTTATAAAAATGTTCAGATTCTAAACTTTGATAGAAAAATCTTAATTCTTAGATCATATTTTCTGTTGAAAAACTCTCAGATTCAACATTTTCTTAAAGAAAATGTCTGAGAAACTTTTTTCTATAAAAATAATCTGAGATTCTGAGATATTATTTTTACAAAAAAATTCTGAATTCTGATTCTCATATTTTAAATTAATTTTCCGATTCCAAGAACTATTTCGTATACAAACATTTTCAGATCCTGCAACACATTTTGTAAAAGAAAATTATCAGATACCAAGAAATTATCATTTATCATTTAATGAAGAAATTTTTATACACTTATCTAAAAATTAAATCTTAAATTTTATAGCATTTTTTAATAGAAAAATTTTACGGTTTAAATGCCATATAATGTTTTTTAAGACAATTTCTAAGATTCTTAAACATTTGTTTATAAATAATTATTATTATTAGAAAAATTTACGTATTTAGAGACACATTTCCTGTAGAAAAATTCCCAGGATTTTCCAACAGAAAAACTTTCATCAAAAAAATCTCCAACAGAAAAATTTCAATCTAAAAGAGGAATTTTTCCTAAAGAAAAGTTATAAGATATTTTTCTTAAAATTTAAGACAATTATCCAATCAAAAAACTCTTACATTCAGAGTCAAATAAGTATCAAAACCTTTTTTAAAAATAAAGTGTGGAATCCTGAGACATTTTTCTATAAAAATATAACACTTTTTCCTGAAGAAAGTTATTCGGTTAGAAAATGTCCAAGACTTTTTTAAGTTTTTCAAATGAATTTTCTTTAATTCCGAAACATTTTATCCCAAGGATGTAAAGAAATTCCTTAGGATGGAAGCCTTTCTTTTTCCTTTCTTTCCTCTTTCTTTTCCTTTCTTTTCCCTTTTCTTTTTTCTTTTTCTTTTACTTTTTCTTTTCCTTATCCTTATCCTTTCTCTTTTTTTTTCTTTTGAAATCGTTTTGGCGGGGGAGAAATCCCATTCCCCCCCCCCCCACGCGACTGGGCTCCAAAGATTCTGATAAGCAGTCGAACCCACAAAATATGGTGATATAAGTTTTAGCCCAACAGCTTTATCAGAATTATTGTTAGTGCTACCGTTAAATTATATTCAGCGATATTGTGGTTAATAGCTCGTTGAACATATTCTGTTAACATTTTATATAAAAGAAATTATTTTTTCTTGTACTTTAAAAAAAAATGCAGGAAAAATTATATAAAAGTGTAGGAAAAAATATTGTTAATTTTCCCAAAACAATATTTGAAAAAATTTTAGCCGCGGTAAAGTTGAACAACTCCTGGGAACACACCAACACAATCTGAACGTGTTTAGGCGCTCTAAAAAGCTCATTAAAACCACTCTATACCTTAAAAATAGTCGTATTTAACAATAAACAAGTAAGGAAATTATAGTCGGTCAAGACCGACCATATAATACCCTACACCAGAGTTTCCCGGACCATGGGTGTCAAGTTCAAACATGGACTGATTAGATCTATATTTTGTCAAATCTTTAATAAGTGTAAAAAGCAATCACTAATCAAATTTGAGTGGAATAGGCTTCGTTTTGTTGACAATAAATCGCTTCAACTGAATATCGGGCGAAATTTCCACATGGGACCTAAGTCCAAAATGGTCCGATGATAATAAGATTTGATAAGGTTATTAAAGTACGCGTTTAACATACACAAACAGAATTTTAATTAGATATTTTCTATTTTCATGAAAATTGAGAGATTTATGTGAAAATCGGGAAGGTGGTTTGTATGGGGGCTACTAGAAGAACTGGTTCGATTTCTTTAAAATTCGGAATGGTAATTTGTGTGTATAAAACATTAATTCCTGCCAAATTTTGAAAAGATACCTATTAAAATGCGACTATTAGAGTCATTTGAGCCAAAACTAAAGAGGACCTTTGTATGGGGGCTAGGTCTAAATATGGACCGATTTTTTTCAATTTCAATAGGCTTCGTCCTTGGGCCAAAAGAGGCTTAAGTTTTAAATTTCAAGTCAATTGATCGAGAATTGCGACCTGTATCGTGTTTACACCGTTTATATGGACAGACAGACGGACGGACGGACGGACGGACCGACATCGCTAAATCGACTCAAAAAGTGATTCTAAGTCGATCGGTATACTTAAAAGTGGGTCTAGGACCAATATTTCGGGTAGTTACAAACATCAGCACAAACTCATTATACCCTGTACCACAGTGTGGTGTAGGGTATAAAAAAACTTCACAAAAAGTCCTTCAACCGATCCCCATTAATTTTCGTCCCCTTAGATTTTTCCAAACATACTTAAGCACTGGGCCCACTACCTAAGGGGGCTCTCACACAAAGATTATTTTTTTTATAAAACTGAGTCAAATGTAAGCTTTTAAGCTTTAAGCTTTTTTCCACCAACATTTTCACAGATCATACTATCATCTATCTTTAACACTTTTTAATTTCACTCAGAAAAAAAAAACTAAAAAACTAAAAAATGGGAAAACTAAATAAATCCAAGGAAAATTGATAATGATTTAACTTCATTGCCACACACAGAAAACAAATTTGGTAATTTCCAACTGAAATTCAGTTGTTGCAACAAAAATTCGGTTGATGCATTTGCATTAAGGTTAAAACAACTAAATATCGGTAGTTACAACTAAATTTTATTAATACAACTGTCTTTTAATTGAAACAACTAAAAAATTCGTATGCCACAGCGAAATTTAGCAGCAGCAACCGAATTTTGAGTTGATACAACTGAAATATTCAGTTGGAAATTTATTTTTCTCTGTGCATGTATTCCTTCTTGTTAGTCCATATTTTTCTTAAAAATAAGGACCAATTTAAAATAGAAAATGGGGAAAAAATTTCCCATTTTTGAATTAAAAAACCATTTCTGATGAGGAAATTTTTCCTAAAAATGGGTTAATTTTATATTTACACACTTAATTCTTATTGGGTACATATTTTATTATAAATTTTATTAGTTTTTATAGTTAAATTACAAAAAGACTTTGTATTTGGTGTTTGTTCCCAGACTATAGGCAAACACGCTAAGCCTAGGCCTCTATTTTGATTAAAATATTATTTTCTCAAACACATCCATGTGTAGAAATGTTTACATTAAACATTAAATTTTTTACTTGTTATACAAGATTAAACTTTTTTTATTCATATAATTCAAATAATAAACCAAATGTGAACTACACAAGTCAGCATGACAAAAAAAAGTCAAATAATATTTTTCCCAAGTTATGAAAAATTTAATAAAATAGTGGAAAAAACTTCCTTAAATTAAAGAAGATAATTATGATAAACTAATTGGTAGTAAATTACGTTGTAAAACTACATTATTTTTACCTAAATTCTGTTTTAAGAAGTATGTCTGAAAAATATATTTTTTTTTAAATATTTATTGAAAATTTTATTTAAGGAATATTATAAACTATTTAACAGTACATGAACTAAATTTTTTTCCTAACAGTTAAGAAAATTTCTCAACTTTTAGTTAAATTTAACTAAATTGTGGGGAAATTGACAAACTGTTTTGAAGAAAATTTTTCCAAAGTTTAATTTAATTTTTTTGAGTGTTATTTTATGAAACCCGCAACATTTTTTACTAACATACCTACAGTGTAGGTCCTACACCCTATCACCACTCCCTAAGAGGCTCCAATAAAAAATTTAATTTTTATAAAATTTGCTCCCACCACTCTAACTGACCTCTAAATATTTTTTTAGGACCCAACTTTTTTTCAGGACATACCCTCTACCTTTAACCATTAAAGGGGTTCTCATACAATTCTGTTAATTTTTTTTATAATTATTGTATGGAAACCCCTCTAATTTTGTAAACCATTTTAACCCATTAAACGCTCGTCTTAGTGGTGTTTTATGGGGAAATTTGAAAAATTGAACAAAATACAACCTAAAAATGCAAGATAGAGGGTTAATATCTAATGAGAAAAGAACCGCTAATAAAGACACTGAAGATATATTTTAACATTATTTAACTCAGAATTAGTTTTAAAACTTTTTTTTAACTTATTTCAAACGCCTTTGAAAAAAAAATTAAAAACTTCAGAGGGACATAAAAAAGACCTCGAGCTAGATTTAAAAATTTTTTTTTATACTTAAAATTTGTTTGCCCCATTCAAGATATCCTCTTTGACCCCAAATTTGTGGCAGTATTGTAGGACATCCTAAAATAATGATATTAGCAATGGGTATATATTACCGGGTAATTTATTATATAATCCCGATAAGTTAATCCCCATAACATATTTTATCTAAATTTACAACTTTTTACTGCAACTTTAACACAAAAAAATTAAAATTTCAGATTTTTGTTCACAAGGGATATTTTATTACAAGGAAGTCTTGCAAAATTACAAAAAAATTTTGCTAGTATAGTGCCAGTTTACAGAATGCGAACGATATACACGAACGAAAATTTTGCATAGGTTTTGTTATTGTAATAACAACCAAATACATGTAAAATTTTCGTTCGTATGTATCATTCGCCTTCTGTAAACTGACACTTATTCTTTTGCGAAACTTTTTCTTGAAAAAAAATTAATTTTTTGTTGGTAGTATTAAGTTGTAATTTTTAGCTGGATCCACCCACTCAGTCAACTAATAGCAGTACAATTAATCAAATATTTTAAAAAATCTAAATGAGGGATAAGTGTATGTATAGTACATAGCTAATATTTAAATATATTCGCTTACATAGTAAATACGCTAAAAAAAACAAGTTTTCCGAAATTGTATTCCCATTCATGGATGTAACACTCAAAATTGAATGGGATATAAGGTAAATACTCAACCTAATCATACGTACTACATATGGGTCTATCCACGCCAAATGCTGAGTCAAAAATACAAATGTTGCCTCAATGTTTGTGGAGTGCTCTTTTTTTCTTTTTTTTTCAATTCCTTTATTTATAAAATTTTGTATTACAATTGTAAAAAAAAAGTTAAATAAAATGTCAATTTGAACTTAGGGCGCCAACGAACTCTTTCCATCTTTTTCGATCATTAGTTAATGATTTAACTTGGTTTCATGTCATTCCGATATCTTCATAATCATTTTTTTTTTGTTTCTTATCCACGTTAGGCGTGGTCGACCAGGATCTCGTTGACCTTGCGGGTTCCACTCCATCACTGTGCGTGATATTTCATTTGGAGGCTTTCTAAGTGTATGTCCAATCCACTTCCATTTACTTTTTTTTAGTTCATTCTCAATCGAGTTGAGGTTTGCCAATTCAAAAAGCTGTTCGTTTGTGACCCAGTACGGCCAGAAAATTTGTAGGATTTGGCGTAGACAGCGGTTTGTAAATGATTGTAGCTTTGTGGAGTGTTCTAACCTTCTTTTATATGAGAAAAAAAAGTTTAAAGAATAAAATTTTAGTGCGAAACAAGTTAAAATTATATCTGACTTTGCCAAATCTTTGAATTTGCTGATATTTAATTTTACTTAAGATGTCCCTCCGACGCACAGTGGGGAAAAATTGACTTTTTTTGTCCGATTTTGCCTACAGGTCGCAATTCTTAACCGATTTTAGTTTTTCTTCATTTGAATTTTAGCTAATAAAATTCCTCATCGGTCTGTCATGGTGGATTTCTAAAAATCGTTTTTGTTTTATTTGAATATTTTTTTAAAGTTCAGAAAATATTAATTTTTTTAGAATTTTTGCTCTAAAAAATTGTGTGGACAAAATTAAAGGTATTTTAACCCCTTATAAATGAAATTAATAGAGTTTGTTAATTTATTATTATTTTGGTTTTTATAATCATATGAAAACTTAAAAATGTTCACCTTTATGTTCCAATATCATTTTAAATAATGTACCAATTTCAATGAATTTTTTTTAGATTAAAGCTTATCATTTTCTTAACCATTATTGGTAAATAAATTATTTTTGCAAAATTGTTTAACTCCTTTTTTTGAATTTACAATGTAACAACTTTTTATTTTTTAAGCAGACTAAAAAATTATTTTAAAATTCCAAAAATCATAAGGTAAAATTTAAGCAAAAAAATAAAAAAAAAATTTTAAAAAAATTTTGTGTACCAATTATGACTAATCAAAACAAAATCTTTAATCTAAAAAATATTTCATTGAAATTGGTACATTGTTTTTAAAGATATAAGTAGGGATGAGATTTTCATGCACTAAAAAATCGAAAATATGCGCTTAAAATATGCGCTAAAAAGTTCAAAATATGAACTAAAAACCCTTAAAATATGCACTAAAAAATAAAATGTATACAATAAAAATCTTGTTTTCATAGGAAAAACTTCTTAAAAAGCAAAAAATAATGGCGGGTTTAAATAGTAACATTTAAAACTTTATATAAGCACGATTTTTTTTAGAAATCAAGAAGATCTTAAAAAAAAAAATGTAAAAAAAATAATTTTTCTTATTTTCAAAATAAATTTTTAAAGAGCTTTTATAAAAAATAAATTTCAATTCTTGTTTTTGCTAATTTATGCTAAAATATGCAGAAATATGCACTTAAAAGTTGGAAATATGCACAAAATATGCATTTAAAGTCAAAATATGCAAAAATATGAACTTTCACCAAAATATGCAAAAATATGCAAAAACAAATCGATGCCATTTTATCGTAAATTTCTTGATTCGGAAAGATAATTGGTCGATATCGTTTTTAGACTGTCGACAAAAAACATGCATTTGCATGGAAATCTCATCCCTAGATATAAGCTTTTAAAAAGGAAAATTCTTGCATTTTTGTCTGGTTATAAAAACCAAAATAATAATATATTTTCAAATACTAATCACGTCGTTGAAAAGGGGTTCCAATACCTTTAATTTAATCTAAAAAGAATATTCGCCCCATGCCTAATACATTTTTAATTGCAAAAATACTAAAAAAATGAAAATTTTCTGAAATTTCGAGAAATATAAAAAGTAATCCAAAATTTTTTTTCAAAAATCCCCCATTACAGATCGATGCGGAATTTTATTAGCTAAAATACAAAAAAAGAAAAACCAAAATCGGTTAAGAATTGCGACCTGTAGGCAAAATTGGATTAAAAAAATTAAATTTTTCCCCACTGTGCGATGGATCTTTTCCGAGTTATTCAACAAAACTAAATTTACACAGAGGAACAACATGAGTCGGCGCTTTGTCTAAATATGAACCGATTTTCACCTATTTCAAACGGAATCGTCCTGAGTCTAATAAAAGGTGATATATGTAAGTAATTTTACTACTCATTCGCCAAGGGTTTCTTAAAGTAAAATTTAAAAAGAAAATTTCAGAAAGTGTATAATTTTTCAATATTTAAAGATTTTTAAAAAAAACTTAGTCCCGAATGATTTTTTGTTTTCAACTGACACATAGTTCGCTTCCTAAACCGCTGTTTAATATTGATGCAACAAATGTCTTTCTGTAGCAGAATATTTGGTGCGGAATGTCCCATATGCATATTTAAAAATAAAATACCGTTCATACTTTGGGAGTTAAAGCATCGCAATTTTGTACTGTTTTTTCTAACTAAAAAATGTTTGGTGTTATTCAGTAGTAGTCATTCATAATCATACAAAAATGTACTACTCGACACTTATATACATACTAGAGATGGGGGAGTGAGTGAATTTTGACTCACATTCAAGACAGAAGTTTTACAATCACGCAGACTCATTCACGAGCATATTTTTCTTCTCACTCAGAAACACGTGAGTAAATTTAAGACAACTCACACTCGCATGCAGTCACACAAACTTCACTCACGAAACTCTTATTCATAAAAAAAAAATTAAAAATGTAAATTTTAAAACTCTGACAAAATTTTAAAGTTAAGCCAAATTTGACAAAATTTTTTGCTTATTATGGAACATAAGGAAAAATTAAAAAAAGATTTATCACGCAAACTCACGAAAGCAAAAATCGACTCACTCACGCAAAAATCTTACTTTTTCCACTAGGACTTACAATCGCGAGAGTAAAATTTAGATTCAGTTACATTCACGCATGAATCACGAACTGATGTGCTAATGTGCCCATCTCTAATACATACCAAAATCGAAATCATCAAAATATTTGATTTGTGTTATTTGTATGTCAAGTTCAATTTAATTTTTATTTAATTAAGGCGTGGTCTTCACATCTAAATTCATCATATCTTTCGATAAAACGATAAAAAATAAAAAATAAATGCAGTTTTTATTTTTCTTTTAAAACTATAACTTAAATATTCGTACATACATAGTTGTGTGTTTTTTTTTTTAATATTAATTGATTAGCGGTATAATTAGCACTTTCATTTAAAATACGCATAAATATATGTGTGATTTTAGTTCTAATAGCGACTTTATATGAATATTAGGGTGGCACGAATTACAATTTTTATACCCTCCACTCTAGTGATAGAGGGTATATATAAGTTTGTCATTCCGTTTGTAACACCTCGAAATATTGGTCTAGGACCCCATAAAGTATATATATTCATGATCCTCGATCGATTTTAAGACGATCTAGCGATGTCCGTCCGTCCGTCCGTCCGTCCGTCCGTCCGTCCGTCTGTCCGTCTGTCTGTCTGTCTGTCTGTCTGTCTGTCTGTTGAAAACACGCTAACTTTTGAAAGACTTTACGGAGGCTCCTGAAGTTTGGCATATATGTTGGACATTTACCTGGTCAGGTTGGTATTGCAATCCAGCGATATCGGTCCAGTGGTTCAAAAGTTATAAGCAAGTGAGTGAATTTCGGCAAGGGATTTTCTGGAATTTACGAGATAAAACACACTGTAACTTTCGAACGGCAATTCTGAGGGTGCTGAAGTGTGGCATATATATTTACCGTTCCTCTGGTCCGGTTCGTTTTAAATTTCAGCCAAATCGGTCCGGCGGTTCAAAAGTTATTAGCAAAACCGTAAATTTCAGATTAGTTCACCTTAAATTCACGTGTTGAAAACCCGTTAAACATGTTTTAAAAACATTTGTAAGTCAGAAAAATATTTTAAAAGGTATTTTTGTCACACAAAAATATTTTTACACTAAACCAAAAAAAAATACACTTAAAAAAAAAGTTTACACTCAAAAAAAATTTTACACTCAAAAAAAAAAATGGTAAATTATTTTTTTTTTTTTCAAAAATTAACAAAAAAAGTTTTTTTACACTAAAACAAAAAAAAAATACACTCAAAAAAAATTTTACACTCAAAAAAAAAATTTGTATTTTTTTTTTTTTTCAAAAATTAAAAAAAAAAGTTTTTTTACAGAAAATAAAATATTTCTAACAAAAAAAAAGTTTACACTTAAAAAAAAATTTTACACTCAAAAAAAAAATTGGTAAATTATTTTTTTTTATTTTTCAAAAATTAACAAAAAAAGTTTTTTTACACTAAAACAAAAAAAAAATACACTCAATAAAAATTTTACACTCAAAAAAAAAAAATTAGTATTTTTTTTTTTTTCAAAAATTCTAACCAAAAATGTTATTTTTTTCACGTTAGAAAATTTACTATCACTTAAAAAGGGCATTGTGGAGGGTATTCATAGATTCGGCCAAGTCGAATTTAACTTTTCTACTTGTTATACCCTCCACTCTAGTGATAGAGGGTATATATAAGTTTGTCATACCGTTTGTAACACCTCGAAATATTGGTCTAGGACCCCATAAAGTATATATATTCATGATCCTCGATCGATTTTAAGACGATCTAGCGATGTCCGTCCGTCCGTCCGTCCGTCCGTCTGTCCGTCTGTCTGTCTGTTAAAAACACGCTAACTTCTGAAAGACTTTACGGAGGCTCCTGAAGTTTGGCATATATGTTGGGCATTTACCTGGTCAGGTTGGTATTGCAATCCAGCGAAATCGGTCCAGTGGTTCAAAAGTTATAAGCAAATGAGTGAATTTCGGCAAGGGTTTTTTTGGAATTTACGAGATAAAACACACGGTAACTTTCGAACGGCAATTCTGAGGGTGCTGAAGTGTGGCATATATATTTGTCGTTCTTCAGGTCCGGTTCGTTTAAAATTTCAGCCAAATCGGTCCAGTGGTTCAAAAGTAATTAGCAAAACCGTAAATTTCAGATTCGCCTCACCTTAAATTCACGTGTTGAAAACCCGTTAAACATGTTTTAAAAACATTGGTAAGTCACAAAAATATTTTACATCGCATTTTTGTCATTCAAAAATATTTTTACACTAAAAGAAAAAAAAAATACACTCGAAAAAAATTTTACACTCAAAAAAAATTTTACACTCAAAAAAAAAATTTAGTAAATTATTTTTTTTTTTTCAAAAATTAGTTAAAAAATTAGCTAGTTTACACTAAAAGAAAAAAGAAATACACTCGAAAAAAATTTTACATTGAAAAAAAAATTTACACTCAAAAAAAAATTTAGTAAATTATTTTTTTTTTTTTTCAGAAATTATAACTTGAAAAGGGCATTGTGGAGGGTATTCATAGATTCGGCCAAGTCGAATTTAATTTTTCTACTTGTTGTTTTTAAAATCTACTTTCAAAAAATGTATTGAAAATTTGAAATTTAAAATAAAACTTTTGTTAAAATAGACTTTTTGTTTTCTTGTGGTAAGGGCCCATATGTTTAAATTTTTAGCCAAATCGAACAAATCGAACCCGTGAGTCACAGGCCGTGTCCCTGGCAAAAAAAAAACGTATGAAAAACTTTACCCATAATTTTTCAGGCGATCGATTCGAAAAATGGCATTATTCGTGCCACCCTAACGTATATCCCAATAAACAAAAAATTATGTGTTGGAGATAACATTTTTGTTTTTGTAAAACTAAAAAACCTTGAAATTCGCAGTCTCTTTTGAATACCAAAAAAAAGTTTGTTCTGAGCGGAGTGGATGAGTGAAAATGTTCACTAAATCTAAACAAGAAAATTATAGTCAATGAAGACCGATTAAAATTTTGTATAAATAATAAATTTGGCATCTAATATCTTGAAATAATCCTTTCAAATTTTATTTATTTCACTGGTGTATGCCATTAATAATTATTATTACACCAGTGAAACAATTAAAATTTTAAAGGATTATTTCAAGATATTAGATGCCAAATTTATTATTTATATAAAATTTTAAAGGGGCTTTTGTATTGGTTTAGGTCCAGACGTGGACCAACTTCTTTAACTTCAATATCCTTTAATTTCAAAATGAGGCATTCCACATCAAATGTCCCGCTACAAAAAATATGCATTTTTGATTTTTAAATTTTTCAAAACCTAGGCTTAGAAGGCGTGGCTAAATTTTGAAAAATATAAATTTGTGTCGATTTGCCTTGATTAAATATTTATCAAATTAAAACGGAATGCAACATAATCTCAATTTAAAATTTAGCCCGATTAAAAATTTTTTTATTTAAAAAAGTTTTAAGAGCCCGTTCTGAAATTTCACATTTTTTAAAAAAGTCAATTTCACAAAAATCCGGCCACTTTTTTTTCTTTTTATTATACCCTACACCACTCTGAGGTACAGGGTATAATGAAATTATGCTGATGTTTGTAACTAACCGAAATATAAGTCCTAGGCCCACTTTTAAAAGCACCGATCGACTCAGAATAACTTTTTAAGTCATTCTAACAATGTCCGTCCGTCCGTCTACGAAGTCAATTGAAATAGGAACAAATCGGTCCATGTTTAGACCTAGCCCCCATACAAAGGTCCGCTTTATTTTGGCCCTAATGGCTCTAATAACCGTATTATAATAGATATATTTTCGAAAAAATAATAGATATCTTAGCAGGTAAACGTGTTTTGTTCTTCTTGTAGCCCCCATACAAACCACCTTCCCGATATTCACATAAACCACCTTCCCAATATTCACATGTTTAACGCATACTTTAATAGCCTACTAAAATCAGTTTATAATCGGATAATTTTTGGAATTAGTCCCCATATGAAAATTTTGCCCGATATTCAGATAAATCGATTTATTGGCAAGAAATAGAAGCCTATTAATTCTGTTTTATTTATTGTTGGACTTTATATTTTATAACTGAAGTTTTATTTACTTCGGTTTGAGTCCATATTAGTTATTTCAGAGAAATAATTATTTTTGTTGTACAATGAGAAAATCTGAAAAAATGAATTGACAACACAGGCTAAGTGGAGATGTTTTGGTTTGTGAGTGTTTTTTACACATATTAAAAATTTTACAAAAGATAGATCCAATCGGTCTATGTTTAAACTTGGGACCCATTTTCTGGGAAACAGTGGTGTGAGGTATTATATGGGTGGTCTTGACCGACTATAATTTGCTTACTTGTTTTTTGTGTTTGTCTATACGCAAACAAATTCAGAAGCACGTTTTTCGTTTTTTTTAGAAAATCGCATTGTAATAATAAATTTCATAATAATTTTGTAATTTTCTTGTATGTTCTTGTTCCAACATAGCGTATGAGTTACAAATCAACGAATTTCTCAAATATATGTAACTCATACGCTATGTGGAAACAGGCAAATACAAGAAAATTACAAAATTATTATGAAATTTAGTATGCAAATGCGATTTTCTCCAAAAAAAAAAAAAAAAAAACAATACCACTCTTCTGAACTTTTTTGTTCGGATAGACAAACATCTAAACTTAAAAAAAAAGTGACCGGATTTTTAATAAATTGACTTTTTCACATAATTAAAAATTCCAGAATGGGTTCTAAAAATTTCCCCAAAAAAAGAAAAATTTTGAAATTGTGGTGTATTCTGTTTTAATTTGATAAGTATTTAATCAGGGCAACTCAACCATTTTGAAAATTAAAAAACCAAAAACGCAATTTTCTTAATTTCATATTTGAAAATTTCATATTTTCATAATTTCATACAACCTATTAAGAAATTTGTGGTACACATTTTTTACCCTCCACACTAGTGAGGGTATATATAAGTTTGTCATTCCGTATGTAACACCTCGAAATATTGGTCTAGGACCCCATAAAGTATATGGGGCATTCCATGTGAAATCGGACACTTTGAAAAACTTTTTTTTTAGATTTTCCCAATTTGTTTACAGTTTTTAGTACCCTTCGAAAACTCCTTCGTGGTAAATTTTCAGATTTTTTTGATGACCCGTTCAAAAGATATCGAATTTTTAAAAATTGGTAGTTTGTTACTTTACTCAAACTTCTTTTAATCATAACTTCTTCAATAATGGTCCAAATTTCAAATTTTTTTTTTCAAAATTTTTGTTTTTTTACGTACTTTCTAAAAAAAAATCCCACAAAATTCTTAAAAGCGCTCTAGTATGCGATTCTTAAGTTTTAAAATTTAAATCTCATTTTTGAAAATGTTTGTACTCTTCGATTTTTTTGAAATTTTTTTGTGTAAAACTTCTATCAATTCTAAAAATTTTTTGCCCAGGAAGATCGTGGGATAACGATTATTACTATTTTTTAAAATTTTTTGAAAAAATTTTATTGTAATTTTTCAATCTTAAAATCATTTCTACTGCTCCACTGGTGCGTCATAGAGGGGTCCTTTATAAGACCGACCCCCATTAATTTTTACGTCTTAACATTTCTTTGGAACAAACTAATACCCTATCTCCAATTTCTAAGGGGGCTCCCACACAAAACGACATTTTTAAAATTTGTTGTAACCGCTCTAACTGCCCTAATAGTGCCCTTAGAGCAACAAAATGTATGACCGACCCACAATATTTTTTTACTCCAAACATTTTCTCTGAACACACCTACCCTCTATCTTTAACTGTTAAGGCGGTCCCCATACAATTTTTTTTATTTTTTGTAAATTTGTTTTATTTAATCAGCTTCTATTGGTCCAATGGTGCGTCCGAGAGGGGTCATTAGTGAGACCGACCCCCATTTATTTTAACCCTACAACATTTTTTCAAAACATACCTACGCCCCATCTCCACTCCATAAGTAGGCTCCCATACAAATAACAGTTGGAGCAAATTTTATAAAAATGTAATTTTGTATGGAAGCCTACTTAGGGAGTGGAGATAGGGCGTAGGTATGTTTCAAAGAAATGTTGTAGGGTAAAAATAAATGGGGGTCGGTCTCACTAATGACCCCTCTCGGACGCACCATTGGACCGGTAGAAGCTGATTAAATAAAACAAATTTACAAAAAATAAACAAAATTGTATGGGGACCGCCTTAAGAGTTAAAGATAGAGGGTAGGTGTGTTCAGAGAAAATGTTTGGACTAAAAAAATATTGTGGGTCGGTCATACATTTTGCTGCTCTGAGGGCACTATTAGGGCAGTTAGAGCGGTTGGAGCAAATTTTAAAAAATGTTGTTTTGTGTGGGAGCCCCCTTAGAAATTGGAGATAGGGTATTAGTTTGTTCCAAAGAAATGTTAAGACGAAAAAATTAATGGGGTCGGTCTTATAAAGGACCCCTCTATGACGCACCATTGGAGCAGTAGAAATGATTTTAAGATTGGAAAATTACAATAAAATTTTTTCAAAAAATTTTAAAAAATAGTAATAATCGTTATCCCACGATCTTCCTGGGCAAAAAATTTGTACAATTGATAGAGGTTTTACACAAAAAAATTTCAAAAAAATCGAAGAGTACAAACATTTTCAAAAATGAGATTTAAATTTTAAAACTTAAAAATCGCATACTAGAGCGCTTTTAAGAATTTTGTGGTATTTTTTTTTAGAAAGTACGTAAAAAAACAAAAATTTTGAAAAAAAAAATTTGAAATTTGGACCATTATTGAAGAAGTTATGATTAAAAGAAGTTTGAGTAAAGGAACAAACTACCAATTTTTAAAAATTCGATATCTTTTGAACGGGTCATCAAAAAAATCTGAAAATTTTCCACAAAGGAGTTTTCGAAGGGTACTAAAAACTGTAAACAAATTGGGAAAATCTAAAAAAAAAGTTTTTCAAAGTGTCCGATTTCACATGGAATGCCCCATATATATTCATGATACTCGATCGATTTTAAGACGATCTAGCGATGTCCGTCCGTCTGTCCGTCTGTTTGTCTGTCTGTTGAAAACACGCTAACTTTTGAAAGACTTTACGGATGCTCCTGAAGTTTGGCATTTATGTATGTTGGGCACTTACCTGGTCAGGTTGGTATTGCAATCTAGCGAAATCGGTCCAGTGGTTCAAAAATTATGAGCAAAAGACTGAATTTCGGCAAGGGTTTTTCGTGAATTTACGAGATAAAAACCACGCTAACTTTCGAAAGACAACTCTGAGGATGCTGAGGCTTAACATCGTTCCTCTGGCCTGGTTCGTATTAAATTGCAGCCAAATCGGTTCAGTGGTTCAAAAGTTATTAGCAAAACCGCAAATTTCAGATTAGTTTCACCTTAAATTCCCGTGTTAAAAACCCGTTAAACATTTTTTAAAAACATTGGTAAGTCACAAAAATATTTTACAACGTATTTTTTCACTCAAAAATAGTTTTACACTAAAAAAAATACACTAGAAAAAAATATTACAATCGAAAAAAATTTTACACTCAAAAAAAAATTTAGTAAATTAATTTTTATTTTTCAAAAATTACTTAAAAAAAAAAAATGTTTCACAAAATAAAATATTTCTAATCAAAAATGTAATTTTTTCACGTTAGAAAATTTACTATCCTTAAACAAGGGCATTGTGGAGGGTATTCATAGATTCGGCCAAGTCGAATTTAACTTTTCTACTTGTTTTTGATAGATTTGGACATTCCATACCAAATGTCTAGTGAAAAAAAACATGTGTCCCAAGAATTTCTGAATAGGTTGTATGAAATTATGAAAATATGAAATTTTTATTTTTTTTTTATTTTATTAAGAATTACCATATAATTACAAATCATATACTAATTTTACCTAACCGAGAACTAGTAACAATGACCTTCGTCTCGTTGTAGCGAAACAGACCAAGGCCTCTGGTGGGAATCGAACCCACGACCCCCAGACACATAGGCTAGCACGCTACCAACTAGCCTACTGGGGCGCCTCATATGTGATGCGGGAATGCAACAAATATTCTGGATAGTTATAAAAATCCGCACATACTCATTATTATTGTTGCTACACAGGGGCGTATCCAGGATTTTATTTCGGTGGGGGCCCAAAAAATTTTTTTTTACAAAAAAATTACATAACAGCACATGTTTTAGAATTTTTCTCGATTTTTTCCTTGAACTGAATGTAACACAATCAGATTCTTCATTTTTGTGTAAGTTTAAAACTGTTAGGGGAAAAAAATTTTAATTTTTTTATATTTTTATTTTTTGAGAAACTTAGCCTTTTTTTAAAGTGTGAATTGTATCAGATGCTGATACATTTTTACAAAGAAAATTATCAGAATCTGATTTTTTGACTGAATTTTTATTTAGTTCGGTTTGAGTCCATATTAATTATTTCTGAGAAATAATAATTGTTGTACAATGAGAAAATCTGAAAAAAATCAAGTGACAACACAGGCTAAGTGGAGATGTCGACAGCTTTCGGAAGATGCCACCCTTCCATCATCAGCACTCCTTCGATTGCCACACACTTAATGTGTGTCAGATTAAGATTAGCCATTTAAATGAAACTTTTGAAGAAATTAAGAATTGGAATTACTCCTCTTTGTGTTGAATAACCCCTATTCACCATTAATTCGTGTTGTATTCATTTGGCAGAAACTTAATCCATCTTAACTTTTAACAGAGTTGTATTTTTCCCATTGTTAACCCTTAGTAAGAAAAGTGTAAGATTCTATGACAATTTCCAGTGAAGACAGTTTTTGTTATAGAAAAAGTCAAAGACTCTAAATCATATTTCCAATGGAAAACGTTTCTCGGGAGTCACTTTAAAAAATGATTCTATAAACATATTCATAAAATACTTTTCCAAAAGAAAAGACTCCGATTGTAAGACATTTTCCCGGAATCTAAGATATTTCTAGTCTAATACATTTTCTCAGATTCTGAAACATTAAGATTCTGAGAAAATCTTCGCTTTTTCTATAAGAAAAATAATTCAGATTCTGAGACCTTGTAAAAAAGATAACAGTATAAAAAAAGTCTTTGATTCTAAAACCTTTTTCCTAAAGAAAAATTCTCGGATTCTAAGAAAATTTTCCTATAGAAAAAGTCTAAAATTCTTAGATATTTTTCCTACAGAAAGTCTAAGATTCTTAGACATATTTCCTTTTAAAAAAGTTTCAATTTCTGAGACATTTTTCCTATAGAAAAGTCTCAGATTCTTCGACAGTTTTCCTATAGAAAATGTCTCAGATTATCAGACATTTTTTCTACAGAAAATTTCTTAGATTCAGAGAAAAAGTCTCAGATGCTTAAACACTTTTTCTATAGAAAAAGTCTCAAATTCTTAGACATTTTCCTATAGAACAAGTCTCAGATTCAGAGACATTTTACCTATAGGAAAATGTCAGATTCTGAAACATTCTTCATACAGAAAAAGCCTCAGATTCAGACACATTTTTCCTAAAGAAAAAGTCTCAGATTCTAAAATATTTTTCCCACAGAAAGATACTCAGATTCTTAGGCATTATTCTTATAGAAAAAGATATTTTTACAATAGAAAAAGTCTCAGATTTTGAGCATTTTTCTATACAAAAAGTCTCAGCTTGTGACTCTGATACATTTTTCCTATACACAAAACTTTAGATTTTGAGATAATTTTCCTTAAGAAAAATTCGTTCATTCTGAGACATTTTCCGAAAAAAAGTATAAGATTCTGAGACATTTTCCTAGATTGTAAGAAAAATTCAGAGAAATTTTTCTTATAGAAAAGCCTCAGATTCTAAGAATTTTTTTTTATAGAAAAAATCTCAGATTTTGAGACATTTTTCAGATTCAGAGACATTATTCCTATAGAAAGTTCTCAAATTCTGAAACATATAGAAAAGCCATAGATTCTGAGAATTTTTTATAGAAAAAGTTTCTGATACTGAGAAGTTTTTCCTATAAAAAAAGTCTTAGATTCTCTGACATTTTTCTTATAGACAGTTTTAGATCCTGAGACATTTTTTTTTTAGAAAAGTGTAAGATTCTGTGACATTTTTTTTTTTAAGAAATAGTTTCGTTCTAAGACATTTTTCTGAAAGACAAAGTCGCATTTGACTACATTTTACTTACAATTAGGTCCATTTATTTTATACATAAAACTTCAGGTTCTAAGATATTTTTTCATTAGAATCTTAAGTTGAAAAGTTACAAATTCTAAGAAAAAATTTTCAGATTTTGAGATTTTTTTAAAAATTTTAGATTCTTTTTTTTCGATTTTTTTAAGAAGTTTTTTAATATTGTACTTGTTATTTGATACCAAATCCTGAAATTTGTGAAATCATTTCGGGGGGGGGGGCCTGGGGCCCTGTATACGCCACTGTTACGCCACTGTTGCTACAAATAATATTCCAACATTAATTAACCAAATAACCTTTTGGTGGGAATCGAACCCTCAGTCATTGCACACACAGGCTAGCACGCTACCAACTGGTACAACTTTAATAATTAAGGAAAACAAAAAAATTACATCGATCAAGAATTGTCTTAAAATATAAAGACTGAAAAATGAAATTTTAATTTATTTAAAAATTTAAACAAAAACGTTAAATAAAAAAAATATATAAGAAACCATAACTGTTACTGAGAGCATTCAAACTAAAAACACTTTTACTTGTTTAATTTTATATTTGTTGTAAAATTAATTTAATTTCCAGTTTCCTGACTAGTGTGCTATCATGGTTATGGTACGATTATAAAAAGATATACATATAAAATGTATGTCTTTATATGGCCAGTAACATTTGGCTAAAAAAAAACAAGTATTTTAGAATTTAAAGTTTCACGTGCTCAGCAAGTGATCAAAAAATATAATTTAAATTTTGAGAAAAAAAAAAAAATATGCATATGTTTATAACTTGTATTAACTAAAATAAATGTATTAAAATCTAAAAAAAGAATGTTTAAGTAAAACTAAATTAAAAAAATAATTAACCGGCACGTGTTTACACATTTGTGTTAAACCGTTTAATAAAATTGACATTTAAATCCAAAATAAAATCAATGTTTATTAATTAAGATGGTAAATGAAATAAATTGTATCTATTAAAAATTTTATGTTTTAAAGCTTGATATTTTTACTAAAGTAAGAACTTGATTTTATAAATTGCCAGTGTCCATGTATATTTGACCAGTACACACAAAAAAAAAACAGTAATGTTGCAAAAAAAAAGTCTGTAAACCTACAAGAAAATTTGCTGATTTTTAACCCAAAATTTTTTTTGGTAAAGTTAGCAAAAATGTTTTGCCTAAAATTAGTTAATTTTTTTTTATTTCAGCTAAATTTTTTTTTATCGTAATTTTGGACGATATCGTTTTTCATCATTTGGGAAACTCTATGAAATAACAAAAAATTACCAAAATCAGTGATTCGTTAGTAAAAATTGCCATGGGCTCCAAATGCCATAAAAGAATTATAAAACTTCAGTTGAAGTTGTCGTCGGCATTCCAGCCATACCACTCCCGAGGGCCAATACGTTGAGCTCTTCGTAGCGCACAACCATCTGACGCAACTAGTGGACGAACCAACACACAATGCATGTGTTGAAGGGCAGCAACAGAACACTCTTGACCTTTTTCTGACCTCACACCCTGAATAGTATGAGGTAAAAGGTACTTGATCCTCTCGGTAATTCGGATCATAGCACCATTTCTGCATCCTTTTCGTATTCGGCACTTCAGGGCGCTTCTCGGTCGGCTACTAAACGCTCAGTTTATATTTACGAAAAGGGTCGTTGGTTGGAACTGAATGAATTTTTCCGGCAATTCAACTGGAAGCTTTGTTTCCTCGACGGCAACGTCGATGCCGCTGCAGAAATGGTGGGTAATGTGATTGGGTTAGGAATGAAGAAATTTATTCCTTCAAAACTGGTTTCGGTTAAGCCAAACGACAAGTGTTGGTTTAATCAGACTTGCAGGACTGCAGTCAGATCCAGAGAGGAAGCATTCAGAAATTGGCGGGATGACAAAAACGACATTTCTGATATGCTGCGCAAACAGGCGAGAACCAATTGTGCCAAGGTATTGAGACGCGAGAAGCTTCTATACGAACAGCGTCATCGTGCTAAAGTTCTTTCTGCCCCTCGGGGTAGTAAGAGCTTTTGGTCATTCGTAAAGAGAGTAAGGGACAATGCTAGTTCTTCCATCCCGACTCTCATAAAGCATGACCAAGTGTTCACTGACCCGGTTGATAAGGCTAATCTTTTCGCTGGATTATTTTCAAGGAATTCGTTATTGCCGGAAAATGATCAACCACTGCCAGAACTTGAAAGAGTATCCAGTACTATGCGCAAGATATTCTTTCGAGCTCGTGCAGTTAAAAGGGTACTTCAGGATCTCAACGTAAATAAGTCACCGGGACCCGATGGCATACCAGCACTGATGCTAAAGCAGTGCTCCTCAGTCTTAGCCCGTCCATTGGCAAACCATTTCAGCTTTTCGTTACACAAGGGTATCTACCCTTCTTGCTGGAAGGTGGCCAACGTCCAACCAATCCCTAAAAAGGGTACGTCTTCAAACCCTGAGAACTATTGCCCGATATCCATTTGTTCTACGCTCTCGAAGGTGATGGAGAGCATGGTAAATCATCACCTTGTTGAATATCTGGAGTCAAATTCACTTTTTAGTGACCGACAGCATGGCTTCCGTAAACGCGGTTCTACGGGAGACCTGATGGCGTTCCTTTCGGAACGTTGGAGTCGTTCCATTCACCAATTTGGTGAAAGTAAGGTGGTTGCTTTAGATATTTCCAAAGCGTTCGATCGAGTGTGGCACGACGCACTTGTAATTAAACTCATTGCTTTTGGTGTAGGCAATGATTTCTCTCGATTTATATCGAGTTTTCTCAGAGACCGAAGTATACGTGTTGTTGTAGATGGGGTCTCGTCGGAAATATTTCAACTCAACTCAGGGGTACCGCAAGGTTCTGTTCTTTCTCCTACTCTTTTTCTTATCTTTATTAATGACCTCCTTAGTCAAACTTTTAACCCTATCTATTCTTTTGCAGACGACAGCAACATTTGCCATTCATTTTCCTTCGATCATAGGCCAAGCCTTGTAGAGGTTGGGCTCGGGAGACAGAATATGAATAACACACTCAATCAGGACCTTTTGACAATTTCTGAGTGGGGTCTGGCGAATAAGGTCGATTTTAATGCACGCAAGACCCAATGTTGTATGTTGACCCACAGACGAGTTGTGGAACCAACATTATCGTCTGTATCTATGGGTGGTATTGGTATTGAGGAATCGGAAACTCTTGATGTTCTGGGCATGAAAATTCAGGGTGATGTACGTTGGAATAAACATGTTTTTCAAGTGTCGAAAGAAGCATTCAAGTGTCTCGGTTTCTTAAAACGGTGCAAGAATTACTTCACTCCTCCCGATCTCCTTAATATTTATACCACCTATATCCGGCCGAAGATGGAATACAACTCCCATACATGGGCAGGGGCTTCAGAGTCTATTTTGAAGTTGCTGGACCGTGTCCAAAGGAGGAGACTCTTTGGAGCATCGTCGGAATGTGGGTTGTGTAACACTGTTCTATCGATATTACCACGGTAAGTGTTCTGCTGAGATAAGCGAATTGATTCCGCGAGCACGAGTTTTTGTTCGGAGTACTCGCTTGTCTAGTAGGGCTCATCCATTTGTTGTCGATTGCCCAGTGTACCGCACAACGCATTACAGAGAAAATTCATTTATAAGTCGAACAATCCGTATGTGGAATATACTTCCTGCAGACGTCTTCCCTGTTAACTACAATCTAGAAAAATTCAAATCAAATATCCACAAACACTACTCCCTCTTTCCTCCTTCCCATAACCTATTTTCCTAATTACCAACACAATGCACTGCATTTATAGGGGACATCCCCTGAGTGTTGGTTAAGTCAAAAAAAAAAAAAAAAAAAAAAAAAAGAGCTCAAGCTAAGTTCTCAACCTCCTTCGCGGATTTTTTCTACTTTATTTGTTTTTGGCCCCATAGATATAAATAGAACTGATAGATTCCAAAAATGAGGACCAAATTTTAGATACCTATCAGATCATATTTTATAAATTTTTACACGGGTAACTAAAAAAAGTAACAAAACAAAAATTTTTTTTGAAACTGTAATTTTATGATACTTTTATTAGATCACAATTAAATAATCCAGCTGTAAATCAATTATTTTAAAGAGACTTTAACAGAGAGTTAAGCGGTTAATTTAATTATTATTTTTTTTATTAACAAAGTGGATCAAAATTCCGGTTCGATTTAACATTTAAAATCAAATTTTTGTTAAAAAAAAAAAAATGCAGTGTGGCGTTTTTGAATTTTTTCTTATTATTATTTAGAATTTCTAAGCTTGAAGTTGGTTTTATTTTTTTTTTAACAACAAATAAAGAAGTTAATATAATTGGATTTTAAATATTTTAATAAAAAAAAAAAAAAAAATTACATGTGTCTGTTGCTACATATTCAAGTATTAATTTTAAAGCCAAAGAAGCAGAACAACATCTACATTTTAATTATATCTTAATGGCAACTGCAGACCATGGTCGTCGATAAAATCAGAAGGTTCATCCGTCAATTTGTTTAAAATGTATTAAGAAAACTTCTTTTGATTGCTCAATGTTAATTAGCCATATATTGTTGTTTTTGTATATAAAACACTTAAGCGCCACGCCACACATATACAGTAGCCTCAATAAAACGGTGTCGAAGAAAACCATTTGATTTATTTATCAAAAATCAACAAAAAGAAATAATTTTTCATTAACCTAATTTTGGAGTTATAAGTTTGTGACTGGCTGGCTGAAGGACTTGATAAGATGACATTCTACGTTAGAAATATTGCCATAATTCTATTATGTCTGAGTATTACCGCCGCTCAATTTGCGGATATTGTTGCCGCTCCTGCTATAAATGAATTGGAATCGTCGCAGCAGCAACAGCAGCAATTGCAACAAAATGCTGAAATAATTAAATATGAAAATTCTAATATTGGAGTAGATGGTTACGATTTTGCGTAAGTATGAAAATTAAATAAAAACATTAGCGGTTCTCACTCTTGATAGAAAAAAAGAAAAGAATCGGAGAATTTAAGAAAACAAGAAAATGTTGACAGATACAACAACAAAATACATGGTGAATTGTTTTTCTCATTTTCTTGGTTTCTTCTTTTCTACATAGAAAATTTCTTCGACTTGATGCTTGAGTAAGTTGAAGTAAAGAAAAAAATAAAAGTTCCTAGACCAACAAAACAGTTGATTAGAGAGGAATTTAATTATTTTGAGATATTTTCAGACTTTTTACCCGAAATTTGAAATGAAACTTAAGTGATTAATTATATTTTTACTAAAAATCGCGTTGTTTAATATTATTTCTTGGTTTTAATTATGTAAAATATTTTGAGGTTACAGAAAATGTTAGTGTGAAAAAACTTTTTTAAATAGTTGTTCACTCTTTAGTGGAAAACATCGGTATAAAGTTTTCTTGTAGAAAATTTCCTCAAAAGTTTTCTATCAAGGGTGAAAACCGCTATTATTTTTGGAAGAAACACGTGAACTCTCTAACCGGCGAGTCGGTCTTTAAGCAGGGTAACCAAATATGTATTAAATGTTATTATTTTACCCAGACCAGAAGTTAACACTGACTTTCATAAACCTTGAACAAAATAATGGCCAACATTTCTAAAAAAAACTTTTTAACTTTCCGGTTAACCTTAAAAAAGTTTTGCTAAAAAATATTGGCAAAAACAATCCTCGCAATTTTACAAGTTTTTATGTAAGCAAAACCCACACTCAAAAAAAAAAAACTGTAATGTTAGCAAAAAAGCGCTTATAAACCTACAAGAAAATTTACTGATTTTGAACCCAAAATTTTTTTGGTAAAGTTAGCAAAAATGTTTTGCCAAAAATTAGTTAACTGAACTTTTTTTATTTCAACTTAGTTCATATACATTTGAGAACCCCATTCGGTTCGGACCCGATAGGTCCAGATCCCGGTGGGCCTAATACTAATTGAGTTCCTTAAAAATTGTCATAGTTTTTGATCCAAATTTTGTGTCCGTTTCGCTCTACCTTGTTAACTTTTGAGACACGTGATTTTAGGGGACCACTGGGGTTTTGAGAATTATAAAACTCGATAACTTCAAAAATGTTACTCGGAGAGCTTCTGGTTATTTTGCATATCTTGTTCTACGTGGTGAGAGCTACACAAATGCTTTTGGACTTTTTGTTTTGTCGGCAATATTTACCGAAATATGAGCATTTAAAAATTTTCGGGACATGCCCGAGAGCCAAAAATGGCCTCCATTTTGCTGCATCTGGCTTAGTTTCCGAGATAGCGCCATTTTAAGTTTTCTTAAAAAAAAAATTTCAATTTATTTTTGCTAATACAAGCAAAAAAGCTTGTAAATCTTGGTCAACTCAATTTTAAATTTAGCAAAAAAAACTAGTTGACATTTTGTTTAAAATTGCTAATGTGCTAAATGTAGTTTACAAGATATTTTTGCTAACATGCTAATCTCAACTAATTTGCTAAAGGTTAGCTAACTAGCATTAGCAAAAAAAAATGCAGTAAGAACAAGTAGAAAAGTTAAATTCGACTAACAAGGGAAGTCTTGCTAGTGTCACCCGCGAATCTTTATGGAATTGGTTTTATTATGTAGAGCAGAAAAAATAAAGGGACACATATTTTTTTTAGCGGCCCAAATTCATATTTAGGGGGTAAAAAGGAGGGGGGAAGACAAGGCCATTTTTCATTTTTTTTCACTCAAAAAAAAAAAACTGTAAAGTTGGCAAAAAATTTAGTTAAATTTAACTAAAAAAACACCTGATTTTGAACCTACTAAATTTCTAGTTAATTTAACAAAAAATATTTAGTTAACTTTTTGTAGAATGAATGTAGCAAAAAAACAGTAATTTTAACTAAAAATTCAGCTGAAAATTTCGTAACATTTTTTATTAGGTGAATTCAGCTAACCTTTTTTTTTTAATAAAAAAAAAAATATATTTTTCACAGCGTTAAGTTCAGCTTAAGTAGGACTAATGAGATTTGCATAGGAGGCTACACAAGAAATGTTTAAAATTTTCGACTTGACAAAAATGTTACAAAAAATCAGCAAATTAATTAGTAAAAATTCGTAAACTCAGTTTTAAAGTCAACAAAAAAAATTAATTCCAAATTTGTACAAAACTAGTATTTTCGTAAATCGAACTTAACTAAAAAAAGTAGTTAAAACGCTGATTTTAACTAAAAATTTGCTAAAAAGCCAGTAAACTCGAGTTAACAAAAAAAAATTTGTTAACTTTACAGTTTTATTATTTTGAGTGTTCGTTTATCTCCTATATTATTCAAAGAAACCTAGTCATGTTACATACCAAATGAAAGGTCTTTGGAAAACCTATCTACGTGTGCTAAGAACGTGTCCAAACATGCACAACCTTTCGTCATATTGAGTAAAATACTAAAATTTTAGGACATTTTTGTTAATAAGTCGAAAACTAACTACACTCAAAAAAATAAAACTGTAAAGTTAACAAAACTTTTTTTGTTAACTCGAGTTTACTGGCTTTTTAGTAAATTTTTAGTTAAAATCAGCGTTTTAACTACTTTTTTTAGTTAAGTTCAATTTACGAAAATACTAGTTTTGTACAAATTTTGAATTAATTTTTTTTTGTTGACTTTAAAACTGAGTTTACGAATTTTTACTATTTAGTTTGCTGATTTTTTGTAACATTTTTGTCAAGCGAAAATTTTTAAACATTTCTTGTGTAGCCTCCTATGCAAATCTCATAAGTCCTACTTAAGCTGTGAAAAAAATAAGAAAAAAAGTAAAGTGTTAGTGTTTAAAACCAATATTTAACAAACTTAAAATTTTTTACAAAAAGTTTAGCTGAATTCAACTTATAAAAAATGTTACGAAATTTTCAGCTGAATTTTTAGTTAAAATTACGGTTTTTTTGCTACATTCATTCTACGAAAAGTTAACTAAATATTTTTTGTTAAATTAACTAGAAATTTAGTAGGTTCAAAATCAGGTGTTTTTTTTAGTTAAATTTAACTAAATTTTTTGCTAACTTTACAGTTTTTTTTTTGAGTGTAAATTTAGTTCGGTGTGAGTCCATATTAATTATTTCTGAGAAATAATAATTGTTGTACAATGAGAAAATCTGAAAAAAAAATCAAGTGACAACACAGGCTAAGTGGAGATGTCGACAGCTTTCGGAAGATGCCACCCTTCCATCATCAGCACTCCTTCGATTGCCACACACTTAATGTGTGTCAGATTAAAATTAGCCATTTAAACAATCGAAAATATTATTTTATTTGGCCCCCCCATAAAAATGAGTTTGGGCCGCTAATAAAAAAACGTGTCGAATTAATTTTCTTTCTTAACAACATATCCAAATTTCATGAAGATCGGAGGGTGACACCAGGGAGACTTCCCTTGTAAGCCGAATCTATGAATACCCTCCACAATGCCCTTTTTAAGTGACTGAAAAATTTTCTAACGTAAAAAAAATTAACAATTTTGATTAGAAATTAGTGCCCCCCATTTCCCGGTTCTCGGTATTCCCGGGAATACCGGTATTCCCGGTTCTGGTACCGGTTTCCCGGTTCTAGATATATTCATGGGAATACCGGTATTCCCGGTTCTGATCCTGGTACCGGTTCTCAAAAAACAAAAAAATACCATACCATAAAATATTAAGATTACACCATTTAATCAGTATTTGAGAAATATTTAGTTGTGTTTGTAAAATTATTTAAAAATCAAGTAATTTTTATTCTTTAAATTCATAAAAAAAATAGGAAATGGTGTTTTTCACATGTTTTGTATTATTTTTTGGTAAAAGCGAAGAATAAATTTTAATTATACAAAATTTTACAAAACATACATACCGGTAGTCCCGGGAATACCGTCAGAACCGGAACCGGGAATACCGGTATTCCCGGGAATACCGGGAATAATTCAAGAACCGGGAAACCGGTTTCATTTCCCGGTAATACCGAGAACCGGGAATACCGGTATTCCCGGTACTACGGTACTGACCGTAGGCACTATTAGAAATATTTTGTTTTGAGTAAAACACGGGGGTGAAACTGATCAGTACAGATATACTATGAAATGAGTAACTTTTTTAAGGCAATAAATTAAAAATAATCTATTACACCGTCCGACAGCCAATATTAAACATGAACCGGATGATATACGTCTGAAAGTAGAGATCAAATGAAGTTGACCTGCATTTACAGTTTTTCATTTCGTGATCCTGTTTCATTTTAAAAGGATTTCAAAGTTTTAAAGGCTACATTTTCAACAAAATGATTTGATAAAGTTTTCAAATGACTTTATTTACATCCTTTTATCCTGATATGACAAATATATGAGGCATTCCACACCAAATGTCCAGCGAAAAAAAAACACATGTACCTTTAGTTTCGAAATGGATAGCCCTATATCAGTGACGGGTACAGCTTTTGAGTCTGGGAGGGGGTGGAATTTTTTCTACATCGAATATCAATTCAGCGTTGTCGGACAAGCAAAACAGGAGGCTATTTCCTATAGCCTCTGAGTCTTTTTTCCTAAAGAAAAAGTCTGAGATTCCTTTCCTATAGAAAGGTACTTTTTTCTAAAGAAAAAGTCTCAGACTTCCCATTTTTTCTATAGAAAAAGTCTCAGATTCTGAGACATTTTTCCTATAGAAGAGGTTTCAGATTCTGATACATTTTTTCAATAGACAAAGTATCAGATTCTGATTCTCAGATTCTGGGAAATTTTTTCTATCGAAAAAGTCTCAGATTCTGAAACATTTTTCCTATAGAAAAAGTATCAGATTCTGAGACATTTGTCTTATTGAAAAAGTTTCTGAGACATTTTTCCTATCTAAAAAGTCTCAGATTTTGAGAAATTTCAGATGCTGAGACTTTTTATAGAAAAAGTCTCAGATTCTGATAAATTTTTTCTATAGAAAAAGTAAAATTTTTCCCAAAAAAAATTTCTTTTTCGTTTGAACATTTTCGAAACTCGTAATATTTTGCAAAAATGGCCAGGACAAATAAATTTAACAGAAAAAAAATGTTCTCAAAATTTATTCCATGATAATAATATAATATCATTCAAAATTAAAAGCAAAACCGCGAATTTCGGATAGTTTTCATTTTGTGAATTCAGGTGTTAAAAACCTGACTAAACACTCTTTGAATATTTTAAACACTATTTTTGTTCTTCAAAAAAAAAAAATATTTCATTTAACCTAAATTTATTTTATGTATTTAAATTTCAATTCTTTATTCTAAATCAATTTTATTTTCTTTTTATTTTATTTCTTTAGTTTTGAAACTAGTGATGGTGTATCGCGTAAGGAAACTGCCACTGTTAAAAATATCGGCACTGATGAGGAGGCTATTTCCGTGCAGGGTACCGTCAGTTGGGTCAGTCCCGATGGTGTTCAATATACTTTAAATTATTTGGCTGATGAAAATGGTTTCCAACCAGAGGGCAAACATTTACCAGTGCCGCCGGAGGTCTAATTTTAAAATGTCCAATATTCATTGTTATTAAGATTTAATTGAAATGTCTAGTCATGTTTACACTATAAAAACAATTTTTTTTGAAAAAGAAAATGAATTTTTTTTATTTATTGAAATTAAAGCCGAGATTCTGAAACTTAATGATCTAATGAAAATTCAAAATTCAAAAAAAACGCTTTGCATTCTTTGGTGAAAAAACAATACACTCAAAATAATAACTCTGTTATATTACAGAAAAACTCTGCTAATTTAACAGAGTACACCATACTTTTCCAGCTAGCAACATTTCTTGGTGATTTCACTATAAAACCCTGTAAAATGATTTTGACAAAAAAAAACTGTTAATTAACAGAGTTTCTAGTAAAATATTGGTCAAATAAAACACCATTTAGCAAAGAAAAACTCTGTAAATTTACATATATTTGTAAAATGAATTTTATGCAACCAAAATTTTAGAGAAAAACTATGTAAATTTACAGAGTTTAGTAAAAAAAATGTTATTTTGTAAAATTTTTATAAGATTTTAGAAAATATTTTTTTTTGTTACTTATTTAACATTTTCTCAAAAAAAAAAAATACAGATAAAATTTTGGTGTTTTTACAGAAAACTCTGTTTTTAACTATGAAATTAAGATTACATACACTCAAAATAATAACTCTGTTAAATACTCTGTAAAATGACTGTAATCTCAATTCAACAGATATTTGACAGAGTTTTCTGTCAAAATACAGATTTAAAGAAATAACTTTGTATTTTGTTGTGACAAAAAAACAAAGTTTCTTCTGTAATGTTACTTTTAACTTTGTAATATTAATTTTACAGATAATTAACAGAGATTTCTGCTAAAATACAGATTTAAGCGAAATACTCTGCATTTTTTATAACCAAAAAACTAAGTTTTATTTTTATTTTTACTTATATCTATGTAATCTTAATTTCATAGTTTAAAACAGAGTTTTCTGTAAAAACACCAAAATTTTATCTGTATTTTTTTTTTGAGAAAATGTTAAAAAAATAACAAAAAAATCTTTTCTAAAATCTTATAAAAATTTTACAAAATAACATGTTTTTTACTAAACTCTGTAAATTTACATAGATTTTTTCTGTAAAATTTTGTTTGCATAAAATGCATTTTACAAATATATGTAAATTCACAGAGTTTTTCTTTGCTAAATGGTGTTTTATTTGACCAATATTTTACTAGAAACTCTGTAAATTAACAGTTTTTTTTTTGTCAAAATCATTTTACAGAGTTTTATAGTGAAATTACCAAGAAAAGTTGCTAGCTGGAAAAGTATGGTGTACTCTGTTAAATTAGCAGAGTTTTTCTGTAATTTAACTGAGTTATTATTTTGAGTGTAGAAATAAATAAAAATACAGATAAAACTTAGTTTTTTGGTTATAAAAAATACAGAGTATTTCGCTTAAATCTGTATTTTAGCAGAAATCTCTAAATCTCTGTTAATTATCTGTAAAATTAAGATTACAAAGTTAAAAGTAATATTACAGAAGAAACTTTGTTTTTTTGTCACAACAAAATACAAAGTTTTTTCTTTAAATCTGTATTTTGACAGAAAACTCTGTCAAATATCTGTTGAATTGAGATTACAGTCATTTTACAGAGTATTTAACAGAGTTATTATTTTGAGTGTAGATTTTCTCCCAAGAAACACGAATAAAAATGGAAAGTCAAATATTTTGTTTAAATAACCCATCCGTGATGCCAAAAATTAATGTTTTTAAGGTTCTAAATCAGAAAAAGTGGGTGACCCACAATATTTTTTTAGTCCCAACATTTTCTCTGAACAAACCTACCCTCTATCTCCAATTGTTAAGGCGGTCCCCATACAATTTTTTTTATTTTTTGTAAATTTGTTTTATTTAATCAGCTTCTGCCGGTCCAATGGTGCGTCCGAGTGGGGTCATTATTGACACCGACCCCCATTTATTTTTACCCTCAAACATTTTTGTAAAGCATACCACAGCCCTATCTCCACTCCCTAAGTAGGCTTCCATTCAAAATTACATTTTTATAAAATTTGCTCCAACTGTTATTTGTATGGGAGTCTACTTAGGGAGTGGAGATAAGGCGTAGGTATGTTTTACAAAAATGTTGGAGGGTAAAAATAAATGGGGGTCGGTCTCACTAATGACCCCTCTTGGACGCACCATTGGACCGGTAGAAGCTGATTAAATAAAACAAATTTACAAAAAATAAAAAAAATTGTATGGTGACCGCCTTAAAACTTAGATATAGAGGGTAGATGTGCTCAGGGAAAATGTTTGGACTAAAAAAAGTATTGTGGGTCGGTCATACATTTTGTTGCTCTAAGGGCACCATAAGGGCATTTAGAGCGGTTGGAGCTAATTGTAAAAAATGTCGTTTTGTGTGGGAGCCTCCTAAGAAATGGGAGATAGGGTATTAGTTTGTTCCAAAGAAATGTTAAGACGTTAAAATTAATGGGGGTCGGTCTTATAAATGACCCCTCTATGACAAACCATTAGAGCAGTAGAAATGTTTTTAAGATTGGAAAATTACAATACATTTTTTTCAAAAAATTTTAAAAAATTTGTAGAATCGATAGAAGTTTTACACAAAAAAATTTCAAAAAAATCGAAGAGTACAAACATTTTCAAAAATGAGATTTAAATTTAAAAACTTAAATATCGCATACTAGAACGCTTTTAAGAATTTTTTTGCGATTTTTTTTAGAAAGTACGCCTAAAAACAAAAATTTTGAAAAAAAAAAAATTGAAATTTGGACCATTATTGAAGAATAAAAGAAGTTTGAGTAAAGGAGCAAACTACCAATTTTTCAAAATTCGATATCTTTTGAACTGGTCATCAAAAAAATATGAAAATTTTCCACGAAGGAGTTTTCGAAGGGTACTAAAAACTGTAAACAAATTGCGAAAATCTAAAAAAAAAAAATTTTCAAAGTGTCCGATTTGACATGGAATGCCCAATATACTTTATGGGGTCCTAGACCGGTATTTCGATGCGTTACACACGGAATGACAAAGTGAGTATATATAGTGGTTTGAGGGTGTAAAAAATGAAAAAAAAAAATAAAATCACGAAAAATTCACGTAATAATTTTACTCACGCACGCCCACGTGAGTAAAAAAAAACATCCTCACGAATTACGTGGTTCACGCTTGACTCACGTGATTTACTATAATCACGTGATTGGTGCGCATCTCTAGTTTCGGTAGATTAGCTTGGAGTAGTGAACTTTTTTGTCGAAAATTTTATTTTTGATCCATAAAAGCACAGAGTCGTCACATTGACTTTTGGTATAGCAAGGGGCCGTATTACGAGGTTTTGATGTACGACGTACACTGTACGTGCATCATATATTACATAAAACTTCATATTGTATATTAAACTGATTTTAACAAAGCAATATGATAAATGATGTTTGCAAAGAAAAAAAAGGTGTTTAAACAAATAATTATAAAAATTGCCAAAAAAAAATTGCATAACTATTGCCACCTACATAAACAAACAATTTTTATATACATTAGGGTGGAATCAAAAATTCAACATTGGATTTTCACCATATTGTAAAACATGGTCTTAAACTGATTTAAAAAAAAGATGAGCTAAATCGGATACCTTAAAGTCGTGTCCTTTTTGGTCAAAGTTTAAATTGTAAACGAAAAATTTCATACAAGGAAAATTTTGTTTTACCAAAAGTGACTCCGAAACAAAAATTAAGGCTGGTTAAGGTCAAACTGCAAAAAAAAAAGTAAAAAAGTTTTTAGTATTAACAAGCATATTTAAAAGATTTCTTGTCGCTCCTGATAATAAAAATCTAAACAAATTTATTTGCTGGTACGGAACATTTTTTTCCCATGAAATTTTACCTTAAAACATATCAGATTTGGCTCAAACTTTTTCTACATCAGTTTAAGATAATGTGACACAATATTCCGCCCGGAAAACATTTAAATCACCGTCCGACAGCCAATATTAAACATTGAACCGGATATACCTCTGAAAGTAGAGATTAAATGGAGTAAAACTGAATTTGCAGTTTTTTATTTCGTGATCCTGTTTCCTTTTAAAAGGACTTCAAAGTTTTAAAGGATACATTTTGTAAAATATTTTTTTTAAATATTTGTAATTGTCCTAGGATTACACTAGTGACGGCAGAAGAAAGAGGAGGATCTCTTCTAATTTTTCCATTTCTATATTTTGACATATCAGGATAAAAGGATGTGAATAAAGTCATTTGAAAACTTTATCAATATTTCGTTGAAAATTTAGAATGATATTGAAGGACACATTTTTGAATGCACGTAACTTGCCTCCTTTTGTTAAAATAATAAAATAGGAAAATTAGGGGAGCTCCTCCTCTTTCACTTGCTATGGTATCCTAGGACAAGTACAAATATTAAAAAAATATTTTATAAAATATAATCCTCTAAAACTTTAAAGTCCTTTTAAAAGGAAACAGGATGACGAAATGAAAAACTGTAAATGCAGTTTTACTACATTTAGTCTCTAGTTTCAAACGTATACTATCCAGTTCGTTTTCAACGACCTTTTTCATTTTTGTCGGACGGTGAATTCAAAAATAAAAATTCCTCCATATATTTATTTGCCATCCTAATAAACATACGTACAATGTATGTGCTTATGTGATTAAATTTTTTTTTATCCCATAAATCATAAGTTTAAATATATCTCAAAAGAAGTCAAGTCATTAAAAAAATAGCTTTGCGTGTATATAGGTGTATGACCGAGAAAACTTCCCTATGAACTTTGACTTATATTAAATAATACACTAAGAACATAAAGGATACGTAATTTATATCGTACCCATAAAAAAATTTTAATGATGGTTTTTCTTCGGAAATTTTTATAATATAAGAATCAATGCCACAAAAATCCTGGTTGAACGAAGAAAAATTATATTCTTGTCTAAAAAAAAAAAAAAAATTTGGTTCACAAACAAAAAAATATTTTTAATTTTTTTTTTAAATTATGCCCAAAACTTAAATTGAGGTTTCATTAAAAAAAATAATTTACTTTGGGCCTATCATGAAACTTTAAGTACTTTCTTAATTTAATAAAGCACTTTCTAAAATTCGATACAACAAATTTTGAATACAAAAAAATTAAATTAGAAAAAGACCTAACAAAATTTTTGGGCACAATTTCCTTAAAAATAGTTTATAAAATTTCCAACAATTTAGTAAAATTTACCTAAAAATTGGTAAATTTTTTAAAAAATTGATGTTGCTCTTATATTTTACCCTCTACACAAAAAAACTTGTTAAATTACAAGAAAAGTGTGTAACTTTTATATTTTGTCACCTCCTATTTTACAAGAATTTCTAGTAAAAATTACGATTTTTTATGTAAATTTACAAGCTTTTTACCAACGAAATTGTAAATTTACAATTCTTTTGACGCGATAAAACTTACAAGGTATTCTCGTGACTTTACTAGATTTTTTGCTACCTCCTATTTTACGAGAATAAAATTCCTAGTAAAAATTACGAGCATTTTGTAATTTTACCAGCTTTTTACAAATAAAAATGTAAATTTAAAATTGTTTTGACGCGATAAAACTTGCAAGGAAATCTCGTGATTTAACTAGATTTTTTGCCACCTCCTATTTTACAAGAATTCCTAGTAAAAATTACGAGCTGTTTTTGACGCGATAAAACTTACAAGGTGTTCTCGTGACTTTACTAGATTTTTTGCTACCTCCTATTTTGCGAGAATTTCTAGTAAAAATGCCTGTGAATTTTGTACTCTTGCCCAAAACATTAAATCATGATAATGTTTTACGGAAGATTTGGGTGTACTTGCCAATGCAAAGTTTTTTTAGAAAAAATAATGTTATATTACTTTGCTATTCCATGCACAACAAATTGAAATATCAATCGAGGACCCCATTAAAAAACCAAAAGAGCTGTACATTTCGCAAGTGAGAGCAAAAATAAGTGCAAAAAAGTGTTTTTACATTTTGGAGAGTATAAAAGATTCGGCACCAAAGAATATATCCCTCTCACTTGTTTTATGTACATTTGATAAACAAATGGAAAATTTTTATGCGAAAAGTTTAGACTTGGTGAAAAAGTACTTTTGGCAAAAAAATTATTTTTTTTCACGAAAAACAAAATTATGTTAAATAAAATTTAATGAACCCAAAATTTTTGGTGAAAAAAAATTTTGATGAGAAAAAGTTTTTGATCAATTGTTTTGATGAAAAGAAAAATTTTTTGATGTAAAAAAAATTGATGAAGAAAAAAATTTTTTGGTGAGAAAAAAGTTGATAATAAAAAAATTGATAAAAGAATGTGATAAAAAAAATATGATAAAAAAAATTTATGAAAAAAAAGTTTTGATAAAAAAAAAATTTGATGAAAAAAAATTTATGAAAAAAAAAAAAAAAAATTGATAAAAAAAAATAGTTGAAAGAAAAAAAATTTGATGGAAAAAAAATTTTATGGAAAAAAAAAATTGATGAAAAAAAAAATAAATTTCATGAAAAAAATTAATGAAAAAAAAAATTTAATGAAAAAAATATGATGAAAAAAAAAATTTGAAAAAAAAATTATGAAAAGAAAAGTTTGATGAAAAAAAAAATATGAAAAAAAAAATTTGATGAAAAAAAAAGATAAAGAAAAAAAAAAATTGATGAAAAAAAAATAAGGAAAAAAATTTATGAAAAAAAAAAAATTATGAAAAAAAAATTGATGAAAAAAAAAATTTTTTTTTTGTTGAAAAATAATTATGTTACTTTTTATTCTTTTTTTTTATTAAAACTTATAAAGTGTTCTCGTGACTTTACTAGCTTAAATTACGAGATTTTTTGTAATTTTACAAGCTTTTTACCAATAAAATTGTAAATTTACAATTTTTTTTGACGCCATAAAACTTACACGGAATTCTCGTGATTTGACTAGATTTTTTTTTGTAAAATAATCTGGAAAATTTGAACATTTACAAAAAAAATGTTAAATTACACAAAAAAAAACGTAAATTTCGATCGACCAAACAAAAAAAAATTGTTAAAAACGAATGAATATTATTCAAATTGGATTACGAGACTTTTGTTTGTAATTTGACAATGTTTTTGTTTTTGAGTGTAGAAGCCAGCATTGGAGCGGTAGGAGCTGATCTCATAAAAAAAATGAAAAAATAAAAAAAAATTCTGTGGACTTTAGGATTTTGTGAACTTCTTTTTAAAGCCAATGTTTAGGGCCCGGTAGCGACCCCTAAACCTTAATAAAAAATATTTGAAAAAAATCAAGTGTTATTTTCTCACCGTGCTTAAAATATATTCCGGGTGGCCCATACAAAAATCCGAAAAAAATTGCCATGTGGGAACCAGCCTAGTGGACTTCCTTAATGGTTAAGGATAGGAATATTATAAGAAAATGATGGGATTGAAATATTAATGGGGGTCAGTTACACATTAACGGTAGGAGCAGATTTACAAAAATGAATTTTATATGGCAGCCCCATTATCGAGCGGATATACAGTATAAGTATTGGGGATCCTTCGGTGACTATGTCACTTCGTCATAATCATAATTTTGTTTGAAGGATTTATTGGAGCTTACAAAAAATGCTGTTATTTTTTTTAAAAATGTTCGCCACCTTAAGGTTTAAAGATAGAGGTTAGGTATGTTCTATGAAAAGGTTGGGGTAGAAACAAAATTTTAAGTTGGTCATACATTTGGCAATTCTAAGTGCATTCTTGGGGCAGTTAGAGTAGTAGGAACAGATTTTATAAAAAATTGAATTTTGTTTCATTACTACACAGAAAAAAATAAAAAAAAAATTTCAGTAAATTTTTAATATTTTTAATTGAGTAAAAAATTACTCAATTTTGCACCAGTAAACGATTTACTAGTATTGAGTAAGCTTTTAATAAACAATTATTAAATGCTTAATAAAAAATTTAAGTAAATTATTAATTCACAGAATTAAAACTTTACTTAAAATTTTTCAATATTTTTAAGTAACTTTTTAATTGTGTCAAGTAAAAATTTACTCAAAATGTATCAATTTATTTTTTTTAAATGTTTCGATTTAAATAAAAAAAATTGCTTTTTCAAACTTTACCAAATATACTTATGTCTTCAAGACAAAGGAAAATTTTATAAAGATGATTTCAAACTTTCATATACGTATACAAAAAACTATAAACTAAATGAGAATTCAAAACACTAAGAGAATAAAAAAAATAACAAAAAAAAATACTGCTATTAAATTTGTATTAAATTATTTACTCAAATTTTATTTTAAATTTTTGAGTAAATTTTTAATTGCTTTAATTAAAAAAATACTCAAATTTGTTTTAAAAATTTAAACAAGTGATTACTCAAATTGTTTTTCTCAATATTATTTTCTGTGTAATTAAAACTATGAAATTCTCATAGAATAATTTTCAAGAAAATTATTTTTCTGTTTTAAATTTATTTGTACTGGTCATTTTTGCAAAGACTTATGTCCAGTTTCTCTATTACGAATTTTCATTTTCGTTCGTCCAAATGACATAAGAAAATCAATTTGAGGTTCTGTATTGCGGATGTCATTTTAGCCGAACGAAAACGTAAAAGTTGTCATTTTTCTTCATATTTTTCCGTTTCTACAACACGAATTGAAATGTCAAAAAAGCCAAAACCACACGAATGAAAAATACCATTCGTTAAGGAGTTTTTTGTGTAATATTTAACAAAATAAGTGAAAAATGCGAATTTATAACAAAAATAAGTAATATTAATTTATAAAATTAAAAAATGTGAATGTTTTATAACCAAATGCTTTGAAAAAAATGTGTATTAAAACAAATCGGTGAAAAAAAGACGGATTTGAGCAATTTATATTAACAATTTAAAAGCCACGGGTCATCATACAAATTATTGTTTTCATTTGTTTTTTATTAAAATTGTGTTAACTTTTTAGCTATAATAAATAAAACAAGTAAAAAAGTTAAATTCGGCCTTGCCGAATGTAGTGATACCCTCCACAATTTCAAAAAGATTATTGCAAACAACTTTATTTAAAAGGAAAATACTTTTGAAAAAAAAAATTGAAAAAAAATTTCCGCGAAAAAAAATTTTGGTAAAAAAAAAAATCCGCGATTTTTTTCTTTTTTTGTCACAAAATATGTTTGTACTTGTTTAAATACCATTTGGTGCTCAATTATGTTCACATATGTCAACCAGAAGCCGAATTAAAGCATTTTGTGTTTTTAGGTTATGTTGAATGTACTGAAATTTTTGAGGTGTGCTTACATTTTCGTTCATAACTTTTGAACCGCTGAACCGATATCGCTCAAATGCAATACCAAATTTCTCGGGAGAACTTCCAATATATATGTTAAGTTTCAGTCATCTCTGTGCAATATTTTGTCCGCGAGAGCATTTTCAACAGACAGACAGACGGACAGACGGACATCGCTAGAATGTCTTAAAATCGATCGGGCATCATGAATATATATACTTTATAGGGTCCCAGACCGATATTTCGATGAGTTACAAACGGAATGACAAACTTATATATACCCTCTATCACTAAGTGGAGGGTATAAAAACTCTGATTTGATTATAATTGTTTTTTTTTATAAACATGAAATTTGATCAGCTGTTTTCTTTAGCTGATGTGTTGATGTTGCCACTTCGTTTAGTTTAGATAATTTTTGTATGAAAAAAATAAACAAAAACTAAAAAATAACTTTGTGGCAATACTGTAATTTGACAAATGGTCAAGACAAACGTAACTAACGAAAAAAAATAACGTAATCAAACGAAAATGTTATGGAAACTGATATCATTACGAATTCGTACGGGTAGCGTTCGTTCGTGTATTGTTTCGTTCGTTTAACAGAAACACCATATTAATCGACACGTGTTTCAGTTTTAAAAATTTTTTCATAACTTGAGGAAAAATATTTTTTCAAAAAACTTATAATGGCGATATCTCAAAAACTAAGCCAGAAAGAGTGAACTGGAGGAAGTTTATCGCTGGTCCTCTTTAAATGTGTGAACCATAATAGGTCCTAAATTTGAATATTAAAAATTTTGCATTCCCTAAAATTTAAAAAAGCACATACATATCACGGTAAATGTTGCCGACACAATAACTAATAGTTTTTGTTATCCCCTTTAGGACCTTAAATTTCTGTATTTCAAAAACTAAGCAAGGTAGAGCGAAACGGACAAAATTTGTAGATCAAGCCTTAGAATTTATTTAAAATTGAAAGTGTTAAAAAGAAAAAAGTGCTAAAGACGGTGAATACTTCTTGATCATAGTTTACTTAAAACCAAAAATAAAATAAACAAAGAAGCTTATACTTAACGTTAACACGAGTTTACAATAACAAAAGGTAATAAAAAAAGTACCGCTTAAATACATTATAATAAGTTTATATTTTGTTATGTCTACATATGTACATTTTTCAAATTGGCCTTAAGGCTAATAGTATTTTTTTTTTGTTCAGCGTGACCGAAATTTTTATACCATTAAAATTTTTATATGAAACTAGGATCTTGGGATATATTACGACAGTTTATAAGGACATATTAGATCAGAAGAAAAACAGAACTGCCCCAAGGTAGTTTAAAAACCTGTTGAGTTTTAATGTTAGGTGTCCTAATCCCTTAGGGACACGGAATAATTCGGGGCAGTCCCTGTTACTCAAGTGTTTTTTTTTTTTCCATTAAATTACAAATCATTTTAAATAATTTCAACCTAACCGAGAACTAATAACAATGACATTCGTTGTAGCAAAACACAACAACGACTCTGGTGGGAATCGAACCCACGACCCCCACGTTCAAAGATTATCTCACTACCAACTAACCTATAAGGGCTCCATAATTGTATATGTCGAAGGAAAATATGTTCTCCTTAGTAATTGATGCAAACATGTGAATATGTTGCCTTTATGATATCTTAAATTAAGTTTCATATTGACGATATGTAGGGTGTTAACAATATTTATATTTTATAGACAAAACTACCTTCCGCAGCAGCTTTTGGTAGTAACATCTTCTTCAGCTAAACAAAATAAGCATTTTCAATAAAATCCCATCAAGAATGATTGATTTATGTTATATGTATGTTTTTGAAAACCTACATATAAAACTGACATGTTTATTAGGGTAATCCAATTTATTTATGATTTTTTTTGTGACACTCGCAAGAATTTTTTTAATAAATTTCCGAAATTATAAATCGAATAAATTTTTAACAGAACTGGCGTTTGTTTTAGGTTGGTTTAGATCCGCAAGTTAGAACTTGTGTTCCCTGGTGCGATTTCACCCAAACACAAACTATACCAGCCTATGTCCATAAAAAATGTTTGTGACAATCTATATTTGTTTGGGCTGCATCTTTTTTTTCAAAATCGGGTGGACAGACCGATATTTAATTATACCCATGCAGTGGTTGGTCGATATTAATAAAAGTGCACCATCTTAATATTTGTTTTGGTCAACCCTAATGTTAGTTGTTTACAAAAATATAGAATTTCAATAGAAACTTTTGATTTTTGATGACCAAAATAATGCACTATTGTTGTTGGCGTGTTATTTTTCGGTTTTTAGTTGTTTATTGTCTAAGGTCAACAACACATTAAGTAGATACAAATGAAGATGGTGTGAGAGATTAGATGAGAAGATAATTGCTATGTATAAAATAATAATAATAATAAAAAAATTTACATATATAAAAAAACTTAAAAATTTATTAATTTTTAGTGTAATTGGTGGTCAAGATATTCGAACAAAAATGAGGAAACATTTTTTGAATTTTCGCAAATAATTTTAATTCTAAATGCAAAAGAATTTATTTGTTATCAAAAAAAAAAAAAAATTCAACACACGGAATTAAAAAATAAAAATGTAGGTTCCGAAATATACGCGTGGGATGCTTAAGCTTTAACTTGAAACGGTGTATAAATATTTCGTGTCAATCAATTCCGACACAATTTGTTTACCGGCGCCCCAGACGGACACTTTTAAAATTTATATTTTTTTTGCATAAATGCATAAATGCACACTGAAAAAAAGTGCGAACTAATTTTAAGGAAAAATTGCCATTTCATTGAAGACATGAATTTTTCTTTAATTTAAGTAAAATTTTCTTAAGAAATAGAAAATTTCATAGACTTAAATAAAAACAAGTAAGAAATTTATAGTCGGTCAAGACCGACCATATGATACTAGTGTTTTCCGGAAAATGGGTCCCAAGTCCAAACCTGGACCGATTGTATCTGTCTTTTGTTAGATCTTTATTTAGTGTAGAAAACACACACAGATCAAATTTTAGTGGAATTGGTTTATTTTTTTTTTGTCAATAGAACTAGAGTTTGCAAATAATCGAGATATTTCATAATCGCGATTACGATTAAAAAAATTGCCGTTAATCGCGATTACGATTAATCGAACTTTTTAAATAATTTGAGGTGCTTTTAAAAAAACCCTTGGGAAATTTTCCTTTTAGAATGTACGAAAATACAAAAATTATTATTTTTAAGAAATAAAATTAAAACCTTTCGAACTTTTCTAGTAAAAATAATTCGAGATTTTGAAACCACAGTCTCGTTTTTAGTATATCATTGCGCATCGAAAGAACACTCTAGCGCCCTTGAGAATTTATTGTTAAGACATTTTTTAAAACTTATAATTAAAATTCTTTGTTAATAAAATTTTACACATACTTTAATTTTTGACATCTTTTACATCAAAAAGATTTTTGGAGAAAAATACTAGATTTTCTTACATCTTTATTGCGCTTAAATAAACTCTACAAAGTGTGTTTCAATCAGCACTGAAAAGACACATGATTTTACTGCGTCTTATTAGCTCTTTATCTGTGCTAATAAAGAGTAATCTAAACTGTGACTTGGATTCGCTCTTTGGGCAGGGATTTTTTTTTTAAAGCAGCGTCCAGTTTATCAAAATTTCTGTGAGGTGGTGTCGGAATACCTGCCGATGACCAGTAATTGCGAGGAAATTTATTAAAAAATTTTACAAGGCATCATTAGTCGGCAACCACCCAGCAAAATTTTTTGTTGCAAATAATCTGTTCCAGAATGCATCATTTTAACATGCAACCGATTCTACTTAACATTCCAGAATCAATGATTGTTGTTTGACATTCTCCCGAAAGCAATCGTTTTTTAGAGCAAGTGGTTTTCGGAAAAATAATTTTAAATAGAAAATTTTGCTGTGATTAACGTAGAATATATTCAAGAATCGATTGAACCAGGAATTTGTTCCAAAAAAATTTCCTGGGCAACGGTAAAAGTATAAAAAATTACGTTTTTTTTTCAATTTCATGTCCAAATTTTTCGTCCAAATCCGACCAAAGCCTTTTGAGTATATTTTGTTTGAAATTATTCCGAAAGTAATCGTTTTTAAGAGTAATTTAGTTTTTTTTTTAAAAATAATTTTAAATATTAAAATTTTCGTTTAAAAACAGTGTATTTCATAGAAAATTATTAATCGTAATCGCATGATTTTTTTGTCGATTACGATTACGATTAATTAGTGCGATCAATCGCGATTACGATTACGATTTTAATCGTTTTGCAAACTCTAAATAGAACGATTTACCTGAATATCGGTCGAAATTTTTATATGAGGGACTAAGTCCAAAAATAATCCAATTATATTCCGATTTGATTAGGTTACTTAACTTCACGTTTAACACCTAAAAATAAAATTTTCCATTTTTTATGAATTTTGAGGGAATTATGTGAATATCGGGAAGGTGGTTTGTGTGGGGACTACCAGAAAGACTGACCCGATTCCTTTGAAATTTGGAATAGTTATTCGTGCATACAAAATATGATTACCTGCTAAATTTCAAAGCGATATCTATTATAATACGGTTATCAGAGTCATTTAAGCCGAATCCAAAGGGGGCGTTTGTATGGGGGCTAGGTCTTAACATGGACCGATTTTCTCCAATTTCAATAGGCTCCGCCCGTGGCCCACATGATGCTTTAGTTTCAAATTTCAAGTCCATTGATTGAAAATTGCGACCTGTATCGTGCTTAAACCGATAGATGGACAGACGAACGCACAGTGGGTTCGATGGTACCCAAAATGGCGATTAATTCAGATAAGCAATAGTTTTAGAATATTATATTTTTTTATTGATGACCTAATATAAACACGTAAAAATACACATTTTGCAAAAAAAAATTGTAAAAAAAAAAAAAATTTAACCTGTTCGGCGTTTTTTTTGTTTTTCGGAAAAAAGGGTTATAGTTCACAATTTTTGCTGTAACTTTGGAATGAAAAGCGATAAATTAAATAAAAAATGGAAATTAAAGTGTACATAATGTGCTATTAATGTAATTAAAGAAAGAATTATTATTATTATTATTATTATTATTATTATTATTATTATTATTATTATTATTATTATTATTATTATTATTATTATAAATTTTATTTACAATCCAATTTCACAAAATCTCATAAATGTACAAATTTATCTGAAAAAAGTGATTTAAGGGAATATTATAGTTTTTTATTAACGAATTATCATTAATACATAAAAACACAGCATTTAAGGAAAAAAAATTAACAAAAATTTTTTTTTTAATCTTTTTGTCGTTTTTTTTGTTTTTGGAAAAAAACACGAAACCCTTGATCATGTAATAAAGCTACAAAAAACAAATGGAGGGGATGTTTTTTTGGAGTAGGGGGTAGGGTTTACCGGGAGACTATGGGGGACATCTTCCCCTCGCGATAAACGTTGCCAAAAAATAGAAATCAGTTTGTGCACATAATTAATAAAAATTTATCATTATATAAATTATTTTTTCTATACACACTCCCAAAAAGGGGCGGACCGAAAAAATTGGCTTTCCTGATCCCCATTGGTTCAAATTAAGTTCGATGAACTTCATACAGCATTAAAATGTTTCATTTATTGAACAAATATACAAATAAAACTTGTAAAAAAAAATATTTTTCTGGGGTAGTTTTGGTCCTTCAAGGGGGCACTTTTTCCCCCTGATCCGATTTTGCTCGTTCAAGAACTTAACCAGCCTATGACCATTATACATATTTGTGACAAACTTCAGGATTCTAGCTCTTGTTTTATGTATTTGATGGTGTGCTCTACAACAGATGGACGGACGGACACACGGTTACTCACAGAATGTCTTAGAATCGATCAGTGATAAATAATACACTTTATGGGGTCCTAGGCCCATATTTCGATGCGTTACATACGGAATGACAAAGTGAGTGTAAGCCCATACACGGTGAGCCTCAGCAATGTTCAGGTTGAACTTTAGTTTCGACGAAAAGTGTGAGCGCAGTTCGATTTCTACAAGATTAAATGTCACAAAACTGTTAACAGCGAAATCGTAGCTGCTCGTATTCGCGAGATAACGCGAAATTAGTGTTTTTGTATTTTTTAAATTTTTGACATTGCAGTTTTTTAAATATTTTCAAAAACTGAGTACACAGTTTTAATTGTACTTATTTAAAGGTCACAAAACAGTACACATCAAAATCCTATCTACTATAGTTCGCGAAAAATCGCGAAATTAATTTTTTGCTGTTTTTGTTTTGGTTTTTTATATTTAGATAGGTTTCTTTAAAATTTCGCAAAAACATGGTATGCAGTTTAACTTGTGCTTGATCAAAGGTCACACAGCTGCTGACATCGAAATTGTAGGTGTGAAATTTCGCGAGATATCGCGTAATAATATAATTTTTTTTTATTATTTATTTAAATTTTAAAACCGGTTCTTTAAAAATAATAAAAAAAAGTGGTATGCAGTTTGATTTGAACATGTTGGAAGAAATTAAAACTGCCCACTAAAAAATTATAGCTGCTCACTTTCGCGAGAAGTAGCGAAAAACAACTTTTAGGGGGTATTTTTTATTTTGGTTAAGAAAATAATTTTCTTTAAAAATGTTGCAAAACACGAAATGCAATTTGAGTTGCCATTGATTAAAGGTGATACGGCTGTTAACATTTAAATTCTAACTGCTCAATTCTTCGAGATATCGCTTAAAAACTCGCTAAACTACTATTTTTTCATTACTTTGTGTTATTTTTGGTCTGTAAAAACATTTAGTTCAATTAACGACAAAAATGTGGTATGCAGTTTGAATTCGAGGTTATTAAAGTCAACAAAACTGCAAGCAGAAAAATTATAGATGATCAATTTCCCGAGAAATTGCAAAATTACTGTTCAAGCTTTTATATTAATTAATTTATTTTTTCTTTAGTGTCTAAAATAAAGGAGAAAAATCAAGAAACGACAAATATATTGTAAGCAGTTTAAATTTTATGTGGTTAAAGGTGGTAAAACTGCTCAAATCAATATCTTGACTGCTAATTTTTCCATTTTTTTTTTAACTTTGCGATTTATCGCGAAATTGAGAAGATATGATTTCGATGTTAACTGGTTTGTGACCTGTAAATAAATACAATTAAAACTGCATACTCGGTTTTTGAAAATATTTAAAAAACTTCATTGTCAAAATTTTAGAAAATACAAAAACACTAATTTCGTGATATTTTTTTTTAGCGGCCCAAACTCATTTTTAGGGGGGGTCGATTTGTATGGGGGAAAATTTACCTTTTTTAGTTTTTTATGATTTACACCTATTTAAACAAAATTAATATAGGCGTGTGTGGTATCAGATTAAAGGTATTAAAAATACCTATCTCGTGGTGCTAACAACGGGCCAAAGAATTTACTACTAATATTTTTCGACTTATTAACAAAAATTACCTAAAATTATGGTATTTTAGTCGATATGACGAAAAGTTGTGCATGTTTGGACACGTTCTTAGCACACGTAGATAGGTTTTCCAAAGACCTTTCATTTGGTATATAACATGACTAGGTTTCTTTGCATAATATAGGAGATAAACAAAAAAAACTGAAAAGTGGCCTTGTCTTCCCCCCTCCTTTTTAGCCCCTAAATATGAATTTGCGCCGCTAAAAAAAAATACGTTTCCCTTTATTTTTAATGCTCTACAAAATAAAACCAATTCTATAAAGATCCGCGGGTGACACTAGGGAGACTTCCCTTGTTAGATGATTGATTTTGATAACTAGTGTTGCAGAATTTTATCTACTTTTACCCCATACCAAATTTTATAACAAAAGCTTCATTTATGAATTTCAATTAAGCGCCACTATGGTACCATTTGAACGGACGGACATCGCTAAATCAACTCAAAAAGTAATTCTGAATCGATCGGTTTACTTGAAGGTAGGTCTAGGACCAATATTTCGGGTAGTTACAAACATCATCACAAACCCATTATACACTGTACCACAGAGTGTTGTAGGGTATAATTAACTTGACTTAATAACACCCAAAAATGTTGCTTCTTTAAAATATTAATTTTTTTTTTGTCCGTCCGTCTGCTTGTTAAAATCGGTCCAGTAGTTTTAAAGTTTACGAAATAAAAAACACGCTTAGTTTAGAAAGACAATTTTGAGGCTGCTAAAGCTTGGCATATCACGGTGCCCTGGAGTAGATTTAAATAAAATTTTGGTGTTACTCCAATTTTTAAGCGGATTATGTTTTTGGACTATAAAAGAAAGAAAATGAGCCAAAAAAGAAAAAAAAGTACTACGCGTTTTTTTTTTTGCCGGGCAAAAAGATGAATTTCAAAAAAACAAAAATGAATTTATTCTTTCAAATGCATTAACAATTTTTTATACAGATGTAAATTCATCACATATTCAATTGTCAGTGAGATTTAAATATATATGTGACATATTTTTTCTGATATGAGACTTAAAAGAATAATTTCACTATTTAGTGAGACTAAATCAAATTTCTTCTTTAATTTTATGAAAATTTTAACTCTAGCAGTTACTTCACATTTAATATTGATCCTAATTCCAGATTTTGAAGGGGGAAAGTTACCCCAACAATACAAACAAAATTTAGAAAGGATTTTTGGAAATAAAACAAAATTAAAAAAGGATATTAAGTCCATCCATAAGTTTCGCAATAAAAAAAATAGTCCAAACCACTCTCTGTTTCTCTTTTTAAACTATTTACTTTATATTACTCTTCCTTAGGCATTGCAAACCCATTTTTAATGATTTTTACTATCGTTTTCGAAATTTTCTTAGTTTTGAAAAAACATTTTTAACCAAAAAGTATTAATTCTTTAAAAATTATATGACTGACTAAGGTCTAAACTGAGGAAACGGTGTGTTCTGCTGTCCGTCTGAGTAGTACACTGAAAACTTTTAAAAACTTACATTTATAAATAATTAACAAGGACGTATTTCATTGGGTTTCAATTAATAGTGAAATTATTCTTTTAAGTCTCATATCTGGAAAAATATGTTACATATATATCTAAATCTCACTGATAAGTAAATATGTGATAAATTTACATCCTTATATACAAATTTTAATGCATTTGAAAGAATAAATTATTTTTTGTTTTTTTGAAATTCATCTTTTTGCCCGCCAAAAAAAAAGCGCCTAGTACTTTTTTTTCTTTTTTGGGTCATTTTCTTTCTTTTTTAGTCCAAAAACATAATCCGCTTAAAAATTGGAGTAACACAAAAATTTTATTTAAATCTTCTCCAGGGCACCGTGATATGTATTTGTCGTTCCCCTGGTCAGCTTGTTGAGGGTATTCATAGATTCGACGAAGTCGTATTTAACTTTTTTTTATATTTTTTTAAAATTCGACTACAACATGGGGTTTGCAATAACATACACAAATGTAACTACCAAAAAAAAGGTGTATGTAGTTTTAATCATGGTGCAGGGAGTGATAATCTTGATTAACATTTTTATATTAAATGAATATGAGGGACAATTGTATAAGACGGACAATGGCATATAAATGTATGTTTGTATGGATAAATGTTATTATTAATAATATGTCACATGCAATTTTGTTTAAAAATAATAATTAAAATTAATGAATAAAACTAAAGAAAAAAGCAAACTTGTTTAAATACAATACAAGTACAGATGTATGAAAAAAAAAAAAAATAAATTAAATGTACTTGAAAATATCTGTAAACTTTGATATAAATCATTTAGTATATGGGGAGATAAAAAAAAAACAAATAATTAGCATTTAAGGAACCGAAATATTTTTCAAACTAATTTCATTTTCAATAGAATGCCAAAATTTGATTTGATAAAAGATTCTAATTAATCTATAATTAGTAATAAATAATTATTAAGATATAATTATAATTTGAAAATAAAAAAAAGGTATTATTAACATATTGATGCAAGAACATACAGTGCCGGTCAAAAGTATTCACACAGAACTGTAGTAAATGCAATTTGTTAAAGACAAAATTTAAAATACCAGACCCTTTTTTATCAAACGAGTATTTTTTTAAGGTGTTTTGTAGGTAATTTATAAAGCTTTAATTTAAGCTTTATGGCGTTAAGATTGAGTTAATAACAAATGTGCTAGGAGGGTTGAACTGGAAAATGATAATTAAAAAAAAAAAATTGTTTGATAAAAAAAAGTCTGATAATTCAAATTTTGTCTTTAACAAATTTGATCTACTATAGCTCTGTATGAATACTTTTGACCGGTACTGTATATAGATGCATATTTGTATTATATGCATATGCGATTTATTTGATTCTATATACAAAAGTGTTAATATCAAGGATGGGTACCAAATAGATATCGTTAGAGGAATAATATAATGGTTTTAACTTTTTTAAAGGTTGGTATAGGGTTTTAATTATTTCGGTATTGGTATCGGTGTTGCACCACACATCGGCATTGCTATTAGTATGGCATAAGTACAATTTGGGGTTATTTTTGGTGGTTGGTTTCGTTTTTTTGTAGTATTGCTATAACATTTAATGTTTTTGGTATTAAAAAGTTTACAGTACCCAACCTTGGTTAATATGAAATTAATAAGGAGTTGTCATTTATTGTTTCATTGATGTGATGCGATTTTGAGATATATTTTTTTATGGCGATGATGATGGTTTTTTATAATATTTTTTTTTTAATACATATGAGGACATTGCTTAAAAATTAGTGTTGAAAAAAAAATTTATAAAAATTTTTTAATTACTTTAAGTTTTTTTTTAAAAAAAATAAAAAATTTTTGCTGGTATAAAATGAAGATGTTGCAGTTCTAAAAATCATTCAAGTGAATCGAACTTGTATTAACAACAACATCTCTCAAAGGATCTAAAAATATAAAAATCAATATGAAATTCCAATTGGTTTTAATTGCTTGTTTGGCTGCTGTGGTCTTAGCTGCTCCAGAACAACAGGACGAAACTCATGCTGAAACTTTACGTTTGGAAACTGAAAATAACGGTGTTGATAAATACAACTTTGTGTGAGTTCAATCTTTTTTAGCTTTAAACCAAAACCCATTTTAATAACATTAATTTTTTCCAAATATCCTTTAGTTATGAAACCAGCAACGGTATTTCACGCTCTGAGGAAGGTGAATTAAAAACCACCGAAGATGGTGCTGCTATTGTTGTTCACGGTAGCACTTCCTGGACTGCTCCTGATGGCAAGAAATACGAAATTGCCTTTACCGCTGATGAATTGGGCTATCATCCCACTTTCAAACTAGTCGCTTAAGTAAGCTTGACTTTTTACCTAGGAGAGCATCAATCACAAAGTACCTTCTGTTGCTAATATTATTATTATAAAAAAAATAGCTAAAAACTGTTTGTGTTCATTATGTAATAATTATGTAAATATTTTATTAAATAAATTTTTGATGTAACTTTTATAAAAAAAAAATATTGTAATTTTTAAACATTATGAAAATGAAATTATAATTTCACTTTTTATTAACAAAATAGAAAACAAATCATTCAGGTATCACGTGATTTCTGTTTGTTTAATACATAATAGTTCAACGAATGTTCTTACTATTGAATATGGCTATAACGAACATATAGGAAGGTAGAAAATTATTTTGTTGAATCAGAATATTTAATTTTTTAGTAGATTGTTTTTCATATCCTCCACTATGTGATAAAGGAAAAATTAATTTCTACACCATTTTTAATTGATATTGAGAAAATTCCAAATAAAATTGAGAACTTCCATTTTAAATTGAGAAAATTTCATATGAAATTGAAAATTCCATTTGTAATTGATAAAATTCCATATGAAATTTAGAAAATTTTATATGAAATTGAGAAAATTTCACATGAAATTGAATTTAAATCTTTTTCAATAAAAAAAAATTTTTGACCGGGACTTGGAAAATTTTTTAAAAAAAATAGAAAATTTAAAAAAAAAAAAAAATGTTTTGTTAAACAACATATGTAAATCCGCGTATAACATAATTTTTGTAAAATACCAGTTTTTTTTTTTGTAAAATGACCTTTCAAAATGGTAGAATACAATACCCGAGTAAAAAAATTGATATGACACAATATATAATTTAATATGGGTTCGTGTCTATTTTGATATAATCTTATACGAAAAATGGTTTCATAAGATTTGATCGAATAATATCTAATAATATCAGTTTACATAACTTTATATCGACTTTGATACGAGTTTTGGTCTAATCCAATGATATAAAATTATATCCAATTATATTAAAATTTATACAATTTTAGAAATCGGATGTTTTTTTTAGTTTTTAATAAAAAGTTGAAAAATTAAAATAATAAAAATAAGTTGTTCTTTGAAAAAAACTTAGAAAAATTTCAAAAAATGGAGTCATGTTAAATTTTATATAAAACACTTAGAAAATATTTTCAAAAAAATTTGTCCTTGGAAAAAATATAAAATTTTATATAAAACACTTAGAAAATATTTTCGATAAAAAAAAATGTTCCTTGAAAAAAACTTAGAAAAAATTTAAAAGATGGAGTCATATAAAATTTTATATAAAACACTTAGAAAATATTCGTGATAAAAAAGTGGTGCTTGGAAAAATCTTAGAAAAATAAAAAAATATGAAGTCATATGAAATTTTATATAAAACACTTTGAAAATATTTGCGATAAAAATATGTTCTTGGAAAACACTTAAAAAAATTATAAAATAATGGAGGCATATAAAATTTTATATAAAACACTTAGAAATTTAAAATGATGCATGGGACCAGATGTTACAACATATAGTTATGTATGGCGATATCTTAAAAAAATCCCACATCAAAATTTATTATATAAATTTATCTTGCAATACATAGTGTCACACATGATCATATATCAAATAATATGACTATATAAAAGTATATTAGATCATATTAAATTATTTTTACTCGGGTAACGAAAATAAATTTGTAAAATTACCAATAAAACTGTAGTTCTCGTTTGAGCAGTGCAAGAATTTTTGTTAAAAAACAATGAAAATTGTTAAATATTGGTAGAACGGGATTACAAGACATTTTACCAGGCGTTTTACAAGTTTTTTTTTTAGTGTAGGACCCCATAAAGTACATACATACCTTATTGACCAGTTGTCGATTCTAAGACATTCAGTCGATGTATGTAGGTCCGTTTGTCTGCATGCCTGTAAAAGACATAGGCTAACAAAACATACACAGAAAAAAAAATATTTAAGAAAATTTTAATAAACACGTTTATTAAAAATAAAAATATTTTTAATAAAATTTTTTATTGTATCAATAAAAAAATTTATTGAATTAAAAAAAAAAACTATGTTCAACTCATTCCGTCGGCAAGTTTTGTTGTGTTTCTTTTTTTCACACATAGTAATTTCAAATAAAGAAATAACATAAAAAAAAACAAAAAATATTAAAAAAAAAAAAAAAAAAATTTGGGTCTGATGGGGATTCGAACCAACGACCCCCAAAAAAAGTAATAAGTTTATCCACCGCTTAGCGCATAACGCCAAAACAGTGTTATAGTTTTGTCGGCTAAATTCTGTCATCTGCTTACAAGCAAGAACAAAAAAGAAATAAAAACACAATTTGTTTGTGAATACGTGTGTGTGTGTATAGTTGTGTGTTAAATATTTTTACTGTTATAAGTTAGAGAATGAAAGTGATGCACTCAACTAAATTTGTCAGTATTTTTTTTTTTGTTTTAATTTCAACTGATAATTTCTTCTGTTACCATTACTGACAAAATTAAATGAGTGTTCCAGAATTCTTGTTTACTTGTATTTAAAAACAAAATGATTTTATGCGTAGTAACTTGTTGACATGTTGTAGCTCAGTTGGATAAACGGCAAGCATTGTAAGCAGGAGGTATGCTGTTCAAAGCTTGTTGGAAACAATGACAATTAAGAAAAGTATAATAAATAAAAGAATTAAATAATAAAATAAAAATAAATAAAAAAAAAATATTTTTTTTCTTTAGTTCTAAAAATATTAAAAAAAAAAAATATAAATCAATAAACTTTTTTATTGAATCTTGAAATCCCTTCATTGAAATTATTTTCAGCAAACGACTTACAAATGCGTTTATTGAATTCGTGAAAATCTTCACCACGGCTTTTTTAGTTAATTTATTTATTGAATTCGTGAATTTTTTTATTGAAATTGAAATTTTTTTTTTTGTGTGTAGCTAGACTCCTAAAGTTTACCACGAATATGTCTTATGGCACCGTCCGACAAATTTCAATTTTCGGCTGTACACATGAGCCGAGCCAAAAATTCTGAGACTAAGGCCGAAAATAAAATAACTTGTCACCCAGTTTTTCTATATGAATTTCCGTTTTCGCGAAAAAGGCAAAAAAAATTATTGCACTATATAAAAAGTTTATTCTACCCAAAAAAAAAAAAAAAACTTGTCAAATTACTAGAAAAAGTCTCGTAATCCTATTTTACAAATTTTTGACAGATTTCCTTTATTATTTAACAAAAAATTTTCGATCAAAATTTAAAATTTTTTGTAATTTTACAAATTTTAAACTTTTTTTACAAAAAAAAAAAATCTAGTAAAATCACTAGAATTCCTTATAAAAATCTTGTAAAATTACAAAACAGCTCACAATTTTTACTACACCCAAAAAAAAAAACGTGGGTAAATAATACTAAAAATTTAACTAAATGTTAGTCAAAAAGGACCTAGTGCAGTAATTGGTAACCAATACTAAAATGTTTTACTAATATTATTCAAAACCAGTAAAAATTACTAATTTCAGTATTTTGAAGATACTAAAATTAGTAACTAATTAGTAGATTTTGGTACAAAATCACTTACTAAACCTTTTACTGTAGAATTATTTTGAGTGTAGGAATTCTCATTAAATAGGAGGTAGCAAAAAATCTAGTAAAGTCACGAGACCACCTTGTCAGTTTTATGGCGTCAAAAAAATTGTAAATTTACAATTTTATTGGTAAAAAGTTTGTAAAATTACAAAAATATTGGTAAAAAGCTTGTAAAATTACAAGAAATTCTCATCAAATAGGAGGTAGCAAAAAAGAAAAGTTAAAAGTTTTTTGCCATTTTACGAGGTTTTTTTTTGAGAGTACATGGACAAAAATTCGATAATTTTGTAAGAAATATTTGGAAAAAAGAAATTTCAGTTTTAAATTCCCTACAACCCATTTCGTCATAGACACACTTGCCTGTATATTATTTTTATTTTTTTTTTATTAAAATTCTAAGAAATCATAAAATTAAACTATAAAACTAATGGAATTTAAAACAAGTTTTTGTTTTGTTTTTATTTTTTAACTAAAATATGTATTAGCATTTGCTTTTTTTTAGATCATTTTGATTCTTTCTTTTAAACTGTTTTACATTAAATTATAATTCATAAATTCTGAAACTATTAAATTAAATAGTAAATTTAAATAATTTTATGCAGAATTAATAACAATGACGCAAGTTAAAGAAGTTAGTCGGAGGTCTTTGCACTTTTCTTTTTAAAAATATTACGGCATCAAAATGTGCTAAAATTTCAGTTTGGTATTTAGAAGTTGGTATTGTAAGTTTATTAAATGGTTTGTAAAATTGTTATAAGAGAACATGAAGGACATAAAACACTTAAAGTCCGATGAAATAAAACAAAAACGAAATATCGGCCTAGGACCCATAAAGTACACTCAAAAAAAAAACTGGTAGAACGCCTGGTAAAATGCCTTGTAATCCCGTTCTACCAATATTTAACAATTTTCCTTGTTTTTTAACAAAAAATCATGTACTTTGCTCAAACGAGAACTACAGTTTTATTGGTAATTTTACAAATTTATTTTCGTAATTTTATTCTACCATTTTGAAAAGTTATTTTACAAAAAGACTGTAATTTTACAACAAACTTTTTATTACGAGGATTCTAGTTGATTTACAAAAAAATATTATTTTCTTCAAGGGGAAAAGTTTCCCCTTGTTTCGTGAGATTTTTTTTGCTACCTCCTATTTTACGAGATTTCCTAGTAAAAATTACGAACTTTTTACCAATAATTTTGTAATTTTACAAGATCGTAATTTACAACTTTTTTGGCGCAAAAAAACTTACAATCCCGAGTAAAAAAGTTCCTATATAGTTGTATATAATTTTATAAACATTATATATGATTAAATAGAATTATATAGAATTTGATGCGAAAAATGAGTCGATAAAACTATATAAAATTTGATCAATGTTTCATATATTTTGATAAATTTTTTATATAATTTTATGCGAAATTTGGACCCCTATTTTTATATAACAACAGCAAATTTATATAATTAGATATAATTATATAAAAAATATAAAATTGCATAAAACTGTATAAAACTATATAAAGTTACATAAAATTATATATAATTATATATAATTAAAACAAAATTTTATGATTTATATAAAACTTGATATAATTTTATGTAACTTTATATAGTTTTATACAGTTTTATACAATTTTATATATTTTTATATAATTATATCTAATTATATAATTTTGCTATTATTATATAAAAATAGGGGTCCAAATTTCGCATAAAATTATATAAAAAATTTATCAAAATATATGAAACATTGATCAAATTTTATATAGTTTTATCGACTCATTTTTCGCATCAAATTCTATATAATTCTATTTAATCATATATGATGTTTATAAAATTATATACAACTATATAGGAACTTTTTTACTCGGGAAAGTAATCTCGTGAATTTACCTGATTTTTTGTAAAAAACTTTGGAAATTTGTAAAATTACAAAAAAAATGTAAAATTACAAAAAAAAAATGTGAATTTCGATCGAAAATTGTTTGTTAAAAAAACAAGGAAAACTGTCAAATATTGGTAAAATGGGATTACGAGACTTTTCCTAGTAATTTGACAAGGTTTTTTTTTTGTTCTCTAAAAAACACCACCTTTCAGTTTCTTTTTTAATTTTGTTAAGTAAATAAAACATTTGAATGTCAGGAGAAGTATTCAGTCCTTCTCTTGAACCCATGGAATAAGAAAATCTTATTTGTTTTGGCCCGACCCCTTTTCGGGGTGAAGATATAAAATATAAATTTAAATTGTGTGACCTTAATAGCAAATAGTAAAAAATTAGTAGTAAAATTTTTTGAAAACTCAAAAAATATAGGATGAAGTAAAAATTTTCCATTTCTGAACCACATTATTTGTAATGCAAAAATTTGCTGGATACACTGAAAAAAAAAAGACATAACTAAAATTAAGGAAAAAATGTCTTTGAAAATTTATCATGAATTTTCCTAAAATTTTGTTAAATTTAACTTAAAAATGAGAAATTTTCTTAACTATGAGGAAAAAATTTTAGTTCATTTACTTATAATTAGTTCATAGTCCAACGAAATTTTCCACAAATCTAAGAATCGTATCTTTATTTTTAAGACATATTACATAAAAAACAATTTAGTTCAAGTTTAGTTAAAATTTACTACACTCAAAAAATTATGTCATTAACTATTTGTAGTTTATTTAAAAAGTTTTCCGTTTAGTCGTTTTTAAAAGAAAAAACATTTGTTTGATGCTCAGTTTTTATTAATGACTACTTACGTCCATTGTTTCGAAAATAACACACTAAAAAATAAAGACTTTCATTAACATTTAATTTTTAAAGTCATTTATTTTTGTTCTGTAAGTAAAAACTACTGATTATTCTTTTGATTTTTAATGATTTGTGTAAGTAATTTTTTTTAAATTGTTGGTATTTTTTAATGAAATATCATTAGTTTTTACCTACACAACTCAGTTATTTTTTTGTAGAAAAAAAAAATAAAAAAATTATTTATAGAAATATAAAAACATGTTTGTATCAAGTGACTTTGGCACGATGGGTAGAGTGTCTGGCCAGAATGTAGTTGATGCTGGATCGATTCCCCAAAAATTTTATTAAAAATTTTTAAAAAAATATTTCAATAAAAAATTGTAAAACATTACCTACGAAATCATTAATTTTTATTGTTTTCGTAGGTTATTTTTTTGAAATTTGTTGGTAAAAATAACAGAACTATCATTAATTTTTAATGTTTTCGTTGGTTATTTTTTTCGAATTTGTTGGTAAAGAAGAGTGAAAAAAAAAACGTAATTTTTTAATGTTTAATGTTATTTATTTTAGAAAATTTTGTCAACAGTAAAAAATAAATGTTGATGTTTTTAAAACAAATGAATAATTACTGGAATGGTTTTCAATTGTTTATTCACTGGTTTTAAGTGTGTTTTTCACTTGTTTTTGCCTACAAAATATTTTGAGTGCAAAAAAAAACATCATCGAATTTCTCTTCTTTGAATTGAGGAATTGTACTTCTTAGAATTTAGTTAATGACTTCTGAGAATTTAGTAAATAACTTCTTAGAATTTAGTTAAAAATTCAAAATGGCGATATCTCGAAAACTAAGCAAGATAGAGCTAAACGGATGAAATTTTCAAAAGAAAGACTATAAAGAAAAATATGGAATAGCCTAGCTCTGCATATCTGTCGGGGTCTCAAGACCCTAATTTTAGATCTTAAATTTGAAATTCCCGAGATTTTATATATGCACATATCTAGGCAAATACTGCCAACACGAGAAAAGGTCCAACGCCATTTTTGTAGCTCTTGACTCGTAGAACACTTCCGCAAAATGCCCGAAAGCCCTCCGATTAATAGTTTTTGAGTAATCCGGTTTTTAAGATTCTCAAGACCCTATCAGGCCCCTTATTACCGTATCTCAAAAACTAAGCAAGTTAGAGCGAAACGGACACAAGTTTTGGTTCAAAATCTATGGGACCCTTAAAGGCCCCAACGGGGTCTCGAGTTAAATGGGGTCCGAACCCATGGGTCCAGGGTCTAGACCCAATCTATTTCTAAAATGTGAAGTATAATTTTTCCCATTTTCTGGTTAAAATTGGCTTAAAATTAAATAACTTTGTTTTCCTTATTTTTGGGAAAATTATGAACTAAAAACAAGAAAAAAAATCTTTGGAGCCAAATCATTCCCTCTTTTTCTCAAAATTGAGTTAATTTTCCCAGATTTTAATTCACTTTTTTTTGAGTGTAGTATTTGTAAAACTTTTCTGATAAGGAAAGTACTCAAACCCTTATGAACCGATTTTCCTGAAACTTAAAATACATGTAAAAGATATAATTCTAAGGTTGGAGTGGCTCGGCTTATCGGCCATATTGGGCATATAGGGGTTAAAAAAATGGTGAACAAGTCGTTGGCGGCTGCGATCTGTTAATAATTTTCACATATAGAATATAATTGACTATTAACGGAATAAATTTGACATTAAAAGTTTTTCTGAAGATTATAATAACTGGAAGATTATAATAACTATGAAACTAGTAAAAAACGAACCAGGATGCTTTAAATTTTTAGAAAAATAAATTTTTCTTTCACACCTTTCTCAATTCAAACCATATCGTTTGTTGGATTTTTGAGCAATTTCTTCCTTAGAAACTTTATGGTGTTCGATGACATTACCTTGTAAAAATTTGGATTCGTTAAATATTTTTTTCACGAAAAATTGGGGGGTATTCATGTGAAGACATAGACGAAATAATCTTTATTAAGTTTAAGTAGACATGTATTTTTACTGTTGACGATATTCCAGTTAGTTTGGAAGTTATAAGAATATTCCCAAAGGTCCACATTGTTTCATAAGGGAGCGACGAAATTTTTAAACACTGATATGGCCGATAAGCCGAGACACCCCAATGTGTGTTTTTCAAACTATTTTTGCCGAAATCCCCAAATATAATGAAATTTTAAAAATAAAGTGTAATAAAATTTAGCTCAAACAAATTATAAATCGACAATTACTTATTAAAGAAATGAATGATAAAAAAAAACAATCTATTGTTCAACTAAATTAAAAAAAAAAAAAATTAAGTGAGTTTAAGAAAAAATAAAAACAAACAGAAGATAATACAACAAATTAGAGTTAATATAAAACAACATCAACAGCTAAAACATATAGATTTTTTTTATTTTTAAATACACAAAATAAAATAAAAATAAAGGCAAGTTGGAATTTTGAAGGTCATTTTAGCAAGATTAATACGGCAGAAGCTACAGCGGCACCAGCAAATATCGCACTGTATGTACAATGCTGTATTAATACTCGACTGGCTAACAACTGGTCGATCGGTCATTTAGTCGATGGTTATTCGATGCTACTACTACGCTGTTTTTTTCTGTTTTTTTTTGGAATAATTTAAGTCGTTAATTAATTAAAAAAAAAAAAAAAAAAAAATAAAAACCACACACTCACACACCAGAAATTCAAAAGAAGAAGAATAAAACGAAACCCATATTAAGATTTTTAAGTTATAAACTAAATTTGGCAGATCATCAATAAACATTTTAAAAATATTTATTGATTAAACAAAAAAAAAACAGCATATAATTTCAATAAATTACAATACGATACGATCTGCTACATACGAGTATTCATGTAGGCAATTGGTTGTTCTTATCAAAAAAATATATATATTTAGTATTATTATCTGCTCTACTAGAGATCAATGCCCAAAAATGTGTTTGTATGATATTAAAAAGACTGTACAGAAATAAGTGCTTACATTTATTTATGTTTTACACAATTTCCTTTTATTTATCTTCTACTATATAAAAACAAATTAAATGTCGGCCGTTGATAACACCGTCCAACAGCCAATATTAAACATGAACCGGATGATATACGTATGAAAGTAGAGATAAAATAGAGTACAGCTGCATTTACAGTTTTTCATTTTGTGATTTCGTTTCCTTTTAAAAGGACTTCAAAGTTTTAAAGGATACATTTTGTAAAATATTTTTATAATATTTTAACTTGTCCTAGAATGACACTGGTGATGGCAAATGAAAGAAAAAGATCTCCCCTAGTTTTTCCATTTTTTATTTTGCCATATTAGGATAAAAGGATGTGAATAAAGTCATTTGAAAACGGTATCAAAATTGTTTTTGGAAAATTATGAATGATATTGAAGGATAAAGTTTTGAAATGACTTAACTAACCTACTTTTTTCCTGATATGTAAAAATAATAAAATCGAAAAATTAGGGGAGATCGTCCTCTTTCATTTGCTATCCCCAGTGACATGCTAAAGCAAGTACAAATATTAAAAAAAAAATATTTTATAAAATTTAGTCCTTTAAAACTTTAAAGTCCTTTTAAAAGAAAACAGGGTCACGAAAGAAAAATTTTAAATGCAGTTTTACTACATTTAGTCTCTAGTTCCAAACGTATATTATACAGTTCGTGTTCAACGACTTTTTCTCATTTTTATCGGACGGTGTAATCGCATCACTTGAGAACGGCTAAACCGATTTAGAAATTTTTTTTCCGCCAAATGTTCGTCCTAGTCCATACTTCAAGAAAGGTAATCCATAGCTTACACTCCGATTGTTCTGCAAGTTTTATACTAACGAAAACTAACCCAGCAAAAACTTGGTAATGTGTACTCCTTCCCGTTTTGCTTACCTGGTAATGGCTTTGAGGACTACTAATTACCATTAGCATATTTTTCTCATATTTTTGCTAACCCCTTAAGTTAATTACTTAGTAGGCGAAGTTTTTGCTGGGAAGTTTAACCTAATATTTTTTAGGGGATATATCAGTGACTTAAAAGGGGTTGCCGCCTTATGAAAAATTATGGCATTTCGGGAAAATCTGTATAAAAGCCGAACTAACAGGCCTAAAATTAATAGAGATTGTCTATATACAGTGTGCGACAATACATTGGAACCAGTAGTCTTGGTATGTTGACCACGGACACGGAGACCCCAATAATGACGGAGACCACGGTGAGAACGACGATTGACAACATTGTCTAACAGCCAATATTAAACATGACTCGGATGATATACGTCTGAATGTAGAGATCAAATGGAGTAAATCTGCATTTACAGTATTTAATTTCGTAACCATGTTTCCTTTTAAAAGGACTTTAAATTTTTTAAGGATGACATTTTGTAAAATATCTTTGCTAATTTTTACATATTTTTTACTTTGCCATATCAAGAAAAAGGATGTTATTGAAGTACTTTCAAAAATTTATCAAAATATTTTGTTAAAAAATTATAAGTGATATTTAAGGGCAAAGTTTTGAAAGGACATTACTAACATCCTTTTTCCTGATATTTCAAAATAATAAAATTGGAAAAATAACGGAAATCCTCTTCTTTAATTTGCCATTAATAGTGGCATCTTAGAAAAAGCAAAAATATTTAAAGAATATTTTACAAAAATTAACCCACTGAAACTTTGGAGGCCTTTCTGTAGACCTTCGAAGTTTGGCACGAATATGTCTTATGAATATGTCTTAGACTAATTAAGTTCGGAAATAGGAAAAATCGGTCCAAGGTGAAAAAAAAATTCCCCTCTGGAGAACTAAACCAACCTCAGAAAAACTTATTTTTTGCAGGGTTTTTTTGTACTTTTGTTAAGCAAATCCAACATTTTATTTAGAGGAAGTTTAAAACACTACATGTGGACCCAGCGAATAAAAAAAAATAAAAAAAGTTTGACCCGTCCCCTTTTGTGGGCGTGGATATAAAAAATATAAAATATAAAAAATGTTTGAATTAAATGTATTAAATAATTGCAATAATCATAATAAATACATTTGGTCACATCTATCGAAAGGGGAAGGTTTCTCCCCCAACGTCTCCCAAGCCTCCAAACACCCCTCCCAAAAGAACTCCCCTGTTTTTTTGAATAATTTTTTTTACATGTTGGAGGGTAAAAAAGATTTGGAACAGCCGAATATAACACTATCACTTGTTTTTTCAAAGTGTTAATTTTTTTTGTTGTTTTTTATGCAATCAAAACGATGTTTTTAAACGTATTTTTAAAAAAAATTTTTGAACATATTTTTAGCAGATTATTTTGTAATTTTTCAGAAAAAGTTTTCTGTACTCATTTTTCAAGAAAACTTTCTTAAATTTTATTCCCTCCAACCATAGTATGGGGGTATACTCACTTTGTCATTCCGTGTTTAACGCATCGAAATATCGGTCTAGGACCCCATAAAGTTGAATATACTCAGTATATGATCAGTTATCGATTCTAAGACATTGTAGCGATGTCCGTCCGTCTGTCCGCCTGTAGAGGAAATGATACAGTTCAAAATAAAAGAGACAGACTTCCGAAGTTTGGCACGAATATGTCTTATGGTCATAGGCTGATTAAGTTCGGAAATGGGCAAAATCGGAACATGGGGGAAAAAGTTCCCCCTTGAAGAACTAAACCAACCTCTGAAAAACGTTATTTTTTTCCAGGGTTTTATGTACTTTTGTTAAGCAAATGCAAAATTTTTATGCCAGTGGAAGCTCAAAACCTTGCATGTGGACCCAGCAAATAAAAAATAAAAAAAAATTTGACCCGCCCCCTTTGTGGGCGTGGATATAAAAAATGTATGTCAATAATGATTAATTGGATTAAATTATTAAATAGACCCACCTTCAATTATACCGATCAAATAAGAATCACTTTCTGAGACGATTTAGCGATGTCCGTCCATCCGTCTGTCTACGTTGTGAGCACAATACAGGTCGCAATTATCAATCGATTTGTGTGACAATTAAAACTTTAGCTTCCTTTGGCCCAATGACAAAGCCAATTGAAGTTGTAAAAAGTCTGTTCATGTTTAGACCTATTCCCTATACAAACATTCCTTTATAATTTGGCTCAAATTTCTCCAATAACCGTATTATAATAGGTGTCCTTTCTAAACTTGACAGGTAAACATATTTTGTATTCACATATCATTACTCTAAATTTTATCGGACCAGTTCTTCTTGTAGTTCCCATGCAAACCACCCTCCCGATATATCCATAAATCTCTCAAAAATTGTGAAAATATGAAATATTTGATTACAATTTTGTTCGTAGGTGTTAAACGTGTACGTTGGTGGCCTAATCAATTCTGTACTGGATCATTTTTGGCCTTAGACCCATAAAAAAATTTCTCCCGATACTCAGTAAAATCGTTCTATTGGCAACACAAATATGCAAATTTCACTCAAATTTTGTTTGTGTGTTTTCTACACTAATTAAATTTCTAACGAAAGATAGATTCAATCGGTACATGTTTGAACATGAGACGCATTTTCCGGAAAACAATGGTGTAGGGTATCATATGGTCGGTCTTGACCGCCTATAATTTCATTACATGTTTTCATTCGAATTCGGTTGGGTGGGGGGAGTGTAGAATCTACTTTTGTCGCTCCACCGCGGATCCGCGCCGGCCCATACATCTTAACATTTGTTGGCTCTGAAATAAGTTTAATATAGTTTTTTGACTTATTCCAAAAGCCTTTGACAACAAAATAAAAACTACATTGGGCCATAAAGAAAAGAACTCAGTTTAAGATAAGTCATATTGCCCTATTGTTAGCAGTAAAAATATTCACAGATATTATGTAACTTAGCAGTCTTCTTAAATACTGAACAGCAATGTTAAACAACTTTTTTTTTTTTTACTTTGACACTGGGCCAACTACTAGTTAACGATGTGTGATGAATGAATGCTTAGTGATACTACATTATTAACAGAATGTAGAAGACCTTAGGGTGGCAAACGAAAAAAAAAAATGTAGTGATTAACAGAGCAACAGATGATACAAATTAACATATTTATGTTCATTTATATGTTTAAATTTTAATACATGTTTTATTACTATTTTTCGCCTTTTTTTTTAATATTTAAGATCTTCTTTAATTTTGGAACTTTTGTTAGTGTTTTCTTGTTTTTTTTTTGCACGCATCTTCTTTTGATACTTCTGGTTTAGGTCGTTTTTTTTTAGTTTTTTGTTGGTAACGACTCGTTTGCTTTGGTTTACTTCTTTCAGTGAGTTGTTCTTTACATTTTAATCTAGGTAATCTGTTGTAGTTCGAAATTTTTATGCAAATTGTTTCATTTGGCTTTGCTATAAATTGTAACAAGAGACCATCGAAGGTATCATTCAATCTTAGTAACTCTTCAAGTGATACACGCACTAGAAAAATCTAAAAACAATCAAAATGAAATTCATCATTGTTTTCGCTGCTCTCTTCGCCGTTGCTTTGGCTGCTCCTCGTCCTGAGGAAGCTCAAATCGTGAGATTGGAATCTGATGTAGGACCTGAATCTTTCAGCTATGCGTAAGTAGTTAAAAATAAGTGGAGTTTTAAAAACAAAATGTAACTTTGTTGTTTTTATTCAATTAACAGTTTCGAAACCAGTGATGGTGCTAAGGCCGAAGCTGTTGGTCAATTGAAGAATATTGGTTCTGAAGATGAAGCTATCTCCGTAACAGGTTCTTACTCTTTCGTTGGTGATGATGGTGTCACTTATACCGTTACTTATCTTGCTGATGAAAATGGTTTCCAACCCCAAGGTGCTCATTTGCCCGTTGCCCCTGAAGCTTAAGTTGTTTTAACTGTTATTCCCATTATTATTTTATTTTTTTGTTTAAATAATACTCAATTAATACAATTTCCTAAACATATCCCTCCTGCTCAAGATAAACAAAATATCCCACATTGTGTTTTCTTGGAAACACAAAAATCTCATTGTCCCTTACAATTCCTTCCTTATCCTAGTCCCGTTTGTAAAATGTTACCTCTCCACCATTAACGTTATTTGTTAGCGGCGGTTTACAAACACATATAAAAAAAATTGTTATAAACATAGGTTAAGTGAATGAAAATATTAAAAAAAAAAAAAACGTTACAAAAAACCAAAAACTTATGTCTTTTCTTTAAATTTAATTTAATGAATATATGTATAAAAATTTAACTATTGAGTAGTGTTCAATAAGGTGGGTCAAAAAAATATTTTCGAGATGAATACAATAAAAATTTCAGACCGCCAAAAAAATAATTCAACTATTTCATGAGTATTGACGTTTTTAAAATTTTTCACCCCATAAATTAAGTCACAAAAATATTTTAAAACCTATTTTTGTCACTCAAAAATATTTTTACACTAAAAAACACACACACGAAAAAAATTTTACACTCAAAAACAATTTTACACTAAAAAAAAATTAGTAAATTATTTTTTTTTTTTTCAAAAAATAATAAAAAAAAGGTTTTTTTCTATATAAATAAAAATCAATTGTCGTTCGTTGGTAACAGCATCAGTTGAGAACGGCTGGACCGATTTGGACAATTTTTTTTTTTGAAATGTTCGTCATAGCCCAACTTAGGTTTTTACGTAAAGAAAAATTGACCACGCCCACTTTTACGCCCACTTTTTTCGACTTATCTAAAATCGGAAAACGGCTGCACCGATTTGGATAATTTTTTATTTAAATGTTCGTAATAATCCAATTTAAGTTTGTACTGAAAGGAAAATCGACCATGCCCACTTTTACGCCCACTTTTTCAATTTATCTAAAATCTGAGAATGGCTGGACCAATTTGACATTTTTTTTTTAAATGCATTTTCATCATATTCCAACTTTGGTTTTTACGAAAAAAAAAAATTACCACTCCCACTTTGGCTAATTTTTGTTGAAAATGTTCGTCATAATTCAACTAAGGTTTTTATGGGTAATAGAATTTCCCACGCCCACTTTTTGCTATGTATCGAAAGAACTAAGACGGCTAGACCGATTTGGTTATAGTCCGCAAAAGATTTTTAAGGAAAGAAAAATTGTGCACACCGCTCACTTTTCCCGATATATATCATGGAATGGGTGGATATATTTATCTAATTTTGTTTTTAATGTTCGTCATAGTAAAGCAAAGGTTTTTCGGAAAGAACAATTTTCCACTTCTATGCCCACTTTTGAATGGATGGACCGAGTTGGTTAAATTCAAATTAGGTTTTACGGTAAGATAAGTTGTCCACCCTCTCCTCTTTTTCGATATATATAAAATTTACTCCATAGAAAAATAAAATATAGAATAATAAAATATAAATAAAAATCATATGTAGTTCGTTGGTAATCGCATCACTTGAGAAATGACCGATTTGGATAATATTTTTCTTTAAGTTCGTCTTATTTTTTTAAGTGTTTTTCTTTGAATTTTTTCGGAAAACAAATAAATCACGCCCACTTTTACGCCTCCTTTTTTCGATATATCTGAAATCGGAGAACGGCTGGACTTAACTTTTTTTTTAATTTTCGTCATAGTCCAATTTAGGTTAAAACGGAAATAAAATTTGTTCACGCCACTTTTATTTCGATATATCTAAAATAGTAGAACGGCTGGGCCGATTTGGCTATTAGTAGTATTTGTTGACGTTCGTTATAGTACAACTAAGGTTTTTACGGAAAGATAAATTGTCCACTCCCACATCGAAGAAAGACTGGCCTGATTTGTAAATTTTTTTCTTTAATGATCATTATAGTCCAAGTAAGGATTTTGAAATAATTATTGGCCTCCCCCACTTAAAAGCCCACATTTTTCAACATCCTTAAAATTTGCAACACTTGAGAACGCCTGGGCCGATGTGGCTAATTGTTTTAAATGTTTGTAATGTTCCATATAATTGTTTGGAAAGAAAAATTGTCCTCGGCCACTTTTTTCGATATGTCTAAAATTCGTTTTTACTCTAATTCGATCTTTTAAAAAAATATTTCTTAATATATTACTTTTAAACTTGGTAAAAATTATTTTTAAACCCTTGGGGTTTTTACCATATGTAAAACTTTAACTTACCATACAAATTTTAACGCCCACTTTTGTCTAAATATGTCGACTACTAATGACCGGACTGATTTTTTTATGTTGATTATTATAGTTTTAATTTAAGGAAATTTAACTGAGAAAAGTGTCCCGAAAAAATGAAAAATTCGAACAAAAATAAGAACAACGAGGAATATGCGTAATTTATTTTTGTGTTGTTCGTAATGATACTAAAGAAGTTTTGAATTTGTACAGTACGCAAAGTCGAAGATACGGTTATTTTTTTTTTTGTTCCTAAAATATAATTTGAAGATGATTATCTGCCTAATCAGGTCTTTAAAACCACGCCTACAATTTTTTCTAAGCCAAGAAATTCATTACCCTTTTTTGCAGGGCTATATATTTGAAGCGATACGAAATATAAAACTGATCTTATATTTGGGCCAGCAACGCGGACCGGGCCAGCTAGTACAAAATAAAATACTTTTAATCAAAAATGTTATTTTTTCACGTTAAAAAATTTACTATCACTAAAAAAGGGCATTCATAGATTCGGCATTCATAGATTCGGCCATGTCTAATTTAGCTTTTCGACTTGTTTTTTTTTATACCCTCCACTCTAGTGATATAGGTTATATATAAGTTTGTCATTCCGTTTGTAACACATCGAAATATTGGTCTAGGACCCCATAAAGTATGTATCGGTATGAACTTTGCAAGGTTAGTCCTATTGGATAGTAGTTCAGACACAATTTTTCAACGACATCGGTCAAGGACTCTCTGAGTTAGAGGGGGTCGAAATTTTACATTTTGGCCAAAGAGGTGTTTATTCTCATCCATGTAACTTCTTACTTATTGTTTTTAGCATAATGTTTCCCAAATAGTATAGATAGCTATTTCTTCAGTCTTTTGAAAAAAAATTATAAAAAATTAAAAAAAAATTTTTGATTTTTTAAATCCAAAACTTTTTTGACTTTTTCCTCAAATTGGTCCATTTTTTTCACTCAAAAAAAAAGCTTAGGACATTTCCTTTAAGACCTATGTAGTCGCTTAGTGGGATGCAAGTGGGATATCTATGGTTAGGTTAGGTTAGGTTATGGTGGATGGCATTGGCATAAACCAATGCCCATAGAGGCCGACTTGTGGCCCATTATGATTTCAGTTTCCCCTTCTTCTTAGATAAAAATCAATAGTTGCATCTATGCACAGTGCTGCCAGAAGTGACGATTTTTCGTCATTTTGACGATTTTTTCATGAAATTTTGCAAAATGACGACTGACGATTTTCTGATTTGATTCTCATACATTTTGACGATTTTTTGTAACTCCACTTTTAATCACAAAAATCAAAATTTGCAACTTTTTTAATTTTGCAATGGTTTGAAAACAAAAATTAAATGAAATTCGATTAAAATAAAATACAGAAGAAAGACAAAAATTTACAACATTTCATTCTCTTTTGAAAATATAACTGCACTTAAAAAATTATGTCGTTTTGAAGTCATTCATTTTGGCTTTGTATGAAAAAAAAAAATGATTATTATTTTAATTTAATTTTAATTGTTGCTATTTCTACATGAGAAATCTTTTTTTTTTAATATTTGAATTCCCAGTGAACAAATATACTCTCCAGTGACTCCAAAAAGGGAGCAAATATTTAGAATTTTTGTATGAAAACCATTTATCCAAAAGGACCCTCTTTTTAGACTCAAAAACTAAAACTCAGAGAATAATTGAAGACTTTATCGATAAGATTTCAAACGAAATACTTGATACGTTCATTTTAAGCTCTTTTGAGTCATTTAGCTCCAAAAAGGTGAGTATTTTCACTGTTTGATTCTAATTTTTTTTTAATGTATATCCTTTTAAAATTGGAAAAAGTGCCCGAAAAAAACATTATTTTTCTGTGGGTCTTAACGGTGTCTTATTTTGAAGCAAATAGTTTGTTTTAGAACGCTTCGCTTTGTTTTCTGTAGTAAAAATAAATGTAAGAAATTTTATTTGTTTAAGATTTAAAGATATTTATTTTATCAGCAGTTAAAATTGAATGTTGCTGTCTGTTGAAACAAATGAAAAATCGAATGACTTTCAACTGTTTTGTCACTTGTTTTAATAGAAAATTCCTTTTTATTTAGCTAAAAAATATTTTGTGTACGTAAATTAAAAAAATTCATTAAACAAAAGTGGATAGAATAAATTTTATTGTGCGTTTTAAAATTTTAATATATCAAAAATGTGTTTTTTAAACATTTTTTAAGGTGACGATTTTTTGACGACTTTTTTTAAAACTTTTGACGATTTTGACGATTTTTTTCAAAATTTTGACGATTTTTCACAAAAAAAACCTGGCAGCACTGTTTATGCATTCCACTTCGATGTTTTGATAAAAGCCAATAAGGTCCATGGATTTATTCCTCGGATTTCATGTAAATTCTGAAAGAAAAAAGAGCCAAATAATTTAAATCTTCTAAAAGACAGTGCAGGGCATTCACATAAAAAGTGAAAACTGTCTTCAACAGCTTCCCTACACCATCGGCATGTATCATCATCTACTCTTCCAATTCTTACCATGTGTTTACCCAGGGTGTTGTGGCCTGTAATCAAATTAATTACCATTCTCAATTGTCTTCTATCCATATCAAGAAGAACTTGGCTTTGTTTCAACGAATTTTCATTCCATAATGATTTTGTCTGAATACAGTAGTCCGACTGAGTCCATCGGGTTAACCAAGTTTCTCTCGCTTCCAGTCTGATCCGTTGCGAGATTAGAGATAGAGGTGGATAGACGTCACTCACAGCCAATTCCTGTGAAAGGTTGGCTCCCCGCTTAGCAAGTTCATCTGCCTTTTCGTTGCTCAGTATATCTTTATGTCCAGGTACCCAGCACAGTCTAATGTTGTGCTGCTCGCTGAGAACCTTAAGCTCTCTGTGGCAGCGGCTAACTACCTTGGACCTTATACTGTCATTTTTCAGAGCCATTAAAGCAGCCTGGCTATCAATGAAAAAACTAATATCACTTCTGTATATTGGTGACAGTGAAAGATGCTCCGCTGCTTTGATAATAGCGTAAATTTCAGCTAGAAAAATACTGCAATCATTATCAAGTCGAAATGATCCTTCCATGTTAAGTTCATTGCAGTGGAAGCCACTGCCTGTACCACTTGCCATTTTAGAACCATCCGTGTAGACATTAATTGGATAGAACTCCACCTGATCATTGAGCCAATCATCCAATGAAGGGATTTCAATGTTTAATCTCCCATTTACCACATTACGTGGAGTAATATAATCAGTAATAGTGTTCCTTTCAGTGCCACTTATAAGTTCCGTATGTCGTACGTGTCTGTTTTTCAGTGATCCTGTTTGACATAGTCTATTAAGAGTAATCGCATGTCCTTAAAGTGAATATCTAAGGGTGCGATGTTTAGTAGTATTTCCAATGCATCAGTAGAAGTCGTACTCATCGCGCCTGTGAGACTGAGCAGGGCTATTCTGTTAACTCTCTCTCTCTCTCTATCCGCATGTACTCTATGATCAACAACTGGCCACCACAACTGGTCGAATTATAGCCGAGTATAACCATAGAAAGAGCTTTGGTTGTAGTCCCCATTTCCTGCTCACCAATTTCCGACACGTGTATAGTGCAGCAAAAGTTTTCCTTACACGTTCCTTCAAGTTTGCCACCCAGTCGAGTTTTTTATCTAAGATAACCCCTAAAAATTTGGCAGAGTCTGACAATGCTAAAACAGTGCCATTTAGTTTAGGAGGACTAAAAGCTGGGATAATCCTTCTCCTTGTGAAAAACACCAGCTCAGTTTTTGCCGGGTTCACGTTGAGACCACAATCTCTTGCCCATGATGAGAGCGTTTTCAGAGCATTTCCAAGTACATCAGAGACAGTGTTAAGGAATTTACCTGAAGATAATATTACTACATCATCAGCGTAAGCCACAACAGTTATTCCAGTTTCCTCTAGTTTCCACAAAATCTCATTTACAACTAGGAGCCATAATAATGGAGAGATAACTCCACCTTGTGGTGTCCCACTCGTTGCCATTGCCTGAAGTTTAGCACTACCCAGTTCCGATATCACGTGTCTATTTGTTAACATCCTCATTAGCCTGTTCGTGATCGGCGTTGGGATCCTTGCCCGAGTCAGAGCGTTAAAAATAGCATCTGATTTGGCACTATTAAAAGCACCTTCAATGTCCAAAAATACTCCAAGAGTGTAATCCTTAAAGGAAAGAGCTCTTTCAATATGCTGAACAGCAGTATGAAGTGCTGAGTCCACGGATTTGCCCCTAATGTAAGCATGTTGTTTATCCGAAATAAAAGAAGGATCCAGATAATTCCTTAAATAATCATCTAAGATTCTTTCCAACGTTTTAAGAAGAAAAGAAGAAAGACTTATTGGCCTAAAATCTTTCGCCGTACAATGTTGAATTTTTCCCGCTTTCGGAATAAAAACAACCTCTTTCTTTCGCCACGCAAGCGGAACGTATGCTCTTGCCAAGCATGTTCTATATATTTGAACAAGATAATCCCCAATAGAATCAAGTGCCTCCAAAATCAGTTTGGGGTAAATTCCATCAATCCCCGGAGATTTGTATGGTCCAAATGTGCCAACTGCTAAAGAGACCGCATCCATTGTTATAATATCCTCAACCTCCTGAAAAGAGTTCAAACAAAAAGAAAAACCTTCCATTTCCCTTTGATTAATCATACATCCGGGAAAGTGGGTATGGAAGAGCAGCCCAAGCGTTTCCTCCTCTGTTTCGGTCCAAATCCCATCAGAGGTACGGATGTTTCCAATGAAGTTTTCCTGTTTAGATAAAATTTTCCTGAATCTTGACGTATCCTTGATATTAATCAATTCCTCCGTAAGAAATTTTGAAATTTTCCCTCTTTGCTTTCCTAAGCAAACTTTTAACTTTGGAACTTTTAACTTTGGAACACAAAAAACGGTTCTTAAATTTGCACTATTAGGCGTGGGAAAGTTAACCAGTTTTCGATTTTCATTCGCGATACCCTCTAATTTTTATAGGTTCGAAAAAGAAAGCATGAGCCAAAAAATAAGGGCGGTGGGGTGGGGCCATATGGAGTGGTGCAATGTGGTGCCCCTGGAGTGGTGCAATGTGAGAACATACCTAGCCCCTATTTCCACTTCCTAAGAGGGCTTCCATACAAAACCTTTTTAAAAAATTTGTTCCTACCATTTTAACTTACCCTAAGTTAAAAACTTGCCCCTAGTGGAGCCAAATGTAAGACCGACCTCCATTATTTTATTAATTCGAACATTTTTTGCAAACATACCTACAATGTATCTTTAACCCTTAAGGTGGTACCCATACATTTTTTTTATTTTTTATAAATTTGTTTTATTAAACCAGCTCCTACCGCCCCTACCGTGCCTCCTAGAGAGGTAAAAAATACGACCAACCCCCATTAATTTTTAGCATAGCTGTATGCTATGATTGAAATAACGAAATGAATAAATAACAATATTTTTTTCAAAAATAATCAAATAACAGATTATTTAAATATTTGAAAATGAATAATATTTATTTTGATTTTATTTGAATAACGAAAAATCGAATAATTTTTTCTGATTTTTTTTATTCAAACAAACAAAACATAATTTTTCAAAATAATCAACAAAAATTTGTGATTTTTTTTGGTTATTCACAAAAATTCAAATAAATAACGTATTATTCAAACAACAAAAAATAAATATTCTTGAAAATTTTGTATTTGAAAAAAAAACTATTTTATTTATTTTGTACAGTTTAACAAAAAATTATTCTTACAAAACAGTTTTGTTTTAATATCAGGTTCTTATAAATTGTAATTTATAAAAAGTCCATTTGAATTCAGAAAAGTTAAGTTGTGATTTAGGAAATTCCAAGTGCAGAGCTATAAACTTATGCAAATATTTACTTAACAAAACTTTTTTTTTAAAGAAAAGTATAAAAATCTGTAAAAATTGGCGACTTTCATAGGTTGGTTTAAGGAGTATACTCACTTTGTCATTCCGTGTGTAAGCATCGAAATATCTATCTAACAAACCATAAAATATATATTATTTATTAGTGATCGATTGTTACACATTCTGCAGATGTCCGTCCGTTCGTCTGTGGAAGACATGATACAATCCAAAATAAAAGAGCTAGACTGCGAAAATTTGGCAGAAATATATCTTATGGTCTGAGGCTGGTTAAGTACGGAAATGGGCCAAATCGGATCATATTTAAAAATTTGAAAAAAGGCAGAAGCAAATGAAATATTTCTATGGCAGAAAAACTTCAACGTCCTGCAGTTGAATCCAGGGGACTAGAAAATGAAATTTTATGATAAAATTTAGCGGTCATATAACCAAATTTAAAAACATGCGATTTGCGAAATGGAATGATATCTGATAATAATGATAAATACCGAAATGTTTATTTATTACATACACTCATGCGCGGGTACAAGGGGGGGGAAAAAGGGGAAATTTCCCCCCCCAGACCAAAATTCAAAAAGAAAAAAAAAGAAAAGAAAAGAAAAGAAAAGAAAAGAAAAGAAAAAAGAAAGAAAAAAGGAAAAAAGGAAGAAAAGAAGTAGGAAATTTAAAAAAAAAATTCCAAAGGAAAATAGTCTTAAAATCCAAAAATATTTAATGGAAAAAAAATTTGAATTTTTTGAAGGAAAAATCTAAAAAATTTATAGGGAAAATCTGAAAATTTTTAAAGGAAAAATGTGACTTAATTTTGTACAAAAAAATGACTTAGACTTTTTCTATAGGAAAAATGTCTCAGACTCTGAGTCTTTTTCTATAGAAAAACTGTATATGAATCTGAGTCTTTTTCTATAGGAAAAATGTCTCAGAATCTGAGACTTTTTCTATAGGAAAAACGTCTCAGAATCTGAGACTTTTTTTGTAGGAAAAACGCCTCAGAATCAGAGACTTTTTCTATAGGAAAAAGCCTCAGAACCTGAGACTGTTTCTATAGGAAAAAGTCCTCGGAATCTGAGACTTTTTCTATAGAAAAAAAAGCCTCAGAATCTGAGACTTTTTCTATAGGAAAAACGCCTCAGAATCTGAGACCTATTCTATAAAAAAAAGTTCTCAGAATCCGAAAAGTGTTTCAGAATCTGAGACCTTTTCAATGGGAAAAAGTGTCACACAATCTGAGACTTTTTCTATAGGAGAAATGTCTCAGAATCCGAGACTTTTTTATGGGAAATATCTCAGAATCTGAGTCTTTTTCTATGGGAAAATTGAAAAAAATTTCTCAGAATCTGTGACTTTTTTTGTAGACAAAATTCCCAGAATTTGAGACTTATTTAGAAGCATTTGAAACATTTTCTCATTTTTGTCAAACTATTGTGAAAAAATCGGCTGCAGTTTTTTAGAAAAAAACTGCACTAATGTTTTGAAAAAAGTACTTTTTTGTTGGTTGTCCGACAACGGTGAACTGATGATTTTTTTTTATTCGAAGTTAAACAAAAAATTTCCCCCCCCAGACTCAAAAGCTGTACCCGCCACTGCATACACTCAAAATATTATGTCAGTAAATTCAACTGAAAATACGTTTGAAACTAATGAAACTTTATTTAAAAAAAAGACTACTTATATAAATAACTGTAAAAATCCGTAAAAACTGACTGAAAAATTTTTACTATTTTAATTATTTTCAATATGATACTTCCCCAGTGAAATTTCATGCACTAATTCGTAGAATATTTTTTCCCTTTTGGTAGACTTCAATGTATCTCGCTTAAAAAATATAACAGTTAATCCGTAAAATGAGGGATAGAAAAATAGATCGTTATGTGCTAGAGAATCACAATAAATTACATCATCACACTGTGGGCCAGGATTTCCATTTTTTGGCCAATAAGGTCTGTAAGGCAACACATATTTAAAAATATTTTTTCAGTATGTCAACATCTTGAATTTTGTGCATCTTAAATATCTTTTTACTGTAGCTTAAAGTTTTTTTTTTTTGTATGAGGTTAAATTTAAAGTTTGAGATTTTTTTTATATTTTTTATTCATGAAACAAATATTTTTTTTTTGTACTTCAACACAATATTTTTTAAAATTTTCTACGAAGTTCTCCTAAAGACATACCTGTTAGTCCAACACATGAGATAAACTGCCAAAAAGTAAGCTAAAAGTATATATTTTTTTTTATAAATTATGGAAATTAATACTTTTGTTGAAATCCGCCTTTTTTCAACACCAAAGTCCAAAAAAGTCCAAACGATATTGACAAACCTTGAATTACAATCTGTCTCCAACAGTGTATCCTATTCACATTTTTGCGACCCTGTGCGACCGTTCATTATCTTTTGACATAGAGACAATAAACCAAAATATGGCGTTTAGAAATGCCCTAAAATGGAACTACAAAAATTTTTGGATATTTTTGTTTCTATTGAATCCTAATAAAAAAATTTACACTTTGACAACATTGGCGTGATAACTGGAGATGAGTGCGTGAATAAGTTTTGACTCACGCTCACGCAAAAAAAAAACATAATTTTCTCAATCGTTTTTTTTTTCTCACACTTACTCACTATTTACGTGAGTAAGCAAACCACCACTCACGTGTGACTCACGCTCACGCATAACTCATGCTAAACATTTTAAACACGAAAAAATTGTAAAACTAAATTAATACACTTATATAATTTTGACTCACGCAAAAAAATGGCACTTAATACGAATCACTCACGAAAAAAATGTCTCTCTCACTTGTCACTCACGAACAAACAATTTGAAACACGCTCACTTTCGATCACGCGTGATTCGCCTGACCAGCGTCCATCTCTTGTGCTAAAATTAAAACTAGGAACACCCCAGCAAAAAAAGTGCGGAGTACTTCTCAGTGGAGTGCTTTAAAACTACAACAAATGTAATGAAATACAACAAAAATAACAAAAAACACAAGAAAAAAACACACAAACAGTTTTTTCTACTCCATAAAAAGTTGTTATTCAGCTCTTAACTCATTACCTTCCGCGACACTCCCATACAAAAGTAAGTAGATATTCAGTAGATAAGAAGTACTCCGAGCTTTCAAACAACTTCCACGGAGTAGTTCTTATCTACTGAATATCTACTTACATTTGTATGGAGGTGTCGCGATAGGTAATGAGTTAAGTGCTGAATATCTATGTATTCTGGAGTAGAAAAAACTGTTTGTGTGTTTTTGTCTTGTGTTTTTTGTTATTTTTGTTGTATTTCATTACATTTGTTATAGTTTTAAAGCACTCCACTGAGAAGTGGTAATGACTTTTTTTGCAGGGACATTTAAGCGGGCATATATCAATACAATTAAATAATTTTGACTCACGCAAAAAAATGGCACTCACTGCGAATCACTCACACTAAAAATGTCTCACTCACTTATCACTCATGAACAAAAAATTTGAGTCACTTGACCAGTGTACATCTCTAGTGCTAAACATAATAAATGGGAACGCATTTAGGCGGGCATATTTTGGCGATAGCATTTTAAATATTTTTTGTGAAATTGCAAGCTAGTAGCATTTTTTGTACATTTAGGATGGCAAATGCTAACTGGAAATAAAAGAGTTCTCTCTTAAATGTCCCACTGGATATATTAACATTTTGACGCATTTAAAAAAGAAATATTTTATTAATATTTTCTGATAAAAGCAAAAAGATGGTTTTATAAATGTATCATTTTTTTAAAATACTCTGTCCTACATTTTGGATCCGCCATTTTGATTTCAAAAAGTCTGAGTTCGTATTCGTGTTACGTAATCATTTCCTAGTGATATTAATCAATAATTTAAATATCTTGTCCGCCATATTGGATCCGCTATTTTGATATTTGATTCTGAAATCAGATTTGGCAACCGAAAACCGTTAAAATCAGACAACATAGAAAAAATTTTATATTTTATTTTATTTGTCGCCATATTGGATCCGCCATTTTGAATTTAAAAAATTGGAGCTCATATTCGTAATTACCGACCCTAAATACATCGAAAATGATTATAGTAAATACAATAAGCTAAGAATTAAAAAATTAAATCCGCCATATTGGATCCGCCATTTTGTATTTGGAATCCCTAATTCCAAAATCAGTTTTAACATCCGAAAAACTATTAAAATCTAAGTTTTTGGAAAAAAAGAGACAACATATAAAAAATCTTAAATTTAAATTTGTCGCCATATTGGATCCGCCATTTTGAATTTTAAAAGTCTGAGCTCATATTCGTTTCTAACGACCCCAAATACATCGACAATGATTATAGTAAATACAATAAGCAAAGAATTAAAAAATCATGTCCGCCATTTTGAATTTTCAAATTTTTTTTCCAGAATCGTGATCAGCGATCCTTTAACACCCATATGCGATACTTTTTTGACATATAGGTTAAACGGTCTATTTATGGCCAAAATTCAGGAATGCTGGCCCACAGTGCATCAGTACAACATCAGTTTTACCTCAAAAGTAGTCAAAAATAAAAAAATATTATAAGCAAATATGCATTTAAATTTTAAAAATAGAATAATGCATTTTCTATTGCAAAAATGTTCAATTGTATAAAGAATGAAATTTTTTTCGATTAAAATAATTTTTGTGTAGTAGAAACATTTCACAGTTAATACTAAAGAATATTTTCTTAAAAATGTCACCAAAGCAAAAACCCTTAAAAATCTCAATGTTTTGCAAAATAAACCTTTACAATTAAGGGTATTTAAGTAATTATACATCCTTTCGCGACTTTTTATTGTTTAAGAAAAATATCGAAAAGTCTAATCAACTAGAGTATTTTCCATAAGAAAATGTTTTAAGAACATTTTTTAATCAGTAAAAGTCAATTTGGGAAAAAATGAAAAATAATCTAATTAATGTTTTAGTAAAGAAAACCTTAAATAAGTAAAACAATAGTGGTTTGTAAGAATAATTGTGTATTTTACTGTATAATAAAATTCAAAATAAATAAAAAAAAAATTATTTTTCAAACACAAAATTTTCAAGAATATTTCTTTTTTTTGTTTAAATAATACGTTATTCATTTGAATTTTTGTGAATAACCAAAAAAAATCACAAATTTTTGTTGATTATTTTGAAAAATTCTATTTTGTTTGTTTGAATAAGCAATCACAAAAAATTATTTGATTTTTTTGGAAAGAAATATTATTTCATTTTTATGAATTTGAATAAAATAAAATTTTATTTTATTCAAACCAAAATAAATAAAATAACAAAACATTTTATTTTTTGATAGCCAACTAAAATATCAAAGTATTTTATTTTTTTCCAAAAAATCCAAATAAAACAAGTAGAAAAGTTAAATTCGACTTTGCCGAATCTATGAATACCCTCCACAATGCATTTTTTTTAAGGGTAGTACATTTTTAACGTGACAAAATTTACAATTTTGATTAGAAATATTTTATTTTGAGTAAAAAACTTTTTCTTTGCCATTTAAAAAAAAAATTACAAATTTTTTATTTTGAGTGTAAATTTTTTTTCGAGTTTAATGTTTTTTTTACTGTAAAAATATTTCATTTTTGTAAAAAAAAAAATAATTTTATTTTGTGTAATTTTTTTTTTTGAGTGTAAAATTTTTTTGAGTGTAAAATATTTTATTTTGAGTAAAAAACTCTTTTTTTGCCTTTTTTTTTAAAAGAAAAATTACTGTGTTTTTTTTTGAGTGTAATGTTTTTTACTGTAAAAATATTTCTGAGTGAATGCACGTACGTATGTACACAAAATATTGTCATTTTTGTAAAAAAAAAAGCTAAATTTTTTTTTGTGTAATTTTTTTTTTGAGTGTAAAAATTTTATTGAGTGTAAAATTTTCGAGTGTAATTTTTAAGTTACCAATGCTTTTAGAACTAAACAAGTTTAAAAAGCATTGCTTTAAAATCAAACATGTTTGAAAAGCATTGTTTAGTTACCACCAATGCTTTTCAAACTTGTCAAATCACGTGGCATTTTAGATAAAACTAATTTGAAATTCAGGGTTTTGCTTATAACTTTTGAACCACTGGACCGATTGAGCTGAAATTTAATACCAAACAGACCCGGGGAACGGCAAAGATACATGACAAGCTTCAGTAGTCTCATTATTGTCTTTCGAAAGTTATCGTGTTTTTTATATCGTAAATTCGCGAAACACCCTTGCCGAAATTTACTCTCTTGCTCATAACTTTTGAACCACTGGACCGATTTGGCTGGATTGCAATACCAACCTGACCAGGTAAATGACAAACATATATGCCAAACTTCAATAGCCTCTGTAAAGTCTTTCAAAAGTAAGCGTGTTTTCTACGGACGGACAGACAGACAGACGGACGGACGGACGGACATCGCTAGATCGACTTAAAATCGATCGAGGATCATAAATATATATACTTTATGGGGTCCTAGACCAATATTTCGAGGTGTTGCAAACGGAATGACAAACTTATATATACCCTCTATCACAAGAGTGGAGGGTATAAAAATTCAATAATACAGCTATGATTTTTAGTTACCAACATTTTATCCGAATATACATTATAAAAACATGTATTTTTAAAAACTAATAAAAAAAATGTATGGGGACCCCCTTAAGAGTTGAAAATAAAGGGTAGGTATATTCTGAGAAAATGTTGGAGCTGAAGAAATATTGGGGGTCGGTCATATATTTTACTTCTCTAGGGACACCCTATGGACAGTTAGAGCGGTAGGAGCAAATTTTATAAAAATGTCATTTTGTATGGGAGCCCCCTTAGGAATTGGAAATAGGGGTTAGTTATGTTCTAGAAAAATGTTGGGGGCAAAAAACTATTGGAGGTTCGTCTCACATTGCACCCCTCCAGGGGCATTTCTAGGGCAGTTGTGGGGCTTTTAACTCAGAGAGTCCTTGACCGATGCCGTTGAAAAATTGTGTCTGAATTATTCAACACAAAAGTAATTCCGATATTATATTTGTTCAAAAGTTTCATTTAAATGGCTAATTTTAATCTGACACACATTAAGTGTGTGGCAATCGAAGGAGTGCTGATGATGGAAGGGTGGCAGCTTTCAAAAGCTGTCGACATCTCCACTTAGCCTGTGTTGTCACTTGATTTTTTTCAGATTGTCTCGTTGTACAACAATTATTATTTCTTAGAAATAATTAATATGGACTCAAACCGAACTAACAAGGAAGGTCTTTCATAGGGCACCCACCCATTGTTCTGAAACTTGAATATGGGAATGAGGGGAAAAAATAAAAGTTACCTGTTTCTCAAATTTAAAAAAGGGTTGCCACCTTATGAAAAATAAGGGCTTTCGGGAAACCCCGTATAAAAGCCAAACTAACAGGAATTTCGCCAAACGAAAAAATACGGGTCAGCTTAATTTTGATAGAGATTAATTTTTTACGATTTTGGCGGTCGCACTTATATACATCTCCGTATAAACTCTCCCAACTATTATAAATTTTTGACAATAACGAACTTAACAAAGCCGAATTTGGACACGACCGATACACCATTGGATAGGTCTTCAAAAAACCTTTCGACCTTTAAAAATGTTCATATAGTTTCTTGTGAAAAAATGTAAAAAATCTTCAAAAAACGAAAAAAATCCCGTTTTTCCCCTACCCTTTGAACCGCTAAATGTGAGATTGGGCAGCTATAAAAAAACAGGTAACTCTTATTTGGTTCCCCTCTTTTCTATGTGCAAGTGTCAGGACAATCGGTGGGTGCCCTGTGAAAGACCTTCTTTGTTAAGTAAAAATTCAGTTATATTTCATTATATTTATGAAGGGTTTCATTAATAAATTAAATAAAATCTCATAAACTTTTATGAAACTTTTTATAAATATTATTAAATATTTCATTAAGCGATGCAACAACCGTCCTCAAACTAAACAACAAGCGCAATTGACATACTGAAGCCCTTCTATCTTTCAAATCATTTATCTCTCTTTTATCCCTTTCCGAAAGAAGCATCACGGCTATATTATAAATTGATAGACAGCATTGCCTGAGTGGTGCTTAAAAAAAATGACTTTGACATTTGATTTGACAAATAAAAACTGTTAATTTACAGAGTTTCTAGTAAAATAAATGCATTTTATGCAACCAAAATTTTACAGAAAAAACTCTGTAAATTTACAGAGTTTAGTAAAAAACACGTTATTTTGTAAAAGATTTTTTTTCGTTACTTTTTTAACATTTTCTCGAAAAAAAATACAGATAAAATTTTGGCGTTTTTACAGAACACTCTGTTTTTAATTATGAAATTAAGATTATATAGAAATAAGTAAAAATACAGATAAAACTTAGTTTTTTGGTTATAAAAAAACAGAGTATTTCGCTTAAATCTGTATTATAGCAGAAAACTCTGTTAATTATCTGTAAAATTAAGATTACAAAGTTAAAATTAATGTTACAAAAGAAACTTTGTTTTTTATCACAACAAAATACAAAGTATTTCTTTAAATCTGTATTTTGACAGAAAACTCTGTCAAATATCTGTTGAATTGATATTACAGTCATTTAACGGAGTTATTATTTTGAGTGTAGTTAAGAAAAATAGCATCGAGCTAGAATATCGCTATTCAAAATATAGTATCAAACAATTTTTATTTTTAATAAAAATTAATCAAAATTTTTAAAGAATTTTAATAGAATATTTAAAAACATTTAGAAATTTTTCTTTAAAAAAATGCTAACAAACACTTTCTGTAAAATTACAAAATAATCTGCTGAAATTTGCACAAAAACATATTTTAAATTCAGTAAACAGATTCAAAATATCAAGTTCAGCAGAAAAATTTGCTAATCCAAACTGAAAGTTGTTTTATAGATTTTCCGACCGGGTATTTCTCTTGAGTGTACTTTTAAATGCAAAAATTGGATTCGCCACTAACAAGGGAAGCATCTTAACCCTTATGAACCGATTTGCCTGAAACTTAAAATATATATAAATAACATCATTTTAAGGTTTGGGTGTCTCGGCTTATCGGCCATATCGGAGACTTAGGGGTTAAAGAAAATGGGTCAAAAATTGTTGAAAAAATCGTTTTTTGGATTTTTCAGCCATTTATATCTAAGAAACTATGTGATGTTTCCATATGAGAAGAAATGTTTTTTTAATACCTATCCAACGGTGGCATGACCTTGCTAAAATTCGGCTCCGTTAAATATTTTTTGCTTGATAATGTGTAAATTTTGGCGGTATGTGTATGGAGACATAGACCTACGACATCCATATGAATACGAAATAATCTTTATTAAATTTAAGTCGACGTGTATTTTTGCTCTAGACGATATTCTTGTTAGATCGGGAGTTATCGAAATTGCCCGAAGGTCCTCGTTGTTTCATAAGGGGCCAACGAGATTTTTAAACTGGCCGATAAGCCGAAACACCCCAACCATAAAATCGTCTCATTTATATATTTTTAAGTTTCAGGCAAATCGGTTCATAAGGGTTGAGATACTTCCCTTGTAAGCAAGCGAAAATTCTTTATATTATATCTTTAGTACATTTGAATATTTTTCGAGTTTGTTTCTTAAGTCTTTTGTTTTTCACTTGTATAATTTGTTGAACGTTTTTATTTATCGGTGTAAGTTTTTTTTTCAATAACTCAAATGAAACAGTTTTTAACTTTCTTTTTTATTTCAATAAATTTAAAATTATTTCTTTTTGCTTTAATGAAATCTACAAATTTTATTATCATATCAAATGCTGTTTCGCAAAAATTATTTATTTAATGGCATGTATCTTTTTTACTATTATTTTTTGATGTCTAAAATTTTGTTAGCATAACATCAGGATTTGCTTTAAAACAAAAATATAGAAGCATAGTTTTAGGATTATTTTTTTTTAATATTAAACAACAAATATCGTAAACGATATTAGCTGATGCAAGATGTTATGAATCAAGATTTAAGTAAATGTGGAAACTAACAGCTAAATAAATACAAACACTTGTATCGAGACAGCATAAACTTTTGTCTTCTCTTTTTAAATTGCTTTAAGCTGGGAATTGTTGTTAATGTTTTGGTTCTCTTAAATTTTTGCATCCAAACTTAAGAATAAATAATAAACAAAATTATTTAGAAAATAAAAATTAAGCAATAAAGAAAAAAAATAGTAAATTTTATTAAAAAAATATTACAAAAAAAAATTTGTTCGAATTATTGATTAAATAACTTACACAATATATGTAGTAAAACAAAAGACTTAAGGAACAAACTTGAAAAAATTTAAATGTGAATTCTTGAATTTATGAATTTTCAATAGGGTGGAGCAAGTTAAGTTTTTTCAAATTTCGAAAACGTCGGGGTCGGAAAAGTTGCCTTTTAGGGTCGATATTAATATACAAAATAATGGAACTGTAGGGCAATATCTTTGGGTTCCTTTTTTTGACTTGAAAATTGAAAAGTTCCGAAAAAAGTTAAAAAAAATCTTTTTTTTTGCTTAAAATATTTGTTTGTATGTGGACTAGAGGTGTCCTTAAAAACGAAAATCATCTTTTTACATCTGGTAGGGTCCTAAATTGTTCTTTAGTATCTAAAAATGAGTGAGCCAAAATTTGGAGACAATCGGCTAAAAATAACTCGTGCCGAAAATGGATTGAAGTTTTGGGGCATTCTTATATGAAAGAAAAACCGTTTTTTTGTAGTTTTTGGTAAAATGTTGGTATTTGTTATTTTTTGTTAATTTTTTTGTGAAATAATACGAAAATGGTACTAAATTACCTTTCCAAAAAGACTAATAAAATTAAATTCGGATAAAAAACACGCATTTTACGCATACATGCCCCAGACCATTGTATGGGTTTTAAAGCTAGAATTTCAAAATTTTCAAAATTTTTAGGCAAAAAAATAAAAAAAAATTAATTATACTTTATGATCATATTGAAAACATGTTTACGATTAAAAATAGCAAATACGGTAGTCTAGATTTTTTTTTTATTTTTCGCCGGTAGTGATAAAATTTCCGCGAATTCCAAATAAAATGCGTTTTTTCACAATAATTTAGCAAATATGGGGAAATGTTTTTTTTATTGTACGGAACGAAGCGTAAAATGTAAATTCTATAACTTTTGAGAAACCGGATATATGAAGATATCTTGTTTAATATAAATATGTAATGTCCCAAATTTGTCAATTCACCTCTATGAAAAGGGGTTAAAGATGCCCCATTTCTCTAAAAATTTACAGAATTTATGATTTACACTTGGTATAGTACAATACAAAACATTTTTTTCCATATTTGCAAAATTACCATAGAAAAACACATTTTCTTTGAAATCCGCGGAAGTTATATCACTACCCACGCCAAATTAAAAAAAAAGCTAGACTACTATATTTGTTAGTTTTTATCTATAACATGTATTTAATAACATTATAAAGTAAAATTTATTTTTTTTATTTTTTTGCCTAGAAATTTTGAACATTTTCAAATTTTGGCTTTAAAAACCATGCAATGGTCTGGGGCATGTATGCATTATATGCTTATTTTTTATCCGATTTGAATTTATTTAACCTTTTTGGAAAGGTAATTTAGTACCATTTTCATATTATTTAACAAAAAAATTAACAAAAAATAACATATACTAATAATTTTCAAAAAACTAGAAAAAACGTGTTTTTTATCACATAAGAGTATCCCAAAAAGTCAATCCATTTTCGGCACGAGTTATTTTTATCCGATTGTCCCCAAATTTTGGCTCACTTATTTTTAGATACTAAACTACAATTTAGGACCCTACAACGTATTCTAAAGTGATTTTGAAAAATTACCTTAGTCATAACGACACCTTTAATGTGGACATTACTGAAAAAGTATTTTTTTGGTCTCTATTTAAAAAAAAATAAATTTCTTTAAGAGTATATTTTCTTAAATTGTTTTTGAATTGCATTAAAGGCCAACTTAAATAATACGATAATTAAAAACATATATCTCCTCAACACTGAGCTAATATTATGTTAAATTTTCAGCAACAAAATTGCAAAACAAGAAACAAAAATAAAAAATAAAAAATTGCCTATTTTCTCACAAAAAGACTTTTTCAGTAATATCTAAATAAAAACTAATATTTTAGCAAAAAAAAGTTAAAAAAAAATTTTCGTCGAATTTTTTTCCCGGATTTTTTTTTTAAATTTTTTTTTGTTGTTTTTTTTTTGCAAATAAACTTCTTTTACATTGTGGAGGGTATCAATACATTCGGCAAGGTCAGATTTAACTTTTTTACTTGTTTGTGTAATTATTGACCCTAAAAAAAACTTTCCCGACCCCGACGTTTTCGAAAAAATTTATCCACCATAATTTTCGATCATAAATAAAATAAATAACTATGTGGAAAGCTAATGAATTTATAATATTTAATCTTTTCATAATCAAAAATCAAAGCAAGAAAAAGTAGTGAAAACGTGAAAGTAGTCATTGCCATTAACAACATGAATTTGTAGATTTTATTAATTTGTTAACAATAAAAAAATATTAAATATTTAAAAAAACAATAATGTTCATACAATGTAATTGGCCAGATAACTTCCTTACCTTGCGTAGACAAAAACATTTACAATCACACATACGTGTGATTACGGTAAAAGGGGGCATATTTGCCAGTGATTACACTGTGCAACAAGAAAAATGAGCCTCAATGGCTTCAACGCCATATGAAAGAAGACCATCAAGTGAACAAAATCACCAAAGGGTTTTGCAAAGTCAGTTCGGATTTCTTTTTTATAGCCCACTGAATTTTTTATATTTTTATCAAAGGCGATTGGAAAACGTCAAAAATACTAGAATAAGAACACATCTGAGCTTCAAAATATGATTTTATGTCTTCAGTGAAATTTAATAGCGATTCTTTTCTTAGAACATTTTAACCCTCTAACTGACATTTTAATGGGTCTTTTTAGTCCTTTTTCAAAAACTAAACACAGAAGTCTAATAAAACGTCCAGTTAGAGGGTTAAAATGTTCTACAAATATTTTCCTCATAAAATTTCACTAGGGGTTGTCAAATGTTCAAAGTTTGTGGGACATGCGCAAAATGCTTAAAAAGGGTCAAGTATAAATAATCAATGTTAATTATTTTTTTTTACCAAAGCAGTGTTAAAAATTATCGACAAAAAACAGTGCAAATATACTTTTAAGCTAAAAATGATGTTCTGATGTGTTTTATAAAATTTTATGATGATTCTTTTCTTTAACCAAATTAACCCTCAAGCTCTCGTTTTAAAGTGTCATTTTTGTCCTTATTTAAAAGAAATACAAAAAAGTATATAAAAGCAGTTAGAAAGTTAAAATGTTATACAAATTTTTTGTGCATCTGTTTTTTACTTGGGCACGTCTAAGACAGAAAGTTCGTCCAGCAGATAGAAAATGCTTAAAATTTTATGGTATTCAAATTTTTTTTTATATTGTTTTATTAAAGTTTTTTTTTTACCAAAAAATTTTTTTCGCGGATTTTTTTTTAATTTTTTTTTTGTTTTTTTTTTTGCAAATAAACTTTTTTACATTGTGAAGGGTATTAATACATTCGACAAAGTCGAATTTAACTTTTTACTTGTTTTTTTTTTATATTTCGGCCCGAAAAAAAAATTTGATTACATTAAAATGTTTAAGCATTTTCTATATGCTGGACGAACTTTCTGTCTTAGACGTGCCCTAGCAAAATTTGATGCAGAAAATATTTGTAAAACATTTTAACCCTATAACTGCCTTTTTTATAGACTTTTTGTATTTCTTTTAAAAAAGGAAAAAAATTACCCTTTAAAACGGGACCTACACTAAGAAAATTATGTCATTAACTGTTTGTAGGTTATTTTAAAATGTAATCAGTTAAGTTATTTTAAAAGAAAAATCATTAATTTTATTATGGACTTCTTATTTTCTACTGTTTCTGTAGTTTAAAAAAATAATTTACTGTATTAAAAACGAATTTTCCGTTACATTTAATTTCGGCAGTAAAACATTTCTTCTATAGTTTTACTGTTTTCCAATACAAAATAACTGAATATTCACTAGTTTTTTAATGTTTCGGTTAGTCATTAAATTGACATTTAAAATTGACTGTATTGTGTTTTTATTTTAAAAGAAAGAACACTGGAATGGTTTTTAAATAAAAGTTCATTTGTATTAAGTGAATATTCACTGGAATTTACCTACATAATTTTTTGAGTGTAGAGGGTTAATTTGGTCAAAGAAGAGAATAATCATAAAATTTTTTAAAAAACATCAAAACATCATTTTTCGCTCAAAAGTATATTTGCACTGTTTTTTGTCGATAATTTTTTAACACTGCTTTGTTAAAAAAAAAAATAACAAACATTGATTATTTATAATTGACCCTTTTTAAGCACTTTGCGCATGTCGCACAAACTTTGAACATTTGACAACCCCTAGTGAAATTTTATGAGGAAAATATTTGTAGAACATTTTAACCCTCTAAATGGACGTAATTAGACTTCTGTGTTTAGGTTTTGAAAAAGAACTAAAATGACCCCTTAAAATGGCAGTTAATGGGTTAAAATGTTCTAAGAAAATAACCGCCATAAAATTTCACTGAGGACATCAAATCATATTTTAAAGCTCAGATGTGTTTTTATTATAGTATTTTTGGCGTTTTCCAAACGCCTTTGACAAAAAAAATTAAAATTTCAGTGGGCTATAAAAAAGAAATCCGAACTGACTTTGCAAAACCCTTTGGTGATTTTGACCACTTGATGGTCTACTTTCATATGGCGTTGAAGGCATTGAGGCTCAATGCGATGACCCAAAATTTGTTGCACAGTGTTACAATTCGTATTAGTTTTTTATATTTATTTAACGAACTTTTTCCAAAATTGACATTTTTTTATGTATTTTGCAGGTTTTTCCAACTTTATCGTTTTTTCGTGAATCTTTTCTGATTTGTTCTTTCCGGTATTTTTTGAATCATTTCTGATTCTTCTTAATATTTTTGATATCCAAATTAGACTCAGAAATAAAAAAAAATTATCGCGAATATCGCTAATACATACGCTAACTTCGAAAAAAAAACTGATGTTACTATGGTATTTAGTAGAGTTGTCAGTCGATTAAGAATAATTCGATTAATCGATCAAACAAAACCCAACTCTTGTTCGAATAATTCAAAAATGACGATTTTCGAATAACGAATAAATCGATTAATTAATGTCGATTAATCGAACAATTTTTTTAATTAAAAAATTAAATAAATGCTTAGAATTTGATTTATTCTCATAAATTTTGAAAGATTTTATACAAAATGTAGGAAAGTTAAAATATATTGTAGCCATAGCCCTGGATAGCACATCCATTATAGAATTAGGGGGAGTTATCAAGTTTTTAATAAATAATTTAGAAAAAATTAATAATTCTTTTGCATCAGACTTACTAAAACGTATTAAAATAAGAATTAATGAGAGACGTATAAAAGTGTTAAATACGTTAATAATTTTTCTAAATTTTGGAAATTTTCCGAGCAATGAGAGTTTCTTAAAATATTCTGCAAAAAGCGAAACAAAAGAATATGCAAATAAAATATACTCCAGATTATTTTATGTTGAAAGTAATCACAATAATTCAGATACAAATATTGAAATAGAGGAAGTTATTAGTAATGAAAATAATAATCTTTTATGCGAGTTAAATAATTCAATTCAAAGTATTAAAAATTCAGAAAATAAAAAGGACTTTAGCGATATATCAGACGATATTTGGAAAAATCTGAAAAAAGAACAGAAAAAATAAATAAACTTTTTTATGCTCTTCTTACTATATCACCTACTTCAACAATTAGCGAAAGAGTGTTTTCAAAATCTAATTTAATAAAAACAAAAACCAAAAATCGTTTGAAAGCAAAAAAATTAAGTCAACTTTTATTTTTAAAAGATTATTTCTTAAGAACAACTTAAATTGTCTTATTTGACAAAAATTAAAATCATTTATGATATATTTTGTCTGAATATTTCAAATAATAATTTGTATTTGAATTATTTCTCAAAAAGTATTAAAATCGACATCCATTAATTAAAAGTGATCTAAGTTATTAAATTTTTAATTTTTTTTTAAGATTTTTTATATGAATTGTTTATTTTTTTTATTTTTTTGTTAATAAAAATATTTTTTAAAATAATTTTTTTATTCGTTATTCTCTTCGATTAATCGAATAAATTTTGATCTTTAATCGTTTGATCGAACGAGGAAAAACAATTATTTAAATTATTCGAACAAAGTTGAAAGTCGAATAATTGACAACTCTAGTATTTAGTGTACACGAACTAGCTTTAACAGATCGTAAATTAAAAATAGATGTATTTGAAACATTTTTTTCATGAAAACACAAGATTTTTCGCGAACAAAAAATATTTTTCAGGAAAAAATTTACAGTATTATGGTTTTTTTGTGGTTATTTAACAGAGTTGAATGGTTTTTAATTTAAAAATTATCGCATAAGTTTAAAAATATCGTTTTTATTGTACTTGAAATCGTTTTAAATCGCGAATATCGCGAATAGCGCTAACTTTGAGGAACGGCTAGCACCACTGAATTCAGCGTACTCGGATTAAATTTACCAGTAGGGTGCCAAGCTTAGTAAAACAAAGTGACAAATTCGAGCTCAGTGAAATCAACAACTGTGAACCAAAAATTTTTTTTTTTTTTAATTTTTGAAATACTTTTCCCATAAAGTATGCAAAATTCTAAATTTTTAAGCGGAATTTGGTAAAAAAAAACCGGCTATGAGTTTTGGTCAAACAAATCATTTGGGGGGACTAATATTCTTTTATCGCCCATGGATCCGCGCCTGTAAAAAGGTCAATAAAACAAATTTCCACACTGGAAAAAAATAGAATTGCTAGCAAATTTCAAATGGTAATATCTCGATAATGTTTATTTACCCTTTAAAATTTCAAAAATCCTTGCTGGGCGCCATAAAAACAACTGGTTAAATATAGGTGGACAATTCTCCCTCTTTTACCCTATGTGTATGTATTTATTTGTTTAGGGGTTGCAAACTCAACACACTATTCATCAATCATTATCCGAGACATCAGTTGTAATTCAAAAATAAAATTTTAATTATAAACGATCATCAAACATGATTTGAGAAAGTGTTGATTATAAAGATTATCTATGAGATTAGTTAAATTAACTTTAACTAAATGATATGTAAAATTATGACAACATATGTACGAGAATGTATGTATAAAAAATCCAGGAAATGAATCTTCTTTAAAGCATTAATATTCTCTGAAATAAAACTGCATTCGAACAAAGAAATTGTAAAAAGGTATTTTTTTAACAAGAAGATTATGTGTTTTGATATTTGTGATATGTTAGTTTAATTTAACAGAAACTCATTTGTTATTAAAATTAATTTTATGGGAAAATGCATGTAGAATATTATCAGCATTTATAAATAAAGATTTAATTAAAACATCACTGCATCAGTAGAGGATCCCACAACAATTAACCCATTTAAAGTGGATGATAAAATAATATATCTTCAAATTTTGGCAGAACTTATTGCCTTTTGCTATTTTAGTTCAGAAAAGTTTACTAAAAATTCAGATTACCACAATAAAAATCAAGAAAATCTCAATTAAATTTGTATTTTTAATTCGAAACAAATCTAAAAATAGTTCCAAAAAAAAAAAAAAAAATCTAAAAATAGTTCCAAAAGAGTAGCGAAAATATGTTAAAAATGTGTAATTCATTCATAAACAAATTTCTGACTTTGAATTTATACTTACTTGTTATCGATTCAGATGTGTCATTTGCTAGCTAAAGTGCTAAGAAAATTAGCTACGCTCAAAATAAAATGTTTATCAAATGGCAAAAAAATGTTTCTAAACTACCACAAATTGCTTGGAGTTTAAATAACATGAGATATTTAAAGATTTCAACAATATCTGTCTGCTTTTCTGTTAAAAATACGATTACTTTCGAAATAAAAGTTAAAGGTTGCTGTGCATTACATCTTGAAAATTGAGAATTTTTTCTTTCGAAAAAGTCTTAGATTCTGAGAACTTTTTCCAATTAAGTGTGTCTCAAAATCAGAGATTCTGAGACCTTTACTTATAGAAAAAGTCTAAGATTCTAAGATCTTTTTCCTACGGAAAAAGTTTCAAATGCTGCGACGTTTAGCCTGTAAATAAGTCACAAATTCTGGGACTTTTTTCTAAACAAAAAGTCTTAGATTTTGGGAACTATTTCCAATTTTCATATAGAAAAATTCTCAGATTCTGAGACATTTTTCCTAAATAAAAAATCTCAGATTATGAGACAGTTTTCTATAGAAGACATTTACCCTATAGAAAAAGTCTCAGATTCTGAGACATTTTTTTTAGATTCTGTGACATTTTTCCTGTAGAAAAAGTCTCAGATTCCGAGACATTTTTTCAACAGAAAAGTCTCAAATTCTGATACATTTTTCACACAGAAAGAGTATCAGATTCTAAGACATTTTTTTTTATAGAAAAAGAGTATCCGATTCTGAGATATTTTTTCTATAGAAAAAGTGTCTCCTATTCTAAAGCATTTTTCCTATAAAAAAAAACTTAGATTCTGGGACATTTTTCCTATAGCAAAAAGTCTCAGATTGAAAATTTCCGACATTTAAGTAATTTCTTTGTACCAAAATTGTCACGTTCACAACAATTTTTCTCAAAGCAAATTTCTCTTCATAACATTAGTTTGCAACCAAAATGCGACTATAATGAGTTTGTGCTGATGTTTGTAACTACCCGAAATATTAGTCCTAGACCCACCTTTAAGTATACAAAGGTCCTCTTTAGTTTTGGCTCAAATGACTCTAATAACCGTATTATAATAGGTATCTTTTCGAAAATTAGCAGGTTAACGTCTTTTGTCTTCACAAATCACCATTCCGAATTTTAAAGGAATCGGACCATTTCCTCTTGTAGCCTACATACAAACCACCTTCCCGATTTTCACAGAAATCACTTACATTTCATGAAAATAGAAAAAAAATTTTGTTTGTGTATTTAAACACGTACTTTAATAACCTTATCAAGTCTGATTACCATCGGACCAGTTTTGGACTTAGCCCCATGTGAAAATTTCGCCCGGTATTCAGTTAAAGCGGTTTATAGACAACAAATAGTAGCCTATTTCACTCAAATTTGAGTTTTTTTACACTTACTAAAGATTTGACAAAAAATATATCTAATCGGTCCATGGGACCCATTTTCAGGGACCCATTTTCCGGGAAACTCTGGTGTAGGGTATTATATGGTCGGTCTTGACCGACAGTAAATTTCTTACTTGTTTTAACATGATAATGTTTTTAGGCTGGTGTCTAATTTTAAAAAAGTTGCAGGACGCCACCTCAGTTTAACTATATAAGCTAAAAATTAACGAAAAAGAAAACAAGAATTGCTATTTTAATTTCTTAAAACCAAAAATTTTTATAACTTGGGTTTGTAACTTATATAATAATTCACCTCGTGGCGAATAAAACTGTTTTTCACCAGCTGTTGAATAAAAAGTAACATAATTATTTTTCAACAAAAAAAATTTTTTTTTCATTAATTTTTTTATTGTTTATCAATTTTTTTTTTCATCATACTTTTTTTTCAATATTTTTATTTTATCAAATTTTTTTTCATCAAATTTTTTTCCATCAAAATTTTTTTTTTTCCATAAAATTTTTTTTATCAATTTTTTTTCATCAAATTTATTTTTTTCATCAAACTTTTTTTTTTCATCAAACTTTTTTTTTTTCATCATTTTTTTTTATCAAATTTCCATCAAATTTTTTTTTTCATCAATTTTTTTTTTACATCAAAAATTTTTTTTCATCAAATTTTTTTTTTTTTTCATCAATTTTTTTTTTTTTCATCAATTTTTTTTTCATAATTTTTTTTTTTTGTTAAAATTTCTTTTCAGTAATTTTTTTTATCATATTTTTTTTTCATAAATTTTTTTTATCAAATTTTTTATTATCAATTTTTATCTCACCAAAAAATTTTTTTTCATATTTTTTTTTCATCAATTTTTTTTTTACATCAAAAAATTTTTCTTTTTATCAAAAAAATTCATCAACATTTTTTTTCGACAAAAATTTTGGGTTCATTAAATTTTTTTTTTTACATAATTTTGTTTTTCGTGAAAAAAAAATAATTTTCATTTTTTAATGGGGTTCTCGACTGATATTTCAATTCGTTTAGCATTGAATAGCAAAGTAATATAACATAATTTTTTCTAAAAAAAATTTGCTTTGGCAAGTACACCCAAATCTACCGCAAAACATTATCATGATTTAATGTTTTGGGCAAGAGTACAAAATTCGCAGGCATTTTTTTGATGTATTATGGACCACTAAACTTAAAAATTTCCTCGAAATCGGTTGAAAATGGAAAATATATATATACGTAAGGGCACACTAAAGCCCAAAAATTAACACCAAAAACAGAGCCATGTTCAAGATCGCGTATTAAAAAAATTACAAAACAATTAACCCCTAAGGGGCAACCTTGAATTTGACTGGTTTTTAGTGTTTGGGTTAAGATTTTGGCTTTGATGTGCACTCAAAAAAAAAGAAAATGTAAAGTTAGCAAAAAAAGCTTGTAAACCTACAGGAAAATTTGCTGATTTTGAACCCACAATTTTTTTTGCTAAAGTTAGCAAAAATGTTTTGCCAATAATTAGTTAACTGATTTTTATTTTGAACTTAGTTCATACATATTTGAGGACCCCATTGGGTTCGGACCCAATAGGTCCAGACCCCGATGGGCCTAGACCTAGTTGGGTTCCATAAAAATCGTCATAGTTTTTGATCCAAAATTTATGTCCGTTTCGCTCTACCTTGCTTAGTTTTTGAGATACGTGATTTTAGGGGATCACTGGGGTCTTGAGAATTAAAAAACTCGATAACTTCAAAAATATTACTTTTGATTATTTTGCGGTCTTGTTCTACATGTTGTGAGCTACAAAAATTCTTTTGGACTTTTTGTTGTGTCGGCAATATTTACCGAGATATGAGCATTTTAAAATTTTCGAGCATGCTAACTTTTTTGGATCCAAAGTTAGGTCCCATTAGGGTCCACACATGTGAAGAGGACCCGCCAAAGTATGGTGTTTCTAAGAACCAAAAATGCCCTCCATTTTGCTCTATCTGGCTTAGTTTCCGAGATAGCGCCATTTTAAGTTTTCTGAAAAATAAAAAAAATTTACCATTTATTTTTGCTAATGCTAGCAAAAAATGTTGTAAAAATGTTGTCAACTCAATTTCAAATTTAGCAAAAGAAATTAGTTCAAAATTTGTTTAAAATTGCTAATGTGCTAAATGAAGTTTACAAGAATTTTTTGCTAACATGCTAATCTCAACTAAAAATTTGCTAAAAGTTAGCTAACTAGCATTAGCAAAAAAAAAATAGTAAATCTACTAAAGTATTTTTTTGAGTGTGTTCTGACATATATAGTAAAATTTTATGGCCAACATTTTTGTTGAACATTTCATCCCCGCCCTCCCCCTCTTTCGGGGTGTTTTTTACAATATGTTAGAATAGAGCCAAAAAATATCGTTATGAGAGGTAGTTAGAGGGTTAATATGTTCCACAAAAACATTTGCCATAATATTTTCAACAAAGTTGCTGAATACACCATACATCTCAGATGTAAGGAAAACATAGTTTTATATACCAATATATTGCAAGAACAGGCCAAAGCTGGGAAACTTTAACCGTTTTTAAATAAAATTCCGATGTGATCATGCAAAAGTCCGACACACGTATGTACATATATTTTTTTTTTTGGTCTCCTCTACCAGAATCAATCTTCGGAACCCCGTAGTTTTTTTAGTGCTGTACTGTGTTATTACGATGATATTGTCAAAGTAACAATTTTCAAGAAAAAAAAAATTTAATTTCAAAAAAAAAAATCGTTACAAAAATATTCCACGAATAAAAATTAAAGTGGTATATTATTTTTAAATATTTAATAGACTTAAAATGATAAAAACTCTGCAATTGTCTAAATAGTAATTTTTTTTTTAAATAATAATCGTTATATTTAATACATACGCTAACTTTTAAAAAAACTGACATTACCAAGGATTTAGTGAACACTGACTAGTAGCGTGTCCCGAAAATGAAAAATTTTAGGGCATACCCCTAGAATGATGCTTAGTAAAGAGCTGATTACGGGAAAAAATATTAAAAAAATTTTAGAGGTCATCTTCAGGGCGCAACCAGCGCTTAAAGTTTGCATCCGTAGTGCATTTGGTGAAAAAAATATTTTTTTTTATTTTTCAAATTGGTGCCAAAAGTTTCGTTAGGTAGAGTACATTCTGGAAAAAATATTTATAAAGTTTTCATGGAGCAATTTTGGTCCAGCACAACGCTGCAAAAATGTTATGGTTGCTACAACCAACTTATGATAAAATTTTTAATCATAATATGACGCTCTTAAATTATGTTTGCCACAATCATATCTCTTTTCTGCGTGCGAGTTAGAATTGTCCGATTTATCTAAAAACTTTCAATATAGAGTTTTTGGATTAAGGGAACCGTAATTTGAGATTTGGAAAAACATAAGTTTTCCCATATGTTAACATTGATGGAAATTCATTTTACAAACCTTATTACGAAGTTTTCCTTTTGAGTGTACTACTTGTATAGATGTCAATTTAAAAGTTATCTATGTGTAAACATTTTTATCTGCAAAAAAGATGAATGTTGTTTAAGTTAATGAATAACTAAAAAAAATCAATAATAAAAAAAACAACTATTTAAATAACATCCACTGCTTCAAACTTGTAGTTTTACTAACAAGAAATATTCACACAAATCTTTACAATGATTTGCGTGGATCCGGCTAGAATTGTTTGTTCTTTTTAACGCTACACAGCCAGAAACCAGTCATTTGTTCACTGATCCATCCATCCATGCATATATGACTTAAGATGATAAAAAATCAATAGATTATCGCATCCAATTGAATACATTGAATAGAAAGACAGACTAATAGACATAGAAATACATTTAGTGACACTCAAAAATTACATAAATCATGCGTAAATCATCGGCCGAGAGTCGTCTACGCAAACAAATTTATTCAAAGTAATTGATCATCTAATAGTTTCCTGATACTGATTTGTTGTGTATATAAATGAAATTTTAATTTTAAATTACTTTTTTTTTTTTGTTTTAAATGAAACTGTTAAATTATTGTTTAATTTATACATAATTCAAAACAAATTGACAGAGATGACGTTACACTGTCATATTTCAATTAATAATATCGTTTTAACAATTTGTTAGATTATAATAATCTTCAATTGATTTGTAATTTTAGTGAAATCTATAGATTTAATATGCGTGTAATTGTTGAAGTTAACAAGTGTTTTTGTGTTTTTTAAATAAATTTATTTTATGTTTTTTTTTTTTATTTATTTTTTAATTTGTCATATTCTGTAAAAAATTAATGTTTACAACTTCTGGTTAATTTTTATTAAAAAATAATATTACTAAAATGCAATTTAGTAATATTTCTAAAAATTAGAAATATGAAATTTAAATTTAAACCTAACGGATATTTTTCAAGACATGAAAAGTAGGGTTATAACTTTTTCAATTTTTTGCAAATATCAAAAAGTCCATCCCATAGTCGTATAGGCCATGAATAAATATTAAGAAATGATGTCTTACTTTTTCGCGATCGTTGAAAAAGTTCACGCACCAAACGCGATGAAGTTTTGAATATTAGTTTTTCTTTTAAGTATAAACAAATTATGTATATTTAACAGCAAAATATTTAGGATTTTCTTGTAATTTCATTTATAAAAAAACAAAATCTCATCAGTTGAATGGAGGGCGCTATATTTTGACGCTATTTGGCGGATTTTTTTTTTAATTAGCTAAATTTTAGTCAAGTAATAGGTGCTATGAGGCACTAATTTTTTTCAGCAACTAAAGATTATAATCGCGGAATTTTGGAGCTTTTTCGCGGATGTTATAAATACGTTAAATGTTGGTTCCTTCTGATATGTAAACATGAGTTTGTGATAATTTTCAAATAATTAAGATATGACGTCATAATATAAAATTTTTAAAACAAAAAAATTAAAAAAAATAATTCTTGGGGAAGTTTTAGAAATTGCATTCGGTGCGTGAACTTTTTTCACCGAAATGACCGAAAAAATATATTTTTTTTATCTGTACAACATTGCCCATAGCGTGGTGGGATGGACTTTTTTGTCCAAAAAAAGTTATAACCCTAATGAAAAGTCCTACTAAGGGTTGCAACTCTGAGAAAATCTACTACAGGGGTAACTCATGAATAGTAGTGTCAGTGATAACGAAGTCGTTATCAATAGATGGCAATCTTTTCGATTTGGGAATAACGAAAAATAAACATTGAAAAATTTAAAAATTATGAATGAAAATTATTGTTGTGTCACTTGAAAATAATAAAATACATACATAATAAAAAAAGAAATGAATATAATTTTTTTTTTTTTATTTTATTAAGAATTACCACATAATTACAAATTATATACTAATTTTACCTATCCGAGAACTGGTAACAATGACCTTCGTCTCGTTGTAGCGAAACAGACCAAGGCCTCTGGTAGGAATCGAACCCACGACCCCCAGACTCATAGGCTAGCACGCTACCAACTAGCCTACTGGGGCGCCTTGAATATAATTAAATCAAAACAACCAGCAAAATTAAACGAAAAATAAAAAGTAAACAAAACTTCCAGCTTTCCCAGATACCATTTATAAAACTAACACCACCTTTAAATGTCAAAAAGAACTGACTCTTGCATAGTCTTTATATATTTAAGTTTTTGATCTACTAAAGTGTAAAAAATCACAACTAGTATTTTAGGAAAAAGTTCAACACAGAAAAAAATATCGTAAAATCAAAAGTAACCAAACAAATAGTTAACAACTAAATACTAGTTCAACAACGTTTTTAATTGTATCAACAATGTATATTGTTAATGTGACAATAGTTCATTTTTATTTTATTAATAACACAGACACTTTATAAACTCATTTAATCAAGCAAACATATATGTGACGATAGCACGGTGGTAGTGTGCCAGACTCGAATCATGAAGGTTTCGGGTTCGCCGCTAGTTTGCGAAACACTTGTTTTTTTTTTTTTTTTTTTTTTTTTGTGTTTATTTTTTGTTTATTTTTTGTTATTCCATTTTAAAATTTTTTAAACATGTTTGAAGCCACATTATTATTTATTTTTAAATATAATGCCACATTTTCTATTACTGTAAAAACAGCAAAGAGTACACACTGATTCTACAGACACTTTACGTACACATTTAGTCAACTATAAATATATATGAGGAATAGCACGGTGGTAGTGTGCTAGACTTGTAGCACGAAATTTTCGGGTTCGATGCCAGGTGCCGGCGGAAATTTTTAAATTTTTTTTTTTTTAGCTTAGATTTTTTTATCAATTTGTTTTTAGTGTTTTTTTTAATATGCTGTTTAGTCAAGTATAAATACATATGGGGATAGCACAGTGGTAGTGTACTAGACGCGTAGCATTAACGTTGCGGGTTCGATGCCAGTCGTCGGTGGATGATTTTTTTTTTTTTTTATATTTATTTTTTTTTTTTTAGTTTATTTATTTCTATTTTTAGATTATTCTATTTTTAGATTTATTTTTTTAAAAAAGTTACAATAGCCATTGTTGTATTGACAATATCCAATGTAGGCTCAGTTTCAATTAAATGTTTAATTGTATTAACAATAAAATTAATTGAATTGACAACTTTTTTTTTTCTGTGAAATTGATTAAGTTCGTGCTATACGATAACATATGGTAATGAAGTGTAATATCATTACCGTCATCTTTTCTGCCTAAATTTACGTTAAAATAGGAGATTTTAATCTGACACAGTTACAGTGACAATCGAAGAGTGCTGACGGAGGAAGGGTGTCTTCTTCCGAAAGCTGTCGACATATCCACTTAACCTGTATTGTCAATTAATTTTTTCAGATCTTCTTATTGTACAACAAAAATTATTATTTCTCAGAAATTTTATATTACACCGTCCGACAAATTAAAAATTTTGGCTGAACACATGTACCGGACCAAAAAATTCTTCCAGTTTTTCTAGATCAATTCGCGTTTTCGCAAGAAATAAAAAAAAAAAAATTTTGCACTACAGAAAAAATTCACTTCATTCAGAAAGTGGGTATAAAAATAACGTTCCCGTGTCTCTCAGGTTTTTTAAATCAATTCGCGTCTTTCGCGAAAAATGCAAACAAAATATGACGTTAAATTGTGTTTCACAAAAGAAGTAGAAAAGTTAAATTCGACTTGGCCAAGTCTATGAATACCCTACACAATGCCCTTGTTAAGTGATAGTAAATTTTCTAACGTGAAAAAAATAACATTTTTGATTAGAAATATTTTATTTTATGTAAAAAAAATTTTTTTTAAGTAATTTTTGAAAAAAAAAAAATTACCAAATTTTTTTTGGGTGTAAAATTTTTGTTGAGTGTCAAATTTTTTCCGAGTGCATTTTTTTTTTTTTTAGTGTAAAAACATGTTTAACGGGGTTTCAAGACATGAATTTAAGGTGAAACTTATCTTAAATTCACGGTTTTGCTAAAAATTTTTAAACTACTAAATCGATTTGTCTGAAATTCAATAAAAACGAGGCCTGGGGAACGACAAACATATATGCCGAGCTTCATGATCCTCAGAATTGACTTTCGAAAGTTATCGTGTTTTTTATCTCGTAAATTCACGAAAAGCCCTTCCGAAATTCAGTCTTTTGCTCATAACTTGCACTCGACCGATTTCGCTGGGTTGATATATTAACTTGACCAGCTAAATGCCCAACATATATGCCAAACTTCAGGAGCCTCCGTAAAGTCTTACAAAAGTTAGCGTGTTTTTAACAGATAGACAGACGGACGGACGGACATCGCTAAATCGTCTTAAAATTGATCGAGGATCATGAATATATACACTTTATGTGGTCCTAGAGCAAAATTTCGAGGTGTTACAAACGGAATGACAAACTTTTTTATGCCCCTATCTATGAATATGAAAATTAATACCCTCCGCAATGCAAAAATGATTATTACAAAAAAATTTATTTAAAAAAGAAATTACTTTTGAGAAAAAATAAAAAAATTAAAAAAAAATTTTGCGAAAAAAAAATTAAGTGTTTTTTCTTTATTTGTTAAAAAAAATTTTTGTACTTGCACAGAAAAAAATAAAAAAAATATTTGAGTAAATTTTTAATACTATTGAGTAAAAAATTACTCTATTTTGCACCAGTAAACGATTTAATAGTATTGAGTAAATTTTTAATAAAAATTTATTAAATGTTTGAAAAAAATTGTGTCAATTAAAAATTTACTCAAAATTTATCTACTTATTTTTTTTTTTTAAGTTTAAAAAAGTTTTAAATTTTTTTACAAAAAAAAACAAAAAAATTGTTTTTTCAAACTTTATTAAACATATTTATGTCTCAAAAACATAGGAAAATTTGATAAAGACGAATTCAAACTTTCATATACATACACAAAAAACTATAAACTAGACAAGAATTCAAAAAACTATGGGAGTTTAAAAAAAATTAAAAAAAACTATTAAATTTTTGTTAAATTATTTACTTAAATTGTTTTTTAAATTTTTAAGTAAATTTTTAATTGAGTCAATTAAAAAATTACTCAATTTTTGTTTTTAAATTTAAACAAGTGATTACTCAAATTTGTTTCCTCCATATTTTTTTCTGTTTGCTTAAATACTATTCGGTGTTCTATTCTGTTCACATATGTCAAAAAGCAGTCGAATTAAAGCATTTTGAATTTTTAGGTTATGTTGAATGTACCAAAATTTTCGAGGTGTCCTTACATTTTCGTTCATAACTTTTGAACCACTGAACCGATAATATACCCGATGTAACACCATTTCCATAGACCGGCAGACAAAAAATGTTCTACAATTTTTTTTCCGTTTCTTTAAAATTAAAAAAAAATAAAAACAAATTTTTTTCAAGTCCTAACATTTTATTTTGGAAAAAAAAAATCGTCCAAAAAATTTTATGAAAAATCGCCCAAATGCAAAATCGCCCAAAAAATATGAAAAATGACCCAAAAAGAAAAATACGAAACTTCGCCGAAAATTTACGAAAAAAAGCCCAAAAAAATGAAAAATGGCCCAAAATAAAATAAAAAAATTTTCTAACACATTTTTTCCAAAACACATACTACACAGAAAAGCTTTCTTTTGCGGAGAGGGTGGGTCTAAGGCATGGAGTTTGTAATCCCTAAGCCCGGCCGAAGGCCGGCTACGCAAATGAACTTTAAGACAAAGAAAAAAACTTTTAAGATAAGACCATAGGTTACGTGGTTATTATTTATTTTTATAGATCGTTGTTTTGAGAATACAGCCCGTAACGTGCATAAGTAATTGATGTAAAAGTTTTAAGTGTGAGATTTAAATTTTAACGAAATAAAAAAAATGGAATTAGCACCGATCAAAGCGCCGCAGGCCACAAATTTTACCAACTATTTTTAACAAAAAATTGCGCGATTTTTTTTTTTAAATAAATACATTACTTTTTCTACTGCGCTGTGATAGATTAATATATAGCGTGGTAATCTGCATGTAAGAGCAGGGGTTTTGGGTTCGATTCCCACAAGAGCCTTTGTATGTTAGCAACAACGGAACGGTTTTGCTTCAGCTTATTCTTGGTTAGTTAAATATATAATTTATAAAAAAAATACGATATGCGTTTACTGTTTCTAAAAATAATAATATACTGATTTATTGTGAAATACACATTTCAGTTTTGACATTTTAAGATTTTGACAAAAAATTAAACCAAAATAAAATTGGGCAATTTTTCATATATAATTTTTGGGTAATTTTTCGGGCGTACGGACATAGCGCCCAAGTGCATATCGCCCAATTTAAAAAAGTCATTCCACCCAAAAAAAATGTGTGTTAGTTGTTGTTGCAAAATTTTTTGGACGATATGGCCATTATTTTTGGGTATTTTAACAATTTTCTTTAAATTAATATAAATTGTCAAAAATGTCATATTACCCAAATATCAAAATGTTGAATTTATAAAATGTCATAGCACCCAAAAAAATAAAAAAATAATCATAAAACTCACCAATATTGTTTTTTTTAACACAATATTTTAAAGTTTTTATGCGTAGCCGGCCTTCGGCCGGGCTTAGGGATTACAAAATCCATGCATTAAACCCACCCTCTCCGCAAAGTAAAGTTTTCTAGGTAGCATGCCTTTACACTATCAAAAATAGCTTTGGTTTGCAGAGAGGGTGGGTTTAATGCATGGAGTATGTAATCCTTAAGCCCGGCCGAAGGCCGGCTACGCAGAAAACCTTTATTACAAAAAAACAAATCATAGAAGTCGTAATTTCGACATTTCGCCCAAAAAAATATTTTGGATTATTTGACAATTTTGTTTTGGGAGAAATAACATTTTTAGACCTATCATTTTGGGCTATATGTCGCAGCTTGGGCGATATGACATTTACGGTTTTGGGCGATAAGACCTTGGGCGCTATGTCCGTACGCCAATTTTTCGTAATGAACAATCACCCAATTTTTAATTTCGAAATTTTGCCCAAAAACTATGAAAATTTGCCCAAAAATGTTGGGTAACTGTTCATATGAAATATGACCCAAGTTTTTATGAAAAATTTTTGGGCGAATTTTCGTTTTCTTTTTTGTGCCATTTTTCTTTGGGCGATTTTGCCTACAGCCACATTTAGTCTCAGAGATTTACTAACCCCTTAATAAATTTTAAACTTAAATCAGATTGGTGAGAAAAAGTTTTTTTTCAAATCAATACTAATATTTAAAAGAAAAATTCGTTTTTTTTTTGATGTCAAAAAAACTGTTTTTTTTTCAAAATGTCCAGCTTTTTACTTTTTTTGATTTTGCAAGCCTATAGCCAATGCACATTTTATTCATCTGACATGTATATGGGGCATTCCATGTGAAATCGGACACTTTGAAAAACTTTTTTTTTAGATTTTCCCAATTTGTTTACAGTTTTTAGTACCCTTCGAAAACTCCTTCGTGGTAAATTTTCAGATTTTTTTGATGACCCGTTCAAAAGATATCGAATTTTTAAAAATTGGTAATTTGTTCCTTTACTCAAATCATAACTTCTTCAATAATGGTCCAAATTTCAAAATTTTTTTTTTCAAAATTTTTGTTTTTTACGTACTTTTTAAAAAAAAATCCCAAAAAATTCTTAAAAGCGCTCTAGTATGCGATTTTTAAGTTTCAAAATTTAAATCTCATTTTTGAAAATGTTTGTACTCTTCGATTTTTTTGAAATTTTTTTGTGTAAAACTTCTATCAATTCTACAAATTTTTTGTCCAGGAGGATCGTGGGATAACGATTACTACTATTTTTTAAAATTTTTTGAAAAAATTTTATTGCAATTTTCCAATCTTAAAATCATTTCTACTGCTCCAATGGTGCGTCATAGGGGGGTCCTTTATAAGACCGACCCCCTTAATTTTTACGTCTTAACATTTCTTTGGAACAAACTAATACCCTATCTCCAATTTCTAAGGGGGCTCCCACACAAAACGACATTTTTTAAAATTTGTTCCAACCGCTCTAACTGCCCTAATAGTGCCCTTAGAGCAACAAAATGTATGACCGACCCACAATATTTTTTTAGTCCAAACATTTTTTCTGAACACACCTACCCTCTATCTTTAACTGTTAAGGTGGTCCCCATACAATTTTTTTTATTTTTTGTAAATTTGTTTTATTTCATCAGCTTCTGCCGGCCCAATGGTGCGTCCCAGAGGGGTCATTAGTGAGACCGACCCCCACTTATTTTTACCCTGCAACATTTTTTTTAAACATACCTACGCCCTATCTCCACTCCCTAAGTAGGCTCCCATACAAATAACAATTGGAGCAAATTTTATAAAAATTTAATTTTGTATGGGAGCCTACTTAGGGAGTGGAGATAGGGCGTAGGTATGCTTTGAAAAAATGTTGTAGGGTAAAAATAAGTGGGGGTCGGTCTCACTAATGACCCCTCTTGGACGCACCATTGGGCCGGTAGAAGCTGATGAAATAAAACAAATTTACAAAAAATAAAAAAAATTGTATGGGGACCACCTTAACCGTTAAAGATAGAGGGTAGGTGTGTGTAGAAAAAATGTTTGGACTAAAAAAATATTGTGGGTCGGTCATACATTTTGTTGCTCTAAGGGCAATATTAGGGCAGTTAGAGCGGTTGGAACAAATTTTTAAAAATGTCGTTTTGTGTGGGAGCCCCCTTAGAAATTGGAGATAGGGTATTAGTTTGTTCCAAAGAAATGTTAAGACGTAAAAATTAATGGGGGTCGGTCTTATAGAGGACCCCTCTATGACGCACCATTGGAGCAGTAGAAATGATTTTAAGATTGGAAAATTGCAATAAAATTTTTTCAAAAAATTTTAAAAAATAGTAATAATCGTTATCCCACGATCCTCCTGGGCAAAAAATTTGTAGAATTGATAGAAGTTTTACACAAAAAAATTTCAAAAAAATCGAAGAGTACAAACATTTTCAAAAATGAGATTTAAATTTTGAAACTTAAAAATCGCATACTAGAGCGCTTTTAAGAATTTTTTGGGATTTTTTTTTTTAAAGTACGTAAAAAAACAAAAATTTTGAAAAAAAAAAATTGAAATTTGGACCATTATTAAAGAAGTTATGATTAAAAGAAGTTTGTGTCAAGGAACAAACTACCAATTTTTAAAAATTCGATATCTTTTGAACGGGTCATCAAAAAAATCTGAAAATTTACCACGAAGGAGTTTTCGAAGGGTACTAAAAACTGTAAACAAATTGAGAAAATCTAAAAAAAAAGTTTTTCAAAGTGTCCGATTTCACATGGAATGCCCCATATATTCCAAAGGAGCAGAAAGTTCCATCCCCTCCCAAGTTTTTATATGATTTCCCATTAAGTAAAGACCTTTTTAATGTACTTTTTTCAATAAATGAAAACAATTGTGACAGTATTAAAAATGTATCTCAACAATGTTGCTATAAAATTTGAAACAAACAAAATAACAGACTTAACATAAAATTCAAAACAAAAACTAAATCTATAAAGTTAAATCAATAAAAACACAAGAAATATATAAATAAAACAGTTAACGACATCTAATTTAACATGATGATATGCAAATGATATAATAATAATAATATTAGCGGCAGGTCGACAAGTTTAAAATAAATAAACAAATATTAATCATAATAACAATTTATAAAGTGTGAACTCTCTTTAGACGATATTCTTAAAATTAATGTCTCTTGATAGAAAATGCAACAGGAATACACATAAATTTTCAAAACTCACTACTACTAACTACTTTTCATTTAGGCCAATATTTATGCATACACCACCCATATAAAAATTTTATTTTCTTTCTGTGTATGTATAGAAATATTGAGTGTTATTGATGCTATGGTGAATTGTTCTAAACTAATACAAATGTAACCAATACTGTTAATCTTTAGAAGATTTTAGCAGCATCTGTATGATGTTTAGTGGCTAATAATATTTTTATTATTATTTTTTTTTTTTTTTGATATTTTACGATTCTAATGTTTTATAATGTTTACCTAATATTATGAGACCAGTCAATACTGAATAGAACGTCGTAAGGTGTGTTTCACAAGTGGCCAACTCAGGCAAAACCAAAAAAAAAATAATACAACAATTAAAACGATAAATGCACAAAATCAAGAATCTAATAAAATATTTAAAAAAAATAGTTATTACACAATTATAGCCTGAGGCATTAAAAAAAAAATAGTTGGCAAACTTCTGAAATCCAAAAAAATAAAGAAAAGTGAATTTGTTGCTTTAAACAATTTTGTAAAGAAATTTTCTTTTTTGATTTTTTTTAAATAATTTTAATACAACACAAAAAATGCAGTGGAATTTCAAATATTTAATTAGTTCAGTAAGTGTAAATGACAAGATCAAATATTTATGTAATAAATTCAACAATTTTTTTATTTAATAAAACAAAATTTTATTCAAGTTCATTGTTATTGTATGCTGTCTACAACAATATTGTTTGGCTCAAACTACAACAGTTCGTCCTTATAAATTTGGTTTTACTATAGATGAACAGCAGCATCGTTATGAAAAAAGAGGTCAGTATCAAATAATAATTTCGTCATCAGATAGCTAAAAAAAAATAAGAATGGGCAATATGCGGCTGAGCCGAATCTTACAATACCCGAATTAGTGTTAACAAAAATAGAGATAAACAAAAAAAAATGTTTATACCCTCCTGCCACAGTATGGGAGTATACTCACTCTGTCATTTCGTGATTAACGCATGTAAATGTCGGTCTAAGGCATGATCAGTGATCGATTCTAAGACATTCTAGCGATGTCCGTCTGTCCGTCCGTCGGCTTAAGACATGATACAGTCAAAAATAAAAGATCTAGACCCTTGAAGTTTGACACAACCATATCTTGTGATCATTGGCTAGTAAAGTTTTGGAGATCGGAAACACAGATTACCCTATGGACAGGCAACATGTTCAAAAGCAAGGCAATTAACTCGAAGATAGGTGAAGCGAGGAAGTAGTAACAAGTGGCACTCCACAGGGGGAAGTGATATGTCCTCTTCTGTGAAATCTTGTAGTAAATGAGATCCTGGAGTCACTTAAAGAAATGGGTATCTAGGTGGATACTTACGCTGATGACGTTGTGATGGTAATAAAAGTTAAGTTTTTACCTCCGATTAGTGAACTTATGGAATCAGCGCTTAAGCTAATCTCAACGTAGGCAAAGAACAACGGTGTGGGAGTTAATTCCGCCAAAACCGAACTCGTCTTATTCACAAAAAGGACTTATATAGACAAGTTTGTTCTTCCCAAGTTATATGGAATCACCCTGGATTCCAATCTTGTGATGCGAATTACCTGGGTGTAATTCTGGACTCAAAGCTTTCTTGGAAAGGGAATAGGGTTGCCAAAAATGTATTTCCAAAAAGCGGGACAAACGCAAAATAGTTTATAAAATGACGGGATTTCAAAAATTTTGGCGGGCAACAAATAGTAGATTTATATGCACTTTAAATTTCAGAGATGGAAATTCCTTAAGATGCATGTACCGAAATTACTTCTTGGAAGTTTTTGTAATATTTTTCTCGGAATTTACTCCATATTGTGCAACCTTTGGCATCAGGTTTTTTAAAAACAATTTTTTTTTATCGGAATTTTTTTTGTATCGAAATCAGTTTTGCCACCAACAAAATCGTAAATTACACATGGGTCATGCCAAAATTACACATGAAATCACGAATTACACATGGATCATGCCAAAATTACATATGAAATTACACATGTTTTTTTTAATAACGTTTTTTTTGTAAATTTTCAAAATATAACGGTGAACCAAAGTCTGTTTTTTTTTGCGAAATTTCTGTCTGGATAATCTAAGTCAAATAAGAAAAAAAATCTGAAAAACAGCAAAAAAAAATATACTGATTTCAGCTGAAAATCTGCTCAAATAAATTTTAAACATAAACGAAAATATTTTTTTTTTTTTTTAAAGACTTTTTTTTTTTAAAAACTTTAAAGACAAAAACCGGAAAAAAAGTTTGCTTATTTCACAGAAACAGTTTTTTGTATTTTTTTTTTTCAAATCGTCAATTTTTTTTTTTTAATAAAATTTAGAAAATACTAATGATAACTAAGTATTGTAAAATTTGCAAAATAGTCTGCTATTTTTTAATTTTGACAATTTTTAATCGTTAAAATTTCACGAAAAAAAAAATCTATAAAAAAACTCAGCAAACAGAATCAGCAAAATAATTAAAAAATTTCTGTTAATTTTTAAAACTGAATTACAGAGATTTTCGTTAAAATATCCATTTCTGCAGAAAAATTAGCTTAAAGTTTTGTTAAAACAAATTATGAAAAAAATGCTCCAAAAAGTAAAAATTTCAAATTACACATGAATTACACATGCAGACAATTACACATGGGCTACACATGAAAAAAAAAATTACACATGATATGTGTAATTACACATGAGGTGGCAACACTGATCGAAATGCATTAAGATTGCTTTAGAAGTTGGTAGTGAACTGGGCTTTTGTCAAAACATGTTGGTTTTTTCCCGTTTTGGAAACAAGCATTTTCAAATTCGGAAAAACTGAATTCGGGACGCACTAATACACATTTCATGGATAAATATGCCAATTCTTTCATATTATTGTTGTTTTAGTTTATATAAAAAATATTTGTGAATTTCGAAAAATTTGATTATTTGCGGTGTTTACTTTTTTAAAAATTCAGCTGAACTGTGTTAAATTCACCAAACACTAAAAAAATCCAATTCATTTTTATTTTTACTTAAATAGAAATTTTTTGCAAAAGCAGGGCAACTATACCCATAAAAAAGCACAACTGGCTTGTAAAAATCTTTTTTGCGCTGGCAGTTTCTATGGTCTATTTGGCAAATAACTTTTTGACGCTAAAAAAAGCGTGAATTTGGAATCCCGCGCGGGACGCGGGAAACGTCGACATAAAGCGGGACAATTCCGCCAAATGCGGGACGTCTGCCAACTATACAAGGGAATACAAAGGAAAGAATGAAAAGGTCGTTATGTGCTATTTACCTCTGCAGACGAACTTAAGGAAGAAGGCGGGGTCTAAAACCGTATATTATCCGCTGTATGTATGGTGCAATAATTATACCAATACTTACCTACAATGCCCCTGTGTGGTGGAGAGCAGTGGATAAGAAATCATATCTCTGCAACCTACACAAGATATTACGACTGGCGTGTGTGGTTATCACTGGTGCTCAGCGTGAATATTTTCGTCAAGAGCAGAACAGCAAAATCGGCACCCTGGTTAAGAGAGTCGCAAATGCTTAAGCAACGCTCTTGGGTACACTCGACCATATTAAGAACGGTGGGCGCGACGGAACTGGAGCAGAGAACCGACTATATCTCACCACAGGGAGAAGACTGGACGCTAAACTCTGTTATTTCGTAATGTCCACGAGACCAGTTCCTGATCCAAAGTGATACCTCGATGAGAGGGGAGTTAGGGGCGGGGCGTGTGCGTATTGATCTGATTTTCACATTAATTCGAATTCTTCCGTTTCCTGTCCTTAACGGTTTAAGTCCACACATATGCTTCATCAAATTTACTTAGCCTAATATATTTCAATATCTTTTATGGGTTGATCCTCTATATTCCTCCATACTCTGAAAGAAGTAGTGCCAAAACAATTATCATATGTAAATCCGTTTAAATACCCTATCGTTAGTAGTTTGAAAGTCGTGATCAAACTTAGAGACTATACAATTTTCTTCTTCTAATTCTTAATGAGGGTAGAGTTGAATATGTATTAATATTTTTTTATTTGAGCATTTCGTCACCTAAAATGCAAAACGCCCTAACTAACAAATAAATCAAAATCGGTATTTTGATAGATTCTGGTGTATATTATTAACCTACATGTCCCAACAAAAAATTAGGTTCACATAATAAAAATTAGCGACTTTGTAGCCAACAATTAAAAACATTTGAATTGCTAAATCGCCAATGTACGCAACTAGAAATCCATTTAATAATTTTGTGATTAATTTTGATATATATTCCCAAAACGTACGTCCTCACAAAATTTTACCCCAATTCAATCAAAACCAACAAAGTTATTAACAAATTAAAAATTTGACTCTTTACTGTTTTTTGCTTCTCCTGTAAAATTAATAAAATGTTAGTTAGGGCCTTTTGCATTTTAGGTGACGATTTGCGATTTCTATTTAAATTCCCTATACTAGTGTATAGGATATTTATATTTGCTAAATAGTCTTGATAATGGAATCTGAGAAATTCCGAAACACTTGCCGACTATGTCTTGTAAAATGACCAACATAAATAAATTGTAAGCAGAAAAATAATTTTCTTGAAAATTACACCGCTCAACACTCATTTTCCGATCTGAATTCTGATGATCAATTTTAGTAGTCTTTGATCTCCTGATTCCAAATCTGTTTTCCAAATTTTCCAATCACATCTAGATTTTTAGTTATTCACGGTTGAAAATGCGAAAAATGTCGATTTTTGCATTATTTGAAAGCCTGCACAGCAACCATTCAGTGGATTACAAATCTGGCATAAAGCGCAATTATAGAATTTTGTCTACGGTAGGAAATAATTTTTTTCAAATTATTGCGTTTGGTTGGGTTTCACTTGCGATTTAAAATGATGCTGTTAAAATTACCATTTTTGAAAAATTTACCTTACTTTTTTGATATTTTTTAAAGAAAAACTAAAAAAAAAAAAAAAATTTTGTAAGTTTAAGTTTTCTATGTTATTTTTTATATAAACCGGAAGATATCTTTAATGGTTTTAAAAGTCTATAAAAAAGAATGAACTTTTTCCAAAATTTTGAGCTCATCATAGTAAAGATTGATCATCCGGTTTTTGTTTTAGAGCCTTCTAAAAGTGGTGTCTTTTCTATTTTTTTCATAGTGTTTTTTTTTTTAATACATGTTTTGCCAATAATAGTGCAACAACTTCAAATTTTTGGTTATCATATTTTTGAGATCATAGTTTAATTCAGTGGCCGGCACCCATTGCACGCTGGAGCCGAACACAATCGGTAATTCACATATATACAACACGAATGTCAACAAAAAATCAACAAAGAGCATAAAAAAACAAATATTTTATTCAGTAGCAAGCTTACTTTCTTCAAAGCAGGTTGATGTCGCTTTGTTGAAGAAATACACCAACACATGCATATTTTTATTAAAACACTAATACTTTCATATGCCTCTTTCTGCCGACCACTGGTTTAATTCTACTCTAACGCTTTATACCAGATTTTTATTTCACCTAACGGCTGCTGTGCAAGCTTCCAAAAAAGCAAAAATCGCTTTTTTTTACAATTTCAACAGCGAAAGTTAAAGTTCTAGACTTGATGGAAAAATGGAGCACAGATTTGGAATCAGAAAGTCAAAATCTTTAAAAATTTTCTATCAAACTTCAAACCAGAGCCAAAAACCTTCGATTTGTTAAGCGGTGTTATTCTATGAGAATATGATGGTTTTAATTAGTAAAGGAAAAATAACATCGAGCTAGAATAAACCTACTCAAAATAAATAAGAAATTTTTAAAATTTCAATAATTTAAATTGATTATCCATATCAAAAAATGCTTTTCCTCAAATTGTTATCAATTTGTTTAAACAATACTTAGATTAATCGAAACAGATGTTGAATTATAATAAATTAGTAAAACATCTAATCAGTTAAATACGAATTTATAATCGGATTTAATATTAATGTAAATAAATAATTAAAATATCATCATCTGTACTTTAACGGATTTAAAAGTTCTATACCACACATAAAAAGATGTACAGATAAAAAAATAATGTTCATACCATATATTTAAAGAATGAATATTTTTATTTTACAAATTGAAATCCGTCAATTGACAGCAATTATTTATATCTAATGGATAATAAAAGAATAAGCAACATCATTTGTTGCGCAACTTTATTAATTTTTTTTATTTTTTTTTAAATTAAAATATTCAACAATTTATGATTGTATGTTCCTGAATACGATTTGTGTTTTTAATGTCAATAATTTTGTTTAAAAAAAAACAAGTTACTAAAATAATATGTTGTTGTGGCAACAGCAGCAGCAATATTATTAAGATAAACGAATAAAACGAGTGAACAACTTTGTCAACCGGGTCTGCCGGCTAGTTTGCCAAAATACGTTCTGATACAAGTGGTTACAAACAACACCAAACAAGTGCCGTTTAAAAATATTGACATAATGTGCTTGCAACATTTGCCACCATCATCATGTGCTAATAATTGTCATGAATGACTTGACAATGAATGTTGAAAATTATATGCTAAAACAACGAATTTATTAACTAGTGATGGGCGCTGGTCGCACAAATTGCGTGATTCATAAGTGATTTTATTTGTCGTGTAGACTCATACGTCCATCCATGTGCCCAGCTCTGATTAGTCTTCATAGCGAAACAGGCATATTCCAATCTTGCAGGCATATTCCAATCCTGTTTGAACCTGTAAAGTAGTTCCCAGTATTGCAAGCTCGTCGGATTTATATTTGTTATTGTATATGCTAAATATCGAGATATTTGCATTAAACCAATTTTTTTTCGAAACATTTTCCAATATTTTGGAAATAAAGCTGTTTTTTTTAGAAAAATTTTACCAAATGCACTAAAATAATCTCAACAAGTTCTTAGTAAACACTATTATGTTATCTGTAATTGGCAAGAAAAATCTGTGGTTTAATGGGAAAATTTTTGAAAAAAAATTAAATAATTTTTGATTTTTTTTTATTATTTAAAGTCTGATTTTACTATATTGTCCCTCACTGAATATTGAAACTATTCAAAGGATGATTTGATATAATCAATATTAAGGTTATTACGAAACATTTTAACGTTATTACAAATTTTATTAAGGTTATTACAAATTTAAGCGATTTTTCGCGGTTTTCGCGACTACAAAAGACAATGGAGTAATTTGGAAATCTTATTCGAATTGTCAAAATCTATCAAAACACATTTTTTTCTACTGTTTTTAAGTAATACAGGATAACCATTAAATTTAAAACTATCAAAATTTTAAAACCACCAAAAAACCGCTTAAACGTTAAATTTTTTGGGTGCGAATTAATTGAAGATAGAGCAAAATACGCGCGCTGTTCACCGACCAATTTCTATAAGCGGCATGTGCCTTACAAAAACGTGAAAACTGAAAAACAACGCGGAGTTCGCTAATATTAACTTTTGACCAAAGTTGCTTTCCATGATTTATTAAAAAAAAATACACTCGAAAAAAATTTTACACTCAAAACAAAAATTTACACTAAAAAAAAATTTAGTAAATTATTTTTTTTTTCAAACATTACTTAAAAAAAAAGTTTTTTTACACAAAATAAAATATTTCTATTCAAAAATGTTATTTTTTCACTTTAGAAATTTTACTATCATATAAAATGTGCATTATGGAGGGTATTCATAGATTCGGCCAAGTCGAATTATACATTTCTACTTGTTTTTTCATGATATATGGTGATCGTAAAATAATTTTGTGTGATGCACTCGTGTGTTTCATATTAGAAAGATACACTTTTGTCTAATATTACGTGAGATATTTTTCTGCGGAGAATCGTGAGTAGGGTTGCCAGATACTGGATAATGGAAAATTTTCAGCTGGATTTTGAAAAAGTAACTGGACCCATACATAATTTTTTTTTTTAATAATTTGAGAAAAATCAACCGATTTTCATATGTGAGACACATATTTTTATTTTAGACTAAATGACCGTCTCTATTTGCCACAGTAAAATGTGCCTTTTTTTAAGCATTTCTATTACTCTTTCGTTATCGTCCTGAGCATTGTTAGAGTATATTTTTCTTTATAAATAACCCCACAAAATGAAGTCCAAAGTGGTCAAATGTGGAAATCTATGAGGACAGTTAAAGTTTCCGGGATGTGCGAAGTCAAACAAGTGAGAGTGTTAAATTCGGCTGTGCCGAATCTTTTATACCCTCCCAAATGTAAAAAAAAATAAAAAAAAAATTGTCAGGGGCGTTTGTTTTTTTTGGAGGGGGGGGGGGGGGTGTGATGGGGGTCAGTGGGGGACGTTGAGAGCACCTTCCCATCCCGATAAATGTAACAAATGTTTCATTAATTTAACAAAAATACAAAAAAACATGAAAAAAAGTGTATTTTTTCAGAGGTTGGTTCAGTTCTTCAAGGGGGAACTTTTTTCCCCCTGAGCCATAAGACATACTCATGCCAATGACCATAAGACATACTCATGCCAAATTGCAGTAGGCTAGCTCTTTTATTTTGGACTGTATCGTGCCATCTACAGACGGACGGACGGACATTCACAGAATGTCTTAAGGTACGTACAGACGACGCAATATTATGTACAATATGTAATTATATTGATCTTGTGTGGGTAAGATTGACGATTGTACAATGGTCAATCTAACCCACACACGATCAATATAATTGCATTTTGTACATAATATTGCGTCGTCTGTAGGTACCTTTAGAATCGATCATGGATTTATGGGGTCCCTGACCGATATTTCGATGCGTTACAAACGGAATGACAAAGTGAGTATACCCCCATACTGTGGTTGGAGGGTATAAAAAGAGCGACAACAACTGACCACCATTTGCAGATTTGACCCATCCAGATATATTTTTGGGGGGTTATTTTAAAAGCAAAATGTACGCCAAGAATCCTTAAATCATCGACGAGCTCAAGAAAAACATTCGTGCCAAAATCAAAGCTAGACTGGCCGAAATGCTCGAAAAGGTTGTAAAAAAAATTGTGAAAATGCAAAGAAATGCAAAATTGTGAAAATGAAAAGAGGCATTTATGTTATATTTATGATTTCTGTTTTATTCAAAAAGTAGTCCCAAAAAATTATAAAAAATATTTAATAAAAAAAAATAATTGTTAAAATAAAAGAAATCCTTTTTCAACTGTATAAATTATGTTTTAACTGGAAACTGGACCAGACCTCTAATAACTGGAAAATCCAGGCCATTCCAGGCCGTCTGGCAACCCTAATCGTGAGTGAGTCTTAATTGATTTGTATATGTTTTGCGTTTCACTCACATACCGATCTCTAGTATCACTAAATTATTAATGTGTTTTTAACATTATTTGTATGTTAAATTTGCATTGCAGAGCAATTAACAGCTTTAACGCATCACCATGGTGTTGGTTAATGTGTAATAGGGTGGGTCGATATTTGTGAATCTCGTAGGTGGATATTTGTGAATCTCGTAAACTAATAGCAAAAAGTTATGCTCATTTTCGAGCTGATAACGGGCAAAACTATAAAAACTATTTAAGAAGGGTACTTTTAGTACTCTACAAGCGGTTTCAGTTCTCGGTTTTTGAAAAAAAAAATATTTTTTTTAATATTTTAAAAATTTTGTAAAATAAAACTGATTAAGAAAAAATTTTTAGCTGATCAATTTTGGTCCATGGAAGCATTACAAAAGCCAGAAAAGTTAGATTTTTTATATAAAATAAATAAATTTTATTTTAAAATGGCACTCAAATGGTGCATAATAGCCGTAATTTCAACAAGCAGATAACTATCAGTGCATAGATATCTACCGTGTAAGAAAAATTTCGAAAACTTACCTCTTAGGTAACTATAGTTTTCAATGTTAATTTACCGGCTAGGTAAAGATATCTGTTAGGTATTTTACACCCGTAGTTACCTACTTGTTGAAATTACGAGCATTAGGCCGATTAAAGTACACGAAAAATAAAAATTAAAAAATTGCCGGGTATATCACTATCCGCGAAGTGCAAAAAATTAGCAGTTTGCAAAAAAAATATCGAAGTGAAATTCAGTGCCACCCCAAAAAAACTTTACCCTTATAAACTGTTTTTCTCAAAACAACATTTTCTAATATCGAATTGTCAATTTATTAATTTAAATTAAAAAAAATATTAAAAAAATATTTTTTCTTAAATCTTACCCTAACAACATGTATTTCAAAATTGTTTTTAGATCAAAATGATCATCTTGTTTTACTAGAAATTTATTTGTTAAAAAGAACAAACAGCCATTGTCACAAAATTATATTCTAAACACAAGCAGCTTTATTAACTGTCAATACAATTTGCAATATGTTAATTTTTTGCCATTATTTATGGTTAATAATATTTTAAAGTAATCAAATTAAATTAGGAAATAAACGATAAAATAAAACAATTCAAGACACATGAAAATCAAATTATTATTGTAGAAAAACAATAAACTACGAGTATTCCACAAGAAATTGTGAAAAGCAAGGTTGTTTATTTTTATAAAAAACCAGCATATTTTTTTAGTTATTAACATATTTATTCCAAAATTTTGTAGGAAGAATAAATTGTTTGTTTTATGGACTTTTTATAGTCTAATAATTTTTAAATGATTATTAGTTAACCCATGATAAATGTCACATTTAATGTGGAGTATGTTTGTCTGTGAAGATACATGCTCCAAAACTAAAAAACAAATCTTAATTAAATATTCATAAAGAAAGAATAAACATACATAAAAACAAAAATAATAATTATATAAACATTTGTGAAAAAAACCTACTAATTTTTGTATAGAAAGCATCTACACTTAGAAAATTATTAAATTTTAAAGTTTAGATTTGTAACGATAAAATATTTCGTTCTGTTTCTGACTTATTCAATGGAATGGGTTTTATAATATACGACCATTCAACTAGAAACTAAATGAAACTAGAAACTAAATGCAGTAAAACTGCATTAACAGCTTTTCTTTTCGTGATCCTGTTTCCTTTTAAAAGGACTTCAAAGTTTTAAATTTTATAAAATTTTATAAAATGTTTTTTTTAATATTTGTACTTGTCCTGTCCTATATTTTTTTAATATTTGTACTTGTCTAGTGATAGCAAACGAAAGAGGAGGATTTCTCCTAATTTTCCTATTTTATTACTTTTACATGTCAGGAAAAAGGAGCTAAGTTACGTCCTTTCAAAATTGTATCCTTCAATATTATTCAAAATTTCTAACAAAATATTTTGATACAATTTGCAAATGACTTTATTTATATCCTTTTATCCTGACATGGCAAAATAAAAAATTTAAAAATTAGGGGAGATCCTCCTCTTTCATTTGCCATCACCAGTGTCATCCTAGGATAAGTAAAAATATTTCATAAAAATTTTACATGTTTTAATCCTTTAAAACTTTGAAGTCCTTTTAAAAGGAAACAGGATCACAAAATGAAAAACTGTAAATGCAGTTTTACTCCATTTGATCTCTACTTTCAGACGTATATCACACGGTTCATGTTTAATATTGGCTGTCGGACGGTGTATTTATATAATAACTGTAATAACTTTTTTCCAGTGTATAATATTGAATTTTTAGAACACACTCCAAGTTGTCAGGAACATTTCATTATAAAAATAATCTATAACAAAACTGGTTGCTTACCTTTTTAAAGTAATAGTCTCCCATAATTTATACACCTGATCTATCTGGTTGATCGAGTTTCTTTAAACGGATTAAAACTATTGTCTCAATTTTTATTATCAATATGTTTTCATAATTTATTAAAATCTTTAATTAAACAGTATTTTTGTGTGTTTTTATTTTTATTATGTTTTTGTTTTCAGATGAACGTGGTATCGTTATGGGAGAATTTGGTTTCATAACGGCGGATGGCATTTATCACGTGACCGTTTATGCAACAGATGAACAAGGCAGATTTCGTATATTGGCCATGAAAAATTATCCGTATGAATCACCACCAAGTAAGAGTTTTTAAATAAGTAATAACTTCACAAGTTTAAATAAATTTGAGTATTTGCGCAGAGATTAGAGTGAAAAAAACAGAAAAAAAATATTTTTTTAGGTGTAAATACTGTACGGCGTAGTCAGGCGCGGATCCACGAGAGGGGGATAGGAAATATCTCAGAGTCTGAGACTTTTCTTAAGGAATGTCTGAATTTTTCTTTAATTGGAAAAATGACCCAGAATCTGAGACTTTTCCTATAGGAAAAAATCTCAAGTTCTGAGACCTTTTCTATAGAAAAAAATTCTCAGAAGCTGAATTTTTTTTATTGGGGGAAAAAGCTGGGGCTTTTTTTAAAGGAAAAACGAAGATGAAACTTGTTTTATAGGAAAAATAAAGCTGACCTGAACTCAAAAAAAAAAAAAAAATGTAAAATTACAAGAAAAATTTGTAACTTTTTTTTGTTTGCTACCTCCTATTTGACAAAAGATCCTAGTAATTTTACAAGCTTTTTACTAATAATTTTGCAATTTTACAAGGTTTTTACCAATAAAATTGTAAATTTACAAATTTTTTGACATAATAAAGCTTACAAGGAGGTTTCGTAATTTTACTAGATTTTTTGCTACCTCCTATTTTACGAGAATTCCTAGTAATTTTACAAGCTTTTTACCAATAATTTTGTAATTTTACAATCTTTTAACAAAAAAATTGTAATTTACAGTTTTTTGGCGCAGTTAAAATTATTCCTTCGTTAATTAACTAAATTTTTTTTGTAAAATTATATTGGAAATTTGTAAAATTACAAAAAAAAATTGTAAAATTACAAAAAAAAATGTAAATTTCTATTTGTTAAAAAACAAGGAAAACTGTCAAATATTGGTAAAATGGGATTACGAGACTTTTCCTAGTAATTTGACAAAGTTTTTTTGTTGTGTGTAGGACAAACGTATCAGAATCTAGAAAATTGCATTAAAAAATGGTAAAAATTTTATATTTTTAGTAAAGAAGAACGACCTTTTCTATGGAAAAAATGTCGAAGATTTATCTAAAGAAAAACTTTTACTTTCAGATAATTTTTCAACAGAAAAAAATGTCTCTAAATGCGAGAACTTTTGTATACGACTAAATTTTCTAAACATGAGAATTTTTATACCCTCCACTCTAGTGATAGAGGGTATATATAAGTTTGTCATTCCGTTTGTAACACCTCGAAATATTGGTCTAGGACCCCATAAAGTATATAAATTCATGATCTTCGATCGATTTTAAGACGATCTAGCGATGTCCGTCCGTCCGTCCGTCTGTCAGTCTGTCCGTCTGTCTGTCTGTCTGTTGAAAACACGCTAACTTTTGAAAGACTTTACGGAGGCTCCTGAAGTTTGGCATATGTTGGGAATTTACCTGGTCAGGTTGGTATTGCAATCCAGCGAAATCGGTCCAGTGGTTTAAAAGTTATGAGCGAAAGACTGAATTTCGGCAAGGGTTTTTCGTGAGTTTACGAAATAAAAAACACTATAACTTTCGAAAGGCGGTTATGAGGATGCTGATGCTGGGCATTTATTTTTGTCGTTCCTCTAGCCTAGTTCGTACTGAATTTCAGCCAAATCGGTCCAGTGGTTCAAAAGTTATTAGCAAAATCGTGAGTTTCAGATTAGCTTCACCTTAAATTCACGTGTTGAAAACCCGTTAAACCTGTTTTAAAAACATTGGTAAGTCACAAAAATATTTTGCAACGCATTTTTGTCACTCAAAAATATTTTTATACCAAAACAAAAAAAAAAGTAAACTCGAAAAAAATTTTACACTCAAAAAAAATTTTACACTCAAAAAAAAAATTAGTAAATTATTTTTTTTTTCAAAAATTGCTAAAAAAGGTTTTTTACACAAAATAAAATATTTCTAATCAAAAATTTTATTTTTTTCACGTTAGAAAATTTACTATCACTTAAAAAGGGCATTGTGGAGGGTATTCATAGATTCGGCCAAGTCGAATTTAACTTTTCTACTTGTTTTTTTATGCAATTGCACAAAATCTGAGAATTTTTCTAAAGCTATAAAATCATTTATTCTAAAGCTGAGACCTGTTTTCAGATTCTGAGACATTTTTCTTATAGAAAAAGTCTAAAATTTTGAAAAAAGAAAAAAGCATCACATTCTAAAACACTTTTCCTAAATAACACGTCGCTTTTTTCTTCAAAAAAAAAAAAATATCAGATTCCGAAATTTTTTTTTTTTAGATTCCAAGAAATTTTTTTCTATAAATGACTCAGATCTGGAAAATGTTTTCTATATAAAAAGTTTTAGATTCTGATTAATTTTTCCATTAAAAATGTCTCAGCTTGTTTCTCAGATTCTGAAATATTTGTCCTAAAGCAAAAGTCTTAGATTTTGAGAAAGGTTTCTATAGAAAAATTCTATGAATTTGAAAGATATTTCATAAAGAGAAAGTCTCAGATTCCGAGACTTATTTCTATAGAAAAGGTCTTAGATTCTAAGAAATAGTCTCACAATCAGATACATTATTTCTTAGGAAAGTTTTCAGATTCTGAGACATTTTTGTTATAGAAAAAGTCACAGATTCTGAGATATTTTTCATATAGAAATGTTCACGGATTCTGGGACATTTTTTCTATTGAAAAATCTCAGCTTCTGAGAAATTTTTTCTAATAAAAATGGGTTAAGGTTTTTATACAGAAATATGGTCTCAAAATGTATAACTTTTTCTCAGAATATAATATTTTTTCCATTTTTAGAGCTTGAGACATTATTATTTATGAAAAGTCTCAGATTTTCAGACATTTTACTTATAGAAAAATTTTCAGCTTCTGAGACATTTTTCCCATATATAATAAATATCAGATTCTGAGACGATTTTTTCTATGAAATATTAATAATTTTTTTAAGTTTGTACCACATTGTACTTAAAATCAGAACAATTTTTGTGTACATAAAGCTTCAGGTTCTGAGATATTTTTGAATTAGAATCTAAAATTGAAAAGTTTCAATTTCTGAGAGAAAAATTAAAGATTTTGTGACACTTTATGGCAGAAATATTTTTAAATTAGAAATATTTTCATTCAGAAAAACTTTCAAGATTCTGAAAAGTTTTTTGATATTTTTAAGAAGTTTTTTCTCATTGAACTTGTTATTTGACACCAAATCATTAATTTTAAAATCATTTCGGGGGGCTAGGGCCCCTTGTATACGCCACCCGTATACTCCTGTACCCAACGGCGTATGCAGGACTGTTTTTTCAGGGCCCAACAACAACAACAAAAAATTTTTTGTTGTTTTTTTCGTGAGATATGTGTTTTCCAATACATATAAAAAAAATATTTTTTTGTTGTTGTTGTTGGGCCCCCCCCTCTGTATACGCCGATGCCTGTACCCTAGTGTGGCCCATCAACATATGGAAAAATACCAAGTATAACTTACAACTGAACGTACCTCAAAATATGATAGATGGCATCGTAACGAACAATTTGCGCCAAATTTCAGCACCCTACAACGATTGGAAGGGGATGCTAACTTATCATAAGTGTTTGCAACCTCCAAAGAAATCTTAAAAAAAAAAATTTATTGGAATCTTAAAAATAACCATATGGAATGCTAGCGTAACAAGAGCACATAATTCACATGAGGCCATATTGTTCTAAGATTGTCCTTAAACAAAAAAAATAATACATATTTAAAAGAGCGGAACCCTGAATTTCACTTAAACCGCTATAACTCAAAAACTATGCGGACCATTAAGTTGCGATAAAGTTCATTTGAAAGGTAATACAAATATCTTTAATTTGAGTATAATATCAAAAAATTTTTTTTTGGTTTTTTTCCTAATCGAAACTAAAATGTCCTTATTGTCCTTTGTAGGCTACCTTAGGGCAAAATGGCCATATGTTACTTATTTGCTCTTGTAACAATACCATTCCATGTAGTAATTTTTAGGATTGGAAAATTTTTTTTTTTTAGATTTCTTCGGAGGTTGCAAACACATGTGATCAGTTATCATCCCCTTATAGTCGTCGTAGGGTGCTGCAATTTGGCTTTAGCGAAGCAAAAGGAATTTTGGGCCACCCTACTGTACCCCTATACCGATTTACCTTATCTTTTCCAAATTTTATCTGATACTATTTGTAAGTATCCTAGGAAAATTAAAGCCATCACGATTAACTGTTGTGGGCGTAATTCTTACTTCTCCTTGTGACTTTACTGGATTTTTTGGTACCTCCTATTTTACGAGAATTCCTGTAAAATTTTCAAGCTTTTTTGAAATCTTACAAGCTTTTTACTAATAAAATTGTAAGTTTACAAATTTTTTGGCGCAATAAAACTTACATTGAATTTTCGTGAATTTGCTAAATTTTTTTGGAAATTTGTAAAATTACAAAAAAATTTTAAAATTACAAAAAAAAATTAAATTTCGATCGAAAATTTCTTGTTAAAAAACAACGAAAACTATCAAATATTGGTAAAATGGGATTACGAGACTTTTTCTAGTAATTTTACAAGGTTTTTTTGAGTGTAAGACGAAGATAAACACAAAATATTGATTTGCTTTTAAAACGCGAACACGAATTGATCTGGAAAAACTGGTAGACACGTGTTTCTTATTTAAAGCTCTACTTTCAGAATTTTTTTGTCCCGATCATGGGTGAAAATCCTGTCGTACAGTGTAACAAGTAAAGATACACATAGGGAGGAATTACCCAATTTTCTACTAATATTCGGTTGATTTTACAAATTTCTATTGATATAACTTGGTAAATTCGAATTTTATTGTAAATTCAGTTTGATATTTTTCAAATATGTTATTGTTCTTTATATCTTTCAATATATTAAAACATTTTACTTTTTTGCAGAATCTGTAGAAGTATTAGTAAAGCCTAAAACTCCTATTACAACTACAACGACAACAACAACTGAAAAACCAGTGCTAATAAGGCATAATTTCAATACAGAAGCCTGTTCCGGTTGTTTTTTAAAAAATGGCAACAATAAACCAAAACCCATTAATGGTATTGATAATACAAATGTTAAAACCGAAATAAGACCATTATCAAAAATACTACCTAGTTCACCACAACTACCAGGTTCAGCACAAACTCCTACCCAAGGAGCACAACCTAAATTTCCCAGTAAAACTGCAACAACAGGTAATAATATTAAGTCAACAGATGCATTAGTGACATTTACATTTAAATCGAAAAAACCTGATGTTAACATAAACACTAAAAATATTTTAATTGCAACACAAAATGATGATACCATAAAAAATACACCAGCAACACTGTTTCTTACAAAAGACTCAAATGTTGCTAAACATTTAACACAATCAGCAACAAAAGTAAACACTTTTAACAATGGACAAAAACAATTATTTACAGACACCACTCAATCAGTTATACAAAATATACAAATTCCTTTAAAAACAAAAACAAATAAAATTCTACATAATTCACATTTACAAAATGATTTACAACATGAGAACACTTTAAACACAGCAGAGTCCATACAAATTCCAACATCAATTTTAGGAATTTTAGAAAATATGTTGGACAACAATGTGAACAAAGATTTGTTTGCAGACAGCACTAAATCTGTTATACAAAATATACAAATGCCTTTAAAAACAAAAACAAATAATATATTACACAATACACAATTAAAAAATGATAACCGATATGAGAACAGTTTAGATACAGCACAATCTGTTCCTAAAACAATTTTTGGAACAAGTGGAAATACACCAATAACACAAGAAATACTATTAACAACACCTAACAGTTACAAAACATATACAGCAAATCCTGCAACCACTGCCACCAACAGCGGAAGTATTGTAGAAACATACACAAATACACCAACATACAATGCCCCAACAACCGCCATATATACACCAATATATAACAAAGATGCCAACCCACTACCAACAACCACCAACAGATATAGCGGTATTCTTGAAATAAGACACACACAAACACCAACTGTTAGCAAAGACAACAACCGAATTCCTAGCAGCACAATAGGAATTAGATACACAAAGACACCAACATATGCAAATAATGACAATCCAATTTCTACAACCCCTAGCGGAAGTAGTGGAATACAACACACACAAACACCAATATATAGTAAAATTAGCAATCCAATTCCTACAATCCATAACGAAGAATATAGCGGAAATAATGGTATTAGACTTACACAAACACCAACATATAAAAAAGAAAACACCCCAATAAGTATTTTTTTACAATTAAAATTATTTATTAAACAATTTCTAACACAATAACTTTTTAAATACATTTATAGCTACAAAACGTCCACAAGTTAGTCCTGGTTTAACGTCCACAGCAAACACACAAACCGGAAATCCTCCTATTATGGATATAATTGTTAAAAAAATTCTGCCCGCACTTATGGGTAATAAGGGAATCTCACCAACAACCACCAATCAAAATAAACCAAAAGGTATGAATAGACACTATAAAAACTACCCTTCGTTTACTTCTTCTTTCTATAATTAAAAATTTTCTCCTTGCAGTATCCCCATCTAGCAATATTCCTGGTACTTCCAAAACATTTACACCAGCTGGAAATCCTGGCAGCAATACGGTATTTAATTCCAAAACAATGGGTAGTTCTAATCCCAGTTCATCAGTTAATGGAGATGGTGACTTATATCGCTTCAAATATATATTGGACTATAATGGTCACACTGAAACTGGAAAACGTAACGGCAACAAAGAAGGAAATTATTATTCCATTGGTGATGACAACGTTGAACGTACCATAGAGTATGTGGCTAATGAAAATGGCTACCAGCCACGTATACGCTGGCGTAAGTTGGATACAAATGAAATCAAAGCCAAAGAAAATACACTAAAGGATTATGAATTCATTTGGTTTACACAATAGTGTAAAAAGAAATACGGTTTGGAGTGAAGTCATAGCAATGCAATGCAAAACGAAACGAAAATTTATTGAAATGTGTTCATGTTTTTATAACGAGAAAATTTTTTATGTTGTTTTTAGTTATATTTTAGTTTTTAGATAATTAAATTATTAAAATTGTGCTCATAAAATTGTTAAATAAAATAGAGACTTGAAAAATCGATAAAGAATAATTAAAATCTGTCTGGCAATAACATACTAAAGGCCAATTGGCACGATACCACTGACAATGATTCAAACGTATATTAAAATTTTTGTTTAAAATAAGATTTTGAAGTATATTTTAAGGCATTACGAAAAACAAGTGAGAAAGTTAAATTCGTTTGTGCCGAATTTTTTATACCCTCCAACATGTAAAAAAAAAAAATAAAAATTGCAGCCGCTTTTTTTACGGAGGGATTGGGGACCGTTCGGGGACACCTTTCGTCTCATGAAAAATATTAAGAAATTTATTTATTATGCTTTTCCAAAAAATTTATACAATTTAAGCAATTTTAAAATTATTTTCTAATATACACGCCCACAAAAGCGGCGTACCGAAAAATTAACATTTTCCAATCCCCTGGGTCTAACTGCAAGACAAAAATACAAAAAACCTGTAGGTTAGGTTAGGGGTGGTGGAGCTCAAAATTTTGAACTCCTCGCATAGACCGGCTGGTCCATAGCAATACCACATGTTCCTTCAACGACGTGGATAAAACGCGTTAGTCCATGTTGCAAACAATTTAACGCGCATAAGGTCCATAACTGCGATTTCCTCCAGATTCTCGAGAAAAAATCTGTAAAAAATAGGCTTTTTCAGAGGTTTGTTTGGTTCTTTGAGAAGAACTTTTTCCCCCTATCCCGATTTGTCCGTTTATGAACTGAAACTGCCTATGACCATAAGACATATTCATGCCAAACTTCAGGGGGTAGCTCTTTTATTTTATTTACACAGACGGACGGACCCACAGTGGGGAAAAATTTACTTTTTTTTTGTCCGGACGAACGTACATAAGGACATTCAAAGAATGTCTTATTTTTAGATTCGATAAATAATCAATAATACAAGACCGATATTTCGGACCGAGTGAGGGAGCTGTGGCTTAGTGGTTAGCGTGTTGGACTACTAGCCAGCAAGCCTGGTTTCGATTCCCGGCTCAGGCAGAACAAAAATTTTTTCAGATATTTATTAGTTTCTATTTATAACTAATATCTATCGCAGCACCCTCCTTCGTTGATAAATTGCACTAAAAAAAACGTCAACGAAGTAAAATTATCAACACGCGCAATTTCAGTGTTGCCATACTGAAGCCCTTCTATTTTTTAAATCTTTCATTTCAAAAATAAAACTGTGGTTGGAACTTGCTTATTATAATGTTCGATATTTTTATACCCTCCACTCGGAAGGTATTCCATATGAAAAATATGGTCTAATCCCACCTTAATGACGAGAAGAAAATTTTTTCATGAAAATGTGTAAATTTTGGGGAGTATTTATGTGAAGAAATAATCTTTGTTAAATTGAAGTCGACACGTATATTTGCTCTAGACGATATTCCTATTATTTCGGGAATTATCAAAATTTTCCCGAAGGTCCACATTGTTACATAATGGGACAAAGAAATTTGTAAACACTGATATGGCCGATAAGCTGAGACACCCCAACCAGAAAAAGGATTGAGATACTTCTCTTGTTAGTATCAGAAATTTTTGAAATGGTTTTTTTCAGAATGGATGATCCAACACTCTAAAACTCATGTTTTTATGACAATTTTTTACCACTTTTTTGCCCTCTTCGCACTGAAACTTTCATAAAGGTACCTTTTTCAAATTGTTTTATTATTTTGCGTGATGATCCGTATTTCCAAAAAGTACCAAAATACACTTAGAATCCAAATTTCCAAAATTCTCTTTTTTATTATATTTTTGGTGAATGGTCCAAGCATTATTTTACTCCATTTTGATCCCGTAGAAACGAAATTTACAAAAAGTACTTTTTCCAGAATGTTTTTTTAGCCGAAGAAACTTCCATTCTAAATTTCAAGACTCTGTGATGGCTGTAGGCAAAATCGCCCAAAACGGAAATGAAATTTCGCCCAAAAATTTCTCATACAAATTCGTGCCATATTTCATATGAACATTCTTGAGCACATTTCCATAGTTTTAAGGCAAAATTTCGAAATAAAAAAATGGGTCATTTTTCATAACGAAAAATTGCCCAAAATAAAATATGAAAAATTGCCCAATTTTATTTTTATTTTAGTTTTAACTTGTGTCAAAATCTTAAAATGTTAAAACTGAAGTAAGTCTCAATAAAACAGTCACTAGAAAAATTAGATACCCTATAGAATGGTACAACCTAAAAGAAGTTTATATTTTTTTTTAGAAACAAGATAGCGAACGTGGTATTTTGACAAGCTCTGCTGGGAATCTAACCATCAACCCCTGCACTTACTTCCAGATTATTAATCTGTATTAATCTGTAGCAGCTCAAAAAAAACAGCATGGAGCTACGATAAAAGCGCTGCAGGTTAAAAAAATGTTCACAACAAATTTTAACAAAAAATCGCAGTTCCATCCAATTTTTTCTATTTCTTTATAATTTAAGTTACACACTTAACATTTTTTTTAGTTAAATTACTTCCCTAGTAAAAATGGTTTCGTATATAGCCATGTCTAAATTGATACAAATATGTATTTTTACACTCAAAAAAAAAAAAACTGTAATGTTAGCAAAAAAAGCTTGTAAACCTACAAGAAAATTTGCTGATTTTGAACCCACAATTTTTTTGCTAAAGTTAGCAAAAATGTTTTGCCAATAATTAGTTAACTAAATATTTTTTTTTGAACTTAGTTTATACACATCTGAGGACCCCAGTAGGTTCGGACCCGAAAGGTCCAGACCCCGATGGGCCTAGACCTAGTTGGGTTCCTTAAAAATCGTCATAGTTTTTGATCCAAAATTTGTGTCCGTTTCGCTCTACCTTGCTTAGTTTTTGAGATACGTGATTATAGGGGACCACTGGGGTCTTGAGAATTAAAAAACTCGATAACTTCAAAAATATTACTCGGAGAGCTTTTGACTATTTTGCGGTCTTGTTCTACGTGTTGAGAGCTACAAAAACGCTTTTTGACTTTTTGTTGTGTCGGCAATATTTATTTTAAAATTTTCGGGAATGCTAACTTTTTTGGATCCAAAGTTAGGGCCCATTAGGGTCCACACATGTGAAGAGGACCAGCGATACTATGGAGATTCTAAGAACCAAAAATGGCCTCCATTTTGCTCTATCTGGCTTAGTTTCCGAGATAGCGCCATTTTAAGTTTTCTAAAAATAAAAAAAAATTTACCATTTATTTTGCTAATATTAGCAAAAAATCTTGTAAAAATGTAGTCAACTCAATTTCAAATTTAGCAAAAGAAACTAGTTCAAAGTTTGTTTAAAATTGCTAATGTGCTAAATGAAGTTTACAAGAATTTTTTGCTAACATGCTAATCTCAACTAAAAATTTGCTAAAAGTTAGCTAACTAGCGTTAGCAAAAAAAAATTAGTAAATCTACTAACGTATTTTTTTTTTATTTAATTATATAAAAAATTATTTAATTATATAAAAAATTTATATCTTATTTAATTATATAAAAAATCTCTCAGATAAGACCAAAATTCGTATCAAATTATATAAAATTTTATATAACTTCAGATCAAATTTTATAAAATTTTATACGAATTTTGGTCTTATCTGAGTAATTTTTTTATATAATTTTATCTAATTAGATATTAACATGTAAAATAAGATATAGTTGTATCAATTTATACATGGTTATATACAAAATCATTTTTACTAGGGTTATGAACTATACTCATTATATTATGAAGAAAAACGATCTGTCAAAAATATTTACAAATAGTCTTGTCATAAAATTTTTTGTCTTCGTCTTAAAAGTTTTTCTGCGTAGCCAGCCTTTGGCTGGGCTTAGGTAGTAAAACTCCATGCCTTAAGTCCACCCTCTCCGCAAAATAAAAATAAAGCTTTTTTGGGTAATATGTGTTTTAAGAAAAATGTGTTTTGGGAAAAATGTGTTTTGGGAAAATCTTGTTTCATTTTGGGTAATTTTTCATTTTTTTTTTGGGCTTTTTTCGTTAATTTTGGGCCAAATTTCGTATTTTTCTTTGTGGGTAATTTTTCATATTTTTTTGGGCGATTTTGCATTTGGGCGAGTTTTCATAAATTTTTTTGGGCGTTTTTGCCTATAGGCATACAGCCCTCTATGATCATTATTTCAGGAAATATTAAAATGACCAATTTATTTATTTTAAATTAAAATGCTTATGTTAATTTTCTGAATTATTTTTTTTTTATTTTAAGAACTTAATTAATATACTTTTTTTTTTTTTTTTAAATAATTTACACAGGGACGAGATTATTTTTTTTTCACATTTTGTTTTCTTCTTTTATATTTAAGTAAAAACGAGTACATTGAGATGTTGAAAAGAGATTCCTTTAAGTAAAGTTAAACATTTATTAAAAGACAACCACTACTTAAAAAATAAAATCGTAAAATTAAAACGATTTTATTATGTATTCAACATTTATTTATTTTAAACAAAAAATTTATTGATAAACTGTACATTTAACTATCACAGTCATTAAGTTTAAGATAAAATTCAATTGGAATTAAACTGCGAAAAAGAAAAGGTCCAATATACTTTTACACAATTTCCATTTCTATCTTTAAATACTTTCAGAAATATTCAATGCATTTCTTAAATTTATAATTTTATATTAATTAAAATTATTGCTACAAATACACGTTAAATTTTGTTTACAAAAAAACTCTACAATTACATTTTAAATATTTACAAAGATTTTGTTACAAGTAATTAATTTTTAAACAAGTTTACAGTTATGACTAGAAGAAGATATTTTTTTATATTTTTTTGTTGTATTTGGTTTTGCAATTTAATATTAAAACATTTGCAAATTCGTTAGTATTTTATTGAACTTTAGATGGGGATTATAACATAGTGGCTACATTAGCAACCACCACCAAGCAATTCAATGTCACATTTTACATTTATAAACGCCAAACTCGATGGTAAGCATTTTTGACATTCGATTGCTAGCACAAGCTCTACTATAGATTGCAAGCAATCCAATGCACTATGGTTCCAAATGCATTTTTTTTTGGCAGAAATTAAAAAAACAAAAATTTACAAATTTCCAAAAGCTTATACAGTTTCTCAATGGCAACACTCCAAGCCATTAAGAAAGTATAATGAAAAAATTTTTATGGCAATACTGTCAGTCTGCCAGGGTTTCAAAGTTGATAGTTTTAAGGCGTATTATTAAATCGGGATTAAAACCATATTACAATTATACTAACAGCAAATGGGAAAAAATAAAATTATAAAAAGGCTTAAAAGGAAAATTGAAGCCCAAGGAAAGTAGTTCTTATTAAAAACTCCAATTTGTAATTCCATGCATCTTTGGCGTTATTCTTGGGGGTTGCGGTTTTAAGGATTTTGAAGCCAAAATAGCCTATATCTTTCGTGGACAAAAAGTTGTGTTTGGGCACGAACTTGCATGAGTCTTCAAATGTGAAAGTGTTTTCTAGATGGTCTATTTAATACTAAAATTAACACCTAGCCAGCATTTTTCGGCAAACTCTCACAATTGCCATTTGAGTTTAGCACAAATTTCGGCAAAATTTTCGGTTTTTTGCGAGACAAATCTTTAAATTTTTTTTAACTATAATTTTTTTGGCTTTAGCCAAGCTAACTGACTACTAGAAATACATATATTATGGTTGATAATTTTTTTTTTCCAAAAAAAAAAAAAAAATTTTTTTCAAAACTCTTTTGCGTAAAGAGTTTAAAACCCATTCCAGATTCAAAACTAGCAACTTTGCTTCATTTTTGGAATTAATGCCAAAAAAAATTGATTTGGGACCATAGTGCAATGTCAAAATTATCGAGTTTGGCGTTTGTAAACGTCAAATGTGACATTGAATTGCTTGATGGTGGTTGCTAATCTAGACACTATGTAAGGTAATTTTTAAATAAACAATAGAGATTTTCGGTTGGCTCCCCTTTGAAGTTCTTCCTCTATATTAGAGTTTAGAGCACATGTAGAAAAAGCCATCGATATACCTCTCCTGTAACTGTTTTTAATCGTAGTTTCATTAGACATACAAAATGTTTAGTTTGTTAATGTTTCTATTAATTTTTGCTTTATAATTCTTATTTGGTTTATAGCATTTGTTTTTCTAGTTAAAACTAAATACACTGCAATATTATTATTTCATATATTTGGTTGGTTTACTATTGGTGGTTCTGTTTAATATGGTTGTTCACCCTTGATGTGTCTATAGAAGGATGAAACATCGCTAGATGTTGGCGTATTATAGGTGTTGGCCGTTACAGGTTCCATTACACTTCCCGGAGTTGGTGATGGTCGTGACTCATTTGAGTTGCCCATGGTTAAACCATATTCAGCCATATGTTATCATTTCAACATGGTCGTAAGGCCAGAATTCATCAAACGATTACCCACTACTAGAGAATTTAAATTATTGCTACCCACACCTAGACTACCCATGCTACCATAACCACTGCTACCACCCATATCTATACCAACACCATGTGAATGTGATGCATTAAGAGAAGCTGTTGCAAGGTTTAGATGATTTCCATTATTAAGACTGTTAGTGCTAACGCTGTTGCTATTCTGACTAAGACTGAGGTTATTGTGGTTAATACTGTTGCCGCTTGAATTAAGGCTGCTGTTGTTAAAACCGCCGGTTGTATTGTTGCTTAAACCAGATAACATATTACTGCTTGAGCTGACGGCTGATTGAAGATTGTGCAAAGTGGCTACATTTATGGCAGCCGCTGCTGCACTTGTACTTGAATTAGCCGAACTACCCGTCATACCACTGGAATGCATTGAATGTGCCCCACTGCTGGCAGCGATGGTGTTGTTCTCATATTCGAAACCACCACCTGACGTTGATGGTCATGCGTAATGGGGATAGGAGCTCAAGTGAGGCGCTACATGACCCATTGAGTAGGGTTGATACAAATTAGAAGCATGGTTACCCCAATTACTCCATGATGCAGCTGAGGGAAAGATGGACGCTAAAAATAGATGAAATAAGATAAATTATTAAAATGATTGCAATATAAATAAAATACTTAAAATTTAAAACAAAACCCTAGTAAAAATATTATTCTTATTTGACTAAATAGATCTAATTTGATCTTATGGTCTTATCAAATAACACTGTGCAACAAATTTGGGGTCTTGTATCTTGGGCAGGGCCAAAAAAATAAAAGTATATTCTTTTTTATGGCCCACTTCCTTGCTGAAATTTGTGTAAAACATTTTAATCCTTTAAACGCACATTTTATTGGTGTTCTATGAGGATATTTTAAAAAAGGACCAAAATGACCCCTTAAATTGGGAGATAGTGGGTTAATATATTCTTAGAAAAGAACCGCCATCAAATTTTACTGAAGACATGTCCTTACATTATTTACCTCAAAATTATATTTAATACTTATTTTTTGACTTACTTAAAAAGACTTAAAAAAATTGAAAAACTTCAGTGGGCCGTAAAAAATAACTCGAGCTAAGTTTTTAAAACCCGTCGGGGGATTTGCTCTACTGTTGGTACCATTCATTTTTTTTGGTACCATTCAAGACACAAAATCGTGTTCCACAGTGTTATTAGTTTGAGACAATGTACTTTATGGAGCCCCTGGCCGAAATTTCAATGCTTTACATACGGAATGACAAAGTGAGTATACCACCATACTGTGGTTGGAGGGTATAAAAATCTTAGGCGCCAAGTCATTACCGATTTCTCTCCAACTTACAATTAGTTAATTTTCCTAATTTTTTCCTATTTTATGGTTAATTTTTTTAGTGTATTTTTAAAAAAAATATTAAAACTTACCAGATGATGAAGTCATTCCATGATGAGGACTCATAAATGAGCTTAATTTGGCGCTGTGATAATATGGTGTCATAAACAAATCACTTTGATATTTATAGGTGGGATCACTAGGTGCTGGTTGGGTAGCAGCTGTCAAACCTTGAAAATCAAATTTGTAGGCATATCGTTTACCATGAATCTTGGACATAATATTTCTGTCATAATAATATCTAAAAGTGAAGAAAAAAAGAATTTTTTATATAAAATTTTACTGGTTTCGCTTAAATTTTCTGATCTGTAAATACTCTAATACGGGGTGCACACTTACGACCTTAAACAAGTTGTTAAAAAAAAAAACACCAGTAACAGAATAAAATCGTAATAGACACAGAACAAAGGCTCTTTTAAACACGGCGCCCTAAAGCACTCTTGGGCTTAGAAAGATCACTGGATCATCGTCAACATAAATAATGTTTAATATCAATAATGAATTGATCGATTGCATTAAGAAACAAGTGAGAGTATGCCGAATTTTTTATACCCTCCAAAATGTAAAAAAAAAAATTCAGGGGCGTTTGTTTGGGGGGGGGGGGTGATGGGGGTCATCGGGGAGTGGGGGTCAGCGGATAAATATACCAAATGTTTCATTTATTTGACAAAAATACAAAAAACATGTAAAAAAAGTATATTTTTTCTGAGGTTGGTTTAGTTTTTCAAGGGAGAACTCTTTTCCCCTGGGCCAATTTTGCCCATTTACGAACTAAACCTGCCTAGGACCATTAGACATATTCGTGCCAAATTGCAGACGGACGGACGGACAGACGGACATTTACAGAATGTCTTAGAATCGATCATGGATCAATAATATATATACATTATGCGGTACCCGACCGATATTTCGGTGCGTTACACACGGAATGACAAAGTGAGTATACCCCCATACTTTGGTTGGAGGGTATAAAAACTGAAAGTGTGAACTACATTAGTCTAAATATTTAAATCAAAATGCTTTAATTGATTTTCCCAATATTTTTTTTTATTTATTTATCATTTTTTTTTAATTATAATTTTAAGAACTTAATTAATCTAGTTTTTTCGTATAATTTACACACAGACAAGATAAAAATATTTTACATTAATTAATTTAATTTTTGTTTTATTATTTGGAAAATTTATGTAATTTTTTAACATAAATACGACGAGTACATTGAGATATTGACAAAAGTTTGCTTTAAGTAGAGTTTTGAATATTAAGGTTGGATTACTCAGGCTGGGTTTTCAGTTAAACCAGGCTTACTTAATCCGAAAACTGTTTTGTGCAGAAATTACCAAACGAAATTTTGGCAGAACAGCATAGTTTTGCTTAAAATTATGGTTTTTAATGAAATTATAAAAAATAATCACATTTCGCCAGAAAAATCCGAGTTTCAGACTAAGTTAAACTAAGTTTAAACTTAATCCACACCTCAAAAACCCAGCATCAGTGTTTCATATACGAGTATAAGTTGATGTTATGTATCCACTGCATTCAAAATAACATGTTTTTTTTTTGCAAATTTTTCGCTCTGCTCTTTATTCTACTACAATTCAGTAATACTTCTTTTACAATATATTTTGAGAAAAAATGTTGCTTTGAATGCAATGGAAACATTAAATTTGAGTTTTTTTTTAATTTTCACAATTTTGAGTCTTGGTAAATGTCTTCATTTGCAACAACCAAATATTGAATAATCCGCCCTTAATTATTTTATTTTAATATTAATTTTATTTAAGATTCTTGGTTTGTGAATAAATAAAATATTTACTTTCTTTTTTTTTTATTTTTTTTAATTATTTGTATCGATAAACTGTACACTATCACAGTCACCCAGTTCAATATAAAATTTTATTCAAATTAAACTGTGAAAAAAGACATGTCAAAATTACTTTAACCTTAGTTTACACTATTTCCATTTTATTTATTTTTAATTACCCGGGTAAAAACGAAACTAATAGACAATTCACATTGCAATGTTTTAAATAAAATGCGGTTTAAGAATTCGAATTAAAAATCGAATAAATAAGCCTTGCGAACTGTGCTGCCAACTTTTTTTTTAACAAATCGTCAACATTTATAAAATGAATCATCAAAATTGTTAATTTTAAAAGAAAATATCACTCCAAACAAAACAACAAGACCACTGAAATTTGGAACGAATATGTCTTATGTTACTGGTAGAGTCTAGTTTGTAAATTGCCAGGAGGAAAAAGTTCCCCACTGAAGAAATAAAAGAACCCAAAAAAAAAAAAAAAAATTTGCATGATTTTTTTGTAAGTTGTTTCAACTTTTCAATATGTCACTTTATATAAATTGGTTCTCTTAATGTTTAAGAGAGTTTTTAAATGCAATAGCATAGGCAACACTAAGAGAGCCAACTTATTGAGTGAAAAAGAAATCGAATTAGACTTGTGCTTAATCGTTCAATTGAGTGGAAGCTCATTTTCGTTCATTTCAGATAAAATGCCTAGTTCGTTCTTCTAGTTGAATCGGTCATTTATTGTTTTAGTTCAACAGTTCGTGAACGAACCACTTTGATCATGTCAGTTGTTCGTTCATCTAGTTAAAATCGGGCAATTTTTGTTTTCGTTCAACAGTTCATAGAAAAAGACAAGTAAGAAAATTATAGTCGGTCAAGACCGACCATATAATACCCTACACCAGAGTTTTCCGGAAAATGGGTACCAACTTCAAACATGGACTGATTAGATCTATATTTTGTCAAGTCATTAATAAGTGTAAAAAACACTCACAAATCAAATTTGAGTGAAATAGGCTTATTTCTGTTGATAATAAACCGCTTTAACTGAATATCGGGCGAAATTAGCACATGGGGCCTAAGTCCAAAAATGGTCCGATGATAATCAGATTTGATAAGGTTATTAAAGTACGCGTTTAACATATACAAACAGAGTTTTAATTAAATATTTTCTATTTTCATGAAATTTGAGAGAATTATGTGAAAATCGGGAAGGTGGTTTGTATGGGGGCTACAAGAACAACTGGTCCGATTTCTTTAAAATTCGGAATGGTGATTTCTGTAGATGAAACATGATTATCTGCCAAATTTGAAAATATACCTATTATAATACGGATATTAAAGTCATTTCAGCCAAAACTAAAGAGGACCTTTGTGTGGGGGCTAGGTCTAAATATGGACCAATTTCAATAGGCTTCGTCCTTGGCCCAAAGGAAGCTTAAGTTTCAAATTTCAAGTCAATTGATTAAAAATTGCGACCTGTATCGTGTTTAAACCGTTTACATGGACAGACAGACGGACGGACGGAAAGACGGACGGACATCGCTAAATCGACTCAAAAAGTGATATTGAGTCGATCGGTATTCTTAAAAGTGGGTCTAGGACCAATATTTCGGGTAGTTACAAACATCAGCACAATGAATTGTTATATTGACCCCCATATTTGTTAATACAACAATTTTTATACCCTCCACTTAGTGATAGAGGGTATATATAAGTTTGTCATTCTGTTTGTAACTCATCGAAATATCGATCTGGGACCCCATAAAGTATATATATTCATGATGCCCGATCGATTTTAAGACATTCTGGCGATGTCCGTCTGTCCGTCTGTCTGTCTGTGGAAAATGCTGTCGCGGACAAAATATTGCACAGAGATGACTGAAACTTAACATATTTATTGGAAGTTCTCCCGAAAAGTTTGGTATTGCATTTTAGCGATATCGGTTCAGCGGTTCAAAAGTTATGAACGAAAATGTAAGCACACCTCAAAAATTTCAGTACATTCAACATAACCTACAAATACAAAATGCTTTATTTCGGCTTCTGGTTGACATATGTGAACATAATTGAACACCAAATAGTATTTAAACAGGTACGAACATATTTTTTGACAAAAAAAGAAAAAAATCGCGGAATTTTTTTTTTTACCAAAATTTTTTTTCGCGGAAATTTTTTTTTTCAAAAAAAAAATTTTTTTTTAAAAGTAATTTCCTTTTAAATAAAGTTTTTTGCAATAAACTTTTTGAAATTGTGGAGGGTATCACTACATTCGGCAAGGCCGAATTTAACTTTTTTACTTGTTTTCACTGAAAGTGCTCCGGACGGAAAGACGGACGGACATCGCTAAACCGACTCAAAAAGTGATTCTGAGTCGATCGGTATACTTAAAAGTGGGACTAGGACCAATATTTCGGGTAGTTACAAACATCAGCACAAACTCATTATACCCTGTACCACAGTGTGGTGTAGGGTATAATGAATTGTTATATTGACCCCCATATTTGTGAATACAATAATTTTTTTCACTGAAAGTGCTCCTATACGGAAATTTTTTAATATCAACAAACGTTTGGAAATTTGGATTGTTGAAAAAAGAATTATGTTTTTAACAAAGAAATTCAACAAATACAAACACAACTTGTTGATCTGACAAAAGTAAAAAATCTTATTTTTTTTTTCCAACAAAGAAATTCAACAAACACAAACACTTTTTATTGACATGATAAAAGAATTTTGAAATAAAATTACTTGAATCAGTTTGTTGAAAACAAAATCGAAGTTTTGTATTATATACAGGCGACCGTTTTTACTAAATGTTTGGTTGATATCGTGTTTGGTTGATTAACAATTGATGTTTGTTGATTTAAATTTGACAATTTTATTTTCTGTGTTCGTGAACAATTCATTTTGATCATGTCTGTCGTTTTGGCTTTTCGTTTGGGTCTCTACTGTAACTTATTTTTAAGTTGCTCACACAAAATATGGCTAGATTTAGTATAAATGGTACCTCTTGATTCCAAATCTGTCATCCAAATTTTTCTAGCGTGTGAAATATTGGAATTTGAAAAACACAAACTCCACTGTCACGCACTTATATTCTTTATAAATCACACTAAAATTTTCAAACGCGAATATCTCGAAAACGGAACATGCTAGAAAAATTTGGATTGCAGTTTTGGAATCAGGAGGTCCATTTCATATAAAATCAACGTAAGAAACAGTGGACCCCCAAAAGTGCTAAAAAATTTTTTTGACTTTTTAACAGCGAATATCTCAAAAACGGTACGTGAACGACGTAACTCTAAATCGAATGCGTTCAATATTTGTCCATTAATTCGAAAGTATTTAAAGAAATACATTCAATGTTTGAATGCATTTAGTGAAAAAGGAATACTTTTTTTTAGGAGAATTCATTCGTTTTATTCATCGAAGCCCTCGTTAGAAAGAAAAATATAAACTGGATGAATTACGTTTTACCTGGGTAATTGATAAAAACTTTGGTATAGTTTAAGTTTATTTAATTTATTTTTTGTTTTTAATTTTCATAATTTACGATTAATTAAAATTATTGCTACAAATACACGTTGGATTTTGTTTGAAAAAAACTCTACAATTATATTTAAAATATTTACAAGGAATTAATTCTAAAAAAAATTAATTTTAAACAACATTTATGACTAGAAATAATTTTATTTTTTAAAATAATTAAATTTCTTTTTGTTTGCATTTCTTTTTGCAATTAAATATAACAACATTTAAAAATTCGTTAGTATTTTATTGAACTTTAGATGAGGATTATGTTTTTGTTATTTAATAAATTTGTGTTACACGCATGTTTAAATACATTTGAAGTGCACTCTAATTACAAATAATTTTAGTTTTTAGAGTGTACCTACATATCTTTATCTGTATGTATGTTAAACATGCAAGACGTATATTTTCTTGATTTATTTATTCACATTTTTTATTATTTAAGTTTGTTTTTATTTATAATTCTCATTTGGTTTATAACTTTTTTGCATTTTTTTTTTTCTAGTTAAAATTTAATACACTGTAATTTTACGTTTTTCCTTTGTTGGTTGGTTGGTTTACTATTTTGGTGGTTTCGTTTAATATGGTTGTTCACCTTTAATGTGTCTATAGAAAGATGAAGTATCGCTAAATGTTGGTGTATTATAGGTGGTGGCTGTTAAGGGTTCCATTGTATTAACTAATGTTGGCGATGGTCGCGTCTCATTTGAATTGCCTATGGTTAAACCATATTCAGCCATATGTTATCATTTTAATATGGTTGTAAGGCCAGAGTTCATCAAACGATTACCTACGACTAAAGAATTTAAATTGCTGCTACCGACACCCACACCTAAAGCGCCTATGCTACCAAATCCACTACTTCCACCCATACCCATGCCAACACCGTGTGAGTGCGTGGCGCCTAGAGAAGCTGCTGCAATATTAAGATGATTTCCATTTATAAGACTATTGTTGCCACCACTGTTGGTATTCTGACTTAGACTGAGGCTATTATGGTTAATACTATTGCCGCCTGAATTCAGACCACTATTCAAGTTGCCGGTTGTATTGTTTGCTAATCCCGTTGTCATATTGCTGCTTGTGCTGACGGCTGATTGAAGATTGTGCAAAGTGGCTACATTTATGGCAGCCGCTGCTGCACTTGTACTTGAACCACCTGAACTACCTACCATACCACTAGAATGCATAGAATGTGCCCCACTGCTGCCAGTGATGGCGTTGCTCTCATATTAGAAACCACCACTGGACGATGATGGTCATGCGTAATGGGGATAGGAGCTCAAATGAGGAGTAACATGAGAGGGTGCAACATGACCCATAGAGTGGGGTTGATATAAATTTGTTGCATGGTTACCCCAATTACCCCATGAAGCGGCAGAGGGAAAAATGGAAGCTAAAAATAGATAGAAAATAAATTAGTATTTTGATTGCAAATTGAATTAAAAGAGTTTAATCAAAAACATAAAATATTTTTTTTTTTTAAATGTGCTGCAAGAAACACATACACAAAAAATACAGTCGACTCCAGGTAATTGAAAATTATGGGAAATATAAAGCAACATTTTTGATGAACTCGTCATCATAAATAGTAAACAGTACCATTAGACTGGCATTTTTTGTCATCTTTCGATTTTCCGGGCAAATTTTTATTGTCCTAGGTCTAAAACTTATGTGATTCAAATTTGAGGTCAATCGGATTAAATTAACCCGTGGCGATCGGCGGTCAAAGTTTTGGATTTTTGTAAAATTTTAAAAAACTTTATCTTTCGACACATCATATTTGTTAATTTCGATGAGCTGAGACGAATTTAAAAAAAAAAATTAAAATCGCTCGATCGGTTTTCGAGATATCGCCATTTCAAATTTGTAAAAAATGGCGGTTTTTTTCCTACGTTCAAGAAATTTTTTAAAAAAAGTCTCAAAATTTCATTCCGCTTCCTCTTTTGTAGAGCTTGAGTCAATCTTTCATTTAAAACTAATTTGAGCCAAATCCGATCATTTTAAGCCGTGGCGCCCATCGATCAAAGTTTTGGCTTTTTAGAAACTTTTTACCAAAAACCCTAAACTTTGATCGAAGGGTGCCACGGGTTAAAATGATCGGATTTGGCTCCAATTAAGCTTAAAGATTGTATAAAGCTCTATGAAATGGTTAAAATAAAGAAATTTTTAGATTTTTTTAAAAAAAATTCTTAAACGTAGGAAAAAACCCCCCTCGTTTTGCAAATTTTGGACAAGTTTTAAATGGCGATATCTCGAAAACCGTTCGACAGATTTTATAAATTTTTTGATATTCGTATTCAGCATGCTAAAATTAATAAAATTAATGTATCGCAAGATATATATTTTTTTGTTTTTTCATTTTCAAAAATCCAAAATTTAGGTGGAAATTTTCCAAAAGTCCAAAACTTTGATCTAAGGGCGCCACGGGTTAAAATGATCGAAATTAACTCAAATTAGTTTTAAATTAAAGATTGTCTCAAGCTCTACAAAAGGGTCGGCGGAATAAAATTTTGAGACTTTTTTTAAAAAATTTCTTGATAGTAGGAAAAAACCGCCATTTTTTACAAATTTGAAATGGCGATATCTCGAAAACTGTTCGACCGATTTAATTTTTTTTTTTGATATTCGTGCTCAGCACATCAAAATTAACAAATATAATGTGTCAAAAGATATATTTATTTTTTTATTTATAAATAATTATAAAACTATAATACTTTAGTGTACAAAGCAGAAAAAAATTAACTTGGAAGCATATACCGCGAGGGCCAACGAGTCCCCACAGCTCACCGACCCCTCCCCCACCTTGCCCCCCCTAAAAAACGACCTTGTCAAAATTTTTTTTTATAATTTTTTACATGTTGGAGGGTATAAAAGATTCGGCACAGCCGAATTTAACACTCTCACTTTTTTTTTTTAATTTTTCAAAAATCCAAAACTTTGATCGCCGGCCGCCACTGGTTAATTTAATCCGATTGGCCTCAAATTGGTACCACATGAGGTTTAGGCCTAGTAGAATAAAAAAATGCCCGGTTTTTGAAAATCGGAGAAGAAAAGATTTTGCTATACAGAAAAATGCCAGTCTACGGTATCATTTATGATGACGAGTTATAAAGAATTTTGTGTTTTTATTTAAAATCCATTATACTCCCTGAGGATGCTACTCGATGAGTAGAGAAATATTGTAAATTAACAAAGAAGAATTTTAATTAACGAAAAACCAGGCCTCGAGCTCAAACATTTTATTTTTATAATTAAATTGGAAAGGTCGAATAAAAAACAACTATAGTCTTTATATAAATTTTAGTTTTTACCAGCTATCGGTTATAAAAGTTTCAAAATCGAATTTAAAACAGGGCTTAAAGGGGTATGTTTTCCGTCAGAGTTGATTTGAGTGTTCATTTAATCGCCAACTGAAGAAATGATAAATTTTTCATTTTGTTGTCATAACATTTTATCATCAATCTCTCAGTAACTCGACAGTGTTTTTGGACGAAAATCTATTTTATGTGTGAATCCATGCCAGTTTTTTATCTTTAAACTATAAAAATTTTATATATGGTTTGAATTGAGAAAGGTGTGAAAGAAAAATTTATTTTTCTAAAAATTTAAGGTATCCTGGTTCGTTTTTTACTAGCTTCATATAATCCAGTTATTATAATCATCAGAAAAACTTTTAATGTCAAATTTATTCAGTTAATAGTCGATTTTATTCTATATGTTAAAATTATTAACAGATCGCAGCCGCCAGGGATTGAACCCAGGATTTGTAATGCTTTTGCTATTAAGTGCCTCTTAGGTACGATCACTATAGACCGATACGCTAAGTTGGCTGTTAAGCAAGTATCAACTAAATCATGGTTTTTCAATTCTTGTGTGGTTGTTGCTGTTGTTTTTTTGTACAGAAGAAGGTGAAATTGCATTATGGTGAATAAATTCAATTTTTTAGTAATCATCATTCGTCCTCCTCTCCTTCATCAACTGTGATCTAAGTACTTATTTTGCAACCTTCCCAGAACATGGTCTATATTTTGTAAACACAAATGTTAGGTGTTGCCATTTTCCAAAGATACTATATTGCCACTTATAGCCGTAATTTCATCAAGCAGATAACTATCAGTGCATAGATATCTACCGTGTAAGTAAAATTTCGTAAACTTAACTCTTTGGTAAATGTCATTTTCAATGTTATTTTACCGCCTAGGTAAAGATATCTAATAGGTATTTTACACCCGTAGTTACCTACTTGTTGAAATTACGGGCATTAGGCCGACTTAAAGTCGTTATTTTCAAACTTTTTTGTTTTTCTGTTAAGACAGTTGAGCTCAGGCTCTAATTATAATTATGTATTATAATTTTTTAATCATGTTATAAAAATTTCAATTACTTTAAAATAATATTTGATTTTGATTGCCGAGTGGCGGTTATTGAATTTCAATACGGGTTTCTTTAAACGTTTTTACACTTTTTTATGCAAGCCTTCGAAAGGTGTTTATTTTTCACAAGACTTGTGTTGCAAAATTACAAATTACGTGGAGTCGAGTGTATGTGTTGTTGTTGTAGCGATTTCGTTTTAAAGAAATACGGAATAGTTGAAATGTTAGCCTAACATTGTTGGGGCATGTCACAGACACAATTCCGTTCGAAAGTGAAATATGTGGTTTACTCATAAAAATGCAAAATGAATATTTTTTTCGGAACGAAACCACTTCTATACAATTTAATTTCACATCGATTTTTTAAAATGATTTCATTCCGAAAAAAAATATTTGTTTTGCGCTTTACGAGTAAAACACATATTCCAAATCCGATAGGAATTGAGTCTGTGACATGCCCCGTTATTTACAAAAATAATTAAAAAAAATACTTACAAGATGATGATGCCATTCCATGATGAGGACTCATAAATGAGCTTAATTTGGCGCTGTGATGATATGGTGACATAAACAAATCACTCTGATATTTATAGGTGGGATCACTAGCCGCTGGTTGGGTGGCAGCCGCCAAACCTTGGAAATCAAATTTATAAGCATATCGCTTACCATGAACCTTGGTCATAATATTTTTGTCATAATAATATCTAAAAATGAAAAGAAGATTTCGAAATAGAAAGTCATTAAAACTAAAGTGTAAATATTTATAAAAACACAAAAATAATGTAAAACATGTCATCCTAACCACCCACTACTATCTGTCTTCCCATCTATCAAATCTTTCTAATTTTATCACTTTATCTATTGTTTGCATTTCTCACACTGAATATTTGCTAATGTCTGTCCGTCCGTCTGTCTGGCTGCTACTGGGCAAATATAATGACAAAATAATTTCTATCATTTGAAGGCAGTTTTTGGTAATTTTTTTCTTTTCTTTTTGCCATATTTGTAGTGTGTTTTTTTTTGGTTAAAACACTTTGTTGTTGGACATTTGTTGTGTAATTAAAAACACCCATAAATCTTAAATAAATATAGACTCTTGTCCTGTGCAAAGGAAAGTAATAAAAGCAAGCATAACCTTTTCAGAAATTTAGGGAGGTTTTCATAGTTTTTCGACTTTAATAAAGTCAAAAATTAACACGCATTAAACCACAAATAAATTTCATTTATATTGCATGGATATTATAAATATAATTAGTGTAAAGTTATAATTATAATAACGGAATTATTGTATGTACAAAAGTAAATTCTTTATAAAACACACACAAACATTTTATTATTTAAAAATAAATACTTGGCAAAAATTCAAAAAAAATCTTATTCTAACAATGTTTATAGATTTGAAAACAACCCAGCAAAAAATGTTCATAAAGGGAATTGAGTTTAAAATGACTTTAATAATAAAGAAATTATTTAGGAATAGAACGAAACTTTCGTTTTTTTTCGCCAAAAAATGTACCGACGTAAACCGCAGTGAGAAATGAAAGCAAAACCGTATTAGATCATAAATTTCATAAATAAATGGGAAATGCTTTGCTGGGATGGATTAACCCATTAATGACTAGCTTATGAAATTTCATGTGGACCCAGTGACACAGAGTACGAACATTCAAAATAGTAAGTGCAATGGTTTCCTTTTTTATTCGATTATCAATAAGATTTTGCAATTTTTTTTAAATAACATGAAATTTTATTATTGTCAGAAATTTTTAAGATTAAAATTCAAAATGTTACTAATTAAAATGTCTCCGTCCTGTGGAAAAAAATCTTCTGTCTTCTACAAAATGTTTAAAGAATATTTTGATACAAGATCAATCTTTGTTCGTCGTTAGGAGATGAAAAGAAAAAAATAATAAATAATTAACGTAAATTTTAGGAAAAATTGCACTTACTTTTTTTATGTCCTTAAATGTTTGATGGTGGTAAATGGGTACCACCGATTGTAATATAATTATTTGAACAACTTTTTTTAAAACCAAAATTTTAATTTTATTTCACTGTTTTAGCCCGAATTACAAAGATAGTGGGAATTTGCTGCGTTCATCAACAAACGGTTACAATTCAAGGAAGTGCACTGCCAATAATACTCACACCACTTTAAGTTAATTCGAGATTAACCCATTTTGCCGCGGGTTAACAAATTTTTCACTTGAAACGTTGAAAAGTTTTTAATTTAAAAAAACACACTTTTTTAAAGAAAATATTATACAAATATAAAAAAAACCAAATGTAACTGACCGAAATAGTAGTAAGAACTTCAACCATTTAATTTGTAAAATTTAATTCACAGTTTTTCACATTTTTGCCAAAAATGCCCAAAACGGCGATTTTTTTAACTTTGACCACAATTTTCTCAAAAACCGGAAGTTTGCAAGGTTCTCTAACAAAAAACTGCAATAACGATCGTTGAGACGAGACTTTGCAGCAAAACAGGCAAAGTATTCTTGTGGGAACCGAACCAACGACGCACAGTGAGACAACGCCGGCATTGAATACAAGGAGTCATTGTAGAGCTCTGAAATTTTGCACAGGTTATTTTTGAGACAATTCCAGTTTTAAAAAAAAAAAAAATATGACAATACGCCCACTTTTACGCCCACCTCCCATACAATCGAAATTTGTAAAATGCTGTATTGTCCGTAATACTTTAGGTATAACTTTCAATTTTGGTATACTTGAATGTTATATTGTTACAAACATTATCGGAACAAATTTTGAACTTTGGCCCACTTTTACCCCCACCATACAACCCATACAACCTCAACAAAAAAGTGACATATTTTCTAAAATATTTTAGGTACAACCTTCAAATTTGATATTACTGTAATTTATATCATTTAAAATTTTTCGTGAAAAAATAACAATAACACGCCCACTATTACGCCCACCTCCCATGGAAATGCAAAAACAATTTTTTTTCACTCTATCAATAATTTTTTAATATCATCATGGTATTCTAATTTTTTCAATATGTTAGAAAATTGCTAATCTCTTATCAAAAGAGATCATTACAAGAACACTCATTATTACTTAACCCAATAAATAATGCAACAACTAAATTCAATATATAACAATTAAACTAACCACATTAGAAAGTGATCATAACACAACTTAGATAAGAACAACAACTTGCATTATCAATTTAAATTAAAAATTATGCAACTATCTAACCCAAAGTCAATGACCTTCAAAAAAATTATCAATCAAATGAATAATGTAAATAAAATAATAATAAACAATAAGTGATTATGTGTAAAAAATTAAAGAAAATAACATGCTATTGCATGCTAACATACGTATAGCGACAGAATGTGCGCGTTGCATATTTTTTTAATTTTTTTTGTATTTTTTTGTATGTTTAAAGTACTTTTGCAAACTTTTGCTATATGTCCTTTACTTTAAATGAAAGCTGAGACTTCAATCTTTCATTTGATATATGTCTGCACCTAGGGCGAGGGGCTGCTCTATATTTCCTAGTCCATTGAAAATGCAAAATGTTCAATTTTTACACCACAATTCTGTTGTTAAGAAATTTTTTTTGCGTTTGTTTTTTTTTTAATTTATTTTTTCATCTACTCATTCTACAACAACTAAATTAATTTAAAAAATACTTTAAAGTTATATTTATTATGTATTTTTTTATTAATAAGCTTTTGAATGTTACATATTGAAATAACATATTTCAAGCGCTTTGGCATACCTCAACTTTGACTTGCTCTAGACCAAAAAGTAATGAAGTTATGAGGCTGAAATTTCAGGGAATTGTTACTCATATATCTGTTAATATACTGTGAAAATTTCAACCAAATTGGACGACACTCCACAACCCATTTTTTGCCGCTGTTACTATAGGGTTGTCTCACTGTGCGACGCCCACGTCCAAAGGCTAACTTCCTAACTAAAACTTTATTTACTTTATAATTATATTTTAGGTCTGTTTGTTTACTTAAATTTCTTACTATTTTTACTACAGGGCAATTCCAAAAATGTTCGCCCCACTGTTCGGAAACATGCCTTTGGACGCCACTGAGAATTTGGCTCATAGATATCCACGTTTATATGAGATATGTTGCATTTTTGGATTTTCAAAATTTGTTGTAGTTTTCAAATTATCGCGGGTCAAAGTTCGACTTTTTTAGCAAAAGTCAGAAAAATACATGACGTTTAACGTGCTCTAACTTTTTAACTAGTAATCCGATTATCACAAGTAATGGCTCATATGAAAGCTTAATTCTTCTTCTTTTACGAAATATTTTCAAAAGCATACGGTTTTTTTTTTGAAGTGTTGCAAAAATTCAAAAACATTTTTTTTTGCGAATATTTAAAAAAACACATCTTTGATTTTTTAAAAAAAAAAGTTTGGTGATAAACAATACTGTTTTGTACAACATATCCAAAATTCAGAGTGGGATCCCAATGGGATCAAAAAATATTCTGGTTTTAGTACGAAGTTCTTAAATTTTACCTTAGAAAATTAAAATTTTATATTTCTTCAATATAAAAATTTAAATTTTCAAAGAAAATTATACTATTAAAATTTTGAAAAACATTCAAAACATTAGAAATTTAAATTTTCTAAGGGAAAAATATGAGAACCTTGTACTTAAAACAGAATAGTTTTTGATCCCATGGAGATCCCACTCTGAATTTTGAATATGTTATACAAAACATTGCTATTTTTCACCAGAATTTTTAAAAAAAAAATCGAAGATTTGTTTTTTTAAATATTCGAAAAGAAAAATGTTTTTGCATTTTTGCATCATTTCTGTAAAAAAAACTGTGTTATTTTAGAAATATTTTCTAAAAGAAGAACCCCAGCTTTCACATGAGCCTAAATTTGTGAAAATCGGGTCATTGGTTAAGAAGTTACAGCTCTTTAAACGTGATGTATTTTTCTTACTTTTGCTTAAAAAGTCAATCTTTGACCCGCCATAATTCGTTAAATACACCAAATGTAAAAAAACGATATATGGTACATATATCATATTTATGAGGGTTATCTATGTGTCAAGGTTCAAATTAATCTGAGACACCATTTCCAAAAATGACTAAAATTTGAGCTAAATTTTCTGGAATGGCCCTACAACTGAAAATGTTTGTTTACTTTTTGTACTGAAAATTTCCAGCTGAAGTAAAAGTAGTAAAAATGAGTAGATTGTAGTAAGGTAAACGAACAGGCATTTTAATTTTTGTGAAATGGGAAAAAAATTATTTTAATTATTACAGGCGCGGATATAAAAAAGAAAAGAAGGAAAAAGAAAAAAAAAGAAAAAAAAAGGAAAAAAAGAAAGGAAAAGAAAGGAAAAGAAAGGAAAAGAAAAGAAAGGAAAAAATAAGAAAGGAAAAGAACGGAAAGGAAAAAAAGGAAAGAAGAAAAATGGAGAGGAAAAAAGGAAAAAAAAATAATCTCAAAATTTTTTCGATGAAAAATTTTTCTTAAGAAGAAATGTCTCAAATGTTAGATTTTTCTACATGAAAAAATTTGAGAATTTTTTTACAGGAAAAATTTGAGAATTTTTCAGTATGAAAAAATTGAGAATTTTCCTACAGAAATAACTGAAAATTTTACTATAGGAAAACATTAGAATTTTTTTACGAAAATATTGGAGTATTTAAAATTTTCTTTAGAAAAAATAACATAATTTTTGTAGACGAAAAATCTGGGAATTTTTCTAGACGAAAAATTTAGAAATTTTACTATAGGAAAAATTTAATAATTTGTCTAAGAATTTTTGTATGGAAGAAATCTGCGAATTTTTGTATAGGAAGAGAATTTTAATACGAAAAATCTAACAATTTTTCTAAAGGAAAATATCAGAGAATTTTTTTATAGGAAAAGTCTGAGAATTTTTCTTTAGAAAAAATATGAGAATTTTATATAGAGAAAATCTGATAATTCTTCTTTTGAAAAAATCTGAGAAGATGGGTAGAAAGTAAAAAGAAAATAAAATTACACTCAAAAAAATACGTTAGTAGATTTACTAATTTTTTTTTGCTAACGCTAGTTAGCTAACTTTTAGCAAATTTTTAGTTGAGATTAGCATGTTAGCAAAAAATTCTTGTAAACTTCATTTAGCACATTAGCAATTTTAAACAAACTTTGAACTAATTTCTTTTGCTAAATTTGAAATTGAGTTGACAACATTTTTACAAGATTTTTTGCTAATATGTATTAGCAAAAATAAATGGTAATTTTTTTTTTATTTTCAGAAAATTTAAAATGGCGCTATCTCGGAAACTGAGCCAGATAGAGCAAAATGGAGGCCATTTTTGGTTCTCGGGCTCTCAACAGTATCGCCGGTCTTCTTCACATGTGTGGACCCTAATGGGTCCTAACTTTGGATCCAAAAAAGTTAGCATTCCCGAATATTTTAAAATGCTCATATCTCGGTAAATATTGCCGACACAACAAAAATTCCAAAAGCATTTTTGTAGCCCTCAATACGTAGAACAAGGCCGCGAAATAGTCAAAAGCTCTCCGAGTAATATTTTTGAAGTTATCGAGTTTTTTAATTCTCAAGACCCCAGTGGTCCCCTATAATCACGTATCTCAAAAACTAAACAAGGTAGAGCGAAACGGACACAAATTTTGGATCAAAAACTATGACGATTTTAAGGAACCCAACTTGGTCTAGGCCCAGCGGGGTCTGGACCTATCGGGTCCGAACCCAATGGGGTCCTCAAATGTGTCAAAAAAAAAAATTTTTTTGTTAACCAATTATTGGCAAAACATTTTTGCTAACTTTAGCAAAAAAATTGTGGGTTCAAAATCAGCAAATTTTCTTGTAGGTTTACAAGCTTTTTTTGCTAACATTACAGTTTTTTTTTTTTGAGTGTAGAAGCTATTTAAGAATAAGATATTCGTTCGCGTCAATTAAATCGCGTAAGGGGGTCCAATGTTATAGCGGTTTCAAGATTTAGCGGTTTTAAAAATCTTAAAAATATTTTAAAGATTTTTTTTTTCTACACCTTTGTTGCATGCGTTATTAAAACATGCCTGGATATATCATTTCTTCTAAAATATATGATATAAATTTAACCCTTTAATGACCAAACGATTTAAAAAAAAAAATATCTAAGTACCAAAAATCGCAATTAATTCGCGGTAAAAGAAAAGTTTCACAATTTTTTATAACATATTTAGGCAATGGGCGTTGGTATTACTGAAAAAAATCACGGAAAATCGTATCATTGTACCAGTAGTTTAAAAAAATCGGTGATTCTTTTTTATAACAAGAAATATAACAAAAAATCTATAATCATCAAAATTTTTTAACCCGCCTCTGCTTTTATGATGACACATCAAGTGGGTTTTCATTTAAAAAAAATTTCATCCGATTTCGTGTAAAGCCTTGGATGTGCCAGATCAAAACAGATTTAGATAAAATCATCGCGCTTTCCGCTCAGAATGGCTTAAAGTAAAAAGTAAAAAGGCAATTCAGTTCTACTCGTTAAGGCACGTCTTTTGGAGTATTTAAATGAACATGATGCACTAAAATGAACTAAAAAAAATAAGAAACAGATTTGCAAATTTCGCACAATTTTCAAAAATCTATAAAATTTTTGCAATTTATTTTTTATAAACCCGCCAAAGATTTTTTTATGTAAACTCACAAAAAACTCGGTTTACGCAATAGTCCACCGAATTTCAAATGAAACCGCGAATGTGCCTCGCGAAAAACTGGTATTTTAAAAAAATTACGTTTTTTCTATCGAACTTTCATCTGCTGAAACTCCTTAACTATTCGTGGCACATTAACGGGACTAATTCCAAAATGTTAAGAATTACAACAGCTACCAACTCTAGTTCAACTTTTTTCACTTTATAGAGGGCGTCGAAATCCCTGAACAAAAAACCTCGAAAATTTAAAAACTCTTAATTTTTGGTTTCAAAACTTAACCGTCTTATAACTTTTTACCAATAGATGAAGCATCTATCAAACCAACATTAAAATAATCTCTTATATGTACTGACTGTGTTACGCCGGAAAAGATTGAAATATAAGGAGAACTTAAAAAAAAAGCGAAAGAAGGTAAAAACTATGGATTATTTCAAGCCATTTTTATCGATATTTCAAATTTAACCCTCTGTAACTTTTACGGATAAAGTGGGGTAATCCTTAAACATTGCTCAGTGTTGGTTCAAGGTTTTGTTTACACAACTGCATTTACCGTTTTTCTAAATTCCAAAAACTGCCGGTTTTTTTAAACATTTATTTAAGTTGAAATTTAAAAAAGATTTTGTGATATACTTTACCACATACTTCAATTTTGTTGCAGTAGTTTTATTTATTAAGCCTTAACAAAAAATCATATTACTAGGCGAATATTAAAAAAAAAAAATGTTGAACGATAAAGCAATTAAGGTTAGAAAAATGCTGGGCACTACTTGTTGGACTTGAACATGACCTATATGGTCATGTTGACACTAGATATCGTATATAGAAAAACTGTATACTCATCTTTTCTCTTATTCAAAGGACTTCGCAGCTTTAAGGATATAAAAATATCTAAAAAATGGATTTAAATATTTCAAACCATCTCTTTAAGTCAATATGGGTAGCAAATGAAAGAGGACGACTTTAGATTTCCCTTTTTGATATTATCTCCTTTTCAAAGGACTTGAAGGGATATGCAAATTTTCTTATTATTTATTTCAATATCTCTACCCATTAACTTATGCGTATCAAACGAAAGTAGACGATATCAGTTTTTATTTTTTCATATTTTCTTCTTTTAAAGGATTTCAATGGATATAAATATTTCTTAAAAACTAATTTTAATATGTCAACCAAATCAAAGAGAACGATCTGTGGAAAAAACGTATATTAAAAAAAAAGAAATGCTAATTCTCAAGGATATAAAAGGATTAAATTTTCAAAGGACATTTTTTACGTCATGAAAAATAAATCAAAAAATTGTTTTTATTTCTAGAGATTGTCCTCTTTCATTTTATGGGTAGAAATAATAAAATACATTTTTAAGAAATTTATTTATCCTTTAAAATCCTTTGAAAAGGACAAAATACCAAAAAATAAAAAATTGAAATCAGGCCTTTTATTTGATACCCATTTTGGCATAAATTAATGGGTAAAAATATTTAAATAAAATTGTATAGTCCTTTGAAAAGAAGAAATTATTAAAAAATTAAAACTGAGATTTGATACCCATATTGACATAAATTAATGAGTAGAAATATTTAAAGAAATTTTTAAGAAATTTTTATATCCCAAATTTTTAACGGACATTTGTGGTCCTGAAAAATTAAAAAATAAAAATGTTTTCATTTTTAGAAATTATTAGAAATTATTATTAGAAATTTATTTGATACCCATATTCCCATAAACTGATGGGTGGATATATTTAAAAAAAATAGAAATTTTTTTATCCTTAGAATTTTGAAGTCCTCTTAAATGGTGAAAAGATCACGAAATGAAAAACTAAGAACGCAGTTTTACTATATTTGACTACTACTTTCACGTGTATGTGGTCTTGTTCAGGTCCAAAACAAAAAATGTAAAATTGTCACACGGTGTTATGCATAAATATTAAGTTGTCCTGTTTTTTCAAAAATATTCTTGCTTTTTGGATGTTATTTAAAGACAATTTGTACACACACGTACCCATGTATGTTTAGTATCCTTTTTTTGAATACTCGAAAAACATTAGCTATTTCAAAAATCAACAAGACAAAAAAATAACCCTTTTAACTACTTGGCAAATAAACAATCGTAAAAATAATATCTAAATATCTTTCCAATTCAGCTGTCATTTGCAATCATCCCAAACATTTACACTTACTTAATCCTAGGAAAAAAAGAAATCCTTAAAAAAAGGGTTTGAGTTTTAACGACAACTGAGATCTTTGTAAATATCCAAATAAGCCAAATTGATACTTGAACAAAAGATAACACAGAATTACAAGCAGATAAACTGGTAAAAAAAGTAAATGAAGCATATAAATCGGAAAATGTACAAGATGTTTAAAGGCAATTTTATAACATTTGATTTCATATGGTTTGTGCATTTCATTTTAACATATTCGCATGGTAAATATTCATAGAAATACCAAAAAAAAAAAAAAAACAGACACTTGTAAATTACAACAATAATGTAATGTTTTTGATATCAAAGGAAAGAAATTGACTGATTTTACTAAAAAATAAAGGTGGAGAAGGGGTCCTTGTTGAGGAGTCTTATGATATTTGTTCTTTTTATTTAAAAAGTAACTTGATTTTATTGTTGAAAGTGTGAAATTAACCAAACAGACAGTATTTCATCTTTACGAAGAAAAAAAAAATATATTTTATATTGACATCTTCATCTATCTGCTGGATAGCAGCAGCAGCATCAGTAGAAACGAATGTACATACCATTATCCTAACGAGTCCTTTAATGCTTCATTTAATACTCTGTTTATTTATTTCTTTTGTTTGTTTGCTCATTCATACAAAAATATTTGTTTTTGTAGTCAGTCATATGTGCTTTTTATGCTGATGGACACTTGTATGTGTCAATGAAATGGTTTACTTTAATCCTTTTTTCTCTTCTTATTTTTTTTTTTTAATTTTTAAGTTACTTAGGGGTATTGTGTGTTATCCTTATTCGTAAATGTTTTTATGGTTATGTTTGCCAATTTTGTTTATCAGGATAAATATGTATGTATGATTAGGAATCTAAATTAAATGGATTGACAATTGATGAAGTATTGTTTGTTGATTTGATTGTCTTAAGATTTTTTTCCTTTTTGGAAACCAAGGACTTTTTTTAAAATAAAACATTATTTTATTTTCTTATTTATTATTTTGAATAAAAAACTTTTTTTAGTAATTTTTGTAAAAATAAAAATTTTTTGGAGGCGATCCAGTAGGCTAGTTGTTAGCGTGCTAGTCTACGAGTCTGGGGGTCGTGGGTTCGATTCCTACCAGAGGCCTTGGTCTGTTTCGCTACAACGAGACGAAGGTCATTGTTACTAGTTCTCGGTTAGGTAAAATTAGTATATGATTTGTAATTATATGGTAATTCTTAATAAAAAAAAAAAAAAAATTTTTTTGGAGTGTAAATTTTTTTTTTGCGTGGAAAAATTTTCAAACGCGAATATCTTGAAAACGGAACATGCTAGAAAAATTTGAATTGCAGTTTGGGAACCAGGAGGTCTATTTTATATGAAATCAAGTCCTTTACTCAAAATAATAACTCCAAAAAATTACTGTAATCTCAATTCAACAGATATTTGACAGAGTTTTCTCTCAAAATATAGATTTAAAAAAAAATTTTGTATTTTGTTGTGACAGAATAAATTTTGACAGTTTTTAACACTACAATTCTATTTCTAGCAATCTCAACCTCACTTCATACTTTCTTTCAACTTTTTTGTCTCTTACATTATTTCGCAAGGGTTACCAACATGATCTGGAATTGCAGACACAAATGAAGGAATTTGCATTTTCTGTTTCGGAGACGTGCTTAATGGCGACATATTTTGTCAGTAATTTTATTTGATTTTTTCTGTAAGTACAGAAAGTTTAAAAGTTGTTATAAAACTTTTGACTTTGCAATCTTTATTTTACAGATAATTAACAGATTTTTTTGCTAAAATACAGATTTAAGCTACATAAATACTTTGTATTTTTTGTAACAAAAAACTATAATTTTATCTTTTTTTTTACTTACACACAAAAAAAACCTTGTCAAATTACTAGAAAAGTCCGATTTTACCAATAATCAACAGTTTTATTTGTTTTTTAACAAAAAATTTTCAATCAAAATTTACATTTTTTTAAGAAATTTTACATTTTTTTTGTAATTTTAAAAATTTTCAAAAAAAAATCTAGTAAATTCACGAGAATTCCTTGTAAGTTTTATTGCGCCAAAAAGTTGTAAATTTACACTTTTATTGTTTAAAAAGCTTGTAAAATTACAAAAAAGCTTGTAATTTTTACTAGGAATTCTCGTAAAATAGGAGGTAGCAAAAAATCTAGTGGTCACGAGAATTCCTTGTAAGTTTTATAGCGTCAAAAAAGTTGTAAGAAGTATAAAGCTTGTAAAATTACAAAATTATTGGTAAAAGCTTATAAAATTACAAAGAATTTTTGTCAAAAAGGAGGTAGCAAAAAATAAAAATAATATTTTTTTTTGTTATTTTACAAAGTTTTGTTAGAGTGTACTACTATCAAATCTTTTTTTTTTGGTAGAAAACATTAAATAGTTTATCTTAAAAATAAAAAATAAAATATTTTCAAAAATCTTATTTAAATTTTTAAAATAATGTGCATTTTACTAAACTCTGTAAATTTACAAAAAATTTTCTGTAAAATTTTGGTTAAATGAAATAGATTATACAGTAGAGTGTAGCAAATATAGCTTTTTCGGGAAAGGTCGGGTAAGTTGCCTTTTGGGGTCGATATTAACCCACAAAAATATTGGACCTGTAGGGCAGTGGCTTTGGGTTCGTTTTTTGACTTGAAAATCGGAAAGTCCCGAACAAAGTGAAAAAAAATGTTTCGAACTTTATACGATGGTATGTTTCATTTTAAATGGAGATGGTACGGTTGGGTAATTCGTTTTAAATTGTGTTGAGTATTTAGTACATAAATTCTCATTATGTCTCACGGTGTCCTGGATAGGATTGAAATAAAGTTTTGGTGTTACTCCGATTTTTAAGTGAATTATGTTTTAAGACGATAAAAGAAAAAAATGAGGCAAAAAAGAAAAAAAGGTACTAGTCGTTTTTTTTTTTTTGGCGGGCAAAAAGAAGAATTTCTAAAAAACAAAAAATAATTTATTCTTTTAAATGCATTAAAATTTATTTATAGAGTTGTAAATTCATCACATATTTACTTATCAGTGATATTTAAATATATATGTAACATATTTTTCCAGATATGAGACTTAAAAGAATAATTTCACTATTAATTGAAACTAAATGAAATATGTCCTTGTAAATTATTTAAAAATGAAGTTCTTAAAAGTTTTCAGTGTACTACTCAGACGGACAGCAAAACTCAAAGTTCCCTCAATATAGACATTAGTGATTCATATCATTTTAAAAGAATTTATTCTTTTTTGTTAAAAATGTTTATCAAAACTAAAAAAAATCAGAAAACGATAGTAAAAACCATTCAAAAATGTGTTTGCAGTGCCTAAGGAAGAGTAAAACAATAAAAATAGTTTGAAAAGAGATGAAGAAAGTGGTTGGGACTATTTGTTTATTGTCAATCTTACGAATCCGCTAAATATCCTTTTTTAATTTTCTTTATTTCGCCAAAAATGCTTTGAAAATTTTGTTTGTATTGTTGGTGTAACTTCCCTCCTTCAAAATCTAGAAACAGGATCAGTCTTAAATGTGAAATAACTCCAAGAGTTAAAATTTTCATTAAATTAAAGAAGAAATTTCATTTAGTATCACTAAATAGTGAAATTATTCTTTTAAGTCTCATATCTGAAAAAATATGTCACATATATATTTAAATCTCACTGATAAGTGAATATGTGATGAATTTACATCTGTATAAAAAAATGTTAATGCATTTGAAAGAATAAATTCTTTTTTCTCTTTTTGTAATTCTTTTTTTTTTTTGCCCGCCAAAAAAAAAAAGCGCCTAGTACTTTTTTTTTCCTCCAGGGCACCGTGGTCTACTTACATATAAGACTTTATGTTTTGTCAATAACGATTGCCAATTTGCTAAATACTCTTGACAATGTAATTTGACAAATTCCGAAACTCGTGTCGAGTAAGTCTTGCAAAATGACAAAAAAAAAACAAACTGGCTTTATTAATAGCTTCTTGAAAAGTGTAATATCATCGTAATAATTAGTAAAGAAACGTGACCTCGAGCTGGAGTAATATTTCTCAAAATTATTGACAGAAAATGTTGCTAAAAACAGTTTTTAGCTGCACATGAGAACAGGGTAATAGAAATATCGAAATCAACCAGTTTAATTTTTCTCAAACGGTAAGTGGAGTACACAAAAAAAAATAAAAAAAATATTTGAGTAAATTTTTAATACTATTGAGTAAAAAATTACTCAATTTCGCACCAGTAAATGATTTAATAGTATTGAGTAAACTTTTAATAAAAAATTATTAAATGCGTACTATAAAATTTTAGTAAATTTTTAATTAACACAATTAAAACATTACTTAAAATTTTTCGTTTCTTTTAAGTAACTTTTTAATTGTGTCTAGTAAATAGTTACTCAAAATTTATCAATTAATTTTTTTTTAAGTTAAAAAAGTTTCACATTTTTTCCCAAAAAATGTTTTTTCAAACTTTGCCAAATATATTTATGTCTTAAAGACAAAGGAAAATTTCATAAAGATGATTTCAAACTTTCATATACATATATAAAAACTATAAACTAAATGTGAATTCAAAACACCAAGAGAATAAAAAAAAATATTAAATTTGTATTATATTATTTACTAAATTTTTTTTTTTTTTAGTTTTTGAGAAAATTTTTTAATTGCGTCAATTAAAAAATTACTCTTTTTTTTTTTTTAAATTTAAACAAGTGATTACTCAAGTTATTTTTCTTAATATTATTTTCTGTGTATGATTTCGTTTCGCAAACGTTTTGCAAAGTCAGTTCGGATTTCTTTTTTATAGCCCACTGAAGTTTTGAAATTTTTGTCAAGGGCGTTTGGAAAACGTCAAAAATACTATAATAAAAACACACCTGAGCTTCAAAATATGATCTGACGTCTGCAGTGAAATTTTATGGCGGTTCTTTTCTTTAAACATTTTAACCCTCTAACTGCCATTTTAAGGGGTCATTTTAGTCCTTTTTCAAAAACTAAACACAGAAGTCTAATAAAACGTCCCTTTAGAGGGTTAAAATGTTCTACAAATATTTTCCTCATAAAATTTTACTAGGGGTTGTTAAATGTTCAAAGTTTGTGCGACATGTGCAAAGTGCTCAAAAAGGGTCAAGTAAGTGATTATAATAACTGGATTATATGAACCCAGCAAAAACTTGCATTACCAAGTAATGAAATGTGTAATGGGAAATTCAAAAGTTATAACTACTTCAGATTCGAATTACCTTTCCCATTACACTAACAAGCAAATGTGCCATATGTAATGATTATCAAAACAGTTTTAATAACTAATTACATACATATATACTTGTAGGTAATGAAAAAATTAAAAAAATTAAAAATTAATAAAAAAAAAATTTTAAAAAATAAAAAAAATATTTAATTTTATTTTATTTTTATTCAAAATAATGTACAGTGAGTCAAAAAGTGAAAATCTAGTTCCGAAATTTTTTTATTTTATTATAATGACTTATGTAAGTCATTATTAATAAGTCCTTATTTTACATTTCAAAATAATGCTAAATGTAATTTTCTGTCATTACTAAGTAATTCGAATGGTAATGATGTGTCATTACCAAGTTTTTGCTGGGAAACTAGTAAAAAACGAAAACAGGTTGTCTTAAATTTTTAGAAAAATAAATTTTTCTTTCACAATTTCTTCTTCCTTTCTCAATTCAAACCATATACATATATAAATAATCAATGTTTGTTATTTTTTTTTACCAAAGCAGTGTTAAAAAATATCAACAAAAACAGTGCAAATATACTTTTGAGCTAAAAATTATGTTCTGATGTGTGTTATAAAATTTTATGATGATTCTTTTCTTTGACCAAATTAACCCTCTAGCTCCCGTTTTAAAGGGTAAATTTTGTCCTCTTTTAAAAGAAATACTAAAAAGTCTATGAAAAAAGGCAGTTAAAGGGTTAAAATGTTTTACAAATATTTTCTGCATCAAATTTTACTAGGGCACGCCTAAGACAGAAAGTTCGTCCAGCATATTGAAAATGCTTAAAAATTTTAAGCATAAGTGATCACTTTTTCCACAGACGGACAGGCATCGCTAGAATGCCTTAAAATCGATCACTGAGCAATAATATATATTGGGGTTTTCGTGTCAGCTGACACAACTTTTGATCCCGATCTACTATTCTATTGGATAGTAGTGCAGACACAATTTTTTAACGAGATCGGTCAAGGACTCTCTGAGTTAGAGGGGGCCGAAATTTGATATTTTGGCCAAAGAGGTGTTTATTCTCATCCATGTAACTTCTTACCAATTGTTTTTAGCGAAATGTGTCCCAAATAGTTTAGATAGTTTTTTCTTCAGTCTTGCGAAAAAAAAATTATGAAAAAATAAAAAATAAATTTTTGATATTTTTTTTTTAAATCCAAAACTTTTTTGACTTTTTTGTCAAATCGGACCCTTTTTTTTGATTCAAAAAAAGCTTAGGTCTTTTCCTAACCTAATTTTTCTTCGTCCTCAAATATATTTTTGCTCCACCAACAAATTTCCGCCAGAACGGCATCAAGCGACTTTTTCCCAAGATATCTGAAATGGTGATCACGGCCAAAGTATTCAACAGATATATCTAAGACTTAGCATATTTACTTGCTGTTGCCCTAAGCAGTTTGGTATTGCATTTGAGCGAAATCGGTTTAGCGGTTCAAAAGTTATGAACGAAATTGAAGAACACCTCGAAAATTGTGGTACAAAATGGTATTTAATCAAGTACAATCATATTTTTTTACAACAAAAAAACATTTTCGTCAAATTTTTTTTTTACCAAAATTTTTTTTTCGCGGATTTTTTTTTTTAATTTTTGTTTTGTTTTTATTTTTGCAAATAGACTTTTTTATATCGTGGAGGGTATTAATACATTCGACAAAGTCAAATTTAACTTTATTACTTGTTTTTTTTTAAATTTCGGCCAAAAAAAAAAGAAATTGAATACTTTAAAATTTTTAAGCATTTTCTATATGCTGGACGAATTTTCTGTCTTAGACGTGCCCTAGTAAAATTTGATGCAGAAAATATTTGTAAAACATTTTAATCCTTTAACTGCCTTTTTTCATAGACTTTTTAGTATTTCTTTTAAAAGAGGACAAAATTTACCCTTTAAAATGGGAGCTAGAGGGTTAATTTGGTCAAAGAAAAGAATCATCATAAAATTTTATAACACACATCAGAACTTGATTTTTAGCTCAAAAGTATATTTGCACTGTTTTTTGTCGATATTTTTTAACACTGCTTTGGTAAAAAAAAATAACAAACATTGATTACACCGCTCTACAAATCTGAGGTTTGTCGCTGCGTTTTGAATGAAACCGAAAAAAGTTTATAGGTTTTGGTTTCCCGATTCCAAAACGGTCACTAAAATTTTTCTATCACGTCACAATTTTAAGAAAATCGCGGATAAAGTGTCAAAAAAGGCCTATTTTGGCCATCTTTGAGCGCCTATAAAATAAGATCCTGACATGCGAATTACTTGATATCAAGCTCATTCGAAAGTGCGTAATTTTCTCTTTAAGACGAAATAAAATTTTCTTAGAATTTAATTTTTAATAATGCTGAAATAATCGTTAGACAAAAGTGCTTTAAATCTAATATTTACGTATGTATTTGTATGGAAATTTGTTAAAAAACACTGTGTAATTAAACTAAATATTTAAAAAATGGAAGGTTTTTTGTTAATAATTTTTTTACCATTTTAAAAAATTAAATTCCAAGAACATTTTATCTTGTCTTATAGAGAAAATCACATACTTTCTAATGAGCTTGATACCAAGTCAATCGCATGTCAGGATCTTATATTATAAGCTTTCAAAAAGGGTCCAAAATGGCCTTTTTCGGCACTTTAACCGCGAATAACTCAAAATCCTGACGTGATAGACATATTTGGGTCGCAGATTTGGAATCAGCACAACAAATACTACCTAAATCACTTACCAGAATCCAATACGCATTTTCATGTTGAGCTGTGTTATTTATACTTGACCCTTTTTAAGCACTTTGCGCATGTCGCACAAACTTTGAAAATTTGACAACCCCTAGTGAAATTTTATAAGGAAAATATTTGTAAAACATTTTAACCCTCTAAATGGACGTTTTATTAGACTTCTGTGTTAAGTTTTTGAAAAAGGACTAAAACGACCCCTTCAAATGTCAGCTAGAGGGTTAAAATGTTCTAAGAAAAGAACCGCCATAAAATTTTACTGAAGACATCAAATCATATTTTGAAGCTCAGATGTGTTCTTATTATAGTATTTTGGACGTTTTCCAAACGCCTTTGATAAAAAAATAAAAACTTCAGTGGGCTATAAAAAAGAAATCCGAACTGACTTTGCAAAACCATTTGGTGTTTTTGTCCATTTGATGGTCTACTTTCATATGGCGTTGAAGCCATTGAGGCTCATTTTTCTTGTTGCACAGTGTTATCATTAAAATCTCATTAAACAAATTAACATACAGAATTCCGATCAAGCATAACAAATCATTTTAATTAACATTAACAACTTTTATTGTACTTGCATAAAATTTTATTTCATTTTATGCATTTTATATTAATTAAACATTAATATATTTTATTTTATTTTATTTTGTATTTTGACATGAATTAATAAGTTTTAATTAAATTTTAAACAAAAGAAAGCAAAAATAAAAAAAGTTTTTATCTTCTCGTTATTGTAAAAAAAAAAATAAAAACAATAATTGTCACTGATGTCAAATTAAAATCGTGCCAATTTTATTGAATACAATAAAAAAATAGCACAATAAATACTGTAATTTTTTTATTTTTTTAACATTTTTTCTTCTGTTAATTTTTGTCTGTTGATGTTTTTTGCATTCAACCGTTCATTTGGACCGGAAATGACCCCCAACTACTTGTACGTTTACAAAATGAAAATGCAAAAAAAAAAGAAATTATCATTCAATGTTGTGAGGCAGGCATTCTATAGTTTGTCAGATTTTCGAAAAAAGTGTATTTTTTATTTTTTCTGTTGCAATATTTTGTTTTTCATCGTTGACAAAGAAAGTGTTGATGATATTTAATTTACACAGAAACAATCAACTTTAAACAAATGATTTTTTTTTAAACTCGTTTGAACAAAGCTGGAAGGGAAAATGATTGGAAAGAATTAAAAATGTTTAAAATTTTAATCAATTTTAATAAATTTTTATTATTAAAGTCAGGCAGCGACGTATCCAGGAATTTGAAAGGGGGGGGCCCAACACATTTTTTTTTTTAACCACAATGAACTAATACCCCCCCCTGTCCAAAAAAATTTCTAGAAATTACAGCATTTTCCTATACCAACAACATTAAAAAAGCCTCAGAATTTGTGAATTTTTCTAGAGAAGAATGCCTCAGACTCTATTTTGAGAACATTTTTATAAAAAAATTTCTTAGAATTTGAGAATTTTTCTATTGTAAAATATGCCTCAGAATCGGAGATTTTTTTATAAACAAATGTATCAGAGTCTGACAACTTTTCTATAGAAAATATTTTATACAAAAAATTTTTCAAAATCTTTGAAATTTTCTATAGCAAAAATATCTTTAAATCCTTAGATTCTGAGGTATTTTTTCTATAAATACCGTTCCTAGAAACAATATGTAACCTAAAAGTAAAAACCCTTGCTAAATAATGTAAGAGACAAAAAAGTTGAAAAAAAGTAAGAAGTGAGGTTGAGATTGCTAGAAATAGAATTGTAGTGTTGGAAACTGTCAAAATTTATTTTGTAGAAACTATAAATATTCACATATATAAAAAACAGTTTTCATTAACAAGACAAACCGACATTTAAAATCCTACTGATGATGACACTAACTGGGGTGGTTGAAACCGGTATAGGAAATACCAGAAATGTCTATAATTTTTAGAAATTCAATTTTTCTTCTGCATTTTTTCAACTTGAACCCTTATAAAAAGCTTTTAAATATGAACTATTGGTGATAAATTTCAAATTTAAATTATATGAACCAGAAGATTTAGGACTCCTGATTCCAAATTATCTTACCAAATATTTTAATCGTTTAACATTTTTCAGATATTGGGGTTTGAAAATTCGGATAATTTAGGCGCGGTTCTACTGTTACGTTTTCGTAAGTTAGCGCGTTCCATTTTCGAGATATTCACTCTCACGTAAGGGTCATTTTAAAGGACTTGATTTCAAATCTGCCATTTAAATATTTGTTGAACATTTCGTTATCGAAATATTTGGACTTGAAAATTATTTAATTCCATACGGCTCCACATATTATTGCCTTAGCGCAACATTTAGGGACTGTATTTTTATAAAATGGAAATCTAGATTCCAAATACGTCTTTAAATTTGTTTAAGTTGCTTTTGTTTATAAAAATTTTTCTTTATTTATTTACATAAAAAAATAATCGAAGTTTTTTTATTTTTTCCCAGCTTAAATCCCAATAAGCAATTTTTAAATTCAAGTGCAAATCAAGTATAAAACAAGTGCAAATCGAGCCCTTAATTCCAGCCCCTGTTTGATTTATACTTGAATTACACTTGAATTCAATAGCATACTCCAACAAAACGGACACTGGAATTCAAGCCCTGTTTTTACAGCCTTATCACTGGTTTTACAGTGTAAAAACAGCACTTGAATTCAAGTATCCGTTTTGCTGGAGAATGCTATTGAATTCAAGTGTAATTCAAGTATAATTCAAGCATAGACTGGAAATTAGGAATTGTATTCCAGGAATTTTTCAAGTGGTTTATTGGGATATTGTTCTTAGTCTTTATTAAATTTTCAAAATTGAGGTTTTTCAATTCAAACCTTATTTTTGAAAAAGTGCTAGATTAAAAATTAACATAAAAAGTTTTATTTAGAAAAAAAAATTTCAGCATCATATAAAAAATTATAATATAAAAATTATATAGAAATAATATCTCAGAATCTGAGACTTTTAATGTAGAAAAAGTGACTTAGACCCTTAAGAAAATTGTTTTCATGATCCTGATGCATAATTTTCATTAAATAAAACCAATATAATGTGTTTTCGACACATATTTTACAGATATTTCGATATGAATGACGAAAATTTACTCAAAATCAAGAGTTTTGTAAAACCTTTCTTCAAAAACCAAAATATTTACAATACTAAAAAAAACTTATGTTTGTTACTTGTATCATGTGTTGAAGTTTTTACATTCTTTAAAATTTTCCAATCCAAAAGGGGGGCCCGGGCCCCCTGGCCCCCCCTGAATACGTCCATGAAGCCAGGGGTTGTAAATTCCTAAACTTTCCATGACCTTTTTTTTGCATTTATACGTAAACACATCCCTAAATATTGTACAATTACATTTGTAAATTGTCGTTAATGGTCACATTATTATTACTTTTATATTTTCTTTATTTGCAACAATTTCATTATAATTTCAATTTCATTTCAATTTGTATTTTTTTTTGTGTTATATTCTTTCGTTACGTTCAACTCACAGCAGTAGTCGGTCTAATTTGATTTGAGCAAACAAATATCGAAATAGCAGTGAATAGACATTTGTTATCATTAACCTATAAAAATACAAAAAAAAAAAAAACTAAATAAATACATAAAACTGTGACATATGACATACATGTACTACAAATACAATATAGATGTTGTACCACCTTTTTATATCCTTTGGGACAAAGGATCACATATGAACCATACAAAACAACCACTTCTTTAAATTAAAGCTAAAAATTTTTTTGGGTAAATTTATAAAGATTTTTGCTAGAAAAATTGTGTTATTAACTAAGATAGCAATCATTAGCAATCAATAAGACTAATCATTGAAATTCAATTATCTAGAAAATCTTTATCCAAACAAATGCTCATATTTTATTGGGAAATACATTTTTTACTGCAGAAAATCTATTTTTTTTCACTTGTTTATTCATAACCATCACTAAAATACCGCATTTTCTTTATAACATTTAGCTAAACAAGTATTTTTTTTTTTCTAAATATCCTGATTTTTGTTCCATTTACAACTTAATGAGTTTAATACCCCCTTAATCTTTATGATATTGTTGTCTATTCTTGAACTTAAAAAACAATTAAACAACCCTTAAATAGTACGTGGTTTTTTTATTTGTGTCATTAAATGAACCGTAAGGAATTCAATTATTATTCAGATCATTATAGTTTTTATTATTTTTATTTTGAATATTTAATTATATTGTTTATTACACTTACCTTAAAGCACGACTTAATTTATCATAATTCATGTTTGGTTTCGATTTACGTTCACCCCATCTTCGGGCCACTTCATCTGGGTCGCTTAATTTAAATTCACCATTTGTGCCTTCCCATGTTATGCATCCAGAATTTGCTGAATCCGAAAGTAATTCTAATAAAAATTGCCAGAGTTGTATTTGACCGGAACCTGTTATTAAAAGAAAGAAACGTATAATTGGTTATTATATTATTTAAGCTGTTTGCTCCTGGCTTTGCACGGGTTAAATAAAAATACAAAAAGTTTAAATATCGCTGCAGTAACACCTAAGGCGCGTGGAATAAGTTCCAATTAAATAATTCCCTAGTCAAATTTAATAACTTCCAAACCTTAAAAATTTTTAATAACTCAAAATTTAGTCAACTAGAATTGACAATGTTGCCAATCAATTGTATGATGATTGCAGCCGATTTGCAGCTGTACAGCAAAAACTACTGAACCGATTTTGAACAGTTTTCTTTCATTTTTAGACTTTTAAATTCTCCAATAATCTTGGGTATTTTTTAAAAATTTAAATTTTTGTTGCTATGTAAACTAAAAAAATGGAAAAGTTCACTTTCTTTTTTCATTTAAAATATAATATGATCAAAATGTCAAAAAATGGCCACGATAAGTACTAAATAATTTAATAATCTACAAATCCAAAAAAAAAAAAATCATCAACATCGGTTCAGTAGTTTTGGCTGTACAACTGCAGCCCATTTTGTTCTTTAAAAAAGCATTCCACAATTGAGGGCAACCCTGGCAATTAAAGTTGACCAAATTTTGTGTTATAAAATTTTAAAAATATACCGATAGTAAGTTAAGCTTTTAAATTAATAAACAGAATTAAAAAACAAGTAAGAGTGTTAAATTCGGCTGTGTTGAATCTATAACACCCACCAACATTTAAAAAAAATATTGCAGCGGCGTTTTTTTTTTTGGGGGGGGGGGGGGGTCAGTAGGGGTCATTAGGGGACACATAAACCCACACTGAAAGAATTTTGTTCATTACGGCTATGAAAACCTACATTGATTCTATGAAAAAAATCATTAGAAGTGAGCCAATGATGCCCTTCATAGAATCTATGAAAGAAATTCATAGAAACCAGATACCTATGAAAAAGTTCATAGGCTATGGAAAAAAAATTTTATTGTTCAATTCTATTTTTTTTTATTTTATTATTTAATTTTTATTTACTTCATTATTTTATTTTTATTTATTTACAATATTCTATTTTTAAAAATTTATTTATTTTTAACTGATCCCCACCGAGATTCGAACACAATACCAGTTGTTCGTGAAGCTTAGTCTCTAACCACTGAGCTAAAGTAAATAAACAAGTTATAACACTTAAAATCTATTTTGTTAAATATCCTGCTTTAAAATATTATGCTCTGCCGCAATGCTCTGCCAAAATCTGTGTGTATGTTTGTAGAAAACAAAATGTTTGTGTATTTGCAAAAAAAAAAAATAACGAACATTACAAAACTAAGTGTTAGTCGGCGAGGTTTTCCGCCTTTGGTGTCGCTGCTAGCTTAGGCGTCGATTATAAATTTCCCAGCCGGTGGGTCTTGGGTTCGAACCCCGTCTGGGCAGCAATATTTTTTTTTTTTTTTACGTTTTTTTATGTTTTTTTTTTATATTTTTAATATTTTTTTAATATATTTATTCAAATTATTTAATTATTGTAACATTATTTTAATTTTTAATAAATTATTAATGACATTTATTTCTATGAATTTTTTCTATGAATCTTACAAAATCTATGAATAAAATTCTATGAAATATTTCAAAATACTAATGAATATTCATTCAGACAATGAATTGTTTCATAGATTCTATGAATTTGGTTTTATGAAATATGTTCATAGATATTATGAACAATAATTCTTTCAGTGCATGCTGTAAATGTTTAAAAATTTATTTATTATGCTTTTTGAACTTAATTAATTCGCCCACAAAAGGGGGCGGGCAAAAAACGATTTTTTTTTATTTCCTAAGTCCAAGTGCAGGACCTTGAAATTTTCTGACATCAAATTGTTTCATTTGCTTAACAAAAATACAAGAAAACCTGTGAAAATATGGCGTTTGTCAGACGTTATTTAAGTTCTTCGAGGGGGAGCTTTTTCCCCCTGGTCCGATTTTGGCCATTTACGAACTTAAACTGCCTAGAAAAGTCTAAGAATCGATCATAGATCAATAATATATATGGGGCATTCCATGTGAAATCGGACACTTTGAAAAACTTTTTTTTTAGATTTTCCCAATTTGTTTACAGTTTTTAGTACCTTTCGAAAACTCCTTCGTGGTAAATTTTCATTTTTTTTTGATGACCCGTTCAAAAGATATCGAATTTTTAAAAATTGGTAGTTTGTTCCTTTACTCAAACTTCTTTTAATCATAACTTCTTCAATAATGGTCCAAATTTCAAATTTATTTTTTCAAAATTTTTTGTTTTTTTACGTTCTTTCTAAAAAAAAATCCCAAAAAATTCTTAAAAGCGCTCTAGTATGCGATTTTTAAGTTTTAAAATTTAAATCTCATTTTTGAAAATGTTTGTACTCTTCGATTTTTTTGAAATTTTTTTGTGTAAAACTTCTATCAATTCTACAAATTTTTTGCCCAGGAAGATCGTGGGATAACGATTACTACTATTTTTTAAAATTTTTTGAAAAAATTTTATTGTAATTTTCCAATCTTAAAATCATTTCTACTGCTCCAATGGTGCGTCATAGAGGGGTCCTTTATAAGATCGAACCCCATTAATTTTTACGTCTTAACATTTCATTGGAACAAACTAATACCCTATCTCCAATTTCTAAGGGGGCTCCCACATAAAACGACGTTTTTTAAAATTTGTTCCAACCGCTCTAACTTCCCTAATAGGGCCCTTAGAGCAACAAAATGTATGACCGACCCACAATATTTTTTTAGTCCAAACATTTTCTCTGCACACACCTAGCCTCTATCTTTAACTGTTAAGGTGGTCCTCATACAATTTTTTTTATTTTTTGTAAATTTGTTTTATTTAATCAGCTTCTACCGGTCCAATGGTGCGTCCGAGAGGGGTCATAAGTGAGACCGGCCCCCATTTATTTTTACCCTGTAACATTTTTCAAAACATACCTAGGGAGTGGAGATAGGGAGTAGGTATGTTTTGAAAAATGTTACAGGGTAAAAATAAATGGGGGCCGGTCTCACTAATGACCCCTCTCGGACGCACCATTGGACCGGTAGAAGCTGATTAAATAAAACAAATTTACAAAAAATAAAAAAAATTGTATGGGGACCGCCTTAACAGTTAAAGATAGAGGCTAGGTGTGTTAAGAGAAAATGTTTGGACTAAAAAAATATTGTGGGTCGGTCATACATTTTGTTGCTCTAAGGGCACTATTAGGGCAGTTAGAGCGGTTGGAACAAATTTTAAAAAATGTCGTTTTGTGTGGGAGCCCCCTTAGAAATTGGAGATAGGGTATTAGTTTGTTCCAAAGAAATGTTAAGACGTAAAAATTAATGGGGGTCGGTCTTATAAAGGACCCCTCTATGACGCACCATTGAAGCAGTAGAAATGATTTTAAGATTGTAAAATTACAATAAAATTTTTTCAAAAAATTTAAAAAAATAGTAATAATCGTTATCCCACGATCTTCCTGGGCAAAAAAATTGTAGAATTGATAGAAGTTTTACACAAAAAAATTTCAAAAAAATCGAAGAGTACAAACATTTTCAAAAATGAGATTTAAATTTTAAAACTTAAAAATCGCATACTAGAGCGCTTTTAGGAATTTTTTGGGATTTTTTTTAGAAAGTACGTAAAAAAACAAAAAATTTTGAAAAAAAAATTTAAATTTGGACCATTATTGAAGAAGTTATGATTAAAAGAAGTTTGAGTAAAGGAACAAACTACCAATTTTTAAAAATTCGGTATCTTTTGAACGGGTCATCAAAAAAATATGAAAATTTACCACGAAGGAGTTTTCGAAGTGTACTAAAAACTGTAAACAAATTGGGAAAATTTAAAAAAAAAAGTTTTTCAAAGTGTCCGATTTCACATGGAATGCCCCATATATATTATTGATCCATGATCGATTCTAAGACATTCTATGAATGTCCGTCCGTCCGTCTGTCAGTAGATAACATAATAGAGGCCAAAATAAAACAGCTAGACTCCAGAAGTTTGGCACAAATATATCTCATGTTCATGGGCAGGTTAAGTTCGTGAATGGGCAAAATCAGGCCAGTAGGAAAAAAGTTCCCCTTTGAAGAACTGAAAAAAATACACTCTTTTTACATGTTTTTTTGTATTTTTTTAAATAAATGAAACATTTGGTATAATTATCGCGATGGGAAGGTGCTCTCAACGTCCCCCACTGACCCCATTACCCTCCCCCCCACAAAAAACGCCCCTGACAAATTTTTTTTTTACATTTTGGAGGGTATAAAAGATTCGGCACAGCCGAATTTAACACTCTCACTTGGACGTGGGGGACGAAGCCCCGCCCCCCCATAAAAAACACCCATATTTATTTTTAAAAATATTGGAGGGTATAAATGATTCGTCACTTTACTTGGCACAAGAGAGACATGGTCAAGGAAAACTCAAATATGCATAAAGGCACAGACTAAAAAGACGCGAAACTTAAGATAGATTTCAAACAAGATATCTTGAATTATATGTTTAATTTTATGTTAGAAAGCGAAAACTAATATAACGCCTAATAATAAAAATAGAATCGAGATTTTTATTGTTTCTCTCATTCATGCAAGGTACAAAAATCGCTCTGTGTTACACAGACTGTTTCCCGAAATTTGCTTTTTTGCTCCCTAGTTCTTATTCATAAAAACCTGCAGCCGTTTCAAGGACAGAAAGCATCAAGTTTTTAGTAACACTGAGATTTTTATATTTTTCCGTATAAAACTATTTCAAAAATTGTATTTTGGTAGAGTCTTTCTAGATGCCTGAGTTGTTTCTTTATTAAAATGTATGTAGATTTAAAAAATCTATTGATGTAGTGTGAATAGGGCATTCAAGAAAGTATTATATTTTTCACTAAGTTTCCATAAAAGCACTTAAAAGTTTTGCAACAAGTGTTCCATACAAAGACCACCCATTGTTTTGTTTTTATTTTTAAATAATTTTTATACAAAATAATCACCTCAGGCTACAAATAGAAAAAAAAAAATCCAAATAAATCTTGCTCTTAAAGATATTAAAGGCAACCGCAAATAATTTCAACAACTTGATGAAACATTATTTCATTCGTTACGCACTTCAAAGACGTACTGATGAACATCATAAATCGCTTAATCATTTGGCAATTAGGTGTTCCTTATTTTATTTTTGGAAGGGTGGTACGTACAATGAATACTAACAATTGAAGGGTTGTTTTTTTGGATGCATGGAAATGAATGAATAAATGGATGGCTGGATATACAAAGTGTTTTTTGAACGTTTTATTTTCGAGGAATTTTAACACCACTCATGTGTGAGATTCATCTCATCAGCAACATCATCATGAATATTGTGTTAATTGCAAATCATAGACAACGGCTTAAGTGAAGTTTTTTTCTTAAATCAGAGACAAAAGAATCAAATACATGAATTGACTATTATAACTTAACGATTTGAATTGTTTAAACAAAAAAAATAAATGCTAAAAGAGAGATCAGCACGTGTTATTTAATGGATATAAATGTAGCAGAAAAATATGAATTTAAATTTTAAATAACTTTACAATAAACAACTACAAAAGCTAAAATCGACCTGGCCGAATCCATGAATACTCTTCACAATCCAAGTTGGTGTTGAGTAAGCAATTTTTCAAAATGGCGATTTTTTTAAAAAAATAAGAAATTGAAATTTTTAATTAATTTTGACCAGTAAAAAATATTGATATCCAAAGAAAAGTTGGACAACATTTTGTTGATATTTAAATGTAGTTTTAGAAAAAAAATATGAAAAAAATAATTCGAAGCAACTATCACTTATTTTTTAACGTTAAAAAAAATTAACATCGACTTCTTGAAAAATTTCGAAACCTTTGATTTTTTTAAACTCTAAACATTCTACTCTTAATTAAGCAAATTTTAAGCCATAATTCGAGATGTGATCACAATTCGTTCTTTTTTTCAAATTTTTAAAACTGTACCTTTTTTTTTGACTATGATTTATTTATAATATGGTGCAAATTCTTTGATTCGCAAAGATATCTTGTTTATGCTGTTCTATGACCAAAGGAGAAAAACATGGTTTTGCATGAAAGTCCTCTCCATGGTTATTACAGTAGAAAATTTCAAAATATTTCAAAAATCGGACTCGTGTTCCTTAATCAAGTGGTCTGCAACATGTTTAATGCCTGGGGAAGTTGTAATAACTTCCCCAGATTTTAGATTTTAGAAGCTTATTAGCACGGTAAGCCTCAGCGATGTTTAGGTTGAACTTTAGTGTCGAAGAAAAGTGTAAGCGCAGTTCGATTTCTACAAGATTAAATGTCACAAAACTGTAAACAGCGAAATCGTAGCTGCTCGCATTCGCGAGATAACGCGAAATTAGTGTTTTTGAATTTTTTAAAATTTTGACATTAAAGCTTTTTAAATATTTTCAAAAACTAAATATGCAGTTTAGTTATTTAAAGGTCACAAAACCTTAAACATCATAATCCTATCTTCTTAAGTTCGCGAGAAATCGCGAAACTAATTTTTTGTTGTTTTTGTTTTCGTTTTTATCTTTAGATAGGTCACAGCTGTTGACATCAAAATTGTAAAATTGTAAATTTCGCGAGATATCGCGTAATTATATAATATTTTTTTATTATTTATTTATATTTTAAAACCGGTTCTTTAGAAATAATAAAAAAAAGTGGTATGCAGTTTGATTTGAGCATGTTGGAAGAAATTAAAACTGCCCACAAAAAAATCATAGCTGCTCATTTTCGCGAGAAATAGGGAAATACAGATTTTTGGGGGTATTTCTTGTTTTGATTAATAAAAGAAGTTTCTTTAACATTGTTGAAAAACACGAAATGCATTTTAATTTGCTAATTTACGCGAAAAATAAATTTTTTTCCAATTTTTTTTAATTTTGCGATTTTTCGCGAAATTGAGAAGATATGGTTTCGATGTTAACTAATTTGTGACCTGTAAATAAATACAATTAAAACTGCATACTCAGTTTTGGAATATATTTAAAAAACTTCATTGTCAAAATTTTAGAAAATACAAAAACACCAATTTTGCGATATCTCGCGAATGCGAGCAGCTACGATTTCGCTGTTAACAGTTTTGTGACATTTAATCTTGTAGACATCGATTTGGGACCTTTCAAAAAGTCGATTTTAATTTTTAAACGTTAAAAAATAAGTGATAGTTACTTCAAATAATCTATATATATAAAAATGGATGTATGTATGTGGGTATATATGTATGTTCCGTATGGACTCGAAAACGGCTGGACCGATCTTGATGAAATTTTCAGGGAACATTCAGAATAGCCTAGGGAGTAACACTGTGCGGTCAGATTTTTGATTTTTTGCGTAAGATGGCACGCCCCTTTTTACTATACTGGGCGTTGTCTGCCTGTTTCGCAATCACGCAAAATCAGCTGAACGGATTCTCTTGACATTTTCACTACATACAGTGCTAACCAGGTGCATATGTAGGCCATATAAGATCATTATTGGAAAAAGGGATCAACATTGCAACACCCTTTATACTATACTGACCACGATTGAACAAAGAGGCGTAAATTGCCACGCCACTTTGTTTTATACTGAACGTTATAACTGCCTGTTTTGGAATCAAACAAAAACGGATAAGCCGAATCTGTCACTACTGATAGAACTAACCGAGCGGAAACTGTAGGTCATATGTAGAGTGCGATGCGGCAAAAGGGTAAAAAATGTCACTTCCATTTTTCATAAATAAAAAGTTATTTCCTCCTCTTTCGCAATCACACAAAAACGGCAAAACTTATGTCAATGAAGTTTGCAGCACAGATAGTACTAATCGAGGATGCAGCATGGAACTTTAGACTATCACGATTCGATAAAAATGCGTTAAATGACACACCCCTTTGTGCTATACTCTACGTTGTGTCTGTCTGTTTTGAAATCACGCAAAAACGGCCGAACCGATTTCGTTGAGATTTCTCTATAGATAGATGGACACGTACCCGTGATTTAAATTTGTCCCACACTATATTTAAATTAATATGCAATATAAAATAGTTTTTGTCTTAGGACCAGCAATGCGGACCGGGTATAGCTAGTTTTTTAATATTTTTTTTTCTAAAACTACATTAAAATACAAACAAAATGTTGTCCTACTTTTTTGAAGATATCGATATTATTTACCGGTCAAAATCAATTGAAAAATCATTACTGATCAGAGTTAGATCAGGACTGATCCGAAATTTGAAAGATCAGTACTGATCCGAAAAATGGAGCGCTAAGATTGGATCAGTTTTAATCGGATGAAATTGTATCCGTCCGATTAAAACTGATCTAATCTTAGCGGTCCATTTTTCGGATCAGTACTTATCCTTCACATTTTTACTTGGGAGGCTAAAAATTGTTGCGCAAGCAACATTTAATATGTAATAAAACATATCCAAAAATTATAAATCGAAAGGGGTCGGGCCCGAAAGTGTGCGATTTAGCATTTAATTCCCCCATATACTTTATGATATCCTAGACCGACATTTCGAGGTGTTACAAACGGAATAATAAACCTATAGATACCCCCTTTTAGCTGAGTGGAGGATATAAAAATAAGTAAAATTTTCTTTCTTACTTAAAAACAAAGGTGTAAAAGGAGTATTTGTTATAATTGCCTTTGTATGAGTATTTTAGTGGGCTCAATTTAAATATTTTACCAACACTTGCACTAATTTTGATTTCCGTCCTTTCTTCGGTTTTTCTTTGGCATTTTTTTTTTTTTTGTTTATGATTTTGTTTGAAAAAGATTTAAAACTTTTTTGTTGCTGTTTTTTGTGACTACAAGAAAACGGAAAGTAATTTTAACTTAACAAACGCATGTTGGTAATATTTTAATTACCAACATGCAACATTGCTTTCAGTTTTTTTAGTTTTTTTTTACTTCTTTCATGCTTTCTTGTAAATAATTTTCCTTAGTCTCAAACAAAAATTCATGCATACACCCGCCATATTTGGTGCCCCAAGAAAAGCAGCTTTTGCCTTTCAAAAATACTATATACAGACATCTAACGCCATTTTGTTTTTGCCTTTACCAGTACACCACAGAAAACAAAAACGAATTAGCATATTGTAACTACAATTTTGTATTAAAAACAGTTTTTTCTCCTTATATTTTTTTACATACAACATGAAAAAATAAAAGGAAAAACTATTAAAGAGGGGTTTGCTTTTGATCTTAACAGAATAATAATAAAAAAAAAGAATTAATTTAATTTTAGTGGCAGAACTTAAAAAAAAAACAACCAGCTAAACTTAAAAGCCCCAACGGAAATAATTAGTTGTTGTAATCTTGCTATTTTTGGTGTTATTTTTTTTTTTTTCATTTGTTGTTTGTATTTTGCAAGTGTTTTAAATTTGCACGAGTTGAAATTTTACATAATTGCTGGAAATACTTAAAATGTCAAAAAATTATGTTATGATTATAATTAAGACATGACTTAACATGTCTTGAAATATAATTACATTTTGCTAGACTTTTAAATTTATAATTTATTGTTTTAATTATCATTTATTTTGATAGATGGCAACTAATTTAGTGAACACATTTCTATCGAAAACTATCATTCAAAAAAATTACACTCCAAGACGTTTTTGTATAGTCAAAAACGATAGATTTTGCCTTGGACATGATATTCCGCCTAATCCAATCTGCTTCATTAATAGTGCAATAAACGAATAAGACTGAGTCAAAGTTGAATTTACCCCCAGTTTCTGTAACACGAACGCCATTCGTCTGCGACGAATTTGCATGTATTTTGTTTTTGTTACAATAGAGTTAAAACACCTCAATTCAACCGAAAAAAGTAGCATATTTGACCTCACCCCTTTCGAATTTGATGAAACTTGGAATATAGTTGGGCCCTTACAAAAAAATCATAGTGCCAAAATTTTGGACTTCTGGTAGTTTTCCTTCCCGAGATATGGGATCTTGAAAATTGGCAAAATCGTATATATTTGACAAAAGTGTTTTGAGATAAATAAAGATAACTCGAAAAGTAATAACAACACAGGTCTCAGTCAGGTTGCAAATAATAGGTAATGAGACAGCCTTTAAAATGGCGTTCCCAAAGATTTTTTTTGAAAAAGGTCAAAGGTCATTGGTTTTAACCTTAATTTTTGGAGAGCTATATCTCAAAAAGCGATATTTTTAAAATTTTGGAAAAAATATATGTTGTTAAGAATCACCTATACTACTTAAGTTTAAATTTTCAGGATGGAGTCTTCATTGGAACTTTTTATATTAATAGAAACATTGTGACAGGAATGAAATAGCGGTGTAATTTCCCTTAGAAAAAAAAATATTTTTTTCTCTTTGAAATTCTGGTACCAAAATTCGTTTTTCTGAATGTTTTTGACGTGCTGAGTCCAAATATGACCTTTGAACTGGCCTATCGCTATTAGTTTTCGAGATATCTGCACATAAATGTGTGAAAATTGCTAAAACGCTATTGCTGTGTTTTTTTGAACATTTAGGTGCATATATCTTGAAAGGTAATAGCGATAGGACAGTTCAAAGGTTATATTTGGACTCAGCACGTCAAAAACATTCAGAAAAATGAATTTTGGTTCCAGAATTTCAAAGAGAAAAAAAATATTTTTTTTTCTAAGGGAAATTACACCGCTTTTTCTTTCCTGTCAAAATGTTTATATTAATATAAAAAGTTCCAATGAAGACTCCATCCTGAAAATTTAAACTTAAGAAGTATAGGTGATTCTTAACAATATATATTTTTTTCAAATTTTAAAAATATCGTTTTTTGAGATATAGCTCTCCAAAAATTAAGGTTAAAACCAATGAACTTTGACCTTTTTCAAAAAAAAATCTTGGGGAATGTCATTGTAAAGGCTGTCTCATTATCTATTATTCGCAACCTGACTGAGACCTGTATTGTTATTACTCTTCGAGTTATCTTTATTTATCTCAAAACACTTTTGTCAAATATATACAATTTTGTTAATTATCAAGACCAAATATCTCGAATACTGGAATGACTAGAAGCCTGAAAAATTGGCAAAATCTCTTTTTTATTAAAGTAAACCCCAGTACTTAATTTCATTAAATTTGGAGGGGGTGCGGTCAACTCCTCGGTTGAATTGAGGTGTTTTAGCTCAATAACAAAATACACACAAATTCGTCACGAACGAATGGCGTTCGTATTACAGAAACTGGGGGTAAATTCAACTTTGACTCAGTCTTATTCGTTTATTGCACTATTAATGAAGCAGATTGGATGAGGCGGAATATCATGTCCAAGGCAAAATCTATCGTCTCTGACTATATAAAAACGTCTATTGATAAGACCAAATAATGATTAGCTTAAAGGATAACTTTTAACTTCCCAAGGGAAACTTTAACTGGCATTTACAGTCATAATCAATTGTATCTGCTTAAGAGGAGGGCACACTTTTTTTTTTATATATATAAAAGAAACACACTCAGGCAATGCTGCCTATCAATTACTAATGTAACCGTGTTGTTTCTTTTGGAAAGGGGATAGAAGAGAGATGAAAGATTTGAAAAATAGAAGGGCTTCAGTATGGCAACACTGTAATTGCGCGTGTTGATAATTTTGAGTACAGTTGTTGCATCGCCATCTGTTATTGATCTGGCGAATTATTTTTGAAGCTGTGTTTCATAGCCATTATTTTATTATTTTACTTCGTTGACGTTTTAGTGCTATTTATCAACGAAGGAGGGTGCTGCGATAGATATTAGTTATAAATAGAAACTAATAAATATCTGAAAAAAATGTTGTTCTGCATGAGCCGGGAATCGAACCCAGGCTTGCTGGCTAGTAGTCCAACGCGCTAACCACTAAGCCACAGCACTTACTTTCTAAATGTTGTTTGCAATTTTTTTCTGTAAAAGTTTTTGAACAAATTCTGAGACACTTGCATTCCTATAAATCAGAAAACATGAATAAGATAGAATTTGACCTCCTGATTCCAAATCTGCCTTTCTAATTTTTCTATCACTTACCATTTTAAAGATATTCGCGTTTGAGTATGGAATAACACGCTATTTTAGCACTTTTTGGATCTACCCTGTAACGTGTTCTTAAGCAACTCCCACAAAAAAGGACTTGATTTTATATAAAACGGACCAGATATTTCCAAATCAGACATGGTTTTACCATTTTAGCACTTTTTGGATCTACCCTGCAACGCGTTCATAAGTAGCTCCCACAAAAAAGGACTTGATTTTATATAAAACGGACCAGATATTTCCAAATCAGAAAATGGTTTTACCATTTTACGTTTTCGATATTTGTATTTGGGACATTGCTCCAAGATGTTTATTCAGACTTTTGCTCCAAGATGGTGTTGAGTAATCAATTTTTCAAAATGGTGATTTTTTAAAAAAAAAATTAAGAAATTGAAATTATCAATTAATTTTGACCAGTTAAAAATATCAATATCTTAAAAAAGTTGGACAACATTTTGTTGGTACTTAAATGTAGTTTTAGAAAAAAAATATTAAAAAATTATTCGAAGTAACTATCACTTACTTTTTAACGTTTAAAAATTAAAATCGACTTTTTTAAAAAGCCCGAAACTTTCATTTTTGTTTTTAACTTTTAAAATTGTACTCTATATTACGTAACTTTTAAGCTGCCATTCGAAATGTGATTTATTTATGAGGTTCTCCAACAAAAATTAAATTGGTATATATTGACCGTAATTTGCCCTAGATATATTCATTTGGATGTAAAAATACGTGGCATAAAAATTTAGGATGATTGGACATGGGTAAGGTTTGCAGCATCGGCCTTGAAGTTTAAAAAACGGATTACATAAGAAAATGTGAATTTTTTTCTTTTTTCTGATTTTTTTTTTTGGTATTTTAAGTTAAGTTTGAGTTCTACCCAAAATCGGTTTAAAATCAGCCAAGTTTTTACAACTTCCCCAGGCATCTAACGCGTGGCAGACCACTTGATTTAAAAATAGGAGTCCCATTTTTGGAATTTACTGCAATTTTCTACTGTAATAAAATTTTTTTTTTCTTCAAGTTCAAATGTAATTAGATGACAAGTAGTTTTTATATTGTGTTTTGCTAACATGTTTTAAATTAATGCCAAAAATTCCTGCATTTTTCAAGACTGTTTTAAAATCTCCAATTTAAAATTTTTATTATTTTTTTTTTTTAATTTGGAAAAATCAAAAAACTTTTGTTATTACAGTAGATAATTTCAATAAATTTCAAAAATAGGACTCGTATTCCTTAATCAAGTGGTATGACACACTTTAGATGCCTGGGGAAGTTGTAATAACTTGGTTGATTTTCAACCATTATTCGTTTTTATTACCTTCTTAGAGAGGTATTTTACTCCAAATCTTAATTCTGTAACCATTTGAATTCAAACTTGACTCAAAATATCGACAAAATTAAAAAAAATAATAAAAAGACATGTTTTCACCCGTGTAATTCGTTTTAAATTTCATGGCCGATGCAGCACACCTTACCCATGTCCGATTATCGTAAAATTTTGTAAGACGAATTTCTACATCCAAATATATATATTTAGGTGGACTTGCGGTCAATATCTACACTCAGAAAAAAAATTAACTAAAAAATGGGAAAACTAACTAAATTCAAGGAATATTGGTAATGATTTAGCTCCATTGCCATGTTTTTCTTCTTTTAAGTTCATATTTTTCTTAAAAATAAGAAAAGAAAAAAAAATGTATTATTATGCCAATTTGATCTAAAAAAATGATACCGGTTCGGACCGATAGGTTCAGACCCCGATTGGCCCAGACACAGTTGGGTCCCTTAAGAATCTTCATATTTTTTGATCCAAAGTTTTTGTCCGTTTCGCTCTACCTTGTTTAGTTTTTAAGATACGTGAATTTAGGGGACCAATGGGGTCTTGAGAATTTTAAAAACTCGATAACTTTAAAACTATTACTCGTAGAGCTTTTTGTCAGTTTCGCTCTACCTTGCTTAGTTTTTGAGATACGTGAATTTAGGGGACCACTGGGGTCTTGAGAATTTTAAAAACTCGATAACTTTAAAACTATTACTCGTAGAGCTTTTCGGTATTTGGCGGCCTTATTCTCCGTGTTAAGGGCTACAAAATTGTTTTTGAACTTTTTGTTGTTTTGGTATTATTTACCGAGATATGAGTATTTTAAAATTTTCAGAAAAGCCAACTTTTTTAAATCCAAAGTAAGGACCCATTGTATTCAAAGAACAAAAAATGGCCTCCATTATGCTCTATCTGTCTTAGTTTCCAAGATATCGCCATTTTAAATTTTTGAAGAAAAAAATTTGCCCGAGCTATCAAAATTTTACTAAAAGGGTTGAAAAAACTTCCTCAAATCTAAGAAAATTAACTAATTGGTAGAAAATTACATCCTAAAACTAAAAAAGAGGAATATGTCTTAAAAATAAAGATTTATGTCATATATTTAGGGAAAATTCCTTTGGCGGTAAGAATTTCTTCCATGTATTTGGGAATTCCATTTAAGGAAAATAATGGACTATTTAACAGTACATGAACTTAAATTTTTTCCTAACACTTAAGAAAATTTCCCAACTTTTAGTTAAATTTAACTAAATTGTGGGAAAATTTATAAACTATTTTGAAGAAAATTTTTCGAAAGTTTAAGTTAAGTCTTTTTTTTGAGTGTATCAAATCACTTTTTTGATTTGTAAATAAATCATAGTCAAAAAAGGTAGAGCTTTCAAAATTTAAAAAAAAAAAAAATAGAACGAATTGTGATCACATCTCGAATTATGGCTTAAAAGTTGCATAATTAAGAGTACAATTTTTAGAGTTAAAAAAAAAATATCGAAAGTTTCGAAGTCGATTTTAATTTTTAAACGTAAAAAAAATAAGTGATAGTTACTTCGAATAATTTTTTCATATTTTTTTTTTCTAAAACTACATTTAAATACCAACACAATGGTGCCCAACTTTTTTTAAGATATCGACACTTTTTACTGGTCAAAATAAATTGAAAATTTAAATTTCTTACTTTTTTTGAAAAAATCGCTATTTTGAAAAATTGATTACTCAACACCAACTTGGAATAAAAGGCTTAAAATTGGTGTCTCAGTTAATACGTACTACAAAATAGCGAAAAATGAAATAACTTGAAAGGGGTCGGGTCCGAAAGTGTGCGATTTGGAATGGAATGCCTATAGATGGCGCCGGGGAGAAGCAATTTAGATATTCATGTCTTAGTTAACCCGGGCAACGCAGAGCGCTTCGGCTAGTTTTATTTAAAATTGAGTACTAATTTTCAGAACCAACGTGAAGGAATCCCCAACAAGTAGATTTTTTTTTTAACAGCGAATATCTCGAAAACGGTACTTGCTAGAACAATTTTTATAACAAATTTGGATCCAGGAGACTAAAATCTATCAGGTTCGGTTGGATGATTTACAGGGAGGTGTATGTTGTCGAACAGTGTATAAACGGAATCTACTCTCAACAGTTTTAAATAACAATTTTTTAATTAAGAATTCAAAAGTTTCTTAACAGTACTTAACCTATTAGTTCCGTGGTATCACAATTAACCTCAAAGTCATGATTCACAGCAGAAATCCATTGGCAGCCACATCTAACACAACCAAAAAGTACCCATATATATATTTATTTTTTAAATAGTTAAAGTTTTATCGCAGTCTAATAAATTTCAAAATTTAGTTTGTATCAGATTTTAGCTGTTGCCCTATTTCAAAACAAATTCTTTCAAGTCAAACTACAATAACTTGTTTTTATGGTCTTTGAAAACATTTTGATAATTTCTTTATTATGTAAGGGATGTACAAGTTGTAAATATTTTACAATTACAATTCTGCTTAAAAATCATTTGAAATTGCAATAATTTTCAGTTTCAAGTTTTTAGATTTTTTTTTTACATTTGGGTTTCTGGTTTTCAGCTGCATGTTGCATGTTAAGAACATTTAAATTTTCACTGAATCTTTAGAATGTTATTGTTATTATAGTTGTTGTTGTTGTAGTTGCACCGGACTTTAGGTAACAAAGCGGTTCCGTGTTTTAAGGAAACTATAATTAATCAAAACAGCATTTTTGCCACCATCATTCTTTTAATACAGTAGTGGCAACTAAACATTGTATAAAACAACAAAAAAAAAAAATAAAATCAAAATCAGGTAAAAAAACTTAAAGAAAATTTTAGTAGTCCTCCCATCAGTTCAGTTCGTTAAGGTTATTTAGTCAGTCATAGTCGTTCGTCCTTTTTTTTTTTTTTGTTTTTTGGTCTGTCTCGCGTGTTACTCTTATGAAAATGTTTTAATGCACGTAGAGTTCATGTTAAGGTTGTTTTTTTTTTTATTTTTTTAATAAAAAAAAAATAAAATGTTATATATTATTTGGCAAAGAACAATTCCATTGTATACATAAGTATTGTTCTTGAGTAGTTGTGGGTGAAACTAACCATTTAAATGTCGCGTCGGAAATCGGGGGGCGATTTGGTTTTTATGCTAATTCCGGTCTTATGTATTTATAACATTTATAAATGTGCTACACCAAAGCCTTATTTTTCCGCATTGTTATTTCAGCGATAATTTACTTCAAAATAATTGATAACATCAAAAATTGTAAAACTGAAAACTTTCAACAAAATCTTAAAGGCCAATAACACAAACGACTTATGCGGAATAAAAATTTGGTCTTATTGTTAGTAAAGGTGTTAGATTTATATGCGCCTAACTGGAGATTACATTAACATCCGGATAACTGGATATTGTGTTAACTGGCATAAAAATAATTAAAAAAATTAAAAAAGCAGAAATATTTTTTGACCGCTTTTTTTATTTGTGTATTTTTGCTTGTGATTATTGCAAATTGGCGTATAATAAGATATAAGTGTATTTGTATTATATAAACACCTATGTACCTAAATTAGAATTTACTACATATTTATTAAAAAGTATGTAGAAATATGTATTATTTTGGCATTATTCTTCAAAACAGGGTCAATATTTATATCAAGAAAATGAAAATTTTGATAAACTGTAAAATTCCAAAAAATTCATCTGTACCCGATTATTTGCAGTTAAGTCCTTGTCAATGTTCCTGAAAACTTGCAAGCAAAATCTAATGTTTTTTCCGCGAAGAAGATTATTCAGAGATAAGCAGAAAGAAGGGCCTGCAGTACCGTTTTAACCATTAGGAAAAAGTCTCAGATACTGAAACATTTTTCGTATAGAAAAAGTCCCAGATTCTGAGACGTTTTTGGTATAAAAAAGTCTTTGAATCTAAGATATTTTTCGTATAGATAAGGTCTCAGATTCTGAGACATTTTCGTATTTAAGAAGTTTCAGATCTGAGACGACTTTTTGTATAAAAAAATCTCAAGACAGAAATTATGGCAGATTCTGAGACATTTTTCGTATAGAAAAAGTCTCGCATGCTGAGATATTTTTCATAAGGAAAATGTTTTAGATACTGGACATTTTTCGTAAAGAAAAAGTTTTAGATTCTGAGCCATTTTTCTTAGATTCTGAGACATTTTTCGTGTAGGTAAAGTGTCAGATTCTGAGATAGAAAACGTCTATACGTACCCTTAAATTAGACAATTTAATCATTATTTGCTATAATTTTTTAATCCAAAATAAAACACACTTTTTTAATCCCCTGTGTCCAAATGCAGGACTTTGAACTATTCTTGCACAAAAAAGATTCATTTGTTTACCAAAAATACAAAAAAACAAGTAAGAGTGTTAAATTCGGCTGTGCCGAATATTGTATACCCTCCAACATGCAAAAAAAATAAAAAAAAATCCAGGGTCGTTTTCTTTTTTTTTTTGGGGGGGGGGGGGGGAGGTCGGCAGTGGTCATTAAGGGACCAATTTCCCCTCGAAATATATGTTTAAAAATTCTTTCTTATGCTTTTTGCACTAATGATATACAAGTTTATCATTATTTAATTTTTTTTTAATCCACGCCCACAAAAGGGGACAAAAAAAACTATATTTTCTAATCGCCGGATCCAAAAGCAGAACTTTGAGCCCTTTGAAGTATAAAAATATTGCATTTGTTAAACAAAAACACAAGAAATCATGTAAAAATATGGTGTTTTTCAGATGTTGGTTTAGTTCCTCAAGGGGGAACTTTTTCCTCCTGGTTTGAATTTGCCCATCTCCGAACTTAACCAGCTTAAGACCATAAGACATATTTGCGCCAAACCTCAGGAGTCAAGGTCTTTTGTTTTGGGCTGTAACGTGTCTTCCACAGACAAACGGACAGACGGACGAACATTCATAGAATGTCTTAGAGTCGATCACTGATCAATAGTATATAAACTTGATGGGGTCCTTGACCGATATGTCGATGCGTTACACACGGAATGACAAAGTGTATTTTTATTCCCTCCAACCACAGTATAGTGAGTGACCCCTATGCTGTGGTTGGAGGGTACAAACATGTAAAAAAATATCGTTTTTCAGAGGTTGGCTTAGTTCTTCAAAGGGAACTTTAACCCCCCCCCCAGTCCGATTTTGACCATTTACGAACTTAACCTGCCTATGACCATGAGACATATTTGCTTTTGAGTGCATCGTGTTATCTACAGACAGACGGACGGACAGAAGAACATTCACAGAATGTCTTATAATCGATAATGGATTAACATTATATATATTTAATGGGGTCCCCGACCGATATTTCGATGCGTTACAAACGGAATGAGAATGTGAGTATACCCCCATACTGTAGTTGGAGGGTATAAAAACAAGTAAAAGAAGTTAAATTCGGGTTTGCTGAATGTATGGATACAACAATGTAAAAAATATTGCAATAAACTTTATTTGGAAAAAAAAAAAAAAACTAAACAAGTTCGGTTAAAAAATGGTAAAAGTAGATTATTTAAAAAGAAAAAAATATTCCGCAAAAAAATATTTGTTTTTTTAAAAAAAGAAAAGTTCCGCAAGAAAATTTTTGTGTAATACACCAGCAAAAATAAATCGAGATTTTGGCGACATAGCATCTTTTTATAGCATACCGAAGCGCATCCAAAGAGCGCTCTTGAGGATGCAGTAAAAGTAAGGGGAAAAAATTTAAATTTTTTGTTAAGATTTTTTGTATAAAACTTACAACATAAAATTGTTTTTTTAATAAAATTTCATACTTGCTTTTCTTTTTAACATTTTTAACACTTTTTGAATGAACAATTTTGAGTTTTGAACAAAGACACGTGATTTTACTGCATCATTATTGCGCATTAATCGGCGCTGCAAAAAGTGGTTCAATCATAACATCTTTAACACATTTTAAATGATGGCGAATAGGACGACCAAAAAACAGCAAATGCTTTTTTGTTATTTCAAAGAATAAATAAATTTCCATTTACATTTCAAAAATTTCTATTTATATATCAGAAATTTCCATTTATATTACAGAAATTTCTATATATGTTTCAGAAATTTCCAATTGTATTTAAGAAATTTAAATTTGTGTTTCCAAAATTTTCTAAATGCTTTTCAACAAATTTCCATTTGCATTTCAAAATTTTAGAATTGCTATTAAGAAAATTTTATTTAAATTAAAAAAAAATAATAAAAAAAATCCACATATATTTTAGAAATTTCCAATTCCATTTCAAAAATTTCTATTTGTATTTCAAAATTTTCTTTTTATATTTCCATCATTTATAAACATTTTGAAATACAAACGAAAATTTCTTAAATACAGTTGAAAATTTCTGAAACATAAATAGATGTTTCTGAAATATAAATGGGAATTTCTGATATCAAAATAGAAATTTTTGAAATATAAATGGAAATTTTGGAAATAAATTTTGTATTTCTGAAATAATAGTTAAAATGGTGTAGTCAGACCTTTGAACTTTTTTTACAAAAAAATCTTTAATTTTTTTTAACAATACAACAAAATAAACTAAAAAAATATTTTTATTTCAGAAATATTTAACTGATTTTCTGCACTAGTCAATTGTATTTAATTTTTTCCAATTATATTTCAAAAATAGCCAATTGTATTTCAGATTTTCCAATTGTATTTTAGAAATAGTCAAATGTATTTCATCTTTATTCTGCTTAAATCAACTCTGAAAAGATGCGCTCCTTGACTCGAGTTTCCTTTCCAAAAGCTGCTGCCAGTTCAGCAAAATTTCTGCTGGGACCTTTTGGTATCCAATTCTGGTCACATGTGTTAACCAGCAGTCGAATTAAAGCATTTTATATTTTGAGGTTATTGGAAATAAACCAAATTTTCAGGGTGTCCATTCGAGTTTCGCCATTTCAACAGACAGACGGACAGGCATAAATCACTAGAAGGTTTTTTATCGATCATGAATATACATACTTATTGGTCCCCGAACGATATTTCCATGAGTTATACACATTTAATTTCTATCACTAACTGGAGGGTATAAAAAACCAATTATGTAGTTAATTTAAAACACGTCTTTTTAATGACAAGTCTGAGGATGATGGAGCTTAACAAACACAACCCCGCCAGTGTCAACATATATTTTTTTAAGTACTGTAATAATGTATATTTCTAATACAAGAAAGAAAATTCCAATCACATTTCTATTTATTTTGATCGTGAGTAAATTAAAATAACTTACGTGGGCGTAGTTAATAAAACAAAAATTCATTCTTAACCTGCGTGTCAAAGGTCACTCACGCGTTCATCTCTCGAATCTAACTTATCTACTTGTTGTTATTTGCAAGTTTATGACAAAATATGCATTTGTTAGTTGCAAATATGCACAAATTATGCTTTTTAAATCAAAATGTGCAAAAAAATACTTGTTTTAATCAAAATATTATTCTAGATCGATTCTTAGACGAGTCAGTAATAACAATATCGTCACCCTAGGCCCCTTTTTTAGCCGAGTAACAAATATTTAAAATTTCCTTTCAAAAAAATTATTTTTTTAAAATTACTAAAAAAAATTTTTTTTTTAATTACTAAAATCGTTTAGCCACTAATAACCAGTATTCCCAAGGGTATATTATATTGCTAATGCTGACTATAACTCGCTCACTTGTTATTTCTGTCCCTTTTATTTTAAGTGCAAAATTTTCCCATCATACCAAATGAAATAAAACTTTGAATTTTCCCAGGATAAATCTAACAAATTTTCTTTTATCTGTTAAATACTTTTTAGTATTCTTAAACTTAAATTGTTATAATGATTTATGATTATTATTACACATTTTAAAATCACGCCCACTTTTAAAGGGATTTATAAGCTATTTAACCCGTTACATACGTTACATCAATAAAAGGGTTATGAATTTTTAATAGACTATGAAAAAGCACAATCATTAACAAAAATCCATGCGAAATAAAATGTAATTGATGACTAGAAAAATATGTTTTAACCCTTTTAATAACCCGATCCGTATAGAGTTTGATCACGTGTTGGACATAATTTATTTGTTTAAAATAAACTCTTGCAAGTGATAATAAAAATTAATAATTTGTATTTCATTATGGAAAAAAAGCACACACACCCTTTACAAACAACCCAAAAAATATTTACACATACACTTTTTTTGGGTTTGACTCGAAAAACACCTTTCGTTCGCAGTTACAAAGGGATAATTTTATTACAAATGTGTTTTTTTTAAAAACTCCCCAAAAAGGTGTTATTTTCAAAACCATAATGTGAATGCATAAGTGAGTGTAAAAAGTATTTTAAATCTTAGAAAGGGATATTTAAAACAAAGTGTGTTCTATTGAATAAAGTTTCTACTACTTGTTTATTTAAAACTAGATCAGCTCTGATAATATGCTAATAAGTTAATATTAATTCAATTTTCTGAAAAAAAGCAAAGGTTACATACTGCAACTTTTTGCGTTTTTAGTTCCAAATGCAATTTAATTCGTGGAGTTCATTTTTAGCACGTGTCCACTTGTCATGCTTTGATAAATCTAAGCACCTGCACTCTATTTCGATTTTATTGTTAAACTTTCTATAAACATTAAAAAACTTACCAGAACTTGCCAGTCGACTGCTGGTTGCTCCAAACATTTGATATGGATCTGTAAAAATAAAATAAAATTAATTGTATATAGGCATAATAATTAACATAAACTTATAAAAGTAGTTTAGGGGAAGCAGGACTTTTATTTATCAACTTTCTAGTGCAACATAATATGACTCATTCTATACAGGAGCTTGAATTGTTAAATAAATTCTAATTATCTTTTTTAAAATATTATTATATTTATTTGACCTTTAAATTTCCAATCCTATATTAATTGACAAGCTCGAGGCCACAGTTGTTTTTAAAGAAATGATACCCGAGTAAAACTAATTTTATATGATGTTACCGAGCAAAAACTGGGTAATGTGTTGTAAAAAGTAATGATTTTCAATTACATTACTTATAACAACTACTCTTTTGAATATTTTTTGAATATTCGGCTTCGGCCGAATAGTACAAATTTGGCCGAATATTCGGCTTCGGCTACGGCCAAAAATGGTGTATTCGGTCGGACACTAAAGATTATATCAAAAAAATATGAATATGCGTTATATAATTTTTTTTAATTGGGTATACTCAATTTGTCATTCCGTATGTAACGTTTCGAAGTATCGGTCTAAAACCCCATTAAGTATGCATATTATTGATCAGTGATCGATTCTAAGGCATTTTGTGAATTTCCCTTTGTCCGTCCGTTCGTCTGTCTGTGGAGTACACGAAGGAGTCCAAAATAAAAGAGCTATTTTTATGTCAAATGAAGTTCATCGACCTGCACTTGGACCAAGGGGACCAGGAAATACATTTTTATCAATTTTTAATTCGAAATTCCATTTATAAATTGAAGATTTTAATTGTAATTCGAAAAAGATTAATTGCAATTCAAAAAATATCAATTTTAATTCGAAGGTTCCAATTGTAAGTCGAAAAAAAAAAATTATATTTCCATTGATGTTTTTAGAATTTAAATTGGAATCTTTGAAATACAATTGATTTTTTCGAATTACAATTGACCTTTTTTGAATTACAACTGGATTTTTTTTTACAAATAAAACAATTGAATTTCAAATCGATATTTTTCAAAATACAATTGATCTTTTTCGAATTACAATTGATCTATTTTCAATTAAACTTGATCTATTTTGAGCAGTGGCGGGTACAGCTTTTGGGTTTGGGGGGGTGGAATTTTTTTTTTTACTTCGAAAAAAAATCATAAATTGACATTTGTTGACCAGCAAAAAAGGGATACGTTTTTTTGCAAAAAAAAATGTGATGGAAGCTATAAAATCATCAAATTTATAAGTTTTTGCCGAAAGAGGTTTGTCTTTCATGATCATATTTCGTTTATATCAATTTTTTTAATTTGTTTTAAAAGAAAATTGTATATTTTTCGTATACATAAGAGAATTTTTTAATAGAAGAAATTCTTCCTACATAGAAAACAATTACTCAATTACTCAATTTTGCACCAGTAAACGATTTAATAGTATTGAGAAAATTTTTAATAAAAATTTGTTAAATGTTTGAAAAAAAATTTGAGTAAATTTTTAATTGACACAATTAAAAACTTACTCAAAATTTATCTATTTATTTTTTTAAAAAGTTTAAAAAAGTTTTAAATTTTTTTACAAAAAAAAACAAAAAACTTGTCTTTGCAAACTTTACCAAACATATTTATGTCTCAAAAACATAGGACAATTTTATAAAAACGATTACAAACTTTCATATACATATGGGGGTTTTCGTGTCAACTGACACAACTTTTGAAACCGATGCTTTCATATCGGGATGAAATTTGCACCAAGGTTAGTCCTATTGGATAGTAGTTCAGACACAATTTTTCAACGAGATCGGCCAAGAACTCTCTGAGTTAGAGGGGGTCGAAATTTGACATTTTGGCCAAAGAGGTGTATATTCTCATGCATGTAACTTCTTACCTATTGTTTTTAGCAAAATGTGTTCCAAATAGTTTAGATAGATATTTCTTCAGTCTTTCGAAAAAAAATTATAAAAAAAATAAAAAAATTATTTTTGATTTTTTTTCTCAAAAATCCAAAACTTTTTTGACTTTTTCCTCAAATTGGGCCATTTTTTTTTTTGATGCAAAAGAAAGCTTATGTGACTTCCTTTAAGAGCTATGGGGTCGCTTAGTGGGTAGCGAGTGGGATATCTATGAAAAAAATTTGCACTATTAGGCGTGGGATAGCTCACCAGTTTTCGATTTCGATCCGGGACACCCTCTAGTTTTGATAGGTTCGAAAAAGAAAGCATGAACAAAAAAATTAAGGCGGTGGGGTGGGGACGTATGGCTCCTCCTCGGGGTCAAAATTGGGCGTAAAGAGGTTAAAATCCTCAAAAAGCCCCACAACTGCCCTAGAACTGCCCATGGAGGGGTCCAATGTGAGACCAACCTCCATTAATTTTCTACCCCCAACATTTTTCATTTTCGAACCTATAAAAATTAGAGGGTGTCGCGGATCGAAATCGAAAACTGGTTAGCTATCCCACGCCTAATAGTGCAAATTGAAGAACCGTTTTTTGTGTTCCAAAGTTAAAAAAAATTTTTTTTCATAGATATCCCACTCGCATCCCACTAATCGACCCCATAGTTCTTAAAGGAAATCAATAAGCTTTCTTTTGCATCAAAAAAAAAGGGCCCAATTTGAGGAAAAACTCAAAAAAGTTTTGGATTTTTAAGACAAAAAATCAAAAATTATTTTATTATTTTTTTTTATAATTTTTTTTCGAAAGACTGTAGAAATAGCTATCTAAACTATTTTGGACATATTTTGCTAAAAACAATAGGTAAGAAGTTACATGGATGAGAATATACACCTCTTTGGCCAAAATGTCAAATTTCGACCCCCTCTAACTCAGAGAGTTCTTGACCGATCTTGCTGAAAAATTGTGTCTGAACTACTATCCAATAGGACTAACCTTGGTGCAAATTTTATCCCGATCGGAAGATATCGGTTTAAAAACCGAAAACCCCCATATACAAAAAACTATAAACTAAACGAAAATTTAAAAAACTATGAGAGTTTAAAAAAAAATAAAAAAACTATTAAATTTTTATTAAATTATTTACTTAAATTGTTTTTAAAATTTTTAAGTAAATTTTTTATTGCGTCAATTGAAAAATTACTCAATTTTTGTTTTTAAATTAAAACAAGTGATTACTCAAATTTGTTTCCTCCATATTTTTTTCTGTGCATATTTTAAAGCATTATTGAGACATTTTTTCTCAATAATTAGATTTGTTTCGTACTGAAAAAATTTTAGATTCTGAGACCTTTTTTCTATAGAAAAAGTCTTACCCCCAGTTTTTGTAATACGAACGCTATTCGTCTGCGACGAATTTGCATGTATTTTGTTTTTGTTACAATAACAAAATACACACAAATTCGTCACGAACGAATGGCGTTCGTATTACAGAAACTAGGGGTTAGATTCTTTGACCTTTTTCCAATAGAAAAAGCCTCAGATTCTTAAACCTTTTTCCTAAAGAAAAAGTTTCAAATTCTGAGATCTTATTCCTAAAAAAAGGCTCAGATTCTCAGACATTTTTCCTAAAGAAAAAGTCTCAGATTCTGAGAGCTTTTTTTTATATAGAAAAAGTTTAAAATTCTGGCACTTTTTGTCTGATTTTGAAATCTTTTCCTATTCTAAGACACTTTTCCTATAGAAAAAGTCGGCGATTCTGTGACCCTTTACTAAAGAAAAAGTCCTAGATTCAAAAATGCTTTTCCCATAGAAAATGTCTCAGCATTCATGGACGTATACAGGGGGTGGGCACAGGGGGCACGTGCCCCCCGTTTTCGGGTTGAAAAATTTAAAAAAAAATTAAAAAAAATAAAAAAAAGTCATTTATATCGAAATATCAGTAAAATATGTTAAAAAGCATACAATATTTGTTTTATGTAATAAAAATTATGTATCAGGATCATGAAAATAAATTTCTATATTTTTTTTTTTTTTTCATTTTTAGATTCTAATACTTTTTTTGATATGGATCTCACTTCTAACTCTTACGGGAAGCAATAAAAATATATTTTTTTTTTAAATCTTCAAATTTAAATGTTTCGAAAATGGAAAGCCTAACGTACGAATACGTAGCAGTAGATCGACAAAAATGCGAATATCGAAAAAAATGCTATGTGCTTGAAAAGTTTGTTAAGATAATTTGGAATAAGGTGAAACTCTAATTAGTTCATATATTTTTATTTTGGAAAAATTTTTTAACATTTTTTGCAACTCAATGGATTTTGATATTTATCGCAAATACCAATTCCAATGTAACATTTCTGATAATGACACTTTTAGGTTACATATTGTTTCCTAGAACCGTTCCTTAAAAAATCTCTGAATCTGAAACTTTATTAGACATTATTTTCATCAAAAAATTTAGTTTTTCAAATGAAAATTCGTAGACTTCAACTTTTTCCGGAACAAAGATTTTGAGATTTCTAGACATTTTTTTTTTTTAATTTATAAAGAATAAACCGTTTAGGGGGGGGGGGGGATGGTGTGTACTTTTAGTTAAAAATTAACATAAATGAGCGTTGACAAAAAGTTTTGGGAGTTGTGCCCCCCCCCCCCTTTTCAAATTCCTGGATACGTCGCTGTCAGCATTTAAAACCTTTTTCTTATAGAAAGGTCATAGATTCTGCGACCTGTTTCCTATAGAAAAAGTCTGAGATTCTGAGACATTTTTCTGAGATTCTGAGACCTTATTTCTATAAAAAAACGTCTAAAATTCTAAGACATTTTTCCTGTAGAAAAAGTCTCAGATTCTGCGACCTTCTACCAATTCAGTAAGTTTCAACTTCTGAGACAATTTTTCAACAAAAAAATGTCTCAGACTTTGAGACCTTTTTCTTTTAAAAAAGGACTCAGATTCTGAGATCTTTTTCCTTAAAATAAGTCTCAAATTCTGAAATTCTGAGACTTTTTTTCTATAGAAAAATTTTTCTGCGACCTTTTTCCTATAAATAAGTTTTGAGACCTTTTCACATAAAAAAAGTCTCAGATTCTGAGAATTTTTTCTTTAGAAAAAGTTTATTCTTCAGAAAAAAATATTAAAATAGTTTCCCATATGTACGTTCGACTATTAACATTTTTAAGATTTTAAGATATTTTTCCTATTCCTACACTCAAAAAAATAAACTGGTAAAACGCCTGGTAAAATGCCTTGTAATCCCGTTCTACCAATATTTAACAATTTTCCTTGTTTTTTGACAAAAAAAATTGTACTTTGCTCAAACGAGAACTACAGTTTTATTGGTAATTTTACAAATTTATTTTCGTAATTGTATTCTACCATTTTGAAAGGTTATTTTACAAAAAAAAAACTGTAATTGTACAACAAAGTTTTTATTACGAGGATTCTAGTTGATTTACAAAAAAAACTGTTATTTTACAAAAATTATGTTATACTAAGATTTATGTTGTTTAACAAAAAAAAAAAAACAATTTTTCTTTTTTGTAAATTTTCTATTTTTTTTTAAAAATTTCCAAGTCCCGAACTATTTTTTTATTATTGAAAAATTAAAAAAAAAAAGTTGTAAAAATTTTTAAAAATTTATTACGAGGATTCTAGTTAATTTAAAAAAACAGTTATTTTACAAAAATGTTTTAATTAGGAGGATTTATGTTGTTTAACAAAATTTTTTTTTTTTGTAAATTTACCATTTTAGTTTGTAAATTTACCATTTTTTTTAAACATATTTACCAATTTTTCTTGTAAGTTTACCATTTTTTTTTTTTATTTTTCCGGTTTTAAAACAATATTTTTACCAATAAAATTGGTTATTTTACCAATTTTTGGCGCATTTAAAATTACGAGGAAATCCTCGTAATTTTACGAGAATTTTACCTACGTCCTATTTTACGAGAACAGCCTCGTAAAATCACGAGATTTTTTGGTAACTTTACAAGGTTTTTTTTTTGAGTGTATGTATGTAGAAGACAAACATTTTTTATATAAACCAAATTAAGATCCAGCAACATTTTTCTATACAAAAAACCATATTCTAAATAATTTGTTTATGCCAATATTCTTAATAAGATTGACAGATATTTTTCACAGAAAATTCTCAGATTAATTCACTTTTTCCTTACAAAATTAAAATTTTTTTTTTTTTTTAAATTTCCACATTTTTTTCTACGAAAATTTTTTGGATGTTCTCTCTTTTTTTCTTCTTTTTCTTTTTCTTTTCTTTCTTTTTTTTCTTCTTTTTCTTCTTTTTTTCTTTCTTTTCCTCTTTGTTTTTCTTTTCGAAATTTGGTCTGGGGGGGGCAATTTCCCCTTTTCACCCCCTTGTACCCGCGCATGATTTTTATATTCTTGTTAGTGCGAAAGTTATCGGAATTTTAACGAAGGTATACATTGTTTCATAAGAGAGCAACAAAATGTTTAAACACTGATATGGCCGATAAGCCGAGACACCCCAACCTAAAAATCGTTTCTTTTATACATATTATAAGTTTCAGGTTAGAGCTCTGATCATCCGTAAGAGCTCTGATCATCCGTATTAGATATCACAATCCCTGATAAAGGTCAATAGATAGAAAAAAGGAGAATGAATTTTATTTTTTGAATAATAATAGAATTGCATTACTTAAGTGCAAAATGCAAAATAAATGAACTTGTAAAAAAATTTTCATGGGTATTGATTTTATGAATTAAAAAGCGGTTACAAAAGGAACGTTGTGTTGAGTACCATTTTTTTTGGTTAAGCTCCCGTTCCCTTTCGAAATTCTGATTTTTCATACCAAATTTTTTGTATGGAAAATATGAAATGATGTCGTCATTCGAAATTCCTAAAAAATTTCCTATGGTCAAGATATTCAAAAAATGTTTATGTCCTAGATTATAAATTTATAATTTCTTTTATTTTTCCAAAAAAATATGTTGTAATTTCAAAAGTTTTTTTTTTTTAAATATTCCTTTTAGGTATAAACTAAAAGGATTTTTGGGTAAGTTTTAAAAGATATCCGTTGATATTAACAACGAAATATTATTCTTAACAAAAGGTATGCATATGTTATTTTTGAAAAGTTTATATTTTAGTGTTTTACCCGCATTTTAATACAAGAACCGACAATACTATTTTACTTAAATATTTTTACTAATACTTGCGTAGGTGTAAGTGCTCTTAAATTAAAAGTATCACACTCAAGTATTTGAAAGCTCAAAAATTCTTAAAAATAAAAAAACTTGAAATGTCCTAAAGTACCTTTTGAAGTGGCCAAAGGCACGAGCAGATTTTTGAAACATACCAAAAAGTGTTATAATGGATTTGTTTTTTTTTTTTTTTTTGAGGGTTTTAATGTTGTGGAGGATGAAATATAAATGATGAAAACCATAACTAAATACCAAATAATTTTTAGCAATTGTACACATTTTGTTAAGAGTACTTAGGGCGTGGCACTTAACAATTGTATGTTTTATGAATGAATGTACACATGTGTAGGTACATGTGTCGAGTGTTTATTGTAATGTTTCGTTAGTTTTTAATTTTTTTTTTTTTTTAAATTCTTTTTTTTTTCATTATTTTAAGAGCATGCAAGAGTATCCATTACAACCACAACATCAACAACAACATTAATATTGTTGTAGAAGTTACAAAAAAAAATGAGAAAATAAAAAAATTATAACATTTTATTGTACTTTATTAAGAAGTTTACATACAATCATACATACTTGGAAAACATTTTATTGTTTTCAACAACATTTGCATGTTTATTATAAAAGTTGAAGTGCATCGTTATATTTTGTAATACTCGGAACACTGATTACTCGTTTAACGGCAGAACTTTAAGCATTCAAGCCAAGGTAAATTTATAAAAGGTATTATCCACTAACCTAACTTTTCCTCCATAGTAAGTTTTTTGACAAATTTTAAAACAATAAATTCGTAATCAAAACGAAATAAAAATATTTTTTTTCGGCATAAATGACTCGAGTTCACACTACACTATTCAGGCTTAAAAATATTGGAATTATTTCAATTTTTGTCTTGGAAAATAAAAGGATTTCGTTTGAGTTTCAATATTTTTTTATAATTTAGTTGTTTTCTAAAATTTCAAAGGCTTAAAAAGCGTTTAAATTGGTTAATGTGTGCACTAGGGTGCACCAAAAAAACGAAGTTGTTAAATATTGACCGGGCCCCCCCCCTAGAAATGTGCATTTGGGGGTAAAAACATGTCTCACAAAATTTTAGGAAAATCGGATATGGGTAAGACCTTTCGCATCGGCCCTGAAGTTTGAAAATCGAATCACAAGGGGAAAATATGACTTTATATCCATTTTCTAAATTTTTTCGATATTTTGAGTTAAGTTTGAATTCAAATGGTCACAGAATTGTGATTTGGAGTAAAATGGCTATCGAATAAGGTATTAAATACTAAAATCGGTTGAAAATCCGCCATGTTATTACAACTTCCCCAGGCAACTAACGTGTGTCAGACCATTTAATCAAGGGATTCGAGCCCCATTTTTGAAATTTATTGAAATTATCTACTCTAACAACATTTTTTTATTCTTCAAGTCCCAATGTACTAAGAAGATAAATATTTTTCATATTGCGTTTTGCTAACTTGTTTTAAATAAATGCTAAAGTTTTCTGAATTTTTCCACACTATTTTCAAATCTCAAATTTTAAATTTTTATTTTTTTTGTTAAAGAAATTTTAAAAAATCGACTAGTGAAGTTTAAGGATTTGTTAAACACATATAAAGGAATAAAAACACCGAAAATTGTAGGCGTTGCTGTTTTCATTTGGCTATTACAGTGATGTAATTTTGGCGGATTTCGGGAATGTAGTGATTTTTGGCACTTTTTTAGCTTTTATTTTTTTTTTTTGTTTTACAAACTTCATATGTTTTGGACCGAATTATATCAACACGAGATAGAATACTTCAATTCGCAAAATTAGGGCGAAATTGAGATATAAAAAATTGCCCCTGTTAAGGGTCAAAGGTCAAATTTTATAAAATTTTGAATTTTTAAACATTTACAGATTTGCTGGGTTGATTTTGCTGAATCAACTTGATGATATTTTAATTGGTCTAAACTATATGGCAAATAATTAAAATTTAGAAATTTAACCCTTAAGTGCTGTTGGGGCCTATAATTTTTTTCATTTAATGGAGATAATGTAAGTGTATTTTGCTCAAAGGGTCGAATAGGCCCCACCAGCACCAAAGGGTTAATATTCTGAAAAAAGACATATGCTAAGACCTTTTAAAATGACATCAAGTAGTTTCATATATTTCCACTCAGAAAATCTGTTAATGTTTTAAAATTCAAAATCTTCTAAAATTTGACTTTTGGGGCAATTTTTAATTTCTCAATTTTGCCCTAAATTTGCGAACTGAAGTATTCTATTCTCGTTTTGATATAATTCGGTCCAAAACATAAGAAAATTGTAAAAAAAAACAAAAAAAAAATAAATAAAAGCTAAAAAAAGTGTCAAAAATCACTACTTTCCCGAAATCCGACGAAATTACATAACTGTAATAGCCAAATGAAAACAGCAAATCCTACAATTTTTGGGGTTTTTATTCCTTTGTATGTGCTTAACAAATCCTTAAACTCCAATAGTCGATTTTTATACCCTCCACTTAGTGATAGAGGGTATATATAAGTTTGTCATTCCGTTTGTAACTCATCGAAATATCGGTCTGGGACCCCATAAAGTATATATATTCATGATGCCCGATCGATTTTAAGACATTCTAGCGATGTCCGTCTGTCCGTCTGTCTGTGGAAAATGCTCTCGCCGACAAAATATTGCACAGAGATGACTGAAACTTAACATATATGTTGGCAGTTCTCCCGAGAAGTTTGGTATTGCATTTGAGCGATATCGGTTCAGCGGTTCAAAAGTTATGAACGAAAATGTAAGCACACCTCAAAAATTTTAGTACATTCAACATAACCTAAAAATACAAAATGCTTTAATTCGGCTTCTGGTTGACATATGTGAACATAATTGAACACCAAATGATATTTAAATAAGTACGAACATATTTTTTGACAAAAAAAGAAAAAAATCGCGGATTTTTTTTTTTACCAAAATTTTTTTTCGCGGAATTTTTTTTTTTTATAAGTAATTTCCATTTAAATAAAGTTGTTTGCAATAATCTTTTTGAAATTGTGGAGGGTATCACTACATTCGGCAAGGCCGAATTTAACTTTTTTACTTGTTTTTAATTTCTTTAACAAAAAAAATAAAAATTTTAAATTGGAGATTTGAAAATAGTGTTGAAAAATTCAGAAAACTTTAGCATTTATTTAAAACAAGTTAGCAAAACGCAATATGCAAAATATGTATCTTCTTAGCACATTGGGACTTGAAGAATAAAAAAATGTTGTTACAGTAGATAATTTCAATAAATTTCAAAAATGGGGCTCGAATCCCTTGATTAAATGGTCTGACACACATTAGTTGCCTGGGGAAGTTGTAATAACTTGGCTGATTTTCAACCGACTTTAGTTTTAAATACCTTATTCGATAGACATTTTACTCCAAATCACAATTCTGTGACCATTTGAATTCAAACTTAACTCAAACTAACGAAAAAATTGAGAAAATGGATAAAAAGTCATATTTTTCCCTTGTAATTCGATTTTCAAACTTCAGGGCCGATGCGGCAGGTCTTACCCATATCCGATTTTCCTAAAATTTTGTGAGACATGTTTTTACTCCCAAATGCATATTTCTAGGGGGGGGGGCCGGTCAATATCTAACAACTTCGTTTTTTTGGTGCACCCTAGTGTGCACTGACCATTTTAGTCGTTTTTGCCGACAAAATAATTTTGAAAGAAAATTGTTTTCATTTATGTCACTAAAATATTACCTTTATAAATCTACCTTGATTCAAGCTAGAAAACTTAAAACGCAGAAATCGTTACAATCCTTTTCGCATTTTTTTTTTAATTTAACATTTCTACTTGCTTATAGTTAATTTGATTAAAAAAAAAATCTTGAAAATTTGCTCGTTGTCGCCTTAAACATTCAAATTTTTCCTCAGTAGAGCGAAAAAAGGAAGGTTGGGAATCAGCGGTCTAGAGTTATAGGACCAAAATCAGTTATTTTATTCTATAAAATCGAGGGACTGGTATTTATTTCAAAACGTGTGCTATACATTTGGAAAAAGTAAAATAGAGCTAAACTGGAACACATAAAAAATAAAATAAAAAAACAATAAGAAGAAAAAAGTATTATAAAACCAAAAAATCCTTCAGGAAGGTTGTATTTCCTTAATACGCGCGTTGACTATGTTTCCTTTCCTCGTATTTAAGAATGTATGTATTTTACACAACACCGAATAAATACTATTTGCAAATAAAGTGTATGTTTGTATTTTGTTGTACGGAATAGTTGCATGTTATTATAAATTGAGTATGTATTTGTTACACAATCTTAATATTTTTTTAATATGTTGCAACAATAGCAACTTGTGATTTTTTTTCAGTCTGTCCATTTGATGAAAAGTATGTCTTATTAAATTATTTCATTGTTTTCACAGTTTTTTCCCCTTTTCGTTAAGTTGACAAACATTTTCATTGTTTAAGAGTTTGACGTTTTTTTTTTTTGCTACTTTTTAGTTAATGCGTCGCGTGTATTTACAGCTAAAAAAATAACTCACTTTTGCCACGCGTCATACTTTCGCACAAACACACACACGCATACAGAATTATGCATTTATGACTTTAGTCAGCCAGTCTATATTCGAATATTTGCTACATTTCTTTGTTTTGATTTAGAAATTATGTGTTTGAGGTGGCACTTTTAATCTAACTTTAAAATCCCGTGTAAAAATGGAATAGATCTTATCGGATCTGTTCATATATGATCGGGTCTGATTGCGTATAATTATATCTGAAATGATGTAAGTCGAGATCAAATTATATCTCGGATTCGGTCAACCCGAGTAGAAATTTTGATATTGCACCATATCTATTTAGATCTGGATCAATATATAATCAGATCTTATTAGATCCGGAAATTGACCCGCTCTAATCTAATCATTTTAGATCTCGTTTGGTCCGACATTTGGCCCATATATACTCTGATCTTATTTGATCTGAATTGATGAGAATTGATATTGTTGTATATAGTAATAATCTTAATTTTTTCAAAACGTCTGTTAAGAACAAATAATAAACAAATTTTAATTTGAAATGGTAAGAATTAAATTTTATTTAAGTTAAGTTAAATTTATTGAGTCTTTTGTTTTTTTTTTTGACATATAAGGAAAATTTAACATATAATATAATTAAAAAAGGATTTTAAAAAATGTTGTTTAAAAAAGGTAACTGCTCGACGTTGAACAAATCTTGAGGCTCATTTTGTGTTGATTTAATTTAAATTAAAGGTATGAGGAAAAGACTGATTTCAATGGGTATAATACCAACATTTTTTAACTTTTCAAGTAACATTATAAGGGTATTTCTATTTGAATTTCGATAATTTCAAAAATATTGGTAAAATTTATCGAAATTATTATCGAAAAACCCTGATAATGTTCCTGGAAATGTTCAACAAAAACAGCAGGTATCATACTTTAGTAGATTCGAAAATCAAAATTGTGGTACCCACAGTGAGTATACTTGTCAGGTTCAATGTTGTTAATGATAAAAATATTCATATAGAGTTATTCTTTCTATAGTTACCCAAAATTTTGAATTTAATCAATACTAAATGAGACTTTAAATTAATACAATCACATTTTGCATTTTAAACCAATTGAATTTTGAACAATCGAATCCTTTTGATATTTTCCTGATTTGGGGGAAAAAATTATGACGCATTTTTTTCTTTTTTCTTTTAATTTTTAAAAATGTTAAAGTGCTTTTCTATCTGTTCTAAAATTTTTAGAGATGTCTTGTGCCTTGTTTTCGATAAATCAAATATTAAATATTGCACTATGCTAATTTTGAATGATATCAACACTTAGAAAATATTTTAAATAGCGATGGGAGCGTGAATGAGTTTTTATTTATGATCATGCACGCTAATGAAAGAAAAAAATTATTCACGCACGATGAAAAAATTTTGGTGAAAAAAAAATATTGATGAAAAAAAATATTGATAAATAAAATATTGATGAAAAAAAAATATTGATAAAAAAAAAAAAATATTGATGAAAAAAAAAATTTTTGATGAAAAACAATATTGAAAAAAAAAATATTGACGAAAAGAAAATATTGATGAAAAAAAATATTGACGAAAAAAATATTGATGAAAAAAAAATTGATGAAAAAAAAAGTTAATGAAAAAAATGTTGATGAAAAAAAATATTGATGAAAAAAAAATATTGATGAAAATAAATATTGATGAAAAAAAAAATTGAAGAACAATAATGTTTTTTTTTTTATTCACCACGAGGTGACTTACTATCAAAGTTACAAACCCAAGCTAATCAGTGGCGGGTACAGTTTTTGGGTTTGCTTTTGGGTCTGAGAATCGGGGAAAATGTTCCTAAAGAATAAGTCTCAAATTCTGAGACGTGTTTCTTATACAAAAAGTTTCAGACTCTGAGATCTTTTTTTATATAAAAAAAGTCTAAGATTCTGTCACTTTTTTTATCTAAAGAAAGCGTCTCAGATTTTGAGACATTTAGCACATAGAAAAAGTATAAAATTCTAAACCTTATTGCTGTAGAAAAAATCTTACATTCTAAGACATTTTTCCCATAGAAAAAGCCTCAGATTCTGCGACCTTCTTCCAATTGTGTAAGTTTTAACTTCTGAGACTTTTTTTAACAATAAAAAGTCTTAGACTTTAAGACCTTTTTTTTCGTAAAATACTCAGATTCTGAGACTTTTTACTTAAAATTAGTCTCAAGTTCAGAGATTCTGAGACCATTTTCCTATAGAAAAGGTCCCAGATTCTTAGAACTTTTTCCTATCGAAAAAGTCTCAGATTCTGTGACCTTTTTCCTATAAATAAATAAGTCTCAAATTTTAAGACCTTTTCCCCATATAAAAATTCTCAAATTCCTTTAGAAAAAGTATTAGAATTTGGGAATTCTTCTAAAAAAATCCTAAAAGAAAATGTTTGAGAATGTAAAAATTTTTAGAGTTTTTCTGTTCATTTTTCTATAGAAAAAGTCAGATTCTGTGACCATTTTAATATAAAATAAGTCTCAGATTCTAATTGTAAGACCTTTTCCTTTTTAAAAATTTTGAAATTTTCCGATAAAAATTTTTAGATTTTTTTTATGAAAAATTTTCGGATTTCTAGATTTTTTTCGTTCGGAAAATTTTTTTAGACAATTTTCTTCTTTTTTCTTGTTTTTCTCTCTTTTTCTTTTTTTTTTCTTTTTTTTCCTCTTTTTTTATACCCTCCAACCACAGTATGGGGGTATACTCACTTTGTCATTCCGTGTGTAACACATCGAAATATCGGTCGGGGACCCCACAAAGTATATATAATATTGATCCATGATAGAATCTAAGACATTCTAGCGATGTCCGTCCGTCCGTCTGTAGAAATAACGATGCAGTCCAAACCAAAAGAGCTAGACCCCTGAAATTGGGCAAGAATATCTCTTATGTTACTGGTAAGGTTAAGTTCGAAGATGGGCAAAATCGGACCAGGGGAAAAAAGTTCCCCCTTGAAGAACTAAAACGACCCCTGAAAAATACGATATTTTTACGAGTTTTTTTTAATTTTTGCTCAACAAATGTAACATTTGTATGCCATATTATGTTCATAGACCTGCGCTTGGACCAAGGGGGTTAGAAAATTAGATTTTTTTTAGGTTATAGAAATTAATTAAAAATAACGATAAAAATTTATTATTTAAGCGTAAATATCATAAACAAAAAATTTTTAAACATATATAGCGGGGGTACAGGTGTCCCCCACCAAGTCCGCCGACCCCCTCCCCCCCACCAAAAAAAAAAGTCGCCCCTGCGACTTTTTGTTTTTAATTTTAAACGTGTTGGAGGGTATAAAAGATTCGGCACAGCCGAATTTAACACTCTTACTTGTTTCTTTTTGAAATTTGGTCTGGGGGGGAATTTCCCCCCCCCCCCTTGTACCCACGCATGAAGTTAATAAAATGTTTGGTTTTAAGAAAATGAAAACAGTAATTCTTATTTTCTTTTTTGTTAATCATTAGCTTGTATAGTCAAATTGAGGTGGTTTCCAACATTTTTTTAAAATTAGACACCAGCCTAAAAAATTATCATGTTAAAAAAAGTCTGTAAAAATAAATGTCTCCTTAATTTAAAAAAAAAAAACAATATTTTCTTAATAATTTCATATACACATAGTAAACAGATTGTTTGTTAACTGTTTTATTGTAAAAAGTTACTCGTGACCGTCAAAATTTGACAGGTCGACATCACATTAAGTCACAAAACAAAGGAAAACAAAACTAGAAAATGTAACTTGCAACAATATCGTTTTTTTTTTATTTTTTTGTTCTATTTGCTACAAATTGTAATTGTACATTGTATGAATGAGAAAATGAATGTATGTATGGATTAGCGTTTAGCTTTCCATAGCTTTTATTTTCTAGCTCAATTGCCATTTCATTACAATTCAATACACATTTACAATAATAACAACAATTACATATAAAAATGTATGCAATATACATTTAAATGTAAGTATGTGAACCATTTTTTTGTAATACGCATTTTAGAAATCCCCTCTAGAAAAAATATTAAGGTTTTTGCTTTTTTACCACATTTTTTTATGCAACCGTAAAAAAAAAAGTAAAGTAGTCAGTCTCAAATATACCATTTCACTTCACTCACTTATTATTCTATTGTGTGTGTGATTTTAAACAAAACAAAAAAAAATTTTTTAAAAATTTCAATGATTTGTTATATTTTATGTGTCATTGCCGCAAATGCGTTTCAATTGCTGCTTTAAAGAATAATCACAATTGGAGCGGGAAGCGTTTTTCCGCAACTGTTCACATACGTTTTATATGACAACAAAATTCCGCCGCGTTTTTCCGCCAAACTAGATTCAATTCTATTTTTATGAGGACAATCGCGTTTTTCCGCTTCCCGCTCCAATTGTGATTATTCTCTTACTCATACATCCATACAAATGCAGGATTGTGTATTGTTTTGTTACTTTATTTGTATTTATTTGTTTAAAGGGGGTATTTAAAGTTGTATTTGTTTCTATTCAAGTGTCACTTAAGTACGCTTGTGTGGAGTTTAAATAATGGTAGGGGTAAAAAGTTGTGAAAATAAAAATCAATGTTTTTATTTGTTTTGGTTTTTTTTGGTGTTTTCTTAACGGAATTCTTAAACTAAATGCTAAATTTGTTACTTACCAGGTTGTCTTAAATGTGTGTGTGGATCCAATGAGGATTTACCAACACTTACGCCGACACTACTTAAGGCATTTGAACTGTAACCTGAAAATAAAGTTGAAAAAAACATAACGTAAGTAACTGGTGAAACCTGTTTGCTTATGTGAACACTATACGTATGATTAATAAATAAAAAATCTATCGTAAAAATAAAGTATACGTATAACTTTCTTAGAATAGTTAATATTGTATTAAAATTGTTTTACACTCAAAAAATTATGTCATTAACTGTTTGTAGTTTATTTAAAAAGTTTTACGTTAAGTGGTTTTTAAAGAAAAAACATTTGTTTGATGTTCAGTTTTTATTAATGACTACTTCTGTCCTTTGTTTCAAAAATAACACTAAAAAATAAAGACTTTCATTAACATTTAATTTGTTCTGTAAGTAAAAACTAATGATTATTCTTTAAACTTTTAATGATTTGTGTAAGTAATTTTTATTTTAATTGTTGGTATTTTTTAATGAGATATCATTAGTTTTTACTTACACATGTAGGTTATTTTTTTGTAAAAAAACAAAAAATTACTTATAGAAATATAAAAACATGTTTGTATCAAGTGACTTTAGCACGATAGGTAGAGTGTCTGCCCAGAATGTAGTTGATTGCGGACTCGATTCCCCAAAATTTTATTAAAAATTTTTAAAAAAATATTTCAATAAAAAATTGTAAAAAATAACCTACGAAATCATTCATTTTTATTGTTTTCGTAGGTTATTTTTTTGAAATTTGTTGGTAAAAATAACAGAACTATAATTAATTTTTAATGTTTTCGTAGGTTTTTTTTCGGATTTGTTAGTAAAAAAGATGAAAAAACGTAATTTTTTGATGTTTAATGTTATTTATTTTAGAAAATTTTGTCAACAGTAAAAAATAAATGTTGATGTTTGTTAAAAGAAATGAATAATAACTGGGATGCTTTTCAATTGTTTATTTACTTGTTTTAAATGTATTTTTCATTTGTTTTTGTCTACAAAATATTTTGAGTGTAGTTTAATAACCCCTTCAAATAGCAACGTGATTTTAGTAGTACTTGATGTCTTGATTCAAAATATGTTTTTTAAATATTTCTATCACGTCTAGATTTTTAGTTATTCTAGTTGAAAATGCGAATAATTACACTCAAAATATTTTGTAGGCAAAAACAAATGAAAAACACATTCAGAACAAGTGATAAAACAATTGAAACCCAGTAATTATTTATTTGTTTTAACAAACATCAACATTTATTTTTTACTGTTAATAAAATTTTCTAAAGTAAATAACTCGAACATTAAAAAATAACGTCACTTTCATTTTTTTACCAAATAATTCGAAAAAATAACCTACGAAAACATTAAAAATTAATGTTTTTGTAGGTGATTTTTACAATTTTTCTATTTAATTATTTTTCGAACATTTTTAATAAAATTTTGGGGAATCGATCACGCAATCAACTACATTCTGGCCAGACACTTTACCCATTATGCCAAAGTCACTTGTTTTTATATTTCTATAAATAATTTTTTGATTTTTTTTTCTACAAAAAATAACCCACACAAGTATGTAAAAACTAATGACTTTTCTTTAAAAAATGCGAACAATTTAAAAAAATGAATGAACACAAATCATTAAAAATTAAAGAAGATTCACTTATTTTTACTTACAGAACAAAAATAAATAACTTTAAAAATTGAATGCTAATGAAAGTCTTAATTTTTTATATTGTTATTGTTGAAACAAAGAACAGAAATAGTCATTTAAAAAACTGAACATTAAACAAATGTTTTTTGCTTTAAAAAACGACAAAACGTTAAACTTTTTAATAAACTACAAACAGTTATTAACATAATTTTTTGAGTGCAGTTTATTTCACTAAAAAAAAATATTTTTTTAAGTTAATTTGACTAATAAGTCTTGAAAAATTGCTCGTTGCATCCCTTAAACATTAAAATTGCCCTTCAGTGGGGCGAGACTAGAAGGTTTGGAATCAGCTACATAACGCGCCTTCTTTAAATACACGAAGCAGTCCAAAACAAAAAAGCTATCCATCTGAAATTTGACACAAATATGTCTTATGGTAATAGGCAGGTTAAACTCGTATACGGGCAAAATTGAACCAGAATGAAAAAGTTTTCCCTTAAAGAATTAAACCTGCCATTGAAAAATCCCATTTTCCACCATTCACGCGTAAATCGCGCGTTATCGTGAGTGAAATTTATTTTTACTCGTGTAATCGTGATTATAAAAAAAAAGTTTCGTGCGTGAGTGTGCGTGAGTAATTTTTGTTTCGTGAGTTTGCGTGATTGTTTTGTGCTATTTGAAACAGAAAACTAGTAAAAATCGTCATTGTATTGAATTTAGAGGGTAATTAATACAAAATTGTGATTTAAATAAATTTGTATTATTGGTTTAAGTAAATTAAATATTTTTTGTGCAAGAAATCGAAAAAACTTAAATAAAAATTTGCTAATTTTAATTTGGTGAGTCTTCGTGGGCGTGATTATTTCGTGAGCGTGAGAAAAATTTTAGTTACTCACGTGAACGTGAGCAGAAAAAATAATTTCGTACGTAATTGAGCGTGAGCAATATTTTTATTTCGTGAGCGTGAGCGTGCTTGAGTCAAAATTTACTCACGCGTCTATATTCAATTTCACTGAATTATTTTTGAAAAACAAATTCATTCATTGACCGACTAAGCCTGCAAACCGCCTTTGATTTTTCTATAAAAAATTTCGGCAAAACTACACTTTATGGGGGAACCCTAATAAAACTTCAATCTGCTCTATTGTATTGATAAAAAGATTCCAACATTAAATCTGCAAGAATTGGTATAGGGAGTCAAATTTCGCGAATTCGACTTTGACAACCTTTAAGTAAATGCATCAACCGAATTTTTTGTTTCATCATATCAATTTCAGTTGAAAATCAGCAAATTTGTTTCCTGCGTCTGTTTTAGGCAAATATTTTACTAAATTCAACTTAACCTAATTTTCTCATCAAAAAACATCTGAACAACCCTTTTCATATAATCGATTATATTAAAGACAACAATAATACTTGTTATCTCTCGCAAGAAAAAAAAGAAAGAAAAGTTTTCTTTTTCCATTGAACACTTTTTGTGAAATTTTAATGAATTGTGATTACAAAGAAATCAAAACAATGCCTTGAGGCATTTCAATTTTAAATTATACCCTCAAGAACAAAGTAGAGCAGCACTGAACAGAGCAGAACAGAACAGAAAAAAGCCACAATCAAAAAGTTGTACAAAGATGGCGCTATAATACAAATTACACCCTCAGGGTTATGGTGTGAAATCAGTGCAGTGTTTGTTTGTATGTACCAAAATACGTAAGTCTTATTGTCAATTTTCAAAAAAAAAAAAAAATAATAAACCCGTCAAGTACAACACCACAACCCAAAAACATACAAAGGACATGAAAGTAGTATGATGTCGGTGATGGTGATGATGCTGATGTTGTGATTGTGTTGATGATGAACATTCATATCAGTGTTTTTTTTTATATTGTCCTCTTACATTTTATAAAGTCTGTCGGTTGTTGTAATACGGCTTGCTACTCATGTGTAAGAATAAAGAACAACGAGAACAAAGCTCTCCTTGTCATATGATAAAGAATTCATAGTGTGTGTAAACTTTGTAATATTTTTGTTGTTGTCGTTCGTCTATTTGATTGTGACAATGTTATTTTGCCCAAAAGTATAAAAAACGCAACCAAGCAGAAAGTTTTTAAATTTTAACCAAAAAAAAAATACGAAGTGTCAAAGGACACACTTCAAAACATAACACCACAGTTTATAAACGGTTTCAAAATTAAGATTTTGCGTTTTCAAATTTTTAAAATAATATCAATAGTAAAAATTGCCTAAGGATAATTGTAAACTAAAGTGTGATGTACATTCAAAATATTTCAAAAGAATTTTTTTTAGAAATTTTTAATAATATTTAATTTAATGATGAGGGCTTTTTACTACACTCGAATCAAAATTTGTTAAATTTTACCCAGTTACTAGAAGAAACTCGACTACTACTATAAATTGAGCACTTTCAACCTGATAATAAAAAAATATAAAAGGTCAATTAAAAAAAGGAAGAGTATAAAACACCCCTAAAAGGTCAATATTATTGTTCTACTATAATATTGACCTTACAATTTTACTATAAATGTCAGAACTAGTAGCCCTGTTTTAGCATAACCGTACACTCAAAAAAAAAAAAAAACTGTAGTGTTAGCAAAAAAGCTTGTAAACCAACAAGAAAAATTGCTGATTTTGAACCCACAATTTTTTTGGTAAAGTTAGCAAAAATGTTTTGCCAAAAATTAGTTAACTGAAATTTTTTTATTTCGAATTAGTTCATACACATTTAAAGACCCCATGAGGTTCGGACCCGATAGGTCCTAACCCCGATGGGCCTAGACCTAGTTGGATTCCTTAAAAATCGTCATAGTTTTTGATCCAACATTTTTAGTTTTTGAGATACGTGATTTTAGGGGACCCCTGGTGTTTTGAGAATTAAGAAACTCGATAACTTCAAAAATATTATTCGGAGAGCTTTTGGTTATTTTGTGGTATTGTTCTACGTGTTGAGAGAACAATACCACAAAATATTTACCGAGATATGAGCATTTTAAAATTTTCGGGAATGCTAACTTTTTGGATCCGAAGTTAGGTCCCATTAGGGTCCACACATGTAAAGAGGACCGGCCCGAAACCCAAAAATGGCCTCCATTTTGCTCTATCTGGCTTAGTTTCCGAGATAGTGCCATTTTAAGTTTTCTAAAAAAAAAAAAGATTTACAATTTATTTTGGCTAATATTTGCAAAAAAAGCTTGTAAAAATTTGATCAACTCGATTTTAAATTTAGCAAAAAAAATTAGTTCAAATTTTGTTTAAAATTGCTAACGCGCTAAATGAAGTTTACAAGATATTTTTGCTAACATGCTAATTTCAACTAAAAATTTGCTAATGGTTAGCTTACTAGCATTAGCAAAAAAAATTTAGTAAATCTACTAATGTATTATTTTGAGTGTATATTAGGGTGGGGCGATTTGAACATCTTAATGGGCGCTTCGCGTTTCTTATTCTTGGGATTGTACTGAGCAAAAAAGTCAACTAGACCATACGTCTACGGTGAAAATCGAGCCTCCCGATTTTGACTTGAAGTTTTTTCTCAGACTTTATTTTTTTGGAAAATTTGCAAATATTCTTGGGATCATATTTTGTAAACTATTTGAAATTATGAGTTATTTTCAAAAGTAAAGTTGTAGCTATTGTCTCGGGCTACAATTTCTCTGAACATATTACTTAGAAAAAACTTCGGTTTCATGGTCAAAAAGTCAAAAATGTAGAAAATTCACCACTTTTTGTAATTTTTTTTTTTGATATTTTGGCCTATAACAGCCAAACCCTTGAGATTTTCGATCCAATACTAAGACAAAAATTGTAGCTAAGACAATAGTTAAGAACTCTCTAGTACATCGCAAAAGCATTAGAATGCTCCTTAAGGCAGTTTTGGCCTTGTGAAAGTGATAATTTTTTGTGAAAATATTGATAAATTACCATTTTCAGTTGTTCATTTCCAAAAAAAAATAAAGTCTGAGAAAAAACTTCAAGTCAAAATCGGGAGGCTCGGTTTTCACCGTAGACGTATGGTCTAGTTGACTTTTTTGCTCAGTACAATCCCAAGAATCAGAAACGCGATGCGCCCATTAAGATTTTTTTCCTTCCTTACTAATCGCCCCACCCTAGTGTATATACTAGGGTGAGGCGATTAGTAAGGAAGGAAAAAAATCTTAATGGGCGCTTCGCGTTTCTGATTCTTGGGATTGTACTGAGCAAAAAAGTCAACAAGACCATACGTCTACGGTGAAAATCGAGCCTCCCGATTTTGACTTGAAGTTTTTTCTCATACTTTATTTTTTTTGGAAAATTTGCAAATTTTCTTGGGCTCATATTTCGTAAACTATTTGAAATTTTGACTTATTTTCAAAAGTAAAGTTGTAGCTATTGTCTCGGACTACAATTTCTCTGAACATATTACTTAGAAAAAAATTCGTTTTCATGGTCAAAAAGTCGAAAATGTAGAAAATTCACAACTTTTTGTAATTTTTTTTGGATATTTTAGCCTTTAACAGCCAAACCATTGAGATTTTCGATCCAATACTAAGACAAAAATTGTAGCCAATACAATAGTTAAGAACTCTCTAGTACATCGCAAAAGCATTAGAACGCTCCTTCAGGCAGTTTTGGCCTTGTGAAAGTGAAAATTTTTTGTGAAAATTACCATTTTCAGTTGTTCATAGCGCAAAATCATAAAAATGTTCTATTTCTTATTTATTGTTCAATATTTATTTTGAAAATTCATTTAAAGTACAAAGTAATTGTATTGGTAGAGACAAGGTATGAATCAAGAAGAATTCCAATTTAGTGTATTTTTCATTCAAAGATTGCCTTCCAAATCTTTTCGAGATTCCATACGAGGCGCTTTCTTTCGGCCTTCAGATACAGATGCCATTATACCTTCACGGTTTTTGTCGATTGAGCGCTTTGCGTACAATCAAAATTGATGTTTGGTTTTACATATTCGCGACAACGTATGCGATTTAACTGAGCTTAGCGAATATGTAAAACCAAACATCAATTTTGATTGTACGCATTTCGTTCACATGATCGATTTAGAGGACAAAGCATTGTTATTTGAACCGCCATTTACCAGGAAAATTCCGTATGAGCATTTACAACAATACCTCGAATGTGTAGATGATGAAGATCCACCATTTCCAGACCCACTAATACCTAGTCATATTCAAGGTACGGAGCGTCATGTCCAGCTACTAGCTAGTGTTGCTAAGCGCTCAATCGACAAAAACCGTGAAGGTATAATGGCATCTGTATCTGAAGGCCGAAACAAAGCGCCTCGTATGGAATCTCGAAAAGATTTGGAAGGCAATCTTTGAATGAAAAATACACTAAATTAGAATTCTTCTTGATTCATACCTTGTCTCTACCAATACAATTACTTTGTACTTTTAATGAATTTTCAAAATAAATATTGAACAAAACAAAAAAAAAACATTATATTTTTGGATAAAAAAAGTGGAAAAAATAAGAAATAGAACATTTTTATGATATTGCCAAGCTCTTTGTCTCCGCTCTTAATATTTTGAAACTTTTTAACAGAAGGTACGAAAACTGTTAGACGAGGAAAATACGATAATGTTAAATTAACATTGTTGGTTTGACAAATAATGCTAACTTTTTATATCGAAAAAGCGCTTAATAAATTAAAAAAAAATGTATCAATTTATAATTTGTATGTTAATATTATTTAGGAAATACATTTAAAAGTGTTTAAAACAAATTGTCAGCAAATAAAAAGTCATTGGATTTCCCGATAATCTAAAAAAAAAACTCTTTTTACAGCTAGATGAAAAAAAAAACGCTAGCTTTAGTCTGAAAATCGCCAAACTGCAACACTTTTTTTTTTGTTTATATCGAATTTAAGGGATTTTTTTTGGTTTGATCAAACGTCCAGTTCGATGGCGGACTTAGCAAAGGGAATTTAAGAGCGGCTTTAACAGAAGAAGAGCGAGTTCAGATCTCTTTAGTATTGATACTCTTTGATTTTGCGCTATGAACAACTGAAAATGGTAATTTATCAATATTTTCACAAAAAATGTTCACTTTCACAAGGCCAAAACTGCCTGAAGGAGCGTTCTAATGCTTTTGCGATGTACTAGAGAGTTCTTAACTATTGTCTTGGCTACAATTTTTGTCTTAGTATTGGATCGAAAATCTCAATGGTTTGGCTGTTATAGGCCAAAATATCAAAAAAAAAATACAAAAAGTGGTGAATTTTCTACATTTTCGACTCTGAAAACGAAGTTTTTTCTAAGTAATATTTTCTGAGAAATTGTAGCCCGAGACAATAGCTACAACTTTACTTTTGAAAACAAGTCAAAATTTCAAACTGTTTACGAAATATGAGCCCAAAAAATTTGCAAATTTTCCAAAAAAATTTGTATGGTCTAGTTGACTTTTTTGCTCAGTACAATCCCAAGAACCAGACCCGCGAAGCGCCCATTAAGATGTTCAAATCGCCCCACCCTAGTATATACACTTACCCATACAAATTTTAAATTATCCACGATTATTTTTAGCGTGTTTAGTTATCGGCGTTAATTTTAAGCTTCGATAAAAAGTGATGCCAAATTCAGATTTTTAACGAAATAGCATAGACACAACCCTTTTTTTCTTGTCATATCATAGACATAAACTTTTTTTCTTGTTTGCCTTAATAAATTTTTACACACAACAACAGTGATGCCAAGTACATTTTGTTAAACGTGGATGCGTTTTCGGTTAAACGGTTAATGCTAACATTTATACGGTTATGCGAAAACAGGGCTAGTGTTTGGGAATTCCAGGACTTTTTGATTTCACGGGAAAAAAATTTAAATGTTCATTATTAATATAAATCATAAAAAACATTAAAATTTTACCAACTTTTTATTAAAAATAGTTTTATTAGAGATAAACAATTAATTAAAACATAAAAAATCAAAAAATAAAAGTTAAAAATCCTGAAACACAATAAAACAAAACAAAAAAATTATGCAAATTTTTTCATCACAAAAAATTGGAAAAAATAGCTAAAAATCACAAAAAAATTAAAACCGCGTTATTCGAGCAAAAACTAATATATTTGGCAGCACTTTTAATATTTTGTCATACTTTTACACTTGGTCAGTTTTCCTATGAATATATATTTCAACTGTTCTTCCAAATAGAAAAACTAAAAAAAAAAAAATAGCAAAGTGTAATTACACCTCTATGTAAAAAAAATATTAAAAATTAAATTAAAATAAAATAAACGTTTTTTTATGTATTTCCCGAAAAAAAATAAAAAAATTCCAGGGAATTCCCCGAACACAAATTCAAGATTGCTTAGTGGGCAATCTTAAAGTTATTGTAATTTTTTTAATGTGCAATCTTGAACTTGACTCTTTTTTGGCTGTATGCAAAATCGCCCAAAGAAAAATCGCTCAAAAAACCGCTTCTCAGAAAGACTTTTAAGACGAAGACAAGCATTTTTATGACGAGGCTTTTTGTAACGTATACGTAGCCTTTTTTTATATTTTTGACAGATCGTATTTTCATAATATACACTCCAAAAAACGCATGTAATGTAAACTTACTATTATAAATTTGGTAAATTTTTGTTGAATAGCATGCATTTTGTGTTAATATAAGCACAAAATGCGTAAAATACTTTTAAACTAATTAAACACAGCAAATTATAAATATTATCTGTTAATTCAAATATTTTACAAACAAATGTGTAAATAAAATTGTTGAACAACATATATTTCACGCTAAAAAACGCATGTGAACTTACTATTATAAATTGGGTAAATTTTTGTTGAATAACAGGCATTTTGTCTTAATACGAGCACAAAATACGTAAAATACTTTTAAACCAATTAAACACCGCAAATTATAAATATTACGCGTTAATTCAAATATTTTACACACAAATGTGTAAATAAAATTGTCGAACAATATACATGGGTGAAATCAAAAAATGTCAGTGTTTTTGAGCCAAAATTGTACAAACAAAAAATTTTAATTTTTGGTAAATTTTTTTATTAAAATCGATATGTTACATCACTACTAATATAACTATAAAAGATCTCTTCTACAAACTGTTTCAAACAAATTTTATCGACATTTTTATGATTTTTTTGGTGACGGAGTTTACATTCACCTTAGAAAAATACATTAAATTTTTTGAATTTTCTTTGAAAACATTTTATTGTAATTTAAAACACTTATTTATGTAATTGCTAACAATTTTTGTAATTAGGATTTTTTTCTGGTTTTTGTTATTAAAGATTTTACAATTATTTTTTATTTTAATAGGATTTTTCTAAGGAAATGTAAAATAAATTTATTATTCGGCTCGATTCTTGGCCTCACATACGCGTTCAAAACGTGGCGAAACAAACGTTTGCAATTCCTGAAAACGTTGGTGAGGTGAATTGAAAACGTTAGAGATGTGCACAACGAAAACATATGTTTTTAGTGTTATCGCTATACTTTCGATATATTCTGCAATACGTTTTCACCATATTTCTTTGTCGTTTTCTTTCGACAACTTTTTTTGCGCGTTATTGGATAAATATATAAAAAAATAAACAGTTATAAAATTACAACCAACAAATAAAGTTATAAAAGTTGCATATAACATTACATTTTAAAAAGTAAATACCACGACGTTAAAGGAAAAATGTATGTATTTTAATAAATGAAGTTTTTTTAATAAATGTAAGTACATATTTAAATAAATGTTTACATATTTTTAGGGCGAAAAAACAAACATCTCCAAGGCAATTTAAATTACTGGTGGATTTTATGATTGCTAACCCAGACATTGGAAGAGGTGTCAGTCAGCAAAGGCCGGAGGAACAAAAGATGTTGTGGGATGAAATTACAAAAAAACTTAATGCATGTAGCCTTCCTATTAGAGACATAAATGGGTGGAAAAAGGTAAGTGTATAAAAAATTTAAGGTGGTTGAACTTATAAAGTTTTATTCAGGATGGGTTTTACTATAACAATCCGATTTTATACTACACCATTTACAGATGTAATTCGAAAAATATCAATTCTAATTCGCAAATTCTACTTGTAATTTGGAAATTCTATTTGTAATTCGAAGATTCCATTTGTAATTCAAATATTCTACTTATAATTTGATGATTCCATTTGTAATTCGAAAATTCCAAATGAAATTTGAAAACATCAATTGTAATTCGATATAGATCAATTGTAATTCGAAAAATATCAATTATAATTCTAAAAGATCAATTGTAATTCATAAAAGGTCAATTGTAATTCAAAGATTCCAATTGCAATTCGAAAGAGATCATTTGTAATTTCAAAATTCTACTTGTAATTTAAAAAATTCTATTTGTAATTCGAAAATTCCAATTGTTATTCAATTCGATTAATTTGAAGATTCCAATTGTAATTCGAAAAATTTAAATGAATATTTAGTTGATATTTTTCGAATTACAGTTGATCTTTTTCGAATACCAATTAATCTTTTTCAAATTACAATTGATCTTTTTCAAATTACAATTGATATTTTTAGAATTACAATTGTTTTTTTTAAATTACAATTGGAATTTTCGAATTACAAATTGAATTTTTGAATTACAAATGGAATCTTCGAATTGCAAGTAGAATTTTCAAATTACAAATGGAATCTTCGAATTACAAATGGAAGCTTCGAATTACAAGTATAATTTTCGAATTACAATGATCTTTTTCAAATTACATCTGTAAATAGTGTAGTCCGACTTATTTTCTAAAAAAAAAATTTGTTTGTAGGTCTGGAGAGACTTTAAATCAAATATTAAAAAGAAGATGGTATTGAATAAACAACATATGGAAGGTACAGGTGGAGGACCTAATAAAACTATTCCACTAAATGATCTGGAAGAGGCAGTGTCAACGCTTTTAAATTTCAATACATCTGTGTCTGGAATTTCTAATGCAAATACTTTTGGCATTGTTGAGCCTATGGAAATACCATCAAATGTATTAAGTGTAGAAATAGAAACACTACTTAACGAAGATGAGGTACCAAATGAAAATTTATCGGTAGAGACCCCTGCACCCCAGGCTAAGAAGAGAAAAGTTGACCAGCAAAATCTTTTGCTGGAACAAATAGAACTGCAAAAAGATTTTTATGAGAGTTATACTACATTAAAAAAAGAGGAGATAGGCTATCTAAAAATAATTGCAGAAGGTTTAGAAAGACTAATGTAATAAATGAATCATGCTCTCGCTTAACGTTTTTTTTAACTTTTTTCAAACTTTAAAATAAATCTAAAAACTACGGTGAAAAGTTTACTTGGTCCAATTCAGTTTTGCTTTTGCATTTAACTTGAAAGCGTTCGGTATTGAAGAAATTTATACTTAGTTGATTTTGAGAAGTTTGCACATTGTTTGAATAAAAAAAATCATAGATATCGTTAAATTTCGCTTAACGACACACTACTTTTTATGAACTACGAGCCGTTAAACGTGAGACTGGGCCTTTTTTTATAAAAATAGATTTTTGAGAATGTGCTAAAAAATATTTGTTTAAGTTTTTGTTTAAACAATTGATGTCTATGTTCGACATATTTATTAACTTTAAGAAAGTACCTTTAATGTTCATCAAATTCAATGTTCAAATATACAAATTGAATTTGTATCTTTTATAACATTTAATCTAATAAAGAAAATTATTTCAAAATTATTTTGTTGTTTTTGGTGACAATTTTTTTATTTGATGTTAGAAAAAGTGGATTTTTTTTGAATTTTAATTGATATTTTCGAATTTCAATTGATATTTTCGAATTTCAATTGATATTTTCGAATTTCAATTGATATTTTCGAATTTCAATTGATATTTTCGAATTTCAATTGATAATTTTAAATTTCAATTGATATTTTTTTTTGCATTCCAACTTATTTCATTGAATTCCACTTGATATTTTTTTTTGATTTCAATCGGTTTTTTGAATTTCATTTGATATTTTTGAATTTTAATTGATATTTTTGAATTTCAATTGATATTTTTGAATTTCAATTGATATTTTTGAATTTTAATCAATAATTTTGAATTTCAATTGATTTTTTTTTTTGCATTCCAACTTGTTTATTTTTGAATTTCAATTGATAATTTTAAATTTCAATTGATATTTTTTTTTTGCATTCCAACTTATTTCATTGAATTCCACTTGATATTTTTTTTTGATTTCAATCGGTTTTTTGAATTTCATTTGATATTTTTGAATTTTAATTGATATTTTTGAATTTCAATTGATATTTTTGAATTTCAATTGATATTTTTGAATTTCAATTGATATTTTCGAATTCCGCTTGATATTTTCGAATTTCAATTGATATCTTCGTATTTCAACTGATGTTTTCGAATTTCAATTGATATTTTCGAATTTCAATTGATATTTTCGAAGTTAAATTGATATTTTCGAATTTCAATTGATATTTTCGAATTTCAACTGATAATTTAGAATTTCAATTTATATTTTCGAATTTTAATTGATATTTTCGTTTTCAATTGATAATTTAGAATTTTAATTGAATTCCAATTTATTTCAATGGGTTTTTTTTTTAAATTTAACCTTTTTTTGAATTTCAATTGATATTTTCGAATTTCAATTGATATTTTTGAATTTCAATTGATATTTTCGAATTCCGCTTGATATTTTCGAATTTCAATTGATATTTTCGAATTTCAAGTGATATTTTTGAATTTCAATTAAACTGTTTTGAATTCCAATTTACTTCATTGAATTCCACTTGATTTTTTTGCATTTCAATGGGTTTTTGGGGAAATGGGAAATTCAAGTAACCTTTTTTATACCCTCCAACTGCAGTATGGGGGTATACTCACTTTGTCATTCCGTTTGAAACGCTCGTAATATCGGTCGGGGACCCCATAAAGTATATATATTACACTGTGCAACAAGAAAAATGAGCCTCAATGGCTTCAACGCCATATGAAAGTAGACCATCAAATGGACAAATTCACCAAAGGGTTTTGCAAAGTCAGTTCGGATTTCTTTTTTATAGCCCACTGAAGTTTTTATTTTTTTATCAAAAGCGTTTGGAAAACGTCAAAAATACTATAATAAGAACACATCTGAGCTTCAAAATATGATTTGATGTCTTCAGTGAAATTTTATGGCGGTTCTTTTCTTAGAACATTTTAACCCTCTAACTGCCATTTTAAGGGGTCATTTTAGTCCTTTTTCAAAAACTAAACACAGAAGTCTATTAAAACGTCCATTTAGAGGGTTAAAATGTTCTACAAATATTTTCCTCATAAAATTTCACTAGGGGTTGTCAAATACTCAAAGTTTGTGCGACATGCGCAAAGTGCTTAAAAAGGGTCAAGTATAAATAATCAATGTTTGTTATTTTTTTTTACCAGAGCAGTGTTAAAAAATATCGACAAAAAACAGTGCAAATATACTTTTGAGCTTAAAATGATGTTCTGATGTGTTTTATAAAATTTTATGATGATTCTTTTCTTTGACCAAATTAACCCTCTAGCTCCCGTTTTAAGGGGTCATTTTTGTCCTTTTTTAAAATAAATACAAAAAAGTCTATAAAAAAAGGCAGTTAGAGGGTTAAAATGTTTTACAAATATTTTCTACATCAAATTTTACTAGGACACGTCTCAGACAGAAAGTTCGTCCGGCATATAGAAAATGCTTAAAAATTTTAAAGTATTCAAATTTTTTTTTTATATTTTTTTGGGCCGAAATATAAAAAAAACAAGCAACAAAGTTAAATTCGACTTTGGTGATCACGGCCAAAGTATTAAAAAATATAACTAAGACTTAGCATATTTACTTGTTGTTGCCATAAGCAGTTTGGTATTGTATTTGAGCGAAATCGGTTTAGCGGTTCAAAAGTTATGAACGAAAATGTAAGAACACCTCGAAAATTGTGGTACATTCAACATAACCTAAAAACAGAAAATGCTTTAATTCGGCTGCTGGTTGACACATGTGAAAAGAATTGATCACCGAATGGTATTTAAACAAGTACAAACATATTTTTAACAAAAAAAAAAACATTTTCGTCAAATTTTTTTTTTACCAAAAATTTTTTTTCGCGGATTTTTTTTTTTAATTTTTTTTTTGTTTTTTTTGCAAATAAACTTTTTTACATCGTGGAGGGTAATAATACATTCGACAAAGTCGAATTTAACTTTGTTACTTGTTTTTTTTTTTATATTTCGGCCCAAAAAAAAAAATATAAAAAAAAAATTTTAATACTTTAAAATTTTTAAGCATTTTCTATATGCTGGACGAACTTTCTGTCTTAGATGTGCCCTAGTAAAATTTGATTCAGAAAATATTTGTTACACATTTTAACCCTCTAACTGCCTTTTTTTATAGACTTTTTTGTATTTCGTTTAAAAAAGAACAAAAATTAACCCTTAAAACGGGAGCTAGAGGGTTAATTTGGTCAAAGAAAAGAATCATCATAAAATTTTATAAAACACATCAGAACATCATTTTAAGCTCAAAAGTATATTTGCACTGTTTTTTGTCGATATTTTTTAACACTGCTTTGGTAAAAAATAATAACAAACATTGATTATTTATACTTGACCCTTTTTAAGCACTTTGCGTATGTCGCACAAACTTTGAGCATTTGACAACCCCTAGTGAAATTTTATGAGGAAAATATTTGTAGAACATTTTAACCCTCTAAATGGTCGTTTTATTAGACTTCTGTGTTTAGTTTTTGAAAAAGGACTAAAATGACCCCTTAAAATGGCAGTTAGAGGGTTAAAATGTTCTAATAAAAGAACCGCCATAAAATTTCACTGACGACATCAAATCATACTTTGAAGCTTAGATGTGTTTTTATTATAGTATTTTCGAAGTTTTCCAAACGCCTTTGTCAAAAATATGAAAACTTCAGTGGGCTATAAAAAAGAAATCCGAACTGACTTTGCAAAACCCTTTGGTGATTTTGTCCACTTGATAGTCTACTTTCATATGGTGTTGAAGGCATTGAGGCTCAATGCGATGACCCAAAATTTGTTGCACAGTGTTATTGATCCACGATCGATTATAAGACCTTCTGTGAATGTCCATCTATCCGTCCGTCTGTAGATGGCACGATACAGTCCAAAATAAAAGAGCTATCCTCCTGAAATTTGGCACAAATATGTCTCATGATCCTAGGCAGGTTAAGTTCGGAAATGGGCAAAATCGGACTAGGGGAAAAAAAAGTTCCCTCTTGAAGAACTGAACCAATCTCTAAAAAAATATACTTTTTTACATGTTTTTTTTTTTGTATTTTTGTTAAATAAATGAAACATTTGGTATATTTATCGCGATGGGAAGGTGCTTTCAACGTACCTTACTGGATTTCAATACAATTTTTGAAATTTTAACGTTTTTTAACTCGATTTTTTTTTTATTGCAATGCAATTTTGGAGTTTCAAGTTGTTTTATGTATATCATCTAATCAAAGAAATAAAATTAGTTACAGATATTTGTAAGCCAACATGACACATTTTATTTAATGGTAAATACAAAATAATGCTTGCAATTAAAATAACTTTATAAGTAACATTAACGTACTTATATAAACGAACAAATTCTAAAACAAATTCAAAACAAATTCAAAATATCGTTTCGTAATAAAATTGCTTCATTGGAAACCATTTGGTTATCATCATTTAAATTAAAGTCATCTTGTAAATTTGAAGTTTCTTCTAAATCATCGATATGCTCATTAGGTCGACAATAATGAATTCGAATGTTATGTAAAGCACAACATACATTTACTATGCTGGCTGCCTTTTTAGGGCTGTAATGAAGACCTCTTAAATTTATAAAACACCTGAACACGTTTTTAAAAATTCCAATTGTTCTTTCTACGACATTTCTGCCTTTAGAATGGGCCAAGTTAAATTTTGACTCCCTGCTTCCAACCGCTGGTGACCTGAATGGTGTTAGAAGCCAGGGCTCTAATGGATAGCCAGCGTCACCCAAAACTCGTAAATTGTTGTCAAGATTATACTGTCCTTCAAAATACTTTCGTATGTTTGAAAGCTTCCATACGTGAGAGTCATGACAGCTGCCAGGATAAGTTGCATTAACAAAGCGAATTCTATTTAAATGATCACATCCCTTAGAAAAAAAAAATTAATTTACGTTTTTTTTTTCATACAAATTTACTTACTAGCATTACATTTAAGCTATGAAATCCTTTTCTATTGTAAAATAAATGTCGGTCACTTGAAGGTGTAAATATTTTGATATGTGTTCCATCCACAGCCATTGTTACACCTGGTATACCCGACTTTTCAAAAAAATACATCTGTGCTTCTTCTTTTGTTTGGTCATCCATTTTGACATTGATCCATTTGGGACATAAAACCTCTTCAAATACAACCAATACCTCTTCGAAAATTTTAGAAAAAGTGGATTGCGAAATGTTAAGATGCCAGTCTTTGCCAACTCCATGTTGGTAATTTCCTTCGGCAAAAAATCTTAAGCATGCTGACAGTTTGTCAATTGGACGCAAGCACCCTTGCCTGAATTGAGGGGAAAGTTTGTCTTCTAACTCGGACAAAATGTATTGAAATGCTGCTTTATTAATTCTGAAATTTTTAACAAACCTAATCTTTTTGGGTTAAAAGCAGAGGCATTTAAAACCAATTTTTTTTTACCTGGTATCATCCATTTCAAACACACCGTCAGCGTTATATCTTAACCTTTTTAAAGTATTACGAAGGTTATCGCGGTCTTCGGAAATAAAATAAGCAATGGAATCCATTTCATTTAATTACTTCAGTTTTTTCGAAAATTTCTAATTTATTTTAACAAATAGTACTAAGCAAAAATGTCTAAAGATATGTTTTTCTTTTTGTTACTAACAAGTTGCGCTCAAATTAGCACTTCAATTTCATAAAAATCAGCTTGTTTATGTATTACAAACAGAGATGGCAAAAAAATTTAAGAATTGTTATCGATATGTCATCACTCAGTCACTGTTAGTGTTGTAAAATAAGTCGAAAGTACATTGTCGAAAGTGAAACTTCGACATTGTCGAAGTGATGCGAGTTCCTCCGAATCGAGCTGATTATTTCTGTTAAAATAAGTTTTTTTACTTTTTTTAATGACTAGTGTTAATATTTGCGTTGGTTTTAACAACTTCATAAGGTTTTTTAATGCAATCTGCAAAAAAAAAAAAAAAGTTGACGGAGTTTACAGAGACGGAGTTTACATTTCGTCACTTTTTTTTTATTTTTTAAGAACGTCAACATGCCCTCTTTAAAAATGTAGTCAATTATTAAGAGTTTGGGTTATTGGTTTTTAAGATATAACCGGTTAAAGTTTAAAAATTGAAATTGTTACTGGCGACGGAGTTTACATTTGGCCTACAAAAATGAAAATAACTTGTTTAAAATAGCTTACTAGTATCCGGATTGTTGTTAGTTATGTAGAACGCCAATCTATGCGACGTTGTACATTAAAAAATATGCGAATACTTTAACCCATGTATGAGCTGTTACACGATTACATGGTTTGGTTGACATTTTTTGATTTCACCCACATACACGCATGTTAAATTTCTAAAACGCCAGATAAAAGTATAAGCTTCCGTAGCGTTGTGGTTAAGAAGTGTACATTCAAATCGGAAGGTGGCGAGTTTGATGCTGGCGTAAATTTTAGATTAAAAACAATTATATTTATAATTGTGACCGTGTAAAACTGGTTAAAGCCTGCTCTGATTTCTCCCGAAATTGCTTAATTTTTCCCCGTTTTTTTTTTTTAACTCTACTATCGAGTTTGTATTAGTTTGTGGCATAACTGTATAGACGGTTTGCATCCAGTTAAAATTAAAACTGCTGAGTTTTAATTAAAAAAGAAATAAACAATTAGTATTTCCATTAAAAAAAAAATGCACCCTTATTTTGTTAAAAGAAAAAAAATAACCAACAAATTGATAATATCTGTTGATTTACTAGTATTTAAATGTTTTGTATTGTTTCGGATCATTGAATATTTAATAAGATTAGGTTATTTTTATGGTAAACAACAAGAATAATAAATAAAAACACCGAAAAAAAGGTAAATAATAGGGAAAACCCATGCTAACACATGTAATTGACGACTGATTATTTTTATTTGTTATTTTCGCACTTGTAATATCCATAAATATACATGAATGACAGTTTAAATACGTGTAAATATGACTTTTGATTATGACTTTAACTTGTTATTGATTGATTGTATTGAATATTGTTGAATAAACATATATTTTTGTATGTAAAATGGTATGCTTCATTGATTTTCTACACCCTCTAACTGAAAGAAATACTAGGTGGAAAGGGAGAATAAAAAATGAAAAACATATCCTGACTTATCAATTTTCACATGTTCATGTGTTTGTTTAGTGGGTGTTTTAACACCTTTCGCACACACACACACACACACAGTCACATACACCGAAAAACAGAGCAATCATACTTTTTGACACCTTTTTTTGATTTTTTCTCTGCTTTCATTGCAATCGAGGCAGGAAATGAACACATTTTTTATGTGGGAGCGTGTTTTCTTAAATTGGGTGTGTATATCTATAATACAGTGCAATTTTCTTTTTTGTGCTACAAAAGTCAGACACGATTTTAGAGGTGCTTTAAAAGTTTTAAATTATCAATTGAAAAAGTTTTTTTTTTTGTAGAATTTAACTTACCTTGAGATTGTGCTGAACTATGGGATCCCCAAGAGGATTTGTATGATGAATCTGTAAGAAAATAAAAGTTAGAATTTTAATTTTAATGTAAATATTGGGATCAGATTCTTAAAAGCATACAGTAGTCCCTATTTGCGTCACCCAAAATTTAAACTTTTTTACGCGAATAAACGGGATAGTTTTATTCAAATACTGGGATAAAACGACAACAGACGGGAAGGAGAACCTATTTTGTTTCCATTTAGAAATTTTTTGAAAAATGTTTAAGTCCCTAATCAGAAATGTTTGCCAATTTTTTGGTCGTTTGCAGTAAAAAATTCATTAAAAATGATTTCAGGATTTTTTTTAATTTCCAAGTTCCAATTTTTTTGGAAGTTGCTTTGGCTTTAGCACAAATGTTTGTTGGCTTTTTTTATGTTTTTGAATAAAAAAAATCAATAAAATTGTTTTAGGGAAAATATTTAGTTTTCATGAACTCTAAACACGTTTTCTGCAAAATCAGGGGGTAATTATGTAAGCTTTTTGACGATAATCGTAAAAATTTGATAGTTTAATAAATTCCGTATGATATACACACAAAAAAAAAACCTTGTCAAATAGGCGGGGGGGGGGGGGGGGTAAAATAAAACCATAGGCAATAAGGCCATATGGCATTATTTCTCAATTCATTGGGCATTATTTCTCAATTCATTGGGAAATAAGGCCATATGGCCTTATTACCAACATGATTGAGCAATAAACTCATATTGGTTTTCCAACCAAAGTGGAAATAAAGCCATATCAGTTGAAAATGTGGAAGTATATTTCCACGCAAATCCTGCTTCCCAAAAAAAAAAATATTTAGCGATGCCGCTAAATTAATTTATGAAGTTTGTAATTCCTAAGCCTTGTTTAACTATCTTTAAATTACAAACCCACACATACCAGGAACCACTGGGGTGGTATATTATTTAGAGGGCGGTGCCCTTAGGCGCCTCTGAGTTCGGAGGTTTCTGGTTGTGTGGGTTTTTAATTTTAAGATAGTTAAACATAAAAAGTTTTTCTGCGTAGCCGTCCTTCGGCCGGGCTTTTTTTTTTTTTTCCTTTATTCATTCCACTTGGGAACATAGGGCTTGTACAAGAAAATTCCAACTATTTCTATCATTACATATTACTTTTATTTCATCAAACGATTTGTCTTGCATATTTAGTTCCTGCAATACTGTTCTACGCCAGGTGTTTTTTGGACGACCGGATCGTCGGCTACCTTGGGGGTTCCACTCCAGCGCAGTTCGTGTGATGCTGCTACTTGGTCTGCGCAGTGTGTGGCCTATCCATTTCCATTTGCGTCGTGCTATTTGGCGTATTATGGGCTCTTCATTTGTTGAGTTCCACAGTTCAACGTTGCTGATTGTATTTGGCCAAAAGATTCTGCATAGTATACGCAAACATTTGTTTATAAAAACTTGTAACCTCCTCGCTATAACATTTGTCATTAGCCAGGTCTCGCTTCCATAGAGTAGTGTAGATTTTACGCAAGCATTAAATATACGAATCTTCGTATTTAGCGAAATCTGTGGTGATCGCCATGTTTTATTCAGGCGTCCGAAAGCCGACCTTGCCTTGTTCAGCCTTAATGACTCGTCTTCTTCTATTCCTCCATCTATCGACATCATACATCCTAGATAGCAGAATGATTTTACATAGCTTATACGTTGACCTTGTACCATTATGTGACTGTCACTTGTGTTGTTTATTCGCATTGCATGAGTTTTGCCGATGTTTATATTTAGCCCAACCGTATTTGCCAGCTCAACCAAGTCGTTTACCTTGCTCTGCATATCATTGAACCTGTGCGATATGAGACAAATGTCGTCTGCAAAGTCTAAATCTTCTAAGTGGGTATGGAAATCCCAGACAATGCCTCTTTTTTTGCTGCAAAGTTTAAGCATGACCTCATCCAAAACAACGGCGAACAATAATGGTGACAGTGGACATCCTTGTTTTACTCCGGCGTTTGTCGTAAACGGTTCGCTGGTTATGCCATTGTGGCGAACTTGTAGTGTGGTATTATTGTACATTGCTTTGATCAGATTTATCAATTTCGTTGGTACACCCTTTGCTTTTAGTGCTTCCCATATTGCACTTTGTTTTATTGAGTCGAACGCTTTTTTGAAGTCGACAAAGACCAAGTAGAGTGGCGTGCGCCATTCGACTGACTGCTCTATAATTACCCGGAGGGTATTTGTTTGGTCTACACAGTTGCGGTGTGGTCGGAAGCCTGCCTGTTCATCTCGTAGTGACTTTTCGATGCATTCCAATCTGTTGTTTATTATTATGGCAATAACCTTGTATATCGTATTAAGTAGTGTAATACCTCGCCAATTGTCACACTCTGTCAAATCGTTTTTTTTCGGTAGCTTTATTATTGCACCTTTTGTCCATGTGCTGGGTAGCTGTTCTTTTAACCAAGCTTCGCGAATATGTGGGTGAATGATTTCGGCTGCTACAACAGGGTTAGTTTGAAATAGTTCTGGAGGGATACCATCTTCGCCTGGTGACTTATTTCTTTTCAGCTTTTCAATAGCGCATACAATTTCTTCTATACTGGGGTAGGCTGTGGATATTTCGTCATTGGTTGTTGTTAGCGAATCAGTAGGCGAAGTGCTTTCAATGTTATCAGCTATATTTACTTATTTCTTCAAAATGTTGTCTCCATCTTCTTGCTTGTTCTTCTACATTTGTAAGAAGCTGGCCACTGGCATCTTTTATGGCGTTATTTTGTTTCGGTTTTTGGTTTGAAAGACGACCGATTATTTGATGTAGCTCCTTCATGTTGTTTGCGCCGGCAGCAGCTTCGGCTTCACTGGCGATAGTTTCAACATACTTTCTCTTGTCATTTCTGGCTGATTTCTTTACGGCTTTTGCTACTCTGGTATATTGCGGTTTATAGATGGGGTTATCAATTTTTTGTTGTTTGAGAGAGTTTCTGTCCTGGATCAGTTTCCATGTATTGTCTGATATCCATACTTTCCTTTCGGTTTTCTGTTTATAGCCTATTTTCTCTTCTGCAATGCTCCTGAGTGAGTTGTATGTTTCCTTCCATGTTGTGTTGGTTGCTGGTACACATTCTCTTAGCACAACTCCAATTTCATCCTTTTTTTCTTTATCGAGTAGTTTTTTTGTATCAAAACGTTTATATGTTTGTTGCGTGTACTTTCTATACATCTTTTTCAATTTTATTCTTAGTGTGGCCACCACTAACTCGTGATCGCTATCTATATCGGTGCCTCTTTTTGTTCGCACGTCTATTAGGGATCCTCTCCATTTACGGCGAATGCATATGTGGTCTATTTGATTTTTTGTGTTTCCATCTGGAGATGTCCACGTATATTTGTGTATAGTTTTGTGGGGGAAGATTGAGCCACCAATAACTAACTGAAATGTTTGACAAAATTCTATAAATCTTTCACCATTTTTGTTCCTAATTCCCATGCCGTGCGTTCCCATAATTTGGGTTAGGCCATGGTTGTCATTGCCAATTTTTGCATTGAAGTCCCCAGTCAAGAGAAGTATGTCACGATTTGGAATTTTGTGTATCGTTGCAGTCAATTGATTATAAAATTCATCCTTTATTGGATCGTCAGCATCCTCGGTGGGAGCATAACATTGAACAACGGTGATATATTTTCCAACTTTACTGAAGAATCGAGCTGTTATAATTCGATCCGATATTGGATTCCATGAATGTAAAGTGGATTTTAAGTCTTTGGAGATTACAAATGCAACGCCAATTTCACATCCCGCCATCCCGGCTATAGTACACAACTGAGTTTCAGTGACTATTTGTGTTCCGGTAGTCACCTAATTACCTGAGACGCACCGGTGTTAGCATGCCATTCAGGTTACTCAGCTGTGAGCCTTCTCACTCTAGCTGTCGATAGACGGGTGTCTGATCGGCATTACCAGGGAATACTTGGTCTAAGGCCGGAAGTAGTGAGCTGATTGAGTAATTCGTCAGATGAATCACTACTGGCCATTCCCAAGTGAATGGCAATCAGAGCTTTTCGCACAAGGCACATCTGAGAAAGACCCCATTCCCTAAGTAGTATATTTCCACGTAAATCCTGCTTCCCAAAAAAAAAATATTTAGCGATGCCGCTAAATTAATTTATGAAGTTTGTAATTCCTAAGCCTTGTTTAACTATCTTTAAATTACAAACCCACACATACCAGGAACCACTGGGGTGGTATATTATTTAGAGGGCGGTGCCCTTAGGCCCCTCTGAGTTCGGAGGTTTCTGGTTGTGTGGGTTTTTAATTTTAAGATAGTTAAACAAAAAAAGTTTTTCTGCGTAGCCGTCCTTCGGCCGGGCTTAGGGATTACAAACTCCATTAATTAATTTAGCGGCTTCGCTAAATATTTTTTTTTAATTTTTAAAAATTTTCAAAAGAGTAACACAGCCATATATGGGTTTATTTCCAACAGTGGTTGGTAATAAGGCCATATGGCCTTATTTCTCAACTCATTGGGAAATAAGGCCTTATTGCCTATGGCTTTATTTCACCCCCCCCCCCCCCCCCACCCCTTGTCAAATTGCTAGAAAAAGTCTCGTAATCCCATTTTTCCAATATTTTACAGTTTTCCTTCTTTTTTAACACATATAGGTAATTCACATGGGTATCGTATTTGTTGTATATGTTGTATGTCCTATCTTAAAACAGGATTGGTAAAAATTATTTATCTCTCATTTGATAATTTTCTCTTAGATTCTCTTCTTATTAGCATACTTGAAAATAGCACACAAAACAGAGGTATAAATGTTGTATCGTCATATCGTGTAAGTGTCGTATTATTAATTTAAAGTTTAACCAACCCTGTTTTTAGATAGGACATACAACATACAACACCAAATACGATACCCATGTGAATTCCCTAATAGTTTTTTAACACGAAATTTTTTTTTTTTTTCGTAATTTTACAGTTTTTCTTGTAATTTTACAAATTTTCAATTTTTTTTACCAAAAAAATTTTTGTAAATTTACGAGAATTTCTTGTAAGTTTTATTTCGCCAAAAAAGTTGTAAATTTACAATTTTATTATTAAAAGTCTTGTAAATTACAAAAAATCTCGTAATTTTTACTATGAATTCTCGTAAAATAGGAGGAAGCAAAAAATCTAGTAAAGTCACGAAATCTCCTTGTAAGTTTTATCGCGTCAAAAAATTGTAAATTTACAATAATTTTGGTAAAAATCTTTTAAAATTACCAAATTGTTGGTAAAAAGCTTGTAAAATAACAAGGAATTCTTGTCAAATAGGGGGTAGCAAAAAAATGAAACTTACAAACTTTTCTTGTAATTTTACAAGTTTTTTTTTTGTAGAATTTTTAAATTGTTTAAACGACATGATCTTCCTACGCCAAGTATGCATCATGTCGCAAAAAGTTATGCTAAACGTAGATGTTTTAATGCTAAAAATTTTCCGATGAAAATTCGACGACTGTCGTCTTATCAGTTAAATAATTCATACCCAGATTTTTTGGGTATTTCTGAAATATAATGCACTCTTTCTGAATTACAACTGACTATTTCTGAAATAAAATTGGAGGAATATAAAATAAAATTGACTAATTCTAAAATACATATCGCTCATTTACTTGTATAGTGTCATAACTTAAAATATGTCGTTTTTGGGTAAACGATACAGAATTATTTGTTATATCATGAGTTATATTGTGTCAAAAAATCGTATTAATATCTTTTAAATTCACCGTTTGAGAAGAAAACACGCCATTATAAAATTTTCTATGTACGGGCCTTTTGCAATGTAAACCAAGTTTCAATTGTAAACTTTAAACAGATTTTCTGTAAAATCAAACATTTTGAGTTATGACACTATACAAGTAAATGAGCGATATGGAAAATCTTAAATGCAATTGACTTTTTCTGAAATATAGTTGAAAATGGTATATAAAATAGAACAGTGTTGTGTTCCTCAAGGACAGGTCCAGTTACATGTCACAAGTGATGTATCCCAGGTTGAGACATTTCCTCACAAAGGTGACATATGTTTTTACATGAAGGGTGTGAGGTGTGTGATAGGTTACAGGAGGTAGTTCTGTGATGTATTCTTATTGAACCAGCACGGGTTGTGTTTCCAACGGACATGTCCGGTGACATGCCACTAGTGATAAATCCGGTGTTGATACATTCCCTAACTAAAGCAATAGGAATTTTGAATTTTGTGATAGGTTTTTTGGATTTGGATGATATGTCACGTGAACTATCGCTTTTCCGGCAGAGATGTTATCAATTTTAATTTATGTTTTATGTTAAATGTAGTAAAAAATATACATATTTTTTTTTTAAATACCGACGAAACGGTGGGCAAATTGCAACGGCTTTTAAAAAATAAATATGCAATATTTTTTATTTCTATTTTTTTAATTTTAATATTTTTAAAATTGAATAACATAAAATTTGGTCAACTAGAATTCCCAGGGTTGCGACTCAATTGCAGAATGCTGAATGCTGGCTGCAGTTATACAGCAAAAACTACTGAACCGATTTTGATGACAGTTTTTGATTTGTAGATTATTAAATTCTCTAGTTCTTGCCGTGGCCAGTTTTTGAAAAATACAGATTTTTGTTGAAGTAATGCTAATGTAAACTTTAAAAATAAAAAAATAAAAAACGAAATTAAAACAAGTGAGAGTGTTAAATTCGGCTGTGTCGAATCTTTTATACCCTCCAAAAGGTAAAAAAAAATTTTAAAAAACATCCATGGGCGTTTTTTTTATTCTTTTTTATACCCTCCACTTAGTGATAGAGGGTATATATAAGTTTGTCATTCCGTTTGTAACTCATCTAAATATCGGTCTGGGACCCCATAGAGTATATAGTATATATTCATGATCCCCGATCGATTTTAAGACATTCTAGCGACGTCCGTCTGTCTGTGGAAATGGTGATTACGACCAAAATATTACACGGAGATGACTGAAAATTAACATATATATTGGAAGTTCTTCCGAGAAGTTTGATATTGCATTTGAGTGATATCGGTTCAGCGGTTCAAAAGTTATGAACAATAATGTAAGGACACCTCAAAAATTTTAGTACATTTAACATAACCTAAAAATACAAAATGCTTTATTTCGGCTGCTGGTTGACATATTTGAACATAATTGAACACCAAATGGTATTTAAACAAGTACAAACATATTTTTTGACAAAAAAAGAAAAAAAATCGCGGATCTTTTTTTCGCGGAAAATTTCTTTTTTTTTCAAAAATTTTTTTTTTTTTTCAAAAGTAATTTCCTTTTAAAAAAAGTTTTTTGCAATAATCTTTTTGAAATTGTAGAGGGTATCAATACATTCGGCCAGTCCGAATTTAACATTTTTACTTGTTTTTTTATCCGCTGGGTCCAAATCCAGGATTTTAACAAAAATTCAAAAAAAAACCTGCAAAAAAAGGCGGGTTTTCTGAGGTTAGTTTAGTTCACCAGGGGCGAACTTTTTTCGCCTTGGTCCGATTTTTTTTGCTTTTTAAAGAAGCAACACTCAGCCAATGCTGCCGCCTATCAATTACTAAGATGTGAAAGATAGAGGGCTTCAGTATGGCAACGCTGTTGTTATTATTTTAGAACAGATGTTCCATCGCCATCTGTTATTGATCAGGGGCGATTTATTGTAGCTGTGAATAGCCATTATTTTATTTATATTTATTACTAGCTGACCCGGTCCGCGTCGCTGGCCCTAAGAAAACATCGATTCTGTTTTCTATTGCATCTCGATCTTAATATACAGTGTCGGACAAAACTAAAGCACGGGACCGGGTCCAGAAGAAGCCTTTACTTCCACCTTCGGTTAGCACTATCTATAGAGAAATCTATAGAGAAAAAGACAGACGTAACGTTAATTATAGCACAAAGGGGAGTGTCATTTTAGGCGTTCTTAACGAATCGTGGCTTTTAATATAGCTTAAGTTCCAAGTTGCTTCCTTGGTAAGTACTATCTATGCTTCAAATTTTAATGAAATCGGTTTAGTAATTTTTGTGTGATTGCGGCAGAAATAACTTTTATTAAATTAAAAAAGGGAGTGTAATTTTTTACCCCTTTGCCGAATCGCGCTCTAATATGAACTTTAAGTAGTTCCAGCTCGGTTAGTATTATCAGTAGTAAAAGATTAAATAACTTTGAGTGTAACGTAAACAAACTTACGCCTTTTTGTCGAATCGCGTTCTTTTATGTCCTGTAGTTCCACCCTCTTTTAGCACTATCTGTGCAGGAAATTTCATTAGTATCGGCTTAGTGTTTTTTGCTTGATTTCGGAAGCGGCAGGAATATATTTTTTTTATTTGTTTGACCAACGCTGAGGGGATGTCCCCTATAAATTAAATTCATTGTGTTTTCGCGCCTTTTTACCATTATAATCTTATATGGCCTACATATGGAATTGATTACCACTATCTTGATTAAATACGCCAAGAGAATCGGTTCAACTGTTTTTGCGTAATTGCGATCATAGTGTAACATGGCCTATAGTTCCGCACTCCGTTGGTACTATCAGTGCTAAAAATGTAATTAAAATCGTATCAGCCGTTTTAGCATTATTGCAAAGCATGCAGAAATATTTTCAATTCAATAAAAAGAATCATGGCATTTTACGCGCCTTTGTTTGATATCGCTCTAAATTGGCACATTATTAATACTCGGTTAGTACTATATTTGGTTTAAATTTCATCAAAATCGGTTTATTCCTATTTTGTATAGAGATGTCATTAGTGGAGCTATGTAAAAATTTGATTTTGCTATGCCCCTCCGCCCATAGACAGAGAATCAAAAATCTGATCACACATTGTTACTCCCCAGGCTATTCTAAATATTCCCTGAAAATTTCATCAAAATCGGTCCATCGGTTTTTTATATATAGATGTTATTAGTGGTGCAATGTAAAATGTCGATTTTGCCACGCCCCTCCGCCCACAGGCAGAAAATTGAAAATCTGACCACACAGTGTTACTCCCCAGGCTATTCTGAATATTCCCTGAAAATTTCATCAAGATCGGCCCAGCCGTTTTCGAGTCCATACGGAACATACATACATACATACATACATACATACATACATACATACATACATACATACATACATACATACATACATACATACATACATACATACATACATACATACATACATACATACATACATACATACATACATACATACATACATACATACATACATACATACATACATACATACATACATACATACATACATACATACATACATACATACATACATACATACATACATACATACATACATACATACATACATACATACATACATACATACATACATACATACATACATACATACATACATACATACATACATACATACATACATACATACATACATACATACATACATACATACATACATACATACATACATACATACATACATACATACATACATACATACATACATACATACATACATACATACATACATACATACATACATACATACATACATACATACATACATACATACATACATACATACATACACACATCCATTTTTATATATATAGATATTTTATTATTTTACTTTGTTGACGCTTTTTTTATTGCTATTTATCAACGCAGGAGGATGCTGCGATAGATATTAGTTATAAGTAGAAACTAATAAATATCTGAAACAATGTTGTTCTGCCTGAGCTGATAATCGAACCCACTGAGCCACAGCAGTGCCTCAACTGTAAACTAAAAATAATATCCATCGTCTCGTTGTAGCAAAATCGACCAAGGGTTTTGGTGGGAATCGAACCAACGTTCCCTTGTTTAATAGGCTAGCGCGCTACCAACTAGCCTACAGGCACCCCTACTACTACTACTACTACTACTAGCTTAATAACAATAAAATTTGTAAAAAAAAATGTCCACTGTTTTAGTAAATTTTTCATGACTTGAGGAAAAATATTTTTTCTAAAAAAGTAAAATGACAATATCTTAAAAAGTAAGCCAGATCGATCAAAATGGGCACGTACATTGTTGGTTCTTTGGATCACTAATTTGAATATAAACAAGTAAAAAAGTTAAATTCGACTTGGTCAAATCTATGAATACCCTCCACAATGGCCTTTTTAAGTGATAGTAAATTTTCTAACGTGATAAATAAAAATTTTGAATAGAAATATTTAATTTTGTGAAAAAAACTTTTTTTACTTATTGTTAGTAATTTTCGAAAAAAAAATATAACTAAATTTTTTTTTGAGTGTAAAATTTTTTTTAGTGTGTAAATTTTTTTTCGATTGCAATTGTTTTTTTTTTCGTGTAAACATTTTTTTAACACCAATCACACCATGGGAACGACAAATGTAGCTTTAGAATTGTCTTTCGAAACCCTTGCCGAAATTTACTGTTTTGCTTGTAACTTTTGAATTACTAGACTGATTTCTATAAATTAGAATACCAACCTCACAAGGTAAATGACCAACATATATGCCAAACTTCAGCAGCCTCAGTGATGTATTTCAAAAGTTTGTTGTTTTCAACAGAGAGACGGACGGACATCGCTAGATCGTCTTAAAATCGATCGAGGATCATGAATATATATACTTTATGGCAGTGGCGGGTACAGCTTTTGGCTTTGGGGGGGGAAATTTTTCTTTTTTACTTCAAAGAAAAAAAATCGTAATGCTTTGTCGGACGAGCAAAAACAGCGATACGTTTCTTTTGCAAAAAAAAAGTGATGGGAAACCTATAAATCATACAATTTATTAGTTTTTGCCGAAGGAGGTTTGTTTTGCATGATCGTTTAGATTTTTTTTTTTCTGAGAATTTTTCAATAGAAGAAATTCTTCCTCCATAGAAAATATCAGATGATGAAAAAATGATTTTTTATAGAACAAATATCTCAGAATCTAAGACTTCTTCTTTACGAAAAATGTCTCAGAATCTGAGACTTTTTTCGTATAGAATAATTTTTTGATTTTCAGAACTTTTTGCCACAGAAAAAGTATCAGATTCTGAAAAATTTTACCAAAGAAAAAGTTTCATATTTTAAAGCATTTTTGAGATATTTTTCCTATAGAACAGGTCTCTGATTATTAGATTTGTTCGTACTAAAATTTCAGATTCTGAGACCGTTTTCTATAAAGTCTCAAACCTATTTCCTATAGAAAAAATATCAGATTCTCTGACCTTTTTTCTATAGAAAAAGTTTCAGATTCTGATACCTTTTTCCTAAGGAAAGTCTCATACTTTCAGACCGTTTTCCCATAGAGAATGTCTCAGATTCTTAGAGCTTTTTCTTAAATAAAAAAAAGTCTTAAATTCTGGCACTTTTTCCCCTAAAGAAAAAGTGACAGATTCTGAGAAATTTATACTTTATATAAAGTTTCAGATTGTAAGAACTTTTTCCGTCAGAAAAAGTATATCATTCTGATTCAAAGACCAAAGAAAAAGTCTGAGATTCTGAGACCCTTTCCAAAAGAAAAAGTCACAGATTCTATGAGGTTTTTTGTATTGAAAAAACTTTTTCTTATATAAAAAAAAGACAATTTTTCTAAAGAAAACGTCTCAGATTTTGAGACCCTTTTCCTATAGAAAAATTCATAGATTCTAAGACCTGTTTCCAAAGAAAAAGTGTCAGATTCTGAGACAATTTTACTATAGAAAAATAAAAAAATTTTAAATTCGAGACATGATTCCTATAGAAAAATTCTTAGATTCCAAGACCTTTGTCCCATAGAAAAAGTCAAAGATTCTGCGACCTTTATCCAATTGAGTATGTTTCAACTGCTGAGACTTGTTTTCAACAATAAAAAATCTCAGACTTTGAGAAAAAAATTCAGATTTTGAGACCTCATCTTTTAAAATAAGTCTCAAATTCAGAGATTCTCAGACCTTTTTCCTATAGAAAAAGTCTCAGATTCTTAGACATTTTTCGTATCGAAAAAGTCTTAGATTCTGCGACCTTTTTCGTAAAGAAGAAGTCTTATATTCTGAGATATTTGTTCTATAAAAAATCATTTTTTCATCATCTGATATTTTCTATGGAGGAAGAATTTCTTCTATTGAAAAATTCTCAGATTTTTTTCAGAAATAAGTCTCAAATTTTGATACCTTTCTTTTGTAGAAAAAGTTTCAGATTCTGAGACTTTAAGAATTTGGGAATTCTTCTACAAAAGTCCGCAAAAGAAAATGTTTGAGGATGTGAAAAATTTTAGAGTTTTTTGTACCTTTTTCTATGGAAAAATTTTCAGATTCTGTGACATTCTGTAAAACTTTTCCAAAATTGTTTTTCAAACGCTAGACTTCATATATTTTTAAAATTGATGTAAACCAAATTAAGAACCTGTAACATTTTTCTATACAAAAAAAAAAAACATATTCTAAATCATTTTTTTATACCAAAATTCCTAATAAGATTGACAGATATTTTTTCACAGAAAATAATCAGATTAAGTCACATTTTTCCTTTTAAAAATTTAAAATTTTCCCTATAAAAATTTTCAGAATTTTTTCTTTGAAAAATTTTTGGATTTCGAGATTTTATACCTTTCAAAATTTTTTTTAGAAAATTTCCTTCTTTCTTTTTTCTTCTTTTTCTTTCTTTTCCTTTCTTTTTCCTTTCTTTTTCCTTTTTTCTTTCTTTTTTCTTTCTTTTTTTTCTTTTTGAAATTTGGTCTGGGGGGGGAAATTTCCCCTTTTTCCCCCCCCTTGTACCCGCGCATGTTTATGGGGTCCTAGATCAATTTTCGAGGTGTTACAAACGGAATGACAAACTTATAAATACGCTCTATCACTAGAGTGTAGGGTATTAAAAGTTGGCATTACCGAAAATGTATAAATGTTCATACACTCGGTAAAAAATTACCGACACAACAAAATGACGAAAGGCTTTATTGTAGCTATTAACACATAGAACACGAAAGCTTTCCGAGTAATGGATTTAAAGTTACACAGTTTGTAAGGTTCTGGATCTGAGCCCATCGGAGTCTGAACCCATCGGGTCCGAACCCAATCTTGTCCTCAAATGTGTATGAACTAAATAAATAAATTGAAATAAAAATTTTCGCATTTTCAAGTTCAAACTGTTTATATTCTTACCTGCAAACAACATTGAAAAGTTGCTAAAACTTCCTGCCGATCTTGACAAATAATCTGAAGATGGTTTAATATCAAGCATCATGGCACAAATAAACAAGAGTCGGTATTTCTTCTTGGCTGCTTTGTTAAAAAGCCGCCGGTTTTAATTTAAAATTATTTTTTAAAAATTCACTTTTATTTGTTTAAATCTATTAACATACTTTCAAAACACTAACAAAACGATTATAAAAATAAAAAATAAAAATGTTTTAATTGAGGCAACAAACAAAAAATATGTGCCACAAAAAGGAAACTGTTTATAAGTCGTTCACAATAAACAAATAATTTCAAAGAGTTTTACACTCAACAAAAATAGACAAATAAATTACAATTTATTTTATTAACAGAAAAAAACAGAAACTTTTTTTAATCCGGCCGAAACTAGTATTTTTTCATATGTATGTATGCGGTTTTTATGTTAAAAAGCAGCTCCAAATGATTGTGTGTTTGTTTTTTTACTCTGTGTCACAAGCGGAACAGGAAAAGGAACGGGAAAAGTAACGATCGGAACCGGTTACCGTTACCGGACACCTCAACTTCCGGAAAACTTTTCTAGCTTCGAAACGAACGCGAATGTTGGCGAATTTAAACAACAAATACACGCAAAAGGTAATCGTTTTTGTTGTATTCGTAATAGTTTGACTATATATTTTTTTTTTTTATATTTGAGTAGGCTCTTTTAACTGGTTTGCTGTTGGCTGGTTTCCTTCTTTTAATGTTGATTATTATGAGGATGATGATGAATTTGTCTCAAGTCCAAGTTTTAACTTTTTTTTTTAGTTTTTTTTTACTTGTTTGTCTATATTTAACAATCTAAATGTGAATGATAAATTACGTAAAACACTTTTTTTCTTTTTTTGTTAGTAATTGTGGTTGAATGTTGACTGACACCGGATTGCGACTGATCTGTGGCACGGTAACGTAACAATTGATTTCATTCCGTCGTCAAATCGCACATATCCTGCCAGCTACCGGCGCGTTGTAGTGATTTCATATTTGCAACCCCCTTTTTTTGTCGAATTGGATTTTGCTGCTGCTACTGCTGTTGTTGGGCAAAAAAAAAAAATATATTAACGTACCTACAGAAATATGAACTTGGTGTATGAATTTCATAGTGGGGGTGAGTTTTCTAACTTAACATTGCATCATTGTGTATTATTGTATGATTTGTTCACAGGGTTGAATGAAGCTCAACTAAATATATGGTTGGGCTGTGAGTGGGTGGTAAATGTGTATACGGGTGCCAGGAATGGGGTGGTATATTGTGTGTGTATTAGTGTTGCAGCGCTGTTTGCAGAATTTTATGGTACCGGCAATACTTAAGTTTAATCCGCAACCAACACCCGTTTTCCGCTCATACACCAATCAGCGCCAAGACAAGGTGTGGCTTACTCATATTAAAGCATTAGGAGCTTCTATATTTTTTTTTTTATTGTACTTGCAATAATTAAAAGCTTTTCTGACATTGTTGGTTGTTCAATTTATGCTTCAATAAATTCAAAAATATTCATTTATTTTTTAAAGAAAAAATATTCATGCATGTATGTATAAATTCATTTATGTATGTATGTGTGAAAATTTGTATGGAAAAAAAGGAAAGTAAAATGAAAACTAACGGATACTTTTTTGTCAAATTACTACCTCGTAGGAAGAAGTATTTTATATTAGCATAGAAAAATACCAACAAAAAAAAACTTAAATGTTCATCATTATTATGTTAGTGGAAATGGTTAAAGGTTATAAATTCGTGGTCAAATTTTTGTGTGAGAGAATTTAAAAAAAAATTTAATCCCAAAAATTTCTATGCAAATTGTAAAGGTAAACATTTAGGAGAAAATTTTATGAAGACACTTTTAAAATAACAATTTTTATGATGATCGTTTAAATAAGTTTTGTCGTACATAACGACTAGTATGTACCATATACATATTTGATTATACAATTAAAAAAACGACATCTTACAGATAAAAAAAACATGTTTGGAACATGATTGCAGCACACCAAATCACCCATAATGGAGGTTCAACATAGTATGGTTAAGTCGTTTGATCATATAGGTACAGGATGATTCAGTCACAATTGTGCGAAATGGCAGTGGTCATACTATGTTACCCCTCCATTATGGTTGTCGCAATCAAGTTTCTTCCCTGCGTGACAAGGATAGAAAAGTTAGTACTTTAGTACTTTTTTCAGTTCCTTTTCACTCTCTAAGATAAGGCAATACCCCAGCGACTGATTTAGTAACTTTTCTGTGCCAAACGTTGTCACGCTTTTGTTGAACCAAATCTTAAAAAATTTCTGAATATCTTCCGATTTTTATTGAAAAAATACTTCAAAATCTTTAAATAAAATAAATTTTAGTCAATCTTTAAAGTTAGTACTGCAGTGCTTTTCTACTCTCTAAGATACCGTAGTACCCCTGCGACTGATTTAGTAACTTGTCTTTATTAGACTTTTACATACATTTCTACAAAAATCCCGAAAATCTACCGATTTTCATTGGAAATTGCTTTAAAAGCTTAAAATAAAAGAATTTTTGGGTTTTTGTCTATCTTTAATGAATTCTTCGCAAAAAAATAAAAAAATCAATTTAAAAAGGAAAAAGTACTTTTTTTGGTCAAAAAGGTCCTTTTTTGGTTGAGCTCCAGTACCATTTAAAAATTTAGATTTTCCATCCGCAGTGCGTGATATCTTAAATTTGGGAAAAAAATTTCCTAAACAGTAGTTAATGAATTTTCTTAAAATTTACGTAAAAATGCGAAATTTTATACCGAGGTTGCTTACAAAATGGCAAAATGCATAGATCAACGGAACAGCTCTGCATGAGCTCATTAACGTGGGATGCTGCTAAAATGGTGGAAAGTATAAAAGTGCTAGGAATGAAGACTTTCATTCCATCTAAGCGAATTTCGGTTAAACCAAGACATACATAAGTGTTGGTTTACCTAGTCTTGCATCGCAGCAGTCAGATGTGGTTCTGACTGCGTTCCAAAATTGGCTTAATGATAAAAATGTCAAAACTGATCTGCTATGCAAACTGGCGAAAACCGTGTGTGCCAAAATGCTCTGATGTTAAAGTTTTTCTGTCTACGGGGCAGTGATAGTCTCTGGTCATTCGTTAAAAGAGCAAGGGAAAATGCTAGTTCCTCTATCCCAACTCTTTTACAGTATGAACAAGCATTCACCGACCTGATTGATAAGGCTAACCTGTTGGCTGAAATCTTCGCAAAAAATAACACACTAACCACTATTTTAGAAAACAAGAGGTATGGCCAACGTTTCTATATATTTGAGACATGCTGATTCCAATGGCGTACTCCGTTTTTTGATGTATGGTTCAGTTTTCTTGCAAAATGTCATTAAAGATTTGCTGATTTCGAGCCAGTTTTTTAATAACAAAATTTTCAAAGTTTATGATTTTTAAATTTTATGGCATGGAAAACAAAGATATGAATTATATCAATATTTCTTATTTAAATTTGGTTTATAGACTTTCATCTTAAGCCCTTAAATTCGCGAATTTCTTCATTTTTTAATGATTTCTCGAAATTAACCGCCAAATTGGTTTTTGATAAAAAACTTGCTTTTAGTTATTTAAATAGGCATCCATAACCATACGAAAAGTGGACAAAAAACAGCTATGTTAAGATAACTTTTGCAAATAAAAAACTTTTTTGAACAAATTTTGGGTCGGTTCATTGTCTAAGGTTCCCACATTATATAATAAAAGATGGAGCCTTAAATCGTCTCGTAAAGGGATGCTGCCATATACAAATATACGGTTTTTCGCGATTTTCATCATGATGGTCCATATAACATAGCTGTTTTTGACCACCATTCGTATTGTTAGGGATGCCTTTTTGATTCACTTTAAGCAAGTTTTTCATAAAAGACCAATTTGGCGGTTAGTTTCGCGAAAACCTCAAAAAATTAAGAAATTCGCGAATTCAAGGGCATGATATGAAAAGCTTTAAGCCAAATTCGCATAAGAAATATTGCTACAAATCATATCTTTGTTTTCCATGCCATAACATTTCAAAATCAGTAACTTTGATAATTTTTTTGTTAAAAACCTGGCTCGAAATCAGCAAATCTTTAACGACATTTTGCAAGAAAATTGTACCATATATAGAAAAACGGATTACTCCATTCGAATCAGCATGTCCGAAATATATTAAAATGATTGGCGTAACCCTTGTTTATTTTTGTTGTGTTTCGCAGTGTAATTTGAAGCTCCAGTTCCATTCAGGAAAGTTCGACTTTGTATCACAGTGTAATCAACCACAATGATATTTTTCCGTTTAAGATCAGTTAAATGCGTTCTTGGGAATCTCAATCTTAAATGTCACTTTACGACTATGATACCATCCCAGGAGTTTTTGATGAGGGGCATTCCGGGTAGTGGAGTCTCCGCAAATTTTTACTCAGGTGAATCAAAGCAACTCGAACAAGTGGACTTCGGTGTCTATTCGAAAGAGCTTGGGGTAAGTCTGGCTTGAAGTTTGCCAGATCATTTTAGTGTTTACCAGCAGAGATGCTGGCAATAAAGACTGGTTAAATTTCAAATGTTTTGTCAACAACCGTAGTCAACATCTATTCCTACAGTCAAGCTGCGATCAAGTCTCTGGAGTCAATGTTTCTGAAACAAGATCTGCACTAAACTACCGGACGTCTTTCAATGAGATGACCAATCACTTTACGACTCTATGAGTTCCAGGGGACAGAGGCATTTCAGGGAATTGCTTAGCCGATGAGGTTGCTTACTTACAGGTTCCAGCCGAAATGGAATATGTTGGTATAACTCTAGAAACTTGAATGAAAAATATGTGTTAGACTTCACGACTGATTTGGTTCCCAAAAAGAGTTTAGGGAGCCGCACGATCTTTCTAAGAACTCAAATTGTTTTAACGTCAGGGACTAGTAGGGAAACCCCATTACAGTCACATGGTATCACATCGTACCTCACAGTCTATGTGTGCTGAAGTAAAGCGTCAGCAGCAGCTAACAACCTAATTTAATGTACTTATACACTCAAAAAGCAGACATGACAAAAATGGTTGATCTTTCTTCCTATTCCAGAACAATCTCCTGTACCCGTTCAGCATTGTCTTCTGTGTAAACCGTGCGTCGTCTACCGACAACAGAAAGATTCCTTACTGCCCTTGTTGTCTAACCAGATGATTTATTATTGACTCTGAGGGTCCAACCGGCACAAACAAATAAGGACGACATGCACGCTGATTAAATCAATGGACTGTTGACTTTAAAATTAAAGTTCAACGATTTGGGCACGTTGTTCAATAGTGTATTGTTCCATTTTAAATTCCCCAAGTTTCTTTTACAAAATACAAAAAAAAATATTTTAAAAAAGTTATATGTTCATTTTGGGCCACCCTGTACAACTTTATTAATGATCAGAAATATTATTAAAAAAACATAAGACAAACTCTTGTTTATATTTGATTTTTCTGTGTTTATTTCCACTTTAAAAAAATTTCCAACAAGGACGAAATAAAGCTTTCTCATACTTACATCCTTCTCTTTTTCTTTACATGTAGTTTTCTCTTTCATACCAAACAAAAAAAAAAGAGCTTTTTCTTTTGTTTTCAAACCAACATGGAGGATGTAACAGTTTTCATTCGAATTAGACAACACAGCCAAAACTGGGTGAGACAATCGTTTTTATTTGGCACAAACACACACAACATTACTCACTCATACATACATTTACAGTGAGTTGTTCACTTATACATCGAAACATGGAATTACATGTATATATTGTATGACTATAGCACGCGTGTTGTTTGTTCCATAAGATATTTTTAGTGGGTGACACGAAGCAACAAGGACGGATGTATTATCCACTTCCTTTTTCCTTCCACCAAACACAAGGATATTACCGTTTCGTCGTTTTCTATGTATGCAGCAGTAGGAGTTTGAACAACTCTACACCCAAACCCACTTCTAGGAGAAATAAAAAAAAAAAAACATGCACAAAACTAAATGAAGAATGTGCCACTCGATTACAATAGTCGTCGTTATAACCGGGTATGTGGTATACAAAAGTGGGCAAACATTCTATAATAGTTACACCAAATGGCAGCCAGTTGTGTTGTAGGTACTATTGTGTGGCTCTGTTAAACAAAATACTTTTATGACAACTGATACATGCTGGCAGAAAGAGGGGGGCGTTAGTGGGTAGGGAGTAGTAGCAGTTTGAGGCAGGTAGGTTCAGTTAGTAGCAGAGATGAGTTTAACAAAAGTTTTGCAGGGTTTGGATGCTTGGTGGCAGAGAAACAATTCATAAGTACTTGCCTAGTTAATGGCTGATGATAGAGGAAGGAACGCTTAAGTGTTGAACACTCTTGCCACCAATTCCTGCCGATTGTGTTTTTGATTGTATGAGTCAAAGTTAGTAACGCCTGAAAATTATGAGACTGTTTTTCTACATTCATATGTAAGTACGAGTATTTATTTATTTATGTATAATCTATATATATAAAAGAGTGTGGTGACTGACTGACTGACTGACTGACTGACTGATTGGCAATAATCATCGCCCAGCCCAAACCGCTGAAGCTAGAGACTTGAAATTTGGAATGTAGGTTCGGCTCCCGACAAAACCACCCACTAAGAAGGGATTTTTGGAAATTCCGATTCTAAGGGGGGCAAAAAGGGGAAAATAGGGCCCTTTGGGGGATTTTGTATCTTTTGAACTAATAGTCCTAGAAACTTCAAATTTGAACTCTAGGATCCTCTCGCGGAAATAAAATTTCGGAAAAAATATTTTTGGAAAATTTCGCCTCCAAGAGGGGAAAATGGGGAAAATAGGGCAAATTGGTACATTTTTGATATTCTAAACAAATGGTCCCAGAAACTTGAAATTTGAAGTCTAGGACCCTCTCGCAGAAACAAAATTTTGGAAAAAGTAATATTTTAAAAATTCCGCTTCTAAGGTGGGGGGAGGGGGAAAATAGGGCAAGTTGGTACATTTTGTATCTTCTGAACTAATAATCTTGAAATTTTGAATATAGGATACTCTCGCGGAAATAACATTTTGAAAAAAGTACTTTTTTGAAAATTACGGTTTTAAGGGGGACAAAAAGGGGGAAAATAGGGCAATTTGGTGAATTTTGAACTAAAGGTCCTAGAAACTAGATATTTGAACTATAGTATCCTCTCGGGGAAAAAACATTTTTTTACTAAAATTTTTTCACTCAAAATTTTTTTTTCACTCAAAATTTTTTTTTTTACAAATTTTTTTTTTACAAAATTTTTTTTTTTACAAATTTTTTTTTTACAAAAATTTTTTTCACTCCAAATTTTTTTTTACTCAAAATTTTTTTTTCACTCAAATTTTTTTTTTTACTTAAAATTTTTTTTCACTCAAAAATTTTTTTCACTCAAATTTTTTTTTCACTCAAAATTTTTTTTCACTCAAAAATTTTTTTTACAATTTTTTTTTTACTCAATTTTTTTTTCTCAAAATTTTTTTTTACTCAATTTTTTTTTTTTAATAAAAATTTTTTTCACTCAATTGTATTTCATTCTTCAGTTTTTTCACTCATTTTTTTTACTTAAATTTTTTACTTAGGTGTTTTCACCCAAATTTTTTTTACTCAATTTTTTTTACTCAAAATATTTTTCGCTTAATTTTTTGACTCAAATTTTTTACTCAATTTATTTTTTTCTCATTTATTTTTTAATTTTTGGGAATTTGTTGATTTAATCACTTAAATTTAGGGGGAAATAGGACAACTATAGAATCCTCTCGCGGAAATATTACCCTAAAGAAAGTATTTAAAAAAAAAAATAAGAAGGGGAAATGGGAAAAAAAGGGCAATTTGGTACATGTTCTATCTTCTGACCTAATGGTCCTAGAAACTTAAAGTAAGATCCTCTAACGGAAAAAACATTCTGAAACAAAGTTTTTTTAATTCTGATTCTAGGGGGTTGAAAGGGGGAAAGTAGGATAATTTGGTACGTTTTGTATCTTCTGAACTAATGGTCCTAGAAACTTAAAAATTTGGACTATATGATCCTCTCGCAGAAATTATGTTCTGAAGAAAGTATTTTTTGAAAATTTTTCATTCAAATTTGGGGGGGAAATAGGACGATTTTGAACATTTTCTGTATTGTGAACTAATGGTCCCAGAAACCTGAAATTTGGACTATAGGATCCTCTCGTGGAAATAATATTCTGAAGAAAGTACTTTTTTAAAAAGGCACTTCAAAGAAGGGGAAAAGGGGGAAAATAGGGCAATTTGGTACATTTTCTTTTCTCTGACCTAATGGTCCTAGAAACTTAAAGTTTGGACTATAAGATCCGAACAAAGTTTTTTTTCAGTTTCGCTTCTAGGTAAAACGGGGGATAATAGGACAATTTGGTACACTTTGTCTGTTCTGAACTAATTTTCCCAGAAACTTAAAAATTTTGACTATGGGATCCTTCGCGGAAATAACTTTGTGAAGAAAGTTCTATTTTGAAAATTTCGCTTCTAAGGTGGAAAAAGGGGAAAGTAGGGTAATTTTTTGTCTGCTGAGATAATGGTCGTAGATCCTTGAAATTTTGGCTGTACGATCCTCTCGCGGAAATAACTTGCTGAAAGAAGTACTTTTCGAAAATTCCGGTTTGTATCTGCTAAACAAATAGGACTACACGATCCTCTCGCGTGGACTGCACGATCCTCTCGCGGAAATAACATTCTGAAAAAAGTACTTTTTTGAAAATTCCGCTTTAAAGGGGGAAAAAGAGGTAGGTAGGGCAATTTTGTATCTGCTGAAAATATGGTCCTAGAAACTTGAAATTTGGAGTGAACGAACCTCTCGCGGAAATAACATTCTAAAGGAAGTGCTTTTTCAAAATCCTGGGGGGAAATCGGAAAGTAGGGCAATTTTGAGTCTGCTGAACTTATGGTCCTTAATACTTGAAATTTAAACTGTACGATCCTTTCGCGAAAATAACATTCTTAAAGAAGAACTTTTCAAAAATCCGCTTTTACGGGGAAAAAGGGGGAAAGTAGGGCAATTTTGTATCTGCTGAAATAATGGTCCTAGATACTTGAAATTTTAACTGTACAATCCTCTCGCGGAAGTAATATTCTAAAGGAAGTACTTTTTGAAAATTCCGGGGGAAAAAGGGGGTGAGTGGCGTAATTTTGAATCTGCTGAACTCATGGTCCTAGATACTTGAAATTTCAACTGTACGATCCTCTCGCGGAAATAACATTGTTAAAAAAAAACTTTTTTAAAAATTATGCATCTACGGGGAAAAGGGGGAAAGTAGGGCAATTTATGTATCTGCTGAACTAATGGTTCTAGATACTTAAAATTTGAACTGTACAATCCTATCCCGAAAATAACATTCTAAAAGAAGTACATTTTTGAAAATTCGTTTTTAAAGGGGGGAAAATGGTGAAAGAAGGGCAATTTTGTATCTGCTAAACGAATGGTCCCAAAAACTTGAAATTTTAAATCTACTCTCGCTAAAAAAACATTTTGTAAAAAGTAATATTTTGAAATATTCTTTTATAAGTGTGGGGTGGTGGGTAGAAGGGGTTTAATAGGGCAATTTTGTATCTTCTGAACAAACTTGAAATTTTGAATCTGGATGCTCTCGCGGAAATTATTTTTTGAAAAATATATTTTTTTGAGAATTTTGGTTTTAAGGAGGCCCAAAAGGGGGAAAATAGGGCAATTTGCTAAACTTTAAATTAATGGTCTTAGAAACATGATATTTGGAATATGGGATCATATCGCGGCAATAACATTCTAAAAGAAGTACTTTTTTGAAAATTTCGCTTTTAAGGGGGAGAAAGGGGGAAAGTAGTGCAATTTTGTATATGCTAAAGTAATGGTCCTAGATACTTGAAAATTGGACTGTACGATACTCCCGCGGAAATAACATTCGGAAAGGAATACTTTTTAAAAAATTCCTCTTTTAAGGGGAAATAGAGTGGAAAATAGAGCAATTTTGAATCTGCTGAACTAATGGTATTAGATACTTGAAAATTGGACTGTACGATCCTCCCGCGGAAATAACATTCGGAAAGAAATACTCTTTTAAAAATTCTTCTTCAAGGGGGAAAAGGGGAAAAGTAGGCCAATTTTGTATCTGCTTAAAAAATAGTCCTAGATACTTGAAAATTGGACTGCACAATCCTCTCGCGGAAATAAAATTCGAATGGAGGACTTTTTGGAACGTTCCGCCTCTAAGAGGGAAAAGGGGGAAAGTAGGCAATTTTGTATCTGCTGAACTAATGGTCCGGGAGACTTGAAATTTGGACTGTACGATCTTTTCGCGAAAATAACATTCTGAAAGAAGTACTTTTTTAAATATTCCGATTTTGAGTGGGAAAAAGGGGAAAAGTAGGGCAATTTTGTATCTGCTGAAATAATGGTCCTATATACTTGAAATTTGGACTGTACGATCCTCTCGCGGAAATAACATTCTTAAGGAAGTACTTTTTTGAAAACTCTACTTTTAAGGGGGGAAAAAGGGGAAGGTGGGCAATTTTGTATCTGCTGAACTAATGGTCCTCGATACTAAAATTTAACTGCACGATCCTCTCGCGGATATAACATTCTAAAAGAAGTACTTTTTTTAAATTCTGCTTCTACGGGGGGAAAAGGCAGAAAGTAGGGCAATTTTGAAGCTGCTTAACTAATAGTCCTACATACTTGAAGTTTGGACTTACGATCCTCTCGCGGAAAGAACATTCTAGAAGAAGTACTTTTTTGAAAGTTCTCCTTCTAAAGGGGGAAAAGGTGGAAAGTAGGGCAATTCAGTATCTGCTGAACTAATGATCCTAGATACTTAAAATTTGAACTGTACGATCCTCTTGCGGAAAAAGTACTTATTGTGGAAAGTTCCGCTTCTAAGGGGGAAAAGGTGGAAAGTAGGGCAATTTTGTATCTGCTGAACTAATGGTTCTAGATAATTGAAATTTGGCTGAACGATCCTCTCGCGGAAATAACATTCTTAAGAAAGTACTTTTCAAAATTCTGGAGGAAAAAAGGGGAAAGAAGAGCAATTTTGAATCTGCTGAACTAATGGTCCTAGATTCTTGAAATTTGAACTGATCGATCCTTTCGCAAAAATAACATACTTAAAGAACTTTTTTTAAAAATTCCACTTCTAAGGGGGAAAAGGGGAAAGTAGGGCCCTTTGGGGGATTTTGTGTCTTTTGAACTAATAGTTTTAGAAACTTAAAATTTGGACTCTATAATCCTCTAGCGAAAAAAAAAACTAAAAAAATATTTTTTTGAAAATTCCGCCTCCAACGTGGGGAAAATAGAGCAAATTGGTACATTTTTTATATGGACAAATGGTCCCAGAAACTTGAAATTTGGACTCTAGGATCCTCTCCAAGGGTGGGAAAATATGGAAAATCGGTGAATTTTTTATCTTCTGAACAAATGGTCCCAGAAACGTGAAGTTTGGTCTTTAGGATCCTCTCGCAGAAACAACATTCCGAAAAAAATATTGTTTGAAAAATTCCTCCTCCACGGTGGGAAAGGGGGGGAAATAGGGAAAATCGGTACATTATTTATCTTTCAAACAAATGGTTCCAGAAACTTCAAAATTTGAACTCTAGGATCATCTCGCAAAAAAAAACATCTTGAAAAAAGTAGAAGGGGGAAAATAGGGCAATTTTGTATCTTCTGAACTAAAACTTTAAGTTTGGATCCTCTCTCGGAAATAATTTTTTTGAAAAATACACTTTTTGAAAATTTTGGTTTTAAGGAGGGCCAAGAGGGGCAAAATAGGGCAATTTTGTAAATTTTAAACTAATGGTCATAAAAACATAACATATTGAAAAAAGTACTTTTTTGAAAATTACTTTTCAAAGGGAGAAAGAAGGGCAATTTTGTATCTGCTGAACTAATGGTCCTAGATATTGAAGTTTGGACTGTACGATCCGCTCGCGGAAATAACATTCTGGAAGAAGTACTTTTTTGGAAAAATCTGCTTCTATAGGGGGAAAAAGAGGGAAAGTAGGGCAAATTTTAAATTTGAATCCTCTTGCGGAAACAACATTCTAATGGAAGTACTTTTTTGAAAATTTTGCTTCTACGGGGAAAAGGGGGAAATTGGGGCAATTTTGTATCTGCTGAACTAACGGTTCAGATACTTGAAATTTGGAGTGTACGATCCTCTCGCGGAAAAAACATTCTGAAAGAAGTACTTTTTTGAAAATTTTGTTTTGGAGGTGGAAAAGGGGGAAAAGTAGGGCATTTTTGTATCTGCTGAACTAATGGTCCTAGATACTTGAATTTTGAACTGTTTTGTATCTGCTGAACTAATGGTTCTAGATACTTGAAGTTTGGACTGTACGATCCTCTAGCGGAAATAGCATTCTGGAAGAAGCACTAAATTCTGCTTCTAAGGGGGAAAATGGGGAAAGTAGGGCAATTTTGTATCTGCTGACTTAATGGTCCTAAATACTTGAAATTTGGACTGTACGATCCTTTCGTGGAAATAAAATTCTAAATGTTTCTTTCTGTTTCTAATGGGGAAAAAGGGAGAAAGTAGAGATACTTAAAATTGGTACTTTACGATCCACTCGCGGAAATTACAATCTGGGAAAATAAATTTTTGAATTTTCGCTTCAATTTGGTACATATTGTTCCTTTTGCACTAATGTTCTTTGAAACTTAAAGTTTGAACTATGGGATCGTTCAGCCAAAATAAAATTTTTTGCTACTTTAAATCTACTCAAAATATAATATTTTAAAGGTCGAAACTAAAAATTTTTATTTTTAATTAAAAATTAATAAGAATTTGAAGTAATAAAGTTGTTTTTTTTACAGCTAACCGGTAACGAAGTACCGGGCGAGTTAGCTAGTAGTAGTATATGGGGATTCCTGCCATAATCAGGCAGAGTACAGGATTTAAGTCAAGTGTAGAATAAAGAGGAGGACATAACTTGGGAGTTGTAGCAGTTGGTATGAAAGCATAATTAGTTTTTGAGATCAGTGAAAAATTTGTTTTTTTTTTGTTGGTGTAGGTGCGGGTGTTTGAATGTTGTTTGAATGTTCTTGCATACACTTTCAAGTTGTCAAACAACGGAATATGAGTGTGTATTTTTCATGACATTTTTTAGCCACAGGCGTTGAAAAGCAAATTGCACATAAGCTGGTTTCGAAAAATTTCATTTTAAAAAGTTTTCCATTTTTTGTTTATAAATATATTTTTTGCACTATTTGCTTTAAACTTTAATACACATGACTTTAATGTTAATTTATTTAAAAAAAATTCTTGTTGCTGTATTCTTTGTTTAACTTAATTTTCATTTCTTTCGTCCTAAATGGTTTGAGTTTTGTATGTGTTTGGGTGACTGACTGACTGTTGGTGTGGGTGTCTAACTGTTTTGTTAGTTGGTTGACTTTAGAGGAGTTTGTTTGTATTGTTTTGTATGAGTTAGTGTTATTTAAAAGGAACTTTTAAAAGTTCATTTATTTATTTCTAATGGCATCAAAAAGCAATTTTATGTTTTTTATGTATGTATAATCGTACTTAAATGTAACTAACGAAGTAAATCAAATTTTCTTCTGTCTTATGCTTGAATATTTTATGGGTATTGTATGTAATTATTTCTTTTAATCGTTTAAGGGCGTGTTTAAATTATATTCATTATGTACTTACAATAACTAATTTTACACTTTTTATTATAAATCATCTTCCCTCCTGTCGACTTCTAAAAGGTCTTAAGTTTTCCCCAATATTAATTGCTGTTTTACCTTTTGCTTTCTTATAATTTCGTTCTACGATAGAACAATTTTCTTTCAGTACGCATTTTTCCTAAAATTATGTAGCCAACCTATTTTTATAGTTCCTTGCGAATATTCTGGAAGTGACAAAGCATCACATGGAACCATAAGCGTAGCTAGACCATTATTCTGTGGTGGTCAAAGGCCCCACCTTTGGGGGTACTTGCCAAAGCAAAGATTTTTTTTAGAAAATATAATGTTATTGCCATTCATGCAAAACAAATTGAAATATTGGTCGATGACTCCATTAAGTTTATATACTATTTATCCACTTCTAATTGATCCATTTACAGCTGTGGTCCCGAAGAAGTGTGCATTGTCGTTGTCTCGTCCTTTGGCAGCATTATTTAGCTACTCGTACCGGGTAGGAGCCAATCCGTGAGTGAGGCTACAAACCCTGAAAACTACCGCCCAATAGCAATTTGCTCTACGCTCTCGAAGGTTATGGAGAGCATGATCAATCACCACTTGTTAAATTATCTGGAGTCTAATTTACTCTTGTGTGATCGACAGTGTGGCTTTCGTAGAAGTCGTTCTACGGGGGACCTGTTAGCGTTTCTTTCGGAACGGATGAGTCGTTCTATTCACAAATTTGGTGAAAGCAAAGTGGTTGCTCTAGATATTTCTAAAGCGTTTGATCGTGTGTGGCACGGTACACTCGTTTCCAAACTTATTGCGTTTGGTGTCTGTAGTGATTTCTCTCGATTTATACCGAGCTTTATCATAGACCGCTCCATACGTGTTGTTATAGATGGGTTTTCATCAAATAAGTTTCATTTAAATTCAAAGGTACCGGGCCTTACTTCCAATTCTAGCTATTCTTTCGCAGATGACAGCAATATTTGTCATTAATTTTCCTTTAATCATAGACCAACCATCACTGAGGTTGAAGCTATGAGGCGGAACATGAATGACATACTCAATCATGACCTCACGGCAATGCTCGTAAGAAGCAATGTTGTATGTGGACCAACAGACGGCAGAAACACTTGATGTTCTAAGCATGAAAATTCAATGTGACGTTCGTTGGAAAAAACATGTTCTTCAAGTGTCGAAAGAAGCATTCAAGTGTCTTGGTTTCTTAAAATGGTGAAAGAATTATTTCACTCCATCTGATCTCCTCTATTTATACCAACTATATACGGCCGAAGATGGAATACAACTCCCATATCTGGGCAGGTGCTTCAAGGTCTATCTTGAAGCTTATAAATCGGGTGCAAAGGAGTGCGTTGAATCTCATCAATGACAGTAGGGTATCCAGCTCTATTAACTCATTAGAGCATCGTCGGAACGTGGGTTGTGCGTCATTGTTCTATCGATACTACCACGGTAAGTGTTTAGCTGAGATAGGCGAGATCATCCTCGTGACGCGGGTGCATGCCCGTAGTATGCGCCTTTCCAGCAGATCACATCCGTTCGTTGTTTACTGTTCAATGTCTCGCACAAATTTGTTTTTCGGTCAAACCAGCCGTAAGTGGAATAGACTCCCGGCATAAGTCTTTCCAGTCAGCTATAATTTTGAAAAATTCAAATTAAATGTCTTCAAACACAACCCCCTTTTTCATTCTCCTCATAACTTATTTTCCTAACACACAATGCATTGCATTAGGGGCTCCCCTATAGGTTAGTTAGTAGCGTGCTAGCCTCTGAAACAGGGCGTCGTGGGTTCGATTCCCACCAAAACCCTTGGTAGATTTCGCTTCAACGGTCACTGTTACCAGTTCTCGATTAGGTTGAAATTATTAAAAAAATGATTTTAAAATAAATGGAAGAAATAAATAAAAATTATTGATCATAGGATCAAAACTATTATTATTATAGCTGAGTGTTGGCTCAAAGTAAAAAAAAATCTAGGTTTATTCATCCGTCCAAAAAAGTATTTTTTTTACATTTTGGAAAGCATAAATTAGAGATGGGATCGTGAGTGACTTTTCAACCACGATCAAGCACGCTCACGAAAAAAATATTTAATTACGCACGATCACTCACAAAATTTTTTGCGCGCTCACGTGAGTAGACAAAATTTTAATCACGCCCACGATGTAAGCACGATCACGAAATACTCACGAATTAAAATATAAAAAAAACAAGTAAGAGTGTTAAATTCGGCTGTGGCGAATCTTTTATACCCTCCAACATGTAAAAAAAATCAGGGGCGTATTTTTTTTGGAGGAGGCTTCGGCAGGGCAGTGGGAGACACCTCTCCCTCTCAAAAAATGTTTACTAATTTATTTGTTATGCTTTTTGCACTAAAGTAATACAATTTTATCATTATTTAAACTAATTTTTAAATCCACGCCCTAAAAAGGGGGCGGGCAAAAAATTTTTTTTAGTCCTCCCGGTCCTAGTGCAGTACTCTGAACTTCTTATTGCATTAATTTGTTTCATTTGTTTAACAAAAAATATAAAAAAAACACGTTAAAAAAATCGTGTTTTTCAGATGTTGGTTAAGTTCCTTAAGGGGGAACTTTTTTCTCCCTGGTTCGATTTTTCCCATTTACGAACTTAACCTGCCTAGGACCATAAGACATATTCGTGCCAAATTTTAGGAGGCTAGCTATTTTATTTTGGACTGCATCGTGCCATCTACAGACAGACGGACGGACAGACGGACATTCACGGAATGTCTTCGATCATGGATCAATAAAATATATACTTTATCGGATCCCCGTCCGATATTTCGATGCGTTACAAACGGAATGACAAAGTGAGTATACCCTCATACTGTGGTTGGAGAGTAAAAAATTATGCCATATTATTTTTTTTTTTTACATTACCCAGTTGACAAAGTCCTTAAGCCATCCTTGGTGACGGCCCGCTGACATGTCAGAGTCACTCTTTATACCTAGTTAAGGACAGTTTTATAAAAAAATTCAAATAATCAGCAGTTGTCAGGGGTGCTGACAATTTCCCTTAAGTCGTCTTTGGGGAAATATCTGATAAAGGTCATTCTTCCATCCAAATTATATTAATCATATTAAGAAATAACTTTCCGCATTTTTTAGTTTCAAATGGATTTGAACCTGGAGCCTCCAGTTTATTTTCCCAACAACTACCTACTTGATTAAAACTTTAGTTTCCGTTTAGAATAAGTGGTCGAGAAGTTAGGAGAGGTATTGGAGTCTTCAACAAAAGTGGGCTTCAATAACTATGGTCGGTAAAAACAAGATTAAATTGCTAAATTCTATATTTTATTTAATAATTATTTAGATTATTTCAAATTAGCTTTAGGTAACTAGAGATACTCAATCATTTTTGTATCTACCAAAAAAGAGCAACACAAAAATCTCAGTTATGATCTTTATTTTTTGTAATGAAATCTTAAATAAAGAAAACGGATGAAAGACAAAATAACTCACTATAACGGCACGTGCCAATCGCATGTTACGTCATTCATACGTCATTAACGGACACGTGTATATACATTTGTTTGTGTGTGTGTGTTTACACATACATATTCCTTGTTGTTGTTTACACCAACATGGTTGGTGTCAAATCAAGGCGAGCGCTAAGAACTAATATTAAATCATAAGGGGGGCATACACGGTACTGCATGCTGTACAATTTGCTGGATGAAAATGCTATTTTGATCGTGTATGGGCTTGTTGGACGACCATTACAAAAACAAAATCCACATGTCCATCCAGCAAATTGTACAGCATGCAGTACCGTGTATGCCCCCCTATACTACACACAGACAACTTTATAGAACCCACGCTAACTTGGCTTTTTAAGTTTTTAACACGACAATGAATGTACATTAGGTCGTATCGATATTAATTTTTATACCCTCCACTTATTGTTAGTGATAGAGGGTATATATAAGTTTGTCGTTCCGTTTGTAACTCATCGAAATATCGGTCTAGGACCCCATAAAGTATATATATATATTCACGATGCCCGATCGATTTTAAGACATTCTAGCGATTTCCGTCTGTCCGTCTGTCTGTCTGTGGAAAATGCTATCACGGACAAAAGTTTGGTATTGCATTTGAGAGATATCGGTTCAGCGGTTCAAAAGTTATGAACGAAAATGTAAGCACACCTTAAAAATTTCAGTACATTCAACATAACCTAAATATACAAAATGCTTTAATTCGGCTTCTGTTTGACATATGTGAACATAATTGAACACCAAATGGTATTTAAACAAGTACTAACATATTTTTGACAAAAAAAGAAAAAAAACGCGGTTTTTTTTACCAAAAGTAATTTCCTTTTAAATAAAGTTTTTTGCAATAATCTTTTTGAATTTAACTTTTTTACTTGTTTTTCCTTAACCTTACTCTTTTTTCATTTTTGTAAAAAAAAAGAAAAATTACTTTTTTTTTTTTTTTTTAGTGTAAAATTTTTCTCGAGTGTAATGTTTTGTGGTGGAAAATACTTTCAAAAGAAATTTTGTGGCTTACCGGTGTTTTTAAAGATTGTTTTTTTTAAAAGCTCTTTTTTCAACACGTGAATTTAAGGTGAAACCAATCTGGAATTCACGGTTGTGCTAATAACTTTTGAATCGCTGTACCGGCTTTCTGAAATTCAATACGAACCAGACCAAGACAACGACAAATATATACGAGAAGTTTCAGCATCTTCAGAATAGATAACTCCAACAAAAAAATTTGTGGCCGAGAAATAACATTAAATGTGGTATTTTTTGGGGTTTTTACTTCAAACGCGGTGGGGGGTATAAGGAAATTTTTGGTTTTCACGAAAATTTTATGGAGTCATTTTGCCACAAATAGAAATTTTTGGAACCCTTTCAGCTAAAAAAAATTAAAAACGATACGGCCTAATGTACATTGTAGCAACAACGACATTAGCCTTTTGGCAATGTTGGTATTATTGTTGTAGTTGTTTTTGGTTGTTGTGCCCTATGAAAACAAATCGTTCCATTATTGCGTTACCAACTTATGACAACAAAGTAGAGAAGTCTGAATGTGTGTTTATGGTCTGCAAACCAAAAAAATACAGGACGAAAATTTTGACTTTTATGAAAAATACATTCTACTACATATTTTCAATACTGTGTTTCTTTTATTTTGTTGTTTTTGGTTACCACAAATATGTAGACAAAATCGCAAATATTTTTATTAACATGTAAAAATCACTTGCATGTTATAGATGTTTCACTGACATATTGATTTTCGTCAGACAAAGTTTGAATGTATTATTTTACTGGCGTTATTGCGTCCTCCAACAACAGTCTGATTGTGAGTCAAAATTCGGTTAATATTACTATATTTGGCTGTGACAACCAAAATTTGTTGTTTGCCCCATTAAAAACCACACTCAAAAGAAAAGCTCTGTTAAAAAATCTGTAATATGAGTTTCAATTTGAATTAGCAAACTTTTAGCAGATTGTTTTTGCTGAAATAGATATTTTAAGTAAATTCTCTGTCATTCAGTTTTTAAAAAAACAGATATTTTACTGATTCTGTTTTTGAGAAATACTTTCAGCAGATTTTTCTGCTGATTAGACATAGAATTTATTTTGAGAGCAGTTATAACAACCGAATTCAGTTGTGGCTATCGACATTTAACTGTGACAACCCATGCGAATTAGGATTATAACTTTTTTTGGTCAAAAAAAGCTCATCCCACCACGCTATCGGCAAAGTTGTATATTTAATAGAAATCATTTTTTGAGGTTATTTTGGTGAAAAAGTTCACGCACCGAATGCAATTTCTAAAACTCCTCAAAGATTTTTTTTTTTTTTTTAATTTATATCATTCCACCAAATCCTAATTAGTTGAACATTCTAATGTCCAACTTGTCAATATCTATACCAACAGTTTATACCAATGTACGTACACTGTGTTCCGTAATCCGGTTCTAGACCACTGGGACTTGCGTTAACTTAAATTTACATTGTTTTTATGATCCCTGTCGAAAATTTAAGAAAGATATTGATACAACCAGTTCCTAATCATTCGTCGTTGTCTTTAGTTTCCGTAACACAACCGTCATTCGTCGTCAACGAACTTGCAGTTGAAAATGAGTCATTAATGATTAATTAATATTTTGTCGCATGCTATCATCATCCTCTACAAGAATTAGCCTGTGATCTTTGAAAGATTGGATAGTGTTGGAAGTTTGACTGATAGGGTCATTAATAAAAATAAGAAATACGTATATTAGGAAGGAAAAAACCTATAAATGAATCGCTTTTGAGAGGCAATATCTAAATCAACTCGAAATAAACGTGGAGAAGTCAATACTGACTTAAGTCAAATACTGACTTAAGTTCAAAAGGAACAAGTTTTGACACGACTTTCCTGGAAATATCGACATCGAACTACCTGGAAATACCGAAAGCATCTTTTATACTCTCTCCAAATAGATTAAGTGACCGACTGCGTAGTCAGTCTTAAAAACACGACTACACTCAGAAAATTATGTAAGTTACTACATGTTAGTTGTTTGTATATTTTACAGTAGTAAGTTGTTTTTAACTACAAGGTCAGTTATTTTTGTATGAAAAATATCAAACAACTATTTCTGTTAGTTATTTTGAGTCGTTTTTTTGAATAACTAACAAAAAAGTACTGTATTATTTTTTTATCTCTGAAAAATTTTCAAAGTTTTTTCCAAAAAAAATAAATAAATATTCGTTTTTTTTTATTTTTCACAACTTTTAAAAAAAAAAAAAAACTTTGAAAAAATTTGGTCTTCAATTTTTTTTCTGAAAAATTTTTTGAAAAAAAAATTATATATTGTTTATTTTATTTTTACTACATATTAGTTGTTTTGACTACAAATGTTAGTAGTTTTTACTACATAAGTCAGTTGTTTTTTGTCAGTTAAAATAACTAACATTGTTAGTTGATTTAACTGAAAAAGTAGTTGACCCCAAAACAACTTACAAAGTAGTTATTTTAACTGACATTTTCAGTTGATTTTACTAACATAATTTTTTGAGTGTACAACGAAATCCAAACTCCCAATCGTTGAGGAGTAAATTGGCCTCTAAATAATTCACAATTTTGTAATTAGCATAATATACATCCATGGAGTCTATAAACACAGGAGTAAAAAATGTAAACATATTACACTTCGAAGTTCAAACCATTCATTTAGTGTCACCACCGAACCAAAAAAAAAACTCCAAAATGTGCCATTTAGCTTAAAAGCACAAAGTTCTGACGATTTTTCTTAATAATTAATACTTTTCACTTACAGCATATGCGCTCATGTACCAGCTTTGGGACCAGTCCTATTTTAACCAGTCGCAGGATATTGTATTTTTGATCAATTGGTCCATCTTTACTCGCAGGGTAACTACTAAATGATACATTAAAGCTAGTGATGTCGCGAATGATGTATTCGGTAATTTACCAAATATTCGTTGTGAACCGAATATGTATTGAATATTTTTCATATGTAATTTTTCTCAAAAAGAAAAAAAAAACTTTTAAAAACTCATATGCTACCAAGCGTTTGATAAAGTTTTCTTTTTCGCAGAATAAACTATAATAAATCACACAAAAGATAGAAAAGTCTAAGATTTCAAAATTCGATATAAAAAACTTTCCCACACTAAATACAAAAACTCAACGACTCTCCCACCATAATAAACCACCCAACAAATTATTAAAATGTTAACAATCAGAAAAAGGACCTATAACATATTGAAATTGTCTATTTGACTTTGACAATAACATTAAAAACAACAATAAAAAAACATAACAAACAATGCAACTCATAATTGTGCAATTGATACACGCACATAACAATTTACGTTAGTTTACTACGTGAACCTTGAATAAACTACTCGTGTATAGAAGATAATATAAAAAAGAGGGTAAACTCTTGACTTCTCCAATTACCAGCGGTTAACAGCAATCAACTGAAAAATGTCAACAAAGCACTACTACATAACGGCAATGCTTTTTTGGTACCTCTTTTTTTTGACAATATTTTTTAATTGAATACACAGGCCGACAAAATTTGAAAAAAGTCAAAACCATAGGACTAAAGTATACTGAATCTGTACTAAGAATTTCTCCATCACATCAGGCTTTCGATATATTATCATAGCTTAAAGTTGGAAAAAACCATGTTTTCGCCATATTTGAGACGTTATAACTGCGCGAATCAACCTTTGTTTATAAAAACTTATTTGCCGTCTGACAGTCCTACTAATTACCCAGTTGGAAAATGTGTCACTTAGGAAATTTCCACAGTGATTCCTTGAGGAAATGTTTTCAAGTTCTGACAAATCATAGGTAATCCTTGATGACATGTCCTAACATTGCCAGCACAGAATATTTGCTTTAATACACTCAAAAAATTATGTTAGTAAAATCAACTGAAAATGTCAGTTAAAATAACTACTTTGTAGGTTGTTTTGGGGTCAACTACTTTTTCAGTTAAATCAACTAACAATGTTAGTTATTTTAACTGACAAAAAACTACTGACTTATGTAGTAAAAACTACTTACATTTGTAGACATAACAACTAAAATTTAATAAAAAAAAATAATCAATATATAATTTTTTTTTAAAAAATTTAAAAAAAAAAAATTGAAGACCAATTTTTTTTTTTTTTTTTTTTTAAGTTGTGAAAAATAAAACAACGAAAATTTATTTTTATTTTTTTTGGAAAAAACTTTGGAAATTTTTCAGACATAAAAAAAATTAAATTAACTTCTTTAAATAACTGTTACTACATCACAGTACTTTTTTGTTAGTTGTTCTAAAAAACGACTTAAAATAACTAACAGAAATAGTTGTTTGATATTTTTCATACAAAAACAACTGACTTTGTAGTTGAAAACAACTAACTACTGTAAAGTATACAAATAACTAACATGTAGTAACTTACATAATTTTCTGAGTGTAGTGTAGACAATTCCTCTAAGACGTCTACAAGGGAATTTCTTTAGAATATCCGTATATTAAATTAGAATTTTAAATTTGGGCAACTCTTCAATTTCCAAGAAAAAGATGGCAATATTATCGATTTATTTAAAATAAAATCAAAATCTAGCAAGTAAAATAAAAGTAATAAATGGACAAACAATTTTCAAAATAAAGTTTGGAACAGTAGTTAGGTGTGGGACTAATAAACTAAGGGTTCCAGGTTCAAATCCAGTTGGGACTAAAAAGGCGAAAAGTTTTATCTAAATATGAGAAAGATAATTTATAAAGGAAAATGGATAAAAGTAAAAACTAAAGTAAATACGAAAATTTTTTGTATTTTCGCATGACCTACGTCAGACATTTCCCCAAGGAAGTCTTAGGGTACCTTTAAAATAAATGTTTAACCTCTGTAATATCTTCCTTCTTCTCTGAGATATCTTAACATGAAGTTTGAAAAATTCGGGTTTCCGGTTATTTTTTGCTATCAATGCAAATTCGACAGATTTTTCGCTACATGTCTACATGTGTTTTAAATTAACAATTTAAAAGAAACAAGTAAAAAAGTTAAATTCGGCCTTGCCAAATGTATTGATACCCTCCACAATTTCAAAAAGATTAATGCAAAAAACTTAAAAAAAAAAAATTCAAAAAAATTTAAACGAAAAAAAAATTTCGAAAAAAAATCCCCGATTTTTCTTTTTTTATCAACACTCAGAAAATTATGTAAGTTACTACATGTTAGTTGTTTGTATATTTTACAGTAGTTAGTTGTTTTCAACTACATAGTCAGTTCTTTTTGTATGAAAAATATCAAACAACTATTTCTGTTAGTTATTTTAAGTAGTTCTTTGAATAACTAACAAAAAAGTACGGTGATGTAGTAACAGTTATTTAAAGTAGTTAATTTTATTTTTTTTATCTCTGAAAAATTTTCAGTTTTTTTTCCAAAAAATAAAAATAAATTTTCGTTTTTCTTATTTTTCAGAACTATTAAAAAAAAAATGGTCTTCAAATTTTTTTCTGAAAAATTTGTTGAAAAAAAAAATTATTTATTGATTATTTTATTTTTACTACATTTTAGTTGTTTTGACTACAAATGTAAGTAGTTCTTACTACATAAGTCAGTTGTTTTTTGTCAGTTAAAATAACTAACATTGTTAGTTGATTTAACTGAAAAAGTAGTTGACCCCAAAACAACTTGCAAAGTAGTTATTTTAACTGACATTTTCAGTTGATTTTACTAACATAATTTTTTGAGTGAAAAAATGTGTTGGTACTTGTTTAAGTACCTTTCGGTGTTCAATTATGTTCACATATGTCAACCAGCAGCCGAATTAAAGCATTTTGTAATTTTAGGTAGTGTTGAATGTACTAACATTTTTGAGGTGTCCTTACATTTTCGTTCATAACTTTTGAACCGATGAACCGATATCGCTCAAATGCAATACCAAACTGCTCAGGAGAACTTCCAATAAATATGTTAAGTTTGAGTCATCTCCGTGTAATATTTTGGTCGTGATCACCATTTCCACAGACAGACGGACATCGCTAGAATGTCTTAAAATCGATCACTGATCAATAATATATATACTTTATGGGGTCCTAGACCGATATTTCGATGAGTTACAAACGGAATGACAAACTTATATACACCCTCTATCACTAAGTGGAGGGTATAAAAATGCCTTTGGAACTGTTTAGATATCCTTTTGATTTCCTTAGATATCGATAACTTCAAGCTAAGACATCTCGAAAACCTGATGTGATAAGCAAATCCTGAGATCATATTCGGATTTAACGCAACTCGATCGCTTACAAAAGTATACTCTGGTCTATGGGTTAAAAATTTGCTGGCCTGTGTAATCTAAAACTTTCGTATGTATGCAGCTATATGCAGACAATTCTCATACAACAACGTTGACGGCGAATGTATGTTTAGACCTCAAAGTCAAACCCACCCTAACACTTAAATGACAATGACAACAAACAAACAATTAACGCTCTATAGCTAGTGCAATTCAGGTTATGAGAACGCGTGCTACTATCCATCGATAACGGCGCACCGCACCAGTGTTAAAGCACCAGTTGAGTTCACGTGTTTTATTTTCGTTTCCTTCTGTTTTTATATAGAAAAACTATAAATTACTGCGGTTACTTTGTAACTTTCTATCTGTCTGACTGAATGGCAATGAATTTATTTACTACCCCTCGTTTTAGCGGAATACATCTATTCCCACGAAGATCCCTTGAGATAAGTTCTTAGTTCATGTTCATGACTTTATTACGCTTCTAAATCTCCGCCTGACAGACACAATATGTTGCATGTTCATGGTAATAAGTGACTCTTGAGATTTGTGCAAAAACAAAAACAAAAATAAAAATCCCTTAGAAATTTGAAATATACTATATTCTATGTCCTGTCAATACTCGTTCTAAGCAATTAATATTTTTTTCTTCTATTTGGCAGACTCATAAATTCTATTGACAATTTAATTGTTCTAAAGTTTATCGAATGGTCAGCAAAAAAAAATTGCAAAAAAAGCTTTCTATTGAACTTAGCAGCCATATTTTGTTATTGCAAGCATTTACATGCACACGCATACATTCGTATGTAGTAAGTATAGTAAGCTTACGTTTGCGGCTTCTCAGCCGGAGACGATTCGACACCGTTACCTCCGGCTGGATTCCGTTTCCGTTTAAGGTCACCGTGCCAAAATATTCTTATTTATGAGTTTTTTATTTCCATGTATGTATGTAATGTTTACTTTTTGAATATACAACTGTGTATGTGTGTGTTTAAACTAGCACTTTAACATGTCTACTAAATACACATACAAAAACTTTGATATATTAATTCTAAACAAAAGCACAAAAACACAGCTTTATTTAGGATATCCTTTTAGGTCTCTTCAAATGTATTTTGTTTGGTAGTTTAGTGTAACCATAAATCATAGGCAGAGGAAAAACTAGTTTATATTTTAAGACAGATTGAACGGAAGGAGTTAAATTAAAAAAAAAAACTAAACTCTTCGGAAACGTGGGTAAATTAATAAGATTATTGAATGGAATATGTTATACTACATCCTGGAACAATGCCAAACGGTTTTGATAATATTGTAAAAGTCTGCTTAAGAAATAATTCCCAAGGACTGCTCATTTTGTATTCCTTTAAGCTAAGATCGAGTAGCATCCACCATTGTTCCTGGTGACAAGACTAACGCCGCGTATATCACAATAGGTCGGATGACTTCTGAGTGCATACCAGCAGGTCTCTCGAGTTCGGCACTGCCAGGAAATCCGTAATGTCCGATTAACATTTGAAAAGTAACGCCCTTCAGCGTATGAAAGAACAGCTTTTTTGATAGTATTGGCTAAGGCATTACTTCAAATGATTAAAAAGCACAAAAAGTCGTATATTTACTGGACGGTTATTTTTTTAAACTTATTTATGAGCCCACGTAGAAATATATAACACTGTATACCAAAATGTTTAAATTTAAATTTCGTTTTAATATTTAACAATAAACAACATCGTATAGAAAAGCGTTAGTCCGCAAAATATGCCACTCATTGAATGTTTGCCAACAAAATTTTAATATATTTTCATTTAACATTTTTTTATCTCCGTCTGGGTATGAAAATTAACACTTGCGCTTATAATGCCAGCATTGTCAGTGTTGCTGTGTTCATATTTTAAACACCCGCTTTATAAACATTTCGGTGTTTTTTTTTTAATTTTTGTGAACAAGAAATTTTTGTCACAGCAGTGACTATAATGAAATTTAAAATGAAATTAAAATGAATAAAACATACGGTACGTACTTTAAGAATTGCTTACAAATGTACAATATGAATATTAAAGAATCGAGTTGTGAAAATCATCAACCCAGCTACACCCACTCATCATCCACTTTGACTTGAAACAATCCATGCTGCGATTTAATTTAAATGTTTGTTGGTATCTGATGGTAGACGTTTTTCAGTATGATGACAGATGATGAGATAAATAAATTATTATTAAATTGACATTTTCATATGAAACAGTTTAAAATTTATTTATGTCCAGTGGTTCAGAAGTTATGAGTACAACCGTGAATTTGGTTTTACCTTGAATTCGCCGTTGAAACACACGGTTCCTAGGTTAAGACGTTAGGGGTTATCTTCTCACTAGCTTTAGTAATAAAGTTTTATATTAATTAATTTTTCATCAAAAGAGGTTGATAAAAAAATATTTAAATGTTTTATTTTTTAACAAGGGAACTCTTTTTCCCTGCATCGGTTTTGCCCACTTACGAATTGAACTCGCCTATGAATAAAGAACGTATTTGTGCCCCTCATATTTTGGTTTAGCGGTTACATACCTGCCCACAAAAAAAGGCAGGCAAAAAGAATATTTTTTTTAACCCATGGGTCCAAGTTGCAGACTTTTTGAAAGTTACGAAAAACCCTGTCGAAAAAATTACGTAATTCATGGCTTAGTTCTTTAAAGGAGAACTTTTTCCCCTACTCTGATCTTGCCCATTTCCAAATTTACCAGCCAAAAATTTCAAAAAATATTTAGGTTGTGCTATTTTAAAATTCTTTTTTTTTTATAATGTTTCGGCCACAGTATTATAGGAGTCCTACGAGTATAATGCTGAAAGATTATCAACGATCTGCATGAACATTTTACCAGATGAACCGGAACGAAGATCGCCAAAACGTTGAATTTGATCCACCCTTATATCCATGCCCAACAACAGGTTTCAAGCTTTTTAAATTTGGACCTATACAGACATACGAACGTACATCGTTAAGACACCAACAATTTTTTTTTTGGAACACATTCCAATTGCAATCGATTCTAGAAAAAAAATTTTCAATGCAAAATAATTTTTCAAATATACTACATGCACTATCAAAGTTTGATAATCAAACTAATGCTTTCGGGACAATTTCAAAAAAAAATCATGGATTCTGGAATATTTAGCAGAATTGATTGCCGGATAATATAATGCGTTCTGGATTACACCGTGCAAGAAATTTGAAGTGACTATCATGAAAGGTATCCCATAGCTTACACTCCGAATATTCTGAAATTTATACATGTTAATTAATACTCAAAACTAAGATTAACCTGATATTTTTTATCGGCTATCTCGGTGGTAAAAAAAGGGTTGCATCCTTATGAAAAATTATGGCCTTTCGGAAAAATCGGAATAAACCCAGCAAAACTTTGGTAATGGGTAGTGATTATATAACACATTACTAGGTAATGTATATACCTTATTTGTAGCATTATTTTAGGATGTCTTACCAAACATTTGTTCCACAACGCATTATTTTAAAGTGAAAAATAATGCTTTACTAATAATTTGTTACGTAATGCATGATTATTGGAAAAAATGTATTTCATATTTATTATTTCTAAACATTAAATCATGGAGTACTTATATTTGGTTACATTATGTATTATTTCAAAATTTGAAATAATGCATTATTTATAATTGAAAAAAACTAAATATTTTATAAAAAAATGCATAAGTTTAACCTAGAGATGGGCCCACGACAGGAATTTTCTAATGACACACACTCACTCACGAGCATATTTTATCTACTTACACTCACTTACAATCACGTGAGTAAATTTAATACAAAATTACTTTTTCACTACTCGTAACACCTTATATATTACGTTCTGGTATGCTATATTATATACCTTACTCGTATACATTACTTTGAGTCTCATCCCCTGTTAAAATCATCAATGCTGCAATGTATAAAATAAGAGATCTTATACCTTATTTTATACCTTATTTGGTAATCTAAGTTTTGCTGGGAAAGCCAAACTAACAGGAATTCAACCAAAAGCAAAAACAAGTGTCAGCTTAAACTAAATAGAGATTATTATATTTGCATTTGGGGGTACTTCTCCTTACAATGTACATCAACATTTACACATTTATGACAAAAACCAACTTAACACAGCATATTTTCTAAAAGTCAAACACCATTGTATATGTCTTAAAGAAACCCTATAAACAGATCGCAGCCCGCCAAGGTTTGAACTAGAGATGGGCGCTTGAGTGAATCTTGACTCACACTCGCTCACGCACAGTGGGAAAAAACACCAATCTGGCAGGAAGAAAATCATACCATCTAAACTAATGGTCTGATCCGATAACAATACTTGGAGATTTTATAGCTAAGGATATGAGCTTTTTGTATAATGAATAATAAGAAACTGTTTTTCAATACAGGGTGCCCCAAAAGGTGTTATATACGACTACCTCAGGAGTATTTTTTTTTTGTACCTGTTAGCTGTGGAAAATTATGTTTAAAATAAGAATTTTATACTTTTTGAAAGTAAATGGGGTTATCAAATATTGTAAGTGAAATCTGATAACATTTGGCATATAACTAAAATAGGAGTCTTAGCACCTGATTGCATAAGCATATACGAATTTTAAGTTAACCTTTTGTCAATGTATAGTGCCATTGCCTCTTCTAGTGTGTATTATGTCGGTGCTTCAGAGAGGTAAAATACGGCTTTTTTCATCTTTGTAGCCCTTTTTGGTGTTTTTTTTTAATTTCATCAAATAATTGGGCTGCATCTCTCTTTCAAGATTTGTACAGACTTACTTTCGTAGCGACCAATAATTATTCCTTGATGTTATTTTGTACAAGATCCGAAACACGACTCCTCTTGGATTTTTTTTTCGTTTCCAAAAAAGTCTTCAAAGGACGCCCTCGAGGTTGTGACCTGGTTCTTCGTCTTCTACTAGAAAATATATATTTTCATTCAACCATATATTGTAATGATTTTCAAAACTATATAAATTGCGAGAAACACTGGCCCATCTACATTTGAATTTACTACATAAATCTCGCACACTAACAGTTAGTTTTTTATAGCTATCATTCTCGTTGCAGATGTTATTTCCAAGTTTGAACAAGATATAATTGATAACTGTTGAGTTCCGATCAGAAGCACTGTCGCATTTACGCCAAACTTCAAATATCTCTCTCCGTTGAAATGACATGTCAAACAAATTTAAAAAAACCAAAGAGTTTATTAACCAATTCAAATGATAGTATTAAATTTATTATTATTTATAACAATATTTTTATTAAGAATTTTTTCACCAACTGAATGCAACTTAAATCGGTTATTTAAAAATCATAAAATCAAAAATAATTTTAATTCAGCAGGAACTTTTTTCAAGATTTCGACGCTCTACTATGTTAAAAACAAATTACTAACAATCCTTCGCGATTCTCAACATATACGTGAGTCGCGTTCATCGCTGCCTAGGTTTAGAATTATAATTATTGAAAGACCAAAATTACAAAAATAATTTTAAAAAATCGCTACGCAGGCCTACGCAGCTAATTTTTTGAATAGTAATACTTCATTATATGTAGAATAATCTATAATTTAAGATTAAGCAACATCTGACAGCGTTTTTTTTTTGTAGGTCCATAAGAATTTAAACAAGTTAAAAAAAACGTTGTTTATGTAATTCGTTACGGGGGAGCCTTCGCAAAACAGATAACGTATGGAAATTTATACATAATATACCTAATAGCACCCTTTAAAAGAAATCAAACACTTGGTAGGTAACGGCTTACCCCTTACGATACACGGCGATGACAAGTTTACTATTATAAACAACTAACTGTGAGAGCCCAATAAATTGTCAACATTTGATAGTGTGTAAACTCCTATTAGGTTAACTAAACTTTAAGTTCTTAACGGATTAAAACGCAGTCACTATCCCACTTTAAAATCGCATTATAACTTTGTTAAAATCTGTTAGTTATATTTTGAATTATTTCCCGCTAGATTGGCAATTTTTCCCACTGTGTCACGACAAGAATTTTAGAACCATGCACCAGGGTTGTCAGATTTTTTTGTTGTTGTTGTCGCCAAACTTTTAAAAAACCTTAAAAACACACATAATTTGTGTATTTCTGCAAAATTTAATAATTATATTAGAAAATACAACATGTGACGATTTTAATTATAATTTTGTTTTGCAAAATAAACAAGTTCTTCATGCTAAAATCAGTGTTTAGATTTATCGCCAAAATTGCCAAATTGGCGAGAAATCGCCATATGTGACAGCCCTGCCATGCACACTTATTCACGAGGATATTTTTTTTACTCACACTCACACATAATCACGTGAGTAAATTTAAAACAACTCACACTCACGTGCACTCACACAAGCTTCACTCACACTCACGTTGACTCACACTCACGACTCTTCTATTTATACACAAAATTTTAAGCAAAATTTAAAGTTTACACAAATTTTACAATTTTTTTTCGCTTTTTTTGAAACGAATTTTAAAGTTTAGCCAAATTTTAAAATGAGGGCTCAAATCACAAGGGGTTCAAGTGACTTTTTTAAAAAAATTTAGTTAACATATGGAATTAGTAGGTGAAGTTCACAGAAGTTCAGAGCACAAGTGGTCAATGTGAAATTCTTATCCGTTAGCGAGATATGGTGACAATTTTTAGCTCTTGTTACTAAAATGCCTGTTTTGCTTGGAGCACAAGGGGTATATAAGCACCCAAACCCCTTGTGCTCCAAGCAATTATTAAAATTTAATTTTTCACGTGGACAAAGTGGTTGAATTCCGAGAAGTTCGTGTATTAAGAGTAATAAAATTTAGCAAGAACATCCTAGGTCGGTAACCAGCGGTCAAAGTTTGAAAAATTTCGTTTTTCGATCAAAATTCATGTCCAAATTTTTTCACCAAATCAGGCTCAAAACTTAGGAATTGTTGTGTACTTTGTAGGAAAAATATAAAAAAAATACAAAAAAAATGTTTGTCCACAGATGCTGATTTTTGAACATAAAAATTATTTTTTTATCCAAATTGGTCTCAAAATTTTGAAAATGTAAAGCATGTTATCTCAGAAATATTAAAAAAATATAAAAAACACGATTTTAGTTCAAAAATGCTGATCAGAGATTTTGGTCCACAGATGCTAATCAGAATTTTTGGGCAAAAATCGTGTTTTTATATTTTATTTATTTTTCACATAAACTACTCAACATTTTTCGACTTTTAATAAAAATTTGGTTAAAAAATATTTGTTATGTTTGAAAATCAGCATCTGTGGACCAAAATCGCAATTTTGGAATTTTTTTAATATTTTTCTAATAAAGTACCCAAAAGTTCCTTATTTTTGAGCCAAATTTGGTTAAATATTTCGGATATGAATTTTGGTCCAAAAACGTATTTTTTTTAACTTTGACCGCTGGTTGCCGACTAAACTAAAGATGACCTTGCAAAAATTTTTCATAAATTTTCCCACAATTAGCTACTTCGTGGCCATCGTTCGGCAGGTATTACGGCACGAAATTCGAAAGTTTAGATTTGATGGGACGCCCTAATGAGGATGCAGATGAGCCCGATGATGTCATGGAATCTGATAATAATGACTAAAAAATTAAACAAAGAACCATTAAAGATTTTCGTAATAAAATGTGGTTTTCCTTTTACGAATAACTAACATTTTTTCATAAATTTCGAAATTTATAAAAAAAAGTTAGAGCACAAGGGGTATAAGTGCGACTTACTTACTTCAAAGGCAATTTTTGGGTTCTTGCATTTGCAAAAGATGATATTTTTTTAACTTGTTAGATTAAAATATATCTCAGGATCTCTATTAACTAAAAAATAATATTGTAGACATCATCTAACATTTTTTATTGCAATTAAACTTTAACCTCTTTTTTCTCATTATTAAATATAAGGCACTTGTACCCCTTGTGCTCTAACCCCCTCAAATGTAAACTTTAGTGGGCCATAAAATAATAATTCGAGTGAAGTTTTTAAAACCCTTACACTTTAATTATACCCTACACCACTCTGTGGTACAGGGTATAATGAGCTTGTGCTAATGTGTGTAACTACTCGAAATATTGGTCCTAAATCTACCTTCAAGTATACCGATCGACTCAGAATTACGTTTTGAGTCGATTTAGCGATGTCCGTACAGGTAGCAATTTTCAATCAATTGACTTGAAATTTGAAACTAAACCTTTTGGCCCAAGGACGAAATTGGAGAAAATCGGTTCATGTTAAAACCTAGCCCCATACAAACGCCCCCTATGGATTCGGCTTAAGTGGGTCTAATAACCGTATTATAATAGATATCGCGTTGAAATTAAGCAGGTAAACAAATTTTGTATGCACGAATCATCCTTTAAAATTTCAAAGGAATCGGTCCTTCTGGTAGTCCCCATACAAACCACCCTACCGATATTCACATAATTCCCTCAAAATTCATAAAAATGGAAATATTTGATGAAAATTTTATTTTTAGGTGTTAAACGTGTATGTTCTTTAGTAGCCTAATCAAATCGGAGTATAATTGGACCACTTTTGGACTTAGTCACCCATATAAAAATTTCGACCGATAATCAGTTAAATCGGTCTATTGACAAAAAAAATAAACCAATTCCGCTAAAATTTGATCTGTGTGTGTTTTCTCCACTAAATAAAGATCTAACAAAAGATAGATCCAATCGGTACATGTTTGGACTTGGGACCCACTTTCCGGAAAACACTGGTGTAGGGTATCATATGGTCGGTCGTGACCGACTATAACTTTCTTACTTGTTTTTTTTTTTTTTGTCCTATCCACGTAAAACTTAGTAGCGAATGTCTAAGAACCGATCATAAAAGTATGGAAAACAGACAAATTCTTTATCAGTTATTCTAATTTTCTGAAGTAGAAATTGACACATTTTATGAAAATAAATGTTTTATTCAAAATTAGGAGCCAGAGAATATTTCGTATCTCATCGTCAATCTTTAACTACTTTAGTTTCATTTCTTGATCAAGTTTGTGCAATGTTAAAAATATTCTATTTTTTTAACGAATTAAGAATTTATTTGACCTTTAATTGTTTACGCTACATTATATTAATCATTTCGACATTAGATTTTATGTAACATAAATATTATCCCTAAATCGCAAACAAATAACATATTCTTCTATGTCAACAACCATGACATTGTCCAAAAAGGAAACTCATATATTCTCATGTATTCGAATGTATACAAATACATACATATTTCTACATAGTTATTTGTAAATACAATTTTCTCACATTTTGGCCATAAAAGTTAAACCAAGTTTACAAGGGTGACTAGGCTGGTAGCTAATACACTAATGTCCTTACATGCGAACATAAAATTATACAATACATTTGTGTGTACGTACGTACCTACGTCAGAATGACTAACTGAATGTAGTGACTTGAATTGTCGGGTGGGTCGGTTGGTCGGTCGTTCGGTAGCACAACACTAGAATCAATGTATGTGAAAATTTTTAATGTAAATATTTTCATTCATGGCCCTTTTCGCAGTTCACTTAACTCTCTGGTATACATTGTACAATGTATATTTATTGCAATAACGTTAGCCAGCAAAAGTCAGCGTCGTCATCATCATTATCATCCCTTCTAATAATAAAAATAATCATTTCATTATTAATATTTTGTGTAAGTATGGATTTTTTTTATTGCTCATTCTACTTCTCAATTGACTGACTTGACTGGTGCGTGTTTTGGTCGAAAATTGTACACACAATTTTATCATAAATCATTGTTTTGTCAATGATGTTTGATAATACACTATAATGATAATGACTTTGATTTTGATTGTAGTGATAATATTAAGAGTAACAAAATCTAGAGAATGGAAATTTAATTCATAGATTTTGCTTAACCCTCTAACCGGCAACCCGTGTTTTAGACGGGACTAGATTGAGTCGAAATCCATCAAATTATTTGTTATGTCAATCAAGAGGTACATACTTTTGTTAGAATTCGTTGGACCCGAACATATTTTCATAGTCGTGATCGTCAATTTTGTTAAAAAGTCGTTGTCAATCAAATTGGAAGTTTTAGTGAATTGGAAAAATTTAATATTTTGAAAAAACGTGATTTTATAAAAAACTAAATTTTCAAATTTACGAAGAGTTTTAAAAAACTAATTGTAGTAGAACAAAATCTCTAGAATGAGTTTGCAAGTTCGGTAAAAGTCAAAAAAGTTTTGGATTTAAAAAAAAAATCGAAAAAAATTTTTTTTTATATTTTACGTTTTAGTGGTTTTCTATGAGAGTATTTGAAAAAGGGACAAAAATTAACACCTAAAAATGGGAGATAGGGCAGTAATATGTTCTAAAAAAAGAACTGCATCAAGTTTCACTGAAGAAATCTCTTCACATTATTTGGCTCAGAAGTAGAATTATTATTTTTTTTCGACTTATTATTTACAATTTTACTTCTTAAAGAATTTGGTTTATATTACAAAAACTTTTGGTATTTTATAACTGATTGGAATAACCCAGCAAAAAATAAACGAAGTGGTTCAAATGGAATTAGTGGTTTCACTACATACAAAGTAGCGATAGGTGCCGAACTTCATATTCCGTAGGAAGTACTTTTAAAATCACTTTCAAAAATGATACAAAATAACAATAAAAACATCTTTCACGAGTTCGTTGCTTAATGATTTTGAAGTACCTTTTTCATATGTTCTTAGGAATTTTCTTTTTCAACTGAAACAATTAGAATGAGAGTGATACACGAAGTATGCAATTTTTTCTACATCCAGCTTCAAATAGATTTAGGTTTTGCAAAAATGGTCATTTCTCTTTATTTAGAGCTTAAAAAATCGAAAAGACGAAAATCGATTATTGATAAATTTTTCAAATTTCATATCTTATATCAAAAAAAGTTGGTCCTAAATTAAATAAATACATTTACGAACTAAAGCGGATGTTGCTGCATCACATTATTAAAGATTGTTTAAGCTTTTTAGAAAAGTGAGGTATAGGCTTGTGGTCAAAACAAACTTGTGAATCAATTCGCCGTGAATTTTTATAGTTTTGTGATTTTAATTCGAAGTATATACGTTAGATTACACAGGTTGACAAAAGTTGAACTTTTTCAATTTGCCTGACCTTTGACAACTGATTTATATGGACTTTGTGCTGATTCCGAATCTGTTATCCAATTTTTTCCATCAGCTCGCGTTCATGAGCAAATCGCTGTTAAAGAGTCGAAAGAGTGCGTTTTTTACCAACTTTGCTTGGCTATAATTTCCAAAACTAATTTTAGAGCCTATATTGGATGCGAGGATTCCAAAACTGGTATTAGTTTTTTTCTGACAGCTTTAGTTTTCGAGTTATTAAAAAGGGCATAAATATTCAGACAAAATTAAAGAGGGCATAAATTTAAAAATTTTATTTTAGCGATATCTCAAAAACTAAATATTACTCAACAAAAGTAAGAGCATTTTTGGAATCAGCATATCCAACATACCTAAAATCGTCATTCACTTTTTGGATGTAAGACTAGTGTTGGTAAACATGGACTCACAAACATGCCAAAAATAGCCTACTTTCAAAGTTTCCTTGGGCTATATCTCGAAAACTAGAGCTGATCCAAAAAAACTAAGGCCAGATTTGAAATCAGCGTACCCTAAAACTAGCTATCAGAACTCGGGCAAAAAAAAGTGTTGCCCTGTGTAATCAATAAAATTAATTTTTCTATCACGTAAGGTTTTTAAGATATTCGCGTTTTAATATTGAAATATTTGGGTATGTAACGTATTCTTAAGTTTCTCAAACACAATAGAACTCGATTTAGTAAAAATAAGGCACCTTTATTCCAAATCTGGCATCCACATTTTTCTATCGCGTACTGTTTTAGAAATATTGGCGTTTGAAAAACTCAAACTTTTCTGTTTCGCACTTATATTCTTTATAAATCACACTAAAATTTTCAAACGCGAATATCTCAAAAACAGAACATGCTTGAAATTTGTGGATTGCAGTTTTGGTATCAGGTAGTCCATTTTATATGAAATCAAGTCCTATTTCGTGGAAGCAACGTAAGAATACGTAACAGTGGACCCCTAAAAGTGCTTTTTTTTACTTTTTAACAGCGAATATCTCAAAAACGGTGTGTGGTAGAAAAATTTGGACGGTAGATTTGGAAGCAGGAGACCAAAATCTATTAGGATTAGTTAGAAATTTCACTGGGAGGTTTTTGCTGTCGAACAGTGTTTTTAGTTTAAATATTACAAAAAAATACTCTTTCAATCAATCTTACAAAAATATGTGAAAAAAAACTTCTAATTTAGAAGTTCTAAATCACCAAATAAAAATGACATAATCACACCCAAAATGCCAAGAAATGTGTACTTCTAAAGAAGTGATGAAAAAGGTGCTTCCAAAAGGTCAAGTTATATTAACATCCGGATCACTACTTCAGAAGTTGTGATAAAAACACTAGTGATATATGTTATGCTTAAGTGTCAATCTTTCGCCACTGAAAAGTGGCGATACAAAGAACATACTTTGTGTGTCACGCCCATATTAAATTCATCAATGTTTCAGTTGAAGAAGAAGTACATCTGGTTCATAAGTTGTGGTGAATTTTGTAGTGAATGGTAAGCTCTTTTTTTGCTTGGAAGTGAATGATATGACCAACAAAAATGGGAGATAGAGCGGTAACATGTTGTAAGAAAAGAAACACGATCAAAATTTTGTTGAAGACATTTATTAACTAATTTCGAACGACCTCGAAAAAAATTTAAAAACTTCGGTGATCTATAAAAAAATCGAATTATCAAAATCCTTCGGGGGTTTTGGTCTTCTAATGTAATACATAAATTTTTTATTTTATTTTTGCTCCCATTCAAAATACACTCAGTGACCCTAAAACTGTTGCACGGTGATATTTCTAAAGATTTCATTATTATTAACATATTAATCCTGTGATTTTGTTTTGTTTGTATTAATTCTTAATTTCTAACAATTACAAAATCAAAGATAGAACATCAAAATTAATAATGAACTTTAAAAATTTAACACACCCTTCAGTTTTAATTCATAGAGATACGATACAACATTCGTTCCACCCTTCTATTTGTGGTACATTTTCCCTTATACTGATAATTCAATTGAAAATTTATTGCTCGTGCGTTTGCTGCGTGTCTGTCTGGCTACGTATTGTGTTGCCATTAAATTCTCACGCACACTTGAGTTGATCATTTTATGATCTGATGATTAGCTTCATTGTTCTGCAAAAATCTGAATGTGAAAATTGTATACTGTAACTGGTGAATACTTTATTATTATATTGTTCTCAGGCTTTCTTTTGCGTATTATTTCAGAAAGTAAGTAGCAAAATTGACTTTTAAATTTTCATGTGTAAAGGTTTTGGTATTTACACGAGGGATGATAAAGTTGGTACAAATGTACCTCATTTTGGACGGTACATTTTAATCTATCAGAATTTAAGCCATTTTATGCACATGTTGTCATTTATTGTTAAGATTTATTGTAAGCGAAATCAGGTTTCAGGGTACAACAAACTATGAAATGGTATGCATTACTTTTAAGAATTTTGCTCGCTTTTTTTATTAACCCATTTCTTACCAGCGTGTGTTTGAACACATGCTTATTATTTGTTAAAAAAAAAAAAAAAAAACAAAACATGGATATATATAAATAAATAATAAAATTCTTTGGGAGATTTTTTTAAGGTTTGATCTATTACTAGATTAGATTAGATTAGATTAAAGAGGCCCTATGCACTGCGACCAGAAAGATCTATTGTGCAGCCTAAAAAGGGTGCCCTAAATGTTCAGGCTTTTAATAAAGCCAAGAATCCTATTCGGCAGAGAGTTCCACACGTCGGTCGGAGATATTAAGTGTCCCCCTAGATGTTGAAGTCTTCTACCAGTCAGTCTTGGGCATGTACAAAGTATATGTTCTGCTGTCTCCTCCTCTATCTCGCAGAATCTGCACGTGTCCGTGTCAGATAGATTTTTCTTCCTAAGTTGGTAACGTAGGTTACAATGTCCAGTTAGGTAGGACGTTAGGATTCGAAGATCCTTTTTGTCTAAAGACAGTAATCGTTTAGATACAGTGCTGGATGGAATTATGAATCTTTTTGCCTGCCGCTGCCCAGCGCAATAGTTCCAATGTTCCATGAACTTAGATTCACTCCATATTTTGAGTCTTTCCCTAACATGTCCCGATGGCAAACCAAAGAATGGTTCAGGGCCAATAAAGGGTCGCCTGGCACCACAATTTGCCAAACAGTCAGCGCGTTCGTTTCCCGTGTGACCCTCATGTCCTGGGATCCATACGAGTGTCAGGTCGTTATGTCGTCCTAGTTCGTTAAGTGACTCAATGCAGTTCATGACCAGTCCGGATGTCACCTCATAAGCTATGAGAGCTTTTAGTGCAGCCTGACTGTCAGACATTATGTATATATGGGAACCATTTGTTTTCCTACGAAGACATTCGGTTACACATACATGAATGGCATATAGTTCCGCCTGGAATATTGATGGGGATTTCCCCATGGGTAGAGCGCGTTGGAAATTTGGTCCGAATATCCCCGCCCCTGTATCCTTATTGGTTTGCTTGGACCCGTCCGTATACCATATTATGGAATTTGGTTCTGGGTCCCAGGTCATGTTTGACCACGCGTTCCGTTCAAGGATTTTAGTGTCAAAGTTCCTGATAAATACTTGTGTCGGTAAAATTCTGTCCATGACCTTCAAAATAGGGTCATCAATGAAGAATTTTGCAATTCTCAAATGTCCCCGTAAGTCACCTTCCTTCATATTACCAAGTTCCGTCAGCCTTAGGGCGCTTTTCAATGCATTCTCCATTACAGAAATGTTTAGTGGTGGAATGTTAAGTAGGGCCCCGATGGCATAAGTTGGGCATGTTTTGCCAGCACCGGTAATGCCAATGCAGACGAGTCTGTAGACTTTATCTAATATAGTTCTGGCTGTACTTTGTTCCACCTTGGGCCACCATACTAGAGCAGCGTATGTTAGCATAGGTTTCACAATAGTGTTGAAAGACCAGAAAATCATGTGCGGTTTCAGTCCCCATGTTTTCCCAAAAAGTCTCTGACAGGCATAGGTAGCTCTTGTGGCCTTTATGGTTAAATTATTTAGATGTTGGTTCCATAACAAGGATTTATCCAATGTAATCCCAAGGTATTTAACCTCATCTGAAAATCCTATAGTTATGCCATTCAAAGTTGGCATGGTAAGTCCTAATTTTCTTTTTCTAGTGAACGGTACTAGTATAGTCTTGGATGGGTTAATTGATAACCCCTTTGACTGACACCAATTTTGAGTCATATCGAGAGCTTGTTGCATGCGGTCCGAGATAGTCGGCTCATGCCAGCCAGAGACGGCAATAACAAGATCGTCAGCGTAGCCGAAGGTCTTAAAACCAGAGCTATTAAGTTCCTCAAGCAGCTCATCTATGACCAAAGTCCACAACAAAGGTGATAATACACCACCTTGTGGGCATCCCCTTGTAGCGTTGATGGTCATAGATGTGCCGCCAAGATCAAACGTAATCACTCTGGATGTTAACATCTCCAGAGTCCAATTTATTATAAGTTTAGGAATATCCTTTCTTATCATAGCTTTCTTAATGGCATCATAAGATGTATTATCGAAAGCTCCTTGTATATCGATAAAGGCACAGAGGGCAATTTGTTTTGCTTCTATGGCCTTTTCAATCGTTCTGACAACATGATGGACTGCAGTTTCAGTAGATTTACCCGATTGATATGCAAATTGAAACCTATGTATCGGTTTGCTATTACTAAAGTAAGAAGATAATTTTGGAAAAATTTCACAAGTCCATCCTTCAAAAGGGAATGTGGTGCCGTTCCTAGAAAAAATCTTCAACTAATTTCACCGCCTAAATTTCAGGTAATTATTCACAAGGGGGAGGAAAAGGAGCTTTCCCTGCAAATTTCGTCATAAAAATCCAACGTTTAAATTTCTGGTAAGATCTGTTACACGATTAGACAGTTTTTCGAAAGATTATTTTAAATAACCTGATATGAAAAAAAAACTGTTGAAAAAATAAAAATTTTTTTTTTTGTTAACACAACTAGAAAAATAAATTAATTTTGAGAAAAAAAAATTCCAAAAAAATCGCGAAAAAATAATTTTTAGTGAAAAAAAAGTCCGTGAACAAATTTTCGGGGTAAAATGTACGTTTGTTTTTTTTTAAATACCTTTCGGCATCCAATTATGTTCATCCAATTATGTTCACCGCTGAACCTATATAGCTTAAATGCAATACTAAATATCTCGAAGCAAAAACAAGTAAATGTATAACACAATGAAGTCATCTCTGTGTAATATGTTGTCGGTGATCGCCATTTTAAAACATAAACGGACAGACAGAAATCATAAGAATGTTCTACAATCGATCACTGATCAGTAATATCTATAGTTTTTATGGGGTCCCAGACCGATATTTCGATGAGTTACAAACCGATTGACAAAGTGTACTCTAACATCTTCTTATTTGTTAAATTACACAGGCAATCAATTTTTTAACCCACGGACCAGATATACTTATCTAAGGGTTTGAGTTGCACTGAATCTGAATCAGATCTCAGAGTTTGCACTTCATATCAGGTCTTAGAGATATCAAAACTTAAAGTTGAAAAACCCGCGCTTTTCGCCATATTCGCGATGTTATAACTGCGCGAATCCACCTTCGTTTATTAAACCTGATATGTCATCTAAAAGTTTAACTGATTGCCTTTAAAATTAATTTTTTATCTGTGTAATATTTTGCTTCCTCTCTGAGATATTTTAACCAGAACACGGGGTTTCGCGTTATTAATGACATTTTTGATACGAATGCAAATTCGATTGATTTTTCGCTACATTTGACTTATATTTTACAACAAACTTGCAAGAGTCTTTAAGTCATAACTTCTTCAAAAAAAAATCTTTTTGCATTGTTTATACACGAGTATCTCTTCTAATTGCTAAGGTATCGTCGCAGAGAGGTTTACGTAGTACGTATTCATCAAACACGTCATAAATGTACATAAATTTCAACGGACGATATCTCAGAAAATAGAAAGGATATCGAGGGCCTATATTCAAAACCCTCTATCTAAAAAAACACAACTTTTCAGGAGAACCAAAAAACTGTTTATTTCGCGTATTATTAGAGTAATTAAAATTCGATATTCTACAATATTTTTTTAAATCAACTACTGAATCTCACATATGATTCGTTTTTAAAATTTTGCACTATTGGGGGTTTTAGAGGATAGATAGAGGGTTTTGTTTCTCAAAAATATTAAGTACATGAATGAAAATGATCAGATAGAGGGTTTTGCATTTTAATAAAAATTGCTTATTATGATTTCATTTACGACATCGTTAAATTTTTAACGTAATTTATTAATGATAACGGCTTACAAAAAATTCCGAAATCACGGTTTTGGTCCACAGATGCGGATTTTTAAGACAAAAATTATTTTTTACCGAATTCATCTCAAAAGTTTACAAACTGTTGAGTATGTTATGTAAAAAATAGTAAAAAAATTAAAAACGCGATTTTGGTCCACAGATGCTGATCAGCATCGGAATTTTTAAGATTAAAATTTTTGATTCATAATGTACACAAGACATCCAAATTTTGAGCCATATTTTTCAAAAAAGTCAAACAAGAATTTTCAGAAAAAATTAGCATCAGTGGACCAAAATCGTGGTTCTGGAATTTTGCTGACAAATTCATGTGCAGCATGCAAAAATTAGTATGAAAACATGTAATGCATGATGAAATTATTGAAAAAAATATTTATGAATTAATTATTTGAAAAGATAGAGGGTTTTGCATTCAGAAAAATTAATTGTGTAAGAGATAGAGAAAACCAAAAATGCAAATAAAATAGCAAAAAAAAATATTTTTGTTCTGAATTTTACACCATAGATGAGGGCCGTTTTACTGAATATTTTGCCATCAAAAAGTCATTTTCGTGAAAATGGAAGATAGAGGGTTTTGAATATAGGCCCTCGATATCTAAACAATTCAAAAGCATTTTTTTTTTTTTTGGTATTGTGGACTTAAGACTTTTATAAGTTTTTCGTAAAAAAATACGAAATGTATAGAAAAATCTATCGAATTTGCATCCACACTAAAAATACCAGAATACACCGAAACCTCAAATTTTTCAAACTTCATGTTAAGATATCTCAGAGAAGAAACAAGAACTTTTTGAAAATAAAACTAGTGCTGTGTTTTTCAATAAGGGGATTTATTACCCTGTGCAACAAATTTTGGGTCATCGCATTGAGCCTCAATGCCTTCAACGCCATATGAAAGTAGACAATCAAATGGACAAAATCACCAAAGGGTTTTGCAAAGTCAGTTCGGATTTCTTTTTTATAGCCCACTGAAGTTTTTATTTTTTTATCCAAGGCGTTTGGAAAACGTCAAAAATACTATAATAAGAACACATCTGAACTTCAAAATATAATTTGATGTCTTCAGTGAAATTTTATGGCGGTTCTTTTCTTAGAACATTTTAACCCTCTAGCTGCCATTTTAAGGGGTCATTTTAGTCCTTTTTCAAAAACTAAACACAGAAGTCTAATAAAACGTCCATTTAGAGGGTTAAAATGTTCTACAAATATTTTCCTCATAAAATTTCACTAGGGGTTGTCGAATGTTCAAAGTTTGTGCAACATGCGCAAAGTGCTTAAAAAGGGTCAAGTATAAATAATCAATGTTTGTTATTTATTTTTACCAAAGCAGTGTTAAAAAACATCGACTAAAAACAGTGCAAATATACTTTTGAGCTAAAAATGATGTTCTGATGTGTTTTATAAAATTTTATGATGATTATTTTCTTTAAACAAATTAACCCTCTAGCTCCCGTTTTAAAGGGTCATTTTTGTCCTTTTTTAAAAGAAATACAAAAAAGTCTATAAAAAAGGCAGTTAAAGGGTTAAAATGTTTTTTGCAAATATTTTCTGGGAGCTAGAGGGTTAATTTGTTTAAAGAAAATAATCATCATAAAATTTTATAAAACACATCAGAACATCATTTTTAGCTCAAAAGTATATTTGCACTGTTTTTTGTCGATGTTTTTTAACACTGCTTTGGTAAAAATAAATAACAAACATTGATTATTTATACTTGACCCTTTTTAAGCACTTTGCGCATGTCGCACAAACTTTGAACATTCGACAACCCCTAGTGAAATTTTATGAGGAAAATATTTGTGGAACATTTTAACCCTCTAAATGGACGTTTTATTAGACTTCTGTGTTTAGTTTTTGAAAAAGGACTAAAATTACCCCTTAAAATGGCAGCTAGAGGGTTAAAATGTTCCAAGAAAAGAACCGCCATAAAATTTCACTGAAGACATAAAATCATATTTTGAAGCTCAGATGTGTTTTTATTATAGTATTTTTGACGTTTTCCAAACGCCTTTGATAAAAAAATAAAAACTTCAGTGGGCTATAAAAAAGAAATCCGAACTGACTTTGCAAAACCCTTTGGTGATTTTGTCCATTTGATGGTCTACTTTCATATGGCGTTGAATCCATTGAGGCTCATTTTTCTTGTTGCACAGTGTTATCTGATTAATCTTACTTTGTTTAAAAAAATATTTTAACATACTTAAACAAATTTGGAATATTTTTAGGCAAGATCGCCCAAAGAAAAATGGCCCAAAAAAGAAAACGAAAATTCGCCCAAAAAATTTTTCATACAAATTTGGGTCATATGAAAAGTTACCCAACATTTTTGGGCAAATTTTCATAGTTTTTAGGCAAAATTTCGAAATTAAAAATTGGGTGATTTTTCATTACAAAAAATTACTCAAAAATTTTATATGAAAAGTTGCCCAATTTTATTTTGGTTTTTTTTTGTCAAAATCTTAAAATATCAAAACTGAAATATGTATGTCACAATAAATCAGTATAGTATTATTTTTAGAAACAGTAAACGCATATTGTGTTTTTTTTTATAAATTATATATTTAACTAACCAAGAATAAGCTGAAGCAAAACCGTTCCGTTGTTGCTAACAAACAAAGGCTCGGGTGGGAATCGAACCCAAAACCCCTGCATTTATATGCAGATTACCACGCTATATATTAATCTATGGCAGTGCGGTAGAAAATCAAAAGTAATGAATTTAAAAACAGCATGCAACTCCTATGAAAGTTCGCGCGATTTTTTGTTAAAATTTGTTGGTAAAATTTTTCGCCTGCGGCGCTTTCATCGGTGTTATTTCCAATTTTTTTAATTCGTTGAAATTTAGGTTTCACAATTAAAACTTTTACATCAATTACTTATGCATTTTACGGGCTGTATTCTCAAAACAACAATATATAAAAATAAATAATAACCACGTAACCGATGGTCTTATCTAAAAAGTTTTTGTCTTTGTCTTAAAGTTATTCTTCGGCCGGGCGTAGGGATTACAAACTCTTTTTTGGGCTTTTTTTCGTTAATTTTGGGTGAAGTTTCGTATTTTTCTTTTTGGGTCATTTTTCATATTTTTTGGGCGATTTTGCATTTGGGCGATTTTTCATAAAATTTTTTGGGCGATTTTGCCTACAGCCTATTTTTTTCCGTAATCTACAATAAATTTGCAATTATAATCCGAAAAAATAATAAAAAAATTTGGAAAATGAAAAAAGTTATAAGTAAAACAAAATTAATCCAAAATGGATTTATTAAATCCTAAAATTTAGTTGGATTTTTTTTGATTTATTTATAACTTTTTTAATTTTCCAGATTTTTTATTATTTTTTCGGATTATAATTGCTTATTTATCGTAGATTACGAAAAAAAATATTCCGAATTTGTTTTGGCATTTTAATTTATTTATTTTAAACTAAATAAGATTAATACGAAAATAAATCCACTTATTAAAAAACACAGCATAGGTTGATATAAAATATACCCCGCTTATAGCGAGCTCCGCTTAAAACGAACTATTTGTACTGGACCCTCGGAGTTCGTTATAAAAATTAAATGGAACAGGAAACGAAATGGAATAGAACGGGAAAGGAAATGAAATAAAACCATTCCTGAGTGAATGCAGATTTCCATCGGTTACTTTTGATGGTCGTTTTAAAACTATCCGTTAGGGAAAAGAAATAAAAGCACCAAATATAAAGTACCAACTATCCGCGACAATTAAGTTCCACTACAAAAAAGTGTTGTTAAATTATTATATCAACCCTGATCTACAATTATTTTAAATTTGTTTGTTGTGATTGTTTCTATTAGAAAAGGGAGGGTTGGTTGATTGCACATTTACTAGTCTCATCTCTTCCTAAGTTGTTTTTGTTGTTTAAATTGTTGCTTTGATGGCCGTCATATGCTACACGCTTTAATAGGATTAGCGCTGAAGAGCACTTAAGAGTCAAATATTTATCAACGTGTTGTGTTGTAAGTAGTACTTGCTACTACATTAATGTTTGTCTATGTATATGAACATTAGTGCTGTTTTGATTGTCAGTTAATGTTTCCACTGAAGTGTGTGTCCTAATCTTGACAATTGTTTACAAACTTTCCCACCCATACGTCCCGCTGACAATTAAGACTCTCCGACATTTAGCATATGAAAGTTTTTGCAAAAAATATATAGATTTTTTTATGATTAATATTGATTAGTCATGCTTAAGTACTTAAAAAAGATTTATGATTCGAAAAGATTAATGTAAAATATGAGAAAAAAAAACAAGAAAATATAAAAAAAATTTGGGTAGTTTCGAACTTTCAGAAATTTTTGAGTTTTGCATAATATGCAATACTCGTATACAATCATAAAAGGAATTAAAATACAAAAAAGCAAGTCTCAAAGATGCCAAAATGCACTAAATTTTTTGAAATGTGGTCTTTGGGGGAAATTTCTACTTTTTCCCCCTTGTACCCGCGCATGACTTGGATCAAGGGAATTAGGAAATGCGATTTTTTCGGCTCGGCCCCTTCTGGGGTCTTGGTTAATATTTCGAGGCGTGACAAACCGAACGACAAATTTATATTTAGGGCGTTACATGCCAAATCGGACACTTTGAAATTTTTTTTTGAGATTTTCCTAATTTTTTTACAGTTTTAAATACCCTCTGAAAAATCATTTCTGGTAAATTTTCAGTTTTTTTTATGGCATTTTTAAAAGATATCAAAAATGCGGAACTTGTTCGTTTACTCAAAATTATTTTAAAAGTTTTAAAAAACCTTTGAAAAATCCTTCCTGGTAAATTTTCAGATTTATGGGTCCTGTTCGTTTACTCATAACTTCTTCAACGATCCAAACAAAAAAAAAAATAAATTTAATTTTTTTGTTTTTTTGTACGTTAATTTGAAAAAAGTACATTTTAAAAGTGTTCTATTTTGCGATTTTTAAGTTTTAAAATTTTTTTTCTTCTTAAAATTTACGTCGAATTTAACTGTTTTAAGTTGTAGTGCATTCAACTGTTTTTAAATTGTATCCTTACTTTAAATTATGTTCCACCTTTCATGTGGGTGGTGTTTATAAACTTTTTATTTCAATATTGTAATAATACAATAGCGCTCTCTAGCGTTTATGTTACACATTAAACAATAACCATGGTGGTTGTCTATGCTGTGCCTTAAAAAAAGCTTTAAAGGACGTTTTTAATAAAGTTTGCCTGTCGTAAAGAAAAGTTTATAAAGCAAAAATACTGCTTTTAAAATTTCACAAAGAAAAACTTACCCGACACACATTTGCTAGAACTCCGGTTATCATGGCTGGAATTGTTGTGAGAGTTTGATGATACTGAGGAGGAGGAGGAACAAACCACAGAAGATTTATCTGAAAAGACAGAATAAATAAAATATCATTATAATGTTAAGATTTGTTTCACCATCTGCATATTTCAAAACAATAATGCTTTGAAGTTTCATATTTGGTTTTTTTTTTTTGTGTTTTTATGAAACAATGAATTATTTTCTACATGACATCTTAATATAATTGTTTCATAATTGACCATGATGATGTCAATGTAGTCGAAATAATTGAAAAGTATAAGCATCATTCATACAAAGAACAAACACACTTTAAAATTTGTTACACTTGGACATTTTTCAAGTAGTTCCCACCATACAATAATGATGATGAGTATGATAATAACAATGAATATCTTTTTTCGCAAAAGAGAAAATTTATAATAATTGTCACAAAAACCTAAATAATTTTTATTCTTCTTCTACATTTGGAATTTTATTTATGTGTTTTTTTTTTTTTTGCTTTTGTTCTATTTTAATGTTGCATTACCAGTTTCCATTCATACTGCGTACGTTCGTACGACCGGAACCTTGTAACGCACCATAGAACCATTGATAATTGTTGGAGGACGGTTAATTTAAGGGGTGGAGCGAACGTATATGACAATCATAACATATCGATAGTGGTCCTTAAAAAGGATAAGAATAATAACATCATAATTGCCATAATGTTGTATTTGTTTGTTGTTGTATTTATGTTGTTTGTGTTGGTTTTTTTGATGAAAACAAACTTACCAGTTTTTCAATTTTAATGGTTTTTATGTGTGATGCAAGGCAGACGTCATTATCATCTTTGATTTACATGTGAACGATTTGAGCGTAAACTAAGGATATTAGGGTGACATTTTTTTTTAATTTTTAGTTTAAACTAATTCTTATAGATTTTGCTCGCCTGATTCCGAATCTGTTATCCAAATTTTTCTGCACGTACCGTTTTTAAGATATTCGGTGTTAAAAAGCCAAAAAAAAAAAAACAATAATTGGGGATCCACTGTTACATATTCTTATTTTTCTTCCAAAAATATGACGTTATTTCGTATAAAATGGACCTCCTGATTACAAATTTGTCTAGCATGCCCCGTTTTCGAGATATTCGCGTTTGAAAATTTTTTCACGCCAAATTTTCAAACGCGAATATCTCGAAAACGGAACATGTTAGAAAAATTCAGATTGCAGTTTAGAATCACGAGGTCCATTTTATATAAAATCAAGTCCAATTTTTTGGAAGCAACGTAAGAATACGTAATAGTGGACCGGCAAATATTGGTTTTTTGACGATTTAACAGCGAATATCTAGATATCTACGTGCTAGAAAAATTTGGGTGGCAGATTTGGAATAAGGAGAGTGAAATCTATAAGAATCAGTTGGATATTTTACTGGTAAGTTTTTGTTGTCGAACAGTGTAATTTTTTAGCAATAACTTGAACACAGGATTTTTTCTAAATAAACAGGAATGAAATTACCCAATTTTGCCACCATTTTAAAGATAACTCATTCTTATAGACTATTGTGTCCTAATTTTAAACCTGTAGTCCGAATTTTTCTAGTACATAAACTTTTTGAGATATTCTCGTTCTAAAAACTCAAAATTTACGGAATATCGGTCGGGACTCAAATAAAGTATTTATATTATAAAAACATGATTCATTCTAACAATAAGATAAATATATTTTATACATTCCATTATCTTCACGTTACACTACATTTTCTTCTAAATAAGCAAATTTTAAAAGTTTTAGTTTAAAATGAATTTGTTCATTAGATCAATGATTTTTTCATAATAGCTATGATTTTCATAAAATATGTGAGAAATTTCATGCATTTGTAAAAATAATAATTCATTTTATGAATTTCCTATTTAATAAACTACTTCATTAAATGTATAAACATTTTCATTATTGCAATGAAATTTTTTAAAATTTTGATGAAAAAAAATCATTCATCCAATGCAAAAAATCTTTGCTAGTGAATTTTGTATAGAATGTATGAACATTTTCATAACTTTGATGAACAAAAAAATAAACCTAATTATAAACACTTTAAAAGACACAAAAGTATTTTACGCAGTATTTTTGACAATCGAAAAATTTTTTGTCAAAAAAGAAAAATTTACACCCAAAGAAATATTACACTCAAAAAATTTTTCACTGAATAAAAATAACTTGTTAAGACGTGGACGGATTTACTTTATATCTCACAATTTGTATACGCTACTATAACTATAAATTCTTTTATTAAGGCCAAAATTCTGCCGTCACGGTCAACTCTTGCAACTGCTTCCCTAATTTATTGACGCCCAGACAAAATATGGATTTGCTTATATAACAACAACAATGAATTGACCTAGAAACATCGAGAAAACCGTGTGTTTTATTTTTAGACCGTCTTTTAGAATTTTTTGATCACGTATAAATCGATCAACCAAAAATTAAATTTTGTCTTACTATGTTATATGAAATATTTTTCAATTTTACTTTTTAAGCCTTTTCACTCTAGTGATAGAGGATTGTATGGATACACTCAGAGACGAGTTATGATTGTCGCAACGATAATTTAAGAGCGTCATATTATGATTGAAAATTGTATCATAATATGTTTATAGCAATCATAAAATTTTTGTAGCAATCATATTATGGTCCTAAGTTATAATTTTTCGAATATTTAGGATCATAACATGATTGCTGCAAAAATGTTTTGGTTGCTGCAAACAAGTTATAAAATTTCCAATCATAATATGACGCTCTTAAATTATCGTTGCCACAATCATATCTCTTCTCTGCGTGTAGGCCTATATGGAACTAAGAAAATTGTGCTTTTTTAAGTTTTTCAAAAACTGACCTAAGGAGGAGTGGTTAAATATTGGCAAAATGGTAAAACTTTCGAGTTCTCTTGATTAAATATTTAACAAATTAAAACGAAATACACCACCTCAAAAAACATACATTCTTGTAAATTTTTTTATGGGCCATCGATCAAAATTTGTTTAAAATTTTCAAAGCCCGTTCTGGAATTTTTCATATTTAAAAAGGTAAATTTATCAAAAATCCGTCCACATTTTTATACCCTCCACCTATGGGGGTATACTCACTTTGTCATTCCATTTGTAACGCATCGAAATATCGGTCGGGGACCCCATAAAGTATATATATTATTGATTCATGATCGATTCTAAGACATTCTGTGAATGTCCGTCCGTCCGTCTGTCTGTAGATGGCACGATACAGTCCAAAATAAAAGAGATAGCCTCCTGCAATTTGGCATAAATATGTATTATGGTCCCAGGCAGGTTATGTTCGTAAATGGGCAAAATCGGCTCAGGGGAAAAAAGTTCCCCCTTGAAGAACTGAACCAACCTCTGAAAAAATACTCTTTTATTACATGTTTTTTTGTATTTTTGTTAAATAAATGAAACATTTGTTATATTTATCGGGATGGGAAGGTGCTCTCAATGTTCCCCACTGACCCCAATCACCCCCCCGCCCTCCCCTAAAAACAAACGCCCCTAACAATTTTTTTTTTTTACATTTTGAGGGTATAAAAAATTCAACACAGCCGAATTTAACACTCTCACTTGTTTTTTAAATTTTTTTGTCATAAAAATTCTGTAATTCCCTTATATTTTATTGTGTCAACATCGCGTAACAAGTATTTGCGAAACCAAGGAATTTCGAAACTTTTTAAGAAAAAAAAATAATAAATAATAATAAAAAGTGTGGCCGGATTTTTAATACATTGACTTTTTTAAAAATATTAGAACAGGTTCTGAAAATCAATGGAATCAAGGGAACTCGACGCAAATTTGACAATTTTTCCAACATTTAATCACGCCTCCTTTTTCCAGTTTTCAAAAAATTTTTAAACCAAAAACGCAATTTACTTTGTTTTATATAGGGCTACCTGTACTACCTATTCAGACATTCATATCACAAATGTCTTGTGTAGCGGGACATTTGATATAGAATGCTGATTTGTAACTTCCAGCGAAATTTACTGCAGATACACTCAAAATAAATTCTCATTCCAATCAGCAGAAATATCTTCTGAAATTACACTCATTTTGAGCCATATGAGAAATCTGCTGATTTTAGCAGACTCGGTTTGCTAAATATCTGTATTGATTATCTGGATGAAATCAGCAGAGGAATCTTTCGAGACAGCAGAAAAATCCTCTGATCACAAATATATGAAAGAAAATGTTCTAACTTTTTTTTTTGTTTTAGTTAAGTTAAACTGTTTCTAAGAATAAAATTTCCAATTATTTTTTTAAAATTAAACAAAAAAAGTTAAAAATTTTTTTTCAAAAAGAAATAACTAGAATTTTCTCTAAAAATTAACAAAACAGTCTGCTGATTTTTTTTTATTCTAATAATTTTTAATTTTAGGATTTTAATTTCACAAAAAATAAAAATAAAACACATTTTTAAAAAACTTAAAACATTTTTTGAAAAAAAGTCAACAGACATTTTCTAACAAAATAATCTGCTAAAAACCTGCACAAAAAAGATAAATTTTTAATTTTCTACAACTTTTTCTAAAACTGACAGAGAATTTACTTAAAAATTGTCTTCAGGAAAAAAATCTGCTTAAAATTTTCTAATTCATATTGAAAGTCATTTTACAGATTTTTTGACAGGGATTTTCTTTTGAGTGTATAAATGTGCATCACATATTAGTAGATCCATAGGAAAAATATTTAAACAATAGAAAACGTGTATCATATTTTGAATAGAAAATGGTTGTTCACTATATTGTTGTATATTATGTATAAATTATATTTTTAAAGATATTTTGTAACTTAAATTTATCTAAAACTCATTAAATATTTTGAAAATGCTTCTTTTTTTTTTTTGAAACAATTCCTTAAGGGATCGGTCTTCTCTCCATAGTTCCCCCTTCTTCAAAGTCTTTGTAACAATTTTTAGAATGTTTTTGTACTTTTATAATCTTTGGGGCTTTTATTATTATTTTTTCTGCAATTATTTTCTTTTTGCTTCTTTTGCTCAAAGTAAAAAAAATAAAAATAATGAGTTACGCATGAAGAATTCTTTTTCAAATGATACCATCCATATACAAAATAAAAAAAAAAAGAAAAAAGTAAAATAACAAAAGGATTCATTTCTGGTCGTAGAACACGCAAAATACGAGTATATAATACACTATAAAATATAAAATCCTTTATAAAAAGCATGATGTGAGTGCTACTGTACGGTTGGTTGATTGAGAAACATACAAGAAAAGTTCTTGGGAGACACTACGATTTTTTCTTTAATGTTTTGTTGACGTTTATCAAAAGATTTTAGCATTTTATAAAAGTTTTTTTAATGGCGTTATGGAATACCAACCACCCTCTAACTTAGCTAAATGTGAAAAAAAAAATTTGACAAACCCAAAAGTTTTAGAGGCGTAACCTTGTAGTTTGAAATGAAATTTAAATACTTACAAAGTTTTGGAAATGTTTAAAAATATTTTGCATATTACAGTCGAGGGCATATTTGTTTGAATTGTGAATTTTTCTCACCGATAAGCGGGGCACATGGTGATTAAATCATATGTTGGTACGCTGACTCGTTTTGTTTTTAAAATATCGTTTTCAAAGACCCCAAAAAACATAGATGGGAATTTTTCATTACCATTGAATTTTCATTACCATTGGTTGATATCAATGATAATGAAAAAAATTTCATTACCATTTAATGGTAATTAAATTTTTTTAATTAAAAAAATAATTACTAATTGTAATGAAATGCACCAATTGTTGAAAAACACCAATTATAATTGGTTTCAAAATAATTGGTTTGCACATTTTATGTTTGTTTTGAAAAGTTATAAATTTAAACATCGAAGTATGTTTTTAAAAAAATATGAAAATGTCAAAGACAAAAATCAAAACCCAAATAAAAAATTTCAAATATTGTGTTATACAAAGGCAATCAACATGTGTATGGTTCATAAAATGTGAAAAATTAAAATACCAAATAACAAAAAACAACAGCTATTTTCAAATATTAACGATTTTTACAATATTGTGACGACTTTTACTAATGGTAATTATATTTTTTAATTGATGCCGTACCAATGGTAATTATTTTTTTTTAATTTTCATTAGTAATTAAATTGATAAGTAATTAAATTGATTCAATTGTATAACCAATGGTAATGAAAAAATTTTCATTACCATTGACATCAATTAAATGGTAATTAAACCATCAATTAATTGGTCACTTTAAATAATTAGTCCCATCTATGCCAAAAAATTTAAATACATATCGCTTGTTTACTTTATTGTGTAATAACTCAAAATATTTGATTTGCAGAAAACGCGTTTTAAGTTTACAATTGAAACTGTTTCCATTGAAAAAGGCCGGTACATAGAAAATGTAATAGTCAACGCGACTTCTCTCCTCACACGGTAAGTTTGAAAGACAATAATACGAATTTTTGACACAATATAAAGCATGATATAACGAAGATTTTTTATCATTAACTCAAAAATCAGGTTTTTGAGTTATGACACTATTCAAGTAAATGAGCGATATATAATCAACTAACATTATACAGTCGAACCCGGTTATAACGAACTCCGAGGGACCAGTAAAAATAGTTCGTTATAAGCGAAGTTCGCTATAAGCGGGGTATATTATTTATCAATCTAGTTTTATTTAAAAAAAAATTGATCCAATTTAGTTTAATTTTATGTTGTTTTCGTAAATAAACTACTTATTGAGAAGAAATAATTAAAAATATAAATAAATTTTATCAAAATTAAAATATAAACCAAAAAATTCCAACCTTTTGTTAGTTTGATAAACATGATTGCCACACATTACAAAATATTTATGGGAGTTCGTTATAAAAATGGGAAATATACATGAAACTGTCTCCGTAGGACCATAATAAGCAGTTCGTTTTAACCGAGGATTCGTTATAACCGAGTTCGTTATAAAAGAAGTATTTTGTGTGAAAATTGATGTTAAAACGTCGGGACTTTAGAATTAGTTCGTTATAACCGAGAATTCGTTACAACCGAGTTCGTTATAACCGAGTTTGACTGTATATAAGGCATTCCACACCAAATGTCCAGCGAAAAAAAACATGTGTACCGTAAACTTCTGAATAGGTTGTATGGATAGCCCTATATGGAACTTAGAAAATTGCGTTTTTGGTTTTTCAATTTTTCAAAAACTGGAAAAGGAGGCGTGGTCAAATATTGGAAAAATGGTCAAATTTGTGGCGAGTTGCCTTGATTAAATATTTATCACATTGCACCACAATCTCAAAAATTGACATTGTTATATAGTTTTGTATGACCTATCGATTAAAATTTTTTTTTGGAAAATTTTGAGAACCCGTTCTGAAATTTTCCATTTTTTAAAAAAGTCAATTTATTAAAAATCCGGCCATTTTTTTTTATTATTTTTTTAGAGATTTAGAGTTTAGATGTTTGTCCTTCCACACAAAAAAAAACAGAAACACGTTCTTCTATTTTTTCGAGAAAATCGCATTTGAATTTTAAATTTCATAGCAATTTTGTAATTTGCTTGTATTTTCTTGTTTTAACGTTGCGAATGAGTAATATTAATTGCATAAATATTTCTCATACGCTCTGTTGAAACAAGAAAATACAAGCAAATTACAAAATTGTTATGAAATTTAAAATTCAAATGCGATTTTGTCGAAAAAAACGAAGAACGTGTTTCTGAATTTGTTTGTGTGGATGTTTTTAAAAAAAAAATTAAAAAAGTGGGCGTATTTTTAATAAATTGACTTTTTAAAAAATGGAAAATTTCAGAACGGGTTCTAAAAATTTTCCAAAAAAAAAATTTAATCGATAGCCCATACAAAACTATATAAGAATGTAAATTTTTGAGATTGTGGTGGATTTCGTTTTAATGTGATAAATATTTAATCAAGGCAACTCGCCACAAATATGACCATTTTTCCAATATTTGACCAGGCCACCTAAGCCCAGTTTTAAAAAAATTTAAAAAGCAAAAACGCAATTTTCTAAGTTCCATATAGGGCTATCCATACAACCTATTCAGAAGTTTACAGTACACATTTTTTTTCGCTAGACATTTGGTGTGGAATGCCTCATATATGATATTAAGAAAAACTATGACCACGGTGCGATTATTAATGTATAGATGTGCATGATTTATATTGAACTAATTTGGATAAAATTAAAAAAATTATCCAAAAATTTTATTAATTGTTTTGTTAATGGCCGATAATTCGGCCATTCAGTAAGTACTAGGGTGGCTCGTTTTTGGGCTTTTCTCTCTGATCAAATTCTAATACCCGCCAAAAGTGTCGGTCCCATAAGGGTAACTCCCATGCAAAATATCACTCCGATCGGAGTTTATCTTCTGTCCCCACTTTGAGCCTCAAAAATGGGGTTTTTGAAAAAAAGGACTTTAAAAAAAAAAAAAAAATTAAGTTTTTTTATTAAAATAATTAAAAAATTATTTTTGTGTAATATTTGATCGTAAATACTTAAATATGAAATTTAAAGATTTTACGATATCATTAACCCTTTCAAACTTGATACCAAAAGAATGCCATGATTTTGGGGGCATTCTCAAAACACCTTTTTTCAAAATTTGAAAATTTTATTAAAAAAAAATTTTAAATATAATTTTTTCTTACTGAATTCATTAAGAACACCTTGGAGAAGAAAAATGTGAAATATGGCGGATATCCGTCGGGCCACTTTTCGGGAATCGCGGGGGGAAGTTAGCGGATTTCAAGGAAATGTTGGTTTTATCAATAATTTGGATTAATAAAATCTTATAAATTTAATTTTTATGCAAATTAACGGTTTTTTTGGTGTTGTAGCATTCTATTAGATAACTGTAAGTCTGTCATGAAATCTTACCGATCTAGGACGTCTTTAACCCACATTGGCTGGGGGTCAAAAATGACCCCTGCAGAAAATTTGAAGTTCAGAGCTTATATTTTGTGCTATAAACAAGTATAAAACGGCTTCTTATAAAATTTATAAGATTTTATTAATCCAAATTATTGATAAAACCAACATTTCCTTGGAATCCGATAACTTCCCCCCGCGATTCGTTATCGGAAAAAAAAAACTTAATTTTTTTTTTTTTTTTTTAAAAAAGTCCTTTTTTGCAAAAACCCCAATTTTGAGGCTCAAAGTGGAGACAGAAGATAAACTCCGATCGGTGTGATATTTTGCATGTGAGTTACCCTTAGGGGATCGACACTTTTGGCGGGTATTAGAATTTGATCAGAGAGAAAAGCCCAAAAACGAGCCACCCTAGTAAGTACTGTACCACAGAAAAAAAACGAATTGTTATATTGGCCCCCATATTTGTGAATAGAATAAATTTTTTCACTGAAAGTGCTCCTATACATAAATTTGTAATATCAACGAACGTTTGTAAATTTTGATTTTTGAAGAAATTCAACAAACACAAACACAATTAGGTGATCTGACAGAAGGAAAAAATCTTAATTTTCTTTTCAACAAAGAAATTCAACAAACACAATTTGTTTATCTGATTTTTTTTTCAACAAAGAAATTTAACAATCACAAATATTATTTGTTGACATGATAAAAGAATTTTGAAATAAAATTACTTGACTGAGTTTGTAGAATACAAAATCGAAGTTTTGTATTATGGACAAACATGCGGCCTTTTTACAAAATGTTTGGTCGATATTATGTTTAATTGGTTTACAATTGATGTTTGTTTTTTTAGATTTGACGATTTTATTTTCTGTGTTCATTTGAAAGTTTTTTTTTCAATTCGAACGCAATTTTTGCAAAAAGTGATCGATCGAAGATTTTGATTTTTGTTGTTATTTTTTTTTAGACATCCCAAATACATATTCAAAAATAAAATTTATGGTAGTCTCACCAAGAGATGGGCGCGTGAGTGGATTTTGACTCACACTCACTCACGCTCACGCAAAAAATAATCGAATCACTCACTAATCACTCACGCAATTTTTTTTTTTACTCACGCTCACTCACTATTCACGTGAGTAATAAAAAACTTACTCACACTCACGCGTGAATCACGCCAGATTCAATCACGCTCACGCGTGAGTCACGCAAAATCTACTCACGCAATAAAACTTTCTTCCCAAAAAAAGAAAAAAACTCCAAAAAAAAAATTTTTACAAAAAATTAAAAAAAAATTGGGCAAATCAAAAAATCTAATCACGCAAACTCACGCAAAAAATAAACGACTCACTCACTAATCACTCACTCAGATTTTTTTTCAACTCACACTCACTCACAATCACGTGATTGAAATGAAAATCACTCACACTCACGCGTGATTCACGCGTGATTCACGTGAATCACGCAAATTACGTGACCAGCGCCCATCTCTAGTCTCACCTTTAGGTTGTTACAGCTGGCTTAGACCAACTGAGCAAAATTTTTTTATTTTTTTATTTCTTGCTTAAAGTTTTGTTTTGTAGTTAAATCGTTATAAACATCATCTCAAAATAAAGATACCCTTTCAGAGCTTATACATATTATTGAAATTTGTTACTCGTACATTTAACTGTTTCCATGTTAAATGCAAACAAAAATTTTAATGATTCAAAGTCTATTAAATATTCTTACTTATATTAAATAAAATATAATATTGTACTCAAACCATTTAAAACTACATTGGCATATTAGCTTCTCGGTATAGCGGAAATACAAATCTTTACCTTCCGGTTAAATAACAATTTTCTGGTCAACAAAAAATGTTACTTGCTTAACTTAACTAACATATGTTTGTTTCGTTCGTTCGTCCTGTCCTCTACAAAACATGAAAGAGCTTAGCATTCATTCCATTTTTTTGTATTTAATATTAAATTTAATCCTATTTTTCGCGCCACAACAAAAAAATATATATATTTATTTTGTATAAAAATATACTCCCTCACTAACCACAAAAAAAATCAACTTAATTCATATGAAATAGAATTTATTTATTTTTTTTGCTAAATCATTTGCCAACAAACGGTTTTACACAACACAATAAAAAAGAAACATTAAAAAAACATAAACATATAAATCCAAACCAGTTGCCAAAAAAAATATGTTCCAACTGTAAAACAACAAGTTAAGGCGGCAAACCGCGAACTTTCTGGGGTCAACTCTAACGTCAACATGAATTTATCAATTTAGACATCCGCCGCAACAATACAGGCTGCTTCTGACTGACTGGCTGCCATATACAAATACATACTCGTAAACGTTATTGTCTTAACGAATAAGCCTTATTTTTTTTAATGTAATACAAAATAATAAAAAACATTCTAGGATATTATATTTTCAATTGCTTCGTTGAAAGTTTATTTCACATATGAGGCATTCCACACCAAATAACCAGAGAAAAAATCATGTGGTTTAGATTAGAGTTTGCAAAACGATTAAAATCGTAATCGCGATTAATCGAAGCAATTAATCGTAATCGACAAAAAAAATCATGCGATTACGATTAATCATTTTCTATGAAATACACTGTTTTTATAACGAATTAAAATCAATACCAATTTTTTTTGTAACTGATTCCTATTTTTATAGATTCTTGAATATATTGTACGCTAATCACTACAAAATTTCTATTTAAAATTATTTTTTTAAAAACTACTTGCTCCAAAAAGCGATTGCTTTTGGGACAATTTCAAACAAAAATCATTAATTCTGGAATGTTAAGTAGAGTCGATTGCAGGATAATATGATGCGATTATGATGCAGGATAATATCATGGGATTATTTGGACATGAAATTTGCCGAAAAATTAAATTTTATTAAACTTTGGGCGGTTGCCGACTAAAGATGCCCTTAAAAAATTTTTTAATAAATTTTACCACAATCAGCTTTTTACTGGTCATCGGCAAGTATTCCGACACGACCCCGTAGAAAATTTTCTAAACTGGAAGCAGCTTTTAAAAAAGAATTACGAGTTAAAGAGCGCATCCAAACGACCAGAATTCAGGCATGATTTGTGTGGATGAGGCCGCACTCTTTTTAGAGTTTATTTAAACGCAATAAAGATGCAGAGAAATCATGTTTTTTTAAATTATTAACGGCGATTTTTTTAATCGTAATCGCGATTATGAAATATCTCGATTATTTTCAAACTCTAGTTTAGATAGAACTATATGAAATTAAGAAAATTGCGTTTTTGTTTTTTAAGTTTTTTAAAAAATTGGACTACGGAGGCGTGGCTAAATTTTAGAAAAATTGCCAAGTTTGTGTTGAGTTCCCTTTATTAAATATTTATTATATAACAACGAATCCACGACAAAAATTTACATTCTTGTGTATTTTTTTATATGCTATCTAATCGATATTGTTTTTTATTTTGAAAATTTTAAGAATTTTCGCTGTGAAATTTTTAATTTTTTAAAAAGTCAATTTATCAAAAATCCTGCAAAAAGTTTTTTTTTTTTTTTTATAAAAGTTAAGATGTTTGTCTATCTAAAACAAAAAATCTGGACCGAATTTTTCGAAAAAATCGCATTTGAATATTGGATTTCATAAAAATTCTGTAATTCTCTTATATGAGGCATTCCACACCAAATGTCCCGCTACAGAAAAACATGTGTCCCGTAAATTTCTGAATAGGTTGTTTGGATAGCCCTATATGGAACTAAGAAAATTGCGTTTTTGGTTTTTCAAATTTTCAAAAACTGGGCTTAGGGGCGTGGTCAAATATTGGAAAAATGGTCAAATTTGTGGCGAGTTGCCTTGATTAAATATTTATCACATTAAAACGGAATACACCACAATCTCAAAAATTTACATTCTCATATAGTTTTGTATGGGCTATCGATTAAATTTTTCTTTTTTTTGAAAAATTTTCAGAACCCATTCTGAAATTTTCCATTTTTTATAAAAGTCAATTTATCAAAAATCCGGCCACTTTTTCTTTTTTTTTTAATTTTTTTTAAAACAAAAAAAATAGAAACACGTTCTTCGCTTTTTTCGAGAAAATCGCATTTGAATTTTAAATTTCATAACAATTTTGTAATTTGCATGTATTTTCTTGTTTCAACAGATTAATGTTACTCATTCGCAATGCTAAAACAAGAAAATACAAGCAAATTACAAAATTGTTATGAAATTTAAAATTCAAATGCGATTTTCTCGAAAAAAACGAAAAACGCGTTTCTGAATTTTTTTGTGTGGATTGACAAACATTTAAACTTAAATAAAAAAAATAAAAAAACGAGTGAGCGTGTTAAATTCGGCTGTGCCGAATCTTTTATACCCTCAAACACGTTACAAAAAAAAAAAAACAAGTAGAAAAGTTAAATTCGACTTGGCCGAATCTATGAATACCCTCCACAATGCCCTTTTTAACTGATAGTAAATTTTCTAACGTGAAAATAATACCATTTTTGGTTAGAAATATTTATTTAGTGTAAAAAAAACTTTTTTTAGTAATTTTTTGAAAAAAAAAAAAAATTACTATTTTTTTTTTGAGTGTAAACTTTTTTTGAGTGTAAAATTTTTTTTGAGTAAATTTTTTTTTTGTTATAGCGTAAAAATATTTTTGAGTGACAAAAATACGTTGCAAAATATTTTTGTGACTTACCAATGTTTTTAAAACATTTTTAACGGGTTTTCAACATGTAAATTTAAGGTGAAACTAATCTGAAATTTACGGTTTTGCTAATAACTTTTGAACCACTAGACCGATTTGACTAAAATTTAAAACGAAGCTGACCAGAGGAACGGCAAATATATGTGCCATACTTCAACACCCTCAGAAATGCCGTTCGAAAGTTAACATGTCTTTTATCTCGTAATTTCCAGAAAAACCCCTGCCGAAATTCACTCATTTGCTTATAACTTTTGAACCACTGGACCGATTTCGCTGGATTGCATTACCAACCTGACCAGGTAAATGCCCAATGTACATGCCAAACTTCAGGAGCCTCCGCAAAGTCTTTCAAAAGTTAACGTGTTTTTAACAGACAGACAGACGGACAGATGGACATCGCTAGATCGTCTTAAAATCGATCGAGGATCATGAATATATATACTTTATGGGGTCCTAGACCAATATTTCGAGGTGTTACAAACGGAATGACAAACTTATATATGCCCTCTATCACTAGAGTGGAGGGTATAAAAAACAGGGGCGTTTTTTTAGAGGGGGGGGGGGGGTTTCGTCGGTAGTAGACAAACTTTCTGGATCCAACTGCAAGACTTTGAACTTCTTTTGACATAAAAATGTTTTGTTTGCTAAGCAAAAGTACAAAAACCCTATAAAAAATGCCTTTTTTTAGAGGTTTGTTTAGTTCTTAAGAGGGGCACTTTTTTCCCCCTAATTCGATTTTGACCATGTTCAAACTTAACCAGCCCAATACCATAAGACATATTCGCGCCAAGTTTCAAGAGTCTATCTCTTTTACTTTGGACTGTATCGTGTCTTCCACAGACGGACAGACGAACGGACGGACATCGCTTGAATGTCTTAGAATCGATCACTGATCAATAAAATATATACTTTATGGGGTCCTACACCGATATTTCGATGCGTTACACACGGAATGACAAAGTGAGTATACCCCCATACTGTGGTTGGAGGGTATAAAAAGTGGTCGTATTTTTGATAAATTGACTTTTTTAAAAAATGTAAAATTTCAGAACGGGTACTGAAAATTTTCCAAAAAAAATTTTTTTTCGATAGTCCATGCAAAACTATATGAAAATGTAAATTTTTGAGATTGTGGTGCATTCCGTTTTAATATGATAAATATTTAATCAAGGCAACTCGCCACAAATTTGACCATTATTCCAATATTTGACCACGCCTAAGCCCAGTTTTTGGAAAATTTAAAACCAAAAACGCAATTTTCTAAGTTCCATATAGGGCTATCCATACAACCTATTCAGAAATTTATGGTACACATGTTTTTTTTTCGTTGGACATTTGGTGTGGAATGCCTCATATTTTATTGTGACAACAGGGCGTATGAGTAACAAATATTTGCGCAATTCGTTGGTTTCGCAAATAATCAATACTCATACGCTATGTTGAACCAAGAAAATACGAGTAAATTACAAAATTGTTACGAAATTTAATATCGTCGCTGCGCCTAAAAATGGAGTCATGTGTAGTTTTTAAATTTTTTTTTATTACATCTTTATGATCCCCTATTGGTCATACGTTTACTCACTAAACCGTTTTTTTATATCTTGATTGGTTCAAAAGTTAGTAAAAGGAGCTATGTGTTCGTCATACTAAAAAAAGGTCTGAAAAGGAGTTATGTGTTAAGCTACACATAACTTTTTTGATAAAAAAGTAACAGAACGTGACAAAATGGACCACTGTTTTAGTAATATGAGGTTCACACATAGCATCTAAGTATTTTGAATGAATTTGTCAAGATTTTTGGAAAATATTTGCAAATTTTCATCCTGTTATCTAAATCCTAAATGGCGGGTAATAAAGCCTTGTGAAAGCAATTAAATCATTGACGGCGGAAAATTTTAGTATCTAAAGTACAGCATCTTTCGCAGATGTCAATTTATGTCAAAACTCTTAAATATTTACAAGAAAAAACAAAAAATCAGCACCAGTTTTGAGAAAAATCTGTTGTTAGCTGTTTAGTAAAGAGCTTTTAAATATCAAAATTTTAAGGACCTAGTCTAACTAATGTCGCTTTAAACCGCCAACAAACCATATTTAGTCTTTGTCCCTCTCGAAATGAAATTAACCATAAGAATGGTTTCATAATCAAAAGGAGTTATGTGTAAAAAATATTTCCATTTATTTAATTTTTGTTCCAAAAAGTACTTAAAAAAGGAGTTATGTGTATGTTTTTTGAAAATTTCTGCACCACTGGAAAACCGCTAAATGTTTCATAATTTTTTTGCAGTATGTGGATAGCATATCGGTACAAGAATTTTTTGTAGAACAAACTTTTAAAAAATATCGCGAAGGGACGAAAATAATCAGTTTTTTTACTCTTCTGAACACTTGCCCCAAAACACATGACTCCATTTTTAGGCGCAGCGACGATATTTAAATGTGTTTTTCTTAAAAAAAAACGAAAAACGCGCGTCTGCATTTTTTGTGTGTATAGACAAACATCTAAATTTAAAAAAAGTAGCCGGATTTTTGAAAAATTGTCTTTTTAAAAAAATGGAAAATTTCTGAACGGGTTCTGAAAATGTTTCAAAATAAAAATTTTAAATCAATAGCCCATACAAAAATAAGCAAGAATAAAAATTTTTGAGATTATGGTGCATTCCGTTTTAATTTGATAAATATATTTGATCAAGGCAACTCGACACAAATTTTACCATTTTTTCAATATTTAGCCATGCCTCCTAAGACCAGGTTTTGAAAAATTGTAAAATAAAAAACGCCATTTTTTTAAGTTCTATGTAGGGCTATCAATACAACCTATTCAGAAATTCATGGCACACATGTTTTTCTGAAGCCGGACATTTGGTTTGGAATGCCTCATATGTATGAAGTTTTAGTAAAATATTTCTTTTTTCTATAAAATTATTCTTTAATAACCTTTTTTTTTTGTTGCTTCGTTTAGTTTTTGTTTGTTTATCTTGTAAAAATCTTTAGTAGAGGGTTTTATTGAAACATCACCGTTAAATATATAAGCAAATACTTAGTACCACTTTAAGTCCTTGTTATAATATTGTTTGCATGACCTGAGCAAATTTATTAAAATTTTCTTATTTTTTTGTTTAGAAAGATCTATTTATTGAGGTAGATGTATACATGGCATATTCAAACTTATTTTGTAAACATTGCATGCCATAAATTTCAATTCAATTTATTTTTTTTGTCAAGTTCACTAAATATGTTTGGATGTACATCTTAACATGTAAAAAAATTGGCTAGAGGTTTATTAGATCAAACTGGGCAATATAAGAGTAAAATTTAAACTATTATTACAAATAAGGAAGTGGTAACAAGTAGAAAAATTAAATTCGACTTGGTCGAATCTATGAATACCCTCCACAATGTTATCTGATAGTAATTTTCTAAAAAAAATGCATTACAAACTTTTATTAGAAATATATTATTTTGAGTAAAATTTTTTTGTGAGTGTAAAATTTTTTTGACTGTCAAAATTTTTTTGAGTGTGAATTTCATTAAAAAAAAAAATAATTAAATTAAAAATTAAAAAAAAAAAAATTTTTTTGAGTGTAAAATTTTTTTGAGTGTAAATATTTATTAGAAATATATTATTTTGAGTACAATTTTTTTTGTGAGTGTAAAATTTTTTTGACTGTCAACATTTTTTTGAGTGTGAATTTCATTAAAAAAAAAATAATTAAATTAAAAATTAAAAAAAAACATTTTTTTTTGAGTGTAAAATTTTTTTGAGTGTAAATATTTTTTTTAGTGTACTATTTGTTTGAGTAACAAAATTACTTTGTAAAATATTTTTGTTGTTTTATACCTATACGTATATGTTAAAAAAATATATTTCACATATTTCCCTCAGTTTATTTTACCATCCTCGTCTTTAAAAACCAAAAACAAACTAATATTTGATTTTTTTCCAAAAATACTTACTATACACCGTTACATACAGTTACAAAAACAAAAACAATAACAAATATTTACTTGTCTAACAACTAAACTACACCCCATGGCAGGAAAACAAACAACAACAAGTTAAAAAAAAACTGGTATTTCACCATGCTTGTTAAAACTTGTTTAACGAGTTTTCAACTGTTTAAGGTGAAAAAATCTGAAATTCAGAGCCTTGCTTATAACTTTTGAACCACTGAACCGATTTTGCTGAAATTCAAAACCAAATAGACTTGGGGAACGACAAAGATATGTAACACGTTTCAGCACCCTCAGAATTGTCTTTCGAAAGTTAGAGTGGTTTTAATCTCGAAAGTTCGCAAAATTGCCTTCCCGAAATTTACTCTTTTGCTCATAACTTTTGAACCAATGGCCCGATTTGGCTGGATTGCAATACCAACCTGACCCGGTAAATACCCAACATATATGTCAAACTTCAGGAGCCTCCATAAAGTCTTTCAAAAGTTAGCGTGTTTTCAACGGACAGACAGACAGACAGACGGACGGACGGACGGACGGACGGACGGACGGACATCGCTAGATCGACTTAAAATCGATCAAGGATCATGAATATATATACTTTATGGGGTCCTAGACCAATATTTCGATGTGTTACAAACGGAATGACAAACTTATATATACCCTCTATCACTAGAGTGGAGGGTATAAAAACTAAGCTCATCTAAATAGGCTTAGAACTTTGGCCAATTATCAATGTTAGGTTATGCTTAGGCCAGAATGGAAGATTATTCATTTTGCTATTTTTTGATCGAACATAAAAAACTATCTGAGGCTGGTGGAGGTCTTACTCCAAATCTTTTTTTTTTTTGTTTTCGAAGTTTTCAATTTTTGAAATAGGGTAGGATGAGTGGATGTAAATAAATGTTGTAAGGATTTCAGCCGAAACGTCCCTACGCGGAAGAGAATCGGTTCTGTGACCGGTTCTAAACTACACCATTTCCAATTGTATTTTAAAATTTTCCAAATGTATTTCAAAATTGTCCAAATGTATTTTAAAATTATCCAAATATATTTTTAAATTGTCGAAATGAAATTTAAAATTGTCCAAATGTGTTTTAAAATTGTCCAATTGTAATTTAAAATTGTCCAATTGTATTTTAAAATTGTCCAAATGTAGTTTAAATTTTACAAATGCATAAATATTCTACATAGAATATTTTAAAATACATTTGAATAATTTTAAACTACATTTGGACAATTTTAAAATGCATTTGGACAATTTTAAATTACAATTGGACAATTTTAAAATACATTGGGAAATTTTTAAAATACATTTGGAAAATTTTAAACTACATTTGGACAATTTTAAAATTAATTTGGACAATTTTAAAATATATTTGGAGAATTTTAAAATACATTTGCACAATTTTAAAATACATTTGGACAATTTTAAAATTCATTTGGACAATTTTAAAATATATTTGGACAATTTTAAAATACATTTGGACAATTTAAAAAAAAATTTGGATAATTTTAAAATTCATTTGGACAATTTTAAAATTAATTTGGACAATTTTAAAATATATTTGGACAATTTTAAAATACATTTGCACAATTTGAAAATACATTTGGACAATTTTAAAATTCATTTGGATAATTTTAAAATATATTTAAAATACATTTGGACAATTTTAAAATACATACATGTGCAGGATTTTAAAATACATTTGGATAATTTTAAACTACATTTGGACAATTTTAAAATTAATTTGGACAATTTTAAAATATATTTGGACAATTTAAAATACATTTGCACAATTTTAAAATACATTTGGACAATTTTAAAATTCATTTGGACAATTTTAAAATATATTTGGTCAATTTTAAAATACATTTGGATCAAGGTTGGCAATCGATACCCACCCAAAATAACGGTATTTGGAAATTTTTAAAAGCGATTATGAAAGTGAATAAAATTTCTAATATTTTTGATGTGTTACTTCGTGTTTGTACCGGTTGCTTTTCGAAATATAGGCCAATACTTTTATAATACCGTTCGAAACGGTATTTTAAATGTATTGGCATAAATGACGAAAATGAACCGGCACGAAGTACGCATCAAAAATACTAGAAATTTCATTGACTTTCATAATCGCTTTTAAAAATGTCCATATCTTTATTGGTTGGCATTTGGAAATTTTTAAAATACAATTGGAAATGGTGTAGTCTAAAGTGACAACGACCGTTCCCAGATCGGAACTTTTTCTTATAATGGACCTATCACTTTTACATGTCTATGTCCTAGGACCGGGTTAATTGATACCTAGTGACATGTCACAGAACAGGTCCCAAAAAAACTATTACCCGATTGTGTCACAATTTTTACAAAACCTAAACTTGCTTGAAGAGGGGTGTGTACAAATTTGGTAAATTTCATCTAATTTCATGTAGAATTACGCGATATATTTAAATTTACCCTATTTGTAGGTAACTGGTATCATTCTAATTTGAATGTTCCCAGCAAAAAAAGTGCGGAGTACTTCTATTTGGAGTGCTTTAAAACTATAACAAATGTAATGAAATACAACAAAAATAACAAAAAACACAAGAAAAAAACACACAAACAGTTTTTTCTACTCCATAAAAAGTTGTTATTCAGCACTTAACTCATTACCTTCCGCGACACTCCCATACAAATGTAAGTAGATATTCAGTAGATAAGAAGTACTCCGAACTTTCAAACAACTTCCAACTACTTCCACGGAGTAGTTCTTATCTACTGAATATCTACTTACATTTGTATGGAGGTGTCGCGATAGGTAATGAGTTAAGTGCTGAATATCTATGTTTTCTGGAGTAGAAAAAACTGTTTGTGTGTTTTTGTCTTGTGTTTTTTGTTATTTTTGTTGTATTTCATTACATTTGTTATAGTTTTAAAGCACTCCACTGAGAAGTGGTAATGACTTTTTTTGCAGGGTTATTATGAACCAAATTATATTGTGGTCGAAAATATATGATTTAGGAAGTATGAAAAGGGGCCCCGTGACACGCATTGCCTAGGGGCCCGGCATGACTAATCTCCATAAATTTGTAAATATAGAAATTTGGGGACCCTGAAAAATGGCCCCAAAGCCAAAAATGAAAAAAGGCCCCAAATTTGGGGTCTTTTTAAAAATCAAATATCACCCCACTATGAATTATGAAAAATTACCCCAATTCTTAGTGAAAAATTGCCCCAAAAAATTGAAATCATTTTAATAAAAATAAAAAATTGCATTAATTCTACAATATGAAAAAATGGTCCCACTAAAAAACAAGAGGCTTTAAATTTAATAAATCGTGCAATCGCGCGAAATAAATAAAAAAAACACTGTAATAATATACCCAAAAATGCTTTATTTTGCGGGGAGGGTGGGTTTAATGCATGGAGTTTAAAACCCCTAAGCCCGGCTACACAGAAAAAAATTTAAGAAAAAAATTAAATTGCTCACAGATATTGATTGTGAACTACTATACTAAATAGTTGTTAATAATCCGAAAAATGTATGAATTATATATTGTTTTTCGCTAAGTGTAAACTGAATGCAGTAGACGTGTTTATACAGACGCTCTGTAAAAAAATCAAATAAACTGTGTTTTTAAAAGTTTTAAAAAATTAACTGTGTGATATTTTTATCAACAAATTAAAACAAAGTCGTAAAGTGAAAAATTAATATAGAAAAATCAACTGAATTATGGATGCCAAACTAAAAACCGATGCCGCTTCAGAGGAAGAGCTCCTGCTTTCCCCACCGCCGGCAGAAACGGCTAAAACAGATGTGGCACCAATTTCTCAAGGAGGACGAAAACATATGCGCCAATACAAAGCCGCTCTATTAATAAAAAAACGATTGGATACAATTGAAACCTCCCAGCAGACTCCCAAAGAGATCGAAGATCTTAAATGGGCTACTAAGGTAATCGAATCGAACCGCAAACATTTCGAGAAAATAAAAAAGTACCAAAATGCCAATTCTCATTTTGCTAATGCCGTGGAAGAAGAAGTTCTAGGTGCAGGTATCCTTAAAAGGCAAAGGTCGTCAGATGAAAATGCTGATGACCAGAAGTCTAAAAAGGGTCGGCAGATAGAGCTTCAACCAACAACGAGCAAGACAGCAAGTGAGGTTGTGAAAAACGATCTTCTGGTCGCGTTGATAGACCATGGCCACCCTCTTGGTCAAATTGTCCTTGAGGATTGGTTAAAGGTGCAGGCCAAGCTCATTCAAATGATGATCGAGTACATGGAAGAAAACCCGAACAAGCCGATGCCCAGTTTTGATGGTGCTGGCTGGATGAGCAATATAAAACTGTTGTGTTGTAATGATATGCAGTCTCTCATATGGGTAAAAGATGCCGTTAAGGCACTTGAGCCTTTATGGGAGGGTGCAGATCTTGAAATCGTACCGAGAAACAGAATACCAACTGCCCCGAAGGCAAAAGTGGTATTCCCAGTACTGTTCTCCCAAACTTCTGCTTTACAGCTGCTTCAACGCCAAAACCCGGATATACCTACCGATGACTGGCGCGTTTTGAAGGTTTTACCAAAGACTGACAAGGATAAAGGGTATACTTTCATCCTGCAAATAAACAAGCAGGCTGAGGATATCCTTTATCCGAGGTTTGGCAAAATGCGTTGGGGTATGTCGGTAGTGTATCTGCGACTCAAACGAAGAAGTCCAAGTGACAACAATCCACACGCATTGGAAAATGGTGAGGTTGAACGAGATCTGGATCTTCTCTTGGAAGCCACTACGAACATCACGCTGGAAGAGGTTGATCTAGATGTAGGCAAGCCACCCACCGGCGAAACTATAATATCCACCAATGATGAAGCTGATCCAGATCAACTTACATCACAGTAGAGCAGCTTCGGCGGCACTACTTATGACCCTGGTGGAAGGGTCATTTGATGTAGCGCTCATCCAAGAGCCATGGGTGGACGCTACGGGTGAAATTAAAGGGCTCACGACAACAGACTATGATTTATTTTTCTCGCAAGCTGAAGGTAGGAAACGCTCAGCCATTTTGGCAAGAAAATCACTAAAAGCACTTCTTCTACAGCAATACAGTACCAACGATTTGGCGACAACTTTATGCAAAATAGGGCGAAGGACCATTTATCTAGTGTCCTCGTATATGGCGCATGACAGAGAATCACCTCCGCTAGATCTACAAGTTTTACTCCGCGAAAAAATGGGTGAGTACATTATAATAGGTTGTGACGCAAATGCGCATAATACTTTATGGGGCTCCTCAGATACTAACGAAAGGGGGGAAGACTTATTCCAATTTATAAAGGATACTAATATTAACATTGCGAATTATGGTTCAGAACCTACGTTTATAGGTCCTACAAGTAAAAATGTTTTAGACCTAACACTTTTCACTGATAAACCTGATTTGAACATAGTCGAGTGGAGAATCCTTGAAACGGCTTCTTGCTCGGATCACAAATATTTAAGTTTTAAGGTAAAGCTGGATAATTTAATGACAAACAAACCGTATAGAAACCCTGAGAAAACAAACTGGGGTAAATATAGTAGTTTAGTAGACAAGAAAATGGTTGCTCTACCAAAACGAGAAATTTTAGATGATAATACTATAGAACTAGTAAATGATAATCTTACGTCCATTTTACGCGTATCTTTTGAAAAATCTTGCCCCTTAAGGTATAGTCGCAAGAAACCTCAACCTCCGTGGTGGTCTAGAGAGCTTTCAAACGCTCGCAATTTAGTGCAGGACTTATTTAAGCACGCTAGACGGGGCAACACAGATGACAGCTGGGCGCAATACAGAAGTGAACTAAAAAGCTTCAAAAAGCTAATACGGAAATCAAAAAAAATTAGCTGGAAAAACCTTTGCAGCAATATTGAACATACCACTGAGGCTGCAAGGCTAAGAAAAATTTTATCGAAGAAGAACATTCCACCAATCCTACTGAAAAAAAGTGATGATACATGGACAGAAAGTGCTGATGAAACACTTGATGTTCTACTTACAACACACTTTCCGGGATGTAGGACAAACCCGATTGCAATGAATGTAATCCGCGATAACCCCTCGATCATTCCAGAAAATTGTTTAACTGCTGACCGAATAAAATGGGCTCTAGCTTCATTCAAACCATACAAATCACCTGGACCTGACGGCATTATTCCGGCAATGCTTCAAAACGTCTCCAATATTTTAATTCCGCATCTTTTATCGATTTTTACTGCATGCCTGAAATTTTGCTATATACCAAAAGGATGGAGGAAAGCAAGTATTATATACTTGCCCAAAAGCGGTAAACATAACCACGCGACGGCAAAAGATTACAGACCAATCAGTTTAACATCTTTTCTTTTGAAAACACTGGAAAGGATAATTGATCTATATATACGAGAGCATTTAGGTACAAATTTTCTATCGGATGCACAGCATGCTTACCAGCAGGGTAAATCCTTAGAGACTGCGCTCCATTCACTTGTACAGAAGGTAGAAGTATCCCTGGAGTATAAGGAATTTGCTCTTGCAGCATTTCTGAATATAGAAGGGGCTTTTAACAAAAATACAAAGACGATAGTTAATGCTTTGGACAAGGCTTCAACTAACAGTTGTTTGAGTAAATGGATAGAGCAAATGCTTTCATATCGGGAAATAACGGCCGAATGGGGTCATGCAAAAACATCTCGTTACGCTACTAGAGGAACACCACAAGGTGGGGTTCTGTCACCACTGCTCTGGCTCCTGGTGTTGGACCCCATTTTAAAGGAACTGAAGACTTTAGGAACCACAACAATAGCATACGCTGATGATGTGGTTATTCTATCATGTGGCAAATATCTGGATACTATATCCGAGATTTTAGAGGGCTCACTTAAGGCTATGTGGAAGTGGGCTTCAGGAAATGGACTTAATGTCAACCCGCAGAAAACGGAAATGGTTCTTTTTACTAGATAATACAAAATCCCGGAATTTAGAAAGGTTCGAGTGGGAGGAGTTGAAATTCCAATATCACCCCATGCCAAATTTCTTGGAGTGTTCTTGGACAGTAAGCTGTTCTGGAACAAGAACTCTGAAGAAAGAGTAAAAAAGGCAAACAACGCGTATTACGCGTGTAAGAAAATGTTCGGCAGTACCTGGGGTCTAGAACCTAAAGTCACTTACTGGATTTATACTTCAATCGTAAGACCAATCTTACTCTATGGAGTTTTAGTCTGGCATAAGGCACTCGAAAAGGATGTGACGCTTAAAATGTTTCAGAAGCTTCAACGGCAAATGGGACGGAGTATCACTGGCGCTTTGAGAACAACATCAGCCGACTCTATCGACACTTTATTGCACTTATTACCAATTGATCTCTTTGCTAAGGGCGAGGCTTACAAAGCTTGCCTCAGACTCAAAGAGTCAAATTGGTTCAAGTATCGCAACTTTGGACACAGTAACATTGCTAATATGGACCGTATTGACTCTGATTACACAGTGCCCAAACTATTTTTCGACCGGAAATATGAAGTTAGATTTCCGGATCGAGAATTCTGGTCGACCTGGCAGGGCCCTCCTGCGAACTCAATAAATATCTTTACTGATGGATCGAAGCAATCGCATTGTGTTGGAGCTGGTTTCACGATACTGGAACTAGACCAACACTTATCTTTTAAATTACCCGTGGACTCGAGTATCTTTCAGGCTGAGATAGCTGCTATATCAGAAGCTGTGGAATATATGGCAAAGGAAAAAGGTGCCACCCTTAATTTCTACGTAGATAGTCAATCTGCTCTAAAGGCACTCTTGAGCTACCAAATTAAATCGAAAACGGTTTTAAAGTGTTACGAGAATTTAAAACAACTTTGCTTAAATAATGAAGTTACCTTATTATGGGTACCAGGGCACGAAGGAATAGAAGGAAACGAGAAAGCAGATGAACTCGCGAAACTTGGAGCAGATGGCATAGGTACCACCATAATGCTTTCACCGCCACTCCAGCATTTCAAACTAAAACGAAATACCCTAACTGTCGCCAAAGCAAATCGAAGATGGAAGGAACTTGGGACAAGTCGTATAAGCAGAATTTTATGGCCACGCTATGATTTAGGAAGAACTAAATTCTTACTTACACTTACGAGAATAGAATGTCGTATGTTGACAGGTTTAATAACGGGACACTGTCTTGTCGGAAAACATGCCAAGAACATGAATCTTATTACGGACGCAAACTGTAAAAGGTGCGAGACACCAGACGTCGAAGAGACCATAGAACACATCCTGTGTCACTGCCCGGCTTTGGCAAGAACTCGACTATCAATTATAGGAAGTTCACAGTTCGAGACTTTGGAGGAAATTACGAGGATAGACCTGAAGAGCTTGAAACAATTCGCAATGAAGGTCAATGTATTTAGTTTACATCGATAAGCGGAAAAAGTTTTGTGGTATCGCTATGGACCAATTGGTCTATGCGGAGTGCCCATCTGGCACCGCCACCCTAACCTAACCTAACCTATGAATTATATTTTTCTCTTAAAAGTTTTTCTGCTTAGACGGCCTTCGGCCGGGATTAGGGATTACTAACTCCATGCATTCAACCCACCCTCTTCGCAAAATAAAGGTATTATGACCGAAGTTGGTTTGGACTTAGTTCTCATGAATGGAGGTTATGAAATTTAAAAAAAATGCATGAAATTTCAAAAAATCAAATTTAGGATAATTTTTCATTATGCAAAATGGCCCTAAATGACAAAATGGGCCAACATTTTTGGGGTGATTTTTAATGAAAAATGGCCCTAATTAAAATAGGAAAAATTACCCCAAAAAATCTGGAAAAATTACCCCAAATTTTCGTGTTGTTGTACTCAATATAAACATTTGGGGCCATTTTTCATTTTTGTTTTGGGGCTATTTTGCATTGGGGCCATTTTTCATGGTGCCAGAAATTTGAGCGCAATATTTGTCGCCCAATTTTGTTTGACTTAAAGTGGTTGTCAACTAATTATAAACGGTTCTATAGTATAACTAATTTGAAACGTTTCTATAGTATTATACTCTATGTCAGCGACAGGCAAACACATACTATCATATTTTGTCTTTGTGTGTGTAACATGTAGCACTCTCATTCTCAATGCACTTAAAGAAACTTATAGTAAAAATAATAATACATTTAACCATTTAAAAAATAAAAAAGATAATAAATGACGTTGGTTAAAATGTCTAGCAATGTAATATTTAGTGAATAGTGACAAACTAAGCATTCTGGTTCACCAAAAAAATGTTCCTTAAACAATAATTTACATTAAAAGTATATTTTAAGCAAGAAGAGAGGAGAAAATTGGGTTTTTTTGATTTTGTTTAATGAGTGAGAGCATGTAGGTGTGAGAGTAAAAACGCCGCGTAGTGCTTTTGCCTGTCGCTGCTCTATGTTATTATTATCAAACGAGTATAATTTAAAAAAAATGTGATGTAGGTAATTTATAAAGCTTGAATTTAAGCTTAATAGCGTCCTGATTGAGTAAATAACAAATGTGCTACGAGGGTCGATCTGGGAAACGAAATTATGTATTATGTATTTCGATTTATGTATATAAGTCGATTTTTTCTAAGTTCAAACATTAAAAATTTAAAAAAGTCTCCAGTAATTTTTATTCACTCGTCAATTAGTTTTTCCAACAACCCAAACAAAATTAACAGCTCTACCATAGAAAAATAAAATATATTTAAAATCAGGTTTTAATTTTATTTCCATACAAATTCAGCCTTACCACAAGAAAATAAAATAAATTTAAAATGAGGTTTTAATTTTATTTCCATACAAATTTTTTTTTGTTTTTAAAATCGACTTTCAAAAAATGTATTGAAAATTTGAAAGTTAAAATAAAACTTTTGTTAAAATAGACTTTTTGTTTTCTTGTGGTAAGAGCCTATATTTTTTAAATACAGTTAAGCATTAAAAATATGTTATTGTTTATTAATTTTAGTACACTTCCGTGCATGGTAACAGGGCTGTCAGACTTGGGTATTTATCCCCAAAGTTGGAGATTTCATGCAATCAAAAAGGACAAGGAATCTCATTTGGGGATTGGGGATTTTTATGGGGATTTCAAAAATTATTTTGACGATTTTTTGGGGATATTTAAAATGTCATCTTTTTAATATCACAGATATTTTTAATGTAATCAACGATTTTTAAACAAAGTTAAATAAGCACTAAGCGTATTCAGTAAAATATACATTTATCGGCTGTAAAATATATATATTTACGCTGGCGAAAACCTTTTATTAACGCGTTTGGGAATTTTTGGGGATTTTTTATTTGCTAAACTCAAATTTTTAAGTTATTGTCAAACAACGTTTTTTTTGGGCTTTTCTCACTAAACCACGTGTAACTTAAAAAGTTTTCCACCGATTTTCAATTTTTTAACTGTTTTGGATAGAAGAAATATAGGGCTTTGTGAATTAATCTATACATTTAAGAAGGATATGTATTGATTTTTTCAACAATATCTAACTTTTTTGTTATTTTTTAAAAAAAATTTGAGTTTATCGATTTATTTCTGCTATAGTTCGTTCAACAATATTTATATTTATAAACGTATTCTTAAAGAAAATTTAATTGTGAATACGATGAGCTTTATGCCGAAAAAATCGAATAACAATTGCCAGAGTTGTGATAAGTTTTCTAAAAAATAAAATTAAGATTTTTTTTACTAAAGAAATTTTCAAATTAGTTGACAACCAGGGTATTTATCTCAAAAAGGGATACGAAAATTTACTTTCGTCCAATAAAAAAGCATTTATTAAAGGCGAACTAAAAAAATAAAACTCACCTCTTGCTTTACTATCATTATGTGAAACATCCATTAACGTTGTCGTTAAAGATGAGGGCGCCGCACTTGAAGTTATAACACCATGTTGAGGTACGGGAGAACAATTGGCAGGTTGTAAAGTATCCAAACGATAGCGCTGGCCTGTTGTTGAAGAAGATACGGTCGATATACAATTTCCATTTAATACTAAACTATGACTACTTGGCGCAATAGCAGCGGCATTGGTATTATGGACTGGGATGCCTATACAATTGGCGGTATTGCTATTTTGAACATTGGGTAATGTGTCCAAGGTATCACTTAAACGTTGCGTTGAATAAATATCACTGTAAGGTAAAGGTAAAGATTTTATTTAGAAATTTAATTTTTTCGTATTATATATAAAGTTGTACCTAAATGCACTGGAGGCTCCAAAAAAGGTACTACGATCTTGAAGAGCTGCTTTGGCCTTTTCTACACTTTGTTTTAATTGCTCAAATGTAGACTGATGAAAACGATATGAAGTCCAATCTGGAGAACATTGGCCTAGTGTTATACAATCTTCGGTTTTAACTTGGGTAAGTGTTGGAGGCGAGACTCTTTTTAAGTCTAAGGCCGTTTGATATGAACATGAATTTTCATACATGATGACTAACTATGAAGGGCCGGTTAAATAGTGGTATTTTAGGAGATCGGGGGATTATAGGTAAAAAATATAGTAAGTCTGAAAAAAATCGAAAATAAATATACCATTAACTAAGTTTAATCTTCCTAAATAAACTGTTTTTATTTAATGTAGTACACATTTTCTATGTAAATACCTGAGTATGTATAATTTCTTAAATTATAATCTAAATGCAATTGCAATTTTTTTCTTTGTTTAATTTATGTACATACCATTTTCGAATAGTCCGTAAATCAGTTTTTGTTATGAAATGTAAAATTTATAGTTTGAAATTTTCTGAATGCAAACATCATACAAATGAATATGCTGTAATTAGTGCCATATTTAAAATTGTACGAGTACTTTAATTACATTTGTACATGTATTCTACATAGATTTATGTAAATAAACGGTATTGAAATATATTTTGCAATAAACTAAATTTTTTCAAAGAATGCATGCACATTAGGTTGGATCGAAATCTGTCTTTTTTCACAAATGGCAAAAAAATCGAAAAAGTATAAAACAAAACATAAAGGTAAAAATATCGAGGGCTAATATTCACAACTTTCTACACTCAAAATAATTCTGCAGTAAAAATATTAGTAAGTGATTTGGTACCAAAATCTACTAATAAGTTACTAATTACCAGTAGTACGGTAGTTTTTTAGTATCTTCAAAGTACTAAAATTAGACATTTTTACTGGTTTTGAATAAAATTACACTCAAAAAAATACGTTAGTAGATTTACTAATTTTTTTTTGCTAATGCTAGTTAGCTAACTTTTAGCAAATTTTTAGTTGAGATTAGCATGTTAGCAAAAAATTCTTGTAAACTTCATTTAGCATATTAGCAATTTTAAACAAACGTTGAACTAATTTCTTTTGCTAATATTTGAAATTGAGTTGACAACATTTTTACAAGATTTTTTGCTAAGATTAGCAAAAAAAAAATGGTAAATTTTTTTTTTATTTTCAGAAAACTTAAAATGGCTCTATCTCGGAAACTAAGCCAGATAGAGCAAAATGGAGGGCATTTTTGATTCTTAGAATCTCCATACTTTCGCGGGTCCTCTTCACATGTGTGGACCCTAATGGGCCCTAACTTTGGATCCAAAAAAGTTAGCATTCCCGAAAATTTTAAAATGCTCATATCTCGGTAAATATTGCCGACACAACAAAAAGTCCAAAAGAATTTTTGTAGCTCTCAACACGTAGAACAAGACCGCAAAATAACCAAAAGCTTTCCGAGTAATATTTTTGAAGTTATCGAGTTTTTTAATTCTCAAGACCCCTGAGATCCCCTAAAATCATGTATCTCAAAAACTAAGCAAGTTAGAGCGAAACGGACACAAATTTTGGATCAAAAACTATGACGCTTTTTAAGGAACCCAACTAGGTCTACCCCTTGGGGGTCTGGACCTATCGGGTCCGAATCCAATGGGGTCCTCAAATGTGTCAAAAAAAAAAAAAATTTGTTAACTAATTATTGGCAAAACATTTTTGCTAACTTTAGCAAAAAAATTGTGGGTTCAAAATCAGCAAATTTTCTTGTAGGTTTACAAGCATTTTTTGCTAACATTACAGTTTTTTTTTTTGAGTTAGTAAAAAATTTTAGTATTGATTACCAACGCCTGCACTAGATCATTTTGGACTAAAAAATTAGTTCATTAGTAAAATTTTTATTATTGAATACCCACGTTTCTTTTTGGGTGTATATACAAGTTTTGAATATTAAAAAACTTTCAAAAAAGAAAAAAAAATCCAATTTTTTTTGTTGAAAATCTATTTTTGGTTGCGTTGAGAGAAAAAAGAATCTTTCGAAAACAATGGCAAAAAAATTGATTTGGGACCATAGTAAAATGGCTAAAACGTTACTGAACGGAAAAGTCGGCTCGACATGGGTTACAATTTTCAAAGTACATATTTCAATTGAGACCACCCCAATATATAGCCCAGCGTATAAGTAGCATAATAATATTACATAAAATATTTTCAAATTTATGCAAATCATTGCTATGTTCACTACCGGCTATGTGTAACGTCTAACATTAAGTATGTATGTATGTTTCTCAACTATCACCCCATCCGTTATTGCATTTTTCGAATTATGCGTATAGTCCAATAAATTATATGCACTACTTAACGTTTTGGTTTGACATTATAATTCTGTTTATATATTTTTTGTTCCTATATAGATTAGACTGGCATTTTTTTTTTTTGTATAGCAAAAAACTTCAATTCGGTAAAGCGTTTTTTGAGATATTGCTATTTGAAATTTGCTGGAAATTGCGGTTTTTTTTATGTTCAAGAAATTAAAAAAAATATCTCAAAAAAATTTTTCTTGCCCCTTGCATAAAGCTTGAAATTAACTTTTATTTAAACTTAATTGAAACTAAATCAAATCATTTCGGTCAAAGTATTGAATTTTAAGAAAATTTTTATCAAAAAACAAATGGATTTTACCAAAAAAAAAATAAATACATTATTTTTGTTAATTTATATTTGGTGTGCTAAATACGAATATCAAAACACGTTTGCATTCGGTAGGGGTTTTTTTAAGACACAGGCATTTGAAATTTGCCAAAAATGGCGCAAATTTTTTTCTACGTTTCAGAAATTTTTCAAAAAATAATAAAAAAAAAATTTTTCTTGATAATTTCAAAGAGCTTGAGAAAGGTTTTCATTTAAACTTAATTTGAGACAAATTGAATCATTTTTGGTGGAAATTTTCTAAAAATTCAAAACTTTGATTCAAGGAAGCTTGAGACAATCTTTTATATAAACTTTATTTAAGACAAATAAGATCATTTTAATTAATCCCTTCGATAAAAGTTTTGAATTCTTGTTGGAAACTTTTTAAATGTTCAAACTTTGATTCAAAGGTGCCCGACGCCAGACCTAAAATGGTCGGATTTGGCTTAAATTAAGTTTAAGTAAAAGCTTGTCTCAAGCTTTATGAAAGGGCCAAAGAAAAAAGCATGTGAAATGTAATTTTTTGCAAAATTCATGTAGTGATATCTTGAAAACCGTTTGACCAATTTAATATTTTTTTTGATATTCGTGTTCATCGTCAATAAATATGAAGTTTTGCAAGACAACGTAAAAAAATTAATCCGATTGGCCTTAAATGTGTGTAACACATAAGTTTTCGGCTAGTAAAATAAAAATATCCCTGGACACTGGGAAAAATCAAAAGTTGAAGAAAAATGTCACTCTAATGTAGATACAAAAATATTTGATACATAAAACTTAATGACCCAATATGGGAGACATTCCACATCAAATGCTGTCGATGCACATCAAGCTGTCTCAGAGCATAGATGGGACAAATTAATTAAAGGGACCAATTAATTGATGGTTTAATTACCATTTAATTGATGTCAATGGTAATGAAATTTTTTTCATTACCATTGGTTGAATCAATTGAACCAATTTAATTACTAATCAATTTTATTACTAATGAAAATTTAAAAAAAAAATAATTACCATTAGTAAAAGTCACAATATTGTCACATTTTCACATTTTATAAACCAAACACACGTTGATTCCCTTTGTATAACACAATATTTGAAATTTTATTAGCGTTTTATTTTTTGTCTTTGACATTTTCATATTTTTTTGAAAAACATACTTTGATGTTTAAATATATAACTTTTCAAAAAGACAAAAATGTGCTAACCAATGGTTTTGAAACCAATTATAATTGGTGTTTTTCAACAATTGGTGCATTTCATTACCATTGGTAATTATTTTTTTCAATTGAAAAAATTTAATTACCATTAATTTTTTTCATTACCATTGATATCAATCAATGGTAATTAAATTTCAAAGGTAATAGAAAATTCCCATCTATGTCTCAGAGACGTGTTTTTATAGATGGGTTTCATTTATATTCAGGGGTACCACAGGGCACTGTTTTTTCTCCTACACTTTTTTTATTTTTCTTAACGACTTTTTAATTCTAACTACAACCGTATCTATTCTTTTGCAGATGACAGCAACATATCCAGCTCTATTAACTCATCATCGTCGGAATGTGGTGTAAGTGTTCAGATGAGGTGGGAGAACTCATCCCTGAGACGCGGGTGAATGCCCGTAGTACTCGTCTTTCCAGCAGATCACATCCGTCCAATGTCTCGCAAAACGCATTGCAGAGAAAATTCGTTTCTCTGTCGAACTAGCCATATGTTAATTTCTACGTGGATAGTCAAGCTGCTCTAAGGGCACTCTTGAGCTACCAAATTAAATCGAAAACGGTTTTAAAGTGTTACGAGAATTTAAAAAAACTTTGCTTAAATAATGAAGTTACCTTATTATGGGTACCAGGGCACGAAGGAATAGAAGGAAACGAGAAAGCAGATGAACTCGCGAAACTTGGAGCAGATGGCATAGGTACCACCATAATGCTTTCACCGCCACTCCAGCATTTCAAACTAAAACGAAATACCCTTACTGTCGCCATAGCAAATCGAAGATGGAAGGAACTTGGGACAAGTCGAATGAGCAGAATTTTATTGCCACGCTATGATTTAGGAAGAACTAAATTCTTACTTACACTTACGAGAATAGAATGTCGTATGTTGACAGGTTTAATAACGGGACACTGTCTTATCGGATACATGCCAAGAACATGAATCTTATTACGGACGCAAGCTGTAAAAAGTGCGAGACACCAGACGTCGAGGAGACCATTGAACACATCCTGTGTCACTGCCCGGCTTTGGCACGAACTCGACTATCAATTATAGGAAGTTCACAGTTCGAGACTGGAGGAAATTACGAGGATAGACCTGAAGAGCTTGAAACAATTCACAATGAAGGTCAATGTATTTAGTTTACATCGATAAGCGGAAAAAGTTTTGTGGTACCGCTATGGACCAACTGGTCTATGCGGAGTGCCCATCTGGCACCGCCACCCTAACCTAGCCATATGTGGAATAAACATCCGACAGATGTCTCCCAGTCGGCTACAATTTAGAAAAATTCAAATTAAATGCCCACAAATGTCCTTCTCCTCATAACCTATTTTCCTAATACCAATACATTAGTAGGAGGCATCCCCTGAGTGTTCAACGTAAAAAAAAAAGTTTCAAATAAAATGGTTCATACGTAAAAATCCAACTCCATTTAAGCGTAAATTTTCTATTATTAACTCTGGTTTAAATAATAAACAAACACTTTACATGTTTTTCTCTTTGCTTGAAAGGATAATAGGAGAGAGAGGAGGAGGGTGATGAAATTGTTTGTTTAACGAAAATTTCAATCTTACTATGCATGAATATCATATAAATTTATGTAAACATATCTTTGCCTAGCCTTTGACCGTTCTACATTGTTCCTGTATTTGTGTCTGTATTTCTAAATACACATACATACTCATATCTGCGTAAATTTAAGTCATCTTTGTTCATTATGTGTGTGTGTGAGTTTGTGTATGTTTATCTGTGTGAATGTTTTACAAAACCATTGTTCATTTTGAAAATTCGTTCGTATCGTATTCAAATTTTAACTTGTCCTACACCAGAGCTTGTGTCGGAAGTCCAACAATTTGATTTATGTTTCTAAATTTATGCCATGATATTTGCCTTTTGTATGAATCTAGTAATTTTTACACGTTTATCAAAACTTTATATTAAAAATTTCTATGTAGTGTACGGATGAACGTAGGTACACTCAAAAAAAAAACTGTGAAGTTAGCAAAAAATTTAGTTAAATTTAACTAAAAAAACACCTGATTTTGAACCTACTAAATTTCTAGTTAATTTAATTAAAAATATTTAGTTAACTTTTCGTAGAATGAATGTAGCAAAAAAAAACGTAACTTTGACTAAAAATTCGGCTGAAAATTTCGTAATATTTTCATGTACATATGTATTAACAAAAAAATTAGTTAAATTCAGCTAAACTTTTTGTAAAAAAATTGTAAGTTTGTTAAATATTGATTTTATACACTAACACTTCACTTATTTTTTCTTTTTTTCACAGCATTAAGTTCAGCTTAAGTAGAACTTATGAGATTTGCATAGGAGGCAACACAAGAAATTTCTAAAATTTTTTCACTCGACAAATATGTTACGAGAAATCAGCAAATTAATTAATAAAAATTCGTAAACACAGTTTTAAAGCCAACAAAAAAAAATAATTCAAAATTTCTGTGGCAAAAAGGAAAAAGTGCATAAGTCGAGTTATGTTAGTATTGTTTAGTTATTTATATTCGATTACTCTATACATTTTAACTCTTTTTACGATTATATAAAGAATCTACAGCATATTTTTTATTGAAAATGTCAATTAAGAGTGATTTGGTATTAAAATATACATCTTAAAAGTGCTCTCGAAAAAAAATATTAAAAATCACTTATGCAGTTTTTCCTTTTTGCCACAGATTTGTTCAAAGCTAGTATTTTCGTAAATTGAACTTAACTAAAAAAAGTAGTTAAAACGCTGATTTTAACTAAAAATTTGCTAAAAAGACAATAAACTCGAGTTAACAAAAAAAAAATTTGTTAACTTTACAGTTTTATTTTTTTGCGTGTATAGAAAGTAAATTGCTACATGTATCATCTATGTATATTGAATACATTTGAAAGATGAAAGTTATACATACATAAATAAAAAAATATATTTCTTTATGTGTGCGTGTGTCTCAATGGTATTTGTTTAGCTATGAATATTCCATTAAATTAAACCAATTTTTGTTTTAACTAAATAAATTAGAGCTTTTTGTATAAAAAAGATTCTAAAATATTTTAGAGAAAATTTTCAAATTTCAAGAAATCACTTAAAAAAAGATTTCGAAGCATTTTATTAAAGAAAAATTCTCAGATTCTGTAGGATTGTAGGCTCAAATAAAAAATTATGTCAAAAATTCTATAATACTTTCAATTTAATTTTTTTTTTTGCTGAAGTAGACTTTTGAGCTAAATTCTCTACAATTTAGTTTTAGAAAACAATTAAGATTTTTTTCTGCTGTGAAAGACATTTTTACATGACAAGAATTAAAAATGTACATTAGTGTTATTTATAATGACGGGTTTCATTGAATCAATGAAATATGTATCCTTAAAGTTATAAGTTGCAAAAAGATTAATTTAAAAAACTCTAATCTAATCTTTTTCTCTAAGTTTTAAAAAAAATTTCTAATGTTCAAAAATAGCTATTTTTATAAAAAAAATTCATGAGATACTAAAAAATTGTGAATAGTTTTATAAAAAATAAAAAAAAAAACAATAAAAACAGCCTCTTTCAAAATGTAAAGCAAACCCAATAAACCAAACGATACCGTTATGATATCGAAGCAATATCACCTAGGTGATATTCATTATCATAAGTGATTATTTAAAGTGATACGAAAACGATAGTGTTTTCGTTCTATAGTGTACCTTTCCTTATGATATCGTTTTCCAATGAAAAAGTGATATCGTTTTCGCTATCGGTAGAACGATAGTAGAATCGCCTTTGTCCAGTCTAGTATCGAAAATATATCGTTATTCCAGGCGATTATGATATCATTGGCGATATCGTTGGTGATATCATTGGCGATACCGTTGCACAGTGCCACATTTGGCCAATCTAGTACGACAAAAATCAAAAAAAAAAGTTCCCCGCTTTTTATGATTTGTTTGTATATATTATAAAACATTCCTAATAACACGGAAATACTCATATAAGAACTATAATTCTATTCGTTATTAAGATGTGGGTGCATAAAGTTGCATCTTGTAAAATCCTGAAAGTAGTGTTCATTATTTCGCATTAATTAAGTCGATTTTAAACGGTTGTAACTTTTTAACAAAAAAAAAGATATTTATACACTCTTTTTTGGTAATTTTAAAGGATATTTAAAGGCTTTAAGTCATAGCTTTTCTTCTTTTTTTAAACAATTTTTTCTATTTTTTTATTAAATTTTTAACATAATAAAAATTTTTGAAAAGAAAATTATATATTTATTTTTTTTGATGGAATAGAACTTTTGTGTTTGGTCTCTATTGGTCGCCGGCCTTTTTCAGACATATTAACCAATATCCATAGTATTTATTTCAACGGCTAACTTTTGCGACCGTCTGCGACGCCGACTACAGTGGGACGATATGTAAACCTTGACTGTGATCACGTAAAATGATAGTTAACTATCGTCGATTTTTGGAACCTTGTTGCTCCTAAACTAATCAAAATATTTCCAATTTTTTTTATGTTTCTGGATTAGACAACAATTTTTAATAATTTAATAACGAAAAACTTTCAAATTTTCCTTCAAAACGATATGTATTTTGATGTCGTTTATGCATCGTCTATCGTTTTCGTTTTACGTGATTAGCCCCCTTGTTTTTACATATTTTTTAAACATATTTTTAAAAAGTGAGCGTGGCAGTTGTCTGACCGCCCCCTTTTTTTGTGATGTTATTTCTACAGTCCTTGAGAGTATATATACCAAGTTTAAAGAAATTACAACCAAAATTAAAATTTTTTTAAAAAGTGGGCGTGGCCGTTAACTGGCTCGCATATTTTTCACAATGTTGTTTTTGAAGTCAAAACGAACATTTATACCGAATTTCTAGTCAATATAAATAAAATTGGATTTTTGTCGTCCAAGATTGGCCAAATGTGGCACTGTGCGTTGGTGATATCGTTGGTGATATAATTATCGATATTATTAGCAATTATGTTTTCAATAATGTAATTCGGCATTTTATTGAAAATATTAATAAAACATGAGTACTTACAGTTTGGAGTTCTTTAATAGTTGAATTATATCGAAGATAATTGACAAAAAAAAATACCATAAAAGCACGTTTGTGCTTTTAGAACAATATTTGATTCATTTTATTTATTCGTAATATGAAGCGTTTTTCTATCAGTGTGTGATTTTACTGATTCCGTTTTTTTATCCAGTAATAACTCATAAAAAAATTGAAAAAAGTCTTTGTCCTGTGTCTGATTCGGCTACTGGTCTTTTGTTAAACAACTTGTTTAAGGTCGTATGTGTGAACCCCATATTAAATAATATTTATTTATAATTAGGTTAGGTTAGGTTAGGTTGTAAGTGGCTGCTGACGTTTTACGTCAACACACGTAGACTCTGAGGTCCATTGTGATACCACGGGATCGTAATAGGTTTCCCTACTAGTCCCTGTCGTTAAACCAGTTTGAGCTTCTTATGAAACTCCTTAGATGTTGAATTTTGACATCCGACAAATCTGAAAGATCGTACAGCTCCCTAGATCCCAGTGAAGCAAGTCGCTGACCAGAAAGTGCCGGGCAATGGCAAATAAAGTGTTCGATAGTTTCCAACTCCTCTTCATCCATGCAACTTCGGCAAAAGTCATTCGACGGCACATTTAACCGCTCTGCGTGCTTCCCTATAAGACAGTGTCCGGTAATTATAGAAACCACCGTTGAAATCTCTCCTCTTGGAAGCGATATCAGCTCACTTGTGCGCCCCTGATTAAGAGAAGGCCAAATCAGTCGTGTTGTCTCACACGTCCATCCATTTGCCCATCTTTGATTAGTCTCCGTCGCAGAACAAAGCCGTAGGTTTTGCTTGCAAGTTTCTAGAGGCGTACCAACACATTCCAATTCTGTTGGAACCTGTAAGGTAGTTCCTAGTCTTGCAAGCTCATCGGCTTTGCAATTCCCTGGAATGTCTCTGTGCCCTGGGACCCATATGAGTCGTATGTTAAACTGCTTGGCCATCTCATTTAAAGACGTGCGGCAGTTAAGGGCAGATCTTGTTTTCAGAAACATTGAATCCAGGGACTTGACCGCGGCTTGACTGTCAGTATAGATGTTGACTGCGGTTGTAGACAAGACATTGCAGCTCAACCAGTCAGCCACTTCTTTTATTGCCAGCATCTCTGCCTGGTAAACACTGCAATGATCTGGCAATCTACGAGCCAGGCTCAACCCAAGCTCTTCCGAATAGACTCCAAAGCCCACTTGTTCGTGCAGCCTCGATCCATCTGTGTAAAAATTTATGGTAGCTCCACTACCCGGAGTATCCCCCATCCAAGACTCCCTGGATGGTATCATAGTGGTAAAGTGGCGCTCAAAGAGGCTCAAAGAGGGAGCACAGTCCACATTTTGTGGTATTGTTATCTTTTTCAAGATTGCGCTATGGCCACAATCACTGCTCCTCCATCGCAGCGTGCTATTAAGTCGAATTGCCGACGCAGCCGCATACTGCCTACCCAATATGTCCAAGGGTATCAGGTGAAGGAGGATTTCTAATGCAGCCGTAGGTGTAGTACGAAGAGCACCAGTGATGCACATTGACGCCATTCTCTGTACCTTCGTGATAAAGACAAAGTTCGCTTTTGTTTCCAAAGCAGGCCACCAGACAATGATTCCATACAGCAAAATTGGACGCACCACTGCTGTATAGATCCAATGAACGACTTGAGGGCTAAAACCCCATCGTTTTCCAATGGCCCTTTTACAGGAATACAAAGCAATCGTTGCTTTTCTCACCCGTTCCTCAATATTACGCCTGAAATTCAGCTTCCTATCTAGAAATACTCCAAGATACTTGGCTCCATCTGAGAAGGTGATTTCAGTACCGTCCAGAGAAATAGGATCAAAAGCAGGAATCTTATTTTTCCTTGTAAACAAAACAAGCTCTGTTTTACTAGGATTAACTCCTAGGCCACAGTCTCTTGCCCATTTAGACAGATCTTTCAGAGAACCCTGAAGAATGTCCCGCAATGTTGGCAGATGCTTCCCCTTTACCGCTATCGCGACATCGTCAGCATATGCGATAACATGACAACCACGTGCTTCTAGAGATAGTAGCATTGAATTCAGTGCCAGGTTCCAAAGAAGCGGCGAAAGAACACCTCCTTGTGGTGTGCCCCTATTGACAAATCGAGATATGACGGACGCTCCCAATTCAGACGTTATACGTCTATTGGCAAGTAGGTTTTCCACCATTAAAACGATTTCACGCTTTACTCCCAGACCAGACAATGCCAATATTATCGATTCTGGAATGACATTATTAAAAGCCCCCTCAATATCAAGAAAGGCCACCATAGTGTACTCCTTTACCGAAAGCGATCTCTCGATGGTACCAACGAGCTCATGAAGAGCTGTTTCCGTTGATCGTCCCTTGCTGTATGCATGTTGCTTTGTCGAAAGCAACCTCGGGTCAATCACTCTACGCAAATATGAGTCTATCATTCGTTCCATTGTCTTTAACAAAAAAGAAGACAGACTAATTGGTCTGAAATCCTTCGGAGCTGTGTGGGAACTTTTCCCAGCCTTCGGGATAAATACGACTCTGGTATCCCTCCATTTTAAAGGAATATACGACCAGTTGATGCATGCTGTGTATAGATTATACAGAAACGGGGCTATATAGTCCAACACTTGCTGCAACTCAGCCGGGATTATACCATCAGGTCCCGGAGATTTATAGGGCCTGAAGCTTTTTATCGCCCAGATTAATGTTGGCATATTTATTATTTCCGAAGCAATTTCAGATGCTTGGGCGTCAGAACGTTCCAAAGCTTGAAACGGCGTCATGGAATTGCCCGGAAAATGCGTGTTTAAAAGGAGATCCAGCGACTCTCCACTGGAGGAAGACCACACCCCATTAGGATCTTTCAGGTATCCTAGGGTGCAAGGAGAAGAAGCCAGAACCTTGCGCAGCCTGGATGCCTCAGAAACGTCTTCTATGTTTCCACAGAAGTTTTTCCAAGAATCACATTTGGCATTTCTGATCATCTTTTTATAACTCTTAAGTTGCAGCCTGTATGCAGACCAGTCCTCGTCCGCTCTTGAAAATTTAGCCTTATTAAAGAGCTTTCTGCAGGAATCTCTGCTTGTCTGCAACTCATTTGACCACCAAGGTGGCTTTTTTTTCCCTCTAGGCTTTGCAGAAGGGCAAGACGCATCCAGGCACCTATTACAAACATTTGTTATATGGTCAACCAGACAGTCAATTTCCGCTAAACTATGCGGTTCAGATAGGGGTACTTCATCCAAAAGCAAAGAAAAAGTCTCCCTATATTTCACCCAGTTTGTTCTTCTCAGATTTCTAGAGACTGTCTCAACCGGGGCACGCTCCCTGAGTAAAAACTCAATGTACCGATGATCTGAGAAAGAATGCTCTTCCAAAACTCTCCAGTCATCAATTCTATCAGACAATGTATCTGATACAAGTGTTACGTCAAGAACCTCTTGCCGCGTACTTGTAACGAAAGTTGGTTCACTACCCTTGTTACAAATATACAGGTTAGTGCTTAACAAAAACTCCAAAAGTGATTCGCCTCTATCATTTGTGTCTGTACTACCCCATATCGAATGATGTGCATTAGCATCACAGCACACTAGTAACTGGTGTCCCCTAGATTCAGACTCCCGAATCAGACCGCCAACCTTCTCCGGGGGTATTGGCCCCGGATTAGGAAAATACGCAGAGGCGAGCCAAATAGATTTCCCATGAAGCTCTAAGCTAGCCGCTGTAACATCCATATCACTAAAAGTTGATAAAAAGAATATATTTAAGCCATTTTTCGCCAAGATGCAGGCTCTTGGTGAGCCCTCACCTTTGGCAACCATCAACTTAAACCCAGGGGTCTTCAATCCGCAAACCCTGCCACCCCGCACCCAGGGCTCTTGGATAAAAACCAAGTCAACTGCTCCTGTCGTCAGGCGCAGCAATAGTGCAGCTGAGGCTGCCTTACAGTGATGGAGGTTTATTTGTAGGAACCGCAACATCTTGCTTTTTTTCCACCATCCTTTCCACCACCGTGTTATTGGCTTCATCCTCCGTGTTATCATAGAGGTCGCATTCGTCCCCAGATTCGGTTTCGAATAAGCCAGATATGTGTCCCATCTGTTCTGAATCGGAGGCAACAGAACTCTCCGAATTCCTCACTGCATGGGCCTCGTCCTGAATGTCACCCATAGTGGCATCAGCTTTATCCTCCGTGCCATCACAGAGGTCGCATTCGTTGCCAGATTCGGTTTCGAAAATGCCAGATGCATCTCCCATCAGCCTAGAATCGGTCAGCTGAATATCAACCTTTTCCAGATTCTCCTCCCCAGCCGACTCTGCCACTGGCTTGTCTGCTTCCAAAATAGGCTTCTGGTCGCCCTTGTAGACATTGACTCTTATATGAAAAAAGCCAAATCTAATAATGCCGTCAGTCCTGGCTAAAAGCGGAAGCGATTCCTCATTAACCAAGACCACTGCTTGACGACGAGCGCCCTCCATCTCACCCAATCTGGCAATTTGCCAATTCTGAGTTGGAAGGTCAGGATTGCAGACTTTTATCATCTTTAGAATCACCGCAGTGTCACTTGTAGCCATTGGGATCCATGCATGAGCTCTGGGTTGCGAGGGGATATCATGTTTTTCCACAACGTCCAGTCTGGCTCCAGGCCATAACTCTCCCACTTGGCTAATGGCAACCTTAAACACGGCTGCGGATCTTTCGTTTCCAAAAGCAACGAGTTTTACTCGCCCCTGATACCAACCTGCGTTGACAGTAGTAGGGAGAAAATCAGGCATACTCTCAAGAAGCCTATAGTAGATTTCATTTAGTTTAGTTTCAACTAAACTCCACTTGTCCCTTGGAATACTACAATCCCCATTTTGCCTGTTTATCACAGCCCTAACGAAGTTACCTTTCACCACTTCACTAAAAGACTGAGTCCAGACGTTGCCGGTCACCTTAGATCTTTTAGGTAAAGGTTTCTCGTCGGGCGAGCGCAACCTTTTACCAGACTTCGATGACGAGGCCGAAACAGTGCTCTGTTTGTCAGATGCGCGCATTGCCGAAAGTTTGTCCTGTTCTTCAATGACTCCTTTCGCCCATGATAGCGACGCCTTCTCACGTTCGGAGAGCTTCGTTCCATCGAGTTGGCTTAGTCTGTTAATTATTTTCAAACAAAGCCTTCTCTGGTTGTGCCTGACCTTTGATGGCTTAAGTTTCTTTTTCTTTTTACCACCAATATTAGGCTGAGCACCCCTACCAGAATCAAGGCCGGACTTCAAGGTCGCAACCCTAAGACCAGTGCTAGGACCAGCACCAGTCGGTGAGGCATAGCCTCGAACTAAATCGGTATCATTTGTGTCCATATTTTCATTTTCCTTGATGTGGTAATGAAAATATTACAAAAATACCTATTACGAACAAACCTATTACGAACAATTTTAGTAATTCAATTTATAGCACGGAGTTAAAATAAAACACGTCCACACTCGTCAACAGTTGAACGATAAACTTTATTTATAATTAAATAATCAAATAATTCATAACCATTTAATAGTTATCGTTAAGTTTTGCATATTTAGCACATAAAACCCAAAAATTTATGGCGTTTTCTTTTCTGGCAAAAAATGTCACATTTTACCGCCCCTTCAAAAAAAATTGCACTTTTTTTGTTCTTTTCTAAAAACTGGCAACACTTTAAAAATTTGTTATGTTTTTTTTTCTAAAAATGTTGCATTTTTAAAGTTTAAAAATGTCACACTTTTCCCATTTTCGTAAAATAAAAAAAAAGCTGATTGCCAATATTTTGGTTGAAAGAAAAATTTTCTAAATTTTTTGTCTTTTTGTAATCACAATACTGGCAACACATTAAAAGGGCTGTGGCTACACTCAAAAAAATAAAACTGTAAAGTTAACTAACTTTTTTTTGTTAACTCGAGTTTACTGGCTTTTTAGCAAATTTTTAGTTAAAATCAGCGTTTTAACTACTTTTTTTAGTTAAGTTCGATTTACGAAAATACTAGTTTTGTACAAATTTGGAATTAATTTTTTTTCTTGACTTTAAAATTGAGTTTACGAATTTTTACTAATTAATTTGCTGATTTTTTGTAACATTTTTGTCAAGTCGAAAATTTTAAACATTTCTTGTGTAGCCTCCTCATTAGTCCTACTTAAGCTGAACTTAACGCTGTGAAAAATATTTTTTTTTTTATTTAAAAAAAAAGGTTAGCTGAATTCACCTAATAAAAAATGTTACGAAATTTTCAGCTGAATTTTTAGTTAAAATTCCTGTGTTTTTGCTACATTCATTCTACGAAAAGTTAACTAAATATTTTTTGTTAAATTAACTAGAAATTTAGTAGGTTCAAAATTAGGTGTTTTTTTAGTTAAATTTAACTAAATTTTTTGCCAACTTTACAGTTTTTTTTTTTTGAGTGTACATTTTACAAATGATACTGTTTAAGGGTGCAACATTTTGTTTCAGAAAAGAAAACGCCATTAGAAACAACTTCACTTTATTCACACTGCTCCAAATTTTGTATATCCTTCAACCAAAGAACGTATCGCTCCATTGGAAAAGCACTTGATGGATTTTGAATAGATTCTAGCGAAGTCCTCAATTCGATTTGGCAATCTGAATGAAAATTTAGTGATTGCATTCCCCAATCACATTTTAGCGAATTGAATGAACTCACTTTAGACTCTTTCGATTCGTGAATATCGAATGCATTCGATTTATTTTTCATTTGACTTTTAAAAATCGAATGCATTCGATTTTTTTTCATTCGAATTTTAAAAATCGAATGCATTCCATTGTGCATGCAATTGATTTTCTTTTCATTCAATTTAAAAAATCGAATGGCTTATTCATTCATTGCATAAAAAACTTAAAAAAAAAAAACTAATCAAGAAGAGCAAAACGGAGCCAATTTTTTGTCCATAGTATATTTTTGTCCATAGTGTTGACCTCAATGTGCCCTAATTTTTAATCTAAAGAATTGGCAATACCGAAATTTTTTAAATGCGCATATCTTGCTAAATACTGCCGACATGAAAAAAATTCCAAAATCATTATTGTACACAATTAAAATTTTACTCAAAATTTTTAGATTTTTTAATTAAGTTTTTAATTGTGTCAAGTAAAAATTTACTCAAAATTTATCAGTTTAGTTTTTTCAAAAGTTTAAAAAAGTTTCACATTTTTTTTTTTTTTTTTTGCAAAAAAAAAAATTTTTTGTTTCAAACTTTTACCAAATATATTTATGTCTGAAAGACAAAGAAAAATTTCATAAAGATGATTTCAAACTTTTATGAGAATTCTAAAAACTAAGAGAATAAAAGAGAACTATTAAATTTTTATTAAGTTATTTACTTAAATTTTTTTAAAAACTTTTGAGTAATTTTTTAATTGATACAATTAAAAAAATATTTCTTCCACATATTTTTTTCTGTGTAGCTATTGGCTCGTAAAATAACACCGCCAAATACCTAAAAGCTGTCCGATTTACCATTTTTTTCAGTTTTCGAAAATATCAGAAATTTTTCTGTAATTTTACTGATGCATTGTGTTTAAAAAACATTTTTGTCCCAATTTTAGATTATTTTAAAATTATAAAGAAGAGTGCTGACGAAGGAAGGGTGGCTTCTTCCGAAAGCTGTCGACATCTCCACTTAGCCTGTGTTGTCAATTAATTTTTTCAGACTTTCTCATTGTACAACAAAAATTATTATCTCAGAAATAATTAATATGGACTCAAACCGAAATAAATAAAAACTTCAGTTATAAAGAAATGATAATTTTTTGTTTTTACCACTTTTTTTTTTTAAATTTTAGAAAAAAGAGCTCAAAATTATTTAAAATCGTTATTATTTAAATAATATACATTTTCGATCTTTAGATTGTTCATCTTAAATCAGCAGATTTTTTGGATGAAATAAGCCGATTTTTCTGATTTCTTGACAGATTTTTTTGCAGATTTGGTCTTAATTACAAACCGCGTCTGTTGAAATTAGCAAATGGCTCAAAACGAGTGTATTTGCAGTAGATTTTTCTGCTGAATTGACAGATATTTATTTTAAGTGTATCTTTGGACCAATAATATAATAGTTTATGGGGTCCTAGGCCGATACATCGATGCTTTACACACGGAACGACAGCCATACTCTGGTTGAAGGGAATAAAAATGAGGACATTTTGTGGTAGTTTTAAGTATTAAATATTTTATTGCATTATTTAATTTGAAAAACATCAAAATAACAATAACAATGTACAACATTCTTACACACAAAAAAATTTTTACCAAGTACTTGGGAGGATATGCGTTTTTAAAGTTTTTGACATATATTATGCAAAAAATAGCATCAAATTACCAAGTTTTTGCTTGTTTCTGATAAAAATTTAGAAAATATTCATAAGAGTATTTAACCTTGTGTAATTTTAAAAACCTTAACCAAAATTATGCAAAAACTTGGTAAAATGTTGCAAAATTTTTCATAATTTATATAAAAAACTTTAAAAACGCATATCCTCCCAAGTTATTGGTAAAATATTTTTTTGTGTGTAGGTTGAAATAACTTAACGCTTTGCTTGTTCCGTGGACTTCTTTTTAGCCCCTCCTACTTTAATTTGTATTAAGAAAAGAGCATCATTACATGTTTGAAATAACACAAGTTCAACTGTTTTAATTAATCCTCCCCTTTAGACGCCTTTATGAATAAATAAACCAAATTACAAACCATTAAAAGGCATCTTTTAAAATGTACAAACATATAAACGTATGTCGATAATTAGTAAACACAATAATCTGGGGATTAAATCATTTTTACTTTAATAAAAAAAAAAACTGAAATCAGAGTAAAAATCTGTATAAAAATATTTTTTATGTTTTAATTTACTCTTATCAAACAATACGCTTTTCATTTTGGGATCTCGTTATGTAACACGCGCAAAGCCATCCGCCGAGGACTTCCTGTACGCGCGGCTATGCCATTTAAATATGCCCAACAACAACAACAATTGGCTTGTACGTCTATGTATTGTATCTTCACAAACATGAAAGTTTTACCTACATTGCGTATAAGTTACATAAAAATATTGTATTAATATTAAGTATTCAAAAGTCTGTTTTTAGTCTATACAGTAACAAGTAAGAATTATATACTCTGCTGTGCTGAAGCAAAAATATACTACACATTTCTTAAAATTTTTTAGTTGTCTGCTCAACATAATATAAAATGTAGTATAAATTTTCTAAATATTCTTTATTTTTTGAAAAATTGTCTGATTTTTTTAAATTAATTATTTTGATTTAAAAATTCAAAAATAAACAAAAAAAATAAAAAACTTAATTTATAACAAAAAAAAATATTTACAATAACAAAGTTTTCGCTCCAAGATAAGTATTTTTCCACACAAAATAAAAAATAAAGTTTTCATCGAAAAATCGATTGAAAACTTCCAAATTCCATATTTTTTGCTTTTTTACAACTTTGAGAAGAAAAAAAAAGTAGAAAAATTAAATTCGACTTGGCCGAATCTATCTAAATAGTAAATTTTCTAAAGTGAAAAAATTAACAATTTTAATTAGAAATATTTTATTTTGAGTAAAAAACTTTTTAGTCATTTGTGTAAAAAAATAAAAATTACTATTTTTTGTTTTTAAGTGTAAAATTGTTTTATAGTACAAATGAGTGCCTACGGTCAGTACGGTAGTACCGGGAATACCGATATTCCCGGTTCTCGGTATTACCGGGAAATGGTACCGGTTTCCCGGTTCTTATTTCATTCCCGGTATTCCCGGGAATACCGGTATTCCTGGTTCCGGTTCTGACGGTATTCCCGGGAATACTGATTAAATAGTATAATTTAAATATTTTGTGGTATAGCATTTTTTTGGTTTTTGAGAACCGGTACCAGGATTGGAACCGGGAATACCGGTATTCCCGGGAATATATTTTGAACCGGTACTGGTACCAGAACCGGGAATACCGGTATTCTCGGGAATACCGAGAACCGGGAAATGGGGGGCACTAGTACAAATTGAGCAACAAAAATACTTTGAAAAGTAATTCTGTGGATTCAAAACGTGAATTTCATGTTTTTGCTAATAACTTTTGAATAACTGGACTTGACTTGTGCTTAATCGTTCAATTGAGTCAGCGCTCATTTTCGTTCATTTCAGATAAAAGACCTAATTCCTTCATCTAGTTCAGTCGCTCATTTATTATTTTCGTTCCACAGTTCGTGAACGAATCATTTTGTTCATGTCTGTTATTCATACATCTAGTTCAAATCAAAATTTTTGTTTTCGTCCAACAGTTCGTAAACGAATCATTTTGATCATATCTGTTGTTTTGGCTTTCTTTCAAAAATACAAAAATGTATAATGAAAACATTAGGATCACTACAGGAAAAATAAATATTTTTAAAAAATAAGAATTTAAAAATTAATGACAAAATTTACAAAAAAAAATGTAATGACCGAACTGAAAGATCAAAATGAAGTAATGAACAACTGAATGAACGAAAAGACATAAAAGAGCTGAAATGAACGAACTAGATAAACCACTTACAATCAGTTGAATGAATACTTCAACTGAACTAGTTCGTTCATGAACGACACAACACTACACTGGACCGATTTGGCTGAAATTTAATAAGAACCAGACCAGGGGAACGACAAATATATATGCCAAGCTTCAACATCCTCAAAATTAGCGTGTTTCACAGAAAAAAAATTGTTTTATTGGCCCCCATATTTGTGAATACAATTAATTTTTTCACTGAAAGTCCTCCTTTACGGAAATTTGTAATATCAACAAACGTTTGTAAATTTTGATTATTGAAAAAATGAATTTTGTTTTTTTTTTTCAACAAACCCAAATACAATTTTATTAGTATTTTTTCTGTAAGTACATATCGAGCTCGGGCTCTAATTATATTTGTTATAAGGGTTCAAGTTGAAAAAATGGAGAAGAAAAATTTAATTTCTAAAAATTATAGACATTTCTGGTATTTCCATACCGGTTTTAAACACAAATGAAGGAATAATGGCGACATATTTTGTCAGTAATGTTATTAGTTTTTTTTCGAGCTCAGGCTTATATTATAATTGAAGGGCTTACTGCAAAAACTTGATGAGCAGCATTTTATTTTTTTGTGTCTTTTGCCTTCTACTGATGTTCCATTGACAGATTTTTGGCGGAAGTCTTGCTTGAATCCTTCGTATAAGCATCTTGAGAATGAAAGTTCTGCAAAAGCTTTATTTCTATATTATTTCAAAAGTTTTAAGGCAAAAACCACCATAAAATGAAATGTTGCTTATCCAGTTTTAACAATAAGCCCTTCAATTATTGATCTGACAAAAGTAAAAAGTATTATTTTTTTTTCAACAAAGAAATTCAACAAACACTATTTGTTGATCTGACAAATGAATTTTTTTTTCAAACAAAGAAATTTAACAAACACAAACACTATTTATTGACATGATAAAAGAATTTTAAAATAAAAATACTTGACTGAGTTTGTTTAAAATAAAATCTAAGGCCCTTACCACAAGAAAACAAAAAGTATATTTAAAAAAATTTTCAAAAGTCGTATGGAAATAAAATTAAAAGCTGGTTTTAAATATATTTTATTTTTCTATGGTAAGGCTGTATGTTTTGTATATGGTAAGGCTGTATGTTTTGTATAAATGTTTGGTTGATATCATGTCTGGTTGACTTACAATTGATATTTGTTGATACCAACATAACCAGGCAAATGACCAACATATATGCCAAACTTCAGGAGCCTCCGTAAAGTTTTTTTAAAAGTTATCTTGTTTTTAACAGACATACGGACAGATGGACAGACAAAAAGACGGACATCACTAAATCGTTTTAAAATCGAGGTATAAAAACAAGCACAACTCTTTCATCATTTCATATAGAGTTTGCAAATAATCGGGATGTTTCATAATCGCGATTACGATTAAAAAAATAGCCTTTAATCGCGATTATCGATTAATCGAGTTTTTTTAAATAAATATAATTGCAATAGTTTATTTAAAAAAAATTCTTTTAAAATTTACATTTGAGAATGTTTGAAAATACAAAAATAAATATTTTATGCAATAAAATTATCTTTCCACACTAAATGTCCTGCGAAAAAAACAATTGTCCCATAAATGTCTGAATAGGTGGTATGAATACCCTATATGAAACTAAGAAAACTGCGTTTTTGGTTTTCCAATTTTTTAAAAACTAGCCTAATGAGGCGTGGTTAAATATTGGAAAAATTGTCGAAATGCACCACAATCGCAAAAATTAACATTCATGTATATTTTTTATGGGCTATCTACTAAAATATTTTATTTCAGAAAATTTTCAGAAACCGTTCTGAATGTTTAAATTTTTTAAAAAAGACAATTTATCAAAAATCCCACCAAATTTTTTTAAGTTTAGATGTTTGTCTATTAACACAAAACAATTCAGGTGTCCATTTTTCGTATTTTTCGAGAAAATATCATTTGAATATTAGATTTCATAAAAATTCTGTAATTCTCTTGTATTTTATTGTGTCAACACCGCGTATGAGTAACGGAAATTCATTGGTTTCGCAAATAGTCGTTACTCATACGCGGTGTTAATACAATAAAATACAAGAGAATTATCGAATTTATCTAAAATCCAATATTTAAATGCGATTTTCTCGAAAAATGCCCTCCTGAATTTTTTATGTGGGTAGACAAAAATCTAAACTAAAAAAAAGTAAAAAAATGTGGCCGGATTTTTGATAAATTGTTAAGGGTATAATTTGGATCCTTTGGTAAAAAAAACCGTCTGAAAAAAGTACTTGTTGTAAATTTAATTTCTAAGGGTAGAAAAATTGGTAAAAAAAAGTGTACTTTTTGTCATTTTCATATTTTATGAAATAACGATCCTCGACTCTTGAAATTTGTAATGGGGGATCCTTTGGTAAAAAAAAATATTTCACAAAAATTACTTTTATGTGTAAATATTTGGGTGTCCCGAATATTATAATCTTTCGAATTTCGTGTCAGAATACCTGCCAATGGCCAATGATTGTGTTTAAATTTATAAGGAAATTTACAACCAGAGACAAAATTACGTTTCTTGATAAATCTTCATGCACGAATTTTTCAACCAAATCCAGCCAAATTCTTTTGAATTATTTTTAAAACAAAAGTGTGGGGTTACTTAGATGAAAATTAAAATTTTACTTTAAATTTAAATTACTTTTACAAGAAAAAAGGAAAGAGAAATTGGAAATAAGTTAAATGAATCGTAGGCTAATATATTTTAAAGTCGTTATAAATACAGTGTATTTCATAGAAAATTATTTATAGTGTCCGACCGCACTAGGGTTGCCAGACGTCCCGCATTTGGCGGGATTGTCCCGCATTTTATAACCGATTCCCGCGTCCCGCGCGGGATTTCATATTCCCGCTTTTTTTTTTTGCAATTTTTTTAACAAAAACTATTTTTTACTTTAAAAGCCTAAAGGTTTTCAAAAGGCTTATTTGTAAGCTTTTGTAAAATTGGTTTTACCTTGCCGCCCAAATGATGTGGATTTAGAACCTTTGTTAAGGAAACAAGTAAAAAAGTTAAATTCGGCCTTGCCGAATGTAGTGATACCCTCCACAATTTCAAAAAGATTATTGCAAACAACTTTATTTAAAAGGAAATTACTTTTGAAAAAAAAAAAAAATTGAAAAAAAAATTTCCGCGAAAAAAAAATTTTGTTAAAAAAAAAAATCCGCGATTTTTTTCTTTTTGTGTCAAAAAATAAGTTCGTACTTGTTTAAATACCATTTGGTGTTCAATTATGTTAACATATGTCAACCAGAAGCCGAATTAAAGCATATTGTATTTTTAGGTTATGTTGAATGTACTGAAATTTTTGAGGTGTGCTTACATTTTCGTTCATAACTTTTGAACCGCTGAACCGATATCGCTTAAATGCAATACCAAACTTCTCGGGAGAATTTCCAATATATATGTTAAGTTTCAGTCATCTCTGTGCAATATTTTGTCCGCGAGAGCATTTTCCACAGACAGACAGACAGACGGACAGACGGACAGACGGACAGACGGACAGACGGACATCGCTAGAATGTCTTAAAATCGATCGGACATCATGAATATATATACTTTATGGGGTCCCAGACCGATATTTCGATGAGTTACAAACGGAATGACAAACTTATATATACCCTCTATCACTAAGTGGAGGGTATAAAAATAAAAGCCTATTCACACCTAAGGTGAATTCTCGTTCGAATGAGATTTCGATCATATGGTCTGCATCATTTTATACACAACCATATGGTCGAAATCTTGTTCGAACGAGATTTCACCTCAGCTGTGAATTGGGTATAACAAAAAAGTTTACAATCTTAGTGTTTGTTTGAAAAAAAAATATTTTTCAAAAAAATGTACGCCAAAAGTTGCACAATTTAGAGTACATTCCGGGAAAAATATTTATAAAATTTCCATGCAGTAATTCTGGTCCAGCGTTGTATTAACTTTAGCTAAATTAGTCTCTAAAGCAGCGCGAAAAAAATGTTTTTGAAAAACAAAACACTTTTTTTATTTCAAAATGCACTAGAGGTTGGTAGTCTCTATTTAAAACATTAAAACTCGACAAAATGCTGCTAAATTTTTCAGTTTTGTTTATAAAAATATTTTTGTCCCGCGAAAATTTTTAAAATCCCGCCATTTTTGTAATTTTTGGGAGTTTGTCCCGCATTTTCGAAATAAAATTCTGGCAACCCTAGACCGAACAGTTCAGCCAAAAAATGGTATTCTTCGGTAACCGAACGTTCGGCCAAATTGAAAAAAGTTCGGTTCGAAATTATAGCTTAACTTCGTACTCGTTCTTAAATTTTACACTCAGAATCGTCTTCCATCGCCTCAACAATTCTACCCCATATCAAAAAAAGTTGTTAAAAGTACTCCCAAATACCAAATTTTTGATTAAATGACGTTTTTGGCTGAACTGTTCGGTCGGACACTAATGATTAATCGTAATCGCATGATTTTTTTTTTTTTTCAATTACGATTACGATTAATTGGTGCGATTAATCGCGATTACGATTACGATTTTAATCGTTTTGCAAACTCTAATTCCATCCCTTAAAAATTTACAAAAAAACACACTGATAATTTTGTGAATAATTTTTGTAGAAAACGAATTCGAATTGAGAAAACTGTGAAAGAAAAATTTCCGTTTCTACTAGTTTCATATAATCCAATTAAAATAATCTTCAGTAAACTTGCAATGTAAAATTTGAGCGAGTTTTTTGACAGACAATGAAATATTTTTTTAGTAGAAAAATATTTAAGCAAAACACATATTTACGTACTACGATTATTTGTAAACTTAAACTTTTCTCAAAAAATGTATATACTATTTCATTACTTTGCCAAATATTTTACCAAACCTCTAAATTTATTTTATTCTTGAATATTATCGCAAGCTGACATATTGTTCACCGAGGTAGCAGGGTCTTAAATAATGATAGATTTGGAGTGATAACCAGGGTTTAAAAAAGCTGCTAATATTATCCAAAAACAGACAAATATTTGATAATTTTCATTAATGATATCTAAAAATAGTCATCACACTTTAATATTCAACAACAAGCTTTCTAACAGCAGCCGGCTGTACACATTATCTTGTCCAATAGTAGCTCTGATGAATGTTTGGACAACGAATGGCTTTTTTTATTTTATGTATATCCAAAAAAAGCAAAACAAAGTCTATTTTTTTTTATGTCTAAATATATTTAGCTTGTGTGTTTATTCTGCTTTGGACGCTGCTTTTGGATTCTGCTTTTGGACGCTATTTTTGGATGCTGCTGTTAGACAAATATTTAGATTATTTTATATAAAATGGAATGAAGAATAAATAACTCAACATCGAAAATCTTTTTTAATGATTTGTATATTTTTAAGTGTAAATGAATTTGTTAATACAAATGTAATGAAATTTGTAAATATTATTAGAAGTTATGATTTGTTTTGTATTTAAATTAATATAAAATTAAAGTTAATTAAGATAAAACAATTGTTGTTGTAAATTTAAGTATGTGGTTTTACTAAACTGTATAATATTTCGTTAAATGCTTTAAACATAATTGATGTTAAGAAAGGAAATTCACAGTTAAAATTGAAATAAATTTATGATGTACACCAAAACCTCAATATGCGGCCAATTGTTTTAATTAGAACACTGTGGTTCGTTCAAGTAAAACTGAAGTTATGCAAATATTGTATTTACGTTTTATTTTATTTAAATTTTTTATGCGCTAACGAAAAATCGAAAAAAAAATAAATTTATATTGTGCTTTAAAGCGAATTTATGACATTTTGCTATCTAAAACATTTTTATATAACCAAATTTCTATAGATAAAATTTCTAAGAATCACAGATTTTTTTCTAATAAAAAAATGCCCCATATTTCTTAGACACTTTTACTACAGAAAATGTCTCAGATTCTACGGTATTTTTTTTTCTTTAGAGAAAGTATTATCAATTGATAAAATTTATTAATTAATTAATTAAAAAAATCAATTGAGAAAAAGTAAAAGTGAGGAACAAACTTTGTTTAATATTTTTGTTACATACTAATGTTTATCAAAGAGTATTTAGCGTGTTTTTACCATTAAATTTAAAATGAAATCAATAATAAATTCACAGTTTTGCTCACAACTTTTGAACCACTGAAATTAGTTTTGTATTTACCGCTAGACAAAGAATTCTAAAAATTTCCGTGTTGTTTTTTATTTATTAATAGGGTTTTTTGCTATTTTAAAGAAAAATAGTGATTTTTTTTAAATAAATGATTTAAATGTGCGTTAAAATTTTTTTTTTTTTTCAATTTAAACCATAAAAGAAAAATATGACCCTAAAAATTGTGACTCAGTTATCGCAACTGAGTAAGTTTCTATTAGTTGTGTTAAGCGAGGTTGTACTATATATATAAATATAGTTGTTCCTTTTACTCCTACAATGGTAATGCATTACCAACTAGAAAATTATAAATATATATGACAAACCTCACATGCATCCAAGCTGTCTTTCAATAGTTGGATTGTTTTCTACATACAGACAGACGGACATCGCGAGAACATCGAGGATCATAAATATATATGTATATATACTTTATGGGGTCCTAGACTGATATTTCAAGGTGTTAAAAACATAAAATCAAACTTACATAATACAAAAAAATATTCCCGCTTATATGCGCCCTTCGTTATGATACACTAGTAGTTGTTCTTTAAAGATGGTTGGCGTTGTTAACATGAGTGCCGCATGATTCACGCGGGACCCACTATTCAAGTTATTTATTAAATACTAGCTTTTTTGAACCCGGCGTTGCCCGGATTGAAAAAAAATTATATAATGAATGAGTTTTTTTATTAGCCAGTTTATCTATCGCTTCATGACTTTTCACTGGGGTTCATAAGGGTGGAGTGATTGTTTTTATACCCTACACTCTGGTGATGTAAGTTTGTCATTCCGTATGTAACAAATTGAAATATGTAAGTTTGTCATTCCGTATGTAACACATTGAAATATTGGTTTAAGACCCCATAAAGTATATATAATATAATATATATTCATGATCCTTGATCGATTTTAAGTCGATCTAGCGATATCCGTCTGTCTGTCTATCCGTCTGTCTGTTGAAACCATGTTTTTGGCAATAAACCGGAACCGATTTAAACGTTTGGCGTAATTCTCCTAGGCAGAAACTGATGTATTTTTTTTTTTTAATCGGTTAAGTATTTTAAAAGTTATGAGTGAAAATGTAAAGGTACCTCTAAAATTATGGTGAATTTTACACAAAAAAATGCTATAACTTGACACCTGTTGAATGAATGTGAACGAAACTTGGCATTTAATGTAGTTTTATCATTCCTAACACTCACAAAAAATTTGGGCGGAATTGCACAATGGGGTGAGGCACCAGAAATTTAACCCAAAATTTAAAAATGATTTATCTTGGCTCATGGTTGACATATTCAAATAAAATTTTAAATAGGTTTATATTTTATTATTCTCAACGTGTTTTTGGTTATTTTGGTACCAATTATGGCAAAATCGGTCAAGTGGTTAAGAATCTATGAGCAATTGAAATGAGTTTCATTATAAACCTCCATGTATGGCGTGGCAGCGCGCCATTTTGTAGTCGTTGATGTTTTTTGGCTTGTTGGCTTGTTAGTTGTTATTTGTATCAATAGAAGTAAAAAATACGTAGTATGTCATACACGTTGTTGCTTTTATATAATTTTCATACCTACTACTTATATAATTATAAAATTTTTTTTTTTAATATTTACATTGCACTGTACTTCCGATCATTACTTTTCTTTGGCAAAATGGAAAAATTTTTGGTTTAAAAGAGATTTTGTGTTAAAAATTGTTATAATATTGCAAGAAATTTTTTGTATTTCAACCAGAGACCAAATATAACAGTTATGTGTGTATTTTTGTTTTAAAAAAATCATTAAACGAATGTTGTCCAAACTAACTATTTTTTATATGAAAGGAAATCTGAGATTCTTAGAAATTTTATCTATAGAAATTTGGTTATATAAAAATGTTTTAGATAGCAAAATGTCATAAATTCGCTTTAAAGCACAATATAAATTAATTTTATTTTTTTCGATTTTTCGTTAGCATAAAAAATTTAAATAAAATAAAACGTAAATACAATATTTGCATAACTTCAGTTTTACTTGAACGAACCACAGTGTTCTAATTAAAACAATTGGCCGCATATTGAGGTTTTGGTGTACATCATAAATTTATTTCAATTTTAACTGTGAATTTCCTTTCTTAACATCAATTATGTTTAAAGCATTTAACGAAATATTATACAGTTTAGTAAAACCACCCCCGCCCGTACCGCAAAAAAAAATTGTACATACTTAAATTTACAACAACAATTGTTTTATCTTAATTAACTTTAATTTTATATTAATTTAAATACAAAACAAATCATAACTTCTAATAATATTTACAAATTTCATTACATTTGTATTAACAAATTCATTTACACTTAAAAATATACAAATCATTAAAAAAGATTTTCAATGTTGAGTTATTTATTCTTCATTCCATTTTATATAAAATAATCTAAATATTTGTCTAACAGCAGCATCCAAAAATAGCGTCCAAAAGCAGAATCCAAAAGCAGCGTCCAAAGCAGAATAAACACACAAGCTAAATATATTTAGACATAAAAAAAAATAGACTTTGTTTTGCTTTTTTTGGATATACATAAAATAAAAAAAGCCATTCGTTGTCCAAACAAACACTTAAGCTGCTAAAATATCTTGCTATTTTCATTTAGCTTAATGTTATAAAAAAAATGGATTGGTATATTTTTGGAATAGCCATCAGACAAGAAAAAAAGATATGTCCAAGCTTTTAAACCCTGGTGATAACACATACATTTATATATCGAGCATCGTTGAAACCTCTTTACACAACATACACTGATTATACAAATGGAGTGTTAGATATAATAAAACAGGCGTGTGCGGGCTGTTTATTATAATGTCAAACTGATGGTATAAGTGAATAAGTGCATAATGGTAATAATTTTCATTTTGTTGAAGGTTTGTTTTTTTTTTTTGTGTTTATCTTAACTTATTATCAACAAATTGAAGGCGTAAAATATGTCTCACTTTTAAAATTTTTTTTATTAATCAAATAATTTAATCTAAATGGTTAAAGCAAAATGAAATGAAACCCTTAAAATAAACTCATAGTTAACTGAATAAAAATTGTAGTGACTTAGTATTTATTTTTGCAAAAAATTTAAAATGTAAGCTTTCTAACCAAATTTATTAATCAAATACACAAAAAAATATCTCCCTGAAATTTTAACAGCGTTAATTTTTAACTTAAATATTAAATTTTGTTTTTGGAAATCCATGATGTCCTTGTCAGGGTAAAAGGACATCCAAATATTTCTTGTTTTTAATTTTTTGTTAAAATTTTTTTCAAACAATTTTTTTTTTTTGCATGTCACAGACTCAATTCCGTTCGGAAGTGGAATAAGTTGTTAAACTCGTTAAACGCAAAGCAAATATTTTTTTTTTCGGAATGAAACCAATTTTATGCAATTCAATTCCACTTTTATTTTTGAAAGTGATTTCATTCCGAAACAAGTAAAAAAGTTAAATTCGGCCTTGCCGAATGTATTGATACCCTCCACAATTTCTTAAAGATTATTGCATAAAACTTTATTTAAAAGAAATAATTTTTGAAAAAAAAAAAATTTTTTTTAAAAAAAAAATTTGCGAAATCCTTACATTTTCGTTCATAACTTTTGAACCGCTGAACCGATATTGCTCAAATGCAATACCAAACTTCTCGGGAGAACTTTCAATAAATATGTTAAGTTTCAGTCATTCGTGTAATACTTTGGCCGTGATCACCATTTCCACAGACAGACGGACATAGCTAGAATGTCTTAAAATCGATCGGGGATCATGAATATATATACTTTATGGGGTCCCAGACCGATATATCGAGTTACAAACGGAATGACAAACTTTTATATACCCTCTATCACTAGAGTGGAGGGTATAAAAAATAATATTCGTTTCGCGTTTTGCGAGTAAAACACTTTTTCAAATCCGAACAGAATTGAGTCAATTACATGCCCCTTGATCTTCATTATTTTATCAACAATATTAATGGATCTTGGCACAAAAGACCCATAAGGGTCGCCGTGCCGGCCGTTAGGGCTAGATCACCCCTTGAATAATAAAATAATAACATCTCTGTAAAAAAAAGAATCTATTTATAGAATCTGAAGCAACAAGTAGAGTTTTAACAACTCTGTAAATCTATTTATAGAATCAGACACACACATACATATAAAAAAAATGTTTTAGGTTTTATTAAAAAAAAAAAAAAAAACAAGCATCTGCGGGGAATCGAACCAACGCTAAAACGCATTGTAAGCACAACACTATACAACCAGGCTATCGCCGTACTTGAATGTTTTCGAACTTTATTGTTATTTAAAAACGAATAAGCAAAAGAAAAACAAATAAAAGGAACACTTCACACCCTCTCACGATATTAGCATTATTGTATAGATGTTAGTGTCACACATATAGAAAAAAAATTGTGGGTATTTATTCTGTTGTTGTTTTTCTTTGAAAAATAAAATAAAATCTAAATTTGAGCATTAAAGTAATTGAAACCATTTCTATTTTTTGATTACTATGGGTAATTGAATTTTTATAGCTGAAAATTTTTTCTGTGTATATCAAAGAAGACAAAAAATAATTAAATTTATTCCAATAAAGTACACTTTTAAATATTCATGATGTAAAAACAATTCCTTATTTCGGAATACACACAATATTTAATTCCAAAGAAAATTTAATTTAATTCCAAAGTCGGTTTCAAGTTAAAAAAGTAAACCAAAACTTTTTGCTTTGTAGCTAGAGTAGTTCAGCTTTGTTCGAATAATTCAAATAAATGTTTTTGTTCGTTCGATCAAACGATTAAATCTAAAAAATTATTCGATTAATCAAAGAGAATAACGAATAAAAAAGTGATTATTAAAAAATATTTTTATTAACAAAAAAAATAAATAATTCATACAAACAACTTAGGTTAGGTTGGATGGGAGCTCGCCATTTGGCGAGTTCACTCGGAGGCCATAAGGCCCATTGTGATTCCCCTAATCATATTTCCCCTCTCCCCCTCTGATACAAAGTTCTACTTTTTAAACCACCCCGTTTCCCTGAGGTATTCCGCTAGAGACGTCAATGAGACACCGCTTAGGCAGTCCAGGTCATCGAAAAATCTTTGCCCCAAATGCTTAAGGCGGCTCCTCATTGGACCCGGACATTCGCATAGCAAGTGCTTCACTGACTCCTGCAAACAACTTAAAAACAAAATACTTAACATTTTATTAACAATAAATAAGTAAAAAACTTATAAATTGAATAACTGAATTTACTTTTTAAGTAAAAAATGCATTAAAAACTAAAATTTTAATAATTTTAAGTTTTAATTTGGTGGAAGTCGTCGGGGGACGTTGAAGGACACCTTTTTCCTCTTCATATCCAGACACACAATTGGATAGGCCTTTCTATCCATATAATATGTTAATAGGTGCTTTGGAAGAAATATATAAAATATCAAAAAAAAAATTATTGTTAAAAAACAAACAAATTGAAATTTTTAATTAATTTTGACCATTAAAAAATATAGATATCTTGAAAAAAGTTGGACAACGTTTTGTTGGTATTTAAATGTAGTTTGAGAAAAAAAAATATAAAAAAATTATTCGAAGTAATTATCACTTATTTTTGACGTTTACAAATTAAAATCGACTTTTTGAAAAAGTCCGAAACCTTAGATTTCTTTGTAAAAAAAAACTCTAAAAATTCTACTCTAAATTAAGCAACTTTTAAGCCATAATTCGAGATGTGATCACAATTCTTTATATTTTATACCCTACACTCTAAAAAATTGAGTCCAGTTTCCTACTATAAATTGGGTAAATTTCAACAAATTCAAATAATATACTACTATAAGTTGGGTAAATTTCTAAAAAATTTTAAGTAGAATTACGCAATATGTGTAAATTTACTCAATTTATAGTAGGAAACTGAAATCATTTTAATTAGAGTGTAGATATATTCATTTCGAGGTAAAAAAATACGTCTCACAAACATTAAGGACGATCGGACAAGGGTAAGGCGTTCAGCATGGTTCTTGAAGTTAAAAAAACGGATTACAAGGAAAAAATATGAATTTTTTCTGTATTCGCCATTTATTTCGTATTTTAAGTTAAGTTTGAATTTAAGTGGTTAAAGACTTAAGATGTTGAAAATCAGCCAAGTTATTACAACTTCCCCAGGCACCTAGCGTGTGTCATACCACTTGATTAAAGAATACGAGTCCAAAAAAAAAATAAAAAATTTTAAATAGAGATTTCAAAAGGTTGCTAAAAATTCAGGCATTTTTAGCATTAATTTAAAACATGTTAGCAAAACACAATATGCAAAATACTTGCCATCTAATTACATTTGAAGTTAAAGAATAAAAAATGTAATTACAGTAGAAAATTTAAATAAATTTCAAAAATCGGATTGTGTTGCTTTATCTACTGGTCTGCCACACGTTAGATGCCTGGGGAAGTTGTAATAACTTGGCGGATTTTCAACCGATTTTAGATTTTAGTACCTTATTAGAGAGGAATTTTACTCCGTATTATAATTCTGTAACCACTTTAATTTAAAATTAACTTTAACTACCAAAAATATTGAGAAAACAAAAAAAAATATATTTTTCCCATGCGGAAAGCCTTACCCATGTCCGATCGTTCTTAATTTTTGTGAGGCGTATTTTTACCTCGAAATGAATATATCTTGGGTAAGTTAGGGTCAGTATCTACCAATTTAATTTTTTTGGAGTACCATATAAAATAAATCAGAGGCAAAAAATAAAAGGTACAATTTTCAAAATTTGAAAAAATAGAACGAATTGCGATCACATCTCGAATTATGGCTTAAAAGTTGCGTAATTTAGAGTAGAACTTTTAGACTTTTTAAAAAAAAAAATCGAAGGTTTCGGACTTTACCAAAAAGTCGATTTTAATTTTTAAACGTTAAAAAATAAGTGATAATTAGTACTTCGAATAATTTTTTAATATTTTTTTTCTAAAACTACATTTAAATATCAATAAAACGTTGTCCAACTTTTTTTAAGATATTTATATTTTTTACTGGTCAAAATTAATTGAAAATCTCAATTTTTAATTTTTTTGAAAAAAATCGCCATTTTGAAAAATTGTACTCAACACCAACTTGTTATAAAAGGCTGAAAATTGGTGTCCGAGTTGCATTTAATAAGTACTAAAACAAATCAAAAATAAAATAAATCGAACGGGGTCGGGTCTAAAAGTGAGTGATTTGGCCTGGAATGCCCCTTATATTAAATTAATTATGTATTTTTCTCATTTTTACTCGGGAATTTCCAATTTTTCTTGCTTACCTTGTTCTGCTAATTGGTTAAAGCTTTAATCCAAATGTGTTTATTTTAATAATATTAACTTTGGTATAACTTTATTTAGTTCTTATATCAATTTAAATTTACGTTTGAATATTAATTTATTTCATTTCATGTCGTTAAAAAGCTAAACCGACGGAATTTTTTTGAATTCAAATTTATCAAAATGTAACAACAAAAACTTATCGCATTTTAATTGCGCGCACTTTTTCACACACTTTCACTTGAAACGGATGTACTTGTAATTTGTCAACAACCACAAATTCAAACATAAAGAAAAGGAAAGGTTTGTTTGCCCTTTAAAGTATGCACTATTTTCTTTCGAGACGCGTCACTTACAGGTGCATACACTATTGTGTATGGTATGGTTTACATGCATATAACTAAGCGTTTGTGTCTATGTATTATAGTTCGAAATGAAAATGAAACCGAAACAAAATTTCAATAATTTCCGTTCAAAAATTTCCGATTTTCCTTTAGAAAGGAAGTAGCCGTCGACGTCTTTGTCGTTCTTGTTTTTTTTTATTTTTTTGCAAGTGTCCTGGCACTGGATGAACTACACAATGTTCAAGTCACTACACAAATAATAACACAATAACAAAAAAAATAAAGGAAGAATATCACCGCTGTCTTATTTAGAAAGGAAGCGCGAAGCAACAAGCTCTAGTGGCCAACTTTTTCGTATTGCGGTAACTAATGTGGTGCAGCCACTACTCTGTCGTTGTCTGATGGGATATGACCACTTGCTGACAGACAATATAAAGAGTTCCGTTCGTACTTGGTACGTGGTACTTTCTACAACACAATGTATTATGAAAGCTAGCGCACCTTCAGGTTTTTGTCGACTAGACCGTTAAAAGTTTAAATTTTGATTAAACATGTCCTGGTGTTAGAGCGTCCTGACTAGTTGTTCTTCTCATTTGTTTTTATTGTCTTTAAACCACTAAAGACGACATACACATACATTGAAATAAAACTGTGGGTGGGGGTGGTATACCTAGTTATTTTTTTTAATGTCTGTCTGTTTATTTATGTTTTAAAAATTCCTTCTAGGACAACAAAAACAACGACGCGAACAGTTGTATTTGTAAAAATAGTTGTCTCTTAGGTTCTCTTAACCACAAAAATACTGTCGTTATATATTTCACAAATATATGTACAGATACATAATGCAATATACTTACTCTATCTACCACTATCACTGCCACTGTAACCAGTAATTGTTTTTCGTTGTTGTATTTTAGCAACAACAACAACATCTATGTTAACTACTTTATCATATTCCAAAATTATTATTGTACAAATGGTGTAGTTAAAGTAGACTTTCCTCTCGTACTAACCTCCAGATCATCTATTTCGCTTAAAAGATGGCGTCATTTGTACGTTTTCATATGTATGTATAAATGTTTTTTTTGTTTTATTTGCGGTTCGATAATAATTCACTCCTCCCACTATAATAAACACTGGAATGCATATGTTGTACCATCATCATTATCATCATCATCAACATCTTCGGTAGCGTTGCACGTATAAATTTACAACGCGCAATAAAGATTATTGAGGCTTTAACAACCACCAACGTGGTTGCATTTAAAACAAAAATCTTTACTCATATTAACGCACATAAACACTACATACATACTTACATAAGTAGATGTGTTTGTTGTTGTTGTTTTTAATAATCCTTGCAAGGATAGATGAATGGATGCCCTTTTTTACTGTCATCCTGCTTCTTTAACATTAATGTTTGTGCGGTCTGTGTTTGGCGGTTTGATAAGCGTCTGCGCACAACTTGGATGTTTATCTCTTAATGGTAGGCGGAGTCACGCACTTTGCTCGTCCGTCCTGTCGTCGTTTGTTGTCACCGTAAATATGTATGTACATTAGGACATTTCACTAAGAATCTTTGGGATTTTTTGCAACTTTTCAAGCGAAATATAAATTTTTATAGCACAACAAAAATTTTTAAAATTTTTTCACACTTTTTGAAGGTAAGTGCGAGTTAAGAAACACAAAGCTAGATTCCTTATCATGGATTCCTCTGTACTACAGACCAACATCTCTAAAAGTTAAGATAGCATACCTTCACAAGTAAAAATAATTAAATTTTTTGTTATGTATGTACTTTTATATTGTCATATTATTTCATATAAGAGCATGTAAGGTTCTTTCATGCGTCTAAAAATTAAAAAGGTTTTTCTTTGAGTAAAAAGATTTTAAAGATTTTTAAGACGGACAGAGGGACGGACGGACATCGCTAGAATGTCTTAGAATCGATCAATAAAATATATACTTTATGGGATCCTAGACCGATATTTCGATGCGTTACACACGGAATGACAAAGTGAGTATACCCCCATACTGTGGTTGGAGGGTATAAAAATGGAAATGGTGTTTTTCACATGTTTGTATTTTTTTGGTAAAAGCGAAGAAAAAATTTGAATTGTACAAAATTTTACAAAATAAACATACCGGTAGTCCCGGGAATACCGTCAGAACCGGTATTCCCGGGAATACAGGGAATAATTCAAGAACCGGGAAACCGGCACCATTTCCCGGTAATACCGAGAACCGGGAATATCGGTATTCCCGGTACTACGGTACTGACCGTAGGCACTAGTTTATTTCGACTTGGGCGTAAAAAAATCCTTAAAAATTTTGATAAGAAATATTATATTTTGAGTTAAATACTTGTTTTTAGCAATGTTTTTAAGTGGAAATTTTTTTTGAGTAAAAAAATTTTGTTTTTGAGTTTAAAAATTCTGAAATACAAAAATGTCTTTTAAAGCTTTTTTAGAGTTTTTTTTTTCAACTCGTGAATTCGAAATGAAACCGATATAACTGAACTGATTTCGCTGAAATTCAATACCACCATGACCGGGAGAATGACAAACATTTTACCAAAAGCTGTTGTATAGGAATTTCTGGGAAAATTTTCATGTAAAACATTCTTAAATTCTAAGAAATTTTTGTGTTTAAAATATTTCTAAAAATATTAAAATTTTACTTTCAGAAACAAATGCATATAAGAAATGTCGCAGAATATAATTTCTATAAGAAAAAATATTTTTCTAAAAGAAATAGCGGATCGGTTTTGAATTTTGCTAAGTTCCAACAATGGATTTTGTAAAAATGTTGAAGGAAATTAAAAATAGTGCAATTTATATGAAAATATGCAAAAATATGCATTTATACCAAAATATGCAAAAAAAAATATGCAACTACAAATCTATGAAATCCCGAGTAAAAATTTCGATATGATGCAATATATAATGATATGTAACATAATATATATTTATACGCAATTTGATCCGAATAATGGATGTTTTTTGAATGTTTTTGCATTAAAAAAGATCAACTTGTATAAAATATGATTTGATTTCATCCGAGTTTTGACCAGACATTGCCTTATATGGGTGGATCTAATTAGATCTAATTGCATAAAAACATATAAAATCCTGGTGTTTTTTGGTTTGGGTTCACTTAAAAAATTATGTTAGTAAAATCAACTGAAAATGTCAGTTAAAATAACTACTTTGTAAGTTGTTTTGGGGTCAACTACTTTTTCAGTTAAATTAACTAACAATGTTAGTTATTTTAGCTGACAAAAAACAACTGACTTATGTAGTAAAAACTACTTACATTTGTAGTCAAAACAACTAAAATGTAGTAAAAATAAAAAAATCTATAAATTTTTTTTTTTTTTTAAAATTTTTCAGAAAAAAAATTGAAGACCAAATTTTTTCAAAGTTTCTTTTTTTTTTAAAAAAAAATGTTTTGAAAAATAAAAAAACAAATATTTTTTTTTATTTTTTGGAAAAAACTTTGAACATTTTTCAGAGATAAAAAAAATAAAATTAACTACTTTTAATAACTGTTACTACATCACAGTACTTTTTTGTTAGTTATTCAAAAAAACTACTTAAAATAACTAACAGAAATAGTTGTTTAATATTTTTCATACAAAAACAACTGACTTTGTAGTTGAAAATAACTAACAACTGTAAAATATACAAACAACTAACATGTAGTAACTTACATAATTTTCTGAGTGTTGAGATTCACCACAGGTCAACGATACATTCACCAAACATTTAATTTTCTAAAAAAAAATGTTTGGGTACGCTTCGAGCCAGATAAATGATATAAATAACCATAACAAGAAATGTTTAGGAACATTTTAAAAAGTTTTTTATACTTCGCCTAAAAAACTTAGAAAATTTTTGATTAATTGGAAACATATATAGTTTTATATGAAACAGCATAAGCTATATATAATTTTATGTTAAATTATACAGAAAAACAAATTTTGTATTGACCCTCATATAATTTTATATAATTATATCAACCGTACGCCTTTTAATCCGAATCATGATTAAATTATATATAACTACATATCACTGCATTAAAAAAAATTTAGAAAATATGTCACGGATGTATAATCATATATAATTAATTATGCTTGTATCAAGTTATATATTGTTATATATATTTATTTTACTCGGGATTTCATTGCAAATTTATTGATTCAGATAGATATTCAATTTATATCATGATTGGTTACCGTTACCCCTAAAATACAGTTACCGATTCAAAACCGTTTCAAATTGCATGTCGTTATCGCTAAAAAAAAATTAAAATACCCTGACTGTTACCTTTATTCTTGTCCGAACTTACCGATATTTTTTGATATTTAAACGAAAAAATATTACATTAGATGCTTTTTATACCCTCCACTCTAGTGATAGAGGGTATATATAAGTTTGTCATTCCGTTTGTAACACCTCGAAATATTGGTCTAGGACCCCATAAAGTATATATATTCATGATCCTCGATCGATTTTAAGACGATCTAGCGATGTCCGTCCGTCCGTCCGTCCGTCCGTCCGTCCGTCCGTCCGTCCGTCTGTCCGTCTGTCTGTCTGTCTGTCTGTCTGTCTGTTGAAAACACGCTAACTTTTGAAAGACTTTACGGAGGCTCCTGAAGTTTGGCATATATGTTGGACATTTACCTGGTCAGGTTGGTATTGCAATCCAGCGAAATCGGTCCAATGGTTCAAAAGTTATGAGCAAAAGACTGAATTTCGGCAAGGGTTTTTCGTGAATTTTCGAGATAAAAAACACTATAACTTTCGAAAGGCAATTCTGAGGATGCTGAAGCTCTGCATATATATTTGTCGTTCCTCGAGCCTACTTCATATTGAATTTCAGCCAAATCGGTCCAGTGGTTCAAAAGTTATTAGCAAAACCGTGAATTTTAGATTAGCTTCACCTAAAATTCACGTGTTGAAACCCCGTTAAACCTGTTTAAAAACATTGGTAAGTCACAAAAATATTTTGCAACGTATTTTTGTCACTCAAAAATATTTTTATACCAAAACAAAAAAAAAGTATACCCGAAAAAAATTTTACACTCAAAAAAAAATTTACACTCAAAAAAAAAAATTAGTAAATTATTTTTTTTTTTTCAAAAATTGCTAAAAAAAAGGTTTTTTACACAAAATAAAATATTTCTAATCAAAAATGTTATTTTTTTCACGTTGGAAAATTTACTATCACTTAAAAAGGGCATTGTGGAGGGTATTCATAGATTCGGCCAAGTCGAATTTAACTTTTCTACTTGTTTTATTTAAAATTAAAAAAAAGTAAAGAAAAGAAAAAGGAAAAGGAGAAAAGAGCAAAGAAGTATGTAAAAAATGTCCATAGAAAATGTCAGAAAAATCAGAATCTATGCCGCTGTTACAAAAAAAAAAGGAAATTCACATAAAAAATGTGAAAATTAAATTTTGTAAATATTTTTGGTGTTCTAAATTTCACTTCCGATTTTTTTCCTTTTCTTTCACATAAATCAAGTTTGCTGAAAGAAAAACGAACTCACTTTTTTCCTTCGAATTTCAACTTCGAATGAAAACGTGAACAACAAAAAACCGAAATCGATTTCATGTGATTCGTAAAATTTCATATAAATTGTGAAATACAGCATAGAGGCCTAAAAGTTTTTTAGTATAAAAATCATTTAGAATCTAACGGCCGTATTCAAAATGAAATTCTAGACACTGCACTCAAAAAATTATGTTAGTAAAATCAACTGAAAATGTCAGTTAAAATAACTGCTTTGTAAGTTGTTTTGGGGTCAACTACATTTTCAGTTAAATCAACTAACAATGTTAGTTATTTTAACTGACAAAAAACAACTGACTTATGTAGTAAAAACTACTTACATTTGTAGTCAAAACAACTAAAATGTAGTAAAAATAAAATAATCAAAAAATTTTTTCAGAAAAAAAAAAAATTTAAGACTAAATATTTTAAAAGTTTTTAAAAAAAAGTTGTGAAACATAAAAAAAACGAAAATTTATTTTTATTTTTTTGGAAAAAAAACTTTCAAAATTTTTTAGAGATAAAAAATAAAATTAACTACTTTAAATAACTGTTACTACATTACAGTACTTTTTTGTAAGTAATTCAAAAAAACGACTTAAAATAACTAACAGAAATAGTTGATTGATATTTTTCATACAAAAACAACTGACTTTGTAGTTGAAAACAACTAACTACTGTAAAATATACGAACAGCTAACATGTAGTAACTTACATAATTTTCTGAGTGTGTGTTGATACTGTTTAAGGAATTCTTATTCAAAACACATTTTCTTAAACTATGAACATACGTTGAACATCTCTTGCTTAACTTTCGCCATATGGATTTTGTATCAACAACAAATTAAATGCCACACAGTAAAACGTTTTGGGTTAATTTTAATTCCTAGCTGGTGTGTATATATAACAATGCCAAAAATAATTTAATTTATTCCATAAAAAGTTTACTTTTAAAGAGATAAAAAGAGAGTGAGAGAATGGATTTTGAATTTGTTTTTGGGTGTTATAATAAAACCAAAATATGGACATAATTTTACACCTAAACAGGTGTTTATTTGAACAAGGCAGGACTTAAATTTCTCCAAAAACAAATAAAACAAATGTAAGGTTATGTTTTTTAATATTTTTGTGTATTGAATACAAATACAGACCAAATACATGAATAAAGTTAAAATCCAGAGGACTGTTGATTTGTCACCCAAACTCAGCACAACTCTGCATAAAATAAACTGCTACTGCTTCTATATTAAGAAATTATTCCTGGGGGTAGGCACCGTCGTGATCTAAAAATTCCATCTCTCTGCCTTCTGCTTCAAGATTCAGCTGGCCTAAAAGTAAAGTTAACCAAAAATCAATTAAAATTATTGATAAACGTTTGTAGTCAATACTTACTTGATATTTATATTTCGATCGGAGTAAAATCTTCACTTTCTGGATCACAAATTTAGATAATAAAAATATTTTACTTTTGTGTACATTGCTAATAGAGTTTTTCTTTTCCCGGACTTTTTCATTTCCCGGGAAAGCGGGATTAATTTTTAAATTTCCCGGGATCCCGGGAATTCCCGAAAAAACTAAAAACCCAATTTTTTTTTGTCAAAAAAATATATAAAAACCTTATGAATGCGATTGCACTATTTATAATGTTTATTAATACCATAAAAATCTTATTTAGTACCTTTAAAACAAAACAAAGTAAGTTTCGAGCAAAAAAGAACAACTTTTGTTTCACAGTTTTTATAAAAAAGCTGCCCAAATACTTCAAAGTCTTTTAAAAGTATTTTTAAGGGAATATGTTATTTCGGGGCATGTCACAGACTCAATTCCGTTCGGATTTGAAAAAAGTGGTTTACTCATAAAACGTAAAGCAAATATTTTTTTTCGAAATGAAACCACCTTTATGCAATTCAATTCCACTTTGATTTTTGAAAGTGATTTCATTCCGAAAAAAATAATTTTCGTTTTGCGTTTTACGAGTAAACCACCGTTATAATAGCGTTTCAAAGGGTTTTATAAAGGTATTGACCTATATTTCGAAAACGAACGGTTAGAAACACGAAGTGACACATTTAAAATACTAGAAATTTCATCAGCTTTCATAATCGGTTTTGAAAATGTCCATATCTTTATTGGTTGCGATACAATAGCCACATACCGTTATTCTAGGTGGGTTTCGGTTGCCAACCCTGATTTAATCTAATTCATCTCAGTTAATTTTTACAATTGGTTCTAAACGCTTTGCCTTTAAAACACAATGAAACTGATTCAGAGGAATTTCTCAATTATGTCTCTGAAACTGAATTCTGGTTTCTAAAAGAAAAACCCGTTAATTTCTAAGTCATTCCTTACACAGATTTTATATTAATTTATCGATTTAAACAGAATCATGTCCAGAGACATAAATATTTTCTATAGAAACATATAATCATACTGCAAAGTTTTCTAATGCATGTTTCAGAAAGATAATTTCTCAGCTTCTGAAAAAAAGTATCAGGTTTTGATATTTATATCCTATCGAAGATTTAGATATTGTGAAACTTTTTTCGTTCTGTAAGTCTCAGATTTTATGACATTTTTTATTTACAAGGTCTCTCTTTGAATACTTTTTGGGCCCTCCTGGTACCTTCGTACGTTTCTGCCATCAATTATCAAGAACTTGAATAAAATCTCTAAAAAAATCACATACAAAGTAACCAATAGAAGTCGAAAAACCAACAATTTCAAAGAAACGAAAATTCCCGGGAATTCCTGCTCTATTTCCCGGGATTTCGGGATCGAAAATTTACGGGAATTCCCGGGAAATCCCGTCCCGGGAATTCCCGTGAAAAACTCTAATTGCTAACCTCTTTTCTCACTTTCATTGAATGAATAAACATTTTTTGTTCACTCAATATGACAGCTGTTTTCAATTCCTTGTTAAGTGTTTATCTTAAACTTGATGAAATACAATTTTTTGATGACGTTTGACGTTTATTTTTTATAAGTTTTTCAAGAGAGAAATTTAATTATTTTTTGGCATCAAAATAAAACTAAAAAAAAATGACATAAAGATAATCAAATTTTTAATCCCTATGTGGTTTAGCATGTAACCCATTTCGGATTTAACTTTGAATTTAATTCCAAAGTAGTTTAAAATGTGCTCCGCTAGGTTTTAAATATAACCCAAAACTTTTTACTGTGCAAATAGTTTAAGTTATTTTAAAACTTTCGTTTTTATTAAAAACAATTTCCACAACTTGCTTTTTTAATTAAAGCCATTTCTTATGTGATTTACTAAAACAGGGATGGTCAACTTTTTGTTAAGCAGACTTAACTAAAATCATTTTGAATAGACTCTGGAACAAACAGTGAACAAGCCTTAAAAACATTTTAGTTACGAACTCGATGTTCAGTGTGAACAAACCGTGTCTAGAAGTTCATTTTGAATACGGCTGTAAGAATTTTTCTTTAGAAAAATGTTTCAAGGTATGAGATTTTTAAATTTTAAGGAAAGAATTTTGTTATGACCAAGGAGAGGATTTTCATGCAATTGCGTGTTTTTATACCCTCCACTCTAGTGATAGAGGGTATATGATAGAGTTGTCAATTATTCGCCTTTCAACTTTGTTCGAATAATTCAAATAAATGTTTTTGTTCGTTCGATCAAACGATTAAATATAAAAAATTATTCGATTAATCGAGGAGAATAACGAGTAAAAAAGTGGTTGCTGAAAAATATTTTTATTAACAAAAAAATAAACAATTCATACAAAAAACTTAAAAATAAAATAATTAATATTTTATTAACAAAAAATGCATAAAAAACTTATAAATTGAATAATTGAATTTACTTTTTTATGTAAAAAATGCATAAAAAACTTGAAATTTAAATAATTTTAAGATTATAGTTGGTGGGACTCGGCGGGGGACGTTGAAGGACACCTTTTCCCTCTTCATAGATGTTTAAAATTTTATTTTTACGATATCTACGCCTAATGAACCACACAATGGACCTCAGATTGTGCTGATGTGTGCTGAAGTAAAACCTCAGCAGCCACTTGCAACGCCTAAGAAACACTTATCTTTAATTTGTAATATTTTCTAAAACCACGCCTTTAAAAGGGGGCGGACTGAAACAATAGCATTTCCTAATATTTCATTTGTTAAACAAATATACAAAAAAAATTGTGTTTTTCTGGTAGTGTTTTAGTTCTTTAAGCATAGTACTCTGTTCGATTTCACGGGAAAAAATCTGTCAAACTCCATATAAAAAAAAATAAATTTGGCAACGCGAGGAATTATAGGGAAATTGTTAAAAAAGTTTTCACGCATTTTTATTATACAAGACAATTTAAATTGCCGTGAAAAAGTGACATTTCAGTTTTGTTATGATCGTTTCTTTTTTATAATTGTCAAAAGTTGTTTATTTTTCATTGTTTTATTGCGATTTGAGGCGTTTAAAGTTGAAGTGAAATTTTCACCGCAAAAAACAGAGTACTTAGCTTTAAGAGGTAAAATTTTTCTCCTTGTCCGATTTTGCATAATCGTGCCAAACTTCAGGAGTATGACTCTTTTATTTTGGACTGTATCGTGCCCTCCACAGACGGCCATCGCTCGAATGTCTTAGAATCGATCACTGGTCAACAATATATATGTATATCTATTTTATGGGGTCCTAGACCGATATTTCGATACTGTAGTTGGAGGGTATAAAAAAATTATTGTTCGATTAATTGACATAAATTAATCGATTTATTCGTTATTCGAAAATCGTAATTTTTAAATTAATCGAACAAGAGTTTGGATTTGTTTGATCGATTAATCGAATTATTCTTAATCGGTTGACAACTCTAGTATATGAGGAGTTCCGTCTAATTGTAAGACTTAAATTTTTAAATTAAAAACCTAACCTAACCTATCGATGAAAGTTGGCATAAATATTAGAAGCTATTTAAGAACACTCAAAAAAGTATGTCGGTAAAATCTACTACAAAAGACAGTTGTTTTGACTACATTTCGTCGTTGAAAAGGCGTCCACTACATAAACGGTAAAAACAACTGAACATGTTGTTGTTTTTAACTATTGATTTTCAACTACAAAATGTAGTAAAAACTACTACAAAACTGTTTAATACAGTTGTTTTTTCTACAATTGCCTGAAATTTTATTTAAAAAATTTCTTAAACGTTTAAATGATTGATATTTATTTATTTAAAAAGCAATACATTTCAGTTGGTTGTATAGAATTTCGACATGATGACAATTTTTTGATGTATTTATCTGGAATTATAGAAGAAAAAAATTATATTAATAAAATGTTAAACAAAATAAATTGATTGTATTTACCTTTGTTTTTTTAATAGTTCATTTCAAATTTTCACCGCTACTGATCAAAATTTGTCTGGAATAAAAAAAAACGAAATGCTTTGGCAAAATTGATTTATAAAAAAAAAAAAGTTTATTTGCAATGTTTCAAAAAAGTATGTACCTGTTCTGTTGTGTATACAAAGAAAAGAAAGATGGCACCAGGCAACCAAGCCGACAAGAAATTTTTTGTTTTTTTCCGATTGGTTTTTACGCACGCTTATGTGAGCGCTATAGTATTATACACACTTGCTATCTCATTTATCCACTTATTTTCTTTCGCTCAAGAATATTTTTCCAGAAACATATTTTTTGTTATAATTAAATTTAATTAATTGTAATTTAATTTATTTAGATATTATTTATTTGGTATAAAAATAATTCCTTCCGCATCCCGCACGACCAACTCGTTCGACACATTCGTTTGCAATAAAAATTTCTAGAAAAAAACAAGTTTTTAGAAAAAAAAACTAAAAACAACTACATAAATCAACTATTGCTGCAGTGTAGTATATTTTTTGTATTTATTTTTTGAAACTACTACAAAAAAAGTTGTTTGAGATTTTTTCATACAAAATCGACCGAAATTGTAGTTAAAAACAACAGCTACTACTTACTGCACAAACGACCTTCATGTAGTAACTGCAATAATTTTCTGAGTGTACTTTGCGGATGGTGTGTCCAATCCAATTCCACTTTCTTTTTCGAATCTCTGTAGATATTGATGTTTGGCGTGTTTCGTTCCACAGGTTTTGATTTGAAATGGTCTGTGGCCAAAAAATTCATAGTATTCAACGGAGACACCTATTTACGAACACTTGAAGTGATTGGATGTCCTTAACACTTGCATTCCAGGACTCACAGCCATACAGCAGTGTGGATTTCACGTTGGAATTGAAAATGTTTAATTTAGCACGGAGGGAAATCGCAGACGATTTCCATACTCTGCTGAGCTGTCCAAATGATTGGGTAGCTTTTTTTATTCGGCTAGAGATATCTGCACTGGAGCCGCCGGTATTGGTTAAGTAGGCGCTAAGATAGCAGAATGAATCTACCTCCTCCAGAACTTCATTATTTATCAGAAAGGGATTTGTGTTTTCAGAACGAATTCTCATAACCTTTGTTTTATTGATGTTAATTTTTAGTCCGGCTTTCGCTGATATTTCTAATAACTTTTGTAACTTAACAGACATGTCGGTGTAACTGTGGGAAAGAAGGCATATGTCATCTGCATACTCGAGGTCCTCCAATCGTTCTTGGAGTCCCCATAAAATTCCGCGATTTTCCACCATGGCGTGACTCATTACAATATCTAGCATGATATTGAAGAGTAATGGTGACATAACGCACCCTTGGCGGACTTCTGTACCAATCTCGATTTTTCGGGAGAGTGTACCATCTTGTAAAATGCGGCAGCTTGACCCCACGTATACACTGAGGGAAAAAATCGTCGTCAAATCAAATATTTTCGTACTCATTTTTAAAATTCTCAAATTTTTGAAAGAAATTTTAATAATGAAATTAAATTTTATAAAATTAAATATGTTTCGGTCTTGATTTTAAAAGTATATTTTTCGAATTAAATATAAAAAAACTCCTTTTTATTTCATGATGCTGCCTGCCATGATGAAAATAATCATTTTGATTGTAAACAATAGCAAAATGAGTTTTCAACAACTTTAAAAACGACGCCATATAAATGACGCAATTATTTTAGAAAAGTCTCGTGGCATATCATAAGTGAAAATTTTTCAATTTCCATAAAAATTAAACGAAAAATAATAAATATTTTCTTAAAGTAAAACAATGAACTAAAGCAGCGGTTACAAACCTTTTTGGCTCGCGTACCCCTAATTTTAAATTTTGTTAGCCGCGTACCCCCTAACGAGTTTTTTGTTTTCGTTAAAAAAACTTCTCACTTAAATATTAGAGTTAATTTTGAAATTTTTTTGGAAAAATTTTCGCTCCTTGGGGTGGCTCAATGCATCTGAAAACGCGGATTTTGAGCGGATTTTTCTGCAGAGCAAAAACAGCTGAATCTGATTTCAGCAGTCGTTTCTACAATAAAAATTTAAACAACGGACGTTTTTTGGACTCTTAAAAAGGTTCCAAAAACACATCACAGAGGGCGGAAATATAATGTTTTTTTTTTAAATTTTTTATGGAAAACTTTGGAAGCCAGATGCGAAACCAGCATTGAAAGGTTAATCTAAAACGAATATCCAAATTTCTAGAATTTTGCGTACCCCCGCGGACAGTTTCGCGTACCCCCTAGTGGTACGCGTACCATAGGTTGGTAACCGCTGAACTAAAGTAATAAGTGACAAAAGTCAAAAGTAAATACATACGTATGTATTTACATAAATAAAAAAACGGTGTGGAAATTAATGTGAAAATTAATGTGGAGTACCTGTTTGCGGAAATTAATGTAGAGTACCTATAATCCAGAAGAAAATTAAAATTTTATCACAGCAATCCCGGAATTTTTGTATTATTTGATGTCTATTTAATGTCGGTGCTCTGACAAAAACACCTACGTGTATTTATTAAAGAGACTAGCTAATTTGTGAACTTTTGCGTTTAATTTTAAAGTAATCTTAATGGAAAAGTAGATTTGCAATATTATTTAAATATGTATGTGATAGGTGTAACTTTAAAAGATCGCGAAAGGACAAAATAAATCTAATTCGTAGACGTCTTCAACAATTTTTGAAAATCACATGGGTGTTTCGTCAGAGCAGCGACGCACATTGGATCCTAGACGCGCATTTGAGAGCCAAACAAATGTTTAGTTATTTACAGTAAATGCTCGTATTCGTTAAGTAGACACCCTAGGAGAAAGAAAACGGTTCATAGAAAGAAAATCCATCGCTTAGTTTAGTCAGGACATAAATTCAAAGTAAGGACTTTTTGCATAAATTTGAAAAAAATAATTTTTTTTGAAGACTTTTTTTATTTTATTTTTTAAAACTACTTCTAATTATGCGATTTTTCTGAAATTAAGTGGAGATTGTAGCTATAGCTATAACCTTTGTTACCCATTTTATGGTTTTTAATATTACTCTTTTTAAGTAGGAACTACAGGCCATCAAAAAGTGTCAATTTTTGAAAAAATATAAAAAAACTATTTATATTTTGGATTGCAACTTTTGTGGGGAACGGAAGGGAATGGCGATTCTTTTTGTACAATAAACTAGAAGTATTACTTAATACTCCTGGGGTAGAAACTTTTGCAGCCAGTTGCAGCTGCGCCCTGAAATGAGGTTTAAAATAGGGTCTACTAACGAAAAAATAAGTATGATTATTTTTTATCAAAATTTACTTTTAATCGTTTTATTACAAAATTTTACTTAAATGACCTATTTTATTAACAGACAACCGCGGTTTCCAATAATTTTTGATTTTGATACCCCACCTCACTTTATTAAGGCAAAAGGAGTTTCACCTAATGCTTGTAACTAAAAGGCTTTCTTGACCGCAATTACGGCCAAAATAACTGGAATAGTAGAAGATATTAAAAAAGGGGTTGTTATAATACTTCTGTGTATCAACGCAAATGAAAACAATAGTTCAGTTAAGTTTAGAAAACACATACATGGAACTGCAAAATTATAAGTTGAAAAGGTGAACCATGAGTCCCACTATGCAAACAATTCTAGCTCATGACACTATTTTTTACAAGAATTGTGATTGCCCGTTGGTATGGCAGTTATCGGAGTAGGCTTTGAAAAGATCACATAGGCATTTTAAAAGCTATAAAAGAAACTTTAACAGATAAAACTCAAAACAAACAACCTGCAAGATGTTTTTAGTATGGTTCTGATTGAGTCCGATCCAAATATATCCCTAATAAGACAGACAGACAAGTTAAAAGTACTGATTATAGAGTAAAGTTTTTATAATATTTTTTTTCCCCAAATAACTTAACAATTATTGCAAATAATGCGTATTTACCGTGTGTTGCTTCTTTGTTTGATATTTTTCCCCATTATTTTTGTTTAAAAAATCGAAAATGATAAAAGATAGCAAGCAGTTAATTTTGCAGGCTATTTTAGTGTAGGGTGTAGACTTTACCAAAATATGAAAGAACCACTTTGTATTGAATGGTAAGCTGTTATATTGTCACTTAAAATCCGTAACTGTTTTAAATAATTGACCACCATTTTATTTTTTTATATGAATAAATTAACCAACTTTGCCTTAAATTTAAAAGTAGGGTACTAATGCAAAAAATGTCCAATCCACATGTGTGAGTTCTTTAAGGTCTCCAGTTTTTATAATGGTAAAGAATGTCGTGAAATTCCTACACTCAACCAAAAATCATTGTATTCCCAAAAAAAATTGCTGTAAATTCAACAGAAATCATTGTTGATTTTGACCCTACAAATATTTATGTTGATTTCAATAAAAATTATTGTCAGTTTTTGTAAAAGTTGATCAACTCGTTTTTTTGTAAATCAACTCTTATTTTTTGTAAGTTCAACTCATATTTTTGTTGATATAAGAAATTTTATTAATAAAAAAAAGCTTGTTGTTATTTGTTAATATTCTTTTATTAAGCATAAATCACAATATTTTTGTATTATCGTCGGCTTTTTAAGCTGCAATATTTGAAGATTTTCACAAAGATTTTCACACACACTTCGTTTATTCATGTTATGCACTCATAAGCCATTCTCCAGTTTTCTGATGATACCAAACAAAATCCTTAAAAAAAACAAAAAAGTTTTAATATGAATAATAGTATGAATACATAAAGTAATCAATGTATTTTTTTACTTACCAAATATTTACAAATCAGATCCTATTTTTATTTATTTTTATAATATTAAATATTTTTATAAAAAACAAACACATAAATAAATTTTATAAGACATAAACACGATTCACATTGCTACCAACTCACTCGTCACTCGTTAATAATAAAAAAAAAATGAACGAACAGGGTTGTTTTTTCTATTTTGATTTATCTATTGAATTCTGTATAAGCGTTGTAAAAAGTTGATTCAACTTTACTGATTATTCAACGATATCAACATTAATTTTTGTTGAATACGACTTTATTCTGTAAAACTTGATCTACAATGGGTTTACTAATTTTTCTACTAAGATATTTCTATGAGTGTATCCGTTCAAGAGTTATAACAAAAAAACGTCGATGCGCGCCCTTTCCATACAAAGTTCCCAATGTGCGACGATATATTATTTTATTTCTATATGTATATTGAAAATTTTAGGAAACAGAAAGAAAATTATATAAATAATTTTTAATATTTAATTTGATTATGCGCACTTTTGATTTGAACATATAAACATTCTCAAATCAACGTTGTTTCATTTCATTTTTAAAATTTTGTTTGTTACTCAAGTCATATTAAAAGTGTCGATAAACATTTTCAATTTGAGAAAAAACAAAGTTTGTTGACTTTTGTCACTGTTTTATTTTTAATTTGAGATTGTTTTTGTTTGATTTGAGAATTTTTTTTTTCTTAGTGTAGACTCTTTATTAGCTGAATTAATTTCCCTGTTACACATTTACATTCAAGTGCCTTCCAGATAACGTTATGAGCAAGAGTGTCGAATGCCTTCTCAAAGTCAATAAACACCAGATACAGGGGAGACCTAAATTCAACAGATTGTTCCACGATTATCCTTAGTGCATTTATGTGGTCAATACATGACATATTCGGACGAATGCCAGCTTGTTGTTTTCTTAGTGTTGGCATTAATTAACTCTCATTTATCCATACTTACGCTACTTAAACGGCAAAATAAGGGACTTGGTTCTGATGATTGGAGAATCATCAGGTGACGTGCGAGGGACAAGGGAGACGGCAAGAATCTTTGGCTAAAAATCAGCTCAGAGTCCTTGCGTTATCTGCGCCTCTCCAAAGGCGAGGTAAAGTTCGGGTTGAACCATCTGAAAATGATTCTTGCCAAAGAGGAAACGCCAAAATAAATCCTGGCTGCATGACGGACGAATTGCTGCGTTTCATGGAGAAAGACGGAATTGACGTGGCTTTAGTCCAAGAACCTTGGTTTCTAGCAAACAGGGTTCGGGGACTGAAGTCACGGAAATTTATGCTCATATCTCCAACTGGTGAAGGTAGGTTGCGAAGCTGCATTTTGTATAGGAAAGTTAGGTCGCCATTCTGTCTCATTACAGTGACGGCGACCTAACGGTAGCCGCGCTCGAACGCAAGGGGATGCCAACATTAATCCTTGCGTCCATGTACTTGCCATATAATGAAGATGACCCTCCAGGTTTTTTAGATTTGAAATTTTGACCCATTAAGGTGCTCACATGTGAAGAGGACCAACGAAACTAATGCGATTCTAAACATCCAAAATTACCTCTATCTGGCTTAGTCTTCGATATATAGCCATTTTAAGTTTTCAACAATAAAACGCAAATGCTTTTTTATTTCATTAAGGCATCTTATCAATGCCAGAGCTTCGAAGGATTTCATTCCTTAATTCAATTCGGCATTCTGAATGAAAATTTAGAGATTGCATTCCCCAATCACATTTTAGCGAATTCGCTTTAGACTCATTCGAATTATAAATATCGAATGCAATCGATTTATTTTTCATTCGACTTTCAAAAATCGAATGCATTTGATTTTTTTTTCATTCGACTTTTTAAAATCGAATGTATTTTATTGCGAATGCAATCGGTTTTCTTTTCATTCAATTTGAAAAATTCAATGGCTTATTTATTCATTGAATAAAAAACATAAAAAAACTAACCAAGATAGAGCAAAACGGAGCCAATTTGTGTACATAGTAAATGCGCATATCTCGCTAAATACTGACGACACAAAAAAAAATCCAAAATCATTTTTGTAGCTCTTGACTCGTATAATACGACCGCCAAATACCTGAAAGCTCTCCAAGTTACCGTTCTTTAGTTACGCAGTTTTTAAAATTCTCAAGACCCTATATGGTTCCTAAATTGCTGTATCTTGAAAATTAAACGGTAGACATAGATTTTGATCCAAAATTTGTATCCCTTTTGCACAACTTTGCTTTTGAGATACTGGAATCAAAGGCCACTGTAGGGAGAATTAAAAAAAAACTGCATAACTAAAAAACCATTACTCGGAGAACTTTCGGGTATTTGGCGGTCGTGTTCTACTAGCCAAGAGCTACAAAAATGCTTTCGAACTTTTTGTTGTGTATACAGTTAAATACTGTGATATGTACATTTTTAAAATTTTCGAGAATACCAATTTTTTTTAGATTCAAAATTATGGCTCATTAGGGTCATCACATGTAAATAGGGTTGACTATGAACTAAAATTTGGCTCCGTTTTGCTTTATCTATTTTAAAAATCGATGCATTCGCAGTGGAATGATAAAAAATCGAATGAATTAAATTTTTATACCCTCCACTCTAGTGATAGAGGGCAGTGGCGGGTACAGCTTTTGGGTTTGGGGGGGGAAATTTTTTTTTTTTGCTTCCAAAAAAAAAAATCATAAATTCACCTTTGACGGACGAGCAAAAACAGGGATCCGTTTTTTTTTTTTTTGCAAAACAATCTACAATTTATTTATTATGTGTTTCACGATCATATTTCGTTTTAATCAATTTTTTTTTTTTAATTTGTTTTAAAAGAAAATTGTACATTTTCGTATACATATATAGAAAAAGTCTCAGTTCTTGAACATTTGACGTATAGAAAAGTCGAAATCTGTGAATTTTTCAACAGAAGAAATTGTTCCTACATAGAAAATATCAGATGTTGAGACATTTTTCGTGAGGAAATTATTTTTTATAGTGCAAATAACTCAGAATCTAAGACTCCTTACTTCCGAAAAATGTCTCAGAATCTGAGACTTTTTTCGTACAGAAAAATTTTCAGATTCTAAGAACTTTTTCCACAGAAAAAGTCTCAGATTCCGAGACCAATGAGACTAAAGTCTCATATTTTAAAAAATTTTTGAGATATTTTTCCTAGAAAAGGTCTTAGATTATTATATTTTTTTCGTACAGAACAATTTTTAGATTCTAAGAATTTTTCCAGAGAAAAAGTCTCAGATTCTGATATTTTTACTATAGAAAAAGTCTTATAATTTAAAACATTTTTAAGATATATATTCGATTAGAGTTTTATTCTAGTTCGAGGCCCAAAAATATTTCTATTTATGATATTGTCATAATAGAGTATTTTTAATATATTGCTTTAAAAAAGTTACTATCTCATAGTATGTCTGTACTGATCAGTTTCATCCCCACTAAAGGAATCTTCAGCAGACTTTAGAGAATCATCGTTGGTCAATCAAACATCAAACCAGACATAATATTTGATATATTTCCCAAGTTATATGAGAAGTACTATTATGAAGGTCCGAAATCTGTTTTCCAACAAAAATAACTCTTTTAAAGCAAAAATTGTATATATTAAATCACCGTCGGTAACTATTAATATATGTGTTGCTGTTATTTTACAATAACAACAGTGTCTAACCAAACAATAGTGTTGGTAGGATAAGTCGTACTAAACTTTGTGTTAAATGTTGTTTTTTTATTTTTAGTACCAAAAGGTACATAAAAATAAAATGTATTTATTCGGCCTTTATATGTGTATATATATTCGATTAGAGTTTTATTCTAGTTCGAGGCCCAAAAATATTTCTATTTATGATATTGTCATAATAGAGTATTTTTAATATATTGCTTTAAAAAAGTTACTATCTCATAGTATGTCTGTACTGATCAGTTTCATCCCCACTAAAGGAATCTTCAGCAGACTTTAGAGAATCATCGTTGGTCAATCAAACATCAAACCAGACATAATATTTGATATATTTCCCAAGTTATATGAGAAGTACTATTATGAAGGTCCGAAATCTGTTTTCCAACAAAAATAACTCTTTTAAAGCAAAAATTGTATATATTAAATCACCGTCGGTAACTATTAATATATGTGTTGCTGTTATTTTACAATAACAACAGTGTCTAACCAAACAATAGTGTTGGTAGGATAAGTCGTACTAAACTTTGTGTTAAATGTTGTTTTTTTATTTTTAGTACCAAAAGGTACATAAAAATAAAATGTATTTATTCGGCCTTTATATGTGTATATATATTCGATTAGAGTTTTATTCTAGTTCGAGGCCCAAAAATATTTCTATTTATGATATTGTCATAATAGAGTATTTTTAATATATTGCTTTAAAAAAGTTACTATCTCATAGTATGTCTGTACTGATCAGTTTCATCCCCACTAAAGGAATCTTCAGCAGACTTTAGAGAATCATCGTTGGTCAATCAAACATCAAACCAGACATAATATTTGATATATTTCCCAAGTTATATGAGAAGTACTATTATGAAGGTCCGAAATCTGTTTTCCAACAAAAATAACTCTTTTAAAGCAAAAATTGTATATATTAAATCACCGTCGGTAACTATTAATATATGTGTTGCTGTTATTTTACAATAACAACAGTGTCTAACCAAACAATAGTGTTGGTAGGATAAGTCGTACTAAACTTTGTGTTAAATGTTGTTTTTTTATTTTTAGTACCAAAAGGTACATAAAAATAAAATGTATTTATTCGGCCTTTATATGTGTATATATATTCGATTAGAGTTTTATTCTAGTTCGAGGCCCAAAAATATTTCTATTTATGATATTGTCATAATAGAGTATTTTTAATATATTGCTTTAAAAAAGTTACTATCTCATAGTATGTCTGTACTGATCAGTTTCATCCCCACTAAAGGAATCTTCAGCAGACTTTAGAGAATCATCGTTGGTCAATCAAACATCAAACCAGACATAATATTTGATATATTTCCCAAGTTATATGAGAAGTACTATTATGAAGGTCCGAAATCTGTTTTCCAACAAAAATAACTCTTTTAAAGCAAAAATTGTATATATTAAATCACCGTCGGTAACTATTAATATATGTGTTGCTGTTATTTTACAATAACAACAGTGTCTAACCAAACAATAGTGTTGGTAGGATAAGTCGTACTAAACTTTGTGTTAAATGTTGTTTTTTTATTTTTAGTACCAAAAGGTACATAAAAATAAAATGTATTTATTCGGCCTTTATATGTGTATATATATTCGATTAGAGTTTTATTCTAGTTCGAGGCCCAAAAATATTTCTATTTATGATATTGTCATAATAGAGTATTTTTAATATATTGCTTTAAAAAAGTTACTATCTCATAGTATGTCTGTACTGATCAGTTTCATCCCCACTAAAGGAATCTTCAGCAGACTTTAGAGAATCATCGTTGGTCAATCAAACATCAAACCAGACATAATATTTGATATATTTCCCAAGTTATATGAGAAGTACTATTATGAAGGTCCGAAATCTGTTTTCCAACAAAAATAACTCTTTTAAAGCAAAAATTGTATATATTAAATCACCGTCGGTAACTATTAATATATGTGTTGTATGGTACTAAAAATAAAAAAACAACATTTAACACAAAGTTTAGTACGACTTATCCTACCAACACTATTGTTTGGTTAGACACTGTTGTTATTGTAAAATAACAGCAACACATATATTAATAGTTACCGACGGTGATTTAATATATACAATTTTTGCTTTAAAAGAGTTATTTTTGTTGGAAAACAGATTTCGGACCTTCATAATAGTACTTCTCATATAACTTGGGAAATATATCAAATATTATGTCTGGTTTGATGTTTGATTGACCAACGATGATTCTCTAAAGTCTGCTGAAGATTCCTTTAGTGGGGATGAAACTGATCAGTACAGACATACTATGAGATAGTAACTTTTTTAAAGCAATATATTAAAAATACTCTATTATGACAATATCATAAATAGAAATATTTTTGGGCCTCGAACTAGAATAAAACTCTAATCGAATATATATACACATATAAAGGCCGAATAAATACATTTTATTTTTATGTACCTTTTGGTACTAAAAATAAAAAAACAACATTTAACACAAAGTTTAGTACGACTTATCCTACCAACACTATTGTTTGGTTAGACACTGTTGTTATTGTAAAATAACAGCAACACATATATTAATAGTTACCGACGGTGATTTAATATATACAATTTTTGCTTTAAAAGAGTTATTTTTGTTGGAAAACAGATTTCGGACCTTCATAATAGTACTTCTCATATAACTTGGGAAATATATCAAATATTATGTCTGGTTTGATGTTTGATTGACCAACGATGATTCTCTAAAGTCTGCTGAAGATTCCTTTAGTGGGGATGAAACTGATCAGTACAGACATACTATGAGATAGTAACTTTTTTAAAGCAATATATTAAAAATACTCTATTATGACAATATCATAAATAGAAATATTTTTGGGCCTCGAACTAGAATAAAACTCTAATCGAATATATATACACATATAAAGGCCGAATAAATACATTTTATTTTTATGTACCTTTTGGTACTAAAAATAAAAAAACAACATTTAACACAAAGTTTAGTACGACTTATCCTACCAACACTATTGTTTGGTTAGACACTGTTGTTATTGTAAAATAACAGCAACACATATATTAATAGTTACCGACGGTGATTTAATATATACAATTTTTGCTTTAAAAGAGTTATTTTTGTTGGAAAACAGATTTCGGACCTTCATAATAGTACTTCTCATATAACTTGGGAAATATATCAAATATTATGTCTGGTTTGATGTTTGATTGACCAACGATGATTCTCTAAAGTCTGCTGAAGATTCCTTTAGTGGGGATGAAACTGATCAGTACAGACATACTATGAGATAGTAACTTTTTTAAAGCAATATATTAAAAATACTCTATTATGACAATATCATAAATAGAAATATTTTTGGGCCTCGAACTAGAATAAAACTCTAATCGAATATATATACACATATAAAGGCCGAATAAATACATTTTATTTTTATGTACCTTTTGGTACTAAAAATAAAAAAACAACATTTAACACAAAGTTTAGTACGACTTATCCTACCAACACTATTGTTTGGTTAGACACTGTTGTTATTGTAAAATAACAGCAACACATATATTAATAGTTACCGACGGTGATTTAATATATACAATTTTTGCTTTAAAAGAGTTATTTTTGTTGGAAAACAGATTTCGGACCTTCATAATAGTACTTCTCATATAACTTGGGAAATATATCAAATATTATGTCTGGTTTTATGTTTGATTGACCAACGATGATTCTCTAAAGTCTGCTGAAGATTCCTTTAGTGGGGATGAAACTGATCAGTACAGACATACTATGAGATAGTAACTTTTTTAAAGCAATATATTAAAAATACTCTATTATGACAATATCATAAATAGAAATATTTTTGGGCCTCGAACTAGAATAAAACTCTAATCGAATATATATACACATATAAAGGCCGAATAAATACATTTTATTTTTATGTACCTTTTGGTACTAAAAATAAAAAAACAACATTTTTAAGATATTTTTGCTATAGACAAGGTCTCAGATTATTATATTTATTTCGTATTGAAAAAAATTTAGATTCTCAGACCTATTTTTCTTTTAAAAAAGTCTCAGATTTTTAGACCTTTTTCCTGTAGAAAAAGTCTCAGATTCAAAGACCCTTTTTCTAAGAAATTTCTCACATTCTCAGACCTTTTCCTATAGAAAAAGTCTGAGATTCTTAGACCGTTTTTTTTTTTTTTGTAGAAAAAGTCTCAGATTCGTATATCATGAAATCTTTTTTAAATTTCAACTCAGTGAAACTGAAATAAATGTTTAAAAAAACCGGCAGTTTTTGGAATTCAGAAAAACTGTAAATGCAGTTGTGTAAACAAGACCTTGAACCATCACTGAGCAATGTTTAAGGATTACCCCAATTTATCCGTAAAAGTTACAGGTGGTTAAAGTTGAAAAATCGATAAAAATGGCTTGAAATAAACCATAGTTTTTACCTTCTTTCGCTTTTTTTTTTTAAGTTCTCCTTATATTTCAATCTTTTCCGGCATAATTCAAAGTCAGTACATATAAGAGATCATTTTAATGTTGGCTTGATAGATGCTTCATCGCTTGGTAAGAAGTTATAAGACGGTTAAGTTTTGAAACCAAAAATTAAAAGTTTTTAAATTTTCGAGGTTTTTTGATCAGGGATTTCGGCCCCCTCTATAAAATGAAAAAAGTTGAACTAGAATTGGTAGCTGTTGTAATTCTTAACATTTTGGAATTAATCCCGTTAACGTGCCACGAATAGTTAAGGAGTTTCAGCAGATCAAAGTTCGAAAGAAAAAACGTAATTTTTTTAAAATACCAGTTTTTCGCAAGGCACATTCGCGGTTTCATTCGAAATTTGGTGGACTCTTGCGTAAACCGAGTTTTTTAGGAGTTTACATAAAAAAATCACTGGCGGGTTCATAAAAAAAAAATTGCAGAAATTTTATGGCATTTTTGAAAATTGTGCGAAATTTGCAAATCTGTTTCCAATTTTTTTAGTAGCAATTAATGCATCATGTTCATTTTAATACACCAAAAGACGTGCCTTAACGATTAGAACTGATTTGCTTTTTGACTTTTTACTTAAAGCCATTCTGAGCGGAAAGCGCGATGATTTTATCTAAACCTGTTTTGATCTGGCACATCCAAGGCTTTACACGAAATCGGATGAAATTTTTTTTAAATGAAAGCCCACTTGATGTGTCATCATAAAATCAGAGGCGGGTTAAAAAATTTTGATGATTATAGATTTTTTGGACCATATTAAATTTTCTCGTTATAAAAAAGCATCACGGATTTTTTTAAAATACTGGTACAATGATACGATTTTCCGTGATTTTTTTTTTTCAGTAATACCAACGCGCATTGCCTAAATATGTTATAAAAAATTGTAAAACTTTTCTTTTACCGCGAATTAATCGCGATTTTAGGTACTTTGATATTTTTTTTTTAAATCGTTTGGTCATTAAAGGGTTAAATTTATATCATATATTTTAGAAGAAATGATATATCCTGGCATGTTTTAATAACGCATGCAACAAATGTGTAGAAAAAAAATATTTAAAATATTTTTAAGATTTTTTAAAACCGCTAAATCTTAAAACCGCCATAACTTTTGACCCCCTTGCGCGATTTTATTGACGCGAACGAATTTTTTATTCTTAAATAGCTTCTAATATTTATGCCAACTTTCATCGATGTGCCATCAAAACAAAAATCACATCTTTTTTACCTCAAAATTTAAGTCTTAGCCGGAACTCCTCATATCTTTTTCCAATAAAAAAGTTTCAGATTCAGAGACCACATTCCTACAGAAAAGTCTTTGATTGTCAGACCTTTTTCGTATAGAATAAGTCTAAAATTCTGGCACTTTTTTCACTAAAGAAAAAGTCTAAGTTTCTGTGAAATTCTGAGACCTTTTTCCTTAAAAATATCTTAAATTCAGAGATTCTGAGACCGTTTAACTATAGAAAATGTCTTTGATTCTTAGACCGTTTTCCTATCAAAAAGTCTCAGATTTGTGACCTTTCTTTTTCCTATAATAAGTCTCAAGTTTTTAGAACTTTTTCCCATATTTTTTCAAATTCTGAGACCTTTTTCCTTTACAAAAAGTCTTAGGTTCCAAGACTTTTAGAATTTTTGAATTCTTCTAAAAAAATCCGGAAAATTAAATGTTTGGCGATGTAAAAAGTTCTAGAGTTTTGTACCTTTTTCTATAAAAAAAAGTCTCAAATTCTGTAACCTTTATATTATTATATAGAAATAAGTCTCAAATTCCGAGACTTTTTGCTATGGAAAAAGTCTCAGATTTTTCAAAAAGAAAAATTTTTCACTCCTCAAACATTTTCTATTAAGTATGTATTTTTGTATAATTCCCAAATCCAAAATAAAAATTATAAGAACTAATAACGCTTAAGTCACATTTTTCATAAAATTCATAATAAAATTGACACATATTTTTCCATAGAAAATTTTCAGATTTTCCTTATGAAAATTTTCAGGGGGCTAATCACGTAAAACGAAAAAGATAGACGATGCATAAACGACATCAAAATACATATCGTTTTGAAGGGAAATTTTAAAGTTTTTCTTTATTAAATTATTAAAGAGTGTTGTCTAATCCAGAAATATTATAAAAATTGGAAATATTTTGATTAGTTTAGGAACAACAAGGCTCCAAAAATCGACGATAGTTAACTATTATTTTACGTGATCGCAGTCCAGATTTTTTCTTTTAAAAATTTTCGGATTTCGATTTTTTTTCCGTGGAAAATTTTTTTAGAAATTTTCTTCTTCTTTCTTTCCTTTTTTCTTCTTTTTCTTTTTTTTCTTTTTTTTTTCTTTTTTTCCTCTTTTTTTTTCTTTTTGAAATTTGGTCTGGGGGGGGAAATTTCCCCTTTTTCCCCCCCTTGTACCCGCGCATGTAGAGGGTATATATAAGTTTGTCATTCCGTTTGTAACACCACGAAATATTGGTCTAGGACCCCATAAAGTATATATATTCATGATCCTCGATCGATTTTAAGACGATCTAGCGATGTCCGTCCGTCCGTCTGTCTGTCTGTTGAAAACACGCTAACTTTTGAAAGACTTTACGGAGGCTCCTGAAGTTTGGCATATATGTTTGGCATTTACCTGGTCAGGTTGGTATTGCAATCCAGCGAAATCGGTCAAGTGGTTCAAAAGTTATGAGCAAATGACTCAATTTCGGCAAGGGTTTTTCGTGAATTTACGAGATAAAAAACAAGATAACTTTCAAAAAGCAATTCTGATGATGCTGAAGCCCGACATATATATTTGTCGTTCCCCTGGCCTGGTGCGTTTTGAATTTCAGCCAAATCGGTTCAGTGGTTCAGCAAATCCGTGAATTTCAGATTAGCTTCCCAATAAGCACATTTAAAATTCAAGTGCAAATCAAGTATAAATCAAGTGTAAATCAAGCCCTTATTTCCAGTCTATGCTTGATTTATACTTGAATTACACTTGAATTCAATAGCATTCTCCAGCAAAACGGATACTTGAATTCAAGCGCTGTTTTTACGATTGAAAACCAGGGAAAAGGCTGTAAAAACAGGGCTTGAATTCCAGTGTCCGTTTTGCTGGAGTATGCTATTGAATTCAAGTGTAATTCAAGTATAAATCAAGCAGGGGCTGGAATTTAGGGCTTGATTTACACTTGTTTTATACTTGATTTGCACTTGAATTTTAAAATTGCTTATTGGGTTACCTTAAATTCAAATGTTGGAAACCCGTTAAACATGTTTTAAAAACATTGGTAAGTCACAAAAATATTTTACAACGTATTTTTGTCATTCAAAAATATTTTTGCACTTAAAAAAAAAAAAAAATACGCTGGAAAAAAATTTTACACTCAAAAAAAATTTTACACTCAAAAAAAATTTAGTCAATTTTTTTTTTGTTTTTTAAAAATTTGTTAAAAAAAAGTGTTTTTTCACAAAATAAAATATTTCTAATCAAAAATTTTATTTTTGAGGGCACTGTGGAGGGTATTCATAGATTCGGCCAAGTCGAATTTAACTTTTTTACTTGTTCTAAATTGAATGAACATGAAATCGAATGCCTTCATTTTCTCCATTCAATCGAATGCATTGCAAGGATTTATAAAATCGAATGCATTTAATGACTATCAGGGGGGTAATTGTGTAATTCGATTCGAAGGAAACTGTTCGAATTCGGAAAATTTTGATCCTTTGTAAAATGCAACTTGCTATGAGAAAAATATTTTTTTGTTTATTTTTAGAATAAAAGGATAAACATTAATATGCCAAAAGATTTTCGCTCGGATACAAATTTTTTTAGGTACTTTAAATTTGACACAAAAATGTCGTTCGAATAGCTTCTCTTTTCGAATCGAAATACACAATTACCCCCCTGGTATGTGATGCAAATCGAACGATTTCAATTTCGATGGATTTCATTTAAAACCGAAATTCGAAAAGTTAACAGAAAAGCCAAAATAACTTTAAATTCCCAGGAAAATTTTTCAGAACCGTTTCTGACAACACTTGTTCTAGAACAGGTTCTTCGGTAACCATACACTATGACACTTTAATTATTCTTTAATTCTCATTTCTATTCCAAATTTTTCTTCTAGAACCGATTCCGAGGAACAAAAATATGTTCTAATTTTGCTTACAAACACCTGTTGCTTTTGGGACAATCCCTTTGTAAAAAGAATCGGTGTTGCACAAGAATTAGAACAGGTTCTAGGGAAGTATAAGTTGTTCCACAATCGGTTCTTTCCAACCGAAAATTTTGCTGGGATTATTTTTAAAGGCTTGAGTATAATCAAATAAATGAATTCATAAAATTTTTCTTACAAATATTTTAAAATCATAGAAATTGAAAAATCAAAAACGATCTATGTATGTATTTGAAATCGAACGGAATTAGTAATGCTATCAATTCCGAAACGGACATCGATGGAAACAATGGCATCTGTTCTGTCTTTCACAACTTTTCAATTCACATGAAAATTTCCGAATCACATGAAATCAAGTTTAGTGTTTTGTTGATCACGCTTTCATCCGAAGTTGAAGTCGAATAATTTAAATTTAAAAAATTATAAGGAAAAAAGTGCATTCGTTTTGCTTTCACCAAATTTTATTTATGTGAAACAAAACGAAAAAGAAATTCGGATGTGAAATCTAGAACACCAAAAAAATTCGGAAATTTTCATTTTCACATTTTGTATGTGAATTACTTTTTTTGGAACAGCGGTCAATGTCAATGCTAAAAATTTTATTGGCATTATTTTCAAGATAATGCCAATGAAATCGTCAATTAGTCCATATATTTAAATAGCCACAGTTTGACAACGCTGATAAGATTGTATTTTTCTGCGTGGGTACTTAAACCGAACCATGTGAGTGGCGCGCCATGGCGATGCCAATACCGAAATAAAAAAATTTCCAGTACACCAACTAAAAATGTCTTAAAAGTATGTTTATTTTTGTTTTTATTTTTTATAAAAAATACAAATATCTCCTTCTTTTAAAGTATACAATAAAATTTTTAAATAAAACAGAAACAATTACCTCAACATCAATATTTAAAAAAAAAAGATATAGAATGGAACAATGAAAATGGAGTGCAAACACGTACTTAGAAAAAATATAGTATTATAAAATAATTAGCACACAGGCATCATACTGATGAAAATTGGAATAAGAAAATACATTTTGCATACAACTGGCGTACTTAAAGCAAATAAACTAAAACTGGTTCTTATAGAAAAATAGAATGTTAATTTAAAAAACAGAGTCCGTTAAGTTTTCAAGGCCATAAGACAAGAATTGCAGATAAAGTTGACGGGATAAGAAAGATTAAAGTGCAATAAAGTATGAATGATAAAAAATACGTATGTAGTTCTTCTACTGTTCACGATGGCAAAGTCTTTTCTTTCAATTTGTTACATGGATGGTTTTTAGATCTACACAGCAATTCTAGAATTGTCATTAATACAATAAAAAAAAAACAATTTTTACTATAAAATTGGAATTGTAAGAAGTTTTAAATCACTGACAATCAAAGAATTGAGCCACTTAATATGCCGATGATTATGGAAACTTTAAATGCGACTTCTCGAACCTTCTTTAACACTAAACAGTTTGCGTACAAAGAAAACCTTTTAAATAGATAGAAAAAATACAAGATTATAATTATTCAGAAATTATCGAAAAAGGGCATTTAAAAATAGATAACAAAAACTTACTTGCACAGAACATGTAACAATAATCACTAAAATTTGACAGATAGAAAATGACTTTATATAAGAGTTATTATCAATAACTAAGGCATAATCACGTGCTTCACGATTTCTACTATGATATTGATATGCCAACATATCATTGATGTTACGTTCCACGGTGCCGATGGTGGTCTAGAAAAATTTAAATTTCAAAAAGTTAAAAAATTGTAAACAAATAGGTCAGAGATCATGTAAATAGAAATAGGTTGTTTTCAACTCACTGTAAAGTTTTCCATATTAAGTTGTAATTCTTCAATTTCTTTAGCATATTTATCCCACGCATCATATTTGACTACTGTAATGTAAATGTTAACCAGTTTTCCAGCAAACCGTGAAAATTGATTATCAATGCATACGGAATAGTAGCCACCAGGTGACACCTGATCAGTGTAATCTGCTGTAGCTTGCCATTGATAGGGTTTCACTATTTGACCGGCAGGATTACGAACTGCAAATCCAGCCATACCATCACCACCACGAACAACCTTTAAATGTTAAACACATTAATATTACAATTGTTAAAAGGATTAGCCTTTTAAATTTACTCACACTAAATGATACATAAAATGTTGCTCCTGGCTGGACATATTGATGGTAGCAATCTTCTTTTCCGGCATCAATGTGGACCTGTTGAATTAGATGAAATTTTTTGTCTACATTTTTGCTGATCATTCAAAGGGCCACTTACCTTATAGTCCATTGCTACTGCCGGTAGATTTTCATACCATGGTTTAGGCACCTCTTGGGACACAATTTGTGTTGCAACAATTTTTAAAAATAATATTAAAATAGTTGCGCATAGAGAATTTGTTTGCCACGTAGAAAAATGCATTTTGTCTTGTTTTGATTAATAAACAAAAAAAAATTGCTTTCACTACAAATATACAGTGTTTTGTTATCAATTGCAGTGATTTTTAATGCAAATGTCAAAATTAGTGAGTAGTGTTGCCGTGTCTACGTTAAAAGAAGCTTACACTACTTGTTACAAGGGGGCTCTGGAAGAAGTATATAAACAATTATTTTATTAAAGACGCAAACCAAAATTGTTGGCAAAAATGGGTAAATACCGTTAAATTTGAAAAAAAGTAACTTTCAAAGTTTGAGCGCTGCATTGAGAGAAAGTATATTTAATTGAAATTCAGTGTATTAAGCTAATGTTCTTTAGGTTTAAAGAGAGAAACTACAAAAAAGACCAAATTCATAATTTTAAAGCTCTCTAACCAAACCTCTTTTCAATCAAGTTTAGGTTATGTAAAAATGGTAACAAAATCGGGTAATGGCATTTCATGCCTCTTTACTTAGAGCTTTAGGGTCGAACCAGAATCAAATTGCGTCGCGCAAGACGTAAAAAAAACAAAAACAAACACATCAAATTTGAAATTTTTACGTCCGTTTGATTTCGGTAGCTCACATTTAAATATTAGAAACGAAAAATTATTGGGCGTTACGCCTTACGCGACGTAATTTGATTCAGGTTGGACGCTTAAAAATCGTTAAAAATCAGTTTAATATTTCTCTGGGAGGTTTTTGTTGTCGAACTGTGTAATTATTTAGCAATAACTCGAAAACAGGACAATTTAGGAGATTCGTGTTAACAATTTTAAAAGCTCTTAATAAGGAGGAGTGATAAGTCATTACCCGATTTTGTCACCATTTCTACATAACCTTACAGTTATTTGATTAAAATTACTAATGAAAAGGAGAACAACAAAAACCCGAATTTGATTTCATGTGATTCGTAAAATTTTACGTGAATTAAAAAGTTGTGAAAGACAGAATACAGTCCTAAGACTATACTCATAATTAATTAATTGTGAAAATTAAAATTGCATATCGTCGAACTATATTCAATAAATGCCAACACTAAAAAGCTTACTTTTCAGGAGAGCTAAAAAACTAGTTATTTCGCATATTATTGCAAAAATAAATAATGTACCTTCTACAAGATGGTTTAAATATTCTAAATAATTTATACCTATGCCAAAAATTTCATATTTTGCACTTGTTTGCGTATTTTTCAGTGATGGCATTTATTACTATATCAAAAAACAAATATTTTTTTAGAGTTGGCATATTTTGTCGGAAAATAAAATACATATTTTTTTTTTAATTTTTATTATTTTTTTGGATTTTGTTATCCTTAGTACGGTAATTGCAAAAACTAAAAAAAAATTAAAAATCTTTGCATATTTTTAAAAGTTACTAGCTCCGAAAGCCTTTTAATCTCGGGGCGGACAAGTTTGTCATTCTGTAACTCACGCTGTGTTGTAGTACGCTCACTCTTAACTAGCTATTTTGAAAGCTTATATAATTGACTGTATTTGCCCCACTCATAATGTTTAAATCTGATAAATAGTTTGAAAGTTATTTACGGAAATGTTCAAAATGGCAATATCTCGAAAACTAGCCATTAGATATCAAAATATTTACCGGATTCGTGTTCAGCATGGCAAATGCAATGGGATATGTGGTATAATTTTTTTTTTTAAATTTTGAAAAATTTTTGGAAATTTACAATGGGAGTTGGCAGTTATTTTCACCAAAAAAATTTCTACTTTGAGATAGCAGAATGACAAAAATGGATGTAAAACGACAACAAATAATTTTTTTGCTCTGAAATTTTTATCACAGATGGGTATTGCACAGGGGAGCTATTTGCCATCGGAAACTCATTTCGATTTGAGTTGGCATATTTTGAATATAGGTTCACGATATGCTGTGTTTTTCATTTAGTGGATTTTTTTTCGGTTAATCTTAATTAGTTTAAAAAATAGATTTAAATATGCCAAAACAAATTTTGAAATTTTTTTCCATAATCTTCGATAAATTAGTAATTATTATTCGAAAAAATAATAAAAAAAATAAAATTAATTTTGATTAATTATTTTTTTTTTTCATTTTTCCACATTTTTTATTATTTTTCCGGATTAAAATTGCTGATTTAGCGTAGATTATGAAAAAAATTCGAAAAGTTCAGATAAAATTATAAAAATGAAAAAAAAAAAAAATGAAAATGAAAAAATCCGAAAAGTTCAGATAAAATTATAAAAAAAAATCAGAAAGAAAAGTACACAGAACACATTTTGTACATAAATAGAATGAACTGCTTTCATTGATTTCAGTTCATACTATAAATGAACAAATTCATACTATTTAAAAAAATTTTAATAACATTTAAAATTCTAAAAATTAAAAATAAAACAAAGTTAGTTTGAAATAAAAAATTATATTTGTCAGAAATTTTTTGGTTTCTTTTTGGTAAAAATAAAACAAATTATACGTAAAATTGCAATTTTAGCCATAAAAAGGAAAGTAAAATTTGTTATTTCATAAATTATTATAATTCGGCATCTTTTTCTGACAAACGTATGTATTTTTTTCAGAAATTTACCAATCTGTTATAAGTTTGTGTCTGGAATATATCCTGCAAGAAACCATCAAGAGATACTCCCAAAAGTGGAATCCTTTACCTTCAATATTTATCAAAAAATTAGTAGAAGAAGATAATACCATGAAAATTAGCAAACTGTGTAAGATTTAAGTTAAAAATTGTATGCATATATTTATATTTGTTGTCAGAAAAATATTTGCAATAATAAAAGCGCAGAAAATCATTTAACACACGCATTTTCTTACTAATTAAGATGGACTTTTGTGCAAAAAAAAAAATTACGGAAACCAAAAAAAAAGTAAATCCAACATGAACTTGTTAATACAATGTATGACCAAATTCATAAATAGTATGTATAAAGTTTGGGAAAAACATTCATGTTGGATTCATACTAGGGTAATTCCAAAAATTTTCGCCCCACTGTTCGGAAACATGCCTTTGGACGCCACTGAGAATTTGGCTCATAGATATCCACGTTTATATGAGATATGTTGCATTTTTGGATTTTCAAAATTTGCTGTAGTTTTCAAATTATCGCGGGTCAAAGTTCGACTTTTTTAGCAAAAGTCAGAAATATACATGACTTTTAACGTGCTCTAACTTTTTAACTAGTAATCCGATTATCACAAGTAATGGCTCATATGAAAGCTTAATTCTTCTTCTTTTAGGAAATATTTTCAAAAGCATACGGTTTTTTTCCGAAGTGTTGCAAAAATTCAAAAACATTTTTTTTTTGCGAATATTTAAAAACACACATCTTCGATTTTTTTAAAAAAAAGTTTGGTGATAAACAATACTGTTTTGTACAACATATCCAAAATTCAGAGTGGGATCCCAATGGGATCAAAAAATATTCTGGTTTTAGTACGAAGTTCTTAAATTTTACCTTAGAAAATTAAAATTTTATGTTTCTTCAATATAAAATTTTAAATTTTCAAAGAAAATTATACTATAAAAATTTTGAAAACATTCAAAACATTAGAAATTTAAATTTTCTAAGGGAAAAATATGAGAACCTCGTACTTAAAGCAGAATATTTTTTGATCCCACTCTGAATTTTGAATATGTTATACAAAACATTGTTATTTTTCACCAGAATTTTTTTTAAAAAAATCGAAGATGTGTTTTTTTAAATATTCGAAAAGAAAAAATGTTTTTGCATTTTTGCATCATTTCTATAAAAAAAACTGCGTTATTTTAAAAGTATAATGTAAAAAGAAGAACCCCAGCTTTCACATGAGCCTAAATTTGTGAAAATCGGGTCATTGGTTAAGAAGTTACAGCTCTTTAAACGTGATGTATTTTTCTTACTTTTGCTTAAAAAGTCAATCTTTGACCCGCCATAATTCGTTAAATACACCAAATGTAAAAAAACGATATATGGTACATATATCATATTTATGAGGGCTATCTATGTGTCAAGGTTCAAATTAATCTGAGACACCATTTCCAAAAATGACTAAAATTTGAGCTAAATTTTCTGGAATGGCCCACTATTTATGAATAAATTTATTCCAAGTATGAACTTTTTTTTTCTGTGTAAGTTTATGAAAAGGATAAAACAATTTGAAAAAAATGCAGATATCGCTTCTTTACTTGTATAGTGTCATATCTCAAAAAATTCGTTTTTTGAGTTAATGATGCAGAATTATTCGTTATATCGTGCATTATATTGTGTCAAAAATTCGTATTAATATCTCTTAAACTCACCGTTTGAGAAGTGTACACGCCATTATTACATTTTCTATGTACCGGCCTTTTTCAATTAAAAACCAGTTTCAATAGTAAACTTTAAACGTGTTTTCTGTAAAATCAAATATTTTGAGTTGTGACACTATACAAGTAAAGGAGCGATATATTAAAAAAAAGTGTATGGAAAACTTGAAAAACAATAAATTTTTCGAAATATTAGAAGAATTTATAATAATTTGATAAAATTTAGTAGAACTCTGAAAAATTAAAAAAAAATGTAAAAATGTTTGTAAATCAAAAAAAAAAAATATGTAGAAAATTCGGAAAAATGTTTGAAAATTCAGAAAAATTTTCGACAAAATTTTTAAAAACTCTGGGAAGTTTTATAAAACAGGAAAAAATTTAAACTAAACTACCAGAAAAAATAATTAAAATAGTTCAGAAAATTTGGAAAAATTTATAAAAATTTTGTAAAATTAAGAATCAGAAAATTCAAAAAAAAAAGTAAAAAACATGGGAATTTCAGAAAAATAATAAAAAAAAATATGTAACAATCAGAAAATATTAAGAAAATTCTTAAACATTTTTAAAAATTCAAAAAAAAAAAATCTAAAAAACTCGTATGTATCAATCAAATGTGTAATAATTAAAAAAATCGAGAGTAATAAAAAATAAATATTGAAAAGGTAGTTTTGATTCGGCACAGCCGAACAAAGCATCTTCAGAATTCGAATGTGATATTGTTTTCAAAAAAATCTAAAACTGGGTTTAACTTTAAGTTTGTTGTGGAAAACTCACAAAAATTTTAGAAAAATCAGAAAAAAAATCTTGATAATTCGAAAAAACAATTTAAAAAATCAGAAAAGTTCAGATAAAATCTTGATAATTCATAAAAAACCATTTGAAAAATCAGAAAAGTTCAGATAAAATTATAAAAAAATCAGGGAAAAAAGTAAGTTTAAGAAAAGGATAAAACAAATTGAAAAAATTATAAAAATACAGAAATACTAAAAAAAAAGTGTATGGAAAACTTGAAAAACATAAATTTTTCGAAATATTAGAAAAATTTATAATAATTTGGTAAAATTTAGTGAAAAATGAAAAAAAAAATGTAAAATTGTTTGAAAATAAAAAAAATATATCTGTAAGAAATCTAAAAATATATAAAAAATTCGGAAATTTTTTTGAAAATTCAGAAAAATTTCATCAAAATTTTTAAAAAACCAGAAAAATAGTTTAAAAATAATTTCTGAATAGTCCAGAAAATTTGGAAAGATTTATAAAAATTTTGTAAAATTAAGAAGATATCAGAAAAATTAAAAAAAAAATCGTAAAAATCCTGTGGATTTCTGAAAATTTAAAAAACAAATGAGAAAATATGTAAAAATTCGTAAACATTTTTGAAAATTCAGAAATTTAAAACAACCGTACAGATCACTAAAATGTAGAAAAATTAAAAAAAAAAATCAGAAATAATCTGAGGGTAATGCTATATCCGAATATAGCATTTTAAGAACTCACATTTAATTTTTAATTTTCAAATCCCAAATTTCAATTAATCCGTTTTAAAAAAAATCTGAAAATGGTGTTGACTTTAAATAGAGAATCAATTTAAAGTGTTTACTTTACTTATGAATTAAAAATTAAATAACTCTATTTATTGTTTCCAAACATGTGCTTTTTTTATTTACCATTCATAAATGTCGTCGTCTTCTTTCTTCTTTTCTATTCGTTTTTTTTTTAAAATATTTTATAGTTTTTTTTTTATTAATTTTATATTTGTATAATTTAAATGCATTGCTATGTTTTTTTTGTATGCTCAATTTATGAATCATTTTATTTATTTTGTTTTTGGTATAATCGGTGATTTTTTTTTTTGTTATTTTAGGTTTTTTTTGCTAAATATTTTTGCTAATGTTTATCATTCTTATATGATCATGATGATGAATGAAATTGATATATGTATGAGATCTGTTTGTATGTAGTTCTGTATGTTTGTAAGTTGTGTATCACCGATGCCAAATTAGCAAACTATTCTTAAAATACAAACCGAAATGTTAAAAGAACAAAAAAAAAAACTATATACAAGGACATTTTTATTTATATGTACTACTAAAAATGCATAAAATTTTTAGTTTAAGGATAAACATTACTAATAATAAAACCGTTAACAAAAATTTTTCAAAGTATACAAAATTATTTACAAACAATAATATAGCATGATACCAAAATAACTTTCAAAAGGCTTTTTTAGTTTTTGTAACGTTAACAAAATTTTATTTGTTTAATATTTTGTATAAAAAAATTTTTTAAACGTAAATTTCCTTACCGTCAGAGAAACTTTCTTTCGAAATTGCAAAATTTAGGTTACTACGCGCTTAAAATTTTCGTGGTTTAATTTAAAGGACGAGAACATTTCAAAATTTCTAAAACAAAAATATTTCGATTCATTCTAATTACTAGGAAAAGGTCTCCTAATCCCATTTAACCAATATTTAACAGGTTTCCCTGTTTACTTCGTTTTTGCATTTTACAAATTTATTTTCGAAAATTTATTCTACAAATTTCTAAAGTAATTTTACAAAAAATTTTTAAAAATTTTACAAACAAAAACTTTAATATTGCAAAACTACAAAGTTATTATTTAAGTCAATTTATTAAATTATATTACATTAAAATTATTACAAGGAATTGAGTTCTTTTACAAAAATGGTCGATTCGAAATCACGTAGTCCGTGGCTGTTGAAAACGGGACGTATCACTATAATGTCTTGTCTTAAAGTTCTTATCACATGACAGGTAAAAATTGGACTTATAAAGAAACATGACAGGTAAAAATTGGACTTATAAAGAAACTGTCTCAAAAATACTTATCCCGTGACCAAAGACAATAGGACATATCAACATGTTCTTAGTCCCGTAATTTTGTTTTGGAAATTTTTAAGTTACACCAACAATTTTTTTTGCGTTTTGGAGTAAAAAATTTAATTAAAAATGCTTTTACGAAAAAAAATTCAAAATTCCGAAAAATTTCTATGTTTTGGCCATTTTTTTGTGTTTTAAAGTAAAAAGAAATAACAAAATTTGTTTTGTTTTTTACACATGTAAAAGTTAAATAATGTAAATTTACATTTTTTCTGAAATTTTTTAAGTGCTTAAAAACTAATACATATTTTACTAATAAAAATTTTGTTTTGGAAATTTTTAAGTTACACCAACATTTTTTTTTGCGTTTTGGAGTAAAAAATTTAATTAAAAATGCTTTTACGAAAAACAAATTTTAAATTCCAAAATCTCTTTATGTTTGGCCATTTTTTGTGTTTTGGAGTAAAAAAAAAATTCAAAATTTGGTTTGTTTTTTTACACATTTCAAAAAATAATGTAAATTTACATTTTTTCTGAAATTTTTTAGTGCTTGAAAACCAATACATGTTTTACTAATAAAATTGTAAATTTACAATTTTTTTTCGTAATTTTTGATGCGATGGAAATAACGAGGCGAGTCTCGTAAAGTTACTATTTTTTTGCTACCTCCTAAAAACCTCCACCAACAATTTTGTTTTGCGTTTTTATGTTTGGCCATTTTTGTGTTTTGGAGTAAAAAAAAATTCAAAATTTGTTTGTATTTTTTTACATTTCAAAAAATAATGTAAATTTACATTTTTCCTGAAATTTTTTTAGTGCTTGAAAACCAATACATGTTTTACTAATAAAATTGTAAATTTACAATTTTTTCTTAATTTTTGATGCGATGAAAATTAAACTAGTTAAACTCGTTTTTTGCTACCTCCTAACAACCTCCACCAACAATTTTTTTTGCGCTTTGGAGTAAAAAATTTAATAAAAAATACTTTTACGAAAAAAAATTCAAAATTCCGAAAAATTTCTATGTTTTGGCCATTTTTTTGTGTTTTAAAGTAAAAAGAAATAACAAAATTTGTTTTGTTTTTTACAAATGTAAAAGCTAAATAATGTAAATTTACATTTTTTCTGAAATTTTTTAAGTGCTTAAAAACTAATACATATTTTACTAATAAAAATGTAAATTTACAATTTTTTCGTAATTTTCGATGCGATGAAAATTACAAGGCGAGTCTCATAAAGTTACTAGTTTTTTTGCTACCGCCTAAAAACTGTACCGAAAATTTGTAAATTTAAAATTTTTTGATGAATTTACAATTTTTTCTTCTTACCACTTATTTTTACAATTTTTTTTTGTAAATTTATTTATATTTTTTGTTGAACTTACAACTTTTTCTTGTAAATTTACAACTTTTTCCAGAACTTTTTGAGGCTGATAACAAAAATTTAATTTAAATTTATGAAATTCTAAATTTACAACTTTTGGACGCGATAAAACTTAAAAGCCCGATACTACACTCAAAAAAAAAACTGTAAAGTTAGCAAAAAAAGCTTGTAAAACTACAAGAAAATTTGCTGATTTTGAACCCACAATTTTTTTGGTAAAGTTAGCAAAAACGTTTTGCTAAAAATTAGTTAACTGAAATTATTTTTATTTCAACTTAGTTCATACACATTTGAGGACCCCATTGGGTTCGGACCCGATAGGTCCAGACCCCGATGGGCCTAGACCTAGTTGGGTTCCTAAAAAATCGTCATAGTTTTTGATCCAAAATTTGTGTCCGTTTCGCTCTACCTTGCTTAGTTTTTGAGGTACGTGATTTTAGGGGACGTGAGAATTACAAAACTCCATAACTTCAAAAATATTACTCGGAGAGCTTTTGATTTTTTTGCGGTCTTGTTCTACGTGTTGAGAGCTACAAAAATGCCATTAGACTTTTTGTTGTGTCGGCAATATTTACCGAGATATGAGCATTTTAAAATTTTAGGGAATGCTAACTTTTTTGGATCCAAAGTTAGGACCCATTAGGGTCCACACATGTGAAGAGGACCGGCGATACTATGGAGAGCTCGAGAACGAAAAATGGCCTCCGTTTTGCTCTATCTGGCTTAGTTTCCGAGATAGCGCCATTTTAAGTTTTCTGAAAATAAAAAAAATTTACCATTTATTTTTGCAAATATTAGCAAAAAAGCTTGTAAAAATTTGGTGAACTCAATTTTAAATTTAGCAAAAAAAATTAGTTCAAATTTTGTTTAAAATTGCTTATGCGCTAAATGAAGTTTACAAGATATTTTTGCTAACATGCTAATCTCAACTAAAAATTTGCTAAAAGTTAGCTAACCAGCATTAGCAAAAAAAAATTAGTAAATCTACTAATGTATTATTTTGAGTGTAAGACATTATAGCCAGCAGTCCGTCTGTCTGTCCGTATGCCTGTCTGTAGAAGATACAATATAAAATAAACGGGCTACCCTTCTAAAGTTTGGCACGAATACGTATCATAATCTTAGGCTAGTTGAACTTGGAGATGGGCATAATCGGACCGGGGGGGAAAAGTTCCCCCTTGAAGAGCTAAGCCAACCTCTTAAAAACGTCATGTTTTTAAGTTTTTTTGTAAGAAAAATAAAACAATTAATTGTCAGAAGAAGTTCAAAGTTCTGGACTTCGCCCCAAGGGATTAGAAAATAACCTCTTTTTGGTCCGCCCCTTTTGAGGCTTGAATTTAAAAATGTATTTAAATAATGACAAAATTTTATTACTTAAGTGCAAAAAGCATAAGAAATATACTTGCTAACAATTACCGCTTGGGGAAAGGTGTCCCACAATGACCCCCGCCAACCCCCTACACAAAAACTAAGTGGATACAATTAGATCAAATTGCTTAAAAATATAGGAAATTCTGGTGTACCTTGTTCTAAAAAAAATTTTCTTGCCAAATTTTTAGTTTTTTAATTTTTTTTAAATTAAATTTACAATTTTTTAATTATAAACGATTTTTTTTGTTCTGTGTTTTGAATGACAGTTAAAATTGCACATAAATTAAGTTATCTTTAGAAAATTTATATATGTAAGTCAATTTCTCAAAAATTTGAAAATCTGAACTAATTCAAGAGAGCCAATCGATCCGTGATTACCCTTTTTTTGAGTGAACACCGAAAAAATCCAGCCAACATTTTTTCGTAGAAAAAACAAAATTCTTTGCTGGCCCCAAGTTGGGCGCCACTTTGTAACATGCGGACTTAACGATTTGATCGGCTTATGTGGAAGGGCGTTGTTCGAGAAAAAAGTCCGAAACCATGCAAAAACATATATTTTGTGTGTTCAGGGGCGAAAAAGTTCAAAAAAGTTCAAATTGTTTTCTAAATTATTCAAAAATATCACTATATCGTTCATTTAACCACATTTTTTTTTTTTTTAATTTATAACTTGATATAAAAATTAAACCATTTTCGAAAAAAGCTAGATATTTTACTGATTTCTATTGGCATCACTGGTGATTATGTGTATGATTGTTTCATTCGTATGTAAAAATATGCGATTGACAATTTTGCTGATAATATGATGAATGTACTACATTTTTGTTTGGTTTGGTTGCAATGTGATTGATATTTTTTTTTCATTGTTTTTATACATAAAAATAATTTTTATTATTAATTGTTGTTTGTTTGCTATTTAAAAAATAAAATTATAATTATTTAAATATTACAACATAAAATTACTAATATTAAATATTAAAATTTAAGTTTGAAGACATTATACAAAACAGAAAAAATAAATATTTAAAAAATAAATTACAAGATTTTTTTTATGTATAAAATTATTTACTTTTTTTTAATTCATTTAATGAATTTCTATGTACGAGTGAGTATTATTTTAATTATTACTTATTATTGTTGATTTGTTTAATATGCAAAATGAATGATAAATGAAAATTTTAATGGGACTTTTATGGTTCTGTTTTTTTGAATCCTTATTATTTATAATAATTTTGAAAATAGAATATTTTTTTTTTTTAATGGGAAACTTTATTTAATTAGGGGGAAAAATATATAAACCAAATTGTTTTCTGTTTTTAATTTTTTTATTTTGTTAGAAATAGAAATCGTAAAAAGGACAAATAGTAAAATAATGCTTGGCTTACGTATTGTTTTTTTTTACTATTTTGTTTTAGCTATATTTTTTGGTTTTTTTTTTTTAAATTTTATTTCAATAATATGTATTTTATATGTAAATATATATATTTATGTATATTTTTTGTTTTTGGTTTTTTTATTGAGTACAAATGCTAATATACATACATAATTTGTTATTATTTAATTAATATTATAAATATTTATTTGTTAAACTTTCAATATTGCGCCTATTTCTGAATGATTTTTTTTTTGCCAATTTGGGCATCACTGACTGACTTGTCCACATTATATGTATAATTTTTATCATCTAAATTGTTCTCTTTATCCATACAAAAAGTTTCTATACATATAAAATATAAACAATATCGCACAGTGGAGCATACACATTAGATGTGTCAAATTCAAAAACTATTTGTGTTACCATTATTAATATAAGTTCCCGATATCACAATAATTTAAAGTGTTTTATCTGACTATCTTTGGGCAAATGTTAAGCAAAAAATATTTTGTTTTGATTAATTTTTTATTAAATAAATTAACAAATTTAAAGAATTTAAAAAAAGTTCTTTTAAATATTTGAATTAAAAATTTCATGTCAAAATTGCAAAATAAATTCGAAAAAGTTTATAAAGTTTACATCAACACTTCAAAAAATTTAAAATACATTTTAAAATTTTCTAAATGCTGTTTTAATTTTTAAATTTATAAAAAATATTTATTATTCGACCTTTAACATTTTATTTTGAGTAAGATTATTCTTGCTCGAGGTCACGTTTAAAAATATAATCTTATTCAAAAAAAAATCTTAAAAATCTAAATGCATTATTAAATTATCATAATGTATTTTAGAATTGTCCAAATATATTTTAAAATTGTCCAAATATATATTAAAATTGTCCGAATATATTTTAAAATTGTCTAAATTAATTTTTAAATTGTTCAAATGTATTTGAATTTGTTCAGATATATTTTAAAATTAACCAAATGTAGGGGCATGTCACAGACTCAATTCCGTTCGGATTTGAAAAAAGTGGTTTACTCGTAAAATGCAAAACGAATATTATTTTTTTCGGAATGAAATCACTTTCAAAAATCAAAGTGGAATTGAATTGCATAACAGTGGTATCATTCCAAAAAAAAAATATTTTCTTTGCGATTTACGAGTAAACCACTTTTTCCACTTCCGAACGGAATTGAGTCTGTGACATGCCCCGTAATTTTAGTTTTGTACAAATATATTTTAAAATTCTCCAAATACTATTTTATGTTTTCAATATAAATTTTAAAATTGTTCAAATGTATTTCAAAATTTTCCAAACGTATTTAAAAATTTTGCGAATGATGTTTAAAATTTTAAAAATGTATTTCAAAATTGTCCACATGTATTTTGAAATTTTGCAAATGTATTTTATAATTTTCGCAATGAATTTTAAAAATTTCCAAACGAATTTTAAAATTTTCAGAACCCGTTCTGAAATTTTGCATTTTAAAAAAGTAAATTTTATCAAAAATCCGGCCACTTTTTTTTTTCAAGTTCAGATGTGTGTATATCCACACAAAAAAATTTAGACATGTGTTTTTCGTTTTTTTTTTTTCGAGAAAATCGCATTTGAATATTAAATTTTATAACAATTTCGTAATTTGTTGTATTTTCTTGTTTCAACATGGCGAATGAGTATTAAATATTTGCATAAATGTTACTCATACGCTATGTTGAAACTAGAAAATACAAGCAAATTCAAATTTTAAATGCGATTTTCTCGAAAAAAAAAACGAAAAACACATGTCTGAATTTTTTTGTGTGGATAGACAAACATCTAAACTAGTGCCTGCAGTCAGTACCGTAGTACCGGGAATACTGGTATTCCCGGTTCTCGGTATTACCCGGTTCTTGAATTATTCCTGGTATTCCCGGTTCTGACGGTATTCCCGGGACTACCGGTATGCATATTTTGTTAAATTTTGTATAATTAAAATTTTTTCTTCGCTTTTACAAAAAAAAAATACAAAACATGTGAAAAACACCATTTCCATTTTTTTATGAATTTAAGAAGAAAATAGTTACATGATTTTTAAATAATGTTTCAAACACAACTAAATATTTCGGAAATACTGATTAAATGGTGTAATTTAAATATTTTATGGTATAGTATTTTTTTGTGTTTTGAGAACCGGTACCAGGATCAGAACCGGGAATACCGGTTTTCCCGGGAATACCGAGAACCGGGAAATGGGGGGCACTAATCTACACTCAGAAAATTATTGCAGTTACTACATGACGGTCGTTTGTGTAGTAAGTAGTAGCTGTTGTTTTTAACTACAATTTCTGTCGTTTTTGTATGCAAAAATCTCAAACAACTTTTTTTTGTAGTAGTTTCAAAAAATAAATACAAAAACTATACTACACTGCACATAGGGGCAAAATGTAATGTTTTGTGGCATCAATTAAACCGCTGAATTTTTATAGACGTTATGCACACCATTTCCAAAAGCATTGTTTAAGGATTAAATTTATGTAAAAACATGCAAGACTTTCTTTGCAAAATTGCGAAAAATTTCGCAAAAACGAAAAATAATAATAATTTGTTAGAGGTAAAAAATTTTTGTATGCTTTTTTTTATATATGGTTATGGATACCGTTAAAACAATTACTGTATTGAAAAATCATACATATGAAGCATTCCACACCAAATGTTCTGATAAAAAAAGTTATGCCGTATAAAGTTAAAATCGGACGTAAAAATTAAAATAAATAAAAAATTAATGGTAGATATAGTATGATAAGTGTTAAACATTTCACTTTCCTAATATTATACAATAATGTGGTATAAAACGTATGAGTAATATATTAATTTCCGTAAAAAATCGCGATCGCGGCATCTAAATATTTTTTAAGAAAATCAAAACTTGTATGCACCAAAAGAAACAAATTTAAGGGATAAGACCTACAAAAAACAAAAAAACAAAAAAATTTTTTTGTGGTCACTCTAGTGTTCAAATAAGAGATGGGCGCGTGAGTGATTTTTGAATCACACTCACTCACTCTCACGACACGAATTTTTGAATCACGCACACTCACTCACGATCATATTATTTTTACTCACACTCACTTACAATCACGTGAGTAAATTTAATACAACTCACACTCACGTGCACTCACGCAAGCTTCACTCACACTTACGTTTTTTCACACTCAAGAAACTCTTATTTATACAAAAAAAAATTTCAAAAACAAAAATCTCAAAAATCTTTAAAAATTTTTAAAAAATTTAAAGTTCAGTAAAATTTTACAAATTTTTTCGGATTTTTCGGGACGAAACTTAAGATTTCGCCAAATTTTAAAAATTTTTTGTTGCTTTTTTGGTACGGAAGGAAATATGAAGAGAAAATAAATCACGCACACTCACTCACGCAATTTTTCTCCACACACACTCACTCTCAATCACGTGAGTAAAATTTTATTCAGTCACACTCACGCGTGAATCACGCTCTAATCTGCTCATGTCCCCATCTCTAGTTCAAATTATAACTTTAATATATTAAAAAAAAAATAACAAAAAAATTACCAAAAAAAGGTAGTATTTTTAAAATGCAACTGCACATCGCGGGCTCATTTCGAGCAAGTTTTAATAAGTGATTCTTGTAAAGAATTATACCACTTACCACTGTATAAAAGTAACTAAGGATAATGTAGGATAATTGTCCACTTTTTGACCTTCAAAGTTAGATTTTGAACAATTTCATAAAAAAAAATGTCTTAGAACGGCGATAACTAGTTTAATATTTAATGCAATTTAATCAGCATGAATGCAAATTTTTTGTGCTAAAGCTACCTTTCCATTCATGTGTATAGTGTCAACATTTTTTTACTGGCATACCTTTTATTTTGAGTTTTCAACTAAAGACTATTTTAAATAATTTTTTTGTTTTTTTTAACTTTTACTAACTTTAACACGATGGTAAGAAAAGAAGAATGGATAAATCAAAAAAGTAAAAATGCAGTCAAGCGTAGAAAAGTATAGGCTCTCGATATAAACCAAAAAAAATAACAAAATTGCTTTTTCAAAAATTCAATTGTTGCCAAGAAGCCCTATATAGCTGCCCCTATGTGCACTGTAGCAATAGTTGATTTATGTAGTTGTTTTTAGTTTTTTTTCTAAAAACTCGTTTTTTTCTAGAAATTTTTATTGCAAACGAATGTGTCGAACGAGTTGGTCGTGCGGAATGCGGAAAGAATTATTTTTATGCCAAATAAATAATATCTAAATAAATTAAATTACAATTTATTAAATTTAATTATTACAAAAAATATGTTTTTGGAAAAATATTCTTGAGCGAAAGAAAATAAGTGGATAAATAAGATAGCAAGTGTGTATAATATAGCGCTCACATAGGCGTGCGTAAAAACCTTTTGTTTACTTGTGAGCGTGCCATCTTTCTTTTCTTTGTATACACAACAGAACAGATACATACTTTTTTGAAACATTGCAAATTAATTATTTTTTTTTATAAATCAATTCTATCAAAGCATTTCGTTTTTTTTTTTTATTCCAGACAAATTTCGATCAGAAGCGGTGGAAATTTGAAATAAACTATTAAAAAAACAAAGGTAAATACAATCAATTTATTTTGTTTAACATTTTATTAATATATTTTTTTTTCTTCTATAATTCCAGATAAATACACCAACAAATTGTCGAAATTCTATACAACCAACTGAAATGTATTGCTTTTTAAATAAATAAATAAATATCAATCATTTAAACGTTTAAGAAAGTTTTCAAATAAAATTTCAGGCAATTGTAGTAAAAACAACTGCATACCGTCTTTTGTAGTAGTTTTTACTACATTTTGTAGTTGAAAATCAATAGTTAAAAACAACAACATGTTCAGTTGTTTTTACCGTAATATGTAGTGGACGCCTTTTCAACAACAAAATGTAGTCAAAACAACTGTCTTTTGTAGTAGATTTTACCGACATACTTTTTTGAGTGTAAACTTAAAAAAAAGTGGCAGAATTTTTTATAAATTGACTTTTTTAGAAAATGAAAAATTTCAGAAAGGGTTCTGAAAATTTTCCAAAAAAAAATTTAATCTATAGCCCATACAAAACTATACAAGAATATAAATTTTTGAGATTGTGGTGCATTCTGTTTTAATTTGATAAATATTTAAACAAGGCAACTGGACACAAATTTGACAATTTTTTCAAAATTTGATCACTCCTCCTAAGCCCAGTTTTTTTTTTAAATTTAAAAACCAATCGAATAAAAAATCCGTCAAATATATTTATGCAGTTTGATTTACATGAGAAATCTGCTGGGTAATCGAATAAACATTTTATATGTTTTCTAAAATTGAATGTCAAAAAAAGTTTCAAAATAAAATTGGAAGTTGTTAACAGAGTTTTTCTTTTAAATGTACACGGTGATCCTCAGCGATGTTTAGGTTGAACCAAGCTCTTTGTCTCCCGCTCTTAATATTTTGGAACTTTTTAACAGAAGGTACGAAAACTGTTAGATGAGGAAAATACGATAATGTTAAATTAACATTGTTGGTTTGACAAATAATGCTGTTTATATCGAACTTAAGGGATTTTTTTTTGGTTTGATCAAACGTCCAGTTCGATGGCGGACTTAGCAAAGGGAATTTAAGAGAGGATTTAACAGAAGAAGGGGGACTTCACATATCTTTAAGTATTGATAGTCTTTGGTTGAACTTAAGTGTCGACTAAAACTGTAAACAAAGATTGATTTCTACATGATTAAATGTCACAAAACTGTTAACAGTGAAGTCATAGGCGTAGAAACGGGGGGGGGGCTGGGGTGGGAAAAGCCCACCCTAGACTCAATTTAGCCCACCCCAGACATTTTTGCATTTAGCCCACCCCCGACAATTGTCCTTTTTTTAAATTATTTAAACTTTGCTTAAATCCAAAATTGTTAGGAATATTTATTCAAAGTTTTACAAGTAGCAATAAGCCTTCACTGTGAAGTTGTTGCTTATCGCATTCGCGAGATGTCGCGAAATTAGTATTTTTGTATTTTCTAAAATTTTGACAATGAAGTTTTTTAAATATCTTCAAAAACTGAGTAAACTGTTTTAATTGTATTTATTTACAGATCACAAAACAGTTAACATCGAAATCATATCTTCTCAATTTCGCGAGAAATCGCTGAGGCTCACCGTGTGGTATTTGAACGTACTAAAGCAACAATTATTTTTTGGTGTGAAGAGAATATCCCCATTTCTGTCAGCGTACCCCACTGTGCATCGTTCATTCTTCTAATATCAATTGTTTGTGTCTGGCTGTTAGGTGTGTTTAACTTTGAGTGAGTGTATGTATTTTTGTTTGTAAGTACCCTGCATGAAAAGTGCGTCTCTCGATCCGAAATCACCCGTGATCACAGGCCGTGATTTATTAAAACGGGACATATCACTAAAACGTCTATCACGTGAAAAATGAAAATTGTACTTATCACTAAACTGTCTAAAAAATACTTGTACCGTGGCGGGAAACAAATTATTCAAAATTTTATACGCAAAAAACACAAAAAGCGCTCTTAAGATGCTCTGAATTCACATCTCTTTAGAGCGCTGAAAAATCGCTATAAAGATGCAGTGAATTCATGTATCTTTTTAGAGCTATTTAAGCTAAATAAAGATGAAGAACATTTGACTATTTCTGAAATACAAATTACAAAATCTGAAATACAGTTGACTATTTCTGAATACAATTTGATTTGAAAGAAATATCGCCTAAGAGATCTAATTACATTTAAAACACTTCCAATTATATTTCGAAAATTTCAAATTATATTTCAGAAACTTCCATTTATATTTCAGATATTACCATTTATAACCAAAAAATGTTTAATTGCATTTAAAAAAATGTCAATTATATTGGAAATTTTTGAAATTTAATTGGATATTTTTAAATATAATTGTAGAGTCTAAAATATAATTGGACATTTTTTGTAATATAATTTGTATTTTCTGAAACTAAAGTGGAAATGGTGTACTCAATTTTTTTTTTATTCCAAATGTGTTAAAGGTGCTATGATTGAAGCACTCTTTGCAGCGCTGATTAATGCGCAATAATGATGCGGTGAAATCATGTGTCTTTGTCCAAAACTCTTGTTTTTTATTCAAAAAGTGTTAAATATATTTAAAAGGAAAGCATGTGTGAAATTTTATCAAAATATAATTTTATATGTTAAGTTTTATATAAAAAATCTTAATAAAAAAATTTTAATTTTTTCCGCTCTTGAGTAAGTACTGCATCCTCAAGAGCGCTCTTTGGATGCGCTTCGGTATGCTATAAAAAGATGCTAAGTCGCCAAAATCTTGATTTATTTTTGCTGGGAATAGTGCTGGTCAAAAATCCGGTTTCGAAACTTTTTCGTCATGTTATGTTTTTGAGAAAATTGAGGTCAAATTAAAATAAATCGCCGTTTTGTACATTTTTTAAGGTTGAGTCCCAGTCGCATCAAGTTTTTTTTATATGTTCAGTAGTGTATTTTAGAAAAATATTGTTTTCACAAATTCTTAAAAAGTCCCTAACATTTTTTTGAGGATTTTCATTACAATTTCATTAAAAATGTTTTAGAGAAAATTATTATTATTTCTCAGAAATAATTAATATGGACTCAAACCGAAATAAATAAAAACTTCAGTTATAAAATATAAAGTCCAACAATATATAAAACAGAATTAAAAAAAAAAAAAAGAAAAAGAAAAATATTTAAAAATTTTCAAAGTTTCCAATATTTGTTCTTCCCAAAAATTTGCCATTTTTTCGCGTTTTTTTTTTAAATTGGTCACAGTGGGGTAGTTCTGAGATGTATCACAAGGTGAGTACAGCTGTGATGTGTTTTGTGACAAATCATTAGAAAACCGGCACGAGTTGTGTGTTCAAGGAACAGAGTTTCGGAGGGTTGGGGCATTTCCTCACAATGGTGCCAGTTGTTTTTATATAGAAGGTGTCAAAATGGTGATAGGCTTTTTGGATACGGGTGATATGTCACGAGACAAATCAAGGACAAGCCGCTTTTCCTGTTGGGTATGTATGCATATGAGTGTGTGTTGAGTATTCCCTACGATCACCTTTCAATTTTACATATTTTTTTTTGAGTTAATTAATAAAATTTAAATAAAATGTTTAATAAAATTTTAAATTATTTTGTTGTTTTTTTTTAATGTATTAAAGTTTTATTTTGTTCTTTTGTCTTATACACACACAAGTCAATGAATGAATTGTGTGTGTTAATGGTTGGTGTCTAGACTAGTATCATCGTATAAAATTATTATTTGTTTAATTTTTTCTTTAATTTTATTAATATTATAATTATTATTAATTTTTATTTAGGCAAAAATATATGTATACACTATAAAATGAGTATATTTTGGTAGGACAACAACGGAATTTTGCAGTAACCGGCCATTATTTTTTTTGTTTTGGTTTTTTATTTATTTAATTAATTATTTAATCAGTCACATCCGTGTTGTTATTTTAAAAATATATTTATTATTATGTATGTAACTATGTTGTTGTTAAGTTTTTTTTTGTTTTTTATTTAACATTTTTTTGTTTTTTTTTTAAGTAGAAAATGAGCTAAATTTTAAATTTTTTTAATAATTTGAAAAGATTTGTATGGCCGCTTAAAAAAAAAAAAAATCGCTTAATTTTTTTTTTAGTTTTATCTTAGATTTATCTGTTATTTTTATATCATTTTCGTATATTTGCATCATTATTAGAAGCTCAGCATTTAATTCAACTATATGTTTTAATTTTATTTGTTGCATAATATGTATGTATGTATTTAATTAATTAATGTGTATGTTGTTGTTATGTATAAATTTTATTTATATTTTTTTTTGTTGTTTATTATTAAAGTAATATTTTTGTTGTTGTTGTGTTATTTTATTATTGGCAAAACATAAATTATCAAAAATTTGATTTGAAAATGAACATTTTATCTGAGAACTTAAATAAGTTTTGTTTTTTCAGTTAGGAGGATTTAATTAAATTTTCATTAAACAAAAAAATAAATTTAAAGAAAATTCCATACTCTTATTATTGTTTTATTTGTTTGTGTTGTTGTATAAGGAGTATTATGATGCAGTTTTATCCAATAATAATAATCACCATAGTAATATTGAAATTTAATAATACATACTATAATAATAGTTAGGCCTAGAATATTTTGTATATGATGAACATGATCAATAAATCATCAGTCGCATTCAGGTCCATCCGAAAAATGGCCGCGCACATCAAGAGCTGTTGCTAGCTGAAATATTATATGCGACAATGTGGGATGTTCGAGTAACTCAGTGGATGGCAATGGTGGTTCGCACCGTGGTCTCATATGGCGTCCCCGGAAACCACGATGCAGTCTTAGTACAACATCACAGAAGACAAAACGTAATATCAGTGTACGTAAAAAATCATCACCAAAGAATTGGACATACGATGAATCTGAAAAAGATAAAATTATCATATAAATTAATTATAAATTAAATAAAAAAAATCTGATTAATTTTTATTAAAATAATAAAAATTGTTTTATTCAACCTTTAAAATATTATCTTTTGAATAGATTTATTCTAGCTCGAGGTCATTATTTCCTTAACTAATTAAAACTATGATAATGTCATAGAATAAAAAAAAAATGTTAAACTCTTTATATTAATAAAAAATAATATATAATTTTATAAAAAACAATCAAGTAACTTGGCTGAATCCAAATCCCTTCACAGCGCCATAAAGAGTTTAAAATTTAAACATTAAATTAATGTTGTGCTGAATTGCTCTGTAAAGCAGTGGCTGGTACAGCTTTTGGGTTTGGGGGAGGGGGGTTAATTTTTTTTAACTTCGAAAAAAAATCATAAATTCACCTTTTTTGACGAGCAATAAAAGGGATACGTTTTTTTGCAAAAAAGTGATGGGAAAGCTATAAAATCATCAAATTTATTAGTTTTTGCCGAAGGCGGTTTGTTTTTAATGATCATATTTCGTTTAGATAAATTTTTTCAATTTGTTTTTAAAGAAAATTGGATATTTTTTGTATACATAAGAAGAGAAATTTTTAATAGAAGAAATTCTTCCTACATAGAAAATATCAGATGTTGAGACATTTTCGTGAAAAAATTATTTTTTATGGGAAAAATGGTATATTTTTCGTATACATAAGAAGAGTCTAAATCTGAGAATTTTTTAAAAAGAAGAATTTCTTCCTACATAGAAAATATCAGATTTTGAGAAATTTTTCCTGAAATTTTTTTTTATAGGGAAAATTTGTCAGAATATAAGACTTCTTCTTACAAGACTTCTTCTTCAGAATCTGAGACTTTTTTCGTATAAAAAAATTTTGAGATTCTAAGAATTTTTTCCACAGAAAAAGTCTCAGATTCTGAGACATTTTACTATATTTCTTTCCTAAAGAAAAAGTCCTAGATTCGGAAATGTTTTTCCTATAGAAAACGTCGCAGACTTTAACACATTTTTCCTATAGAAAGGTCATAGATTCTGAGACCTGTTTCTGCGACCTTTTTCCTATAAATAACTTTGAGACCTTTTTCACATAAAAATGTCTTAGATTCTGAGAATTTTTTCTTGAGAAAAAGTTTATTCTTTAGAAAAAAATGTTTAAAATAGTTTTACATATGTACGTTCGACTATCAACATTTTTAAGATTTTAAGATATTATTCCTATTGCTATGTAGAAGACAAACATTTTTAGTATAAACCAAATTAAGATCCTGTAACATTTTTCTATACAAACAAAACCATATTTAACCCAGCAAAAACATGGTAATGAGTTGTGAAAAGTAATCATTACCAAGTACATTATTTATAATGAGTACCCATTACCATTAACATTATTTTCAGCCCAAAAGTAACTACTTTTCAGTAATATATTATAAAAGCACTTCTAAGTAATAATATCTCCTTGCACTTGCAGTTTTTAACCATTACAATTTAATTAACTTAAAAAGTACTTAAAAACTTACTAAAAATTACGCAATTTTTAAGTTTTAGTAAAAACAAGTCAAATTTTAAAAGTTTTAATTAACTAATTATTTTACTTCTTATTGGTAATGGGTTTTTACTCCTTATTTGTAATCCGAGGCAGTAACTACTGATTTATCTCCATACTCTTCACTAGTTATTTTTGTCTCACGCCCTTGTTAAAATAATTAGTGTTTCATTCAATAAGTAACTACTTATTAACATTTGTTTCGGATTACAAAACCCATTACTAGTAATGCCAATTTTTGCTGGGAAGTAATTTGTTTATGCCAAAATTCATAATAAGATTGACAGATATTTTTCACAGAAAATTTTCAGATTAATTCACTTTTTCCTTAAAAAATTAAAAAATTTTCCCTATTAAAACTTTAAAATTTTTTTCTATCAAAAATTTTTGGACTTCGAGAATTTTTTGCTTCGGAAAATTTTTTAGAAAATTTTCTTCTTTCTTTTTTTTCTTTCCTTTATTTTTTTTTTTTATTTTTTTCCTCTTTTTTTTTCGAAATTTGGTCTGGGGGGGGGGTAATTTCCCTTTTTTCCCCCTTGTAACCGCGCTTGCTGTAAAGTGATCACTCTTTTTAGGGTATAATGAGTTTGTGCTGATGTTTGTAACTACCCGAAATATTGGTGCTAGACCTACCTTCAAGTATACCGATCCACTCAGAATGTTTTTTTGAGTCGATTTAGCGATGTCCGTCCGTCTGTCCGTCCGCCTGTCCATCTATCGGTTTAAGCATGATACAGGTCTCAATTTTCAATCAATTGACTTGAAATTTGAAACTTAAGCATTTTCTGGCCCAAGGACGAAGCCTATTGAAATCGGTCCATGTTAAGACCTAGCCCCCATACAAACGCCTAATTTGGATTCGGCTTAAATGACTCTAATAACAGTATTATAATAGATATCGCTTTGAAATTTAGCAGGTAATCAAATTTTATGTGCGCGAATCATCATTCCAAATTTCAAAGAAATCGGGTAGATGCTTCTGGTAGTCCCCATACAAACCACCCTCCCGATATTCACATAATTGCCTCAAAATTCATAAAAATGAAAATATTTGATAAAAATTTTATTTTTAGGTGTTAAACGTGTACTTTTGTAACCTAATCAAATCGGAATATAATTGGACCATTTTTGGACTTAGTCCCCCATATAAAAATTTCGACCGATATTCAGTTAAATCGGTCTATTGACAAAAAAATAAATCAATTCCACTAAAATTTGATCTGTTTGTGTGTTTTCTACTCTAAATAAAGATCTAACAAAAGACAGATCCAATCGCTTCATTTTTGGACTTGGGACCTATTTTCCGGAAAACACTTGTGTAGGGTAGGGTCGGTCTTGACCGACTTTAACTTTCTTACTTGTTTTTTTTTTTATTTTTGTTATTTATAAGAAAAATTGCTTTAAAAAAATATCAGCTCAAACCGGTTGGAGTGTAACGAATTGAAATATCGGTCGGGGATCCCATAAAGTATATATATTATTGATCCATAATAGATTCTAATACATTCTATGAATGTCCGTCTGTCTGTAGAAACCATGATGCAGTTCAAACCTAAAGGCTCCTGAAGTTTGACACGCATATGGGGCATTCCACACTAAATGTCCAGCAAAAAAAAACATGTTTCCCTGAATGTCTGAACAGGTGGTATGTATAGGCCTATATGGAGCTAAGAAAATTGTTTTTAGTTTTTTATTAAAAAAAAAAACTGGGCTGAGGAGGCGTGGTTAAATATTGGAAAATTGTAAAATTTGTGCCGAATTCCCTTGGTTAAATTTTTATTAAGTTAAAAGGAAATGCACTTCAATCTTAAAAATTTGCATTCTTGTATATTTAAATTTTTTATGTTGGAAAAATTTCAAAACTCGTTCTGAAATTTTCATTTTTTAAAAAAGTCAATTTATCAAAAATCCGGCCACATTTTATTTTTAAAATTTGGGGGTTTGTCTATCCACACAAAAAAAAATCAGGATGGCATTTTTCGTAGTTTTTGAGAAAATCGCATTTGAATAATGGATTTTATAAAAATTCTGTAATTCTCTTGTATTTTATTGTGTCAACATCGCGTATGAGTATTCGAAATTCGTTGGTTTCGTAAATATTTATTAACCATACGAGATGTTGATTGACTATACTAAAGATGGGTTTAAAACAAAGTTTTACATTTATAAAAAAATGGTTAAAAGAAATAAAATCTTTAAAAAAGCACTAAATTCATTAACGAAAAATTTAAAAAGCACCAAATTAGTGCTTTTTCTAAGTTTGGCACTAAGGACAAAATTTTGGCCTTTTGAGGCACCAAAAAGCACCATAAATAGTCCCAAAAGCACTAAGTTGGCATCACTGGCAAGAATAGTGTAAGATTCAAAAACCTCTCTTCATTATCTCTGGTGTGAGTTTGAAATATAAAAATAGTATTTGAAGAAACATACCTATATAGCCTTGGTCAATTTCATCTATGCGACATCGCGTCACTAAACGCGAAGCTTCTGTTATAAAATGATCTACATATGATTGGCAACGTTCCCAATGATGTATGGGCACATCACCAACATTGCATATATAACACAAAGCCGTGAGAGGGGAATGCAGGAACAGTGTAAATAAAGAACCATGATGCTGGACTTCAGCTGTAAGTAGACAATAATAAATTAATTACAGTTTTAGATCGATAATATACTCTTTAAGATTTAATTACCTTGAAATGCTGGTGGTACATCTTGAGGTGACATAAGAACAACTAATGGTTGACCAAAATAACGGGGTATATGTTGAAAAACAAATGAATTATCTGAATCAATAATAATAAACATCGGTCTACGGGTAAAAGGATAAAGATCACCGGGATATAAACAATGTGTTTCCTTATATGATTTCCCTCGACACGCCAAACCACCACCATCAACACCGTCTCTTTTAACACTTGTAGCTAAACCACCTAATTCATAACCATCTGTAAGAGGAGGAGAGAATTAAAAAGAATTTCACAATAGAAGCTCTATACTCTCTCACTGATGATACTTACAGTCTTCGGGATGCTTTGTGGTTGAAAAACAACCATCTGCAGACATGTATAAAAGTAATGCGCCTCCTGGAGGCAATTCTTTAAAACCACTAGCTAAGAACACCAGAAGTTGACTTATCGAAGGCTTATACAATAAATATTTATGAGGATTGTCTCGATAATGACGGCTATTTTCTAAATAACCCTTGGAACCTGGAACACCATATGGTGGTATACGACTGGCCGCCGGACTGGCATCATGCCCGTGCAGACCATGTGAAGCACTCATAGGATGTGTAGTTTCAGTTGGTTCCCGTTCTAAAGTTTGTAACATTCTAAGAAAAAAAGAAGAACAGAGATTATATTAAACACTCTAGGAGAGAGAAATTTCTCTTTGATCCACTTACCTAAACATATCCATTGTTAGTTCGGAAAATTTGGCTTGCTCACATGCTGAGCCCACAATAAGTATCTCCTGCAGACTTAAAGTCATGTGCGGTGATCTTTCGCATGGCGGCGTCGTTAACGGTGACAACCTAGAACCGGAACCACTAATCATCAATGGGTGAAGTTTGACTATTTTAAAAAGCTCTTGCAAAGGCCCGTGCTTTCACAGAAGAATTGATTTAATGTGATGCTAATGATATTTTGTGAATTTAGGTGGATATGATGGATATGAAAACTTTAAATACAAAATTTTTTCATGTTTTCATATTCAAACACACACCTTTACATTTTTTTAAACATAAATGAAACATTGAACGTGCAAGAATTTTGATTGATATATTGTTTTTTTTATTTGTGTTTTAATATTGTTAATGATTTTATTATTTTTTTTTTTATCAGAAAAGGTACAAAAGTATGATTTTTATTGGGTGGATTAATCCTAGAAATTTTATTATTTTTCTTACAGTAAGTGGAGTTTTTCCCCAACCCCTTTGTTATTTTAAACAGTCCTAAATCCCCATAATTTTGGGGACCAAGCATTTTCAAATTCGAAAAGAGGAATTCGGGACGCGCTAATAAACATGCCTTCGATATCATATACTCCAACTTGTAATGCGGAGTATAAAGACTCTGTGCTGATGTTTGTAACGACCTGAATTATTGAACATAGAACCACTTTCAAGCATACCGAACGACTCAGATTCAGTTTTTCACTCGATTTGGAGATGTCCGCTTTAAACATTAGCTAACACGGTTAATTGATCAATTAATCGAAATAATTCTCTACTCTTCATTTATGATTAAACTACAAACCTACTCGGTATTTTGTTACCTTTTAAATAAAATACCGGAAAATAAAAGAATCAGGATTTGCGTTTATTTTTTGAGGATTTTTACTTAATTGTGGACGTGTAAGTCCTTCACAAAAACTGTTTAAAATTTAAGCAATACAGCTAATATAACCCCGTATTGCCCAAAATCAAGTTCATTGCAGTGAAGAATTTTCTTAAAAACTTTCGTACCCTTAAAAATAAAAATTTCTGCCACCATATATATGAGGAGTTCCATACGAAATGTCCAGTAAAAAAATATGTGTCCAATGAATTCCTGAATAAGTTGTATTTGATAGCCCTATTTATGGAACTAAGAAAATTGTGGGTTCGGTCTTCCAATATTTCAAAACCTGGGATATTTGCATTGATTAAATACCCACGCAGAAATTGCCAGCAGTACAAAAAATAAAGTACTGCCAAAACACTTATTTTTTGTAAAATGAAGCGCTTCGCCAACGTTTTAAATTACAACCTTAAAAGTGCTTTGGCATTACTTTTGTACAATTTTTATTAGAATATTTCTGCACACAGAAAATAGATTCAGTTGTTGCAACTGAATTGTTTGCCAACTGAATTTTTGCGGTTGCACCAACTATCAGAATATTCAGTTGCCTCTACTGCCAATTCAGTTGTCTCTACCGGTAAATATCTATCATGAGAACCGAATATCTTTGTGTTAAAATTGACATTGGTTAGAGTGATCGAATTTTAAAAAGCGTTATATAGTTGTACCAATCAATATTTTTTTAAACTGTTTCTTTTAAAATAAAAAATTTTAATATTTTTTTCAAGCAATTTTACTTATTTATTTGATTGCAAAAATTTTATAATTTAAAAAGTGAAATAAATACATACACTAGAAAAAATAAACTAAAACTTATATTTATAATAGAAGAAATTTAAATACTAAGAATTTTTCTAAAAAAATTGTCTCAGAATCTGCGAGACTTTCTAGAGCAAAAATAACTCGAAGTCAAAAAATATCTCTTACGAAGAAATGTCAATGAAAAAATCTAAAAAAATATCTCAGACTTCTAAATTTTTTTATAGAAACATATCTCAGAATCTAAGGATTTTTTAATAGAAAAAATCAGAACCTGAGAATTTTTTTTACAGAAAGAATGTCTCAGAATCTGTAAAATGATATCTCAGAAAATATAATTGAATATCTTCTAATGAAAAAATGTAGAAGTATCTGAGAATTTTTTCCTATTGAAAAAGTCTAAGATAATGAGGAAAAGTCTCAAATTCCGAAATTTTTCCTATAGAAAAAGTCTCAGATTTTGAGGCATTTTTCCTACAGAAAAAAAACTCAGACTTAAAGGCATTTTTCCTATAAAAAATGTCTCCGATTCTGAGAATAGTTTTGGATGAACCTTTGTTAATTTCAATATTCTGGCATTTACAAACCTTAAATTTGTTACCACTCTCTGGACACTTTGGACTCTAAGGATTTCTTGGAAGCTGTTCCAAAATTTTTTATTGATGACTCAAAAACGATTTTATTGTCGACTTCTGGGTAATATATCATCTTTAGCATCTGCTTTAAAGTTCCGTGTGCAAATACCTAAAACAAGATTTATTGATTTAAATTGATTGTATTTCGGCAGTGGTATCAACTTACCGTCAAAGTTTGTAACATTTTTTACGGAATTTTATATGAATTTAATTTTAAAATTTAAAAAAAACGTCTGAACACAATAATATTTTTGCTTTAACTTAATACTATTTTCATTTTTTTTGACGTAAAACGTTTTGTAATCTAAATGAAATCACAACAATCAATTATTAGTTAAGAATACCAATACAAATTTATAATTTAGTAAAATTTTTCAAAAATAAAAAATTATTGAGAATTTGATTAAGTTGACCAACATTTTCAGTTGTGGATACTAGACCGGGTCGAAAAAAAAGTTCCCATTGTGCGGGCTTAATTTTAAAGCTTACCTCGAAAAAGTTCCATAGCCAAAATATAAGATTTTTAGGTCGCGATTTGGTACCGCCGAAATCGTTATTTGTTCATAACTTTGTCATTTGATGTCCGATCGTTTAAAAAAAAAAATTGTTTGAAAGTCCTCCGCGAGTACTAAATTTGACCCATATCTGGTTTTGACCTCTGAGCTAATCTTCGTGTCATGAGTGTTAGTTTCTCAGCTTTCTACCCACCTAAATGATTTTTATTTTTCCATTAAATTATAGCATTAAAAAATTCATGAAATTCTTCCCTTAGAAGTACCCTCTTAAATTAATTAACAAAAAAGTTACATTCAATTTTAAATTTCCATAGAAAAAGATTTAAAACACTTGTTCGTATGTATTTAAATACAAACTAAAAAAATTAAATATAATTTAAAGGCATAATAACAAGTGTTTTTTCTAATTTTCTTTATATTGTATATGAAAATCTTAAATCAATTGTAACTTTTTTGTTAATAAATTTAACTGGATACTTCCAAGGGAAGAATTTCATGAATTTTTTAATGCTATAATTTAATGGAAAAATAAAAATCATTTAAGTGGGTAGAAAGATGAGAAACTAACAATCATAACAAGAAGATGACCTCTGAGGTTAAAACCAGATATGAGTCAACTTTAGTACTCGCTGAGGACTTTCTAACAATTTTTTTTTTAAACGATCGGACATCAACTGACAAAGCTATGAACAAAAAACGATTTCGGCGGTACCAAATCGCGACTTAAAAATCTAATATTTTGGCTATGGAACTTTTACGAGGTAAGCTTTAAAATTAAGCCCGCACAATGGGAACTTTTTTTTTCTCCTTTATGGTCGACCCAGTCTAGTGGATACTATTACCAAATGTTTTTGGAATTTATTAATTTAAACAAATGATTATTGGTCGAGAGGGAAAATAAAAACTTAAAGAAACGGTTGTACTTACTAAATATTTTTCAAAAACTTTATTAGTTTTTAGTTTGGGTATATTAACCAAATTATTAGTTGTTGATACATCCATTCGGTCACGATTCATAATTAATTATTACTGCTGTTATTTATTTGATATGGTGATAAAAAATTTACAATAACAACTAAAAATTTATAAGAATTATCAAAATTCCATTTTCATAATGGAATTCCAACTAAACATTTTTCTGTGTGTGTTTATATTTTTACTATTTATTAAATTCTTTTATTACAATTATTTGTGTAACAGTGCAATACCCGAGTAAAAAAAATGATATGACGCAATATATAATTTAATATGGGTTCGTGTCTATTTTGATATAATCTTATACGAAAAATGGTTTCATAGGATTTGATCGAATATTATATAATAATATTAGTTTTTATAACTTTATATCGACTTCGATACGAGTTTTGGTCTAATCCAATGATATAAAATTATATCCAATTATATTAAATTTTATAAAATTTTATAAATCGGATGTTTTTTTTGTTTTTAATAAAATGTTGAAAAATTAAAATAATAAAAATTAGTTGTTCTTGAAAAAAAACTTAGAAAAATTTAAAAAAATGGAGTCATGTTAAATTTTATATAAACCACTTAGAAAATATTCTCATAAAAAGTTTGTCCTTGGAAAAACTTAGAAAAATTTTAAAAAATGGAGTCATATATAATTTTATATAAAACACTTAGAAAATATTTGCGTTAAAAAAAATGTTCCTTGAAAAAAACTTAGAAACAAATTTTAAGATGGAGTCATATAAAATTTTATATAAAACACGTTGCAAATATTTTCGATAAAAATATGTTCTTGGAAAAAACTTAGAAAAATTAAAAAATAATGGAGGCATATAAAATTTTATATAAAACACTTAGAAATTTCCAATGATGCATGGGACCAGATGTTACAACATAAAGTTATGTATGATATCTTAAAAAAATCGCACATCAAAATTTATTATATAAATTTATCTCGCAAGACATAGTGTCACACATGATTATATATGAAATAATATGACAATATAAAAGTATATAATATCATATTAAATTATTTTTACTCGGGTAGCAATTGTTTCATCATAACAATATTTTTATCTTAATTTTTAACATTTTACAATCCGATTTCTTTTGAAGACAATGTTGGGTAGTTTAAAAATTGGTAATTTTATTAATAATATTTCCCTTTAAAATTAATTGTGGCATTTGTTAACCGAAAGCTTTAAAAAAAATAATTATTCGGGACTCGCTACTGTACATCTTTCATACGAAAAGAAAACAACATAACTTTTGCAACATTTAACATAAGCTAGGGCTGGCATATCGGAGCAAAAAGCCAACACATTAAATTGAAAAGGTTTCCCATTCAATGGTATAACTTCAAAAAAAAAAAAATATATATATATTTCCAGTTCATATATTAATACCTTCTCTAAAGAAAACATTGGATTCCACCACAAATTCTTCTAAAAACTCTCTAGAATTTTTTTTTAAATGTTGGGAAATCACCCCTTATATAAGAAAGCTGGCAGTACTTGTACTACCGTGCAAAATACTTTAGCTGTACTGGCCCGTTTGTATTTTTCTGCCTGGGTATTTATCAAAACGAAATGTACAACAATCCCAAAAATTAAGTTTTTAAGTTTTTGTATATTTTTTTATGGGCTTTCGATATATTTTTTTTTTTATTTTTGGAAAATTTTTAGAACCAGTTCTGAAATTTTTAATTTTTAAGTTTAGATGTTTGTCTACCCACCAAATAAATCGGAAATGCGTTTTTCTTTTTTTTTTCAAGAAAATCGCATTTGAATATTGAATTTCATAACAATTTTGTAATTTGCTTGAATGTTCTTGTTTCAAGATAACAAATATTTGCGGAAATGTTACTCATACGCTATGTTGAAACCATAAAATATAACAAAATTACAAAATAGTTATGAAATTCAATATTCAAATGCGATTAAAAAAAAAAAACGAAAAACGCATTTCTTAATTTGTTTGTGTGGATAGACAATCATCTAAAATTAAAAAAAAAACATAAATATGAAAAAGAAAAAAGTGGCCCGATTTTTGATAAACTAACTTTTTTTAAAAAATTAAAAATTTCAGAACGGGTTCTGAAAACTTTTTTAATAAAAAAATATACAATAATGTAAATTTTTGAGATGATGGGGCATTTCCTATCAATTTGATAAATATTGAATCAAGGGAACTCGACACAAATTTGACGATTTTTCCAATATTTAACCACGCTTCCTAAGCCCAGTTTTTGAAAAATGGGAAAACCAAAAACGCAATTTTCTTAGTTTTATAAAATGCTATCCATACAATCTATTCAGAAATTTATTGGACACATATTTTTGTGTAGCGCGACATTTGGTTTGTAATGCCCCATATAAAAATCTGGTTTTCGAAATTAATTTATGCTATGTTCAGATTGGCCTCGAAACCCCGTTGAAAGCTCGTATTTTCAATTTAAAAACTCACCTGTTCACACACAACAATTTTGACACTTATTTAGGTTTCGGAAAATATCACACAAAAAATATATTTTTTTAACTAATTTAATTATGCGGAAATTATTTTTTGCACGTTTTAATTTTATTTTTATTCCAAATTAATAAATATTTTAAAGAAATTTTGTAAATAAATTGATTTATTTATTTTTTTATTTTTGTCATTTTCCCATTTTCTCTATTTCTCATTGTCGCACAGTGGTAAAAATATGAAATTTATAAGGTTTCGATCGTACTTTCGTTGAAACCTCACTACAAAAAGGTTTAAATTTGTGAGGGAAAATACGTATTTTCAAATGAGGTTTGGCTCGAAACCTCGTTAAACGGGGTTTCGAGGTCAATCTGAACGTACTATTAAATTTGGATAATCGAATAGACATAATGAAATATATGAGGCATTCCACACCAAATGTCCAGGGAAAAAAACATGTGTACCGTAAACTTCTGAATAGGTTGTATGGATAGCCCTATATGGAACTTAGAAAATTGCGATTTTGGTTTTTCAATTTTTCAAAAACTGGGCTAAGGAAGCGTGGTCAAATATTGGAAAAATGCTGAAATTTATTGCGAGTTGCCTTGATTAAATATTTATCACATTAAAACGGAATGCACCACAATCTCAAAAATGTATATTCTTATATAGTTTTGCATGGGCTATCGATTTAAATTATTTTTTTGGAAAATTTTCAGAACCCGTTCTGAAATTTTCCATAGTTTTGTATGGGCTATCGATTAAATTTTTTTTTTGGAAATTTTCAGAACCCGTTCTGAAATTTCCCATTTTTTAAAAAAGTCAATTTATCAAAAATCCGGCCACTTTTTTTTAAATTTTTTTTAAAAGTTTAGATGTTTGTCCATCCACACAAAAAGTTCAGAAAAGCGTTTTTCGTTTTTTTCGAAAAAAATCGCATTTAAATTTTAAATTTCATAACAATTTTGCTTCTATTTTCTTGTTTCAACAGAGCGAGCGTATGATGTTAAAACAAGAAAATGCATACAAATTACACAATTGTTATTAAATTTAAAATTAAAATTGAAATTTCTCGAAAAAAAACGAAAAACGCGTTTCTAAATTCTTTTGTGTGGATGGACAAACATCCAAACTTTTAGAAAAAAATTAAAAAAAAGTGGCCGGATTTTTGATAAATTTACTTTTTTAAAATATGGGAAATTTCAGAACGGGTTCTGAAAATTTTCCACAAAAAAAAAATTAATCGATAGCCCATACAAAACTATATAAGAATGTAAATTTTTGAGATTGTGGTGTATTCCGTGATAAATATTTAATCAAGGCAACTCGCCACAAATTTTACCATTTTTCCAATATTTGACCACGCCTCCTAAGCTTAGTTTTTGAGGGCTATCCAAACCACCTATTCAGAAATTTACGGGATACATGTTTTTCTGTAGAGTAACTTTTTGTGTGGAATGCCTCATATAAGTTTTGAAGCCACTGACATTCTGCTGGAAACCGGAAATGAAAATCATATTACACCTCTGGTTCCTGATACCACCAAAATAAATTTAAAATCATATTTTCATACCTTTTCTTAAAATATACTATAAATAATTTTTATGCATGTGTGTGTGTTTTAATGTTTTCATTGGTGAATTAGGCAAATGTTTATTTGTGAGTGGTGATATTGTTTCAAGTCTTCTGTGATAAGCACAATTTTTTTTATATTTACTGCCATTAACCGAAAATATATAAAATTAAAATATATTTAAAAAAATAATACATAACCAAAAAACTTAAGCATAACTAGTATACCTCCCAAATCATATTGGATTTTTTTGGTTTAGTTTTTTTTTTTTTTTTAGTTTGGAATAAATCAAATCAAAAAGAAAATCATAAATATTAATCAAGATATTTCTAATTGTTCTCTCTAATTCAATTTTTCCTTCCCAAAGAAAGCACGGGCAAAGTGGTTTGTAGCTTTAGATAATGGCCTTAAAATATTGTACCTGTGTGATAGTACGATGGGATTGGAATCCGCATGAAGAACAGCTACAGCAGCTTCAGCTTTAATAAAACCTTTAATTTCTTCCAAAACTAAAGACCATTCTAAATGATCTTCAGGTTCATAACTGCAATGGAAAAACACAGAAAAATAATTATAAATGAACTCTTCTTGTAAGCAGGAGTCTGTTAGAGATCTTTACGTGGTGGTATATTCCTGTATTTGTTTCTCCAATTCTGTAACCAATTCTCGCACCAATTTCATTTTCTTTAATAACAAACAAACCACTATAAAACGAGCATAATAGCGCAGCTTTTTCACCATTAAATCTGGCCGATCTTCTTTAATAGCTCTGGAATAATACGCTCTACCTCTAATAGCTGCATAAAATTGATACGCTTCATTCAGGTAATTCGTTTCACTGGTTCTTAAACTGTAATTAAATGAAAAATAAATGTTTAAACACTATTTTGAATAAGTACACTCAAAGAATTATGTAGGTAAATTCCAGTGAATATTCACTTAAGACAAATGAAATTTTATTTAAAAACCATTCCACTGTTTTTTCATTAAAAATAAAATCATATTACAGTCAATTTTTAATGTTAATTTAATGACTAACCAAAACATTAAAAAACTAATGAATATTCACTTATTTTGTATTGTAAAACAGTAAAACTATAGAAGAAATTTATTACTGCCGAAATTGAATATAACAGAAAATTCATTTTTAAGACAGTAAATTATTATTTTTAAACTACACAAAAAGTAGAAAACAAGAAAAAGTTGCATTTGAATATTAAATTTAATAAGAATTTTGTAATTTACTGGTATTTTCTTGTTTCAATATAGCGGATGAGTAACAAATAGATGCATAAATAATACTCATACGCTATGTTGAAGAATTTACAAGCAAATTACAGCACTCGTCTGAATTGTTTTGTGTGGATAGACAAACATCTAAACTAAAAAAATTAATTAAAAAGTGGGCGGATTTTTGATAAATTTACTTTTTTAAAAAATGGGAAATTTCGGAAGGGGTTTTGAAAATTTTTCAAAATAAAAATCGATAGCCCATAAAAAAATATACACAGAACAAATTTTGTACATATATATTATGAATTGAATTCATTGATTTCAGTTCATACTATGTATGAACAAATTTATACAATGTATAAATTAGTTAATAAAAGTTTAAATTTCAAAATATTTCAAAAAACAATTTAGTTAAAAAAAAAAAATTATTGTCAAACAATTAATTTGTGTTTTTAATTTTGGCAAAATAGATCATTTTATAAATATAATAGCAAAATTTTAGTCGCGAAAATGCAAAAGGTAAGTTTAATAATCTTGAAATAAATGTTTTCTTAATACTTAACACGATTTTCTTAATGTTTTTGTAGATCTAACCTATCAGTCAAATGGATTCCATCGAAAAGTCTGTAGGACAATAATTGCAGCATAAATTGGAGGACTCAAGAAATGGCTCTAAACGGGCATTCTATGAATAATCAACGAACACAGGTCAAGTCATCAACATCCATTTTTATATGCCCATTTTTTGTAATTGTGTCATATTATTTGTTGTGTTAATAAAAAAATTGGTTAAATCGTAATAAAAAGCATATTTTTAGCGTGGTTAACCTTAACATTTATTTAATTAAGTGCGCAAATGTCCAATTATTCGATAGTACTAATTTTTAGTAAGAAAAAAGCGGCGCTTGTAAACCAAAATTCATAAATATTTTTTTCATAAATAGTATGAACAAATTCTTACTCAGAATAAAAAACTTCTGGAAAAAAAAAATCATGTTGGATTCATACAATGTATGTACAAATACATACCATGAATGAATTTTTTTTTTTCTGTGTACAAGAATGCTAATTTTTGAGATTATGATGCAATCCGTTTTAATTTGATAAATATTTAATCAAGCCAAATCGACACAAATTTGACACTTTTCAATGTTTATTATCCATTCTTCCCAAGCCCAGGTTTTAAAAAATTGAAAAACTAAAAACGCAATTTTCTAAGTTATAATATAAAATCTCGGGAATGTAAAATTTTAGATCCCAAATTAGTTTCTTGAGACCCCGACAAATATGTAGAGCTAGGCTATTCCATATTGTTAATTTTTTACTCCAAAAAATTTTTCTACAGAGAAATTCAGGACGGATTTGCATCACTAATTTAAATTTTTTGTGGTATAACACTTGCATAGTAAGATTAGTTCTTTAGAAACCTTTGCGAATATTTAAAATTTATTACTTGAGGAAATTTTTGAAATTTTTAAAATATTTCTGCTATAAAAAAAGTCTCAGGTTCTAAAACATATTTCTGAAAGTAAAAGTCCCAGTTTCTTAAATAATTTTCCAAAAATATGAGATTTGAAACATTTAAACCAAGAAAATTTCTGAGATATTTTCTTTAAGCAAACACTTTCCCAATAGAAAAATGCATAGGCTCTGAGAAACGCTTTTAGCATATGTGAAATTTTTGCTTTAGAAAAATTATCCAATTCCGATACACTTTTATGTAGAGAATGCTCAGATACTGAGCTATTTTTTCCACCGAAAATTTCCAAAACTTATTAAAAAAATTCGTCGCATAAAAAAATTTCCAAATTTAGAGGCATGATTTGCATAGAAAACTTCTCAGGTTCTGAGTTTTTTTTCCTATTAAAAAATTCGCACAATCTAAAATCTTTTTCCCTAGAAAAATACTCCGATTCTGAGATATTTTTTCTACAGAAAAAGTCTGAGATTCCGAAACGTTCCTTCCTACACCAAACACTTTTCTATAGAGTTATTTTCTCAAACACTTTTCTAAAAGAGATCCACCAGAGAGAGACATTTTCTATCTTAATTTTTTTCCATTTTTGAGGTAATTTCCTAGATTCTAAGACGTTTTTTCTAAAGAAAAAGTATCATTTTCATTTAGAAAAATAATCAGGTTCTATAATATTTTTAATATAGAAAAAACTCATATTCTAAAACATTTTTCCTAAAGAAAAAGTATCAAGTTCTGAGATATGTTTCCTATAGAAAATGTTTCAGATTCCGAGATATTTTTCATAAAGTAAAAGTCTCAGATTCTTTCAAAACTCTTAGATTCTGAGTAATTTTTCCAATAGAAAAAAAAACATTGCTCAAATATTGAGAAATTTTTCATATAGAAAAATTCTCAATATTTAAGTAATGTTTTCTATAGAAAGTCTCAGATTTGTATAAATTTTGTGAACAAACAATTCTTAAATTTTTCCTAAAGAAAATTTTCATGTTTTTCTTATATAAAAATTCTTAAATTGTTCCTATAGGAAAAAGGGGAGAAAAATAAGAGTTACCTGTTTTTTTTTAGCTGCCCAATCTCACATTTAGCGGGTTACAGGAGGGGGGGGGGGGTCAAAAACAGGATTTTTTCCGTTTTTTTTGGATTTTTCCCAATCTTTCAAAGAAACTATATAAACACTTTACACAGGACGAAAGGTTTTTTAAAGACCTATTCAATGGTGTATCGGTCGTGTCTAAATTCGGCTTCGTTAAGTTCGTTATTGTGGAAAACGAATAATCGTTGTGGTAGTTTATATGGAGATGTGTATACGTAAGGCCCATAGATGGGACTAATTAATTAAATGGACCAATTAATTGATGGTTTAATTACCATTTAATTGATGTCAATGGTAATGAAATATTTTTCATTACCATTGGTTGTATCAATTGTACCAATTAAATTACTTATCAATTTAATTACTAATGAAAATTAAAAAAAAATAATTACCATTGGTATGGCATCACTTAAAAAAAATAATTACCATTAGTAAAAGTCGTCACAATATTGTCAAAATCGTTAATATTTGGAAATATCTGTTGTTTTTTGTTATATGGTGTTTTAGTTTTTCACATTTTATAAACCAACCCACACGTTGATTGCCTTTGTATAACACAATATTTGAAATTTTTATTTGCGTTTTGTTTTTTGTCTTTGACATTTTCATATTTTTTTTTGTGTAAAAACATACGTTGATGTTTAAATTTATAACTTTTCAAAAAAACAAAAATGTGCAAACCAATGGTTTTGAAACCAATTATGTTTTTCAACAATTAGTGCATTTCATTACCATTAGTAATTATTATTTCAATTAAAAAAATTTAATTACCATTAAATGGTAATGAAAATTTTTTCATTACCATTGATATCAACCAATGGTAATTAAATTTCAATGGTAATGAAAAATTCCCATCTATGGTAAGGCCGCCAAAATCATATATAATAATCTCTATAAAAATTAAGCTGATCCATATTTTTTTCTTTTGGCGAAATTCCTGCTAGTTCGGTTTTTATACGGATTTTCCCGTAAGCCCTTATTTTTTCATAAGGTGGCAACCCTTTTTTAAATTTGAGATTGGGCAGTTTAACAAATAAAAGGTAACTCTTATTTTTTCCCCCTCATTCCCATATTCAAATTTCAGGACAATCGCTGGGTGCCCTGTGAAACCTTCCTTGCGAGTTAATCCAATTGTTGGAAAATGATCTATGTATTTTAGAGAAATAACTTACTAGTAATGATAATAAAGCTGTCCAATTTTACTTGCAATTTCTCCAATTTGCCACCGTTTTAAACCGTATTTTGAGTCCAAGACCATACGATGTTGCTGCTGGAATTTCCATAATTTAGTGTAGACATCAAAGGTGCGACCGAAATAGGCCTGCCACTGACGATGACCATACTGGGGCAAATCTCTGTTAAAGAGGTAATATATATTCAAGGATTTCCATATATAAATTAAGTCAGTTTCCTTGCCACTTACCTTAAACCATTAAATAACTGTTTGGATTTTTCCAGCAAATGTATAAACTCCAAAACCAACTTTCTATCCTGTTCTTCTGTGGATTCCATTTTCACCATACCGTTCTTTAATTCAGTTGTGTTATGTTGCTGTCGTTAAAGAACTGCAATTGAAAAGCAAATTTATACAACAATATTATTTTTTAATTTGCAAAAAACAATAAAAAACAGAAAACATGATAAATTGAAATTATTATTTATGAAACAGCATCATTTAATTGAACAAAGTAATACAATTTAAACGGCAACCTTTGATAAAGTCTAACGAAAGGAAGCACTGATTAAAAGTTTATTGATTATTTTTGTACCCTACTTACTGCATCTTAAAATCTATAACGAATTTATAACTCAACAATATAATCTACGTTATTTCCAAAAAAAAAATGCTAAAAATTATTAAATTGCTGGTAAATTTGTAGTGTCTTTTTAATCTTAATTACTTTGTCGTAGCGTATCTTTTAATCGATCTTGACCGAGGGGTTTTGTGTGATTGTTTTCAAACAATCATAAGCTCTTTACCACATGTTACCATATGACGACTACTAAAGAGGCCTCCAAAACACTTGATATTGTATATAACGAGAATATTAGTGCACTTATTATTGCCAACAAACGATTGAGTACTTAAAGTATGCATCGCATCGCATCTACATAAACTTACTACCAATATTGTGCACTGACTGACTAACTAACTGACTGACTGGCTCATTCATTCGTTCGTTCGTTCAATCAGCTAAGCCAAGCCAAGCCAGCCAGCAAGCAATTCAGTCACCACTATCTATGCCTATGGCACCACAAATAAACAAACTAAAAACCAATCTAATAGCTAAAAAAACAATTCATTGATTCATTCATCCCCTTTAAGATGAAATTCAATAATTTTGTGTTTTTTTTTTGTTTTGTTAAACAATGATGCAGATGACATCATAGAATAATATCAGATTTTTTCTAACAATGTTGCATGTGCCAATATTTTCATACACACATATCGCACAGTGGGAGATTTTTTTTTGGAAATAATTCAGCAATTCTGTAAGTACCCAGTTGGAAAATGTGTCACTGAGGAAATTTCCACAGTGATTCCTTGAGGAAATGTCTTCAGGTTCTGACAAATCATAGGTAATCCTTGATGACATGTCCTAACATTGTCAGCACTGAATGTTTGCTTTATAAGTGTGGACAATTCCTCTTAGACGTCTAAAAGGAAATGTCTTTAGAATAGCAGTATATTAAATTAGAATTTTAAATCTGGGCAACTCTTCAATTTCCAAGAAAAAGATGGCAATATTATCGATTTATTTAAAATAAAATCAAAATCTAACAAGTAGAATAAATGTAATAAATAGACAAACAATTTTCAAAATAAAGTTTGGAACAAGTAGTTAGGTGTGGGACTGATAAACTGGAGGTTCCAGGTTCAAATCCAGTTGGGACTAAAAAAGGCGAAAAGTTTTTTCTAAATATGAGAAAGATAATTTATAAAGGAAAATGAATAAAAGTAAAAACTAAAGGAAATACGAAAACTTTTTGTATTTTCGCATGACCTACGTCAGACATTTCCCCAAAGAAGTCTTAGGTGACATGTCCTCAGAAGGTCAGCCCTGACCACTGCTGACTTTGAGTGATGACATTTTGAAAATTTGTATGAAACTGTCCTCAACCCAGTACATGGAGATGTCCTGTGGATGTCAGCAGTGACTCTGACATGTCACCGCTCCGTCACTGAGGATGGCTCTAGGACGTTGCCAACTGGGTACTGGACTGATAGCCATGAAATTTGGTCATGGCTATGGGTCCATGGGAGGGAGCAGAGCCCCCAAAAGTAGGGTATGTGCACAAAAAATAATTAAAAAAAAAAGTGCTAAAAAAGGTGAAATTTTTTTTCCAGAAAAGAAAACACCATAGTAGAGCTTCCATTAGACTGGCATTTTTTTCTCAACTTTCGATTTTCCCAAGTGTCCGGGCAAATTTTTATTGTCCAAGGTCTAAAACTTATGTGGTACAAATTTGAGGTCAATCGGATTAAATTAACCCGTGGCGCTATCGGTCAAAGTTTTGGATTTTTGAAAAATTAAAAAAAAATAAATAAAAAATTTAAATTTAAATTTAAATTTTTTCGACACATCATATTTGTTAATTTTGATGCGGTCAGCACGAATATCAAAAAAAAAATATAATCGGTCGAACGGTTTTCCAGATATCGCCATTTGAAATTTGCAAAAAATGGCGGTTTTTTCCTACGTTAAAGAAATTTTTTAAAAAAAACATCACAATTTTTCCCCTCGGCTATTTCATAGAGCTTAAGACAATCTTTCATTTAAATCTAATTTGATTTTTTAAAAATTTAAAAAAAAAAAAATGTTTTTGATACATTTGGGGTTTTCACAGTGACGATTAAATTTGCCTTTTTTAGTTGGGTATTTGGCAAATTTGCCATTTCACTAAACGTCAAGTATTTGCCACCATTTTTTCTTTACATATCGTGAGCGCACTTTTCGTTAATAATTTGCACAAAATAACTTTAATTAACTTTTTACATTAATAAACACAAAAAATGTGTATGTTTCTTTTAGTATAAATGTTTTTGTTGCCGCGTTCCAAAATTTCATCATAAACAATCACAGCTGTTGTCATTTTTATGTTTTTTGTTTTGGGCATTTTAAAAAAAATATGCCACATTCAAATTTAATCGTTACTGTGAAAACCCTAATTATTTTAATTAATTTTGGCATGCTGAAAACGAAAGTCATAAAATTTCTTGAATCGGTCTAACGGTTTTCGAGATATTCCCATTTGAAATTTTCCAAAAATGCCCAAAATGGTGGTTTTTTTCCTACTTCCAATAAATTTTTTAAAAAACATCACAATTTTTTTTTCCTCGGCCATTTCATAGAGCTTAAGACAATCTTTCATTTAAATCTAATTTGAGCCAAATCCTATAATTTTATCCCGTGGCGCCCTTCGGTCAAAGTTTTGGATTTTTGGTGGAAATTTTTCAAAAATCCAAAACTTTGACCGAAGGGCGCCACGGGATAAAATGATCGGATTTGGCTCAAATTAGATTTAAATGAAAGATTGTCTTAAGCTCTATGAAATGGCCGAGGAAAAAAAAAATTGTGATGTTGTTTTAAAAAATTTCTTGAACGTAGGAAAAAACCGCAATTTTTTGCAAATTTCTAATGGCGATATCTCGAAAACCGTTCGACCGATTTTAATTTTTTTTTGATATTCGTGCTGACCGCATCAAAATTAACAAATATGATGTGTCGAAAAAAATTTAAATTTAAATTTTTTATTTATTTTTTTTTAATTTTTCAAAAATCCAAAACTTTGACCGATAGAGCCACGGGTTAATTTAATCCGATTGACCTCAAATTTGTAGAACATCCGTTTTAGTACTAGTAGAATAAAAAAATGCCCGGACTTTGAAAATTGGAAAAAAAATGTTTTGGCCTTACAGAAAAATGCCAGTCTAAGCTTCCATACAAGTTACATTTTTTAATAAATTCGAGCAAAATTTTAAAAGTTAAAATTTTCATTTTGCAACAAAGTTTTTGATTTTAGGCACAACGTCATGAAATTTTGTGTTTAAATAGTTCTTACTAATAGAAATGTGATAGCAAAAAAAATAGAGATTTGATGCATTAAATCCCCGAATTCCCAATTAAAAATGTAAACTACTAACATGATTGAGCATCCACACAAAAATACGTTAGCTATGACCATTTTAAATTTCATGGCTATCGGTCCAGTACTTACTGAATGGATGAATTATTTCCAAAAAATTTGACTAATCTCCCACTGTGCACCGATGCTGATTTTTAAACATAAAAATTATTTTTTATCCAAATTGATACAAAAAGTTTGAAAATGTTAAGCATGTTATCTAACAAATATTAAAAAAATATATAAACCCGATTTTGGTCCACAGATGCTTATCCGCGTTTTTGGACCAAAATGGCGTTTTTATATTTTTTTTTATTATTTTCAAACTTTTAAGACCAATTTGGTTAAAAATAATTTTTATATTAAAAAACAAGCATCTGTGCACCGCTATTTTCGAATTTTTTAAAATTCCCAATTTTTGAGCCGGATTTGGTTAACAAATTCAGACATGGTTGCCGTCTGAAGATGCCCTTGCAAAAAAATTTCCCACAGTCAGCAATTCTGTGGTACGACAGGAAATTCGAAACTAAAGATTTGACGGGACGCCCGAATATAGAGGCTAAGCTTCAGAAGCATCAGTCGTGTTGTTAACAGACAGGCGAACATAGCTAGATCGTCTTAAAATCAATTGGGGATCATGTATATTTGGGTGTAGCAATTTTGTATGGATACATTTTTTTTCGATTTGTCTTTGCGACATTTGCCTTTTAGGATCAATTTTAATACCAACAAATATTGGACCTGTTGGGCAATGCCTCTAGGGGTATTCCTAGAGTGGAGGGTATATATAAAAGATGAATTTTTGAACATACATTGTTAAGTTTTTATTTTATTTCGTATATGTATGGACAAAATACAATGATCCATGTTTATATACATAATATACAAATATACCCATGTATGTTCTATATATAAAAACGTGTAAAGCTTATAATAGGCACATTGATTTTCATTCAATAAAAACTAGGTCAGAATAAAACCCATCATTATTTTTAATATTAACATCAGCATCGAATTTTAGCATCACGCAATAATGAAAACTTTTTTTTTTTTATTTGCATAGAAAGAAACTGACCGCTTTTTTTATTGTGTATAAAAATGTTCTATACTACACAAACATTTAAGGACACACTACTACATACATAGAATAAATATATACAGTTGATGACAAAAATATAGCACAACTTTAGTATTTTCCAGGGTTTAAAAGCTTGGACATATCTTTTTTTCTTGTCTGATGGCTATTCCAAAAATATACCAATCCATTTTTTTTATAACATTAAGCTAAATGAAAATAGCAAGATATTTTAGCAGCTTAAGTGTTTGTTTGGACAACGAATGGCTTTTTTTATTTTATGTATATCCAAAAAAAGCAAAACAAAGTCTATTTTTTTTTATGTCTAAATATATTTAGCTTGTGTGTTTATTCTGCTTTGGACGCTGCTTTTGGATTCTGCTTTTGGACGCTATTTTTGGATGCTGCTGTTAGACAAATATTTAGATTATTTTATATAAAATGGAATGAAGAATAAATAACTCAACATTGAAAATCTTTTTTAATGATTTGTATATTTTTAAGTGTAAATGAATTTGTTAATACAAATGTAATGAAATTTGTAAATATTATTAGAAGTTATGATTTGTTTTGTATTTAAATTAATATAAAATTAAAGTTAATTAAGATAAAACAATTGTTGTTGTAAATTTAAGTATGTACAATTTTTTTTTGCGGTACGGGCGGGGGTGGTTTTACTAAACTGTATAATATTTCGTTAAATGCTTTAAACATAATTGATGTTAAGAAAGGAAATTCACAGTTAAAATTGAAATAAATTTATGATGTACACCAAAACCTCAATATGCGGCCAATTGTTTTAATTAGAACACTGTGGTTCGTTCAAGTAAAACTGAAGTTATGCAAATATTGTATTTACGTTTTATTTTATTTAAATTTTTTATGCGCTAACGAAAAATCGAAAAAAAAAAAAATAAATTTATATTGTGCTTTAAAGCGAATTTATGACATTTTGCTATCTAAAACATTTTTATATAACCAAATTTCTATAGATAAAATTTCTAAGAATCTCAGATTTTTTTCTAATAAAAAAATGCCCCATATTTCTTAGACACTTTTACTACAGAAAATGTCTCAGATTCTACGGTATTTTTTTTTTTTTCTTTAGAGAAAGTATTATCAATTGATAAAATTTATTAATTAATTAAAAAAATCAATTGATAAAAAGTTAAAGTGAGGAACAAACTTTGTTTAATATTTTTGTTACATACTAATGTTTATCAAAGAGTATTTAGCGTGTTTTTACCATTAAATTTAAAATGAAATCAATAATAAATTCACAGTTTTGCTCACAACTTTTGAACCACTGAAATTAGTTTTGTATTTACCGCTAGACAAAGAATTCTCAAAATTTCCGTGTTGTTTTTTATTTATTAATAGGGTTTTTTGCTATTTTAAAGAAAAATAGTGATTTTTTTTAAATAAATGATTTAAATGTGCGTTAAATTTTTTTTTTTTTTTTTTTTCAATTTAAACCATAAAAGAAAAATATGACCCTAAAAATTGTGACTCAGTTATCGCAACTGAGTAAGTTTCTATTAGTTGTGTTAAGCGAGGTTGTACTATATATATAAATATAGTTGTTCCTTTTACTCCTACAATGGTAATGCATTACCAACTAGAAAATTATAAATATATATGACAAACCTCACATGCATCCAAGCTGTCTTTCAATAGTTGGATTGTTTTCTACATACAGACAGACGGACATCGCGAGAACAACTTAAAATCCATCGAGGATCATAAATATACAGCTGCGGTCAAAAAAATAGCACCAGGATAAAACAGAATTTTCTTCGTTGGTTTCTTTTTAACAATTTCAACTTATGTCACTGATAACGTGTCATAAGATACTTACAAGAGTGTGAAACAATATTACATAAGCAAAGGCTAATTTGGTTTTTTATTTTATTAAAAATTTTCAGAGTTTTTAAAAAAACTTAAAAAAGACTCAGTCAAAAAAATAGCACCACAGTCCTTTTTGTATTAATATTAAATTCTTAAATTTGAAAAACGAATGGATTATGAATTCTGCATTGTTGTAATATCTTTAAATATTAAAAAAAAATTGTCGAGTGCTCATTGTTGACAATTACCTCTGTACAACGTTTTTGTACCGAATTCGCGAGATTTTTGGATCTTTAATTCGAAATTCAGTTCCAGAGTTGCCGAACAGCCACCCAAAGAGCTTCATTACAAGTTGGTTGTATTCGAGACACTTCCTTCTCTATATCTGTCCATCAACTATCGATCTGGTCTAGATCTGGGGACTGACCAGGCCATTCCATTACATTTACTTTATTGTCCAGACCCAATTTTTTGCCAATTTCCCGTCATGCTTTGGGTAATTGACGTGCTAAAAGACCTAAATTAGTGGCATTTGCTTAGAAACTTATTGCAACATTACTTTCTGGAGGATATAAACGTTAAGTGTATATCCACGGTTGTCCTAGTCCAATATGTGAGCCATGGTCCAATATGAGGCATTCCACACCAAATGTCCCGCTACAGAAAAACATGTGTCCCGTAAATTTCTGAATAGGTTATTTGGATAGCCCTATATGGAACTAAGAAAATTGCGTTTTTGGTTTTTCAAATTTTCAAAAACTGGGCTGAGGAGGCGTGGTCAAATATTGGAAAAATGGTCAAATTTGTGTCGAGTTGCCTTGATTAAATATTTATCACATTAAAACGGAATGCACCACAATCTCAAAAATTTACATTCTTATATAGTTTTGTATGGGCTATCGATTAAAATTTTTTTTTTTTGGAAAATTTTCAGAACCCGTTCTGAAATTTTCCATTTTTTAAAAAAGTCAATTTATCAAAAATCCGGCCACTTTTTTTTTTTTTTTTTAAATTTTTTTTTTTAAAGTTTAGATGTTTGTCCATCCACACAAAAAAATTCAGAAACACGTTCGGCGTTTTTTTCGAGAAAATCGCATTTGAATATTGAATTTCACGACAATTTTGGAATTTCCTTGTATTTTCTTGTTAAAACATGGCGTATCAGTAACAAATTTTTGCGAAACCAACGAGTTGATCCCATTTTAATTATTTGTTCATGTGTGGTGCAATATAGAGATGGGCGTGAATGCGATTTGACCCACGCAAGATTTGACCCACGCAATTAAAGTCACTGACGACTCGTTATTATTTTTAGTTTACTTGTGCAATCACGTGAGTCAATTTACTGTTACTCACGCTCACGCAATTTTTGATTACGCTCACGGTTGTTCACTCACGTTGATGATGATTTTACAAAAATAATAAAAACAACAAATTTTCTATGAAAACAAAGCACTGAAAACGGAAACTCAAAAAAAAAAACAGTAAGAATAAAAAAAAAAAGTTAAAAATCACATCGCAAAAATTGGACTTCCTAATCACTCACGAAATGTTTTTCTACTCACGCTACCTCTTTAATATCGTGAGTGATTTAGTTTTTACTCACGTGTGATTCGCAAGTGAGTCAACCATCTCTAATATAGTATAAATAGGAAAGGTCTCTGGTAACGTTTTTGCGTGATTCAGGCAAGAATGACACTAACGCATAACTCAAGTTTGTTAAGTGAAAACTAAGTGAGGGTTTAATTAAAAATAGCTTAGTACGTGACCCGCCAGTCAATTTTTTCAAATGTTGAACGTTAAAGGATATGTACCTACAATGTAGTCTCCGATTTATTGCTCCCGGTTTAATGCGCTTATCCAAAATATAAGATAAATCAAAAGAATATTGATGCATATAAACGTTAATCTAGTGATCTTAAGTTTTTGAATTTGTTTATTGTTATTTATGCTTCCGCAAGTGAATCAATAAAGCGGGGAACTCATTTTAGTGGTGATATTTCAGTTCATTTTAGTTTTGATATTTCAGTGAACTTTGTATGAAACTCTTTTACCAGTCTTACGCATTTAAGCGGGGTTTTGTTTATCAGACATACAAGCAGACATACATACAGACAGACAGACCACTTGATGTGCGTTTATAAGAGTTTTTTTATGTAAATGCATCAATATCCTTCTGATTTATTTAATATTTTGGATAAGCGCATTTAAGCGGGAGCAATAAATCGGACACTACATTATAGGTACATATCCTTTAACGTTCAACATTTGAAAAAAATGACTCGCGAGTCACGTACTAAGCTATTCACGACATTTAAGAGGTAGCGTTAGTAGAACATTTCGTGAGTGATTATGAAGTCCAATTTTTGCGAGATGAGTGAATGCTTAAAATTTTTCTTAAGTAAGTTTTTGTGATTTTTAACTATATTTTTTTTTTTGGAATTTTACTGTTTTTTTGAGTTTTCGTTTTCAGGGATTTTTCATAGAAAATTTGTTGTTTTTATTATTTTTGTAAAATCATCATGAGTGAACAACCGTGAGCGTAATCAAAAACTGCGTGAGTAACAGTAAATTGACTCACGTGATTGCACAAGTAAACTAAAAATAATAACGAGTCGTCAGTGACTTTAATTGCGTGGGTCAAATCTTGCGTGGGTCAAATCGCACTCACGCCCATCTCTATATTGCACCACACATGAACAAATAATTAAAATGGGATCAACTCGTTGGTTTCGCAAAAATTTGTTACTCATACGCCATATTTTAACAAGAAAATACAAGGAAATTCCAAAATTGTCGTGAAATTCAATATTCAAATGCGATTTTCTCGAAAAAAACGCCGAACGTGTTTCTGAATTTTTTTGTGTGGATGGACAAACATCTAAACTTTAAAAAAAAAAATTTAAAAAAAAAAAAAAAAGTGGCCGGATTTTTGATAAATTGACTTTTTTAAAAAATGGAAAATTTCAGAACGGGTTCTGAAAATTTTCCAAAAAAAAAAAATTTTAATCGATAGCCCATACAAAACTATATAAGAATGTAAATTTTTGAGATTGTGGTGCATTCCGTTTTAATGTGATAAATATTTAATCAAGGCAACTCGACACAAATTTGACCATTTTTCCAATATTTGACCACGCCTCCTCAGCCCAGTTTTTGAAAATTTGAAAAACCAAAAACGCAATTTTCTTAGTTCCATATAGGGCTATCCAAATAACCTATTCAGAAATTTACGGGACACATGTTTTTCTGTAGCGGGACATTTGGTGTGGAATGCCTCATATTGGACCATGGCTCACATGGTTCAGTTCAGTAGAGACTGTCAACCGAGCAAGTCGTTTTTTTTTTTCTAATGCAGTCTAACTCCTTTTGTGGTAGTTGCTGTAAAGCAATCGATAATGTTTTTGTTAAGTGCCAAAATTGCAGTAGCCACTTTCATAAATTATGTGTCGGTGTAGATAGTGAACATGTTTATGAACTTCTAAAATATAATAAAAATTTTGCTTATAATTGCAATAATTGTGCAAATTCTTTTAAAGATTTAAATTCTGTGTTATTAATGCTATCCGAAGAAATAAGAGAATTAAAATCTCTATTTCATGCACATATTAAGAACAATGCTGAGGAGAGTGTTTTAAAAACAAATAAAACATTTGCCGAAATTATCAAAAAATCAAATAATGACATAGAGGAAACAGGTCGTTCACCTTTGTGTAATTCTTTTCCATCTACTTCTAATGCTAGTGTTTCTGATGGTCATCGTGTTATTGCTAATTCAGTTGTTGTTGCTGCTTTAAATAAAGATGCAAATCATAATGCTGTTGTTGTTCCTACTGAGCTAAGAGATGATCGTGAAAAGAGCCTTGCTTACAATTCTAATGCTAATCAAGACAATCGTAATATTAATGTTTCAATTTCTACAAATTCCCGTACAAAAAGAGAGAGCATTTGTGAAAATGTGAATGCAGCTAAAGCAAATACACAAGCTAAAAATAATATCCCAGTAAGTAATTCGAGTTGGATTAATGTTAGTAAAAATCGTAAAAAAGTTATTGTTGGAGACAATAACAATAAAGATTTGGAAGTCATCACAAGTAAAAAATGGGTTCATTTGTCGTCATTTAAACCTAATGTCACCCCTGAAAAAATTATTGACTACTTAGTTAATTATTGTAAAATAGATAAATGCCATATGGAATGCTATAAGTTGGTCAAGATGAATACTGATGTAAAAACTCTTCGCAGGATTTCATTTAAACTTGGTATCACCGCAGGATTATATAAGGAACTATTCAAACCTTCTTTGTGGCCTGTGGATGTCAACGTGCGTCCTTTTCGTTTTTTTAATTAAACATTTATATAAATATGTATTATACTTTTTTATATATATATTAATCTTAGTCTGTAAGGAATTTTGTTCCATTGACTAATAAAGAAATAATAATAATAATAATAATAATATTGGACTAGGACAACCGTGGATATACACTTAACGTTTATATCCTCCAGAAAGTAATGTTGCAATAAGTTTCTAAGCAAATGCCACTAATTTAGGTCTTTTAGCACGTCAATAACCCAAAGCATGACGGGAAATTGGCAAAAAATTGGGTCTGGACAATAAAGTAAATGTAATGGAATGGCCTGGTCAGTCCCCAGATCTAGACCAGATCGATAGTTGATGGACAGATATAGAGAAGGAAGTGTCTCGAATACAACCAACTTGTAATGAAGCTCTTTGGGTGGCTGTTCGGCAACTCTGGAACTGAATTTCGAATTAAAGATCCAAAAATCTCGCGAATTCGGTACAAAAACGTTGTACAGAGGTAATTGTCAACAATGAGCACTCGACAATTTTTTTTTAATATTTAAAGATATTACAACAATGCAGAATTCATAATCCATTCGTTTTTCAAATTTAAGAATTTAATATTAATACAAAAAGGACTGTGGTGCTATTATTTTGACTGACAAGGGAAGTCTCCCTAGTGTCAGCCGCGGATCTTTATGGAATTGGTTTTATTTTGTAGAGCAGAAAAAATAAAGGGACACGTATTTTTTTATAGCGGCCCAAATTCATATTTAGGGGGTAAAAAGGAGGGGGGAAGACAAGGCCATTTTTCAGTTTTTTTCGTTTATCTACTATATTTTGCAAAGAAACCTAGTCATGTTACATACCAAATGAAAGGTCTTTTGAAAACCAATCTACGTGTGCTAAGAACGTGTCCAAACATGCACAACTTTTCGTTATATTGAGTAAAATACCAAAATTTTGGGACATTTTTGTTAATAAGTCGAAAAATATTAACTTCATCGGCCAGTTGTTAGCACCACGAGATAGGTATTTTTAATACCTTTAATCTGATACCACACATGCCTATATTAATTTTGTTTAAATAGGCGTAAATTGTAAAAAACTGAAAAAGGTCAATTTGCCCCCATACAAATCGACCCCCCCTAAAAATGAGTTTGGGCCGCTATAAAAAAATACGTGTCGAATTAATTTTCGTTCTTAACAACATATCCAAATTTCATGAAGATCGGAAGGTGACACCAGGGAGACTTCCCTTGTGAGTCTTTTTTAAGTTTTTTTAAAAACTCTGAAAATTTTTAATAAAATAAAAAACCAAATTAGCCTTTGCTTATGTAATATTGTTTCACACTCTTGTAAGTATCTTATGACACGTTATCAGTGACATAAGTTGAAATTGTTAAAAAGAAACCAACGAAGAAAATTCTGTTTTATCCTGGTGCTATTTTTTTGACCGCAGCTGTATATTTATGATCCTCGATGGATTTTAAGTTGTTCTCGCGATGTCCGTCTGTCTGTATGTAGAAAACAATCCAACTATTGAAAGACAGCTTGGATGCATGTGAGGTTTGTCATATATATTTATAATTTTCTAGTTGGTAATGCATTACCATTGTAGGAGTAAAAGGAACAACTATATTTATATATATAGTACAACCTCGCTTAACACAACTAATAGAAACTTACTCAGTTGCGATAACTGAGTCACAATTTTTAGGGTCATATTTTTCTTTTATGGTTTAAATTGAAAAAAAAAAAAAAAAAAAATTTAACGCACATTTAAATCATTTATTTAAAAAAAATCACTATTTTTCTTTAAAATAGCAAAAAACCCTATTAATAAATAAAAAACAACACGGAAATTTTGAGAATTCTTTGTCTAGCGGTAAATACAAAACTAATTTCAGTGGTTCAAAAGTTGTGAGCAAAACTGTGAATTTATTATTGATTTCATTTTAAATTTAATGGTAAAAACACGCTAAATACTCTTTGATAAACATTAGTATGTAACAAAAATATTAAACAAAGTTTGTTCCTCACTTTAACTTTTTATCAATTGATTTTTTTAATTAATTAATAAATTTTATCAATTGATAATACTTTCTCTAAAGAAAAAAAAAAAAATACCGTAGAATCTGAGACATTTTCTGTAGTAAAAGTGTCTAAGAAATATGGGGCATTTTTTTATTAGAAAAAAATCTGAGATTCTTAGAAATTTTATCTATAGAAATTTGGTTATATAAAAATGTTTTAGATAGCAAAATGTCATAAATTCGCTTTAAAGCACAATATAAATTTATTTTTTTTTTTTTCGATTTTTCGTTAGCGCATAAAAAATTTAAATAAAATAAAACGTAAATACAATATTTGCATAACTTCAGTTTTACTTGAACGAACCACAGTGTTCTAATTAAAACAATTGGCCGCATATTGAGGTTTTGGTGTACATCATAAATTTATTTCAATTTTAACTGTGAATTTCCTTTCTTAACATCAATTATGTTTAAAGCATTTAACGAAATATTATACAGTTTAGTAAAACCACCCCCGCCCGTACCGCAAAAAAAAATTGTACATACTTAAATTTACAACAACAATTGTTTTATCTTAATTAACTTTAATTTTATATTAATTTAAATACAAAACAAATCATAACTTCTAATAATATTTACAAATTTCATTACATTTGTATTAACAAATTCATTTACACTTAAAAATATACAAATCATTAAAAAAGATTTTCAATGTTGAGTTATTTATTCTTCATTCCATTTTATATAAAATAATCTAAATATTTGTCTAACAGCAGCATCCAAAAATAGCGTCCAAAAGCAGAATCCAAAAGCAGCGTCCAAAGCAGAATAAACACACAAGCTAAATATATTTAGACATAAAAAAAAATAGACTTTGTTTTGCTTTTTTTGGATATACATAAAATAAAAAAAGCCATTCGTTGTCCAAACATTCATCAGAGCTACTATTGGACAAGATAATGTGTACAGCCGGCTGCTGTTAGAAAGCTTGTTGTTGAATATTAAAGTGTGATGACTATTTTTAGATATCATTAATGAAAATTATCAAATATTTGTCTGTTTTTGGATAATATTAGCAGCTTTTTTAAACCCTGGTATTTTCTAGTTTCTTGAGTATCTGATCATTTATGTCAGATTTTAAATTTTGATATCAAAATTCCACATTTTCTAGATAAAAAGGTCTTACACATCTGATCAGATAAAATTATGTAATGTTGCAAGCCGATCTTGCGAGATATGAGCAAAATCAGATTTAGTACCTAGAAAAAACTTGGTAATTACTAAGGTTCGGACTTTTATGCAGTTAAAATTGCGTTTTATGCGCATAAAACATGCACCAAAAATAGAAAAATATGCACTAAAAATTTAAAAAATATGCATTTACAAATTTTTTTAAAATATTTTTAATGATAAAAAAATAAAAATTACAAGAAAAATCCAAAAAAAAAAAAAAACGTAAAAATTCAGTGTTTTTGATAATTTCTAAACGAAAATAAGGTACAATTTATAAACGAATATTTATAAATTATAAACGAATATTAATAACACTGTGCTACAAAAAACACAAAATCGAATATACTTTTGAAATGAGGTAGTTAAGGTTGTAGGTCTCGTTGAAAGGATCACAAAAATGCCCATCAAACTTGCCAGACACCCTCAAATTTTAAAGTTATTGTCAAAAAACGATTTTTTGGGACTTTTTTCACTAAACCACGTGTAACTTAAACATTTTTCAACCGATTTTCAATTTTTCAACTGTTTTACATAGAAGAACAATAGAGCTTTTTATGTGTGAGAATTGGTCTATACATATAAGAAAGATATGTATTGATTTTTTTTTTTTTTTGAGTTTATCGATTTTTTTCTGCTATTGTTTGTTCAACAACATTTATATTTATAAACGTATTCTTGAAGAAAATTTAATTGTGAATACGAGGAGCTTTATGCCTTGTGATCATTTTTCTAAAAAAGAAAATTAAGATTTTGTATGAAATGCCGTGCGGATAACCCAGGCAAAAAAATAAACGAACATACTGAGAGGTCGCGTATCATTATTTTAAAAGTTTTTGACCTCCTGAATTCGAATTTGACCTTGAAATTGCGCTATTTAAGTTTTTAGTTTATTAAGTTTTTGATATATCAATTTATGTTAAATATCTCAAAAACCTGACAAGATAGAGCAATTTAAAGGCCAGATTCGGATTCAGCGCGCCAAAAACCTTTAAAAATATTGTACATGACCATTTATGATAAATTTATTTTTTTTTGCCTAGGTTATCTGAACGGCGATTTACTGCAAAATCTAAATTTTCTTTTTTATAAAAATTATCACAACTCGGTCAATTGTTATCCGATTTCTTCAGGATAAAGCCAATCGTATTCAGAATCAAATTTTCTTTAAAAATACTTTTATAAATATAAAGATTGTTAAATGAACTATAGCAGAAAAAAATCGATAAACTCGAAATATTTTCAAAAAATAACAAAAAACTAGATTTTATAGAAAAAATCAATAAATATCTTTCTTATATGTATAGACCAATTCACACAAATGGAAAGCCCCATCCATCTTCTATCAAAAACAGTTAACAAATTTAAAATCCGTTGAAAATTTTCTGAATTACAAAAGGTTTAGTGAGAAAAGTCTAAAAAAAACGTTTTTTGACAACTCTAAATTTGAGGGTGTCTGGCAAGTTTAATGGGCATTTTTGTGATCTACTCGACAAGACAAACAACCTATACTATGTCACATCAGAAGTATTTTTTCACTGTCCCGAGTAAAAATTTTTGTATGAAGCAATATATGTTCTTATATTATTCCAGATCTGTTGATAGATCCGATATTTGAAAGATCAGCACTGATCCGAAAAATGGATCGCTAAGATTAGATCAGTTTTAACCGGACGGATACAATTTGATCCGAAAAGTGGGTTTATCTAATTAGATCAGTTTTAATCGGTGGGATACAATTTCATCCGAAAAATGGTTGGATCTTATTGGACCAAGACAAAAAAAAAAAGATTTTTTTAGCTGGATAAAAAAAGATAAAATTTCATACGAAAGAAAAAAAAAAATATTACAAAAAACTTTAGATAAAATTTTATCCGAAAAAAAAAATCTATTTTTAGAACTATATATAATTTAATCCGAACAATAAAATCTATTTTTAGAACTGATAAAGTTTTATCCAAACAATTTTTTTCAATATTAAGATATAAATATATATAATTAAAATTTATTTAAAAAAAAAAAAAAAAACTTCGAGCGGCGGGGGAATCGAACAGCTACCAACTGTTTTGTAATCGCAATCTCTACCCTCTGACCCAGCGGACGTTGTTAATAAATGACAACTTTAAAAGACTATGTTTTAAAAAAACTTAGAAAATTTTTGAAAATAGTTTATCATATATTATTATATCAAGTTTAACTTATATATAATTAAATCCAGTTTATCTTATTGTGTATATGATTGCATCAAATTATATTCGATTTGAATTTGAACAAAATTTTAAAAAAGACTTAGAAAATTTTTGCTAAAATTTGTGATTTTTTTTTTTTTTTTAGTTTATTTGCTGAGCTAATAGGGGGTTTAATACTGAGTTCAACAACATGATTTTCATCTTCCAATGCTCTTAACTTTCCAAGTTATAAAGCTTTAAAGAAAAACGGTTTTTGGCTTATGAGCTTCACATTTTTCATCGGATCCAAATTTTCTTTCTGCCGTTGTATATTTAATAAAAATACCTTTAAAATGGTATAAAACATGTATAAACTTTTTTACTCACCAACGGCCAAATAATGAGTTTTAAGTTTTTTTCGGAAGTTTTTTCAGACAAAAATAATTTTATCTGAAAATATTTCTAACATAAGTTCGAACCAAATACACTTTTAATTATTGGCAACAAATAAAGCTTTGATTTGAGCTTGATCTGAGGACTTTAGCTCTCTTAAAACCAGAGATATTGATGGTTAAACATTAAAGTTTTAAAATATTTTTTTCTTCGGATTAAATAATATATAATTATATCAAAATATAATTATTTTTGAAATATTTTTGTTAAAATTCAGGGATTTTATTTTTTTTTAAATTTGAAAAACGAAAACGCATTAAAAAATCATTTAGATTAAAAAAAATTTAAAAAAAAAATAATTTTTTTCTTGACTTATTCGGGAATCGAACTCAGGGTCCTCAAGAATTATATATTATCATATATGATGCAATATAGAAAGTTATATTACTATATATAAATAATATTTATTTCTAAATATTATCATAAAAAATAAATTAATCAATATTTTTAAGTTTAGTAAAAAATTAAAGCATCTAAAACATATTTTCTTTAAAAAAAAAAATAAAAAAAACAACATTTTTTCTTAGCTCAGCCGGGGATCGAACCCAGGGTCCCTAGGAACCATATATTAACTTATTTGATGTAATATATAAAATTATATAATTATAAATAAATAATATTTATTTTTAGATTTTACCATAAAAATTTAATTATTCAATATTTTTAAGTTTAGAAAAAACAAGAAGCTTTAAAAACATATTTTCTTTTTTAAAAAATTAAAAAAAAATAGTTTTTTTCTGGGTTGAGCCGGGAATCGAACTCGGGGTCCCCAAGCATCATATATTATCTTATATGATCTTATATAAAGTTACACACAACTATTTAAGTAACATGCATTTTTTAAAAATTTAACTTTTAAAATCCAATATGAATTTTTTTAAGTTTTAAAATACAATGGATTAAACAGATTTTTTTCTATTTAAAAATTTATAGAATTTATATATATTTTTTTTGACTGATTTTAGGTGCTTTGAGAATCATATATAATTATACAAGCTCTCTTGTATACTTAAATAAAAATATATATGATGCAACATTAAAAAAAAAAATATTGAAATACTGTCATATAAAAGTATGCATAATTATATATAAAATATTGTGAAAGAAAAAAATATTTTTTACCTTATACAATTGTATAACAATTTATATGGCGTTACATGTGCCACCATTTAAAATTATATATAGAGTTAAAAAAAAATTGTATTTATATGGTACCTTACAAAACTATATACGGTATCTCATAAGCCATTTATAATTATATCTTTGATAATATTAAAAAAATAAATGTATGATGCTATGTATAGTTTTATATAACTGTATATAAAGTTATATGTGCGACCATATATAATTATATTTGAAAAAAATATTTTTAGTTTTTTAAGATGGAACCATATATAGTTTTAAATGGTTTCTTGTAAGTCATATATAATTTTAAATGGTTTCTTGTAAGTCATATATAATTATATATATAATGATATTGGATTTTTTTTAAATATGCTCGTATACGTTATTTGATATTAAGTCACATATAAATATGTATGCAATCAGATTAAGCTATATGTGTCACATATGATTATGTCTCCCACATGTATTTATATATTAATATGGTTATCATTAGATGTAATTTTATATAACTCCATTTAAAAAATTTGGAAAAACTCAACGCGAGATATAATTATATACTTTGTTTGATATGAAAACACATTATTTCATATGGCTATATATACATACATCAAATAATGTAAAATTATATGTATTCATTTTTACTCGGGGTAGCACAGTATAATTTATAAACGAAAATAAGGTACAATAAACACAAAAATTCAAGTTAAAAAAAGGAAAACACAAAATTATAAAAGTAACTCATAGAAAAAAAAGTTGAGTAAATTTTTAATACTATTGAGTAAAAAATTACTCAATTTTGCACCAGTAAACAATTTAATAGTATTGAATAAACTTTTAATAAAAATTTATTAAAAGTATACGAAAAAATTTGAGTAAATTTTTAATTGACACATATAAAACTTTACTCAAAATTTTTCGTTTTTTAATTAAGTTTTTAATTGTGTCAAATAAAAATTGCCTCAAAATTTATCATTTTATTTTTTTAAAAAGTTTCTCATTTTTTTACAATTTTTTTTTTTAATCTTTTACTAAAAATATTTTTTTCTTTTAATCTTTTACCAAATATATTTATGAAATAGAAAAATTTCATAAAGATTATTTCAAACTTTCATATACATATACAAAAAACTATAAACTAAATGAGAATTAAAAAAAACTAAGAGAAAAAAATTAAATTAAAACAAACTTTTAAATTTTTATTAAATTATTTACTCAAATTTTTTTAAAAACTTGTAAGTAAATTTTTAATTGCGTCAATTAAAAATTAACTCAATTTTTAAATACTTTTTTCCCATATTTTCTTCTGTGAACTTTAAGGCATACATTATAAAATAAAAAATATATACAACAATGTAAAAATATAAAAAAATACTTTTTTTTTCAAAATATGCGACAAAAAATTTGTAATATCAGCAATATATGCAAAAATATGTATTAAAAGTAAAATATGCACTAACAAATCGATGCCATTTTACTGCAAATTTCTTAATTCGCATAGATATTAAGTATTTGTTGATCTCAGACTAACGACAACAAATATGCATTTGAATAAAAATTCGAACCCTAGTTATGACTTTTAAATTTTCTTATTACAAACCTGAAATGCAAGTTTTTGCTGCACTCAAAAAAAAAAAGTGAACTAAAATCTGGCAAAATTAACTAAATTTTGAGAAAAAGAGGGAATGATTTGGCTCAAAAGATTTTTTTCTTGGTTTTAGTTCATAATTTTCCCAAAAGTAAGGAAAACAAAGTTATTTAATTTTAAACCAATTTTAACTAGAAAATGGGAAAAATATTACACTTTAGTTCATTCACATTTTAGAACTAAATTGGGTCTTGACACTGGACCCATGTTTCGTACCCCATGGGTTTAGTCCCTGTTAACTCGAGACCCCGTTGGTTCCTTTAAGGGTCCTCATAGATTTTGACCCAAAACTTTTGTCCATTTCGCTCTACCTTGCTTAGTTTTTGAGATACGGTAATAAGAGGTCTGATAGGGTCTTGAGAATCTTAAAAACTGGATAACTTAAAAACTATTAATCGGATGGCTTTCGGGTATTTTGCTGAAGTGTTCTATTAGTCAAGAGCTACAAAAATTCCGTTGGACATTTTCTCGTGTTGGCAGTATTTTCCGAGATATGTGCATATCGTGAACCTATATTCAAAATATGCCAACTCAAATTTGACCGAAATGAGTTTCCGATGGCAAATAGCTCCCCTATGTAATACCTATCTGTCATAAAAATTTCAGAGCAAAAAAATAATTTGTTGTCGTTTTACATCCATTTTTGTTATTCTGCTAACTCAAAGTACATATTTTTTTGGTGAAAATAAATGCCAACTCCCATTGTAAATTTCCAAAAATTTTTCAATTTTTTTTTTTTTTTTTAAATTAGATCACATATCTTATTGCATTTGCCATGCTGAACCCGAATCTTGTAAAGATTTTGATATCTAATGACTGGTTCTCGAGATATTGCCATCTTGAAAATATCGGTAAATAGTGTTTGCAAAAAAAAATTGTTTATATTTATGTAACTTTCAAACTATTTATCAGATTGAAACATTATGCGTGGGGCATATAAAGGCAATGATATAAGCTCTTAAAATGGCTAGTTTGGAGTGGCCCTATTACAATATAGCGTGAGTTACAGAGTGCCAAAGTTGACGCCCCTGAGATTAAAAGGCTTACGGAGCTAGTAACTTTTAAAAATATGCAAAGATTTTTATTTTTTTTTTCAGTTTTTGCAATTACCGTACTAAGGATAACAAAAACCAAAAAAAAAAATTTTTAAAATTTTTCAAAAAAAAAAAATTATTTTTATTTTCCGACAAAATATGCCAACTCTAAAAAAATATTTGTTTTTTGTCATAGTAATAAATGCCAACTCTGAAAAATACGCAAAGAAGTGCAAAATATAAAATTTTTGGCATATGTAAAAATTATTTAGAAAATTTAAACCATCTTATGGAAGGTACATTGTTTTTTGTTACACACTCAGAAAATTATGTAAGTTACTACATGTTAGTTATTTGTATATTTTACAGTAGTTAGTTGTTTTCAACTACAAAGTCAGTTGTTTTTGTATGAAAAATATCAAACAACTATTTCTGTTAGTTATTTTAAATCGTTTTTTTGAACTAATAAAAAAGTACTGTGATGTAGTAACAGTTATTTAAAGTAGTTAATTTTATTTATTTTATCTCTGAAAAGTTTTAAAGTTTTTTTTCCAAAAAAAAAAATTTTTGTTATTTTTATTTTTCACAACTTTTTTTTTAAAAAAAAAACTTGGAAAAAATTTGGTCTTCAATTTTTTTTTCTGAAAAATGTTTTGAAAAAAAAAATTATATATTGATTTTTTTATTTTACTACATTTTAGTTGTTTTGACTACAAATGTAAGTAGTTTTTACTACATAAGTCAGTTGTTTTTTTTTGTCAGTTAAAATAACTAACATTGTTAGTTGATTTAACTGAAAAAGTAGTTGACCCCAAAACAACTTACAAAGTAGTTATTTTAACTGACATTTTCAGTTGAGATTACTAACATAATTTTTTAAGTGCAATAATATGCGAAATAACTAGTTTTTTAGCTCTCCTGAACAGTAAGCTTTTTCGAGTTGGCATTTATAGAATATAGTTCGACGATATATAAAATCTCGGGAATTTCAAAATTTAGATCTAAAATTAGAGTCTTAAGATACCGACAGGTAAGCAGAGCTAGGCTATTCCATACACACAGAAAACAAATTCGCTAATATCCAACTTAAAAGTCAGTTGATACAACTAAAATTTGGTTTATACATTTGAATATAGGTTTTCACAATTGAATAACGGTAGTCAAAACGTAATATAAATAACTGGCTTTTAATTGTTACCACCACAAAATTCGGTTGTCCGAACCAAATATAGTAGAATCAACTGAATATTGAGTTGGTACAACTGAAAAATTCGATTGGAAATTTATTTACAGTCTATCTTTTGAAAAATTCATCCGTTTCGTTCTATCTCGCTTAGTTTTCGAGATATCGCCATTTTGAATTTTTAACTAAATTCTAAGAAGTTATTTACTAATTCTCCGAAGTTATTAACTAAATTCTAAGAAGTACACCTCCTTAATTCAAGGAAGAGAAATTCGATGATGTTTTTTTAGTAAATTTTAACTAAACTTGTACTAAATTGTTTTTTAGGAAATATGTCTTAAAAATAAAGATACGATTGTTAGATTTGTGGAAAATTTCTTTGGCAGTAAGAATTTTGTTCCTAATATTTAAAAAATCCATTTAAAGAAAACTATGAACTAATTATAAGTAAATGAACTAAATTTTTTTCCTCATAGTTAAGAAAATTTCTCATTTTTAAGGTAAATTTAACTAAATTTTAGGAAAATTCATGATAAATTTTCAAAGACATTTTTTCCTTAAATTTAGTTATGTCTTTTTTTTCAGAGTGGCTCGAAGTTTTTTGAATATTCATTAGGGATATAACTTTTGAACATTTTTTGAAAATATTAAATTAATTAAGAACACAAAATTTTCTTTGCTTTCAATATTTTTTCGTGTTATAAATTTTATTTTCCGAGCAAATATAAAAAAAAAAGAGGAACAGTGGGAAAAGACTGTCTTTTTTATAAAATTTTTTTGTTGGCCGACATTTTAAACTGTTATTACATAATTTTTTTTGTTGCTTACAGTTTATTTTTAGCATTTAACAGCGAAAAAACTGAATACATTATAAATTTAAATAAAACCCAAATTTCTTACTATTTTTTACTACAACTGGAAAGTGTTGTTTACTTTTTGTATTGAAAATTTCCAGCTGTAGTAAAATGAGTAAAATATAGTAGACTAGCTCGCCCGCCGGAACTTCGTTACCGGTTATGTTAAATACCGGACAATAGAAGGATCAGGATTACTCTACCGATTTCAAAAAATTACTCATATGTAGTCTTTGTTTTATTCAATTGTGGACGTTTTAGTCTTTCATAAAATAATATTTCATTGAATAACTTTAACAATAAAATTCGAATAATTTCGGATGTACGTTGTCATGGACGTTCCGGTGAAAAAGATTTTGAATCATGAGTAAATAAATATTTCAGTGAAAAAAGATATTGGAATAAAAAAAATGTTGGGTAAAAAAACATATAGACAGAAAAAATATGGAGAAAAAAGTTTAATACGAAAAATTTTAGTCAAAAGTATCATTCAATATTGTTCCCCGCTCTATTCCATTTCGTTCCCCGGTCTAATCCATTTCATTTCCAATTCAATCTCCAGCAAGTTTCATTCCTCTCCATATATGTATACATGCGTTACAGAAATTGTGTTTATCTTATAGATATAAAAATACAATTTTACACCACTTGTACCAATTTGGGTACCCCGTTTTACCCAGTCCATCTCTTGGGTGTTATTTCGGATGAAGGATACTGCACGTCAAGTTTTGAGTTTCTAGGCTTTAATAGCTAGATAGGTACAAATTACCATTTGCCACCTTTTCCACTTAAAATTAAATTTTCTAAAAACCCTTTTTCCTGAACCGTTATTTCAAAAAATATAAGCAGTACCAACCTTACACTTTTTTATGCCCTTTACGACTCTTAGAAACAGAATTTCCAGAAAGTACTTTTTCCAAAATATTTTTTCAATAAAAAATACATCATTCAAGTTTTCACTGCCTAGGAAGGATCATTATTTCAAGAAGTATAAAAAGTATAAAAAACATTTTTCTATACCTCTAGAAACGGAATCTTTTAAAAATACTTTAGCATAGCAGATTATTTTTTTTTTACCGAAGGACCCCACATTCCAAAATTCAAGCTTCTAAGACCATTATAATATGAACAAAAAAAATTAGTACCAAAATTACGCCCCCCGTTAGAAACGGATCCTACATTACAAATAGCAATTATCTAGGAATATTATTTCGGCAAATATTAAAAGTACAAAAAGTATACTTTTTAATCCCGTTAAGAAACGAAATTTCCAAAAAGTACTTTTCACAAAATTTTGGTTTTCACCGAAGGATTTTACATCCAAAATTTAAAGTTTATGGAACCATTACGTCAGAAAATATCAAAATAACCGGAAGTACACTTATTTAGCCATTTTACCCTACTAAGAAGCGGAATTTCCCAAAAGTATTTTTTCCAGAATGTTTTTTTCCCCCCGAATGATCCTACATTACAAATTTCAAGATTCTAGGGCCATTACTTCAGGAAATAAGAACGTACCTAAAGTTTAAATATTTACCCGTTCCACCCTCTAAGAAAAGAAAATTTCAAAAATTACTTTTTCCAAAATTTGCTTTCACTTAAGGATCCTACATTCCAAATATCAAGTTTCTATGATCATTATTTCAGGATACATAAAAAGTGCCATTAGTACTATTTTTACCCCTTGAGAAAAGGAATTTTCAAAAAGTACTTTTTATAAAAGGTACTTTTTTTAGGTACTTTTACTAAAAGGTACTTTTTATAAAAGGTACTTTTTATAAAAGGTACTTTTTATAAAAGGTACTTTTTATAAAAGGTACTTTTTATAAAAGGTACTTTTTATAAAAGGTACTTTTTATAAAAGGTACTTTTTATAAAAGGTACTTTTTTTAAAGGTACTTTTTGTAAAAGGTACTTTTTATAAAAGGTACTTTTTATAAAAGGTACTTTTTATAAAAGGTACTTTTTACATAAGGTACTTTTTCTATAAAAGGTACTTTTTCTATAAAAGGTACTTTTTACAAAAGGTACTTTTTATAAAAGGTACTTTTTATAAAAGGTTCCCCCTAAGAAACGCATTTTCCAAAAACTACTTTTTCCAAAATGTTTTTGTCACCGAAGGATCCTACATTCCAAATTTCAAGTTTCTATGACGATAATTTTAAGAAATAAAAAAAAGTACCAAAAAGTTCACTTTTTACCGATTTTATCCCCCTTCAAATCAAAATTTTCAAAAAGTACCATTTTCATTTGTTCTTTTAGCAAAGGATCCTATATTCCAAATTTCAAGTTTGTATGACCATTATTTCAGTAAATAAAAATAAGTACCAAAAGTACACTTTTTTACCCATTTTACACCCGTAGTCAGCGTTGGCCAAAAATCCAGCCTTAGTGGATCTTTTTCTCGGGAGGTGAACCTACATTGCAAATTTCAAGTTTCTAGGACTATTATTTAAGGAAATATAAAAGGTACCAAAAGTACAGTTTTTTACCCTTTTTACCCCCATAGAATCAACATTGGCAAAAATCCAGCCTTAGGGGACCTTTAATCCGTGAGGTGAACTTACAGTCCACATTTCAAGTCTCTAAGACCATTATTTAAGGAAATATAAAAGGTACCAAAACTACACTTTTTTTACCCATTTTACCCCTTTAGAATCAACATTGGCAAAAACCCAGCCCCAGTGAACATATTTTCCGGGAGGTGAATCTACATTCCAAATTTCAAGTTTCTAGGACTATTATTTAAGGAAATATAAAAAGTACCAAAAGTACAGTTTTTTACCCCCTTAGAATCAACATTGGCAAAACTTCAGTCTTAGTGGATCTATATTCCGAAAGGTGAACCTACATTCCAAATTCTAAGTTTCTAGGACCATTATTTAAGGAAATATAAAAGGTACTAAAAGTACAGTTTTTTACCCTTTTTACCCCCTTTGAATCAACATTGGCAAAAATCCAGTTTTAGGGGATCTTTTTTCCGTGAGATGAACATACAGTCCAAATTTCAAGTCTCTATGACCATTATTTCAGGAGATATAAAAAAGTACCAAAAGTACAGTTTTTTACCCCCTTAGAATCAACACTTGCAAAAATCCGGCCTTACTGGATCTATATTCCAGGATGTGAACATACAGTCCAAATTTCAAGTCTCTATGACCATTATTTCAGGAGATATAAAAAGCACCAAAAGTACAGTTTTTTACCCTTTTTACCCCCTTAGAATCAACACTGGCAAAAGTCCAGCCTTAGTGGATCTATGTTCCGGGAGGTTAACATACAGTTCAAATTTCAAGTCTCTATGACCATTATTTCGAGAGATATAAAAAGTACCAAAAGTACGTTTTTTTACCCTTTTTACCCCCTTAGAATCAACACTGGCAAAAATCCAGCCTTAGTGAATCTATATTCCGGGAGATGAACCTACAGTCCAAATTTCACGTCTCTAGCTTCAGCGGTTTGGGCTGGGCGATGATGAATCAGTCAGTCAGTCAGTCAGTCAGTCAGTCAGTCAGTCAGTCACTCACTCACCCAACTCTTTTATATATATAGATTGTAGTAAGGTAATCGAATAGACCTAATATGTATGCACAAAAATTTATTTAAAAATTTTTATATTTGGATAGGGCTTTAGAAAAAGAGGATTATGCGAAAGGTTTTTGTTTCGAAATATCCCAAGTAAAGTGGTTTCGGTATTTGTACATCACTGGCCATTACGTAGGGATTGGGCCGAACTTTAGTTATACCCCCAATATGCATGCTACTTATTCCGAACTACTGATGGAAAGATTTTTTTTATAATTTTAAAAATTTGATAGTGCCATTTTTTCGACATTAACTGTAAGGTACCTATATACATAGTTTATGTAGCTAAAGGCAATAGACTATTTTTAAACTTAAATATTTTTATTTATGTATATTTTTAGTTTGTTCTTAAAACCAAACATGACTTTTTTCACCAGACGCACTATTTACTAAAAGAAAACACAACATAAAAGTAACACAAATTGTTGTTTCCTAAATGAGCTCTTGAGTTAAAAATGAAGTATGGAAGAATATCAGATAAAGCACATGTAACATTAGAGTGTTGGGTAAACCAACATTTTTATAGAATTTCACTCAGTTTAACTTTTGAAATGATACACCAAAACGCCGAGACACGAAAACTTGACACGAAAACTTAGTATCCAGTGGCATTCTCCGGATTAACAGGTCAAAATCAAGAAATATTTCGTTTTAAAGTTTTGCGATATTCAAGCAGGCGCGTTTTTATTATATTTTCCTAGAAAATCATTTAAAAACTCTGTTAAAATTACTTTATTTAGTGTTTATTAGTCAAAACTTTACTCTAACAATGGTGACCGATCAGTTACGGCGATTCTCTCCAATTTTTTAATTTCATTAAAAAACAATAAAAAATCGCTTGAAAATCACAAACTTAAAAATTAAATATAACTTAATATTGACCTGATCTGTCAAAACGGAGAATGTCACGCGTGTTCTTCGATCCAAATTAAGTTTGCATGTCTCGGCGTTTTGGTGTGTTAATTTTACGTACTTACAGTGTATAGTATGAACCCAAGTTGTTTCGGTTTTCTCAACTGATAACCATTTTCGAGTTCTATGATTTTTTGAGTTTTTGGTCACCCTAATGTACCTATTACCTCTACTTCTTTTCAGTGCTACAAGCATACATGTGTTTTTTTCACACATCTTTCCATCCTATATTTTGTTCCTGTTCTGGTTTTGTGCTTTTTTCTTTTCTTCTGTTACCGCCATTTGACTAATGTAAGTTAACTCTGGTTTATGTTGGGGTGTTATTCAGTGGCATCTTTAATGTCAGACAGTTGGGAGTCTTGTTAAAATTGGGTCAAAATTTACTATCAACTCAAATGTTGTTGTAAATATTTTCTTAATGTTTTTACAATGGAAAATGTTTTATAGAATTACAATTTAATGAAATATGTATAAAAACTGGAATGGAAAATGTTAAATAAGAAACACGTCATCTTAAAAAGACGACAATAAAGGGTCCTGGAAATGTTATAAACTGGATAACTCAAAAACTATTACTGGAAGGGATTTTGGGTATTTAGTGGAAGTGTTCTACGAGTCAAGAGCTACAAAAATTCCGTTGGAGTTTTTCTCGTGTCAGCACTATTTACCGAGATATGTGCATATATAAAATCTCGGAAATCTCAAATTTTAGATTCGAAATCAAGGTCTTGAGACCCCGTCAGATGTCTAGAGCTAGGCTTTTCCATATCCCTCTTTGTAGAACTTTCTTTTAAAAAAATCATCCGTTTCCCTCTATCTTGCTTTTTATGCGTATCTTTTGAAAAATCTTGCCCCTTAAGGTATAGTCGCAAGAAACCCCAACCTCCGTGGTGGTCTAGAGAGCTTTCAAACGCTCGCAGTTTAGTGCAGGACTTATTTAAGCACGCTAGACGGGGCAACACAGATGACAGCTGGGCGCAATACAGAAGTGAACTAAAAAGCTTCAAAAAGCTAATACGGAAATAAAAAAAAAATTAGCTGGGAAAACCTTTGCAGCAATATTGAACATACCACTGAGGCTGCAAGGCTAAGAAAAATTTTATCGAAGAAGAACATTCCACCAATCCTACTGAAAAAAGTGATGATACATGGACAGAAAGTGCTGATGAAACACTTGATGTTCTACTTACAACACACTTTCCGGGATGTAGGACAAACCCGATTGCAGTGAATGTAATCCGCGATAACCCCTCGATCATTCCAGAAAATTGTTTAACTGCTGACCGAATAAAATGGGCTCTAGCTTCATTCAAACCATACAAATCACCTGGACCTGACGGCATTATTCCGGCAATGCTTCAGAACGTCTCCAATATTTTAATTCCGCATCTTTTATCGATTTTTACTGCATGCCTGAAATTTTGCTATATACCAAAAGGATGGAGGAAAGCAAGTATTATATACTTGCCCAAAAGCGGTAAACTTAACCACGCGACGGCAAAAGATTACAGACCAATCAGTTTAACATCTTTTCTTTTAAAAACACTGGAAAGGATAATTGATCTATATATACGAGAGCATTTAGGTACAAATTTTCTATCGGATGCACAGCATGCTTACCAGCAGGGTAAATCCATAGAGTCTGCGCTTCATTCACTTGTACAGAAGGTAGAAGTATCCCTGGAGTATAAGGAATTTGCTCTTGCAGCATTTCTGGATATAGAAGGGGCTTTTAACAATGTAAATACAAAGACGATAGTTAATGCTTTGGATAAGGCTTCAACTAACAGTTGTTTGAGTAAATGGATAGAGCAAATGCTTTCATGTCGGGAAATAACGGCCGAATGGGGTCATGCAAAAACATCTCGTTACGCTACTAGAGGAACACCACAAGGTGGGGTTCTGTCGCCACTGCTCTGGCTCCTGGTGTTGGACCCCATTTTAAAGGAACTGAAGACTTTAGGAACCACAACAATAGCATACGCTGATGATGTGGTTATTCTATCATGTGGCAAATATCTGGATACTGTATCCGAGATTTTAGAGGGCTCACTTAAGGCTTTGTGGAAGTGGGCTTCAGGAAATGGACTTAATGTCAACCCGCAGAAAACGGAAATGGTTCTTTTTACTAGAAAATACAAAATCCCGGAATTTAGAAAGGTTCGAGTGGGAGGAGTTGAAATTCCAATATCACCGCATGCCAAATTTCTTGGAGTGTTCTTGGACAGTAAGCTGTTCTGGAACAAGAACTCTGAAGAAAGAGTAAAAAAGGCAAACAACGCGTATTACGCGTGTAAGAAAATGTTCGGCAGTACCTGGGGTCTAGAACCTAAAGTCACTTACTGGATTTATACTTCAATCGTAAGACCTATCTTACTCTATGGAGTTTTAGTCTGGCATAAGGCACTCGAAAAGGATGTGACGCTTAAAATGTTTCAGAAGCTTCAACGGCAAATGGGACGGAGTATCACTGGCGCTTTGAGAATAACATCAGCCGACTCTATCGACACTTTATTGCACTTATTACCAATTGATCTCTTTGCTAAGGGCGAGGCTTACAAAGCTTGCCTCAGACTCAAAGAGTCAAATTGGTTCAAGTATCGCAACTTTGGACACAGTAACATTGCTAATATGGACCGTATTGACTCTGATTACACAGTGCCCAAACTATTTTTCGACCGGAAATATAAAGTTAGATTTCCGGATCGAGAATTCTGGTCGACCTGGCAGGGCCCTCCTGCGAACTCAATAAATATCTTTACTGATGGATCGAAGCAATCGCATGGTGTTGGAGCTGGTTTCACGATACTGGAACTAGACCAACACTTATCTTTTAAATTACCCGTGGACTCGAGTATCTTTCAGGCTGAGATAGCTGCTATATCAAAAGCTGTGGAATATATGGCAAAGGAAAAAGGTGCCACCCTTAATTTCTACGTGGATAGTCAAGCTGCTCTAAAGGCACTCTTGAGCTACCAAATTAAATCGAAAACGGTTTTAAAGTGTTATGAGAATTTAAAACAACTTTGCTTAAATAATGAAGTTACCTTATTATGGGTACCAGGGCACGAAGGAATAGAAGGAAACGAGAAAGCAGATGAACTCGCGAAATTTCTGTTTTTTTTTAAATTAAATGACAGAGATTTTAGTACAAATATCATTTTTAGCACAACAATCACATCATTAAAAAAAAAATAAAATCAGTCAAACGGTTTTCGGAATATCACTATTTAAAATTTTAAAAAAACGGCGGTTTTTTTCCTACATTCAAGAATTTTTTTTTAAAAAAATCTCAAAATTATATTCACTTGACCCATTCATAGAGCTTGAAACAATCATTTATTTAAACTTAATTTGAGTCAAATCCGCTTCATCTTGCAAAAATCGGAAAAAAAAATTGACAGGGTTATGATAATTTTTCTGAAAAAGAAAATTAAGATTTTGACGAAATCGCCGTTCGGATAACCCATGCAAAAACAAAATAAAACGAACACTATGAGAGGTTGCGTTACAAAAACCTTTAAAAAAATTATGCTTGACAACTTATGATAATTTTTTTTTTTTTGCCTGTGTAATCTAAACATAGATTTCCAGCGGAATCTTAATTTCCTTTTTTAGAAAAACTATCACAACTCTTTCAATTGTTTTCCGAGTTTTTCGGAACAAAGCTCATCGGATGAGCTTTGTTAAATTTTCCTCAATAATAGTTTTATAAATATGAAGGTTGCTGAATGAACTATAACAAAAAAAAATCCATAAACTCGAAAAAGTTTCAAAAAATAAAAATATTATTGGAAAAATTAATACATTTCTTTTCAATATACATATGGACAATTGTCACTAACTTTTAACACTTTCGATATTCTGTTAATTTTGCAATAACTTTTTTATTTGTAAATCAGGTGGTACCTGTGAATGAAGATAAGTTAAGGGAACCTTAAAGAGTAATTGTGCAAAGGCACAGCCCAAAAGGTATTTCGATACACTTACGAAATTTTTCGTCCAATGTTTCATATTGTTGGGTGCGTTAAAGCTATTACTCCAAAATTAATATCGCTAAATCAGTAGACTTGGGCAATAATTTGGTGTAGGTGTAGAGGATGTGCCATCACTAAGAAAAAAGTTACATGGTCTCAAATCTTTGATACCATTTTTTTTTTAAATTTTCAATTTTTCGAGGTTTTTTTATTGTAGTTTTTGGTGCAAACTGTAATTTCAAAATTTAAATACACATAGTTAAAGCCCTTGTATATACGCACAATTTGAGATTGATTTGAGTGAAGTGCTCGCAATGGTTACGAATCTGCACCTCTCCAAATATGGGAAGAAAAAACGTGTATTTTTTAAAAAGTCTGTTATATGCGAGGCACACTCCCAGTTTTATTCCGAATGGTTCCGAATGCTTTGTGGACTTTATAATCCATCATTTCCCACTTGATTTACAAACGCACCCCAAAAATATTCAATTGCAAAAATTTTATGAGCTTTTTAAATTTTTTGAAAAATTTCGATATTTTAGTTTTGCATTATTTGACAGCCAAATGTGCATGGCTGAAAGTTGAACATGTAGAAACTTAAAAAAAGTAGAAAAGAAATGTATTTTAATAGATTTTGACATGTCTTATTCGAATAATATTTCAAAATTAGTCCATTGATTTTTGCACTCGCGAAAATCCTGAAAAATCGCTAAAATTTTTTATAACCTTAATAAAATTAGTAATAACGTTAAAATATTTCGTATTAACCTTAATATTATCATTATTAATCATACTTTGAATAGTTTCAATATTCAGTGAAGGACAAACACTGTAAAATCAGACTTTCAATATTAAAAAAAAAAAAATCAAAAATTATAGTTTTTTTTTTCAAAAATGTTCCCTTTAAACCACTGCTGATTCTTACCTATTAGAGATAGAATAATAGTGTCAACTAAGAATTTGTTGAGATTTTTTTTAAGCATTTGGTAATATTTTTCTAAAAAAATTAAACCGCTGGGAACATTTTTATTTTCAAAATATTGGAAAATGTGCAGAAAAAAATTGGTTTAATGCAAATATCTCGATATTTAGCAAAGATTTTATGCATGTTTGAATATGTATTTAAGCTCTAGTTAGGCATAATACCAAATGGTACGTTTGGTAAACTTCGGATAAAAAATGTAACTTTGAAAATTTTTGTAAAAATGTTAACTTTAAACCGCCATCGTTTTGGGTGCGATCGCTCAAATTAATGCACGCGAACGGATTTAAATTACTTAATTATAATGTTATTAACCTACAAAGACTCATCAATGTGACACGAAAAAAAAAATCGTCTGTTTTTTTTTTTTTTTGTAAATATTAAAATTTAATGACAACTGCCCATATATAGATTAATTCACACACATGGAAAGCCCTGCACTTCTTCTATCCAAAACAGTTCAAAAATGGAAAATCGGTTGTAAAGTCTCTGAGTTACACGGGGTTTATTGATAAAAGTAAAAAAAAAGTTTTTTGGCTACAACTTTAAAATTTGAAGGTGTCTGGAAAGTTTGGTGGGCATTTTTTGATCACCTCGAGGAAACCAACAACCTATACTATGTCACATCAAAAGTATTATTCCACCGTAGCACAGTGTTATTTTTAATTTTACCTACCTGTGTGTAGAACAGTAACTCATGATTTATGATTTCTTTGATTTTTGACTTGATATATGTAATAAAAAGATCTTTTTGTTACTGTGGCCTTTGATGTTGTTGTTACAGTTCGTGTTGTTGCTGCTTCTGCTTTTTACTATGTTGTTGACTTTATTTTAGTTGATGATGATCATCATCGTTTTTGTTGTAGTTGTTAAATGCATGTGTATGTAAGTAAATTAACAATGGCTGGATACTTCCTTCTTAAGTTGTCTGTTCTATTTCTTCCTTCTTCTTTGTCCTGCTGCTGCTGCTGTTGATGTGATTGACAGTATTTTTTACATATGTGTGCGTGTATTTGTTTGTGTGTGTGTGTATGTGTGAGTCTGTTAGTTGGAGTATTTTGGTGTATATTGAGAAAACGGGCAGTTTTATTTAGTTAAATTTTCTTTTTTTTATTATTAAAAAACATTTTTTTTTGTTTTCTTGTAGATAAAAGTTAATTCTGCACTACCTTGATGATTGATATATTTAAGTAATTATTTTTTTTTTTTGGGAATTTTTTATTTTTTTACTTAAAACACGAAACCAATGGGTTCTTTATATTTGTTACTCGTTGTTGGATTTAACAAAAAAAAAGCTGAATTAAATAAAATAATATACAGCGGAATGTGTATATGTGGAATTAAATCAATGGAGTTACTTTAATTTTTAATTTTTTCACTTCAATTTTCAATTCACTATTTTATATATTTTTTTTTGCAACCTTCCCCTTTTCTTTAATTGGCGAATATATTTTTTCTTGCTTCTTGTTTTACAATCTCACTGAAGCTAAAATATGAAGAAAAAAAAAAAAATGATTTCGAAGCAGAAACTGACTTGACTGGCATATGCTTATTGGAAATTATTTTGCCGGTTTTATTTTTTACTTTTATCCACTTATTTTAAGCTTTTTCCATTAATTTCTTATAATAAAAATATAAAATTGCACTTAAATAACACTTTGAGGGGACTTTTAAGTATTCTACACTAATTTTTCTAAGTGATATTTAATTTTTTTAATGAAATTTTACGTTCTTACGTCTATGTGCAGTCAAATATATTGAGTTTTCCCTTAACATTTTCTAACGAAGGGTTGTTTATTGATTTTTTTCGTTGTAGTCTCAACAAAATACAACAGATGGAGTAGGTGTTTTAAGGGATGGGCAAAAAATATGGTAACACTTAAACGAGTCTCGTTTATGAGAAAAAAATACAACTTTGTGTATGGTGGTTGGTAAGATTAGGCGGTTAATTTAAAAGTTTATTTAAATAGATTTTTAAAAAAAAATATTTTTTGAAATTGTTTTATTATTGGGTTTGCCAAGAGTGTAAGTATTTTTTTATAGTGCTGTGTTTTTCAATAAGTGGATTTATTTTCCGAATAATCTTATTTTGTTAAAAAAAAAATAATTTAATATTCCAAAACAAATTCGAAATATTTTTTTCCGTAATCTACTATAAATTAGCAATTATAATTCGAAAAAATAATAAAAAAATTTGGAAAATGAAAAAAGTTATAAATAATTCAAAATTAATCCAAAATGGACTTTATTTAGTTGGATGAGTTTTGATTTATTTATATCTGTTTTCATTTTCCAATTTTTTTTATTATTTTTTCGAATTATAATTGCAAATTTATTGTAGTTTATGGAAAAAAAATTCTCCAAATTTGTTTTAGCATGTTAAAATATTTATTTTAAACTATATAAGATTAATCCGAAAATACATTCACTTAGGCGCCCCAGTAGGCTAGTTGGTAGCGTGCTAGCCTATCAGTCTGGGGGACGTGGCACATTGGGTTCGATGGTTCCCAAAATGGCGATTAATTCAGATAAGCAGTAGTTTTAGAATATTATATTTTTTTATTGATGGCATAATATAAACCCGTAAAAATACACATTTTGGAAAAAAAAATGGAAATTTTTTTTTTTTAACCTGTTAGGCGTTTTTTTGTTTTTCGGAAAAAAGGGTTATAGTTCACAATTTTTGCTGTAACTTTGGAATGAAAAGCGATAAATTAATAAAAAAAAAAATGTAAATTAAAGTGCACATAATGTGCTCTCAAAGTAATTAAAGAAAGAACGCATAATATGTATTTATATTTTTATAATTTTTTTTTTTTAAATCCAATTTTTGTTTTTCACAAAATCTCATAAATGTACAAATTTATCTGAAAAAAGTGATTTATGGGAATATTATAGTTTTTTATTAACGAATTATCATAAATACATAAAAACACAGCATTTTAGAAAAAAAAATTTAACAAAATTTTGTTTTTTTTTAATCTTAGTCGTTTTTTATGTTTTTGGAAAAAAAAAAAACACGAAACCCTTGAACATGTAATAAAGCTACAAAAAACAACTGGAGGGGACGTTTTATTGGCTTAGGGGGGAGGGTTTACCGGGAGACTATGGGGGACACCTTCCCCTCGCGATAAACGTTGCCAAAAAAATAGATGTCAGTTTTTGCACCTAATTAATAAAAATTTATAATTATTTAAATTATTTTTTCTATACACGCCCCCAAAAAGGGGCGGACCAAAAATTGGCATTCCTGATCCCCCTTGGTTCAAATTCAGGTCGATGAACTTCATAAAATGTTTCAATTATTGAAGAAATATACAAATAAAACTTGTAAAAAAAATATTTTTCTGGGGTAGTTTTAGTTCTTCAAGGGGGAACTTTTTCCCCCCTTGTCCGATTTTGCTCGTTCAAGAACTTAACCAGCCTATGATCATTATACATATTTGTGACAAACTTCAGGATTCTAGCTCTTGTTTTATGTACTTTATGGTGTGCTCAACAACAGACGGACGGACGGACACACGGTTAGTCACAGAATGTCTTAGAATCGATCAGTGATCAATAATATACACTTTATTGGGTCCTAGACCCATATTTAGATGCGTTACATACGGAATGACAAAGTGAGTGTAAGCCCATACTGTAGTTGAAGGGTATAAACACACATATAATGGATTTGTTTAATAAATGTTACCCAGACTTTTTACACAAAAATGGGAATAAAAAAAAGGGCCGGGAATTGTCCGTACTTTTTTTTCTTTTAAATAAAAGCTGATATCCTATACTTTTTTAAAATCCACAAAACTAAATCCAACTATTACTAACTTAATATGTGTGGCCCATTAAATATGGAAAATATCCCAATTTTGGACCCTTTTTAAAAAAATTATTAAAAACGTCGAGACACAATTTTTATAAACAAAAAAAAATTAAAAATTTAGTTTAATCCCTGGTGTTTAAGGTTCTATTATAAAAGATTTTCTTTTAAAAGACTTAATACCACTAATAATCGCTTGAATTGTAAAAAATTTAAATTTTTTTACTTTTTTCTAAAACTGCAATAATTTGTTAAAGTTGACAGCTCACCGAAAAAAAAGTAAACAACTTAGTTGATTGATTTTGATAACTAGTGTTGCAGAATTTTATCTACTTTTACCCCATACCAAATTTTATAACAAAAACATTTATAAATTTCAATTAATCGCCACTTTGGCACCATTTGAACCCAATGTGCGTGGGTTCGATTCCCACCATAGTAATAAAAAAGAGTTTATTCTTCTTCGAAGCGTTTTCATGTTCCCCATTATGAATTAACATAACAAGTACTTATGACAACTCTACTTTCTTTATTAGGATATTCTCCCATTAAATACTCATAGAGTTTCTTGCTTTCAAAAAATTTGACAATTTTCAGGAATGAATTGACGATCGTTTCGGGGGGGGGGGGGAGGAGGGTTCCAATTCCCAATCATCAGAATTCTTTAGAAAATTAGGTAATACTGTTAGCGTGCACACATCAAATATTCATATTCTGAATTATCTCAACTTACAAGGGAAGTCTCCCTAGAGTCACCCGCGGATCTTTATGGAATTGGTTATATTTTGTAGATCATAAAAAAATAAAGGGACACATATTTTTTTTAGCGGCCTAAATTCATATTTAGGGGGTAAAAAGATGGGGGAAGACAAGGCCATTTTTCAGTTTTTTTCGTTTATCTCCTATATTATGCAAAGAAACCTAGTCATGTTACATACCAAATGAAAGACCGTGTCCAAACATGCACAACTTTTCGTCATATTGAGTAAAATACCAAAATTTTGGGACATTTTTGTTCAAAAGTCGAAAAATATTAACTTCTTAACTGGCCCATTGTTAGCACTACGAGATAGGTATTTTTAATACCTTTAATCTGATACAACACATGCCTAAATTAATTTTGTTTAAATAGGCGTAAATCGTAAAAAACTGAAAAAGGTAAATTTCCCCCCATACAAATCGACCCCCCCTAAAAATGAGTTTGGGCCGCTAAAAAAAATACATGTCTAATTAATTTTCGTTCTTAGCAACATATCCAAATTTCATGAAGATCGGAGGGTGACACCAGGGAGACTTCCCTTGTTAGTGAGAAAGCAAATATGAAATTCGAAGTTTCACCAGCATTACCCCAAACATAATCTGAAACGATCGTCAATTCATTCCTGGAAATTTAAAAATTTTTTGAAAGCAAGAATTTTTATGAGTTTTTAATTGGAGAATATCCTAATAAAGAAAATAGAGTTATCATAAGTACTTGTTTTGTTAATTCATAATGGGGAACATGAAAAGGCCTCGAATCAGAATAAACTATTTTTCATTGCACAATTAATTAATAACTACTTTTTATTATTTAATAAAAATTAAAACACACTTAGATTTATTTTTGATCAATAACACTACTCTACACGGTTTTTGCTCAGACTTCTAGAATAGAAATTCTAAAGCAGTGGGTGTTGGTGTCTTTCTTTAACAAATCAACATCAACCTGCTTGTTGTTGTATTTGTATGCCCTAAAGGTGTTTTCATTTCTGAACCAAAAAATGTGCATTGTTAAAATGTGTACTTTAAAAATGTTGAAATGGCCCTGAAATGGTGTAGCATTTTTTACACTCAGAATAGACCACAAAAAATGCTGTTTTGTGCGCAAATTTCCCTGATTTGCTGGTTCGATGGATGTGTTTTTCGCTTATAGTGCCGGTAGCTCCGGTTTGAATCCCGGCAATGGCCATCACGTATTTTTTTTTAGCAAATTTAGTCCATTTTTCAATAAAATCTATTTTTTTTTTAAATCATTAAATTATTTAAAATAAACATAATTAAATAAAAAATAATATATAATTAATTGAAAAAATTACCGGAAAAATAATAAAAAACACACCGGGATTTGAACCCCGAACCTCCAGCGTCATATGCCCAGACACATCCTCTGCACAGTGTTGCCATATATTTTTTTGAAAAATCTTATTGTTTCGGCAAAAAAAAAATTATAAAAAAATCTATTGTTTTTGAAAAAAGTATTGAAATAATTAAAATAAACCCACAAATTGTATTTTAAATTCTATTTTAACATAAAAAACAAATTGCTGTATAGCAGCGGTCACCAACCTATGTTACGCGTGTCACTAGGGGGTACACGAAACTGTTCGCGGGGGTACGCAAAATTTTAGTAATTTGGACATTTATTTTAGATTAATATTTCAATGCTGGTTCCGAATCTGGCTTCCAAAGTTTTCCATAACGTCAGGTTTTTAAGAAAGTTGAGGTCAAAGTTTACAAAAAAAAACGTATTTTTGTGCAATTTAGAGAGCATTTTTTGCGATATTTTGAGATCTGACCACTTGTTGATTAACCTTTCGATGCTGAATCCGAATATGGTTCCCAAATTTTTCTAAGATGTCAGGTTTTTGAGAAGTTCTGAAAAAACGTGTTTTTGGGCATTTTTGAGACGGTTTCTGATAGTGTGGAAATTTTGGTACCGTTTTGTTAAGCTCAAAATGTCCTTTCATTGTACATATATACGGCTGTGTTTCATTCGAAAAGTCACGGAATTGTTGATCTGCTCTTGTATTAAAATAAAACATTTAAAAAAATCAAAAAACATTATATTTCCGCCCTCTGCGATGTGTTTTTGGAACTTTTTTTAAGAGTTAAAAAAACGTCTGTTGTTTTAAATTTTGGTGTAGAATCGACTGGTGAAATCAGATTTTCAATATTTTTAGCTGTTTTTGCTTTGCAGAAAAATCCGCTCAAAATCCACGTTTTCAGATGCATTGAACCACCCCAAGGAGCGGACATTTTTTCCCAAAAAATACCACCATTGTTTTGATCTCCCCTAAAGCCTTAAAAAAATGATAATACCCGCAAATCAAAAATTTCAAAATTAACTCTAATATTTATATGAGAAGTTTTTTCACGAAAATAAAAAACTCGTAAGGGGGTACGCGGCTGACAAAATTTAAAATTAGGGGTACGCGAGCCAAAAAGGTTGGTAACCGCTGATGTATAGCATAGAATGAAAAAATACCATTAATTTAGAAAAAATATATATATTTCTGAGATAATTTGAGCTTTATCGAAATTAAATTTTTGTTTTTATTTTTCCAAAAAACTTTTTTTCAGAAAAAAAACTTTTTAGCATCTCAAAAAACTTAAACACAAATAAAACGTGCATGCAACGTAAAACGTGCATGCAAACGTGAATGCACCACAATCTCAAAAATTTACATTCTTATATAGTTTTGTATGGGCTATCGATAAAAAAAAAAATTTTTGGAAAATTTTCAGAACCCGTTCTGAAATTTTCCATTCTTTAAAAATGTCAATTTATTAAAAAACATGCCACTTTTTTTTCTTTTTTAATTTTTTTTTTTAAAGTTTAGATGTTTGTCCATCCACACAAAAAAATTCAGAAACACGTTCTTCTTTTTTTCCAGAAAATCGCATTTGAACTTTAAATTTCATAACAATTTTGTAATTTGCTTGTATTTTCTTGATTTAACGTTGCGAATGAGTAATATTTATGCAATTGATATTACTCATTCGCAACATTAAATCAAGAAAATACAAGCAAATTACAAAATTGTTATGAAATTTAAAGTTCAAATGCGATTTTCTCGAAAAAAACGAAGAACGTGTTTCTGAATTTTTTTGTGTGGATGGACAAACATCTAAACTTTTAAAAAAAAAGTGGCACGTTTTTTAATAAATTGACATTTTTAAAAAATGGAAAATTTCAGAACGTGTTCTGAAAATTTTCCAAAAAAAAAAATTTTAATCGCTGGCCCATACAAAACTATATAAGAATGTACATTTTTGAGATTGTGGTGCATTCCGTTTTAATTTGATAAATATTTAATCAAGGCAACTCGCCACAAATTTGACCATTTTTCCAATATTTGACCACGCCTTCTAAGCCCAGTTTTTGAAAATTAGAAAAACCAAAAACCCAATTTTCTTAGTTCCATATAGGGCTATCCAAACAACCTATTCAGAAATTTTCGGGACACATGTTTTTCTGTAGCGGAACATTTGGTGTGGAATGCCTCATATGTTGTACGCTCAGCGGTGGTTCTTTCCTTGGACTTCGACCTTATAAAATAGATTTCAGTAGTTCATTTCTTATTGTACGACTCGTCACTGGAGCACAAAACTCATTTTCAAGTTCATAAGATGACTAAATGGGGTCTTTTTTGAATAACAACCAAGAATTCGGTCAAATAACTTTGATGTTTTTCTGTTTCCACCCCTGATTTCGGGGTTTTCCTTGAGCAAATCGCTTTAAATACTTTGTTTTTGGAACACTTTATTATTAGGACACTTAGGTTAGGTTAGGGTGGCGGTGTACGATTTACACCTCGCATAGACCTTTTGGTCCATAGCGATACCACAAAACTTTTTTCTTTTTCGCTAGCGGCGCAAGTTAAACACGTTCAAAGTCATTGCGAATCTCTTTAATATTCTAAGATCCATTCGCGTTATATCCTCCAAAGTATTAAAGCTTATCTGACCAGTAATCGATCGGCGACTTCTTGCCACCGCTGGACAGTGACAAAGTATGTGTTCTATCGTTTCATCCACTCCTGGTGAGCCGCATCTTTTACAACTGGCATCCGGGATGAGTCTAATATTCTTAGCATGATTGCCGATGAGACAGTGACCAGTTATTATTCCCGTCAGAGCTCGACATTCCCTTCTCGTAAGTGATAAAAGGTATTTAGTTTTCCCTTGGTCATAAGTTGGCCATAAAGTTCTGCTGATTTTGCATGTTGTTAGTTGTCCCCACTTCCTGTTCGCTACTGCAACATTTATGGAATCCCGTCTTTTTTTGAAGTGTTGGAGCGATGGTAAAACTAGCACCGTGGTACCTACACCATCAGCTCCAAGTTTCGCGAGTTCGTCTGCCCTTTCATTTCCCTGTATTCCGTTGTGTCCTGGTACCCATAATAAATTAACCTGGTTGTGTTGACACAACGTCTGCAAGTTCTCGTAACCAGGACACTTAACATCATCGAAATTCCATCCGCTTTTGAGCTAAAAATATGTTTTCGTTCAAAAAACGTACAGTGGGCACCGGTACCCATTTTCCAACACTATTGGCGAATATAAAAAAGGCTAAAATAATTCCAGAATGAACAGATTTATTATTTTTATTTATTTTTTGCACTTTTTAATAATATTATTTAAAAACTTAACGTTAAACTCAATTTAAAATAATTTTTAATTCATTTTAGGGTCGAACCAGAATCAAATGCGTAGCGCAAGACGTAAAAAAACAAAAACAAACACATCAAATTTGAAATTTTTACGTCCGTTTGATTTACATAGGTAGCTCACATTTAAATATTAGAAACGAAAAATTATTGGGCGTTACGCCTTACGCGACGTAATTTGATTCAGGTTGAACGTTTAGGCATTTCGTTCCTATTATTTTTTCCAGGTAAATTCACTACTTTTCTAACTATTCTGCCAATAAAAAATTAAATTAAAGGAGAATCGTAAAAAGCAATACAGATTATTAAATCCAGTTTAATTAATGATAATTTTTCAATTGAAGCTGGAAAAATTAGACATTTATGAAAAAGTTTTTAACGAGTTATTAAATTTTAACTCGTCGTCCCTATTATTTTTTCCAACACTGTATGTCTACAGTGAAATTTGATGGCGGTTGTTTTCTTAGAACATAGAAAAAAATTTAAAAACTTCAGTGGGCCATAAAAAAGAACTCGAGCTAATTTTTCAAAACCCTTCGGGGGTTTTGGTCTTTTATTGGTACACTTTCATTTTTTTTTGTCCCGTCCAAGATACACTCGAACACCCCAAATTTGATAGTCGAATTTTGTAAAAAAAAATCCTGTTCAAAGCAGATATGTAAAGTAGACACTCCAGTAAAGAGAACTTGGGGTTTAACCCCAAAATCCAAAATCAATTGAGTATATCCAGAAATATTTGCACAAGAAATCAAAATTTTGAATTAGAAAAGTTAAGGATAAAGCCACAAAAGGGTATTTTCAACTTCCTTACATGTCCTGATGGTTTCCCCCTAATCGTATCGAGATCGGATCTCTTGCAAAAGCTTGATAATTTTATAGGGAATTTTAATAAAACCAAAAAAATTTATAACTTTAATATACAATTTTGCAATAGTCAGAAATTTGTTGGTTTTGATTAATGCCTTTATATTTCAAATTCAAATAAAACAACAATTTATTTTCAACTAATGAACACATTTATGTATTTTTTTATTAATAAGTATTTAATTAATTTATGGTTTTCTAATGTATAATTATGCACAGCTTCCAAATATTTGGTTTATAATATTTAAATCTACATACATTTTTATTTACTACTGCTTATGATATTTTATTTTTCCAATCATTCAATTAATTAATTAGCTTTTGTATAATATTTATTACTGTATTTTAAAAAAATTTATTAAGTTCAACATTATTTAAAAAATTCATTAACTATAAGATAATTTCTTACTTTAAAAAAAATGTGCTTTATATATCACAATAAACTGTATTGAAAATAAGCAATATGAGGCATTATACTACAAATGTACAAATTAAAAAAAGAAATACAACCCTGTGTACAATTTTCTAAGCCGTCATAAATTATGACTCTTTTAAGGCTTCAAAATATGAATTTTTAAATAAATCAGAATTTGGAGGCCTAAAAGATTTATATTTGACTCCCTCTTATTTATGAATATTTGAAAAATGCGAAATATTTTTTTCAAACATTCACAAACAAAAAAATTTCAGAGACTTTTATAAGTCATATAAGAACGATCAAAAAAAGGGGCCACTTAAGAAGAAAAAAAAATCATATGTTTTCTGAGCATCTAAAGACTCTTTTATGAGTATTTTCGGAGTTTAAAAAAATTTCAAATCGAAAATCGGAATTGATTAACGCACTCAAAAAAATAAGAAGCAGATACCCAAGATATCTCATACTTACAGAGTCAATGACGAAAAGAGATTTTTTTTCTCTGCGGAGAAAAAACAATATCTGGGGTGCCCAATTAAAATTTCGAAATGGTGCTATACAAATTTGCAGAATATCCTATCGTCTACAACTTTGCAGAGAACTGACCCTGACTGACTGTTGAATGAAGTTTTAAAATAAATATTTTAAAAATTATTAACCTCAGAGATAATAGAATAACAAAGGTCCAATTGATATATAATGCCTCATAATTGCAATAATTAAGAAAAGTGAATACTTATATAGTTACTCTCAAATACTCATATTACTTTAAATTATATATTACATACATATCTTAAAAACCTTTCAGTCTTAACTGTAAATTAAGTAAGTTATCAATAATCATTCTTTTTAGATACGTGCCATCATATGAACAATATGAAATGCTGCTAAAAGTGTTTTCAACTCAATTTTACAACATCCAAAAATGTCTTTCAAAGTGAATAATAAAGGCCAATTGGCACGATACCACTGCCAATGAGTCGAACGGTTCCCGATGTTTTCTGTAAAAAATGAGTGCATACTTTTAGGCTTAAAGAAAAAAAAAAGGACAGTGATTTTTTATTTTTAGAAATTTCTCCAAATGTGTCGAAAATCATTCAACTTACAATAAGTGGTATAAGAAACAACTATCCTTTTCTTTCAAAAAAAAAAAATTAAAAAGACGTAAGTCTTTTATTCTAAAATTAATTTATTTTTTTTGCTCTGCCTTAAGATATCTTTGGCTTTAAGAAGCCCTTAAAAAATTTCGAAAAGGCTTCGTGGGCGTGTTTACATTAAATATTGGACCACAAAGGCTTGATTTAAAAAATATGAAAAAATCTGGCACGTATGCCTTCTTGAAGGCCAGCCAACAATATGCATTAAACAATTTTTTTTTTTAAATAATTTCAAAAAAAAAATACGAAAAATATTATCGTGAAAATTTACCTTAACGCCCAATTTCAAATTTTATTTTTTGTAAGAACTAGTGCCCCCCATTTCCCGGATCTCGGCATTCCCGGTTCTGGTATTGGTTTCCCGGTTCAATATATACTCCCGCGAATACCGGTATTCCCGTTTCTACCTAAGCTCTTTTTACTGCCTAAGCTCTTTTTACTGCATACATTTAGGCAGTGATAACAATCATATATTTCACTATAAAAAGTTTTAATCTTTTCCAATTTATTTACAAGAAATTTGTTTTCTTATACCACTGGTTTGGTAACGAATTAGCTGATGAGTGTTCAAGAGGTGGCTCCGAGTCGGTGGGGGAACGTGTCGAACCAGATATCTCGGTTCCTATAGTGGAGTTGATGAACGAAATTGATAGGATATCGGAGAATATGATGAGAGATAGGTGGATATCGCTGACCACGTGCAGGATATCGCGGACCATGTGGCCACTGCCAAATCCTAAGAGGACAGAAAGTCTTCTTACCTTTGGCAAACGGACGGTTAGCCTATTAGTAGGAGTACTGTCAGGACACTGTATAATCGGCCAAATGGCCGTTCGTATGGGAATTTCTGACAGGGACTTTTGCAGAAGATGTGGAGAGGTGGAGGAGGATTAGTCAGTGAGGCACTTGTTGTGTGAATGTCCGGGTCTGATGAAACGTCGTCTTAAGTATTTGGGGCAACGATTTTTTGATGACTTAGATTGCTTAAACAGTGTCCCATTGATGTCTCTAGCAGAATACCTTAGGGAATCGGGGTGGTTTGAGAGGTAGAATTTTGTATATCAGGGGAGTAGGGAGACAACTTTAGGGGAATCACAATGGGCCTTATGGCCTCCGAGTGAATTCGCCAAATTGGCGGACGCCCATCCAACCCAACCTAACCTAACCTATACCACTGAGTCGAACGATTTTCGGCATTTTTAGAAACATTTCTAAAAACGTCGAAAAGCATACGTAATACAAATTTTTCAATATTTTTAGAAAAATTTCTGAATATTTTAAAAATCATACATAATACTATTAGTTTTTTCTTTAATCCTAAAAGTATGCACTTCTTTTTTACACAATTGACAATTGACCTTAAGCAACATTTCATCTTGAAGGATCGAATTAATTTAAGTTTTATTAAACATTTATTTTTATTACTAAATTAATATATTTTAAAAATATCATAGAGCTGTTTTAAAAGTTTGGCATAGTTGACAAGACTTTATTGTTGATTAAAATTATGGACCTACGTTTTTAATGAATCGATGTATGAGTTTATGCATATTAGACGGTTATATATTTATATTTGTATTTATATTTTTTTTTTTTAGTTAAGAAATAAAAGTGATTGGAAAATTATAAATTGGTAAATAAAATTATTGTTTGACAAAATATATCAAGTTTTTTTAAAAGGGAATGTTTTTGAAACAAATTCGTGTCCGAAAAATATTTTGCATAAAATTTTTAATGTATTTATGTAAGAATAAGTTGAACAAAAGACAGACTACATTACTGGCAAGTGAAGTACTCCAACCTTTATCCAACCTTTATAAAGTATTCCACCCTTTATGAACCAATTCTAAGGTTGTCAAAAAAAATATTTTTTTTTAGCCTTTTCTTGTAAAGAAACTATATATAAAATGTTTTCATATTGGGAGAAGGGTTTATTTTAATACCTATCCTACGGTGGCATAACCTTGTTAAAATTGGACTTCATTAAAAAAATTTTCAAGAAAATGTGTACATTTTTGTGGGTATTTTTACATAAACATAGACCTACGACATCCATGCGAATAAATTTAAGTCGTTCCGTATTTTTGCTCTAGGTGATATTTCTGTTTGTTCGGGAGTTTTTGGAATTTTACCGAAGGTCCACACTGTTTCATAAGGTTGCAACGAAATTTTTAAACACTAATATGGCCGATAAGCCGAGATACTCCAACCTTAAAATTGTGTGTTTTTTTGGTTGGAGTACTTCCCTTGTGAGATGTTTTCTTTATTAGAAAGCAGCAAATTTTATTAAAGATGTTAATGCTGATCGGTTTTGGTTGTTGTATCATGGTGATGATGATTATGTCTCAACCATTTACACACACAGAAAAAAAAGTTTCCAATCGAATTTATCAGTTGTATCAACTCAAAATTTAGTTCCTGCTACTATGTTTGGCTTTGACAAACAAATTTTTTAGTTGCCCTAGTTAAAAGACAGTTATAAACGCCGAAAATGAGTTGTGACTACAGATATTCAACTGTGACGACCTATATACAAAAGTTCCAACCGATTTTTTGTTGCAATAACTGACTTTCAGTTGGAAATCGTTAAATTCGTTTTCTGTGTGCAGTTGCAATTCGTAAAATATAATTTTTAGATCGTGAAATCCAATTTTAATTTGAAGATTTTAATTGAAATAGTAATTCGAATAAGATGAATTGTAATTCGAAAAAAAGTATTATTGTAATTCGTAAAAGATCAATTGGAATTTGTTAAACATTAATTTGACAGTTCATGCGAAGAAGGGCGAATAAACCATTTATAGAGTTGTACAGGGGGGTAATTTTTTAAAAGAGTATAGAAAAATTTTAGTTCGTCTATTACAACTTTTTTAACACATAGCAAATAAATTAGCCAGTTTCCAACAAACAGTAAGTTGATCCAATAAAACTTTGGTTGAAACATTTACATATAGGTTGTCACAATTGAATATCGGTAGTCACAACTGAATGTGGTTGATAAAACTGTATCTTTATTGAAACAACCATAAAACTCGGTTGTCACAACCGAATATAGTAGCAGCAACAGAATTTTGAGTTGATAAAACTAAAAAATTAGTTGGAAATTTATTTTTCTGTATGAAGGAATGACCAAATATTTACTAAACCGGTTGATAAAGCTTATCTCTTCACTGAGATGTTTGCTAGTTACTCATACTAGCCGGTTTGCTAAACTCGAAAGAGTATGGTATGCCCACGGTTGTTTTTCGGGATCGTGCAGTAAAAATGTTTCTTGGGTATCTTAACGTAAACAAGTATCCAGGTTCATATGGAATTACTGCATTAGTGATGAGACAGTGTTTTTTTGGCGCTCGCTCGTTCGTTTGCTAAACTTTTTAAATTTTCCTACCGTGTGTCAGAGCTTCGAAGGATTTCATTCCTTAATTCGATTTGTCATTCTGAGTGAAAATTTAGTGATTGCATTCCCCAATCACATTTTAGCGAATTGAATGAATACACTTTAGACTCATTCGATTTATAAATATCGAATGCATTCGTTTTATTTTTCATTCGACTTTCAAAAATCGAATGCATTCGATTTTTTTTCATTCGACTTTTAAAAATCGAATGCATTCACTTGCGAATGCAATCGATTTTCTTTTCATTCAATTTGAAAAATCGAATGGCTTATTCATTCATTGCATAAAAAACTTAAAAGAACTAACCAAGATAGAGCAAAACGGTGCCAATTTTTTATACATAATATCGCTAACACTCTTCACATTTTTTTTTGTCGTATAGGCAGTTAATATGTGCATTGTTTAAATTTTCGGGAACACCAATTTTTTTGGATTCAAGATCAGAGCCCATTAGGGTCATCGTATGTAAAGAGAGTATGGACCAAAATTTGGCTCCGTTTAGGTCTATATATTTAAAAAATCGATTGCATTCGCAGTGGAATGATAAAAAATCGAATGAATTCGATTTTTCTAAATCGAATGAACAAGAAATCGAATGCATTTATTTTTGTTCATTCAATCGAATTAATTCCAAGGACTGCATTCAATGTTGATTTATGAAATCGAATACATTCACTGACTATGAAAATTGAATGGATTTTTTTGAGAATTCATTCGAAAAGGATTTCATTCTTCGAAGCTCTGCCGTGTGTTAGTCTTTCTCTCTTACAAGAAGGTGGCCAACGTTCCGCCTTTTCCAAAAACGGTGAGGCTGGCAATTACCGCCCAATTTCAATTTTCTCTGCGCTTTCGAAAGTTATAAAGAGCATGGTTAATTTTCATCTTGTGAACTATCTAGAGTTAAATTCACTTCTATGTGATGGACAGTATGGCTTTCATACGAGTCGTTCTACGAGAGACCTGTTAGCGTTCCTTACAGAACGTTGAAGTCGATACATGCACCAATTTGGTGAGAGTAAAGTGGTGGCTCTGGATTTTCCAAGGCATTTGAACGTTTGAGGCACTACGCTCTTGTAATAAAACTTATTGGATTTTGTGTCGGTAATGATTTCTCTCTAATTATAACGATTTTTCTCCACAACACACTATACGTGTTGTTTTGGATGGAACTTTCATCTGATAAGTTTCAGCTTAATTCAGGGGTACTACACGGTTTCGTTCTTTCTCCTACCATTTTCCTAATTTTTTAAAAGACCCTCTTAGTCAAACTTTCAATCTTATATACAGTTAGGCAGATGAAATTTGTCACTCATTTTGATCATGGAAAAAGCCTTTTGGAGATTAAAGCCATGAGGCAGAATATAAATGACACACATCTATAATCTCTGATTGGGTTCTGGCGAAAGAGGTCGATTTTATTGCTCCCAAGACCCAATGTTGAACAACAGACGGTCTGTGGAATCAATGTCATATGTATCCGTGGTCGGTATAACTATTGAGGAATCAGACACTCTTGATGTTTTGGGCATGTAAATACAATGTGATGTCTAATGGAACCAACATGTTTTTCAAGTGTTGAAAGAAGCATTCAAGTGCCTTCGTTTTTCAAAATGATGCGAGAATTACTTCACTCCGTCTGACCTCCTTACTATTTATACCGTCTATATCCGACCTAGGTTGAAATACAATTCCCAAAGTCTATTTTAAAATTTTTGGACCTTGTGCACAGGAGTGCGTTGAAGCTTATAATCGACAGTAGGGTATCCAACTCTACTGATTCATTGGAGCATCGTCGGAAAATGGGTTGTGCCTCATTGTTCTACTGATATTACAATGGTAAGCCCTCTGCTGATACTCTTCAATCCAATAGATCACATCTGTTTGTAGTCGACAGTCTACTGAATTTACATTACAGAGAAAATTCGTTTCGCAGTAGAAAAAGTCGTGTGAGGAATTCATTCAACACTGAAGTCAGCTACGATCTGGAAAAGTTAAAACTAAATGTCCATAAACACTACTTCCCCATTCCTTCTCCTCATAATCTATTTTCCAAATATCAACACTGCATTAGTAGGGGGCATCCCCTGAGGCTCAAAGTAAAAAAAGATTCCAACAAAATTTCAATTGATCTTTTACGAATCACGATTGTAATCAGTAAATAACAAATTGAATCAACGAATAACAATTGATCTTTTTCGGTCTAAAATTTATATTTTACGAAAAATAATCATTTGCAATTTATATTTGGAATCATCAAATTACATTTAAAGTTTTTCGAATTACATTTGATCTATTACAAATTACAATTGGAATCATCGACTTCCAATTGATCTTCCACGAGTTAAAATTGGTCTCTTTCGAATTTTAATTAATTGTTTACGAATTACAATTGACCTTTTACGAATTTAATTGGAATCTTCGAATTACAATTGGAGTATAGGAATTACAAATGCAATTTTTAAATTACAAATAGATACTTCGAACTTTAATTGAAATTTTGGAATTTCAAATGGAATATCAAAATTATTCGAATTAGAATTGATACTTTACGAATTAAATCTGTTAATGGTGTAATTGTTCCCGGAGATACATGACTTTATGACTTAGGCCGGCTCTCAATTAGCCTTACGTTTTTATTCTGATGCTTACATTTAAGTTTATATGTCCTTATGTCGTGTTCAGCACTTCTCCGTGTTGGTACACAATGTGTATCACAGCAAGGACTGGACATATTATTGGAATCCAAGCTAACATTTACATTACCAGAGATACCAAGGATTACATGTATGGCTATAAAGATTTTCCCGGCTCTGATCTTTTCTCGGATTTTGAATTAACTTTTATAATATTATTTGTTCTCAATAATTTTGCTGAATTTGTTAAGCATTTTTATCTAATTATATATCAATAATAAATTTCGGGTAAAAATCCTTTGGCTAATATAATATGGATAACTACTTAGTTCGAGATCATTTAAAATTATTTTGTAAATTTTCATCATAATGCACTGCAATGTAATTTTCTTTGTTATTTTGTCACTTAGGTCAATTGCAGTTATTGACCTAAACAAGCGTTACCTACAAACGTGTTACTTCAGTTACAGTCGCCACATTCTGACCGCTGGCACTTTGTGCAGTTGTAGCAGTGGCAGTGGCGGCATCGGTTTTCGGTTGGGGCAAATGTGAATAGTAGCCCATTTGACAATTATTATGATGGGATACTTGTGGATTCTGATTGATTTGTAATTGAGCAAGTTTTATCGCCTGTTGATGTTGTTTGGGCGTCATACAATCACAGCCACCGATCTGTGATTTTGCAATTAGTTCCTCTGTTGATTTGGCCGTTATGGTGGTAGTTGTTGTTGTTACCTGTTCTACGAATTCTGTTGGTGGTGGTGCATAGTTTTCTACATCTGTATAGGTTGAATAGCGTCCATAAGGATTCTTTCGTGGTATTGAATGACGTTGTTGTGCTATTTGCAAATTAACTACTGGTTTCATGGTCACTGCATCCAAATAACCGTAGCCGTAACCATATGCTCCAATATTGGCAGCAGTTAGATTATCCCAAGATTTAGGTTTATGGACATAAGCACTATTTGGATAAATTTGAGCTGGTTGCACCTGTGTTGCAGTGATATGATAACGTTGCTGATACATCTGTTGCATATATTGTTGTTGCTGTTGAGCTTGCTGTTGAGTATGTGCATGTGATTGTTGTTGCGATTGCTGCTGCTGCTGTTGGTGATGCTGATGATGAGAACGATGATATTTCTGTTGTGGTGGTTGTGTTGACTGCTGTGGCTGTTGTTGCTGCTGCTGCTGACATGATTGCCTTGATTTAGTTGAATGTTGTCGAGAAGTTGCTACATTTTCACTATTAGGATCATAAAATAGTGTATCAGTACTTATGGATGTGGTATATGATGCCGAATCAGCTGGTGCAAATTCACTTGATGTACACGAATGTAAACTACAACGGCTAGCTAAACCAGAGGCAAGATCAAAGTATCGTGATCGTATGCTACTAGTATGAGAATCACAGCCATGAGACTTTTGATGATGGTGATGATTATGTTGTGATTGTTGCTGCTGCTGTTGTTGCTGATTTCCATAATAATGATGTTGATGCTGACCGGTTTCTGGGGTAGTATGATGGTGATGATGATGTCTAGTTGTTCCCGGAGACACATGACTTTGTGACTTTGGACGTGGTGGTCTTTCCTTAGCATCACGTTCTTTATCTCGATGCTTATGTTTATGTGTATGTTCCTTATGATGATGTCGAGTACGTCGTCGTGTTGGTACACAATGTGTATCACAGCAAGGACTGGCCAAATCATAAGCATCCAAGCTAACATTATCACCATTACCAGAGGTAGCAGCCGCAGCTGTTGCTGCAGACTTTTCAGCTGACTTCCATCGAAAATCAATGCAAGGATTACATGAATGACCATGACAATGTTTATTAGGTTTTGCGGACTTGTGTGAATTATGAGATTCCTGTTTATGTTGTTGTGATTGTGTTGTCTGTTGTTGATGTTGCTGCTGCTGCTGTTTATTTGGTGGCTTATGTTTTTCACATGTTCTGGGTGGTGGCACTGGTGGCTGTGTGGCACTACTTGAACGTCTTTGACTAGAATAGTGCGTTGTTGTGGCCGGTGCTGTTGTTGTATCTCCAGATTCTGCTCTTGTCAATGGTTCACCGATGGATATGAAACATTCACCGCTGCTATTGGTCGATGTGGATGGTTTCATAACGTAACGATAATGTGGATCAAAATAATGATACGACAACATAAATTGAGCTGGTGGTGGTATTATTGTCTGTTGTGGTTGACGTGCAGTATTTGTTACGTCTTCGGTGGAAAGAGTTGAACGATAATATGGCAAATTTAATTCAGCATCTGTAGGTGAGTTCCCTGTATCGGTACCATCTGTTGGAGAAGTTGTAGCTTTCTTACGGGCCGGCAAACTATGAGTCTTCCACTTTCCTTCCATAAGTTCACGTTCTCTTATACACACTCTTTCCAATTCATTCATTTTATTTTGTAACAAATTTTGTAGTTGAATATATCGCATGTGCAGTTCAACCTAAAGAGGAATAATGTTTCACTTTATAAAGAATATACAATAAATTCGAAAATATTACCTTACGAACACAATCTTCAAAGAGCACAACCATACGCATGCGTGTATCACAACTTTTAATATAGTCCACTAAAGTTTTATGATCAGCTTTCTCCATATCCCTGCCATTAATTGAAAGTATAACATCACCTTCTCGCATGCCAGCCCTATAAGCTGGCCCATCGTATTCCACGTAGTCAACATACGTAATCATTTCTACTTCTTGATCTTTTTTATAGTGTATTCCATAGCTTTGCAGTGTAAAGCCGAAAGAATCATTTTTCTTTTCTACAATTATAGTACGACGTCGACGATCCTCATCTACCTTGGAGGCTAGAAAACGTTCAGATTTGACACGTCCCAATAAATGGGTCGATTGAGATAACTGTCAATTAAATAAATGAAGAAAAATAAAGAGATTAAGTTTATGTAAATACTAGACAAAGAAATAATGTTGAGTTTTTTTTTTTGCTTTTATTGCTTTTTTGTCATATTCCCCAAGGCATTTTTTGCATTCGTGCTTTCCATCGTTCGTTCATTCATTCATGTTATCATAGTGCATCCCTCACAAATCCTTTGGCCGCATTTTATACTACGTAGTACACATTGCGAGTACATATTGTACATTGTTTGGTATCTCTATGTTGGTCATTAAGTATTAAAAACTCATTACAAGTTTGTCTCTTTTTTTCAAAGCTAAAGAATCTTTTAACAAATAACTAGAGGCAGTTGAAATGCAATACTTAAATTGTTTATTGTGGGTTAATGTTTTCATTTTGTTCTCTTGAAGTTGTTTGCAATTAAAAATTAACATAAGGTTGAAAAGTTATTGTTAATATTCTGAAATTGAAATCTCAATTCAACCGACGGGTTGACCTCACCCCCTCCATATTGAACGAAATTCAGGCTTGAGTTTTTTTTTTTTTTTTTTTTTTTATTTGTAATTTGAAAGCCTTATTGGCCAATTAATAAATTACAATCATTCCACTAAAATAAGTTTAACTTATGAGTTTAAATTTACAAAAATGAGATTGTGCAAATTTTCCAGGCTTCTGGTCATTTTAGTATTCGTGATGTGGGGCCTTGAAAATTAGAAAAATTTTATATACTTGACAAAAGTGTTCTGTCACAAATGCAGTTTCATTAAAGAGTACTCATGGTTGGGGTCTCATTTAGGTTTCAAATAATAGGTTATAAGACAGCCTTTAAAATGGTATGCGACATGTTTTTGTTTTAGAAAACGGTCATTGTTTTAACCTTAACTTTTCAAGAGCTATATTTGGAAAAACGATATTTAAAAAAAAAAATATGTTTATATTATTAAAAATCACCTGTACTATTTAAGTTTAAATTTTCTGGATGGAGACTTCATTGAAGAATTAGATTTTATTAGAAACATGGACAGGTTAGTTAAAACAGTGTAACTTAGAAAACGAAGACAAAAACTTTTACGGCAACATTATTTGTTACGTGGTCATTATTTATATTTTTGATAGATTGTGTCTTGATAATATAGTCCGTAAAGTCCATAAGCAATTGAAATAATCCGATGAAAGCGCCGTAGACGAAACATTTTAACAACAAATTGTTGTTCAAACTTTTGGCCTTTTATCTGAGCTATTTTAAATTTTTCAATTCCTTACTTTCGTTTACTACTGCGCTGCGGTAGATCAATATATAGCGTCATAATCTCCAAGTAAGTGCAGGGGTTGTTGGTTTGTTTCCCAGTAGAGCCTTTATCTGTCACTCTACAACGAAAGGGGTTTGCATCAGGGGACTCTTGGTTAGTTAGGTAAATAATTTATAAAAACAAAAAAGAAAATTATAGTCGGTCAGGATCGACCATATGATACCCTGCACCAGTGTTTTCCGGAAAATGAGTCCCAAGTCCAAACATGGATCGGATTTGATTTATCTTTTGTTAGATCTCTAATTAGTGTAGAAACCACAAAACAACCAAATTTTAGTAAAATTGCGTTATTTGTGTTACCAACCGATTTAACGAATATCGGGCGAAATTTTTATATGGAAATTTAGTCCAAAGTTTAATACCTACAAACAAAATTTTAATTGAACATTTCCCATTTTAATGAATTTAGGGGAATTATAAGATTATCGGGAGGGTGGTTTGTATGGGGACAAAAAGAAGGACTGATCCGCAAAGCTTCGAAGAATGAAATCTTTTTCGAATGAATTCTCAAAAAAATCCATTTAATTTTCATAGTCAGTGAATGCATTCGATTTCATAAATCAACATTGAATGCAGTCCTTGGAATTCATTCGATTGAATGGCAAAAATGAATGCATTCGATTTATTGTTCATCCGATTTAGAAAAATCGAATGCAATCAATTTTTTATCATTCCACTGCGAATGCAATCGATTTTTTAAATAGGTAGAGCAATACGGAGCCAAATTTTGGTCCATAGTATCGCCGACTCTTTTTACATATGATGACCCTAATGGGCCCTAATTTTGAATACAAAAAAATTGGTGTTCCCGAAAGTTTTGAAAATGCACATATAAACTGCCTACACGACAAAAAGTGTGAAGAGTGTTGGCGATACTATGGACAAAAAATTGGTTCCGTTTTGCTCTATCTTGGTTGGTTTTTTTAAGTTTTTTATGCAGTGAATGAAAAAAGCCAATCGATTTTTCAAATTGAATGAAAATCGAGTGCATTCGCAATGGAATGCATTCGATTTTTATAAGTCGAATGAAAAAAAATCGAATGCATTCGATTTTTGAAAGTCGAATGAAAAATAAATCAAATGCATTCGATATTTACAAATCGAATGAGTCTAAAGGGAATTCATTCAATTCGCTAAAATGTGATTGGGGAATGCAATCACTAAATTTTCATTCAGAATGCAAAATCGAATTAAGGAATGAAATCCTTCGAAGCTCTGCTGATCCGATTCCTTTGAAATTTGCAACGATAATTCGTATGTACATTAGAGTGACTAAAAAAAAAAAGTTGATGATGTACCTCCCTCAAAATTAACTTTGACATGTTTTATGAAGATTCCCAAAATATTTGGGCTCTAGCGATAATCTCCCGTGAGCTAAACCGCGTCAAAAAAGGGTCCAAAAATGGTATTTTTCATGAATAAAAAATTCAATAAATTTTTTTTTTGTCCAATGAATGACCAAATATAATAGATATTTAAGAATTCTTTGATTCTGCATTAAAACATTTTAAAAATCTAACCACAGACTCGAGGTAACGAGATGTTTATGTCAGTTTTTTGATGATTTTCAATTCGATTTTATTGAAAACTTAAATAACTTTGGTATTTTTTGTCCGATTTTCACTTCTAATGCATCGTTAGAAAGGTGTTGACCACCGCTTGGGATTTTAGTTAAAAATTAACCCTTAACTGCACTGTCTTACTTTTTTATAACATTTACTTCAACGTCATTAAAAACCATTTTATAACCACAAAAAGCGTATATTTGTGAAGGAAACACGTTTAATTAATATATTTGGCCACAATTATTTAATATGGAGTTCACACTAGCGCCCTTAAACAAGTTGTTCAACAAAACACCAGTAGCAGAATAAAAACGTAATGGACACAGAACAAAGACTTTTTTAAACATCTCACTCTTGAACACTTCAAAACAGCAAGTGTGAACGCCGTATAACCCATGCATGATCAAAACATTTTGGCAAACATTTTTAAAAAAGTTTTTGCGGAAATTATTGAAAGCTAGTTGAAATACTTTAAAAAAATAAAATAAAAAAGGGTTTGATTTATCTATACGTGCTTATTAATATCAAATAATTATTACGTGTAACACTTTCCCGGTGAAATTGTTTTTTTCGGAATTTGTGTGTGCAAATAAATTTTAGAAATAAAATATAAACCAATTTTTTCTTAATCGCATATATTCGTGCAAAAAACTCATCTAATAAATAGATCTTAATATTTTTTATTTAACCCATTCATGACCAAATTAAAAAAAAAATGTGGAAAAAATTTAAATCCAGTTGTAATACATAAAAAAAAATAATATAATTGATATTTCTATTTATTAGATGCGTTTTTGCACGAATATATGCGATTAAGACAGAATTTCTTTATATTTTATTTTTAAAATTAATTTGCACATACAAATTTGGAAAAAAAAATTACCGGGAAAGTGTTACACGTAATAATTATTTGATATTAATAAGCACGTCTAGATAAACAAAACCTTATTTAATTTTATTTTTTTAAAGTATTACAACTAGCTTTCAATAATTTCCGCAAAAACTTTTTTAAAAATGTTTGCTAAAATATTTTGATCATGCATGGGTTAAATTAATTGAGGCCAAATATATTAATTAAACGTGTTTCCTGCACAAAGATATGCTTTTTGTGGTTATAAAATGTTTTTTTAATGATGTCGAAGTAAATGTTATAAAAAGTAAGACAGTGCAGTTAAGGGTTAATTTTTGAAGAAAATCCCAAGCGGGATTTCCACCTTTCTAACGATGTATTAGAAGTAGTGTTTGGGGTCCGGGAATTCCCGGGTCGGATTTCCCGGGAATTCCTGGGAAAAGACTGACGGGAATTCCCGGGAATTTTTTTAATTTTTCCCGGGAAATCCGGGAATTTTATAAAATAAACCATTTTACATAAAAAACGTTTACTTTAATTTAATTTTTAATATTTTTTTTACATACAGGTACAATTACATTTGCTATTTTTTGTAGTTTTTCTATTTGGAAGAACAGCGCAAATATATATTCATATGAAAACTGACCAAGTGTCATGAAAAAACTAAAAAAGTCAAAAAATATACGTCGTTTAATGATAATTTTGCTAAAACTGTCAAAAAATATAAAAATTTTGAACCTAGAATTTACATTTCAAGAATAAATATTAAAAGTGCTGCCAACGATATTAGTTTTTGCTCGAATAACGCAGTTTTAAAGTTTTTTGCGATTTTTAGCTATTTTTTGCGATTTTTTGTGGGGGAAAAAGTTGCAATATTTCTTTTATTTTGTTTTATTGTATTTCTGGATTTCTAACTTTTATTTTTTGATTTTTTATGTTTTAATTACTTGTTTATCTGTAATAAAACTGTTTTTTATAAAAAGTTGGTCAAATTTTAATGTTTTTATGATTTATATTAATAATGAAAATTTCCCGGGATTCCCGGGAATCCCGGGAAATAAATTTTTTTTCCCGTTTCCCGGGAAATTGAAAAGTCCGGGAATTCCCAAACACTAATTAGAAGTGAAAATCGGACAAAAAATACCAAAGTTATTTAAGTTATTTTTTTAGGCGCCCCAGTAGGCTAGTTGGTAGCGTGCTAGCCTATGAGTCTGGGGGTCGTGGGTTCGATTCCCACCAGAGGCCTTGGTCTGTTTCGCTACAACGAGACGAAGGTCATTGCTACCAGTTCTCGGTTAGGTAAAATTAGTATATGATTTGTAATTATATGGTAATTCTTAATAAAATAAAATAAAATAAAATAAATATTTAAGTTTTCAATAAAATCGAATTGAAAAGCATCAAAAATCTGACATAAACATCTCGTTATCTCGAGTCTGTGGTTAGATTTTTAAAATGTATTAATGCAGAATCAAAGAATTCCTAAATATCTATTATATTTGGTCATTCATTGGACAAAAAAAAATTTACTGAATTTTTTATTCATGAAAAATACCATTTTTGGACCCTTTTTTGACGCGGTTTAGCTCACGGGAGATTATCGCTAGAGCCCAAATATTTTGGGAATCTTCATAAAACATGTCAAAGTTAATTTTGAGGGGGGTACAACCTTAACTTTTTTTTTGCCCACATAAGGTGAGTCGGTCTAATGTACATACAAAATTATATCACCTGTATAATTTCAAAACGATTATTAGAGTTATTTAAGCCAAATTCAAAGGTGCCGTTTGTGTGGGTGCTATACACGGACCAATTTTTTCCAATTTCAATAAGCTTCGTCCTTGGGCCAACAAACTAAATTAAACCGTAAGGTGGACAGACGGACGGACATAGCTAAATCGACTCAAAAAGTATTTCTTAGTCGATTAGTATACTTAAGGGTAGTTCTATGACCAATATTTCGGGTAGTTACAAACATCAGCACAAACTCATTATACCCCGTACCACAGAGGTGTAGGGTATAAAAAAAATCACTATGCACTTTCGCTGTTTCTAAAAAAAAAGAATAAACTAACTTTTTTTATTTTGTTCCACTATTTATGGTATTTAATATTTCTTGTGACTGCTTCATTGATACATATTTCGGTTTTGACATTTAAGATTTTAACAAAAAACCAAAATAAAAATGGGAAATTTTTTATATATTAGTTTGTGGTAATTTTTCGTTATAAGTTTTTTGGGTGATTTTGCACAAAAATTTTGCTCAAATTTTCTTATGAAATTTTGCCAAAATTTGTATGAAAGATTTTTGGGCGAATTTTCATAAAAATTTTTGACCGATTTAGCCCACAGCCAAAAAAAAATATATTTAATTTGTCCACACTTGGACTTGGGACCCATTTTCCGGCAAATAATTGTGTAGCGCAATATATGGTCGGTCCTGACGGACTATAATTCTCTTGCTTCATCCCTAATAAAAATTTAATTTGAAGGATCAGTACCGATCCCAAAAATGGATCGCAAAGATTAGTTCAGTGTTAATCGGACATTTTTCGGATGAAATTGCCCGATTAAAACAGATATAAGCGATCCTTTTTCGGATCAGTACTGATCTTTCAAATTACGGACGTAAATTCATAAAATGTCTCCTAATCGAGCATTGATCAATAATATATGGGCAAGTTCATGAAAATGTAACTGTAAATTTTTTGTTAATTAATAATATTTTTTGATCTTTTTGTTTTAGTTTTCTTCTTTTCACATTCTACAAATTAAATCGCCTTTCAGATTGGAAGAAATTATTTTTTTTTAATGTTTTCCAACAAACTGATTTCTTAGATTTTTTTTTTTTGTAAAAATTACCTTGAAAATTTGGACATTTACGAAAAAAATCGAAAAATTACAAAGAAAAATTTAAACTTTGATCAAAATGTTTTTGTTAAAAAACAAAAAAAAAACTGTACAATATTAATTACTTGGGATAACACCATTTTTTCTACACTTAAAATATTTTGTAAGTAAATTCAACTGAAAAAACGTTTAAAACAATCGTTAAAACAAAACGGACTACTTATATTTCATTTGAAACAACATACTTTTTCAGTTATTTTTAAACGTTAATAAATGACTAGACATTCCGTAAAAACAAACGATATTTCAGTTATTTTAACTGTTTACAACTTTTTGTTTTGTGAAGTAATAATAACTTTTTTTGAATAACAAACTACAAAAACCGTACTTCTGTAAAATTATACGGTATAATCAGTCACAAATAATTTAACTGATAAAAATATTTTTCCGTAACTTTTGTAGTTTATTGTTTTTACAACTTTTTAAATCGTTCAATATTTTATTTTCATTGAAAAACAAACGATAAAACGTTTAAAATAACTTTAACTAAAAACTTTTTGAATAACCGTAAAAAAGTTACTGTAAAACTTTTCTGGGTGTAGTAATTTTATAAGGTTTGTTTTTAGTCTGGTACTTAAAAAACCTTTTGAAATCTTGAAATACTCAGCCGGTAATAAAAAAAAACATCGCTGGCATACTGCTGACTCTCCTTTATAAAGTTGCTGATATCTTTATAAAATTTTTTCCAAATGACCCCAGGTCAGCAGTTGGTAAGCGGTTTTCTAAAAGTCGATAATTTTAATTTTCGTTGCATGAATCAGATCCAAATTGACGACGTTATACTAGTGTACTAAAAATTATAATTCTCTTTTGTCATTTTTGAACTAAATTTTTAATTTGTTTAAATCACGCAGCTTTAGTTTAAAAATAGTTTTAAATGAATGCGTCAGTAAATCATTGAAAATATTCTACACAGTTAACTGTAACAATGACTGTTTGTCGTATTTCTATAAAAAAAATTATTTAAGGGTAAATCACAATACCACAGTCACGGTCAAATGCATTTAACTAAATAACAGAATAGATGAATATTAAAAAAAAATATTGTTGATAACACCAGTGGTGCCAGATGTGACGAAGAAATTTTCGATTTTAAATTCGGTTGTTGAATATATTTATTTTATAGGGACGTAAACCAATATTGTGATATAATACAAATATAATACCATATTTAAAATTCTTCCAATTTTCCATTAAGCTCATTATAATCTTAAAAAATTATAAGTATGACATTTAATAACACCAATTGATAGAACATTCTTCGTTTATGAATTTATCGGGACATCCTAATGTGCAAGCAGATGACTTTTCATCTCTTAATAGTTACTACTATCAAGTAAACTATTAAAAATTGTCAATTTCGCTGAGCACTTAATTGGATTAGATTGTCTAATAAATATGACAGCATGTAACTACTTAGTCGAAGCTCATAAAACAAATGTGTTGTCTGTACATGTAACTCTGTAAGCATGTAAATATTAAGCTCTTTAAGGGGAAGTTCTTCTAAATATAAGATTCCGAATGTAATGGATAGAAAATTAAACCTAGGTCAATCTATCTGAAAAAATAACTGTTTTTGTCAATATATTCTACAGTAAACCATGTCGTATAAGTGATAAAGTCGTATAAGTGATATAATTAAGTATACGTCGCACAGTGGTTCCAAGTCCAAATCTAGCTGGACAAAATTATTTTATCACCGTTTTATATGTTTTTGGGGTCGCTGAGTTCAAAAAACATGTTTAAATTTTTCTAAGTCGATTACACTAATCGACAACTTTTTATTTTTTTTCTAATTTCAGTAATTCATTAATGACAAAAATGGTTTATATGCAGAACAGAAATATGAAATGCAAAAACTTATTTTTTTAAAGTTTTGTAATCTCTAAAAAAAAAAAAATTTGTCGAGAAGTGTAATTGAAAAAAACAAGTGAGAGTGTTAAATTCGGCTATGCCGAATCTTTTATACACTCCAAAATGTAAAAAAAAAAAATAAAAAACCAGTGAGAGTGTTACATTCGGCTGTGCCGAATCGTTTATACCCTCCAAAATGTAAAAAAAAAAAAACAATATAAAAAAATCCAGGGGCGTTTTTTTTTGGGGGAAGTTGGTGGGAGACGTTAGGGAGCACCTTCTCTTGCGATTTCGAACTTCATCTGAGAGAAGAATGCTGCATTTGTTTAGCAAAAGTACAAAAAACCCTGCAAAAAATGCGATTTTTATTAGGTTGGTTTAGTTCTCCAAGGGGGAACTTTTTTCCCCTTGGTCCGATTTTATCCATTTCCGAACTTAATCTGCTTAGGAATATAAGACAAATTCGTGCCAAACTTCGGAAGTCTAGCTCTTTTATTTTGGACTGTATCGTATCCTCTACAGAAGGACAGACGGATAGACGGACGGACATTTTTGAATTTAGTCGAAGCGTGTAATTGGCCGCGGTTTAATAGGAAATATCACATTTAATGCTTTATTTAAGCTAAGCAAGCATAATTATGTTACCTAAAAGTTATCAAAAACTTACAAAAATTCTATACTTTATTTAAGAAAAAAAATTTTAGGCGAAAATCTATTTTCATATAAACTGTGATTAATTTTAAACTTGCAAAAACCTGCAAGAAATGTCTGCATGACAACGTTCAGTAATAAATTACCTATAAGTTGTATGTAGTAATTCGACATGATATGCCTGGATTCGGTTTTGGCAAGCTGCGGAAGTTTCATAAGTCCTCAAAAATATTGTTATTATTGACCATACTTCAAAGTACAAAAAATGTAAGAAGAAGATCGATAATAAATTTCTTATTAATGTCTAGAATAAGTATAAATCTGTAGCTTTCTTGTACATAAACCGTTTTGAAACCATTGATGTAACATGGATAATATGATGTTATTAGTTGAACACTTATATATATATTATTTTTTTTTTAAATATTGGATACCAAAAATGTTATTTCATTCGCATATTTAACAAAGTTAAAGACCTAATTCCAAAAAATGGTTATTAGTTTGATCAGAACACACCCTTAGCTTGCCCCTGGCACTATTAATTCCCAATTTTAAGGACACTAATTTTTGGACTTTTGTCCAGCTAGATTTTGATTTGGAACCAATGTGCGTCGTAATTAAAAAAATTTCCTAAATGAAATTATTCAATCTAATTTTTTCAAATGGTTTTTAATTTATATAAATTTTTACAGAAAACATAATTTTATCAAACCAAGTAAATAAAAAAGTTCGACTGAGTCAAATCTATGAATACACAATCCGACAGCCAATATTAAACATGAACCGGATGACATACGTCTAAAAGTAGAGATCAAATGGAGTAAAACTGCATTTACAGATTTTCATATCGTGATCCTGTTTCCTCTTAAAAGGACTTCAAAGTTTTAAAAGTTAATTTTGTTAAATATCTACCCTAATTTTTCCATTCTTTTATTTTGCCATATCAGGAAAAAGGATGCGAATAAATTCATTTGAAAACTTTATCAAAATATTTTGTTGAAATTTTGAATGCCATTGAAGGATAAATTTTTGAAAGAACGTATTCTACTTTTTCCTGATATGTAAAATAATAAAGTAAGAAAATTAAGGGAGATTCTCCTCTTTCATTTGCTATCGTCAGTGGCATCCTAGGATAAGTACAAATATTAAAAAAATATTTTATAAAATTTAATTCTCTAAAACTTTGAAGTCATTTTAAAAGAAAACATTTCATTTAGTCTCTAAATTCAAACGTATATTATTCAGCTCGTGTTCAACGACTTTTTAAATTTTTGTCGGACGGTTTATAACACTGCGGAACACTAAAAAATAAACAAGAGTTACGACCATCATTTCTATATATTTCGGACATGCTGATTCGAATGGCGTACTCCGTTTTTCGATGTATGGTACAGTTTTCTTGGAAAATGTCGTTAAAGATTTGCTGATTTAGAGACAGTTTATTTACAAAAAAATTTGCAAAGTTAATGATTTATAAATTTTATGGCATGGAAAACGAAGATATGACTTGTAGCAATATTTCTTATGCAAATTTGGTTTAAAGCTTTTCATCTTAAGTCATTAAATTCGCAAATTTCTTAATTTTTTAAGGTTTTCGCGAAATTAACAACCAAATTGGTCTTTGATAAAAAACTTGCTTTTAGTGAATCAAAAAGGCATCCCTAACAATACGAATAGTGGGGAAAAAACAGCTATATTATATGGACCATAATGATGAAAATCGCGAAAAACCGTTTTTTTGTATATGACAGCATCACTTTACGAGATGATTTAAGGCTCCATCTTTTAGTATATGGGTCATTATTAGTGAAATCAATCATGAATATTCTTGACCCCCTCCGATATTGATGAAATTTGGTTAAGTTCTTACACTACGTAAAAAACTAACAAATGCAAGTTTTCAGCCCTCTAAGTCAACAGGGGCCGAAAATACGGAGGGTCAAAATTTCCCCCAAAATCTCCCAGTCGCGACACTTTACACCGTAAAAACTTAATATCGTTGGTTCTATTATAGCTAGAAAGCCCATTTTTGGTTTGTTTTGAAGCTCATAATATGCTCTATAAGACCTACCATAACCAAAAAATTTTCGAAAAAAAATAAGGGTTACCTCCCTTATTTTAAAGTCGTGATAAAGGGAGGAGAAAATGGGGATGATGGTATCCCCCGATTTTTTTTTTACTTGATAAACTTATAGAGAAAGTCCTAAAGAATATACTCTAAAATTTTTAAGTTGGGACAACAATGGGATCACTCAAAATCAAAATTTTTCACAATTTCCCCTAAAATCTCCAAATCGCAAGACTCTTGAACCTTAAAAATTTAATATCATATGTGCTATTGTAGCTACAGAGTCCATTTTTGTTTGTTTTAAAGCTTATAGTACGCTCTACAATACCTACCTTAACCAAAAAATTTTAGAAAAAAGGGAAGGGTGCTCCCCTTATTTAAAGGTCGTGGCAAAGGGTGGAGGAAATGGGGGGAAAGTATCCCCCGATTTTTTTTTTACTTGGTATTCTCAAAGTGCAAGTCCTAATGAACATATCCTAAAATTTTTATGTTGGGACAACAATCAGATCGACCAAAATCAAAATTTTTCACAATTTCCCCCAAAATCTCCAAATCGCGACACTCTTGCCCATTACAAATTTAATATCGTGGACTGTATTGTAGCTACAGAGTCCATTTTTGGTTTGTTTTAAGGCTCTTAATATGCCCTACAATATTACTATTACAAAAAAAAAAATAAAAAAAAATTAGGGGTGCCTTTTGTATTATAAGATCGTGGCAAGGGGTGGGGGAAATCGGGGGATAGTATCCCCCAATTTTTTTTTTACCTTTTTTTTAAAGAGTAAGTTCTAGAGAGCATATCCTGAAATTTTTATCTTGGGACTCCAATGGGAGGCGCCAGAATGTCGCGATTTGATGATTTTGGGGGAAAATTTTGAAAAATTTTGATTTTGGTCGATCCCATTGTTGTCCCAACATAAAAATTGTAGACTATGTTCATTAGGACCTGCACTTTGAGAATCCCAAGTAAAAAAAAAAATCGGGGGATACTTTCCCCCCATTTCCTCCACCCTTTGGCACGACTTTCAAATAAGGGGGGAACCAATTCCTTTTTTTGGAAAATTTTTTGGTTTTGGTATGTCTTGTAGAGCGTATTATAAGCTTTAAAACAAAAAAAATGGCTCTGTAGCTACAAAAGCACTTATGATATTAAATTTTTAAGGTTAAAGAGTGTTGCGATTTGGAGATTTTGGGGAAAATTGTGAAAAATTTTGATTTTGAGCGATCCCATTGTTGTCCCAACTTAAAAATTTTAGAATATATTCTTTAGGACTTTTTCTATAAGATTATCAAGTAAAAAAAAAATCGGGGGATACCATCATCCCCATTTTCTCCTCCCTTTATCACGACCTTAAAATAAGGGAGGTAACCCTTATTTTTTTCGAAAATTTTTTGGTTATGGTAGGTCTTATAGAGCATATTATGAGCTTCAAAACAAACCAAAAATGGGCTTTCTAGCTATAATAGAACCAACGATATTAAGTTTTTACGGTGTAAAGTGTCGCGACTGGGAGATTTTGGGGGAAATTTTGACCCTCCGTATTTTCGGCCCCTGTTGACTTAGAGGGCTGAAAATAAGTGTGCATTAGTTTATCACTTAGTGTTACAACTAAACCAAATTTCATCAAAATCGGAGGGGGTCACGAAAATTTTTAGCTATTTTTGATTGATTTCACTAAGACTGACCCATATAATGTGGTAACCTTAAACAACTAACTCACCAAAAATTTGGCCTAAAAAGTTTTCATTTGCAAAAGTTATCTTAACAAAAACTAATATTTCAGTGTTTTTCATGCAATAATTATAGTTTTTGTTAAGATAACTTTTGCAAATGAAAATTTTTTTGGACAAATTTTGGGTCAGTTCATTATTTAAGGTTCCAACATTATATACTAAAAGATGAGGCCTTAAATCATCTCGTAAAGTGATGCTGCCATATAAAAAAAAAGGTTTTTCGCGATTTTCATCATGATGGTCCATAAACATATATGTTTTTTCTTCACTATTCGTAGTGTCATGGGTACCTTTATGATCTACAAAATGCAAGTTTTTTATCAGAGACCAATTTAGGGGTTAATTCGCGAAAACGTAAAAAAATTAATAAATCCGCGATTTTAAGGGCTTAAGATGAAAAGCTTTAAACCAAATTTACATTAGAAATATTGCTACAAGTTATATCTTTGTTTGCCATGCCATAGCATTTAAAAATCATTAGCTTTGGAAATTTTTTTGTTAAAAAAGCAGCTGAAAATCAGCCAATCTTTAATGAAATTTTGCAAGAAAACTGTACCATTCATCGAAAAACGGAGTACGCCATTCGATTCAGCATGTCCGAAATATATAGAAATGATGGTCGTATCTCTTGTTTTCTAAAATTGTGGTTAGTTTTGTCACGCAGTGTAATCAGACCATTCTTAGTCTGAGTCATAGATGGGAATTTTTAATTACCATTGAAATTTAATTACCATTGGTTGATATCAATGGTAATGAAAAAATTTTCATTACCATTTAATGGTAATTAAATTTTTTTAATTGAAAAAATAATTACTAATGGTAATGAAATGCACCAATTGTTGAAAAACACCAATTATAATTGGTTTCAAAACCTTTGGTTTGCACATTTTTGTTTTTTTGAAAAGTTAAAAATTTAAACATCAAAGTATGTTTTTACAAAAAAAAATATGAAAATGTTAAAGACAAAAAACAAAACGCAAATAAAAATTTCAAAAATTGTGTTATACAAAGGCAATCAACGTGTGTTTGGTTTATAAATTGTGCAAAACTAAAACACCATATAACAAAAAACAACAGATTTTTCCAAATAGTAACGATTTTGACTATATTGTGACGACTTTTACTACTGGTAATTATTTGTTTTAAGTAATGCCATACCAATGGTAATTATTTTTTTTTTTATTTTCATTAGTAATTAAATTGATAATTAATTTAATTGGTGCAATTGATACAACCAATGGTAATGAAAAAAATTTCATTACCATTGACATCAATTAAATGGTAATTAAACCATCAATTAATTGGTCCCTTTAATTAATTAGTCCCATCTATGGTCTGAGTGCCCTGAAAAAAATCGCCTGATATTCCGTTAAATCAGTCTATTGGTTAAAAATGCTAGCCGATAGATCCAATCGGTCCATGTTTGGACTTTGCACAAATTCCTTACACAAATAAGGAAAAAATTCCAAAACCTTATTTTTCATTAACTAATTTCTAAAGCATTAGGGAATCGTTCACCAAAAAAAAAATCCTATTGAATTCTTCTTTTTCGATACGAAAATATAAACATAAAAAATTTAGCATGTTAAATGTTCAATCAGGTGTAACAAATAATAAGCAATACTCGTATCTTTAACATTCATTATACTAAAGGCAAACACTCTCTCATACACATTTACAACGGGAGGTTACATATGAACCACAACCACCCTTAAGAAAAAGTCGTTGCACCATTAATGAAATGGAAAAAGGTTAAAAAACAATTACAAAAAACAAAAAAAAAATGTATTCATTATGAATAGATTACCTGGGAATATTCCAACTCTTCATCACTGGCGTCTAGACTTTTATGTTTGTTGTGATATTTTAAACGTCCCAGACTACCGGTACCCATAACATAATGGGAGCTATTTCCGTTACCATTGCCCGAACGTAAACTTCCGACGCCACCGACACCGCCACCAACACCGGCACTAGGTGTTGCAGTCACATTGCCCAAACTAACGGTGGTAATACTTTGGCAACTACTGCTTATAGGATTAGCTGCGGCCATTGCTCCGGTTCGTAGTTGGGATCTCCACTCACTTAAAACACTGTTGATTTGATGTTGTCTCGTTATACGGGAGTATGGAAAGTATGTGTATACCGTCGTACTTTTTTTATTTCTAATACCACCATATCACTTGTATTTCATACACATTTATCTATTCATCTATCTTTGCATGTACTTATCGATTTATCGCACTTAATCCATATTTTTTATTGTTAATAAATTCTTTGATGTTTTTTTGTTGTAATATTTAAAATTATAAAAGCCAACATTAAATGTTGTGTTATTATATAACAAAAACAATTATATTTATACACACATATCACTCAAGAAAATAATTTTCTTCTGAATTCACAGAAATTTCCCGTTTTTTTCTATTTGGTCAACAGATACCGACAAGAAAAAAAAAATCAGACGACGGATATTTTATTTTAACTTATTTTCTTTTTATTAATTAAATTATTTACTAGTGATAATTTATTTATTAAAAAAAATTATTCTATAATATTTTTTTTATTGCACTTATTTATCAAAATTTCAATATATATTTTTTTCTAAAATTATTTATATTTAATTAAAAAAAAATTCTCCGCTCGATTTAAAATGTGTCGTTCATTTGAGAGAGCTTTGTGTCCAACTGTTTTCAACTTTTGCTAAAAAAAATTAATGTTTGTCAAATAAGAACCACCACCAAATAAGTAGTAGTACTCACATTACGTACAGCTGTATTATGTTCGTTTATATTAACAGTTATTTATGCATTATACGTACACAAACGAATGTTTAACGGGTTCACTCTCTTTGAAACGGAAAAGGAAATTCGTGTGCATATCCGTAACATTGTTGACTATGTAGCTGATAATCTTTAAAATAATTTTAATTTAATTTATAGTTTATAACTAATAAATTTTTAAAGTTTAGGGTAAAATTACTTTGATGACTGATTACAACAATACAATGCACAGTGGGAGAAATGGCTATAAAGTTAGTACACTTATAGAAATCAAACTTACTATAAAGTTGACCGTTTTCACTAATTGTTAGTATAAAAGGGCCCTACAATACGTTAGTTAATTTTAAATAACGCAATTGTAGAGAGACGGTAAAAGTTTTAAAAGGTTTCTGATCAATAAATATTTTAAAGTGTTACTCAGCCAAAACTTTTCCAATATGGATTTTGACAAATTTTTTTAATAAAAAAATAAAGAATTTTTCTTGATGGTAATGATCTATTTCGGAGCTTTTTTAAAAAAATTTCATTAAATTGAAATTCTGATGAATTTTTATTAAAAATAAAAATTGTTTTATTCCTTTAAAATAATATGTTTTGAGTAGGTCTATTCTAGCTCGAGGTAATTATTTTCTTTACTTATTAAAACTATGATATTCTCATACAATAATTTTCAAAAAAAAATATTTTTCTGCCTTTAAATTTATATATGTTGGTAATTTTTACAAGACTTAATTGAGACGTGTTTCGAAATTTATCAGATTCCATTGTCAAGATTATTTAGCAAATATAAAAACTCTATACTACAAGTAGCAAAGGGTTTTTAATGTAGCAAAGGGTTTATGTAGTATAGTATAAAATTACCAACATAAATAAATTTAAAAACAGAAAAATAATTTTCTTGAAAATTATTCTATGAGAATATCATAATTTAAATTAGTAAAGGAAATAATGACCTCAAGCTGGAATAAACCTTTTCAAAATAAAAAAAAAATAATTAAATTTCATATTTTTTTTAATTAAAAAAGTGAACTAAAAAATTGGAAATTTAACTAAATTAAGAGAAAAAATGGTAATGATTTAACGCCAAAAGTTTTTTATACCCTCCATTTTAGTGATAAAAGATCCTCGACCAGTCTGTCTGTTAAAAACATGCTAACTTTTGAAAGACTTTACTGAGGCTGCTGAAGTTTGGCGTATATCTTTAGCATTTACCTAGTCAGGTAAATGGCATTGCAAATTCAGTCAAATCGGTCAAGTGGTTCAAAAGTTATAAGCAAAAGAGTAAATTTTGGCAATGGTTTTTCACTAATTTACGAGATAAAAAGCACGCTAACTTTCGAAAGACAATTCTGCTGAAGCTTGGCATATTTGTTTGTCGTTCCTTTGTTGGTATTGAATTTCAACAAAATCGATCCTATGGCTTAAAAGTTATTTGCAAAACCGTGGCTTAAAAGTTATTTGCAATTTCAGATTGGTTTCACCTTAAACTTGGTAAGTCACAAAAATATTTTACAACGTATTTTTAGCATTCATAAATATGTTTACACTAAAAATAAAAAAATACACGCAAAAAAAATGTTATACTAAAAAAAATTGTACATTTAAAAAAAATTTAGTAATTTTCCAATCAGAGTTAAGTCTGTTGATGAAAAAACAGTCTTACAAAAATCAAACAATTTAAATCCAATGTAATTTTCTCCACTGAAGACGTAGAGGTGGCTACAGAAACCATGGTCTGGAATAAATCCACATTAAAAATAATCTTTAGAAATACAATGTTTTTTTTCTTCAATCACAAGCCCCTAATAACAAACAGAAATGGCATACGCCGATAAAAACACTAAAATTAGTATTTTTTTTTTTAAAAATAGACTAAAAAAAGTTTTTTACTCAAAACAAAATATTTCTAATCAAAATTGTTAATTTTTTTCATGTTAGAAAATTGTTCTATTACTTAAAAAGGGCATTGTGGAGAGTATTCATAGAGTCGGCCCAGTCGAATTTAACTTTTCTACTTGTTTCATTCGTTTCGTTCGTATTTTTCTTAAAAGTAAGGAAAACAATTTTAACTAGAAAATTGAAAACATTTTATGATAATTTACTTACAAGGGAAGTATCTTAACCCTTATGAACGAATTTACATTAAACGTAAAACATATATAAAAGAGACAATTCTAAGGTTGGGGTGTCTCGGCTTATCGGCCATATCGGGGATTTAGGGGTTCAAAACATGGGTCAAAAAATGGCGAAAAAATGGTTTTTGGGATTTTTCAGCCATTTCTTTCTAAGAAACTATATGATGTTTACATATGAGAGGAAAGGTTTTTTTAATGCCTATCCAACGGTGGCATAACCTTGTAAAAGTTTGGCTTCGTTAAATACTTTTTTCATGAAAATGTGGAAATTTTGGGTGGTATTTATATGAAGACATAGAGCTACGATGTTCATATGAATACGAAATAATCTTTATTAAATTTAAGTCGACACGTATTTGCTCTAGAGGATATTCCTGTTAGTTCGTGAGTTATCGAAATTTTCCCGGAGGTCCATATGGTTTCATAAGGGGACAACGAAATTTTGAAACACTAATATGGCCGAAAAGCCGAGACACCCCAACCTTAAAATCGTCTCATTTATATATATTTTAAGTTTCAGGCAAATCGGTTCATAAGGGTTGAGATACTTCCCTTGTTAGTACACATTTCTGTACTCAATCTACTCCGATTGGGTCCAGACTGCATTAGGTTGGGACCCCATGGGTCCAGAGAATCTCGCTTAGTTTTGGAGATATCGCCATTTTTAACTAAATTAAGTAAATAAATAATCGAGATAGCCTTGAGCTCGATTATTTATTTATTTAATTAAATTTGAAATAACAACTACAATTTTTAACTAAATTTAACAAATTATTAATTAAATTTTAAGAATATATTAAATAAATTCTAAGAATCTAACTTCCTCAATTCTAAGAAGAGAAATACTAAGAAATAATTAACTGAATTCTATGAAACTAACTTCCTCAAATCTAAGAAGAGAAATACGATTAAGTTATTTTTATTTGATTCAAGTTTAGTTAAAATTTACTAAAAATAAATTTATCGTATTTCTCTTCTTATAATTGAGGAAGTTAGTTTCTAAGAATTCAGTTAATTACTTCTTAGTAATTCTCTTCTAAAAATTGAGTTCTTGAAAAAAAACTATAAACTATTTATCCGCATGCAAACAATGGTATTAACGTCACCTTTCATGGGAAATTTATGGAAGCAAAATCACACGTTACAGAGAAAACTCATTACAGAGGTGTGCACTAAAGTGCATATGAGGCATTCCCCATCAAATGTCCCAATACAGAAAAACATGTGCTACCCTGAATTTTTGAATAGGTTCTATGAATAGCCCTATATGTAACTAAGAAAATTGCGTTTTCGGTTTTTCAATTTTATAAACACTTAGCTTAGGAGGCGTGGTCAAATATTGGAAAAATGGTCATATTTGTATCGAGTTACCTTGTTTAAATATTTTTTAAATTAAAACGGAATGCACCACAATCTCAAAAATTTACATTCTTGTATAGTTTTGTATGGGCTATCGATTAAATTTTTTTTTTAGAAATTTTCAGAACCCGTTCTAAAATTTCTCATTTTTTAAAAAAGTCAATTTTTAAAAAATCCGGCGTTTTTTTATTTGCTTGTATTTTGTTGTTTCAACGTAGCGAATTGAAACAAGAAAATACAAGCAAATCACCAAATTGTTATGAAATTCAAAATTCAAATGCGTTTTTCTCGAATTTTTTCTGAATTTTTTTGTGTGGATAGACAAACATCTAAACTTTAAAAAAAAAATTAAAAAAAGTGGCCGGATTTTTGATAAATCGACTCTTTTAAAAAATAGAAAATTTCTGTTCTGAAATTTTTCAAAAAAAAAATTAATGGATATTCCTTACAACAATGTAAATTGAAATTGTGGTGCATTCCGTTTTAATTTAATAAGTACTTAAACAAGGCAACTCGGCACAAATTTGACCATTTTTCCAATATTTCACCACGCCTCCTAAGCCCATACAAGAATGTAAATTGATAGCTCATACAAAAATGTAAATTTTTGAAATTGTGGTGCATTCCGTTTTAATTTAATAAGTACTTAAACAAGGCAACTCGGCACAAATTTGACCATTTTTCCAATATTTCTCGACGCCTCGTAAGCCCAGTTTTTGAAAAATTGAAAAACCAAAAACGCAATTTTGTTATTTTTTTTCGCTGGGCATTTGGCGTGGAATGCCTCATAAAACTTTTGAATAAATATACATACAGAGGCCGTATATACATACAAATGTTGGAATTAATGTCACCTTTAGTGGGAAGTTTGCAAAATAAAATCGGTTCACGCTTTACAGAGAAAGCGCATTAAAAACAAAATGCAACTTATTTTTATATACATTGAAGTGAAGATATATGTTTCCATATTTATCATGTATGGTTAGACCTGTTCATTTATGCCAATATACCATTAATTTTTAGCCGTTCAAAACTCTTTGTGAATTTTGGTCTACTATACATTTGGTGACCTCCAAATTGTTGCACAGTGTTAGTAATTTTTTGACAACTGTCAGAAATGTCGCATCTGTGGTTATAATGTGAGCTGCCATCATAACATGCGCATTTCAATTACAACCCTGTGACCAAACTTTACATTGTGAACAATACATAATGTATTAAGGGTAGCAAAGTGTTACCAGTATAAAATATTGAGTGTTTATTTTTTCAGTACTAAAACTAACTAGGAAAAAATGTGAATTAAGGGTTTTAACTCTTGATAGAAAAAAAAATCGGATAATAAAAAATTTACATGGAAAATTTCTTTGATTTAATACTTGAGTAAAAACTAAAAGCTTCTTGAGAAACAAAAAACAGCTGTTCAGAGCTGTACATAATTATTTTGGAATTTTTTCAGAATAAATTAAATTTGAAATAAAACATATATGATTAATAACATTTATACTAAAAATTGCATCGTTTAATGAGAAATGTTTGCGCGAGAAAACTTATTCAAAAAGATGTTCAGTTGTTAGTGAAAAAATTATTTAGAAAGTTTTTTTGTAGGACATTTTTTAAAAAGTTTTCTGTCAATAGTGAAAACCCTTATTAAATCGATTTATCTGTTACCAGGCTAAATAATTTGTAATGGTATTACCATCAAAACCGTTATTTTATAGATTTAAAAACAATTTCCTAATGTAACCGCCTACAGAGTTGCAATTTTTATTTTGAAATAAAACAATTTATTTTTTTATTTTTTCAAGTTTTGTTCAAACAAAGTTCAGCATGATTTTATATATTTAGTTAATTTTTTTGTTTCTTTTTTTATTTTTTTTCATTTTCTTTAACATTATTTTTTAATTTATTTTTTTTTTTTAATCCGACATGGTAATAATAAATATGACATGCTTTTCATTTTTCCATTTAATGTTTATATAAAAATATGTTAAAAATATTATCAAATAATTTACATTTACTTAAAAAAACTAAAAAAAAAATGTGGGCGTTTCGTGTGTATGGGGGGTGTGTGTGTGTGTTTTAAACGTAAAAATACAATACATACAAGTATTAACAAATTAGTTAATTTAATTAAATAATAATTAAAAATTAAAAAAATATTTAAAATAATTAAAATAAATAAGAACATCATGTGGAGAGATTCTATTCTTTCTTAAGAAGTACATAAAAAAACTTATTTTTTTGTAAATATTATTTATTTTTTTTTGTTTTTGATTTTATTTTAAATTTACAATTTAAAAAGCAACTAATTATAATTACATTTTTGGTATGAATTGTGCATTTTTTCTTTTCTTAATGCAAAATATTTAATTTGATTTTTGTTTTACTTATATTTTAAATATATTTAGAGTACTTATAAATTATTTTGATTTAAAAATTATTTATTAAACAATTGTGTGTATGTGTGCGTATATATGTGAGTGTGAGTGTGTGTTCTTTTATGTATTTGGATTCACTTAAGTACATACTTAAATTACAATTTACATGTACAATGTTAAAACATAAAATATAAAACAAAAAAAATTAGAGAAAAATTACAAAAAAAAAAACATTAACACATTGTAAGATTTGTAATACTCAAACAAAACAAAAAATTAAAATAAAAAATATATGTATGAGGCAATTTTGAATTATTAAAAAGAGTTTGGCTAGAATAATTGGCTAAGAATTATTTTATTATGTATACAAAATATTTTTTAAAAGGGAAATGACTAAATATTTTGGACAGATTATTTGTTTGATAAATATGAAATCTGAATTGCTAAAATCATGGAATAATTCGTTTAACGAATAATCTTATCTCATAGTTTAACGCATAGTAATAATCGGCTGGTATTTGTGGCAAAAAGACCGATTTAGGGGAATATCAGACGACACTTTTATGGGGGACTCGAACCAAAAATGATCTGATTATAAGAACAAAGGTACCAACTAAGGTACCAAACCACACGTTAAACAGCTAAAAACACAACTTTAGGTAAATATGTACCATTAGACTGACATTTTTTCTTCAACTTTTGATTTTCCTAAGTGTCCTGTCAAATTTTTATTGTCCTATGTCTAAAAGTTATGTGGTACAAATTTGAGACCAATCGGATTAAATTAACCCGTGGCGCCTTGCGGTCAAAGTTTAGGATTTTTGAAAAATTTCAAAAATTAAATTAAACAAGTAGAAAAGTTAAATTCGACTTTGCCGAATCTATGAATACCCTCCACAATGCATTTTTTTAAAGGGTAGTACATTTTTTAACGTGAAAAACTTAACAATTTTGATTAGAAATATTTTATTTTGAGTAAAAAACTCTTTTTTTGTCATTTTTTTTTTTTTAAAGAAAAATTACAAATTTTTTTTTTTGGGTGTAAAATTTTTTTCGAGTGTAATTTTTTTTTTACTGTAAAAATATTTCTTACACAAAATATTGTCATTTTTGTAAAATAAAAAAAAATTTTTTTTGTGTAAATTTTTTTTTTTAGTGTAAAATTTTTTTGAGTGTAAAATTTTTTTTGAGTGTAAAATTTTTTTCGAGTGTAATTTTTAAGTTACCAATGCTTTTAAAACTAAACAAGTTTAAAAAGCATTGCTTTACAATTAAACAAGTTTGAAAAGCATTGTTTAGTTACCACCAATGCTTTTAAAACTTGTTAAAACACGTGGCATTTTAGATGAAACTAATCTGAAATTCAAGGTTTTGCTTATAACTTTTGAACCACTGGACCGATTGAGCTGAAATTTAAAACCAAATAGACCCGGGGAACGGCAAAGATACGTGCCAAGCTTCAGTAGTTTTATTATTGTCTTTCGAAAGTAATCGTGTTTTTTATGTCGTAAATTCGCGAAATACCCTTGCCGAAATTTACTCTTTTGATCATAACTTTTGAACCACTGGACCGATTTGGCTGGAATGCAATACCAACCTGACCAGGTAAATGACAAACATATATGCCAAACTTCAGTAGCCTCTGTAAAGTCTTTCAAAAGTTAGCGTGTTTTCTACGGACGGACAGACAGACAGACAGACAGACAGACAGACAGACAGACAGACAGACGGACGGACATCACTAGATCGACTTAAAATCGATCGAGGATCATAAATATATATACTTTATGGGGTCCTAGACCAATATTTCGAGGTGTTACAAACGGAATGACAAACTTATATATACCCTCTATCACTAGAGTGGAGGGTATAAAAAAAAATTATTATTATATGATGTATATTTGTTAATTTCAATGCGCTGAACACGAATATGATAAAACCGGTCGATCTGTTTTCGAGATATCGCCATTTCAAATTAAAAAAAAAAATCACGTTTTTTTTCCTACGTTCAAGAAATTTTTTAAAAAAAGTCTAAAAATTTCTTTGTCTTGACCCTTTCATAGAGTTTGACACAATCTTTCATTTAAACATAAATTGAACTTATTGAACAAAATAGGCTTAAATGAAAGATTGTATCAAGCTCTATAAAGGGGTCAAGGTAAAGAAATTTGGAGATGTTTTTTAAAAAATTTCTTGAACGTAGAAAAAAACTGTCATTTTGGAAATTTTTTGACAAATTTTAAATGGCGATATCTCAAAAACCGCTCGACCGATTTTTGAAGATAGTCTTATTCAGCATGCTAAAATTAATAAAAATGATGTATCGCAAGATATTATTATTTTTTTTTTTCATTTTCAAAAATCCAAAATTTTGGTGAAAATTTTCCAAAAGTCCAAAATTTTGATCGAAGGGCGCCAAGGGTTAAAATTATCGTATTTGACTCAAATTTGTTTTAAATGAAAGACTGTCTCAAGTTCTATGAAAGTGTAAACGGAATGAAATTTTGAGACTTTTTTAAAAAATTTCTTGAGCGTAGAAAAAAACCGCCATATTTTGCAAATTTCAAACAGCGATATCTCGAAAACCGTTCAACCAATTTTATTTATTTTATTTTGATATTCGTGCTCAGCGCGATATATAAAGATATTTTTTTTTATTAATTTTTTAAAAATCCAAAATTTTGACCGCAGGGCGCCACGGGTTAATTTTATCCGATTATTCTCAAATTGGTTCCACATAAGTTTTAGGCCTAGTAAATTTACAATTTTTTTTTGCAAGAAACCTTGAAAATTAGTAAAATTCCAAAAAAAAAAAAAAAAAATGTAAAATTACAAAACAAAATTTCGAACAAAAATTTGTTGTTAAAAAACAAGGAAAACTTTTGCTACTTCCTATTTTACGAGGATTCCTAGTAAAAATTACGAGCTTTTTTGTAATTTTAAAAGCTTTTTACTAATAAAATTGTAAATTTACAACTTTTTTGGCGCAATAAAACTTACAAGGAATTCTCGTGAATTTACAAGATTTTTTTTTTTAAAAAACCTTAAAAATGTGTAAAATTACAAAAAAAAAAAATTGTAAAATTACAAAAAAAAATTTAATTTCAAACAAAAAATAAAAAAAGGAAATCTGTAAAATGGGATTACGCGACTTTTTCTACTAATTTGACAAGTTTTTTTTTTTAGTGTAAAAATGATATGGTACAAAATTCAGGTCAATCGGATTAAACTAAGCTTTGGCGCCCGGCGTTCAACATTTTTGATTTTTCAAAATTTAAATATAAAAAAATTAAATAAATAGAGTTTTTGAGCACAATCTTCGTTTATTCTCCTTCCTTTATTTATTTTCTTATTTAAACGTTGCGAATGAGTGTTATTAATTGCATAAATATTTCTCATACGCTCTGTTGAAACAAGAAAATACAAGCAAATTACAAAATTGTTATGAAATTTAAAATTCAAATGAGATTTTCTCGAAAAAAAAGGAAGAACATGTTTCTGAATTTCTTTGTGTGGATGGACAAACATCGAAACATTAAAAAAAAAATTAAAAAAAAAGTGGCCAGATTTTTGATAAATTGACTTTTTTAAAAAATGGAAAATTTCAGAACGGGCTCTGAAAATTTTCCAAAAAAAAAAAATGTAATCGATAGCCCATGCAAAACTATATAAGAATGTAAATTTTTGAGATTGTGCTGCATTCCGTTTTAATGTGATAAATATTTAATCAAGGCAACTCGCCACAAATTTTTACCATTTTTCCAATTTTTGACCACGCCTCCTAAGCCCAGTTTTTGAAAAATTGAAAAACCAAAAACGCAATTTTCTAAGTTCCATATAGGGCTATCCATACAACCTATTCGGAAGTTTACAGTACACATGTTTTTTTTCGCTGGACATTTGGTGTGGAATGCCTCATATAAGTAAAACTATTACTATTAACAAAAACAAGCCGACATTTAAAATCCTACTGAAGAAAACACAATAACTGGGGTAATTTTTACAAATTAAATTTTCTTCTACATTTTTCAACTTGAACCCTTTTATTTTTTTTATACCCTACACCACACTGTGGTACAGGGTATAATGAGTTTGTGCTGATGTTTTAACTACCCGAAATATTGGTCCTAGACCCACTTTTAAGTATACCGATCGACTTAGAATCACTTGGTGTAAACACGATACAGGTCGCAATTTTTAATCAATTGACTTGAAATTTAAAACTTAAGCCTCCTTTGCCCCAAGAACGAATCCTATTGAAATTGGAAAATCGGTCCATATTTAGACCTAGCCCCCATACAAATTTCCTCTTTAGTTTTGGCTCAAATGACTCTAATAGCCGCATTTTAATAGGTATTTTTTCGAAATTTGGCAGGTAATCATGTTTCATCAACACAAATCACCAGTCCGAATTTTAAATAAATCGGGCCAGTTCTTCTTGTAGCCCCTATACAAACCACTTTTCCGATTTTCACATAAATCTCTCAAATTTCATGAAAATATAAAATATTTAATTTAAATTCTGTTTGTGTATGTTAAACGCGTACTTTAATAACCTTATCAAACCTGATTATCATCGGACCATTTTTGGACTTAGGGCCTAGTGAACCGATATTTAGTTGAAGCGGTTTATTGTCAACAAAAAGAAGCCTATTCCACTCAAATTTGATTTGTGAGTGCTTTTTACACTTATTAAAGATTTGACAAAATATAGATCTAATCAGTCCATGTTTGAACTTGCGACCCATTTTCCGGGAAACTCTGGTGTAGGGTATTATATGGTCGGTCTTGACCGACTATAATTTTCTTACTTGTTTTAATTCTTGGTTATTTTGAATTCAAAAAAAGAGTGAGTTAAAATCTGCCATAATCAGCTGTTTTTAAGACAGAGTCAAACAATAAAAGTTTTTTTATTCAACCTTTCTACGTATAAATAAAAATGCTTTTATTTCGAGGTTGAGGCCAGTATTGAACATAAAATTTATTTTTATTCGTTGTCGATATTTTGATACTCTTTGAGTATCATCATCTGGGCTTGTGTAAAAATATGAATTCAAAGACTTTTGTAAACAATACTTTTTTCTGTGATAAAAAAAACATAACATATTAAACAAAAATGTTTACTGTGTTAGTACAATTTTGAATATAACTTTTTTCTGTGTAAACATACAACATTACACAGTAAGAATTGTTGTTGTATATGTTCTTATGTTTTATGTTTACACAGAAAAAAGTTTTATTCAAAATTGTACTTACACAGTAAAAATTGTTCTTTAATATGTTATGTTTTATTTTTACACTGAAAAAAGTATTGTTTCAAAATTTTCTTGTATTTACATTTATAGACAAGCCCAGATAATCATACTCAAAGAGTATCAAAATATCGGCAACGAATCAAAATAAAATTTATTTTCAAAACTGGCCTCGAGCTTGAAATAAAAGCATTTTTATTTACAAAGTCAAACATTAAAAAATTTTAAAATAAGTCTACATTATCTTTCAAGTAGTATTGATATTGGGATTACACATATTTTAATGGGAAGATATTGTTTGATACCAATTATATTCAAGCCAAACCTTAATTTTTATTCTAAAATTGATTTAAACAAAAGAAAATAATAAAAATAATGATGTTTTACTACATTTATCTAAAAAAACTTGTTTTCCATTTTAATTCTATAACAATTTTTCTCTTTTGTCTTTAAAAATACATACAATAAATAAAAATAATAAAAAAAAAACTACACAAAAATTAAAAAAAAATAATAATAAAAACAAAATAATAGTTTAAAGTAGTTTAAATTATCAAAGGTGTGTATTTGGCCGTAGATTGCAACATAAAATCTGTGAATAAAAACAACATGTAAAATATGTCATTAATTGTTTTTCATTTCATTCTAAAAAAACAAGATGCCAGGTAGTACCAGTAGTACTTAATGTACCCAAATACAAGTAACCAGGGTTAAGTAAATTTTCAAATAAACACTACAGTATTTTTTAATTAAAGTTTTTTTTTTTAATACAATCACCATTAGTTTAAGAGATAAATATTTAATGATAATAAACAAATGCAGAAAATGTTGCATTATCTACAGCCAAAAATAAATATATAACAAACAAAAGTTATTTTCAAAATTATAATAATGAATTTCAAAGTAATATTACACTTAAAGGCAGTTTTTCAATTATGGATTAATTTTGAATTATTTAAACTTACAAAGTTATTTCTTGTTATTGCTAGTTTTATGTCAAGTTTTTGGTTTGTCTGTTAAACTTGGTTTAGTTAATCTGAAAACAGATTACAGCTGCTATTATTAAATTTAGAAACAAAATTTTGCCATAACACTTTTATTGATTTTTATTTCATGGTTTAATACATATTTAAAAAACATGTAAATACTTCAAAAAGCTATGGAATTATTTAAACATAGTTTCAACTAATTATCCACATAATCTATCACTGAAAAACTGACCCTTTAACAAACTACAGTTACATACCAATACACTCACAAATGAATTGATGGGTTAAGTACAAATATACAGGAATCAAAAAATAATAATAAATAATGATTTTAAAGGAAAAGGATGTAGAACAGAAACTTTTAGAAACCATTTCCAAGTATTTTACCGTTACTAAAACTAATTGTTTTTAACTAGGATTTACATACATTATTCGAGAGTTCTATGAATATTAAGTATTTCTTTTTATGTTTAAATATAATGTAGTGTTTTTTTTTTTTTTTTTTAAATATATTAATATTATTATTAACTAATAACTAAAAAAATAATAAAATTAAATAATAAATTAACTTTGGATATTTTCCATTTATACTACATGGTATGGATATTAGTATATACCTACAGTGCTATGCAGTATAATAGACTTATTTAAGATTTTCTTGGGCGGGACATCTTCTTCTCACGATAAATGTCATATTAATATAGGAAACCTTCTTCTCAAATGCCATATTAATATATGTCATTATGATTTTTAAGCATTAATAATACAATTTTATCGTTATTTTAATATTTTTTTATATCCATAAAAGGGGCGGGCTGAAAAAATTTAATTTCCTAGTAGTCTGACTTTGAACTTCTTCGGAGAAATAATATATTTCATTTGTTTAACAAAAGTACAAAAAAAAATAAAAATTTCGTTTTTCAGAGATTTTTTAGTTATTCAAAAGGGATATTTTTCTCGCTAGTCTGATTTTGCCCATTTCCGAACTTTACCAGCCTATAACCATATAAATATTTGTGGCAATCTTCAAGAGTCTAACTCTTTTAGTTAGAACTGCATGATACTTTCCACAGACGGAAGTATGACATTCGCTAAAATCTTTTAGAATCGTCCAAGACTCAATAACACTGTGCAACAAGAAAAATTAACCTCATTGCTCCAACGCGAAATGTGAGTAGAACATTTGATAAATAATAAATACTACTAATAAACAAAACTTCCAAGGAGTTTTGCTCGAGTTAGTTCGAATTTTTTTATGACCCACTAAAGTTTTTAATTTTTTGTCAGAGGTGAGGTCAAGGTTTAAATCTAAAATGTTTCTATGGAAGAAATTCTTCCTAAATGAAAAGTCTCAGATTCAGAGACATTTTTCGTATAGAAAAAGTTTTAGGATCAGAAAACAAAGTTTCAGCGCAATCTAATACCGACTCGACAGAAGAGTTTTATAAGAAAGATTTTGAGAGAAAATATATCGGTTTTACATAGGGTTGCCAGACGGGCTTGATTTGGCTTGATTGTCAAGCTTTTTTAGTACGTGTCAAGAATCAAGCCAAAATGTCATTTGTCAAGCTAAAATCAAATTTTACACAATTTCCCACTAAATTGTCAAGAAAAATCAAGACAAATTTATTTTAAAATTTTTTTAATGTAAATGAACAAAAATTAAAGATTAATTTGAAAAATACTTATGTTTTTACCGCTACACTGATAGAAATACGCTTCATATCACTAATGAATGGAATTCATTAACGTTGTTTTATTACAACAATGAAATATTTCATATGCTGAATGAAATTTCATACATGTTGTGCAAAGTTTTCATTAATCTTGATTCATTAGATTTCGTAGTTTCATTAAAAAATTTCATTGAGTTTTGTTTATAAAATTTGCTTTTTTTGACATCTGTCGTGTCGCGTCTGCTTAGTCTGTTAGTTCTTCTTCTTCTTCTTAGTCTGTTAGTTTACGCGCAAAAAAGCAGCTGATCAGAGCGACACGAAATAATTTGTGATTTTTTTTTATTCATACGAAATTTAAAATAAAATGTTATTGATTAATTATAAGTATTTATTAAACTCGCGTTGCTTTTTATTATTTCGGGGTTTTACTTATGTACTAAAAGTTAATCGTATAGTAAAATTTTGTGTGAGAAAACTGAGTGAAATCTATAGATAAAAAAAATATGTGAAAGTGATTTGTCAGACTTTTTGTGAAATTTAAAAGAAAAAGTAAATTTTTAATTTTATATTCACTAAATTCGCGCTGTCTTATTTTGCTTCGTGGTTTTACTATGTATTACAATTAAAGATTGGAGTAAAATTTTTATGCGAGAAAACTATGTGAAAACCATGAAGTGTATTGCACCTGCACGGATAGTGTTTTATTATTTTTAATTCTATAAAAATATCTTTACAATTTCATACATATATTTTATTTTAAAATAAAAAGTAGCATTTATTCAATTAAAGTATTTCATTTCAAAAATAAAAAGTAGGATTTATTCAATGAAAGTATTTCATAAGAATTAAAGACTTTTTTCATTAAAGTAATGAAAAATTTCATCAAATACATTTTATATTTTGTATGAACAATTTTCATTAATTTAATGAAGCTTGTTCTTGCAATTACATTTTATGATACCTATTTCATTATGTCAATGAAACCCTGCATAGGTTCCTTTTTAACGTCATTTTTCATAACATTAATGTAGTTTTTCATTATTGTCATGTACAAATTTCTATCAGTGTAGGTGTTCTAATGTAGCTTTACTACAAATACTAAGCGAGAAGAGTAATTTATGGAACTGATTTTTCCTATGTATATCATTGCAGTTGCGCGATAAATTTTGGCTGTGTCACTTTAACCAAATGACGGATTCTTTTTAAACATTCTGTAAAAAGTATGTTTCTGAAATGCCACTGAAAAATTTTCACTGATAGAAAAAAAAGCTTAAAATTTACTCGAAAATTAGCTGACAAAAGTTAGTTAACTTAAATCAGCAAACAAAATTAAGCCTTACTAAAAATTTAGGAAATTTTGCGGAAATTAACAAATTTTTTTGCTAATTCTTCGTAGGACAGCGATTTATTTTATTTTCAAGTCACGATTTTTTTTTTAATATCTAAGTCCCACCATGGCAATCTGTTCCTCTTGGGAACAACAGGAACTAATAATAATAAAAAGTCCCACCAAACTTGTTTTATAAATTTTTTTATTGCGGTTTGGATTACTAAAGTTTATTAAAGTCCCGATACTTTTGTTAAGCTTTCGAAGTATTTTTTAATTTAAATCAAATTAGTTTAAAAAAGTACTTATTTTTTTTTAAATACTAAAATATCAAACGTCAAGAAAAATCAAGCTTTTTTTCTAAATGTCAAGCTTTTTACAATTTTCGATCTGGCAAGCCTAGTTTTACACCAGATTCACGCTAACATAGCAACACATTTTACTTATAAGGAGTGAGTGAAACAATAAAAATCGATCTGGCACAGTGTTGCCACCATGAAATTGGAAATTACACAAAAAATTATCCAAAATCTCACAAATTAAATTTTTTTATATCCTCCAACCACAGTTATAATATCGTAATTATATATAATTAATCCTTGATCGATTCTAAGACATTCTATGAATTGCCGTTCATCTGTATTAAACGTGCTGAAGTCCAACATAAAAGAGCTAGATTCCAGAAGATTGGCACGAATTTGTCTTATGTTCATTGGCAGACTATGTTCGTAAGTGGACAAAACTGGTTCAGGGGAAAAATGTTTCTCATTGAAGAACTAAACTAACCTTTTTTGTATTTTTGTACTAAAAATGAAACAATTTCCAGTCCGTCCCTTTTGTAGGCGTGGATATAAAAAATTGTTTAAATAATGGTATAATTGTTATAATATTGGGGGAAAGTGTCCTTCCTATATGGTAATATTAAAAGATATTGAATAACAATTTTCGGATATGGGAATAGTGATTCCCCAGAACAATTTTTAATTAAAAAAAATGTAAGGCCATGAAGAAAATTTAGGTTTTAATGGTCCAAAAATGTTAGTTCGCCATTTATTATCTTGTATTTGGTGATCAAAACTTTTAGATTTGATACTTTTCATGATTTTTTTTAAGCCGAAAATTTTGATAAATGATAAAAAAATTAAAAATTGAATTTATTGAGGTAAAATTACACAAAAGTTACACAAAAAATTTCATTATCCAAAAATTATCCACGGATTTTGAAATTGTCCCACTTTTAGATAATTATCCAGAAAGTGGCAGCACTGATCTGGCATCTGTTTTTCTTATCGCGCGTTATTTAAGCTTTCTCTTTCTAACCTAATTAGTAGAACAAAATTAAAAACCTAAACATATGATACAAGATTACTTTTTTGACACCTATCATGAGTCTGTATTAGTCTGCGGTTTCATATTCTGAGACTTTATTCGTATAGAAAAAGTACAAGATGCTAAAACATTTTTTGTATTAAAAAGTCTTATATTTTGAGACATTTGTCGTATATTCCGATTCTTAAACATTTTTTGAAAAAGCTTCAAATTCTGAGACAATTTTTGTATAGAAAAAGTTTAAGATTTAACAAGGCAAGTATTCCCACCGTTACACACAGAAAAATGTTTAGTTGGAATTCCATTATGAAAACGGAATTTTGATAAATCTTATAAATTTTTAGTTGTTATTGTAAATTTTTTATCACCATACCAAATAAATAACAGCAGTAATAATTAATTATCAATCGTGACCGAATGGATGTATCAACAACTAATAATTTGGTAAATATACCCAAACTAAAAACTAATAAAGTTTTTGAAAAATATTTAGTAAGTACAACCGATTCTTTTAGTCTTTATTTTCCCTCTCGACCAATAATCATTTGTTTAAATTAATAAATTCAAAAAACATTAGATAATAGTACCCACAACTGAAAATATTGGTTAACTTAACCAAATTTTCAATAATTTTTTATTTTTGAAAAGTTTTACTAAATTATAAATTTGTATTGGTATTCTTAACTAATAATTGGTCGTTAGGATATCATTTCGATTACAAAACTAAAACGTCAAAAAAATTGGAATAGTAATTAGTTTAAAGAAAAATGTTAATGTGTTCAGACGTTTTTTAAATTTTAAAATAAAACTCATGTAAAATTCCGTAAAAAATGTTACAAATTTTGACGGTAAGTTGACACCACTGCCGAAATACAAACAATTGAAATTAATAAATTTTATTTTAGATATTTGCACACGCAACTTTAATGCAGATTCTAAAGATGATATTTTACCAGAAGTCGACAATAAAATCAATTTTGAGCCAAAATGTCCAGAGAGTGGTAACAAATTTAAGGTTAATAAATGCCAGAATATTGAAATTAACAAAGGTTTACCCAAAACTATTCTCAAAATCGGAGACATTTTCTATAGGAAAAATTACTTAAAATCTGAGACTTTATCTGTAAGAAAAATCGCTCAAAATCTGAGACTTTTTCTGTCGGAAAAAAAATCTCAGAACCTAAGAATTTTTTTTCGAATCTGATACTTTTTCTATAGGAAAAATTTCAGAATTTGAGACTTTTCCTCATTATCTTAGACTTTTTCAATAGGAAAATTTTAAGATACTTCTACATTTTTTCTTTAGAAGATATTATATTTTCTGAGTAATTCTTTTACAGATTCTGAGACATTTTTTCTGTAGAAAAATCCTCGGATTCTGAGATATGCTTCTAAAAAAAATTCTAGAAGTCTAAGATATTTTTTTCGATTTTTTTATTGACATTTTTTCTTAAGAGATATATTTTGAATTCGAATTATTTTTGTCTCAAAGATTCTGAGACATTTTTTGTTTTAGAAAAATTCTTAGATTTTAAATTTTTTCTATCATAATTATCAATTTTACAGACCTATTCTCAGTTATGACTGGTTATGACTAATTTTATTATTTTCAAACTTCATATTCCCTGTGTTTGTTGTAAACAAAATCATAAAAAGACTTAAAATTTAAAATTATTTGTCAATTTTGAGACGATGTGGGTAGCAGGTCTTTATTTTTTTGGAATTTTCAAACAAAATTTGAATTTTTTTATGATTGTTTACAACAACCACATGGAAAAAATTGAGTTATGACTTTTTTTGTGAATAGGCCCCTTAATTTATTTTTTCTATTGTATGTATTTATTTAACTTTTTAATTTTTAACATTTTTACAATCAAATAAATTAGTAAATTTGCTTGAAATAAATATTAATAATTTTATTTCAAAAGAAACAGTTTAAAAAAATATTGATTGGTACAACTACATAACGCTTTTTAAAATTCGATCACTCTAACCAATGTCAATTTTAACATAAAAATATTCGGTTCTTATAATAGATATTTACCGGTAGAGACAACTGAATAGTTGGTGCAACCGCAAAAATTCAGTTGGCAAACAATTCAGTTGCAACAACTGAATCTATTTTCTGTGTGTATGAACCGATTTGGCTGAAACTTAACATATATATAAAAGAGACGATGTTATGGTTGGGGAGTCTCGGCTTATTGTTTAACAATTTTGTTGCCCCCTTATGCAACAATGTGGACCTTCGGAAAAATTCCGATAACTCCCGAACTAACAGAAATATCGCCTAGAGCAAAAATAGGTGTCAAGTTAAACTTAATAAAGATTATTTCGTATTCAAATAAATATCGTAGGTCTATGTCTGATATACCCCCCAAAATGTACACTTTTTCGTGAAAAAAAAAATACGTAGCCGAATTTTTACAAGGTTGTACCAGGTCTTAAAAATCGCAGATTCTAAGACATTTCTCGTATGGAAAATTCTCAGATTCTTTTTCACCGGATTTTTTCTGAAAAATTTCTATTTTTTGACAAAACAGTTTTTTGCAAATCTTTTTTTTTTTTTGACAAACTTGAATTTTTTTCTAAATTATTTTTTTTGACAAAAATTTTTTGTTTTTGGGGTGTTTAATGCATACAGCGTAAACATTTTTTAATAAAGAGTGTTTTAAATAGAAAAAATATTTATATTCAAAGGCTAAGTGGAGATGTCGACAGCTTTCGGAAGCTATCCTTCCTTCGTCAGCACTCTTCGATTGTCACTGTAGGCGTGTAAGATTAAAATCAGCTATTTAAACGTACATTAAGGTGAAAAATGTTACGAGAATAATATAACATTTTATTACCCATATGTTAGCGTTTAGCACAACCTTAATCAATCTACTTTTAACTTTTGCTGATGCAGTTGTAATATCTTACACTGTAGTAGATTTTTTCAGAGTTGCAACCCTTAGTAGGACTTTTCAAGTCTTGAAAAATGTCCGTTACGTTTGAATTTATAGGATAGGTGGCTTCTTCCGAAAGCTGTCGACATCTCCACTTAGCCAGTGTTGTCAATTAATTTTTTCAGATTTTTTCATTGTACAACAAAAATAATTATTTCTTAGAAATAATTAATATGGACTCAAACCGAAATAAATAAAAACTTTAGTTATAAAATATAAAGTCCAACAATATATAAAACAGAATTAAAAATACAAAATACAATAGAGGTATTCAGAGTCTTGTTGCCAGCCCTGGCAATGTAGCAAAAGAGTACTTCTTTCAAAAAATACATGTATTTTGAAAAGTAATTTTAAAAAGTGCTCTTTTACCACCAGTGCCAGGGCTGGCAAGTAAGACTCTGAATACCACTAATAAATTAAAAAAAAAAAAATTGTCGACAAATTTTTTTGTAAAAAAAATTTTGGTGAAAAAATTTAAATTTCGTGAAAAATCGTTTGATTTATATTTGATCAGAATACAGTATTTTGGAATACCATTTGCTCATTTGTTTTTTATTTCCATTGCAAGCATAGAATACAATTTTCATTCTTTTTCAGAATTTTAAGAATGTCTCTAAACGTCTTTAAAATTTATTCGTACTCATATCTGGCTGATACAAGCGCTTCTGTTAAGTCACAGATATTTGCAAATCCACTGAATTATAAAAATCTTTTTATTGTCTATTATATTGCACAGCACTGTTTGTATAATTCTTTTGATTTAAATTGTTGTATTTGCCACTTAAAGCCTCTGTGTTAAGCATGGCAAATTGTTTTCTATATAACTTTTTTTTGTTTTTAATTTTGAGTTTTGGTGGCGAAAATTTTGTTCTTTTGCTAAAAAAATTTATGAATTTCTAAAAAAATGTATTTGTAAAATAATTTATAAATAATATTCAAAATTCAACCTTAATCTCAAATAATAAAAAAATGAGTTAAACAAACAAAAAAAAACGTATTAAAATTACATTATTATGTGGTATATAAAAAAATCTAAGGAACAAAAAATTGTTAGTGCCCGCTTAGCGGAAAGTAATTATTTGTAAACAAAAGCCTTTCATTCTATAGCACCTTCAGTTTTTTCTATTCAATATTAAACTTTTGCAGAATTTACGTTTAAATTTAATTACACAAAAAAAAAAATTAAAGACAGAGAAAAAATCTAAGCGGTTGTTATGGAATGTGGTGATTTTTTTTTGTTTTTGTTAACAGAAAACCCCACAAGGGGGTTTACTGTTTTTTTTTTTTTAAATATATTTTATTTTTTTTTAGTTGATTTAAAATATTTATGAAATACAATTTGTATTACATATATAAGCAGAGTTGAATTTAGCGGTATCTTGAGGCTGTTAAAATATAATATTTCCTTAAAACTGTTATTTTGTATATAAATTAAAAGAAAAGCGGTTTCTCCAGCTATTTTTCTTAAAATTTTAACAAAATACAGGCGAGTTTTGATATAACCTTAACCGCTTTAAAATCCTTTCATGTTGAAAGCAGTATCGAAGGTTGATAAATGAGTAGTTCACTTTCAAAATATAAAATTAAATTCAATAATCGTCTTAAAAAAGAAAAAACAGTCTCTATATTTCTTGCAACGCAAAAATATTCCGTTAACTCAGACTTAAAGCACAGGGTTTCCTAAATTTCAATTGGGATTTTCTGAATTTCAATTGAGCTTTTTTGGATTTCAATTGTGAGTTTTAATTGGACTTTTATGAATTGAAATTGAAAGTAATATTCAGAATTTTAATGCTTTTCTAAATTTCAATTGGGATTTTCTGCATTTCCATTTGGCTTTTTTGAATTTCAATTGCGATTTCTAAATTACAATTGGTCTTTTCTAAATTTCAATTAAGGTTTCTGATTTTCAATTGGGCTTTTCTGAATTACAATTATGATTTCTAAATTTCAATTGGACTTAATCTGAATTTTAATTCGGATTTCTGAATTACAATTAATCTATTTCGAATTTTGATTGGAAATGGTGCTAATATTTTTAATATACCCTAAAAACTTAGAATGTTTTACTAAAAAAAGTATTAAAGAAATCATTTTTTTTTAAGTTACAAAAAAAATTGTCACAAAAATTTTTGCCAAAAAAAAATTTGTAAAAGTTTTTTCAGCGTACAGTGGTGTAGAATATTATAATTCTAAGATTCTTTCATTCGTTGTTTTCCATGGCAAGCATAAAATATAATAAAAAGTCTTTATTCTTTTTCCATTACACTTTTATTCTATTACGTTATTTACTCCTTTATTTATTTAAAAACGATCATAGACGGACTAATTTGTCCCCAAAACATTTTTTACGTTTCCTTACGTTTAAACTACCGAAATATTTCTCGTTTTTTCGGAACGCCAGCTAAATCCAACTCTGTATATATAATTGTACAAAAAATTGGTTTATTTTCAATATTTTTCGTTAAGTAGCAGTGCCAAAAAAACTTTCGAGTTAGTTTTACTTTGTAGGCTCTTCATATTTTGGTCTTTTGTTTTCAAAAAATTATTTTTCCGTTTTTATGACGTGTTTTCCAAGTGTTTTCATTTAACAAACAAACAAGCAAGAAAAAAAAAACCTATGGATGCTATAGAAAAGCCTACTTTAGCAATAATAACTTCCTAAATACTTCTTTTCGCCACATTCTTGTTCGTTGCTGTACGTACTAGGGGGCATATTGTTGACTTCCTTTCGGTCGCATCTTTCGCCAATAAAGCCTTCAGGGCATCTATAAAAAAAAATTGTAAAATATTTTTGATTAATGACGAAATTTTTTAGAAATTGGTTAAACTAGCATAACTTAAAGGCATTTTTAAATCATTTAAATGGTTTAAAAATGTTTTTAAAGAACAATTTTTTTTATTTTATTTGTGAAAACTTCTAAATAAGTTTTTTTTTTAATAGTGCAATGAAAAGGAGTTTATTTTAGTTCGAGGTCATTTAATTCCCCCATGAATTAACTTAAGTACTTCTGTTTACTCCCAGTCAGAAATTGCCAACTGTACCAAAAATTTTGTGTTGGTACAATATCGGGCTAGTCAAAAATACAACATTGTATAATGTAAAACAGTTTTACTAAAAATATTGTGTTGGCACAACTTTGTGTTTACATAAAACACTACACTATAGATTATAATTTAAAAGTTTAACATTTTTATTTTTTTTAAAAAGTTTTTGATTTACATAGACCTCAACTCTTTAATCTAAGTGAACACTTACGTAGTTGCTTTTTCAACCAATTTGTACAAAATGGTAACTAAAAAGCACGACATCGAGATTTTCAATACATCCCTAAGCAAAAGTTAAATCCAATGTCGTAAATTTGTAAAATCAATGTTAACCCAACGTTAAAACAAAAGTCGAGCGATCGTTGGCCACTGTTATCATTTCAACCTCGGAATGACGTCGTAGACTAAGAAACGGGTATGATTCGCCAACGTTGGTACCGTCGCCGCCAACTTCATTCTAACGTTGGCCCATTTGTATTTTTCTGACTGGGCTCTAATTTCTCTCTTCGGATATTCTCCCAGCCAATACTCAGAGTTTTTTATTTGATTGCACATCCCGACTAATCTGTACAAAGAATTTTGAATCCACCACTTTTTCCGTGGCAAACAACACTAACGAACTCGAAAAGGTGTCCATATAGTTTAATTGGTAGAGTGCTTGGCTATGATCTTAGGAGTCATGGGTTCCATTCCCACTACAACCCTTGGTCTGTTTCGTTCGTTTACAGTTCAATGGTAAAGTTGAAATCCTTAAAAATGAGTTGTAATTAAATAGAAAGAATAAATAGAAAATACTTGATCACGAGATCTGAATTATTATATTGCTCATAGAGATTTTCCTCTCAAAAATTCGGAAATATAAACGTTCGTCAAGTTTTTAGGAATTTCAATTATTTGAACCTGATGCCAATGATTTCGAAATTGACCAGGACAAATTTACAAAATAGTTTCGACCCAATGATCAAGAATTTTTATTTATTCGCTCTTGGGCACACCCTACCATATTAAGTATGGTAGGCAGAAGGGAACTGGATCGGAAGACCGACTATGTCTCACCACAGACGATCTTTGACGGAACCTTCAAAGTTCAAATACCAACTAGGAAAGACTGAGTAAAAAAATGTGTTATAACAGAGAATGGGATCTTAATCTTGACGGACGGATCGAAGATGGAGGTGGGTACGGGTTCGGGAGTATAATCTGACTACCTCAAAACTTCCGGACAAGTGTAGTGTTTTCCAGGCTGAGTTACTTTCAATTGATAAAGCCGCGCAGATGATTATGAAAATGAACATTCGTCCTTGAACCATTAACCTTTTCGAGGATAGTCTTGCAACTGTTAAGGCCTTAAGCGCCAATCAGACGACAGACAAATCTTACAATTTTTCTAACGACCAAATGCAAATGGCGTCAGTAATAGTATGTGGTGTTCTCACTTAAATTTTTTTTAACAATTTCCTAATATTATTACAGTACATTGAGAAACTACTTATAACGAAAAATATTGCTAAAAACTGTTTGTAGATGTAAGTGAGAACAGGATATTATCCCGAATAAATTACTGTTCCCTATTATATAAAAATAGATCCAAAAGAACATATTCTCACAAAAATATTAAAAAACTTACATGCATGAGTAGGAACCGATTTCTGAAAAAAATTTACAAGTTCCGCCATTAAAACAGAACTCAGAGGCATCATCGGGACAACTGTTGCCAGTACCTCTTGGATTGGGATCAAAACGTTGTACCACTAATAATAAAAAAACAAAATATAAAAGAAAATAAATATATAAAAAGAAAATTGCTGATGTGCCAGCCAGCAACACATTAAAAAAATGTGACTATAAATACCTGGATACGCTTTAATTACAATTGCTCGGCGTTCTATATTACGATTAACCTTATTTTTTGCTCGACACTCATAACGACCAGCATCTGAGGTATTAAAAGAACGTATAATAAGTTCAGATCTTTTTCTGCGAAAAAATTAAAATAATTAAGATAAAATGAAAACATTAATAATAATGACATTTTTTTTAAGTAAATTAAATGCAAGTGTGTGTTTTTATTAGAGTGGGCTGAAAAAACAATTTTGGAATTTCTGTAAATTGTAGGATAAACAATTGTATTTCCGAAAATACAAATTATATAACAAATACTTTTCAATTTATTTCAGAAAATTTTAAATTATATTTTTAAATATTCAAAAAATATTTTATAAACTTGCAATTATTTTTCTGAAAGTTTTAAATATGATTCATTTACAATTTTTATAATAAAATTGGAAATTTTTGAAACATATTTAGAAATTTCTAATATATCGTCGAACTATATTCAATAAATGCCAACTCGAAAAAGCTTACTGTTCAGGAGAGCTAAAAAACTAGTTATTTCGCATATTATTGCAAAAATAAACAATGTACCTTCCACAAGATGGTTTAAATATTCTAAACAATTTTTACCTATGCAAAAATTTTCATATTTTGCATTTGTTTGCGTATTTTTCAGAGATGGCATTTATTACTATATCAAAAAACAAATATTTTTTTAGAGTTGGCATATTTTGTCGGAAAATAAAAATACATTTTTTTTTTAAAAATTTTTAAAAATTTTTTTTTTTTGGTTTTTGTTATCCTTAGTACGGTAATTGCAAAAACTGAACAAAAAATTAAAAATCTTTGCATATTTTTAAAAGTTACTAGCTCCGAAAGCCTTTTAATCTCAGGGTGGTCAACTTTGGCACTCTGTAACTCACTCTGTATTGCAATAGGATCACTCCAAACCAGCTATTTTGAAAGCTTATATCATTGACTTTTTTTGCCCCATCCATAATGTTTCAATCTGATAAATAGTTTGAAAGTTACATAAATATAAGCAATTATTTTTTTTGCAAACACTATTTACCGATATTTTTAAAATGCCAATATCTCGAGAACCAGTCATTAGATATCAAAATCTTTACAAGATTCGTGTTTAGCATGGCAAATGCAATAAGATATGTGGTCTAATTTTATTTAAAAAATTTTTTGAAAAATATTTGGAAATTTACAATGGGAGTTGGCATTTATTTCCACCAAAAAAATATGTACTTTGAGTTAGCAGAATAACAAAAATGGATGTAAAACGACAACAAATTATTTTTTTGCTCTGAAATTTTTATGGCAGATAGGTATTACATAGGGGAGCTATTTGCCATCGGAAACTCATTTCCGTCAAATTTGAGTTGGCATATTTTGAATATAGGTTCACGATATGTATTTATGCGTTTGAAAGCTTTAAAATAAATCTGGAACATGTTAAAAAATAATTTGAAGTTTCTGAAATATAATTGGAATTGAAAAAGAGTTTATTCTTGTTCAAGGTCATTGAAGTATTTTCTTTAGTATGAGTAAACTTAATAAGTACTTTCTATCTTCCAAAAAAACACTTCAAAATTTAATGGAATTCGAGTATATATCCAGTATAAATCTAACACTAATTTCCAGTCCATGCTTGAATTATACTTAAATTCTACAATATTCTTCAGAAAAAAAAATTGGTCATTTTTAGAATTGAATTCACGATTGTTTCGGGAATTTCCCAATTATATCGAATTATGATCAGTACAGTATAAATCAAGAAATTGAGTTATTTACTATTTTGATATCGGCAAATGTTAAATGCAGTTTTTACATTAATGAATGGCTTTCAAGTTTTCCTAATTCAAAGTGCAAGAACCAAAGACGAAATGGGATGAAAACAACGGCAAATAAAAGTTAACATTTTCTATAACAAAAACCTAAAGACCTTTTTTAATTTAGTACTAGATTTTTTTACACCCATTTGAAGTTGGTTAACTATTATTATAATTGCTTGAAAACTGTATAAGAGGCGTATACTTAATTTTGTAATTGACTTTAAATAACAATCATACGCAACGGTGCACAGTGGTTTATTTTTAATAATTCGACCATTCAGTAAGTACTGGACCAATTGTAGCGAAAATGACACCGGTTATAGTTAACATTCAGCTAATGAAGGCCTCTATATGTCCAGTGCTCTTGTTGGACCAGGGGCCTCTAAAGTAGTAGTACACATAAACTTTAAATGCTTTAAAATCACCAAATTCGAATGCGTGTAAAAAAATCTAGCACTAAACTTAAAAATCCTTGACCGTTTTGTTATGGATAATGTCATTTGGACTTCCATTGACCTTTTTCGAATTACAATTGAAATCTTCGTAATACAATTTATCTAGTTCGAATTACAATGGATCTTTTTCGAATTATAATTGATTTCTTTCTATATTAAATTAAATACTCGACCTCGAGGTCTTAGTGTACATAACCAAATTATTTACACTAACAATAAGACCTCGAGCTCGAGTATTTTATTTAATATATTTAACTAAAAGGTCGAACACTAATCAACATCTTATTTATTTTTTTTTTCGATATACAATTGATATTTTTCGAATTAAAATGATTCTTTTTAGATTTACTATTGATATTTTTGAAATTACAATTCGAACCTTCGAATTACAATTGGAATCTTTAAATTACAATTGATCTACTTCGAATTGCAATTAATCTTTTTTAAATTACAAATGATAATTTTCCAATTAAAATTGATTTTTTTAAATTCCAATTGATCTTTTTCGAATTACAATTAACCTTTTTCAAACTACAATTGATCTTTTTAGGATAACAATTATATTTTCATATCCCAAGTGAAATTTTTGGCATTTTAAAATTTCAAGTAGAATCTTCGAATTTAATTTACAAATGGTGTAGTTCGAGGTAATTTATTTTCCTATGAATTAACATTACAAGTATGTACCTTAGTGTGGCCCATCAACAAATTGAAATGTACCAAGTATAACTCACCATTTTGTCTTAAGATTGTTTTCAATCAAAAACTATGCGGATCATAAGTTTCGGTAAAGTTCATTTGAAAGGTAACAAAAACATCTTTTATTTGAGTGTAACTTAAAATTTTTTTTTTGATTTTTTCCTAATCGAAACTAAAAGGTCCCTAATGTCCTTTGTAGACAGTCTTATGACAAAATGGACATATGAGTCATTCCACACCAACTGTTCCACTACAGAAAAACCATGGTGGTTTCAATAGGATATCATTTGCAAAGTATTCGCCCTTAGGGCACTATTAAATAACAAAAATAAAATTTAAGATTTTTCAAAAAGTGGGCCTTGGAGGCATGGTCAAAAATTGAAAATTTCAGCATTTTTTGCCTAACAAGGGAAGTATCTCAACCCTTATGAACCGATTTGCCTGAATCTTAAAATATATATAAATGAGACGATTTTAAGGTTGGGGTATTTCGGCCATATCAGTGTTTCAAAATTTCGTTGTTCCCTTATGAAACCATATGGACCTCCGGGAAAATTTCGATAACTCACGAACTAACAGGAATACAGGGGGCCCCCGTAGGCTAGTTGGTAGCGTGCTAGCCTTTCAACGTGGGGGTCGTGGGTTCGATTCCCAACAGAACCCTTGGTTTTTTTCGCTACAACGAGACGACGGTCATTGATACCAGTTCTCGGTTAGGTTGCATTTATTAAAAATGAGTTGTTAATAAATAGAGAGAATAAATAAAAATAATTGATCATGTGATTCCTTCCCTTGTAAGTATCTTTATTTCAATATTTATGCCAATAAAATGAAACACAGTGATGTCTTTAAAATAAATGCTTTTTAAAGATTTTTGTATGGGCTATCGATTAAAAAAATAAAAATTGGAAAATTTTCAGAAGAAGTTCTGAATTTTTTAAATTTAAACTTAAACTTTATTTATCAAAAAACATGCCACAATTTTATTTCTTTTTTAAATGTTTAAAAATTAGTTAAGGTGTATATCTATCTGTTCTGAAATTTTCAGAGAGGCTTTTTTCCTTGTTTTCGAGAAAAAAAAATGTTGAACATTGCACTATGCTAATAATTTACAATAATGGGGTATATTACATATGCGAATGAGTAATATTAACTCATAAAAAACATTTAAAATAGAGATGTGATCGTGGGTAAGTTTTTTTTTTACCATCACGCACTCTCACCAAGGAAATTATTTTAATCACGCATGATAATTTATTTCGCTCACGGTTAGTCACGCTCACGTGAGTATCGTGCCCGTGACAACATTTTTTCTACTCACGTGAGCGTGCGTGAACGTGAGGAAAATTAAAAATCGTGCGTGATTAAAACTTTTCCTTCGTGAGCGTGCGTGATCGTCAAAAAAAACTCACCCACGAAAAAATCTCTATTTTAAATGTTTTTAAGAGTTAATATTACTCATTCGCATACGAAATATATTCCATTATTGTAAATTATAATCATAGTGCAATGTTCAACATTTTTTTTCTCGAAAACAAGGAAAAAAGCATCTCTGAAAATTTCAGAACAGATAGATATACACCTTAACTAATTTTTAAACATTTAAAAAAGAAATAAAATTGTGGCTTGTTTTTTGATAAATAAATTTTAAGTTTAAATTTAAAAAATTCAGAACTTCTTCTGAAAATTTTCCAATTTTTATTTTTTTAATCGATAGCCCATACAAAAATCTATAAAAAACTTTTATTTTAAAGACATCACTGTGTTTTATTTTATTGGCATAAATTTTGAAATAAAGATACTTAGGCAAAAAATGCTGAAATTTTCAATTTTTGACCATGCCTCCAAGGCCTACTTTTTGAAAAATCTTAAATTTTATTTTTGTTATTTAATAGTGCCCTAAGGGCGAATACTCTGCAATTGATTTCATATTGACATGACATCACTTTTTTTTTGCTGAACATTTGGTGTGGAATGCCTCATATGTGACTTATGTGCTCTTGTTATGCTACCATTGCATTTTATTTTTAGGATTGCAAAAAAGCAAAAGGAGTTTTGAGCCACCCTAATGTACCTACTTATTTTAACTCTTCTTTCTCTCTTAGGACATTTGTTGGGAGAATACATAAGAGAGAAAATAGAGTTTACATAAGTACTTGATATGTTAATTCATAATGGATAAAATAATTGACTTTGAACTATACCATTTCAAATTGAATTTTAGAATTTTTCAAATGTATTTCAAAATTGTGCAAATACAATTAAAATTTCCATATGTATTTTACAAATTTTCACATGTATTTCAAAATTGTCTATATTAGTGGCACCCATTTCCCGGTTCTCGGTATTTCCGGTTCTGAAACCGGTTCTAGATATATTCCCGGGAATACCGGTATTCCCGGTTCTGTTGCTGGTACCGGTTCTCAAAAAACAAAAAAATACTATACCGTAAAATATTTAAATTACACCATTTAATCAGTATTTCAGAAATATTTAGTTGTGTTTGTAAAATTATTTAAAAATCATGTAAATATTTTTTTCCTAAGTTCATAAAAAAAATGGAAATGGTGTTTTTCACATGTTTTGTATTTTTTTGGTAAAAGCGAAGAAAAAATTTTAATTATACAAAATATGCATACCGGTAGTCCCGGGAATACCGTCAGATCCGGAACCGGGAATACCGGTATTCCCGGGAATAATTCAAGAACCGTGAATCCGGTATCATTTCCCGGTAATACCGAGAACCGGGAATACTGGTATTCCCGGTTCTCGGTACTGGCCGCTTGCACTAGTCTAAATGTATTTTAAAATTTCCCAAATGTATTATAAAATTTTCTAAATGTATTTTAAAATTGTCCAAATTGTATTTTAAATTTCTCGAAATGTTATTTAAATTTATAATTGTTATTTTTTTATTTTTTTTTTCATCGGATGGAAAATAAATATTATTTACTTTTCTGCATTTAGCAAATCATTTATTTTTTGTTTTTCGTTTTCATCCCACTCTAATGTGTTTATTAAGTGAAATTGAAAAATCATGAATGAATGAATCATCATCATGATTATCATGGTGATTATACAAATTTAACCTACTTGTAGTGAGAAAACTGATACAGTTTACGATTGCGATTTATTGATCGGTGATCCTTAAACCATGTTACTTTTGGTGGTGGTCGTCCTGTTACTTTACAAACAATACGTAACTCTTGGCCATTTTCCACAGTACGATTACTGGCTGATATTGATTTTATAGAAGCAAGCTGTGCTGTAAAAAAAACAAACGAATGACATTAGTAGCGCATTCTAAATATATGAACATTAAAGGTGTCCTTACGACTAAGGTAATTTTTCAAAATCACTTTTGAATACGTGGTAGGGTCCTAAATTGTAGTTTAGTATCTAAAAATGAGTGAGCCAAAATTTGGGGACAATCGGATAAAAATAACTCGTGCCGAAAATGGATTGAAGTTTCGAGACACTCTTATGTGATAAAAAAACACGTTTTTTCTAGTTTTTTGAAAATTATTGGTATATGTTATTTTTTGTTAATTTTTTTGTTAAAAAATATGAAAATGGTACTGAATTACCTTTTATGCATACATGCCCCAGACCATTGCATGGTTTTTAAAGCCAAAATTTGAAAATGTTCAAAATTTTTAGGCAAAAAAATAAAAAAATTAAATTTTACTTTATAGTGTTATTAAATACATGTTATAGATAAAAACTAACAAATATAGTAGTCTAGCTTTTTTTTTAATTTGGCGTGGGTAGTGATATAACTTCCGCGGATTTCAAAGAAAATGTGTTTTTCTATGGTAATTTATCAAATATGGAAAAAAAATGTTTTGTATTTTACTATACCAAGTGTAAAACATAAATTCTGTAAATTTTTAGTGAAATAGGGCATCTTTAACCCCTTTTCATCGAGGTGAAATGACAAATTTGGGACATTACATATTTATATAAAACAAGATATCTGCATATATCCGGTTTCTCAAAAGTAATAGAATTTACATTTTACGCTTCGTTCCGTACAATAAAGAAAAAACTTTCCCATATTTGCTAAATTATTGTGAAAAAACGCATTTTATTTGGAATCCGCGGAAATTTTATCACTACCGGCGAAAAATAAAAAAAAATCTTGACTACCATATCTGCTATTTTTAATCGTTAACATGTTCTCAATATGATCATAAAGTAAAATTAACTTTTTTTATTTTTTTGCCTAAAATTTTTGAAAATTTTGAAATTCTGGCTTTAAAACCCATACAATGGTCTGGGGCATGTATGCGTAAAATGCTTGTTTTTTATCCGAATTTAATTTTATTAGTCATTTTGGAAAGGTAATTTAGTACCATTTTCGTATTATTTCACAAAAAAATGAACAAAAAATAACAAATACCAACATTTTACCAAAAACGACAAAAAAAGCGATTTCTTTCATATAAGAATGCCCCAAAACTTCAATCCATTTTCGGCACGAGTTATTTTTAGCCGATTGTCCCCAAAATTTGGCTCACTCATTTTTAGATACTAAAGAACAATTTAGGACCCTACCAGGTGCAAAAAGATGATTTTCGTTTTTAAGGACACCTCTAATGAACATATATATATATTTATTTGTATATAAGTAGGTACAGTGACCGCCAAAAGTCTACATACGACTACATAGTATTTATAAATTGTTAACGACAAATTTAAGAATAATAGACTTTATTATTATCAAACAAGTATTTTTGAAAAAATGTGATGTGTAGGTAATTTATTAAGCTTCAATTTAAGCTTAATGGCGTCCAGATTGAGTACAGATTAAATGTGCTACGAGGGTTATAATGGAAATTATTGAAACCGTTTTTTAGAAAATTTTTCAAAAATATTTTGTAGTGGACTTTTTTTTTAAGCTGAAACATTAAAAGTTTTAAAAATAGTCCCATATTTTATATTCAGCTATTAACAAATTTTTCCAACGACTCAAACAAAAATTAAAACTTTGTTTACAAAAAGTTGGTGGTAAAAAGAATTGGAGGTGAATAAATGCGGATTTATTCTACTTTATTTAAAAAAGTTTCAGTTTTGTTAGAATTTTTGAGAAAATTTTTTGATAACTGATAGTAAACTTTGGACAATTTTGTTAATTTTTTAAAGTTTGAGCAAAAAATCGACTTAAAACTATTTTTAAAAAATTTTCTAAACAAGTTCTTTCAATAATTTCAACCTCCATTTTGACCCTTGTAGGACATTTAATAATTACTCGATCTGTACGCCGTTAAGCTTAAATTAAAGCTTGATAAACTACCTACATATCACTTTTGGAAAATATATCTTTGATAATAATTAAGTTTATTAATGTTTAACTTTGTCATTAACGAATTATATCTACTATGGAGTCGTACGTAGACTTTTGGCGGTCACTGTGTATAGTTTATATAGTAAACAATTCTATTTTATGTCCAATGATGATGTATCTATCTATCACTTGTACTAACATAAATGTAAAATAAAAAAATACACTTAAACAGATTTATCTTAAAAATAATAAAATAAAATATACATAATTTTATAAATGTTATTACTCAAGGGGTAGAAGGGGAGTTAATAAGTAAGTGAATGAGTTAGTGCGTGTGATAGAACATGAGTTTAGTAGTGACGACTAAAAAAAATGATTTATGGGAATATTTTTTATATTTTTTTTCAAAAGAAGATTGCGCGATAGTTTGGTATGCATCATGATTGTTTGTCTGTTTGTCCCTTATATCATCTATCTATCTATTCACCCATCCATCTGGCTGTCGTTCCATTCACTGTTATCATCGCTACAGATGATTGTGTGTTTGTGTGACGTCAGTGATATGATACGATATGATTAAATTGTCACTCTTAGAATGTAAAATATTCTTATCTTCAATAATAATAAAAATACAAATTAAAAAAAAAAAAAATAAAATAACAAAATTCTTTAGTTTTAGGAAATTTTCCTTTTGGATTTTATTTTTTAAGTGAACCAAACAACAACAACAACATCATTAAAATCATCATCTCTTTAAGTATTCAACAGAACGTCAACTTGGTAAACATGGACATCAAGACGCGACAATAAATACATCAAAAAGCGACATCCGAAAATAAGAGCAGCAGACAAATGAACTAAAGAAAAATCATCATCATGAATACCAAAAAAATAAAATAAAAATATGCTAAAAAAACAAGTATGAAAATTGTGTTTCGGTATTAACTGACTAATTGATGCTCTACATCATTTTAGCGAACAACACATATACACAGATTTTGTAATACTACATGGAGTGAAAAATCATTGTCAATATTTAGCTATAAAATTTAGTTTTATTACCTAATTTACTACCAATTAGTTGATCACATTTATCATGTTACAATTGAAAAAGTGTATAATTTAATATTGTTTTCCTAAGTTTTTGAAAGTTTGTCATAACTCCTCAAGAAAACTTATGTGGCGATATCTCGAAAACTAAGCAAGATTAAACAAAACGATTGAAATTTTCAAAAGAAAGTATTTTAACGAAAAATATGGAGCATACCGCAGCACCCTAACATAGTTTTTTTATACAGTTTTCAAATTCCCCTATCTCAATAAATATACAATGTGGCGCGGAACGAACCAAAAAATTGGATCAAAATCTTTTTGGACACTGTATGGTTCTCAAATGTGTATAAACTAAATTGAAACCCAAATGTATTTTTTCCATTTTCTAGTTAGAATTGGTCACAGCTGGCCTAAACCTGCTGTAGTGCGACCACCTTTATTTTATTTTGAATATGTATTTAGGATGTTTAAGAAAAATTTAGCAACAACAATCAAAATCTTCGATTCAGCACTTTTTGCAAAAATCGCGTTTGCATTGCAAAAAATTACAATTTTCTCCAAAACTATGAGAGATGTCAAAAAAAAACCCATGACCAAAAAAGGAAACATGGTACAGTTCTTTGGACGAGAGTTTGGGATTCTACAGGTTCATTTCATATAAAATCCACCCTACACTCAAAATAATACATTAGTAGATTTACTAATTCTTTTTTTGCTAATGCTAGTAAGCTTACCTTTAGCAAATTTTTAGTTGAGATTAGCATGTCAGCAAAAATAAAAAATATCTTGTAAACTTCATTAAGCGCATTAGAAATTTTAAACAAAATTTGAACTAATTTTTTTTGCAAAATTTAAAATTGAGTTGACCGACCAAATTTTTACAAGCTTTTTTGCTAATATTAGCAAAAATAAATTGTAAATTTTTTTTTAAAGAAAACATAAAATGGTGCTATCTCGAAAACTAAGCCAGAGGGAGCAAAATGGAGGCCTTTTTTGGTTTTCGGGCTCTCGACATAGCCGGTCCTCTTCACATGTGTGAACCCTAATAAGTAATAACTTTGGATCCAAAAATTTTAGCCTTCTCGAAAATTTTGAAATGCTCATATCTCGGTAAATATTGCCGACACAACAAAAAGTCCAAACGCATTTTTGTAGCTCTCAACACGTAGAACAAAGGTTAGGTTAGGTTGTAAGTGGCTGCTGACGTTTTTCGTGAACACTCGTAGACTCTGAGAACCATTGTGATACCACGGGACCATAATAGGTTTCCCTACTAGTCCCTGTCGTTAAACAAGTTTGAGCTTCTTATGAAACTCCTTAGCTATTGAATTTTGACATCCGACAAATCAGAAAGATCGTACAGCTCCCTAGATCCCAGTGAAGCAAGTCGCTGACCAGAAAGTGCCGGGCAATGGCAAATAAAGTGTTCGATAGTTTCCAACTCCTCTTCATCCATGCAACTCTGGCAAAAGTTATTCAACGACACATTTAACCGCTTTGCGTGCTTCCCTATAACAGTGTCCGGCCAAAGAAGTCGTGTTGTCTCACACGTCCATCCATTTGCCCATCTTTGATTAGTCTCCGTCGCGGAACAAAGCCGTAGGTTTTGCTTGCAAGTTTCTAGAGCATACCAACACATTCCAATTCTGTTGGAACCTGTAAGGTAGTTCTTTGTCTTGCAAGCTCATCGGCTTTGCAATTCCCTGGAATGTCTCTGTGCCCTGGGACACATATGAGTCGTATATTAAACTGTTTGGCCATCTCCTTTAAAGACGTGCGGCAGTTAAGGGCAGATCTTGTTTTCAGAAACATTGAATCCAGGGACTTGACCGCGTCTTATCAGAATAGATGTTGACTGCGGTTGTAGACAAGATATTGCAGCTCAACCAGTCAGCCACTTCCTTTATTGCTAGAATATCTACCTGGTAAACACTGCAATGATCTGGCAATCTTCGAGCCAGGCTCAATCCACACTCTTCCGAATAGACTCCAAAGCCCACTTGTTCGTGCAGCCTCGATCCATCTGTGTAAAAATTTATGGTGGCTTCACTTCCCGGAATGTCCCCTATCCAAGACTCCCTGGATGGTACATAGTGGTAAAGTGGGGCTCAAAAAGGCTCATAGTGGAAGCACAGTCCACATTTAGTGGTGTTGTTATCTTCTTCAAGATTGTGCTAAGGCCACAATCGCTGCTCCTCCATTGCAGCGTCCTATTAAGCCGAATTGCTGACATAGCCGCATACAGCCTACCCAATATGTCCAATGGTATCAGGTGAAGGAGGATTTCTAATGCAGCCGTAGGTGTAGTACGAAGAGCACCAGTGATGCACATCGACGCCATACTCTGTACCCTCGTGATAAAGACACAGTTCGCTTTTGTTTCTAAAGCAGGCCACCAGACAATGATTCCATACAGCAATATTGGACGCACCACTGCTATATAGATCCAATGAACGACTTGTGGGCTAAAACCCCATCGTTTTCCAATGGCAGGAATATAAAGCAATAGTTGCTTTTCTCACTCGTTCCTCAATATTACGCCCGAAATTCAACTTCCTATCTAGAAATACTCAAAGATATTTGGCTCCATCTAAGAAGGTAATTTCAGTGACGTCCAGAGAAATGGGATCAAGAGCAGGAATCTTACTTTTCCTTGTAAACAAAACAAACTCTGTTTTACTTAGATTAACTCCCAGACCACATTATCTTGCCCATTTAGACAGATCTTTCAGAGAACCCTGAAGAATGTCCTTCAATGTTGGCAGATGCTTCTCCTTTACCGCTATCGCGACATCGTCGGCATATGCGACAACATGATAACCACGTGCTTCTAGAGATAGCAGCATTGAATTCAGTACCAGGTTCCAAAGAAGCGGCGAAAGAACACCTCTCTGTGGTGTGTCCCTGTTGACAAATCGAGATATGACGGACGCTCCCAATTTAGACGTTATTCGTTTATTGGCAAGTAGGTTTTCCACCATTAAAACAATCCCACGCTTCACTCCCGGACCAGACAATGCCGAAATTATCGAGTCTGGGATGACATTATTAAAAGCCCCCCTCTATATCAAGAAAGGCCACCATAGTGTACTCCTTTACCAAAGAGATCTCTCAATGGTACCAACGAGCTCATGAGAGCAGTTTCCGTTGATCTACCCTTTCTGTAGAACAAAACACCGTATAATAACCAAAGGCTCTCCGAGTAATATTTTTGAAGTTATCGGGTTTTTTAATTCTCAAAACCCCAGTGGTTCCTTAAAATCACGTTTCTCAAAAACTAAGCAAGGTAGAGCGAAACGGACACAAATGTTGGATCAAAAACTATGACGATTTTTAAGGAATCCAACTAGGTCTAGGCTCATCCGGGCTTGGACCTATCGGGTCCGAACCCAATGGGGTGCTCAAATGTGTATGAACTAAGTTTACAAAAAAATCGTGGGTTCAAAATCAGCAGATTTTCTTGAAGGTTTACAAGCTTTTTTGCTAACATTACAATTTTTTATTTTGGATGTAGGAGGTGCGATGAACATAACACTGAGAAAAAGGTCGAATATATTCTTTGACACTGTCCTGCCTTGGCCACAACCCGCCTGCACATATTGGCCAGACATGTCTTCGAGTACTTGGAAACGGGTTTGAATGTCGACTTAAGACAAATAACACAATTCGCATTAAAAACTAACGCGATCTATCAGCGTCGCTAAGGAATTATGGTGGTTTCGCTATGGACCATAGGGTCTACGTGAGGAGTCTTTGACTCCGCAACATCTAACTTAACCTGGACTTCACTATCCTATGTTTCTGATCTTACTTCTATGGTAGTTTGTGTTCCGTTGACCAATACAATCGATCACACAACCAAACGCATTACTAAGAAAATCCGTTATTCATAACATCAATACATTTGCAAATTTTCAATATTGACAAATAAAATCAGAAATAAATTCCCTGCCAATATTTAACCAAAATGTAGGTCTAGGTCAAGTTCTCTTAAGCATGTTACAAACTTTAGCTCACAGTCAATAATACTGTGCACTACTGTAAGGTGTATAACCAACCATACAATGTTGGGGGAAAAACAAAAACAACAACTGAACAATGTATGGCACATAAATGATATATTTTTTTGTTGCTGTTTTGTTTTTGTTGTTGTTGCTGCTATATTGCTATTTTCGAACGTACTACTTGCAGCACCTTTTGGTTTAAAGCGAAATGTAAACATTTGCTGCTGCTGTTGCTTGGGCTGAAAACAAAAAAAAAATATAAAAAAAATCATGTGAAATTTCCTTAGCTTTCAGTCGCAGTCAGTCGCAAGGTGAGTTATGGGGGCGTGTGAACAAGCAACGTAAGAGAGATAAATATGTTGATAAGGTTGTACAAACTAAACGAAACGACAACGAATGAAAAAAAAAATACACCAAAAACCAAATAGAAAAAACCAGCAACACATAAAAAAAACAAAAAAAAAATTAACGTAGCATCAGCAACCGCGGAGATTAAAAAGAAAAGTGCGCCACTGAGAAGAGATGGATGATTCACAAAATTTAGATTATGTATCATGACAAAAAAAAAATAAATAAATAAAATAAAAGTAATAAAAAGTAGAATAGTTTTTAATAAAAATATAGTACGAGTATGCGAAATGCAACTGTAAACAGGCGCATAATGTCCAATTATTGAGAAAAACTAACAAACTGCTGTAAAATTTCTTAGAAACACATTTGGTGGGTAGGCGCCGGCTGCCTGTTATAAGCATTTGTTGTAGCATTTTTATTTTTTTTTTTACTATTTTTGAATTGTTTATTGAAACTAAATTCTACTTAAATCATAGCGAATCATATATTTTTTATTTGTTTGTTGTTGTTTGTTCATTGAAATAGAAAAAAATTGAATATGTATGAATTCCATAAATACACGTAAATCCTTAACTGGTTGAATGTTTATTTATAGAGACTAGAGATCATTTTCAATTGGTTTATTAGAGCAGAGCTTCGAAAGACTCTATTGCTAGCACTTAAAAAAAATTAACACTTAAGCTATCACACTGGTTATGGCATTGTGTTGGTATTACGACAATGGCTGGCTGACTGGGAAGCCTTCAGCAGGGTGTGAATTTCACTTACCACTTGTTCGACTGAGAAACGAATTTTCTCTGTAATGCGTTATGCTATTCATTGGATGAGGTTTTTGCTGTCGCATAATGTAATTACAGTCGAACTCGGTTATAACGAACTCGGATATAACGAATTCTCGGTTATAACGAACTAATTCTAAAGTCCCGACGTTTTAGCAACAATTTTCACACAAAATACCTCTTTTATAACGAACTCGGTTATAACGAATCCTCGGTTAAAACGAACTACTTACTATGGTCCCACGAACACAATTTCATGTATATTTACCTTTTTATAACGAACTCCCATAAATATTTTGAAATTTGGGGCAATTATGTTTACCAAACAAACAAAAGGTCAGAAATTATTGGTTAATATTATAATTTTGATAATATTTTTTTTACATTTTTAATGTTTTCTTCTCAACGAGTAGTTGACTTTAAAAAAAACGTCAAATAAAACAAAATAGGAACTTTTTTTGGAAATAAAACAAGTTTGATATAAATTATACCCCGCTTATAGCGAACTTCGCTTATAACAAACTATTTTTACTGGTCCCTCGGAGTTCGTTATAACCAGGTTTGACTGTATTTGGCAATAACTCGAAAACAGGATCAGCTAAGATTTTCGTGCTAACGATGTTGAAAGTTCTAAATAAAGAGGAATGAAATGCCAATACCCAATTGTATTACCATTTCTACGAAACCAAAACTTGCTTGAAGAAGGTGTGCGCAGAAGTCTTCCCAGTCAGCTACGACCTGGAAAAGTAAAAATAAATGTCCACAAACACTACTCCCTTTGTCCTTCCCCTCATAATCTATTTTCCTAATACCAGCACAATGCACTAGATTAGTAGGGGCATCCACAGATTGTTGACTCAAAGTCTCAGAAACACTGAACTACCATACAGGTTCCAACGGAGCTGGAATGTGTTGGTGTGCCTCTAGAAACTTGCAAGAAAAATCTGCGGCTTTGAAACGCGACGGAGACTAATCAGAGACGGGCGTGTGAGTCTACACGACGGATTTGGCCTTCAGAGGCGCACAAGTGAGTTGATATCGCTTCCAAGAGGAGAGATTTCGACTATGATTACTTTAACTACTTGGTACTGCCTTATTGAAATGCACGCTAAGCGGTTAAATATGACGTCAATTGATGGAGTTGCATGGATGAGAAGGAGTTGGAAGATAAAGAACATTTTAGCTTCTATTGCACGATACTTTCTGGTCAGAGACTTGCTTCACTGGGATTTATGGAGCTGCACGATCTTTTTGAATTGTTGGATGTCAAAGTTTAATATCGTAGGAGTTTCATAAGCAGCTCAAATTGGTTTAATGACAGGGACTAGTAGTGGAACCAAATTACCGTCCCGTGGTATAATAACGGACCTCAGAATCTATATCTGCTGACATTTTGCCAATTAAAACCCAACCTAACAGACTAAGATAACTAACGACAACGGAACCTTCGAGGCATGTTGACACCAGGCAATGATAATATAGCATCCACTTTGGTACCGCAATATGCTCAGCGCTCTCGAAGGTATTGGAGAGCATGGTAAATTGCCATCTTGTTAGGTATTTTGAGGCTAACTTGCTTTTAAACGATCGACAATATGGTTTTTGTAGAACTTGTTCTACTGGGGATCTGATGGGGTTTCTTTCGGAACGTTGGAGTCGTTCGATCCACCATTTTACTGAGAGTAAGGTGGTTACTCTGGATATTTCCAAGGCGTTTGATTGTGTGTGGCACGGTGCGCTCATATCTAAGCGTAATGCCTTTGGTGTCGATAATGATTCTCTCGATTTATTTCGAGTTTTCTCAGGTATCGATCTATACGTTTTGTTATAGATGGTTTCTAAACAAATAGTTTCAGCTTCAATCAGGGGTACCGCTAGGTTCCGTTCTTTCTCCTACCCTTTGTCTTATTTTTCTTAACGACCTTCTAAGTCAAACTTTAAATCCTATCTACTCTTTAGCAGATGACAGCAACATTTTTCATTCATTTTCCTTAGAACGTAATGTTGAGGGCAAAGGCAGATTATAAATGACACACTTAAATAGGACGTGTCGTGAGTTGGGTCTTGCGAACAGGGTCAAGTTTAATGCACGCAAGACCCAATGTTATCTGTAAATATCGGTGGTATAGGTATCGAGGAATCGGACACTCTTGATGTTCTGGTCTTGAAAATGCAGTGGGATGTCCGTTAGAATAAGAAATTTTTTCAAGTGTCTCGATTTTTAAACCGGTGTAAGAAGTACCTCATCCGATTTCCTTACTATTTATACCACCTACATCCGACCGAAGATGGTATACAACTCCCATACATGGGCAGGGGCTTCAAAGTCTATTTTGGAGGTTTTGGACCTTGTTCAAAGGAGGACGTTGATGCTTATCAATGACAATAGGTTAACCAACTCTATTAAATCATCGGAGCATCATCGGAGCATCATCGGAATGTGGATTGTGTGACTCTGTTCTATCGAGATTACCACGGAAAGTGTTCTGCTGAGATAAATGAACTTATCCCTAGAGCCCGAGTTTTTATTCGCAACAGTCGGTTGTCTAGTAGATCATATTTATTTGTTGTCAACGTAAAAAAAATACGTTTTATACGTTTAATAATAGACTTCATTCTTTGAGAATCTGCAGCTTTGGAATACCAAACAATAGTACCCCTTGTAAGCCAACATCAAAGATCTCACTGTCCCTTCACCGACCATAGCTCCCCTTGTATGCATCCCACACTTAGATACTAATAATGTGATATTTTTCTTTTTTTGTTGTTATTGTTTCTTTTCTTTTTTCTTTTTTGGGGACAAACACACTTGTTTGCTGCTTCATGTTAAATTTCTCTTATTTATTATTTCATTTTCATTGTGTTTTTGTAAGTTGGGAGTGAGTGAGTGTGTGCATGTGTCTGACAGTGTTTGCATGAGTGTTCGTCTGTGTTTGTGTGTGTGCCACAGTTAGTTTACTTCTGTTTATATATTTTTTTTCTCACGGTGATAACATTATTTGTGTGCGCAAAGCTGGTTTTGCAGCTTCTTAAAAAAGAAGCGACACTCACTCACTAAAAGTTGACATACTCTTTTTCGCCGGTCTCGTACATTATCTTTTTGAGCAATTGCCTTAGTGTGGCTGCTTTGCTTGCTTCGCTTTTGGTTTGCGTAGCTCGTTTGCCTGCCTGCCTGCTTGCCTTCCTTCTTGGCTGCTTGGTAGCCAGTCAACCTGCCTGAATGCCTGGCTGTTTGCTTTCTTGCTGGCCTGGCTGCCTGCCTGCGTGTCTGACTGCCAGTAGTATTAACCTTTTGTAAATTAGTTTTGGTTTGTATACATTCTATTTGTGTTAACCGCATTCTATCACAACACGTACTTTGTGTGCGAAGATGACGATGAAAACGACAACAACAGCAACAATACATGCAGGCAGCAGCAGCAGCATCAACAACAGCACCGACGACGACGACCAACTAAAACGATATACTACTTCATTGCATTGCAATGTATAAATTTTCCTTTTTCAGATAACATCCGTGCTGTTCGCGATTCCCATTCTGGTCAACCTAGTGTTTAAAAGTTGAAATTGTCTCAAGCATAAATCAACTTGAATTTAAAATGTTTTCTTACGTTTCTATATCATTTTATTCACATTTCATTTCGTTTTCTTTTAGTTTTTAAATTATTTTTTTGTAATATTTATTTACATTTAAATACTTTGTGGGAATTATTTACAAAAGGTGAATTATTATAAATTCCAAGAACATATTTTAATATTCATCCCATAGTCATATTAGTTTTTAGGAAATTGAAAAACTTGTGGGCGTCCATTTGAATACTTTAATTAAATTCATTGGAAATTCATCAAAGTTTTTCAGTTTTATGAGTGTGAACTATTAATTTGGGCAACTTGTCAATGTTAAACATATATTTGGGTTATTCATCTAACCATAAAAACACCTCAATTCTATATAAGCTTACAAGGTATTTTTTATGTAAGAAATTTGACATAAATTGTATAAAATTACGAGTATACAGAGTGTTCGAGTTCTATGAGATGTCAAATTGGAGAAAAAAGCAATTTAATTTTTGCTTTCGTATTTCAACATCGACTGGAGTTTGCGATGTGATTGCACATCCCAGGAAAATTTTTTGTAATAAATTCCTGGTTCAATAGATTCTTGAATACATTCTACGGTAATCACAACAAAATTTTCTATGTAAAATTATTTTTCAAAAAAACTACTTACTCTAAAAAACAATTGCTTTTGGGACAATTTCAAACAAAAATCCTTGATTCTGGAATGTTAAGTAAAACCGGTTGCAGGGTAGTTTGATACGTTCTGGAACCCATTATTTGGAACAGAAAATTTTGATGGGATAGTCTGCAATTAGAGATGGTATTTGGCTAGAAAATTACGACGATTCTTCACAAACATTTATTTACAAAGAGTTGCATTGAACCAATGTTGCTAGGGGATGCATTCCAGGTTTCACACCTATATAGCGTAAGTAGCAAAACGAGTCCATCTTGAATTACTTTTGTCTGAACTGTAAATTCTTCTGAAAATCTGAATTTGTACGTAACACCTTGAGTTGGGAGACATTTACCCTTAGCGCTGCTGCTGTTGTGTGTGCGATTGTCTCCATCTAGTTCTTCATATATGTGAAACTATGTGACAACAGACAGATTTCATCGGCATATTCAAGATCTCCCAGTCGCAGACCACACTTTATTCCACATCCTTTTCTTGTGGCTCCCTTTATAGCTAAATTTTAATTTAATCTGGAGTTATAAATGTTATTTGGCTAGAAAATTTCGATGATTCTTCGCAAACAGCTATTTACAAAGACTTGCATTAAACCAATGTCGCGAAGAGCTGCATTTCAGGTTTCACACCCCTAAAGCATAAGTATCAAAACAGGTCCAATTATTCTTGTCTGAACCATAAATTCTTCTGATACATTTGAATTTATACGTTACACCTTGGTTTTTGTCCTTAGAGCTGCTGTTGATGTTGAGTGGGCGATTGTCTCCAGCTTGCTCTTCATATATGCGAAAATCTGTGAGCACAGACAGATTTCATCGGTATATTTAAGATCTCCCAATTTATTCCGTTCTTTCTCTTGTGGTTCCCCACATTATTCCGCATCCTTCTCTTGTGATTCGCTATAGCTAAATTTAACACGATATTAAAAAGAATTGGAGAAATCACGCATCCTTGTCTTAAACCTGCATGCAAGATCCGAAAACTAGATTCTTGATAAAGCACTCTTATAAGAGATCAAATAACTATATGTGGAAGCATTTATGATGTGTAATGGCGACCCCCATTCAACAGACTACTCCACAATCACCCGTATGCTGTCAACATGGTCTATTTATGCGACTCCATGGACGGGCAGGGCAACATGCTAAAAAGCAGGGCAATCAACTCGAAGATAGATGATGGTAAAGCGAGAAAAGCATCTCCCCTTTCGTGGAATCTTGTTAGAAATGAGATCCTCGAGTCACTCAATGGAATGGGTGTCAAGATGGTTGCCTACGCTGATGACGATGTGATCCTAATAAAAGGTATTTTTTTTATCAACGATTAGCATACTCATGGAATCAGCGCTTTAGATACTCTCAACTTGGGCAAAGGACAACGGTCTGAGAGTTAATCCCGCCAAAAACTGAACTCCTCTTATTCACAAAAAGGACTAAGATAGACAGATGGAATCACCCAGGAACTATCTAATGGGGCGAAATAATTGGTTGTAAACCTGGACTGAAAGCTTTCTTGGAAAAAGAATACAGACGAAAGGATGAACAAGACGTTATGTGCTTTTTACACCTGCAGAAGAACTTTCGGAAGAAGGTGGGGTAGAAATCCTTATATTTCCCACTGGATGTATTGTGCGATAGTTATACCAATACTTACATATGATGCCCTTGTGTGTTGAAGTGCAGGATAATAAATTATATCTCTGCAACCTTCAGAAAATAGAACGACTGGTGTTTGTGTCCGGCATAGAAGTAATACTAAACATTCAGCGCGTGGATACTTCGAAGTCCAAATACCAACTAGGGAAGCCTGGGCGGAAAACTTTGTTATAACAAAGAATGTGATCGCAATCATTACGAACGGATCAAAGATGGAGATATGTTCAGGAGTATAGTCTGAATGCCTCAAAATAGAGGCCTCTTTGATATTTCCGGATAAGTGTAGTGTATTCTAGGCTGAGGTACTTGCAATTAGTAAAGCTGCGCAGATGATTATGACAAGGGACCTTCGTCCTTGCGCCATTAACATTTTCGTGGATAGTCTTGTAGCTCTGAGGGTCTTAGAATCAAACATTGTAAAATCGTTAGTAGTTAGGAATTGTATACAATCCTTTCGTCGAATCTATCAGCACACAGTCAAGCTAATCTAGATCAATGGATAAAGTGGGGTCGCTGGGATAGAATGGGCTGATGAATGTGCGAGAAATGGCTCTGATTCGGTGCACCGGTGCACCAACGCGTTGAATAGGAATTGAACAAACCTTTCTTATATGGCAACATCATATAGTTTCTTTCGCCATTTTTTCCCCCAATTTTTGAACTTTTAAATCCCCGATATGGCCGATAAGCGGAGACATCTCATCCTTAGAATTTCCTCTCTTATATACATTATAAGTTTCTTGTAAATCCCCCAATTTTTGAACTTTTAAATCCCCGATATGGCCTTATCGGCCTCTCTTATATACATTATAAGTTTCTTGTAAATCGATTCATAATGGTTGAGATACTTCCCCTGTTAGTCCCCTATAATTAATTTGCCCGATATTCAGATAAATCGGTCAATTGGCAACAAAAAGGAGCCTATTTTACTCAAATTTGGTATTTGCGTGTTTGGTACAGTAATAAGAGATCCCACAAAACATAGATCAAATCGGTTCATGTTAGGACTTGGAATCTGTTTTTCGGGAAACACTGGTGTAGGGTATGATATGGTCGGTCTTGACCGACTATAATTTTCTTACTTGTTTTCATTATGTACAATCTCTTTTACATTGTAAAGGATGTCAATATATTCGGCAAAGCCGCATTAAACTTTTTCAACTGATTTTTTATTTCGTTTATTTCGAGTCCATTTTTATAATTACTGAGAAATTATAATTTCTTACAACACTGGCTATGTGGAAATTTCGACAGCTTTCGGAAGGTGCCACCCATTCATGCAATTCATGATATCGATTACGTTAGAACAAAGACAATCACAAAAGAGTATATCAAATGTTTTTGGCATTGTGGAGGGTTTTTGTAGGCCTTAACAAATTAAGTTGAGAATACTTATGCAGAAAAACGCAAATTAAATATAACGTATACGCTCCGATATTTCAGATTTTTTTAAAGCTTTTGATTTTTATTTGATTATTTCTGAATACATATAGTTTTTCTTTAACCCCAATAACAAAAATTCTTTGTATCTTTTTTTCCTTAGATTGCAAAAACACTTTCAATATTTCAATAACCTAAAAATACCAAATATTAATTATTACAAAAATTTCTCATGATCTTAGTTACTAATTAAATAATTTGTATTTCTGTTACAAATACCAATAAGGAAGAGTTTTCAAATTAGGCAATAGATATCGATTTAACATAAATACTAAAAAAAAAAAGATTTGTCATATTTCAATTTGAAATTCTTTCAAGTACCCGCTCATAATTTATAAAACTCAACGCTCAAGCGGCGTTTTGTAATTAAATATTAAGTATTTTTCTATTAGCCAACATTGTTAATAAATTACAAATATATTAATTGATTTAACGAAAACAATAAGAAAAGAAAACAACAAAAAAAACTAATGGAAACCTCTAAAAATTAGTGCACCTTATAACCCGCTGTGTCTCTATGTGGGATTTTGTTCTTTCTTTTTTTTTTTATTAAATTGTTTCAATTTCGTTTTTTTTTTTTGTATTTTTGTTTGAAACAAACGCGTTTTCACAACTTCTATCTAAGCATCTTCTATTTGTTAGCTGGGCCAAGTAGGTATTGTGTTAAATATCATTTAGTTAACACATTGTCTGGTAAGACGACGACAGCCACATATATGAGAATATAAGGAAGAAAGATGCTGCTGCCTGCTAGTTGACTGCCAGCCAGCCAGCCTGACTGGCTAGTTGGTTAGTTGACTTGACTGGCTCATCATCAGCATCATCATCATTGCCCGTGAGATAAAGTTATTTTGGTTGAGGAGATATCTTTTTTTCTTCTTCTTCTTCTACTTTAGCTAACACCGCCTACCTCACCGCACAGCCAGTTCACATTGTTCACCTCACAATAAGATTAAACTGTTTGTAAAACACTAAAGTTAACGCTATTGTTATCGTCGTCGTAGTCGTCTCCGTAGTCTTCGTAGTCTTCTAATTAATAGGTGTAACACTCTGATAATTATAATGTGTATAAATATGGAGCTACTGTTGTTTTTTGTATTTTTTTCTTTTATCATTGAAATCCATACGAACGAATCTTGTCAAACTCGTACTGCAGATAAAAATGATTGAATCCAATGGATGCGGGACTTTTTTTAGTTTTGTTTTGATTTTAATCTTTTTTGTTTTATACACTAATAAAAATTAAATCATTCGTTTATTGTTTATTTATTAAAAAAAGTACATCTGTGTCTTGAATAACGTGGTTGGTGGATTTTTCAATAATTTAACATTTAAATGATTGCTGTAGACAAGTAAATTCAGAAAAGTAATTATAACGAAAAAATGGGAGGGAAAATGGGTCTGCCCCAGTTTTTCAATATTTTTTTTAAAGTAACAATTGCCAGATTGGTTTTAAATGAAAGGTGTTTTAATGACCTATCTAAGGGATTCAACATCATGTTCATACATTACTTATTTCTCGAGTTATTGAGGTTGAAACTCGGGAAATTCTGAAATTTATTTTTAAGGTCATCTTACAATTAGCGACCCTTGAACTTATAATTTCGACTGCGAATATTTTTTGTAGGAGGCTACCAACATTTAGAAGTAATGTATCCAGTTTTCCAAAAAAAAAAAACAACAGAGAAAAAAAAAATATATTTTACAACCTAATTTTTTGGATAAAATCGATTTGAACGAGTTGATCCCGACATTCCAAAAATCTGAAAAAAATCTCATATGGGCCATAAGAACCCATATTCCGCTTCAAGAGTTGCGAAAATCCAAAAAAACGTTTTAGGTATAACGCCCTAATGTGCATATATAAACTTTCAGGAATGTCAAACTTAAGATCCAAAATTAGGGTCTTTGAACCCCGACAGATATGTAGAGCTAGGCTATTTCATATTATTCTTTATTCATATTTTCTTTTGAAAATTTCATTCGTTTCGCTTTACCTCGCTTAGTTTTCGAGATATCGCCATTTTGAATTTTTAACTAAATTCTAAGAAATTTTAACTAAACTCGAACTAAATTGTGTGTCTACATATTTTTAAGAAGTATATCTAAAAAATAAATATATATTTCGTAGATTTGGGAAAACCAAAACCCCCTAAGGGTTTTGAAAGTTTAGCTCGAGTTCTTTTTATGTCCTAGTGAAGTTTTTAATTATTTTACAAAGGCGTTTGAAATAAGTTAAAAAAATGTATTAAACCTACTTCTGAGCTAATAAATGTTGAAAGGTTAGGTTAGGGTGGCGGTGTCCGATTGACACCTCGCATAGACCTCTTGGTCCATAGCGGTACCACAAAACTTTTTTCCGCTAGCGGTGCAAATTAAACACGTTCAAAGTCATTGCGAATCTTTTCAATATCCTAAGATCCATTTGCGTTATATCCTCCAAAGTACCGAAACTTATCTGACCGGTAATGGATCGGCGACTCCTTGCCACAGCTGGGCAGTGACAAAGTATGTGTTCCATCGTTTCATCTACTCCTGGTGAAGCGCATCTTTTACAACTAGCGTCTGAAGTAAGTCCAATATTCTTGGCATGGATGCCGATAAGACAATGACCAGTTATTATCCCAGTCAGAGCTCGGCATTCCCTTCTCGTAAGTGATAGTAGATATTGAGTTTTCCCTTGATCATAAGTTGGCCACAAAGTTCTGCTGATTTTGCATGTTGTCAGTTCTCTCCACCTCCTGTTTGCCTTTGCAACATTGATGGAATTCCGTTTAAGTTTATAGTGTTGAAGTGGTGGTAAAACTGGCACCATGGTACCTAAACCATCAGCTCCAAGTTTTGCGAGTTCATCTGCCTTTTCATTTCCCTGTATTCCGTTGTGTCCTGGTACCCATAATAAATTAACCTGGTTGTGTAGATAGATGTTGATAGATGCTAGTAATAAAATTTAATGGCGGTTCTTTCTTAAAAACATATTAACCCCCTATCTCCCAGTTTTTGGCGTTATTTTAGTCCTTTTTCCCAATATCCTTGTTGATCTCCACTTAAACGTGCGTTTAAACGGTTGAAATGTTCTACACAAACTTTCTGCATCAAATTTCACTAGGGGTTGTAAGGATAGAAAAATCTTGCATAATGCTTGTGTCCAAAAATTTTCCAAAAAAATCCCGCAATTCTTTGGACCCAAAATATTCCGAAAATTCAGGGATCCTGCAATCGCGATCCCGAAAATTGTTCTTAAATTCTGAATCCCGGGACTTAGAAAAACCAATCGCGATTGAAAGCCCTACTTCACATACAAAAACAAATTAGTATAAACAATTTGTTTAAAGTATTTTTTTGCTTATATAGGTTTTTGAGTTCTCATTGTGTTTATAGTTTTTTGTATATAAAAGGTTTAAAATCAACTTTTTAAAATGTTCTTACTTCTTGTGACTTTACGGCATAAATAAAATTTTAAGAAACATGTTATTTTTTTAACAATTCTATTTAACAAAAAAAAAAAATTTTTTTGTAAAGACGTTTTACATATTTTTTATTTTTTTAACTTATGTGAACTAATTGAAATCTTAAATGATTTTCAATTAAATTTTAAATTCATTTGATTAAATTTTTTATTAAAATTTTAAATTCAATTATGTTTTTAATTAATATGCGTACTTTCTTTATTGTTCCGGATTTGATTAATTTTTTTATTGAATCTGCGATTTTTTTTAATTAAAATTATTTTTTATTATTTTTTTTTCTATACAACCTTGAGATGTTTGATTTATTTTTAAAAAATCTTTGTTGTTGCTTTTTTAAGATATCAGTCAATTGTTTTAATTAAGGGATAGGTGTATTTAATTTTTTTTGTTATTAAAACAAATAAAGTAAATGAAAACTATGAATCTATGAGACAGACAGACAGACAGACAGACATACAGATATCGTAGATTTGTGACTTTTTAAACCACATCTGTATTATTTGTATGTAGCACTAACAATTTATGAGTATTTAAGATGAATGTACGTGTTTGGGTAGTAGCTCTCGCCACAAATACCAAAATAGGTAATTCAAAGCAGATCTGTACGATATAAAAAAAAAAATATTCTATTACACGGTAAGGTTGAAGAAAATTTACTATCTTATAATTTGCTAATGATTGCATGGCTGTATCTATTAGAAATAGCAGAACCTTAAATGATTTAATGTTTACTTAATTTGGCATTCCAAGTAAAATTTTCGAAAACCACTCTAAAGAACAGAGTCGGCGTCACAGCAATCGAAATCAAAATTTTGCTCTCAAAATTAATTTTTTATTTCAAAAAAAAAAAAATCTGAGGTAATTGATCAGAAATGAAGAAATTTTTATCAGGACAGCAAAATAAATTATAATTTGGAGTAATGATTGCTCGTTTTATCTAAATTATTTACCAATGTTCTAAAATGATCCTGTTTCCTTTTAAAAGAACTTTTGTAAATATTTTTACTTGTCCAAGGATGAAACTGGTGATGGCAAATAAAAGAAGAGGACCTCCCCATATTTTTCCATTTTTTTATTTTGCCATATCAGGATAAAAGGATGTGAATAAGGTCACGTGAAAACTTTATCAAAATATTTTGTTGAAAATTTTGAATGATATTGAAGGATACATTTTTGAAAGGACATAACTTACCTCCTTTTTCCTGATATAAAAATATTAACATGGGAAAATTAGTGGAGATCCTCCTCTTTCGTTTGCCATTACTATTACATCCTAGGACAAGTACAAATATTAAAAAAATATTTTATTTACCATTTAGAGATGTAATTCGTAAAAGATCAATTGTAATTCGAAGATTTTACTTGTAATTCGAAGATTCCATTTGTAATTCAAAGATTCCATTTGTAATTCGAAGATTATATTTGTAATTCGAAGATTCTATTTGTAATTCAAAGATTCCATTTGTAATTCGAATATTCCAATTGTAATTCGTAAAAGGTCAATTGTAATTCGTAAAAGATCAATTGTAATTCGTAAAAGATCAATTGTTATTCGTAAAAGATCAATTGTAATTCGAATATTCCAATTGTAATTCGTAAAAGATCAATTGTAATTCGTAAAAGATCAATTGTAATTCGTTAGAGATCAATTGTAATTCGTAAAAGATCAATTGTAATTCGTAAAAGATCAATTGTAATTCGAAAAAGATCAATTGTAATTCGTTAGAGATCAATTGTAATTCGTAAAAGATCAATTGTAATTCGTAAAAGATCAATTGTAATTCGTAAAACATCAATTGTAATTCGTAAAAGATCAATTGTAATTCGAAAAAGATCAATTGTAATTCGTAAAAGATCAATTGTAATTCGTAAAAGATCAATTGTAATTTGAAGATTCCAATTGTAATTCGAAAAACATCAACTGAATTTCCATTGATAATTTACGAATTACAATTGGAATCTTCGAATTACAATTGATCTTTTACGAATTACAATTGATATTTTACGAATTACAATTGACCTTTTACGAATTACAATTGGAATATTCGAATTACAGTGGAGAACCGAACCTTTTTCAAAAAAATATTTATGTATGAAAAAGGTGGAACTTCGGGTTAATATGGTTACGAATGTTAAGTCTCAAATATCCACACTGGACCACCGCAATTTATATGTCCATGAAATGCAATGCAAATCAGCACAGAAATTGTTTCAAGCAAAAACGAAAATTTAGCATTTTTTGATTTTCGGCTTTACATTTTTTTTGTTTAATTGTAGTTGTAATTATTCGACCTTTCACATTGAATAATTTTTACAAGATTTTTGAGATCAGCAGGTGCTAATTACCCTAAAAAAGTAAATTTTTCCAAAAAAAATAAAATTGAATCTTGGTCCAAAATGGGTTAAAGTCGACCGTCCTTGATTTATATGTTCATATCTAAGTTGACATCGGCAACGCCAGACGCTTTAACTAGTTTTTTTTTAATAAAAAATAATCAGAACTTATTAAAGAACTATACAAATAATGCATTCTTTTAAACTCTATCAAAATTATAGCTCTGTTTTTCATCATACAATATCTACAGTTTGGTGAATAATGGACAAAGTTGTCGTTGTGCTACCAGTTTAATGATGACGTTTCCGGGCATAATATCTAACTAGTTTGAGCTGTTGTTGTTGTTGTGGTTTTGAGTTAAATGCAACCTTGCCATATTAATAGCGCGTATTTAATTATTATGCAAACAGGGTTGCACTATTTGCCCAAACATGGAATTAATGACGACTACAATCAGTATTTTATTTTTTTGCTACTGCAACATTTTAATAGTAAATTTGCTACGTTTATTTGTTTAAACAAATATTTTTTTAGCTAACGTTTAATAAAATAGACGTTTCCAAGTATTACAAAAAAAAAAATGCAAGTTTTCACTATGGGCTTAGTAAACGTTGCAAGCAAAACAAAATAATTTGCATCGACAATTGCAACATTTATTTTAAATACTATATACAAAAAATGCTTTTAATTGCCTTACTAATCGGTTAGATATATTTTAAACACATTTGTCCTAATTTTCATTAGTAGTGCGTATGTATAGCAAAAAAATATGTATGTACATTTTATATCAGATTTTGCTTTTTGCTCAATTTTATTTTTAAACAAAATAAATTTTACCACCCAAGGTGTTATGGAACTAGTACATACTAATGGAAGAAGGCTTTAGGTCAATCTTTGTAGTGCGTTATATCTCTTTTTTGTAGCTGTTTGTTTTGTTTTCTTCTTGTTTTTTTTACATAGACATTATATATGTATAGATTTTTACATATGTATGTAACTAAATGCATGCATTTACACATCTTGTCATGGCATTTGAAAATTTAGCAAAAAGGGATTTTCTTTGATGCCACATGTATTGCATTGCATTGCACTATATTGTGTATTATCTGGTGTAGAAAAGACAGATATTGTGTTGTGCTTTACGATTGTGGCCAGATGAAATACAATGACACTCACAAAACAACTTTGTGGTAATGACATTTAAATTGCGTCGAAAAGAAATGTTCGCACATGCTCATACTGCTCCATCTCTACTTTTGCTATAACTTCATTACAAACATTCAGACATTCAGTATTGTGCATCAAATATAGAAGATGAAACGTTGTATGTGCAACATGCCACAGAAGAACAACAATAAAACCAAAACAACAACAAAAACTAAATAATATAATAAAAAAAAAAAATACGTGCAAATGCGTTCAAACAAAATAGTTCTTTTATTGATCGTATTCGACTAGCAAATTTTTTTAATTTTTTTTTTTTGTATTTTATTTTTTTGCGGATTGTCAAGTTTCGATGAGAATTATTTATATTTGCGCACACATGTGATCATGAGAAAATTGCAACCAGTTGTATGTATGTCTAAATGTCTGTCTGTCTATAGCAGCAAAACTACCCAGCTGGCAATGTTTTCAGGACTTTGTAAAAGACAGGCACAATACCGTAAAATACGGCGACAGAAATTCAAATAGTGACATGTCATAATCACCCAATGGAGATCGTGAATATAATGATTTTTAAAAATAGTTCCTAGGAGTTTAAAATTTTGAGCTCCACCAGCACTTACCTAATTAGAATTCAGGACAAACTGGACTTAATTCCCAAGGTGGTAATGGTAGTTTTGTTCAAACATATTGGGGTCATAATTCTCATCACCAATATGAAGTTTATTATCAACGTTTGTACGTTATTGATTACTATTTTCGTTCTGGGTATAACTTCGGTAACTTTAAGTGGTCGCTCATTCAAACCGTCTATTACATTTTGTAAAAGTTTCCGCTAAATCATATAAGAGTTCAGAAGCTACAATGTCACTTATCTTCCCAGCAAAAAATAAGGGAAGTAGTCCAAATCAAACCACTTCTGAAGTACTCCAAAAAAAGCAGTTAACCCCTGATTTATTATTCAAATGGAGATACTTTTAAACAACTTCCAAAAATTGATATATAATGTCATAAATTATGGCTTGCACCACTTCCAAATATAGACATTAGTATGCACTTCCTCACTAAAGAAATCTCCACTATAAAACTTCATTAAAAAAATTGGAAATTATCAATAATTATTTAATAAATATTGGTTATTTTACAAATGGTTTAAATTTAAAAATTACATGAAATAATTCAATTAAGGAATGTATTTGTAAATTATATTAAGCTTCTTACGTATAGTAAAGAAATATCATAAAAATTCAGAATATTGGGTTTGATTTTTGTTTTCTATAGCTTTTTCCTACAGCTTTTTTTTTGGTAATATCCAAGTTTATGAATATTATAAACTCGGTTTTAGCAATAGCACTGTTTTCGCATAACCGTATATACGCTTACCTATACAAATTTTAAACTATCCACGCTTATTTTTAACTTGTATAATTATTGGCATTAAATTTAAGTTTCGATAAAAAGTGAAGCCAAGTTCGCATTTGAAAATAAAATGTTTTTTTCCGTGTTTGCTTAAATAAACTTTGACATTCAACAAAAGTGGTGCCAAAAAAATTTTAAATTTTAATGTTAAAATATAAACGGTTACGCGAAAACAGGGCTAATGTTTCTTGCTATCAAAATATATGGTTAAACGAATCATAAAACAATGTTTCAACTAAACCGTGTTTTACCATAGCAATGCGAATGTGCTATAATCCCGTATTCTCATACACGTCTTTTAATTTTAAATTAAACGTCTCGTTTAGTATTTATTCCATTACAACGAAATGACACTATATGGTAATAGAATGATGAGCTAAAACGAGTCGTTTAATTTAAAACGAGTCGTATACGACTCGCATATATGCGATTCCTCCTTTTTTTCTTTTCCTTCCTTTTTCTTTCTTTTTTCTTTTTTTTTCTTTTTGAAATTTGGTCTGGGAGGGTAATTTCCCCTTTCCCCCACCCTTGTACCCGCGCTTGTTATTTTATTTTTACTACATTTTTATTGTTTTGACTACAAATGTTAGTAGTTTTTACTACATAAGTCAGTTGTTTTGTGTCAGTTAAAATAACTAACATTGTTAGTTGATTTAACTGAAAAAGTAGTTGACCCCAAAACAAAGTAGTTATTTTAACTGACATTTTCAGTTGATTTTACTAACATAATTTTTTGAGTGTAGTGTTTAATCACTTCTTAAATATACAATATTATGTATTCGCAATGAAGTGGTTAATAAGTATACTCAAAAGTTCAAAGTTATAGAATAGTATGAAGACCACTTCATATGTACTGAAAAACGAGTTGAAACAACTACTTACTTGCTGCGACAACTATATGAAAATGTAATGAGATATTCAGTAGATATTCACTACTCCAGAAGCAGTAGAAGTCCTTTTTATCATTGTTCTAAGTAATGTTTTTTTTTGCTGGGTTGTTGTTGACCTCGGAATTTCGATGCACTAAAAACTCATGATATTGCCATCGGTGTTGTTTTCAACCAAGGTCAAAGGAACATTGAGAAAATGCAATTGGTCGTTTACAAATATTTCCTTTGTATCATTGTTATAAAAAATTGTATCTAAAAACCGTCAATGACCAACTAAGGAAAAAATAGGTTTACCAGTTAAAGTACGACACAATTGCTCATATGGTCGTTGATCTTTGAATTTCGATACACGACACCTTTAAAAGATAATCGTTGATCTTTTCCTAAAATTCCAAATTTGCCTAAACAAATATTTAGACGCATTTCTTAACGAAATTTTGTCCAACTGGGTGGTTAACCATCGAATGACCATCACACACAAAATAAAACATTACAACAAATAGCGCAGTGAGCAGTGGCACCAACAGTTTCGGCAATCGTACTAAAATGCGGAGATGGTAAACTCTAAATTATCAAATCTTATGTCTTTAAACTAATTCACCATACTTTCTATTTGGTGCCCGGACATAGCCCCCATGGACATTTTCCCCATATCGCAAATAGGTATTATGACTGAACAGATCACGGTCATAACTCCCATATTTGTTATAGGGACTATGACCACTTTCAAAACGGCCATAATAACAATGGGGATTATGTCCGTTTTTTATGGAGAATATGACCGAAATAGGATAGAGTCATAATCCCCATAAAAAACTTTCCAAAGTGGAAATAAAGCCGTATCCGTTAAAAATGTGGAAATATATTTCTACGTAAATCCTGCTAATCAAAAAAAATATTTAGCGAAGCAGCTAAATTAATTTATGGAGTTTGTAATCCCTAAACCCGGCCGAAGGTTTTTTTATTGGGACTATGCCCAAATTTTTTTCGGTCATAGTCCCCACCACCGTTATGGGGATTATGACCGAATACATTTCAGACTTAATCCCCAAACCGGAAATGGGGATAATGTCTGCGGGGGCTATGTCACGACACCTTTATATTTTTTAAGTTGGTCAATTAATTCGGCTTTGCGTAAAACTTTGTGCAATGGCTCCAATACGGACCAAAGGGCATAGGGTTTTTCAGTTAAGTTGAGGGTGATTTGTAGAAAAAAAATTTGCAAGTCCATGGCGCTCAGACTTAAAATAATCCATTGTACCATACCCTAGAAGGAAAATTTGTAATGGATGAGAAAAATTTTAAAGGAAGTGAAAAGTGCTTGCTTAGAATTTCTCAGTTGTTTTTACAAACCTGAGGAAGTCATAAAAGGGAAGTGTATGAATCATGTCCATTAACAGAATTTTAGAACTCATTATCCGCAGTCTAGCTCTTAAGAACGCTGGACAGTAACAGACGTAGTGTTCTGTTGTATCCTTATCGTCAAGAATGATGCCACGAAATGGTAATGGAGTTCCTCTCCTAGTCCCTGCCGTTAAAGTAAGCTCCTTATGAAACTCCTCAGATATTCAGTTTTAACATTCGGCAAATAAGAAAGATCGTTTATCTTCCTAGATCATAGTTTCCAACTCTCAAAAATGTAACTTCAACAGAAGTCATATGACTGCACCTTTAACCGACTAACGGTAGCAGTGCTTAATAACTACAGAAACCGTCGTTTAAATCTCGATAGCAGCTTACTTGTAAGTTTTTGATTAAGAAAAGTCCAAATTTGTTGTGTATCTCACAAGTCCATCCATATGCTCGTCTATGACTAGTCTTCTTGGCGTTGGTTTTGCTTTCAAGTTTCTTGAGGCATACCACCGTCGAAATCTCTCCTCTGGTGAGGTGATTGCAGCTAACTCGTACAATTTTGATTTAGAGATGGCCAAATCTGTCATTAAGTCTCACAAGACCATCTATCTGCCCATCCCTGATTAGTCTCCCTTGAGGAACAAAGCCATAGATTTTGGTAGTAAGTTTAAAGAGATATACCAACAAATTTCAATTCTCTAGGAACTTGTAGTTTCCAGTCTTGCAAGCTCATCGGCTTTGTAAATTCCTGGAATATCCATTTGCCCTGGAGGTCGGAACCAAATTATTTGTACAATATTAGGTGAGAAACTGAATTCTCGAAGTGAATTGGTCTCGAAACTACAAGATGATTCTTAACCGTAATATTCATTACTATCGATATCGGAGAGGAAATTGCAATTGTGCCGACAATTCCTCCACAACTCATACAATAGTCCCTGTCAAATATTCCCATTCGCAGGGCCATTTTGCTGAGGTTAACCGTCCGTTTACCAAAAGTAAGATGACTTTTTTACTCTAAAGATTTGAAGGTGGCCACAGGGCTCGTGAAATCCTGCATGTAGGTTAGCTTGACTGTGTGTTAACTGATTCGACGACGGGATTTCATACAGCTCGTAATTATTCCAGATTTTACAGTGTTTGATTCTAAGGCCTTCAGAGATGCAAACTGTCAACCAAAATGGCGCATGGACGTATATCCCTTGTCATAATCATATGCCCAGCTTTTTCAATTGATAGTACCTCAGCTCGAAAAAACACCACACTAGTCCGGTAGTCTCTATGACACTCCTGAACCCGTACTCATCTCCATCTTCTATCCATCGATATGAATGGAAATCGGATAGATCTAACATGGGTACGAATTCGGGAGCATATACTGAATGCCTCGAAATCAGGGAATTCCGGACAAGTTTAGTGTTTTCTAGAGTGCATTGAAAGCGATACTCTCTCAAGATCATGCATATTTCTAAATATAACGAAATTCATACAAAAATATATATTTAGAGGTTGTTTTTGTCAACCGGGTCAGTAAATGATTGATCCCATAAATTGTTTTTGTAGTGATGTAAATCTGTAAACAAGTCCTTTCATATCAATTCATATATCCAACTCTGATTTTTAAGGTATTTTTATAAACAAAAAAATTCTGCTTGTAGGGAGTTTTTGATTCGGTTTTAATGTTAGCAGCAGCTGCTGCTTTGTGGCTGGCTATTTTGTGTTGTAGGTACTGTGCTGCTGATGCAGCAATCACACAAGTAGCCTGCTGGAATTGCACTCTCATTCCTTGCATGGTAATCAATAATCGAATTGATAACGATCGTGTTTAATTTTCATTTTTTGGATCTGGCGGATGGCTTGTGTTGTGGTTTTCGGTGTTATGTGCGACGGGTGCGCTTTAACAGCAGTTGCAGAAGTGCTTTGCCATGTTGGTTAGTTTTTGTTGTTTTTTATTTCTGATGGGTTGTACACTGCAAGGAAGACGCGACATAAATTATTGCCAAGAGAAACAAAAATTGGAATTCCTACGTTTTGGTTGATGTTGCTGTTTCTGTTTCTGTTTTTTTTTTTTCTTGTGTAATTTTGGTTTTGATTTTCGTTTTATGTACTCACTCAAACACAAAAAGATTGATGGATTCGAGCGGCTTTTAGTTTCACAGGTAGCATTATGAGGGGTGTTTAAATGGTCACTCAGGACGCCAGTTCATCTGCTTGACCGACGATTATTAGTATTATTTGAACATATTACTACTACATAGTAGTAGTAACTTCTACTACAACTGCCACAACTACTTTTGCTGTTAATGTTGTTAATGTTGCTGATGAAAACGATGATGCTGTTGTTACAGCTATAGCAGCCGTTAGTTAGTTAGTGAGTGAATAAGTACAATTGCCAAGATTTTCGCATGCTATGCATTGAATGTCAGTCAGTTTGTCATTATGTTGCGACTTATGGCGACTCAGCAACTAAACGTCGGAACGAACAACAACAACAGCAATTCAAGAAAATAAGTAACTTTTCGTCAACCATTTGGTCGGTCAATTGTCTGTGTTTTGGGTGTCTGTTTGGGCCAGTCAGTGGTTTGGTGGTTTTGGTTAACTGGTTGTGTTTGGCTGGCTGGCTTTCTGGCTGGTTGTTTATTTGGTTTTAGTGTATAAAATTTTAAGATCTGCAAAGTTGCACTATGCTAATTACGTCATGTGGTCTGCCGCTTATGGACATATTATATTGTGGGAACCAAAAACTGGTATCGAACTGTGTGTGTTGTTGTTTGTCGACGCCAGCAGTACTCGTCGTCGTCGCACAACAGAGTTTTAAAGACACTTTTTTGTTTGTTGTTTTTGTTGTAGCTCCTTTTTGGCCCGATGGATTCTTTGTTGATGTTGTTGTTACTGTCGTCGTCGTCATTGTTGTTGGTGGTAGCTTTATGTTGTTGTTGTTGTTTTTTGTTATTATTATTATGGCTGTTGCAATAAAAAAGTGCCTTGTCTACTATTTGGCTGCTGATCACCGTTGCCACCACTTATGTTGCTACAAAAATAAAATTGCTGCTACTTCTGTTGTATATTAGTTGTTGTTGTTGTTGTCGTAGTCATCGCAGTAGTAGTGGTGCTGTAGTATGTTGTTGTTTTTTTTTTAGTTTTTTTTTTTATTTATGTGGTGGCTGTTATTTAAGCAATGTTACGCCGGCGAATAATGGGATTTTTACATTATGTTTTATGCGGTCAAGTACGGCATTTGTCGGTATTGGAATTGGTGCTACTCTACTCCACACCATACTACATACATTGCTATGTATGTTGGTTGCTTGGTTAGTTGTACCTCTACCTACCAACCTCTACTACGATACGGTATGAGTACGAGGGTTGCCTTTTATAGTACGGGATTGGGCAACCTAATTGATTCTATCTGGCAATTAACGTCCCTTTAGTAAAGTTTGACATTTTTGACAATATACGTACTCAGAACGTTTTGACGTATCAACGCTATTTAAACTCTACTCTAAAACATAATTTTTGAACGCATAACTGGTGTCGAAAAACGTTGACCTCGCAATTTATTTTGTATGATCGAAAATAAAAAGAAGTCATTGGGTGCCAAATCAGGACTATATGGAGTTGGCTTATTAAATGGACGTTTTGAGTGCTCAAAAAGTCCTCTGTCTGAGTGCAGAATGATCCATCTTATTTCGCCGAAGACTTCTGGAGAACAACTGGTTAAGTACCATTCAGAATTGAGAGTATGATACGCTGCACTAATAGTAGGATTGAGACAGGTACAGTTTTTGGAAAAAGCGGGCAACCATTTGCTTTGAATTTCTTTGAGTTTTGATCGGCTTGGAAGACCCATACATTTGACTGCTGTTTACCTTCGGGCTCATACCCTTAAACGTACGATTTGTCACCTGTTATGATTTCATACACATGTTTTAAAGCACCGCGATCATATTTTTTTAACATTTCTTGCGACCAATTGACACGAGCCTTTTTTTGAGCTATTGTAAAATTATGTGAGATCCAACCCAAGCAAATCTTTTTTACAGGCAAATTTTTTACTCAATATTGAATGTATGATGATCCCACTAATATTTAAAGTTACCTCAATCACATAATAAGTTACATGACAATATTGCAGTATCAGTTCATGTACAGCGACATTTTTTGAAGCAACAACCGATTTTGGACGACTTTTATGAACTTCATCGTTGAGCGAACTACGGTCACGATTAAATTCAGTAAACCATCGATAAACACTCGGTCTTGATGATTCACGATCTAATTCCATTTTTTGGCCAACATGAATGCTTATTAAAGATAGTGTGCATAATCAAATTGTCAAATTAATCTTTCCCTTTTAGGATTGGTGTGGTTGGTACTTTTTGTACTCACCCATTTTTTATATTTTTTAATACAATATACTTTATTATCGAAACCATATTGAGTAGCGAATGCGACCTCTGTGATAACACGCAGGACAAAGCTAATGTCTAAGTGGGTGGCATTTGGGTCGAGGCCCATGCAGTAAAAAATGCAGAGAGTTTTGTTGCCTCCGATTCAGAACAGATGGGACATACATCTGGCTTATTTAAAACCGAATCTGGGGACGATTGCGACCTCTATGATAACATGGAGGACAAAGCCAGTAACACGGTGGGTGACATAATCCCCACGGACATAATTCATTTCGGTCATAATCCCCATAATGGTAGTGGGGACTATGACCGAAAATTATTTGGACATAATCCCAATAAAAAACGGACATAATTCCTAGATTTATGGGGATAATGGCCACGTCACAAATGGCCATAATCCCCATTATGGGGATTATGTCTTCTATACTAGTTGGTCATAATCCCCAAAATTAAAAGATTTTTTTTTTTACTTAAAAGTTCTTCTGCGTAACCGGCCTTCGGCCGGTCTTAGGGATTACAAACTCCATGCATTAAACCCACCCTCTCTGCAGAAAACGGGGATTATGACCAAAATTGCTTTGGACTTACTGCCCATAATGTGAATGGGAGTTATGACCGAAAAAAGTTCGGTCGTAATCCCAACAAGGAACGGACATAATCCCCATTGGGATTGTGACCGTTTTGGAAAAGGTCATAGTCCCCACAACTATTATGAGGAATATGACCGTAATAAGTTCGGTCAGAATACCCATTTCCGTTATGGGGGTAATATCCGTGGGGATTATGTCCTGTCGCCAACACGGTGGTTTAAAGGATTGTAAAAAAAACAAGATGATGTGGTTCCAACAAACAAAACTCCGTTATTTTAAGTCAGCCTTAGTTGGACTTTTGCTGCGCCTGAAGACAGCAATAGTTGACTTGGTTTTTATCCAAGACCTAAGAGTGCGGGGTGGAAGGGTTTGTGTATTAAGGATCCCTGGGCTTAAGTTGTTGGTTGCCAAGGGCTCACCTAGCTTCAATATACTATTCTTTTTATCAACTTTTAGTGATATGGATCTTAAATCGGTTAGGGAAATCTATACAGGGTCAATTACCCCTGAGAAGGTTAGCGGACTGATTCGGTGTCTCTATGAGACACCAGTTAATAGTGTGCTGTGATGCTACTGCACAGCATTCTATATGGGGAAGTACAGACACAAATGATAGAGGCAAGCCACTTTTTGGAGTTTTTGTTAAGCACTAACCTGTTAATTTGTAACAGGGGTAGTGAACCAACTTTCTTCACAAGAAGTTGGTTCACTATCATTATCTGATAGAATTGATCACTGGAGTGTTTTGCGAGAAAATTTTTTCTCAGATCATTGCTACATTGAGTTTTTACTCAGAGAGCGTGGCCCGGTTGAGGCAGTCTCTAGAAATCTGAAAAGAACAAACTAGGTGAAATAAAGGGACACTTTTTTTGGGCTTATGGATGAAGTGCCCTTGTCAGAACCGCATAGTTGTCATAAATCCCTGGATGCGTCTTGCTCTTCTGCAAAGCTAAATAAGTGGCAGACGATTAGAGATTCCTCACGAAACTCGTCGTCGAGCGAACTGCGGTCACGATTGAATTCAGTAAGCCATCGAAATTGAAAAATCGAATTGAGTTCATCGATGCACTGTTTTTGATTTAATACACGTAAAGAGTTGTAAAAACTTATCGAACGAAAATGTTCAGGATTTAATTTCATTTTTTGGCCGACATACATTTTTCTAGTTACAGTAAACAATAAAAATAGCGTTTGTACTTCAAAACGTTATGAGTGCGTATATTCTCAAAAATGGCAACTTTCAGTTGCCAGATGGCAGCACTGGGGTTGCCCAAACCCCAAAATAAAAAAAGCAACCCTCGTATTCATACACCAAAAAAAAATGCCATACAAACATATTTTTAGTTACAATGAGTGTTGAAGCTACGACTACTGAATGTTTGCTACTCGTAACTTCATACAACCAACTACTACTATTGCTGCTATTACTGAATATTGTTGATGTTGTTGTTGCTGTTTGTTGGTTTGTTTGTTGGTGGTATGTTTGGCGGTTGTTTAAGCCTAGTAGTCGTTATAAGCTGGTGTTGTTGTTGCTGTTTCTGCTGCTGCTGTTGTTGTTGTTGTAGTAGTGACAGTGCTAGAGTAACTACTACAATATAGATTATGTGACACGAGGTTTAAGCTTTTGTGTGTGAAAATATTTTTGGAATGAGCACAAAGTCAATTAAATTTATTTTAAACACTTTACCATTCTAGGGACACATAACTACTAAACTTTACTATGACTATGACTACTACGACTTGTGACTATTTTTACTATAAAGAAAAATTGTAAAAAAGAAAAAAAAAAAAAACGGAAAAAAACTATCAACTACCCAAGCTAAACTTGTTTAAGTTCACTTAATTCGTCGCGTTTATTGTAGCTGTTGCTGTTGGTTTTGTTGATGTCGTTATTTTTCTCTGATTCATTTTGTACCAGTATCAAATTATGGTGAGAACTTTACAATGATGTTATTGACATCATCAAAAAAAAAAAAATAATAATAATAATAAAACCAAAAAAAAAAAAATATTGTTAGAATCTTTGAACATTTGCAAATGTGTTTTTTTTGGGTGTCGCACAGTGGAATTTTTGTTACTAGAAATGGATTTGATAAAAAAAACTCAATACAACAGATTTTTTGACGAGAAAAGCTAAAAAAAACAGATAACTCTTATTTGTCTCCAATCTTTCCCATATGAAAGTTTCAGGACAATCCGTGGGTGCCCATTGAAAGACCTAAATTGTAAGTGGGTTGAGGTTAAGTTAATCTGACAATCCAGAAGACCAGTTTTTACTACATAACTAGTTCATTAGGATTACCCGTTACGCCTCATTGAGACTTGATGACACCAAGGGTTTCCACGCTTACTGGACGAATGTCAGAGCTGTCATTATTCCGAGTCCAGACATATCTTTACGATCTCGATATATGTAGACTTCCAAACACTCTGCCCAAGAGCATGAGAATTCATGAGTCTGTGTCTATGGCACAAACCTAACAGACGTGACTGATTTGTTTTTGTTTCACTTCATCCATAAAAAGGGTTGAAAGAATTACCAAGTTCAGCTATACCTCGCTAAAAATCGCTCTGTTTCCTCGGTTTTGTTATAAAATCCTGCTGTCGCGACTGTTTAGTATTTGTACCAGTCCCTCACAAAACCTCAATTGTCATTATACAACTTCATTGCTATCTTGACACATCTTGCGTTCAACAATGACTGAAATCTGAAAGCATTCCATAAAAGTGACTTTTCGAACTAGATTAAGGATCACGGTTTTGTTAAAATGAATCCACTTTAGCATCTCTAATAAAAAGTAAATAAAAGCATTCTAATCAAAAGTATTTTTGTCTCTATCTCATCGCGATGACGGTGGCCCAAAAGACAAAAATTTACAAGGATCAAATCCAAGAAGTTTTTAAAATATTGAAATACCTTGCTTTCACGTTTTTAAGATACTTGAAGTTAGGGGTGCAATAAGGTCTTGAGAATATTAAAAACTGAATAAATTAAAAAATATATTAGTAGGAGAGCTTTTTGGTTCTACTTGTTTTTGGAGCTGTGGTGTGGGCAAGATATGAGCATTTTTAAAATTTCGGGAATGCCGACTTAGGTCCAAAGTTAGGGCCACCTTTTTAGATCCAAAGTTAGGACCATTCGGGGTCCATACATGCGAAGAGGACTTGCAATACTATGTTTACAAAAAAAGAACTAAAAATAACATCCATTTTGCTCTAGTTTTCAAGATATCGCCATATCGGAAAGATAAAGTAGTGTTCGTGGACTTAAATTTTTGTACATTGTAATTAACATAGATAGACTGTATTCCACATACGACTTGTACGGCTGATGAAAGAGTTCACTCTATAATGACTTATGCTTTCTATTTCACAACGACCACAAATATATGTATGTGATCTACTTAGGGTTGCCAGATACTAGAAATCAAATAACGGACAATGGAAAATTTTCAACTAGATTTTGAAAAAATATCCACCGATTTCCGTATGTAAGATACATATATTTATTTTTGGCTACTTTTCAAATATAACATCAATTAAATGGACGTCTCTATTGGCCATGGAAAAATGTGCCTTTTTCGAGCATTGCGAAATTTTGATGTTGAGCTCGTCAAAGGTTTGAGGATTGTTTTCGCAGATTTTTCTTTTCAAATAACCCCACAAAACTAAGTCCGGAGTGGTAAAATCTGTAAATCTAGATGGCCAGTTAAAATTCCCAAAAAAGGGGCGATAATAACTGAACCTCGTTTGCAGATGTGATCCCTCCGGACTTATTTTTTAGGGGTTGTTTAAAAACCAAAATGTAGGAAACAATCCTCAGATCATCAACTAGCTCAAGGAAAACATTCGTGCCGAAATCAACGCTAGATGGTTAAAATTTACAGAAATTAATTTTTAACTGGACAAATATTTACCCTACTGATATTGATAATCGCCGTAGCCCTCTTCTGAACGGCTCGTCTGTGTGAAAGCATACAACATTGGGTCTTGCGCGCATTAATATTCGCTCTATTTGCTTGACCTCAATCAGATATTAAGTACTAAAAGGTCTTCATTGAGAAGAGGTTGTGAGGCTTTGTCTATGATCGGAAGAAAATTAATGACAAATTTTGCTGTCATCAATATCCGCAAGAACCCTTTTAACTGCTCGGGCACGGAACAATATCTTAGGCATAGTATAGCATACTCTTTCGAGCTCGTGTAGTGGTTTATTACTAACTGTCAAAAAAGAATTTCTTGCGAAGAATTCAGCCAACAGCTTAACCTTACCAAGCGGGTCGGTGAATGTTTGGTCATCCTGTATAAGAGTTGGGATAGAACAACAAGCTTTTTCCCTTACTATTTTAACGAATGATCCGTTTTTACAGCCCCGTCGAGGGGCTGTACGTACAGAATCTTTTCTCGCCTGAGCACTTTGGCACACTCGGTTCTCTTTGGCACTCTGCGTAGCAGTTCAGTATTGAAGTTTTTATCTTTAAGCCAACACTTCCTCATTGGATCTGACTGGAGTGCTGCAAGTCTGGTTAAAGTTTTCATTCGTACCACTATAGCATTTTCTACCATTTTAGCAGAGGCATCGACGTTCAGGAAACAAAGTTTCCAGTTAAATTGTCGAAAGAAGTTTTCGTTAATAAAAACTGAGCGTTTCGTAGCTAGGTTTGAAACGGTCCGAAGTGAGGAGTACGAAAAGGATACGGAAATGTTGACATGATCTGAAAACTGAAATGGAGTTGCAATAACCGAATGACCGGTTGAGGCAACCTCAAAACAGAATGGTTGGAATATTTACTGCTGTGGTGACAACTGTGTTTGTTATGTGAGTGCGAGAATACAATACGGAGTGCATTTAAATAAGCTCTTCTCGTGTTTAGGAGAGAATAAGGTAGCTGTGTGACTTTTTCGTCGATATTAATGTGGGAGATATTCACCTGAGTTAAGTTGACTGTAATCTACCTACTGATGATAACACTAACTGGAGTGTATGAAACCGGTATGGGAATACCAGAAATGTCTATAATTTTTAAAAATTCATTTTTTCTTCTGCATTTTTTCAACTTGAACACTTATTATTAATTCGCGAATATTTTTAAGCGATTCTCCTTTTCAGCAGTAAAACCCAGCAAAAACTTCGCTTACCAAGTAATTAACTTAAGGGGTTAGCAAAAATGTGAGTAACTAGTTACCTCCCAATTTCAATGTTAATTACTTTAGCACGGTGATGTCATTGGACGTAACCACATTTTGCCGTAAAGTAATGCTAATGGTAATTAGTAGTATTCAAAGCCATTACCACGTAAACGAGACAGGAAGGGGTACCCATTACCATGTTTCTGCTGGAAAAGTACGTTAATCAAACTTTACGCGGGGTTGTTCATTGTAATGTTTCTAACATTACTGTAAATTTGCTGTAAATTTTACAAATTCATCTTTTTAACCGTTATCACCTAAAATAGGTGGTAGATTTTTAATGCTAACCACATTGTTATAATTTCATCAGCAACAAAACCAGTATAGGGTTAATCACCTTTAATTTTTTGTTGGCCACCCTTTTTCTTTAAACTCATGCCACTGTGTGACGTTTTTATAATGTATATGGGATACCAAAAAGAAGCGCTCTCATTGTTGTCAATTAACTCTAAACGCATAAGGTCTTAAGTTTTATGTTGATTATTATTAAAGGGGTTTCCGTAAATTTGTTTTTGCTTGTTTGCTGTTTGATTGTTGTTTTATTTTTTTTTTGTATTTTTTGTATTTTTAATTCAATATGTCTGATAGTCACTAATAATAAGGTCAGAACGTGTGCCAGACAGCTGTACATTAATTAAGGCTCCAGCTGAAAAATAGAATTGTAATTTCCTCTCGTGCGATTATCATCACCATTCGCAAATAAACGCCATCATTGTTTTAACAGGCAGTGGTAGTCAGTCTGACGCAGCTACAGCAGCAGCCGCAGTAACAGCCTCAAAAAAATATAAAACAGAGTGCGCGTTCGCACAAGTCCAAAAATTATATATATGAATATAACAACATAGGTTTCTGTTTTTAATACACAGTCATACAAACATATAATACGTATACGCGTATATGGCTCTGTACGTACGTACGTATTTATATGTAGATAAATCGTAAAATGTATGCCAAAGTTAAAAAAAATGCATCTCAACATGTTTATTCAATTATCCACAAAAAAAAAATACAGAAAAACTTAAACAAAAGTGACCTCATTGATCTACTACTACTCTGTATAAATACGTGTATGACGTCAGATATGTCAATTTTTCTTTTTTTTTAATAATTCACACTAATTTGAAACTAAAATAATAAATGACACTAATCCTAATCAATTAATTGTAAATTTTCTATGGCTGTAGTATACCTGTTTTACAATAATGTCACTTTGAATTGTTGTGGTTAGGAAAACTTCCTCCCCATTTCCCCACTTACATTCTACAGGTAAACAGTTTGAAAAATTACTGACAAATTGTGGTTTTTATTGTTAGATTCAGTATTCAAATAAAAACTGTATTTTTGCAATCTGAAAATCTTCTATTAGTCAATTATTTTAATAATAATAATATATATTAAGGTATGTAAATTGGTAATGGTCGATTTACTTGGTACTAGTTTTTTGCGATTTCCGTTTAATTCAGCAAAAAAAAAAAACTAAATTTGTTTAGAGACATGTGTAATTTCATATCCCAATTCCCCGTGCAAATCGAGGCTTAGATCGGTTTTAGTTTAATAAAGGTAGAGTTAGATAAGTAGAAAAGTTAAATTTGAGTTTACCAAATCCATAAATCCGCAATGACCTTTTCTCGAACTTAAAAAAATCTTTAAAATTTTTGACTAGAAATACATATTTTGAGTATTTTTTTTTGTAATTTTAGTAAAAAATAAAAACTTTGAGTAATATTTTTTTTTAGTGTAAAATTTTTTGGAGTGACAAAAACAATTTGTATATTATAACCAAGGAGAGGACTTTCATGAACAGCATAAACCAAATATCTTTGCAAATCAAAGAATTTGCTTTAAAATGGCATCGATTCGTTAGTGCATATTTTTGAATATTTTACCGAAATTTAATATTTTTGCCAGTATTTTGCTATAAATGCATATTTTTAGGACATGTTTTGTATAAAATTTTAATTTTAGCTTATTTTTTCCATTTTTTATGATTTCTTTGTAAACATCATTAATTTGCCTGGTAGGTAGGCTTCACAAATTTTTTTTTGAAGTCAATACTTGTCTGACCAAAATTATTTTTTTTCGTTAGTAAGCTAACAAAGTAAAAAATTATTAAAAAACAAGTAGAAAAGTTAAATTCGACTTTTGGCCAATCATACAGTGTCCTGTTGGAGTACTTACAGGACACTGAATGATTGGCCAAATGGCCGTGCGTATGGGAATTTCTGATAGGGACTATTGTAGGGGAAGTGGAGGAAGAGGAGTCAGTGAAGCACTTGCTATGCGAATGTCCGGGTCTAATGAGGAGCCACCTTAAGCATTTGGGGCAAAGATTTTTCGATGACCTGGACTGCCTAAGCGGTGTCTCATTGACGTCTCTAGCGGAATACCTCACACTTAAAATATTCTGTAAGTAAATTCAACTGAAAAATCTATTAAAATAATCGTTTTTCCTTGTAAAAAGCGGACTACTTATATTTCATTCGAAACAACAGAATTTTTCAGTTATTTTTAAACGTTTATAAATGACTAGACATTCTGTAAAAACAAACGATATTTCAGTTATTTTAACTGTTTACAATTTTTCATTTTGTGGAGTAAAAATTAAATTTATTGAATAACAAACTACAAAAACCGTACTTCTGTAAAATTATACGGTATAATCAGTCACAAATAATTTAACTGATAAAAATATTTTTCCGTAACTTTTGTAGTTTATTGTTTTAACAACTGTATAAATCATTCAATATTTTATTTTCGTTGAAAAACAAACGATAAAACGTTTAAAACAACTTTAACTAAAAACTTTTTAAATAACTGTAAAAAAGTTACTGTAAAAATTTTCTGGGTGCAGGGAAGCGGGGTGGTTTTAAAAGTAGAACTTTGTATCGGAGGGGGAGAGGGGAAATATGATTAGGGGAATCACAATGGGCCTTATGGCCTCCGAGTGAACTCGCCAAATGGCGAGCGCCCATCCAACCTAACCTAACCTAAATTCGACTTGGCCGAATCTATGAATACCCTCCACAATGCCCTTTTTAAGTGATAGTAAATTTTCTAATGTGAAAAAAATAAAAATTTTAATAAGAAATCTTTTATTTGTGTAAAAAAACTTTTTTTTAAGTAATTTTTGAAGAAAAAAAAATTATTTACTAAATTTTTTTTTTGAGTGAAAAATTTTTTTTGAGTGTAAATTTTTTTTTGAGTGTAAAATTTTTTTCGAGTTTATTTTTTTTTTTTTTTTTGTGTAAAAATATTTTTGAGTGAAAAAAAATACGTTGTAAAATATTTTTGTGACTTACCAATGTTTTTAAAACATGTTTTACGGGTTTTCAACACGTAAATTTAAGCTGAACCTAATCTGAAATTCACGGTTTTCCTAATAACTTTTGAACTACTGGATCGATTTGGCTGAAATTCAATACGAACTAGACCAGGGGAACGGAAAATATATATGCCAAGCTTCAGCATCCTCAGAATGTTGCCTTTCGAAAGTAAGCGTGTTTCTTATCTCGTTAATTCACGAAAAATAATTGCCGAAATTCAGTCTTTTGCCCATAACTTTTGAACCACTGCACTATGGTTCCAAATCCATTTTTTTTGGCAGAAATTAAAAAAAAGAAAATTAACAAATTTTCAGAAGCTTATACATTTCCTCAATGGCAACACTATAAGCTATCAAGAAAGTATAACGAAAAAAATTTGGTGCCAATACTGTCAGTTTGCAAGGCTTTCAAAGTTGAAAGTTTTAAGGCGTAAAATAAAACCGGAGGGAAATCAATATTACAATTAAACAAACGGCAAATGGGAAAAAATAAAATTATAAAGAGGCTAAAGGGACAAATTGAAACCTAAGGATACTAGTTCTTATTAAAAATTCCTATTTTACAGTTAATGCATCCTTGGCGTTATTCTTGGGGGTTTTGATTATAAGGATTTTGGAGCCAAAATAGCCTATATCTTTCGTGGACAAAAAGTTATGTTTGGGCACAAACTTGCATGAGTCTTTAAACGTGAAAGTGTTTTCAATATTGTATATTTAATATTAAAATTTACATCTTGCCAGCATTTTTTTGGCAAACTCCCCAATTTCCATTTTAGTTTAGCACAAATTTCGGCCAAATTTGCTGTTTTTTGTGTGACACTTTTTCAAACTATTTTTTTTTATAATTTTTTTACCTTCCCTTAAGCTAATTAAATAAAAAAAATATATTTTTTTCAAAAAAAAAATTTTTTAAAAAAAAATCGAAAAAAAATTTTTTTTCCAAAAAAAAATGTTCAAAATTTTTTTTTTTTACAATTGATTTTTGATTGCGCTAAGAGATAAAAATCATCCCAGAATTAGTCTAAGTGACCTTGCTTCATTTTCTGAATTTATGCCAAAAAAATGCATTTGGAACCATAGTGCACTGGACCGATTTCGCTGGATTGCAATACCAACCTGACCAGGTAAGTGCCCAACATACATATATGCCAAACTTCAGGAGCCTCTGTCAAGTCTTTCAAAAGTTAGCGTGTTTTCAACAGACAGACAGACGGAGGACATCGTTAGATCGTCTTAAAATTGATCGAGGATCATGAATATATATACAATATTTCGAGGTGTTACACATGAAATTACAAACTTATATATACCCTCTATCACTAGAGTGGAGGGTATAAAAAATTTTTGGTGCATATTTCAAAGATTTTTTTATTACATGAAGGTCCCTGATTATATCATATTTTTGTCGTTTACCCAACGTGCTAAGCATATTTCTTAACACATGATTAATCTGAAATTCATAGTTTTAGAAACATTGGTCGATTTCATTGAAACTCAATACCAACCTAAAAAGAAACATATCGAGGGCCTATATTCAAAACCCTCTATCTTCCATTTTCACGAAAATGACTTTTTGATGGCAAAATATTCAGTAAAACGGCCCTCATCTATGGTGTAAAATTCAGAACAAAAATACGTTTTTTTGCTATTTCATTTGCATTTTTGGCTTTCTCTATCTTTTACAAAATTAATTTTTCTGAATACAAAACCGTGTATCTTTTCAAATAATTAATTTATAAATATTTTTTTTTTTTTAATAATTTCATCATGCATTATATGTTTTCATACTAAATTTTGTATGCTGAACATGAATTTGTCAACAAAATTCCAGAACCACGATTTTGGTCCACTGATGCTAATTTTTTTTGAAAAATCTTGTTTGACTTTTTTGAAAAATATGGCTCAAAATTTGGATGTCTTGTGTACATTATGAAACAATATTTTAACCTTAAAAATCGCGATGCTGATCAGCATCAGTGGACCAAACATAATATAATCAACAGTTTGTCAACTTTTGAAATGAATTGGGTAAAAAAAAAAATTTTGTCTTAAAAATCAGCACCTGTGGACAAAGACCGCGATTTTGGAATTTTTTATAAGCCGTTATCATTAATAAATCTCGTTAAAAATTTACCGATGTCGTAAATGAAATCATAATAATTAGTTTTAGATAAAATGCAATGCTCGTTTGGATTAAGATTTACCGAATTATAATGGTTGTTGTCAACACCAATGTATTTGCTACTAAAGTTTACAAAGCAGCATGTTTAGTACTCAATTTAGTATCTACTGTCTTTATAGTCTGTGCTATTTATTTAATAAATCTAACATAAAATAAAATTAAATTTATATCATTATAAATTGATATAAAGAAGATGTATTTCAATGGTATGTATTACACCCTCTTCTTAAACAATTCATAATTATAATTGTTTTATAATTTTCTTGAATAAACAATAACAATTACTTTAATATTTTTTTTTAATTCCCACAATGAAAAGAAATTAGTCGCTATTGGAGAAACCACATTAGCACCGTGAAATAGTTTGGAGGTCTGTATTATTTGTAAGTGGAGACACCTAGTCAAGGTTAATACATTTCTTAATTACAATAATTACTACATTAAAGTACTCTATTGTGAAATGAGTAAAACAATTTTTTGTGTTTTTAAAATTTTTTTTTTATTAAAACAATGCAAACTTCTGTTTGTCATACAGCTGACACTTGTAGTAAACAATGCGAATAAAATATTTAATACTTTACACTTTCTTACATACATTTTTTTTTTTTTGAAAAATACTATTCGACCTCGCTATCAAAACATTATAAATGTTTATAATTTTTCTTAAACAAAAAAAAAAAACTTTAAAATAATCACAAATAAAACACTAAACTTACCAGCAAACAATTGTAGGGAAAATTAAAGACACTTGAACCCCAAAAAAAAATTGCGAATTATTTTATTTTTAATCTATTAAATATATAAAAATATACTTTTGTTAAGTATGTACTATTTAATTTACTTTGCAAACAATAAAAAATATTTTTAGTTTTGTTAACAATTTTATTTGAATGAATTAAGCAAATTCAATCAATACATTTTTGAGTTATTTCAATTAAATTTTTCATTAACACTACAAATTCCTTTACTTTCATGTAGACAATCAAAACATATTTATTTTCCTTTTTTTATATGGGTGGACTTCAATTAATAACGAATTTCTTCAGTTTCTAAAGCCGCTGTTCAAAAAATAAGTAATTCACAAAAAAGTGTGAAAGCGAAGATTCGGAAATTCTTTTTGGTGTTCTAGATTTCACTTACGACCTTTTTTCCATTTGTTTCACATAAATAAAGTATGTTGAAAGTTAAATGAATGGGCTTTTTTATACCCTCCACTCTGGTGTTATCTATATATATAAAAATGGATGTGTGTATGTATGTGGGTATATATGTATGTATGTTCTGTATGGACTCGAAAACGGCTGGACCGATCTTCATGAAATTTTCAGGGAATATTCAGAATAGCCTGGTGATTAACACTGTCAAGTCGGATTTTTGATTTTCTGTCTGTGGGCGGAGGGGCGTGGCAAAATCGAATTTTTACATTGCACCACTAATGACACCTATATATAAAAAACGGATGGACCGATTTTGATGAAATTTAAACCAAAGATAGTACTGACCGAGTACTAACTATATGTAAAATTAGAACATGATCGGACAAATAGGCGTAAAATTACGTTTTTTCCTGTGGGCGGAGGACATGATCGGACAAATAGGCGTAAAATTACGTTTTTTCCTGTGGGCGGAGGGGTAGTCAAAATCGAATTTTTACATTGCACCACTAATGACATCTATATATAAAAAACGGACGATCGATTTTGATGAAATTTAAACCAGCAATAGTACCAACCAAGTACTAACTATGTGCCAAATTAGAGCGTGATCGGACAAATGAGCGTAAAATGCCATGCCTCTTTGTATTGAATTGAATGTTATTTCTGCATGCTCCGCAATAACGCAAAAATTGTTGAATAAATTTTAATTAAATTTTCAGCACTGATAGTGTTAACCGAGTGCGGAACTATAGGATATGTTATATTACGATTGAAAAAAGGGGCGTAAAATGCCACGCCCCTTTGTACTACACTGGACGTTGTCTGCCTGTTTCGCAATCACGCAAAAACAGCTGAACCGATTCTCTTGACATTTCCACTACATACAGTACTAACCAAGTGCATATGTAGGCCATATAAGATCGTTATTGGAAAAATGGATCAAAATTGCAACGCCCTTTGTACTATACTGACCACGATTGAACAAAGAGTCGTAAATTGCCACACCCCGTTGTTTTATACTGAACGTTACATCTGCCTGTTCACGCAAAAACGGATAAGCCGAATTTGTCACTATTGATTGAACTAACCGAGCGGGAACTGTAGGTCATATGTAGAGCGCGATTCGGCAAAAGGGTATAAAATGTCACTCCCGTTTTTCATAAATAAAAAGTTATTTCTTCCTCTTTCGCAGTCACACAAAAACGGCAAAACTGATGTCAATGAAATTTGCAGCACAGATAGTACTAATCGAGGATGCAGCATGGAACTTTATTTAGACTATCACGATTTGATGAAAATGCGTTAAATGACACGCCCTTTGTACTATACTTAACGTTATGTCTGTCTGTTTCGAAATCACGCAAAAACGGCTGAACCGATTTTGTTGAGATTTCTCTATAGATAGTGCTAACCGAGGGTGGAACCAAAGGTTACTAGCTGGACCCGGACCCGTGCTTTAATATTGTCCGATACTATATTTAAATTAAGATGCAATATAAAACAGTTTTTTTCTTAGGGCCAGCAACGCGGGCCGGGTATAGCTAGTAGGGTATATATAAGTTTGTCATTCCGTATGTAACACATTGAAATATTGGTTTAGGACCCCATAAAGTGTATATATTCATGATCCTTGATCGATCCGTCCGTCTGTTGAAATCACGTTTTTGGCAATAATCCGAAACCGATTTAAGCGCTTGGGGTACCAAAAGTTGCGTAATTTTCCTAGGAAGAAACTGATGTATTTTTTTTTAAATCGCTTAAGTATTTTAAAAGTTATGAGCGAATTTCTGAAAAAACTCCTAGTTGTTTTCAACATAACCCTAAATTAACTCATATTTTGTGTAGATACTAACAAAAAAAACGGAAATGGAAAAAACGGAGAAAAAAGTCTTTACAAAAAAAACTTTAAAATATGTGAAACAAAACCTAAATTTAATTTAAAAAAAGTTCGTTAAGTAATAATAAAATTGATAGTTATTTTTATATATATAGCATGTGTCCGTTTTTTTGCTTCGTCATATTAACGGGGTTGCCAGACTTTTTTTGGCCTTGTCGTCAAATCGGATGTAAAATATCGCCAAAATTCAATTTTGTTTAGATTTCTTAAATAAAAATATTTTCATTAAAAAAAAATAATTTTTTTTTTTAAATAATAAAAGACAGAAATCAACGTTATGGCAAAAATCGTCCAAAATCCGGAAAATTGTTTAAAAAAGACAATTTGTTTTATTTTTATACGCTCTACTCTAGTGATAGAGGGTATATATAAATTTGTCATTCCGTATGTAACATATCAAAATATTGTTCTAGGGCCCCTTAAAGTATATATATTTATGATCCTCGATCGATTTTAAGTCGATCTAGTCATGTATGTACATCTGTCTCTCTGTTTGGCAATAATCCGGAACTGATTTAAACGCTTGGGGTACCAAGAGCTGCGTAATTCTCCTGGTCATAGGGTTAATATTTTTTTTTTTTTTTAAATCAGTTAAGTATTTCAAAAGATATGAGTCAAAATGTAAAGGTACCTCTAAAATTTTTTCTATATTTCACACAAAAAAATTGCTATAACTTGACACCTGTTGAATGTATGTGAACGAAACATGAAACATAATGTTATTTTATCAATCCAAGCTCTTAAAATAAAATTGGGCGGAATCGCACAATGGGGCGTCGCACCTGACCTGTAAGCCAAAATTTTAAAATATTTGGCTTACATGTCAAATATTTATGAACATAAATTAGAAAAGTTTTAATTTCCTTGAAAACTGAAACTAATTTACAAAAAAAGTAGTAGGATGAGATTAGATTTTTCGTATGTATTACCATTCTAGTGGGTTTGGAACAAACCTGTAAATACTTAAGTATTTATTTACTTAAACTAATTTTTTTTCAAGTATTTTTGTATTTATACTTGAACATTTCAAGTACAAATATTTTGTATTTACTTGACGAAAAGTTCAAGTAAGTAAGTAAGTATAATTTTACTTGCAACAAAATTTGTTGAAATAAAATACTTAAACACAAATTTGTTTAAGTAAAATAAATAGAAAATTTTCTTTATGTGAAAAATAACTACAAAATGTTTTTAAATTATTTTTGTAAACAAAAATGTTTCCAAATAAAATATTTAAGCAACAAGTTTACAAACAAAACTTTTGTGAAAGTTAAAAATATGTTTCGTTTGTTCATCGACCACTACTTAGGCGGGAATAAAATAACACAATATTTTTCGTTGAAGGATCTAACTGATTTTGTACATTACCATTTAAAATAGGGAACGAAAGATGCTACAGCAGAATTAATATACCCGCCAACCCCATCCAAAATTAAACCACTTTTTGGCCGATAATCAACTTTAACCCACTGGAAAAAAACGCACTCTCCGATGAGCCTATAAAAGCTGATGTCGAAGCTCAATCATGATATTATTTTACACCATGCAGCTTTTTTATTAGCGCTCTTTTAGGTGTGGCAGCAAAAATTGCAAAAAATATGTACATATGTGGAAATTTCAAGGAAGGAATTAGGTTTTAGAAAAAAGTTTGGGAGCAAAAATTGATGAATGTAATTCTTACGTTTTACCCCTCTAAAATGCACCAAAGGAGCAGATCTAATAAAATAAGTTTATTAAAAACAAAAAAATTTACGGGACAGCCTTAAGTATTGAAGATAGAGGGTTGGTTTGTTTTGACCAACGCTCTAGGGATTGGAAATCGGTCATGCAATCGATTTCTCTGGGGGCACCCTTGAGACAGAGCGATGGGAGCAAATTTCATATTCTTTTTGGGAGACCCTTTAGGGAGTGGAGATATGGAGTTGGTTTGTTCAGAAAAAATGCTGTGATGAAAATTAATGGATGTCGGTCTTACACTCCATGACAATTGTGGGATTTTTGGTGTTTTTTACCCCTTCGCCTTTTTGCTCCAATTAGTGTTTATAAACCGGTTAACCGGTTAACCGGTTAACCGAAAAACCGGTTTTTTCCCCAAAATTTCGGTTTTTTTGCAAACCGGTTAACCGAAATTGAAAAATTCCGGTGCACCGAAAACCGGTTTTTTTCTGTCGGTTAACCGGTTTTTTTTTTAAATACATTCAAAAGGAATATTTTGCAAATATTAAGGGTTTGCACTTTTTTTATGATATTTTCAAAATTTTATTAAAAAGACCTTGAAAATCCGTGAGAAAGGAAGTCTAAAATACTTTTTGTCTTCAAGAAACAATTTTCCAAATAGGAATTTTAATCTGGTAAATATTTGAATTATCCCCGTTATAAGCGTTTTTTGGACAGTTTCATTGAAAACTTAATAAGTGACTGTTAACCAGGTAATAAAATTCTTATTATTTGAGAAAATGTCAATAAAAGAACATTAATATAAAATACGGACTACAATTTTTAACGAATTGATGTATTTGTTTTTTAAATACAGCCAATAAAAATTAAAGCTCCAGGGAATATAGGAAAATAAAGCACCGTATTTAAATACCGTTATTTTTAAAGGAAAACAGTTGCTAACTTTGCTGAAAGAAACAAATATGTTAACTTTAGTTACATTCGATTTTTTATTTAATAAAAATTAGCAATTTTAAAGTATTTTTTGGGTTTGTCAGTTAAAGAAAGAAAAAACCGGTTAACCGGTTTTTTTATTCCGGTTTAACCGAGAAAACCGGTTAACCGAAAAAGCTGAATTTCGGTTAACCGAGAAACCGGTTTTCCAAAATGTCGGTTTTTTATAAACACTAGCTCCAATCAGATGCCATTTGCATAATGTATGCAGTAGTGGCAGGCTCTTTCATAAACGCAATCAAATATTAGAAAAATACCAAAAAAACAGAGCGAAAAACAATATTACGGAAAAAATTAAATTTATTAAATTATTTATTTTTTTGACAATCTCATAAAGAAATATTTTTGTATATTATTTCCAAAAATTGTGGCTCAAGTATTTTATTTGAACAAAATGTTTATCAAGTATTTTTACTTGATAAACTTTTGTTTCAAATAAAAAATACTTACTTGAAAAATTATTCAAGTAAGTAAAAAATATTTGTACTTGAATTTTTCAAGTACAAGTATTTGTATACTTACTTGAAAATACTTTTATTTAAGTTTTTTACAGCTTTGGTTTGGAATAAATCAAAGCTAATAAATGATAAAGATACATAAATAGTAACAATTGATAAAGTTCGAATAGGTTTTTCGGAAATACCGAATGTGTCTTTCGAAAATTTTTTATTTTTTTTTTTGTAAATTAGAACATTATTAGAAAAATTTTAATTTCCTTAAAAACAGATATAATTTACAAAAATAGTAGTAGGATCGGATGAGATTATTGCCATTTTAATGGGTTTGAAATAAATGAATAAAAAAGAATAGGTATAAATAAAACAAAATTTTTGGTTTTTTAAATCATTACATTGGTGGAGGGTATTTAAAGATTCGGAACAGCCGAATATAGCTTTCTTACTTGTTTTGTTATATTTTTTTTAATTTTAGTTATTTGATTGAAAACCTGAAAAACAAAACACTAAACTCGATTTCATGTAAATTGAAAAGTTGTGAAAGAACAGAGGCCATAAAGTTCAATTTTTTAAAGATAAATTTTTACAATGACAATATTATTTATTAAAATTTATTTAAACACAGTTATTTAAGTCAAAACCGCAGTTTAAATAAGAAACAGTACATTTTGTTTGTTCAAATATTTTTCTATTCGTTTTGAAATTTGTGGAGTTGAAATTTTTCAGGCCAAAATTCGCAGAATTTTATTACTTTGCTTAGATTTTAACCATTTAATTCATAATCAAATTTTAACACTTTATAACAGGCTTATAAAATTAATTGTACCCAATAAGCACTTTTAAAATTCAAGTGCAAATCAAGTATAAATCAAGTGTAAATCAAACTCTTATTTCCAGTCTATGCTTGAATTATACTTGAATTACACTTGAATTCAATAGCATTCTCCAGCAAAACGGATACTTGAATTCAAGCGCTGTTTTTACACTTGAAAACCAGTGAAAAGGCTGTAAAAACAGGGCTTGAATTCCAGTGTCCGTTTTGCTGGAGTATGCTATTGAATTCAAGTGTAATTCAAGTATAAATCAAGCAGGGCCTGGAATTTAGGGCTTGATTTACACTTGTTTTATACTTGATTTGCACTTGAATTTTAATATTGCTTATTGGGTATTAACAAAATTCGATTTATAAAACAGTTTTTAAATTTCAATATGAATATCGGCCCAGCACTTATAGAATACCGTGAACGTATGATTAATAAATTAATTCAAGTTAATAACAAGTATACGTATAGATGCATTTTAAATAAACACCAGTGTTGCCAGAAGTAGGGGGAAAAACCAATAAAAATTAATAGCTTTATCAGAGGTTGGTTTAACTTTTCAAGGGAAAACTTTTCCCCTGGTCCAATTTTACCCATTTTAAAACCTAAAATGCATATTCGTGATAAACTTTTGGAATCTAGCACGATTATTTTGGTCTGTATAGTGTCTTCCACAGGGTGGTTGGATATTTCAAGCATGTCCTTTTTGTGCTAAATGAAGTTCAAAGTCTTCCACTTTCAATTAAGTGAGTGATCGTTTTCATTCATTTGAGATAAAAGAACTAGTTCGTTCATGTAGTTAGTTTAACAGTTTTTGAGCTATGAATAATTTTGATCATGTCTGTTATTTGGAAATCTCACAACAAAAATTTATCTAGAATTAAACAAAACATTCAAATAGACCCATAGAAATTTGGCATCTATTGCTTTTGTTTAGCATAAAACCAAAACAATTTGTTGGTTAGTTTGTGTTACTGGCTCTTAGAAATATTTTAGTAATCACTACATGAAAAAATAGATAATATTTAAAAATAAAGTATGACAATATTACACCGTCCGACAAATTTAAAATTTTGGATGTACACATGAACCTAATCAAAAAATTTTGAAAGTGGGGCCGAAAATTTTCTCGAAAAATGCAAAAAAAAATTTACACTGTGGAAAAAGTTCATTCTAGTTAGAAAGTGTAGATAAAAATAACATTCCTGTGTCTCTCAAGTTTTTTTTAATCAATTCGCGTTTTTCGCGAAAAATGCAAAAAAATATTTTGTTAAATTGTGCTTTACAAGAGAAGTGTGAAATAAGTCGAAAAAATGCAGTAAATATGCTTCTGAGATAAATTATATGAATTTATGTCTTCAGTGAAATTTGATGGCGGTTCTTTTCTTTGAACATATTAATCATCTTTCTGCTTTCTTTAGGGGTCATTTTTTACCCTTTTCAAATGCTCTTATATAAAAACCACTAAAACGTGCGTTTAAAGTGTTAAGTAGTACTGCAAATATTTTCTGCAATCAAATTTGACTATGGGTGGTCCAAAGACAAACGTTCAAAAGAGTGTAAAAAAATGCTTAAAAAAGTAAAATTGTATGGTATTATATTTTATTAAATTTTGTTTCACCAAAGATACTCGTACTTTACAATTTTCCTTTTTTATGCACATTGCTTATATCAAACGAACTTTTGGCTTTTAATAGCCTCTAGTGAAATTTTATGGAAAATAATTTTGTTGAACATTTTAACCCTTTAAATGCACGTTTTTGTGGTGTTCAATGAGAATATTTGAAAAAATTACAAAAGCGACTCCTACAAATGAGAGCCATTAAATTTCACGTTAGCCACGTGAAACATTATTTAGCTCAGAGGTAGGTTTAATACATTTTTCGAATTATTTCATACCACATTATAGAAATACAATTTTTTTATTGGCGTTTTTCGCGAAAACACGAATTAATCTAGAAAAACTGGAAGACACTTTTATTTTATTTTTGGCCCTACTTTCAGAATTTCCCGGTCTGGTCCATGTGTACAAAAGTGTGTCGGACGATGTTATAAATTAAAGAAAATTATATTTACAAAAAATATCTTTCAACAATATCAAAAAAAATAGTTTTCATCACATTAATATTTTTCGAGATTTTATTTATAGATATTACAGCAAATTACATGTATTGTTAATCACAGATATTTTAGTAATTTTATATAAATTCTAAGAAAACGGACAACAAACCCGTAAAAACTAGCGCAGATGACATAATGAACGAAATACTAAAACTGTCATGAATAATTGTCCGATCTAAAAGAACCAAATGATGTAATAAACAATCGAACTAAATGAACGAAACGGCCATAAACAACAAAAATTAATGAACTAAGCGTTCAATTAAGGGAATAGTTGACTTAAACTACTTTGATCATGAACGACAAAACTCTAGTTTGGAGTAGAAAGTTGTCGTTTCTTACAATAAATAAGGGTACAATTTTATTGGAACAATGTCGCCTTTTCCATCAAATAGCAGGAGAAAAAGGGTATTTCTTGACCAGGTGTCTTCAGATTTTTTTCATATTGGGTATAAATATACCCTATGGAGCCATTTAGACATTCCCATTTACAGTTTTATTAAATTCCAAAAACTCGCGATCTTATTCGCCATTTTCATTTTTTAAAAATCACAAAAAAACTAAGTGGTTTAGTTTGAAGAGCTATAACTTCTTAAGAAAATATCGAATTTTTATAATGCATTTGCAATTTTTTGAGTGCTTTTTCGTCAACTTCAATTTTGATTATAGAAATCCGATATTTATTTAAGGAGTTATGGCTCTTCAAATATACATTACAAAACAATTTAGAAAACATTTACTTACAAAATTTTGAAAAACCAAAAAAAAATTATATTTTGTTATATTTTTTTTTATAAAATGCCACATTTTAACAAAATGTTAATTTAAAAAAAATCAAAAGGTGAAAAAGTTGATGAAAATGCACTCGAAAAATGCATTTGCATTTAAAATACATTTTTTAAGGATACAATATTTTTTTGAAAATTACCGTTTAAAGAAGAGAAGTTTAGCTTTTAAATTCAATTTTGATTATAAAAATCGGATATTTACTTAAGAAGTTATAGCTCTTTCAACTTCACCACTTTTTAAATTTTTTGTGATTTTTAAAAAATTAAAATCGCGAATTAAATCGCAATTTTTGGAATTTAATTAAGCTGTAAATGGGAATATCGACATGGCTCCATAGCGCATCTGTGTTCATAATATAAAAATAAATCTGAAGATTTTGTGGTTTTGTATAGTAATTTTGACCGATATATATTATTCATTCACTGTTGTAGGGTCAGCTTTTATTCTCAAAACTGCATTACCAAGACTTGTGTTAAAAACATAAAGAAGCTCTGTACTGGATATAATACTAAAACTGGCATATTTTTTGTTAAAACTTAAATTTTAAGCCAAATCCAAACCAAACATATAAAAACACTTTTGAAAATTTTCTATATAAGTAAAATGAAAATTGCATGGAAATAAACCAAACCTTATAATATATGAAACAACGTAATTGATGCATGAATTTAAAGCAGAAATTTAGAATTAGTGAATCTACAAGACCATAAAAAAAACTATATTATGTATTAAAAAAAAACCGCATAATAAAAATGTGAATTCCTGATCTTATTAATTCTAATGTACGAGAATGTATGTGTTCCTGAAGTAAATAAAATGTATTCCTTAAAATATTTATTTATTTAAAATTCATACTGATAAACATTTTTATAACAACAAAACAAAATCTAATAAAAGAATGAAATTTTGTTGGTTGGTGGTGCTTAGAGAACGAGGCTGATGATAAATATCGGTCGGCGGAAAATACTATTTCAGTTGCCGGTGTCTGACTAAAAGTCAATTCGGCTAACATTTTAATACCCTCAAACCCACAGTATGACAGTATACTTAATTTAATAAATAAATTTTATGAGGCATTCCACACCAAATGTCCCGCTGCGGAAAAACATGTGTCCCATGAATTTGTGAATAAGTTGTATGAATAGTCTTATGTGGAACTAAGAAAATTGCGTTTTTGGTTTTTAAATTTTTCAAAAACTGGGCTTAGAAGGCATGGTTAAATATTGGAAAAATGTGCAAATTTGCGCCGATTTCCCTTGATTAAATATTTATTAACTTAAAATGGAATGCACCGCAATCTCATTCTTATATATTTTTTATGGGCTATCGATTAAAAATTTTTATTTTGGTAACCCGTTCTGAAATTTTACAATTTTAAAAAAAGTCAATTTATCAAAAATCTGCCCACTTTTTTTTTCTTTTTTTAAAGTTAAATGTTTGTCCATCCACACAAAAAAAAATGCAGAAGTTCGTTTTTCGTTGTTTTTTTTTTCGAGAAAATCGCATTTGAATATGGAATTTCGTAACAATTAGCTTGTGTTTACTTGTTTCAACATTGCGTATGAGTAACAAAAATTAGGGAAATTCGTTAGTTTCGCAAATATTTGTTACTCATACGCCACGTTAAAACATACATTAAAATTAGAGTTTGCAAGTAATCGAGATATTCCATAATCGCGATTACGATTAAAAAAATCTCCGTTAATCGCGATTATCGATTAATCGACTTTTTTAAATAATTTGAATTGCTATAGATTTATTAAAAAATTCTTTTAAAATTTACATTTCAGAACGTACGAAAATACCAAAACTAATAATTATAGAAATAAAATAATAATAATAATAATTATAGAGAAAAAATAAATCGAGACTTTGGCAGCACAGCTTCTTTTTATAGCATATTATAACGCATCTAAAGAGAGCTCGTTAGAATGCAATAAAAGTAAGGAAAAAAAACACCGTCTGACAGCCAATATTAAACATGAACCGGGTGATAAGCGTCTGAAAGTACTAGAGATCAAATGAAGTAAAACTGCATTTTCAGTTTTTCATTTCGTGATCCTGTTTCCTTTTAAAAGGACTTCAAAGTTTTAAAGCATAAATTTTTTAAAATATTTTTGCAATATTTGTACTTGTCTTAGGATGGCACTGATGATGGCAAGTGAAAGTGGAGGTCTCGCCCAATTTTCCCATTTTTTTATTTAGCCATATCAGGATAAAGGGATGTGAATAAAGCCATTTGAAAATGTTATCAAAATATTTTGTTGAAAATTTTGAATGATATTGAAGGATAAATTTTTGACAGGACGTAGCTAACCTCCTTTTTTTCTGATATGTAAAAATAATAAAATTGGAAAATTAGGGGAGACCCTTGTGCTATCACTAGTGGCCTTCTTGGACAGTTACAAATATTAAAAAAATATTTTAGAAAATTTAATCCTTTAAAACTTTGAAGTCCTTTTAAAAGGAAACAGGATTAAGAAAAGAGAAACTGTAAACGCAGTTTTACTACATTTAGTCTCTAGTTTCAAACGTATATTATCAAGTTTGTGTTTAATGGCTTTTTTAATTTTTGTCGGACGGTGTAAATTATGGTTTTTGAATAAAATACAAGATTTCAAATCGGTCACAGAAATCTTGCCTAAATTTTAAGGTTTGGATGCGCCCTTTGACTCGTGATTACTTTCCAAAAACTGCTCCTAGCTAAACAAAATATACGCTGGGTCGTGTCGGAATACCTGCCGATGGCTGATTGTGGAAAAATCTATTAAAACATTTTGCAAGAGCATCTTCAGACGGTAACCAGTGGTCAAAGTTTGGACATAAATACGTTTTTCAACAAAATTTCATGTCCGAATTTTTTGACCAATTCCGGCAAAGCCTTTTAAATATATTTTTACAATAAAAATGTAGGGGTTACTTAGATCAGATTTTAAATTTTACTATAAATTTTACGAGTAAAAAGGGGGAAAAAAAATGCAAACAATATTGGACCAAGATTTTATATATTTTAAATTCGTTTTAAAAACAGTGTATTTTATAGATATTGATTAATCGTAATCGAATGATTTTTTTGTCGATTACAATTAATTGGACCGATTAATCGCGATTACGATTACGATTTTAATCGTTTTGTAAACTCTAATTAAAATACAAGAAAATTACAAAACTGTTATGAAACTTAATGTTAAAACGCAACTTTCTCGAAAAATAAAAAATTAAAAATGCAATTCTGAATTTCTTTGTGTGGATGGACAAACATGCAAAATTAAAAAAAAAAAAAATTTAATCGATAGCCCATAAAAAATATACAAAAATGTAAGTTTTTGAAATTGTGGTGCATTCCGTTTTAATTTCATAAATATTTAATCAAGGCAACTCGACACAAATTTTACCTTTTTTTTAATGTTAAGCCATGGTTCCTAAGCGTAGGTTTTAAATAATTTTCATAAAGAGCTATCAAGACAACCTATACAGAAATTTATTTGACACGTTTATTTTTTTCGCTGGACATTAGGAATGGAATGCCTCATAAATTGATCCATGATCGATTCTAAGACGTGCTATGAATGTCCGTCCATCTGACTATGAAAAAAATATGATGCAGTCCAAACTAAAAGAGCTAGACTTCCAATGTTTGACACAAATATGTCTTATGAAATGCTAATTAAGTTCGGAAATAGGTAAAATCGTATTAGGAGGAAAAAACTACCCTCTTGAAGAGTTTTAAACTTGAAAAAAATTCCAGTTTGGTTTTTTATGTAAAAAGACGTTCAAAGTCCTGCACTCGTACCCGGGTTACTAAATATGTAATATTTCATAGCCCCGCCCCTTTTGGGGCGTGGATATAAAAAAAATGTTTTGATATTGGTAAAATAGTATTACTTAATTGCAAAAATCATTATAATTTTATTTACCAACATCTTTCTCCGGGGAAAGTGTCCCCCAACGCCTTCCGCCAAAAATCTGATTTCTGTGTGTAAAAATATATTTTTCATTCCGTTTGTAAATATCGGTCTGGAAACCCAATATGTGTATATGGTGCATTCCAAGTCAAATCGGACACATTTAAAATTTTTTTTTGATATTTTCCCAATTTGTTTACAGTTTTTAGTACCCTTCGAAAACTTCCGTGTTTAAGATATTCGCGTTCGAGATTTTCACGTGGAGAAATTGCCAAACGCGAATAACTCAAAAACGGAACATGCTAGAAAAATTTGGATTGCAGCTTTGGAATCAGGAGATCGATTTTATATGAAATCAAGTCCTATTTGTTGGAAGCAACATAACAGTGGACACCCAAAATGGTGAAATTATTGGTTTTTTGACTTTTTAACAACGAATATCTCAAAAACGGTACGTGTTAGAAAAAATTTAATGGCAGACTTGAATTCAGAAGAGAAAAATCTATTAAAATCAGATATAATTATTTAACAATAACTCAAAAAAAGGATCAGCTAGAATTTTCGTGTTAACGATTTTTAAAGTTCTAAATAAAGAGGAAATAAATGACATTAGCCGATGTTGTCACCATTTTAACACAACCTAAATTTGCTTGAAGAGGGGTGTGTCCTATTATATTTTTAAGAGTAAAAATTCTAAAAAAAAATCAAATTTTATAAACTTTAGAAAAATATATATTAAAAAAAATACACTCTAATTAAAATGATTACAAATTCCTTTTATAAATTGGGTAAATTTACACAAATTGCCTGATTCTATTTGAAAATATTGGAAATTTACACAATTAATAGTAGTATATAATTTGAATTTGTTGAAATTTTTGAATTTATAGTAGGAAACCGGACTCATTATTTTTAAGAGTGTAAAACGTTATTCAAAACCCATCATGGCAAATCAATGTGGAATTTTATTAGCTAAAATACAAAACAAGAAAAACTAAAATCGGTGAAAATATGTGAACAGAATAGGAAAACGAATCAAATTTAAAATTTTTTACACAAACAAAATTTTTACCGAATTTTGTTTTTTTCAAAATTAATTTGTGTTGCCAATTTTGGGAAAATTTTTTTAAAAAGTTTTTTTTTTTCAAATAAAAATTTTTTGTAATAATCTTTTTTATATTGTGGAGGGTTTTAATATATTCGGCAAGGCCGAATTTAACTTTTTTACTTGTTTAAGTTTAATTTTAAGCCGGTATTGACGTACGAGTAGGCGGCATCTCCAACCCCTAAAAAACTTTGGCGGCTGCTTAGCCGCGGATTGCAACAGATCGACTTTGTTTTCTGAAGGTGCGGATGGTGGTGGTGTTGTTGTTAACGAATTAACTTCATTGATCCACAGTTGAGGAACATGAGAATTAAAAAAAAAAAAAAAAATTAAAAATGTACGAAATAAAGATACATAAAATTAAACGCTGTGAACCGCAACGTAATATTTCGACAGCAGCAACAAACACATCTAATAACAAAAAAAAAAACAAAAAAAAAAAACAGAAAAAATAAATAAATAAAAAAACGTTGCAACAGTAGTGTTTAACAACAATGAGTAGACAAACTGTTGTCAACTGAGAATTGTGGCTGTGGCTTTGACTTTGATTGCAGCTGCTGTTGTTGGTTGGTTGCTGTTGTTAGTGATGGCACTGACAAAGGCCGGGGATACAATCAACAAACGAAATAATAAAACAACAAAAAAAAAACAGAAATACAAATAAAAAAACACTAAAACACAACAACGAAACAAAATTAAGCCACAGAGAACTTAAAAATTAATTAATAAAAGCACTGATTAGAGAACAACTCAACTCAACTCAAATGAAATAAACATAAACATCAGAAAGAAAAACACAAAAAAAAAATAATAAAAATAATTGTAAAAAAAATACAAAAATAGTTGCCCTTCCGCAGTGCTCATCAACATCATCATCATAATAATGTATCGCATGTGAATCTTCTATATAGTACGACGACGAGTACTTACTAACTTATGTTACTTGTATGTATTTGTATTAAAAGTATAATTTGTTATTGTATTTGTGTAAATTTACCTCTAGTGTTTGTATACAACAAAATTTTCTTGATTTGCGGGTGTGTTGTGCTGCATAAAATTATTTCGGTCTGGTGAATACTACCAGAGCGTGAAGTTGGCAAAAAAAAAACAAACAAACAAAAAAAAGCAAAAAAAAAAATAATAAAACAACAAAAACAAAAGTAATTTAAAATTAAGGAAAATCATTAAAACAAAAAAAATAAAAAAAAACAAAAATGAATTACAAATGAGTGCTTTTATTTGCGATTTTTATCAAACCCGTCGTAATGCAACAATCTTTATAAAAATAAAATATAAAAACAACATACATACACTCTCTCACACAGATACAAATTTCCCAAATCATACAAATCTTGTTGCGCACACACAGTCTCAACTGAATACACAAACACACACACATACTAACTCACAGATGGCGAATCACAGATGTTAAAACAATTCACGCACATGCAATCTCAACTGCAACAACAACAAAAACTTAAAAAACTGCAGCAGCAACAACAACAGACTCTACTGTCTGATTATAAGCCAAGACTTACAACTACACTCGCATAATTGGTTTAAATCACATACCAACCACACTAACACACAGATTCACATGTTATTTCAATTATATCCGTATCCGTTTGGCAACCTTTATTAATATTGTTATTGTTATTTTTATTATTACAAATGCTAATTCGCGTGGCATTTGCGTGTATAAAGACCCCAAACATTAAAAATATATATCTTAAAAATAATTTATACATTAAACCATTGACGTAGCTGGTAAAATATTTCTGAGGAGGGAACGGGATTCTTTAAAAAAAATTATCTTCTTTTTAAAACAGATTTAACCCTTAATTAAAAAGTTTAACTTGGAATCACCTTTTTTTCTCAGCAGAGTGTCTCAACCCCCCCCCCACTCCAAAAAAATTGTGATATTACATATTGAAAAAAAATATACACATTTGTATGAAATACGCCGAAATTGAAGCTGAAAAAATAATTCCGCAAATTTTTTTAATTTTCTGAATGCTAAAAACAAAAATGGCACCCTGAAAGTTGGCCCCAATGCCAAAACTGAAAAATGGCCCCAGTTCCGGGGTCTTTTTAAAAATGAAATATCACCCCACTTTGAGATATAAAAAAAGGCCCCATGTGAAAAAATTCCCCAAAAAAATTAAAAACATTTTTCTGAAAACGAAAAAAGGCCCCAAATTACATTAATTTAAGGGACGGAGGGGGGGAGTGGTGTAATAAAGCCAGATGCGATAAGGCCATATGACCTTTTTTCTCAATTCAATGGGAAACAAGGCCATATGGGGTTTATAACCAACACGATTGAGCCATAAAATTATATAGATTTTGCAACCAAAGTAAAAATATAGCCATAACAGTTGAAAATGTCGAAATAAATTTCCACGTAAATTCTGCTACCCAAAAAAAAAAAATATTTAGCGAAGCCGCTAAATTAATTTATGGAGTTTGTGATCCCTAAGGCTACAGAAATACTTTTTTTGTTTAACTATCTTTAAATTAAGAACCAACACATACCAGGAACTGCTAAACTGGGAGAGGTCTAGAAGCACCAGCCCATTAAATTTTAATTTCGGTTTTTTTCTTTTTTTTATTCTACTATTTAGAGGGCTGATGCCCTTAGTCCCCTCTGAGTTTAGAGGTTCCTGGTATGTGTGGGCTTTTAATTTTAAGATAGTTAAACAAAAAAAGTTTTTCTGCATAGGTTTTATGGATAGTAGCCTGCCCCGAAATTAGCCTCTTTTGAATTTTTTTTTTTAAATGCTATTGGTGTCAAATTTCGCGGAATGTTTAGTACATAAAGGGAAAAAATATTTTTAAAGTTTTCAAAGAATAATTTTGGTGGACCAAAATTTTTAGCATTTTTAGAAAAAAAATCTAAGTTTTTGGCAATATTGAACTTAAAATTTTCATATTGAAGCAAATGTTACTCAATTAAGTTCAAAAGGGTGCTTAAAATCGTCCATGTTCGAGAAGTCGAAAAAAAGTTTGGAAAAAAATATTTATTTTAATAGCTTTTGCAACAAAAATTGGATTAGTGGGTTAAATTTCATCATGTATCCCTTAATGTACTCCACATTCTGCAAATTTTGACACCAATTGGGCCAAAACAAAAAATATTATTTTTTGACAAAATACACTACGATTGCAAACTTCAGCCGGTTGTAGGGAGGCAAAGACAGACTCCAATTTTTTTGATTATTTTTCCGATTATCAGCATCGTTTTTTGCTATTACCTTCAATTTTATTTTTCGGGACAGGCTAATGGATAGCCCTATATGGAACTAAGAAAATTTCGTTTATGGTTTTTTAATTTTTCAAACACTGGTCTTAGGAGGCATGGTTAAATATTGCAAAAAGGGTAAATTTTGTGTCTAGTTGCCTTGATTAAATATTTATCAAATCAAAACGGAATGCACCAAAATCTCAAAAATTTGCATTCTTGTATAGTTTTGTGTGGGCTATGGATAAATTTTTTTAATTTTTTTTTTTTTTTGAAAATTTTCAGAACCCGTTCTGAAATTTTCCGTTTTTTAAAAAATTTATCAAAAAGCCGGCCACATTTTTTTTTTTTTAATTTTTTTTAACAATTTTGTAATTGGCTTGTATTTTCTTGTTTCAACATTGCGGATGAGTATTAAATATTTGAATAAATGTTACTCATGCGTTATATTGAAAAGAAAATACAAGTAAATTACTAAATTCAAATGAGATTTTCACCAAAAAAAAAAGAAAAACACATGTCTGAATTTTTTGTATGGATAGACAAACATTTAAAATTTATGAAATCTAAAGGGCACTTTTTTTTAATTTTTTCAAGCGAACAATTTTTTTAAACAGTTTTTAGAATAAAACGTTCCAAAATTCATAAGTTTTTTGAAGAGAAAACGTTTTTAAAATCTTTCCCTCTGACCACAGTATGCGGGTATACTCACTTTGTCATTCCGTGTGTAACGCATCGAAATATCGTTCTAGGACCCCATAAAGTATGTATTTTATTGATCAGTGATCGATTCTAAGACATTCTAGCGATATCCGTCCGTCTGTCCGTCTGTAGAGGACACGATACAGTCCAAAATAAAAGAGCTAGACTTCCGAAGTTTGCCACGAATATGTCTTATATTCCTAGGCAGGTTAAGTTCGGAAATGGGCAAAATCGGACCAAGGGGAAAAAGTTCCCCCTTGGTGAACTAAACCAACCTAAGAAAACCGGGTTTTTACAGGGTTTTTTGAACTTTTTCTAAGCAAATGCAACATTCCTATCTCAGAAGAAGTTCAAAATCGCAAGGGGAAGGTGCCCCCTAACGTCTCCCACCAATCCCCCAAAAAAACACGCCCCTGGATTTTTTTCAATATTGTTTTTTTTACATTTTGGAAGCCCAAGTAAAAATGTGAAGGATCAGTACTGATCCGAAAAATGGATCGCTAAGATTAGATCAGTTTTAATCGGACGGATACAATTTTATCCGAAAAATGGGTTTATCTAATTATATAAACCCATTTTTCGGATGACATTGTATCCGTCCGATTAAAACTGATCTAATCTTAGCGATCCATTTTTCGGATCAGTACTGATCTTTCAAATTTCGGATTATTACTGATCCGAGTAAGATCTTTCAAATATCGGATAAGACGTGATATATAAAAATATATCTAAACATTTTTACTAGGGAGGTATAAAAGATTCGGCACAGCCGAATGTAACACTCTCACTTGTTTTAACCTAACAAAGATTTTTGTCTGCTTTAAGAATAATTATGCAAATATTAACAGTTATTCCCATCACATTTTTCGAATTGGTTCAAAACCACCTGTTTCTACTAGAACTTAAATGTAACTGATTCAGAAAAATCTAATTCAAAGAAAATTTTAAAAAATGTTTAAGAAAAATTCTTAATTCTAAAAATTCTATCCAAAGAATTATACTACAGAAGGGTTTTCAGGTTTATAAAAGAAAGCTTTGTCAAAAATGTTAAAATATTTGTCTCAAAACAATTCCTTCTAAAACATTTTCCTTTTAGCGGTTGTGGACAGATTTTGGCAAAAATTACTCAATGCTCAGTATAAAAAAAACACTCTGTTAAATTTATCTTTTTCATATTAATTAGGACAAAAGGCTCCATTTAATCGGCAGTGGGTGAACCTTAAAAGTAATTTTTTTTAATAGAAAATTTTAAAAGGATTCGATAACCTATCGAAAAAGTCTCACATTCTAAGTCAATTTGCTAACGAATAGTCTCAGATCCTGAGACAGTCTGAGCCCTCCTGCAAAACTTAGATTACCAAATATGGTATAAAATAAGGTATAGGATCTCTTATTTTATACATTGCAGCATTGATGATTTTAACAGGCGATGAGACTCAAAGTAATGCATCCACATTATCACAAAGAATACCAGTAAGGTATAAAATATGTCATAAATTTATAACGAATATAGCATACCAAAAGATAATATATAAGGTGTTACGAGTAGTGAAAAAGTAATTTTGTATTAAATTTACTCACGTGATTGTAAGTGAGTGTAAGTAGATTAAATATGCTCGTGAGTGTGTGTCGTTAGAAATTTCCTGTCGTGAGCCCATTTCTAGTTTAAACTTATGCATTGTTTTATAAAATAATTATTTTTTATGTTATTGTAATGCATTATGCATCCAAGTATAAATAATGCACTATTTCAAACTTTGAAATAATACATAATGTAACCAAATATAAGTCATACATGATTTAATGTTTAGAAATAATAAATATGAAATACATTTTTTCCAATAATCATGCATTACGTAGCAAATTATTAGTAATGCATTATTTTTCACTTGAAAATAATACGTTGTGGAACAAATGTTTGGTAAGACATCATAAAATAATGCTACAAATAAGTTATATGCATTACCTGGTAATGTGTTATATAATCACTAGCCATTACCAAAGTTTTGCTGGGTACTTTAATAAACCCCTAAACAAAATAGTCAACAAACGTTAAAACATGAATATTTTAAGGGAAAATAAAATTTCCCGGGAATTTCCTCTATATTTCTCGGGATTTCGGTATTGAAAAATGTCAGAAATTCACAGGAAATCCCGTCCCGAGCATTCTCGTGAAAAATTTCCGAACTTTCAGAATCGGAATGGGATGAAACCAAAAGCAAATGAAAGTTGACATTTTTCATAACAAACAAGTAAGAGTGTTAAATTCGGCTGAGCCGAATCTTTTATACCCTCCAACATGCAAAAAAAAAAATTGCAGGGACGTTTTTTTTGGGGGGGGTCGAAAGTGGTAATTGGGGGGGGGGGGAATAATTTCCTCTCGAATATGTGTTTAAAAATTCATTCTTATGCTTTATGCACTAAAGAAATACAAGTTTTACATTATTAAAAAAAAAAAAAAATTATTCCACGCCAATAAAAGGGGGGCGGACAGAAACAACGACATTATCTTATTCTCTGGGTCCAAATGCAGGACTTTGATCTTCCTGTAGCATAAAAATGTCGCATTTGTTAAACAAAAACACAAATAATCATGTAAAAAAGAGGTATTTTCATGGGTTGGTTTAGTTCTCTAAGGGGGAACTTTTTCCCCCTTGGTCCGATTTTGCCCATTTCCGAACTTAAGCTGCCTAGGAATATAAGACATATTCGTGCCAAACTTCGGAAGTCTAGCTCTTTTATTTTGGACTGTATCGTGTCCTCTACAGACGGACAGACGGACAGACGGACAGACGGACGGACGGACGGACGGACGGACGGACGGACATCGCTAGAATGTATTAGAATCGATCACTGATCAATAAAATATATACTTTATGGTCTCCTAGACCGATATTTCGATGCGTTACACACGGAATGACAAAGTGAGTATACCCCAATACTGTGGTTGGAGGGTATAAAAATCAGGCTTTCTTATAGTTGGAGTCAAAAAAAGTTTTTAGTTATTTTGGTAAAAAACTTTTCGAGTGAAATTTTTTTTTGAGTGTAAACCTTTCTTCGTGTATTTTTTTTAAAGTTTTTTTGTTGCTTCTCAATGTATTTCAAAAATGTCTTAACAATAAAATATATACTTTATGGTCTCCTAGACCGATATTTCGATGCGTTACACACGGAATGACAAAGTGAGTATACCCCAATACTGTGGTTGGAGGGTATAAAAATCAGGCTTTCTTATAGTTGGAGTCAAAAAAAGTTTTTAGTTATTTTGGTAAAAAACTTTTCGAGTGAAATTTTTTTTTGAGTGTAAACCTTTCTTCGTGTATTTTTTTTAAAGTTTTTTTGTTGCTTCTCAATGTATTTCAAAAATGTCTTAACGGTTCTGAGCACGCGATTTCGCGCAAACCACTGCCGAACTTAACGGGGTTGCTTATAATTTTTGAACTACTTGCCTAAAGGGGGTGACATATTTTTTTCCCCCGTTGGAAGTGTCCCCCATAAAGTGGTATTCAAAAGACAATCTGTTTAAAAGCCTATTAATGTTGTCAACGTTTTGTAAAAAATCGACCATTAGGTGATCCTCTAAGTCAATGGTTCCCAACTTTTTTTGCGCCGTGCCCCACTTTTAAGTTAAAAAAACTACAATGTCTCATCAACACTTAAGAAAAATTTTTTAAAATTTTCAAATTTGTTTTAAAATTCAAAATTTACTTGTGCTTAAGCAAACTTTTTGTTAAAATCATCATTTAAACAAAGTTTTTAGAAAAAGTTTTCAACAATCAACCTAATAATTTAACTAAAATTATGTTTTTTTAGTTTATTTAACAAAAAAAATCTTAAAAATTTGCTCGTTGCCCCCCTGAAGCATTCAAATTGCCCCCCAGTGGGGCGAGAATCAAAGGTTGGCAACCATTGCTCTAAGTCCCTGAGATATCGATCAGCCGAGACAACCAACCTTTAAACGCTAAAGGTAGATGCGATTAGGTTGGATGGGTGTCCGCTATCTGGGGAATTCACCCGGTGGACATAAGGCACATCATGATTCCCTTAATTATAGTTTAAACATTCCAGGTCATCGAAAAATCTTTGCCCCAAGCACCTAAGGTGGCGCTTCATTTGAACTGGACATTCACATAACTACACACAGAAAAATGTTTAGTTGGAATTCCATTATGAAAATGGAATTTTGATAAATCTTATACATTTTTAGTTGTTATTGTAAATTTTTCATCACCATACCAAATAAATAACAGCAGTAATAATTAATAATCAATCGTGACCGAATGGATATATCAACAACTAATAATTTGGTAAATATACCCAAACTAAAAACTAAAAAAATTTTTGAAAAAAATTTAGTAAGTACAACCGTTTCTTTTAGTTTTATTTTCCTTCTCGACCAATAATCATTTGTTTAAAATAATAAATTCCAAAAACATTAGGTAATAGTATCCACAACTGAAAATGTTGGTTAACTTAACCAAATTTTCAATAATTTTTCATTTTTGAAAAATTTTACTAAATTATAAATTTGTATTGGTCTTCTTAACTAATAATTGGTATTTAGGATTTCATTTCGATTACAAAACTAAAACGTCAAAAAAATTAAAATAGAAATTAGTTAAAAGAAAAATGTTGTTGTGTTCAGACGTGTTTTAAATTTTAAAATAAAACTCATTTAAAATTCTGTGAAAAAAATTCAAAATTTTGACGGTAAGTTGATACTACTGCCGAAATACAAACAATTTAAATCAATAAATCTATTTTAGATATTTGCGCACACAAAATTAATTTTGAGCCAACTATAAAAACCTATGGAACAGTTTCCAAGAAATCCATAGAGTCCAAAATGTCCTGTGAGTGGTAACAAATTTAAGGTTTATAAATGCCAGAATATTGAAATTAACAAAGGTTTACCCAAAACTATTATCAGAATCTGAGACATTTTCTATAGGAAAAATTACTCAAAATCTGAGACTTTTTCTGTAGGAAATATTTTTTAGAACATAAGACTTTTACTCCGAATCTGAGACTTTTTCTATAGGAAAAGTTTCAGAATTTGAGACTTTTCCTCATTATCTTAGACCTTTTCAATAGGAAAAATTCTCAGATACTTCTACATTTTTTCTTTAGAAGATATTCTATTACAGATTCTGAGACATTTTTTCTGTAGAAAAATCCTCGGATTCTGAGATATGTTTCTATAAAAAAAATCTGGAAGTCTGAGATGTTTTTTTAGATTTTTTCATTCACATCTTTTCTTAAGAGATATATTTTGACTTCGAGTTATTTTTGCTGTAGAAAGTCTCACAGATTCTAAGACAATTTTTTTTTAGTAAAAATTCTTAGATTTTAAATTTTTTCTATCAGAATTATCAGTTGCAATTTATTTTTTCTATTGTATGTATTTATTTCACTTTTTAAATTATAACAATTTTACTATCAAAAAAATTAGTAAAATTGCTTGAAAAAAATATTAAAAATTTTATTTCAAAAGAAACAGTTTAAAAAAATATTGATTGGTACAACTATATAACGCTTTTTAAAATTCGATCACTCTAACCAATGTCAATTTTAATATAAAAATATTCGGTTCTTATAATAGATATTTACCGGTAGAGACAACTGAATATTGTCGGTAGAGGCAACTGAATATTGTGATAGTTGGTGCAACCGCAAAAATTCAGTTGGCAAACAATTCAGTTGCAACAACTGAATCTGTTTTCTGTGTGTAGTATTTTACTGACTCCTCCTCTACTTCCCACATTTCCTAAAACAGCTCCTGTCAGAGTTTTCCATACAAACGGCCATTTGGACGATTATACAATGTCAGTACTCCCACCAATAGGCTAACCGTCCTTGTACTAAAAGTAAGAAGAGTTTCCGTCCTCTTAGGATTAGGCAGTGGCGACAGGGCTCACGATATCCTGCAGAGTTATAGAGTAACGTATCGACCATTTTGTAGATCTTGCATAGCCAAGAAAAACTGCCAAAATCTGGTAATACCACACTGCATTCTCACTAAATAACTGATATCTTCCATCTCGCTCAGATTTTGATTTGTGATAAAAATCGTAAACAATACCATATGGATTTGTGTACTACTTTTTCAAGCGCCATTTTTCATATATCTCTGTACCTCTGGTCTGTGATATCCAGCTATGCTTTATTATATTCTCTGATATACTATTAATTTCGTTCATCAATGCCACTATAGGAACTGAGATGTCAGATTCAACATCTCAGATTCAGATCAATTTCTCGCACATTCATCAGCCAATTCGTTTCCAGTGACCCCACTATGCCCACGGACCCAGATATGCTTGATTTTGGACTGACTGATTCGACGAAGGGATGATTGTTATAATTTCCTTGTGAGTAAGAAGTATAAAAATATAGAACTCAAATAATGCTCATTACACTGATTGTTCAAAATGCAATCGGGAATTTCTTACAATAGCGTGCTGACAGGCAACATATTTCGGAAGACAAAATCAAATTTTCAACTTGCATAAGAGTCCTATTTTCTTGTGTAGCCTAATTTTTAAAATAGTGTTTGATATATAAAAATCTTGTGTTTCTTATGTAGTAAGATACTAATAAAAAGAAAATCCTTTAGTAAAACTTTTTCTTGCTTAAGTGTTCAGAATCTTTGTTTTGTATTTAATCACGTTTACTAATCACGTGTTTATCTGCTAACAACCTCAAAGAACACCACCTATAAATATCTACAATTCCCTCACCAAAAACTAAACCCACTTATAAATAATGTTTTATACTCTCGCTCACTTCTGATACACGTGAGTAGTAAGCTAACGCGTGACTGAAGTATCATTTTAGCCTTGTTTGTTACTGAAATTCTAAAGAGTTACACGGCACTCTTAAGAACCCTTCCCAGAATAGTTTAAGTACGCTAATGTATTAAACCAACCACAACCACCAAACAACACTTAAAAAATCAACAACTGAAAAAAATGTTGCATCATTTACACTCTTTTTCATTAATGTTTTATGTATGCAATTTCCTCAACTCAACTATTCCACGAATACTTCTAATGGACACGAACATTGTGTAGTTCAAACAATGAATGTAATCTATTTCACACACAAACTAACTACATCTCAAGTCGTTAATTTGTTAAATGATAATTAGTTGAAATAAGAAGAAGAACAGGGAAAGGGCTATAGAAAATCATATTTTAAAAAATTATATATGCACATAAATATACTTATTATAAATATTAACAATGTCACATTTGCACTCACCATAGTTTTCACTTACTGCATTCCGTACTGCTTCGACGACTCTCTTTGTCTTCCTTATCGGTTGACCAAGTATGGTAAAGTTTCCAATGTCGATTTGTTGTACAAACAACATATACATACGACCTGGCTCTATGGTATCACCTCTGACCAAACCTCGCGATCTCAATTGTTCACGATAAATGTCACACTCGCCGCTATTGTTGCGATAGGCAAACTGCAGACGCAAATACTTTTGCAAACGTGAACCGATTTGTTGTTTGAAAACCTCTTTCACTTCTACGGTAGCCGAAAAATTCGAACGGCGATCTGGGGTCATTGACACAATTTTTCCCTCAAACACCGTTGGCGCTTCAAAAGCCAATTGGGCTGGATCTCTGGCAGAGCAATAGCGCCGTGAGTGTTGTTTGCGCATGCGTTGTTGCTGTCTTAAATTGTGATGCATTGGAGATTTTCGAAAGCCTTGTATATGCGTCGATGATGATGATGATGTTTGCAGGTCGTTTTCATATTTTCTATATCTGCCACGAAGTGAATCGCGTCTACTACGGGCCGCCTGCTGTTGCATTGTGCGCAATTGTTTAAGATGTTGTTCGTGTATCAGCATGCGACGTTGTTGTTCTGTTAGTTCTTTTGCCATTGGCAGTGATGCTGGCACCTCGTAGGATTCTATAATGAAACGAAGCGGCAAGCCTGACGACTTAATTTTGTTTACTTTGGAGTTATCAATGTCGAAAACATTATCTCCTGGCACCGATTTATTGTGTGTTGTTGAAAATATATGTTTAAGGTTTTCATTATTTTTATTACTATTAGTATTATAATGTATCAGTTCTGGTTGTTGTTGCTGTTGTGCTGCTGATGCTGGTGATGGTTGTGGTGTTCGTGTTTGCATTTGTGTTGGTGTTTCTAGTGATGGAGATGGTGCAACATGATGTGTTCTATCGTCCAGCCGCCTGAGGTTGTAATGTTGTTGTTGCACTGGAAAGTTACGATTTGTTTTAGTATAGCTGCTTATTGGATTTGCCTGTGGATATTCTACATCTTTAACTTGTTGTCTGTTATTTCTCACACCCAACACTCGTTTATCAGTAGCATCATCAACAACATCATCCTCATCTTCATCATCATCATCATCATCATTGTCGTTATCACTGAACAAAGATTTGGTCTCATCATCGTTATATGATGACGATAACGACGGGTGCACTGGTGATGTGGTTATGTGCCTAGGCCACCCTCTTAGATTTAGTATATAGCCTAGATTGTCATTGCTGCTGTGTGTTGGAGGAATATTTTCATTGAATATTAACCTACTACTACTACTGCTGCTGCTGCTGCTGCTAGGGGACATCAACCCACTACTGCTACTGCTGTGGCGACTACCACCATTAATGTAGCCAGGTATTTTTGGCATTTGCTGTGTGTCATCTGTATTGTAATTCTTGTAATAGCCCGGAAATGGCTCTCTGTCGCTGCCAATATTTTTCATAACTTCCACTCTGGGTGACGCCAGTCTGTGATTTCTGTTTGGTAATGTTAATAAAGATGACAACGAAGAAGGCGACATCGACAATGATGTTGCTGATGATGGTAATGATGATGACGATGATGATGTTGCCTCCTTGATTACATTTTTTGGCATATGTGGTGGATTTGCTGCAAATGATGCGTCTGAACGTGGAAAGTTCATTGTTGCCAATATTAGGGATGGTGCACATGTGACAAGTAGCAGCAGTACAACGACCACAAGTGAACACACTGAGCAAGACATTAGATTTTTCGTATGTATACTCCATTTGCGCAATATTCGCGCATTCATGGCGTTTCCGCAATTGATGTAGTAGAATTTTTACAAAATTGTTTTTCTTTTTATAATAATAATTATGATATTTGAAATTTTCTTATGTTTTTTCTTTGCTTTTTATACATAGATATTTGTTGTTGTTGTTTTTTTGGTTATAAATTTTCGCAACGACTGCATTTGTATCGTATACATAAAATGCTTGAAGCGTATCTCGTCGAAATTTAAACTCTTTTTCGCTATTTTTTGTTAAGTTGTTTATTTTGTTAATATTTCATTAGAATTTTCACTTTTTTCATGATGTTTATCTTATTTTTTTTTATAATTTTTTTTATTTTTTGTGAATCTTTATTCGTTTTCGTTGCCAATTGATTATTTATCGATTGCGTTCATACATTTTTGGAATTTTTCTTAGAAATTGATTGCAATGTAGCCACTTTTTTGTATTGAACACTAGCATCATTTTACTACTTTGTTGTTGATGATTCTTTACAATAATAAATGTTTTTTTTTGTTTTATTTAGATTTGGATTTCGTGTGTGGGGTAGTTGGGATTGGTGCTTTCTTGGAATATCATTCAATAACTCATGTTAATATGATTCGTTTTTGTTTGGTTGCACTGTTTTTAATTTTAATTTCTTCATTTCTTTTCAGATTTAACTCATGTAGAACAAGATGTGTTTATCTAAAATAAAATTATACAAAAAAATAAGACGAAAATCTTTTAGAACACACCGAAACAAATTTGTCAGAGAGAATACTTCAGACAGGTATAGACTTCGTCGTTGTCCGTCTTTAATGAATTATCTCTTTATTTTTTTTGTTAGATATTTTTGTAAATTTCATTTTATTTTATAATTTTAATGGCAATGGGGTGTTTGGCGTTGTAAATTAAAAGAAAATTTTTTGTTTGGCAAGCTCGATCGTGTAGAATATGCTAGTCAGTCAGACACACACGCATACACATGAAAACAACAGAACATCGAACAACATTTGGACACCCTCGATTTTCACAGTTTTCACTTATTTTATACACTTTTGAAATTTTTCGCTCGCTAAAATTTGAAAAAAAAAAAACAAAACACAATATACCACGGAACATTGATAATCCGAAAATACTCTAAAAACGATCAAGAACGGTATGGCTTTTTCATTATTTGTTTGATTTTTCTTTCAGTTTCTGTTTTTGTAATCCATTTGAAAGAAGATGCGCCGATGTTAATGTGTATCCGTAGATTACGACGACTCGACGGACGGAGTGGCGGGCGGGCGGTTGAAAAGACGGAGACGATGTTGGCGAGAAATGCTGCTGTTTTTTTCTTTTCAGTTTCTGTGCCGTATGGCTGTTGTGTGTTGTGTATCCCCAACAAACATAGACGACGATATAGGCGAGAATATACTACTACCACAATCTATATGTGCTACAATGATATACAACAACAAAAGCATAAATAATACAGTCTACTTTGTATAATTGAAATTTAGTTTTGCAACCAACAACGGACCTTTGAGTCTAAGTTTGCTGACTTAAAGCGTCAACTGCGACTTCCAACTTAACACTTAACCAAGTGCATTGAGTGATTTTTATATACCTATGAACTTAGATTCCATTTCTCGCCAATGTCCACCAAACCGGATTTTGCCAGCACGATGATATATCACTTATCAGCTTTTAAATAGCTGACGAATCCATTCGACTATGATCTTCTGATTTTAAATCTTAAATTTTTGAACAGTGAAAATTATAAAACCTTGAAAGTGACACTTTTTGGGAATCCACTGTAATGTGCTATTGGCTTTAAGTGTCTGCCGACGCTTAATGTCAGAACACATCGACTCTGAGGTTCGTGGTAATGTACTCTTATGTTTATGCCACAATACGGGATATTTTTCTACACTTCGTTTTCGAGATACACATGAATTTGATTTTGAAAATTCAATCATAACAGATGGAAAAAATTTATAAATTTTCCAACGCAAATATCCCGAAATTGGAACATGATACACATTTTTGGAAGACTAATTTGTAATATAAACAATGATGGTTGATGTGTTACCCGGACTGGTCATGGACTGTGATAGATTCCTTAACACAACACAACACTACGCAACAGAATCCTGACCCTAGTAAGGATTCCGGCTCAGGTAGGTTACACGGTGAACGAACGTGCCGATTGTTTGTCAAAGGATCTTCGAATGCTAACGTCCCACCAAACTGGTCATTGTTACCTAAGGTGGTAACGTTGGTTTCAATATGCAGTTAGGTAGGACGTTAGCAGTCGGAGATCCTTTTGTTCAAACATAGCAGTAGCCAGAGGTACAGTTTTATATCACAAATGGCGTTTGAAAAGTAGTAAACAAAAACCGTATGGTATTGTTTACGAAATTGTATCAAAAATCGAAATCTGATCGTGATACCAGTTATGTAGTAAGAATACGTTTTTTTTTTATCTCTTTGTTTTATGTTTGAACTTTAGTGTGGTATTACCAGATTTTGCCAGTTATTCTAGGCGATGCCAGATTTACAAAACGGTCGATACATTACTCTATAATTGTGGCAGTAGCTTTTAAATATAATTTAGCGACCATTAATTTTCAATCAAAAACCTAAGTTTAAAATAGTGAATATCCCAATATTGAACGGGCTTATTCCATTATTTAATACTCAGTGTTGTACAGGGTTCTTTCATGGTACCTATACTGTATGCACTACGACTAGAACTACCTTTTGTGCAGCTTAAAGGGGTGCTATTAATATTTAAGCTTTTATAAAAAATCCATACGTCTTCATACGCCTTCTACTAGCCAGTCTCTGGCATGTGCAAAGAATATGTTCTGCCTTCTCCTCTCGTTTTTGCAGAATCATCACGTATCCGAGTCAGATTGATATCTTTTCCGAAGGTGGCAACTTAGGTTACAAGTTAGATAGAACGTAAGGATTCGAAGATTTTTTGTGTTCAAAGATAACAGAAGTTTTGCGACCGAGCAGGATGAAGTTACAAATCTCTTTGTCTGCCTTTGGTCATCGCAAAAGTTCCAGTGAGATTTAGAGATTAGATTGGATTCACTCCATATTTTGAGTATTTCCCTAACATCTTATTGATGGCAGAAAAAATAATGGTTCTGGGCTTATGAAGAGTCGTCGTACACCACGATTTGCCAGAGAATCGGTACGTTCGTTACCCATATGATCCTTGTGACCCGAAATCTTTACTAGGGTCAGGTCGTTATTTCTTCTTAGTTTGCTAAGGGAATTCACACATTTCATGACCAGTCCGCATAACGCATTATAAGCTACAAGAGCTTTCATTGCAGATTGACTGTCAGACATTATGTAAATACGTGAACCTTTTACACTTCTAAGAAGGCATTCGGTTATACATGCTGCCTGAAACTTTGAAGGGGATTTCCCCAAGGCCAAAGCACGATGAAAGTTGGGTCTGAAGTTACAGTTGTTGGTGGAACCAGGAAGTCTTCCTGGTGTCACACTCCGATCTTCATGAAATTTTGATATGTTGTTCAGAACGAAAATTAATTCGACACGTATTTTTTTTAGCGACACAAACTCATTTTTAGGGGGTTCGATTTGTATGTGGGGAAGTTGACGTTTTTCAGTTTTTTACAATTTACGCATATTTACTCAAAATTAATATAGGCATATTTGGTATCAGATTTAATGTATATAAAATACCTATCTCGTGATGTTAATAACTTGCAAAAACAGGAAAAAAATTTTTGACTTATGAACAAAAATGTCCTAAAATTTTGGTATTTCACTCCATATGACGAAAAGTTGTGATGTTTCGACACTAGGAGTATAACTGAAATAAGAACCTATCATAACGGTATGGGCAATGTTATACTGATAACAAAAAACGTTATCCGGGGTCATTTTGGTCCAAGAACCTAAAATTTTCCCTAAATATATGACAAAAATCTTTATTTTTAAGACATATTCCTCTTCTTTGGTTTTAGGACGTAATTTTCTACCAATTAGTTAATTTTCTTAGATTTGAGGAAGTTTTAGTAAAATTTTAATAACTCGGGCAAATTTTTTTTTTTCAAAACTTAAAATGGCGATATCTCAAAAACTAAGCCAGATAGAGCAAAATGGATGCCATTTTTGGTTCTTTGAATCGCCGGTCCTCTTCACATGTGTGGACCCCAATAGGTCCTAACTTTGGATTTAAAAAAGTTAGCATTCCCGAAAATTTTAAAATATTCATATCTCGGTAAATAATGCCAACACAACAAAAAGTAACACGGAGAACAAGGCCGCCAAATACCGAAAAGCTCTTCGAGTAATAGTTTTAAAGTTATCGAGTTTTTAAAATTCTCAAGACCCCAGTGGTCCCCTAAATTTACATATCTCAAAAACTATGCGAGGTAGAGCGAAACGGACAAAAATTTTGGATCAAAAAATATGAAGATTCCTAAGGAACCCAACTGGGTCTGGGCCTATCGGGGTCTGAAACTATCGGTCCGAACCCAATGGGGCCTTCACCCACTCGGGTCCTCAAACGTGTATGAACTAAATTTAAAGAAAATTTTTCCCATTTTTTAGTTATAATTGGCATAATATTAAATTTTTTTCTTTCCTTATATTTAAGAAAAATATGAACTTAAAAGAAGGAAAACATGGCAATGGAGCTAAATCATTATCATTATATTATTATCATTATATATTCCTTGAATTTAGTTAGTTTCCCCATTTTTTAGTTAATTTTTTTTTCTGAGTGTTGTTTTGTTTTTCGTCGTTTTACGACAAAAATAAAACAATAAGAAAATTACAGTATGATTAACAATTTTAATAATTGAAAAAAATATTAAAGAAAACTTAATCGCGATCGGTGAAACACAAACATTCTCGAAAAAAAGAGGACACACCTCATATTGATTTTCCATATTCTTTCTCACTATGCTAGGTCCTTTCTTATATTTGCAAAAATATGCAAATGGTCACATGCCCATTGGACACGTTCTTTACACACGAGATAGTTTTTCCAAACACCTTTTATTTGGTATGGAACATGACTAGTTTTCTTGGCATTAAAATATAGGAGATAAACGAAAAAACTGAAAAATTACCATTTCTTCCGCTCTTATATGCACCCTTTGAACATGAATTTCGGGTTTCTAAAAAAAATACGTGTCCCAATATTTTTTCTGCAAAATAAAATCAATTCCATAAAGATCCGTGGGTGACACTAGGCAGACCCTTGTTAGTAAAATTTACTTCCCTTGTTAGTAAAATTTACTTAAATTATAATTACAAAGGCGTTATTAGCATTTTTTCAATTAAAAACTATAATTGCTCAAGTCCTGACCGGACTTGAGACAATGCCGTACGGACCTAACGTGGCAGTCTCTCTTCTGAATCGGAAAGGGGAGGAGGTCTGCTTCCTAGAACAATCTCAGAGTGGAGACTCCTTCAAATTGCCACTCTGCCGCAAATTGGTGAGGTGGCCTATAACTGACTTCTCAGAGCATAGATCAGACATCAATTGTCTTGCCTCCTATACCGACTAACATACGACGTTAGCTTGTTTGGGGTGTTCGGTCATATAACACCCAAGCACAAATTGACTCATGACAAGGGAGCAGTGGCTCCGGACGGGTTGAATTTTTATCTTGTGTAGGTGATCTTCCGGTGCCACTGTAGGACGACATCCTGTTATAACCCTGAGGGTCGTGTTCTGCGCCGTCTAGAGTTTTCTTCACTGTGTAACACTAACGGATGTCTACCAAACCGGGGCGGCATATTGGGGGGCCCCGTAGGATAGTTGGTAGCGTGCTAGCCTTTCAACGTGGGGGTCGTGGGTTCGATTCCCACCAGAACTCTTGGTTTTTTTTTGCTACAACGAGACGACGGTCATTGTTACCAGTTCTCGGTTAGGTTGAATTGATTACAAATGAGTTGTAAATAAATAGAAAGAGTAAATAAATATAATTGATCATGTGATGAAAACTAGTACTAATGTTATTAATCGATAGTGGGACGACCTATGACCTTGTAATTATAGAGCGTTGCAGATGGTGGTGTGCCCTTGGAATGATTTTAGTGTTATTCCGACTAGAGATAAAAAAAAGGTTGTGTATGATAAACCTAATCAATGTCAGTGTTTCAGTTACAATTTTTTTCAAATATCTTCATTTTACAGTTATCCGGATAAGACTGTAATGATATATATTGGCTCTATGTAAATGTTCTTCTTTAAAACAACATGCGGGTATATTTTTATTTTTGTATGATTCACAATGATTTTCACGAGTTCACTTTCTGGCGCAAGCTGTTTTGACTCTAGTGGCCGTCGTAACCGAGGATGACGATCATCATTATCATCATCCTCATGAAGATGCTGATTATGATGTTTTTCATGAAGATGATGATAATGAGGATGAAGAGGGAAAGACTCTTCGCTGGTGCTATGCTCGACATACGTACGAGTTTTGTGTTTTTTTTTTTTGTGCGATATGCCAGACACACACTTTTCTAATTTTAGACAAAGTAATTAAAAAAAAAAAAGTTTGTATCGAGACAACGATCGAGTCTACGACGAGTGCGAAGTTAAGTTGGAAAATTCATGTATTTTTTTTTTCTTCATTTTAGCCCGTTTATTTATTAAATGAGGGAAAATTTTTGCGTTCGTATTTGTGTTTCTTCTTTCAATTTCGAAAAGCAATTTTGAAATCATTTTGAAATCTCATTATATTTTTCACTTAAATTTTTATTTTTAATTTTTTTTTTTGTTTCTTTTATACCTTTTTTTGTTTTATTTCAAAAAAGAATAATTTTCAATTTCATTTGAATCGAATTTATTTAAGATTTTCTCGTTGTTGTTGTTGTTTTTGCTATTAGACATAATAATCCTTTTGATGTCAGATTTGTAGTTTATGAACGAATCGTGGTCTCGGAACAGCACATTATTCATAGTTTTTTTAACAACTAGACATTATGAAGAACAAGAAAATGAATATGATGAAAAACAAGACGATTCATATATTTATACATATATATATAAATAAAGTGTTTGGAAGTATGGGTGTATGATCTGTGATGATTCGTGTATGTATACATATACTTTTATATATATTTTTTGTTTTTTATATGCGGAACAATGCCAAATTTTCACAGAAATAAGAAATAATTAAAATATTTATTATTATTGCTACGTAACTGTTAAATATTTCATTTATCATTTGTTTTATATTTTTATTTATTTTTAAATATTTTAAAGATGATTTTCATTTCAGATTTCGTAAAATGTTGATGATGTTTTGTTTTTTCTATTTCACTTGTTTAATTTTAAATTTAATTTATTTTTTCTTGTTGTATTTTGAGTAATTTGGTTTTTCAAAACTTATTTCACAGATGACTATAATACATATTATGTATAAATGATGATAATTATGATCATTGCTGTTAATGATGATCTTTGCGTTATTTTAGATATTTTTTGTATTTATAAGATAGACGTTTTGTTTCTATGTGTAAGTGTGTGTGTGTGTGTGTGTAATAACTGGCGCTACAATGTAATTTTCAAAATAAAATTTGAATGAGGGGGAATAATTTTTATTTTTATAATATTTTCTTGATTTAGTTTTTGTTTTATCTTGAATATTTTTGTAATTTATGGAGCATATTAAAATGATGTTGTTTGTTGTTGTTGTTGTTTTTACTATTGCTTATTAAAATGTAATTATTATTTAATTATTTGAAATTTTTTTCAGTAATAGAATTTTACCAGACTTGGTCTCACCAATTTTCATTTACTACACTTTGTTTTCATTTAAATTAATTTTTTTTTTTAAATTATTTTTCCAAGTTTTAAGTTTTTTTTATTTTTATTTGTTATTCAACATATCTTTTCTTTTCTCATTTATTTTTTTTTTTTTTAATTTTTTATTTAGTTTAAGTTTTGATGATTTTGGTTTCTTTTTTCTCAAGTATGCCAAACAACATACGAAATTTTACGTACGTACAATATGATTCGTATAAATACACTACACAACACACTGTGTGTATAGAATACACATTTATTTATATGTATCACTTTTTTTCGTATTTTTTTGTTTTATTCTTGTCGAAAAAAAGAACTTTTGATTAATTTATTCCACCGCCTTTGTGCTCAAATTTTAGTTTTTTATTTTTTTTTTTTTTTTAATTTTTTGCCACCCGGTACGTTTTCGGAAGACGTACGAACTCCACAATTGACGATATTTAACTGAACAAACCTCTTAGGAAACGAACATCTACGCACTTGTGTGTTGCACATTAAACTCAATACATCGAACAAGTCGGACTGAATGAGCCATAGCAGAGGCAGACAAGGCAGAGCAAACCAAGAAAAACAGAAATGCTACCACAACTACACTCAGCTGATGCTCACACAACAAGACTATATCTGTAGGTTGGTTAGTCTATCTCAGGAATGATATATTCAATTTTTAAATAAATAATTTAAGTACTTTTTATTTTATACTAGCAAGTCTGCAGACCCGACAGACGTTGTCCTGTCCAAATTTTAAAAAAAAATTGCATTATGTGAATTTGTGGTTAAATTTATTAATGAGTTTTACGAAATAGCAAAATTTGACGTGATGGGTGCTTTAAATGTCTAAGGAAGTAAGGGCGAATATGGAACAATCCAAAGATTACACTACTGAACATTATGAAAAAAAAACTTGATGCGACCTACAAAGTTAATTGCAATTGTTTTAGTGATCACAAATCTGCTCTCTAAACTTTTCCATCGTATCAGGTTTTTGAGAAAATTGAGGTCAAATTAAAAAAAAAAACAAGTAAGAAAGTTATAGTCGGTCAAGACCGACCATATAATACCCTAAAAAACACTCACAAATAAAAATTGAGTGAAATATGCTTCTTTTTGTTGATAATAAACCGCTTTAACAGAATATCGGGCGAAGCTTTCACATGGGGCCTGAGTCCAAAAATGGTCCGATGATAATCAGATTCGATAAGATTATTAAAGTACGCGTTTAACATACACAAACAGAATTTAAATTAAATATTTTCATGAAATTTGAGAGATTTATGTGAAAATCGGGAAGGTGGTTTGTATGGGGGCTACAAGAAGAACTGGTCTGATTACTTTAAAATTCAAAATGGCGATTTGCGTAGATGAAACATGATTCCCTGCCAAATTTCGAAATGACACATATTATAATGCGGTTATTTGCGTCATTTGAGTCAAAACTAAAGGGGACCTTTGTATGGGGGCTAGGCCGATTTTTTGCTATTTCAATAGGCTTCGTCCTTGGACCAAAAGAGGCTTTAGTTTCAAATTTCAAGTCAACTGATTAAAATTGCGACCTATATCGTGTTTACACCGTTTGCATGGACAGACGGACGGACAGACGGGCATCGCTAAATCGACTAAAAAAGTGATTCTGAGTAGATCGGTATACTTAAAAGTGGGTCTAGGACCAATATTTCGGGTAGTTACAAACATCAGCACAAACTCATTATACCCTGTACTAGGGTTGCCAGAAATTTATTTCCAAAAAGCGGGACAAACGCAAGAAAATTGCTAAAATGGCGGGATTTCAAAAATTTTAGCGGGACAAAAATAATAGATTAATATGCAGTTTAAATTTTTGACTCGCACTCACTCACACTCACGACAGGAATTTTTGAATCACGCACACTCACTCACGAGCATAATTTTTTTACTCACACTCACTCACAATCACGTGAGTATTTTAATACAACTCACACTCACGTTGACTCACACTCACGAAACTTTTATTTATACAATAAAAAATTTAAAAACTAAAATTTCTAAAATTTTAAGCAAAATTTTAAGTTCTGCGAAATTTTACAATATATTTTTTGCTTTTTTCGTACGAAATCCTAAGTTTAGCCGAATTTTAATGTTATTTTGTTGATTTTTTTGGTACAAAGGGAATATGAAGAGAAAATAAATCAAGCAAGCTCACGCAAAAATCTAACTCACGCACACTCACTCACGCAATTTTTTCCGCACTCACACTCACTCACGATCACGTGAGTAAAATCGAATTCAGTCACACTCACGCGTGATCATGCGTGAATCACGCTCTAATCTGCTCATGTGCCCATCTCTAGTTTAAAACACAGAGATGGATAATCCTTAAGATGCATCGCTGTACCAAAATTACTCCTTAGAAGTTTTTGTAATATTTTCCCGGAATTGACTCTATTTGGTTTATTTAAAAACTATTTTTTTGCATCGAAAATTTTTTTGTATCAAAATGTACTAAGATTGCTTTGGAAGTTGGCAGTAAACTGGATTTTTGTCAAAAATATGTTTGGTTATTTTTCGCGAAAAGGGGTTCCAATTGCGCATCGTTTTGGAAACATGCATTTTAAAATTCCCAGAAGCCGAATTCGGGACGCACTAATAAACATGCCACGGATGAATTTGTCAATGCTTTCATATTTTTATTGTTTTAGTATACATATGGGCAAGGCCACCGTCATTAACGTGACGCTCGTTTACATATTTTGGTCAATATCTTCATAAAATACAATTATTTCTCCCAACTTGAGAGCGGCATATGAAAGTTCTCGTCACAGCTGTTGTTTCGTACGCAGACAATTTTGCTGTATCTCGTTTTGTTGTGAAGTTATGACCATTTTAAGTCGTCAGTAACGTGACGTGATTTTTCCAAAATCCGGTCACGTTACTGACGACTTAAAATGGTCATAACTTCACAACAAAACGAGATACAGCAAAATTGTCTGCGTACGAAACAACAGTTATGACGAGAACTTTCATATGCCGCTCTCAAGTTGGGAGAAATAATTGTATTTTATGAAGATATTGACCAAAATATGTAAACGAGCGTCACGTTACTGACGGTGGCCTTGCCCATATATAGAAAATATTTGTAAATGTCGAAAAATTGTATTAATTATGGTGTTTACTTCAGCTAAACTGACATGAATTCACCAAACACTATACGGATTGCACAAAATCCAAACGATTGAGTAAAAATCCAATTCATTTTTATTTTTACGCAAATAGATTTTTTATTGCTCAAGCTCAACCGTGCCCATAGAAAAGTACAACTGGCTTGTACAAATCTGTTAGTTTGTATGGTATATTTGGCAAATAAATTTTTGACGCTTAAAAAAGCGGGAATTTGGAATCCCGCGCGGGACGCGGGAAACGTCGACACAAAGCGGGACAATCCCGCCAAATGCGGGACGTCTGGCAACCCTACCCTGTACCACAATGTGGTGTAGGGTATAAAAATCGACGTTTTGGGTATTTTTGACTACTCATAGCGGATGAACCCGATGTGATAGCGACTTAAAAATAAGTCGAGGGCAAAGCTTAAACATTGATCTTAAGTATCCTGAACGCATTTGTTCGGTATAAATAACCCTTAGGACAGCAATTGTCTCTCAACGATATATTATTCCCAAAACAACTTTTTCCGCTACAAACCATAAAAAACAAGAGTGTTAAATTCGGCTTTGCTGAATCTTTTAAACCCTCCAACATGTTAAAAAAAATCTGGGACGTATTTTTTTGGGAGGGGACTTCGGCGGGGGCAGTGGGCCCACCTCCTCCTCTCGAAAAATGTTTAAACTCATTATAAATCTATAGAAGTCATTACCGACACTAATAGTGCGTTTACATTGGATTTCTAATCTAGTAAATTGAGATTTTAATATACTTTGCAATCTGTACCGTTTACATTGGCATTTTTTACATTTGAGAAGATTAATATTGGCATTTATAACAACAAGTTGGTAATAAATGTGTGTGACTGCGTCAAAAGAGAGCGACGGTAATAAGTCGTCGTATGATTAACAAGGACAGTGACGGCGTTTACAAGTAACAATGACGGCGGCATAAACATACTTGGCGGCGTCATCAAAACGGCAGGCTTTGTGTCGGTGTTTTTCAGTGTTGGAAAATTCAAATAATAGAAATACAGAGTTGTATCCAACTTTACCAGATTGCGTTTGCCGATTAGAGTCTAAACTACTAGATTGAAAAAAATAAATTTGTATGGGCAATCTAATAGATTGCAACCGGATTGGAGCCACAATCTACTTTAAGCTAGCTTAGAGGACCAGTGTAAATGCACTATAAAACCGACACCAATAGGTCTCCAGTAGATCGACCACTACGGAAGCCATACTAACGATCATTTAAAAGTGAATCGGTCTCTAAATATTTTACAAGATGGTGGTTAACTTTGCTCTTAATCACTTGGGAGAGGGCAGAGCAAATTGCGATTGGGCGGTAATTTCAGAGTTGTTAGTTGCACCATTTTTAGGGATTGGATGGACCTTGGCCGCCTTTCAACATGAGGGGAAGACTACCGCATGGTATGAAGAGCTGAAAAGTTTTGAAAAGGGACGTGCTAACGTAGAGTAGCACTATGTAAGCACCAGTTATGATAAGCCCTTCTGTCCCGCTGACTTATTGAGATCCGCAAGAACTCTTTTGACTACATGGTCCTGAAAGAAAATCGAAGGCATAGTACACCCAAAAAAAAAAACGTGGGTATTTAATACTAAAAATTTAACTAAATTTTAGTTCAAAAGGACCTAGTGCAGAAATTGGTAACCAATACTAAAATTTTTTACTAAATTTATTGAAAACCAGTCAAAATTACTAATTTTAGTACTTTGAAGATACTTAAAATAGTAAATAATTAGTAGATTTTTGTACAAAATCACTTACTAAACCTTTTACTGTAGAATTATTTTGAGTGTATAAGATACTATTTCAAGAACAAGCAGTGGCTGTTCGTTTTTCGGCAAGAAAGAATTTCTTTCAAGGAGTTCAGCGAAGAGGTTGGATCATCTTTAAAAGAGTTGAAATAGAAGAACTAGCATAATACTTTACTCTTTTAACGAACGACCAAAAGGTCTTACTACCTCTGGGAGCAGAAAGAACTTTCGCATGTAGACGCCCTTCGTATAAAACATTTCCGCGTCTAAGTACTTTGGCATACCCGCGCCTCTTTGCGATGCATATCATATCAGTAACGATATTGTTATTTAAAAGCAAATTACTAAACGCTTCCTCCTCCCTGCACGTCTTGTTAAACCAACACTTGTGCCTTGACTAACCAAGCTGAAATATGTTTCGTAAATTTAAATTTTATTCCTAGCATAATTATATATACATATTTCTGTCATTTTCATCGAGAAAACAAAGTTTCCAGTTGAAATGACGAAAAAATCGTTGAGCTCTGCCCAATGAGCTTTTTCATAGAGAAAGTAAAGCGTTTCGGCGCAAAGGTAGAAACGCTGCGAAGAGTAGATACACTGTGATCCGAGTTTCCGGGAGATGTAATTTTTTTTTACTTTGTACTTTTCAGAGTGGGAAGTTAGTATGATGTCGCGAGTGTTCCGCGACTGCCGTTCGACACACACATTGTGTGTTGCCTCATCCAAAGAAATTAAGTGGTTAAAAAAAAAAATTTAAAATCGGTGGCAAACAAAAAAAAAACGCGAGATTTAAGCCATAGCTCAATCCCAGCTCTCTAGATGAAAAAAAACATTTTAGGGAGACGATAAATATTCAAAGGTCTGTTATAGCAAAAACATATAAAGACAACGTAATACCACTTCCCGTACATACAACCCCACCTAGAAAGTCAGAAATATGTGATTCAATAAAATCTCAAAAAACTAACAGAGCTACCGGTGCTGATAACTCGTAGGTATTTTTAACGCCGATCCAATTAAGTTCTTTACAATTATGTACCCTTTAATTTGTACCCTTTATTTATATATTGAAAACGAACGATACACAAAGGAAATGCACTCCTGTAGGTAAGTTTGTACACTCAAAAAAGACCTTACTTAAATTTGAAAAAATTTTCTTCAAAATATCTTATAAATTTTTCCACAATTTAGTTAAATTTAACTGAAAGTTGGGAAATTTTCTAAACTGTTTTAGTTCATGTAACTGTTAAATAGTCCACAATTTTTTTTAAAACGAATTCCCTAATAAATGGAAGAAATTCTTGCCGCCAAAGAAATTTTCCCTTAATATATTAAAAAAAAAATCATTATTTTTAAGACATATTTCTTAAAACAAAATTTAGTTAAAAAACTCTGTTTTAGGACGTAAGTTTTTACCAATTAGTTCATCATATTTTTCTTCTTTAATTTGATGAAATTTTTGCCACTACCCAGCAAAAACATGGTAATGAGTTGTGAAAAGTAATCATTACCAAGTTCATTATTTGTAATGAGTACCCATTACCATTAACATTATTTTAAGCCCAAACGTAACTACTTCTTAGTAATATGTTATAAAAGCACCTCTAAGTAATAATATCTTCTTGCACTTGCAGTTTTTAATCTTTACAATTCAATTAACTTAAAAACTTAATAAAAATTACGCAATTTTTAAGTTTTAGTAAAAACAAGTTACATTTTAAAAGTTTTAATTAACTAATTATTTTACTTCTTATTGGTAATGGGTTTTTACTCCTTATTTGTAATCCGAGGCAGTAACTACTTATTTATCTCCATACTCTTCACTAGTTATTTTTGTCTCACGCCCTTGTTAAAATAATTAGTGTTTCATTCAATAAGTAACTACTTATTAACATCTGTTTCGGATTACAAAATTTTAATAACTTTGAAAAATATTGATTTATTTTTTTTTCATGCTTGCTTGTGGAATTCACATTTGGTTTATTATTTGAAGTATATGAATAAAAAAGTTTGTATAACAAGTAAAAAATTAATGTACTTCTTACGCTTATTAATAATGGGGAAAATAAACGACCTTGAACAAGACTAAACCTTTTTTCATTCCGCAATTAAAACGCCAAAAAAGCTAATTTTATTTTTGATAAATATTAAAACTTAATAAAATCTGGAATATTTAGAATATGCAATAAAAAAGTCAAAGAACCAGAATGTTCTTGTTCATCGAAATAAGAACAAACGTACAAACTTAACCATCACTTATCTGTTTTGTCTGCTACAATATGATTGCCCCCCATACATTAAAAATTACTATGTGTGCAGGAAACATTTGGTTTACTAACTTGCTACTGAAAGGCGCTTAAAAATAAACACAACTCATGAAATGGATCAGTTGTGGGTGTCGCACTTGAATCTTTAAAAATACTTCTGTTGTTGTTGTTATAATTTACAAGATTCAAGTTTGACTTACACATGAAAAAAGCGTAAGATTACAATTTCAATTTTTTATTTTTTGGTTTGAAATGACGATCTTTTGATGAAGTGGAAATTTTAAAATATCAACAAATATCAGCAGCATGAATACTTAATATTCCATTCGTTCGTTCATCAGTCGATCGTTCAATTGTCTGGTTCGGCATTTTGTATGCAACATCAAACATGTTGTGTTTACGTTTTCTTCAAACAAAAATAAGCAAAAAATAAATAAAATTTATAGTATTGTTGTATTGTATCTAAGAGTATAAAAAATATATATATTTTTGCTTTACTTGCTTTTTGTTGTTGGCATTCACTTGTTATAACCGATTTTTTTTTAACTTTATAAAAGAATGTGGTTGTATTGAGCCGTAAGATAATGTACAATCACACAAACATACGAATATCATCTACTGCAAGTACTTTTCAGATCACACAATAAAAGGAAGAAATAATTTCATTCACATTAAACGAAAAAAAAAACACATGTAAATTTGAAAAATTATCAAACTGAGGGGCTATTTTTTTTTAAGTCAATTAGACAAGTCCTCTCTGGGGCTATGTTTCGAAATTCTCAGCCGCAGCTAACTTATAGCTACAAACACAGTACAACACTAAAGCAAATTACGAGGGTCCGACGATTAATTCCAGTAGAGGGGACCTGAAAAAAATATACGTGTGCCGGCGTTTCGAAAGATAAGATCGGAATTTTATGTTATTTTAGAGATGGTTAAAGTTTTCCAGCTTTGGCCTGTTCTTGCAGCATATCAGTATATACATGGTGATTCAGTCACGACCTGCCGAATTTCAACAGCATATTTCTTGGCTCATTTCATGAAAATAGTTCCACTACAACCATCTCCGAAAATGCAAGTATGCGAAATGGCAGCGATTTGAAAATGTTCGGATTGGCGGTCGGAGGGTAGTAGGGTAAAATTGCTAACTTCTGAACCAGTGGTCGGATTTTTTGCTTTTTAGGCTTGTTGGAAAGGTCTTTCTGAGACCTTTTAGAATCATTAACAAAAAAAAATAAACAAAAGGTGAAACCGCCGACAGATCTTTAAAAAAGTTGGAAAAAAATATAGGAACTTGCACATAACCTCCAGTTGCTCAGCCAGATGGTAGGTAACATATATTTTTTTTTCTCTTAGAAGATAGCCCTACCTCTTACTTTTCCAAAATGTCCTAAACGATAAAAAAAATTTAAAGTGTTAATTTACAACAGTGGTGCGCACACACATACTATAACATTTATGCTTGTGTTGGTAGTAGCAAGCAAAAAGGCCACAAATTTGCTCAAGCAACAGAATTTTATAGTGTACGTGTGTCGACAGCGCACAAGCAGCATTTTTTAGCCTATTCCCGGGGGAATAGGAATTACAAAAATTTCCATCACTGATTTACAAAAACAAATGAATGTGTGCTGTTATTTCGTCTCCAAAAAACCAAAAAACAACAAAATTTGCATTTCAGTCAAATGGTCATAACTTTGGAACAGTAAGACCTCTGGGCTTCATTTAGGACATTTTGGAAAGGTAAGAGATAGCGCTATCTTTTAAGAGAAAAAACATAAGTTACCTGCCATCTGGCTGAGCAAATTGAGGTTATGTGCACGTTCCTAAGTCATTTTTTTTTAAGCTCTGTATATCGGCGATTTTACTTTTTTTAATTCTTTTGTTAATGGCTCTTAAAGATCTCAGAAAGACCTTTCCAACAGGCCCAAAAAAATCCGACCACTGGTTCAGAAGTTAGCAATTTTACCCTTCTACCTTCTGAACGCCTATCTGAACAATTTCAAACGGCTGCCATTTCGCACACTTGCATTTTCGGGGATGGTCGTAGTGGAATTATTTTCATGAAATGATCCAAGGAATATGCTGGTGAAATTCGACGGGTCGTGACTGAATCACCCTGTATATGTTTTCTCTACATCTGAACTGTAGAATATATTCAGCAACTTTGCAGAAAATATTTTGTCAAATATTTTTGTGGAACATATTAACTACACTGAGGGAAAAAATCGTCGTCAAATCAAAAATTTTCGTACTCATTTTTAAAATTCTTAAATTTTTTAAACAAATTTTAATAATGAAGTGGAAGTTTATAAAATTAAATATGTTTCGGTCTTGATTTTAAAATTATATTTTTTGAATTAAATATACAAAAACTCCTTTTTATTTCGTGATGGTGACATGATGAAAATAATCATTTTGATTGTAAACAATAGCAAAATGAGTTTTCAAGAACTTTAACAACGACGCCTCAGAAAGTCTCGTGGTGTAACATAAGTGAAAATTTTTCAATTTTCATAAAAATTAATTTTAAAAAAACAATAAATATTTTCGTTAAGTAAAAAAATTAATTAAATTTGTGTAATAAGTGATAAATAAGTCAAAATAGATGCATTAATAAATAAAAAATGGGTGTGAAAATTAATGTGAAAATTAATGTGGAGTACCTGTTTGCAGAAATTAATGTGGAATACCTATAATCCATAAGGAAATTATCATTTTATGAAAGCCATCCCGGATTTTTTTTATTGCTTGATTTTTATTTTATCGTCGGTGCTCTTACAAAAACACCTACGTGTATTCATAATAGAGACTAGCTAATTTGTGAACTTTTGAGTTGAATTTTAAAGGTCAACTTAATGGAAAAAGTATTTTAACAATATTATTTAAATGTGTATGTAAGTGGTGTAACTTTAAACGCACTTTTGAATTGAAGATAAAAACATTCTCAAATCAACGTTGTTTCATTTCATTTTTAAAATTTTGGTTGTTACACAAGCCATATTAAAAGTGTTGATAAACATTTTCAAATTGAGAAAAAACAAAGTTTGTTGACTTTTGTCACTGTTTTATTTTTAATATGAGGTTGTTTTTGCTTGATTTGAGAATTTTTTTTTTCTTAGTGTAGGGCTTCCAATAGGGGCTTGTTTTTCTGAATCTCAGGATTCGGTATTGAAGAAAAATTTTCGGGATTCCGATGTCGAGATCGCGGGAATTTCGGGATATTTCGAATACCGGGATTCGCGGGATTTTTTGAAAATTTTCGGGATTTTCAAAAATGTTCAATACTTTTTGTCACTTTGGCAAATAAACGCGTACGTAATGATTAGCAAAGTTCTGTTGAAGTTGTGAAATTCAAAAAAAGGTAGAAATTACTCCTGAAAAGGATATTCGGTTATCTTTATTACCTTTGGTCGTGGCTCATCATTATCAACTTTTAGTGCATAATTCACGTAAATCACGTAATTGTGAGTGAGATTGAGTTGAAAAAAAATTACATGAATTTTCGAATTTTTGCGTGAAAGTTTGCGTTATTTGTTTTTTTTTTATTAAAAATTTACTCGTTTATTTTTCATTTCTTGGAATTTTTTTTTTTATGTTTTTTTGTTTGTTAAAATTTGTGTAGAAAATGTTGTTTTAGTAAAACATAAAATTAAAACAAATTATAACTTAAGGAGTTAAGATGTGTTAAAAAATTTTATAAAACACCCCTAAGAAGGGGGAGGGCGGGAACGAAATGTTCCACAAAAATATTGGCCATAAAGTCTTAGGTTAGACTCGGAATCAGCTAACCTCTATACTACAGTCTTGATTTCTGACATTTTAATTTTTTTTCAGACTTTGTTACCATCTTCGAAATAGATGGTAAAGAACTTCCTACTTCTGATTTGGTCAGTCCCAGATTTGATGTTGGAGAAAGTCGACATATTTTAAGAAGTACCTATTTAATCATTTAAACGAACTACTTTATATAATGGCTTTGACACTATTTTTGGGTCTATAAATTCAAACCTTTTCAATATTTCGAATGACCAATGTCTTCGCAATAGTAGTTTATTACATTAAAATTTTGAATATGGGAAACTCTTTTTTCTTTTCCAAGAAATACACATTATCGATTTATTTAAGGATTGAACCAGAATCAAAATAGGGCGTCTTACGCGACATAATTTAATTCAGGTTCGACGCTAAAATAAAACCAAACTCTTACAAGTGGTATAAAAGTAATAATAGACATACATACAGTTTTGAAAATAAAGTTTGGATCAAGTAGTTAGGTGTTGGATTAATAAACTGGAGGTTCCAAGTTCAATTCCAGTTGGGACTAAAAACGGCGAAAAGTTATTTCTTTATGGTTGAAAGAAATGTGATGGGAATGTCAGCAATCCCTGACAACTGCTGATTACGATTGAGGATATCTTGAAAATTTATATGAAATTATCCTCAACTCAGTATATCAAGAAGTCTTAGGGATGTCTGTTATGACTTTGACGTATCAGAGGGCTGTCATCAAAGATGGCTTATGGACGTTGTCAACAGTGTATATGTTCCAAATTTGTATTCCTTCCAGATAAAGTCGGCACAAAGGCGTTGTTCAAAGTTTTACATTAAACAAGAAATAAATTAGTTTGTAATAATGTTTGGTATGACAGCCTCCAAGTGAACTAATGGCATTTTTCAGTTAATGTACCTATAAAGACTGCACCTTACAAATTACTACCCAATAGCGTTTGGAATATAGAAATATTGGAGGCATTTCTTGTTGAGTTAAGTTAATCCGCAATTTCTTTTCTCTTGAAACTTCCATGACCACATATGTAAACAAAGGTTATCTTATGATGCCCCGTCAGTGTCATAATACATAATATTCCAGTAAAAATGTTGATGTAAATGTTAATAACTTAACATTTTGTGTTAGTCGTAGTCAAATTAAAATGTAGACTTTTTGGAGACACTTAAAAAATTTACCACAAAACAAATTTTTTATAGCTTTATGACCACATAAATAATCTACCCATTGTTAAAAAAAATTTAAAAGTTTTTCAGTAGATTCTTCAATAGAAGTAAAACTTTTTCACACGGTTAATAGTTTTATTATTATTAAACTTCTTCATGTTTTATAATTCACTGAATATCAGGTGAAATAAAAACATTGTTCGATTAATTATTGGGTTAGAAAAACAGCTGTTTCCAACTTTTGACCAATATGAATTTTGGAATAGTTTGATACTTTCTACATACAACTATACTTTTACTGTATATCTGGATTACAGGACTCTGTCACTGTCCGTTAGAATTAAGCAATTTTGGTAACTTCGGTAACTGAAATTTGGAAATATCTGTTAGGCTTAGTTGTTATAACAACGAGTAACCACCAGGCTTCGTATTTGCGCACTCTTGCTCTTTCAGTTTCATGAAACTCTAAAATGAAAATAAAAATTGTATGCGCACTCATGCGCTATAGGTACATACAGACGACGCAATATTATGTACAATATTCAATTATATTGAAGGTGTGTGGATAATATTGACGATTGTACAATGGTCAATCTTGCCCACACACCATCAATATAATTGAATATTGTACATTATATTGCGTCGTCTGTATGCACCTTATGAAACAATTTGATTGTTTTCATTTTTCGTTGCTTGTGCGTGCGCAGTGAAAAAATAAGTAAACAAATGCGCACTCATTGAATGAAACTTAAAAAAAAAATCTCATTCTCATTTTAGGCGCATGCGCATTTTCATTTCATGCGCATTCATATTTTTGCGCATGCGCATGCGCACTTTATTTTTCGTGTTCAAACGCACGAAATGCGCTAGTTTCATGCGCATTTTAGTTTCATGCGCACTGATAATTTTTTTTTTATAAAAATTTTACGAACTTGATTGTGTGTGGACGGACAAAAAATAATTTGAATTTTAAAAAAAGTTGGAATATTTAAAAAAAAAAATTCAAAAAAAGTTGAATTTTTAAACAAGGTGAATTTTTCAAAAAAAAAATTGAATTTTTCAAAAATAGTTGAAATTTTCCAAAAATTCGAATTTTTCAAAAAAAAAAGTGAATTTTTCAAAAAAAAGTTGAATTTTTCAAAAGAGTTGAATTTTTCAAAAAAAAAGTGAATTTTTTAAAAAAAAGTTGAATTTTAAAAAAAGTTGAATTTTTCAAAAAAAAGTTGAATTTTTAAAAAAAAAGTTGAATTTTTCAAAAAAGTGAAATTTTCAAAAAAGTTTAATTTTTTAAAAACAGTTGAGTTTTCAAAAAAAAAAGTTGAATTTTTCAAAAACAGTTAAATTTTTGAAAAAAAAGTTGAATTTTTCAAAAAAATACAATTTTTGAAAAAAGTTGACTTTTTCAAAAAAAATTTGGTTTTTTAAAAAAAAGTCAAATTTTTCAAAAAAGTCCAATTTTTCAAAAAAGTTGAATTTTCCAAAAAAAGGTGAATTTTTAAAAAAAAGTTGAATTTTCAAAAAAAGTTGAATTTTTTAAAATAAGTTGAATTTTTCAAAAACAGTTAAATTTTCCAAAAAAGTTGCTCGATATCATCTGGTAGCACTAAATTGGTTTTTGGGGGGATTAAATCTGTGTCAGTTTTGCTTTATCTTTTATAAATATAACAAATATACCAAATTAACATCGTTTTGCTTGTATCTAGCTTATTGAAGAAGTTATTTGCAATTTAAAAATATAGCCAAGCTAGAGTTGATCTGGTCACCAAAATGGGTTTTTGGGGGGATAATAATACCCAGAGGGCAAAATTTGTGTCCATTTTACTTTATCTTGCTTAGTTTTTGAAATATAACAATTATACCAAATTAACGTAGTTTTGCTTGTATCTAGCTTATTTGAGAAGTTATTTCCAATTTAAAAATCTAGCCAAGCTTGAGTTGATCTGGTAACACTAAATCGGTATTTGGGGGGATAATAATGCCTACATGGCAAAATTTGTGTCAATTTAGCTTTATCTTGCTTAGTTTTTGAAATATAACAAATATACCAAATTAACGTCCTCTTGCTTGTATCTAGCCTATTTAAGGAATTATTTGCAATTTAAAAATCTAGCCAAGCTAGAGTTGATCTGGTAACACTAAATGGGTTTTTGGGGGGATAATAATGCCTACATGGAAAATTTTGCGTCAATTTACCTTTATCTTGCTTAGTTTTTGAAATATAACAAATATACCAAATTAACGTCCTTTTGCTTGTATCTAGCTTATTTAAGAAGCTATATGCAATTTAAAAATCTAGCCCAGCTAGAGTTGATCTGGTAACACTAAATGGGTTTTTGGGGGGATAATAATGCCAACATGGCAAAATTTGTGTCAATTTAGCATTATCTTGCTTAGTTTTTGAAATATAACAAATATACCAAATTAACGTCCTTTTGCTTGCATCTAGCTTATTTAAGAAGTTATTTGCAATTTAAAAATCTAGCCAAGCTAGAGTTGATCTGGTAACACTAAATGGGTTTTTGGGGGGATAATAATGCCTACATGGCAAATTTTGCGTCAATTTACCTTTATCTTGCTTAGTTTTTGAAATATAACAAATATACCAAATTAACGTCCTCTTGCTTGTATCTAGCCTATTTAAGGAATTATTTGCAATTTAAAAATCTAGCCAAGCTAGAGTTGATCTGGTAACACTAAATGGGTTTTTGGGGGGATAATAATGCCTACATGGCAAATTTTGCGTCAATTTACCTTTATCTTGCTTAGTTTTTGAAATATAACAAATATACCAAATTAACGTCCTTTTGCTTGTATCTAGCTTATTTAAGAAGCTATATGCAATTTAAAAATCTAGCCCAGCTAGAGTTGATCTGGTAACACTAAATGGGTTTTTGGGGGGATAATAATGCCAACATGGCAAAATTTGTGTCAATTTAGCATTATCTTGCTTAGTTTTTGAAATATAACAAATATACCAAATTAACGTCCTTTTGCTTGTATCTAGCTTATTTAAGAAGTTATTTGCAATTTAAAAATCTAGCCAAGCTAGAGTTGATCTGGTAACACTAAATGGGTTTTTGGGGGGATAATAATGCCTACATGGCAAATTTTGCGTCAATTTACCTTTATCTTGCTTAGTTTTTGAAATATAACAAACATACCAAATTAACGTCCTCTTGCTTGTATCTAGCCTATTTAAGGAGTTATTTGCAATTTAAAAATATAGCCAAGCTAGAGTTGATCTGGTAACACTAAATGGGTTTTTGGGGGGATAATAATGCCTACATGGCAAATTTTGCGTCAATTTACCTTTATCTTGCTTAGTTTTTTAAATATAACAAATATACCAAATTAACGTCCTTTTGATGGTATCTAGCTTATTTAACAAGTTATTTGCAATTTAGAAATCTAGCCAAGCTAGGGTTGATCTGGTCACACTAAATGGGTTTTTGGGGGGATAGTAATGCCCAGAGGGCAAAATTTGTGTCCATTTTGCTTTAGTTTTTGAAATAAAACAAATATACCAAATTAACGTCCTTTTGCTTGTATCTAGCTTATTTAAGAAGTTATATGCAATTTAAAAATCTAGCCCAGCTATAGTTGATCTGGTCACACTAAATGGGTTTTTGGGGGGATAGTAAGGCCCGAGAGCAAAATTTGTGTCCATTTTGCTTTAGTTTTTGAAATAAAACAAATATACCAAATTACCAGATCAACTCTAGCTTGGCAAGATTTTTAAATTGCATATAGCTTCTAAAATAAGCTAGATACAAGCAAAAGGACGTTAATTTGGTATATTTGTTTTATTTCAAAAACTAAAGCAAAATGGACACAAATTTTGCCCTCTGGGCATTACTATCCCCCCAAAAACCCATTTAGTGTGACCAGATCAACTCTAGCTTGGCTAGATTTCTAAATTGCAAATTACTTGTTAAATAAGCTAGATACCATCAAAAGGACGTTAATTTGGTATATTTGTTATATTTCAAAAACTAAGCAAGATAAAGGTAAATTGACGCAAAATTTGCCATGTAGGCATTATTATCCCCCCAAAAACCCATTTAGTGTTACCAGATCAACTCTAGCTTGGCTATATTTTTAAATTGCAAATAACTCCTTAAATAGGCTAGATACAAGCAAGAGGACGTTAATTTGGTATATTTGTTATATTTCAAAAACTAAGCAAGATAAAGGTAAATTGACGCAAAATTTGCCATGTAGGCATTATTATCCCCCCAAAAACCCATTTAGTGTTACTAGATCAACTCTAGCTTGGCTAGATTTTTAAATTGCAAATAACTTCTTAAATAAGCTAGATACAAGCAAAAGGACGTTAATTTGGTATATTTGTTATATTTCAAAAACTAAGCAAGATAAAGCTAAATTGACACAAATTTTGCCATGTAGGCATTATTATCCCCCCAAAAACCCATTTAGTGTTACCAGATCAACTCTAGCTGGGCTAGATTTTTAAATTGCATATAGCTTCTTAAATAAGCTAGATACAAGCAAAAGGACGTTAATTTGGTATATTTGTTATATTTCAAAAACTAAGCAAGATAAAGCTAAATTGACACAAATTTTGCCATGTAGGCATTATTATCCCCCCAAAAACCCATTTAGTGTTACCAGATCAACTCTAGCTGGGCTAGATTTTTAAATTGCATATAGCTTCTTAAATAAGCTAGATACAAGCAAAAGGACGTTAATTTGGTATATTTGTTTTATTTCAAAAACTAAGCAAGATAAAGCTAAATTGACGCAAATATTGGCATGTAGGCATTATTATCCTCCCAAAAACCCATTTAGTGTTACCAGATCAACTCTAGCTTGGCAAGATTTTTAAATTGCAAATAACTTCTTAAATAAGCTAGATACAAGCAAAAGGACGTTAATTTGGTATAGTTGTTATATATCACAAACTATGCAAAAAAAAGCAAAATGGACACAAATTGTGCCCTCTGGGCATTATTATCCTCCCAAAAACCCATTTGGGATGACCAGATCAGCTCTAGCTTGGCTAGATTTTTAAATTGCAAATAACTTCTAAACTAAGCAGATACAAGCAAAAGAATGTTAATATTTCAAAAACTAGCAAGATAAAGCAAAATGGACACAAACTTTGACCTATGGGCATTATTATCCCCCCAAAAACCAATTTTTTTTTTTGAAAAAAATCCCTTTTTTTTTTTAAAATTCGACTTTTTTTGAAAATTCACTTTTTTTTTAAAAAATTCGACTTTTTTTGAAAAATTAATTTTTTTTTAAAAATTCGACTTTTTTTTTAGAGAAATTCGACTTTTTTGAAAAATTATTTTTTTTTTAAAAATTCAACTTTTTTTCAAAAATTCAACTTTTTTTGAAAAATTCAACTTTTTTTGAAAAATTAAATTTTTTTTGAAAAATTCAACTTTTTTTTGAAAAATTCAACTTTTTTTGAAAAATTCAACTTTTTTTGAAAAATTCAACTTTTTTTGAAAAATTCAACTTATTTTGAAAAATTAAATTTTTTTGGGAAAACTGAAGTTTTGTAAAAAAAATTTAATTTTTTTTTAAAATTCAACAATTTTGAAAAAATTTAATTTTTTTTTAAAAAATTCAATTTTTTTTTTAAATTAAACTTTTTGTGATTTTTTTTGAAAAATTTTAGTTTTTTGTGAAAATGTTTGTTCTAAATATTAAATTTTCTAAAACAAAAAATATTTCCATTCGTGAGAATGAAAATAAAATGCGCATGAAACGTGCGCATTTCGTGCGCCAGTTTCATGCGCACGAAATAAAAAATGCGCATGCGCATGAAAATGAAAATAAAATGAGCATGCGCCTAAAATGAAAATGAATTTTTTTTTTTAAATTTAATTTACTCAATGCGCATTTGAATATTTCTTCTTTCACTGCGCACGCACAAGCAACGAAAAATGAAAACATTCGATTTTTTTCAATGCGCATAATATGAAATGAAAATAAAAACAAACATTGCTCATTCTCAAAAAATGAATGAAAGCGCCAAAATGAATGATGCTTTCATGCGCAAATGCATACTCTGGTAACCACACACTTTGAGATCTGAAAAAAATTTTGGACATCGGATAATAAGGCTCCTGATAGTGGCAAAGTAAGCGTTGGTTTTTGGGTGCACTTACGCGGGAAAAGGACTGACCAACGGGAATAGCACCAGCAAAAGATTTTTAGAACGATCTTGGAGCAGTATTGTGACCCCAAACAACTTCATAGAAAAAGTACAGTATATATTCTGTAAAAGGTGGAGCCAGTTTGCGATCGTGCTATGGCCACAGTCTTAACAAGCTTCTCAGAAGTTTTCAACTAAGACCTTGTTTACAACCCATTGGGAAACAGAGCAGGGTGTCGACCAAAACACACCTGGCAATGATCTACAATGCAAGAAATAAATTCTATATCCGACAGTTTTGGACGCAATTCCAACAACATCGTAGCGCTCAAAGATCTGACCGCACATAGACAAAGATGGAGACATATTATAGGCAGCACCAGTAGCTCGTACACAACAGAAAACGAGGAATGAGTCCACTAAAACAGATAAAACAGCGTTGCATTCCGACTATGCATTAATGAATCAGTAGAGTTATACAGCTGTCATTGATAAGCGTTAATGCACTTTGATTCAAGAGCTCTAAAATAGAATTTAAAATTCCTGCCCATATACGGGAGCTTTATTCCATTTTTTGAACGGATATAGGTTGGTATAAATGTTGTGAAGATCGGACAAAGTGAAGTAATATTTGCACCGTTTTAAAAACCAATACACTTAAATGGTTCTTTGGCACTCGAAAATGTGGTTGTTCCCACGAATACACACTGTATTCGCATACCAAACACATCAAGATACTTCTCGATACTGACACCACCAATTGATGCAGATGATGATGTTGTGTCCTCAGACCGTATGTGGGTTAACATCGCTGTGAGTAAAGATAAACCAATTGATCTAAAAGTGCTTATCCTGTGACTGAATAAATAAGGACTGGTCCATAAACTAGTAAATGTTCGCATATACTGTGGGTTAGTTCAGTGACATGTCCATTTTAACTAGTTGGGTGACATGTTTCTTAAGAAGAAATCCGTGACATGTTTTTGAATCCAGTTCTGTCACTGGGTATCAATTAACCCCGTCCTAGGACATATCCATATAAAAGTCGTAGGTCGCTTATTAAGAAAAATTCCGGTCTGGGACCGGTCCTTGTCACTTTAGACCAGTTCATAACAGGTCACACGACCGGTTCTCTTTCTCACAGGGGTACTACAATGCATGCGAGCATTAAAATCTCTCCCTCTCTGAGGTTGTTAAGAGGTCTTGAGTGGGTGTATCATTCATATGTTTCCGCATGCATCTAACTTCGATTTTTTTTCCTTCGATCATAGTACAAGCCTATGATCGAAGGAAAAATAATGGCAAATGCTGCTGCATCTGCAAGGAAATTGATTTAGAGTCTGACCCAGATAGTAACTTTTAAAGATAAAAAATTTTGAGTTTAACTGAAGTTTTTTGAGGATATCCCATTTTTAACATCATTTATAGAACAATTTCAGAGAAAGCTCGATATAAATAGGTACAAGTCATCAACGGCACCAATAGCAATAAGCTTAGCCGCGAGTGCGCTGTACCACACACGGTCAACCACCTTAGAATTAACAAGAGCAATCACAAAAACGGTATGTGGATTGACACGTCCCCAAAGAAGAGCGATTAGGTCTCCTGTAGAACGACGTTTACGGAACCCAGTTGGAAAATGTGTCACTAAGGAAATTTACATACACTCAAAAAAATACGTTAGTAGATTTACTAATTTTTTTTTGCTAACGCTAGTTAGCTAACTTTTAGCAAATTTTTAGTTGAGATTAGCATGTTAGCAAAAAATTCTTGTAAACTTCATTTAGCACATTAGCAATTTTAAACAAACTTTGAACTAATTTCTTTTGCTAAATTTGAAATTGAGTTGACTACATTTTTACAAGATTTTTTGCTAATATTAGCAAAATAAATGGTAAATTTTTTTTATGTTCAGAAAACTTAAAATGGCCCTATCTCGGAAACTAAGCCAGATAGAGCAAAATGGAGGCCATTTTTGGTTCTTAGAATCTCCATAGTATCGCCGGTCCTCTTCACATGTGTGGACCCTGTGTTTACAAGCTAGTGATTTCTTGAGGAAATGTCCTCAGGTTTTGACAAAACATAGGTAATCCTTGATGACATGTCCTTACATTATCCGCAATGAATGTTTGTTTTAAGAGTGTGAACAATTCATCTAAAACATCGATAGGGAAGTGACATCAGAATATATTAATTTTAAATCTGGGTAACTCTTCAATTTCCAAGAAAAAGATATTATCGATTTATTTAAAATAAAAACTTACAAGTAGTATACTTAAAAGTAATAAATTGACAAACAATTTTGAAAATAAAGTTTGGAACAAGTAGTAAGGTGTGGAACTAATAACTGGAGGTTCCAGGTTCAAATCCAGTTGGGACCAAAAAAGGCAAAAAGTTTTTTCCTAATATGATAAAGATAATTTATATACATAGAAAAAAATATGGAGGAAACAAATTTGAGTAATCACTTGTTTAATTTTTTAAAAAAAATTTGAGTAATTTTTTAATTGACGCAATTAAAAATTTACTCAAAAATTGAAAATAAAATTTGAGTAAATAATTTAATACAAATTTAATATTTTTTTTATTTATTTTTTTTTTTCTCTTGGTGCTTTGAATTCTCATTTAGTTTATTGTTTTTTGTATATGTATATGAAAGTTTGAAATCATCTTTATAAAATTTTACTTTGTCTTGAAGACATAAGTATATTTGGTAAAGTTTGTAAAAGCAATTTTTTTGGAAAAAAAATAGAAACTTTTTAAACTTTTTAAAAAAAATAATTTGATACATTTTGAGTAAATTTTTACTTGACACAATTAAAGAGTTACTTAAAAATATTAAAAAATTTTAAGTAAAGATTTAATTGTGTGAATTAATAATTTACTCAAATTTTTTATTAAGCATTTAATAATTTTTTATTAAAAGTTTACTCAATACTATTAAATCGTTTACTGGTGGAAAATTGAGTAATTTTTTACTCAATAGTATTAAAAATTTACTCAAAATTTTTTTTATTTTTTTCTGTGTAGGAAAATGGATACAAATAAAAACTAAAGGAAATATGATTTTTTTTGTATTTTCGTATGACCTAATCAGACATTTCCCCAAAGAATTCCTTGGTGACATGTTCCCAGAAAGTCAGCTTGCCCTGACTACTGCTGACTTTGAGTGAGGAAATTTTGAAAATTTTTTGAAACTGTCCTCAACTCAGTACATAGAGGATGGCTCGAGGACGTTGCCAACTGGGAAGCCATTTTTCTTGTGCTCGACAACTGCTATTTAAGCATGAATTCCAAGTGTCTTTAAAACCTCATTAGAATTTTGATCTCCAATTAAAACATTTTCTAAAAAAAGACTCCCTCCCCCCTTAAGATGTGTAACGCTTATGGACATTGAAATTATTTATTTTATTTTTTTAATATTTTCTCTTCTCATAATACTCATCCGTATATAATTTGTTTGATGACAAAATATTAACATTAAAACTAAACAACAATTATTGTTGTTTTTGTTATTCTTTTTATTTCTTGATATTATTTTTTGGGTCGCTTTGTCAACACACTGGTTGGTTTCCTTCCGCAGTACGTAAGTTTTTTTTTAAGTAACAACATAATGATGTTGTTGTTGGTTTTTTTGTGTGTGTGTTTTGTGTACCTAAATTAAACAATTACATTCAAATTACCTTAAGATGCAACATACTGTGTTTGATGGTGGGCATGAAAAATTGTTAAGATCGCTACACTTTTAACTTTATTTTCTGGAAACTTGTAACAGGTAGAGTAAGTAACTGCGTATACGTTACGAACCTTCTCGTCAATCAATGTACAATTGAGTTTAGTACATTCATAAAAGAACACACACACACACACACATACCAACACAAAGTATGTGTAAAGTCATCAATGTTTTCTTTTTTTTTAAGAATTACATTCGGAAGTTCTTCATGAATGATTGCCGCGCCTGCGCAACTGCTACGACTGACTGTAGTAACATTGACTTGTACTTCCATTACTACTACTACTACTTACTAACACTACCACCACCACCACAGACAGTACTAAAGAAGAAAATAATTATGAATGGGCTTGATGACGTAGTTCTTGGCAGCTGTTGTCAGTAGGAAATAAACATTTGTTGTACGAATGTTGATGTTGATTTTATTGTATTTACACAGTCTCGGTCTCAGTCTCTGACAGACTGACAGTCAGTTAGACAAACACAGATCTTTATATATTTTTATGGCTTAATAGTACGACTATAACGAACAACGACAAATACAACAGCAGCCACAGCAACAACAACAACTACATCAACAAACGCAACCAGCGAAAAGAAAATATTATATAGAAATTTGATTATTTATTGTTGTATGTATATGCTGTTGTTGTATCGTAGTTATATTAATTCATGTTGTTGTTGCTCTTGGTCTTATTGTGTTGTTTGTATTTGGTCAATAGCAAAGCTTAGTTTGTTGTAATATTTATCTTTGAAATTTCTCCCACGCTTACGACAAGAAAATGAAACAGAAGCGAATGACTGGAGTTAATAAAAATACACCTTACTTGCTTACTTACTGCTTTTCTGCTGCTTCTGATAGTTTTTTTTAGTCACAACCTCATTTGTCAGCTTGTGTGTATAAAGGTGAAAAATAACCTTCAACTTGCTATAATGCGTTTGTTTGGTGGTCACAATCGAAAAAAAAAGTACAAGTAATCCAGATAAACAAACCGTTTGACAGAATGGCTGGGAACTGTTTATTTGCTTTTATTACATTTCTAGCTGATGTTGTCGTTGTAAATATACAGGCTGTTCCCGCAATAAAGTTTACTAATGAAGAATAGAGTCGTTTGAGATTGATTTTAGAGTTAGGGCATTCTCGTCGGGTACTTTTTTTACATGTTATATTAAATACCGTATAAGAAAAAGATCAGGATCGAGTGCTAATTTCTGAAATTCTTACGTAAAAAATCCTTATTTAATTTAAATATGGCCGCTTAAGTTATTCACTCAAATCCATTTCGTTCCATCGTTTCATTTAGACTTCATTCCTTTTTTTTCGAAAATGCGTTGATGTTAGATTGGTGTCCGCCATTTTGTAAATTAACTCGTACACAGAGAAAACAGTTTAATTGTGCCAGGCGAATTTAGAGCCAACTGCATGGTTTAATTACAATAACCGAAATTTTCGGTTGCGATAACCGAAATTTATTTGAACCAACAAAAGTTCAATTTTCGAAATAAATTTTGGTAATCACTACCGAAGTTTTCGGTTGTTATTAAACTATGCAGTTGGCTCTAAATTCGGCTGGCACAACTAAACTGTTCTCTCTGTATAGGTTATAAGGCTTACTGTGATTCGTTTCACTACTCCCCCTCTGCTACAAAGATATACTTCTTAAACTTTCGGAAATTCTCATGTAAAAAATCCTTATATAATTTAAATATGGTCGCTTAAGTCCTTCGCACAAACGGTTTAGAATGATTCAAACAATAGAAAAAAAAACGTTTTGCTCGAAAACTTAAGAAGAAAACTTGAGTAAAACAAGTTCATTCCATGTCGTTCCATGTTCCATTTTATATCGTTCACCACCCAAATCCATTTAGTTTCATGTTGATTTCATTAACTTTTTCGAAAATGCAACTTATGTTAGATTGGTGTATGCCATTTTTTAAATTAACTCGGCGGTCATAAGGCTCATTGTGAAATTATGTTCGTTCCGGTAAAGAATTGAGCAGAAAATTTTAGTAAAAAAGGTTCATTCCATGTCGTCCCATTTTATTTCGTTCACAACTCAAATCCATTTCATTCCATCGTTTCATGTAGATTTCATACGTTTTTTCGAAAATGCGTTTAGGTTTAGGTTATATGGGTGTCCGCCATTTGGTAAATTAACTCGGAGCCATAAGGATTATTGTGATTTATATCACTACTCCCCCTCTGCTACAAAAGTTTCTAAACTTCTAAACTACCCCGATTACCTATGATATTCTGCTAAAGAAGTCATTGATACATAATTCATGCATTTCAGGTCCTCGAAAAATCTTCGCCCCAAATGCTTAAGGCGGTGCTTCATCAGACCCGGACATTCACATAGCAAGTGCTCATATGACTCTTCCTGCTCCACAACTCCTACAATAGTCACTGTGGGGATACCCATACGCACGACCATTTGGTCGATTACTTTCTGTTCTTTTAGGATTTGGCAATGGCCACAGGGTTTGTTTGTGATATCTACCTATCTTTTGTCCTATTCTCTCATATACTGTCAATTTCATTCATTAGTTCTACCAATTCATTTTCAGCCACCCATTGTGTCAAGGAACCATATTAGATTGCCTGTGTGCTAACGGTTTTGAAAAAAGGATTTATACAGTTCCAAATGATTACCGATTTCACAGTGTTTAAGTTCTGTAGAGCTGCATACTGTCTACGAAAATTTTTATGTCCTTTTCCAGGCAGAGGTACTTGTAATTTATGAAGCCGTACATATCAATTGCAAGTACCTCTGCCTGAAAACACTACACCTGTTTCGATGTGTAAATCAGGCCCTTTCAAGGCATTTAGAATATACTCCCTAACACGTACCCATCTCCAACTTCGATCAGTTAGTAATCATTAAGATTGTATTCTCTGTTGTAACAGAGTTTTCCAAACAGTCTTCCCTAGTAGTGTCTTGAACTTCGAAGGTTGTGTCAGTGCTCATCTGCGGTGAGATATAGTTTAGTGTCCCCGCCCACCCCACTAATTATGGTGGAGTGTCTCCAGGAGCGTTATTTGAACATTTGCGACTCTCATAACCTTACAGCCGATTTTGCCGCTGTGCTCCTAATGCAAATATCCACGGGCCTGGGATGCCGATCTAATAGCGCCAGTGATACCCACACGCCAGTTATTTTGCCTTCTGTATATTGCAGATTTCTTATCCACTGCTTTCCACGACACGAGGGCACCATTAGTTAGTAATGGTATAATTATCGCACCGTACATCCAGGAGATGATATACGGTAAACCCCACATTCTTCCAAAAGTTCGCTGCAGGTGTAGAAAGCACATAATGACTTGACACCTAGATACTTCGACTTTTAGATAGTTTCAGGTTGGTTCCATAAAATTTGGGAATATCAAATTCGTCTACCTTAGTCCTTTTTTGAACAAACCGAGTTCTCTTTTGCCGATTCCATCAGATCGAAAATCTCTGGTAAATACTTACCTCTGATTAGGATCACAATGTCATAAGCGTAGGCACTTGAAACACATTTCATTGAGTGACTGAAGGATCATATTTATAACAAGATTCCACAGATATGTACCCCGATGCTGGGCTACCCATAAAGATATGCAGCAGCAGCAAGGGTGTTGGGAACATCCGATCTGGCCCTGCCGATTCGTAGGGCTTGAAAACACGGCCCTTCCGCGTTATCTTGCGTTCATCCACCATTGTTCTGATAAGTCTTTTAATCAGAATTGCAGTCGGTGAAAGTGAATCCAAGTGCGTTTTCCTCTTCATCCATCAGAAGTTCAATGATTTCCGGACTGTTTTCTGCGAAAGATCCAAAGAGCTTATTACGAAATCCTAGTACACTAGGATATTGGAGAAGAACCTTACGAAGTCTATTGGCTTCCGATCCGATTCTCCAAGGAAGAGGGACCAATATGCTATATTCGCCTTTCCTTCTCAAGAGAATTAAAACTGAAACTATAATTCTCCCTCTTCATCCATCAAAAGTTCAATGATTTCCTGACAGTTTTCTGCGGAAGATCCAACGAGCTTATCAAGAAATTCTAGTACACTAGGATCCTAGAGACGTCTAGCCGCTTCCATAGTTGCCTCCGATTCCCCACAGAAGAGGGGCTAATATGCTCTATTCGCCTTTCCTTCTCAAGAGAATTAAAACTGAGACGATAATTATCCAAGTTCCCCGTCGTGTCATCCCTTTTTTTGCCTTATTGAAGAACTTCCTGCTTTCTGTTTCTTCGGAGGCAAGCGCTTAGGGCAGGATTTAAGATAATCTTCCTTAAGGGTGTGCGTCACCAAACTAGCCGATTTCTCAGTTAATTGTATGTCCAAAAATCTACAGATTTGAATAAAATTATGATTTAAAAATGTGTAAACTCCTGTTTACGCTTCTTTATACAAAATTGCAACTTATACCCTATTCACACCTCAGGTGAAATCTCGTTCGAACAAGATTTCGATCATATGGTTGTGTATAAAATGATATAGACCATATGATCGAAATCTCGTTCCAATGAGATTTCACCTTAGGTGTGAATAGGCCTTTAGAGTTTATATACCCAATATAATCAGAACTGCAAGTTGGCTGCTTATTCTGTCATAAAAAACTGGGAAGTTTTCTTTAGTAGTAAAATTTTCTCAGCAAACTTTCCGTTGCAAAAAATCGGTTGCAGAACACATTATAAAATTCTGGAATCGATTCTACTTGACATTCCAGAATCCATAATCGGTGTTCATAACTGTCACGAAAGCAATCGGTTGATAAAGCAATTAGCTTTGTTTTGAAGTTTTTTGTTTTATTGTACATCGAAAAATTTGCAATTACCATAGAATCTGTTAAAATAGGAAAATCAATTTGAGTTTGTTTCTGCTAGTTTTTTTTTCGTTTTGTAAAAATAAACTGATATACTAATGCTTGTTCGTGAACAATCTTTATGTGGTAAGTTAATTCTAGCTCTTGGCGGATTTTCTTTCCTACTTGCATTGTTAGTTCTGATGTTCTTCCACTAGTTACTTCTTTTTGTGTTCTCTTCCCTTCTTCTGGCACTTTGGGGGTTACACCAAACCAACCTGTATTCTAATAGTTCGTCACGCGTGGGCGCCTTTAAGACAATTTTCAGCTGCAATTAGAATCCAGAACACATTGTTTTTTACACATAGTACATATTGTATCTTCTGCTTCGTCTTCTTTTTTTTTTGTTGTATATTTCACTTTTAGGAAACGTACGGTCACACATTCAACGACCATTTCAACAAATGCTAACAATTTTTTAAAATAGCTTATGTGGAGAAAGAAATTTTTGGGTTAAACGTTTAAACATATGGAATGTAATCCTTCAAAGTTCTTACGTGCGTTTTCATTTTTAAATTTCGATATTTTCAATGAAGTATTTTAATTATTCTACTAAAATTTCGATAGCTCCCTTCCATTTATAGAATAACTGAAGATGTCTTACATTTAAAAATCTCTCGGAACTCGACATATAGTCGAACTTAGCATGTGTGATAAAACTTCCGACAGATATCTGTCAGTCACGACATGACAAGTTTATTTCAAATGTTAGTTGATACTACTTCCCCTTTTCTCCTTAACTTAATTTAATCGTACCAACACAAATTGGATTGCATTGGTAGGGCATTCGTAGTATAGTTCAAACTTGTTTGACTAAGAATGCAAATAGCTCGTTTAATAACAAGTAGGACAACTTATCAACCAACTTGCCATTACACGAGCAATTTGCATGTGTTTGTCAAACAAGTTGGATAATTTAACACTCGTCTGATGTGGCTTTGGACACAAATTACATAAATTAAAAACTCTACGGCGTTTCTATCGCTTCAGTGGATATGGTGCGTTTGATAGCAGTGATTTTTCTCGATATTATATTAAGCTTCCTTAGAGACCGCTCTACTCGTGTTTTTATAAAGGAGATCTTTTTGGATGAATTTCTGAAAAATTCAGCGGTACCGCAAGGTTCTGTTCTTTCTACTTAATTTATTTTTATTTTTCTTAACGACCTTCTCGGTCAAACTTACAGTCCTATCTACTCTGTTGCACATGACGACAATATTTGTCATTCATTTCCTTCAATCATAGTCAAGCCATACTGATGGCAAAGTTATGACGCAGAACATGACATTTCAATATCTACGAGTGGGGTCTTGCGAAAGGCTAGATTTTAATGGTCGTAAGTCCCAATGTTGTATGTTGACCCAGAGGTTTGTGGAATCAGCATCATCTGTATCCACGGAAGGTATAGCTTTTGAGTAATCGGACAACCTTAATGTTCTAGGCATGGAAATTTAATGTGATGTTTGTTGGAGCCAACATGTTCTTCAAGTGTCGAAAGAAAAGGTATAAGAATTACTTAACAACATTTAATGTCTCTTGTATTTATACTTCAAATATCCAACTTTCAGCTTCTTGATCGGATGCAAAGGAGTGAGTTGAAGCTCATCTATGACAGGTATCCAGTGCTGTTTAATCATTGAAGCATTGTCAGAATCTGCGTTGTGTTCATTGTTCTATAGATATTATCACGTAAATATTCAGCTGAGATTGGTAAACTCTTCTCTGAGACGCGGGTGCATGCTCGTAATATTCTCCAATCTTGTAGATCAAATCTGTTCGTTTTCGACTATGCTCCCGTCGTTAAGCCCGGCTCGGGTGGCCTGGGCAACGGATCAGTATTTTTTAAATGCTGGACGGCTTTGCGCCAGCGTTCAAATGTTAAGGCTACGTATTGTCAGAAGAATAGTGTGCTGAAGGTTAGTCTCAAGTACTTTGTGCCTAAGTAGTTAATGTCGACTTAGGTGGTTCTAAGTTTATTACAAACTCTATATTTCTTAGCAGCCATAGTATGGAAGATTGCACTTACACTTGTCTACACTAACTTCTTATCAGATAGTTCAGTGCTTTTTTTCTGTTTGTATTTTCGTTTTACATTTAAAGGCGAGTTTTGAAAACTTAAACATGTCGTTATTGTCTGTATTTGTGTCTTTTATTGCTCAAGTTCATTTGTTCTTTCTTGGATGGTTTCTTGGTTGCTGGAATTTTTTTTTTGTCTGTTTTATCTGTGTTTCAAAACCGTCCGTACAGTTAAAATGTCTTTTTAATATTGGCAAAAATATTTGTAACACCTTGATGCAGCAGACATACATACAGACAGACGGACGGACGGACGGACATACATAGGTTATATACATACATTTATGTTCAATGCCTAAATATTTGTGACTTTTGGGATTTAAGAAAAGGCATTGTTCTCCGCAAATTAATGCAAAAATCAGATTATGTGTTCACTTGATACACTTTTCGGTACATTTTGGTGTATTTTTTTCTTATTTTTTTTTTTCTTTATTTTTTTGCAGATCCCTATGATGATGACGGCGACGATGACATCGACTACCGTCCTTATTGGAATGGGCTATTTAATATATGAAGAGACCAAATAAAATAACCAAAAAAAAAAACGAAATTTTAAATGAAATAACAAAGGTGACGCTGATTGCTTCAAAGCGGCGCTACAATATAATCCCTGCAAAAAAAAATAAAGTTAAAAAAAATCGAAATTTACGAAACAAAAACACAGGCGACTTTTTATACCCTCCACTCTAGTGATAGAGGGTATATATAAATTTGTCATTCCGTTTGTAACATCACGAAATATTGGTCTAGGACCCCATGAAGTATATGTATTCATATTCATGATCCTCGATACATTTTAAGACGATCTAGCGATATTCGTCCGTCCGTCTGTCTGTTGAAAACACTCTTAACTTTTGAAAGACTTTACTGAGGCTGCTGAAGTTTGGCATATATGTTGGACATTTACCTGGTCAGGTTGGTTTTGCAATTTAGCTAAATCGGTCGAGTGGTTCAAAAGTTATAAACAGGGACCTTCATGCAATAAAATACTATGTTTTAATATGTACTAAATATGTACTAAAAATCTTAAAATATTCCCCAAAAACTACAAAAATATGCACTAAAACTTATAAAAATTGTGCATTTTTATAGTTTTGAAAAAAAAAATTTACTTTGTTAGCTTATTAATGGAACAAAAATCATAGGTCATTTGCCTGCTCAACAGTCAAAATAATGATGGTAACAAAAAATTCATAGCAGCAACAAGCCGGCTTTATTATGCTTTGAATAAAAACTTTATAAACAAGCGCGAAGTATCAAAGAAGACAAAATTAGTAGGTTACAACTCAATATACATCCCAACACTTATTTACGCCTGTGAATCGTGGACACATACAAAGTCTAGAAAAGGTCGTCTACAGGCAACAGAAATGAAGTACCTACGAAGAGTGGCTGGTAAAACCCGAAGACATAGAGTAAGAAATGATGCAATTAGAAGCAGTTACAGGTAGATCCACTTGAAAGCAAAATTGACAAATGTAAGGCCAGATGGTATGGTCACAGGATAAGAATGCCAGATTCCAGGATTCCAAAGCAAGTTTTCGAAACTAGGCCAATTGAAGAATAAAGAAGAATAACCTGAATAACAAAAGAAGAATAACCTGGTCGGATTCCCTGAATGAATTTTTCGGGAACAACGGTATAGATCCCAGAACATCTAGAGCTGCAGCTCAAGATCGAAGCAATTGGCGATCCCTTTGTCGTACCTCTACACTGCAAGGTAGAAGAGGTCAAGAATAAGTAAGTAAAAAGCAAAAAATTCATAAAAAATGGAAAACATATGCCAAATCTGAAATTTTATACAAAATATGACCCAAAAATATGCATTTAAAGCAGAACACTAGAAAAATATGCAAAAATATGAATTTTCAGCAAAATATGCAAAAATATGCACTAACGAATCGATGTCATTTTAAAGCAAATTCTTTGATTTGTGAAGATATTTGGTTTGTGCTGTTCTAAGACTAACAGGAAAAAAACATAAAATTTAATACAAAATATGACGCAAAAATATGCATTTATAGCAGAACACTAGCAAAATATGTAAAAATATGCATTTTCCGCAAAATATGCAAAAGTATGCCCTAACGAAACGATGCCATTCTAAAGCAAATTCTTTGATTTGGTTCATGCACTAAAAAACTATGTTGTAGGCGCCTTAAATATGCACTAAAAATCTTTGAAATATGCAGTAAAAACTACAATAATATGCACTAAAAATTATAAAAATTATGCATTTTTGAAAAAAAAACGTAAATTTTTTTTAAATAATTTTTTACTTTGAAAGTTATTAACAAAAAAATCATTTTGGTCAAACTTCGAAAAAAAACTTTGACCTTGAAAAAAAATTTGTGAAGTCTTTCTGACAGGCAAGTTAATTATATTAACAAAAAAATTCATAAAAAATAGAAAAAATAAGCAAAAACTCAAATTTTATACAAAATATGACCTATAAATATGCATTTATAGCAAAATACTAGCAAAATATGCAAAAATATGCATTTTCGGTAAAATGTGCAAAAATATGCACTTACGAATCGATGCCATTTTAAAGCAAATTCTTTGATTCGCAAAGATATTTGTTTTATGCTGTTATAAGACCAACAGAAAAAAAATGCAATTGCATGAAATCCTCCCCTTGGTTATGAGCAAAAGTTTAAGTTTCGATTAGGGTTTTACGCGAATTTACGAGATTAAAAACACGCTAAGTTTCGTAACACAATTCTGAGGCTACTGAAGCTTGGGAAATATATTTGCTGTTCTCCTGGTCTGGTTGGTATTGAATTTCAGCAAAATCGGTCTAGTGTTTAGAAAGTTATTAGCAAAACCGTGAATTTTACATTACCCGAGTGAAAATGTGAAGGATCAGTACTGATTCGAAAAATGCATTACTAAAATTAGATCAGTTTTAATCGGATGAAATTTTATTCGTCTAATCAAAACTGATATAATCCTAGCTTTTCATTTTTCGGATCAGTACTGATCTTACTCGAACCAGTACTGATATTTCAAATCCAGAATCAGATGTGATATATAAAAATATATATAAACATTTTTACTCGGGTAGTTTCACCTTAAATTCATGTGTTAAAAAAAAACCGTAGCCTAGCGTAGAGAGGTTTTCGAAATATGAGCAATTATTGTTCTTTGCAGACGGTTACGTGATTTTCTATTTGATTTTGACCGCTACGCTACGTTAGGGGACAGTTACGGGTAGCTAACCCAGCCTTTAACCAATATTTTACAACGTGTTGTTGTCTCTCAGAAATATTTTTACACTAAAAAATAAAACAATTACCCCCGAAAAAAAATATACGCACAAAAAAAAAATTACACTCAAAAAAAAAATGTAGTAATTTTTTTTTAAATTACAAAAAAAAAAAATTACACAAAATAAAATATTTCTAATAAAATTATTATTTTTTTCTCTTAAGAAAATTTACTATCTCTTTATAAGGGCACTGTGTAGGGTATTCATAGATTCGGCCAAGTCGAATTTAACTTTTCTACTTGTTTTTTTTTTATCATGCAGCAGGTAAGTGTTTAAAATATGTGTTTTAGTCGATGGGTATTGTTGACTTTACCGAAACGACATGTCTAAAATGCCAAACTTTGTGGTGCATTCAATCGAATTCGATTGGTAATGGCACTCACCAAATCTTTTTTTTTTTTGCACATTAAGGGCAGCACCATTCAGCAGCATAAAGGCTGTCTTTGATCATATAAAAGATAACCTACATACATGTTATTTCGCCGAAGAGGTGCGAGAACGATAAAAGTTTTTTTTTTTACGATTTTTTTAACTGTTTTATTAAGGATTTTGCAGGTTTTTAAGTAGGTGCACCATATTAACCCATTAAAAGATTGCCTGTTAAATGACAGAACATTTTATTTAAACGAAATTTAATTAACAAACGAATAAAAAAAACAACAAATGGAAAATGTAAGGAATTTTTAAAAGAAATATTACCAATGCGCCTGAATTCCAGATAGGATAATTTATGATTGTGATAAAATACATGTTCAATTTGAGTATTTTAGATTTTGATAAAAAAAAATACATATTTTTGTGTGAGATAAGATGCCTTTAGGTTTTCTGTTGGCATGTGGTTTCATCATCTTGTTAGTTATTTCTTAATGTGTTATAAAGAAAAGACCTGACTTAACTCCACATAAGTTATGTAGCCAATTAAATTTTAAAATTTCCACACTTGCGTAGATTTGATTTATAAGTATTTATATTATATTCTGGGTGGTTTAAATATAACACAAAAATAATGTATTAGTTAAATGAGATAATTGTTTTAATTGGTTCTGAAAACTAACAGTTTCTTCCCCATTTACTTACACCCCCCAAAAATATGAATTTGGGCCGCTAAAAAATACTTGTCTAATAAATTTTTGTTCCTAACAACATATCTGAATTTCAAGATCGGTTTAAACTCAATAAGGAAAGTTACACTAAAAAAAAAACTTGTCAAATTACTAGCAAAGTCTGGTAATCCCATTTTACCAATATTTGATAGTTTTTCTTGTTTTTTAACAAAAAATTTTCGATCGAAATTTACATTTTTTTTTGTTGCAATTTTACAGTTTTTCTTGTAATTTAACAAATTTCCAAGGTTTTTTTATAAAACGAATCTAGTAAATTCTCTAAAATTCCGTGTAAGTTTTAATTCGCCAAAAAGTTGTAAATTTACAATTTTATTGGTAAACATCTTGCAAAATTACAAAAAAGTACGTAATTTTTATTAGGAGTTCTCATAAAATACTACTACATAAAAATATTAAAAAAAAATAATTTTACCCTCAAATAATCTTAGAATCGGAGACGATTTCCAGATTCTAAAACTTTTTGTATACGAAAAATGCCTCAGAATCTGAGACTTTTTCTATACAAAAATTTTTTTTTAGAATCTGAGATCGTTTCTTTGCGAAAAATGTCCCAGAATCTGCGACTTTTTCCATACGAAAAATTACTGTTTTATAAAAAAAATATCTCAGAATCTTAGACTTTTTCTAAACGAAAAATGTCTAAGATCAGAACTTGAGACTTTTTCTATGCGAAAAATGTCACAGAGTCTGAGATTTTTCTTTATGAAAAATGTCTCAGAATCTGAGACTTACTCTATACGAAAAATATCTCAAAATCTGCGACTTTTTTTATACGGAAAATGTTTCAGAATTTTTGCATTTTTCTATACGAAAAAATTCTCAGAATTTGAGACTTTTTCTATACAAAAAATGTATCAGAATCTTAGACTTCTCTATACGATAAATGTCGCAGAATCTGTTGACTTTTTAAATACGAAAAATGTCTCAGAATTTGAGTCTGAGAAAATGTCTCAAAATCTGTGACTTTTTCTCAAGGTTGGCAATCGAAACGAATAACGGTATCGATATCGGTATTGGTATCGTTTTTTTATTTATTTCGGTATCGGTTACGGTATTACCGATACCGAAACGTCGATACCGGTACGAACCGGTATTATCGAAAAAATTTATGTATTGAAAAGGTATCGATTGCCAACATTGCTTTTTCTATACGATAAAAGTCTCAGAAAACGAGACTTTTCTATACAAAAAATGTTCCCGAACCTAAGACTTTTTCCATACGAAAAATGTCTCAGAATCTGAGACTATACGCAAATGTTTCAGAATCTGAAACTTTTTTTACAAACAATGTTTACGCGAAAAATGTCTCAAAAATTAAATTTATTTTTTGTGTATGCGAGTTTATTGGCATTCCGGGACACCGGTGAGTTCCACGAGCCCAGTGTGCCCTAGTGGTTAAAACAGTACGGAGAAGCATGTAATTTCACTTTTATGCTTTAAGGCTGAGTTAGGCACCCGTAACCGTAAACTAGCGTAGCGTAGAGAGTTTTTCGTTATATGAGAACAAATGAGAGCAGTTATTCTTCTTTGCAGACGTCTACGTGATTTTCTATTTGATTTTGATCGCTACGCTACGCTAGTTTACGGTTACGGGTGCCTAACTCAGCCTTTAATTTGCGAACTGTACAAGATTTCTGTGGCTATAAACTATCAAAAGCGATCAAAAACTGCGTTTTTTTTAAATTTTGAACTCAATTTTTAAGTGATAAAATATTTAAAATAAGAAGCTTTATAAACAAAAATAGGAAAAACTGATTTTTCGAACAGGTATTTAACTAAAAAAAAAAAAACGGTTTTGGCGGTTCTCCTAAGTATTCGAATCCCGGTTTTTGAAATAATATGTATTTCGACAACTCTAGTTAAAAATGTTAAAATTTTTTCTAATTTACGAAATTGGATAATTTGAATTAATATATTCAAAACTTAAGTTTGGAAGTTGGAGCCGAACGGTTGAACGGGGGAGGCAGCAGAACCTCCCAAAGTGGGGTACCTTTTGCATACGAACATTTTAAACTCTTGCAATTTTTTTGTTTTTTTTATCAGATTTCCTAAAAATTATGTGTGGACAATGTGCTAGTAGAGGCCTAAATAAAACCTTTAAAGTCGGTGTAGTTATCTCTTATACTTTCCGGAGTTCAGACATTTCCTCACAAAGTTGAGAGAAAGATGTGAAGTCTGTGATAGGAAACAGGAGAGTAGTTCTGTAATGAGTCACATGGTAAGTACAGCTGATACGTGATATGTCACGTGACCTATCAAGGACCGGTCACTTTTCCTGCAGGGAAATGAAACGAAATTTAAATCAAACTTGAAGCACTGAATATAGATTAAACTGTATTCTACTTAAAAACTTTGAGAATTTAGCTTTGGAATAAAATATTAAAAATTGTTTTAAAGGAAAGATTAGTTCATTCAAATTAATTCAAATACAAAATTAATTTCATTATTTGTTTCGAATAATCGATGAATTTAACACCCCTAAAGACATTTATTACATGCTATCTTATGCTTAAGTATATTAAAGTATTAACTTCTCATTAAATCGCATTAGTTTTTAATACATTTTTTGATAAAGGTAATTTTTGAAAATCTACTTTTACTTAAAATTTGGATTAGTCTACTTTAAGCACACACACATGTACATAGAAATATACAATAACTGTCAAAAAAAAAGGAGGAAGGACTAAAGTAACACATACAAATCGACACGTATTTGTTTTCTTAATTCATTGAGATTTTTATGTTGTCTGTAGACAGAAATTATAGAGAACCTTAGAAAACAAAAAGTTGCTAAAAATCAAAATATTATTTACCTACAAATTCAGTTCAGTCCGTCAGTCAGTCAGTCATCCATTCAATCCTGTGGATAATAATAACTAAACAGAACTAAACCGAACAGAACGGAACAGAACAGCTGAAAAACTCATCTGCTGTTCGATTATTGTTGGTTTTCATTGTCCTTGTACCCAAATGCAAACGTTAACGTGAAATAAATGTACGTACATACGATGGATGGATGAATGGATGAATGAATGGCTAGATGGTACGAGCAGCGCATATCATCCAAGTGTTTGCACAGGCGCAGCAGGTTATAATATCCGATTATACGCACACGTCTTCCTTGTTTGTTCTGTGCTACAAATTAAAAACACAAAAAAAAATAACAAAACAAGAAATAGGAAGAAGATGAAGAACTAAACACAAAACAAAATAATATCGAACGTGTTTAATTTACTTTCTTCCTTTTTTACATATGTACGTATTTTTCTTTGAAAAAGGACTCAAGGAATTAACAAATGCTTCCTATTTAAGAACCAGTTTTTACTGTGTAGTTGACGTCGTACAATTGTTTTTCTTATACATTTTTTTTGTTGTTGATTATTTGAAAACACAAGACAAACACCGGTGAAGAATTAAATTATACATTTACCTTAGAAGAAGCAACAAAGAAAAACAACAACCACGTTGTTTTACAGGCACAGCCAGGCATTCATGTCTGGTTAGCTGTTGCCATGTCACATTCGGCAATCATTAAGTATTGACTCCTTAGTCGTTACAGTGATTGTGGTGCCCCCAGCAGGTGATCAATTTGTCTGCGTGTACTAATTTCAAATCCTATTAGAAACAAATTGTCGTTAAATTGTATTAGAGTAGTGGTAGTAGTAGTAGTAAATGTAGTAAATGGATGAATCAATGAATGAGTAACTGTGTGTGGCTATGTGTCTGTGTATATATTTTGGTACTTCCGTCTTACGTACACATTGTTAGTTAACTTCTTGAAAAATCTTTTTGTGTATCTTTTACAAATGTTGTATGCAACCTTGAGTCGTCTATCTATTCATTAATACAAGAAAGGAAATTAGTGAAAATTTTAACGTTAAAAATAACCACGGAAAAGCATTTTTGTAAAAAAAGGTCTAACACTATTTTAAGGATGACAGTTGTTCATTCTTGCAACATATTTTTATTTTTTGAATTATCATATAATTAGAAATCCTATCGTCTTCTTGTAGCGAAAGGACAGACCAAGGTCTCTGGGCTTGCCAACTCTAGTCTCCCCAACATCATCAAGAGGAGGGTGGTAAATTATATGTGTGGCCGTCAATCATTTGTGGAGTTTATAAATAAGAAGCCCCGTAGAGTTAAACGAGGAGTCCCACAGGGTGGGGTTCTCTCTCCAATGTTGTTTAACTTCTACTTTTCTAAACTCCCGACACCACCCCAAGGGGTGGAATTGATAACCTATGCTGACGACTGTACATTAATAGCACGGGGCCATTACATTGATGAACTATGCGGTAAGTTAAATGCATATATCCATGATCTTATAAACTTCTTCACTGCTAGGAACATGCACTCAGAAAATTATGTAAGTTACTACATGTTAGTTGTTTGCATATCTTACAGTAATTAGTTATTTTCAACTACAAAGTCAGCTGTTTTTGTATGAAAAATATCAAACAACTATTTCTGTTAGTTATTTTAAGTCGTTTTTTTTGAATAACTTACAAAAAAGTACTGTAATGTAGTAACAGTTATTTAAAGTAGTAAATTTTATTTTTTTATCTCTGAAAAAATTTTTAAGTTTTTTTCCAAAAAATTAAAATAAATTTTGGTTTTTAAAAAAAAAAAAAAAACTTGGAAAAAATTTAGTCTTCAGTTTTTTTTCTAAAAAATTTTTGAAAAAAAAATTTATATATTGATTATTTTATTTTTACTACATTTTAGTGTTTTTGACTACAAATCTAAGTAGCTTTTACTACATAAGTCAGTTGTTTTTTGTCAGTTAAAATAACTAACATTGTTAGTTGATTTATGTTGAGTGGCAAGCCACGCAGCGCCGGTGTAGTCACCTAATGTGAGCGAAACGCAGTGGAAGAAGCTTCATAGTTGTCAAAATGCAGCCCTAAGGACCGTAATGGGCTGCCTTTAGATGTCATTAGAATACCATTTACATGAGGAAACGAAGATACCTCCGGTTAAGAAACACAATCACATACTGGCGACACAGTTCATTCCGGCGTGTCATCGAAGGGATCATCCGAACCACCACCTTACAGAAATCGATCCTCCCCCGAGGCATGTCACCCCAAACCCGACTCGTTTGATTCCAACATCTTAATGGACACAGCCCATAGAGGTAGCACGCATTTTGGAGCTCGACTTGAACGAGTCATCAGAACAGGGAGCGGAAACATAACAAAATACTAACCATAAACTTACATGCATTTACAGGTCGAGCTGTTACAACAACCAACTCCTCTGGTAGGGATCGAAACCACAAATCCTATACGCTACAAACTGGTCTAACTGGGCGTCTTCGGTTAGGTTTAGCGGCTGACACATTACACATAGACATAATGGGGTTTCCTCCATTTGGTATTTAATCGCATAGCTCCCTAGATTCCAATAAAGCATATCGCTGGCAAGAAAGTGCCGGGAAATGACAAATAAAGTGTTCGATAGCTTCCAACTTCTTCTAAAACATGCAACTCTGGTAGAGGTCATTCAAAACATCTAAACACTCAGCGGTCTATCCTAAGGCAGTGTCAAGTAATTACAGCAACCACCCTCAAAATCTCTCCTATTGAAAGCGATAGCAGCTCCAAATTATGAGAAGGCCAAATCTGTCGTGTAGTCTCACACGTCCATCGCGGAACAAATCCGTAAATTTTGTTTGAAATTTTTTAAAAGCATACCAACACATTCCCATTCAGTAGGAACAAGTAAGGTAGATCCCATTTTTGAAAGCTCATCAGCTTGCATTTTTTACAAACTAACTCATATGGGTCCTTGTGCGCTGGGACCCATATGAGTCGTATGTCAAACTGCTTGGGCATCTCAGGCCATATATGTCGGAACATTATCTCCAGGGACTTGACAGTCATAATAAAAGTTGACTGCTGATATAGACCCCGTTTCAACGATAGCAGCGTTTCAACGATAGCCACGAAGCCTTCTTGTTTTCATATACAAGAAGACTCGTTGGGCTCGACTTTTGTCCGGCTTTTCAACTGGAAACTTTGTTTCCTCGACGACAACGATGACGCCGCGGCGAAAATGTTTGAAATGCGTGATTCGGCTAAACCAAGGCAAACATTTTAGTTGAACCAGACTTGCAGGAATGCAGTCAGGTCCAGGAAGGAAACGTTAAAAAATTGGCGTGGCAAAAAAGTCGATACTGATCTGCTACATAAACAGGCGAGATCTCAGTGTGGAAGATTACTAAGGGAAAAAAAGAGTTACCTGTCTTTTTTTATAGAGCTCGTTCTACAGAAGACCTGTTGCGTTTCTTTTGGAACATTGGAGTCGTTCAATTCATAATTTCCGAGAAAATACAGTAGTTGATCCCGATATTTCCAATGCGTTTGATTGTGGGTTGTACGGGGCGCCTATATCTAAGCATAATGCATTTGGCGTCGGTAATGACTTCTCTTAATTTATTGCGAGCTTTCCCAGAGATAATTTTATACGTGTTGTTATAGATGGGTTCTCATCAAACAAATTTCAGCTTCAGTCTGTGGTACCGGAAGGTTCTGTTCTTTCTCCGACACTTTTTCTTATTTTTCTTAACAACCTTCAAAATCAAACTTAAAATCAGATCTTCTCAATGAAGGTAAAGTTAAATGCACGCAAAACTTAATGTTGTATGCTGACAGGTCAATGGAACCATTAGCTTCATCTGTGCATATGGGTGGTATAAATATCGACGAATGGGAAACTCTTCATGTTCTGATCACGAAAACTCAGTGTGCTGTCCGCTGGAATAAGCATGTTTTTTTAGTGTCGAAAGAAGCATTCAAGTGCTTCTGTTTTTTCAACCTGTGTAAGAAGTACTTCACCATATACGATCTCCTTACTATTTATATTAGGTATATCTTACTAAAGATGGAATAAAACTCCCGTGTATAAGCAGTGGCTTCAAATTCTATTTTGAACCACTTGGACCGTGTCCAGAGAAGGGTTTTGATGCTTATCAATGACAATATGGTATCCAATTCTACTGACTCATTGGATCATCGTCGTGTGTGTTGTGTCGCTCTGTTCTATCGATATTAGCATGGACCATGTTCTGCTGAGATAAGCGATCTCTGTTGTCTAGTAAATCACATCCGTTTGACTTCGATTGTCCAGTTGATTGCAAATCGCACTACAGAGAACATTCGATTATCAGTCGAACTAGCCGTATGTGGAATAAACTCCCCGCTGAAGTCTTCCCAGTTTATTTTGATGCAAATAAATTCAAGTAAAATGTTTACAAAGACTACTCCCTCTTTCCACCTCCTCATAACCTATTTTCCTGATATCAACACAACGCATCTCCTGTGTGTTGGCTCAACGTAAAAATAGCCAGGATCAACCCAAGCTCTCACAAGACAACTACACTTTTTGGTGTAGCTTCGATCCGTCTGTGTAAAAATTTATTGAGGCTCAACTACCAGGAATACCCCCTTCAAAACTCCCTGTTGGTATCACATCAAAGTCTAATAGAAAGGCCAAGGTCTACATTTTGTGGTATTGGTATCTTTCGCTGTTCTTCAATTGCAGTCTGGTGGTATACATTTTTGATATGTATATATAGTTTTAAATATATATTTTTTAACAATTAAGATCTAAAATCTGCATTTTTTTAAGTTAAAATAATAATAAAAAAGTGCATTTTTTTATTATTTAAATTAAGAATGCCGCCAAAAGAATTGTTAATTAATGACCTCATTAGACAGATACATAACACTCACAATATATCATTAATCTTGGGATATAACAAGAAGAACCAGTGTTGAAAACTTTTTCCGACAGGTATGAATATATCACACTGAACTGAAAATCCAGACACAAAAGAAGTTTTTATTGTATTCGTAGTAGGTGTTTCGCAAGACCAACATAAAAAGCTACAACAACAAAAAAAAAAAAACTATCCATGAGTACATGTACGCGTAGTGTCTTCTTTACCTTTTTTGTCATTCATTTGTTTTATGAGAAATTTTCATCGACTGCTTATTTTTAAGTAAGGAATTCTTCTCATATAATGAAATGTTTATCCCTCGATACATATTTATTAAGCTCGTTACGAAATCTATTGAAACATATTTTAATCCAATTTTATATGCCGATGCCACTGAAAAACTGTCTGTAGTTTTTGGGGTTGCCAATATGTGTTTTATTATCATTAATTTTGATTTTAGAATTGTGGTTGAAGTATTTTTGCCAAAAAATGTGCTTTTAAAAAAAGTGGTCCTTCTATTAGCACTTATTCGCCTCAAAAGTTTAATTACAGTAAGTTATTGATTCCAAAAATGTTACTACCGATATCGTATTTATGTGATATCACCAAGGATTGTAGAACCCTATAAGAATGTCCAGAGTTTTTAGTTTGTGAAATGTTGGAGTCTGTAGTCCGGTGACTTTCGCTAAGGAATCTGGTCTGCCATTTCAGCCTGTTGGCCTAGAAAAACTAAATTTATTAATGGACTCCAATTTTTGCCAAACTCAAATCTCTGGACGTACTTATTAAGCTCTACACCCAAAAAAAAACGTGGGTATTTAATACTAAAAATTTAACTAATTTTAGTCCAAAAGGACCTAGTGCAGAAATTGGTAACCAATACTAAAATTTTTAACTAATATTAGTAAAAACCAGTAAAAATTACTAATGTTAGTACTTTGAAGATACTAAAATTAGTAACCAATTAGTAGATTTTGGTACAATATCACTTACTAAACCTTTTACTGTAGAATTATTTTGAGTGTATAATCCTTGTTATCACGTGAAGGAATTTCGGAAAATATTAATAATGCTTACAGATATAAATTAACCAAAAAACAAAATTTGTTGAAATTACACTGTCCGACAGCCAATATTAAACATCAACCGGATGATATACGTCTGAAAGTAGAGATCAAATGGAGTAAAACTGCATTAACAGTTTTTCATTTCGTGTCCCTCTTTCCTTTTAAATGACTTTAAAGTTTTAAAGGATATATTTTGTAAAATATTTGTGATTCTCCTAAGATGACACTGGTGACGTCATATGAAAGAGGAGGATCTCCCCTAATTTTTCCATTTATATATTTTGCCATATCAGGATAAAATTTAAAAACTTTATCAAAATATTTCGTTGAAAATTTTGAATGATATTGAAGGACACATTTTTGAATAAATGTTACTTACCTCCTTTTTCCTGATATGTAAAAATAAAAAAAAAGGAAAATTGTGGTAGATCCTCTTTTTTCATTTGCTATCAATGGTGGCATCCTAGGACAAGTACAAACATTAAAAAAATATTATTAAAAATTTAATCCTCTATAACTTTGAAGTCCTTTTAAAAGGAAACAGGATCACAAAATGAAAAACTGTAGATGCAGTTTTACTACATTTAGTTTCTAGTTCCAAACGTGTTCAACGAATTCGTTTCATTTTTGTCGGACGGTGTTATATAAAATGTTACAGACATCGTATATTAAAATGTCAAAAATTGTAGTTCCTTACAGAGCAAAAAAAAAATTTTGTTATTCTAAATCATGTACAGTCAACGTGTTTGTAACAGGTTGACGACAAAATTGGCGCCCACCGTGGGGCACTCGTACAGCGGTAAGGAGATTACTTCACTGTTGATAGTGCTAAGGAAAGTGGGAGTAAAATGGACTAAAAACTCTCTGTTTTCTCCTAAAATCGCTTAGTTTTTCCCCATTTTTTCTTATAAAACTCTACTGTCGATTCTGTATATAGTCTGTGCTCATGGTGTTCTGAACATGCGACTTCTGTTTAATGTCTATAGGGATGAACTCGTTTTTCTATTGCCGAAAAAATAATTCAAATGTCAGAAATACTTCAACTTATTTACTAATGTTACCAAACGAAGGAGCTTACAAGTCCATTTTTGAGTTCTTGGTAGTGTATAAAGAGGCATTAAATCCTAGTGAGTCATTGGATATTGTCATGGAAAGTGTTGTGAGAAGATAAGGCTGAGTTGTTATTTGCAACAGTCGTTTGTTCGAGCAGAAGAGGTTTAATGCGTCATGCGGGCAAAAGTTAGGTTGAGTTGAAGGTGGGTTGTACAAACCTAAAATAAGTAAATTTTTAGCCAAGTCCATGGCGCTCAGACTTAAAATAGTCCATTGTACGTACCCTGAAAAGAAAGATTAAGTAAGGGTGATAAAAGGTTGAGAAGAAAAGGTAAGAAAAGTGTTTATACAGAATTTCTCAGTTGCTTTCACAAACTTGAGAAAATCAGACAAGGGAAGTCCATGGACCGTGTCCATAGACAGAATATCAGAACCCAATATCCGAAGTCTAACTCTTGAGAACGCTGGACAACAACAGACGTAATGTTCAGTTGTGTCATCATCCTCAAGACAAGCCACGCATAATGGGTTTGATAAGACACCTAATCTCGTCATATGACGAGCACAGGCATTGTGTCCCGTAATTAAGCCAGTAAGTCTGTTAGGAAAGTTAGGAATGATAATGTTTGTCACTGCCAAATCTAGTTAAGTCGACTGCATTATCTGGATAAAAGTTGTGCCAACACCATTTAGAATTTTCTTGCCAGTCTTCTTTTTTCATCGGCAATAATTTCTTACCGTATCGTTGAATACCATTCAGGGCTCTACAGTATGATATCGTGTTTAGCTGTTGCTGAGCATATTGTTTGATATCAATATCATACATCTGAAGAATCTTTCTGATATGCCTAAGGGAGGAAAAACAGAAACTAATTTTCAAAAAAAGTACGAGGATTTCAGTGGATTTGGCGTAAGCGTCATCGACTTACACGAACGTTCTTGATTGTGGTACGCATTGACAGAATTGTAACGACTTTGTTAAAAATACTTATTTTCGCATTATATCTCTCGTGGGACTCTATAAATTGCTGGCTCAACTTTTTTACAAAAACATTTTTTCGTTGACAGCTAACTAGCATCTCAGGTGAGGTTGTAGTTTTTCTAGTGATATATCTACTTCCATGTCGGACATTGTTGTAATTCCTATTCCCACGGGAATAGGCTAAACAATGCTGCTTGTGAGCAGTCGACACACGTACACTATTAAATTCTGTTGCTTTAATGACTTTTGCTTGGTACTACCACACAAGCATAAATGTTGTAGTATGTGTGTGCGCACCACTGATCTACTTCCTTCTTTTGTTGACCAACTTGCTAATCTCCAGTTTAAGTCGATGAGAATTCAAATCCAAGACTCATTAATGGAACGTGCAATATAGTAAAATATGTCTTTATTCCATAATCAGAGATCCAACAATTAAACTCCAAAACTTGTCATATGGCTCCAGAAAAAACTTTCTGTGCTCTCGTCCAGCACCTTGCATGTCAACCAATAAATTTTGAACTTTCCACGTAGGAAGTAAACTTATTATTATCAAATGATGACCTAATTTTTATTACCATTCGAATTAAGGACTTCAGAGTCTGTAACACTATTGATAGAAACATCAAACGAAGAAGGTCTGAAGGTCTTTGTAAAACAGTAAATTGATTTGACATAAAATGTAACAATATTTTGCATTTCGATGTTTCTACCGAATTATACTTGTGAAACCAATATGTCAATTGCAACTACCAAATGATTGGGTTTAAACTCAATTCGGATAAGACAACTGTTCCTTTCACCCGAAGGCGGATAATAAATCATACATTATTGGTTTTGATATTGTATGATTTATTGTCCGCCTGTGGGAAGCAAAGCTGAATGCTACCGGACGCTTCTTAGGTAGCGGATAATGATACGCGCGGCAGATATGCGGTGTAGCTGCTTAAGCAGTCGCGGACAGTCAGCGGATTAGAGAAGATGGTTTCAGAGACGCACGGGTGGCACTATGTTTTTACTAAATTCTGTGTGCCAATGAGGCTCTAATTGACCAATCAAATAACCAATAAGACAAGCAACTGTTCCTTCCTAGACTTAAATGGCAAACCTTCATCTCCATTTCATTCCCTGATGTCACAACGAACCTAATCTCATAACTCTTACATTTATTGGTATCCCTTGTTTGATAATCACTTGGTAACCCTTGTGATACAATCTACATGCACACATTGCTGTCGCATTAACCAAAAAATATACAAAAAAAAAATTTCAAATAAATGGCGGTTAGCTGTACACATATCATCCAGACGACCGAACAATTCAAACGTTTTTTTTTTTGTTTCTTTCCCTTTTTATATTCAGAAAGGACTCGACTTCCAATTGGACCGCAATTTATTGACACCAATAAATAATGACTGTACACATAATACACATTCAATCTGCTGACATTGTTCCTTGCAGGTGCGCAGGGTGAATCAAGCTGCTGCCGCTGCTGCTCCATCCAGGCTTTTAATAAAATATGTGAATTCAACTTAAAGAATCCAAAAAGGTAAGAAAAAAAAAACTCCAAAACATAAAAAAGGTTAAACACTACCTTCAACCAGACACCAAATGCAAATATGTATGTACTGTAAAAAAAAAAAAAAAATAAAAATCCGCACCACAGTTAAAAGCTCGCAAGCACCGAAAATGAAAAAAAAAAAAAAAAAAAACAAATGTGCGAAAATTCAAAAACACAAAAATTTCGCTCCTACTTTATCACGGTTTTGGATGCTGCTCATCTCACATGTACTCTCATGCAGGCAGGCAGGCAGCCCAGCCAGGAATAAGATCGAAAATGTATAAAACCTTAACACACTCGTGTACACACGTACGAACGGGCATAGTAATGTTGTATGTATGAATGTTTGTACATTGTTATTGTGGCGTATGAATACGATGAATGCGACAGATTCAGTGGCAGGCTTCCCACAAACAGCTCGGCTGTGTGGCGTCAAGATTACAGCGATAAGATCAATGGCATGTCGCATAAATGCCCAATAAAATTGCTCCAATATAAAATAGCAATCGATGCCGCCAACTTTAACGTTTATTAGGTGTGAGAGACTTTTTGGTACAACGTCAAAGCACAAAGAATTTTACAATATACATTTTTTTCTTCTTTTTTTTCGATTTTAGTTTTTGCTTGGCTTTATTTTGTGAAAACTTAAAAAAAAGGAATATAAAATATTTGACCAAGTAAAATAAAAAAAAATAATAACGCTGATGGTGATGCTGTTGCAATACGATTCACATGAGGATACAAAGTGAAATTTTTAATACCATTTTTTTTTTTTTTGGTTTTTGTTGTTTTGAAATGTATTGTACTTATTGTCTGTCTGTCTGTATGGCTGTCTGTATAAATAAATATTAAGTGTAATGTGAAAAAAATTCAAAATATTCATTTGGCCCATACCAAGGATCATGGTTTTGAGGTGAAATTTGAAATGATTAAAGACATTTTTTAATTGTCAGTTTAACAAAGGCACAAAGTTATAATATTTTGGGAAAATTATTAAGATTATTAAAACACAAGTTTATTTTTTATTTGTTACCTGTAACAAGATTGACGTCACGTATCAAAATTATTGGGTGCTAAGAACATATCGCTCCTTTACTTGTATAGTGTCATAACTCAAAAAATGCGTTTTTTGAGTTAATGATGCAGAATTATTCGTTATATCATGCTTTATATTGTGTCAAAAATTCGTATTAATATCTTTTGAACTCACCGTTTGAGAAGAGTACACGCCATTATTACATTTTCTATCTACCGGCCTTTTTCAATTAAAAACCAGTTTCAATAGTAAACTTTAAACGTGTTTTCTGCAAAATGAAATATTTTGAGTTATGACACTATACAAGTAAAGGAGCGATATGTACATATTTCAAATTAATAGAATACAGAAAAACTCCTAAAAACATGTTTTCAGTTTATTGTACGTAAATTGGATTACTCAGTTTTGATACTATACCACTTCATAGGATCTGATGTCCGGAGATCAACCATGTAGCGTTAAGATACCTTATAAGGTCTCCTTACCCTATGTCCAAAATCATAGATAGTTTGCTCACCTAAGATAATGTGTCTAGAGTAGTAGTGCAATTGATATCATAGTTTGTCTCCTCTTCAGATGCAAGACAACTTTGGCAATGTCTGCTGAATGGAAGTCCGAGTCTTTCAACATGTTCAGCGATCATTGGGTAACTCATTAACATATCACACCAATTAACTTTCACATATCTCTACAGCTTCTATAATGAAAAAGTTAGGTTAAGCTAATAGGTTGACTTTATGTCCACAAGACAAGTTCCGGATCCAAAGTGATGGTTAGGTTAATGAGGATGACGCCAATCCATACAAAAAAAATTTTGTTTGGAATGACATCCATAGGGGCCAATTTTGGCCCATTATGATTCCTGCTATTGTTTCCTTCCTTCGCTCCATTCAATTTTGTTCTTACCCAAGAAAACGCATTTTTACGTTTCCCACTTTGACGCTTGTATGAATGTTATGAGTAGCCAAGGGTTTATACCTCGTAGGTCCTGAATATCTTGAAAGACATAAGAACCTAAACATTTAAATCTTCTAAATGCTAATGCAGGGCATTCATATAAGAAATGGAAGCTGTCGTCGACAGATTCATTGCACCATCTGCAAGTATCGTCTGACATAACCCCGATTCTTACCATGTGTTTCGCGAGTTTATTATGCCCCGTGATAAGGTTTATTACTGATCTTTTCTGTCTTCTGTCCATATCCAGAAGAATTTTGCTGTTACGATTTTTCGTCCCATAGCATTTTCGTCTGTATTCTATCATTTGATATCGTCCATCTATTTATCCACTTGTTTCTAGTGTCCAGCTTAATATTATGAAAAGTAAGGGAGAGTGGTGCAAACACTCCCTCAACGTCGAGCTCATGTGGAAGGCTTGCACCTGCCTTCGCAAGCACATCCGCTTTCTCATTACCTCTAATATCCATGTGATCAGGTACCCAACACAGTCGTATATTATGCTGCTCCCTGAGAACCTGTAGTTCTCTGTGGCAGCGGCTGACTATATTGGAGTTGATATTATCCGTAGTTAACGCCTTTAAAGCCGCTTGTCTGTCGATGAAGAAAGCAATATCGCTGTAGAATATTGGCCTCATTGAGATTAGCTCCGCTGCCTTGGCGATCACAAAGATCTCCGCCTGAAAAATGCTGCAGTCATTCTGCAAGCGGAAAGATTCATCAATACTTAACTCAGAGCAGTGCACACCAAAGTGATACATAGCAGAGTGGGTTTTGTTGGCTGCTCTCCATATTAATCCAAATTCTTTTCTGACTTCCTGTCCAATAGCATTATGATTTATGGCCCCACATATTTTTCATCGAGTTTACCCAGCCTAATATATTTAAGCATCTTCAATGAGTTGACATCTGTAAGTTCCTCCAGTGCCTGAAAGAAGTAAGAGCCAAAACAATTAAATCTAGTGCAAGATAGTGCAGGTCACTGATAAGGATAATGAAATATTCCACTATCTTTTCGTCCCCACACCATCGGCACAAGTCATCTCTGATCAATTTTAACCTTTTAAAATAAGCTTTCAAGCTATATTTCCATATAAAGAAGTGTTTTTTTTGCCACTTTTTCCACCGCTTTTTCCACAAGGCCTTCGTCTGGATACAATCTTGGCTACTCTCCCATTTCAAATCTTCCTGTCGTTCAAATGTTCTTATTTCGAAATGAAGTTAATGGAAAAACTGCTCCCACACGAGCTAACTCATCAGCTTTCTCGTTTACTGGAATATTTTGATGACATAGGACCCTGCACAGTCTTAAAGAGTCATGTTCGATGTGAGCCATAAGCTCTTGGCGATAACGGCTGAATACCTTTGATCAAATATTCCTATTACATAGTGCCTTTAAAGCAGAGCTTCGAAGGATTTCATTCCTTAATTCGATTTGTCATTCTGAATGAAAATTTAGTGATTGCATTTCCCAATCACATTTTAGCGAATTGAATGAATTCACTTTAGACTCATTCGATTTATAAATATCGAATGCATTCGATTTATTTTTCATTCGACTTTCAAAAATCGAATGCATTCGATTTTTTTTCCATTCGACTTTTAAAAATCGAATGCATTCACTTGCGAATGCAATTGATTTTCTTTTCATTCAATTTAAAAAATCGAATGGCTTATTCATTCATTGCATAAAAAACTTAAAAAAAACTAACCATGAAAGAGCAAAACGGAGCCAATTTTTTGTCAATAGTATCGCCAACACTCTTCACATTTTTTGTCGTATATGCAGTTAATATGTGCATTTTTAAAATTTTCGGGAACACCATTTTTTTTTGGATTCAAAATTAGAGCCCATTAGGGTCATCGTATGTAAAGAGAGTCGGCGATACTATGGACCAAAATTTTGCTCCGTTTTGATCTATCTATTTAAAAAATCGATTGCATTCGCAATGGAATGATAAAAAATCGAATGCATTCGATTTTTCTAAATCGAATGAACAAGAAATCGAATGCATTCATTTTTTTCCATTCGATCGAATGAATTCCAAGGACTGCATTCAATGTTGATTTATGAAATCGAATGCATTCACTGACTATGAAAATTGAATGGATTTTTTTAAGAATTCATTCGAAAAGGATTTCATTCTTCGAAGCTCTGGCTGCATACGCCTTTTCACTTTGTTCTTACAGTTTTCGAGCCAGTTCAATTTCCCATTAAAGATTATGAAAGATTTTCATTAATCCTGAGGGATGTATGTGAATATCGGGTGGGTGGTTTGTATGGGGACTACTAACGACTGGTCTGATTCCGTTAAAAATTTGAATGTTGATTTGTAAACACAAAATACGGTTACCTACCAAATTTCGAAAGGATACCAATTATAATACGGTTAATTGTCATTTGAGCCAAACTGTAAAGGGACGTATATATGGGGGCTAGGTCTTTACATGAACCAAATTTTTTTCAATTTCAATAGGCTTCGCCTTGGCTCAAAGGAAGCTTAAGTTTTCAATTTTAAACAAATCGAATGATAATTGCTACCTCAATCGTGGTCACAACAAAATCGTCTCAGAAAGTGATTCTGACTCAATCGATGTACTTGAAGGGTATAGGACCGATATTTCGAATACTTAGTTAGGAACATCAGCACAAAAACATTATACACTTACCACAGAGTTGCGTAGGGTATAAAAAGGAAAAGCCATTGCCCAACAGGTCCAATATTTGTGTGTGTTTATATCGAGTCTTAAATGCAACATTCCCGACCCCGACTTTTTCGACGTCCCTTATATGGAAAACTTCTGGTTTGGCACCGGTCAGAACCAGTCACGTAATCTGTTCTCTTCCTTACAGGGTAACTTTAAAATTAGACAGCAAATTTGGCCATTTTCGTGATATTAATTTTTTTGAAAAAAAAGCTATTGTGTGTCATAAAAATAATAAGCTAAGTTTTATGGACCCTTTGGGGGTCTTGGCTTACTGGTAGTCTACTTTAATTATACCCCACACCAGTCTGTGGTACAGGGTATAATGAGATTGTGCTGATGTTTGTAACTACCCGAAATATTGGTCCTAGACCTACCTTCGAGTATACTGTCCACTAGACCGGGTCGAAAAAAAAAGTTCCCGTTGTGCGGGCTTTATTTTAAAGCTTACCTCGAAAAAGTTCCATAGCCAAAATATTAGATTTTTAGGTCGCGATTTGGTACCGCCGAAATCGTTTTTTGTTCATAGCTTTGTCATTTGATGTCCGATCGTTGTAAAAAAAAATTTGTTAGAAAGTCCTCAGCGAGTACTAAATTTGACCCATATCTGGTTTTGACCTCTGAGGTCATCTTCGTGTTATAAGTGTTAGTTTCTCAGCTTTCTACCCACCTAAATGATCTTTATTTTTCCATTAAATTATAGCATTAAATAATTCATGAAATTCTTCCCTTAGAAGTACCCTCTTAAATTAATTAACAAAAAAGTTACATTCAATTTTAAATTTCCATAGAAAAAGATTTAAAACACTTGTTCGTATGTATTTAAATACAAACTAAAAAAATTAAATATAGTTTAAAGGCATAATAACAAGTGTTTTTTCTAATTTTCTTTATATTGTATATGAAAATCTTAAATCAAATGTAACTTTTTTGTTAATTAATTTAACTGGATACTTCCAAGGGAAGGATTTTATGATTTTCTTAGTGCTATAATTTAATGGAAAAATAAAAATCATTTAAGGGGGTAGAAAGCTGAGAAACTAACACTTATAACACGAAGATGACCTCAGAGGCCAAAACCAGATATGGGTCAAATTTAGTACTCGCTGAGGACTTTCTAACAAATTTTTTTTTACAACGATCGGACATCAAATGACAAAGCTATGAACAAAAAACGATTTCGGCGGTACCAAATCGCGACCTAAAAATCTAATATTTTGGCTATGGAACTTTTTCGAGGTAAGCTTTAAAATAAAGCCCGCACAATGGGAACTTTTTTTTTCTCCTTTATGGTCGACCCAGTCTACTGTCCACCTATTGGTTTAAGTACGATACTGGTCGCAATTTTTAATCAATTGACTTGAAATTTGAAACTTGACCCAAGAACGAAGCCTATTAAAATTGGAGAAAATCGGTCCATGCTAAGACCTAGCCCCCATACAAACCCCCCCTTTGGATTCGGCTAAAATGACTCTAATAACCGTATTATAATATATATCGCTTTGAAATTCAGCAAATTTCAAAGGAATCAGGTCAGTCCTTCTGGTTGTCCCAATACAAACCACCTACCCGATATTCACATAATTCCCTCAAAATTCATAAAAATGGAAGTATTTGATAAAAAATTTATTTGTACGTGCTAAACGTGTACTTTAGTAACCTAATCAAATCTGAATATAATTGGACCATTTTTGGACTTAGTCCCCCATATAAAAATTTCGACCGATATTCAGTTGAATCGGTCTATTGACAAAAAAATAAATCAATTTTATTAAAATTTGATCTGTTCGTGTTTTCTACACTAAATAAAGATCTAACAAAAGACAGATACAATCGGTCCATGTTTGGACTTGGGACCCATTTTCCGGAAAACACTGATGTAGGGTATCATATGGCCGGTCTTGGCCGACTATAACTTTCTTACTTGTTTTTACTTGGTGTCATTCAAGATTCAAATTTGTGTTGCACAGTGCTATTGGATTTTAAAAGTATTATTTTGGAATCTTTAAATTGGGAACGTAACTCTAAAAGCATCTGGCATCATTTCACATAACTAAAATAAAAAAACCAATACTAAAAGGTTTGTGTCATGAATTTTAGTGTAAAAATTCGCCAAGAGATGACATCACCATATATAAATGTTGCATGATTTTGTCTCCACTAGCGCTGTTTCAGTGTGTAGTGTTTTTTGAACTGTTTGGGTAAAATGTGGCAATTAATTTTAGTTTTGACACACACCAACAAATTTTAGTCATGACACATACCAATTGGCTAATGACAATGAAGTTTAAATTCGCTGCAGTACAGTGTTGCCAATTAAATTGTTTGCACTAGATTTGAAATTAATTGTATTTTTTGGAGGGGAAAAAGGAGAAATTTTGGTGGCTTAAATAAATTATGTAGTAATTTTTTTTAAAATATTTACTATTAAAATATGTTAACAAATTTATGCTCTCTCTTTTATTAAATACTGAGTGTAGGAAAATGCCAAGATTTTTACCAAATTCATTTCACGATATCTCGAAAACCGTAAACTGTTGTCCCAGACAGTTGTTTAATAATTTTTTTTTTTCATTTGAAAGTTAATTTTTTTTTTTTCAAATGATTTCAAAATTTTTAACCTAAGTTAAATTATTGTGCATTTAAAGAAGAATCTGTGTTGTTGTAGCCCAACATTATGTTATATGACAAGTGTGTGTCTGTGTCGTCTGATAAGAAATTTAATTCTATTATAATAATAAAAAATTATAGAAAATATATTCTTTTTTTTTGCGTACAATTTTTCTTTTCACATGAAACAGCATGTGTTCCAGCATGTGGAAGTGTTGTTAAAATAAGCTTTTTATTGCCGAATGTTGTACACAATCTGTTTTCCTTTACAAAAAGGGACATTGTTAGTTAGGTAAAGTATTTCATTTTTTTTAAATTGCCACTGCTGTTGGTAGGATCCAATTAATTTTACGACATAAATCTGCTTTAAAATATTAAATGTGAATGTCTGAAGTTGATGTACATATGAAATTTAAAAAAAAAAAAACAAGTAGAAAAATTAAGTTCGACTTGGTCGAATCTATGAATACCCTCCACAATGTAATTTTCTAAAAAAATTTAAAAAAATTGCATTACAAATTTTTTATTAGAAATATATTATTTTGAGAAAAACTTTTTTTTAATCAATCAAATTTTTTTGAGTGTAAAATTTTTTTGACTGTCATCATTTTTTTGAGTGTGACATTTCATTAAAAAAATAAGTAGAAAAATTAAGTTCGACTTGGTCGAATCTATGAATACCCTCCACAATGTCATCTGATAATAATTTTCTAAAAAAATTTCAAAAAATTGCATCACAAATTTTTTATTAGAAATATATTATTTTGAGTAAAACTTTTTTTTAATCAATCAAATTTTTTTGAGTGTAAAATTTTTTTGACTGTCAGCATTTTTTTGAGTGTGACATTTCATTAAAAAAAAATATGTATACATTTTTTTTTGAGTGTAACATTTTTTTAGTGTAAATATTTTTTTTAGTGTACAATTTCTTTGAGTAACAAAATAAATTTGTAAACTATTTTTGTTGTTTTATACCTACACATTAGGCTGGGTCGTATTCCAACAAAGTGCTCAGATCAACTATTAATAGTGAAAAAAAGTTGGTACAAGTAAATACAAGCAATTTAAAACCAAAATGAACAAAATCGTTCCATGGCTTCCGTTCTCGCATCGCGGGTCAAAATTGCGGTTTTTGAAAAAATGGACATAATTTAAAAAAAAATTAAATATTAAAAAAAAAAAATTATTAAAAAAAAAAAAAATTTTTTTTGTATCGCATTAATTCAAAGATATTTAGAAAAATTTTGTTTGTTTTTTTCGGATATCGATAACCCACCCAAACGTGAGGCCAAAAAAAAACTCACATTTTTAACATGGAGATCAAAACTACTTTTTCACTATTTTAAAAATTTAGTGAAACAAAATTTTTAAATATATTAGTTTATCCACTTGATATCATTGAATACATCTCACGGATTGTAGCAACATTTTACTTAAATTAACTAACTTTTTTTGTTCAAATGGTTGTTTTGGACCATAGTAACTCTGCTTTGAAATAATAGGCTTTTTGGACAACGTTAACCCTTGCCGGCACGAGGTTAAAAATTCCTCCAATGAAATTTTCGAAAATTCCTCACTCTAAAATCGTGTATGTGTTTAAATAATGAACAATTACAAATTTATACAAAGTTTTCTTGAAGGACATCTTTAACCCTTGTTGAATGAACGCCCAAAAAACAGCTGTTTTTGTTTGCTCATAGTCAAAATGGACTTTTTTGACTGTGTAAAGCTAAAAGTGAAAAACATATTATTTAATATGTCAAAAAAGTCCATTTTGACTATGAGCAAAAAAACAGCTGTTTTTTGGGCGTTCGTTTAACAAGGGTTAAAGATGTCCTTCAAGAAAACTTTGTATAAATCTGTAATTGTTCATTATTTAAACACATACACGATTTTAGAATGAGGAATTTTCGAAAATTTCATTGGAGGAATTTTTAACCTCGTGCCGGCAAGGGTTAACGTTGTCCAAAAAGCCTATTATTTCAAAGCAGAGTTACTATTACAACCATTTGAACAAAAAAAGTTGGTTAATTTAAGTAAAATGTTGCTAACTATTAGTCAAAAATGTCGAATTAGTCAAAAATGTCGATAAAAACACATGTTCTGGAAATCCGCTAAACTCAAATCGCTCCACACACCAACTGGACAAAGGGATTTAACTAAGAATTTTTTTCTACAATCCCTGAGATGTATTCAATGATATCAAGTGGATAAACTAATATATTTAAAAATTTTGTTTCACAAAATTTTTAAAATAGTGAAAAAGTAGTTTTGAGCTCCATGTTAAAAATGTGAGCTTTTTTTGGCCTCACGTTTGGGTGGGTTATCGATATCCGAAAAAAACAAACAAAATTTTTCTAAATATCTTTGAATTAATGCGATACAAAAAATTTTTTTTTTTTTTTTTAATAATTTTTTTTTAAATATTAAATTTTTTTTTTTAATTATGTCCATTTTTCAAAAACCGCAATTTTGACCCGCGATGCGAGAACGGAAGCCATGGACCGATTTTGTTCATTTTGGTTTTAAATTGCTTGTATTTACTTGTACCAACTTTTTTTCACTATTAATAGTAGATCTGAGCACTTTGTTGGAATACGACCCAGCCTACTATACATATAGGCCTATATGCAACACAAAAAAAATATTTCAATTATTTCCCACTTTTTATTTTACTTCATATGATTTTTTTTCCAAAAATTCTTACTATACACCATTACATACAGTTACAAAAACAATAACAAATATTTACATGTCTAACAACTAAACTGCACCCCACGACAAGAAAACAAACAACAACAAGTTTTAAAAAAACTGGTATTTCACCATGCTTTTAAAACTTGTTTAACTAGTTTTCAACAGTTTAAGGCGAAAGAAATCTGAAATTCAGTGCTTTGCTTATAACTTTTGAACCACCGAACCGATTTTGCTGAAATTCAAAACGAAATAGCCTTGGGGAACGACAAATATATATGCTAAGCTTCAGCCCCCTCAGAATTGTCTTTCGAAAGTTATAGTGGTTTTAATCTTGTAAATTCGAAAAATACCCTTGCCGAAATTTACTCTTTTGCTCATAACTTTTGAACCACTTGACCGATTTCGCTGGATTGCAATACCAACCTGACCCGGTAAATGGAGAACATATATGTCAAACTTCAGGAGCCTCCGTAAAGTCTTTCAAAAGTTAGCGTGTTTTCAACGGACAGACAGACAGACAGACAGACAGACAGACAGACAGACAGACAGACGGACGGACGGACGGACGGACGGACGGACGGACGGACATCGCTAGATCGACTTGAAATCGATCAAGGATCATGAATATATATACTTTATGGGGTCCTAGACCAATATTCCGATGTGTTACAAACGGAATGACAAACTTATATATACCCTCTATCACTAGAGTGGAGGGTATAATAATGTATACATTTTTTTTGAGTGTAACATTTTTTTTTTGAGTGTAACATTTTTTTAGTGTAAATATTTTTTTTAGTGTACAATTTCTTTGAGTAACAAAATTACTTTGTAAAATATTTTTGTTGTTTTATACCTATATGTAATACAAAAATAAACTATTTCACATATTTTCCTCTTTTTATTTTACCATCCTTTTCTTTAAAAACCAAAAACAAACTAACATTGTATCATATAAAACCCGCTTCATTTGATTTTTTCCAAAAAATACTTACTATACACCGTTACCTACAGTTACAAATAATATATAACAATAACAAAACAATAACAAATATTTACTTTTCTAACAACTAAACTTCACCCCACGACAAGAAAACAAACAACAACAAATTTAAAAAAACTGGTATTTCACCATGCTCTTGTTTAACGAGTTTTCAACAGTTTAAGGTGAAACTAATTTAAAACTCAGAGCATTGCTTATAACTTTTGAACCACTGAACCGATTTTGCTGAAATTCAAAACCAAACAGACTTGGGAAACGACAAAAATATATGCTAAGCTTCAGCCGCCTCAGAATTGTCTTTCGAAAGTTAGAGGGGTTTTAATCTTGTAAATTTACAAAATACCCTTGCCGAAATTTACTCTTTTGCTCATAACTTTTGAACCACTTGACCGATTTCGCTGGATTTCAATACCAACCTGACCCGGTAAATGGAGAACATATATGTCAAACTTCAGGAGCCTCCGTAAAGTTTTTCAAAAGTTAGCGAGTTTTCAACGGACAGACAGACGGACGGACGGACGGACGGACATCGCTAGATCGACTTAAAATCGATCAAGGATCATGAATATATATACTTTATGGGGTCCTAGACCAATATTTCGATGTGTTACAAACGGAATGACAAACTTATATATACCCTCTATCACTAGAGTGGAGGGTATAAAAACAAGTAGAAAAGTTAAATTCGACTTTGCTGAATCTAACAATTTTGATTAGAAATATTTTATTTTGATTAAAAACTTTAAAAAAAGGAAGAATGACTAATTTTTTTTTGAGTGTAAAATTGCTTTTGAGTGTAAAATTTTTTTCGAGTGTAATGTTTTTTTTACTGTAAAAATATTTCTGAGTGAATGCACGTACGTATGTACACAAAATATTGTCATTTTTAAAAAAATAAACTAAATTTTTTTTGAGTGTAAAGTTTTTTTGTGTGTAAAATTTTTTTCGTGTGTAATTTTTAAGTTACCAATACTTTTCTAACTAAACAAGTTTAAAAAGCATTGCTTTAAAACTAAACAAGTTTGAAAAGCATTGTTAAGTTACCCTCAATGCTTTTAAAACTTGTTTACACGTGGCATTTAAGATGAACAAAATCTGAAATTCTGGGTTACTTTAACTTTTGAACCACTGGACCGATGGAGCTGAAATTCAATGCCAAACAGACCTGGGGAACGGCAAAGATACATGCCAGGTTTCAGTAGTCTCATAATTGTCGTTCGAAAGTTATCGTGTTTTTATACCCTCCAACTACAGTATGAGGGTATACTCTCTTTGTCATCCGTGTGTAACGCTTCAAAATATCGGTCTAGGACCCATAAAGTTTATATATTTATGATAAGTGATCGATTCTAAGACATTCTAGCGATGTCCGTCCGTCTGTCCGTCTGTAGTTAACACGATGCAGTCCAAAATAAAAGAGCTAGACTCCCGACATTTGGCACGAATATGTCTTATGTTCCTAGGCAGGTCAAGTTCCTAAAAGAGCAAAATCGGACCAGGGGGAAAAAAGTTACCCCTCGAAGAACTAAACCAAACTCTGAAAAATACCATATTTTTACATGATTTTCTTTGTTTTCGTTTATCAAATGCAATATTTTTATGCTACAAGAAGTTCAAAATAATGCATTTGGACCCACAGAATTAGAAAATGTCGTTTTTTCGGTCTGCCCCCCCCTTTAATGGGCGTGGAATAATTTTTTTTTAAATAATGATAAACTTGTATTTCTTTAGAGCAAAAAGTATAAGAATGAATTCTTAAACACATATTCGAGAAGAAATGCCCCCCCCCCCCCAATTACCACTACAGACCCCCCCCCCAAAAAATAAAACGCCCCTGCAATTTGTTTTTTATTTATTTGCATGTTGGAGGGTATAACAGATTCGGCACGGCCGAATTTAACACTCTCACTTGTTTTATCTCGTAAATTCACGAAAAACCCTTGCCGAAAATTTACTCTTTTGCTTATAACTTTTGAACCACTGGACCGATTTGGTTGGATTACAATACCAACCTGACCAGGTAAATGCCCAACATATATGCCAAACTTCAGTAGCCTCTGTAAAGTCTTTCAAAAGTTAGCTTGTTTTCTACGGACAGACAGACGGACGGACGGACATCGCTAGATCGACTTAAAATCGATCGAGGATCATGAATATATATACTTTATGGGGTCCTAGACCAATATTTCGATGTGTTACAAACGGAATGACAAACTTATATATACCCTCTATCACTAGAGTGGAGGGTGTAAAAATCGTTAGATACATTTGAAGCATTCCATGTCATATTGGACACTTTGAATTTTTTTTTTTTTTTAATTTTTCCAATTTTTCACCACACTCAAAATAATTACTCTGTTAAATACTCTGTAAAATGACTGTAATCTCAATTCGACAAATATTTGACAAAGTTATCTGTCGAAATACAGATTTTAAGAAAATACTTTGTATTTTCTTGTGACCAAAAAACAAAATTTTATCTGTAATTTTACTTTTTACTTTGTAATCTCTATTTTACAGATAATAAAAAGTTTTTTTTGTTAAAATACGAATTTTAGAAAAATACTTTGTTTTTTTCTCGTAACCAAAATACTAAATTTCATTTGTAATTTTACTTATTGCTCTGTAAAAATAAAAATCACTTCAAAAAACTAAACCCCCCTTTAAAAAGTGTCTTAAATTACAATAACAACTGGTAATTTTACGAGGATGACGTGTAAAATTGGAGTTACTTGTTAAAAACTCATAATATTCACAAAAATAAAAAATTAAATTTGCAATTTGGAAGCATTAAAGCGGTAAAATTTAACAAAATTTTAATGCTTTTGAAGCAGAGAAGTTTTACTCATAAAATCGATTTAACTAAAACTTTGTAAATTTACAGAGTTTTTTTTGTAAAATTTTGAACTCATAAAATGCATTTAACTCAAACTTTGTAAATTTACAGAGCTTTTTTGGTAAAATTATTTTCCGTTTTATCAATATTTTACAGATAATTCTATAAATTTACAGTTTTTTTTTATCGAAATCATTTTACAGAGTTTTCTTCGTAAAATAACAAAAAATCTTGCTGGTTGGAAATCTATGTTATTTTCTGCTGGCTCAGCAGAGTATCTCTGTAATTTAACAGAGTGATTATTTTGAGTGCAGTTTTAAGTACCCTTTGAAAACTTCTTTCTGGAAAAATTTCAGATTTTTTTTTGATAACCCCTCTCAAAATATGGAATTTACAAAAATAAGGAGCTTGTTCGTTTAATAAAACTTCTTTTATACCCAATTCACACCTGAGCTGAAATCTTGTTCGAACGAGATTTCGATCATATGGTTGTGTATAAAATGATACAGAACATATGATCGAAATCTCGTTCGAACGAGATTTCATCTCAGGTGTGAATTGGCCTTTATACCCAATTAACACCTGAGACGAAATCTCGTTTGAAATACATTTCGATCATATGGTTGCGTATAAAATGATACAGACCATATGATCGAAATCTCATTCGAACGAGATTTCACCTCAGCACAGAGGGCCAGAATGATCCAATTCCGGCCAAAAGTCTTTATCGTTGTTGGATCCGTCTGAAAATGTGCTTCTAGAGGAATTTGAGGTCGCCGATTTCAAAATTTGGCAAAAAACCAAAAAAATCAAAATGGCGGATCCAATATGGCGGACAATTTTTTTTAAAAAATTGTCCGATTGAACTCAAATTTTGTCTTGGAGTTACTGAATAAGAAATGCTACTCAGAATTTTTAAAAACAAAATGGCGGACTAAATATGCTTCTTAAAGTTTAAAGAATGATCCAAATCCGGCAAAAAGTCTTTATCGTTGTTGGATCCTGCTGAAAATGTGCTTCTAGAGTATTTCTGGGTCTCTGATTTCAAAATTTAACTAAAAACTAAAAAAATCAAAATGTCGCATCCAATATGGCGGACAAATTTTTTTAATAATTGTCCGATTTAACTCAAATTTTGTTTTAAGGGGGCCTTGGAGTTACTGAATCTGAATTACTGGCGTGAATTTTGAAAAACAAAATGGCGGACTAAATATGCTTAGTAAAGTTTGTTACAAGTAATTTAAAAAAAGTTATATTCCTTTTCTTTGTTGAAGCTAGCTAAAAGTGTAGCCTAGTAAATTTCCAGGTCTGTTATCTTAAAATCGAACTGATAAAAATTCAATATGGCGGAAATAATATGGCGGCTAGATTCTTTAACTTTGTGTGATCTAACTAAAAATTAGTTTTAAGAGTTCAAGAGTGTCTGCAGTTAAATCTACGCACATAATTTTTAAATATATTTTTTTTATTTTTGATATAAATTTGGAAATGGTGTAAATGACTTACTTAGTTTCAGAAAAGCTTTTGGAAATGGTGACGACAAATTATTCACTTGTTTTCTTTATTTTTTGGAAATTCAATAAAAAATCTTTGAATTTAATTGGAAATGGTGTAACTGATATTTTCCATAATTCTACAAAAAAAACTAGAAATGTAGATATTTTTTTTTTCCTACACTTAAGGCACTCTCTGACGATAAAAAAACTATTCAAGCCGTAAAACATTATTTTGGGTTAAATTATTTTTTTAAAAACAAATCTCGGACCACTGCATATATAGCTGTAATTTCGCCATTTATCATTTCGAGCAAGTTTGGGCAACTTTTTTCGAAAGATATGGATCCATTCTATATCAAAAAAAATATAGACCGATTGTCTCGAACTGAGGATCGCTGAGGATTTTTTCGGCGCGAGGTAAATAGCTCAAAAAATTATAACTTTTTTCACAAAAAACGCGAATTGCTGCCAGGCAGATGAGTTATATTTGTCCATGTTATTTTTGTTACAAAGGCTTATATATAAGGTTGATCCACTCAAACAAAAAGTTAAACATTAGCAATAGAAGTTTGGAGAAAAAATTAAAAAAGTATCTCAACTTTTAAAATTTTTTTACCAACTTTTTTAACTTTGAAGACCTGTCAAAGGAAAGAGTGTAATTGGATCAAAAAGATAAGTTCAGAAAACCTGCTTCTATATATGCCCAACAAACTGGTAAACATTTTTTTGTGAATTTATAAATAAGGACTTTTGGCCGGAAATCGATCTGTCTGGCCCTCTGTGCTCAGGTGTGAATAGGCCTTTACTCATAATTTTTTCAAAAAACAGTAAAATTTCTAAAAGTTTTCTATTAGTTTTTACCCCTAAACATTCTTTTTCGGAATAAACTTATATTCTGGGGCAAGTCACAGACACAATTCCGTTCGGATTTGAAAAAAGTAGTTTACTCGTTAAATGCAAAGCGAATATTTTTTTTTTGCGGAATGAAACCACTTTTATGCATTTCAATTCACTTTGATTTTTGAAAGTGATTTCATTTTGAAAAAATAATAATATTCGTTTTGCGTTTTAGAAGTAACCACTTTTTTCAAATCCGAACGGAATTGGGTCTGTGACATGCCCCAGAATATAAGTTTATTCCGAAAAAGAATGTTAAGGGGTAAAAACTAATAGGGGTCGTTCTTGGTATTGACCGCTCTAGGACGCACTACTAGTTCTCGGTTAGGTAAAATTTAAATATGATTTGTAATTATATGGTAATTCTTAATAAAATCAAAAAATAAATTTGTGCACACAATTTAATTCAAGTTAAGTTAAAATTTGCTAAGAATAACTTCATCGTATTTCCTTCTTGGAATTGAGGATGTGTACTTCTAAGAATTTAGTTAATAACTTCTTAGAACTTAGTTAAAAATTCAAAATGGCGATATCTCGAAAACTTAGCGTGATAAAGCGAAACGGATGAAATTTTCCAAAAGTATTGGATCAACATTTATGGCGGCCCATAAGGGACTCAACGGGGTCTGGAGCCAACAGGGTCTGGCTGGACTCCCTTTTTGTACATGTGTATTTGCACTTGTTATGGGAAAATACAAAATCTGCTAAAAAAAACCCCCCTCATTTAAGAAAAAATATTATCCTTACATTTAGAATACAAAAATTTTGATTTTGAAAATTACAAATTTAAAGTCCATTTTATTGAATTACGTTCATATATCACAAAGAAAAGAAAGGTGAAAAATCAGACGATAACCTAATTTTCTAACAAAAAAATATCCATTACAAAATAATATTGTCCTAAATATATCTATAATTGAGTGTTACGATAAATGTTCAATAACACTTTTTGTGCACACAAATACAATAGATACAGATATAAAACACACACATAAGTATAAGGGTGGAGCAAATGTTTTCCTTTTTTGATTTTGAAAAGATGTATATTTTAAAAGATTGTATTAAAACCAAAAATGTATCCGGTTACACCGTCCGACAAAAATGAAAAAAAAATCGTTAAACACGAACTGGATAATACACGTTTAAAACTAAAAATTTAGTAAAACTGCATTTATATTTAGTAAAACTGCATTTACAGTTTTTCTTTTCGTGATCCGGTTTCCTTTTACAAGGACTTCAAAGTCTTATAATCCTCTAAAACTTTGAAGTCCTTTTAAAAGGAAACCGGATCACGAAAAGAAAAACTGTAAATGCAGTTTATATATATTTTTTTTTGGATATTTGGTGACATCAAATGAAAGAGGAGGATCTCCCCTAATTTTCAGATTTAATTATTTTTACATATCAGGAAAAAGGAGGTAAATTACGTCCTTTCAAAAATGTATCCTTTAATATCATTAAACATTTTCAACAAAATATTTTGATAAAGTTCTCAAATGACTTTATTCACATCCCTTTATCCTGATATAGCAAAATAAAACAAGTGAGAGTGTTAAATTCGGCTGTGCCGAATCTTTTATACCCTCCAAAATGTAAAAAAAAAATTAAAACAAAAATTTGTCAGGGGCGTATCTTTTTTTTTGGGGGGGGGGGGGGTTGATAAGGTCAGTGGGGGACGTTGAGAGCACCTGCCCATCGCGATAAATATACCAAATGTTTCATTTACTTAACAAAAATACCAAAAAACATGTAAAAAAAGTGTATTTTTTAGAGGTTGGTTTAGTTCTTCAAGGGGGAACTTTTTTCCCCCTGGTCCGATTTGGCCAATTTCCGAACTTAACCTGCCTAGGAACACAAGACATATTTGTGCCAAACTTGAGGGATCTAGCTCTTTTATTTTGGACTGCATCGTGTTAACTACAGACGGACGGACGGACGGACAGACAGACGGACGGACGGACGGACGGACATCGCTAGAATGTCTTAGAATCGATCACTGATCAATAATATATATACTTTATGGGGTCCCCGACCGATATTTCGATGCGTTACACACGGAATGACAAAGTGAGTATACCCCCCATACTGTAGTTGGAGGGTATAAAAATGGAGAAATTAGGGGAAATCCTCCTCTTTCATTTGTCATCACCAGTGTCAACCTGGGACAAGTACAAATATTTAAAAAAAATTGAAAATTATGCTATGAGAATATCATGGTTTTAATTAGTAAAGAAAATAATGGCCTCGAGCCAGAATAAACATCCTCAAAATATAATATTTTAAAGGTCGAATAAAACAATTTTTATTTTTTAATAAAAATTAATCAGAATTTGAACATAATGGTTGGCACGCCATAGTGATGAATAACCCTAATGTGGTTATTACATTCACAACAACAAATAACATATCGTTGTAGTCCATTGGACTATCATATGTAAAATGTTTTAAGTATTTTTGTTGGTTATTGACAATCGTTGCCTTACTAGTATAGTACAATTTCTTCGTCTTTCTAATTCACATTGTGGATAGAGTCAAATATGTTCTTATACTTTAGTTTGTGCACAAACGATTTGTCATTAGACTCGTTTGCTACTTTGTAGTAAATCGTTTCTATTTTTGCTAAATAATCTTGACAATGGAATCTTGACAAATTCCGAAACACGTGTCGATTAAGTCTTGCAAAAATGACCAACATAAATAAATTTAAAACAAAAAATAATTTTCTTGAAAATTATGCTATGAGAATATCATGGTTTTAATTAGTAAAGAAAATAATGACCTCGAGCCAGAATAAACATCCTCAAAAAAAAAAAAAAAAATAAAAAAAATATTTTACAAAATGTATCCTTTAAAACTTTGAAGTCCTTTTAAAAGGAAACAGGATCATGAAATGAAAAACTGTAAATGCAGTTTTACTCCATTTGTTCTCTACTTTCAGACGAATATCATTTGATTCGTGTTTAATATTGGCTATGATAACGGTGTTATCATAAAAACATTAACATAATATTTGTAGCAAAAAAAAAATTAAATACTATTTTCACTTTGTTCAGAGCATCAAGATTTTCAAATCAAAAAATGAGCCCAAACCCATTGCCCCACAGGTCGAATATTTTTTGTGTTTATAATAACCCTAAATGGCAACTGTACCGACCCTGTCGATAACGAAAATCTAGAAAAGGAAAATTTGCTCAACCTTAATAAGTATATATTATTTTTTTCTTGGATAATAAATGGATTTCTTATAAATCATTGACACTATGTTAACACTGACAATTCAATAAAAAAGCAATAAGTAAATTTGATAACAATAATAATACAAAATGCTCAAAAACACACTTATCGATTGGACATTCAAGTCACAAGGGATAGTTTTTTCACTGCCTGAAGGATAACATATAGAGTAACATAACAATAGATAATAATAATAATAATAATAAAGCCTTGCTTGGCGATGGTATCCAAGCTACCTCAATGTGGGCATAGGCTATCAATAAGAGTCTTCCATCTGGGACGTTCTGCAGCTACAAAATTCAAGTCTTTCAAGTCACTTATTCTGCTTCGTTGGTATTCAGGGAGGTTGTTGACTTCACCAAGCGTCGAGCGTCGCCATGTATTTCGTGGGCGGCCGGGCTTCCTGTTTCCCTGCGGGTTGTATGTCAAAGCCCTTGAACATATCTCAACACTAGATTTACGTAAGGTGTGGCCAATCCATCCAAATTTTCTACGACGTATCTCTATGTTTATATTAGACATGTTTGCCTTTCTTAAAAGATCCTCGTTCGATATTACGTTCGGCCAGTAGATTTTGAGTATTGTACGCAAACATTTATTTATGAAAACCTGTAGGTTATTCTTAATTGCCTCTGTGACGAGCCACGTTTCGCATCCATATAGGAGTACTGATACCACACAGGCAGAAAAGATTCGAAGTTTTGTGTTTTTGCTGTAAACATTAGATCTCCAAACATTAGACAATAACGAGAAAGCGCCTCTCGCCTTTTTGATTCTGGAATTTACATCAAGTACCGCTCCGCCGTCTTCATCAATCATGCTTCCTAGATATTGGAAGGATGTTACCCTTTCTACTCGTTCATTTTCAATCATTAAATACTGGTTAGAATCAACGTTTATTCTAAGCTCCTTTGTTTTATTTGTATTGATTTTAAGACCGACTTTGGCAGACTCTATAGTCAAATCATTAATTTTGGCCTGCATGTCATTCCATCTATGTGATAATTCACACTTGTCGTCAGCATAATCTAGCGATTCTAGTCGGTTACCAGGGCGAAGAGGGTCCCATATTATGCCTCTTGGTTTATTTATAGTAGCGCGTCGAGTTACTGCATCAATTACTATTAGGAATAGAAGAGGGGAGAGTAGGCATCCTTGTCTAACTCCCGATATTGTATTGAATGATTCAGAAGTGGTTCCATCATGTAATACAGTGCATTCAAAGGTTTCGTAGCTTTTTCTTATTAGCCTTATAATCTTTGTTGGTACACCAATATTAGTAAGTTCGGCCCAAATACAATCTCTGTTTATTGAGTCGAATGCTTTTTCGTAATCAATAAAAAGAAGGTAAAGTGGTGATTGAAATTCAATACTCTGTTCAATAATAATTCTTAGGCTATTTATTTGGTCAGTACATGATCTCGATGGACGGAAACCTGCCTGCTCGGGTCTGAGTTTACCATCGATGTGTGTTATCATTCTTTCGAGTATGATTTTCATAAATATTTTCAGAACGACGCATAGTGTTGTTATACCTCGCCAGTTATGGCAGTTTGTTTTATCGCCCTTTTTAAAAATCTTTACAATGTTTCCTTTCAACATGTCGGAGGGGTATATTTCGTTTTCCCATATCTGCTCGAAGAGAGGTTGTAGTGTGTCTGCAAATATTTCGGGAGCTGCTTTAAAGATTTCTGACTGGATATTATCAGGTCCAGCAGCTTTGCCGTTTTTCAGCGACCTTATTGTACTGATTATTTCGGCTTTTGTAGGTGGGCTAGTCGTGATTGGTAGAATTTCAGGGTTGTCATGTCTTGTTTCACTTATGTCTTCTCTTGGTATGTTTAAGATTTCCATAAAATGTTCCTTCCATCGACTTAGTTGTTCTGCTGTTGTGGTTAGTAATCGGCCCTGTTTGTCCTTTATAGGAACCGATTTTTCAAAATTTTTGGATGAAAATTGTTTGGTGAGTTCAAATAACTGCTTCATGTTGTGACTTGCAGCGGCATCTTCTGCACATTGTGCCTGCTTATCCATATGTTCCCTTTTATCGTTTCTTATTGCTCTTCTTACGGCTTTGTCAAAAATGTGATAGCGGTTTTGGGCATCTTTACGTTCATTTGCATTATTTGCTGAGTTAATGTCATTTTTTAACTTCGCTCGGTCATCGATCATCTTCCATGTTTGCATCGATATAAATTCTTCCTTCTTTTTTTTTGCTTTACCAAGGCATTCATCGCAGGTTTCATCAATTACATTTCTTATGTTCTTCCACGTTTGGCTGGTGCAGGCCGATGTTTCAATACCAGATAGCTTAGAATTAATAAGTTGGTTAAAGGTAGTCTTATTTTGCGGGATACGAAGCTTGTCAATGTTGTATCTGGGTCGACTGTGCGTCACCTTTATTTCGTTTTTAGATAGTTTTATCTTTAGTGTACCCATAAGCATGTGGTGGTCTGAGCCAATATCAGCTCCACATTTGCTTCGCACATCATGTAAGGAGTTACTCCACTTAGCACTGACACATATATGGTCAAGCTGACAACGTGTTCTAGCATCGGGAGACTTCCATGTAATTTTGTGGGCCAATTTATGTGGAAAGAGGGTTCCACCAATTTTTAAATTATTCAAACCACACATATCAATCAGGAACTCTCCGTTTGTATTCATTGTGCCGACACCATGTTTTCCCATTATATGTTCCAGATCCGAGTTATCATCTCCAACTCTGGCATTAAAGTCTCCCATTATTATTTTAAAATCTTGGGACGGTATCTTCTCTATGGTGTCATTGAGTATGTCATAGAACGCGTTCTTCTGTACGATATCTGAAACTTCTGTTGGAGCATAACATTGCACTATGCTTAAGTTTCTAGACTGAGATTTTAATCTGACTGTCATTATACGTTCGTTTATAAATTTATAGTCCATGATAGACCCACGTGCCTTGGGACTTATCAGCATACCAACACCATAAATGTGGGGATCCTCTTCTTTTAGCATACCCGACCATAGCATAACGCTACCATTACCAACATCCATCTTACCAAACTGATTCCACCTCACTTCACTCATACCCATAAACGACAATTTATATTTTTCTAATATTTTAGCTGCCTGTTCTAATTTACCAGATTGGTATAAAGTTTGAACGTTCCACGTAGCAAATCGTAGTCCTTTTTCATAGCGTAAGGTTGTCAACTTATTTCCGGGTTCTTTGTTTTTTCTTATTGACTTACTGACTTAACAATAGATAACAATAGAGTAACATTTTTTATTTTCTCTTTCATTACTTTGCTTAATTTTTTCTTTCATCATTTCTTTTAGATCATTATAAAATCCTTCTCTTTGTTTCTTCTACTTTTGATTTTCCCAAGTGACCTGGAAAATTTTTTATTTTACTAGAACTAAAAGTTATGTGGTACAAATTGGAGACCAATCGAATTAAATTAACCCGCGGCGCCATACAATTTTTTTTATTTTTTTAATTTTTTAAATTTTTTTTTTTTAATTTTTTTCATTTTTCAAAAATCCAAAATTTTGGTGGAAATTTTTCAAAAATCCAAAACTTTGATCAAAGGACGCCACTGGTTACAATAATTGGACTTGACACAAATTAAGTTAAATGTAACACGGTCTTAAGCTCTATGAAAAGGTCAGCAGAAAGTAAGTTGAGATTATTTTAAAAATTTCTTGAACGTAGGAAATACCTTCCATTTTTGAAAATTTCAAACAGCGATATCTCGAAGACAGTTTTAATTAAATTTTTTTTTTTTGATATTCATGTTCAGCCCATCATATTTAATAAATCACATGCGTCGCAAGAAACATATTTTTTTAATTTTGTTTTTTAAATTTTCAAAAATCCAAAACTTTGACCGGCGGTTGCCACGGGTTATTTAAATCCGATTGGACTCAAATCTGAACCACATTAGCTTTAGGCCTAGGAGAATAAAAATGTTTCCGGACATTGAAAATCGGTCTCAGAATTTCTGAATTTGAGACTTATTTTAAGAACAAAGCTCTCAAAATCGAAGTCTTTTTTAAAAAGAAAAAGGTCTCAAAGTCCGAGACTTTTTATTGTTGAAAATTAGTCTCAGAAGTTGAAACTAACTGAATTGGTAGAAGGTCACAGAATCTGAGACTCTTTCTATGGGAAAAATGTCTTAAAATCTATGACTTTTTTTTATAGGAATAAGGTCAAAGAATCTCAGAAAAATGTCTCAGAATCTCAGACTTCTTCTATAGAAAAAATGTATCAGAATCTATGACTTTTTCTATAGGAAAAAGGTCTTAAAATCTGAGACGTTTTCTGTAGGAAAAACATTTCCGAATCTGGGACTTTCTTTAGGAAAGGGTCACAGAATATCTGACTTTTTCTATTGTAACAGAGTTTTAGAATCTAATACTTTTTCTATAGAAAAAGATTTCAGAATCTGATACTTTTTCTGAATGAAAAAGGTCTTACAATCTGTGACTTTTTATGAAGGAAAAATTTCTCAGAATCTGAGACTTTTTCTATAGCAAAAAGGTCTCAGAATCTGTCACTTCTTCTTTAGGGAAAAGTGCCAGAATTTGAGACATTTTCTATATAAGAAAAGCTCTCAGAATCTGAGACTTTTTCTTTAGGAAAAAGGTCTGAGAATCTGAGACTTATTTTTAGGAAAAATGTATAAAAATCTTAGACTTTTTCTATTGGAAAATGGTCTAATATTCTAAGACTTTTTCTATAGAAAAAAGGTCTAAGAATCTAAATTTTTTTCTGTATAGGAAAAATATCTCAGTAATGCTTTAAAATATAAGACTTTTTCTATAGTAAAAGATCTCAGAATCTGAAAGTTTTTCTATACGAAAAAAGATAAGAGAGTCTTGTGTATACGAAAATTATAAAAAAAAATTAACCAAAAAAAAAATTATCTAAACGAAATAAATATGATCGTGAAAAAGAAACCTCCTTCGGCAAAAACTAATAAGTTACACATCTCCGATCGCCGGTTCTGAACTGGTCCAATCTGGTTTCTAAGTTCCACAACATCAGATCTGAAGATGTGTTTTAAAAGATACTGTTGTAGAACAAATGTGGTTAAAAATCGGTTTCAAATTTTTGTCCTGGAAATGTATATAAAATTTTAAAACCACATTTATACCATTATGAAACAAAAGAAGTTCAATTTACCATCTTATTCTTATCATATGCTAAATTGTTCAAAATTTTAATATATTACATTATTCTTTTATTTCTTATTTTCTTCCATCTAATATTGTACAATTCTAAATGACTTGAAAGCACAGGTCGATTAAAAGATAACTTAAATTGTTGAATTATTAAATGAATGACAAACCACGTTGTTTCCCCAAAGGAACAATCAAACAATCTATTGTCACACCGCGCAAGGAAAAATCCATTTATTGTTTTATTTAATATTATTTTTTTATTCATTTTGTTGCTACATTTATACACACCACACACAATCACTGCTGCTAACCCCCTCCACCCACAAAGATTGAATAGAGATGTACGAACCACAACGGATTTCCTTAACAACATTAATTTGTTCCTTGACGGTGATTAGCAAGACAACAATAAAAATATGTATAAAAAAAGAACTGAAACAATTCCACACAATAAAGTTAAGTGAAAAATATATAAATAAATAAATAAAAAATAAAAACTTGAACTGAGTTTTAAATAATAAAAAAAAAACAGTGATTTGAATGCAAAGTGACTAATGCTGGCACAATAGTCGCGACACGTGCTGTCCTTGGTAGTCACAAAAGATAACGTACTACAAAGTTGATGACTTTAGTTGGCAAATAAATTAATGGGTAGCACGTGCTGTATCATTTCAAATATTTTTAAGCTAAATTCCTGAAAGTGTTCAGAAGTTTTTGCTATGCCATAAATTATCAGTGTTGCCAGATGAATTTTATCTTATTGCTCCTTTCAGAAAATTCAAATTTCCAAAGATCCTTAACAAAAATATAAATCTTGGTCATATCATTGATGGGATTTGAGTCATTTCAGGGAAATATCGTTTAACTGATCCAATCTCTGAAAAGTATGTTTTTCTTTTATATTTTCATAATAAATAATGTTTTTCGATTCTACTTTATAACAAATAATGGAGTGTTAAAGAAAGCATTTCCTTTCTTAAATTTACTTCAGAACGTTGCAAACCCACCTTCGAAATGCTAGATTTTTATTTACGAAAAGGATCGATGGGGCGAGCTCAACAAATTCTTTCGCAAGTCAACTGGAAACTCTGTTTCCTGGACGTCAACGTTGAGGCCATTGCTAAGCTGGTGTATAGTATAGTATAACAGTGCTAGGAATGGAGACTTTCATTCCATCTAAGCGCATTTCGGTTAAACCAAGGCATAAGTGTTAGTTTAACCAAATAGCACGGTAGTCAGATCCAGAGAGGAAGTGTTAAAAAATGTTCTTAATAATAAAAATGGCAATACTAATCTGCTTTGCAAACAGGCGAGATCCGAGTGTGCCAAAGTACTTAGAAACATAAAGCTTCTGTACGAACAGCGTCTTCGTACTAAAGTTCTTTCTGCTTCAAGAGACAGTAAAAGTCATTCGTTAAAAGAGTTCTTCTTCCCAACTCTTTTACAAAATGACCAAATGGTCACCAACTCGCTTGATAAGGCTAACCTGTTGGCTGAACTCTTTGCAAGAAACTCTTTCTTGCCGGTAAGTAATCAACCATTGCTCGCGCTCGAAAGAGTATCCTATACTATGCCTAAGATAAAGGGTTCTTGCGAATCTCGACGTAAATAAGTCACCGGGGCCGGATAGAATATCAGAACTGGTACTGAAACAGTGCTTTTCGACGCTAGCTCCTCCATTGGCAAACCTATTATGTTTTACGTATCGTGCGAAAGTCTTTTCATCGTGCTGGAAGGTTGCTAAAATTGCCCCAATCCCTCAAAAGTTTGCGGCTACCAACCCTGAAAATTACCGCCCAATTGCAATTTGCTTTAAGCTTTCAAAGGTGATGAAGATTAACTTTCACCTTGTCCATTATTTGGAGACTAACTCATTGCTTAGTGATCGTCAGTATGGCTTCCGCAGAGGTCACTCTACGCGAGACTTGTAAGTGTTTCTTTAGGACGGTTGGAGTCATTCATCATTCTTGCGAAATTAAGGTGGTTGCTCAGGATATTTCCAAAGCGTTCGACCGTGTGTGGCATGGTGAACTCCTTTCAAATCTAATTGATTTTGGTGTCGGTAATGTCTTCTCACGATTTATTTCGAGGTTCCTTAGAGATCGCACTATACGTGTTGTTATAGATGGGGTTCATTTAGGATCTGTTCCATCCAGTAAAATCCACTGTGTGTGCCCGCCAACATTTGTAAACCATCCGTAAACACGTTACTTTGTAAAAGTTTTACTCTATTGTTAATCCAATCTTCCAGTGAATGCATAACCATTTCCAATCTTCGGTCAGTTACGTTATTAGGGTTTATAAGAATTTTCAAAAACTATCCGGCAATAACCTCGTTTCTCTAATATGGATATCAGGACACATGTGAGTAGACATGAACGAGAAGCAGATGAGCTTACAAAGCTGGATGTAGATAAGGTAGAAGCTTTTGTTCATATTGAACCCCCGATTCAGTACTACATGGCAAACTGAAAATGAAGAGAGTTAAGTACAAGCAAAATTTAAACTGGCTCCTACTCTCTCGTAACAGAAGGCAATGTCATTTACTCACGGGAGTGGCCACATGCATGTACGTTTGGAGTACATGCAATTGCAAAATATGTGATGAACCGAATACGGATGAAACTGTTAAACATATCCTGTTCAAATGACTCGCATTGGACAGGATCTCAAGCGAATATTTAGCAAATTAGAACTCGAGAAGCTGGAAGAAAGTGCAGTTATAGACCTTTTGTCAGTCCAACTGTTTTCAACATGGACTAACGCGACTCTCGCATAGACCGGAAGTTCAACATTTCCAGCCCCGTCACCAAACAGCTGGCCGGGCGAAACAAAATTACCCTATTTTGGATCCCTAGTAACAGAGGTTTCTGAGGTAATGGCATAACGGATGAGCTTGCTAGTAATGCCTGCGCTTCTCCTATGACCGCACTAGTACCCTATTGTGTGGTGAATTGTTTCACCTTCACGACCATGATAAGGGGTTTGAAGAGGACAGACTTGTAAAACTTGTGGGAGAATTCAAGGGGTCTACGACAATCCAATGCACTAATCGCGCGATATCATTTGGAAGTACTCCTAATCACAACAAAAGTGACGTTAGGGTACTGAAAAGGGTTCTTAATGGACATTATAAAGTAAATTATCATTCGCAGTGTGAATACGTCGCAATTTGTTGTAGTAGACAGGGAATTTCTCAATTTTAGATATTAGGCTGGCTTCTCCATCCTGTGTTCTTATGTTTATTAGGAACACTGAAAAGAGTTTGATTTAAAATTTACAGATCTTGACACAAAAGACCCATGAGGGTCGCATTTCCGGCCGTAAGGACTTGATCTCAAATAACGAACTTAACAAACCAATCGCTATAAGAAATATAATTGTCAAACTACAGCAAGATAACTCTTTGGCTTGTACTACATAGTGTCCTCCACAGACCGAAGTCCCTGAAAGGTCCAAAGTGAGTAACAACCCAAATACTGTGGTAGGAGGTATAAAAAATATTTCTGTAAAACTTGGTAAATAACCCGCTTAAATTAGCATACAATGTTTTTTAAGTGTTTTAATCCCTATTTTCAGATCTCATCGACTAATCTGGCAACACTACACTAAACCACACACAGAGCCACATACGCCCGGACACGCACACAAACAAATTTTTGGAATTTAAGATAGTGTTGAGGTGCCACAATTATATGGATACCTATGGAAGTATTCATACACACATGTATTTAAAGGTAAAGCTGATTATATACAGTGAGAAATTGTATTAAATTATAAGTAAATCGTATTTATTTCAATGTTCATATGCTGTGATCGACCACCTGCAGTGGCCATAAGACACAGATACATATACAAAATGTATATAAATACATACAAGAGTATAAATAATCAAAATAATAATAATAATAAATTCATAATGAGCTTATGTTGCTATCACTATAATAGTTTGTGTGAATCTGTTTATTCAACCCCCATATCACTATCATATCGGAAGCCAGGCATTGTTTCCTTTATGAATCACAATCATAAATAGCAGTCATCTGTTTTTTTTTTGTAGAACAAAAACACTTTTTTAGGTTAACGAGTTTTCAATATTTTTACAATTATTTAAAAAAAAAGAGAAAATATCCCTTGGACCGATATCAGTTTAAAAGCTTGGAAATCATGACACTTGTTATTTTGTTATTTGCTGAATGTTTTTGTTTGTTAAATCACGCATTCATAGAAGTGGAAAATTAAATTTGAGGATTTTAACAGATTATTTGTTGCCATCAGTCAGTTTCACACTCACCTTGTGCTCTAACAGAAAAAAAAATTCCACAAAACAGAAATGGTCAACAACCGAAAATAACATGTGCAAAACTTAAGCAGATACAAATAACTTAACATGGTGAATTACTAAAGGATATTCATAAGTAAATGTATAAAAATATTTTTTATTTGAATTTAAAAATTAAGTTTTTTTTGCGTAAGTCCTATGGTAAGCAATTTGGCTTATAACTATTTTGTTAATTAAATCAATTACAAATTTAATTAAATTTAAATTAAATTTCTCTTAATCGACTCAATTACACTCAAAAGAAAACTGTGAAGAAAAATCTGACGTGGGTGTGAGCAAAAAAAATGTCGTGCGTGATTAAACTTTTTCTTTCGTGGGCGTGCGTGATCGTTAATGAAAACTCATTTACGATCCCATCTCTATTTAAAATGTTGTTTAAGTGTTTTTATTACTCATACTGTAAAAAGTTAAAATTGATTAAGTTTCTGCCAAATGAATACACCACGAAGGATGGTGGGTATACGGGTTATTGAACATTAAACTAATTCCGATATTCGATTTGTTCAAACGTTTTATTTAAACGGCTAATTTTAATCTGACACACATTAAGTGCGTGGCAATCGAAGGAGTGCTGATGATGGAAGGGTGGCATCTTCTGAAAGCTGTCGACATCTCCACTTAGCCTTTTTTGTCACTTGATTTTTTTCAGATTTTCTCATTGTACAAAAATTATTATTTCTCAGAAATAATTAATATGTACTCAAACCGAACTAAATAAAAATTCAGTTTTAAAATATACACTCCAACAATATATAAAACGTATTTATTTAATTTCAGTATAGTTATTTTTTTCAGTGTACCCATTGGATAATAATATGATAGTTGTTGTTCCCAGCTCAAATATATGGGCTTCTGCCAGTGGGTATTTGCTTAGTTGGATACAAAAATCTCATATAAAAAGGGAAATACATCGAATCCACCGTTTTATCGAAAATTACTGATCATTTTGGATGTCTCTTATTATTATCTTTACTCTATGATATTGCGAGTGTGAAACCATGTATGGGGCATTCACCTTGGCGTGCTTACCAGTTTGTTTAAATTTAGATTAATTTTTATTAAAAAAATAAAAATTAACTGAATTTTTATTTAGTTCGGTTTAAGTCCATATTAATTATTTCTGAGAAATAATAATTGTTGTACAATGAGAAAATCTGAAAAAAATCAAGTGACAACACAGGCTAAGTGGAGATGTCGACAGCTTTCGGAAGATGCCACCCTTCCATCATCAGCACTCCTTCGATTGCCACACACTTAATGTGTGTCAGATTAAAATTAGCCATTTAAATGAAACTTTTGAAGAAATTAAGAATTGGAATTACTCCTCTTTGTGTTGAATAACCCCTATTCACCATTAATTCGTGTTGTATTCATTTGGCAGAAACTTAATCCATCTTAACTTTTAACAGAGTTGTATTTTTCCCATTGTTAACCCTTAGTAGGACTTTTCAAATCTTGAAAAATATCCGATAGGTTTGAATATTTGTTTCATATTTCTAATTCTTAGAAATATTACTAAATTGCAAGGTTGGTTACCGAAACGAATAACGGTAAGGGTAACGGTAACGGTATCTAATTTTTATTTATTTCGGTAAAGGTAACGGTAAGTGTTTTCAAATCGTTTCGGTAACGGTATGTACCGGTACCGAACCAACCAAACCGGTACGTACCAGTATTATTAATTTAGTTAAAAATTTGAAAAAAGATAGAACTGAAAGCTAAAAATATTTTATAGACCCAAAAACCAGTATAGATTTGATAGGATTATTATTTTTGTCATTTATTTTATGATAATTTGCAAATTATAAATTTAAAATTATGTTAGCAATTTGATTTTATTTTTTTGTTCGTTAAAATCCCTTAAAACAGGTAAAATTTTGAATACCGGTACAATACCGGTAACTTCTAATAATTATAACGGTAACGGTAAGGGTAACGGTATTTTAAAAATATTTTTAGCGGTATCGGTAACGGTAACGGTATTCGATTTGAAAGGGTTTTGAATCGGTAACGGTATAATAAGGGTAACGGTAACCAACCATGCTAAATTGCAATGTACCTTATGAGTTGTGTATTAATTAATAAAAAATAAAAATTGTTTTATTAGACATTTAAAATATTATATTTTGAGTAGGTTTATTCTAGCTCGAGGTCATTATATCCTTTACTAATTAAAACTATGATATTCCTATAGAATAATTTTCAAGAAAATAATTTTTCTATTTTAAATTTGTTCATATACTACACTCAAAAAAAAAATATTATAAAACTAGCAAAAAATATGGTTAAAATTAGCAAAAAAAAGCTTAGTTTTGGACGTTGCAAAAATTTTACACTAAAAACAATAACCTTGTAAAGATACCAAAAAATCTCGTGATTTCACGAGCCTATTCTCGAAAAATAGGAGGAAGTTAAATTCTCGTAAAATTACGAAGATTTCCTCGTAATTTTGAATGCGCCAAAAATTGGTAAAATAACCAATTTTATTGGTAAAAATATTGTTTTAAAACCGGAAAAATAAAAAAAATGGTAAACTTACAAGAAAAAATGGTAAATATGTTTAAAAAAATGGTAAATGGTAAATTTTCAAACCAAAAAATGGTAAATTTTCAAACCAAAATGATAAATTTACAAAAAAAAAATAAAAATTTGTTAAACAACATAAGTCCTCGTAATAAAATCATTTTTGTAAAATAACAGTTTTTTTGTAAATTAACTAGAATCCTCGTATAAATTTTTCAAAATTTTGTCAACTTTTTTTTAAATATTTTTCAATAAGAAAAAAAAAATAGTCCGGGTTTACAAAAAAAAATTGTTAAAATAATGGAGGTCGGTCATACATTTGGCTCCACTTGGGGCAGTTTAGGGTAAGTTAGAATGGTAGGATCAAATTTTTTAAAAATGTTTTGTATGGGAGCCCCCTTAGGAAGTGGAAATAGGGGTAAGGTATGTTCAAGAAAAATGTTGGGGGCAGAAAATTATTGGAGGTTCGTCTCATATTGCACCCCTCCAGGGGCGTTTCTAGGACAGTTTTGGGGCTTTTTGAGGATTTTACCTCTTTACGCCCAACTTTGACCCCGATGAGGGGCTATATGGCCACCCCACCGCCCTCATTTTTTGGCTCGTGCAATCTTTTTCGAACCTATCAAAATAAGAGGGTGTCCCAGATCGAAATCGAAAACTGGTGAGCTATCCCACGCCTAAAAGTGCAAATTGAAGAACCGTTTTTTGTGTTCCAAAGTTAAAAAAAATTTTGTTCATAGATATCCCACTCGCAACCCACTAAGCGACCCCATAGCTCTTAAAGGAAAAGACCGAAGCTATTTTTTGAATCAAAAAAAAAAAGGCCCAATTTGAGGAAAAAGTCAAAAAAGTTTTAGATTTTTAAGAAAAAAAAAATCAAAAATTTTTTTTTATTTTTTTTATAATTTTTTTTCCAAAGACTGAAGAAATAGCTATCTAAACTATTTAAGACACATTTTCCTAAAAACAATAGGTAAGAAGTTACATGGATGAGAATAAACACCTCTTTGGCCAAAATGTAAAATTTCGACCCCCTCTAACTCAGAGAGTCCTTGACCGATCTCGCTCAAAAATTGTGTCTGAACTACTATCCAATAGGACTAACCTTGGTGCAAATTTCATCCCGATCGGAAGATATCGGTTTCAAAAGTTGTGTCAGTTGACACTAAACCCCCATATATGTATATTAATATTTTTGTTTAAACATTAGCGATTTGTCATCCAAATTTCCTTTGCTACTCGTAGTACAGTTAAACTCGATTATAACAAATTCGGTTATAACGAATTCTCTGTTTTAACGAACTAATTCTAAAGTCCCGAAGTTTTGGCAACAATTTTCACATAAAATACTTCTTTTATAATGAACTCGGTTATAGAGAACAATTTTCACACAAAATACTTCTTGTATAACGAACTCGGTTATAACGAATTCTCGGTTAAAACGAACTGCTTATTATGGTCCCACGAATAAAATTTCATGTGAATTTTTATAACGAACTCCCAAAAATATTTTTTAATGTGCAGCAATCGTGTTTATTAAACTCACAAAAGCTTGAAATTTTTTAATTTATATTATAATTTTGAGAAAAATGATATGAGGCATTCCACACCAAATGTCCAGCGAAAAAAACATGTGTCTTTTGAATCTCTGAATAGGTTGTATTGATAGCCCTATATGGAACTAAGAAATTTAGCTTTTTTGGTTTTTCAATTTTTCAAATACATACGGTATGCACCATAATCTCAAAAATTAGTATTCTAGTATACTCTTATATGGGCTATCAATTAAAATTTTTATTTTGAGAAATTTTCAGAACATATCCATATACCATTTCTTAAAATAGACAATAGGGTGGCAGCTATTTTGCAAAACTTCGAAATTTAAGGAGTGCACGGAAATTTTTTTTACATTTTGCCTACAAATATAATGCTAAAAATTTCATTATTTCAAAAAGATTTCATTATTTCACAACAATGGTAACAAGTTTTATAAAATTAAAAAAAAAAAAATAAAAAAAACTTTAATAAGAAATTTTGACGAGCTGGGCCATTTTGACCCCATGTCCATTTATTTTTTTTTTAACACGTACCATAGTTATACCAAGTTTTATAAGAAATTGCAATAAACATTTCATATTTAGGTGTCTTTTTCTAATAAAAACTCTAAATATTTCAAAATTTGACCTTCGAACCGAATAAAAACCGGGTTAATATAGTTCTATTTTATTAAAACGTTTATTATAAAAGTTTAACACTATTTTTAATATTTTATGGCTCTTACTTTGTGAAATTTTAAAATATTTACCAAATTTTTCCATGTTGAGTTAATTGTGGGAAAAAAGTAATTTTCTTCGAAATCTGCTGAGTTTAAATCGCTGCCTCCGCCAAACTATCCGATGGATATCCTCCAATTTTTTTTTATATGCTAACATATATTTCATTAGGTTCTGATGTTTTTTCAGCATTTTTCATAATTTTGTTTAAAAAAAATTTTAAAAAATCAAAATATCAGTTTTGGGAACCACGCCAAATAAATTGCTTATTTTTGGCCTTACCAAGAAATGGGTAAATGACATCCTAGAAAGACAGTATTTCATATCTGAGAATTTATGATCTAATAGAATATAAATATCGTTTTCCATTGATTTTTTTCAATAAATTTATGAAATTAGGGCTGATTTTCGTGTTTTAGTGGTCATTTTGTAAAATTTGGGTAATTTTGACCCCTAAAGACTTGCAAGGGTTAATTTTTAAAAACCAAAATTTTTTTAATATATCTTCCTAAACTAAAAGCAAATCGTGTACCACTCCGATACCGGAGAACGCAAATCTAGAAGTTATTTTGGAAATTCCTGAACATCTTTTAACCACCGATCGTGTAAAATGGGCATTAAGTTCATTTCAACAATACAAATCGCCTGGACCAGACAGTATTATACCTGCCATGTTGCAAAATGTTGCTAGTGGCATAACGCCATACTTATTGACAATTTTCCATGCCTGTTTAAGGTTGTGTTACATACCTATCGCATTGCGAAAGGCCATTATAACGTACTTACCTAAAAGTGGTAAAATTAACCACGCGACCGCTAAGGATTACAGACCGATTAGTTTGACGTCGTTTTTACTGAAAACTCTAGAGAGATTATTGGATTTACATATAAGGCGCCAGACTTTCCATCGGATTCGCAACATGCTTATCAGCAGGGTAAATCCATAGAAACAGCACTCCATTCGTTAGTACAGAGGATAGAGACATCTCTTGAATATAGAGAATATGCCATGGCAGCATTTCTTGATATTGAAGGCGCTTTTAATAACGTGAATACGGAGTCAATAATTGATGCGATGAACAATGCATCTATTAGTCACTGCATAACCATGTGGGTTAAACGAATGCTTTCCAATCGGGAAATTACCGCTGAATGGGGTCATGCTAAGGCCTCACGTTACGCGACTAGGGGTACACCGCAAGGCGGAGTTTTATCACCTTTACTCTGGCTGTTAGTGGTAGACCCTATACTTAAAAAACTGGGAACTTCAACCATCGCTTATGCGGACGACGTCGTAATATTGTCCTGTGGGAAATATCCGGACACGATAACCGATTTACTTGAAGGGTCACTGAAGATGGTATGGAAGTGGGCATCAGATAACGGACTCAACGTTAACCCGAAAAAGACCGAAATAGTTCTTTTTACGAGAAAGTATAAGATCCCAAATTTTAGGAAGATTCGTGTCGGTGGAGTTGAGATTCCACAATCCCCTCATGCGAAATTTTTAGGAGTGATTTTGGACAGTAAGCTCTCTTGGAGAATGAACACAGTTGAGAGAATAAAAAAGGCTAACAATGCTTACTACGCGTGTAAGAAAATGTTCGGTAGTACCTGGGGTTTAGAGCCTATAGTTACGTACTGGATTTATACTTCAGTAGTGAGACCAATCTTACTATACGGAGTGTTAGTCTGGTATAAGGCACTTGAAAGGGATGTGGTACTAAAGCAGTTTCAAAGACTTCAACGGCTTATGGGATGTAGTATTACAGGAGCTTTGAGAACAACATCGGCCAACTCTATTGACGCCTTATTGAACCAATTGACTTTTTTGCGAAAGGTGAAGCTTACAAGGCTTGCCTTAGACTCAAAGAGTCAAATTGGTTTAAGTTTCGCAATTTTGGACACAGTAACATGGACAATATAAATAATATTGATTCGGATTACTTAGTGCCCAAACTATTTTTCGACCGGAAATATGAAATAAGATTTCCAACTCGAGAATATTGGTCTAACTCGCAGGACACCCCTGCAGACACCGTAAATATCTTTACCGACGGATCCAAACAAACGCATGGAGTAGGAGCGGGTTTTACGAACGTGGAACAAAACCAGAACTTTTCTTTTAACCTACCTTTGGACTCGAGCATATTTCAGGCTGAAATAGTTGCCATAACTAAAGCTGTGGAACATATCAGGGAAACCAAGGGAACAACCATAAATTTTTACGTAGATAGTCAGGCCGCCTTGAAGGCTCTTCAAGGATATTATATTAAATCTAAAATAGTTTTACAATGTTACGAGAACTTGCAGATGCTGTGTCTACGCAACCAGGTTAATTTATTATGGGTACCAGGACACAACGGAATACAGGGAAATGAAAAGGCAGATGAACTCGCAAAACTTGGAGCTGATGGTTTAGGTACCATGGTGCCAGTTTTACCACCACTTCAACACTATAAACTTAAACGGAATTCCATCAATGTTGCAAAGGCAAACAGGAGGTGGAGAGAACTGACAACATGCAAAATCAGCAGAACTTTGTGGCCAACTTATGATCAAGGGAAAACTCAATATCTACTATCACTTACGAGAAGGGAATGCCGAGCTCTGACTGGGATAATAACTGGTCATTGTCTTATCGGCATCCATGCCAAGAATATTGGACTTACTTCAGACGCTAGTTGTAAAAGATGCGCTTCACCAGGAGTAGATGAAACGATAGAACACATACTTTGTCAGTGCCCAGCTGTGGCAAGGAGTCGCCGATCCATTACCGGTCAGATAAGTTTCGGTACTTTGGAGGATATAACGCAAATGGATCTTAGGATATTGAAAAGATTCGCAATGACTTTGAACGTGTTTAACTTGCACCGCTAGCGGAAAAAAAAAAGTTTTGTGGTACCGCTATGGACCAAGAGGTCTATGCGAGGTGTCAATCGGACACCGCCACCCTAACCTAACCTAACCACTTTTTAACAATATATTCCAGAAGCAACACCATTTATTCAGTGTTTTTCTTCAAAATATGGCTAGTTTAGTGTGTTTGACCTTTGACCTCGATGCGCCTCGTGTTTACGTTGTCCTATTTGAATGAAATTTTTAGCATAGCATTTTTAGGCCAAATGTAAAAAGAAATTGCTGAGCACTCCTTAAAATTCGAAGTTTTGCATCATTTTATCAAAAATCCCGCCACATTTTTCTTCCTTTCTAATTTTTAAAGTTTAGATGTTTGTCAATCCACACAAAAAAGTTCAGACGCGAGTATTTATTTTTTTTTTCGAGAAAATCGCATTTGAATATTAAATTTCACAAGAATTTTGTAATTTGCTTGTATTTTCTTGTTTCAGCATAGCGGATGAGTAACAAATATTTGCATAAATAATACTCATACGCCATGTATGAGTTAAAATATCCATTTCAGCAGAAAAATCAGCTAAAAGTTTGTTAAGTCAAACTGAAAATTATTTACTAAATTTTCGACTGACTTTTTCTTTTAAATGTCAGATTACTTTGCCAACGCTGGTCCGGCAAACAAACTACCTGGAATAATATTTTTTATTCGACAACAGATTATAGTAACAGGAGTTTTGAAACCATTTGTTTCTGTTCATAGAATGTGTTAACATTTATCAATATTTTAAACTAAACCAAAAAACACTATAAATTTAGTTCTCTTTAAATCGACTCTATACATAGTATTGAATATTTTTTTTTTTGTTTTTTCAAAAACATTTATTTGATTTGATACATCGGATATTTATTTTCATTTTTTTGTTTCATTCGCCTGGTCATAATTGATAGCACAATATTAACATCTTTGACCCGTATAACACTTGAACAAAACCAACAAAAACAGTTTATCATTCTGTTGTGTTGTATAAAAGAATTATGCCAAAATAAAAAACGAAAAAAAAAAAAAATGTTGTACTACCAAATAATGATGATGCTCTGACGATGAAAAAAATATTTTAGTCAATAAGAGCCAGAGATATTTGTATAACATTTAGTATTTAATACACACACAAAAAAAAAAAAAAACGAGAAACGAACGCATGCGCAGTCTTATTCAACATTCTTTTGAAATGTCTGTATCTGAGAGTGTTAAAAAAGGTGGAGCAACCAACATAACAATACCCTGCTCCAATAAGATTTTCAAAATGGAGGAATATTCAGTTGTGCATAATTAATCGATAAAGTATTGTTGGCAAATCAAAAAACATAGATAATGGACAGACAACAATGAAGAAATATTTGAAATTATATTGTATGTGGTGCAACACAATCACTTTGTATGTATAAGAATTTTGTTAAAATTCATATATAAAAGTTGCTGGCTGGCATTGTTGGTTGTTGCTGGCTGATATTATCGCCTCCAGACAGCATACGTGTGTTTTCATAACAACATGTGTGATATGTGGCATGCCGTATGGATGATTTCTTGGCATTCACATATGTAAACTATATACAGTGCATATGCGAAAAGTTTGCAGTGAAAAAAAAACCTCCAACACAAACACACACAAAAAATACATAATAATCATCATGCAAAACCATAGATACGAATACATACAAAATAATAAAAGAGATGTAAATTGTATTATTATTTTTTTTGGTAATGCATGTGATATTATATTTAAATGTAAATCAAAAGAATTGTTGAACAATATTAAACATTTATTTCTAGAGAGTTGAGTGATATTATAAATTGGTAAACTTTTTACATTTAAATTACATTACTGAGAATTAATAAAACTAAGTTTGAGATTTTCGATTTTGGAAAAATTCAACTTCATTTACCCAAAAAATTTTACAATTACATAGTTAAACCTTTATAGCCTGGTTTTTTTCGTAAAATTTCTCAAAAGTGGAATTGGGGCACCTTATTTGAACGTACAGTCTCATAAATTTGGTTTCAAGGTGCGATTGCCGCAAACAGTTGCGTTTGTAACAAGAAACAACTTAACCCAGCAAAAATAAATCGAGATTTTGGCGACACAGCATCTTTTTATAGCATACCGAAGCGCATCCAAAGAGCGCTTTTGAGGATGCAGTAAAAGTAAGAGGAAAAAATTAAAATTTTTTGTTAAGATTTTTTATATAAAACTCAAAGTAAAAAATTATATTTTGATAAAATTTCATACATGCTTTCCTTTTAAATATATTTAACACTTTTTGAATTAAAAAACATGAGATTTGAACATAGACACATGATTTCACTGCATCATTATTGCGCATTAATCAGCGCTGGAAGGAGTGATTCAATCATAACACCTCACATTTTAAATGAAAAAAAAATTTAGTACACCATTTCCACTTTAGTTTCAGAAAATACAAATTATATTACAAAAATGTCCAATCATATTTTAGAATCTCCAATTATATTTAAAAATGTACAATTCTATTTCAAAAATTTCCAATATAATTGAACATTTTTGAAATGTAATTAAAATTTTTTTAGTTATAAATGGTAATATCTGAAATATAAATGGAAATTTCTGAAATATAATTTGAAATTTTCGAAATATAATTGGAAATTTTTTAAATGTAATTGGATCTCTTAGGCGATATTTCTTCCAAATGCTTGCATGGAGTCAACTGATTTTCAGAATTATTCAATTGTATTTAAGATTTTCAATTGTATTCAGAAATAGTCAATTGTATTTCAGATTTTGTAATTTGTATTTCAGAAATAGTCAAATGTGCTTCATCTTTATTCTGCTTAAATCAGCTGTAAAAATATACATGATTTTACTGCATCTTTATAGCGATTTTTTCAGCGCTCTAAAGAGATGTGAATTCGGGGCATCTGAAGAGCGCTTTTTTGGTGTATCCAACTAGCGCTCTAAAGTGTGACATCGCCTTAGAGAATCATGCATGAATTCAGCAGGTTTGGATGCGCTCCTTGAATCGAGTTTCCTTTCCAAAAGCTGCTGCCAGTTCAGTAAAATTTCTGCTGGGAACATTTGTAGAAGTAAATTAAAAAAAAAAAAACATACAAAAAAGTTCAATCCGACTAGACCGAGTCTATGAAACCTTTTATTTTGAGTAAAAAAAAAAAAAATTTTTTTTTGCACATTTTGGTATAAATTAGCAAAAACACAAATTGAAATTTATTTGTTTCAAAAACTGTTTTAAATTTTAACTGGGCTATTCATAATAAGTAAATTAAATCTAATGTAGGTTTATTTGACTGATATTGCATAATTATTTGTCAAATAAAACTTTAGGTATTATGAATAACACCCTAAAAATTTATTTTGAAAATAAGAAAAATATTTTTTTATTTTTATAGTTTGTTTTACTTTCTAAAAAACTTACATGCATTTTTAAATGTTTCTTTTTAAGCCCGTCGTTATCTTTAAAGCAAACTTCACTGTGACATTATAGCGACTTTTGGTTGTATAACAAAAATGTTAATCTTTCGATTTTAAATGTCCGGGCAATTTTTTATTTTTCTTCTAGGCCTGAAACTTAAGTGGTACGAATCTCAGGCCAATTAAATTAATCTTGGTACCAGGCGATCTAAGATTTTGAAAAACATGTATGCTCTAAACACGAATATCAAAAACTTTCTAAAATCGGTCGTTCGACCGATATATATTTATTTTTCGATATATCGCTATTTGAAATTTGCAAAAAATTGCGGATTTTCCTACGTTCACGAAATTTTGTAAAAATATCTGAAATTTTATTTCCCTTAACCCTTTCATAGAGCTTGAGGCAATCCTTCACTTAAACTCAATTTGAACCAAATCGGATCGTTTTAACTCGTGGCGCCCTTTGATCAAAATTTTGGATTTTTGACAAATTTTCACCAAAATTTTGGATTTTTGAAAAATAAAAATTAAAAATATACACTCAAAAAATTTTGTAGGTAAATTCCAGTGAATATTCACTTAAAACAAACCAACTTTTATTTAAAAAACATTCCAGTGTTTTTTCTTTTAAAATAAAAACACAATACAGTCAATTTTAAACGTTAATTTAATGACTAACCAAAACATTAAAAAACTAGTGAATATTCAGTTATTTTGTATTGAAAAACAGTAAAACTATAGAAGAAATTTTTTACTGCCAAAATTAAATGTAACAGAAAATTCGTTTTTAATACAGTAAATTATTTTTTTTAAACTACAGAAACAGTAAAAAATAAGAAGTCCATAATAAAATTAATGATTTTTCTTTTAAGATAACTTTACTGATTACTTTTTAAAATAACCTACAAACAGTTAATGACATAATTTTCTTAGTGTAAAAATATCTCGCGATATATTATTTTTAATAATTCTTTCATGCTGAATACGTATATCAAAAAAACTCTGAAATCGGTAGATCGGTTTTCGAAATATCGGCATTTGAATTTTGTCCAAAAATATCAAAAAATTGCGGTTTTTCTACGTTCAAGAATTTTTTTTAAAAAATCTTAAATTTATTTTCACTTACTATTTTATGGAGCTTGAGACAAGACCATTTTAGCCTATTTCATCAAAAACTAGGGATGCCGCGAATAGTATATTCAGCATTTTACCGAATATTTACTATACGGTATTCGGTTCAAACCAAATACCGAATACTGCCGAATAGTTTGATTATTCATACGCCTGTATTCTACCTATGTAAAAAATAAAAAAAAAAGTACCAGACTAAAAAACAGCAACGCTTTTGTTGACACTATTTTTTCTATTACCTTAACAATTCGAATTTTAATCGAGTGCTCAAGTTTTTTTGTTTACCAAACAAACTGAAATGACTACAAAAAATGTCAAAAATTAATAACAAGTGTTTTTTTAACAAATTTAAATTTTGCCGAATATTCGGCAAACTGTTAACGAATAATTATTTAACCGAATATTCAAAAAACGTGCCGAATATGCCGAATACCGAATAGTGACGAATATTCGCGACATCCCTAATAAAAAATAAAGACTTTCATTAGCATTCAGTTTTAAAAGTCATTTATTTTTGTTCTTAAAGTAAAAATAAGTGATTCTTCTTTAATTTTTATTGATTTGTGTACGTTATTTTTTTTTAAATTGTTGACATTTTTTAAAAAGAATTCATTATTTTTTACCAACTTGTGTAGGTTATTTTTTGGTAGAGAAAAAAATTATTTTTTTTTTTTAAAGAAATATAAAAACATGTTTGTATTAAGTAACTTTGGCGCGATGGGTAGAGTGTCTGTCCAGAATGTAGTTGATTAAGGGATCGATTCCCCAAAAATTTGTTAATTTTTTTTTAAATCTAATTTAATAGAAAAATTGTAAAAATAATCTACGAAGCATTAATTTTTAATGTTTTCATATGTATTTTTTTTTTTTTTTGAATATGTTGGTAAAAATAACATACGAAATCATTAATTTTTAATGTTATTTTTTTTGAATTTGTTGGTAAAAAAACTGAAAGTGACGTTATATTTTATTGTTCAATGTTATTTATTTTAGAAAATTTTATTAACAGTAAAAAATAAATGTTGATGATTGTTAGAACAAATGAATAATTACTGGGATGGTTTTCAAATGTTTTATCACTTGTTTTAAATATGTCTTTCATTTGTTTTTGCCTACAAAATATTTTGAGTGTACCCTCTAACAACAGTATGTGAATATAATTTGTCATTCCGTGTGTAACAAATTGAAATATGGGTCGGGGACCCCATAAAGTATATATATTTTTAATCTATTACGGTTCTAACAAATTTTATGAATATCCCCAGCAAAAAAAGTGCGGAGTACTTCTATTTGGAGTGCTTTAAAACTATAACAACTGTAATGAAATACAACAAAAATAACAAAGACACAAGAAAAAAACACACAAACAGTTTTTTCTACTCCATAAAAAGTTGTTATTCAGCACTTAACTCATTACCTTCCGCGACACTCCCATACAAAAGTAAGAAGATATTCAGTAGATAAGAAGTACTCCGAGCTTTCAAACAACTTCCAACAACTTCCACGAAGTAGTTCTTATCTACTGAATATCTACTTACAATTGTATGGAGGTGTCGCGCTAGGTAATGAGTTAAGTGCTGAATATCTAAGTATTCTGGAGTAGAAAAAACTGTTTGCACTGAAAAAAAAGACATAACTAAATTTAAGGAAAAAATGTCTTTGAAAATTTATCATGAATTTTCCTTAAATTTAGTTAAATTTAACTTAAAAATGAGAAATTTTCTTAACTTTTAGGAAAAAATTTTAGTTCATTTACTTATAATTAGTTCAAATTTTTCTTTAAATGGATTTTTTAAATATTAGGAAAAAAATTCTTACCGCCAAAGAAATTTTCCACAAATCTAAGAATGGTATCTTTATTTTTAAGACATATTTCTTAAAAAACAATTTAGTTCAAGTTTAGTTAAAATTTACTAAAAAAAATATCATCGTATTTTTCTTCTTTGAATTGAGGAAGTGTACTTCTTAGAATTTAGTTAATGACTTCTGAGAATTTAGTAAATAACTTCTTAGAATTTAGTTAAAAATTCAAAATGGCGATATCTCGAAAACTAAGCGAGATAGAGCGAAACGGATGAAATTTTCAAAAGAAAGACTACAAAGAAAAATATGGAATAGCCTAGCTCTGCATATCTGTCGGGGTCTCAAGACCCTAATTTCGGATCTAAAATTTGAAATTCCCGAGATTTTATATATGCCCATATCTCGGTAAATACTGCCAACACGAGAAAAAGTCCAACGGCATTTTTGTAGCTCTTGACTCGTAGAACACTTCCGCAAAATACCCGAAATCCCTCCGATTAACAGTTTTTGAGTTATTCGGTTTTTAAGATTCTCAAGACCCTATCAGGCCCCTTATTACCGTATCTCAAAAACTAAGCAAGTTAGAGCGAAACGGACACAAATTTTGGTTCAAAATCTATGGTGACCCTTAAAGGACCCAACGGGGTCTCGAGTTAAATGGGGTCCGAACCCATGGGTCCAGGGTCTAGACCCAATCTATTTCTAAAATGTGAAGTATAATTTTTCCCATTTTCTAGTTAAAATTGGGTTAAAATTAAATAAATTTGTTTTCCTTATTTTTGGGAAAATTATGAACTAAAACCAAGAAAAAAAATCTTTGGAGCCAAATCATTCCCTCTTTTTCTCAAAATTTAGTTAATTTTCCCAGATTTTAGTTCACTTTTTTTTTGAGTGTGTGTGTTTTTGTCTTGTGTTTTTTGTTATTTTTGTTGTGTTTCATTACATTTGTTATAGCGATAAAGCACTCCACTGGGGAATGGTAATGACTTTTTTTGCAGGGTCAATCCGCCTGCCTGTATACACGATCTAGTCTAAAATAAAAGAGATAGAATCCTGAAGTTTAGCACAAATAATGAGCAAAATCGGACCGGGGGGTAAAAGTTCCCACTTGAAAAACTAAACCAACCTCTGAAAAACTCAACTTTTTTACATGTTTTTTTGAATTTTTGTTAAACAAATTAAACATTTTTGTGCAAGAAAAATTCAAGGTTCTGCATTTGGACCCAGGGGACTAAAAAATGTACATGTTTTTAATTTTGTTTGTTAAAATTTTCAAAAATTCAAAAATTTGTTTTCCAAAAGCCACAGGTTAATTTAATCTGATTTGCCTTAAATTTGTAACACATATATTTTAGGTCTATAAGAATAAAAAAAATTCTTCGAACACTTGGGAAAATCTAAATTAAAGAAAAAATGTCACTCTAATATACAATCTTTCACAAGAGTAGAAGGTATGAAAACCTTTTATACAAATTTGTCGAACCAACTTTATGTTTAATCTTACAATATTAAATTTATTAAAATACTTAAATATTTATGTGAATATGAATATGTACATAAATATTAACTAAAATCAGATTTTGCTCCAATAGTCATATTAACTGTCAGAAATTCCCATTGCTAATATATGTTTATGTTACATTTCGATGATGGATGACCACTTAACGAAATTAAAAATTTATTTTTCTACATAAACAACACATACATATGTATGTATACGGACACATGTACAAATTTTCGTAAACGAATTTAATCCTGTAAATGTGCGTCAGAGTTATTATGCATATACTACAACAATAACAAACTGTCAAAAATATATTAAAGGGATAATAGTAAATGTGCACACCACACATATGAGTGAATAAATAAAACCACGATTTTAATACATTCTCAATGTTAAGTTTAAAAATAAGGGAAACATAATTCAGAAAAACAATTTAACAAAAGAAAGCAAAATGACATTTAGTAATCGATCCTGTATGTATGGTAAATAAAAATAACTAATTTTAATGTGTAATCTTACTAAACTATTTTAAATATTTATGTATATGAGGCATTTTACAACAAAAAAAAGAACATGTGTGCCATTAACGACTGAATAGGCGGAATGGATAGTCCTATGTGGAGCTCAGAAAACTGCGTTTTTTTTTTTTTTTTAATTTTTGAAAAACTTTTTTTTGGAAAATGCCCAAATTTGTGTGGATCTCCCTTGATAATATATTTTACAAATTATCAAGGAATGTACCATAATTTCTAAAATGTACATTCTTTAATGGGCCATCGATTAATTTTTTTTTAATTTTCAGAACCTGATCAAATATTTTTCATTTTTTAAAAACGTCAATTTATCAAAAATCCGGCCTGTCCCGAACAAATGATGCGTATTACAGAGCTGATAATGGGGAAAATAATAAAAACACAAGTGAAAAAGTTAAATTCGGCCTTGCCGAATGTAGTGATACCCTCCACAATTTGTAAAAGATTATTGCAAAAACTTTATTTAAAAGGAAATTACTACATTTGAAAAAAAAAAATTATTTGAAAAGAAAATTTCCGCGAAAAACAAAATTGTTAAAAAAAAAAATCCGCGATTTTTGTCTTTTTTGTCAAAAAATACGTATGTTTGTACTTCTTTAAATACCAATTGGGGTGCAATTATGTTCACATAAGTCAACCAGCAGCCGAATTAAAGCATTTTGTATTTTTAGGTTATGTTGAATAAACTAAAATTTTTGAGGTGTCCTTACATTTTCGTTCATAACTTTTGAACCGTTGAACCGATATCGCTCAAATGCAATACCAAACTTCTCGGGAGAACTTATAAATATTTTGGATATGATCACCATTTTCACAGACAGACAGACGGACATTGCTAGACATCGATTGGGGATCATGAATATATATGGGACATTCCATGTCAAATCGGCAAAAAAATTTTTTTTTAGATTTTCCCAATTTGCTTACAGTTTTTAGTACCCTTCGAAAACTCCTTCGTGGTAAATTTTCAGATTTTTTTTGATGACCCGTTCAAAAGATATCGAATTTTTAAAAATTGGTAGTTTGTTCCTTTACTCAAACTTCTTTTACTCATAACTTCTTCAATAATGTTCCAAATTTCAATTTTTTTTTTTTTTCAAAATTTTTGTTTTTTTACGTAATTAAAAAAAAATCCCAAAAAATTCTTAAAAGCGCTCTAGTATGCGATTTTTAAGTTTTAAAATTTAAATCTCATTTTTGAAAATGTTTGTGCACTTCGATTTTTTTTTAAATTTTTTTGTGTAAAACTTTTATCGATTCTACAAATTTTTTGCCCAGAAGGATTGTGGGATAACGATTATTACTATTTTTTTAAATTTTTTGAGAAAATTTTGTTGTAATTTTTCAAACTTACAATCATTTCTACTGCTCCAATGGTGCGTCATAGAGGGGTCATTTATAAGACCGACCCCCATTATTTTTACGTCTTAACATTTCTTTGGACCAGACTAATACTGTATCTACAATTTCTAAGGTGGCTCGCACACAAAACGAATTTTTTTTTTTTAATTTACTTCAACCGCTTTAACTGCCTTAATAGTGCCCTTAGAGCAACAAAATGTATGTCTGACCCACAATATGTTTTTATTCTAACATTTTCTCTGAACACACCTACCCTCTATCTTTAACTATTAAGGCGGTCCCATTACAATTTTTTTTATTTTTTGTAAATTTGTTTTATTTAATCAGCTTCTACCGGTCCAATGGTGCGTCCGAGAGGGGTCATTTGTGAGACCGACCCCCATTTATTTTACCTTGCAACATTTCTTTAAAACATACCTATGCCCTATCACCTCTCCCTAAGTAGGCTCCCATACTAATAACAGTTGTAGCAAATTTTATAAAAATTTAATTTTGAATGGAAGTCTACTTAGGGAGTGGAGATAGGGCTGTGGTATGTTTTACAAAAATGTTGGAGGGTAAAAATAAATGGGGGTCGGTCTCGCCAATGACCCCTCTCGGACACACCATTGGACCGGTAGAAGCTGATTAAATAAAACAAATTTACAAAAATTAAAAAAAATGTATGGGGACCGCCTTAACAGTTAAATATAGAGGGTAGGTGTGTTCAGAAATAATGTTTGGTCTAAAAAAATATTGTGGGTCGGTCATACATTTTGTTGCTCTAAGGTCAATATTAGGAGCAAATTTTAAAAAATGTCGTTTTGTGTGGGAGCCCCCTTAGCAATTGGAGATAGGTTATTAGTTTGATCCGAAGAAATGTTTAGACGTAAAAATTAATGGAGGTCGGTCAAATTAACGACCCCTCTATGACGCACCATTGGAGCAGTAGAAATGATTTTAAGATTGGAAAATTACAAATTCTGATTAATTTTTATTAAACAATAAAAATTGTTTTATTCGACCTTTAAAATATTATATTTTTAGGATGTTTATTTTGGCTCGAGGTCATTATTTTCTTTATTAATTAAAACCATGATATTCTCATAGCATAATTTTCAAGAAAATTATTTTTTTTTGTTTTATATTTATTTATGTTGGTCATTTTTACAAGACTTAATCAACACGTGTTTCGGAATTTGTCAGATTCCATTGTCAAGATTATTTAGCAAAAATAGAAACGATTTACTACAAAGTAGCAAACGAGTCTAATGACAAATCGTTTGTGCACAAACTAAAGTATTAGTACATATTCAACTCTATTCACAATGTTGGTTATTGACAATCGTTGCCTTACTAGTGTAGTACAATTTCTTCGTCTTTCTAATTCACATTGTGGATAGAGTCAAATATGTATTAATACTTTAGTTTGTGCACAAACGATTTGTCATTAGACTCGTTTGCTACTTTGTAGTAAATCGTTTCTATTTTTGCTAAATAATCTTGACAATGGAATCTGACAAATTCCGAAACACGTGTTGATTAAGTCTTGTAAAAATTACCAACATAAATAAATTTAAAACAAAAAATAATTTTCTTGAAAATTATGCTATGAGAATATCATGGTTTTAATTAGTAAAGAAAATAATGACCTCGAGCCAGAATAAACATTCTCAAAATATTGGAAAATTACAATAAAATTTTTTCAAAAAATTTAAAAAAATAGTAATATTCGTTCAGAATCCTCTGGGGCAAAAAATTTGTAGAATCGATAGAAGTTTTACACAAAAAAATTGAGTTAAGGAACAAACTACCAATATTTAAAAATTCGATATCTTTTGAACGGGTCATCAAAAAAATCTGAAAATTTACCACGAAGGAGCTTTCGAAGGGTACTAAAAACTGTAAACAAATTGGGAAAATCTAAAAAAAAATTTTTCAAAGTGTCCGATTTGACATGGAATGCACCATATACTTTATGGGGTCCCAGACTGATATTTTGATGAGTCACAAACGGAATGACAAACTTATATATACCCTCTATCACTAGAGTGGAGGGTATAAAAATTATAGGTTGTCTTTGCCTTCCGGTTAAAGTTCAAAAGGCTACTTTAAATCGTCCATGTTTTTTTTGGTACGATTTTAAGCCACTAAAAAACAAATCGAAAAAAAATATTTTTTCAAAGGTTTTTGCAAAAAAAATTGAATGAGCGGAGTAAATTTTATCATGCAAATATTTTCTCTTAATGTACTCCACATTCCGCAAATTTTGAAAACCAATTGCAAAAAATAAAACATTTTTTTTTACAAATACACTACGATTCCATACTTTAACCGGTTGTAAGGAGGCAAAGATGGATTCCAAATTTTTTTAGATTATTTTTCTTATAATCAGCTACCGAAAAAGCATTGTTTTTTTGCTATTACCTTAAATTTAATTTTTCGGGACAGGCTACCGGCCACAGTTTTTTTTTTTATTTTGTTTATAAAAGTTTAGATGTTTGTCTAACCACACAAAAAAAATCAGGATGGCATTTTTCGTATTTTTCGAGAAAATCGCATTTGAATATTGGATTTTATAAAAAAATCTTTTGTATTTAATTCTGTCAACACCGCGTATGAGTAATGAATATTTGTGAAACTAACGTACTTTCGTTACTCATACGCAGTGTTGACACAATAAAATACATGAGAATTACAGAATTTTCATGAAATTCAATACTAAATTGAGATATTTCTCGAAACATATGAAAACTGCCTCCTGATTTTTTTTGTGTGGATAGACAAACATCTAAGCTTTAAAAAAAAAAAATAAAAAAAATGTGGCCGGATTTTAAATAAATTGACTTTTTTAAAAAATGAAAAATTGCAGAACTTATTCTGAAAATTTTTTAAAATAAAAAATTTTAATCAATAGCGCATAAAAAAATATACAGGAATGTACAAGTTTGAGATTGTGGTACATTTCGTTTTAATTTGATAAATATTTAATCAAAAGAACTCGAAATAGTTTAAAATTATAAAAATAAATAAAAATATGTTGGGATTACGTTAGTTACAAAGCTCTAAAGCAACATAATATATTTAAGTGTTGAACATTCGCAAAAAGTACTTCATATTTATACATAAAACTTAATCATTTTGATTGCAAATTACAACCGTGTAAATTCATATTTATGAATTCATATAAAAAAGTTTACAACTTTTCTTATTTTTTTTTTTAGTACATAAAGTAGTGAGTTGTCAACAAAGATTAACTACCTGAAAAGTTAATTGAGTAAATTGTGTAAAACAACTTTTATGTCAGCCATTAGTCAGAAAAGTTTTGCCGCAGAAAAAAAAACACCCAAAACAAAAAAATAAATTGAAACCATAAAAACTGTTCTCATTAATTATGCTCAAAGTTGTAAAAGCAGAAAATGTTTTCAAAAAACTGAAATTCGCTTGTAAAACGTTTAAAGTTAATTTACAAACTGCTACTGTGACTATAGGGACTATATAGTAAGGATATTAATGTAACATTTAAAATAACTGTTTTAAAAAATTTTGTTAATAAAATCTGATACACACAGATTCAGATGTTTGTTAAAATAAAAATATACAAATTTCTGAACCCTACTGTAGTAACTTATTTTACTTATTATTGCTTACCCGAGTAAAAATAAACATATATAACAATATATAACTTGATACAAAAATAATAAAGCATATATGATTATACATCGCGTGAGATCTTTTCTAAATTTTTTAAATGCAGTCGTATGTAGTTATATATAATTTTATCATGATTCGGATTAAAAGGTATACGGTTCATATAAATATATGAAATAATATTAGGGCCAATACAAAATGTGTTTTTCTGTATAATTTAACATAAAATTATATATAGCTTATGCTGTTCCATATAAAACTATATATGTTTCCAATTAACCAAAAATTTTCTAAGTTTTTTAGGCAAAGTATAAGAAACTTTTTAAAATGTTCCTAAACATTTCTTGTTAGGGTTATGTATATCGCCTATCTGGTTCGAAGCGTACCCAAACATTTAAATGTTTGGTGAATGTATCGTTGACCTGTGGTGTATCTTAACCCAAACCAACAAACACCAGGATTTTATATGTTTTTATGAATTTAGATCTAATAAGATCCACCAATATATGGCAATGTCTGGTCAAAACTCGGATGAAATCAAATCATATTTTATACAAGTTGATCTTTTTTAATGCAAACACATCCACCATTATTCGGATCAAATTGCGTATAAATATATATTGTGTTACATATCATTATATATTGCATCATATCAAAATTTTTACTCGGGTACTTAAAATTTGGTTGAAAAGATGTGTTCCTATCCTTGTACCTATTTTATGAATAGTTTGAGTCCTTCTTTTAAAAAATTTACAAACGAATTTTAATGAATATCCTAAATACTTAAAAAAAACAGTACTGAAAAAAGATGCGCTAAAAGTATCTGTTTCTTTTTTGGTAGTAAAAATTAGCAGTAACAATGTTAACAAAATTCAAAACTACACCGTTTATTGCAGAATTCTTCAGTTTTCTATTACTTAAAAAAAAAAGTTGAAAGAAAGTATGAGGTGAGGTTGAGATTGCTAGATATAGACTTGTAGTGTTGGAAACTGTAAAAATTTATTCTGTAAAAAAAAAATAATTGTTATATTGACCCCCATATTTGTGAATACAATTAACTTTTTCACCGAAGTTGCTCCTATACGGAAATTTGTAATATCACCAAACGTTTGTAAATTTTTATTGTTGAAAAAATTATTTTTTGTTTTTAACAAAGAAATTCAACAAATACAAACACAATTTGTTGATCTGACTAAAGTAAAAAATCTTAAATTTTTTTCAACACAGAAATTCAACAAACACAATTTGTTGATCTGACAAATGATTTTTTTTGCAACAAAGAAATTTAACAAACACAATTTTTTGACATGATAAAAAAATTTTGAAATAAAATTATTTGACTGAGTTTGTTGAAAACGAAATCGAAGTTTAGTATTATGCACTAACAGGCGACCGTTTTTACTAAATGTTTGGTTGTTATCATGTTTGGTTAATTTACAATTGAACAATAAAAACTAGTGTATTCAAAAAACCGTCCATTTTCAAAAACCGGTTTTCGGTTTATTCGAAAAAGCTTATTTTTGAAAAACCGGTTTCCGGTTTCGGTTTTAGCAAAAAAACCGGTTAAACCGGGTTTTTTCGGATTTTATTCTTCAGGTTAAAAATTAATAAAACTTAATTATATTTTTACAAAACAGGCATAACCCAATAAACACAAAATCGATAAGTCATAGCGAAAATAGTATCATCTGTATGACACCGTTTACTTCGCACAATTTCGCTGGAAACTTCGACAGAAAGTAACAACTAAATTTTAGTTCTTTGCAATTGCGAGCGGAAATCCGTTTATTGAATTGTTTAAAGAGCACAATTAATAATAAATTTAGACATCGGAATTTGAAATTCAGATTTCAACAATTTCAAAAGGAGAATTTAAAAAAATTGTTTGCCATAGAACTCCAAGGTGCCAAATTTAAAAAAATATGTATTGATTTCAATATTAAACGAAGAGACGGACTTCCGGAACTCGTTGATATATTGATATTTACATACCAACATATCCACAAGCTGATTATGGAAGCACCGCTAAGTTTTGTGAGTGTTTCTAAAACTGTGTAATGTCAATTCATATTTTAAATCATTATATTATAACTTTTTATAAAAACCGGTTAACCGACACAAAAAAACCGGTTTCTCGAATATTCGAAATTCAAAACTATTCGAAACCGGTCGAGTTTCTAAAAATGAAAAAACCGGTTAACCGGTTTTCGGTTTCGGTTTTGAATACTCTAATAAAAACGCAGGAAACGGTTAAAAAATAATATTTTTGTCAACTTTTTGGTATTAGCTTAAAGATCTAAGTCACATCTACCTATATACAAAATTTTAGTAAGGTATTCGAAAGAGAACTTGCCAAAAATTGGACTTAAATTTTTGCTTAAATGGAAAAAGGCGAATATCCAAAAAAATGTGTTGAAATTAGATTTTGACTACATTTTCATGAGACTTGCAAAAATTGACGAACTATGGTTGGTATTTGTTTGTAACACTTTAAGGACTTCAAGGATACACTTTTTAAGGATTGCAAGGACGTGCAAAAAATTTTTTTGTTAATTTTTTTTTTTAATATTCCTGCCATTTGATGCAGTAGTAATTCTTTATGACACTAATTACATTTTTAGGAATTATAATATTAACCTTGACTGCATATTATATTTTTATATATTTCAATGAATCATAAATGAATTTTTTATTTACATACTTTATATCAAAACAACATTATACTACCTATTTGTTACCTACAAGGAAAGTAACTATAAAATATGTTTAAAGATTTGATTTCCGAAACAAACTAATTCAAAAGACGGTTAAAATATGCTTAGACCATGTATTCGTGGTTATATGATCTTAAGTACGCGGTAATACTGAAGATTTTTTTTTCCGCAAATCTGGTTAATTTGTTTGTATGTGCTAAGATTGTTTTTTTTTTGTGTACAATTTCAAATTTTAGCTAATATCAATTTTAAACTCGCAGCTAAATAATTTTTATATAATATTTTGTTTAGGAGGGATATTCGCCCTTTTTGCTTTCCACACTTTAAAGTCTTATAACTCAAGAACGGTAAAATTTTTTGCCAATATAATAAGTGTGGTTTGTTCCTTGTAATGTTCTTTTAACACATTGTTACCGAAAGTAAAATTTTTGTATGTTTTTGTGTTGTATTTAATCAAAATTGTGCGTTAGTTCACTCCCAATTTAAACAAAAATATAAAAATATACGAATTATTGCACTTTCAAAGTAATTTTTTTAGCCTTAAAAGTCAAAATTTCCCCAAAATTTCTGCATAGGATTGTAGGGTTCTGCTAATAAAATGCATTTATGCAAAAAAACGTGTTTGCGAAAAAGTGGTATATTCGTCCTTATTCGCATGAACTGTTCAATTGATGTTTGTTGATTTAAATTTGTCGATTTTATTTTCTGTGAATGATGACAACAACAAAATTGAAATAAACTCGCAAACACCGGAATCATGATCCGGTGAAAATTTTTCAAAACTTGTCATCCTATGAACATCAGAAAAATGTTTTCCACCATATGGTATTTGCAATCAAGAATAGAAAAAAGACATTTGTTTTTTTTTTTATTTTTTCCCACATTTTTTCACTTTTTGAATTTTCTTCGCCTTATAAATTTTATAAATTTCTAGGGAAATAGTAAATTTCCTTTAATTTTAACAGTATTACCCTTTTGAAGAGCATGGTTGCTTCCTTAATAAAATATCAATTTCATATTGCTTGTGTAAAATTTATCCTTTCCGTATAACTTTCTTTAAAAAAAATAAAAACCGGAATTTCCAAATATCAGGTTTTATGGTCATTATTTTAAGGAGATCGAAAAAGTATCCTTTTTTGCGGAATGGATTTTTCGAAAAATATTCCTATAAAAATTAAAATTTAGTTTCAGGAAACATTATTTTAGTGGGTTGTAACTGCACTGAAAAAAAAAAACATAACTAAAATTAAGGAAAAAATGTCTTTGAAAATTTATCATGAATTTTCCTAAAATTTAGTAAAATTTAACTAAAAAATGAGAAATTTTCTTAACTATGAGGAAAAAAGTTAAGTTCATTTACTTATAAGTAGTTCATAGTTTTCTTTAAATGGAATTTTTAAATATTAGGAAAAAAATTCTTACTGCCAAAGAAATTTTTCACTAATTTAAGAAACGTATTATTATTTTTAAGACATATTTCTTAAAAAACAATTTAGTTCAAGTTTAGTTAAAATTTACTAAAAAAAACATCATCGTATTTCTCTTCTTTGAATTGAGGAAGTGTATTTCTTAGAATTTAGTTAATAACTTCTGAGAACTTAGTAAATTCTTAGAATTTAGTTAAAAATTCAAAATGGCGATATCTCGAAAACTAAGCGAGATAGAGCGAAACGGACGAAATTTTCAAGAGAAAGACTACAACATACTACAAAATATGGAATAGCCTAACTCTGCATATCTGTCGGGGTCTCAAGACCCTAAATTTAGATCTAAAATTTGAAATTCCCGAGATTTTATACATGCACATATCTCGGTAAATACTGCCAACACTAAAAAAGGTCCAACGCCATTTTTGTAGCTCTTGGCTCGTAGAACACTTCCGCAAAATACCCGAAAGCCCTCCGATTAATAGTTTTTGAGATATCCAGTTTTTAAGATTCTCAAGACCCTATCAGACCCCTTATTACCGTATCTCAAAAACTAAGCAAGTTAGAGCAAAACGGACACAAGTTTTGGGTAAAAATCTATGGGGACCCTTACAGGACCGGGGTCTTGAGTTAACAAGGGGCTGGACCCGTGGGGTCCAATCCCATGGGTCGAGGGTCTAGACCCAATCCAGTTTTAAAATGTGAATGAACTAAAGTGTAATAAATTTTTCCCATTTTCTAGTTAAATTTGGCTTAAAATTAATTAACTTTGTTTTCCTTATTTTTGGGAAAATTATGAACTAAAACCAAGAAAAAAAATCTTTGGAGCCAAATCATTCCCTCTTTTTCTTAAAATTAAGTTAATTTTCCCAGATTTTAGTTCACTTTTTTTTGAGTGTGTACTAAATTACACTTTTTTATTACTTTCTGTCCCATCAAAATAGGAATTTCAATAAGTTAGTTATACCCTACACCACACTGTGGTACAGGGTATAATGAGTTTGTGCTGATGTTTGTAACTACCCGAAATATTGGTCCTAGACCCACCTTTAAGTATACCGATCGACTCAGAATCACTTTTTGAGTCGATTTAGCGATGTCCGTCCGTCCGTCCGTCCGTCTGTCCGTCCGTCCGTCCGTCCGTCCGTCCGTCCGTCTGTCTGTCTGTCTGTCTGTCCATGTAAACGGTGTAAACACGATACAGGTCGCAATTTTTAATCAATTGACTTGAAATTTGAAACTTAAGTCTCTCTTGGCCCAAGGACGAAGCCTATTGAAATTGGAAAAAATCGGTCCATATTTAGACCTAGCCCCCATACAAAGGTCCTCTTTAGTTTTGGCTCAAATGACTCTAATAACCGTATTGTAGAAGGTATCGCTTTGAAATTTGGATGGTAAACATGTTTTGTCTTCACATATCATCATTCCGAATTTCAAAGAAATCGGACCAGTTCTTCTTGTAGCCCCCATACAAACCACCTTCCCGATTTTCACATAAATGTCTCAAATTTCATGAAAATAGAAAATATTTAATTAAAATTTTGTTTGTGTATGTTAAACGCGTACTTAAATAACCTTATCAAACCTGATAATCATCGGACCAGTTTTGGACTCAGGCCCCTTGTGAAAATTTCGCCCGATATTCAGTTAAAGCGGTTTATTGTCAACAAATAGAAGCCTATTTCACTCAAATTTGTTTTGTGAGTGTTTTCTTCACTTATTAAAGGTTTTACAACATATAGATCTAATCGATCCATGGGACCCATTTTCCGGGAAACCTTGGTGTAGGGTATTATATGGTCGGTCTTGACCGACTATAATTTTCTTACTTGTTTTTAATTGTTTAATTTTTCCGCTGAATCCTAAATTTAAAGTTTTAAATTTCTACGACCATTATTTCTGGAGATAGAAAAAGAACACTATTTTGCCCTATAATTAGGCAGAAAGTACTTTTTCCATAATGTTTTCCTTCGGAGAATTCTACATTCTAAATTTTTAGTTTATAGCACCGTTATTTCAGAAAATAATAAAAATTAAGAGTTAATTTTTTCAAATTGTTGGCTCTAGACAGTTTTGCCTGTGTTTTTTTCCCTCGGAAACCGTAAGTTGTTCGAAAAACATTCTGTGACAATATTGTTAATTGATGTTTCTTCGTGTTTTTTAGCAATAAATTTTCAAAGTTTGTGATAAAGCTAAATTTTGGATTTTTTGCCAAAATTAAAAAAAAAAAAAACAAATATTTGGCAGTCTAACAAAGTTTGAAAAATTATTGCTCAACAATACGAAAAAACACCTCTCTGAAATTTAAACAGCGTTCATAACAAAATTTTATTTTTGAAAATTCATGGTGTCCTTTCCAGGAAAAAAGGGCATTCAAATATGGTTTTCAAAATTTGTTGTTGAAATTTTTTTAAAAAAATTATTTTGTTCAAATTCTGATTAATTTTTATTAAAAAAATATTTTTTTTTCTATTCGACGTTTAAAATAGTATATTTTTAGTAGGTTTATTCTAGCTCGAGGTCATTATTTCTTTTACTAATTAAGACTATGATATTCTCATAGAATAGTTTTCAAGAAAATTATTTTTCTGTTATAAATTTATTTATGTTGGTCAGTTTTTGCAAGATTTAATTGACACATTTTTCGGGATTTGTCAGATCCCATTGTCAAGATTATTTAGCAGAAATAAAAACCCTATACTACAAGTAGCAAAGGCTCTTTAATGACAATCGCTAATGATTAAACTAGTTGGGTTGAATATGTATTAATATTTTAGTTTGAACATTAACTAGTGTCATTAAGGACCCTTTGCTACTTGTAGTATAGGGTTTTTATTTTTGCTAAATAATCTTGACGAATGCTCTTTTTTCCTTATAACTTTTCAAATTTTAATTATTCGATTTCATCGTCGAATGAAAATGTAATCAACTAAACACTAAACTTGATTTCATGTGATTCGGAAATTTTCATGTGAATTGAAAAGTTGTAAAAAACAGAACAGATGCCATTATCAAAAATTTTTTGCTAGGTCAATCAAATTTGTTTTACAACAGATTTATTTGACCAACAATGAGTCTCTAAAACCTGCTGATGATCCCTTAGTAAGATATCTCTCTACTGATCTTTGAGACTATGAGAAGAGTATCTTTTTATCATAAATCTAATTTTTTGGGCCTCGAGCTGAAATAATACTCTAGGCGAATATTTAAACTTTACCATTACCAGTTTCTTTGAAAATGGTGTTGGAAAATGTTTTACAAAAAAATATGTACATTTTTTAGCTTAATTTCCATAACAAAGTTGGAAAATATGTACGATGTATTCATGTAAACCGAAAAATAAACAATTCTTATGGCTATTTAGTTATCTATCTCTGGTAGCTCATTTTTATGTCTGCCAACAAATCAAAATTCTATTGTTAGCCACAATATAACAACGTTATGCCTTGTGCAGTTTTTCGGGTAATATATCATTCCATTGCAAAAGAAAGCTTTTCATTGAGATATGTACTCGTACTCATTTCAACACAACACATAATCCTTTGTTAGTGATGTCGACGTTGTTGTTTTGATTTTTTTTTTTGGTTTTTCTGTAGTTAAAAATGGAATTGTTTTATTCCTTTGCCATTGTTATTGTTCAATATTAAAGTAACTGTAACCCAGTGCAAACAAATTATTGGAAAACTAATCGAAAAACATTTTCTTAAACAACAAATCGAATGCAAGGAAGATAATTCTAAACAACACTAAAAAATAATTTTAAAAACTGAAACAAAAAACCTGCTTAAGGTTCGAACCAGAATCAAATTGCGTCACGCAAGATGTAAAAAAAAAACAAACACATCAAATTTGAAAGTTTTACGTCTGTTTGATTTAGGTACCTCACATTTAAATTGTATAAACGAAAAATTTTTGGGCGTTACGCCTTACGCGACGTAATTTGATTCAGGTTCGACGCTTAAAGTTCCAGATTTATTAAAAAAAAATGTGTTGTCAGAAAATGTTTTTATCAACTACAGTTCTAAAAATTCAGTTATTATTAAAACAAATTTTTTTCCAAGAATTGTTAAGAAAATTTTCTGCTGGGATTTTTGTAACTATTTTATTGAGTGGCAATGAAAACCACAATGGCGGTAAAACTTATACATATTTATGCCAGTAGAATATGGCTGACTTTTTGGAACAATGTGAAATATGCACAAGTGAGTATGTCTGTATTTGGTTGGTAGTAGTAGTAAAATTAAAATTATAATAAAACAATGCGTATCCGGTTGTGAAAACGTCGACAAAATTAAAACGACAAAGTTCAAAGTTTAAGCGGGATTAACGTCAGTTGTTTTAAAGTTAAGTTGGCAATGCGATGAGAACGATAATATTTTAACTAGGAAATGTATTTTATGTACGGTCTCGAATACACGTACCATGAATCTATAAAATATACTACTACTAGTAAATATGCAAAGCCGTTTAGCCTGTTCAAATGCCAGAGAAACATATATTGAAATAAAAATATACAACTGTAGTAAATGGAAATATAGTTCACTTTTGGTTTTCTTTTTGTATACAATTATATTTTCCATCAGTTTTAGACTTATTTTTTTTTTAACACAAAAATGTACAGTAACATCTCTTATGTTTAGGTTCGAAGTTCTGTTGAAGTTGTGAACTTTGAAAACCGAGAGCAGTCATCCGGGCAATAACTGCAGGTAGAGCGTTCTCCTGTGAAGGATATACATATTCAGTTATATTTTTTTAACTTGCGTCGAGGCTTATCGTCATAAACTTTTTGCAGCTTTACCGAATAAACCTAAAAAAAATTTCTTAAATGTCTTAAAATTCAAACAGCTTGCAACATATGGAGTGAAGTGTATTAGGAGCACTTTTGTCAAACGACCATTAGTTTTTAGTAGAGATGCGCGCATGACAAAAATTGTTAGTGATTCATACGTGATCGTGAGTGAAATTTAGTTTTACTTCTGAAATACTGATTAAAATGATGTAAGTACTCAATTTAAACATTTTATGTTATAGCATTTTTTTGTTGTTTGAGAACCGGTACCAGAATCAAGACCTAGGTACGTTCCGGTAATCCCTGGAATGTACCTAGATCCGGGAAACCGAGAATATCGAGAACCGGGGACACTTCTTCATATCATCTATCAACTTTTTTTTGTCTTCAGAAGAAACAAGTAGAAAAATTAAATTCGACTTAATCGAATCTATGAATACCCTCCACAATGTTATCTGATAGTAATTTTCTAAAAAAAATTCCAAAAAATTGCATTACAAATTTTTTATTAGAAATTGTATGTATATTATTTTGAGTCAAACTTTCTTTTAATCAATCAAATTTTTTTGAGTGTAAAATTTTTTTGACTGTCAACATTTTTTTGAGTCTGCCATTTCATTAAAAAAAAAAAAATAATAATGTGTACATTTTTTTTTTGAGTGTAACATTTTTTTTTGAGTGTAAATATTTTTTTAGTGTACAATTTCTTTGAGTAACAAATTACTTTGTAAAATATTTTTGTTGTTTTATACCTATATGTAATACAAAAAAAAAAACTATTTCACATATTTTCCACTTTTTATACTACTATCCTCTTCTTTAAAAACCAAAAACAAATTAACATTCAATCATACACATACTTTATTTGATTTTTTCCCGTTACATACAGTTACACTAACAATAACAAAACAATAACAAATATTTACTTGTCTAACAACTAAACTGCACCCCACGACAAGAAAACAAACAACAACAAGTTTTACAAATCTGGTATTTCACCATGCCCTTAAAACTTGTTTAACGAGTTTTCAACAGTTTAAGGTGAAACAAATCTGAAATTCAGTGCTTTGCTTATAACTTTTGAACCACTGAACCGATTTTGCTGAAATTCAAAACCAAACAGCCTTGGGGAACGACAAATATATATCATAAGCTTCAGCCCCCTCAGGATTGTCTTTCGAAAGTTATAGTGGTTTTAATCTTGTTAATTCGAAAAATACCCTTGCCGAAATTTACTATTTTGCTCATAACTTTTGAACCACTGGACCGATTTCGCTGGATTGCAATACCAACCTGACCCGGTAAATGTAGAACATATATATCAAACTTCAGGAGCCTCCGTGAAGTCTTTCAAAAGTTAGCGTGTTTTCAACGGACAGACAGACAGACAGACGGACGGACGGACGGACGGACGGACATCGCTAGATCGACTTAAAATCGATCAAGGATCGTGAATATATATACTTTATGGGGTCCTAGACCAATATTTCGATGTGTTACAAACGGAATGACAAACTTATATATGATGAATTTCATGTAAAAATCGAGATGCATTGAACCCGACCCCCTCAGATATCGATGAAATTTTGTTCATAGCTAAATTTGATCAATACAAACAAACTCTCATTTTTAGAAATGACTGTTTTGCGATTTTTTGGGCGTGACACAGTGGGAACGTTTTCGAAAAAACGCGAAAATGGTCGAAAAGAGCTCCATTTAAACTACAATAACTCTGAATCGGCTAAACCGATTTCCATGATCTTGGTATCATTAAAAAGATATTTTAACAGGCTTTATGACACGTTAAAAAAAAAAAAAAAATACACTGTAAAAAATTTATAACAAAAAAAATTTTAACTGACGAAAAAACCAAAAAGATCAAGGGTTTTTTTACAGTGTATTAATTTTTTAGAAAGGTTTATCCTTCATCTATACCATATCAAAAAATAAAAATGGGTTCTTTGTTAGTTTTTTTTATATAATTTTTTAAGTAGTGTCACTTCTAGTAATTGCCCTTATATTTTATAACAAAAAAAATTTTAGGTAACGAAAAACCAAAAAAGATCAAGGATTTTTTACAGTGTATTACTTTTTTAGAAAGGTATTTCCTTCACCTATAACATATCCAAAAAGTAAAATGGGTTCTTTTTTATTTTTTTTTTTAATAATTTTTTAAGTAGTGTCACTTCTAGTAATTCCGCAAAATTCTGAATAAAAAAATCAATGTATTCTTCATAATAATTTTCTATTTTGTCATAAACATTTATTACTTTACCCATAATAAAGAGAAATATATATAGAACAAAAAAATTGTTGCCCTTTTCATTCCAAAGATTTTTTCAGGTCTATTTTTTCTTCCTCAGGTAGCTAATAACATAGTAAAAAGAAATAGAAACACAAAATATAACAAATATTTTCCTTTCTTAGTAAAAAATTTAACGGCAAACAGCCCTTATTTCCATACAAATGCATGTAAATGTATAGGGGTCTGGCCAGAACTAAGGACTCAAAATATGTACCTGACGAAGGGTTAACAGGTAAAATAAATAAATATTGTCCCAAATTATGAATATGTTTTAACCGCAAAAAGTTCTTGCTTGCCTTAAAAAATGCTATATAATTGCACCTGATGAACGTACCGAAATTCATAATTATAAACAGTTTCGAGAAGCCAAGATATCCCATTACAATTTTTACGCGTATATTTTAAAAAATTGAGTTAATATGAATTCAAACAATAAGTACAGATGCATAAAAATATCTAATAAGTGTTGCGCTTCGCTTCGTAAAATAAGTGAAAACGAGGCTGCAAATATAATTGAATATTTTCCAGCTGTCGCCAACATTCATTGTAGCCGTATTTGCGAAACTTGCCGGAATACACTGAGAAAAGCTCGCAGTCGTAATGAATCCAACGTGGAGCAGAATGAAGTCTCAAATTATTTACCAACAACGCCCAGCAATGAAATTAGCGAAGAATTGAATGAACTTCCAACTTGTACCAGCCGTATTGCAAACATCGAAAGGACGGAAGTCATTGAAAATATAAATGATCATATTATTCCTCATCTACCAAACCAAATGTCGCCTCTTAAAAGGAAATATATGAAACGAGATGCATACAGAAATAGAAAATCACTGCAAATTTTCGAAAATATAGCAGATTCACTTGGAGCTGATCCATTATCTGATTTGTCAGCGCAACTTGAAAACGTCAAAGCCATTTACGAAGAAATTTTGGAAAACATCAAATATCAAATAGAGAACAGCTCAAATCTTTTGGAAAAGCAAAAACTTTTATCTCTCTTACCAATCAATATGAGTCACGCAGAAATTAAAGATCGTTTTGGGGATGATATATCTCACGATTGTATCAAAAAAAGTAAAGATATCCAAAGGAATAAAACGAAGTTTGCAGATATCAATCTTTTTAAAATGAGCAGACGTAGCTTACCAGCCGAAACTCTAAGCACAGTCAAGTTATTTTATGAAGATGATGAAATTAGCCGAATGATGCCTGGATCGCAAGATTCAATTACTGTTAAACAAGGAAACTTACGTGAAAAAGTTCAAAAAAGACTGATGTTATCTTCACTACGCGAATCTTACTACGAATTTAAAAAAAAACATCCCTTGGCCAAAGTGGGTTTTACAAAATTTACAATGTTAAGGCCAAAAAATTGTATAAAACTTGGAGTTGGAAACCAGCAAAATATCTGTGTATGCACATTGCATCAGAATATGAAATTGATGTTTGAAAAAAGTGGCTTAAAATCAATTTGTATTGAAGGAGAATGCAAATTTACCGATTACAAAGATGTTCTCAAATTCGTTGTTTGTAATGGTGACATAGAAAAAAGCGAGTGTTGCGTTTCAATGTGTGGTCACTGCTTTAAAAATTTAAATAATCTAAAAACGCATATGCTAAAACATTTTGAAAATAACCAAACTGAAGAAATAATATACAAAAAGTGGAATACAACGATTAGATGTGTTCTGGAAACGTTAACCACCAACCCAGAATCATTTGTCAGCGATTTTACTGAACACATCAAAGTTCTGATTCCGCATCATTTCATAGCAAAGCGACAATCTGAATTTATCAGCAATAAAAGAGCGGCGCTGTTATCAGGAGAAATGTTAATTCAAATGGACTTTGCTGAAAATTATGCATTTCTTGTACAAGATGCCGTGCAAGGATACCATTGGAATAATGATCAGGCTACAATACATCCGTTCGTTATTTATTACAAAGGTAATTATTTTAATATTTTGGTATTAGTAAACACATCCATCCACACTCATCAAAATATTTAATAATTTTTATTTATTTATTTTTTTCCTTTGTTTGTTTATTTTCAGATAACGATAAATTAACTCATAAAAGCTTCGCCATAATATCTGATTGCAATACCCATGATAGTATAGCAGTTCATCTATATATTTCAAAAATGGTACAGTTCGTGAAGGCCAATATAACCAACAATATTAATAAAATCATTTACGTATCAGATGGTGCAGGAGCACAATATAAAAATAAATATAACTTCATTAATTTATGCCATCACAAATCTGATTTTGGGATTGACGCTGAATGGCACTTTTATGCTACCAGTCACGGAAAATCTGCATGTGATGGAATCGGAGGAACATTGAAGAGAGGTGCTCGAAATTATAGTATTGCAAATAAAAATGAAATCCAGACAACGAGGCAACTCTATCACTGGGCATCAGAAACATATAAGACCACCATACAAGTTGCTTACGCAGATGGTGACGAATACAACAACGTTAAAGAAAAGCTATTTTCAAGATATGAAGAAGCTAAAACTATAACAGGAACTCATGGCTTTCATTCATTCATTCCGATAAATGAAACTTTTGTACATGTGCGCAGATATTCTGACTGTGCCAAATTTGAGCAGCGCAAAATTTCTTACAAATAATTAACTTAAAAAAAATTTAAATAAAATAAAACACAAATTAATAAAAACGTGGCAAATAATATAAACAATTGTTGATGGTTTTTTATTTGTAAACATTTAAAAAATGTTAGAATTGTTGAACTATTTTGTGAATGTGACCAGATATTTTCGCTGTTATTCGAATTATTTCGAAAACTTTCGGTAAGTATTACTAGAAGTGACACTACTTAAAAAATTATATAAAAAAAATAAAAAAGAACCCATTTTACTTTTTGGATATGTTATAGGTGAGAGAAATACCTTTCTAAAAAAGTAATACACTGTAAAAAATTCTTGATCTTTTTTGGTTTTTCGTTACCTAAAATTTTTTTTTGTTATAAAATATAAGGGAAATTACTAGAAGTGACACTACTTAAAAAATTATATAAAAAAAACTAACAAAGAACCCATTTTTATTTTTTGATATGGTATAGATGAAGGATAAACCTTTCTAAAAAATTAATACACTGTAAAAAAACCCTTGATCTTTTTGGTTTTTTCGTCAGTTAAAATTTTTTTTGTTATAAATTTTTTACAGTGTATTTTTTTTTTTTTTTTTTTTTAACGTGTCATAAAGCCTGTTAAAATATCTTTTTAATGATACCAAGATCATGGAAATCGGTTGAGCCGATTCAGAGTTATTGTAGTTTAAATGGAGCTCTTTTCGACCATTTTCGCATTTTTTCGAAAACGTTCCCACTGTGTCACGCTCAAAAAATCGCAAAACAGTCATTTCTAAAAATGAGAGTTTGTTTGTTTTGATCAAATTTAGCTATGAACAAAATTTCATCGATATCTGAGTTGGTCGGGTTCAAAATTTCAGTTTTATCTCGATTTTTAAATGAAATTCATCATATACCCTCTATCACTAGAGTGGAGGGTATAAAAAGTAGTTTTACAAACGGATAACACCGCTCTACAAGAAAATGCGTATTGGCTTCTGATTACTGAATTAGGTAGTATTTGGTGCGCTGATTCCAAATGTGCAACCCAATTTTTTCCATCACATCAGGATTTTGAGTTATTCGCGGTTAAAGGGCCAAAAAAGTGCCTTTTTGACCATTTTTGGAAGCCAATAAAATATGAACGCGACATACGAACGACTTTATATTAAGCTCATTATATAGTTTGGAATTTCATCTTCAAAATAAAGTAAAAATATTCTGAAATTTTAATTTTAAAAATGGTAAAAAAATATTTTTTTAATAACACCTTTTTAGAAATATTTTATTGTTTTTAATAACAAAGTGTTTTCAAATTGACATAAAAAAACATACCAACGAACAAAGTTTTTTAAAATAAAATGCAATAAATAATAAATAACAAAAAATATGGAAATATAATGAAAAGCGAAACATTATTAAATGTGCCGTCGAATGACTTTTGCCGAAGTTGCATGGATGAAGAGGAGTTGGAAACTATCGAACACTTTATTTGCCATTGCCCGGCACTTTCTCGTCAGAGACTTGCTTCACTGGGATCTAGGGAGCTGTACGATCTTTCTGATTTGTCGGATGTCAAAATTCAACATCTAAGGAGTTTCATAAGAAGCTCAAACTGGTTTAACGACAGGGACTAGTAGGGAAACCTATTACGGTCCCGTGGTATCACAATGGACCTCAGAGTCTACGTGTGTTAATGTAAAACGTCAGCAGACACTTTAAACCTAACCTAAAGTATATCCGATTTAAATAGATTTGGTGGATGGCTTTCTAAATTATATAAGCAGATACCTTAGAATGGAATGGTTAATTAAGTTTTTATTACAAATTAATTGACAGTCAAATTTTTTCAATTTATATTGTTTTATAAATTACAATGGCAATGTATTTCAATTTAGTAAATAGTTAAAATTTAATTACTCAATAAGCAAAGGGACAAAATAGGACAAGAGGAAAAATTTCTTTCCACCAAATGTGACTTTTTCGAACACAAATATTTTTAAAATGTAATAACGAACTATTTGCGTTTGTTGACAAAAATTTAAAAATGGTGAAAGTATAAAATTATAGACAAATATTTGGACAAAAATTTTGAAGAAATATTCAGAAACAGTTTAGTCGATATTAAATCACGATTGTGATCTTCGATGTCTTAAAGACATTTTTTTATATATTTTAATATGATTAACATATTCAATTCTTAAAGAAGAATTTGGTAATATAAATAATTTTTGTGTTTAACATCAGCATCGGAAGACGCAAAATCCCAAGACGGATACAAAAAGTACGCCAAATTTCCCAATTTTTGAGCCCATTTGGTCAAAAACTTTGAACATAAATTTATGTCAAAAAACGATATTTTTCCAACTTGGACCGCTTCTTGCCAACTGCAGTTCCACTACGTAAATTCTCGCACAATCAGCTCTTTAGTGGCGTTAGGCAAGTATTCCGACACAAAATTCAAAAGATTCAAATTTTTAGGACGCCTAATATACATAATATTTTTTCATTACCTGAATTTAAATAAAACTTTGTTTGTTGGTTTTCATATGTTTATTAAAAAAATACTTTGCGTTAAACAATATATATTTTCAAAATGGAGTTTTTTGTTTATGATTTTTTTACCATGTTCGAAAATTAAATTTCCAAAATATTATCCTATCTTAAAGATTAAACTCCAAATTATACGATAAACTTAAAACGAAGTCAATAGCATGTCGCGTTCTTATTTTATTCGTTTTTAAAAAGGGCCAAAAAAGCAGTTTTTCAACATTTTAACCCCGATTTACACAAAATCTAGATGTGATAGAAAAATTTGGGTTGCAGATTTGGATTCAGAGCATCAAATTTTATACCTTTTAGTTTCAATAATTCAAAACGCAGCGACAAACCTTACATTTATAGAGCTGTGTAATTGGTACTTTTTTATATTTATTGATTTAAAAACATCCAGGAAATCAAAGTTTAACATGAAGGATCCTCCTTCTCATCTTAAAGAAGGTGTATTTTAAATTTTTATTTATTTTTTTTAAAGAGGTAAAAAATAGGTAAAAGTGGGGTTAAATGGTATTTAGACATATATTCAGATAAAGACTCATTAATGTAAGTATTACGCAAGGGCATGCAACGAAATTAATGAAACTGGGAATGAAATTGTATAGAACGGGGAACGAAATAGAATGGAACAGGGAACGACATAGAATGCTTTTGTTTTCACGCAATATAGTCACTTAGAAATGGAGGGTTAAAAAAGTGCTTAAAATGTTAATAACCACCACTTATGATGTTTGGCTATAAATGCAGAAACAAAATAGTTTTTTAACTTCTTAACTAAAACCTAAAAATTGTATTTTAATAAAAAGCTATTGTATGTTAACATAACACTACATAAATAGTAAACCCTTATGTCAAAAAGTTTTGAAAAATTCTTTCCTGTAGAGACAACATCAAAATCTTTCTTCTTTTCGAAAAAAGAAATAAAAAAATAATCATTTTGTCTAGAGATTGGTAGCAACATTGAACGTGTATGTTATAAAAAAAATTCAAATTCCAAACATGAATTGTTTTCATCCATTAGGGTGGCACGAGTAATGAAATTTTTTCGTCAAATAGGACAATTTTAACTCGTGCCACAGGGGAACTTAAGTTTCGTCATAAATTTTTTTTATTGGTTTTATTGGTTTCCAAAAGGAACCATAATTTAACCGACCAATGACTAAATTAAAAAACATAAGTTTTTCGTGATTCTGTACATATTTTTATACACCCCAGCAAAAATTGGCATTACTAGTAATGGGTTGTGTAATCCGAAACAGATGTTAATAAGTAGTTACTTATTGAATGAAACACTAATTATTTTTACAAGGGCGTGAGACAAAAATAAGTACAGAAGAGTATGGAGATAAATAAGTAGTTACTGACTCGCAATACTAATAAGGAATAAAAACCCATTACCAATAAGAAGTAAAATAAATTAAAACACTTTAAATCTAACTTGTTTTTTCTACAACTTAAAAATTGTGTAATTTTTATTAAGTTTTTAAGTACTTTTTAAGTTAATTGAATTGTAAAGGTTAAAAACTGCAAGTGCAAGAAGATCGGAATAATATTTTTTTTATGAATATTCCACACCAAATGTCCAGCGAAAAAAAAACACGTGTACCGTAAACTTCTGAATAGGTTTTATGGATAGCCCTATATGGAACTTAGAAAATTGCGTTTTTGATTTTTCAATTTTTCAAAAACTGGGCTTAGGAGGCGTGGTCAAATATTGGAAAAATGGTAAAATTTGTGGCGAGTTGCCTTGATTAAATATTTATCACATTAAAACGGAATGCACCACAATCTTAAAAATTTACATTCTTATATAGTTTTGTATTGGCTTTCGATTAAATTTTTTTTTTTTGGTAAATTTTCAGAGCCCGTTCTGAAATTTTCCATTTTTTAAAAATGTCAATTTATTTAAAAACATGCCACTTTTTTTTTTTAAATTTTTTTGTAAAAGTTTAGATGTTTGTCCATCCACACAAAAAAAATCAGAAACACGTTCTTCGTTTTTTTCGAGAAAAACGCATTTAAACTTTAAATTTCATAACAATTTTGTAATTTGCTTGTATTTCTTTGGTTTAATGTTGCGAATGAGTAATATTTATGCAATATTTACTCATTCGCAACGTTAAATCAAGATATACAAGCAAATTACAAAATTGTTATAAAATTTAAAGTTCAAATGCGTTTTTCTCGAAAAAAACGAAGAACGTGTTTCTGATTTTTTTTTGTGTGGATGGACAAACATCTAAACTTTAAAAAAAAAATTAAAAAAGAAGAAAAAAGTGGCATGTTTTTTAATAAATTGAAATTTTTAAAAAATGGAAAATTTCAGAACGGGTTCTGAAAATTAAAAACAAAAAAAATTTTAATCGATAGCCCATACAAAACTATATAAGAGAGAGATTGTGGTGCATTCCGTTTTAATGTGATAAATATTTAATCAAGACAACTCGCCTCAAAATTGACCATTTTTCCAATATTTGACCACGCCTTCTAAGCCCAGTTTTTGAAAATTATAAAAACCAAAAACGCAATTTTCTTAGTTCCATATAGGGCTATCCAACAACCTATTCAGACATTTACGGGACACATGTTTTTCTGTAGCGGGACAATTGGTGTGGAATGCCTCATATATATCATTAAGAGCTAACATCGTTGATTGTAAAAACTAAAAAAAATTAATTAGTTACCCAAAAAACCTATGCTGCAAGTTTAAAGTAAATCCGATCAATCTCATAAAAAAATCATACTTACTCTAGGATGCCATTAGTGATAGCATCTGAAAGAAAAGGATCTCCCCTAATTTTCCTATTTTATTATTTTTATTTATCAGGAAAAAGGAGGTAAGTTACGTCCGTTCAAAATCTATCATCCTAGGATAAGTAGGAACATTTCATAAATATTTTACAAAATGTATCCTTTAAAACTTTGAAGGAAACAGGATCTCAATATGAAAAACTTTAAATGCAGTTTTACTATATTTGATCTCTACTTGCAGGCGTAAATCATCCGGTTCATGTTTAATATTGGCTGTCTGACGGTGTAATAATACAGTGCACTGGAAAAAAGACATAACTAAAATTAAGGAAAAAATGTCTTTAAAAATTTATCATGAATTTTCCTAAAATTTAGTAAAATTTAAGTAAAAAATTAGAAATTTTCTTAACTATGAGGAAAAAAGTTTAGTTCATTTACTTATAAGTAGTTCATAGTTTTCTTTAAATGGAATTTTTAAATATTAGGAAAAAAATTCTTAATGCCAAAGAAATTTTCCACAAATCTAAGCAACGTATCTTTATTTTTAAGACATATTTCTTAAAAAACAATTTAGTTCAAGTTTAGTTCAAATTTACTAAAAAAAAATAACCGTATTTCTCTTCTTAAAATTAAGGAAGTGTACTACTTAGAATTTAGTTAATAACTTCTGAGAATTTAGTACATAACTTCTTAGAATTTAGTTAAAAATTCAAAATGGCGATATCTCGAAAACTAAGCGAGATAGAGCGAAACGGACGAAATTTTTAAAAGAAAGACCACAAAGAAATATATGGAATAGCCTAGCTCTGCATATCTGTCGGGGTCTCAAGACCCTATTTTTATATCTAAAATTTAAGATTCCCGAGATTTTATATATGCACATATCTCGGTAAATACTGCCAACACGCGAAAAGGTCCAACGGCATTTTTGTAGCATGACTCGTAGAAGACTTCCGCAAAATACCCGAAAGCCCTCCGATTAATAGTTTTTGAGATATCCAGTTTTTAAGACTCTCAAGACCCTATCAGACCCCTTATTACCGTATCTCAAAAACTAAGCAAGTTAGAGCGAAACGGATTTGGAATCAGAATGGAATATAACCAAAAGCAAATGAAAGTAGCCGATTTACTAATGTTTATAAAAAACCGACATTTTGGAAAACCGTTGTTTATTGTTTTTATTTAAAAAATACATCACTTCGTTTTAAATTGCAGTACCGTATTTTATTTCGATGTTTTTTTATTGGCATTCTCTCCATTAACAGGAATTTTACTATCTGGTTAACAGTCACTTATAAAGTTTTCAATGAAGGTGCCCAAAACTTGCTTGCAACAATGTGAATTTTTAATATTTACCAGATTCGGAATAAAATCCCTATTTGGAAAATTGTTTCTTGTAGATAAAAAATATTTTAGACTTTCTTTCTCACGTTTTTTTAACGAGATTTTGAAAATGTCATAAAAAATAAGTAAAAACCCTTAACAATTGCAAAAATAATCCGTTTTGCATGTATTTAAAGAAACCGGTTAACCGACAGAAAAAAAACGGTTTTCGGTGCACCGGAAATTTTCAATTCCGGTTAACCGGTTTGCAAAAAAAAACCGAAATTTTGGGAAAAAAAACGAGTTTTTGGTTAACCGGTTTATAAACACTACATTTTACATAACAAAACCCTCAAGGCTTTTTTATAGTTCAGCGCTAGATTTTTTTACACGCATTTAAAGTTGGTGATTTTAAAGCATTTAAAGTTGTTGTGTACTATGCATGTCCTACTTTGCTGGCCCCTGATGATGCTCTTATTAGACATATGGGGTCCAGCGTCCAAACTTAACCTTGAAATTACGTTAGCTATAACCGGTATGAATTTTGCTGCAATAGGTTCAGTACCTGCTTTCTGAATAGCCATATTATTAAAAAAAAACACTGTGCACCGTTGCGTATGATTGTTATTTAAATGCAATGTTGGCTAAAAGTTAATTTTTTACTTTTAGCCAACACTCAGGGGATGCCCCTACTACTGAAATGCATTGTGTTGGTATTAGGAAAATAGGTTATGAGGAGAAGAAAAGAGGGAGTAGTTTTTGTGGACATTTAATTTTATTATATTATTAATTTAATTATAATAAAAGTTCATCAACTTTAAATGCGCGTAAAAAGCGCTGAACTTAAAAAAGCCTTAAGGGTTTTGTTATGGCATATGCCAACTTTCATTTGATTTTTGTTCATCCCATTCGGATTTTGGTTGTTGCACTGTGTAATTAAAAAATAAAAAATAAAACAATTTTTTTTTGCTATTATATGATTTTTTTCCATGGTCAAACTTAAACCCCCAATGGTACGGGTTACAATTGTCCGATTTGACTAAAAATTTAAACATAGAGTTTTGACGATATTCCAAAAAAGTCATTACTCGTACCACCCTAACATCCATGCAGTAGTTGGTATGTCTGTTGTCGGTAAAAATGAATCTAATAACATTATACATTGTATTTCGGAAGGTATCCTTTTTTTGTGTGTTATTTTTAAGTACTCTATTTGTTTTCACTCGTACATGATTTTTTATGGCAACACCAACGGGAATCACATAATTCTAGAAGCGTTAAGTTATGATATTTATGGTTAAATAGAGTCAAAATATTTGCATACTTGTTAACGGAAATCATTCAGTATCAAAATTAGTCCCCCCTTTTTGTTAACAAAACAGAACAAAAAACGTAAGTAATGCCTGTCGGTGTGTAGATTTTTCAATCTTATTTAAAAGAATGAGAAGACGAACTGGTGATACACTTGCTCTTTATGACTTGGCAATTTGTTTACCATTATAACACTATTAGCATTTTCCTTAAATCCTCAATGTGTGTGTGTGTGTGGTTGTGTGTTTTCAAATAAACACAAAATTTCGCACCAGGAATACAAAAACCAGCAAAGAAAAGAGGCGTTTTTCAGAAGGTGACTTGAGGGGTATCATTAAAATAGCTTTGTTACGGCAATTGTGGGAAACAATTGTTTTTTTTTTTTGCTGTTTTTATGTTTTGTGTAGATGAATAAATGGATGCATGGTTGGATGTATGGGAGAATGGTTGGGTGACCTTGTTTGTTTTTTTTTTTTCAGGATATTTAATAACCCTAGGCCGTATTGTTTATTGTGTGTGTGTAAATGCTTTTTAAACGGGAGCTAAATTTGTAACGGTCGAGATGGTTTTATTTATCCTGCTCCAATAGAAAACAAAAAACTTTGAGTAATAAACAAACAAACAACAAACATGAGGAAAACAATCACGTCAGTTGTTAACATGAGAAATGTGGTCGCTTCATTGTTGGGTTGATGTTGTTACTAAATTAGTTTTAGGTTGGTTGGTTGTTTGTTGGTTTTGTGGTTGGTGAAGTATGGTGCTTGGGATTTAAAGTTGTGATACATATGAAAAATTCTTCTCTACGAAAATCATCATAATTCAAAAACATTTTCTATGATTCGCTTTGTTTATTTTTAAGCTTTTTAACATGTTTTAAAAAAGGGAGATTATTTAAAACGATTATTTATGGGGCTCATGGACAAAAACTTAAATCTATTATTAACATTTATGTTGTCTGAATTAAATCAAATTAAAAGTGTTGTTTTGGGTAATTATATTTTGTAATAGAATTTCCGAAATTTATTTGTAAATGAATATTTTTTAAGTCAACCCTGCTTGCCATGTAAGCTTTCAAATGTAAAATAGCTTTTTAGGAACATTATATCCCATGGTTCTCAATTTAAAGTGGAACTTTATTCTGTTGCAAATTGTAAACTATGTTAATTCAAAGCAAAGGTTGGTTTTCAATATTTATGAATCACCCGGTAATTATTTTTTTACCTATTTTGCTATATTGTCTCAATATACACATAACTAAGGCATCTGACATTCTTTTGGCTAGAAACACTATTTTGATCTGAACAATGCCTGGTCAGAAGGTCAAGAAAATCATAGAATAGTTTTCTGAATAAATTGACAAATCAGTTATTTAAAGAAGCAATTTTCCTTCATCCTTGTCATTCGAAAGTTAGCATGTTCTCAGTAGACAGACGGGCAGGCACCGCCAATTTTTGCTGTTTTACAGTAGAAGCGAAAAACGCAAAATATATCGAATAGGTCTGACATTTTGGACATATTTTTGTTTAATGATGTGCAACTTAACTAGCAAATCACATTTTGATAATGTTATAGGGGAACCAAAAAATATAATATTTTTGAATTTTAAACCTAAAAGGAAGGTTTTTAAACCCAAAAGGAAGGTTTTTCACAGGACACCCACCGATTGTACTGAAACTTGCATATGGGAAAGAGGGGAGGAAAATAAGAGTTACCTGTTTTTTCTTAGCTGCACAATCTCACATTTAGCGGGTCAAAGGAGAGGGGGGAAAACGTATTTTTTCGCTTTTTGAGGATTTTTCCCATTTCTTCAAAAGAAACTATATGAACATTTTATACAGGCCTATCTAAATGATTATACATATTGTCAAAGGATTATACTTATCGTCGGTGCGCCGACCAGAACACATATGTGTAATTTTTTATATTTTTTTATTGTCCCATTAGGAAGCCTATCTGGTAATACATTTATCCCTCAAAGCGTTTTCCGTTATCTCAAATGGTTTCAAAGTTCGCTAAAACTCCTATGTGTAACCTATAATAGAAATTCTCCGGCAAAAACAGTTATATGTTATAAGTACACATAACTGATTTTGATTTAAACTAAAAAAGCATTACATCTGCATTTGGTTTTCTTCTAAATTAATATTGTAAGAGTTTTCTGAACAATTTTTTTAATATTCCGATACTTAATTGCATAGCACTGTGCAACACGATTTAGAAAAAAAAAATATTTTCAATTTTTATTTAAATGCGTTTTGAATAAGTCAAAAAAAGTATAAAGTATAATTCTGAAGTAAATAATATAAAAAGATGTCTTCAGTGAAATTTTAAGGCAGTTTTTTCTTAGAACATATTAACCCTCTATGTCCCAATTTTACGGGTCGTTTTTCAAATATCCTCGTAGAACACCATTAAAACATGCATTTAAAGGGTTAAAATGTTCCACAAAATTTTTTTTTTGCATCAAATTTCACCAGGGGTTGTCACAGGTCAACATTTTGTGCGAAAAGTGCAAAATGCGTAAATAAATAAAATTATCACAAACTGGTAAATTGTTATTTAAAAAAAAAAAATATAAGTAACAAATTATAAATCTTCTTCAAAGCTAAGATATGATGTCTTCAGTGAAATTTGATGGCGGTTCTTTTCTTTATCACTTAACACTTTATCTCCCATTTTTTGGGGTAGTTTTGGTCCTTTTGTCAAATGCCCTCATAGAACATCACATAAACGTGCGTTAAAAGGTTTAAAATGTTTTACAAAAAAGTTCTGCATCAAATTTTACTATAGGTTCTCAAAGACCAAAAGTTGCGAAAATTGCTTAAACATGTAAAATTGTGAAGTATTTTGGTAAAACACAATTTAACAAATTATGATAATTTACAATTTTCCTTTTTTAAACATTTTGCTTACATCGCACAAAGATAAAGGGTTAAAATGTTTTAAGAACATTTTACTTAAGATATCTCACACGAATTTTGTAAAAATAAAAATTAACAGTATGTGAAAATTTACAATTTTACTTTTTTTAAACAGTGTGCACTTTTTAAATTAAAATTTGATGCAGAAAATCTTTGTAGAAGATTTTAACCCGTTAAACGTACGTTTTTGTGGTGTTCTATGAGGGAATTTAAAAAAAGACAAAAATTACCCCTAAAAATGAGAGATAGAGGGTTAGTATGTTCTACGAAAAGATTCACCATTACATTTCACTAGATACATTTTGCCATTTTTTGCATCAGAATTATATTTAATACTTCTTTTGACTTATTACTTATTGTTATTTTGGTTTCCCTGATAATCACTTTCTGCAATGGTAAAGTTTATCCGCCTCTTTGTGATAAGTTTATCAGCCTCTTTGTGAAATTCACGTCGGAAGTTTTCAGCCTTGCAAAGTACGAAATGCTAAACTATTTACAACAAACACATGGGATGAAAAAAAACACCAAAATAATTTTACGTGTGTTTGTTCCCAGCAAATTTTTACATTACTAGTAATGAGTATAGTAATTAGTAATAATTATTGGTATGTACTTACTCATTGCATGAAACACTACTTATTCTATAAAGGCCGTGAGACAAAAATAATTAGTGCCTACAAGCTTACGAGTAGGGAGATAAATAACTACTTACCTATAACGAGTAAAATAAGTAGTTACTTATAAGGAATAATATAAATAATTGAAACCCGAGTTTGAAATAACTATTTATCATTAGATTATTCGTTTTCGCGAAACTTTAAGGTTAAAAGGTAAAACAAATATTGTTTTCTTCTGATTGGACTTAATTTCCCAAGTGAACTTGCAAATAAGTATTTATTTTTAACATTCTCAATAACTTATTATTTATATTATTGCAAATAAGTACTTACATATTACAATATAAGCCACTAGTTGCTTTTTGGACTAAAGTAATGCAGTGGGTAATGAGTAGTTGTTATAAATAATGTAATTGGCAGTCATTACTTTTCACAACACATTACCTAGTTTTTGCTGGGTTGTAGTAAACAATGCATTTTGCAATTTGCAAGGTTAAAAATTCTGACGTGAATACCATCAATATTTGGCTACAAGTCCTTGCGGATATATAATTTGCAAATTTATTATATTTTTTTATAAATATGTAAAAAGTCCGAAACAAAATCAGCTATGTGTAGTGTTTTGTTAAAATCTTGTACCACTTCAGGATAACAAAAGATTTTGTATGTTTTTCAACGCGTAATATTTCCAAATGGGATTAGAAAAAATAAAAATATTTTACTTTAAAAAAATGTTGCGAATTGGCAAAATAAAACGGTTTTTTTGCTCTCCTAAACACTTCATTAAAAACACATAGGTGTTCTGGTCGGCGCACCGACGATATTGTCAAAAATGTATAATCGTTGGGATAGTTTATATGAAGATGTATTTACGTATGACCGCCAAAATCATATAAAATAATCTCTATCAAAATTAAGCTGACCCGTCTTTTTTCGTTTGATGAAATTCCTGCTAGTTTGGCTTTTATACGGATAAGGTGGCAACACTTTTTTAAATTTGAGATTGAGCAGCAAAAAAAAAACAAGTATCTCTTATTTTCCCCCCTCATTCCCATTTTTTAATTTCAATCAATAAATAACTCGATTTTTTAAAAAGTGTTGTTACGTTGTTTTGCATTTTAGGTGACGATTTATACAATTTTACAAATGACTAATATATTTTTTCAACATTTTTGCATAATGTATTAATCCAATAATGCAAAAAGTTCCCAAAAATATTAGGTTTTAACCGGTTCCGGCGGTTTTATCGTCATTAAATTATAAAAATTTTTATCTTAACATTTATAAATAAATGCGATGCATTTTCTTTATATATAAATAATTTTTTTTTAATATATTTATATTTTTTTTTTTACTTAATCATTTTTCAAAAACCCCAATTTTAACCCGTGATACGCGGTTTTTAAAATTTTGGATTTTAAATGGTTGTATTGCCTTGTAACCACTTTTTCGCAATATTAATAATTGATATGAAGGGATTATTGTAAAACTTCGATAAGCAACATATTATGGGGGTTTTTGCCTTAAAACTTTTGCAATAATGTAGAAAATATAACTTTTGTAGTACTTTTATTCTCAATATACTTGTACGAAGGGGTTAAAGCAAGACTTCTGGCAAAAATCTGTCAATGGAACATCAGCAGAAGGCGAAAAACATGGAAAAATAAAATGTTGCTTATCAAGTTCTTGCAGTAAGCCCTTCATAAGAACACTTTGTTCGAATACGCACCACTATTTTAACCGTGCTTACTCTATGAAAGCCACTGAAGTTATATATTTGCAATTTTCTTCTTACAACAATTTTCCAACCCTGAAGATACACAGTTTAGTTAAGATTTAACATTGAATATGAGATGAATTTTATAAAATTCAGCTTGATTGTAAGAAAACATCGAATATAATTTAAAAAAGGCGCCCCAGTAGGCTAGTTGGTAGCGTGCTAGCCTATGAGTCTGGTGGTCGTGGGTTCGATTCCCACCAGAGGCCTTGGTCTGATTCGCTACAACGAGACGAAGGTCATTGTTACCAGTTCTCGGTTAGGTAAAATTAGTATGTAATTTGTAATTATATGGTAATTGTTAAATAAAAAAAAAAAAATTTTAAAAAGTTTGTCTAAAATTTTAAGAACTTGAGACATTCCCACCACTACTTAAAATATAATTTTAGCATAAGAAGCATCTTCACTTAAAAATTAAATTACATTCGCTCTATAAAATAATTTTAGTAATTGATTTATTTTGAAATGTACCTAACTTTAACTTAAATGTGAGAACACTTTATGGAGACAATAATAAAAACAGATTTACAATATGGAATCCTCTACTAATCGCAGCATAAGCTGGAATATATTATCTTGTTGTCAGAACTAATAAATGACTTATTCCCACCATTGTTCCTGTCGTTGTTCTTATTAACTTGTCTATTTTCAATTTTCCCATGATACAATTGCAGGACTTGAAATATTTTATGTGGTTTTGTTATTGTTTAATAGTTTAGCGTTACGAATTCTAACAGACTGTAACAAATTCCATGACAAAAACAATTTTGGAATACAGTGCCTCAAAATTGGGGTTGCTTAATGTCCAACTACCCAATCGATATTGGCGCAATGGAAATATAAATGTAAGCTACCACATTTCATATGTAATGAGCCTTTACAAATTTTTATAATTGAGCGTGACGAGAATTGAATCTACTTCACAAGGAATCATAATAATTGTTAATAGATAGTGAACAGTGTTAAACGAAAAAATAAATTTTTACCCTTGAAAATTTTAACAGAATTCAACGAATTCTTTTATTTTGCATAGAGATGTTGGCGGATGAAATTTCATTAGTAATCGCTGATCTTTTTTAAGCTCAAATCAGGGTCTTAAAAAATACACCCTTTTTTCAATCTGTCACTATGTTTCTAGTAATATCTCAAGATCCAATAAAGTCTCCATCCAGAAAATTTAAACTCAAGTGGTATGGTAGATCTTCACCTTCGACGAAATACTGCAGAAGAGACTGACGTATTAAAATTAAGCGACAGACGAAAGGACTAATTTTGTGAAGAAAATTACACTTATATCAAAGTTCTAATTTTTTTTATATTTCAAAAACAGGTAAAAATAATTTTCGTATACAGTGTGATTGACTGACAGTTATGAAAATTTTTCAATTTATGCAAAAAGTCCTTGCTTTGAATTAATGTCCTGACCAAACTAAGCCATGGATTTTCTTTCTACGGACGGTTTTCTTTCTCCTAGGGTGTGTAAATATCTAAACATTTGTTTGGCGCGTCTAGGATCCAATGTGCGCCGTAAATTTGTTAAAAGAGAAAAATTGGATCCGTCTGTCTGTGGAAACTAAGATACAGTCCAAACCAAAAGTGCTCTAAATTTGGTAATGAATAAAATCGAATCTAAGATATTCTAACAATATTTGTCCTTCGGCCAGTTTGTGGAAAGAACACTTCAGTCCAAACCAAAACGGCTGGAGTCCCGAAATTTGGTATTGTGTTCATAGGCTGCACAGAGGGCCAGACATATCGATTTCCGGCCAAAAGTCCTTATTTGTAAATTCACCAAAAAATGTTTACCAGTTTGTTGGGCATATATAGAAGCAGGTTTTCTGAACTTATCTTTATGATCCCATTACACCCTTTCCTTTGACAGGTCTTCAAAGTTAAAAAAGTTGGAAAAAAATATTTAAAAGTTGAGATCCTTTTTTTATTTTTTTTCCAAACTTCTATTGCTAATGTTTAACTTTTTGTTTGAGTGGTTCAACCTTATATATAAGCCTTTGTAACAAAAATAAAATGGACAAATATAACTCATCTGCCTGGCAGCAATTCGCGTTTTTTGTGAAAAAAGTTATAATTTTTTAGCTATTTACCTCGCGCCGAAAAAATCCTCAGCGATCCTCAGTTCGATACAATCGGTCTATATTTTTTTTGATATAGAATGGATCCATATCTTTCGAAAAAAGTTGCCCAAACTTGCTCGAAATGATAAATGGCGAAATTACAGCTATATATGCAGTGGTTCGAGAATTGTTTTTAAAAAAATAATTTAACCCAAAATAATGTTTTACGGCTTAAATAGTTATTTTTATCGTCAGAGAGTGCCTTAAGTGTAGGAAAAAAAAAATCTACATTTCTAGTTTTTTTGTAGAATTATGGGAAATATCAGTTACACCATTTCCAATTAAAATCAAAGATTTTTTATTGAATTTCTAAAATAAAGAAAAAAAGTGAATAATTTGTAGTCACCATTTCCTAAAGCTATTCTGAAACTAAGTAAGTCATTTACACCATTTCCATATTTATATCAAAATAAAAAAAAAATATTTAAAAATTATTTATACTCTTAAAATTAATTTTTAGTTAGATCAGACAAAGTTAAAAAATCTAGCCGCCATATTGTTTTCGCCATATTGAATTTTATAAGTTTGATTTTAAGATAACAGACCCGGAAATTTAATAGGCCACACTTTCGCTAGCTTCAACAAAGAAATGGAATATAACTGTTTTTTAATTACTTGTAACAAACTTTATTAAGCATATTTAGTCCGCCATTTTGTTTTTCAAAATTCACGCCAGTAATTCAGATTCAGTAACTCCAAGTCCCCCTTAAAACAAAATTTGAGTTAAATCGGACAAATATAAAAAAAATTGTCCGCCATATTGAATGCGCCATTTTGATTTTTTTAGTTTTTAGTTTAATTTTGAAATCATCGATCCCGAAATACTCTAGAAGCACATTTTTAGCAGGATCCAACAACAATGAAGACTTTTGGCCGGAGTTGGATCATTCTTTTAACTTTAAGAAGCATATTTAGTCCGCCATCTTGTTTTTCAAAATTCGGAGTATCAATTCTTATTCAGTAACTCCAAGACCCGCATAAAACAAAATTTGAGTTCAATCGGACAATTTTTTAAAAAAAATTGTCCGCCATATTGGATCCGCCATTTTGATTTTTTTGGTTTTTAGCTAAATTTTGAAATCAGCGACCTCGAATTCCTCTAGAAGCACATTTTCACACGGATCCAACAATGATAAAGACTTTTGGCCGGAATTGGATCGAAATTTTAAGTGGACGAAATTGGACCAGGAGAAAAAGCTGCCTTTAAAGAATTAAATCAACCTCTGAAAAACACCAACTTGGACCCACTGAACTTAAAAATTTAACTTTTCAGACCATTCCTTTTGTGTGGATATAAAAAAGGAAAAAATTGTGTGTTCTGAAAAAGTGTTTTTATATTTTGGAAGATATGAAGGATGCGGCACAGACGTGTCTAACACTCTCTTTTGTTTTTTGAGAAATTGAGAATATATTTAAAAAAAAAAAAACCTTTTGAGAAAAATTTTTTTTATAAAAAAAAATATTTAATAAAAAAAAAAATCCGAAAAAATTGATTAAATTGATTGATTAAAAAAGAAAAGTTTAATTAGACTTGGACGAATCCATGAATACCCTCCACTATACGCTTTTTAAGTGATAGGAGTAAATCCATATCAACATAGCAAAAAAAATGAATTTTTGACATCAATCGACCCAAATTTCATGAAACTCGGTATATATGTTGGGACTTACTCGACTTATACTAAAACGAAATTTAAGACTTTTGACTTCCGTTGTTTTGGAAATATGACGTTTCAAAAGTCAAGAAAATCTTTCAAAAGGTAAATTATAAATATTTATATCTTGAAAAGTATTTGAGGTATGTCACTCCCAGATAGCTTTTTTTAAATGAAAAATCATCACCTTTAAAATATCAATTTGCAAAAATTTTTATTTAATCTTTTTTGTGTTTCTGCACAATTCGCGATTCGCAAAATATATCAAACAAGTAAAAAAGTTAAATTCTGCCTTGCCGAATGTAGTGATATCCTCCACAATTTCAAAAAGATTATTGAAAAAAACTTTATTTAAAAGGAAATTACTTTTGAAAAAAAAAAAAAAAAAATTGAAAAAAAATTTCCGCGAAAAAAAATTTTGGTAAAAAAAAAAATTCCGCGATTTTTTTCTTTTTTTGTCAAAAAATATGTTCGTATTTGTTTAAATACCATTTGGTGTTCGATTATGTTCACATATGTCAACCAGATGCCGAATTAAAGCATTTTGTATTTTTAGGTTATGTTGAATGTACTGAAATTTTTAAGGTTTGCTTAGATTTTCGTTCATAACTTATAAACCGCTGAACCGATATCGCTCAAATGCAATACCAATTTTCTCGGGAGAACTTCCAATAAATATGTTAAGTTTCAGTCGTCTCTGTGCAATATTTTTTTATATTTTTATTTTTTTACCATCGGGTATCATGAATATATACACTTTATGGGGTCCCAGACCGATATTTCGATGAGTTACAAACGGAATGGCAAACTTATATATGCCCTCAATCACTAAGTGGAGGGTATAAAATAGCGACATTTTTAAAAATCTGAAAAAATATATGTTAGTTAATTGTTTGAGTCTTAGCTAAAGCTCTAAAAACTTCGCGTTGGTGAACGTTTTAAGTCCAGAGATATTAATAAAAAAGTGTAGCCAAGTAGGAAAATTTTTTTTAATCTGATGAATATTTAATTATTATTTTTGAATATTTTTGCAAATATATAAAATAAAACGGTGAAAAAAAAAATAAAAATGAAAAAAAAAAAATTTTTTTGGTTTGTATGGAAAAATGATTTTTAAGGCCCCGTCGCGTAGGGAGGCGTGGTCGTAGGGGCATAAAATTTTTCCTGAGTTATTTTTAAGACAAATGGAAAAATATAAGCCGGCACCGTCTCAACATTTCAAACATTTCCAAAATAAGGGACACTCTAATGCAAATTTTGCTCAAAATTTAAATTTTTTTTTTTGCAAAAATTTTCGGATAAACTCAATGAATTTTGAAATAATATGTACTTTTAATCATTGTCCAATATAAAGTCATTCGTTGGTTTTTATGGGCATGGACCGCAAAAAATGTATTTTCTCGAAAAGGCGATTTGATAAAATCTTTATGATGACAGATTCGTGTTAATGAGATCAAAATACTTTAGCAAATGTAATCTAAGAGTCTGTGCAAAAAAAAGCTGATTTTTTTAGAGTAGCGTAATTGATAAATGTTCATGCTATATTGTAGCTATGTGTAGTACCCGTATATACCATTAACTTTACTTTTTTCGCCGTTTTATTATGTGTATTCGCAAAATATTCAAAAATAAAAATTTAATATTCATCAGACACGGTGAGCCTCAGCGATGTTCAGGTTGAACTTTAGTGTCGACGAAAAGTGTGAATGCAGTTCGATTTCTACATGATTAGTTGTCACAAAACTGTTTTCAGCGAAATCGTAGCTGATCGCATTCGCGAGATATCGCGAAATTAGTGATTTTATATATTAAAAAATTTTGATATTGAAGTTTTTTAAATATTTTCAAAAACTGAGTATACAGTTTTCATTGTACATATTTTAAGGTCACAAAACAGTAAACATCGAAATCCTATCTTCTTTAGTTCGCGAGAAATCGCGAAATAACTTTTTTGTCAATTTTTGTTTTTCAACTTTTTCTAGGTTTTTTTCTAATGTTGTGGAAAGCTGATATGCACTTTAATGTGTACGTGATCGAAGGTCATAAGGGTGTTGACATCAAAGTTGTAGGTGTACACTGTCGCAAGATTTCGCGGAATTATTTATATATATATATTTTATTTTTTTTTTATTTTTCAATTTTGCATGTTCTTTTAAAATGGTGTTAAAACGTGGTATGCATTTTTATTTGTACATGATAAAAAGACATTAAACTGCTAACACAAAAGTCCTATGTGGTCAATTCTTTAAGGAATCGCAAAGTTAATAAATGGTAATGAATTATTTGAAGAAAAATAAAGTGCATAATAATATTACAATACAAAATAAATGAAAAAAAAATTGAAAAATTTTTCGCGATTTTTCGCGAAAATTAGCGTCAATATATAGATTTCAGCAGTTTTACCACCTTCAGTTACGGGCAATTTAAACTGCATACCATATACTTGTCGTTACTTAAATTTTTTTTTTTTTTGATACCAAAGAAAAAAAAGTAATTTATTATAAAAGCTCGTACAGTAATTATGCGATTTCTCGGGAAATTGATCGTCTATAATTTTTATGCTTGCAGTTTTGTCACCTCTAATAACCTCGAATTCAAACTGCATACCACATTTTTGTCGTTAATTGCAGTATATGTTTTTACGGACCACAAATAACACAAATTAATGAATAAATAGAAGATAAGCGAGTTTTTTTGCGATATCGCGAAGAATTAAGCAGCTAGAATTTAAATGTTAACAGCCTTATGACCTTTGATCAATAGCAAGTCAAACTGCATTTCGTGTTTTTCAATAATGTTAAAGAAACTTCTTTTATTAATCAAAACAAGAAATACCCACAAAAAGCTGTTTTTCGCTATTTCTCGCGAAACTGAGCAGCTATAATTTTTTTGGGGGCAGTTTTAATTTCTTCCAGCATGTTCAAATCAAACTGCTTACCACTTTTTTTTATCATTTCTAAAGAACCGGGATTAAAATATAATAAAAAAAATAAAAATATATATAATTACGCGATATTTCGCGAAATTTAGCACCTACAATTTTGATGTCAACAGCTGTGTGACCTTTGATCAACCACAAGTAAAACTGCATACCATGTTTTTATGAAATTTTAAAAAATCATATATGAAGATAAAAACAAAAATAAAAACAGCAAAAAAGTAATTTCGCGATTTCTCGCGAAATTGAGAAGATATGATTTCGCTGTTAACTGTGTGGTGACATGTAAATAAATACAATTAAAACTGCATACCCAGTTTTTGAAGATATTTAAAAAACTTCATTGTCAAAATTTTAGGAAATACAAAAACACTAATTTCGCGATATCTCGCGAATGCGATCAGCTACGATTTCGCTGTTAACAGTTTTGTGACATTTATTCATGTAGAAATCGAACTGCGCTTACACTTTTCGTCGACACTAAAGTTCAACCTGAACATCGCTGAGGCTCACCGTGCAGATTTGATAAAAATTTACTACTTGGCAACACATTTTTATTCATATCTCTGGTCTTAATACGTTCATTAAATACAAAAACACTCAAAATTTGTACAGCTTGTAGCTAAGATAGTAGCCGCTTAGATGTCGCTTTTTCAGATATATTTTCGCGAATCTCGAATGTTGCAGAAATAAAAAAAAATTCCCAAAATAAAATTTTTTTCCAAAATGTTATTTGAAAGGACATGGTTTTGCCTTTAAAACAAGCTATCAGGGAGTAATATAGCTCAAATACTTTTGAAGATATAAATGTTTATATTTCATCCTTTTAAAGATTTTCTTGACTTTTTACACGTCATATTTCTGGAACCACGAAAATTAAAGGTCTTAAATTTTGTCTGAGTATAAGTCTTATAAGTCCAAACATATACACAAAGTTTTATCAAATTCGGAGACATCGAAGAAAATCAGGGGTACATGTTAAAAAATGTTAGCTCTTATGCGGATTTGTTTTGTGACATATCTCAATGTGTCAATTAACCCTAAACTAGGAACATGCCATGTTAAAGTTTTCGGTCTCTTTCCAGTTAAATTGCGATTTTTGGACCACGGCTGATTCATTTCCCACGTGAAACTTTGGTATTCCTTGCGTCGGACATCAAAATATCGCCCGTCTTTCTGTTGAAATCACTGTTAATCACTGTCTGTTGAAATCACTATGTGGTAAAAAGTTTATTTTTTTTTTCTTTCTGACTAGATTATTTTCATTTATTGATATTTTACATATTAATTTAAACTAGAATAAAATTTCTTAAAATTAAATAAATAAAAATCTGAATATTGCATGGCTTAGAGCTACAAAAATAATAGAATGTCTACATTAATTTAGTATCACAAAATTGTTTTTAAGTTAAAATACTAAATAATAAAACATGTTAAACAAAAAAAACAAACAAAAATCCCTCCACTCTTGATGGAATGGCAACTCGATTAACAGTTTTTTATGTTTAAAAATAATTAAAATCATTTCTTAGTCATTTGGAATATCCCGACGACCGATGCGAATTATGACGGCCACTATTATTGCCCGAATAATTATTTGGGTTACTACCACTGTTGGCAGAATTTGTAGCCTGATCACTTTCTTTATCTTGATGAGCTGTCATGTGACGTGTTAAATGATGACGTTCACGGAAACTTTCTTGACACACTGGACACTTTAGTTTTTCTTCACGTTTACGCCGATTAGGATCTGTTGCCACTTCACTTTTATGATGGGAACGCATATGATAGACTAGATCACTGGTCATGCGGAAACTAATATTACATTTTGCACAAACATTCTGAGCAGTAAGTGTGAAAGTTGATGCCAATGTAGGTGGAATAAGGGTGGATAGAATGGCCGCGGCTGCTGGGTTCTGAACGATTCTGGGTAATTCTGGTTGTGGAATTCCAGCAAATGGATGCCGTACAGCACCATGTGGAAAATGAAATCCAGGATAGACTGGTAAAAATTCTGGTGGGCTTGATGGTGGACCTGTATGGTGTTCATGATTCAGATTGGGACGATACATAAACTGTTGTTTTAGTCTTTGGGTTTGGAATTGCTGAACTGATTGAAATGCTCCATTCGGTGAATAATCTTGACGAAAATTATGATAACCCACACTTGTAGACATTCCCGTAGGTGATGAAGGCAGACTGTCAATTGATATGATATCATTACTACTATTTCCGCTGGCTGAACGTGGTGGTGTTGTAGCGACGGGAGGACTCATTGACGAACAGCTTAGTTGATCTGGACTTAGAGGAGGTGCTGGCTGATTGGGAGATTCTAATCGTGATGGCACTTTTGTGAATGCACTTCTTAACGGTGAAGATTCCCATTCGGGTGAAGATATCACTACCGTGGGATCATCATAAACTCGGGGTGTTCGAACTGTAATTTGTGGATACCGTCGCAAGTCTTGTTTAACTGTAATTTCTGGTTGTTTATTTAACTGGGAATAAAACTGTTGCTGAGATCTTTGCTTTTCCAATTGAATATTTTTTAAACGTTCATCGGGCATCATTAAAAATGCCACATCAAAAGAACGTTTCAGTGTTGTCTTTGTTGGGATGATGGCAACTTTAGGTGATAATTGATTATTTGTATTTCCATGATTACTATCATCGTTGGGTGGTGTTGGTGGAGTTGTAGATATTTGTAAATCCTTTGGTTGTTGGGACTCTCCCTGTATTGGTGAAGTCCTCTGAATTATATGTGAATGTCCGCTATCCATAATCATATTCATATGTTTAATAAAAAGCACTTTGCAAGTTCTTATAAGTTTCTTTTTTTTTCAAATATGTTTTTTAAAGTCTCATAAAACTTATTTGTATAACACTTTCCCGGTAACAGATTTTCTGTTTTAAATTCAATGAATCACTTTGTAATATATTCCAATAAGATTATACGATTTTAATGCCGTTTTTTATTTTTTATATCTTTTATAGTTCCGACACTTTCAAAGTCTAAGCGAAAACTGGTATGCCGCGACAATCTGTTTCTCTTTAAGTAGATTTTTTCCAGAGCGTTTAATTCTCTGCACTCACCAGCCAGCGATTCATTCGTTCATTCAGTCAGTCTGTCATTTCAGCCATAAAAAAAGGAATAAATAATCTAGTTGGATTCTGGTTGAAAATTGTTGCACACACACAATTCAATAGTGCTCACACATCTGTCCTGATTTTTTTGTTAAGTGTGTGTATGCTGCTGTTGTGTGTTCACATTGCTAAAAGTGAAACAACACCCCTTATGTTTCTGATGTTTTTGCCTTCTGCATCTTGTTCTCTGGTCCTGGTAAATGTTTTTATTTGAAAGAGGTGCATCTGCTTTGAATGTTGCGAACATATTTTGTTGCTTTATTGTTTGTTGAAGAGAGAATGAGTGAGCACATAACGTACGCTGGTTGGTTGAATTGTTTTAATTTATAAAAACAAAATACAAGACGGCACAGTGGGCATTTCTTTTAGTTAGATTAACATACTTTTTTTGTAATATTAAATGTAAAACGCACAGCATTAAATTTGAGATATTGTATTACAAGAAATGTAAAAATAAGTGGATTTATTCCAAGATCCCGGTTCATATTTTAACTACTCGAAATATTGGTTAAGCATACCGATGGCGAATCACTTCTTGAATTAGTTTGGAAATGTCTGTCTTTCCGTCCTTGTTAACGGTGTAAATAAAGGCCTCAATTAATAATTGATTTGGCAGAAATTTGGAATTAAACTTCTCTTGGTTCAAGAATAAAGCTTATTGAATTTTGGAATTCAAGCTTATTTTGGTCCAAGAAGAAAGCCTATTCAAAGCGACAAAAAAACGGTTCATGGGCACACTCTCAAAAACGCATAAAAATTTACTATTATAAATTGGGTAAATTTTTGTTAAATAGCACGCATTTTGTGTTAATATAAGCATAAAATGCGTAAAATAATTTTAAGCCAATTAAAAACAGCAAATTATAAATATTATCAGTTAAGTCAATTATTTTACACAGAGTGTGTGAATATACCAACTTTTTAAGGGCATTGTAAAATTGTAGAACAACTACTGAAAAGAAATAAACGTAACACAATTTAGATTATCAATTCAACATGCAAGTGGTAGCCCAGGTGAATTGCGCCCTACTGGAATGCAGCGGGTCGTAAGTTTCCCCTGGCAGTCTACTTTTTTTCATATTATTTTTTATACCCTCCACTCTAGTGATAGAGGGTATATATAAGTTTGTCATTCCGTTTGTAACACCTCGAAATATTGGTCTAAGACCCCATAAAGTATATATATTCATGATACTCATTCGATTCTAAGACGATCTAGCGATGTCCGTCCGTCCGTCTGTCTGTCTGTTGAAAGACTATACGGAGGCTCCTGAAGTTGGCATATATATTGAACATTTACCTGGTCAGGTTGGTATTGCAATCCAGCGAAATCGGTGCAGTGGTTCAAAAGTTATGCACAAAAGAGTGAATTTCGGCAAGGGTTTTTCGCGAATTTACGAGATAAAAAACACGATAACTTTCTAAAGACAATTCTGAAGATGCTGAAGCTTGGCATATACATTTTTCGTTCCCCTGGGCTCATTCATATTGAATTTCAGCCAAATCAGTCTAGTGGTTCAAAAGTTATTAGCAAAACCGTAAATTTCAGATTCGCTTCACCTTAAATTCACGCGTTGAAAACCCGTTAAACATGTTTTAAAAATATTGGTAAGTCACAAAAATATTGTACAACGCATTTTTGTCAGTGAAAAATATTTTCACACTAAACCAAAAAAAAAACAAATACACTCAAAAAAAATTTTACACTCAAAAAAAATTTTAGTAAATTATTTTTTTTTTTCAAAAATTACTAAAAAAAGTTTTTTTACACAAAATAAAATAATTCTGATCAGAAATGCTATTTTTTTCACGTTAGAAAATTTACTATCATTTAAAATGGGTATTGTGGAGGGTATTTATAGATTCGGCCAAGTCGTATTCAACTTTTCTACTTGTTTTTTAACAAACATTTTTTTTTAACATTGTGTTAATCACACCCCTCTTCAAGCAAGTTTAGGTTGTGGTAAAATGGTGACAAAATCAGCTAATTGCATTTTAATCCTCTTCATTTTGAACTTTAAAAATCGAAATTCCTAGCTGATCCTGTTTTCGAGTTATTGCTAAATAATTACACTATTCGACAAGAAAACCTCCGAATCTCTATTGTTTCTATTGTGGTGGCGATTGTGGCCATAGCGCGATCTTAAAGAAGATAACAATACCACAAAATGTGGACTGTGCTCCCTCTTTGAGCCTCTTTGAGCGCCACTTTACCACTATGATACCATCCAGGGAGTCTTGTATGGGGGACATTCCAGGTAGTGGAGCCACCATAAATTTTTACACAGATGGATCGAGGCTGCACGAACAAGTGGGCTTTGGAGTCTATTCGGAAGAGCTTGGATTGAGCCTGGCTCGAAGATTGCCAGATCATTGCAGTGTTTACCAGGCAGAGTTGCTGGCAATAAAGGAAGTGGCTGACTGGTTGAGCTGCAATGTCTTGTCTACAACCGCAGTCAACATCTATACTGACAGTCAAGCCGCGGTAAAGTCCCTGGATTCAATGTATCTGAAAACAAGATCTGCCCTCAACTGCCGCACGTCTTTAAATGAGATGGCCAAGCAGTTTAACATACGACTCATATGGGTCCCAGCGCACAGAGACATTCCAGGGAATTGCAAAGCCGATGAGCTTGCAAGACTAGGAACTACCTTACAGGTTCCAACAGAATTGGAATGTGTTGGTATGCCTCTAGAAACTTGCAAGCAAAACCTACGGCTTTGTTCTGCGACGGAGACCAATCAAAGATGGGCAAATGGATGGACTTGTGAGACAACACGACTGATTTGGCCTTCTCTTAATCAGGGGCGCACAAGTGAGCTGATATCGCTTCCAAGAAGAGAGATTTCGACGGTGGTTTCTATAATTACCGGACACTGTCTTATAGGGAAGCACGCAGAGCGGTTAAATGTGCCGTCGAATGACTTTTGCCGAAGTTGCATTGATGAAGAGGAGTTGGAAACTATCGAACACTTTATTTGCCATTGCCCGGCACTTTCTGGTCAGAGACTTGCTTCACTGGGATCTAGGGAGCTGTACGATATTTCTGATTTGTCGGATGTCAAAACTCAACATCTAAGGAGTTTCATAGAAGCTCAAACTGGCCCAGTCGGCAAAAAAATTCACACCTGACATACTGCTTCAAAATGTCATCAATGACATGTCAGCAGTTGGTCAGCGGTTGTTTAAACGAATTGTTAGTGGCCACCGATACTGGTGGACTCTGCTGACCAACTGCTGACATGTCATTGATGACATTTTGAAAAATTGTATGAAGATGTCAGCGATTTCATAAAGGGAGAGTCAGCAGTATGTTAGGTAGTGTTTATAAAAAACCGACATTTTAGGAAACCGGTTTCTCGGTTAACCGAAAATCAGCTTTTCCGGTTAACCGTTTTCTCGGTTAAACCGGAATAAAAAAACCGGTTAACCGGTTTTTTTCTTTAACCCATTCCTGCCTAATGGGTATTTAAATACCCAAAAAAGTGTTGATACTTAAAAAAATTTAGCGCAGGCTAGATTGAAGATATCGGGCTAATTCTTTTTTCATAAAAAAGAGAAGAGATTGGGCTAAATGCTAACATTTAACAAGATTTTTTTTTGTTTTGTTTAACTTTTTTGTTCACTGACAAAAATCGAAGATTTTTTTTAATCGAAAATACTCAGAAAAAGTGCACCTAAAACGTGATGCGGAGGGGTAAGGACAATTTTGGTTTTCACGAAAATTTATTGGAGTTATTTTGACACCCAATAGAAACTTTTTAGACCCCTTTCAGCTCAAACAAAAAATAATAGTAAAAAATTACACGGCCTAATACCCATGTCATATCTCAGGTCGGAGCTGAGGTAAATTTTTTTTTATTTTTTCTAGCAACTTCTGTGGTCTTCCAGGTACACATGTCAAAATTTCATCAAAATCGTACGAGCCGATCTATGGGCAGGCAGTAATGGGTTAACTGACAAAACCAAAAAATACTTGAAAATAGCTAATTTTTATTAAATAATATAGCGTATATACCTTAAGTTAACATATTTGTTTCTTTCATCAAGGTTTGCAACTGTTACCCTATAAAAATAACTGTATGTAAATAATGCACTTTATTTTCGCATATTCCCTAGAACTTTAATTAAATTTTAGTTGGCTTTATTTTAAAAAAATACATCAATTCGTTATAAGTAAATTGGAGTTTAGTATTTTTTTTCATGTTCCCCCGATTTTAAGCCGGTTGGCTTGTTTTACTGTCTGGTTAACAGTCACTTAACAAGTTTTTCATAAAAGTGTCAAAAAAACGCTTACAACGGTGAGTATTTCAAATATTTATCTGATTCGAAATAAAATTCCTATATGATAAATTGTTTCTTAAAGTGAAAAACTATTTTAGACTTTCTTTCTCAAGGATTTTCAAGGTGTTTTCAAAGAAATTTTGAAAATTTCATAAAAAAATAAGTGTAAACAATTAATATTTGCAAAAATATTCCGTTTAGAATGTATTTAAAAAAACCGGTTAACCGACAGGAAAAAACCGGGTGTCGGTGCATCGGAAATTTTCAATTCCGGTTAACCGGTTTGCAAAAAAACCGACATTTTGGGGAAAAACCGGTTTTTTGGTTAACCGGTTAACCGGTTTATAAACACTAATGTCAGGTGGTATTTTATTTTTCCAACTGGGGGTTTAACGACAGCGACTAGTAGGGAAACCTATTACGGTCCCGTGGTATCACAATGGACCTCAGAGTGTACGTGTGTTGACATAAAACGTCAGCAGCCACTTACAACCTAACTTAACCTATTGTTTCTAAAGAACAATGTACACAAATAAAAAGGACGCAGAAAAAACCCAATAACAAAAATTGTGTATTTATTGATCACCAACAATATACTGTTTTTCTGAAGGTTGTTTTGATTTTTTTTTTTCTATGAATGAGTAAATGTCTTATTAAAATATTTTGAGTAGGTTTATTCTAGCTCGTGGTCATTATTTCATTTACTAATTAAAACTATGATATTCATAGAATAATTTTCAAGGAAATTATTTTTTATTTAAGTTTATTTATGTTGGTCATTTTTAGCACGACTTACTCTACCCGTGGGGGGTAAACTTTTAATGTGGCTGGGGAGCTCAAAATAAGAAGTTTTGACACGTTTTTTTTTAATATTCTACGTGATATTGTCTTTCAGATCAAATGAAAATATTTACATGTTTTCAACGAAACTTTTTAGCTGGAAGCAAAAGAGCGTTAGTACTTTTTGGGCAAAAAATCAAAATTTTATTTTTTTTTTGATTTTTTTAAGTTTAAAATTGTTTTACTTTTTAACAAAAAAATATGTTTTATTCGTTATGGTGTTAATATCACAGATTTACCTAGCTAACTAAAAATTTAGGGTTGACAAAAATCGGACGTTAGGTGACCAACCTTTTCCCGAAAAACTAGATCAGGAACGGAAAAAATAATTAAAATTTTCCCCATTCAAATACCTATAATTCGGAAGGTAAAAGAGATAACGAAATAAAAATTTCATCACAATTGGATAATACCAACAAATTGGCAAGCACTTAAAGCCTTTGTATGCAAAAGTTGTTTATAATAGTCATGTGGTGCACAAGCTGAGTCAAATAGAAATTGTTTCGGGAAGCCATATTTATAACTTACCAAGATTGTACTTTTTTTTCAAAGTCTTTGTCATTCGCATATGCACCTGTTTAATCACATACAGTTTTTAAGTAGATTTTAAAATTTTTGTGTACCACTGTTCTATAAATAGAACAACATGTGCACAGAAAGACAGTAAAAATATGGTTTGAAATGAAACTACCCTCTAAATACATATAAAATCCATTCAACATGCGCGTACAACATCAACATGGTGCGAATAAAAAGGCGGAGCACCATACTACACATTCTAAGTATTCTGTTCTCATCAATTGTTTAACTAACAGGTTGATTATGTCAAGACAACAAAATAATGGAATGGGTTTAAATACGCACATATTTTTATTTTACATTATATCTTTTTTTATTATTGTTGTATAACAACTATATTTATAAATTTAAATTTTAACTCTTTAAAATGCTATTGTATGCTTAAATATAAAACGATCATTTAAATGTGTATATCCGATTTAGAACAAAATTATACAGGGAGATATTATTTGATCCTACGAATAAAAAGACAGACTTTTTTAAAATCACACCCCTTATTTTAAGAATGTTTTTATTTTACTTATCGACGTGGTTTTTGAGAACTACTTAGATTTTTTGTAAAAAAAAATACTATTTCTTTAAAAAAATATTGAAATAAGTAGTGGTTAACTAGTTAAATTGGTCATATTTTCAATTTATTAAATAATTTTGATAAATTCAATATTTTTTTTATGGAAACTTTTTAAAAATTATAAATGCTGCGTATACGTGATATTTTATCTGTTACTTAAAGTTAATGTTTATCATACGCACACCTGTTCATTTGCTAAATGCCGAAAAAGCTCAACGCTGCGTATAAGTGATATTTTATCTGTAACTTAATTAATATTAATCATACGCAATCCTGTTTATAAGCAGAATTTTAGCAAAAAAACACCGTGGAGTAAAACAATTCAACGTTTAATATTCCTAAATTTTCATAAAATTTCTAAATTTTGGGGGTAAAGAAAATAATAAAAAAAATTATTAAAAAACAAGTAATGCCCATTTTTAGAATCTTTTTCATGTCTTCTTGTAGGGTTTTTCCACAAAAATTTTAAAATTACTTAAAATAAATTTGAAATTTTGAAATTTCTTGGATAAAACCCCTACAAAAATACAAGAAAAGATTCTTAAAATGACAACATCATCTGGGTATAACTTAATGGTTCTGACATAAGTGACGACAACACTTTAAGCTCTAAAGTGATATGTAAGGCCGTATGCCGTGATTAAGAGCGGGGTGGGATGTCTGCAGTAATTTGTTTTTCTTTCATATTTCGTATATTTAATTTTAATGAATTTGTAAACATTTATGTCTAACGGGAAAGAGCCCCAACACAACCCTTTCCCAAGAAAAAACTTCCCACAACTTCACTGTCCCAAATTATTTACCCTTTTCTTATTTATTGGAAGGGGAAATGCGTAACCTCACCAGCGATTTTCTTTATACTATCCCTCCCTCTAACTTGTTCTAGAAAAAAACGCCAAAAATGGCGTTTTTCGCGGAAGTTTTACTTCCGATGTTAAACGTCCATTCAAATTTTTATTTTTGTGGACCAAGCCCTCATACACTTTTTTGTACCAAAATTTATGATTTTTTGTTAAAATTAAAAAAAAAAAAATTAAAACACATTTTCTTAACTATTTTTTTCTTCTAAAGACGAATCTGACAATAGAAAAATTTTATTAAATCGCCTTCTCGAGATATAGGCATTTTCAATTTTTGTGGACCAAGCCCTCAAAACCGACAAATTCGTTAATATGGAAAATAAAATGGAAAAGTGTATGTTAAAGTTATTCATATTTGTTTCTTAGTCGAACTTCCAATACAATTACCTAACTTTTGCAAGAAATCCGGACTCAATACGATCAGGGATATTTCCCGTTTAATGCTGATATGTAAGGAAACACTTCAATAAAGAGAACGTGGGGTTTAAATCTAAAATCCGTTGAGTATATCCAGAAATATTTGCAACAGTAGCCAACTTAGTTGGTTTTGAGGGCTTAATTCGCAAAAAATTAAAATGATTTATCTCGAGAAGATGTTTCGACACAATTTTTCTGATGACAGATTTGTGTTTAGGAGGCCAAAATACTTTTTTTAATTTTCATAAAAAACAATAAAAATTGTTACGAAAAAATGTATAAAAAAGAAATATGCAGACTTGGTTCAAAATTTTGACTTCTTTTGCAAATATTTCTGAATACTCTCAATGGATTTTGGATTTTTAACACCAGGTTCTCTACTTTACATATCTGCTTTAAACAGGGAGTTTAGTGCAAAATTCAAATACTTATAAGGACATAACCAAAAAAATTTCATTTTAAACTTCCTTTTAGTGTCCTGATGGTATCCTTGATCGTATGGAGTCTGGATTTCTTGAAAAAGTTAGATAGTTTTATTAGGAATTCGAATAAAAAAATATATGAATAAAAACAAGTAAGAAAGCTATATTCGGCTGTGCCGAATCTTTAAATAAAAAGTTTGTTTTATTTATACCTCAGGAAATAAAAAAGTACCAAAAAGTGTACTGCCGCTACTTTTAATAAAAGGTACTTTTTATAAAAGGTACTTTTTATAAAAGGTACTTTTTATAAAAGGTACTTTTTATAAAAGGTACTTTTTATAAAAGGTACTTTTTATAAAAGTTACTTTTTATAAAAGGTACTTTTTATAAAAGGTACTTTTATAAAAGGTACTTTTTATAAAAGGTACTTTTTATAAAAGGTACTTTTTATAAAAGGTACTTTTTATAAAAGGTACTTTTTATAAAAGGTACTTTTTATAAAAGGTACTTTTTATAAAAGGTACTTTTTATAAAAGGTACTTTTTATAAAAGGTACTTTTTATAAAAGGTACTTTTTATAAAAGGTACTTTTTATAAAAGGTACTTTTTATAAAAGGTACTTTTTATAAAAGGTACTTTTTATAAAAGGTACTTTTTATAAAAGGTACTTTTTATAAAAGGTACTTTTTATAAAAGGTACTTTTTATAAAAGGTACTTTTTATAAAAGGTACTTTTTATAACAGGTACTTTTTATAAAATATACTTTTTATTAAAGGTACTTTTTATAAAAGGTACTTTTTATAAAGGAACCTTTTATAAAAGGTACTTTTTGAAAACGGAAAGTACTTGTTCCAGAATGTTTTATTTTATTTTACTAAAGGATCCTACATTCTAAATTTCAAGTTTGAATAAACATTATTTAAGTAAATAAAAAACAAGTACCAAAAGTACTTTTTTACCCATTTTACCCCCGTAGAATCAACATTTGCAAAACCCGAGCCTTAGTAAATCTTTTTTCCGGAAGGTGAACCGACATTGCAAATTTCAATTTTCTAGTACCATTTTAAGGAAATATAAAATGTAACAAAAGTACATATTTTTACCCTTTTTACCCTATTAGAAACATCATTGGCAAAAACCCAGCCTTAGGGGATCTATATTCCGGGAGGTGAACATACAGTCCAAATTTCAAGTCTATGTGACAATTTTTTGAGGAAATATAAAAGGTACCAAAAGTACATATTTTTTCCCTTTTTACCCCCTTAGAATCAACATTGGCAATAATCCAGCCGTACTGGATCTATATTCTAGGATGTGAACATACTGTACAAATTTCAAGTTTCTATGACCATTATTTCAGGAGATATAAAAAGCACCAAAAGTACAGTTTTTTATCCTTTTGACCCCCATAGAATCAACACTGACAAAAATCCAGCCTTAATGGATCTATATTCCGGGAGGTGAACATACAGTCCAAATTTCAAGTTTCTATGATCATTATATCAGGAGATTTAAAAAGTACCAAAAGTACAGTTTTTTACCCTTTTTACCCCCTTAGAATCAACATTGGCAAAAATCCAGCCATAGTGGACCTATATTGCGGGAGGTGAACATACAGTCCAAATTTCAAGTCTCTATGACTATTATATCGGGAGATATAAAAAGTACCAAAAGTACAGTTTTTTACCATTTTTACCCCCTTAGAATCAACATTGGCACAAATCCAGCCTTAGTGGATCTTTATTCCGGGAGGTCAACCTACAGTCCAAATTTCAAGTCTCTAACTTCAGCGGTTTGGGCTGGGCGATGATGAATGAGTATGTTAGTCAGTCACATTACTCTTTTATATATATGAATGTGGGTGTGGAACAAGGTGCTATAATCCAAAAACCAAATTGTTCAGGAGAAGCAAAAAACTAAATAAGTCGCGAAAAAAAATAATTTTTTGAAATTTCTTTTTGCAGCTCGACGAAGATGGAATTTATGCATCTATGTACAGAATTTCATTAAAAACAAATTAGCGAAAGTAAGAAAGAAATGCATGCGAAATTTTGTTCTAGTGGAATAAGGTGCTATGTTACAATTTCTACTAGGAATTTCAATACATTTGCCAAGTAGTTTTAAGTTTTTTGTGTTATTTTTAAAAAATTTAAATTTAGCGTGATGAATTCTGCAAAATTTAGACGGGGTCCAGCAGTAATCATTTTTATATAAAAATAGTAAAAAGCAGCTTATTTAACAAAAAAAAATAACTGTTATATGGTTTATTTTAAACAACTCTTCCCATAATGGGTTAAAAAATTTGCACAAGTTTTGATATAAGTTACTTACCATTAAATTTTAAAGTTTGAACTTAAAAATTTGATATGTTATCAAAATCCACCCTTAGTATTACGTAAAACAATATTATGTTTTTATATGGATATAGCACCTTCTTCCAGTTTACACTTTAACTATCGATAGATTAGATAAAAAAGCGTTTTTTGCCAAACCAATGGGCACAAGTTAAAGACTAGGCTGTTTTCTACACGTTAACCATCTCACATGTAAAAATTTAAATACATGACCGTTAGTTTAACTGCAAAACACATGTTAGTATCCGGCAAAAAATATAAAATATTCTCAAAAATAGTTAAAATTGAACTTTTAAGGCCATTTTTATGACAGAAAACGATAAAGTTTTTAACAAATTTGTTTACAAATAGGTCGAACTATTGTAGGAAGGCACGATTTTGCAAAAAAACCCGATTTCCAAAAATTGGATTTTAGCACCTTGTTCCACACATACATTCATATAAATTTTCCGGATTTGGGCGATTTTTGCCATAAAAACAAATAAATTTTATTTCTGTCTTTTATTATTTAACAAAATTATTTTTTTTTTTTTTTTTTTTTAAGAAATCTGAACAAAATTGAATTTTGGCGATATTTTACATCCGATTTGGCGACAAAGCCAAAAAAAGTCTGGTAACCCCGTTAATATGACGAAGCAAAAAACGGACACACACACACACACATGCTATGTACATAAAAATAACTATAAATTTTTTTATTATTACTTAGTGAACTTTTTTTTTAATTAAATTTAGATTTTGTTTTACATATTTTAAAGTTTTTTTGTAAAGATTTTTTTCTTTTTCTCCGTATTTTTTTCATTTCCGTATTCTTTGTTATGTATCTACACAAAATATGAGTTAATTTAGGTTTATGTTGAAAACATCTAAGAGTTTTTTCAGAAATTCACTCATAACTTTAAAAATACTTAACCGATTTAAAAAAAAAAATATACATCAGTTTCTTCCTAGGAAAATTCCGCAACTTTTGGTACCCCAAGCGTTTAAATCGGTTCCGGATTATTGCCAAAAACGTGATTTCAACAGACCGACAGACGGACAGACAGACAGACAGACGGACATCGTTAGATCGACTTAAAATCGATCAAGGGTCATGAATATATATACTGTAGGGGGTCCTAAACCAATATTTCAATGTGTTACATACGGAATGACAAACTTATATATACCCTCTATCACCAGAGTGGAGGGTATAAAAAGTTGATTTTTGTAGAGTAGTGTTATTATTAATGACCGCAAAATTTCTAATTCTGATAAAGCCTAAAATTGTTATATTAAAAGTACAAATTTTTACTGACATATAGCTTAAGTAATTATAAATCACTCTTTCAAATTACAAAAATACTGGACAAGTGCCACGCCCACCTCCTATATACTAGAAAACTTTATACTTGAATAAAGGCAGAAATTGTAATCAGAGAAATACAAATTTTAACTGACAAATAGGTTTAGTAAGTAGTATTCACGGTGTCAATAAAAAAAAATATTGGACAAGTGCCACGGCCATCTCTCATGTACCCGAAAGTTTCAAATATATAAAGATGTATGTTGTTACCCGACCATTAACCATTCTGATTAATCGATATCTCGATTAATTAAATAATTGATTAATCAAAGTTTGTGCATTTTTCATTTAAGAGAAAATTTAAGGATTTAGAGACAGTTTTCTTCGATCTTGGTTCACCATATGAAGTTCACAGTCTGATTTAAAAAAAATCAATTCAAATTAAAAATATTTACAACAAAACAATTCATTCAAATAAGTGCCACCCTAATATTTTTTTGCATACTCGTTTTGTTTTCATGTTTAACAAAATATGTGCGAATTTTATTATCAAAACGTTATGTTTATGTGTCCAACGCGTGTCCGACAATCTTTTTTTTATTCTATTCTATTCTATTTTATGTTTTTTATATACAAACGAGAGTATCTGTATCTGTACTTGACCATTATGTTAGTTAATATGAACACAAGTACAATTTCCATGTATGTATGTGTTAGCAAGGATACATGTGAGCATGTCTGTATTTGTACAAACACATATATATGAATGTATGTATCCAGACAACATATTCAAAAAAACTGACATACAAACAAACATATGTAGTGTTAATATAAATGTTCATTTTCATTTTATTTAAATAAGTTTTGTTATGGTATTTTTTTTTTCATCTGTATGAATCGCACATATGTATTAGTCAGTGTATATGTTTATATATTTATTTGTATGTAGTGTAGAAAACTGTTTTTTTTTAGCATTTTCCTAATTTTTGCATATTTTCAGGTGATAATTGTTCAGCAAACATATGAGTTGCATACTAAATTAAATTTATTATTTGTTTGTTTATTTGTTCGTACAACAAACAATATGTATTATGTAATATTTGCCATTCAGTAATTTGTATAAATTTTCTTTTTATGCAAATAAAATAAAATTATAATTAAATTTACAGTTATATCTTTATTAAATTTTTTGATGCAACTTAATGTTTTTTTCTGCAAATACTTTAATGGTAGATTTAGAATCAGAAGATATAAATCTTTTTGCATAATTTAGAAGTTTTACGGTAAGAATTTTGGTATTGATCACGGTTTCCAGTATCGGGAGAGCAACATTTTTTTAACCGGACATATGACTTAATTTAAAAATTTTTTTGCTTTTTAGGACCAGGATCCAAATAAAACAGAATGAAATAATTTGTGTTATTGGTTCAATTAATTTTTTGTAATATTAACAAACATTAAAATAAAATTCGATTACTTTTTTGTCAATGCAATTAACTTTTTTGTTAATATGACAAAATATTAATTGAAAATCCTCCAACAATACAAGCTATTTTCCTTGCAGAGAAAATCATTAAAACTTACTACAAATCCTATTCTAAATTGATATTAAGATATTACGTCGTTCACAAAACTATTTTTAAAAATCAAATATAAAAAAATCCTTGAACATAAAACCAGCTAAATATGCTATAGATTACATGTATTATGTAAGCACAAATACATACGTAATTTACACATGTTCATACAAGGATGTTTGTGTTTGTATAAAGAAAACATCAATTATCTGATGTGTGATAATATGCTACTCAATCAAATATCCGAGACAGTTGTCAAAAGCAAAAAGGCGTGAAATTGCTTTTTGTCAAATGTGAAGGCAATGTGATTTTCGCTCTTACCATATCCCTGTTGTAGCAATATAATAATCAAGAAGTAAATAATATTAACAGGAAGCAAACCTCTATCATGTTAATACAAATATACTTATAATTTAAGTAGTATGAAGTTGTAGTGATTGTTTCATTATTATAAAACCCAATTTGGATATAAAATGTTTACAGTTTTGTTCACTTTCTTAAATAATTCTTGTTAATACACTGTACAACAAAATTATAGTTTAAATTTCACCTCTACTATAAAATTATTTTTAAAATATAGGTCAAATAAACACGTCTCACGCACTATTTATACCCTACACCACACTGTGGTACAGGGTATAATGAATTTATGCTGATGTTTGTAACTACCCGAAATATTGGTCCTAGACCCATTTTTAAGTATACCGATCGACTTAGAATCACGTTTTGAGTCGATTTAGCGATGTCCGTCCGTCCGTCTGTCCGTCCGTCTGTCCATGTAAACGGTGTAAACACGATATAGGTCGCAATTCTTAATCAATTGACTTGAAATTTGAAACATAAGCCTCTTTTGCCCAAAGGACGAAGCCTATTGAAACTGGAAAAATCGGTCCATATTTAGACCTAGCCCCCATACAAAGGTCCTCTTTAGTTTTGGCTCAAATTACTCTAATAACCGCATTTTAATTGGTATATATTTTGCAGATAATGTTTCATCCACACAAATCACCATTCCGAATTTTAAAGAAATCGGACCAGTTCTTCTTGTAGCCCCCATACAAACCACCTTCCCGATTTTCACATAAATCTCTCAAATTTCATGAAAATAGAATTTATTTAATTAAAATTCTGATTGTGTATGTTAAATGCGTACTTTAATAACCTTGTCAAATCTGATTATCATCTGACCATTTTTGGACTTAGGTCCAATGTGAAAATTTCGCCAGATATTCAGCTGAAGCGGTTCATTGTCAACAAAAAAAAGCCTATTCCACTCAAATTTTATTTGTGATTGCTTTTTACACTTGTTAAAGATTTGACAAAATATAGATCTAATCAGTCCATGTTTGAACTTGGGATCCATTTTCCGGGAAACTCTGGTGTAGGGTATTATATGGTCGGCCTTGACCGACTATAATTTTCTTACTTGTTTTTTTTTAAGTTTAAAAAAGTTTTAAATTTTTTTACAAAAAAAAAACAAAAAACTTGTTTTTTCAAACTTTACCAATTACAGTCAAACCCGGTTATAACGAACTCCGAGGGACCAGTAAAAATAGACCGTTATAAGCGAAGTTCGCTATAAGCGGGGTGTATTTTATATCAACCTAGTTTTATTTCCAAAAAAATAGATCCAATTTTCTTGTATTTGATGTTTTGTTTAAAAGTAAACTACTTATTGCAAAGAAAACATTAAAAATATAAATAAATTTTATTAAAATAATAATATTAACAAATACACATATCTCCCTTTAATTATTATACGTTCTCTTAATATTACTGACTTATCTAACTTTAAATTTGAGTCAATCTCTTCAAAAAATTTATATACTTTTGTTGAAAAAAAATATATAACAAGTTACTTTCTAACTCCTCTTCTGTTTATACCTGATCTCTTTTTAATCGTGTATAATGTAATATGTGTACACTTTGACATTAATTTAAATTTTCTCTTATTTAAATGCAACATTAAGGATATTCATATTCATTTCCAAAACTTATCATACATATTTACTAAGTCTTTTCCTTTTTTTATGAACATTAAAAATGACCCTTAACATCTTACAGTGGAATATAAATGGTTATTTTAATAATTATAATGAACTCCAAATTATTATTAAAAAGTATAATGCAAAAATTATCTGTTTACAGGAAACTCACCTCCATTCCCTCCTTAACATCCCAGTGCCCATTAACTACACAATATACGCCATTAACACATCCCTTACTAGATATGGAGGAGTTGCTATACTCGTCCATAAATCCTTAGAACAAAGACAAATTTTAATTTCTAATGATTTTGACACAGTTTGCATAGAAATTGTTTCCAAAATTAAATTTAATATATATAGTTCCTATATTAGTCCTGAGGCTAATTTTAGCGTTAGAAATCTAGAAAATGTTTTTACCCATAATACTCCAGGAATTGTAACAGGGGATTTTAACAGCCCACATAAAAATTGGGGTTCTACAACCAACAGCCGAAAAGGCATCGTTTTATCCAACTATATCAATAATTCAGATTTTGTGCTATTGAACGACAGGTCCCCAACTCATTTTAACACCCGTGGATCATTCTCACACATAGATTTGACCTTTTGTTCTCCCAACATAGCTACCCAAGCAAATTGGAAAACTGAAAATAGTCTCTGCGGAAGTGACCACTTTCCCATTATAATTTCGCTATTTCATGAATCTAAAAACAAAAACATTCATAGTAAACCAAAATTTAATACAAAGTTCGCTAATTGGCCTGAGTATCAAAACAAATGCAATTTTCTTCTGCCTAAAAAGCAAACCTCTAATAATATAAATAAAGAAACAGCCAATCTGTGCAGGATTATACTAGAAGCTGCTAATTCGACAATCCCCCAATCTAAAAACAAAGCCAGAAAAGTACCCTGGTGGAACAAAGAGTTAGAAATACTCAAAACCGAAAAAAATTCTCTATGGCTTATATTCAAAAGGAATATGGTGCAAAGTAATCTGTTAGAGTACAAAAGAGCAAATGCTAGGTACAAACGGAAAATTAGATTAGCAAAAAACAATTCCATTACCGCCTTTACATCTACTATCAACCCAAAAACACCGGTAGAAAAAATTTGGTCTAACATCCGAAATTTTACTGGTTACAAAGCCACACAAAGTATACATTGCATTACTAAGTTAGATAACCCTAATGTGATAATTAATGATATACTTGAAATGGGTAATGAATTCGGAAGGTTTTGGTCATCAAAATCCTCTGATTCCAACTTTTCAACAAATTTTCAAATTAATAAACGAAATATTGGACTAAACGTCACTATGCCTTGTTCTGAGGCACTTAGAATTGAAAGCAAAATCACCTTCATTGAGCTTACGTCAACTTTGAGCAGACTAAAGGGTAAAACCCCGGGAATGGATAGAATTTCTTATCCGATGATAAAGATGTTACCGCATCAAATGAAGATTAAGGTTCTGAGCCTTTATAATAATATTTTCGATAACTATATTCCTCAACAGTTCAAAAACAGTGTGGTATTACCTATCCCCAAACATGGGTTAAATAAAACCTCAGTTACTTCATATCGCCCTATTTCTTTAAATCCTTGCTTATCAAAAGTTTTAGATAAAATTATAGCCAACAGGCTATGGTGGTTTGTTACTACCAACAAACTACTTAACAACCGCCAATTCGGTTTTAGAAAGGGGAGCTCGACAATTGACAGTCTACTTTATTTAGACTATCAAATTGCTAACAGCCTCTCGTTACGTAAACATGCTACAGTCATATCGCTAGACTTCGAAAGAGCATTCGAAAAAGTTGGTATTCACTCAATAATAGAACAGCTAGACAAATGGAAAATAGGGCCAAGGATACGAGGATATGTGATAAACTTTATGAGTAATAGGAAAATAACAGTGCGTATAAATAACGGCTATTCAAACTCCTTTCCGTTGTACAATGGTATTCCACAAGGTTCACCACTATCAGTCGTTCTCTTCGTGATTGCGTATAACAAACTTTGCTCAATCGTATCACTTCACAAGGAAATCGACTTCTGCGCCTATGCAGACGATTTTAATTTAATTGTTCGGTCTCCTAGAAATAAAAACCTAGTGATAAACCTGGACAATCTTTTTAATGACATACAAAATTGGTGCGATTCATCTGGAGCTAGTCTGTCTACAACAAAGTGTAAATATATACATATCTGTAGACTCAAAAATTGTAGATGTGATATTCAAACGGCAAACATGTCAATATCAAGTGTAGATTCACTAAGAATACTGGGTATTCTCATTAATAAACGATATAGATGGAATGATCACATAGAGTATTTATCATCCGTACTTACACAAAGACTGAATATGATAAAATGTCTCGCAAGTACAAAATTCAATTGCAACACAAATTCTTTAATCTCAATTACAAAAGCCATAATTCTTTCAAAAATCAACTACGGCTTATCTTTATTTGGTTATGCGCCCAAGTCGCATCTCAGAAAAATCGAGTCCGTAATTAATTCAGCAATTAGAATCTCCCTTGGTGCGCTGCGATCTACTCCAATAAATAATATGCTTTATGAAGCCAGCATTATACCTCTACATACTCAAAGAGAAATTTTAACGACTAAGCTTTTCCGAATATTTTTATATGATAATAGCAACCCAGTAAATCAGATAGTAAAAAAGTTAAAAACCTCCAAAAAAATACCTAGAGTGGAATCAACTATTTACAGAGCAATTGAAAATTGTAAAAAACTAGACTTGCCACTACACACACAAATCAATAACCACAAATCCAAAGTACTTCCGCCTTGGTCTCTAGAAAAAAAGTCAATTGACACTTCTTTACATGAGTTTGCCAAAACAAACACAGAACCTGCTCAGTTCAGGAAGATGTTTGCTTTTATCAGGGATAAATTAAAAGATCATCAATTTCTTTTTACTGATGGCTCGAAAACCGATAATTTTACAAGCTACAGCATTACTTCAGAAAATAAAATAATTAAAATCTCTAATATCCCTACTCACAGTTCCATATTTTCAGCGGAATTGATAGCGATTCACGAAGCATTAAATTATATCAATAGTAAAAGAGGGAAATTTGCAATATGCTCAGATTCCCTTTCATCAATTGAATCAATCTTAAACATATCTAATAACAGTTATTATATCTCAAACATTAGGAACGCCTTGGCTAAAAAGTTTCCAGATATCACGTTAGTGTGGGTACCTGGACATAGCAATATAAAAGGGAACGAATATGCCGATTCGGCAGCTAAAAATGCTGCAATGCATCCTCTTATTACAACACCGAATTACAACCGAAAAGATATAGAAGAACTAATAGACCAGCACTACATTTCAATGGACAGAAATCACGTCTTCAGTTTAACATCATCTTGGTACAGAAGAATTAATCAAAACCGTAAAACAATCTCAAAAGCTATGATTAATGATGTATCTAAAGTAAACAGATTAGATTGCGTTAAGTTTGTTAGACTTCGACTGGGTCACACCAGAGTGACGCACGGTTCTTTATTTAATCCTAATACTCCACCTTTTTGCAACTGTGTTATATCATATCCAACTAAACCCTCTCACTACCTTTGCGAATGTCCAAAAACCAATAGCTATAGAACATCAATTTTTCAAAATTCGGATCCATTACTCCTACTGTCCCACCCTTCTACAGATAACATAACTTTATTTACCAAATTTCTCAAAATATCAAATTTATATAATGAAGTATAATCATGTAAAAAATTTTATGTAACATCTTGAATAATTAAAGATTAGTTATTTTAAGTATATTGAGCTGAAGGCCTATGTTGCTATTGCTCGTTAAACAAATTAGCTTATAATTTCTAATTGTAAGACTAATAAACTAAATAAATAAATAAATAAACAAAAAAGTTCTAACCTTTTGTGAGTTTGGTAAACATAATTGCCGCACATTTCAAAATATTTATGGGAGTTCGTTATAAAAAGGTAAATATACATGAAATTGTATTCGTGGGACCACAATAAGTAGTTCGTTTTAACCGAGGATTCGTTATAACCGAGTTCGTTATAAAAGAAGTATTTTGTATGAAAATAGGTGCCAAAACGTCGGGACTTTAGAATTAGTTCGTTATAATCGAGAATTCGTTATAACCGAGTTCGTTATAACCGAGTTCGACTGTATATTTATGTCTCAAAAACATAGGAAAAATTTATAAAGACGTTTATAAACTTTCATATACTACATACACAAAAAACTACAAACTAGACGAGAATTAAAAAAACTATGAGAGCTTAAAAAAATTAAAAAAAACTATTAAATTTTTATTAAATTATTTACTTATTTTTTTTTTAATTATTAAGTAAATTTTTAATTGCGTCAATTAAAAAATTACCCAATTTTTGTTTTTAAATTTAAACAAGTGATTACTCAAATTTGTTTCATCCATATTTTTTTCTGTGAAAGATTGTGGACATTTTACTAACAAGGGAAGTATCTCTTATGAACCGACTTGTCTTAAACTTAAAATTTATATAAGAGACGATTTTAAGGTTGGGGTGTTTCGGCGTAACGGCCATATCAGTTTTATAAAATTTCGTTGTCCCCTTATGAAACAATGTGGACCTTCGGGAAAATTCCAGAAATATCGTCTAGAGCAAAAATACATGTTGACTTAAATTTAAAAATGATTATTTCGTAGTCATACGGATATCGTAGGTCTATCTTTATCTTTACATACCCAACAAAATTTACACATTTTCATGAAAAAAAATATTTAACGAATCCGAATTTTTACAGCGCTATGCCAACGCATTAAAAAACCTTTCTTTTCATATGAAAACATCATATTATATAGTTTCATAAAAAGAAATAGCTGAAAAAACCAAAAAACCTTTTTACCATTTTTCTTATTAATTTATTTAATCCATAAATTCTGGATATGGGTGGTATGCCATATACTCCAACCTTTTTGCCTATTTTATATATGTTTTAAGTTTCATGCAAATCGGTTCATAAAGGTTGGGATACTTCCCTTGTTTAAAAACTCTGCTCGGTTTTCTTGTGGTTGCAAAGTCTTGTCGTTCAGTGATATAATAAAGTTGTTATTATCTAGGCTTTTTAGTAAACTTAATTAGTTTGTTAAGAAGGTTAATAATAAAATAGATACCATATTAAGTTTTTCATGGTTCCATTGTATGTTTATATATTTCATATTCATATTATGATGTTATGCTGCTTCGTTTTCTTTTTGAATCAATTACTACACCAAGATAAGAGATAATTATGTAAATTTTGTCTGGATTTCTTTTTGATAAGAAACATCTTTAACTGTCTTTTTTCAGTCTGTATGGAATTTCCTTTTTGTAAATTATTCTTTGTTGTGTGTGTGTGTACCATTACAACAAATATTTTTAAAATAAGTACTACATAGATAGGAAACATACATACTTATGCCATAACATTATAAAACTTTATAAATTTATGGATTATTGTTTTTTTTTTGTTTTTAATTTAAATAATAAAATAATTTATGAAAGTAGTTAATATAAAACACTTCAATTATTTTTAGATATTATTTAAGATAGTTTATAATTTTTTTAATGTTTTTTATTCTAACTGAAGAAAACTTAAGGATTTGTAATTCTATTTCCATATTATTTAAAAGAATTGTAGATATAAGTTGGGAAATTGGCTCTTGAAGGGACTGGGTGTGTGTTTGAAAAGATTATTCTTCTATATAAACCTTATTTTAATGAGCTTTTCTGTTCATATCTTAAAAAAATTTAAAAATTATTCAAATTCAATTTAAAATAAAGTACTTTTGCGATTGCATTTATCAATTTATATGTTCTTCTATTACAAAGCAGTAATAGAAATCAATAAGCTGCAAATACATAATCTTTTATTTTAATGTTTGCTGAGCATACATACACATAAACCATAAAACAATTGATAGGAATAAAACATCATACGGTACTTATGCTATAGAGTAGGACGAAAAATGTGTTGACGAAAATTTAATATATTTGAAACATAACACATTTAAGGCGGGCTTAAAGAAAAAAACAGCCTTCATATGATTTTTAAAACAGGTACATATAAGAAAATAAATATTTGAAAGATAATTTATTGTTATATTTTGAAAATTTTATAACACAAATTTTTAGGAAGGTGGGGGGGGGTCCTTTGGTGGGCTAAGAAATTCGGACTCGGTACGATCAAGGATACCATCATTACATTTTAAGGAAGTTCAAAATGTCATTTTTATGGTTATATCCTTATAAGTATCCGAATTTTTCAAGAAATTTCCTGTTCAAAGCAGATACATATGTAAAGCAAAAACTCCAATAAAAAGAACCTGCACACAGAAAAATAAATTGCCAACTGAATTTTTCAGTTGAAGCAACTCCAAATTTGGTTGTTACTACCTAAATATGCTGTGACAAACATATATTATGATTTTTTCAACTAAAAGTCAGTTATATCAACGTAATTCAGATGTGACTACCGATATTCAATTGCGACAACCTATATTTCAGTGCTATAACTTGATTTTAGTTACATCAACTGACTTTCAGTTGGAAATTGGCAAATTTGTTTTCTGTGTGTGGGGTTAAAATCCAAAATCCATTAAGTATATCCAGAAATATTTGCAAAAGAAGTCAACGTTTTGAACCAAATTTAAAATTTTTTTTTGCTTTTGCCCACCCCAGAACAATGGTCTAGCCACGCTTATGGAAAGAAGAAATGTATTTTTTTTTTTTTTAATTTTTTAAGTTTATATTAGCATAATTTCAATCAAAATAATTTAATAATTTTGATTTTGCTAAATAATCTTGACAACGGGATCTGACAAATCCCGAAACACGTGTCGATTAAGTCTTGCAAAAAATGACCAACATAAATAAATTTAAAACAGAAAAATAATTTTCTTGAAAATTATTCTATGAGAATATCATAGTTTTAATTAGTAAAGGAAAAAATGACCTCGAGCTAGAATAAACCTACTCAAAAAATAAATAAATTAAACAAGAATATTTTTTGATCCCTTACACTGTTTTTTTATACCCTCCAACCACAGTATGGGGGTATACTCACTTTGTCATTCCGTTTGTAACTCATAGAAATATCGGTCAGGGACCCCATAAAGTATATGAGGCATTCCACACCAAATGTCCAGCGAAAAAAAACACGTGTACCATAAACTTCTGAATAGCTTGTATGGATAGCCCTATATGGAACTTAGAAAATTGCGTTTTCGGTTTTTCAATTTTTCAAAAACTGGGCTTAGGAGGCGTGGTCAAATATTGGAAAAATGGTCAAATTTGTGGCGAGTTGCCTTGATTAAATATTTATCACATTAAAACGAAATGCATCACAATCTTAAAAATTTACATTCTTATATAGTTTCGTATGGGCTATCGAATAAAATTTTTTTCTAATAAAAATTTTCAGAACCCGTTCTGAAATTTTCCATTTTTTAAAAAAGTCAATTTATCAAAAATCCGGCCACTTTTTTTTCTTTTTTTAAATTTTTTTTTTTAAAGTTTAGATGTTTGTCCATCCACACAAAAAAAATCAGAAATGTATTTTTCGTTTTTTTCGAGAAAATCGCATTTGAATTTTAAATTTCATAACAATTTTGTAATTTGCTTGTATTTTCTTGTGTCAACAGAGCGTATGACGAATATTTATGCAATTAATATTACTCATTCGCAACTTTAAAACAAAGAAATACAAGCAAATAACAAAATTGTTATGAAATTTAAAGTTCAAATGCGATTTCCTCGAAAAAAAAGATGAACGTGTTTCTGATTTTTTTTGTATGGATGGACAAACATCTAAACTTTTAAAAAAATAAATAAAAAAGAAAAAAACAAGTGGCCGGATTTTTGATAAATTTACTTTTTTAAAAAATGGAAAATTTCAGAACGGCTTCTGAAAATTTTCCAACACAAAAAATTTTAATCGATAGCCCATACAAAACTATATAAGAACGTAAATTTTTGACATTGTGGTGCATTTCGTATTAATGTGATTAATATTTAATCAAGGCAACTCGCCACAAATTTTATCATTTTTCCAATATTTGACCACGCCTCCTAAGCCCAGTTTTCGAAAATTTGAAAAACCAAAAACGCAATTTTCTTAGTTACATATAGGGCTATCCAAACAACCTATTCAGAAATTTACGGGACACATGTTTTTCTGTAGCGGGACATTTGGTGTGGAATGCCTCATATATATTATTGATCTATGATCGATTATAAGTCATTCTATGAATGTCCGTCCGTCCGTCTGTATAAAACACGATTAAGTTCAAAATAAAAGATCTAGACTCCTGGCACGAATGTGTCTCATGGCCATACGCCGGTTAAGTTCGGAAATGGGCAATATCGGATAAGGGGCAAAAAAGTTCCCCCTTTAAGAACTAAAAAAACTATAAAAACAGCTTTTTTACATTTTTGTTAAACAAATGAAACTTTTTTATGTCAGACGGAGTAAAAAGTCATACACATTGACCCCGGAGGCTACAAAATATTGTTTTTTTTTGTCTCGCCCACTTTTGTGGGCGTGGATTAAAAAAAAAACATAAAAATTATGAGAAATAGTATAACTAAATTTCAAAAAGCATAACAAATAATTTTTTAAACATTTATCGCGTTGGTGACGGTATCCCCCAGCACCCCCACAGACCCCCCCCCAAAAAAAACGCCTCTGAATTTTTTTTTATGTATTTTATCATGTTGGAGGGTATCAAAAATTTGGCACGGCCGAATTTTACACTCTCACTTGTTTTAAATCGATTAGTAAAAGAAACGTGGTTTTGAATTTTTGCAACACTTCTGAAAAAACACCGTATGCTTTTGATAATATTTCCTAAAAGAGGAAAAATTAAGCTTTCATATGATGAGCCAAATTTTCAGTGACGTCCAAAGGCATGTTTTCGAACAGTGAGGCGAAGTTTTTTGGAATTGCCATTTTATAAATTTATTTTATTTAATCGGCCTTTAACGGTCCAATGGTGAGTCCTGGAGGGGTCAATGTCGAAACCAACCACCATTAATTTTTACTCCCAAATATTTTCTCGAAACATATTTATCCCCTTTCTAATTCCCACCATTCCCCTTACCCTTTACGACGATCTTTAAATTAGGGAGGCACACCGAATTTTTTTTGATCCCTTGTTTACTAACAGGGCTGAAAATTTGTATTTGATTGTTTTTCACTAATTGTTAGTGTAACAACTAAATATTTTAAATTTATTTGACTACGAGTGGACCTTGTTCCAGTCTGAGAATTAATGCTTAGCACAGTTCTGAAATGAACTTTTGTGCGACCACTCTAATACTAAATCATACAAAAAGTGTATATTATTACTTTGTTAACACCTGCATGAGTATTTTTTGATGGGTAATAGGATTATTAAAATCATCATTACAACTGGTAGGGAGTTTAAATGCGTAGGTGGAGTGAAGTAAAAGTAAGTACAACGTTCATATAACCTTATCTCAAATGCTTCCGCTTGAAATCGTTCACATTCAAATGATTTTACAATTTCCAATTGAAATTGTATGCATGCATTCGAGTATGTAGGTAAATACTTACTTCTAAATACCAACATTTATGATTGTAAAGTATGAGAAATGTAAATTTCAATTCGAATGTAAATCGAAAGTGATACCACATTAGCTTTTTACTCCAACCAGAAATTCAGCCTTTATGAATGTATTTCATTTTACCACTTTGAATTTCTATTTAAATGTTGCAAGGTCTTCTTTGTTTTTTTGAAACATACGAACTTAATTGAGCACACTTAATGTTGTGGTTTTTGTGGCCAGCTTTCAAAAAGAAAAAATAACATAAAAAAATCAAAACAAGTATAGAATTTGAAAAATCGGCATATTGTTAAGCATACTCGACAATAATGATGAATAAATTCTCTCCGGTATACATAGAAAACTCATTCTTGGCGTACACTTGACAAAAGAAAATATAGTACCGTATGTTCATTCATGTTTAAGGCCGCCACGTATGTTTACGGGTATTAAATACTCTTTTGTTATCCTTGACACTCTACAGTTTAAATTAAAATACTTTTGATTTTTCTAATCGGTTTGTTGTATTTATCTGAAAATCTTATAGGATTTGTGGCGTAAAAGCACCCAGAGTAGTGGTTTATAAAGTCCATATTGGTCTTACTACGCTAACGACATTTTTATCAAACTACCACCTCTGAGTTTGTAGTCTAAACAATCAATTTATCAAGTAAGTCATACATAAGCTACCCCCTTGTACGAGTAAATAGCTCGACAATACGTTTTTTTTCTTTCTTGGTGAATAAATTGTTCGTGCAGTTTCTAAATAAATATTCGTGCATATTGTGCAATTCTATTATTGTTGTAATAAGAACTGAACCTGTAGATCAGCAGGTCTCATATATATATAGTCTTATTAGATTTGTATTCATGGTGGAATTCAAATAGTTCATATTCGTTATGAAATACAGTGGGATAATTGCAAATAAAGCATTCTAAAAAAAATGTTACACAGAAAATAAAATCGTCAATTGTAAATCAACCAAACATGATATCAACCAAACATTTAATAAACAGCCGCCTGTTAGTCCATAATACAAAACTTCGATTTTGTTGTCAACAAACTCAGTCAAGTAATTTTATTTCAAAATTGTTATTTTTTATTCACCTCTGTTTTATTGAAATTGACCACTCATATTAGTAATACACATTCAGAGTAAAATTACCCAATTTATAGTAGGAATCAGTTTCCTACTTTAAAATGGGTAAATTTGAACAAATTTTGATAAGAGTGCATATGACAAATTACAAAGTGCAACAGCACATTTGAGGCCTCAACCATGGACGTATACCGGGGGTGGACACAGGGGGCACGTGCCCCCCTTTTCAATTTGAAAATTTTTAAAATTTAATACACAACAATGTATTATCCAAGAAAAATACACAAGTTTCAAAATGTTTGGGTTTTTAAAAAAAGGTTTTGGTTTTTTATAAAAACTCTGGAGTTTGAGCTAATTTCGTTTATAAAAAGTCATTTATATCGAAATATCAGTTAAATATGTTTAAAAAACACATAATATTGGTTTTATCTAATAAAAATTATGCATCAGGATCATAAAAATAAATTTTGATAAACAAATTTCAACTATAAGATTTTAAGACACTTTTTCTATATTAAAATCTGAGATACTATTTCTTTAGGAAATTCTCAGATTCTGAAAAGTTTTTTTCTAAAGAAACATTTTTAGAATCTAATGCATTTTTTCATATGGCTCTCTCTTGTGACTCTTACGTGAAGCAATAAATAAGATTTTTTTAGTTTTCAAACTTGAATGTTTTGAAAATGGAAGGCGCTAGCTTACGACTACGTATCAATAGAACCAAAAAAGGCCTACTTAAGCGGTGTCGGTATATCGAACGCAATTACTGAGAAAAAAGCTATACGCTTGAAAAGTTTGGTAAGATAATCTGTAATAAGGGGGTCAAACTCTATTTAGTTCATATATTTTGATTTTGAAAACATTTAATTTTTATATTTTGAGGATGTTTATTCTGGCTCGACGTCATTATTTTCTTTACTAATTAAAACCATGATATTCTCATAGCATAATTTGCAAGAAAATTATTTTTTTGTTTTAAATTTATTTATGTTGGTCATTTTTGCAAGACTTAATCGACATGTGTTTCGGAATTTGTCAAATTCCATTGTCAAGATTATTTAGCAAAAAATAGAAACGATTTACTACGAAGTAGCAAACGAGTCTAATGACAAATCGTTTGTGCACAAACTAAAATATTAATACATATTCGCCTCTATTCACAATGAGAATTAGAAAGACGAAGAAATTGTACCATACTAATAAGGCAACGATTGTCAACATTAGTATGGTACAATTTTTTTTTGTATTCAATGGATTTTAGCAAAAAGTGCTTAATGGAAGATTTTGATATTTATCGCAAATACCAATTCCAAAGTACATTTCTGATGGTGACACTTTAAGGTAACATATCGTTTCCAAGAACAGTTTCTGAAAAAAAAAATATCTCTGAATCTAAGAATTTGTCAGACATTCTTTCATAAAAAATTTACAGTTTTTCAAAAGAAAATTCAAAGATTCTAAAAAAATTTCCTGTAAAAAGATTTTCAGATTTCTAAACATTTTTTTTATAAAAAAAAATCTGATATTCAAAAAAAATTTTTGTTATATAAATAAAAACGAAATCGTGTGGGGGGGAGGTGGGTTATAGTCCTTAAAATAATAAAATAAATTGTCGATGACAAACAAAAAATTTAGGAGTTGTGCCCCCCCCCCATTTTCAAATTCATGGATACGTCGCTGGCCTCAACAAAACCAAGATCGTTTGAAGGTACTTATGTGTAGTAGTAAACACCCCAAAGGGTTTTGCACTGTAACGTCTCAAATTTTTTTTATAGCCAACTGAATTTTTCATTTTTTTTTTTTTGAAAGGCGTTGGAAAAAATTTAAAAAAAATGTTAATGTTCTTTTGAGCTTGAAATAGTGGTTGGATGTCATTAATAGAATTTTATGGGGAACTTTTTTCTGGAGTACCTTAAACCTCTATCTCGCGTTTTAATGGGTCATTAAAGTCCTTTTTTTGAGAAATGGCTCAAAATCCTACTAAGACGTGCGCTTAAAGGGTTAAAATGTTCTACGAATATTTTCAACATCAAAATTCACTGGGGGTTTCCGAAGGCAAAAAGTTCGGCCGATATAAGAAAAATGCATAAAAAATGTTAATTGTAAAGTATCATTAATTTTTTATATTCTTTCCTATATTTGTTAGTTACAATTGTATACGGTTTCTGGCAAAAATTCAAAAAAATTAATGACACAATTTATTTTTTTTCTACATTTTGCCTATACCAGGGGGGCCCCGTAGGCTAGTTGGTAGCATGCTAGCCTTTCAACGTGGGGGTCGTGGGTTCGATTCCCACCAAAACCCTTGGTTTTTTTCGCTACAACGAGACGACGGTCATTGTTACCAGTTCTCGGTTAGGTGGAATTTATTAAAAATGAGTTGTAAATAAATAGAAAGAATAAATAAAAATAACACAGGGCAACACTAAAACAGGGCAACACATTTTGCTTATACCAGTCGAACTTTCTGTCTTTAGTAACCCATTTGGTTTTTTTAGCTCAAAAGTGGGACATGCCGCAAAAAAGGTTGGGAACCATTGCTTTAAACGCAAGTCTTAGTAGACTTTTGAGCCATTTCTTAAAAAAAAGTACTTAAATGACCGATAAATACGGCAGATAGAGGGTTGATATATTCTAGAAAAAAATTCCCCATCACATTCAATTGAAGACATCCAAACACTATTTTGAGCTCAAAGGAACAGTTACATTATTTTTTTCGACTTTTTTCAAACGCCTTAAAAAAAATTAAACATTCAGTGGGCTATAAAAAAATTTGAGACATTACAGAGCAAACCTCATTGGGAATTTTACTACTACATACAAGTACTTTCAAACAGTCTTGGTTTGGTTGTGGCCCTAAGAAATGACCCTTCAATTGTGTCACAGTGTTATTTTTATCTATTCATTCTATTAATTTACAACTCATTTTTAATAATTTCAACCTAACCGAGAACTGGTAACAATGACCGTAGTCTCGTTGTAGCGAAAAAACCAAGGGTTCTGGTGGGAATCGAACCCACGACCCCCACGTTCAAAGGCACGACCAACTAGCCTACTGGGGCCCCCTAGAGGGTATACTTATATAAGTTTGTCATTCCGTTTGTTACTCATCAAAATATCGGTCTGGGACCGCATAAATATATTCATGATTACCGATAAATTTTAAGACATTCTAGTGATGTCCGTCTGTCTGTCTGTGGAAATGGTTATCACGGCCAAAATACTTAACATATTTATTGGAAGTTCTCCCGAGAAGTTTGGTATTGCATTTGAGCGATATCGGTTCAGCGGTTTAAAAGTTATGAACGAAAATGTAAGGACACCTCAAAAATTTTAGTACATTCAACAAAACATAAAAATACAAAAATTCAACACCAAATAATATTTAAACAAACACAAACATTTTTTTTTAAAAAAAAAGTAATTTCCTTTTGAACAAAGTTTTTTGCAACAATTTTTTTGAAATGGTGGAGGTTATCACTACATTCAGCAAGGCCGAATTTAACTTTTTTACTTGTTATTTAAAAAAAATTATAAATGTTCCACTGTGCGCTAAATACCAAATAGCATATTTTTATTGTTTTATAGTACAAAAAAATAAACTTTATTGTAATCAAAACTACCCTTTAATGGAGTGAGTGGTGTCGCCGTTACACCACACACCATCAACAAGATGCCATCTGTGCATATTTCACCATTTAGTATTTTACCAAATATGCAACATCTCTTTAACAGCATCGCATTAGATGGAAATGTTAACTTTTCGATTATTGAAGCAGGGGGTGATTTCGTTTCTTTCTTTTTTTTTTCATTTCAATAACAACCAGTTTCGAATGGTCTCTCTGTAATTATAATCAAACCGCAATACAGTTTCTGATTTGAAATTCTTAACATACATTTTAACAAGGATCTACATACATATTTTGAATGACCGAAATGTTGACATATGTGTGCTAAACGTTGACTGTTTAAGGTCCTTATGTTTTGTGAATCTGATTTGAATTTCGATTGTGAGTGCGATTGAATGAACCTTAATGCTGATTGGAATCTAAAAGCGGGTTGAATGGTGTGAGCTATATTTCACGGTATGTGTTTAGTTTAGCAAAGATGTTTTTTATCTAATGTGGCATCAACATATGCTCCGTTGTGGTCTTGTCTCTTAAATAATTTAGGGGTTGTATGGCGGCCTCATTAAAAAGGTAACTGCATTACAAGCGCTGACTTTGTGGTTATTTGTTTGTTAATGCAGCAGTAATGCCGATTCTAACAAGACCCACAAAATGTTGTTTATTTTTTGGTTTATTTGTTTCATTCTATTCAAACATGTTTAAATAAAAGTACAAAGTTAAACATTTACTTTGTCAAGCATTTAGTGTCTAATTATTTATTCCGATTAACATTGTTTCTGTAGTTTTATCATATAATCTGGCATTTTTAGAAATTGTTAGCATCCAGTACCCGATTTCTGTAACTATGCGAGAAGTTTCCGCATCGAAAAAAATAAATGAACATTAGGGTGCGCCAAAGTTGTACGGGTAAAAAAAAAATTATGCTAGAGATCGGCACTCCCCCCAAAAATATTCGTTTTTATATCAAAATACACTATGCAAAAAATTATGGCGATCGCTTGAGGGGAAAGGGTGCCTCAAACGCCTTGAAAATGGAGAAATATGTCAAATTTGACCATTAGATGAAAAAAAAATAATTTTTTTTTTGTTATTCAATTTCGCCAAAAAAAAATTTTTTGTATTAGGTTTAATAAGAACTACTAACAAAAAAAATATAAGCTTTCCACTACATCGCTGACCCATTTTAACTTGCGATACAAAAAAGGGCAGTTATTTTTAGGGGTACCCAAAAGTAACATTTTTACATATTTGAAAATTTTATTAAAAAAAAATTTTAAAAATTAAAATCGCTCTCCACCAGTTTTTTATATATATTATAAAGATAAAAAATGTGAAATATTATAAATATCCGTTCGGCAGTTTTTCTTTTATAGCGACTTGAAGTTAGCGGATTTCAAGGAAAATTGATTTTTTGCTGTATTTTCTTTAATTTTGAACTTATTACTACGTTTTAAACGAAATTGACGATATTGGCTTTGCAAGTAATTAAATTGGATCATAAATTTTAGTTAGTTAGTAATTTTTTTAGTTTAGCTTTAACCTATGTAAACCCGGGTCAATTATGTCCCACTTTGGAAATATTATTCTTTAAGCAATTTTTGTTTTTTATCATGAAATTAGTAAATTGAAATAGTTTTAGCTATTAATCGTGTATGCACTTAAAGAATTTAACCCTTTTTATGAAGTTTTTGTATATTTAATGAAGCCTATCATAAATATGATAAAATATTGATTTTTTTTGATTGTATCAAACAATTCATGATTTCTTCTACTTTATTTAAAAAAATTAATTTTTTGTTTGGGTTGTTGAAAAAATTAGTTGATGACTAAAAAAAAGCTAATGGACAATTTTTTCTTTTTTTTCTTTGAATTTAGAAAAAATCGACTTCAAAATATTCTTAAATAATTTTCTAAAAAAAATGTGTATAAATAATTTCATTTTCCAGCGCGACACGCGTATTTCATTTAATATTTGCTCAATCTGCACGCTATTTAACTTAAATTAAAGCTTAATAAATTACATTAATGACATTTTTAAAAATAATACTCACTTTAAAAAAATAACGTTTAATTTTTTTTTAACAAATTGGATCTACTTTAGAAAAGTTTCATTGTATTGTCACCCACCGTATATAAAAAATGCGCTATAATTTAATAACATTGTTTTTTCACATGTAGATTTAAATAAACCTGGACTAAAACATTTATTTTTACAGATTAATTTTATTATATTTAATAAAAATATAAAAGCCAGCATACAATGGGGAATATTTGCCCTGTGGGTCATCTTCGACCCGGGTTTACAAGGGTTAATGCTGTCCTGCGAAAATTATTTACTTACTAAAATTTATGATCCAATTAAATCAGTTGCAAAGCCAATTTCGTCAATTTTGTTTAAAACGTAATAATAAGTTCAAAATTAAAGAAAATACAGCAAAAAATCAATTTTCCTTGAAATCCGCTAAATTCAAGTCGCTATAAAAGAAAAACTGCCGAACGGATATTTATAATATTTCACATTTTTTATCTTTATAATATATATAAAAAACTGGTGGAGAGCGATTTTAATTTTTAAATTTTTTTTTTAATAAAATTTTCAAAAATGTAAAAATGTTACTTTTGGGTACCCCTAAAAATAACTGCCCTTTTTTGTATCGCAAGTTAAAATGGGTAAGCGATGTAGTGGAGAGCTTATATATTTTTTGTAAGTAGTTCTTATTAAACCTAATACAAAAAAAATTTTTTGGCGAAATTGAATAACAACAAAAAAAAATTTTTTTTTTTATCTAATGGTCAAATTTGACATATTTCTCCATTTTCAAGGCGTTTGAGGCACCCTTTCCCCTCAAGCGATCGCCATAATTTTTTGCATAGTGTATTTTGATACCAAAACGAATATTTCTAGGGGGAGTGACGGTATAAAATCGAAAGTTGACATTTTTGGCGCACCCTAATGAACATTATAGTCATCTTATACTTAACAGAGTGATTTAAAAAAATAGCTTTGCATTTTTTTCGTATTCGATGTTTTTTACATTAGCAACAATGTAGTCGCCCTGTTAAAAACTAAATGACTACAATATTGTTTTATTTTTCTCGATGCAAAAAGTTTTCGCATAGTTACAGAAACTGGGCACAGATTAGGAATATTAAAATTGTTTGCGGTTTGATTTAAAAATAGTAACAGCTTTGGAAATAAAAAACTAAACAAGTGTATTTTCTCTACACTTGTAAATTGTTTAAACTTCCCTTCTTCACAAATAAAGGAAACTTAATCTATATATATAAAAGAGTAATGTGACTGACTGACTGACTGACTGACTGACTGACTGACTGACTGACTGACTGACTGACTGACTGACTGACTGACTGACTGACATACTCATTCATCATCGCCCAGCTTAAACCGCTGAAGCTAGAGACTTGAAATTTGGACTGTAGGTCCATCTCCCGGAACATAGATCCACTAAGGCTGGATTTTTGCCAATGTTGATTCTAAGGGGGTAAAAAGGGTAAAAAACTGTACTTTTGGTACTTTTTATATCTCCTGAAATAATGGTCATAGAGACTTGACATTTGGACTGTATGTTCAACTCCTGGAATATAGATCCACTAAGGCCGGATTTTTGCCAATGTTGATGCTAAGGGGGTAAAAAGGGTAAAAAACTGTACTTTTAGTACTTTTTGTATCTCCTGAAATAATGGTCACAGAAACTTGAAATTTGGACTGTATTTTAACCTCCCGGAATATAGATCCAGTAAGGCTGGAATTTTGTCAATGTTGATTCTAAGGGGGTAAAAAGGGTAAAAAATGTACCTTTGGTACCTTTTATATTTCCTTAAATAATGGTCCTAGACACTTGAAATTTTGAATGTAGGTTCAGCTCCCGGAATATAAATCTACTAAGGCTGAATTTTGCCAATGTTGATTCTAAGGGGTAAAAAGGGTAAAAAACTGTACTTTTGGTACCTTTTATATTTTCTTAAATAATGGTCCTAGAAAATTAAAATTTGCAATGTAGGTTCACCTCCCGGAAAAAAATATTCACCAAGGCTGGGTTTTTGCCAATGTTGACTCAACGGGGGTAAAATGGAAAAAGTGTACTTTTGGTACTTTTTTAAATTTACTGAAATAATGGTTCCTTTTATAAAAAGTACCTTTTATAAAAAGTACCTTTTATGAAAATTACCTTTTATAAAAAGTACCTTTTATATAAAGTACCTTTTATAAAAAGTACCTTTTATAAAAAGTACCTTTTATAAAAAGAATCTTTTATAAAAAGTACCTTTTATAGAAAGTAACTTTTATAAAAAGTACCTTTTATAAAAAGTACCTTTTATAAAAAGTACCTTTCATAAAAAGTACCTTTTATAAAAAGTACCTTTTATAAAAAGTACCTTTTATAAAAAGTACCTTTTATAAAAAGTACCTTTTTTAAAAAGTACCTTTTATGAAAAGTACCTTTTATAAAAAGTACCTTTTTTAAAAAGTACCTTTTATGAAAAGTACCTTTTATAAAAAGTACCTTTTATAAAAAGTACCTTTTATAAAAAGTACCTTTTATAAAAAGTACCTTTTATAAAAAGTACCTTTTATAAAAAGTACCTTTTATAAAAAGTACCTTTTATAAAAAGTACCTTTTATAAAAAGTACCTTTTATAAAAGGTACCTTTTATAAAAAGTACCTTTTATAAAAAGTGCCTTTTTTAAAAAGTACCCTTTATAAAAAGTAAAAGGGGGTAATAAAGTGTACTTTTGGTACTTTTTTGTTCCTATAATAATAACCAGGGAAACCAAAAATATGCAGTATCATGTTTTTTCCTGTGTATTTTATCGATAAATGGGCGAGGTATTTATCCGTTTCAGAAGTTTTTAAGAAATCTGGCATCGATTTGTTAGAGCATATTTTTGCATATTTTAGCCTTAAGAGCATATTTTTGCATATTTTAGGTTTAAGAGCATATTTTAGCATAAGAGCATATTTTTAGAGCATATTTTCAAGTTTTAGAGCATTTTTCCACTTTTTAGAGCATATTTTTAAATTTTTAGAGCATTCTTTTACAATTTTTTTATGACAACATTTATTTTTAAATTTTTTAACCAAAAAGGATGTTTTTTTTCAACAATTACGAAAATGTGACGATTGATTTCCCTTTGGCCTGTTCTTGCATCATATCGGTATATGAAACTATGTATTCTTTAGATTCAGCAACTTGGTAGAAAATATTAAGGCACATATTTTTGTAGAACATATTTAACCTACTAACTATCGCACATAACGGTATTTGGAGGGTATATTCTCTAACAAATTGTAAAAACCACCGCAAAAAAGGGGACATCATTTTTTTTAAGAGCATATTTTTATTGTTTTTAGAGCATATTTTCCGTTTTTAAGGGCATTTTTTAAGCGCATAAAACGTGTTTTTTAGAGCATATTTTTGGTTTCCCTGATAATAACCTTAGAAGAAGGAGATGGAATTGGAAATGAAATGGAGTAGAACGGGGAATAGAGCAGGCAAAAATATGGAATGATATTTTTAACTCAAAATTTTCGTATTTAGCTTTTTTTCTCCATATTTTTCCCCTCTATATATTTTTTCACTCAAACTTATTTTTTTTATTCCAATTTCTTTTTTCACTGATGTATTTATTCACTCAAAATCCAAAATCCTGACATAAGGGCTCGAAAATTGTCAATATATTTTTCCCCCGGAACGAACATGATAACATACCAGCGAAGTTATTCAAATTTTATTGTTTAAATTATTCATTGAAATATTTTTTTATGGAAGACTTAAACGTCCACAAGTAAATAAAACAAAGACTACGTAGGGGAATTTTTTGGACATCGATAGAGTAATCCTGATCCTTCTATTATCCAGTATTCAAGACAACCGGTAACGAAGTACCGGGATGGTAAGCTAGTACTAAACAAAAGAATATTGAATGCTGATTGTAGGTCAATTGTTAACACATCATTACCTTTTTAAATTTTATTTATTTTAAGAGATAAAACATAGGAATATAAAATAAAGCAGCATGTCAATCACCACACATTTTCCTGTAAACCATTTAAAATTGAATACCCTCAAGTCCTTGTAAATGGCTACCAGTTTGTATAATGAGGAGCAAACATAAAACTGTATTCTTCCGTATCCCCAAGTATAAAGAAAATACATTTCCTTCTTTGTCGATTTGATGTTGCAATCGACCACATTATCATAACTAATGATTTTCCTTATAAAAGAACAAATATTCTTAATAAATATTTGCCTTGTTCACTTTAGTTACCTTGCCAAAAAAAATGCTTGTACAATGCTTTCTTTGGTTTGTAATACTAAATATTGATTTTCCGGTTTCATCGTAAATTGCAATTTACTTATTTATCGTTAGTTAAAATAATGTAGCATAAATTTGTTTTAATTCAAATCGATTTAAATATTATTTTTAGGTAGGTTCTTAATTGTGTTCCATATTATTTATATAAAATTTATATAGAACTTAAAAACTTTAGAGAGTAAAAAGTGACACATATGTTTTATGTAAAAATATTTTATAGAGCTATATTTTTTTAAGCTGCCCCACTGTGAGTTGGAAAAATATACCCTGCAAACAATAGGGCGATATATAGCCGAAAAGATATTGTGGCAATAAGTAGATTTACCATTTTAATAAAAAATCAAATTAGTATTTTTATTATGTCGCCGTTTTCTCATACGAACGATATTTTGGCGATAAACAAAAAATATTGAAAATTTCTTTGTCAATTAAAACAAGTGAGAGTGTTACATTCGGCTGTGATGAATCTTTTATGCCCTCCAAAATGTAAAAAAAAAATATAAAACTTTAGGGGGCACCTTCCCCTTGCGATTTTGAACTTCTTCTGAGATAAGAATGTTGCATTTGCTAAGCAAAAGTACAAAAAACCCTGCAAAAATGCGATTTTTCTTAGGTTGGTTTAGTTCTCCAAGGGGGAACTGTTTTCCCCTTGCTCCAATTTTGCCCATTTCCGAACTTAACCTGTCTAGGAATATAAGTAGGCTGACCATTCGTACTGATTTGATCAGTACATGTACTGATTTTTTGTCACGTGTACTGATCAAAAAAGCGTGTACTGATTTGTACTGATTTTTGGAAATATGTACTGATTGTACTGATTTTTGAATATTTTAGGATAAAAAAATAATTTTATTTAAAAATTCTTTACAAAAACTATAAAATTCCATAAAATAAGGAATCAGAGAAGTTTTATACAAGTTTGGTCTGAGATGTTTAATTGTGCACAAATTTGAAGGATCTTGCACTGTGTAAGAAAAAGCGTGTAGAATCTTATCAGTTTATTTTTATATAATTATTGATTTTCTACATTTAACATGAATCAAAATGAAGCTGAGATGTTTCGATTTGGTAAAGTCGTCAGAATTTAAGGGCGTTTATTTCTAAAAAATATACAAAAAGTCTGAGCTTTTTCCTATTGAAAAAAATATCCGAGATCAAAGTTTTTTAATAAATATGTATGTGCTCATAATCTGGGAGGTTTCTTAAAATTGCTACAGAAATAAAATATTTCTTTAATTTTTCTGTAAAATAACTACAACTGTTATTGCCAGCTGTTTTTAACAGTTGTTTTTACTGCAATACTAGTTGACCCCAAACAACTACAATTGTTCGTAATTTAAATTTTTGATAGCTGAAAACATTCGTCATAAATTTTTTTTCTATGCAAAACTTCACAGATTTTTTCTTGGAAAAAATGGGTGTACTGATTTGAGTTCTGGAAAAAATGCTCACCCTTAATATAAGACATATTCGTGCCAAACTTCGGAAGTCTAGCTCTTTTATTTTGGACTGTATCGTGTCCTCTACAGACGGACGGATGGACCTTGCTAGAATGCCTTAGAATCGATCACTGATCAATGAAATATATGGGGCATTCCAGGCCAAATCACTCACTTTTAGACCCGACCCCTTTCGATTTATTTTATTTTTGGATATGTTTTAGCAATTTGGACACCAATTTTCAGCCTTTTATTCCAAGATGGTGTTGAGTAATCAATTTTTAAAAATGGCGATTTTTTCAAAAAAATGGAAAAATTAAAATTTTCAATTAATTTTGACCAGTTAAAAATATAGATATCTTAAAAAAAGTTGGACAACGTTTTGTTGGTATTTGAATGTAGTTTTAGATAAAAATGTTAAAAAAATTATTTGAAGTAATTATCACTCATTTTTGAACGTTTAAAAATTAAAATCGACTTTTTGAAAAAGTCCGAAACCTTCGATTTTTTTTTTTACAAACGTCTAAAAGTTCTACTCTTAATTTCGCAACTTTTAAGCCATAATTCGAGATGTGATCGCAATTTGTTCTATTTTTTTTTTTCAAATTTTGAAAATTGCACCTTTTATTTTTTGGCTTGGATTTATTATATATGGTGCTCCAAAAAAATTAAATTGGTAGATACTGACCCTAACCTACCCTAGATATATTCATTTCGAGGCAGAAATACGCTTCACAAAAATTAAGAACGATCGGACATGGATAATGTGTTCCGCATGGGCCTTGAAGTTTAGAAAACGGATTACAAGGAAAAATATGAATTTTTTTCTGTTTTCTCAATTTTTTAGGTATTTTAAGTTAAGTTTTAATTTAAGTGGTTACAGAATTATAATAAGGAGTAAAATGCCTCTCTAATAAGGTACCAAAAACTGAAATCGGTTGAAAATCAGCCAAGTTATTACAACTTCCCCAGGCATCTAACATATGGCAGAACACTTGATTAAGCAATATAATACGATTTTGGAAATTCATTGAAATTTTCTACTGTAATAACATTTTTTTATTCTTCAAGTTCAAATGTAATTAGATGACTAGTATTTTTCATATTGTGTTTTGCTAACATTTTTTAAATTAGTGCCTGCATTTTCAACACCCTTTTGAAATCTGTATTTAAAAAAAAAACTCTTTTTTTTTGTTTTAAAATTTGGAAAAACCAAAAAAATATTACACTGAAACATGAATAATGAAAAAATGTTATTACGGTAGAAAATTTCAATAAATTAAAAAAAAGGGACTCGTATTTTTTAATCAAGTGGTATGGCACACGCTAGATGCCTGGGGAAGTTGTAATAACTTGGCTGATTTTCAACCGATTTTAGTTTTTAGTACCTTATTAGAAAGACTTTACTCCACATCATATTTCTGTAATCACTTACATAAATTAAAACTTTTCTTAAAATACCAAAAAAATTGCGAAAACAGAAAAAAATTCATATTTTTCCTTGTAATCCGTTTTTTAAACTTCAAGGACCATGCTAAACGGCTTACCCATGTCCGATCGTCCTAAATTTTTGAGAGACGTATATTTACCTCCAAATGAATATATTTAGGGTAAGTTAGGGTCAGTATCTACACATTTTTTTTTTTTTTTTGAAGCTCCATATAAAATAAATCAGAGCCATAACATAAAAGGTGCAATTTTAAAAATTAAAAAAAAAAATAGAAAGAATTGTGATTACATTTTGAGTTATGGCTTAAAAGTTGCGTAATTTAGATTAGAAATTTTATAGTTTTTTACAAAAAAATCGAAGGTTTCGGACTTTTTCAAAAAGTCGATTTTAATTTTTAAACGTCAAAAAATAAGTGATAATTACTTCGAATAATTTTTTCATATTTTTTTTTCTAAAACTACATTTAAATACCAACAAAATGTTGTCCAACTTTTTTTAAAATATCTATATTTTTTAATGGTCAAAATTAATTAAAAATTTCATTTTTTTAATTTTTTGGAGAAAATCGCCATTTTGAAAATCGTCTTTGAATAAAAGGCTGAAAATTGATGTCCAAGTTGCATTTAATAAGGACTAAAACATATCCAAAAATAAAATAAATCGAAAGGGGTCGGGTCTAAAAGTGAGTGATTTGGCTTGGAATGCCCCATATACTTTATGGGTTCCTAGACCGATATTTCGATGCGTTACACACGGAATGACAAAGTGACTATACCCCCATACTGTGGTTGGAGGGTATAAAAAAAAAATAGTTTATCAGGCACAACAAGAAATCTTTGAAAGAATATAAATTTGGACGAAAACCACAAATTTTCTTTCAAAGATAAATTTAAAAATTCGGCGAATGTTGCGGATATATTTTTTAGGTGAACGCTAATGTTTTTAGACCTGTTAACATGACCAAAATATGAATGAAAAATAATAATGCCTATTTTCAGGGAATCGATATTTATGCATCGCGGGATTATAATTTTAGTCATATTCCGGCGATCAAGCGTCAAGCGATAAAGCTTTGGATTTTTAAAATTTATAAAAAAGTGAGAGCATTAAATTCGGCTATGAATCTTTGATACGCTCTACCAATTTAAAAATAAACAAGCGAGAGTGTTAAATTCGGCTGTGCCGAATCTTTTATACCCTCCAAAAAAAAAAATAAAAATAAAAAAAAAATTGTCAAGACGCTTTTTTTTTTGGCGGCGGGTAATGGGGTCAGTGGGGGACGTTGAAAACACCTTCCCATCGCGATAAATATACCAAATGTTTCATTTATTTAACAAAAATAAAAAAAAAAAAACATAACAAAAAAGTGCATTTTTTCAGAGGTTGGTTCAGTTCTTCAAGTGGGAACTTTTTTCCCCTAGAACGATTATGCCCATTCACGAATTTAACCTGCACAGAAAAAAATAAAAAAAAATATTTGAGTAAATTTTTAATACTATTGATTAAAAAATTACTCAATTTTGCACCAGTAAACGATTTAATAGTATTGAGTAAATTTTTAATAAAAAATTATTAAATGTTTCAAAAAAATTTGAGTAAATTTTTAATTGACACAATTAAAAATTTACTCAAAATTTATCTATTTATTTTTTTTTTTAAGTTTAAAATAGTTTTAAATTTTTTTACAAAAAAAAACAAAAAACTTGTTTTTTCAAACTTTACCAAACATATTTATGTCTCAAAAACATAAGAAAATTTTATAAAGACGATTACAAACTTTCATATACATACACAAAAAACTATAAACTAAACGAGAATTCGAAAAACTATGAGAGTTTAAAAAAAAATAAAAAAAACTATTAAATTTTTATTAAATTATTTACTTAAATGTTTTTTATAATTTTTGAGTAAATTTTTAATTGCGTCAATTAAAAAATTACTCAATTTTTGTTTTTTAATTTAAACAAGTGATTACTCAAATTTGTTTCCTTCATATTTTTTTCTGTGTGCCTATGAACATGAGACATATTTGTGCTAAGCTTCAGGAAGCTAGCTGTTTTATTTTGGACTGCATTGTGTTATCTACAGATAGACGGACGGACAGACGGACATTCATATTCATATGGGGTACCCGACCGATATTTCGATGCGTTAGCTTAAGTTAGTGAGGATGACGCCAATCCCCAAAACATAAAAGTTTTCGGGAATGACATCCATAGAGGCCAATGTTTGGCCCATTATGATTCCTGCTATTGTTTTCTTCCTTCTCTCCATTCAAACACGCATTTTTACGTTTCCCACTTCGACGCTTTGATGAATGACATTAGTAGCCAAGGGTTTATACCTCGTAGGTCCTGAAGATCCTGAAAGACGTAAGAACCTAAACATTTAAATCTTCTAAATGATAATGCAGGGCATTCACATAAGAAATGGAAGCTGTCTTCGACAGACTCATTGCACCATCTGCAAGTGTCGTTTGCCATAACCCCAATTCTTACCATGTGTTTCGCGAGTTTACTGTGCCCTGTGATAAGGTTTATCACTGATCTTATCTGTCTTCTGTCCATATCCAGAAGAATTTTGATGCGTTACAAACGGAATGACAAAGTGAGTATTCCCCCATACTGTGGTTTGGGGTATAAAATATCCAGGGGAAATTTTGGTCCTTTTTCCAAATATATTCATTACAACTAGTAAAATGTACATTTAAAGGGTTACATTTTTAACATTAACTGTGAAAGTTTATGCAGAAAAAATTTTTAAAACATTTTAACCCTATATTTTGCTCAGAATTATTTTTAATACATTTTTATACCCTACACCACCCTGTGGTGTGATGTACATCACTCTTTGGTACGGGATATAATGAGTTTGTGCTGATGTTTGTAACTATTCGAAATATTGGTCCACTTTCAAGTATACCGATCGACTCAGAATCACTTTCTAAGATGATTTATGGGAAGCCTATGGAGGTTTTTCACCATATTTTTTTAACGGCTTAGCTCGAAACAAATGCTCATCAAATTTGGATTTCGCGATTTTTATTACTTGAAAGTCCCATAAGTCGCAAAAATAAAATTCAATATTTATAAATGTGATCTTGTCTAGAACTATTTTTTCCAGCAAGAAACAGTTGAATGCCTTGAAATAGGAAGAAATGTATAATTTATTTTGTTTTTACATCAATTACGACGAGGAATCAGAAGATGATTCTTGATTTTCACAAAAATGTTATGGAGTCATTTTGACTTCCAATACCGTATTTTTAGCCAACACTAGTAAAAATTGATTCGGCCTATTAACCGTCTATAAAATTTGGAATAACGCTAAAATCGCTCTGTCCTTATTTTAATGCATAATCATTTAAATGTATTTTTAATATTTTTACATTTTTGCAAACAATACAAATTAAATAGTATTAACTGCCTGTATTATTTATTTTAATGGCTTTAATCCATTAAAACTGTATAAATAAATATTCATACTCAATACAAATTTTATCCGTATATAATCATCAGATTTGTAAAATATAACAAAGAATATTTTGCCACCCCTCGATTTTAGTTTTCATGAATATATCATTCTATTTAATGTTAATGGAAATCGCTAAATGAACTTTAAGTAGTTCGGTTTTAGTTTTATATAACGAATAAGTTTGAGTTTTTTTTCTGTTTATTTTTTTCTTTGTAATACGCTCGCAAAGCACAAAATCCTTGAAAACTATAACACCCTTACAAACAGTTTAAGCCCAATTTGAAAAAAATCGTTAGTGGGGTTTTTGAGATAATAAGATTTTTATCTTATTGGATGCTACAGAGAAACGGTACAACTTTGTTAAAGTTTAACGTATGATAAATAAAGGTTGATGTCCTGAATCAAATCCTTTACCAAAAGTTTCTATGACGTCTCAATTTTTAGAAAATCGCGTTAAAAAATCTAGGTTTTGTCATTTTTAACACCCTGTAAAAAAGGACACCGACTTTTGTATTTGAAAGAATTTTTGGCATTTAGAAAGTTTTTGTGTATAAGTGTACTCTTTGCGGAAGTGTTGTTGGAACGAGTCGTAGGAGGGAATTAATCGACCTATTACACTGTACGACACGATTTTGCACCCATGATCGGGACCAAAAATTCTGAAAATAGAGGTAAAAAATAAGATATACATGTCTCCCAGTTTTTCTAGATCAAATCGTTTTCGCGTTTTATTAGCAAATCAATATTTTGTATATATATATGAGTTTTATTTGCTTGGGGAAGTAAGGATTACGCGAGCAACAGTTAATCGTGATGGCTTAAATAACGCTGAAATACTTGCAAATAGTATCAGATAAAATATGCAAAACATGAGGAAAATCGGTCCACGAGTTTAAAAGTTATTGAAAAATTTCTCAAATTTGGCTGTTTTTCATATGTTTTTACACTTTCTTTTAAATGATAGAGGGTGTAAAATACGCTAACTTTTGAAAGACAATTTGGATGCTCCTGAAGTTTAGCATACAATATATATTTTTTATTTCCCTGGAAAGATTGGTATTGAATTTCGAGAAAATCTATCCAGTGTTTCAGAAGTTATGATCAAAACCGTGAATTTCGAATAGGTTTCATCTTGAATTCCCTCTTTCAAAAAAACTTTAAATGATCTTTAAAAAATATTGGTATGCCACAAAAATATTTTACAAAGAAATTTTATCGCTCGAAAAAAAATTACTCTCAAAAAAAATTTTACACTCAAAAAAATTTTACACTCAAAAATTTTTGGCAAAGATGTGTGCATTGCAAAAAGATGTTTCAAATTTTCCCAGAGTTGCCACAATTTTCTTTAGAATTGCCACTAACAAACAACCAGAAAATTTAAAAGCGTCTTGGCCGAATCCATGCATACCCTCCATTAGCCCAGTTTAAGTGATAGTAATTTTTCTAATGTGAAAACAAAATTGTTAAAAATTTTGATTCGACATTTTTTTATTTGGATTAAAAAACTCTTTTTTTATAATTTTTGTAAAAAAAAATTTGAGTGTAATATTTTTTTAGTGTAAATTTTTTTTGAGTGTAAAATTTTTTTAAGTGTAATTTTTTTTTTCGATTGTAAATATTTTTTTAGCGATAAAATTACTTTCTAAAGTTTATTTGTGGCAAACCAATATTTAAAAGAGCATTTATGTTTTTTTTGAACAAGGGAATTCAAGGTGAAATTAATCCGAAATTCTCTGTTTTGATCATAACTTCTGAAACCCTGACTAGATTTCCTCGAAATTCCATACCAACCTGGCCAGGTAAATAACAAATATAGATGCTAAACTTTAGGACCATCCAAATTGTGTTTTAAAAGTTAGAGTATTTTGAACCCAAAATAGGTATAAAAACATGTAAAAAACATTCAAATTTGAGAAATTTCTTTATAACTTTTAAACCCGTGTACCGATCTTCCTCATGTTTTGCACATTTTATCTGACACTATTTACAAGTATTTCAGCAAAATTTATGCTATCACGATTACCTGTTGTGGGTGTAATCCTCACTTCCCCGAGTGATTAAAATTCGAATATATACAAAATATTAATTTGCTTATAGAACGCGAAAACGAATTGATCTAGAAAAACTGGGAAATACGGGTAACTTTATTTTAGCTCTACTTTCAGAATTTTTTGTTCACGAGCATGGGTGCAACCAAAAGTGGAATTTTGTCGTACAGTGTTATAACAAATACTACAAATCTTTTGATCAATTATACTCCTAGGAAATTCGTCATGTAAAAGTGACAGGTCCTCGCAAGGGTTCTTAAGACATTTCCCGTAGGCGTCGTCTTGTGCCATTAATGAATAAGCTTACTGTATTGTATTCGCATTTATTTAGCGACATAAAGGGGATGGTCAAGTTATTATTGACACCCAGCAGAATATATATTTTCTTGCTATGCGATACTCTAATTCGGTGAAAGTGAAAACTGTAATTTTGTTCTACATACCAATTTTTTGGACCGAGTTTGGAATGCTAAAAAAAAGGTATGTAAAGTCTGCCTGTTTCGCAATCACGCGGAAACTGAAAACATGCAAAGCCAGATGGTAATTTAATACCGCGTATGTCAAATTATTTAACAGCTACCGCACAGAAAAACAAGTAAAAAATTATAGTCGGTCAAGACCGACCATATAATACCCTACACCAGAGTTTCCCGGAAAATGGGTCCCAAGTTCAAACATGGACTGATTAGATCTATATTTTGTCAAATCTTTAATAAGTGTAAAAAACACTCACAAATCAAATTTGAGTGGAATAGGCTTCTTTTTGTTGACAATAAACCGCTTCAACTGAATATCGGACGAAATTTTCACATGGGACCTGAGTCCAAAAATGGTCCGATGATACGCGTTTAACATACACAAACAGAATTTTAATACCATATTTTCTATTTTCATGAAATTTGAGAGATTTATGTGAAAATCGGGAAGGTGGTTTGTATAGGGGCTACAAGAAGAACTGGTTCGATTTCTTTAAAATTCGGAATGGTGATTTGAGTGGATGAAACATGACTACCTGTTAAATTTCGAAAAGATACCTATTAAAATGCGGTTATTAGAGTCACTTGAGCCAAAACTAACGAGGACCTTTGTATGGGGGCTAGATCTAAATATGGAACGATTTTTTCCAAAAAAGAGGCTTAAGTTTCAAATTTCAAGTCAATTGATTAAAAATTGCAACCTGTATCGTGTTTACACCGTTTTCATGGACAGACGGACGGACGGACATCGCTAAATCGACTCAAAAAGTGAATCCAAGTCGATCGGTATACTTAAAAGTGGGTATAGGACCAAAATTTCGGGTAGTTACAAACATCACCACAATCTCATTATACCCTGTACCACAGTGTGGTGTAAATGATTTAAAAGCATTGAGTAAACTTTTTAATAGAAATTTATTAAACGTATGCAAAAAATTTTTAGTAAATTTTTAATTGACATAATTGAAACTTTGCTCAATTTTTTTTGTTAATTAAGGGCTTAATTGTGTCAAGTAAAAATTTACTGAAAATTTATTAATTTTTTTTTAAAGTTTAAAAAAATTTACATTTATTTTTACAAAAAAAAATCTTTAACCAAATATTTTTATGTCTTAAATACATAAAAAAAATTTCATGAAGATGGTTTCAAACTTTTATATTCATACACAAAAAACTTTAAACTAAATGAGAATTCTAAAAACTAAGAGAATAAAAAAAAAAACAAAACAAATCTATTAATTACTTAAATTAAAAAAAAAAAAACTTTTGAATAAATTTTTAATTGCGTCAATAAAAAAATACAAATTTTTTTGGAAATTTACTCTAGTTTTTTTTCCCCATATCTTTTTCTGTGCGTGCCATATATTCAAATTTTTTTTTTTTATCGAGATGCAATCACAAAAAGATTTTTTCTTAGGGCCAGCAAAGCGGCCCGAGTCCAACCAGTTTTTAATACAAATTCAACCAAATTTGACAAATAAATCATTTTTATGTCACAAGAAGTTAAAAAAATTCCACTTGGATCCCAGGGACTTAATTTTCGGCTCGACCCCTTTTGAGGGCATAGATAAAAAAAAAAAAAATTTAAATATTGATAAGAGTGAGAGTGAGAGAGATTTGAAGTCAAAAACTATTAGCTGTTTTAAGAGAGGATTTTGAGGTAGAAAAAGTAGAATTGCAACATCATAAAAAAGACTTGATGTTCAATAAATCTTCACATAAAATTGGCCACTACCTGTTCATAGTATTTACAAATCCATAAATATTCATAATTTATTCGGGTAACAAATGTTATTGTATGTTGTTGTCAGTGTTGGCTACCGTTACCCTTTCAATACCGTTACCGATTAAAAACCCTTTAATATTGACTACCGTTACCGTTACCAATACCGAAATAAAAAATTTTAAAAACCGTTACCGATTAAAAACCATTACCTTTATTCGGATTTTTACCGGTATTATATCGGTTTTGTTTCGGTTGTGTAAATAATACTTATTTTAAATTTTTTGCAGATAAAAATCAAAGTAAAATATTTTTAATGTACGTAAAATAAAAAAACAATTTTTTGGTGACTGTAAATGTTATATCGACAACAACAATTAAAAAAATCTGTCCAACAAATGATCACATTCGCAATTTTCTAAATTATATGGGAATCGGTCCAACCAATGATCACATTCGCATCTTAACTTAAATTTTTTTTTCACTTACATGTTTGTCTATCCTCACAAAAAAAATTTTGACGCGTGTTTCGTTTTTTTTTCGAGAAAATCGTATTTGAATATTAAATTTCACAAGAATTTTGTAATTTGCTTGTATTTTGTTATTATAGCGGATGAGTAACAAATATTTTCATAAATAATACTCATACGCTATGTTGAAACAAGAGTATACAAGCAAATTACAGCATTCTTATGAAATTCAATATTCAAATGCGATTTTCTAAAAAAAAAACACGTGTCAGAATTTGTTTGTGTGGATAGACACACATCTTAACTTAAAAAAAAATATTAAGAAAAAAAGTGGCCAGATTTATGATACTCGACACAAATTTGACAATTTTTTTAATATTTAGCCACGCTTCCTAAGCCCAAATTTTTCAGCTAAAATTAGAAGATTTCTTAAATGGCTCAAAATGCAGATATTTCTGCTGATTGGACAGAGAAATCTAATAAACATGTAAAAAATCAATAACACCGCTCTACAAATCTGAGGTTTGTCGCTGCGTTTTGGATGAAACTAAAAAAAGTTGATAGGGTTTGGTGCCCCGATTCCAAAACGGTCACTAAAATTTTTCTATCACGTCACAATTTTGAGAAAATCGCGGTTAAAGTGTCAAAAAATGCCCATTTTGACCACTTTTGAACGCCTATAAAATAAGATCCTGACATGCAAATGACTTGGTATCAAGCTCATTCGAAAGTATGTAATTTTCTCTTTCAGACAAGATCAAATCTTCTTGGAATTTAATTTTCTAAAATTGTAAAAAAATCATTAACCACAAGTGCTTTAAATCTAAAATTTACGTATGAATTTGTATGGAAATTTGTTAAAAAACACTGTGTAAATAAATTAAATATTGAAAAAATGGAAGGTTTTTTGCTAATGATTTTTTTACCATTTTAGAAAATTAAATTTTTAGAACATTTTGTCTTATCTTTAAGAGAAAATTACAGGCTTTCGAATGAGCTTGATATCAAGTCATTTGCATGTCAGGATCTTTTTTATAAGCTTTAAAAAAGGGCCAAAAATGCCGTTTTTCGGCACTTTATCCGCGAATTACTCAAAATCCTGACGTGATAGACAAATTTGGGCTCCGGATTTGGAATAAGCGCAACAGATACTATCCAAATCACGAATCAGAATCCAATACGCATTTTCTTGTTGAGCTGTGTAATTTATTTGTTGAATTTCAAAATTGCGTGAATATTTTAATTAAATATATAATTATATGTTGAGAATGCACTAAATTTATCAGTTTTTTAATTTTATTAAATAATTTTTTAATTTTTTACATGTTTTTAACAAATTTAGGATTTTTTAACATGTTGGCTAAATTTTATTCATAATACCGGTACGTACCGGTATCGTTGTTTCGGTAACGGTTAACCGTTACCTAAATAATCGAAAATACCGTTACCTTTACCGTTACCGATATAAAAAATATGTAATACCAATACCGTTACCAATACCGTTATTCGTTTCGGTTGCCAACCCTGGTTGTTGTATTCAAAATCATCCCTTCTATTACAGTTTAATCGCCAAACAACAAATGAAAAGAAACAAAAACAGACAAAAGAATAAAAAAAACACAACCAAAATCGAAATCGAAAACCCCGCACTACTTATAATAATATCAACCCGCACTCGTAGATTGAATACATTTAAGTTTATAATAACAATATTCATATCGGGTCAATTTATGACCTCATATTTTATAACATTGCCATCATGCCAAAGTTGCCACCATAATAAACACCATTAAATGAACAAAAAACGAAAAAAACAAGTGGATTATGGGGATGTAGTTGAATATGTTTGTATAAGTATATTTTCAAGTAAATAAGTATACGCCACTTGTAAAGGCAAAGTAAAACAAATGAATGAATGAATGTTCGAATGAATGCCACCCCATCTACATATTCTACATTTGTTTTTATGATTATTGTCATCATCCTCATAATCGTTGTTTTCGTTCTCATCCTTTTAAAACCCATCATACCATCATTTCATTGTCGTCATTATGTTCTTTAACAAATGCCTTCATCTCGTTCCACATTGGATTCCTAATCAACGAAATGCGTTTTGCGTTGTCAGTTGAATTGATTTTGTATTTTTGTATTTTTTTGTTTTCTCTGTTTCGGCAGTCTTGTCGTTTATAATTAAATCAGTGTTTGGTATCTTGAACACCCTATGTTTTGTCAACTGGTCTCCATGCTACTGCACTTCTTTGACTGCTACTACCACTACTCCCGGCAGCAGTGTTGTTGAATGGGGGCGGGGGAGGGGTCTTAAGTTAAGTTGGACACTTAAGAAGGAGCATTGTGGTAAATTTATATTTCCATACAACAAGCAGTTGTTTGCGATTATCATTTTGACAGTTGTTTGTGTTTATTTCAACTGGGTTCTTTCTTTGTTTTTTTGCGTTGTTTTCTGCTGTCGTCTTAGGATTAATTTTTGATTTATGCATTTTTAAGAGTTGCTTATTGTTTCAAACAATAAATCGTTATTTGTTAGATTTTTTTTGTGTGTTGCCACTCTGGTTTGTATTACAAACTACTGGAACCCTTTTTTTGTGTTTAAAATATTTTTTTTGTTTATCTATGATTTATATAAATTTAAATTTGGCCATATTTATGTTTTCAAAGTTAGTGTTTAAATGAATTAAAGTTTTGTGCTCTTCATAATTTTGGAATATGTATAATTAAATCATCATAATGGGCAGATATTAAAAGAGATTATTTATTTTATACGATAAAATATTTACATGGAAAACATTTACAAAGACTATTTTGTTTTTAATTTAACAGGTGAAATTAAACAAAACAAGTTAGAGTGTCAAATTCGGCTGTGCCGAATCTTTGATACCCTTTAACGTATAAAAAATAAAAAAACATGCAGTGGCTTTTTTTGTGGGGCGGGGAGGGGGTCGGTTTACGTCATTGGAGGACACTTTCCCCTCGCGGTTAATGTTTATAAATTCATTTATTATGCTTTTTGCAATTAAGGCTGGATTACTCAATGCTTCGTTATAAAATAACTTTCCGTTAAATTTAACTTTTTCATAAAAATTTTGACATAAGGCTCCGTTAAATCGGCAGTTAGCAGTTAACTTTTCATTGAGTAATCCGCCCTAAGTAATACAATTTTCATCATCATTATTTAAATAATTTTTTGCTATCCACGCCCACAAAAGAAGGCGAACCAAAAAAAAACATTTTTAAGGTTTTTTTTAATTACAACTTCTTCCGACACACTGAAAGAATTTTGTTCATTACTGCTATAAAAACGTACATTGATTCTATGAAAAAAATTATTAGAAGTCCGCCAATGATGCCCTTCATAGAATCAATGAAACAAATTCATAGAAACCAGAAACCTATGAAAAAGTTGATAGGTTCATAGTTTATGAAAAAAAAATTAGTATTTAATTCTATTTTTATTTACATATTTTATTATTTCAGTTTTATTTATTTTATTATTTAATTTTATTTTTTTTTTATTATTTTATTTATTTACAAATTTCTGTTTTTAAAAAATTTTATGTTTTTAACTTATCCCCGCCGAAATTCGAACACAAAACCAGTTGTTCGTGAAGCTTAGTCTCTAGCCACTGAGCTAAAGTATATAAACACATAATAACACTTAAAATCCATTTTGTTTAATATTCTGCTTTAACATATTTTGTTTTTTTAAGGCCAACACTCAGGTGATGCCCCCTATAAATGCATTGTGTTAAGATCAGGAAATATAGGTATGGGAAGGAGGAAAAAGGGAGTTGAGTTGAGTTGAGGGTGGGTTGTACAAGCCTATTTAGGCTTTTTAAAAATAAGTAAATTTTTTAAAAATAAGTAAATTTTTAGGCAAGTCCATGGCGCTCAGACTTAAAATAGTCCATTGTACCGTGAAAAAGGGAGTAGTGTTTGTGGATGTTTGACTGGAATTTTTTAATGTTGTAAGTGTCAGGAAAAACGCGGGTGGGAAGTCAGTTCCACATATGTACGTATAGTTCGGCCAAAGAAGGATTTCTCTCTATAGTGTGTTGTACGGTCCGTTGGCCAATCAACAACAAACGGATGAGATCTGCTGGAGAAATTAATGGAAATGAAATTAATTAAGAAATTAATGGAATCGGATATAATATCAGACCCTATTAGCATCGCTTCTCTGTACGCGGTCAAGTAACTCCAATGGCTGTCAAACGATGTTATGACTCTTTCAAGGTTCAAAAATTTTATATATAGCTCAAAATTTGGAGCCCTGAAAGATTCATATTTGACTCTTAATTATGGCCATTTAAAAATTAAACATAGTTTTTTTTTAACAATCATAAAAGAGTTTAAAAAGACTCAGAAAGGAATAAGAACATATATTTTTCGGAGTCTTTTATGAGTCATTAAAAGCTCTCAGAAAAAGGGACCACTTCGGAAGGAAAAAACACTCATATTTTTATGTTTTCTGACCGCCTAAGGACTCTTTTGTGAGCACTTTCAAACTCCAAAAGACGCTGGGTTGTATTTTTTATTATTTTTTTTTTATAATTAGCATTAAAATTGAATTGAAAATACAAAAATTTGTATTAATTTTTTATTATTTCAATGCTTTTGTAAAAAAATAAAAATAGAAACCCTAGTAAAAATAATTTCTTATATGAGGCATTCCACACCAAATTTCCCGCTACAGAAAAACATGTAAATTTCCGAATAGGTTGTTTGAATAGCCCTATATTGAACTAAGAAAATTGCGTTTTCGGTTTTTCTAATTTTCAAAAACTGGGCTTAGGAGGCATTGTCAAATATTGGAAAAATGGTAAAATTTGTGGCGAGTTGCCTTGATTAAATATTTATCACTTTAAAACGGAATGCACCACAATCTTAAAAATTTACTATCGATCAAGTTTTTTTTTTTTGAAAATTTTCAGAAACTCCGGCCACTTTTTATTTATTTTTTTTTATTTTTTTAAGTTTAGATGTTTGTCTATCCACACAAAAAATTCAGACATGTGTTTTTAGTTTTTTTTGAAAAAATTGCAATTAAATTTTGAATTCCATAACAATTTTGAAATTTGCTTGTATTTTCTTATTTCAACATTGCGTATGAGTAATATTTATGCCAATATTTAATTCTCATTCGCTACGTTGAAAGAAGAAAACACAAGCAAATTACAAAATTGAAGTTATTATCACTCATTTTTTAACGCTTAAAAATTAAAATCGACATTTTGAAAAAGTCCGAAACCTTTGATTTTCTTTTTTTGAAAAACTTTAAAAATTTTATTCTAAATTACGTAACTTTGGCGCCATAATTCGAAATGTGATCAAAGTTCGTTCTATTTTTTTAAATTTTGAAAATTGTACCGTTTTTTACTATTAACTATTAATACGGTGCTCCAAAAAAATTAAGTTGTTAGATATCAGTCATAGAAAAGATTAGAAGGTACGCAGTGTTGTATTTGATGTATTTTCCAATATGGTGGCAAAATGCTTGTTCTTCCTCATCTCACACGTATTTAATATCAAATTAGATTCTTTGTTTATAAAAAATGGAATTTGTCTTTCATTTAATTAAATTTATTATTTATTTAGCTTTATTCAACGTTTTTTTAAAGATAATACGCACTATTGATAGTTTAAAACCTTTTGTTTTTTCTTTTGTTGTTTTCTTTGTTGTTGTTCTCCTTTATGTTGCATTGTTTTTATTAAACGTCAAAAGTTACATAATGTGCTGTCACTAATACTTATTCGAGCGAAATACGACTCTGTTACACTTCTATTTTTTTCTATGATATCAGTGCTTCGAACGAATTAATTCTATTGAGAATTAATTCCCAAAAAGTTCAATTCTGTTTTAAAAAGTTTTGAATTATCATTCCTTACTAGCATTCAACACGAATTAATTCAAAGGCGTAATTTTCAAAGCTTAAATCAAATTGAATTAATTCCCGAGAGAATTAATTCCTTCCAAGCTAATCATTCAATTGAATGATTAAAATTGTTCATCATTCAAATCTATTAAAAATTGAATGATGATTTTTTTATTTCATTCCCTTTATATTTTCAAAAATGTGTTGCTTGTGTGCATTTTAAGCATCTTCATGTGTAAACGATTGGCTGTTGTTTTGTCGACGTCTCGTCTGCTGCTTCCCACTCAAGCATAAATGTATGTGTTTGTGTGTTGCGCTTCACTGTTTAAAATTGAATAATAAGAAAATTTCACCATTCAATTTGTAGTAGATTGATTTGGATAAAAAATAGTTCATTCATTTTCTAAATTTTTTTCGATATTTTCAGTTAAGTTTGAATTCAAATGGTTACAAAATTATGATTTGGAGTAAAATGCATCGCTAATAAGGTACAAAAAACTTAAATTGGTTTAAAATCAGCCAAGTTATTACAATTTCCCCAGGAATCTATTGAAATTGAAAAAAAATATAAAAATCCCTTTATAATTTAAATCAAATGATTCTTATACCCGCATTATAACAGGTTTCCTTTCGCAACTGGGCAAGTAAACATATTTTGTAGCCACAAATCATCATTTCAAATTTTTAAATCTGACCAGTTCTACTTGTAGCCCAAAAAAAAAAACACCCGCCCGATATTCACATAAGTCTCTCAAAGTTCATGAAAATTGGAAATATTTGATCTAAATTTTGTTTGTAGTTGTTAAACGTGTACTTTGGAGGATACTTTATTAATTCTGAATATAATTGGACAATTTTTGGACTTAGACCCACATAAAAATTTCGCGCGATATTCAATAAAATCGGTCTATTGGCAACGAAAATAAGCAATTTTTACTAAAAATTTTCCTTGTTTTCTACACTTATTAAAGATCTAACGAATGATAGATCTAATTGGTCCATGTTTGGACTTGATACCTATTTTCCGGAAAAACTGGTGTAGGGTATCATATGGTCGGTCTTTACCGACTATAATTTTCTTACTTGTTTATTATGAGTTAATTCTATTAAAGTTCTGATTATAAGTTAATTTACTTGCATTTAAGAAGTTTGTAAATCATTGAAATACACTCACACTTAATGAAAAACAAAAACAAAATAATTACTACGCTTTTCCCCAAGTTAAATGAAGTTTTGAAACACTTTAACGCCTTTATATTTACTTTTACTAACTGTAATTATGTATAATCTTAAACACACATAGTACTCGTACCATACTATGGCATGAAAGTACATTTATCTACTACAATATGTCTTATTATATTCACTTTAATACAACAAATGTCCTTAAAAAGGATACAATAAACACACATACATAAATACTTATTTACGTATGAATGTATGTATGTATGGTTGTGTGTGTGTGTGTACATCTGTTAATGTGTCATTGTTGTTGGCCAAATTTATTTCTTTCGTAAATTGAATTGAAAACGTGCTGAAGCGTTAAACTGTTTGTCAACTCTTGTCTGTCAATCTAAGGACATATGAAAATTAGTAACCTCAGCAAGATGTCCACAGTTGTTAGTTTTGTGAAAATGGACGGACGTGATTGAAATAAACTAGTAGATAAACGAACGGTAAACTACATACATATAGATAATAAACAAATGAGTGGATTTGAGAGGGTCGTCGAATGTATATTAAAAAGTAAATATTTGCCCAAAGAGTGTTGATTACTGTTATTTATTTGAAATTAAATAGACACTTTTAAACATGACCTTCTTTTTTAGTGTGCATATGTAAACTTAAGATGGTTATCATCAGGGAAACCAAAAATATGCAGTATCATGTTTTTTCCTGTGCATTTTATTGATAAATGGGTAAGGTATTTATCCGTTTCAGAAGTTTTTAAGAAATCTGGCATCAATTTGTTACAGCATATTTTTGCATACTTTAGGTTTAAGTGCATATTTTAGCATAAGAGCATATTTTTAGAGCATATTTTAAATTTTTAGAGCATTTTTCCACTTTTTATAGCATATTTTTACATTTTTAGAGCATTTTTTTTTGTAAGTTTTTAGAGCATTCTTTTCCAATTTTTTTTATGACAACATGTATTTTTAAATTTTTTATCCAACGAGAATGTTTTTTTTTTCATTAATTACGGAATTGTGACGATTAATTCCCATTTGGCTTGTTCTTGTATATGTATATGAAACTATGTTTTCTTTAGATTCAGCAACTTGGCAGAAAACATTAAGGAAAATATTTTTGTAGAACATATTTAACCCTCTTACTATCGCACATAACGGTATTTAGAGGGTCTATTCTCTAACAAATTGAAAAAAACACAACAAAAAAGGGGACATAATTTTTTTTAAGAGCATATTTTTATTGTTTTTAGAGCTTATTTTCCGTTTTAAAAGGCATTTTTAAGCGCATAAAACGTGTTTTTAGAGCATATTTTTGGTTTCCCTGGTTATCATTAACCTTGGGTTTGAAAAGGATTTTATATTGTGCTCGATTCGGTTATACTCATTCTCCATTCACCTAATTTTTAAAAATTTGATATTCTTTTGAATTTTAAGGTTTTAAGATTCGTTTTTTGTCGCAATTAAAGATATTTTTAATATCTTCAATAATTCGAATAAAATAATTTAAAAATCGTAAAATTGGAAAGGATTTAAAATTTTTTAAAATTAGGTGTATAGTGACAGATTGCTCCCGAATCGTGCACATTATACTAAAAAAAACCTTGTACTAAAAAATGTCGTCATTTTACGAGGCTATTCTCGTAAAATAGGAGGTAGGTAAAATTCTCGTAAAATTACAATTATTTCCTCGTAATTTAGAATGCATCAAAAATTGGTAAATTTAACCAATTTTATTGGTAAAAATATTGTTTTAAAACCGAAAAAAAAAAAAAAAATGGTACACTGACAAGAAAAAATGGTAAATATGTTTAAAAAAATGGTAAATTTACAAACCAAAATGGTAAATTTACAAAAATTGTAAATTTAAAAAAAAAAAAGTTAATTTACCAAAAAATTTTTTTTAAATTTAACCAATTTTTGGTAGTGATAATTTTTAAGCCACCAAAATTATAAAAAAATGGTAAATTTACAAGAAAAATTCAAAATTTTGCCAACTTTTTTTTAAAATATTTTTCAATAAAAAAAAAAATTGACCGTGACTTTATTTTTTTAAAAAAAATAGAAAATTTACAAATTTTTTTTTGTAAAATAACAGTTTTTTTTTTTTGTAAATCAACTCGTAATAAAAAATTTGTTGTAAAATGACAGTTTATTTTTTGTAAAATAACCTTTTTTTTGTAAAATAACCTTTTTAAATTTGTAAAATTACCAATAAAACTGTAGTTCTCGTTAGAGAAAAGTACAAGATTTTTTGTTAAAAAACAAGGAAAATTGTTAAATATTGGTAAAACGGGATTAGAAGGCATTTTACCAGGCGTTTTACCATTTTTTTTTTTTTTTGAGTGTATATTTTTGTTTATAAGGAAGAAGAAAAATCATAAAAAAAAAAACTTGTATAATTACAAGAAAACTTTGTAACTTTTTTTTTTTGCTACCTCCTATTTAACAAAATTTCCTTGTTATTTTACAAGCTTTTTACCAATAATTTTGTAATTTTACAAGCTTTTTACCAGAAAAATTGTAAATTTACAATTTTTTTGACTCGATAAAACTTACTAGGGGGTTTCGTGATTTTACTAGATTTTTTGCTACCTCCTATTTTACGAGAATTCCTAGTAAAAACAACGAACTTTTTTGTAATTTTACTAGATTTTTACCAATAAAATTGTAAATTTACAACTTTTTTGGCGAAATAAAACTTACAAGAAATTCTTGTAAATTTAGTAGATTTTTTTTTTAAATATTAGAAATTTGTAAAATTACAAGAAAAACTGTAGAATTACAAAAAAAATTTAAATTTTGATAAAAAATTATTATTTGTTAAAAAACAAGGAAATCTGTCAAATAGTGATAAAATGGGATTACGAGACTTTTTCTAGTAATTTACAAGGTTTTTTTTTTTTGTGTGGTTTACATGAAAAATTACTTCAATGAAAAATTCACAAAAAACGAAAATGAAAAAAAGTCCCCAAACTTTTCTTTTCAGTATAACAACACGAAAATATTGATTTTTTTATTTTCAGTACAAAACTTTATCATAAAGCTAAATTTACAATGTTGGAGTCACTCAACTCTCGATCACAGATTGAAATGTTAACTGTGCAAAATGTTGAGTTCTGTCACATTATATGCATGTCATTTTACTTACCTGACCTACAATTAAACAAAATGTTCTAATTTAACTGTGCTACACTCAAAAAAAAAAAAGTTTGTAAAATGATATAAAATCCCCGTGATTTTACGAGGCAGGTTTTGTAAAATATGTACTAGCAAGAATCCCCGTAACGTTACGGGGATAATTTGTAAATTGATTTAACAAAAGAAAATGAAAATTTACATTTTTTTTGTAAAATATTAACTTCGAGGTGAACATTTTTTTTTTGGAAATTTACAAAAAAAGTTGGTAGATTTCCAAAACAAAATTGTAAACTTACAGATAAAGGTTGCTTTTTTACAAAGAAAAAATAGAAAATGAAAAAAATAAATTGTAGATTAACAAATTATTTGGTTAAACTACACGTATATTTACAATAAAAATTGTGAATTTGTATTGTAAACTTAAAAAAAATTTTGTAAAATTACAAAATAAAGTAGAAAATCAAAAACCAAAATTGTAAATTTACAAATTGGTTGGTTAAACTACTGTTTTTTATGACAAAAAAACTGTTATTTAAAATAAAAAGTGGTAAATTTACAATTATTATTGTATATGGGGCATTCCAAGCCAAATCACTCACTTTTAGACCCGACCCCTTTCGATTTATTTTATTTTTGGATATGTTTTAGTACTTACTAAATGCAACTTGGACACCAATTTTCAGCCTTTTATTTCAAGATGGTGTTGAGTTAGCAATTTTTCAAAATGGCGATTTTCTCAAAAAAATTAAGAAATTGAAATTTTCAATTAATTTTGACCATTAAAAAATATAGATATTTTAAAAAAAATTGGACAACGTTTTGTTGGTATTTAAATGTAGTTTTAGAAAAAAAATATGAAAAAATTATTCGAAGTAATTATCACTTATTTTTTGATGTTTAAAAATTAAAATCGACTTTTTGAAAAAGTCCGAAACCTTCGATTTTTTTGTAAAAAACTATAAAAATTGTACTCTAAATTACGCAACTTTTAAGCCATAATTCGAGATGTGATCACAATTCTTTCTATTTTTTTTTTAAATTTTAAAAATTGCACCTTTTATTTTTTGGCTCTGATTTATTTTATATGGTGCTCCAAAAAAAATAAATTGGTAGATATTGACCCTAACTTACCCTAGATATATTCATTTCGAGTTAGAAATACGTCTCACAAAAATTTAGAGCGATCGGAAATGGGTAAGGCGTTCCTCATGGTCCTTGAAGTTTAGAAAACGGATTACAAGGAAAAATATGATTTTTTTTCTGTTTTCTCAATATTTTTGGTATTTTAAGTTAAGTTTAAATTCAAGCAATTACAGAATTATGATGTAGAGTAAAATGCCTTTCTAATAAGATACTAAAAACTAAAATCGGTTGAAAATCAGCCAAGTTATTACAACTTCCCCAGGCATCTAACGTGTGGCAGACAACTTGATTAAGCAATACAATCCGATTTTTGAAATTCATTGAAATTTTCTACTGTAATAACATTTTTTTATTCTTCAAGTTCAAATGTAATAAGATGACAAGTATTTTTCATATTGTGTTTTGCTAACATGAAAATTTTGAAATCTCTATTTAAAAAAAAAATTTTTTTTTTTTGTTTTAAAATTTGGAAAAACCAAAAAAATATTACACTGAAACATGAATAATGAAAAAATGTTATTACAGTAGAAAATTTCAATAAATTTAAAAAAGGGACTCGTATTCTTTAATCAAGCGGTATGACACACGCTAGATGCCTGGGGAAGTTGTAATAACTTGGCTGATTTTCAACCGATTTAAGTTTTTAGTACCTTATTAGAAAGGTATTTTACTCTACATCACAATTCCGTAATTGCTTGAAATAAAACTTAACTTAAAATACCAAAAATATTGCGAAAACAGAAAAAAATTCAGATTTTTCCTTGTAATCCGTTTTTTAAACTCCAAGGACCATGCTATACGCCTTACCCATTTCCGACCGTTCTAAATTTTTGTGAGACGTATTTTTACCTCGAAATGAATATATCTAGGGTAAGTTAGGGTCAATATCTACCAATTTATTTTTTTTGGAGCACCATATAAAATAAATCAGAGCCAAAAAATAAAAGGTGCAATTTTAAAAATTTAAAAAAAAAATAGAAAGAATTGTGATCACATCTCGAATTATGGCTTAAAAGTTGCATAATTTAGAGTACAATTTTTATAATTTTTTACAAAAAAATCGAAGGTTTCGGACTTTTTCAAAAAGTCGATTTTAATTTTTAAACGTGAAAAAATAAGTGATAATTACTTCGAATAATTTTTTCATATTTTTTTTCTAAAACTACATTTAAATACCAACAAAACGTTGACCAACTTTTTTTAAAATATCTATATTTTTTAATGGTCAAAATTAATTAAAAATTTAATTTTTTTAATTTTTTTGAGAAAATCGCCATTTTGAAAAATTGATTACTCAACACCATCTTGAAATAAAAGGCTGAAAATTGGTGTCCAAGTTGCATTTAATAAGTACTAAAACATATCCAAAAATAAAATAAATCGTAAGGGATCGGTTCTAAAAGTGAGTGATTTGGCTTGGAATGGCCCATATATACCATTTTTTCTTATTTTTTTTTTGCCGTAAAAACAGTAGTTTAAACAAAAAATTTTTAAATTTACAATATTGTTTTTGTATTTCCTACTTCGTTTTTGTACAATTACAACTTTTTTCGTAACTTCGTAATTTTGTTTTTTAAATTTTCATATTTTTTTTGTAAATTTACAAAAAAATTGGTTTATTAACATATTTTTATACCCTCCACTCTAGTGATAGAGGGTATATATAAGTTTGTTATTCCGTTTGTAACACCTCGAAATATTGGTCTAGGACCCCATAAAGTATATATATTCATGATCCTCGTTCGATTCTAAGACGATCTAGCGATGTCCGTCCGTCTGTCCGTCTGTCTGTATGTCTGTTGAAAACACGCTAACTTTTGTAAGACTTTACAGAGGCTCCTGAAGTTTGGCATATATGTTGGGCATTTACCTGGTCAGGTTGGTATTGCAATCCAGCGAAATCGGTCCAGTGGTTCAAAAGTTATTAGCAAAACCGTAAATTTCGGATTCGCCTTACCCTAAATTCACGTGTTGAAAACCCGTTAAATATGTTTTAAAAACATTGGTAAGTCACAAAAATATTTTACAACGCGTTTTTTTCAGTCAAAAATATTTTTACACTAAAAGAAAAAAAATACACTCGAAAAAAATTTTACACTCAAAAAAAATTTAGTAATTTTTTTTTTTTCAAAAATTATTTAAAAAGAAAAGTTTTTTTACAGAATATAAAAAATTTCTAATCAAAACTGTTATTTTTTCACTTTAGAAAATTTACTATAACTTTAAAAGGGCATTGTGGAGGGTATTCATAGATTCGGCCAAGTCGAATTTAACTTTTCTACTTGTTTTTTTGCAAATTTAAAGGTTTTTTTCCACACTCAGAAAAAAAACTAACTAAAAAATGGGAAAATTAACTAAATCCAAGGAAAATTGATAATGATTTAGCTCCATTGCCATGTATTCCTACTTTTTAGTCCATATTTTTCTTAAAAATTAGGACCAATTTAAACTAGAAAGTGGGAAAAAATTTCCCATTTTTTAGTTAAAAAAACATTTTTGATGAGGACATTTTTCCTAAAAATTAGTTAATTTCATATTTTTATTGGTTAATTTCATATTATAATAGCATGTGAATACACACAGAAATCTCATTATGTACATATTTTATTTAAAATATAAAAAAAACGTTCGTTTCTTATGGTCAAGTAATAAATTTCATTAGTTTTTAAAGTTAAATTACAACAAAGACTTTGTCTTTAACGTTTGTTCCCAGACTATGGGAAAACACGCCAAAGCCAAGGCCTTTGTTGTGATTAAAATATTATTTTTTTTCTAACACATACATGTGTAGAAAAAAAAAATAAATAAATATTAAATTTATTACTTGTTATACAAGACCAAACCTTTTGTATTCATGTACTACAAATAATAAACAAAATGTGAACTACAAGCAAGCATGAAAAAAAAAATAAATCAACTAAATAATTTCATGTTATGAAAAATTTACTAACCTTGTGGAAAAAACTTCCTCAAATTAAAGAAGATAAATATGATGAACTAATTGGTAGGAAATTACGTCCTAAAACTGAATTTTTTGAACTAAATTTTGTTTTTAGAAATGTGTCTTAAAAATAAAGACTTTTTTTCAATTATTTAGGGAAAATTTCTTTGGCGGTAAGAATTTCTTCCATGTATTAGGGAATTCCATTTAAGGAAAATTATGGCCTATTTCACAGTCCATGAACTAAAATTTTTTCCTAAAAGTTGGGAAAATTTCCAAAATTTTAGTTAAATTTAACTAAATTGTGGGAAAATTTATAAACTATTTTGAAGAAAATTTTTCCAAAGTTTAAGTTAATGTTTTTTTTTGAGTGCATTGGTGCATCTTATTTTTCCTTCTTCGGCAGCTGGAGTAGCACTTCAACAACCTGAAATATATTTTTTTTTCACTAGAACACTTTTAACAAACTTTTTAATGTATAACACTGCATTTTTTTATTTTTTTCGACATTTCGTTTTTCTTAAGTAGAACATATGAGAATTGCGAAGGAGGCTACACAAAAAATTTCTTATATTTTCAGGAAAAATTAGTCAAAAAATAACAATTTTTTTTTGAATTTTTAGTTATTTTCACAAGTATTTTTAAAAAATCGGAAATTTTTTTTTGGATATTGTAGATTGGATGTTTAAGTAATTAAATTGGCAGCTTTTATTAACATTTTAGGTGCCAAATTAAAAAAAAAGTACCAAAAAAATATGGTAAAATTACCAAAAAAAATGGTAAAAATACAAAAAAAAATAAACTATGAACAATTATATAGTAGAAACACATAAAAATTTTGGTATTTTACTTAACGCAAATTACCAAAAAATGGTGTAAAAATAAATTTTTTTGCTAAAGCTTACAATTAATATAAAAATTTTTGTGTCCGGAACTTAAAAAATTTCCAAATTTTTTTTTCATAAAATTTTTTGTTTATAAAAAATTAATTTTACCAAAATTTTTTACTTCAAAACGCAAAAAAAAATCTGAACTTAGAAAATTTTTGCGTGTCCTGTTGTTGAATAATTATTTTTTTTTTCTAAAACAACATTAATTCTAGTAATAAACTAAGATTTGTAAAATTACATTGCAATTTTGTACTTTTCAATACATACACTCAGAAAAAAAACTAACTAAAAAATGGGAAAACTAACTAAATCCAAGGAAAATTGATAATGATTTAGCTCCATTGCCATGTATTCCTACTTTTTAGTCAATATTTTTCTTTAAAAGAAGGACAAATTTTAACTAGAAAATGGGAAAAAATTTCCCATTTTTTGGTTAAAAAAAGCATTTCTGATAAGGAAATTTTTCCTAAAAATTATTTAATTTTATATTTTTTAATGGTTTATTTATAGAATAGCATGTGAATACACACATAATTCTCATTGGGTACACTCAAAAAAAATCATTAACTTAAACTTTGGAAAAATTTTCTTCGAAATAGTTTATAAATTTTCCCACAATTTAGTTAAATTTAACTAAAATTTGGGAAATTTTCCCAACTTTTAGGAAAAAATTTTAGTTCATGGACTGGTAAATAGGCCATAATTTTCCTTAAATGGAATTCCCTAATACATGGAAGAAATTCTTACCGCCAAAGAAATTTTTCCTAAATAATTGAAAAAAAGTCTTTATTTTTTAGATATCTTTCTAAAAACAAAATTTGGTTCAAAAAATTCAGTTTTAGGACGTAATTTCCTACCAATTAGTTCATCATATTTATCTTCTTTAATTTGAGGAAGTTTTTTCCACAAGGTTAGTAAATTTTTCATATCATGAAATTGTTTAGTTGATTTATTTTTTTTTCATGCTTGCTTGTAGTTCACATTTTGTTTATTATTTGTAGTATATGAAAAAGAGAGTTTGGTCTTGTATAACAAGTAATAAATTAAATGTTTACATTTTTTTCTACACATGTATGTGTTAGGGAAAAAATAATATTTTAATCACAACAAAGGCCTTGGCTCTTGCGTGTTTTCCCATAGTCTGGGAACAAACGTTAAAGACAAAGTCTTTGTTGTAATTTAACTTTAAAAACTAATGAAATTTATTACTTGACCATAAGAAACAAACGTTTTTTTATATTTTAAATAAAAAATGTACATAATGAGAATTCTGTGTTTATTCACATGCTATTCTATAAATAAACCAATAAAAATATGAAATTAACTAATTTTTAGGCAAAATGTCCTCATCAGAAATTTTTTTAAACTAAAAAATGGGAAATTTTTTCCCACTTTCTAGTTAAAATTGTTCCTAATTTTTAAGAAAAATATGGACTAAAAAGTAGGAATACATGGCAATGGAGCTAAATCATTATCAATTTTCCTTGGATTTAGTTAATTTTCCCATTTTTTAGTTAGTTTTTTTTCTGAGTGTACATATTTTATTAGAAAATTTAAAAAATGCACATATTAACTCCCTATACGACAAAAAATGTAGAGTGTTAGCGATACTATGGACAAAAAATTGGCTCCGTTTTTCTCTATCTTGGTTAGTTTTTTTAAGTTTTTTATGCAATGAATGAATAAGCCTTTCGATTTTTCAAATTGAATGAAAAGAAAATCGATTGCATTCGCAAGTGAATGCATTCGATTTTTAAAAGTGGAATGAAAAAAAATCGAAGGCATTCGATTTTTGAAAGTCGAATGAAAAATAAAACGAATGCATTTGATATTTATAAATCGAATGAGTCTAAAGTGAATTCATTCAATTCGCTTAAATGTGATTGGGGAATGCAATCTCTAAATTTTCAATCAGAATGACAAATCGAATTAAGGAATGAAATCCTTCGAAGCTCTGGTATGTAGTAAGCCGATTCCAGCCATGTAATTTTTTTAACAAGTCTTTGAAATTTTTTTCTAAAAATGACTTTAAACTTGAAAGTTATACAATTTTTCACACATTTGTATGTAAAGTAGAAAATTATTTCTCAGAATTACTTAATATGGACTCATACCGAAAAAATTGGAATGGTTGGCCCACCATGTAAAATGTTGTTAAATTTGGAAAATATATTTAAAAGTTGATTAAGCTATTTAACAAAAATATCTTATGTTTACACATGGTTTTAGGGGATATTTTGCTAATTTTTTTGTGAACAACAAAAAAAGTACCTGGCAACGCTGATAACATATTTCACCATTCCAATTGTCAACGCATTAGTAAAGACACAAATCTTTAAGTTATTCTTACCACTTTTTTTGCCTCATTATTGTGGTAAATCCATGAACCAGCAAATTGAAGACACAAACCTTATGGTGAATAGGTGAATAAAATTTACAATCTCATTTGTGGTGAATTGGTAAAAATTAAAACAAGTTCGTTAAATTTAAATTGATAAATACATCACTACATATTTCGTAATTTTATTAATGTTCATTACACGTTTATCGTATTTTTTTTATTATAAACTAAACTAACTAAATGTAAATTAAATTATTTGTGTATATATACTTTACATTATAATGTTTACAATAATACATGTTTTTTTTTTTCTTTTTTTTTTAATTATATACAAAAAATTCATATAAAAAAATATGTATAGTTTTTATTAATAAATAAAAAACTATACATAGACTACAAAATATTTATGTATATGCCTAAGGGGGATTCTATGTTCACAAGAGTTTTAAGTGTAAATAATATTTACGAATGTATTTCTTTTCAACTGGCTTTTTTATTATTATTACATCTATAATTATTGTCCACTGTACTAATATTGTGTGGTAAAATATTGAAGAATCTGTTAAGATACACTTTTTTTTTAGGGAATAAAGTAAATGCAAGTCTGATTTTTAATTTATATTAATTGCAAGAAAAATCAATTTAATTCCTGAGTCATATATTGACACTTTTCTGATTTTTTTATTTTTTTGTTTGACCGTATCTTACAAGGGAAGTTTTCATAATGTCACCCTCAATTATTCTTGAAATTTGGATATGTTGTTCAGAACAAAACTGATTAAGAGACGTATGTTTTAGCGGCCAAACTCCTTTTTTCGGGGGATCGATTTGTACGGCAGAAAGTTAAGCTTTTTCAGTTTTTTACGATTCACGCATATCCCAAATTATCGCAGCCATATTTGGCATCAGATTACAGGTATTTCAAAAAGTTATCTCGTTGTGCTAACAACATGTCAAAAAAGATAATATTTTTCTATTTAATAACAAAAGTGTCCTAAGACTTTAGAATTTTACTCAATATGGTGAAAAGCTGTGTACGTTACCGTCATTATGCATTTGGATAGATCTTCCAAAGACCTTTCATTTGCTATACAACATGACATGGTTACTTAGCATAATATAGAAGATAAACGAAAAAAAACTGAAAAAGTTGCTTTTTCCCCTCATTTCCACTCCCTTAAAATGAATTTGGCACTTTATTTTTCCTGTAGCGCAATTCACTAACTTTTTAACGACAAAAATCGGTAGTTATATTGTCAAAAATCGTTAATTATCGACAATTGTCTTTGAAAGCAATTCTATAACTTTTTTCTACCGAATTTTGTCGTTATTGAAAATCGTTAACTTATCAATAACATTTTTTTTGATGTTAAAGTTAACGAAAATTTTCGGTTCTCAATACAATTTCAAAATAAACAAATTTCAAATTAACTATTTTTGTCGTTAATTCTTGTCGATAACTTAAAAATTTATAGAATCACATATTCGTTAAAACAACCGACAATTCTCGTAAGTTAACGATATCGATAATTTCGTTAAAAAAGTTACTGAATCGCACTACTGCTCTACAAAATAAAACAAATTTTATGAAAATCGGGGGTGACACTGGGGAGACTTCCCTTGTTAATCTGTTTCTGTGTTCTAAATTTTGAATAAGAGGACACTTGTAGTGTTTTTTTTCTGTTGAATATTTTTATGAATACTGTTTGACTATATTGTGGAACTATTGCAAAATTGTATTTTATACTAAATAATTATTGCTATTTAAACTAAATTTATGTAATGTATATTTTGGCACTGTTTAGAAAATATTACATTAACTTGAAACTGGACCTTATTTAGATTATATAATATTTTTAAATTTGTGTATACAGTTCTTAACCAATGAAATATGAGCTTTTTTTGTGAAATTATGCGTAATGATTTTTGTAACTAAACACGATACTGGTCTCAACCGATTTGTCTTTTACTTTAAATTTTAGCTTCTCTTAACCCAATGACAAAGCCTTCTTAAATGGGAAAAATAAAGTACATGTTTAGATAAAGTTTCCTTTCAAATTATGCTTTAATGAATTTTCAATCCAAAATTAGAACATTAACTAGTGCCCCCCATTTCCCGGTTCTCGGTATTCCCGGGAATACCGGTATTCCCGGTTCTGGAACCGGTTTCCCGGTTCTAGATATATTCCCGGGAATACCGGTATTCCCGGTTCTGATCCTGGTACCGGTTCTCAAAAACCAAAAAAAATACTATACCATAAAATATTTAAATTACACTATTTAATTAGTATTTCAGTAATATTTAGTTGTGTTTGTAAAATTATTTAAAAATCAGCAACTATTTTTTCTAAAATTAAAAAAATAAGATGGAAATGGTGTTATTCACATGTTTTGTATTTTTTTTTGGTAAAAGCAAAGAAAAAATTTTAATTGTACAAAATTTTACAAAATATAAATACCGGTATTCCCGGGAATACCGTCAGAACCGGAACCGGAATACCGGGAATGAATTAAGAACCGGGAAACCGGTACCATTTCCCGGTAATACCGAGAACCGGGAATACCGGTATTCCCGGTACTACGGTACTGACCGTAGGCACTAACATTAACTCTTAAATTACATGGCCTTATATCAAATTTGAAGAACTAATGGACATAGGTCACATTGGTATTAACTCCATTTTAAAATATATTACAAAGACCTACTGGACATAGCCTCTTATATTTGTCGAATTTTTCTGTTTCCAGGTTTCGTGGTTATCAAAACGGTTATTGACTCACAACCACTCTAACCTAAACAACGTAATTAAATATAATCACATTATTTACTCAAACTACGCCCAAGTTAAATTGGTATATTGGTTCCATTATAAGACTATTGCACTTTATTTTGGTTTGTACACTTTTTAAGATCAAAACAGTACCGTATTAATCATTAGGGCACACTGGGCACGTTCCCAGGGCCCCCGAACAAAGGGGGCCACGAAATGCCAATAAATTCGCTTATATGCAAAAATGGAACAATATTTTTTTAAATTTGTTTTTAAATAAAATTTCACATTTTCTTCCAGAAACATTCTCAGAATCTACCGGATTTTTCGTATAGACTTTCTGACTTCTGAGACTTTTCTAAGGAGAAATTTGTCCTATATCAAAAGTCTGAAATTCATTGAAATTTTTCCTACATCAAAAGTTTCAGATTGTGAAATATTTTTCGTACACTCAAAAAAATACGTTAGTAGATTTACTAATTTGTTTTTGCTAATGCTAGTTAGCTAACTTTTAGCAAATTTTTAGTTGAGATTAGCATGTTAGCAAAAATTTCTTGTAAACTTCATTTAGCACATTAGCAATTTTAAACAAACTTTGAACTAATTTCTTTCGCTAAATTTGAAATTGAGTTGACAACATTTTTACAAGATTTTTTGCTAACATTAGCAAAAATAAATGGTAAATTTTTTTTTATTTTCAGAAAACTTAAAATGGCGCTATCTCGGAAACTAAGCCAGATAGAGCAAAATGGATTCCATTTTTGGTTCTTAGAATCTCCATACTTTCGAGGGTCCTCTTCACATGTGTGGACCCTAATGGGAGCTAACTTTGGATCCAAAAAAGTTAGCATTCCCGAAAATTTTAAAATGCTCATATCTCGGTAAATATTGCCGACACAACAAAAAGTCGAAAAGAATTTTTGTAGCTCTTAACACGTAGAACAAGACCGCAAAGTAAACAAAAGCTCTCCGAGTAATATTTTTGAAGTTATCGAGTTTTTTTAATTCTCAAGACCCCAGTGATCCCCTAAAATCACGTATCTCAAAAACTAAGCAAGGTAGAGCGAAACGGACACAAATTTTGACACAATACTTTTCATACTTATCGTATGAAAAGTCTCAGATTCTGAGACATTTTTCGTATAGAAGACGTCTCACATTGTGAAACATATTTTATTTTGAAAAAGTCTCAGATTCTGGGATATATTACGTATACAAAAAGTCTTAGATTCTGGGACCTTTTTCGTATGGAAAAAGTCTGAGATTCTATGGCATTTCTCGAATAGAAAAATTCTCAGATTCTGAGACATTTTCCGTATAGAAAAGGTCTCAGATTCTGAGACCTTTTTCGCATAGAAAAAGTCTTAGATTCTAAACCATGTTTCGTGTAGATTCTAAACCATGTTTCGTGTAGAAAAACAAAAGCTCTCCGAGTAATATTTTTGAAGTTATCGAGTTTTTTAATTCTCAAGACCCCAGTGATCCCCTAAAATCACGTATCTCAAAAACTAAGCAAGGTAGAGCGAAACGGACACAAATTTTGGATCAAAAACTATGACGATTTTTAAGGAACCCCACTAGGTCTAGGTCCTAGTGGGGCCTAGACCTACTTTTCATACTTATCGTATGAAAAGTCTCAGATTCTGAGACATTTCTCGTATAGAAGACGTCTCACATTGTGAAACATTTTATTTTGAAAAAGTCTCAGATTCTGGGATATATTACGTATACAAAAAGTCTTAGATTCTGGGACCTTTTTCGTATGGAAAAAGTCTGAGATTCTATGGCATTTCTCGAATAGAAAAATTCTCAGATTCTGAGACATTTTCCGTATAGAAAAGGTCTCAGATTCTGAGACCTTTTTCGCATAGAAAAAGTCTTAGCTTCTAAACCATGTTTCGTGTAGAAAAAGTCGCAGATTCTGAGACATGTTTCGTATAGAAGATGTCTCAGATGCTGAGGCATTTTTCGTGCAGATAAAGTCTCAGATTCTGAGACAATTTTCGTATTGAAGAACTCGCAGATCTGAGATGTTTTTCGTATAAAAAATAATCTCAAATATTAAGAAATTTTTGGCACAATATATTCTCAGATTCTAAAACATTTAAGTAAAAAAAATTTCCTCGAGCTAAATTATTCCTAATCAAAATATTTTTATAACCTCCACTCTAGTAATAGAGGGTATATATAATAGAGCGGAGTGAATTGTTCGGTGCAAATTTTTTGACAAAATCGTCTAGGATATTTGGATTCTGCATAAAATTCTAAGAAAAAAAACCATGTCTCAAAAATCAGTTTTGACCCCCCCAATTTTCAAAAATAGTTTTGTACGATAAACGCCTTTTCCATTAATCATCACAAGAAAAAGGGTATTTTTTGACCTGGGATCTTTAGATTGTGTACATAGATACACTATAGAGCAATTTAGACATTCCCATTTACAGTTTTAATAATTTCCAAAATATATTATATAAGTTTGCCATTCCGTTTGTAACACCTCGAAATATTAGTCTACGACCCCATAAAGTGTATATATTCATGATCCTCGATCGATGTCCGTCCGCCCGTCCGTCTGATAACACGCTAACTCTTGAAAGACCTTATGGAGGGGCTCCTGAAGTTTGGCATATATGTTGAGCATTTAGCTGGTCAGATTGGTATTGCAATCCAGCGAAATCGGTCCAGTGGTTCAAAAGTTATGAGCAAAAGACTGAATATCGGCAAGGGTTTTCATGAATTTCCGAAATAAAACACACGGTATTTTTCGAACGACAATTCTGAGAGTGCTGAAGTGTGGAATATATATTTTCGTTCCCCTGTCCCGATTCGTTTCAAATCTCAGCCAATTCGGTCCAGTGGTCCAAAAGTTATAAGCAAACCCCTGAATTTCAGATTGGTTTCACCTAAAATTCACGTGTTGAAAAACCCGAGTTTTAAAAAACAAGCTTTAAAAACAATTATAAGTCACAAAATTACTTTACAGAGTATTCTTGTTACTCAGAAATATTTTTACACTAAGAAAAAAATTTACACTCAAAAAAAAAATATTAGTAAAAACGTTTTTTACTCAAAATAAAATATTTCTTATCAAAATTGTTAATTTTTTTACATTAAAAAGTTTACTATCCTTTAAAAAGGGCATTGTGGAGGGTATTCATAGATTCGTCCAAGTCGAATTTAACTTTTATAATTGTTTTCAACTTTCTTTATCTTAATACAGGTAATACAATGAGTTTGATTTGTACCAATGTTATTGTTAGTGGGCTCAGCGATCAAAATATTTAAAAAATGTTGGCATGGGTGGAGGTAAACATAGCATGTTCCGCATAAGAACAGATTTTGCTCTTTATTTATATATAACAGTGATGGAAATTCGGTATCATTACTTTTTGTAAGTATTTGTTCACTCCTAAAAGTACTGCAAATTGTATGAACTTCAAATTATGATCAAATGCAGGACACTTTCTGAGACATTTTTCTATAAGAACTCTTATAATTGTGTGTTATTCAGAACATGTTTAGTGAAACTGAATATGAAGCTTTCAGTTGTAACTGAGATCGTTATTGAGAAGCACGCTCTCGTTCCTGGTGTTAATTTTTTTTTAAACCAGGCACATGGGTCTGTTTGTCAGCCATTCGTATTGGTTATTTTTCATCGGCGTTTATATTGGTTCAGAATTCGATTATATTCGTACAATGTACAGTTTTCATTTGTTTTTGCTGTTACTCATGAATTCGTTTTGACGCTTGGCATCTACTATTTTTCTGCTGATATCTGCCATTTTGTAAATGGCAAAACGATTCTCTACTCTGGTCGAGAACCATTTTAAACTCATTGGATTGACATACTTATGGAGCACCATATAAAAAACTCAGACGGTAATCACAAAGATTTCATGCCTTCCATTATGAGATACTGGTTGTTTTTGGTACATGATCTATTGGAAAAAGATCCTGCCATTTCTGTGCCGGCATTTTAACTAAAATCCAAACAAAAAAAAAATTGAAGCTTGTTCTCTGTAATCTTGGTTTCAAATTATTTTGATTCAAATTATTACCATTATAAAATTAAATACACACTTAAAAGCTCATAAAACAGTGGCCAGAAACTTTTCTATGGAACTGACCATTTAACTAGAAAACTAACAATATACATTAGCATTTTTTCATTCAGTGTCCTAGCTTATAACATCAATGGGATTCTTTGTTTGTCCAACATATTCTTGAAATAAATTTAATATTTTTAACAAATTGATAACTGCATTATATATTTTTTGATATTGTGCCAAAATAAAGTAATTGCATGTGTCATTATCTCTATTAAAAACTCCCTCCCATCATGTTAAACAACACATTGGTCATTGACTGTTATTTCTATCTACCGTTTTACTTTTTCTATTGAATCTATGGATATTTGTGTGTCATATTGTACTACATTACTAACTGTATATCTGCATGTAAGTGTATTGAGAAATGTATATCAAACCTAAACTAGACCAAAGTCTGTACACATAGATGTGGGTTGATTATTTTGCGGTTTTTCCATTGCTGATGCATTTGTGGTATTGGCTGCTGCCGCTGCGGCTGCTGCAGCAGCAGCTGCTGCCATATTCAATTCCACTAATGTATCGATGCTATTTAAACTAACACCCTGTAATATCTTCTGAGCAGCTAACGAAGTAAAATTAAATGATAAATCCGTTAAACTTGGAAAATTGAAAAGATCCTCGGCTTCCGCTTGATCTTTTGAGAGGCTCAAACGTCTATCCAGAGTATCTTTTCGTATAGATTTATCCGTTGATGTTGTGCAATTGGTATCTTTTTGTGCCAAATTAGGTTCACTGCCAATGGAAATGCTATTCTTTTGTAATATCTGTACCAAACTACCGCCACTTAATGACGTATTCGAATTGAGGTTGTCATTTTTTGCTAACAGGGTTGACGATTCGTAACGTAAATTATTCAATTCACAATTGGAATTAATGGCTTTGGCCAAAGTGTCCTTGGAGTTTTTTTCATAAAATCGTAAATTACCCACAGAACCAGATATTTCTGTAGTTGGTTTTGTCAAATCAGCTACCGATAAAGTTTTTTCTTCACACGGTGAGTGAGGCTGGGAATCACAGTTCTTGAGAACATTATTTTTGTAAATCAGATGACCATTATTTGCGGATGGTACTGGTAGACACATATTTCGGCTATTATTCATGGTACACGAATGCGTTTCATTATAATTACTCTTGGAATACTTTGGCAATTCGTTGGAATCATTCGATTTATCAGCTGAAATTTCACTCATATACGAATGTATGGAATCGAAAGTATCAGCATCTGAATCTCTATTAAAACCATTTTCCGTCGTCCCACTTTGACTTTGACTTCGTTTATAAGTGCCATTATCAAGTATATCTAGTTGATTTTTTAATCCTGTCATATGTTGTTTAGATAGAGTTTTTCTGATGACTTCTCCCCTTTCATTGGTAGTTGTTTCGTTGTTGATTATAAAAACATTAGAATTTTCCGTTAATTTACTATTTTCAAAGGTGATCACACTATGAGCTGGAGAATTTTGTACAACTATTTTTGTATTAGGAAGATTATGTTGGCCATCATTGGATGTGGTTAATTTTAGAGTTATGGAATTATTTGAAGTGGAATTTGATATAGACGAAGGATTTTCGGACTTTTCTGTAGTGGACGTATCTCTGCTACTTGTAGGACGGCTTTCAGTTGTTGGCTGTTGAATGGAAGTAGTAGTGGAAGATTGATTTCTCATATTTTGTTCGACATTTCGTGCTCGCATTATTTGATGTCTCGGTGGACCTCGCGGTGATCCGTTAAGCATTATTATAGATCTAGGTTGTATAACCGTGGAACTTGTTGAGCGTTGCGAGTCAAGACTAGAATGACCGCTCGTTCTTGTATATGATACTTTACCACTGTCAATACTTGAAGGACCTGATGTGTAAAGTGAGGTTTTACCCGATTCTAAACTAGAAGGACCACTTTGCCACATACGATAGTCATTTCTAGTATCCTGACTTCTGCCCAGAGTAGAGTTTGTGGACTTTTGTGAAGAATTTATACTGCGCGATGGTGAATGCTCCATCAAATGTCGTGCTACAGATCCACTTTGTATGGATTTTTGTGAACTTCTATAGGGCGTACTTGTACGCACTGATAAAGTGGCTGAGGAATGAGTACTTTTTGTAGTAGCAGTAGCTGCACCATTTGTTATTGCTGCAGCCGGTATCGATTGTGTTGATCTCGGTAAAGAACTACTACTGTATGCGGGAGAACGTCTTCTAATTGGCGAACAGTCTCTTGATGATATTAAAAATGTCGATTCACTGGACATATTGCGACGATGACGCCGTGGAAGTGTTAACGAACGTTGGCTCAATTCAGAACCATCATAAAAGGTAGAATTGGATAATGTATGAATAGTTGGCATGTCCTGTAAATAATAGTTTTTAGTAAATGTCACATTTCGTTAAGAAATAAATAAATATTTACATGATCCTGTGTTTGTGTACCCACACTATGAAGATGTACAGCTTTGGAGTTAAACCATTCTGCGGGGGGAAATTGTGCAGAATAAGTTTCAAGTTGACGCGCTTTGTTTCGTCCACTACGACGAAACAGGCGTGATAACAAAGATCCTTTTTCTGAAAAAATAGATTAAAAATTTAATATTTAATGATTTTGTTTCGCCTAATTTACACTAAAACACTTTTCCATTATACGCATCTAACTTTTAAAAGAAACATTTCTTAAAATATTTTTCTGACATCATGAAACTTGGAGTGTTTAATTGAAAAGTATAATAGTGTCAAATCGGTTTTAGAAATCATCATACTTGGTGATGAGGAATCTGTGCTTTGATACTCCGAACTGCTACTATCGGTATTAAGGGTTTGTGCGTATGTTTTGGATAGACTTCTTGTCGAGGCACATCGTTGTAAACGTTTCGATGATCCAAAAAATCGTAAACTATGTCTTCTTTCTAGACTGCGTGGTGTAGGAAATGAAGAACTTCGTCGTTTCGATGTTCTTGGATATAATATTTTATCATTTGGATTACCTACAAAAAGAAATCTTGTTTAGTGCTTTTAAATTGCAATATATATTTATTGACTTACCGCCACAAATCACGTCGGCTAAATTTGTTTGTATACATTGATGCGTTAAATCTCCATCACGTTCTGTAGAAATTTCACCGTATAATGAGTGTAAGGCTTCTGCATTAGTCATCAGCATAGTACGCGGCTCCTGTGGAACACTGTCAGTTGATTCATCTAAATCCATATAACCATTATGATGACTACGAGGACGCGAACGACTACGACGGCGTCTGTTAAGTTAAGAAAAACATTAAAAAAATGTTTACATATCGCTTATTTACTACAATAATTACATAACTAAATATAAATGCGTCATATAAATGCATATTTTTTCCATTTTTTTTTTTAACAAAATATGTACTTACTCAGGCGTCAGTATAAAATATCCCTTGGATGTTTGATAGATTTTCTGTTCTTGCATTATCTGAGCCAAGGAATCATAAATAACTTCTATTGAGGGCGGAGTCATATGAGGAAATCGAAGTTCAATTTTTGTGCGTATGTTTTCAATAGTTGCCGAATGACCTTCAGCTGTTAGATCCATAATGACGTCACAGAGAGCTTCAGGTAGTGGAGTAAACTGGCCTTGCATTATTGGTGTTACAATGCAATCATCGATGTCACCTTAAAAAATTAAAAAAAATACAAATGATTAATTAGTTTGTGTTTATATTAAGTGTATAAACTTTTAAGCAAATATTTTAAAATTGTGTACATATTTATAAAATGGTATACACTTATAGGCTGGATTACTCAATGCTCCGTTAAAAAATAACTCTCCGGTAAATTTAACTTTTCATACAAATTTTGACATAAGGCTCCGTTAAATAGGCAGTTAACAGCTAACTTTTCATTGAGTAATCCGCCCAAAGACGCTTATTTTACAAAATTTCTTAATTTTTGAACAATTTAGTAAAAGATTAAAAAAAAATTTAAACTTTCCAAAATTTTTTAGTGTTTTAGATTTTATGTAAAAAATGCTATATTTTGAATTTATGCAAGTTTCAAAAAAATTTAAGGGGTTTTAGAAAATGCAATAAAAAGTTGCATTTGCATCAAAAATGCATTTAAAAAAAAAAAATTTTTTTGAGTGAATTCATAAACAAAAGGACAATTGAACAGTTCATGCGAATAAGGACGAATAGACCATTTGTATTATTTTACATATGACGATAAAAACGCAGGAAACGGCTAAAAACTAATATTTGTTCCAACATTTTTGCATAATGCACTAATCCATTAATGCAAAAAATTTCACAAAAATATAAGTTTTAAACCGTTTCCTTCGTTTTTATCGTCATTTGTAAAATTATACAAATGGTCTATTCGTCCTTATTCGCATGAACTGTTCAATTGTTAGAGTCAAATGCTCTTTGAATTGTAAAAATCAAATAATTACTTTCAAAGACACGGCTCTTCATTGATATATACAATTACGGTTATACAATTACGGTGCGTTCACACGAGAAAGAAATCTCTACAGAAAAATTGAATATTTGTCAACTCTAGCATTTTAAAATACCATCTCTAAAAAAATAAATTTTGTTTACGTTGTAATTTTTTTATTAAACAAAATACAGACTTCAAATCAAAAATAATATCAATATCTTCCAAAAATCTGTAACATTATCAAAAAAAGGTAAGAAATAATACGTTTTAGGGGAATTTGATTTGACACAATTATTGAAAAAAGTCAAATTCAGAGGTATACAGAGTCGTTTTTTGGTCTTTGTCTAGCAGTTTTCTCTTCCGTGTAAACGCGCCTTTACAGAATAAACATAGGTTAGGTTGTAAGTGGCTGCTGACGTTTTACGTCAACACACGTTGACTCTGAGGTCCATTGTGATACCACGGGACCGTAATAGGTTTCCCAGAATAAACATAAAATTTATTTTTTGTATGGAAAAATTTCATAAGTAGTTTTAAAAAAAATCACGAATGGTGGGAAAAACGAATAGTTTTATGTTAAAAAAAAAATATTCTTTCGATTTATGCAGGCATCAGAAAAATCGAAGGGGGATAAAGTTTTGAAAAATGAATCTAAAAATTGCATTTGCATTAAAAACATACTTTTAAAAAAAAATAAAAATTTGAGTGCATTGGTATAAAAATGCCTGCGAATTTTGTTCTCTTGCCCAAAACATTATATCATGATAATGTTTTGCGGAAGATTTGGGTGTACTTGCCAAAGCAAATTTTTTTTAGAAAAAAGAATGTTTTATTTATTTGCCATTCTATGCAAAACGAATTGAAATATCGGTCGAGGACCCTATTAAATTTATATATTATTGATCCATTTCTAAGACACTTTTAAATACGTGTCTGTTCATCTGTCTGTAGAAAGCAAGATGTAGTCTAAACCAGCGGTTACCAACCTTTTTGGCTCGCGTACCCCTAATTCTAAATTTTATCAGCCGCGTACTCCCTAACGATTTTTTTTTTTCGTTAAAAAACTTCACATATTAATATTAGAGTTAATTTTAAAATTTTTTATCTGCGGGTATTATCATTTTTTTGAAGGATTAAGCGAGATCAAAACAATGGTGGTATTTTTTTTGGAAAAATGTTCGCTTCTTAAGGGTGCATCTGAAAACGCGGATTTTGAGCTGATTTTTCTGCAGAGCAAAAACGGCAGAAAATATTGCAAATCTGATTTCACCAGTCAATTCTACACCAAAAATTAAAACAACGAACGTTTTTTGAACTCTTAAAAAAAGATCCAAACCCCCATCACAGGGGGCGGAAATATAATGTTTTTATTTATTTTAATGCGAGGGCAGATCAATAATTCCGTGACTTTTCGAATGAAACACCCTCGCATATACAATGAAAGGGCAGTTGGAGCTTAACAAAATAGTACCAAAATTTCCATACTATCACAACCCGTCTCAAAAATGCCCAAAAATACGTTTTTTGAGAACTTTTTCATAAATTTTCTCATAAACCAGACATCTTAGAAACATTTAGGAACCATATTCGGAATCAGCATCGAAAGGCTAATCGAAAACAAGTGGTCAGATCTCAAAATATCATTCAAAAATATCGAAAAAATGCTCTGTAAATTGCTTAAAAATACATTTTTTGTGAACGTTCACCTCAACTTTCTTAAAAACCTGACGTTATGAAAAACTTTGTAAACCAGATGCGGAACCAGCATTGAAAGGTTAATCTAAATCAAATGTCAAAATTACTAAAATTTTGCATACTCCCGCGCACAGTTTTGCGTACCCCCTAGTGGTACGCGTACCATAGGTTGGTAACCGCTAGTCTAAACCAAAAAAACTGTAAATTACTTAAGGAAAAAAAGTATTTTTACATTTTGGAGACTATAAAAGATTAGGCACTGGGGAATTTAACACTTTCACTTTTTTTGTACATTTGTTAAAGAAATGAAACATTTTTATTTATTTAGTTAAGACTTAGTGAAAAAGAAGTTTTGGTAAAAAAAGAGAAAAAAAAGGAAAACCATTTTTTGATGAAAAAAACTGTTTAAAAAATTTTTTTTAAAAAAAAAAATAAGGAAAAAAACTATAAAAAAAATATGAAAAAAAAAAGATTTGATGAACAAAAAAAAAATTGTTGAAAAGAAAAATAATTGACGAAAAAAAAATTTATGAAAACTAAAAATTTTATGAAAAAAAAAATTAATGAAAAAAAAAGTTTGATGAGAAAAAAGATTGATGAAAAAAAAATTGAAGAAAAAAAAAGTTTGATGACAAAAAAAAATTGATGAAAAAAAAATTTTATAAAAAAAATTTGATGAAAAAAAATTATTAAAAAAAAAATTGATGAAACAAAAAGTTTGATGAAAAAAAAAAAAGTTTGATAAAAAAAAAAATTGATGAAAAAAAAAATTAATAAAAAAAAAAAAATTAGAAGAAAAAAAAGTTGATGAAAATAATTATGTCATGTTTAATTCACCAGCTGGTGAAAAAACGTTTTAATTCACCAGCAGGTGAATTTTTATCCAAGTTACAAATCGAAGTTACAAACCTTTTTGGTTTTAAGAAAATGAAAACAGTAATTCTTATTTTCTTTTTTGTTAGTCGGTAACTTATACAGTCAACATTTTTAAAATTAGACACCAGCCTAAAAACATTATCATGTTAAAAAGGACGATTGTTAGAGTCGAATGTTTTTTGAATGGAAGAGTTCAGATAAATACTTTTGAATATATGGCTCTTCAAAGTATTATACTTTTTTGATTTTTTAAATTTTTGAAGAAAATAAAATTCGGGATTTTTTTAAAATTTAAAAAACTGGAAATGGTTATGATTAGTTCGCTTTAATGACAGCGCATGCTGATAATATAAAGAAAATTAAAAGACCTTGGGTCAGGTAATTCAATGTTTTCTGTGTTCTTTGATGGAATTCATGATAAAGTTTTGTGAAAGTAAAACGAATGCACTTTCTTTCTTATAATTTTTAAAATGTTTGTTATTTGATTTCAACTTCGAATGAAAACATGAACAGCGAAACACGAAACTTGATTTCATGTGATTCGAAAAATTTCATGAGAATTAAAAAGTCGTGAAAGACAGAGCAAAGGCCTTAAGCTAAAAAATTTCGAAATAAAGGAAAATTTGCTACATCCCCCCCCCCCCCCCCCCCCCCTAGTACACATCTACTCTTTACACTCAAAAGAAAACCTCTGTTAAAAAACTCCGATATGTTTTTTACTAATTGCTAAATAATTTTTGTTTTAAACAAAATTATATGTACGAATTTCTGATTTTACCACAAATTTAGTTTGGCAATTACAAATATTTTTATTAAGAAATATATTTATTTTTATAAACACTGTCAAATTTATTTTCGCGCATTTTTGTTAACTTGTTATTGTTTGAAAATTTGTCGTGGTCGATATGGCCGATTTGGTTTATCTCTCATTGGTGTATTGATCTGTCGATCAGCAGATTCTAGTGGACAATATCTAGCAGATGACATATCATTAGGTGGTGAAATGTCTGATACATCAAAGGAGCATTCCGGACGTTTTCCTGAGGCCAATTGAGGCGGTAACACATCTGATAAATGTGCTGTGTTTGGTAACGATCTTTGTCTAACACAATCCGGTGTCAATGCCGGAGTTGTTGTATAAGATATGTCGTTGGGTGCCTGGGTTGTATTTTTTGATGGAAATGCAGGTGTGGTGCTATTTTTAATATCGCGAGGGCATAGAATATTGCGCTTTAGGCAACCGGTTCTTAAGACTGGAGGTGTTAGATATGACAAGTCATCAACATTTGTCACTTGCTTGTCTCTTGATTGTTCACGTTTACAAGCTGATGTCAATTGATCTGGTCGTCTTACATATCCTGATGCTGTTGGTGGTGAAATATTTGATAACTCTAGGGCACTAATTGGAGATGTGGCTGGTGGTAATGTAAAGGTACGTGATGAAGCCGTTACCTTTCCCGATGTATCATTATATTTTTCTATTGAAATGTTATTTGCAGTTTCCTCCGTTCCATTTGGACTGTATTTTATAGAATAATCCGTGTAATTGCGCAATGATGGAGTCTGTGACTTTGTATTGGAAACGTCATCTATAAAAGCCAATTGTTGTGGCGACCAGGTATTCCTTTGTGTACCAGCAGGGCTTGAAACATCTTTGATACTTTGTGTTGCTTTCGAAAGTGTAGGTGGGCAACTATAACTGAGCATATCATCGGGAGGTGCTACATCAGATTGCTGAAATGAAAATTTTTTAGGAGTACTTGGGACAGAAAATTTATCGTACCCAGCTAAATTATATGTACACTCAAAAAAGTTACTCTGTTAAATACTCTGTAAAATGACTGTAATCTCAATTCGACAGATATTTTACAAAGTTATCTGTCGAAATACAGATTTTAAGAAAATACTTTGTTTTCTTGTGACCGAAAAACAAAATTTTATCTGTAATTTTACTTTTTACTTTGTAATCTCTATTTTATAGATAAAAAGCAGAGTTTTTTTTTTGTTAAAATACGGATTTTAGAAAAATACTTTGTTTTATTCTCGTAACCAAAATACTAAATTTCATTTGTAATTTTACTTATTGCTCTGTAATACAGTTTTTAAATAAAAATCACTTCAAAAAACTTCCAAATATGATAAACCGCTCTTTAAAAAGTGTCTTAAATTACAATAAAAACTGGTAAATTTTACGAAGATGACGTGTAAAATTGGAGTTACTCGTTATAAACTCGTAATATTCACAAAAATTAAAAAGTAAATTTACAATTTGGAAGCATTAAAATTTTAATTTTAAATATTTTTTCTTTTTAATTTTAATTAATGTTTTTGATGAAGAGAAGTTTTACTCATAAAATGGATTTAACTAAAACTTTGTAAATTTACAAAGTTTTTTTTGTAAAATTTTGAACTCATAAAATGCATTTAACTAAAACTTTGTAAATTTACAGAGTTTTTTTGGTAAAATTCTTTTTTGTTTTATCAATATTTTACAGATAATTCTGTAAATTTACAGTTTTAATTATCGAAATCATTTTACAGAGTTTTCTTCATAAAATAACAAAAAATCTTGCTGGTTGGAAATCTATGGTATTTTCTGCTGGCTCAGCAGAGTATCTCTGTAATTTAACAGAGTGATTATTTTGAGTGTAGCATCAGCAGGAATATTATAGGTAGCATTAGCAGGTGAAACATTATAAGTTATATTTCGGTCATGTACAGAAAACTTATTTTGGCTTAAAGGTGACTGCCGTGGATCGTAATACCGACATGGTGTGGATGCCAAGTTTGGATCTATATCAAATGAATCTTCCACAGTGGTGTCGTATGAAACATCATCTTCGCTATATAAACTGTTGCCACTATAGGGACATGTATCAGACGTTGTTTCGAATGAGCTGTCGTAAATAATTTCTTCAGTTTTGTCATTTTTTAGGCATGAACCGTACATTTGCTCAATATCAACAGCTGCCTGACCTAAAATTTCCCAGATATCACGAAACCCAGCACCACCTTTCAATCGATCATTTTGTTGATTGTCAATTTGTTTTTCTTTCTTTTTAGTTATATGCTGCGAATTTTGTTTCTCTTCAGTAAATTGCTGTGCATATTCGCTCTGGTTTTTCTCTTCGTGATTGAGAGCATTTTTCAAAATCTTGTCAAGTTCATCACTTGATAGCGAAAACAGCTCAGAAGGTGTTATTTTTAGTTTATTCGACCAAAAAATTATTTCCTGTTTAGTCAATTCAGTAAAGTCTTCATCATCAATAAGATTTTGTTTGTTAGTGGTCGATTGCAAAGGATTTGACAACATAATTTAATAAAATTCACACAAGTAATTTAGAAAAATCCCAAAACGGCTTTATTTGTGAAAATTTAACGGCAATTTTTTAATAAAAAATTAAAAATATTAAAAACAAACTTTGTAATTATGAATTTGAATATTGACAAACTTTTTTGATATTTAAAAAAAAAAACAAATAGTGATGGCAATTTGTTTACACCCTACACTTGAATTTATAACTAGTTAATCGATTTTCTTCACTTTCAAAGACGTTTAATATTTGATAGATTTTTTACGCAAAAACTGACAAAATTTTTAAAAAGAAACTTTGGAAGAAACTAAGAAAAACCTAAAAATATGCACCAAAAGAAGGACACTTTTTACACATAATTTTACAATACAATTTTAGATTGTAATTGGACAAATTTAAAATACATTTGAACAATTTTATGTAAATTATATTTGGACAATTTTAAAATACATTTGTACAATTTTGAAATTTATTTGGACAATTTTAAAATATATGTGGACAATTTTAAAAGAAACTTGGAAAATATCAAAATACAATTAGAAATGTTGTAATGTAATGGGGGTTATGGCCATTTGTTACGAGGACTTTATCCCAAAAAATCTGCGAAATATATTAAAAATTTTTACTTACCAAGAGAACTGATGACATACGCCGCAGGGGGCTTAAGAACACTTCGGGCATATGCCCCCCGCACAACCTCCAAAGCACATGGCTCTCCACTAACTAACAGCATTCCTGGCGCTACATGACCAGCGTATTTAAGAGCCCTTGTAGCCGCAGTAAGTGGTGCATTCCACCAACATTGTGCATTGGCAGACAAGAAATTCTAAAAAAAATTAAAGAATATAGAAATAATATTAAAAACTCATTATTTAACTATAACAAAGATTTGAAAATTAATAAAGATTTTTTAATTAATTCTCAATTTTTAATGGAGTTCACAACTACTTTGAACCTAATGAGTATGGTACAATTTCTTCGTCTTTCTAATTCTCATTGTGAATAGAGGCGAATATGTATTAATATCCTAGTTTGTGCACAAACGATTTGTCATTAGACTCGTTTGCTACTTTGTAGTAAATCGTTTCTATTTTTGCTAAATAATCTTGACAATGGAATCTTGACAAATTCCGAAACATGTGTCGATTAAGTCTTGCAAAAATGACCAACATAAATAAATTTAAAACAAAAAAATAATTTTCTTGAAAATTATGCTATGAGAATATCATGGTTTTAATTAGTAAAGAAAATAATGACCTCGAGCCAGAATAAACATCCTCAAAATGTTAGCAAAAATGTTTTGCCAAAAATTAGTTAACTGAATTTTTTTTTATTTTAACATAGTTCATATACATTTCAGGACCCCATTGGGTTCGGACTAGATAGGTCCAGACCCCGATGGGCCTACATCTAGTTGGTTTCCTTAAAAATCGTCATAGTTTTTGATCCAAAATTTGTGCTCTACCTTGCCACTGGGGTTTTGAGAATTAAAAAACTCGATAGCTTCAAAAATATTACCCGGAGAGCTTTTGGATATTTTGCGGTCTTGTTCTACGTATTGAGAGCTACAAAAATGATTTGAGACTTTTTGTTGTGTCGGCAATATTTACCGATATATGAGCATTTTAAAATTTTCGGGAATGTTAACATTTTTGGATCCAAAGTTAGGACCCATTAGGGTCCACAAAAAGGTGAAGAGGACCGGCGATACTATGGTAAGCCCGAGAACCAAAAATGACCTCCATTTTGCTCTAGCTTAGTTTCCAAGATAGCGCCATTTTAAGTTTTCTTAAAAAAAAAAATAACAATTTATTTTTGCTAATATTAGCAAAAAAGCTTGTAAAAATTTGGTCAACTCAATTTTAAATTTAGCAAAAAAAAAATTAGTTCAAATTTTGTTTAAAATTGCTAATGCGCTAAATGAAGTTTACAAGATATTTTTGCTAACATGCTAATCTCAACTAAATATTTGCTAAAGGTTAGCTTGCTAGCATTAGCAAAAAAAAATTAGTAAATCTACTAATGTATTATTTTGAGTGTAATCAACGGAATTTTAAAAATTGTGAAAAAGTAGTTTTTAGCTCCATGTTAAAAATACGAGTTTTTTTGGCTTCACGTTTGGGTTGGTAAAGTGCGTATGATACCTGCTTTTTTCAAGTTGCTTGTTGCTGCATTTATTAGGGGTTTTCTATAAAAATTTCGATAACTTCAACCAAAAATTTTGAATTTATCGAAATTCCCATAGAAAAACCCTAATAAATGCAGCAACAAGTAACTTGAAAAAAGCAGGTATCATAAAGGCATAATCGTTATCCGAAAAAAAAAAAAAAAAATTCTAAATATCTACACTCAAAAAAAACCTTGCCAAATTGTTATGGAAAAAGTCTTTAATCCCATTTAACAAATATTTGACCGTTTTTCCTGTTTTGTAACAAAAAATTTTCGATCGAAATTAAATTTTTTTTTTTTTTGTAGTTTTACAATTTTTTTGTAATTTTACAAATTTGCAAAAAAATTTTACAAAAAAAATCTAGTAAAAAGTCGTAAATTTACAATTTTATTGGCAAAAATCTTGTAAAATTACGAAAATGCTCGTAATTTTTACTAGGAATTCTCGTTAAATAGGAGGTAGCAAAAAATGTAGTAAAATACGAAACCTCCTCGTAAGTTTTATCGCGTCAAAAAATTGGTAAGTTTACAATTTTATTGGTAAAAAGATTGTAAAATTACAAGGAATTGTTGTCAAATAGGAGGTAGCTAAAAAAGTTACAAACTTTTCTTGTCGTTTTACAAGGTTTTTGTTGAGTGTAGGTTTTCCTAAGATCTTTTATTTGCAATACAACATTGCAGACTACTTTGCATAATATAGAAGATAAATGATAAAAAACTAAGAAATTTACAGATTTCTAAGCTAAAAAACAAAAATCTGGTAAATTCACGAGAATTCCTTGTAAGTTTTATTGTGCCAAAAAAATTGTATATTTACAATTTTATTGGTAAAAAGCTTGTAAAAATTGTAAATTTACAATTTTATTGGTTAAAAGTTGATAAAAAGTTGGTAAAAAGAGTGGGTAAATTACAAATTTATTGGTAAAAAGCTTGAAAAACTACAAGAAATTCTTGTTAAATAGGAGGAAACAAAAAATAAAAATAACAATTTTTTGTTGTCATTTTACAATTTTTTTTTGAGTGTAGTCTAATTCAAGATTGTCAATTAAAAAAATTACCAATAAAATAAACCTTTGTTGGCAATCTTGAATTTGACTGCTTTTAGGTGTTTGTGTTAAGTTTTGGGCATTAATGTCTTCTGACATGTGTAGTAAAATTTTAATGCCAACATTTTTGTAGAACAATGCATCCCCGCAGTGACATATCATAGTCCCTACGGGCATAATCCCCATTTCCTTTGTGGGGATTATGATCAAAATTATTTCGGTCATAATTCCCATAATACACTCAAAAAAATAACTAAGTCAAAATATTATATGCCTCCCAGCATCTCATCAACTATTCTTTAATTTATTTGAAAATTTGCGCACATGTGAGGCATTCCACAACAAATGTCCCGCTACAGAAAAACATATGTCCCGTGAATTTCTGAATAGTTTGTACAAAAGGCCCTGTATGTAGCTAAGAAAATTGCGTTTTTGGTTTTTCAATTTTTCAGAAACTGGGCTTAGGAGACGTGGTCACATATTGGAAAAATGGCAAAATTTGTGTCGAATTGCCTTGTTTAAATATAAATATCAAATTAAAACGGAATGCACCACAATCTCAAAAATTTACATTCTTGTATAGTTTTGTATGGACTATCGACTAATTTTTTTTTTTGCAAATTTTCAGAACCCGTTCTGAAATTTTCCATTTTTTAAAAAGTCAATTTATAAAAAATCCGTCCACTTTTGGTTTTTTTTTTATTTTTTTTTGTAAAGCTTAGATGTTTGTCTATCTATCCACACAAAAAATTCAGTCATGAGTTATCGTTTTTTTCGAGAAAATCGCATTTGAATTTCATAACAATTTAGTAATTTGCTTGTATTTTCTTGTTCCAACGTGGCGTATGAGTAATATTTATGCAATTAATAATACTCATTCGCTACGTTTAAACAAGAAAATACAAGCACATTACAAAATTGTTATGAAATTTAATATTCAAATGCGATTTTGTCGAAAAAAACGAAAAACACATGTCTGATTTTTTTGTGAGAATAGACAAACATTAAAAAAAACTTTAAAAAAAATTAAAAAAAAACAAAAGTGGATGGATTTTTGATAAATTGACTTTTTAAAAAATGGAAAATTTCAAAAGGGATTCTGAAAATTTCCAAAAAAAAATTTAATCGATAGCCCCAAAACTATACAAGAATGTAAATTTTTGAGATTGTGGTTTTAATTTGATAAATATTTAACCACTGCAACTCGACACAAATTTTACCATTTTTCCAATATTTGAACACGCCTACTAAGCCCAGTTTTTGAAAAATTGAAAAACCAAAAACGCAATTTTCTTAGTTTCGTATAGGGCTATCCATACAACCTATTCCGAAATTTAAGGTACACATTTTTTTTTTCATTGTGCATTTGGTGTGAAATGCCTCATGTACAGTATGGGGCAATTAAAATAAATTTGTGTTTAGTTTCGCGAAAACCCACGAATTCTCGAGCGCAAATATATTCGCGAATACATAGATTTTCTCGGAACTAACAATTTTAATTTTAAAAGCTCCATAGTGTTCATGTGTGAAAAATTTCAAATTAATTAAAGAACATTTAATAAGATGCTGGGAGGCATCTCAAGGAATAAGCGATATATAATTTTAATTCATTTTTTTATATAAAATTAATAATATTTTATCATATTAAACACATTTAAAAATTTGAAATAGTAGAAAACTCAAAAAAAAAAAAAAAAATCGTTATAAAACGCGAGTGAGCGCCCTCTAGATATTTAAAAAAAAATCACAAAAAGGATTAAAATTAGAAGGTATCCCCCAAGAAAAAAACTTTGCTTTTTTCTGGGTAGTCTAATATTCTGCAAGAACAAGCCAAAGCTGGGAAATTTTAACCGCCTCTAAAATAAAATTCCGATGTGATCTTTTAAAACGCCGACACATGAATATTTTTGTTTGGTCTACTCTACCAGAATCAATGTGTTATTAGATTGAAAAAAAAAATTGATTTTAATTAGCTCAAGTCATCGTTATCTAGGAAGTTCTCTTTTTTGGTAGACAAATTTTTAAACTATTAAATATTCTATATAACGAAAATTCTCCTAAAATCTTAGTAGAAATAAATTTTAAAATTTTATTACGAAAATGGTGTAAAAATTATAAATTTACATTCAATATTTGATCAAATCGTACAAATATACTTAAATCATATTTATTCTGAATCACAAAATGTGGGTTAAATTAACATCACTAAAATCAATAGTTGCTACACCTGTTTGATTTTTTTTAAATATTTAATGTGACGCACCTTGCTAATTGAAACATTGAATACATAAATAGTGTGAGAACATTTTGTGTGTTTTTTTTTTTTTTGCCAGATCTAATCTTTGTCATATTCAATGAATTATAACTGTGTTTAAACACAAGTTCAAATGTGAATTTAAAAAAAAAAAAAAAAAAAACTTACCTGAAATATCATGTAACCCGAATCGTACATCCAAAAATCGTCAAGTGTATGACCTGGTTTTGATAATTGAACAGCCAGACATTGTTTTAATATTAAACGACAGCGTTGAGGTCCACCCGGCGATTTAGTACCCATTGTTTGTATTCTTTTATAGGGGTAACTAATTTTTATTTTCTACAAACACACTCGACACTTTGAATTGATTTAAAAATCAATTCTATATTTATAACTTTAGAACTCTGCTCTTAAAAAACAGATTTACCCATTCAGGCAAAACATTGAACTTTACACAATTTAATTTAATAATTTATCATTTCTTCCGGGGTTAACTTTGTTTGTTTCTCTGGCTGTCTTGTCTGTCTGTCTTGACTGTCGAATAAAATACTTGTCAAACTACTGTTCTTTTTACGAGCATAAAAATAAGCATTATCACTCGCGTACTTGCACACGCGCATCACCTTGACATCTTATACGAAAATTATGTTTTGTGATTTTTTTTTAAGATTTGCAAACAACGCACGACGGCGGACGGTAATCAACTAACGAAGCCAGTTTTTGTTTCCTTTTAGCCAAGTTGTCGTCGTCGTTGTTGTTAGTATCGTCGTCGTCTTCGTTGTTTGTCGTAGCGGTTTTTGTTGGCTTTAGCCAAATAACTCAGTTATCAGCAAATTGTACGAGTGCTAGTGGTGTTAGTCGTCAAAGTCGTTTTAATACTCCCAACTCCAAACACTCTTTCTTCACTTTCTGTAGACATTTTTTTGTTGCTGCTGTTGTAGTAAATATTCCCAAGCACACTGTAATGAGATATAAGAAAAAATAAAAGAGAATTAATACTTGATCATGATCATTTTGTTAGTAGTAGAGTGTATATAGTGTTTAATAAATAAGTTAACCAGCTAGCCAGACATAAAGACAGACAGATTATGATTCTAAAGAGAATACAAATAAAATCTTATTGTGCTCAAATTCATAATGTGTGTGAAATAGTGATGGGAAAAGGTGGCACAATGTGCCAGTTTTTTTGGCACATTCGTAAGCCTAACGGCCCCATTGGCAATCTCATTATTATTCTGTTATTTGGTTTTTTTATTAAAATTGTATAATTTGGGGGAAAATCAGATGTATTTTGGAAATTGTCTAATAAGTCACGCTCATATCTGGAGTCATGTACCAACCAGACCAGAAAGATTACTAATATAATATATTATATGTTAGGTCTAGGTAGCCTTAGAGTTGTCTTTTGGAAGTAAGCGGACTAACTGACATCGACAGATCATCTTAAAGTCGACCGAGGATCATGACTATATAGGGTTCTGGACCATTATTTCGAGGTGTTACAAACGGATTGACAAACTTAATTATCTATCACAAAGTAGAGGGTTTAAAAAATTAAGGAAATAAAAAAGTCGTTGATATATTTTACTATTTAGTTTAGCTTCGGCACTTTTGAAGTCATTTTAGTCCTTTATTTGGCACAAAAAATATAAACATGTATTTAAGTCCCATCACAGGTGTGAAATACATGTGAATATATCTCGTACGTGCATGTAATTATTATTAAAAATAACATTAACTTAACGGGCTTAACAACAGAATTTTAAAACATAAAATCATTTTTTTGACTTTTGTGAGAAAATAACAATTGTGGTTCAGATACCCAAATTATAAATCAGTAGTCCCTGAATTTAGAGCAGCCGAATTGGAATTCAGAAAAGACTTTCAGACAAGCCTAGTAGAAATTCAGAAAATTCTGATTTAAATTCCTACATTAATTTTGAAAACGGGGTATATAATTGCACGTTACCATTGGAATTCCAATCTAGTAATTTCAGATTTTAATCTTTTTTATAATCTGTAATTTGACATTTGGACAGCTGAGAAGATTAAGTTTGAAATTGAAAACAACAAGCTGCTAATATATGTTTTTTTTATTTAAACCAATACTCAGGGGATGCCCCCTTCTGATGCTGATTGTGGTATTCATGTTGCCGCATGCTCCCTATCTCCAAAGAGCTTGGCCTGTGATCGAATAAAAATAATTGGCAAATGTTGTTGTCATTTGCAAAAGAGTAGATAGGATTGATGGTCTGACCAAGAAGGGCATTAATAAAAAATAAGGAATATAGTAGGAGATACAACAGAACCTTCGGGTACCCCTGGATTTAGCTGAAACTCGTTTGATGAGACCCCATCTTTAGGGCGGTTTTTGAAAAAACTCTTTATAAAGCGAGAGAAGTTATTACCGGTACCAAAAGCAATTAGCTCAGTCACGAGTGCTCCGTGTCACACACGATCGAGCGCCTTAGAAATATCTAGAGCAACCACTTTACGCTCACCAAAATAAAACATCAACAGGTCTCCTGAAGATCGACAGGTACGGAAGCCATACTCTCGATCATTGAAAAGTGAATTGGTCTCTAAATACTTCACAAGATATTAGTTAACAATGCTCCTAACCACTTCGAAAAGTGCAAAGCAAATTGCGATTGGGCGGTAATTTTTAGGGTTGTTAGCCGCAACCTTTTTCTGGATTTGCTGGACATTGGCCACCTTCCTGCATGAAGAGATGACTACCGCATGGTACAAAGAGCTGAATAGGTTTGCCAATGGACGTTCTAACGTAGACGAGCACTGTTTCAGCATCAGTGATGATATGCCATCCGGATTGTTTACGTTGAGATCTGCAAGAACCCTTCTCGGGCCCGAAAGAAAATCGAAGGCATAGAATATGATACCCTTTCGAAAACGGGCAGTTGTTGATCACTTTCCGGCAAGAACGAGTTTCTTGCAATGATTTTAGCGAAGAATTGGTCGTCCTTAAAAAGAGTTGGAATAGAAGAACTCGCATTATCCTTTACCAATTTAACGAACGAAATTCGTTAAAAGGGTAAGAACCTTAGCACGTAGACGGCGTTCGTATATAACCTTTTCGCGTTTAAGCACACTCTGTTCTCGCCTTTTTGCGATGAAGATCTGTAACGTAATTACTGAACGCTTCCTCTCCGGTTCTGACTGCATTTTTGAACGTCAGGTTAAACTAACACTTGTGTTTAATTAGCCGAAATATGATTTGTGGGAATAAAAACCTTCTTTCCTAGCATAATAATATTTAATACCATTTCTGCAGAGGCATCGAAGTTGTCGTCGAAATTAAAAAGTTTCCAGTTAAATTTCAGAAAGAAGGGGGTTTTCAAAGAGGCAATTAGTATGTTTCGGCGCCAAGTTAGAAACGCTACAAAGACTAGAATATAAATAATATGCAGAAATAGTACTGTGATCCGAGTTTCCGAGAGGTTTAAGTATTTTCACTTTGTACTTTTTATGGTGGGAAGTGAGGAAGAGGTTGATAGTGTTCTCTGACTGCCCCTTAACACACGCTTTTTGCGTTTTCTCAATCAGAAGTTGCGTAAGATCGTGACAGCCAGGCTGCCCTTATTGCACTTGAATCTCGCTTCACCTAAAATTGTCCAGGAATGCAGTAGCAGACTCAATGGGTTCTCATGTGAGAATAGCGTTAGTGGTGTGTGGGTTCCGGGTCATAGGGGAATACGGGGAAATGAGATCGCCGACTATTTGGCTCCGATACAATTCCTCACAATCCGGAACCCCAGATTATTATAGGCTTGATATGGCTGATACATTGGATCAACTTTCATAAGGAAACAGTTTTCATGGAAAGATGCTCAAATGAGTTGGCTTGCAAGAATACCAAACGTTTTGTGATTAGGCCAGGCAAGAAAGTGGCTAACTATATACTCACTCTCAGTAGAATAGACTGTCGCAGACTTACTGGCTTAATTACGGGACACAATGCCTGTGCTCGTCATATGACGAGATTATGTGTCTTATCCAACCCATTATGAGCAGTTTGTCTTGAATATGAGGACACAACTGAACATTACGTCTGTTGTTGCGTTCTCAAGGACTAGACTGCGGATATTGGGTTCTGATTTTCTGTCAATAGACACGGTCCATGACCGCCCCTTGTCTGAAAGAAACTGAGAAATTCTGAACAAGCACTTAATCATTCTTTTTCTTATTAACCTTTTCTCATCATTTCTATTTTTTATTTCCTTCTCAGGGTACTGTACAATGGACTATTTTAAGTCTAAGCGATATGTAAAATTTTTTTAAAAATTTGACTAGATATATTTTATCTTGAGAAAGACAGTATTTTTTTTGGTTTTTTAGTAATTTTTGTAAAACAACTTTTTGTGGGTGTAAATTGTTTTTTTGAGTGTAACAATTTTTTTGAGTCGAGCTTTTATTATGTTTTGAGTAGACTTATTTCAGCTCGAGGTTATTTTTCTTTACTGATTACACCATGATATACTCATAGAATAATTTTTAACAAAATTGTGTTTCTGTTTTAAATTTATTTATGTTGGTTAATTTTTTGTACGACTTATTGTTATCCGAAACGTGTTACAATCTCAATATCGACAAGATCAGGATAATTGGGATAATTTTTAAATGTAAAATGCACCATAATCTTCAACTCTAGCTTATAATTAAAGAATAACTCCTTTTAAAGCTCTACTCAAAACTAATTGTCGTAATGTTATAAAAAAGCGGTTTGCGACTATAATAGAAATTTGTGCAAAATGCGTCGTTGTCGACTCATATGCAATTTAATATGCAGTATTTCATTTATGGTAACATGATCAATTTTGAAAATTAAAATATGCAATTAAGTTATGTGCATATTTTTAATATTCAAAAATAGAAATTCATACAAAAAATACAAAAAAAAAACAACAATAAAAAATACGAGGAAATAAATCAAATATGCGCCTCGTTTGCTTAAATGGAATACGAAATCTTCATTAATAATAGTGTCAAGTTGTTAGGAAGAAAACATTTATTTCATATTTTTTTAAAAAATTTTTGTAACAAATTTAGATCAATGAATAGCAAAATTAACCCGCATTTTCATGTCTGTCTATAAATGATTTTGTGAGTTCAAAACTTTTTAAAATTATAAATAAATAAAAAGTTATGATCTCATCACCTACATATCTCGTTTTTTTTTATTGTTTGTGATACAAACATATCGTTTTAAATTCTTAAGTTTTGTTCATTTCATTTTTCATTATTATTATTTTTTTTTAATATCATTTCGTTATAATAAGATATGGTACCAGCTTTGACCACTTCTTTGAGTTCAAGTTAGTGTGTACGGTAGAGTGTCCCTTATTTTGGAAATGTTGGAAATCTTGAGACGGTACCCGCTCATTTTTTTCCTTTTGACTTAAAAATAACTCAGGAAAAATTTTACGCCCCTAGGACCACGCCTTCCCTACGCGACGGGCCCTTAAAGAGCGGGGCCTAAAAAATCATTTTTCCATACAAACCAAAAAATTTTTTTTTTGATTTTTAATTTTTTTGTTATTATTTATTATATTACTTGGTTTGCTTATTCACAACAAAAAATTTGATTTTGGTGGGATAAGTCTTTCAGCGCTAAAAAATTTTTCGCAAAAAAAAATTTTGAGCCGCCGGGGTCCTACAGTAAAAAATTTTTAAAAAATATTTTTTTTTAGTTTTGACCAGCAACGGTTTTAGCTGCTATGTTGCTTTAAATGATATATATTCATAAAAAAATATTTTTTGTATCTGTGACATCTTAATCGTGTTCTAAAAAAGGGTAAAAAATGCATTGATGATTTTTTTCGATACACGATAAAAATGTCACAAATATGAATAATATTTTTTTTGGAATATATATCATTAAAAACAACATAAAAACTAAAACCATTGCTTTTCAAAACTAAAAAAAAATATTTTTTAAAAATTTTTTACCGTAGGATTCCTACGGCTCAAAATTTTTTTTTTCGAAAAAGATAAAGATGTCACAGATATGAATAATTTTTTTTTTGGAATATATATCATTTAAAGCAACATAGCAGCTAAAACCGTTGCTGGTCAAAACTAAAAAAAAATATTTTTTAAAAATTTTTTACTGTAGGACCCCGGCCGCCCAAATTTTTTTTTTGCGAAAAATTTTTTAGCGCTGAAAGACTTATCCCTCCAAAATCAAATTTTTTGTCGTGAATAAGCAAACCAAGTAATATAATAATTAATAACAAAAAAATTAAAAATCAAAAAAAAATTTTTTTGGTTTGTATGGAAAAATGATTTTTTAGGCCCCGCTCTTTAAGGCCCCGTCGCGTAGGGAAGGCGTGGTCCTAGGGGCGTAAAATTTTTCCTGAGTTATTTTTAAGTCAAAAGGAAAAAAATGAGCGGGTACCGTCTCAAGATTTCCAACATTTCCAAAATAAGGGACACTCTAGTGTACGGGTATTTCTTTCTTAGAGTGTGCTAAAAAAAAAATTATTTTATATTGGATTTTTTAAAAAAATTTATTCATTTATTAAAAGTCAGTTTCTAATATTTTAGGTTTTTAAACATTTAAAATTAGTTTTTCTACACCATTTACAGATGTAATTCGAAAAAGATCAATTGAAATTCGAAGATTCTATTTGTAATTCGAAGATTCTATTTGTAATTCGAAGATTCCAATTGTAATTCGAAGATTCCATTTGTAATTCGAATACTCCAATTGTAATTCGAAGATTCCAATTGTAATTCCAATACTCCAGTTGTAATTCGTAAAAGATCAATTGTAATTCGTAAAAGATCAATTGTAATTTGTAAAAGATCAATTGTAATTCGAAAAAGATCAATTGTAATTCGAAAAAGATCAATTGTAATTCGTAAAAGATCAATTGAAATTCGAAAAAGATCAATTGTAATTCGTAAAAGATCAATTGTAATTCGTAAAAGATCAATTGTAATTCGAAGATTCCATTTGTAATTCGTAAAAGATCAATTGTAATTCGTAAAAGATCAATTGTAATTCGAAAAAGATCAATTGTAATTCGAAAAAGATCAATTGTAATTCGTAAAAGATCAATTGTAATTCGTAAAAGATCAATTGTAATTCGTAAAAGATCAATTGTAATTCGAAAAAGATCAATTGTAATTCGTAAAAGATCAATTGTAATTCGAAAAAGATCAATTGTAATTCGTAAAAGATCAATTGTAATTCGAAAAAGATCAATTGTAATTCGTAAAAGATCAATTGTAATTCGTAAAAGATCAATTGTAATTCGAAGATTCCAATTGTAATTCGTAAATTATCAATGTAAATTCTGTTGATGTTTTTCGAATTACAATTGGAATCTTCGAATTACAATTGATCTTTTACGAATTACAATTGATCTTTTACGAATTACAATTGATCTTTTTCGAATTACAATTGATCTTTTACGAATTACAATTGATCTTTTTCGAATTACAATTGATCTTTTACGAATTACAATTGATCTTTTTCGAATTACAATTGATCTTTTACGAATTACAATTGATCTTTTACGAATTACAATTGATCTTTTACGAATTACAATTGATCTTTTTCGAATTACAATTGATCTTTTTCGAATTACAATTGATCTTTTACGAATTACAATTGATCTTTTACGAATTACAAATGGAATCTTCGAATTACAATTGATCTTTTACGAATTACAATTGATCTTTTACGAATTACAATTGATCTTTTTCGAATTACAATTGATCTTTTACGAATTGCAATTGATCTTTTTCGAATTACAATTGATCTTTTTCGAATTACAATTGATCTTTTACGAATTACTATTGATCTTTTACGAATTACAATTGATCTTTTACGAATTACAACTGGAGTATTCGAATTACAATTGGAATGTTCGAATTACAATTGGAGTATTCGAATTACAAATGGAATCTTCGAATTACAAATGGAATCTTCGAATTACAAATAGAATCTTCGAATTACAAATAGAATCTTCAAATTACAATTGATCTTTTTCGAATTACATCTGTAAATGGTGTAGTTTTTTTTTAATTTACCTGAATTATTCTAATTTAAAATAAATTTTTCTGATTTTCCAGAATTTATCCAAAATTTTTTAAATTTTTTGATTTTTCGAATAGATATTTATATGAAATTTTGAAACTCTTTCAACCAATTTTACGAGAATACCCTACACTAGAGTTTTCCGAAAATTGGTACTAAGTCAAAACTTGGACCGATTTCACATCGTTAATTGATGTAGAAAATACAAAACAAATGTTTGAGTCAAATGGGGTTCTATTGGCAATAAACCTATTAAACAAAATTTTGAGCTAAATAGAGACTAACAAGGGAAGTCTCCCTGGTGTCACCCTCCGATCTTCATGAAATTTGGATATGTTGATAAGAACTAAAATTAATTCGACACATATTTTTTTTAGCGGCCAAACACACTTTTAAGGGGGGGTCGATTTGTACGGGGGAAAATTGACCTTATTCAGTTTTTTAAGATTTACGCATATTTAAACAAAATTAATATAGGCAGCTTAAAGGTATTAAAAATACCTTTCTCGTGGTGCTAACAACGGGCCAAAGAAGTTATTGTGCTCGATTCGGGAGTACTTTTTCACCATTCACCAAATTTTTAAAAATTTGATATTCTTTTGAATTTAAAGATTTGAAAATTTTTTTCTTGAAAAAATTAAAGTTTTAGATAATATCTTTAATAATTAGCAGAAAAATATTTTAAAATCTTAAAATTCTAAAGGGTATCAAATTTATAAAAAGTAGGTGAATGGTGAAAAAGTACTCCCGAATCGAGCACAATATTTTTCGACTTATTAACAAAAATTTCCTAAAATTTTAGTATTTTACTCAATGTGACGAAAAGTTGTGCATGTTTGGACACGTTCTTAGCACACCTAGATAGGTTTTCGAAAGACCTTTCATTTGGTATGTAATATGACTAAGTTTCTTTGCACAATATAGGAGATAAACGGAAAAAACTGAAAAATGGCCTTGTCTTCCCCCCTCCTTTTCACCCCCTAAATATGAATTCGGGCCGCTAAAAAAAATACGTGTCCCTTTATTTTATTTTTTTTTTCTACTAAATACAACCAATTCCATAAAGATCCGTGGGTGACACTAGGGAGACTTCCCTTATAAGTCAAAAAATGGTCCAATTATAATCAAAATTTTATATGGTTACCAAAGTACACGTTAAAACTAAATTTAATAAAGTGTTCCCAAATTATTGATATTTTTGGACACACTTCATGAACAAATATTGAAAAATTTTACCAAATTCTGAATATGTTTTATTAAAAAAATAAAACTGTTTTATTCTACCTTTAAAATATTATATATTTAAAAAGAGTTATTCTAGCTCGAGGTCATTTCTCCTTACTAATTACGCCATGATATATTCTTATAAAATAATTTGCAAGAATTTATTTATCTGTTTTTAATTTATTTATATTGACCTTTTTTTGTACGACTTAGCCCACACGTGTTTCGATATCGTCAAGATCTTGTAGGATTTTGTCTTTTGATAAATATCATTGACAAGATCGAAACAATGATCGGCTAAATCTCGTAAATTATTTAAAACAGAAAAATTGTTTTCTTGAAAATTATTTTATAAGAATATCACGGTGTAATTAGTAAAAATTGCCTCGAGCTAGAATTACCCTACTTAAAATATTATTTACAAACTTTTTATTTTCGTTTCTCTCTATTGTTTACATGTTTCTTTTTGTTTGTGGTTATAAAAAAAAATTAAAGCTTAAAAAAATATATTATAAAAGACAAGAAAGACCCTATTAAATGAATAAAACCTTTGCAGAGTTTGCAAAATAAGCAAACAAACAAAAGGCGGAATGTGTGAAATTAATGTACTGTTTTAGAGAGTCAGTCAGTCAATTTAAAAGACAAATACTTAAAAACAAAATATATAAAAGAATTAAAAAATAAATAAAAAAAAAAAACACAAACACATAATTCTAAAGTGAAATTTGTGTGTTAAGAACAAATACTCAGATAACATTGAAGAGCATAGATATTTAACCCATTGATATGAATATTGAGAACAGATGAAACAAATAACACTAATTTAATATAAAATTATGATAAAATTATCAAACAAGGGGTCACTGATTTCTAAAATTAAACAACCCGGTGAAAAATGAGCATATATGGATACATATATGAAAATATATGGATGCATATATGTAAATATATGAGCATATATGGTCATATATGAAATTGTATGCAGTCATATATGGTCATATTTGCAACATATATGTCCATATACGTAAAATGAGGGCATATGTCCATATATGACATATGTGGACATATATGGAGCATATATGTCATATATGTTCATATGTCCTCATTTTACGTATATGGACATACATGTTGCAAATATGATCATATATGGCTTCACACAGTGCCATATATATTCATATATGCTACATATATGGACATATATGACGCTGTATGAATGCATATATGATCATATTTGTACCATTTTTCACCGGGAAGTTAAAAAGTTAAATTCGGTCTTGCCGAATGTATTGATACCCTCCACAATGCAAAGATAATTGGAAAAAACTTTATTTAAAAAGAAATTGCTTTTCGAAAAAAAAATTTTTTGAAAAAAAATTTGCGAAAAAAAATTTTGGCGAAAAAAATCCGCGATTTTTTATCTTTTTTTAAATATGTACGAAATTGTCCAAACTTCTCGGGGCAACAAAAAGTAAACGTGTCAAGTTTCAGTCATATCCGTGTAATATTTTAGCCGTGATCGCAATTTCCACAGACAGACTGACGGATATCGCAAGAATTTCTTAGATTAGATCTTTGATCAAGAATATATATACTTTATAGGGTCCCAGACCGATATTTCGATGAGTTACAAATGGAATGACAAACTTATATATGAGGCATTTCACACCAAATGTCCCGCTACAGAAAAATATGTGTCCCTTAAATTTCTGAATAGGTTCTTTGGATAGCCCTATACGGAACTTAGAAAAATGCGTTTTTTGGTTTTTCAGACACGCGTTTTCGTTTTTTTTTTTGAGAAAATCGCATTTGAATTTTAAATTTTATAACAATTTTGTAATTTGCTTGTATTTTCTTGTTTTAACGTTGCGAATGAGTATTATTAAGAGCATAAATATTACTCATACGCTCTTTTGAAACAAGAAAATACAAGCAAATTACTAAATCAATTGCGATTTTCTAGAAAAAAAACGAAAAACCCGTGTCCGAATTTTTTTGTGTGGATGGACAATAGGGATATAACCATTTGCGTTTTTTTGCAAATATCAAAAAGGACCTATCATAGTGAGAAAGTACATGAAAAATTAATAAGAAATATGTGTTCTTTTTTTCGCGAATGTTAAAAAAGGTTCGGCACCGATCGCGATGATGTTTTCGCTGATATTTTTTTCAATTATTCAGGAAACCCATTTTTCTAATGTCAAAAACCATTCTGTAATTTTGGTCTTGTTTTGTAAAACGAAAAAAAAACAAAAACCGGTGGATGGGAAGGAATCCCACCATAAAATATAAAAAATTTAAATTTATGGTGTTTTAGAAATTGCAATCGGTGCCGAAGGTTTTTGGGCCAAAATGACCCCGGATAACGGTTTTTGTTATCAGAATAACATTGCCCATACGGTTATCATAGGTTCCTATTTTGGTTATACCCCTAATGGACAAACAACTAAACTTAAAAAAAAAATATTAAGATATTAAAAGTGGCCAGATTTTTGATAAATTGACTTTTTTAAAAAATGGAAAATTTCAGAACGGGTTCTGAAAATTTTTCTTGGAAAAAAATTTTATTCGATAGCCCATATGAAACTATATAAGAATGTACATTTTTAAGATTGTGGTGCATTTCGGTTTAATGTGATAAATATTTAATCAAGGCAACTCGCCACAAATTTGACTATTTTTCTAATATTTGACCACGCCTCCTAAGCCCAGTTTTTGAAAAATTGAAATACCGAAAACGCAATTTTCTAAGTTCCATATAGGGCTATCCATACAAGCTATTCAGAAGTTTATGGTACACGTGTTTTTTTTCGCTGGACATTTGGTGTGGAATGCCTCATATACCCTCTATCACTAGAAAGGAGGGTATAATAATTTTGTTATGTTTTGATTTGGATACACAGTTTTTATTATTTTTGACATCCCTAGGAATACTTTTGATTTCTAGAGCCAACACAGCAAACAAAACGATATTACATCGATTCGCCGGTTGTATTTCCGATACGATAAACTTTATTGCAGTAATTATCGATATCGTATCGCCGGCGATACACCTATCGGGATAACTGTTACCCGAAGAAAATACATCCCGGCAATACAAAAAAAATCGTCTGGGCGATAAATAGCTAAATTTCGCCAGATAATCATATAATCGAAAAAAATGATTATCCGGCGATACAGCTATATCGATTCCCTGATTCTGAAATCAGACATTTTTGTTGAAAATATTAAATTATTGTTGACCAGTAATATTGTATGTTGTTGATTTTGGTTCGGCTTACTTAACTTATGACCTTAAGCCGAACCAAAATCAACAACATAGCATAGCATAGTGTTATTTTTATTTATTCTTTTCTATTTATTTACAACTCATTTTTAATAAATTCAACCTAACCGAGAACTGGTAACACTGACCGTCGTCTCGTTGTAACGAAAAAAAAACCAAGGGTTCTGGTGGGAATCGAACCCACGACCCCCACGTTCAAAGGCTAGCACGCTACCAACTAGCCTACTGGGCCCCCATTTTTTTCATTCATATTTTGATAATTTGAGCAGTACACTCAAAAAAAAAACTGTAATGTTAGCAAAAAAAGCTTGTAAACCTACAAGAAAATTTGCTGATTTTGAACCCACAATTATTTTGCTAAAGTTAGCAAAAATGTTTTGCTTAAAATTAGTTAACTGATTTTTTTTTTTTTTAACTTAGTTCATACACATTTGAGGACCCCATTGGGTTCGGACCCAATAGGTCCAGACCCCGATGGGCCTAGACCTAGTTGGGTTCCTTAAAAATCGTCATAGTTTTTGATCCAAAATTTGTGTCCGTTTCGCTCTACCTTGCTTAGTTTTTGAGATACGTGATTTTAGGGGATCACTGGGGTCTTGAGAATTAAAAAACTCCATAACTTCAAAAATATTACTCGGAGAGCTTTTGGATATTTTGCGGTCTTGTTCTACGTGTTGAGAGCTACAAAAATTCTTTTGGACTTTTTGTTGTGTCGGCAATATTTACCGAGATATGAACATTTTAAAATTTTCGGGAATGCTAACTTTTTTGGATCCAAAGTTAGGTCCCATTAGGGTCCACACATGTGAAGAGGACCCGCGAAAGTATGGAGATTCTAAGAACCAAAAATGACCTCCATTTTGCTCTATCTAGTTTCTATCTTAGTTTCCGAGATAGCGCCATTTTAAGTTTTCCGAAAATAAAAAAAAATTTACCATTTATTTTTGCTAATGTTAGCAAAAAATCTTGTAAAAATGTTGTCAACTCAATTTCAAATTTAGCAAAAGAAATTAGTTCAAAGTTTGTTTAAAATTGCTAATGTGCTAAATGAAGTTTACAAGAATTTTTTGCTAACATGCTAATCTCAACTAAAAATTTGCTAAAAGTTAGCTAACTAGCATTAGCAAAAAAAAATTAGTAAATCTACTAACGTATTTTTTTGAGTGTAGTAAAAGCATTCACTTGAAAATTATATACACAACATTTTCTGAATTTTTTAATATTTCCTTAAAACAAATTTGTGGTTGTCGGACAAAATTTAGATTCTTTCAAAGATTTCTTTTGTGATTGATGAATTATTTATCGCCCTTTTATTTGCAGGGTAAACGTTTACCCAAAATTCGTACTATTTTAATGCAGCTAGGAAGTTTTGCTTACTTTTTGTTATAGTGTATAGTGAGGAGAGGTAAGAATATTACCTATCTCCACTTTCAGATTCATTACTATTTCATTAAAGGGCTGCCCAATTCCAATATGCAAGTTTCATTCGCATGAGGCCCATTGTTAGTTGTGGGAGGTTTCAAGGTTAACAAATTTTTCGTAGTTTCACGTATATTCTTTATTATTTAATATTTACCTTAATGGGTTAACACAAGTATGTAGATGGAAGATATGATCAAAGAACAAGAATGATAACTTAAGCAAAGCTAATTTAAAGTTTTTGAAGGCCTAAAGTAGGTATGTAATTTCTTAAAATATACCACAAACTAACAGCATTTTTAATGGTACATCAAAGAAAAGTTTGGGAATATTTTTTTAAAAGATTTACCAAGAACTAACATATGTTAGAATGTCCCTTCGAATTTTTTTTAAATGATATTACTTCATTTTAAAATTAGAGATCTTGGTCATGTGATTTTCGTGATTCACGTAAATCACGCCTGATCGTAAGTGAAACTTAAGCTACTCACTTGAACATTGAGCGATATAAAAAAGAAATCGTGAGTGTGTGTGTCCAATTATTGCGAGAGTGAGTCGTAAATGTGTGTCCGATTATGATGTGAGTCGGGAGTCATTTTAAAATTGTATGGCGATTATAATAAATAATAATACCGTGTGAACTAAAGACCGTGATTTCAAAGTGATCGTAACTATGTTTACCAAAAAAATCAAAGCAGTTCGAAAGTATGAGTGACAAACAAATTTCGTAGAACAATATTTTTAATATTTCAGTCATCATCATTTCAGAGTAATAACTTCAAAAATGTCGAACAAATTATCTATTTTTTATTTATTCAGACTTATTCGTAATAATTAAATAAGGGATACCCTAATGTGTATTGTTTCATAAAATACTTTCTGGTTATTAGGCAATGTTTCAAGGACAAACAGTTTATCTCCAGAACATCATGTGGTTTTTAATCATAACCTTCGATTACACTATGAAACACGATTTTGGTGTCTGGTAAAACATTATTTTCCAATTGATTTTATTGAACTAACCTCAAAAAAACTTTTTTTCTCTGCAAAAACTTTTTTTTTGTGATTAGGAAGAAAAAAGTGAAATTTTACCTTATCATAAGGAACCTTAAAATGTGTAGTTTTCCGAGATTTTCAAGAATAATTCAGATCTTTTGCTTTTAACTAAGGTAATAAATATAATAGGCTGGTCACAGCCCATAAAAATGGGTGGCCGATGAAAAAAAAAATCGTTTTCTCTTCCGCATCTAAATATTTTAGATGCCATTAATTGTAAGTGGAGTGTATTAAAAAGGCCACTTCAATACCTCATATACAATATGAGCACTGTTATATTTTAAGTTAATAATTTTCTATACAAACTTACTTCATGATTGACATTATTGTTATTTTTTTGATAGATAACACCGTCTAACAAAAATGAAAAAAAAATCATTGAACATGAAGTGTATACGTTTGAAACTAGAGTCTAAATGTTGTAAAACTGCATTTACAGTTTTTCATTTCGTGATCCTGTTTCCTTTTAAAAGGACTTCAAAGTTTTAGAGGATTAAATTTTATAAAATATTTTTTTAGTACCTTTACTTGTCCTATTGATAGCAGATGAAAGAGAAGGATTTCCCCTAATTTTCCTATTTGAGTATTTTTTACATATCAGGAAAAATGAGGTGAGTTAAGTCATTTTAAAAATGTATTTTTAAATATCATTCAATATTTTTAACAAAATATGAAGATAAAGTTTTTAAATGAGTTTATTTACAAGCTTTTATCCCGATGTGGCAAAATATAAAAATGAATTAGAGGAGATCCTCCTCTTTTATTTGCCATCATCAGTGCCATCCTAGGACAAGTACAAATATTAAAAAATATTTTACAAAATGTATCCTTTGAAATTTTGAAGTCCTTTTAAAAGGAAACAGGATCACAAAATTAAAAACTGTTAATGCAGTTTTACTCCATTTGATCTCAACTTTCAGACGTATATTATCCGGTTCATGTTTAATTTTAATATTGGCTGTCGGACGGTGTAATAACATGTTACACTAGAGTGGCAGGCTTTTTTTAATTTTTCATTATCACAAGTGTCATGGCAACTTTTTATTCTTATAGACCTAAAAATTATATGATACAAATTTGAGGTCCGTCGATCAAATAAAAAAAAATAAATAAAATCGGTCGAACGGTATTTGAAATTCATCTAAAATGTTTGTTTCCCTTGACCCTCTCATACAGCTTGAGACTAACTTTCATATAAAATTAATTTAAGTCAAATCCGATCATTTAACCCGTTTTTCTTTTCGATCAAAGTTATGGTTATTTTAAAAGTTATCACCAAAAACTCGAAGGGCGTCATGGGTCTTATTGGGCTCAACTTAAGTTTAAATAAAAGTCTGTCTCAAACTCGATGATATAAACAACGTAGGAAAAAACGCCATTTTTGGAGAAATTTCATTTTATTTGTATTCAGCATAATATTTAGAAGATTCAGAATAATATTTAGAAGATTTTATTTTGAGTAGGTTTATTCTAGCTCGAGGTCATTATTTCCTTTACTAATTAAAACTATGATTTTCTATTAGAATAATTTTCAAGAAAATTATTTTTTGTTTTATATTTATTTATTGAGGCTGGTGATTTTTGCACCACTTAGTCGAAACGAGTTTTGGAATTTGTTAGATTGCATTGTCAAGACTATCTAGCAAATAAAGAAACCCAGTACTACAAGTAGCAAAGGGAATTTAAATGACAAATCGCTAACGTTCAAACAAAAATTTTCATACATATTCAACTCTACCCCATTGAGAATTAAAAGTAGAAAATTAAAGAATCTTTTTTTTGACGATCGTCAAAAAACCAACAAAAATTGGCTTCAAAATATTACCACATAAATTTTAAGCCTAAAAGAAAAAAAAAATTGCCTGGGCGTTCAAAATCGGTCGAATGTTACACCAATAGTTTAACATGCATATAAACATATAATAAAATCTATATAATAGATTTTTTTTAAATACATCAATTACTTAAATTTCATCAATTTAATGTGTTACCATTAACATAGTATGCATAACTAACTTGTATTTTGTATTTCGATACTATTAAAAAAATATATATACAATAATAAACAAATTACATGTATTAATACACGTACAATTGTATGTTTCGTTCGTTTCGCTCCTACAATGTTCATGAATTCCACATCCATCCATCCTACAATTATTATCTCCCCCACGACTAAGACTCTAGGTTATAGTGAAATTATTTTTAATGAGCTGTCATCGGTGGCAATGTTATTTTCTATTTCTTCTCTTTTGAACATGGAATAAGCCATGTTAAAAAATCCCCAACAACAACAACCAAAGCGGCAGCAGCATAAAACACCGCAACAACAACAACAGCAATTGCAACAAAAAAAAAAAGATACTAAAGTAGCTGAAACAGATACAACACCTTAGCGAATAGTGAGGAGTTGGAGGTTTGTATTCATTTATATGGAGGACTGGATGTTATAGTACGGTGGTACATGGATATTAGCAAACATTTTCGGCGGGAAATGCCACTCAGCGTTAGTGGACGACAAAAAAAAAAAACAACAACATACAAACAAACTGTTACACATGCAACATTGTCCCAGCATGACAAAGACACTAAATAACTAAAAATTCGCAATAGCGTTTTTTTTTTGTTTTCTTCTTCATGTTTTATTAAGCCAGTCTTTGCTGCAGTAACCAATGCGGCAAATAAAACAGAAAAACAAAATATATCGTACAAAAACAACAACATTTTGCTCTGGTTTGGTATTTAACAACTTCGTGAACCGGCTAGGGTTTCCAAAATTTTCCAAAACTATTTCCATCCAGGGAATTTTTTGATACAATGACAGATTTACGAAGGAAAAATTGGATAAATGAACCAAATGAACCGAATAATATATGAAACTCCACTCAAAAAAATAAACTGGTAAAACGCCTGGTAAAATGCCTTGTAATCCCGTTCTACCAATATTTAACAATTTTCCTTGTTTTTTAACAAATAATCTTGTACTTTGCTCGAACGAGAGCTACAGTTTAATAAGTAATTTTACAAGTTTATTTTCGTAATTGTATTCTACCATTTTGCAAGGATATTTTACCAAAAAAAAACTGTAATTTTACAACAAAGTTTTTATTACGAGGATTCTAGTTGAATTACAAAAAAACTGTTATTTTAAAAAATTATGTTATACGAGGATTTATGTTGTTTAACAAGAAAAAACGAGATTTTTTGGTAACTATACAAGGGCTTATTTTTGAGTGTAGAGAGTAAAACTGCAATTCCAGTTTTTCATTTCGTGATCCTGTTTCCTTTTAAAAGGACTTCAAACTTGACAACGACGAAATTTTGTAAAATATTTTTAAAACATATATGTGTACTTGTCTCATAATGTCACTCACTATTGATTGCAAATCAAAGAGGAGAATCTTAGCTAATTTTTCAATTTTTTTATTTTACCATATCAGGAAAAAGGATGTAAATAATGTCCTTTCAAAAATTTATCAAATATTTTGTTAAAATTTTGAGAACAAAGTATTGAATGGACATAACTTGCCTCCTTTTTCCTAATATGTCAAAATAATAAAATGGGAAAATTAGCGGATTTCCTCTTCTTTAATTTTCCATCACTAGTGGCATTATAGGAAAACTACAAATATTTAAAAAATATTTTCCAAAAATTAACCCTCTAAAACTTTGTCAATAATTGACAAGATATTTGAAAAAATACTATATAAGCAATTGTCGACATATTTGGATACAAACAATTTGCTATATGATTGCCAATATGGATTTAAAAAGGGATGTGGCACAGAAGAAGCTGTAATAAACGTAGTAAATAGTATATGCAAAGGTTTGGATGATGGTTTTAGTGGTGTAGCTGGCATATTTTATGACTTCTCTAAAGCGTTTGATCTTGTTGATCATGATATATTGATTCAGAAACTAAAATATTATGGTGTAAATGGAGGAGGCTTAGTTTTATTAAAGAGCTACTTGACCAATAGGAAACAGTATGTTGAGCTTAACTGCAAAAGAAGTTTTGTAGGTCGTGTTGAATATGGAGTTCCACAAGGAAGTGTGTTGGGCCCATTGTTATTTAAAATTTATCTTAACGATATAATAAATCTCAATTTATTTGGAAAAATAGTTATGTATGCTGATGACATAAGTCTTTTTTATCCTTATAAACACGAAGTTGCCTTAAGAGCTCACATGGAGTACGATGCTGCGATGATTATGGAGTATGCAAGGTTAAATAAATTGGTATTAAATGCAGAAAAAACAAAGTTATTGCGATTCAGGCCGTACTTAATCCACAACCAAGAATTTAGCATTTGGGTAGATGGAAAGCAAGTACTTGAAAGTGATTCTATAAAATATCTTGGTATACACCTACAAAGTAATCTTTCATGGGATGTTCATATTGAAAACCTAAGGTTAAAAGTATTATCTGTTGTTGGAATTTTATACAAATTTAAAAATAAGTTTAACACAAGAACCAAGTTAGTTATTTATCAAGCCTTAATATATAGTCACCTTAACTATTTGCCAATTATATATGGTCACAAAAAAACAAATGCGTTTAAATCGCTTCAAAGAGCTCAAAACAGAGCATTGAAAACGGTTTTTAATCTGCCTTTGACTTATAGCCGTAATTTCAACATGCAGATAACTATCAGTGCATAGATATCTACCGTGTAAGTTAAATTTCGTAAACTTAACTCTTAGGTAACTATAATTTTCAATGTTAATTTACCAGATAGGTAAAGATATCTATTAGTTATTTTACACCCGTAGTTACCTACTCGTTGAAATTACGAGCATTACTCGACGGTATCTCTGTACAAAAATGTATCGTTGACAATTCTTCCAATATATGGCTTATATAGAATGCAACTTATACTCTACGTTTTTAAATCGCTAAATAATATTGGCCATCATACAATTTGCTTTTCAAGGAATCAAACAGTTTTTAACACAAGAAATAATATGAACTTGAGAATTGCTAGGTGTAGATTGGAAAAAACAAAGCAAAGAGTTGAATACACTGGTAGTTTGGAATATAATAATCTTCCCCAATATCTTAAAAATATTGAGCGAATTTCTGAGTTTAAGACAAAATTAAAAAAACATATATTTCAAGATTTGGAAATGCTTCTACTGTAATACATATTTGTATGTACATAGTAATTTTTTTTTTCTATCTCTTTTCCTTTTAAATATAATATAAAATTAACATTTATATTTTTTTTTATTTTTGAATTATGTATAATATTAAATTGTTAAATTTGTATATTATTATTTATTGCCAACTCGCCTCAATAATGTCTAACGACGCTGGGGCACAACATATTGTTAAACTTAATATTATTATGAATAAAATAAAATTAAAAAAAAAAAAAAAAAAAAAAAAAAAAAAACTGTAAATGCAGCTTTAATACATTAATACATTAACTCTCTAGTTTCAAACGTCCAGTTCATGTTTAACGAAATTTTTTTCTTTTTGTCGGACGGTGTATTATGTCAGTTCGGTTACCTTACTACGATTTACAATTTTTTTATTATACCCTACACCACTCTGTGGTACAGGGTATAATGAGTTTGTGCTGATGTTTGTAACTACCCGAAATATTGGTCCTAGACCTACCTTCAAGCATACCGATCGACTCAGAATTACTTTTTGAGTCGATTTGGCAATGTCCGTCCGCCCGTCTGTCCATCTATCGGTTTAAGCACGATACAGGTCGCAATTTTCAATCAATTGACTTGAAATTTGAAACTTAAGCAACTTTTGTCCCAAGGACGAAGGCTATTGAAATTGGAAATCGGTACATGTTAAGACCTTGCCCCCATACAAACGTCCCCATTGGATTTGGCTTAAATGACTCTAATAACTGTATTTTAATAGATATCGCTTTGAAATTTAGCAGGTAATCAAATTCATAAAAATGAAAATATTTGATAAAAATTTAGTTTTTAGGTGTTAAACATGAACTTTAGTAAACTTATAAAATTGGAATATAATTAGACCATTTGTGGACTTAGTCCTCCATATAAAAATTTCGACCGATATCACCGCTCAACAGTCATTTTCCGGATTGAATTCTGGTGATCAATTTTAGTAGACTTTGATCTCCTGATTCCAAATCTGTACTCCAAATTTTTCCATCACGTCCAGATTTTTAGTTATTCACGGTTAAAAATGCGAAAAATGACGATTTTTGCATTATTTAAAAGCCTACACAGCAGCCATTGAGTGGAATGCGAATCTGGTATAAAGCGCAAAAGTGTAATTTGTCTATGGTCTCCAACATAGAAAACTATTTTTTCTAATTATTGCGTTTGGTTGGGTTACAATTGCGTTTTAAAATGACTCTGTTAAAATTATCATTTTTGTAAAAAAGATAAGGTAGGTAGGTACCTTAGTTTTTTGATAGTTTTCAAAGAAAAACTAAAAAAAATAAAAATTTTACAAATTTAAGTTTTCTGTGTTATTTTTCGTATAAACCGAAAGATATCTTTAATGGGTTTAAAAGTCTATAAGAAAGAATGAGATTTTGTCTAAATTTTAAGCTCATCACACTAAAGATTGATCATCTGGTTTTTGTTTTTGAGCCTTTTAAAAATGGTGCTTTTTCTAATTTTTTTCACAGTGTTTTTTTAAAATACATACGTGTTTGGCCAATAATAGTGCAACAACTTCAAATTTTTTTGATCATATATTTGAGATCATAGTTCAATTCAACTCTAATGCTGCATACCAGATTTTTATTCCACCCAGTGGCTGCTGTGCAGGCTTTCAAAAATGGCAAAAATCGCGTTTTTTCGCATTTTCAACCGCGAATAATTAAAATTCTAGACGTGATAGAAAAATTTGGAGCACAGATTTGGAATCAGCGAGTCAAAATCTTTAAAAATTTTGTATCAAACTTCAAACCGAAGTCAAAAACCTTCCATTTGTTGAGCGCTGTATTCAGTTAAATCGGTCTATTGGCAAAAAATAAACCAATTCCAATAAAATTTGATCTGTGTGTGTTTTCTACACTAAATAAAGATCTAACAAAAGATAGATCCAGTCGGTCCATGTTGAGATTTGGAACCCATTTTCCGGAAAACACTGGTGTAGGGTATCATATGGTCGGTCTTGACCGACTATAACTTTCTTACTTGTTTTTTTTTTGTATTACAGATTAAAATTTTAAACAAAAAAATTATAACAAAACATTCCATTTGTCGTAAAAATGGTTATACTATGTTTAGACCAGGGACCCGATTTTAATACTTTTAAAACGAACAATTTAAATTTTAATCCAAAAAAAAACAAAAACTTGTGTTCAAAATAAAATATTTCTCAATAAAGATATTTTTATTTCGATCAAAGTTGAAAATGTTTTTTATTGTTCGAAATCGAAATATTTTAAATATCATTACGATATTTATCAAAAAGAGAAAAATTATTTTCATCTTTTTATTTTCATCATTAAAATAAAATAAACAAATACAAATTTTGGTTTTCATCGTTCGAATTAAATAAAATAATACAAATTTTTGTCTTTTTTGACGGCGATGTGTCCGAATTCTAGTTAATAAAAACCCTTTTTAGGTACATGTCTGCTCATAAAGCATTTTTCCCCCGTTTGCAACATTTTGGTGTTCACCTAAACTTACAAGGGATTCTGAACAGCTATTTGGAACACTCGCGATGTATAATTTAATAAAAATTCAAATATGAGGAGTTCTATCTAACAGTTAAATTCCGGCATATAAAAAAAAATCTCAATTTACCCGCGATAAAACAATGTATAAAATGTTTCAATGCTTTGCCGTCTTATGACTTCTTAAAAACGATAAAGCATCTATCAGACCAACATTCAAATTATCTCTTAAGTGTTCTGACTTTGTGTTTTAAGGAGAACTTAAAGAATATAGGGAAAGAAGATAGATTTAGCCATTTTCAACGTTTTTTTTAACTTTTACCTTCTGTAATTATTACAGATAAAGAGATCTAAGTCGTAAACTTTGCGCTATAATGGTTTAAGGTCCTGTCTGCACAATTGAATTTGTAGTTTTCCAATTGCATTTGTAGTTTTTCTAAAATTTGGAGGTTTGATGAACTATTTATGTAGGTTATGAAAATTATTTGTGTATTTATTTAAATTTTATTTTGAAATATTTTATTTGAAATATAAAAAAAAGTTGAAAAAAAAAGATATTTATTATTTTTATTTTCCTCCTTTGTGATATTTATCGCAATAGATATTTTTCGATTTTCATCATGATGGATATTTATTTTTTTAAACAAAAATTTTTATTTTATTTTTTTGAACAAATTAGAAAACATTTTGAACTACAAAAATAAATATTTTGATGAAAACAAAATAAAAAAACGTTTTCCGGTCCTTGGTTTAGACCAAACAAAAACTAACTTGTTTTTGGCAAAAAAGCATTTTGGAAAACCAAACTGTTTACACCGAATAAAAAGAGTTTTTGTTTGCCAAATCAAATTAATTATTTTCTAAATTCACTAAAAAACACAAAATTACAATAGCCACACGTTATTAAAAAAATTAAATTACACATTTATTTACTTTTTTAAAAGATTTGAATATTAATTTCACGAATTCGTTCAACTGTTGACGAGTGTGGACGTGTTTTATTTTAACTCCGTGCTATAAATTGAATTACTAAAATTGTTCGTAATAGGTTTGTTCGTAATAGGTATTTTTGTGATATTTTCATTACCACATCAAGGAAAATGAAAATATGGACACAAATGATACCGATTTAGTTCGAGGCTCTGCCTCACCGACTGGTGCTGGTCCTAGCACTGGTCTTAGGGTTGCGACCTTGAAGTCCGGCCTTGATTCTGGTAGGGGTGCTCAGCCTAATATTGGTGGTAAAAATAAAAAGAAACTTAAGCCATCAAAGGTCAGGCACAACCAGAGAAGGCTTTGTTTGAAAATAATTAACAGACTAAGCCAACTCGATGGAACGAAGCTCTCCGAACGTCAGAGGGCGTCGCTATCATGGGCGAAAGGAGTCATTGAAGAACAGGACAAACTTTCGGCAATGCGCGCATCTGACAAACAGAGCGCTGTTTCGGCCTCGTCATCGAAGTCTGGTAAAAGGTTGCGCTCGCCCGACGAGAAACCTTTACCTAAAAGATCTAAGGTGACCGGCAACGTCTGGACTCAGTCTTTTAGTGAAGTGGTGAAAGGTAACTTCGTTAGGGCTGTGATAAACAGGCAAAATGGGGATTGTAGTATTCCAAGGGACAAGTGGAGTTTAGTTGAAACTAAACTAAATGAAATCTACTATAGGCTTCTTGAGAGTATGCCTGATTTTCTCCCTACTACTGTCAACGCAGGTTGGTATCAGGGGCGAGTAAAACTCGTTGCTTTTGGAAACGAAAGATCCGCAGCCGTGTTTAAGGTTGCCATTAGCCAAGTGGGAGAGTTATGGCCTGGAGCCAGACTGGACGTTGTGGAAAAACATGATATCCCCTCGCAACCCAGAGCTCATGCATGGATCCCAATGGCTACAAGTGATACTGCGGTGATTCTAAAGATGATAAAAGTCTGCAATCCTGACCTTCCAACTCAGAATTGGCAAATTGCCAGATTGGGTGAGATGGAGGGCGCTCGTCGTCAAGCAGTGGTCTTGGTTAATGAGGAATCGCTTCCGCTTTTAGCCAGGACTGACGGCATTATTAGATTTGGCTTTTTTCATATAAGAGTCAATGTCTACAAGGGCGACCAGAAGCCTATTTTGGAAGCAGACAAGCCAGTGGCAGAGTCGGCTGGGGAGGAGAATCTGGAAAAGGTTGATATTCAGCTGACCGATTCTAGGCTGATGGGAGATGCATCTGGCATTTTCGAAACCGAATCTGGTAACGAATGCGACCTCTGTGATGGCACGGAGGATAAAGCTGATGCCACTATGGGTGACATTCAGGACGAGGCCCATGCAGTGAGGAATTCGGAGAGTTCTGTTGCCTCCGTTTCAGAACAGATGGGACATATATCTGGCTTATTCGAAACCGAATCTGGGGACGAATGCGACCTCTATGATAACACGGAGGATGAAGCCAATAACACGGTGGTGGAAAGGATGGTGGAAAAAAAGCAAGATGTTGCGGTTCCTACAAATAAACCTCCATCACTGTAAGGCAGCCTCAGCTGCACTATTGCTGCGCCTGACGACAGGAGCAGTTGACTTGGTTTTTATCCAAGAGCCCTGGGTGCGGGGTGGCAGGGTTTGCGGATTGAAGACCCCTGGGTTTAAGTTGATGGTTGCCAAAGGTGAGGGCTCACCAAGAGCCTGCATCTTGGCGAAAAATGGCTTAAATATATTCTTTTTATCAACTTTTAGTGATATGGATGTTACAGCGGCTAGCTTAGAGCTTCATGGGAAATCTATTTGGCTCGCCTCTGCGTATTTTCCTAATCCGGGGCCAATACCCCCGGAGAAGGTTGGCGGTCTGATTCGGGAGTCTGAATCTAGGGGACACCAGTTACTAGTGTGCTGTGATGCTAATGCACATCATTCGATATGGGGTAGTACAGACACAAATGATAGAGGCGAATCACTTTTGGAGTTTTTGTTAAGCACTAACCTGTATATTTGTAACAAGGGTAGTGAACCAACTTTCGTTACAAGTACGCGGCAAGAGGTTCTTGACGTAACACTTGTATCAGATACATTGTCTGATAGAATTGATGACTGGAGAGTTTTGGAAGAGCATTCTTTCTCAGATCATCGCTACATTGAGTTTTTACTCAGGGAGCGTGCCCCGGTTGAGACAGTCTCTAGAAATCTGAGAAGAACAAACTGGGTGAAATATAGGGAGACTTTTTCTTTGCTTTTGGATGAAGTACCCCTATCTGAACCGCATAGTTTAGCGGAAATTGACTGTCTGGTTGACCATATAACAAATGTTTGTAATAGGTGCCTGGATGCGTCTTGCCCTTCTGCAAAGCCTAGAGGGGAAAAAAGCCACCTTGGTGGTCAAATGAGTTGCAGACGAGCAGAGATTCCTGCAGAAAGCTCTTTAATAAGGCTAAATTTTCAAGAGCGGACGAGGACTGGTCTGCATACAGGCTGCAACTTAAGAGTTATAAAAAGATGATCAGAAATGCAAAATGTGATTCTTGGAAAAACTTCTGTGGAAACATAGAAGACGTTTCTGAGGCATCCAGGCTGCGCAAGGTTCTGGCTTCTTCTCCTTGCACCCTAGGATACCTGAAAGATCCTAATGGGGTGTGGTCTTCCTCCAGTGGAGAGTCGCTGGATCTCCTTTTAAACACGCATTTTCCGGGCAATTCCATGACGCCGTTTCAAGCTTTGGAACGTTCTGACGCCCAAGCATCTGAAATTGCTTCGGAAATAATAAATATGCCAACATTAATCTGGGCGATAAAAAGCTTCAGGCCCTATAAATCCCCGGGACCTGATGGTATAATCCCGGCTGAGTTGCAGCAAGTGTTGGACTATATAGCCCCGCTGCTGTATAATCTATACACAGCATGCATCAACTGGTCGTATATTCCTTTAAAATGGAGGGATACCAGAGTCGTATTTATCCCGAAGGCTGGGAAAAGTTCCCACACAGCTCCGAAGGATTTCAGACCAATTAGTCTGTCTTCTTTTTTGTTAAAGACAATGGAACGAATGATAGACTCATATTTGCGTAGAGTGATTGACCCGAGGTTGCTTTCGACAAAGCAACATGCATACAGCAAGGGACGATCAACGGAAACAGCTCTTCATGAGCTCGTTGGTACCATCGAGAGATCGCTTTCGGTAAAGGAGTACACTATGGTGGCCTTTCTTGATATTGAGGGGGCTTTTAATAATGTCGTTCCAGAATCGATAATATTGGCATTGTCTGGTCTGGGAGTAAAGCGTGAAATCGTTTTAATGGTGGAAAACCTACTTGCCAATAGACGTATAACGTCTGAATTGGGAGCGTCCGTCATATCTCGATTTGTCAATAGGGGCACACCACAAGGAGGTGTTCTTTCGCCGCTTCTTTGGAACCTGGCACTGAATTCAATGCTACTATCTCTAGAAGCACGTGGTTGTCATATTGTCGCATATGCTGACGATGTCGCGATAGCGGTAAAGGGGAAGCATCTGCCAACATTGCGGGACATTCTTCAGGGTTCTCTGAAAGATCTGTCTAAATGGGCAAGAGACTGTGGTCTAGGAGTTAATCCTAGTAAAACAGAGCTTGTTTTGTTTACAAGGAAAAATAAGATTCCTGCTTTTGATCCTATTTCTCTGGACGGTACTGAAATCACCTTCTCAGATGGAGCCAAGTATCTTGGAGTATTTCTAGATAGGAAGCTGAATTTCAGGCGTAATATTGAGGAACGGGTGAGAAAAGCAACGATTGCTTTGTATTCCTGTAAAAGGGCCATTGGAAAACGATGGGGTTTTAGCCCTCAAGTCGTTCATTGGATCTATACAGCAGTGGTGCGTCCAATTTTGCTGTATGGAATCATTGTCTGGTGGCCTGCTTTGGAAACAAAAGCGAACTTTGTCTTTATCACGAAGGTACAGAGAATGGCGTCAATGTGCATCACTGGTGCTCTTCGTACTACACCTACGGCTGCATTAGAAATTCTCCTTCACCTGATACCCTTGGACATATTGGGTAGGCAGTATGCGGCTGCGTCGGCAATTCGACTTAATAGCACTCTGCAATGGAGGAGCAGTGATTGTGGCCATAGCGCGATCTTGAAAAAGATAACAATACCACAAAATGTGGACTGTGCTCCCTCTTTGAGCCTCTTTAAGCGCCACTTTACCACTATAATACCATCCAGGGAGTCTTGGATGGGGGATACTCCGGGTAGTGGAGCTACCATAAATTTTTACACAGATGGATCGAGGCTGCACGAACAAGTGGGCTTTGGGGTCTATTCGGAAGAGCTTGGGTTGAGCCTGGCTCGTAGATTGCCAGATCATTGCAGTGTTTACCAGGCAGAGATGCTGGCAATAAAAGAAGTGGCTGACTGGTTGAGCTGCAATGTCTTGTCTACAACCGCAGTCAACATCTATACTGACAGTCAAGCCGCGGTCAAGTCCCTGGATTCAATGTTTCTGAAAACAAGATCTGCCCTTAACTGCCGCACGTCTTTAAATGAGATGGCCAAGCAGTTTAACATACGACTCATATGGGTCCCAGGGCACAGAGACATTCCAGGGAATTGCAAAGCCGATGAGCTTGCAAGACTAGGAACTACCTTACAGGTTCCAACAGAATTGGAATGTGTTGGTATGCCTCTAGAAACTTGCAAGCAAAACCTACGGCTTTGTTCTGCGACGGAGACTAATCAAAGATGGGCAAATGGATGGACGTGTGAGACAACACGACTGATTTGGCCTTCTCTTAATCAGGGGCGCACAAGTGAGCTGATATCGCTTCCAAGAGGAGAGATTTCGACGGTGGTTTCTATAATTACCGGACACTGTCTTATAGGGAAGCACGCAGAGCGGTTAAATGTGCCGTCGAATGACTTTTGCCGAAGTTGCATGGATGAAGAGGAGTTGGAAACTATCGAACACTTTATTTGCCATTGCCCGGCACTTTCTGGTCAGAGACTTGCTTCACTGGGATCTAGGGAGCTGTACGATCTTTCTGATTTGTTGGATGTCAAAATTCAACATCTAAGGAGTTTTATAAGAATCTCAAAATGGTTTAACGACAGGGACTAGTAGGGAAACCTATTACGGTCCCGTGGTATCACAATGGACCTCAGAGTCTACGTGTGTTGACGTAAAACGTCAGCAGCCACTTACAACCTAACCTAACCTAACCTAACCTAATTTCACAAAAAAACAAATATTTGTATTTTGACATTCGTTTTTACCAAAAGAAAATTGAAAAAAACATTCACACTGAATTAATAGTAGCATAGACCACAACCTAAATTCTAGTTTTTGTTCAGTTTTAGTTGGCAATGCAGCTTTTAAATTGTATGGAAAATACATGTATTTTTGCCAAAAACCAAAAAAATATTCAAAAACAAGTTGTTTTTGTTGGTGTAAATACCGTATTAAACATTTTAGTAAACGAACAGAGATTTTGTTAATAAAAAACACCAACAAATTTGTCAAAAATTAGTTATGGCGTCTTTATTTACCTTCTATATGTCAGACAAGCCAAATTTCGTTAATTTTCGGATAAATTTATAAAAAAATATTAGTACAATTTTTAAGTTAAAATAAATGGAGGAGAATGAACAAATTAGAAATCCACGACAGCATTAAAAATCCACGACAAAAATTTCTCGGGTCTGAAAAAAAATCATAACGGGTATTCCTGGGAAATATAGAAACCCTAATAGCACCGATAGATAGCATTGTTATTTAAGCGCTGACTGTGGCACTTTAGCAACACCGGTAAACAATAATAAATCAGCACGATGCAACAAACAATATTTTTATACCTTACTCATGTTTTATATACACACACAGTAGTAATCATAATTATAGCACTATTTGAAAATATTTTTATAATGAGTTTATGCTTAGGTTTGTCACTTCCCAAAATATTGGTTTTAAACCTACTTTTAAGAATACCGATCGACAAAGAATCACTTTTTGAGTCGATTTAGTAACCGCCAGTCTACGGTGAAAACACGATGCAACGCAGTTTGAAATTTAAGCTTTTATTGATACACGACGAAGCTTTTTAGAATAGAAAAAATCGGTACATATGAAGCTTCAAGGAAAATCCTAAACTTAGATTTTATTATAATCAGAACATTTTTGAACTTACAATTAGTTCGCACACAAAATATTTGCTCCATATTTGCAATTAAGCCACAGCACCCACAAAAGCATAATTTCTACGTTCAAGAATTTAAAATAAAACTGTCAAAATTTCTTTTCCTTGACCCTTTCATAGAGCATGCCACAATCTTGTATTTAAACTTAATTTGAGCAAAAATTGTTAATTTTTGAAAGTTTGAAAAGTAAGAAAAAAAATATCATGCCGTACATTATTTTTATTAATGATGAATACGAACATCAAAAAATTTCAGAAATCAGTCGATCGGTTTTCAAGATATCGCCATTTTTAGCTTGTCATAAAATTTCCAAAAATGGCAATGTTTTAATATGAACGTTCAAGAAATTTAAAAAAAAAATTTACATTGACTATTGTATATAGATTGAGACAAGCTTTCATTTAAACTTAATTTGAGCCAAATTAAACCATTTTAACCCATGACGCCTCTTGATAAAGTTTTAGAGTTGTCTAAAAAGCGAAAACTGTGATCGAAATGTGGAATCGGATTTGGATTAAATTAATTTTTTATGAAAGATTATCTCAAGCTCTATGAAAAAACCGACCGATTTTAAAAAATTTTTGATAATCCAGTGCCGCATATCAAAATAAATAAATATGATGTATCGACATAGTTTTTTATACCCTCCAACCACATATACTTACTTTGTCATTCCGTGTGTAACTCATCAAAATATCGGTCTAGGACCTGATAAAAAAAATAAGAGAACTGTACTCTTGAAGTTCAGCATAAATATGTCTCATAGGCTGGTTAAGTTCGGAGATGGAAAAATCGGACCAGGGGGAAAAAGTTCCCTCTTGAGGAACTAAACCAACCTCTAAAAAACGTCACTTTTTACAGGTTGTATTATACTTTTCTTAAGCAAATGAAACATTTTAATAGAAAAACACATTTTCGAATGCCCGTGATACAAGATCATCGGGATTCGAAAATGTGTTTTTTGGCCCCTTTTGTGGGCGTGATATTAAAAAATTATTCAAATAATTATAAAATTGCATTACTTAAATGCAAAGGCATAATAAAATGAATTTGCCAGAGGGCAAATGTGACCCTCCAATTGATCTCTGCCGACCCATACCCACAGCAGAATTTAGAACTCTTACACTCAAAATAATAACTCTGTTAAATTACAGAAAAACTCTGCTAATTTAACAGAGTACACCATACTTTTCCAGCTAACAACATTTCTTGGTAATTTTACTGAAAAACTCTGTAAAATGATTTTGACAGAAAAAAACTGTTAATTTACAGAGTTTATAGTAAAATATTGGTTAAATATGAAAGCTTTTTTACAGAGAAAACTCTGTAATTTTACTATAAAACTCTGTAAAATGATTTGGACAAAAAAAACTGTTAATTTACAGAGTTTCTAGTAAAATATTGGTTAAAAAACCACCATTTAGCAAAGAAAACTATGTAAATTTACATATATTTGTAAAATACTTTTGATTAAAAAAAAAAAAATTACAAAAAAAACTCTCTAAATTTACAGAGTTTAGTCAAATGCATGTTATTTTGTAAAATTTTTATAAGATTTCTGAAAAAAAAATGTTGATAACTTTTTTTGCTACTTTTTCAACTTTTTCTCAAAAAAAAAAAAATATATACAGATAAAATTTTGATGTTAGGTAACAAAAACTACTCAAAACAGAAAACTTTTTTGGTTATAAAAAAATACAAAGTATTTTGCTTAGATCTGTATTTTAGCAGAAAACTCTGTTAATTATCTGTAAAATTATGATTACAAAGTAAATAGTAATATAACAGAGGAAACTTCGTTTTTTTTGTCACAACAAAATACAAAGTATTTTCTTTAAATCTGTATTTTGACAGAAAACTCTGTCAAATATCTGTTGAATTGAGATTACAGTCATTTTACAGAGTATTTTACAGAGTTATTATTTTGAGTGTACTTGTTATTTATTTTTTAATATTCAAAAATCCAAAACTTAAATCGCAGGGCTTTATGGGTTACTTTAATCAGATTGGCCTTAAATTTGTAACGCGCATATTAAGGTCTAGTATAATAAAAATTTGCAACAATATTAAAAATATCGCGCACTCACGGTCATGTGAGTAAAACTGAATTACACTCACGCGAGAATCACAAAAAATGTGTGTCATGCTCACATCTCTAAATCGTCGTAAACAGTGCTATTATATGAACCACAAATGTAACCAGTCGCATGTATAGGATGGTAACTATTACATATAGAGTAACAATATCAGAGTTCTAAAAAATGATTTCTTTTTCGCATATACTTGAATAAAGCCGTTTATGTTCACATATAGATCAATAATTCTGTAAATACGAGTGGTTCTGTATATTCGATTGGTTTGGTTGTTGTCGCATTTCAAATCGCTGGCTTAAGTTTTAAGATGAAACAAATTTTAAAAAAATAATGCATCAAAAATATCTTCAGTGTCAGCGGATTTAAAAAAAATCAGTAGATTTTTCCTTTATAAAATCCTTTAAATAGCACTGCTTCAAAAAATTTTTCTTTTGTTTCCCATCAATTTGTGGAAATGATTCTTATAGTATAAGGAGTCTTCATTGAAGACTTCTGATAATTTCTATTAAATTTTGGTGTCAAATGTGCCTCAAATAAGATCACATTAATGAATTCTTTTAAAATTCTGAGTAAGATAGATGAATGGATTGAAAAACTGCATCATTTTATGACGCGTTACCAGGAGGGAGAATAACAACATCGATTGTTTTAGTTTTTTTTTTTTTTTGGTTCACAAATGATGAAATGCTGTCTTATTGTTTTGGTAGTCGGTGATGTAAATAAAAGCAAAATCAAATTGTAGCAAAAAAAAAAAAATGTAAATTTCGTTTTCATAAACTGTGATGTTGATAATGATGATGCTGTTGCAGCAATTGCTTCACTTGGTTTGTTTGCTGCATCGGATTGCGATTCTTTTAGTTTTTTTTTCTTAAGAGCTCTCTTCACATGTTGCATATGTATTTGCATTATAAATTTTATAAGTACATATGTGCATACATACTTACACACACCATCTGATGCATAATGAATGAAGGAATGAATGAATGGAATGGATGAAATGGATGGTTTGGTTCGTTGGGTGAATGATGTTATCTAAACACATCAGATGATGCGAAAATCCGACAAATGAAAATGAAAGTACCTACTTGGTAGTTTGCTGCATACGTACATTTTTAAATATTTGTATTGCAATTATAATATTTCCACTTTCTAAGATGTCTCTAATCAAATACATAATTGTTAAAAAATTTACATTACCATAATTTGCATTCATTTGATTATTTTAATTAGAATTTCCTCATTCCAAAGTTGAACATATATTTTCATTATATAAACTTTTATCATAATGTTGAATTTAAATTGATCCTTGTTGGCACTTTTCATAATTGTTAATAAGTTTATCATTCTGTTTGTAAGTAAATTTCACTTGCTCGGACGGATCGATCATGGAGATGGGAACATATTCGGGGGTATATTCTGAATGGCTCGAAATCAGGATCTTATTGAGACTTCCGGAAAAGTGTAATGTTTTCGGTAAAGGAGAACACTATAGTGGCCTTTATTGATATAGAGGGACTTTTAATAATGTCTTTCCAGAGTCGATAATTGTGGTATTGTCTGGTGTGGGAGTGAAGTGTGGGAACGTTTTAATGGTGAAAAATCTATTTGCCAATAGACGTTTAACATCTAAATTGGGAGCGTCTGTCATATTTCAATTTGTCAATAGGGGCACACTACAGGAAGGTGTTCTTTTGCCTCTTCTTTTGGAACCTGTCACTGAATTCAATGCTGCTATCTCTAGAAGCACGTGGTTGTCATGTTGTAGCATATACTGACGATGTCTCGACAACGGTAAACGGAAACCATTTGCCAACATTGAGGGACATTCTTCAGGGTTCTCTGAAATATTTGCCTAAATGGGCAAGAGGCTGTTGTCTAGGAGTTAATCCAAGTAAAACAGAGCTTTTTTTGTATACAAGGAAAAATAAGAATCCTACTCCTATTTCTCTGGATGGCACTGAAATCACCTTCTCAGATAAAGCCAAGTATCTTGGAGTATTTCTAGATAGGAAGTTGTATTTCAGGCGTAATATTGAGGAACGGGTGAGTAAAGCAACGATTGCATTATATTCCTGTAAAAGGGCCGTTGGAAAACGATGGGGTTTTAGCCTTAAAGTCGTTCATTGGATATAGCAGCAGTGGTGCGTCCAATTTTGCTGTATGGAATCATCGACTGGTGGCCTGCTTTAGAAACAAAAGCGAACTGCGTTTTTATCACGAAGGTACAGAGAGTGGTTTCGATGTTCATCACTGGTGCTCTTCGTACTACACCTACGGCTTCATTAGAAATCCTTCTTCACCCCATACTATTGCACATATTGGGTACACCGCAATGGAGGAGCAGCGATTGTGGTCATAGCGCGATCTTGAAGAAGGTGCAGCACCACAAAATGTGGACTGTGCTCCCTCTATGAGCCTTTTGAACTCCACTTTACCACTATGATACCATCCAGACAGTCTTGGATGAGGGGCATTCCGGGTAGTATAGCCACCATAAATTTTTACACAGATGGATCGAGGCTGCACGAGCAAGTGGGCTTTGAGGTCTATTCTGAAGAGCTTGGATTAAGCCTAGCTCGAAGATTGCCAGATCATTGCAATGTTTACCAAGCAGAGATGCTGGCAATAAAGGAAGTGGCTGACTAGTTGATTTGCGATGTCTTGTCTACAACCGCAGTAAACATCTATGCTGCCAGTCAAGTCGCGGTCAAGTCTCTGGAGTCCATGTTTCTAAAAACAAGATCTGCCCTTAACTGTCGTACGTCTTTAAGTGAGATGTCCAAGCAGTTTGATATACGACTCATATGGGTCCCAGGTAACAGAGACATTCCAGGGAATTGTCAAGCCGATGAGCTTGCAAGACTGGGAACTACCTTACAGGTTCCAACAGTTTCGGAAAGTGTTAGTATGCCTCTAGAAACTCGCAAGCATAATCTACGGCTTTGTTACGCGACGGAGACTAATCAGAGATTGGCAAATGGATTGACATGTGCGACAACACGGAAGATTTGGCCTTCTCTTAATCAGAGGTGCACAAGTGAGCTGATATCGCTTCCAAGAGGAGAGATTTCGACAGTGGTTGCTGTAATTACCGGACACTGTCTTATAGGCAAGCACGCAGAGCGTTTAAATATGCCGTCAAATGACTTTTGCTGGAGTTGTACGGATGAAGAGGAATTGGAAACAATCGAACACTTCATCTGCCATTGCCCGGCACTTTCTGGGCAGACACTTGCTTCACTGGGATCTAGGGAGGTGCATTGGTTTTACGGCAGGAATCAGTAGGGAAACCTATTACAGTCCCGTGGTATTACAATGGACCTCGGAGTCTACGTGTGCTAACGTAAAACTTCAGCAGCCACTTGCAAGCTAACCTAATCAGGTTAACAATTACTTCTGTAATACTCTTCAGTTGAGTGAGTCCCAGAGAGTTTCTCTTGATACAGTATCAAAAGCACGTTCGAAATCCACAAAGAGTGGGAACAAAGGGCTGTTGAAATTAACGGATTTTTATTTTTTTTAATGCGTAGATTGGTCAAATGATCTGCACAATAAGGACTCGTCCAAAAGCCTTTCTGTTCTTTGCGTAGGAGTGTTGGAGTATTATAAGGGTAAGTACTTTTTTGGTGGTGTAGAGTAGTGTAGTGTCGCTCCAATTTTTACATAGGCAAAAATCCTTTTCTTGAGGTTGTTATTACGGTTCCTTTCTCCCTTTCCTTCGGTTTGCTGTTAGTTTCTCAATGGCTAAGGGAACAGCACAATTCATTGGAATATAGGAGGAACTACATCAGTCACAAACTTAATTTTAACTTAATAGAAACCACTAACCTTCTGCCACTCTAGAGCAAGAAGGCTTGTTAGCAGGGTTTCACCCCGCTCATAGAATCTTTAAATGTTTAACTGCCAAACATTAGGTATTGGGGAAGCATATAGCAGACATATTGGCGCCTAAAATTGATTCAGAACTTGAAGTCACTCTTAGAGCTCCTTAACAATTAGAAGATGATAATCTAGCTCTTATAAATTCTAGTCAATGTCTTGTGAAATTATAACCTACTGAAAAAATAATAGTTCATGAAATAGATATATAATCAACTTTGAAGACTAATTGTAGGAAAACGTGATAATAATAATATTAATTTTAGTCCTATGATCAAGTATTTTTATTTCATTTTTTTACATTTAATTACAATACTTTTTTAATAATTTCAACCTAAGCGAGAATTTGTAACAATGACCGTCATCTCGTTGTAGCGAAAAACCAAGGGATCAGGTGGGAATCGAACCCACGACCCCCAGTTTCAAAGGCTAGCACGATACCAAATCAAATATTTTTTTGAACTTTTTTACATTTTGTTACAAAACGTGATAACACTGGGCGCCATTAGGCTAGATACTGAAAAGGGGTTATCTTTAAAAACTGGTCACGTTAACTATCCAACCTGGTCTATGCGGGGTTCATGGAAGCTAGATAAACCTACCCTGTGCAAAACTTTTCCAAGAACTTGAAGTTGTTAATTGATTTCCGTCAACAATAACTCAGCCATGAGTTTGTGTTCTGCAATGTCAATACGTACTTTGAGTAGTTTCATTATAGATTTTAATTTAATTTTCAGATTAGTGTTATCACTACAATTGGGCAGGTAATAAAAAGTCGGATTAACCTGATTATGACACTCCAACTACTAGTTTTTACTGTTAATGGCGCCACCAATGTTTCGAGCTGTTTGTACGTGCATAATAATTATAATGTTGTTGTTTAAATGTATGTTGTGTGTTTGTACTCGCAGAGTGTATGACTTGTTGTAAACTACATGGGTAGAGGTACAGGTAGTTTACTTGTTAATATTATAGTATGCATCGTCGTTGTTGCATTTAATATTCAATTATGTGAATAATGCGGGGGCGCGCTGCGCTGTTGATGTTTTATTTTTCCTAATTCAATCTTTGTATTTTGTTGATTTGCTGTTTGTTGTTGTTGTTGTTGACTTGCCTGCCTTTACTATTACGAGGTAGTTGTTGATGAACCTGTTTCATTTACTTGTACTTTATACTAAAGATTTCTATGCATTTGCAACGGAAGGTCGTTCATTGACACCACCAACTAACTATACGTTATTACCAGTACCATTACATAGAGGTGTTTATAGGTATGTTTGTTCACGAAAAACAAAGCTGCATACATTTCCAACTTTCTTCTTTTTGTGGCAGTTAAATTTTGTATATATTTTTTTAAGTGTTTTTAAGTTAATAATAATTATGCCCAGTAGCTGGCTGTAGCAGTAACAATAACAACATAATAATCACTTTAAATATTTTTTGCCGTTAATATTAACCTTAAATATAAAAAATTTGTTAGAAAGTACAACATTTTGTTCCTCATTTTAAAATTTGTAAGAAAATAAAAAAATAACAAATTTAAACATTTTATTCTTGTAAAAATATGACATGATGTTAAAAATAAAACTACTACACAATAAAACTTTTTATGTTAACATTTAAATAGTTATAAAAAGATGTTGCATGAACGTAATTACCCAGGCAGAAACTCTGAACGGTACAAAAAAAAATAGTCACGGCAAAGTACTTTATTTTTATTAGTGTATAAAGAAGTTTGAAATTATAAATTAAGGCTGGATTACTCAATGCTCCATTATAAAATAACTCCCCGTTTTATACTACTTTTTCATAAAAGTTTTTGCATAAGACTCCGTTAAACTGACAGTTAGCAGCTAACTGAACCTTGCGACGGAGGTCAACATTTTAACTGGAAACTCTGTTTTCTTGATGACAATGTTAACGTCGCAGCAGAAATGATGGTAAATTATTTATTCCATCTAAGCAAATTTCGACTAAACCAAAACATAATGGTTTAAAAAGACGTGAAGGAATGCAGTCAAATCCAGATGGTACTACGGCAATAGTGCTCAAACGGTGTGCATCGTCGCTTTCTCTTTTTTTGGCAAACCTAATTTGCTTCTCGTACCGGGTGGGAGTTTTCCCTCATGCTGGAACGTGGCCAACGTCCAGACAATCCCCAAAACGGGTGAGGCTACAAACCCGGAGAATTACCGCACCATATCAATTTTCTCTACGTTCTCTAATGTGATGGAGAGTAAATTGTAAATTATATAGAGTCCAATTCACCTTTGTCCGATCGACAATATGGCTTTTAAAACAGTCGTTCTACGGGAGACCGGTTAGCGTTCCTTTTGGAACGTTTGAGTCGTTCTATCCACCAATTTGGTGATAGCAAAGTGGTTTCTCTAGATATTTTCAATGCGTTCGATCGTGTGTGGGACGAAGCACTCGTTTCGAAGCTTATTACGTACGATTGGTGTCGTTAGCGATTTCTCTCAATTTATATCGATCTTTCTCTGAGACCGTACTATACGTGTTGTTATAGATGAAATCACATCGGATGAGTTTTGGTTGAATTCAGGTTCAAGGTTCTGTTCTTTCTCCTACACTTTTTCTATTTTTTTTATTGATGACCTTCTAAGTCAAACTTCCAATATTATCTTTGCTTTCGCATTCATTTTCCTTTAATCATAGACGAAGCCTTACTGAGGTTGAAGCTATGAGGCAGAACATGACTGACATACTGAATCATGACCTTTCGGCGATCCCCGAGAGGGGTCTCGCAAATAGAGTAGATTTTAATGCTCGTATACCACATGAAGATAGCGGGACAATTCATAGGGGACCCATACGCTAAGATCTCTGACAGAATGATACCCAAACAAGTCTTTATAAGACATTTTAGAATTGTTATTCCTGAAAGGAGCATATGGTCGACTAACTCTTGGAATCCAGAACCAGGATCTCAAGTGTGGTTTACTGATGGCTCAAAACAGACCAATGGGGATACTGGTGCGGGGATTTTCGGTCCGAATTTCCAACGCGCACTACCATTGGGGAAATCCCCATCGATATTTCAGGCAGAACTTTATGCCATATATATATGCGTGTCCGTATGTTTACGTAGGTGCACAAAAAGGACAAATATATATATTAGAGTTCGTTTCGTGACTATGTCACTTCATCTGTTTATCGGATATCATAATTTTTTTAAAGGATTTAGGGGAGCTAAAAAGAATGCCGGTATTTTTTTGGAAAAATTTTCACTCCTTGGGGTGGTTCAAAGCATCTGAAAACGCGGATTTTGAGCTGATTTTTTGCAGAGAAAAATCGGCTGAATATATTGCAAATCTGATTGCACCAGTCGATTCTACACCAAAAATTAAAATAACAGCAGTTTTTTAAACTCTTAAAAAAAGTTCCAATAACCCTCAACAGGGGGCGTTAAAATCGATTTTTTTAAAAAAAAAAATTAAATTATTTTTTTAATCATGTACGATGAAGAGGCAGATTTTGCTAAGAAATTTGGTACCAAAAGCACCTTTCTATCACAACCCATTAAAAAGTTATAAGGCTTCAAAGTTTTTTTTCTAATGGCAAAATTATAAAACACTGACCGAAATTTGAAAATTTTTTGGATGGGTCCGCGGTCTGGACACTCGTTTTCGATTTTCATCTCAATGCTGATTCCAAATCTGGTTTCCAAAATGTTCCGTAACTTCAGGTTTTTGAGATAATTGAGGTCAAAGTTCACAAAAAACGCATTTTTTGTGCATTAATAAGAGCATTTTTTTGTGATATTTTAGGATGATATTCTGGGATCATAAAACTCGTTTTCGATTAACATTTCGATGCTGATTCTGAATCTAGATTTCAAATTTTTCTATCACGTCATGTTTTCGAGAAAATTGAGGTCAAAGTTCTAAAAAAACGTGTTTTTGCCCATTTTTGAAAATTGATAACTTGATAACGGGTTGTGATAGAACGGAAAATTTAGTACCATTTTGTCAAGCTGAAAATGCCCTTTAATTGTGCGTATTTAAAAAATTAATTTAAAAATAAAATGGAAAAACCTTATATTTCCGCCCTATGTGGTGGGTTTTTGGAACATTTTTTAAGAGTTCGAAAAATGACCATTGTATTATTTTTTGCTGTAGAATCGACTGATGAAATCAGATTTGCGATATATTCAGCCGTTTTAGCTCTGCTGAAAAATCAGCTCAAAATTCGCGTTTTCAGATGCGTTGAACCACCCCAAGGAGCTAATTTTTTTCCAAAAAAATACCGCCATTCTTTTTAGTTCCCCTAAATCCTTCAAAAAAATGATGATATCCGCAGATCAAATTTTCAAAATTAACTCTAATATATATACTATCTGACAGTCAAGCAGCATTGAAGGCTTTATCAGCCTACGATGTATCTTCGAAACTTGTCATGGATTGTAATCTTTCCCTAAACGAACTAGGCCGTAACAATTAACTTACTCTCAGTTGGGTCCCGGGCCATGAGGGGCACTTGGGCAACGAACGGGCAGACTGTTTGGCCAATCGTGATGCAAGTCGCCCTTTTATTGGTCCGGAACCCTTCTGTGGTTTGCCCATTGGGCATATCAGGGAAAGTTTACGATCATGGAGAGAATCTGAATTTGCCAATCACTGGAACCATTGTTCTGGACAGCGTCAGGCAAAAAGATTTATCTCTCCATCCCCTGGGGTATCTAAACGACTACTGAATCTCGACAAAAAGGATCTCAATGGACATTGTAATCTTCGCTATCAACTTAGGAAGAAAAATTTATCGGACACTGAAATATGTAGATTCTGTGAAATTGACGCCGAAACGGCGGAACACATCCTTTGTGAGTGCCCAAGACTCAACATCAGACGAATTCGACATCTAGGGCGACATTCATTAACTCCAAGGGACATATGGGAATCCATGCCAAATAGGATCCCAGCAAAAACTTGCATTACCAAGTAATGAAATGTGTAATGGGAAATTCAAAAGTTATAACTACTTCTGATTCGAATTACCTTTCCCATTACATTTACAAGCAAATGTGCCAAATGTAATGATTATCAAACCAATGTTAATAACTAATTACATATATACTTATAGGTAATGAAAAAATTATTTAAAAAAAAAATTTTAAAAAATAAAAAAATATTTAATTTTATTTTGTTTTTATTCAAAATAATGTACAGTGAGTCAAAAAGTGAAAATCTAGTTCTAAAATTTTTTTATTTTATTATAATGACTTATGTAACTCATTATTAATAAGTCCTTATTTTACATTTCAAAATAATGCTAAAGGTAATTTTCTGTCATTACTAAGTAATTAGAATGGTAATGATGTGTCATTACCAAGTTTTTGCTGGGATACTTGGCTTTATCAAAAGCCTTAACTTATAGGGCAACTGTAGGCTGCACAAAAGATCATATTGGTCGCAGTGCATAGAGCCTTTTCTAATCTAATCTAATGCTCGTATAACCCAATGCTGAATGCTGACCTATAGACGAATTGTGAAATCAGCGTCAACTGTATGGGTGGTATAGCTATTGAGGAATCAGACACTCTTGATGTTCTAGGCAGGAAAATTCAATGTGATGTTTGTTTGAACCACCATATTTTTAAAGTGTCGAAAGAAGCATTCAAGTGTCTTGGTTTCTGGAAACGGTATAAAAATTACATCACTCCGTCTATTTATACCGCCTATATGCGACAGAAGATGGAATACAACTCCCATATCTGGGCAGGTGAAACTCTTCAATGACAGTAGGGTATCCAGTTCAATTGTGCGTCATTGTTCTACCGATACTACCATGGTAAATGTTCAGCTGTTATAGGCGAACTCATCCCTGAGACACGAGTGCTACTGGCATGCACCCGCGTCCGGTCTTTCCAGCGGATCACCTCCGTTCGTGGTCGACTGTCCAATGTATCGCACAACGCATTACAAAGAAAATTTTTTTCTCTGTCGAACTAGCCAAACTATGTGGAATAAACTCCCCACAGACGTCTTTCCAGTCAATTACAATTTGGAAAAATTCAAATTTCATGTCCACAAACTCCCTCTTTTCTCCTCCACATAACCTATTTTCCTAATACCAACACTGAGTGTTGACTCAATAGAATAATTTTCAAGAACATTTTTAACAAAAAAGCATATAGTATTACCAAGCGTAATCATATGTAAGTCTGTTTTAATATTTGGTTATTGGTTATTTGACGATCGTGATCTTACCATGGTTCTAATTTCCAATGGAAGTAGAGTCGAATAAGTATTCATATTTTCCTTTACAGTCCTTTTTGTAGTCCACATACAAATAACCCTCCCGATATTTACATAAATCTTTCAAAATTCCTGAAAATTTGGTTAACATTTTGTTTGTAGCTGTTAAACGTGTACTTTGGTAGCCGAATAAAATCTGATTGCAGTTGGATCATTTCTAGACTTAATCCCCATATAAAAATTCAGCCCCATTTTCATTTAAATCGGTTTATTGACAACAAAAATATACCTGTTTCACTCAAGTTTCGTTTGCATGTGTTTGTACACTGATTAGAGATCTAGCAAAAGATAGATCCAATCGGACCCATGTTTGGACTTGGTACTCATTTTCCGGAAAACACTGGTGCTTTTAAAGCGCTTTAAAATAGCAACGGCATAGCGTTTGCCGTGGTTATCATTTTGGACGCTTGGAGTTTACTAAACTATGATGCTTTCCTAGCACATTAGCGACCAAAAAAGCTACTTTCCCAACGCTCTCCCGTCTGTATTTTTCTGCCTGGGTATGTTTGTTTTATAAACATTGTTTATACATAATAAGCTATTTATATAGCACAGACAATGTTATATATATTGCATGTGCTTCTTGTACTACAAATGTAGGTTAAGATGTTTTACACAAATGTAAATTAACACTTTTTCTCTTTTGAATGAAACTGAAAAATATAAAAATAATACAAAGAACTGAAATAGATTCTTTGTAATTTGAATTTCGTTTTATACACTTAAATAAAAAATTCTGTAAAATTACTGTTTTCTTAATTTGGGAGATATTTAGCAGACTTTACTGTTCACGCTTCGTCGGAAACGACTTTAACCTCAAGTTTTGAACACTGTAAATGCCATTCTTGATAATGTATCTGGGGTGCCACTACTGTATTTCGACGAAAAGCCAGAGCCGTTTTTGAAAACATCGACAAAAATTTCTTGACTTTTGAACACGATGTTTTCAACAACGGCTCTGGCCTTTCTTATGCCTAAATAATGGAATAAAATATATTAATGAATGATGGACACCTTTTTCTCTTATAATTTCACATTTGAACAACAATGTGAATTTAGTTGTATTTACAATTAACATGGTTCATTAATGATATTTAATGAAATTTCTTTATTCAAAAATATTAATAAGTACCTACAATATGTGTTAAATTATGGATATTTCTTTCACAGGGTGAGCTCTATTAAATTGTTAATGTTATGTATTATTCATTTGTTGCGCCTACTTTAGACACATTCATTCATCATTTATCTAGACACTGTATCTATGTATCTACTATTATATCAACATGTGCACATTAGGGAGGCATTTTTGTGACAGCCTTGATGTTACAAGGAAAACCTAAGTTGACATTGCGTATAATAAAGAAATTCTAAAACATAGAAAAGAATTGTTTACCTTTATATAAGAGTGAACCCAGGTGGATAGAAACGATCTTTACTCGATCGTGTACACTGTAGAAGTATCTCTGAAACATAGATAATTTACCTTACCAGCTTTTTTGGATATATGTACAAGGTGACCTTAACTATGTAAATATTAAAAGTTAAAAAAGCCATGGACAAGATTAGCATAAATGCAACCTTCAGAAAATGGATTAGCTGTCGCCTGTCATGTAGAGAAGTTAAAGCCGAATGGGGGCTTGAAAGAGTCATAAGATAAACATTGAGATTTATCACCATTACTTTGGCTCTTGGTTTTGCATCCTATGCTCAAGAAACTGGCGACGCAAGGAGTGATGTCGACTGGATAACGATAACCAAGCTGCTTAAAAGATCACTGAAACAGGTGTGGATTTGAGATACTGAAATAATCTTTACGTTGATCCGCTGAAAACTGAAATTGTGGTGATTACATGAAACTATAAGATCGACAATTTTAGAAAAGCCAAAGTTATCGTGGTTGAACTAGCACTTTCAATCATGAAATTTTTAAATTATCATGGAACCAGAACACCGCTGAACGATTAAGAATGGAATATTTTGCGTGCAAGCAAATGTTCGGCAAGACATGGGGACTTGAGTCAAGAATCACGCACCGGATCTATGCTTCAATCGTAACACCTATCTTACTTTACGAACTCTTGTCACTAAGCGCTAATGAGGCTGAGTATCAATGGAGCCTTAAGAACAACATCAGTTGCATATATCGGCGCTATATTGCATCTGCTGCCAAAAGAAATGCCTCAGAATTAAAGAGTCAAATTAGCTCAGACGCAGAAATTTTTTACGCAGCAAAAAGGGACCAACCCAAATTACTTTTCCACCGGAAACATAAAGTTAAATTTTCGACAAAGTTTTTTTGTTGAGGTGGCGCGCCAAGCCATGGCGTTGCATTCCAAATGGCGCTTTAAATATCTTTAAAACCATCGACTGGGGTGGAAGCGGAATTTACTGCGGACGTCTGTGATATTAAAAAGTCTTTTAATTTACATCTGTAGGATTTTCCAGGCTGAAATAGTTCCTATAAATAAGGCAGCCTTACAGCGGAGACTTGGAAAAATGTCTCTAAGTGGCTTTTGAACAAAATCGAAAGTCATTTTTGAGTGTTACGAGAATGTTTAGACGGGAATGAGAAAGCTGATAAACTAGCAACGCTTTATCCGTCGATTCAGTACTACAGATCGAGTAGTGATTGTCAGTGTATTTCCAAGGCGAACAGGAAATAGAAAGAGTTAACACAGAAAAAATAAATCGAGATTTTGGCAGCATAATTTATTTTTATATTATAACATAGCGCGTCTAAAGAGCGCTCTTGAAGGTTTAACAAAAGTAAGGGGAACAAATTTAAATTTTTCTATTAAATTTTTTTTTTATAAAAATTATAATATTATATATACCGAAATAATGATATGAAAGAATGCTGCCTTTCCCGAAGCTGCTTCCAGTTCAGCAAAATTTCTGCTTGGAAGTACAACAATAATCCGGCTGTGTTACGACCTTAGAAGAACTCGCTATCTGTTTTCTCTTAACATAAGGGAATGTCGTTTACTGAAGGGAGTGGTCACAGGACACTGCCTAATTGCTTTCCATGCAAAAACGATGCGACTTATCTCTGCTACCAACATATGTGATGAACAGAATACGGATGAAACAGTTCAAAATACGAACAGTTTATTAAAGCAGAACTCAAGAATCTGAAGAAAATTGCAGTTATGTCATTTAAGCTCTTTACAACGTGGACTAACGCGTGTTATCATCGTCCCTGAAGCAACATGTGGTAAAGCTACACACAGTGTTTGGGCGTGACAGCCAAATATTGTTGTTGTTTCAATTAAATGTCTGTTGTATCAACTGAATTTAATTGAGACTACCGATTTTCAATTGTAACAACCTATATGCAAATGTATCAACCGATTTTTAATTGTATAAACTAAATTTCACTTAGATATTTGCAAATTTGTTTTCTGTGTGTATGGGCCAGCCGATCTATGAGAGGGGTTCTAAATTTTGAGCTCTGCCTCCCGTTGCCTAGTAGTAAAAATAAAGTGTTTATAAAGTTCACTATCCAGTGAAATTTAGATTAAGCGCAAAAAAATCTAAATATATACAATAGGCATGTTTTATGAGTATAAGATTACACAGGGCAACAAATTTTTAACCCATAAACCAGAGGTAACTTTTCTAAGGGTTTGAGTTGCGCTGAGTCCGAATCTGTTCTCAGAATTGCCTATCACATCAGGTTTTCGAGATATCTTAGCTTGAAGTTGAAAAAACCCGTTTTTCGCCATATCGAGACGATAATTCACCTTTTTTATAAAACCTGATATATAGTCTGAAATTCCTACAAATATATTGTTTCATCTCTGAGACATCTTATTCTGAAGTTGTTCTCGTTTTGTGACTCTGGATGCGGCTGAGAGTGGTACATATGTATTCATTAAACACATCATATAAATTTCAACGGGCGATATCTCAGCAAATAGACAAGATATCTAAACAACTCAAAAAGCATTTTTTGTTTTTTTTTCAATTGGGAATTTAAGAATTTTATAAATTCGTCGTAAAATAAAGGCGAAATGTAGCAAATTTGCATTCATAGGAAAAATACCTCGAATATAGCGAAAACCTAAAATTTTTAAAACTTCGTGTTAAGATATCTCAGAGAAGAAACAAGATATAACAGAGGTCAAACATTTATTTTAAAAGAAAGAAGTAGGACTTTCAGACCACATAACAGGATTTATAAATAAAGGTGAACTCGCGGAGTTAAGACGTCTCGAATATGGCTGGGTTTTTGTCAAACTTTAAGCTAAGATATCTCGAAAACCTGGTGTGATGGAGAAATTCTGAGTCCATATTCGTACTCAGCGCAGCTTAAACCCTCAGAAAAGTATGTTCTAGTCCCGGGGTTTCGACCTTTTTCGTATTTTGTTGACCTGTGTTATTATTATAATAAATAATAATATTCTTTAGTTTAAAACCAGGTTAACAAATATATGATGAATCAAATTTATTTCTGATACTGATAGGGAATATGCTTGAGGTGTTTAGACTTGATAAGGGATGAAAGCAGGTGCTTTCGTTGTTGCTATAAATTCATTTCCCTGACTTTAATATATAATAAGCCTGTGTGTCGAATGTGGCTTCCTAAAAATCTAAAGCTTACAAAATAAGTGGATCCTTTTTAATGTTTCCAACATAAATCTTTATGAACACCTCACTGACTGACTATCCAGATATTTACGCGCTTTCAATGTAGTGTTTATTTTTATTTTCATTTTTTTCGTTGGTCTTTTAGTATGTTGTTATTGTTGTTAAATAAGAAACAACCTGCTATTTGGAAAAATCAGAAATTTAATTTTATAAAGTTATTGGGTTGCGGTCTTGTACACACACGTTGTTTGATTTTGTTACGCTTTAAGCATTTCATGTATGTAATTATGAACATTTAAGTTTATTTTTTACTGATGATAATTATAATGGTGATGATGACGTTGACGATGATACAATAGTAGTAGAATGTACAACAAACAAAAGACAATTTAAACTGTTATCGCTTTTGTTTTGTTGCGTAACATTTTAACACCGCGATGGGTGTTTAGATAACTTGCCGGCAGTAAAAGAAAAGCAAAACAACATTTTTAAAAATCATGCCAAGAATAAGACACAAAAGTTCAACATTATTTTTTTTTTGCTAATTGTAGGTCAACAACCATAAAATTTTGTTTTTGGTTAAAATTAATTATTATTTGCAAATTTTATTTTGCTACTAACTAAAATGGAATTTTAATGGATTTATTTGTTTATCATGGTGGTTATTTAACTTTTTTACACTGAATTGTTAAAAAAAGTTCATTATAGTGATTAATTGTATTCAAATTTCTGCTGTTGGTGTTGTTATAAACAGAACGATATTTTCTTATTTTCAAAAAACTGTCCAGATTTTAATTGCAATTGGCAATCGAAACTCTGGAATACGGATTTGAAACCCTGGAATATACTCAAAGTAGTTATTACTTCCCGGTGAAAAATGAGCATATATGGATACATATATGTAAATATATGGATGCATATATGTAAATATATGAGCATATATGGTCATATATGAAATTGTATGCAGTCATATATGATCATATTCGCAACATATATGTCCATATACGTAAAATGAGGGCATATGCCCATATATGACATATGTGGACATATGTGGAGCAAATATGTCATATATGTTCATATGCCCTCATTTTACGTATATGGACATATATGTTGCAAATATGATCATGTATGCCTTCATACAGTATCATATGTATTCATATATGCTACATATATGGACATTAGAGTGTCCCTTATTTTGGAAATGTTGGAAATGTTGAGACGGTACCCCCTCATTTTTTTCCTTTTGACTAAAAAATAACTCAGGAAAAATTTTACGCCCCTGCGACCACGCCTTCCCTACGCGACGGGGCAGTAAAGAGCGGGGCCTTAAAAATCATTTTTCCATACAAAGCAAAAACATTTTTTTTTGATTTTTAATTTTTTTGTTATTAATTATAATATTACTTGGTTAGCTTATTCACGACAAAAATTTTGATTTTGGTGGGATGAGGCTTCAGTTCTAAAAAATTTTTCGAAAAAAAAAATTTAGAGCTTTTGGGGTCCTTCAGTAAAAATTTTTTAAAAAATTTTTTTTTTTAGTTTTGACAAGAAACCGTTTTAGTTGAATTGTTGCTTTTAATGATATATTTTCATAAAAAAATATTATTCCTATCTGTGACATCTTTATCGTGATCTAAAAAAGGGTAAAAAAATGCATTTTTGATGTTTTTCGATACACGATCAAGATGTCACAGATATGAATAATATTTTTTTATGAATATATATCATTAAAAGCAACATTACAACTAAAACGGTTTCTTGTCAAAACTAAAAAAAAATATTTTTTAAAAAATTTTTACTGAAGGACCCCAAAAGCTCAAAATTTTTTTTTTCGAAAAATTTTTTAGAACTGAAAGCCTCATCCCACCAAAATCAAATTTTTTGTCGTGAATAAGCTAAGCAAGTAATAATGTAATTAATAACAAAAAAATTAAAAATCAAAAAAAAAAATTTTGGTTTGTATGGAAAAATGATTTTTAAGGCCCCGTTCTTTAAGGCCCCGTCGCGTAGGGAAGGCGTGGTCGTAGGGGCGTAAAATTTTTCCTGAGTTATTTTTTAGTCAAAAGGAAAAAAATGAGGGGGTACCGTCTCAACATTTCCAACATTTCCAAAATAAGGGACACTCTAATGGACATACATGAAGCTGTATGAACGCATATATGATCATATTTGTACCATTTTTCACCGGGTTGCTAAAACAGAAAATTATCATTTAATCTTACATTTTCTTCTGATGATATTTGATATTTTATATCGTACAATATTTTACACCATCTTTCTATAAATATTTGATTCGAGAACTACTTCTAATGTCTCTACCTTTTTGTTACATATGTTCCAACTATAAATCTTCTAATATGCTAACTTCAGGTTAGTTTGTTAATTGAAAATAATTATTTTTAATAGTTAAAAACAATTTGAAACATTTATTTTTCTTAAGTAACATAAACATGTGATTAATTTAACAAAATACTGTAAATGAAAAAATTAGTTTAACGATAACGTCTATAGAAATGCCATGATGATTACGTTAAACTAATAGCCAACGCAGAGTGTGAAATTGCCTTCAATTGTTAACAGCTAAAACCAATTTAACAATTTTGGTTTAGGAAACTGTTATATATGAATACATGCCTCGTCCGAATCGACTTTAACTTCAAGCTGCGAACAGTCCAATGTTTTTTTTTTTATTATGAATCAATACCGTCATACATATTTCGAAAAAAATCAAAATCTTCGCTAGAGCCGTTTTTGAAAAAAAACAGCGTTCAAACGTCAAAAAATTTATATAAACACGCAAAGTTGCAGTTGAACATTTATAGAAAACATATTGCAAAAATATATTTTTTGCAACAAAATCGATCAAATTTAAGGAAAGTTAATATGTAAAGAAGATCGAATTGCGGTATTTACAATTCGTTATTTTCTTTACAGAAAATACGAAGTTTTTAGCTCAGAATTTTAAAATTCAAAACTTTGCAATTTCAAAATGTGAATAAGCAGTTTTGTTGCATTTTCCCAAACGAATAATTTTTGTCTTAAGGCATTTTTTAATATCTGTCATCGTTTTCGAGTAAACTTGAAATGTCAATTTTTTGGCGTTTGAAATCGATTTTAAAAAAAGGCCCTGGCGAATATTTTGATTTTCGTCGAAATATGGTAGTGGACCACCCCAAATTCATTATCAAGAAAGACATATGCAGTGTTCGCAACTTGCTGTTAAAGTCGTTTCGGACGAAGCGTGAATGAGAGGATCTTAAATAGAAATAAACTCGTTTTTTAGATAAAAAATCGTAGTATGTGCTTATTAATATAAGTTTCAACAATATTTTTACCAACAAATTTTGACTATAAAGCTATTTCGATAATATGTTCAATATGAATATTAGGGCGGAGCTCACGCACGCGAATTTCGCTTGGGCGTTATGCGGGATTGGTAAAAATAGATGCCAATGTGATATTTTTAAAATTTCAGAAATATCGCACTTCATCTTAGGATGCCCTTTCAGCGCGGAAGTTTCAACTTTTCCAAGTCAAAGTGCATTTAAAAAAAAAATGCCAAAAATTCAAATTTCTTCAGATTTTCGTTATTTTAGATTTTATGAAGTCTAGTTAATCACATCTATTTAGATTTAAAATATCAGCTTTATAGGATTCCGCTTACCTCCAAAACCAAAATTTGGAAAAATATGCACACATTTTGGAGAAACCCGAAAATCAATTTTTTTCTATAATATAAAAAAAAATACATTTAAATTGCAAAATATGATTTTCATCTTTCTGATTTGGAAAATAGGGTAACGAAGGATTCCAAAACCATTACTGCAAAAAAATACAAAATTCTTAAAAAAAAAATAAAAAAAATTTTTGAAACTAATTTGTTAAAATTACCGTAATTCAGATTGGCCCACACGCCGTTTAAGAATTTCGTATTTTTTTGGCTTTAACAGTTTTGGAATCCTTGGGTAGTTTATTTTCCAGGTCGGGAAGAAAAAAATCTAATGTGGCAATTTTAGTGTAATTTTTTTTATATTATTACAAAAAGTTGATTTCTCCAAAATGTATGCATATTTGTCCACCTCTGGTTTTTGGGGGTAAACGGCATCCTATAAAACTGGTATTAAAACTCTAAATAGATGTGATTCACTAGACCTTATAAAATCCAAAATTTAGAAGACCTGATCACATCAGTTGAACTTTTTGAAGGGGGACCTCAAGATGAAGTGCGAACATTCTCAAATTTTTACCACATCGCTTTTGCATCTATTTTTACCAATCTCGCATAGCGCCCTAGCGAAATTCGCGAAAAATGATTTCTCTCTCCGCCCTAATAGATATCAATTCTTCGGGCCTAAAGTCTACATCATTTACGGATGTAATTCGAAAAAGATCAATTGTAATTCGAAAAAGATCAAATGTAATGCGAAAAAATCAATTGTTATTCGAAAAAGATCAAGTGTTATTTGAAAATGATCAATTGTGTTTTAAAAATCATGTCATAAACATCTGCGCGGTTTTATGGGTACTTATTCCCATCTCCCGTACCCATCTCCATCTTCGCTCCGTCCGTAAAAATTTTGATCGCAGTAAAAAGTTTCCGCTTATTTTTCCCTGGTAGGTACTTGGATTTCAAATGTTCCATCAAGGTTTGTCTGCGCTGAGGTATAGTCGGTTTTCTTCTCCAGTTCTTTATACGGTCGAGCGCCCCAAGATCGTTGTATAAGTTTTTGCAATTTTGCTGCTGTGCTCTTGAAGTAGACGTCCACGGGCTAAATGTTTAGTATCATTTCCAGGCCGGTCCATGAGGCCATCACAGCTCAGTATTAATCTAATTATAGCACTGTACATTAGCGTGTCCCGAAAATGAAAAATTTTAGGGCATACCCCTAGAATGATGCTTAGTAAAGAGCTGATTACGGGGAAAAAAATTAAACAAATTTTGGAGGTCAGCGCTTAAAGTTTGCATCCGTAGTGCATTTGGTCAAAAAAAAATATTTTTTTTAATTTTTAAAATTGGTGCCAAAAGTTTCGTTTGGTAGAGTACATTCTATAAAAAACATTTGTAAAGTTTTCATGGAGCAATTTTGGTCCAGCACAACATTTTGAAATTTTGAAAAGGTGTAAAATATAATATATTTTTTTAAGTGTTTGTAAAAACCGGAGTTTGTAAGAGTTCTTTTAAAATTTTGTATAAAACGGAGTTTATGTTCAAGTCTTTGTAAAAAAAGCTGTTTTTTACAAAAACTTAAAAAAATATGAAATAAACTACGTATTTTCGAAGTTTCATAACGTTGCGCTGGACCAAGATTGCTCCATGAAAACTTTATAAATATTTTTTCCTGAAAGTACTATACCTAACGAAACTTTTGGCACCAATTTTAAAAACAAAAAAAAAATATTTTTTTTGACCAAATGCACCACAGATGCAAACTTTAAGCACTGGTTGCGCCCTGAAGATGACCTCCAAAATTTTTTTAATTATTTTTCCCGTAATCAGCTCATTATTAAGTATCATTCTAGGGGTATGCCCTAAAGAAATTCTAAAATTTCCCGATTTCGGGACATGCTACTGTACATCCAGTGGCTTATATACGGTTACAGAAGTTCTCCTTCAGGTGTAAAAAGCACCTAAGGACTTTTTCATTCTTTCCTCTGTATTTCTTTTTTAAGAAATCTTTGAGTGAGGATCACACCAAAGTATTTTGCCTTGAATAGGATCACACCATCATCAGCGTAGGCAACCAACTTAATATCCATTCCGTTGAGTAGCTCGAGGATCTTATGAATTACAAGATTTCACAGATGGGGAGAGATTACGCCACTTCGTGGAGTGCCCCTTGTAGCGATTTTCCTAGCTTTCAACAGTTTGCCCATTCATAGAGTAATCTGTATGTCTGTGCCTTGATGATATTTTGAGATCGTTGAACGCACTTTCCACGTCCAAGAAAGATGCCACAACATACTCTTACTTGTAAAGAGTATCCTCAATCAAGCCGACAACATCACTTAAAGCCGTCTCCACTTTTTTGAACTACAATTGATCTTTTTGCTCCACTGTTCATCAGATTTTTTTTAATAGACATACATAAATAGATCACGTATTCATAATACAAAAGAGTTTCAGTTTTTTTTTTGTAAACTTTGTACGTACGATTAATAACATTATAAACATCGTTATGAACATGAATGATCGTAATGTCTACTACTGACTGTCGTTTACCTCTGTAATGGATTTTTAATTTGACAGCAAAATGAAAACAATACAAAATAATGTGAATACACTGGGTGCAAGAAGAAAATACTTGCTCATACTATTGACATGACCATTAATATCAACACAGAAAAAAGTTATAGCCAAACAGGTTTCAAATTAATCTGGTGATTAGAGTTCAAAGTGATTTTATCAAATCACAATGCTTGTAAAATATAAGAAGTGACGTGCTTCTCCATACTGCTACTGCATTCAACAGAATTCTAGTACCTTGGGACATTTTTGTAAAATAATATTTGCGTGTCGACAAAACTTTTTTTAAAAACAATTAATTAATAAACTGATTTTTTTGTAGTTGTTTATAATATATTAATTGAGAATAATTTAAAAAAAAAATTAATTGCTACTATTAATTTGTTTGTGAATCGAAATTACAAATATTCAAAATAAGTTTTAATTTTTTTCTGTGTACTGCACATATGAATTTCTGGAGTAATTACTCAATGATTTATGGTTAACATACACAAAAAACTAATAATAAAAGTAACCTATATTGGTGAAATAATGATTTTCTTTTTTTAAATAATCATAGTTCCGAGTAGATGCCGACTGTTACAGCTGTCTTCTTTAAATGGGTTAAAAGTTAAACAAAATTAATGAAAGTATGATTTAATAAATTTAAAATATTTAGTTACATATTTTTTCCTATAACTAAAATGCATCAGTCATGGGAAAACACAGATTTAGTTGTGATTATTTAATTTTTAGTTTGTCGAAATTAACATCAACATTAGCAGAGATATTTGTCAAAATTTTTGTGTGGAAAGTTTATGTTTAATAAATAGTTATTAAAATTAATAATTTGTTTTAGGTTTTTTGAAAATTATCAAATTTAATAATATATATTTCAAATCATTATGCCACAAATTTAAGGTCATAAACTTAGAAATGGTGGTTTTAAGATTTTTATAAAAAAAAGCAAACAATTTTTGTTGATTGTTAACCATTTTATAAAATCATGTCGCTAAATCTTAAACTTAAAATTTAAACTTCGAATTTGCTATTTGTAATTCGAAGATTCCATTTAAATTCGATAATTTCTTTTAAATTTGAAGATTCTACTTATAATTTGAAAACTCATTTTGAATTTTAGAGTCATTAAAGTTCTTCTGTCATATATTCCTCAAAATGACAATAAATCGCCAACTTTAAAACACAAACTTTTAATTTTCTTATTCGGAAATAAAACTTCACTTTTATTCTATACTTTTGCTAAGAAATCATTTAAAATTTAGAACGGAAATACATTATAAGTTGAAAAATTATATTTTATGACCCAGTGTGTTTAACCTTTTGAGGAAATTTAAAAACGTAAACATTTTTATTGTCTTTAAAGTACCTACTCATACTTTATTAAAATAATCGTATTTCGGTAGGGGGTCATTTACACAACCGCAGTTAAATTTAATAAAGTTTGCTGTCATTGTTATTGTTGGCGTACACTGAGAAAAAATCATGCAAATTAAAAATAGCTTTAGTTTAACTAGATGATTTCATTCAAAATTCTGGTTAATTTTTATTAAAAATAAAAATTGTGTTATTCGACTCTTTAAATATTATATTTTGTGTAGGGTTATTCTAGCTCCAGGTAATTTTAATTATTTTCAGAAAATTATTTATGTGCTTCCAACTAATTTTTGTTGGACATTGGTGCAAGACTTAGCTGACACGTGTTTCGATCTGTGTGAAAGATCATTGTCAAGACTATTTAGCAAATATGAAAACTTTAAACTACAAGTAGAATAATGAAATTAAATGGCAATCATTGTTGTTGTTAAAAATAAAAATTCAAATTCGGTTGACCAATTTTTGAGATATCGCTACCCGTGTAAAAAAATAATTATATCTAAACATATCTTTTTTGAAGAAAATGGATATAATCAGATCTACTTCATATATATTCATATCTGCTTCAGATATGTTTTGATCCATAAATTGAGTCTATCTGGCATATATGGCATATATGATCAGACACTTTCAGATATGTTCATATAACTAAAATTGTCAGATAGACTCAATTTACGGATCAAAACATATCTGAAGCAGATACGAATACCCGAGTAAAAAAAAGTTATATGACGCAATATTTAATTTTATATGAACAGATATGCTTTTATGTAAATCCATATTAATTTTTATCCGAAAATTGGCGGATCGAATATTATACGATTATATCAAATTCTATTATTTCTGATAAAATAATATCAAATTTGATTAAGTTTGATCCCAAAAATGGGTCTATCTAATTGTATTAAATCATATCTTATCTGTTAAAATTAGATAAATTTTTATATAATTAGATGAAATCTGGTCAAATTTTTTTGAATTTTAAACGGGAAATTAGAAATTATTTTATCAGATTGGATACAGTATCAATTAGAAGAGTTTTTATTGCATTCTTCTGAATTTTTTCGGGACTTAGCAAATTATTAAAAAAAAATTTTTTTTTTTTTAAATCAGTTATAAGTGATTTGAAAATTCTAAAATTTGAAAATTCTAAAATTTGTGGCTTAGAAAATTTCAAAACATTTTTTCGGAACTTAAAAATTTTTCAAAAAAAACAAAATTTTTCCTAAAAACATTTTCAATGATTTTTTTACTCCAAAAAAAATTGCCAAAAAAATTTTGTGTCCGGAACTTTGGAAAATTTTCATAAAATTTTTTAGGACTTGAAATTTTTTTAATTGTCCGGGACTTTTGAAAATTTTTTTCGGGATATAATTATAAATAAAATCATATATCTTTTTATCTGTCATATCTAAAAATTTCCGACCTTATATGTCATATCTAATTTCATATAGATCGGTATATAAATAGATAGGAATATGTATGTTATCATATTAAAAAATAAGGAAAAATACAATGCTATATATAAACTTATATGCCCATATCAAAGTTCATGCATAACCGTATATATATATAAATAATTATATAATAGCATATATGATTATATCAGTTCTTTTTTACTCGGGTATACATATATGGAGTAGATCTGATTACATCTATTTATATATAATCCATACATGTTTGATATAATCATATTAAAATATATATGAGTTTTTATATGTTGAGATCAATTTATATGAAAGATTTAATATGACTCCATTTTCTTATCTGAGGTTATACATAAATATATATGACTTCATACAATTATATAAATCTACATTTATTTATATAAAATAAGATCAACTGGATTTATTTGGATGTGACCAAAATTCGGATCTAATTGTATAATTTTTTATATTTGTGTATCTAAAATAATACAATTAGATAATTATTTGATACACCTTGATACAGCCAATTTTGAGATCAAATTAGATCTTAAAAAGTTTTTTTTACTCGGGTAGGTTTACCCAGCAAAAACTTGGTAATGGGAACCCCTTCCTCCCTCGCTTACGTAGTAATTTGAATAATACTAATTACCATTTGCATTACATTACGGAAAAAAGGCAAAATGTGGTTACCTCCAATGACATCACCGTATTAAAGTAATTAACATTGAAATTGGGAGGTAAGCGAAGTTATTGATGGGTATATAAAAGTCTGTCTCAATCGGTATAAAATTGTCAATGAAAAAATTGTCAATTTAAAAAATTTCTTGAACGTAGAAAGAAATCACTATTTTAAGAAATTGTTTGTCAAATTTTAAATGCCGATATCTGAAAAACCGCTTGACCGATTTCAGAAACTTTTTGATATTTGTATTCAGTATATTAAAATTAATAATCTAATTTATAATGTACTAATTTATAGTCAAAAAAAAAATTTTTGAGATATTTTTTAAAAAAATTCTTGAACGCCATTTTTTAGAAATTTTTTGACAAATTTCAAATGGCGATATCTTGAAAATCTAATCGATTTCAGACACTTTTTGGTGTTAGTTCAGCATGTTAAAATTAATAATCTTATTTATTGCAGAATATTTTTTATACCCTCCACTCTAGTGATAGAGGGTATATATAAGTTTGTCATGCCGTGTGTAACACCTCCAAATATTGGTCTAAGACCCCATAAAGTATATATATTTATGATCCTCGTTCGATTCTAAGAGGATCTAGCGATGTCCGTCCGTCCGTCTTTCCGTCTGTCTGTCTGTTGAAAACACGCTAACTTTTGAAAGACTTTACGGAGGCTCCTGAAGTTTGGCATATATGTTGGGCATTTACCTGGTCAGGTTGGTATAGAAATCCAGCCAAATCGGTCCAGTGGTTCAAAAGTTATGAGCAAAAGAGTGAATTTCGGCAAGGGTTTTTCACGAATTTACGAGATAAAAAACACGATAACTTTCTAAAGACAATTCTGAGGATGCTGAAGCTTAGCATATATACATTTCTCGTTCCTATTGGCTGTTTCGTATTGAATTTCAGTCAAATCAGCCCAGTGGTTCAAAAGTAATTAGCAAAACCGTAAATTTCAGATTCGCCTCACCTTAAATTCACGTGTCGAAAACCCGTTAAACATGTTTTAAAAACATTGGTAAGTCACAAAAATATTTTACAACGCATTTTTGTCACTCAAAAATATTTTTACACTAAAAGGAAAAAAAAATTCACTCGAAAAAATTTTACACTCAAAAAAAATTTTACACTCAAAAAAAAATTTAGTAAATTTTTTTTTTTTTTTCAAAAATTAGTTAAAAAAAAGTTTTTTTACACAAAATAAAATATTTCTAATCAAAAATGTTGTTTTTTCTCTCTAGAAAATTTACTATAACTTAAAAAGGGCATTGTGGAGGGTATTCATAGATTCGGCCAAGTCGAATTTAACTTTTCTACTTGTTTTTTTTTTTATTTTTTTAAAAATTTAACATTTTGGTGGAAATTTTCCAAAAATCCAAAACATTGATCGAAGGAAGTTACCAATAAAAATAATCGGATTTGGCTCAAATTAAGTTTAAATGAAGAAATTCTTAAATGTAGTCATCTTTTACAAATTTCAAATAGCGATATCTCGAAAATAGTTCGACCGATTTTTAAAATTTTTATATTATATATTTTTTTTTTTCAATTTTCAAAATTAAAATCAATTCGGTTGGCCTCAAATTTGTAACACATATCGCTCCTTTACTTGTATAGTGTCATAACTCAAAATATTTGATTTTGCAGAAAACACGTTTAAAGTTTACTATTGAAATTGGTTTTTACACTCAGAAAATTATTGCAGTTACTACATGACGGTCGTTTGTGTAGTAAGTAGTAGCTGTTGTTTTTAACTACAATTTCGGTCGTTTTTGTATGAAAAAATCTCAAACAACTTTTTTTGTAGTAGTTTCAAAAAATAACTACAAAAAATATACTACACTGTAGCAATAGTTGATTTATGTAGTTGTTTTTAGTTTTTTTTCTAAAACTCGTTTTTTTCTAGAAATTTTTATTGCAAACGAATGTGTCGAGCGAGTTGGTCGTGCGGGATGCGGAAGGAATTATTTTTATACCAAATAAATAATATCTAAATAAATTAAATTACAATTTATTAAATTTAATTATAACAAAAAATATGTTTTTGGAAAAATATTCTTGAGCGAAAGAAAATAAGTGGATAAATGAGATAACAAGTGTGTATAATATAGCGCTCACATAAGCGTGCGTAAAAACCAATCGGAAAAAAACAAAATAAAATGTGTGCAGTGTTTTGTTTTCTTATGAGAGCGCCATCTTTCTTTTCTTTGTATACACAACAGAGCAGGTACATACTTTTTTGAAACATTTCAAATTAATTCTTTTTTTTATAAATCAATTTTGCCAAAGCATTTCGTTTTTTTTTATTCCAGACAAATTTTGATCAGTAGCGGTGAAAATTTGAAATGAACTATTAAAAAAACAAAGGTAAATACAATCAATTTATTTTGTTTAACATTTTATTAATATAATTTTTTTCTTCTATAATTCCAGATAAATACATCAAAAAATTTTCATCATGTCGAAATTCTATACAACCAACTGAAATGTATTGCTTTTTAAATAAATAAATATCAATCATTTAAACGTTTAAGAAATTTTTTAAATAAAATTTCAGGCAATTGTAGAAAAAACAACTGTATTAAACAGTTTTGTAGTAGTTTTTACTACATTTTGTAGTTGAAAATCAATAGTTAAAAACAACAACATGTTCAGTTGTTTTTACCGTTTATGTAGTGGACGCCTTTTCAACGACAAAATGTAGTCAAAACAACTGTCTTTTGTAGTAGATTTTACCGACATACTTTTTTGAGTGTAATTGAAAAAGGCCGGTACATAGAAAATGTAATAATTGCGTGTACTCTTCTCAAACGGTGAGTTTAAAAGATATTAATACGAATTTTTGACACAATATAAAGCACGATATAACGAATAATTCTGCATCATTAACTCAAAAAACGCATTTTTTGAGTTATGACACTATACAAGTAAAGGAGCGATATGTTTTTGGCCAAGTAGAATAAAAATTTGCTCGGACATTCAAAATCGGAAGAAAAACTATAAAAAAATGCTGCTTTAATGGCACTTGTGGTATGGGGTTTTAATATTTGCTAAATAGTCTAGACAATGATCTATGACACAGATTACGGATCAATGATATATATAGTTTAGAGGGTCTCCCACTGATAGATATTTCGATGCGTTCAACGGAATGACAAGGAGAGAAAACTGTGATTGAAGGGTATACAAATTTAATAACACTCTTATTTATTTAACTAAAGTAATCTGCAAATATTTTGTTCAGTGTAGTTTTCTGTCGTTTTCTTAAACTCTTGCGTGGATCAGTGAATTTTCTCTTAACCCAGATTTTAAAGATAATTTTAAAATTCGAAATTATGAAAACAAAAAAAAAATTGAAGAAGAATTTTTTTTTTTGGTTTGTTGATTCATTTTCAAAAAATAGTAATTACGGCACAAAAGTAAATTTTAACTTTTTTCTTATTATTTTTATTGGACAGTGAACACAACAATAAAACGACACAATAATGAAAATATGAAAAGCATTTCCCATAATTAATTTCAATTAAGTTACAATGTATAACAATTGTATGAATGTACACAAAATTTAGAAATTTTAGTAGAAGTATTTTAGTAAATTTTTATGTATTTAATTTTTTTTTTGTATGTGGGTTGTGATCTTTAAAGGGTTTAGTCTTTTTCATACTTTCCGTTATATTATTGTTGTAGCTGCTGTTGTTCACTATGAACAATTTAAAAAAACATAAATGAAAGTTAAATTAAAGATGATTTTTATGCTAATCTTAGTCAATTGATGTCTTTTCCATTTTTTTTTTGTTTTCTAATAATTTTATGGTAGTGGTTTTTATGATTATTAACCCTTTTGGCACCTTAAGAAGATTTTGAGATTTAAATTTTTTCAGATTTCGAAAAATTCTTCTGCCATCAGTAAGATTCCCCGTTTTTATTTTTCGCGTAATTATTGTAATTGCTTGTCTTTCCAACCACTCCCAAAGGGTTAATAAACAACAGCAACATCGAAGTTAAATTTCTGCTTGAAAAAATTCCAAAGTTTCACTGAATATGAACTTAAGGAGGAAGATCTTTAGGCTAGAAACTGCAAAAAAAAAAAAACGTCGAAGTAACAACTATAAAATGGAAGTCGTGTCATGATCATTGCAACAAGATAAAAACTCAACAATTGACTCAATTAGCAGCAATAAATAGGTGAGTTAACAAACATTTTTCCACTCAATAGTTGCAAAATACTTAAACAAAAAGACGACAATGTGGAAAAAAATAGAAGCACAATTCAAAAGGTAAATTGACATAAAAAACTTAATGAAGTATAGTTTTGCAAAACTACAGTGGTTTTTTAGTCGCACATGAAAGAAACGTTAAGCTGAAATTATTCATTTCTGAAACCATCTTCATCTTAAGACAAAGACACAATTAAAACAACAGGCAGCAGTTCTCTCACTCATAATTTGGGAAAATTCTCAGCAAAAATTTCAATTCTTGCAATTTCTTTTGATCTTTGAAGAATTTTAGCTACCCGGGTGAAAATGACCATGTATGTTCATACATGTCCATATATGCTCATACATGATTCCATGTATGATAGTATATGAACAATATATGGAAATTTATGTCATATATGGGATCATATATGAATATACACAAGTAATGTAATATTCCATATATGTAAATGTATGCAACTATGTGTGGATAGGTATATGTCATACTCCTTCATATATGTATGCTATGCATCTGCATAGCATACATGTCTTAAAAACAATTTTTTTAAAGGTTGGGTTCGGCAGAACTTTGCAAAATTGGACGAGTTCATATATGGGTTCAGTCTGAAAAAGTCGTTCGGTTGGACAATAATGATCATACATCATCAAGATTGGTTATAATTTTTGTATTCTATAGGCGAATATGAACGGCATTAACGTAAACAACCAAATTTAGAAGAAAATTCTAACACTCTGACGGTATTACTGTCAGAGCTGCGAAGGATTTCATCCCTTAATAAGATTTGGTGTTCTGAATAAAACTTTAATGATTGCATTCCCCAATCACAATTTATCGAATGAATTTGCATTTGATTTTAAAACATAGAATGAATTCGGTTTATTTTTCATTCGACTTTGAAATTGAATGCGTAAGTTTTTATAAATTTGATTTTTAAAAGTCTCATGAATAATAAATAAATGGAATAAAGAATGCATTCAGTTTTTAAAATTCTCATAAACAAGAATTCGATTTAATGGTAAAAATCGAATCCATTCCAAGAAATATTGATATTTAAAGATAAATGTATTCAGTGACTATAAAAATCGAATGTATTTTATTTGTGAATTCATTCGAAAAGTGGTTAATTCTTCGAAGCTTTGATTATCCTAAAGTATCATAAAGTCCAGTCCAAAGTATATTTTTAAAATATTCGTTAGTTTTATTTAAAAAATCAGTGTCATAAATTAGTACAAATTATTTATATTTAAAAAAATTTCAATTAATAGACGTTTTATGGAAAAAAAAATACAAAAAAAAAATTTTACATACAAATTCATGTATGACAATGTATGATCATTAATGTATATGTACCCTCAAATTACGGATATGCACTTGTATGGACATCCATATATGCATCATATATGAACATACATGGTCATTTTCACCCGGGTAATATCAATTGTCTTTTTATCGCATTTAAATTTATCTTTTACGAATTTCAATTGACATTTTCTTAAGTTGTAACTTACATTTTTTTCAGTTGTAACTTACAAATTTTAAAACTATAAAAATATTTAAATTTTGAAATGGAATCGACCTTTCGAATTTCAAATGGAATCTTCTTTTTAAACTCAAAAAATTATATCATTAACTGTTTGTAGTTTATTGAAAAAGTTTTACTTTTATTTTTGTTCTGTAAGTAAAAATAAGTTATTCTTCTTTAATTTTTAATGATTTGTGAAGGTTATTTTTTAAATTGTTGGCATTTTTTAAGGAGAAGTCATTAGTTTTTACCTACTTGTGTTGGTTATGGCGATGTTGCCTTTTTAACGCCAATACGAATCGTTTCGGTATAGCTGGTATGTATTGCCTTCGGGTAACAGTTTCTCCCAAAAGGTGTGTCGCCGTCGATACGAATTTTATAATTGCCGCAATAAAATTTATTATTTGGTACAAATACCACAACAATCATTAATTTTTAATGTTTTCGTAGGTTATTTTTTTCGAATTTGTTGGTAAAATGAAAGTGACGTTATTTTTAAAGCTCAATTTTATTTGTTTTAGAAAATTTTATTTACAGTAAAAAATAATTGTTTATGTTTGTTAATACAAATCAATAATTACTGGGATGGTTTTCAACTGTTTTATCACTTGTTTTAAATATTTTTTTCATTTGTTTTTGCCTGCAAAATATTTTGAGTGTGTGTGTCCATTAGGTAAAAAAACTGCTGCTTGATTATAAAGTTTATTTTGTTTTATTAACGTGCTGTCTGCTGCTTTAATTGTGTTTTCAAATTTAAGTGTAAAATCGCATAATTTATGATGTTGTTAACATCATTTTAATACACGATGTAAGTAATGAGCATAATAAACTCCAAGTTTTTGCCAAATATAAGTTAATGTACTCATAAAGACTTGTGGTAGTTAGAATAGTAAAATTTTAAGTTAATTTTAGTAAACAACTTAAAACAAAATCTACACTATACTCTCGTAATGCGGTTGACATAAAAAAGAGCTGTGTTTTTTAGCATATTTAATAAATCGGCTTTGATATTTAGTCGGTTATTAAAAAAAAACAAAAATTGGTTGCTCAAAATATTGTTTTACAGTGAAACTTAGGATGTTGTTCTGAAAACATTTCCAACCTTTGAAATTTGTTCCTATAGAAAACGTTTTATAGCTTAAGAAAAAGTCTCGGATTTTTCTTTAGCGGTCACAGAGGAAATAAAAGGAAAAAAGAAAAAAAAAAAGAAAAAAAGGAAAGGAAAGGAAAGGAAAGGAAAGGAAAGGAAAGAAAAGGAGAGAAAAAAGAAAAGTGAAAAAGAAAAGGAAATAATCAAAGAATTTTTTTCTATGAAAAATTTTAAAGAATCTTAAAATTTTTCTAAAGGAGAAGTGTCTCGGAATGTAAAATTTTTTTTATATGAAAAAATTTAAGAATTTTTCTATAGAAAAAATTTTAACATTTTTTCTATAGGAAAAATTTTAGCATTTTTTTTAGGAAAAAAAGTAAGAATTGTTCGATAGGAATAACTTGCGAATTTTCTATAGAAAAATCCCTAAAAGGAAAAATCTGAGAATTTTACTATATCAGAAATTTTTTTAATAGAAATTCTTCTTTAAAAAAAAGTCTAAGAATCTTTAAATTTTTCTAAAGGGAAGATGTTTCTGAATTTTAGAATGTTTCTACAGACATAAGTCTCAAAATATAAAAAAAAATCTTTTAAAAAAATACCAGAATTTTTCTAGACAAAATATTTGGAGGTCCAGAATTTATTAATTCTTCCATAGAAAAAAGTTGAGAATTTTTTTATAGAAAAAATCTTTTAATTTTGATCATTTTGAAATGAAAATCATTTTTTCTATAGAAAAAATCTGAGAATTTTTATATTGAATATCTGAAAATTCTTCTGGGCAAAAAAAAAAACATAATAAATCATGTGAGATTTTTTTTAAATTTTTAAAAATCTTAAAATTTTTCTTTTGAAAAAATGTTCTTAAATTTAAAAATTTTAAAAGTAAAATTAAAAGAAAATTTTTCTATAGGAAAAATAAAAATTATAAAAAAATGGAAATAGAATATGAGACTTTTTCTATAAGAAAAATCTGTTACTTTTTTAAAAAATTTTAAAAATGGAAATAGAATCTGAGTTTTTTCTATAGAAAAAATGTCTAGGAATTTGAGATTTTTTTTTTTATATTTAAAAATGTTTCAGAACCTAAGTCTTTTTCCTTAGGAAAAATGTCGCAGAATCTAAGATTGTTTCTATTTGAAAGAAGTCTCAGAATCTAAGACTTTTTAAAAGGAAAAGCTAAGAGCTTTTCTATAAAAAAAAAGCTTAGAATCCTAGAAAGAAATTTTTAGATTTTTCGATGGCATAAATGTCACAGAATTTGTGAGGTTTAGTAATAAAAAAAATTTCTAGAATCTAAAACTTTTTCGATAGGAAAATAATTCAGAATCCAAGAATTTTTTTATAAAAAACATGCCTAAGTTTCTGAGAATACTACACTCAAAATATTTTGTAGGCAAAAACAAATGAAAAACACATTTAAAACCAGTGAATAAACAATTGAAAACATCCCAGTAATTATTCATTTATTTTAACAAACACCAACATTTATTTTTTACTTTTCTAAAATAAATAACATTAAACATTAAAAAATTACGTTTTTTTCATTAATTTTTACCAACAAATTCGAAAAAAAATAACCTACGAAAACATTAAAAATTAATGATAGTTCTGTTATTTTTACCAACAAATTCCAAAAAAAGTAACCTACGAAAACATTAAAAATTAATGATTTCGTAGGTTATTTTTTACAATTTTCTATTGATATATTTTTTTAAAAATTTTTAATAAAATTTTGGGGAATCGATCCCGCAATCAACTACATTCTGGCTAGACACTCTACCCATCGTGCCAAAGTCACTTGATACAAACATGTTTTTATATTTCTATAAATAATTTTTCGATTTTTTTTTTTTCTACAAAAAAATAACCTACTTGTGTAGGTAAAAACTAATAACATCTCATTAAAAAATACCAACAATTTAAAAAAAAAAAATTACTTACACAATTCAATAAAAATTCAAAGAATAATCAGTAGTTTTTACTTACAGAACAAAAATAAATGACTTTAAAAATTAAATGTTAATGAAATTCTTTATATTTTAGTGTGTTATTTTTGAAACAAAGGACAGAAGAAGTCATTAATAAAAACTGAACATTAAATAAATGTTTTTTCTTTTAAAAACGACTAAACGTAAAATTTTTTAAATAAACTACAAACAGTTAATGACATAATTTTTGAATGTAGAAAAAATATCCCATAATCTGAGAAAAATATCCCATAATATGAGATTTTTTATTAATAAAATTTATCAGAATCTAAGACGTTTTCTGTAGGAAAAATTTCGGAAACTCAGACTCTTAGACTTTCTTTAGAAAAAATGCCTAAGAAGCTGAGACCTTTTCTATTAGAAAAATGTCTCAGAATTTAAGACATTTTTTGAGGAAAGATTTCTTCGATTCTCTTATAAAAACATGTCACGAAAAATGCTTAAGAATCTCAGACTTTTTCTAAACAAAAGTGTCTCAGAAAACAATACTTTTTCTATAGAAAAATGTAGCAGAATCTAAGAAATTGCCTCAAAAAATGTAAAAAGCATTAAAGTCTTCAATTTTTCTAATCTCACGTACTTTCTTTGAAACAGTTTTTTAAATCCTAAATCATTTTGTGTTCGATTCTGTATCCTGGAAATTTTCTGTCGAAAAATAGAAAAAAAAAATTATTTCAGAACCTAAGAAGTTTTCTTTGGGGAAAAACTCACTGAATCAGAGAATTTTTAAAGTATGTTTGAATTTTTCTTTACGAATTTTTTTCAAAAATAAATAATTTTTCCAACATTTCCAACAATATTTATATAGCAATATAGCAATAATTTGGCTTTTACAGATTGAAAAAATATCAATTGGTTGACGAGTTATAGCCAAAAGCCATATAAGAGGCATTTTCAGAACCCGTTCTGAAATTTTCCATTTTTTAAAAAAGTCATTTTATCAAAAATCAGGCCACTTTTTTTTTTTAATTTTTTTTTTTTTTAAGTTTAGATGTCTGTCCATCAACACTAAAAAATTCAGAAACACGTTCGTCGTTTTTTTTTCAAGAAAATCGCATTTGAATTTTAAATTTCATAACAATTTTGTATTTTGCTTGTATTTTTTTGTTTCAACAGATCGTATGAGTAATATTTATGCAATTGATAATACTCATTCGCAACGTTAAAACAAGAAAATACAAGCAAATTACAAAATTGTTATGAAATTTAAAATTCAAATGCGATTTTCTCGAAAAAAAACGACGAACGTGTTTCTGAATTTTTTTGTATGGATGGACAAACATCTAAACTTTTAAAAAATAAAATTAAAAAAAAAAAGTGGCCGGATTTTTGATAAATTGACTTTTTTTAAATAATGGAGAATTTCAGAACTTGTTCTGAAAATTTTTCAAAAAAAATATCGATTAAAAAAAATTTTAATCGATAGCCCATACAAAACTATATAAGAATGTAAATTTTTGAGATTGTGGTGAATTCCGTTGTAATGTGATAAATATTTAATCAAGGCAACTCGCCACAAATTTTACCATTTTTCCAATATTTGACCACGCCTCCTAAGCCCAGTTTTTGAAAATTTGAAAAACCAAAAACGCAATTTTCTTAGTTCCAAATAGGGCTATCCAAACAACCTATTCAGAAATTTACGGGACACACGTTTTTCTGCAGCGGGACATTTGGTGTGGAATGCCTCATAAACAATATGCTTAAAATCGGCATTTGACTGCAAAGTTCGAAGGTCGATTTAACAAAAAAAAATTCAAACTAACATAAACAAACGCCTCGATACGGGTCTTCTAATTTAGTCTCTATTTTCAAACCTCACTCTCAGAATCGACCTAACTTTAGCTAACCTGAATTTGTTCCACAGTGTATTTAGAAAAATCTGTCTATTGGCAACAAAAATAGGCAAATTTTCCTCAAATTATGTTTGTGTATGTTTTCTGTACCAATTAAATTTCTAACGAAATATAGATCTAATCGGTCCATGTTTGGACTTGGGACCCATTTTCCGGAAAACACCGGGGTAGGGTATCATATGGCCGGTCTTGACCAACCTTACTAGTTTTTCTATAAAAAAATTCTTAGAATTCGATAAATTTTTTCCTTGAGAAAAATTCCGATACCGCGCCTGCCCCCAAATCTACAAAAGGGTTAATTGTGAATTAGATAATTCAATCAGTAATTTTGTGTTAACTGTTTTGACTATAAATTATTTTTTTTTTATACCCAAACATTTATTAATTTGAGTACTGTTTTGACCATCAACCTGATGAGTCCAATTAATAGTACATATCCCCCATTTAATGGTTGTCATTGAGTAGAGTTTAATCTAATTGTTATTACCTACATATACTTACATGTATATATAGATATTAAAAATAATAATAAAAAATCTTTAACCTTTGGATCTAATTCAATAATATGTATGTAAGTATATAGACCGGTTATAAAACCGCACAGAATTACGTCATTATGTGAAATACATGTAGAAAGAAAAAAAAAAACAGCAGCAACATCCGTACAGTTTATTAACATTCATTAAAATAAATTTAATTAATTGCGTACTTAAAACAAAACAAAACAGAAATATAAATACAATAAAACAGCAACAACAGAAAATACTTGTAAAACATATTTACTAACTATAGACTACAAAATATATTCGTATACACAGAAAATAAAATCGCCAAATTTAAGTCAACAAAAATCAATTGTAAATTAACCAAACATTAATATTTAGTAAAAACGGCCGCCTGTTAGTCCATAATACAAAACTTCAATTTTGTATTCAACAAACTCAGTCAAGTAACTTTATTTCAAAATTCTTTTATCATGTCAATAAATAGTATTTGTTAAATTTCTTTTTTGAAAAAAAAATTCATTTGTCAGATCAACACTCAAAATATTTTGTAGGCAAAAACAAATGAAAAACACACTTAAAACCAGTGAATAAACAATTGAAAATCATTCAGTAATTATTCATTTGTTTTAAGAAACATTAACATTTATTTTTTACTGTTGACAAAATTTTCTAAAATAAATAACATTAAACATTAAAAAATTACGTTTTTTTTCATTTTTTTTTACCAACAAATTCGAAAAAAATAACCTATGAAAATATTAAAAATTAATGATAGTTCTGTTATTTTTAACAACAAATTCCAAAAAAATAACCTACGAAAACATTAAAAACACAGTGATACAAAATCGAACTTTCGGAATCGGAATGGGATGAAACCAAAAGCAAATGAAAGCTGACGTTTTCCATAACAAAACCCTCAAGACCTTTTTTTTAGGTCAGAGCTAGATTTTATTTTACACGCATTTAAAGTTGGTGATTTTAAAGCATTTAAAGTTTTTGTGTACTAAACATGTCCTACTTTAAAGGCCCCTGGTGGTGCCCTTATTGTACATGTAGGGTCCAGTTTCCAAACTTAAGCGCAAAATTACTTCAGCTATGACTGGTATGAATTTTGCTGCAATCGGTCCAGTACCTATTTAGTGAATAGCCAAATTATTAAAATAAATCACTGTACACCGTTGCGTATGATTGTTATTTAAATGCAATTATTAATATAAATCACTGGACACCGTTGCGTATGATTGTTATTTAAAGGCAATTACAATATTAATCATTCGCCACTGATACAGTTTTCAAGCATTTATTATTATAATTATAATAAAAGTGCACTAACTTCAAATGCGTGTAAAACAAAATCTAGCTCTGAACTAGAAAAAAGCCTTGATGGGTTTGTTATGGAATATGTCAACTTTCATTTGCTTTTGGTTTCATCACATTCCGATTTTGGGTGTTGCACTGTGAAATTAATGATTTCGTAGGTTATTTTTTACAATTTTTTATTGAAATATTTTTTTAAAAAATTTTAATAAAATTTTGGGGAATCGATCCCGCAATCAACTCCATTCTGGCCAGGCACTCTACCCATCGTGCCAAAGTCACTTGATACAAACATGTTTTGATATTTCTATAAATAATTTTTTGATTTTTTTTTTCTACAAAAAAATAACAAAATAATAAAGTAGGTAAAAACTAATGATATCTCATTAAAAAATACCTACACTTAAAAAAAAATTACTTACACAAATCATAAAAAATTTAAAGAATAGTCAGTAGTTTTTACTTACAGAACAAAAATAAATGACTTTTAAGATTAAATGTAAATGAAAGTCTTTATTTTTTAGTGTGTTATTTTTGAAATAAAGGACAGAAGTAGTCATTAATAAAAACTGAACATCAAACAAGTGTTTTTTTTTTTTAAATGACTAAACGTAAAACTTTTTAAATAAACTACAAACAGTTAATGACATAATTTTTTGAGTGAACAAATTGTGTTTGTTGAATTTCTTTGTTGAAAAAAAAATTAAGATTTTTTACTTTTGTCAGATCAACAAATTGTGTTTGTTGAATTTCTTTGTGGAAAAAAACAAAATTCTTTTTTCAACAATCAAAATTTACAAACATCTGTTGATATTACAAGTTTCCGTATAAAAGAACTTTCAGTAAAAAAATTAATTGTATTCACAAATATGGGTGTCAATATAACAATTCGTTTTTTTCTGTGTAGGATTTAAAGCTGCCACAGCACCGGTACCCTGACTGACTTACTGGCATAACTATCGATGCGGAAAGCATAACATTTGCTCATTTGCACATAAAAAGATTAAAATACAAAAATAAAATTTAAAAAAAATATATTTAAACAACCAAAAATAGCAACAAAAAAAAACATCTTAGCGGTCAAACCAAACCAATGCGATGCTGCTGATTTAACGAATTGCAAATTATTTATTTACCACAAAAAGACTACTCACTCCACTCCGCTTCACTCTACTCCACTATAACCCACTACTCCTGAGATAAATATTTCGACTATGACGACGTTAAACTAACCGAATCGTAAGGGTCTGGTTACATTTGAGAAAAAAAATATCATTAAAAAATCATAAAAAAATAAATTAAATATGCAAATCTAGCACCGGATATTTCTAAAAAGCTGCAAAAGTTGAAACTTAAACTAACAATGGAGTGGACATAGAAAAAAAAAAAACAAAACAAACACAGCTCCAAAGAAACAACTTTATAAGATTTCTTTCTCACATTGTAAAGTTTAACAAGAATTTCCGATATTTGTCAGACACTTGCACTATTAATTCTAAATATAATAATAAACTAACTAACCTCTGGTGTATTAATGAAACTCCAATTGTAGGAAAAAGTTTAATTATAGTGGTATTAAATAGTTTTTTTTTTTTTTGTAAAAAAAGGCAACTGAGAAAACAAGATTTAATAACTATTTTTAAAACTGGCTTCATTTTACCATGAATCTGAAAGTGAAACAATACAAACAACAACATCAGCAAAAAAAAAAAACAACAGCCAACAAGATTGTTTTGGAAAATGCCATGAGAACAATTTGTCTTGGTGCAATAAAATACCACCAGCTATCAAGGCATAAATTTATCCCATACGTATGTACGTCTGAATGGTATGTACTTAATACATTTGGGTGGTACTTAAATATTTGAGTTAACAAAGTTACTTCCCTTTAAATACAAATGAATTTAGGTGCACAAACGCTTTCTACAGATTTTAATTATTGTTGATAAAAAAAGTCTACAAAAAAGAGATGAACGCGTGTGTGAATTTTGACTCACGTACGCTCACGAAATAAAAATATTGCACTCGCAATATCATGCACGAAATTGGTTTTTCACACACGCTCAAGTGAGTAACTACAATTTTTACCAAAAAATAATCACGCTCATGGGGACTCACGAAATATAAATAAACAAATTTGTATTTTACTTTTTTCAATTTCCTGCATAAGTGTATAATTTCCTAAAAAACAATCATAATTATTTTTTTATGACAATTATGTATTAATAACACAGTGCAACAACGAAATTGGGATGGGATGAAACCAAAAGCGAATGAAAGCCGACATTTTCCATAACAAAACCCTCAAGGCCTTATTTTTAGGTCAGAGCTAGATGTTTTTTACACGCATTTGAAGTTGGTGAACTTTCATTATAATTACATTAAAAATTGCATGAAAACTATGTATACTGAATGTAGTAATTGCCTTTAAATAACAAGCATACGCACTGTTGCACAGTGACTTATCTTTAATAATTTGGGTATGTAGGTACTGGACCGATTGCAGCGAAATTCATACCGGATATAGCTGACGTAATTTTGAGCATAAGTTTGGACGCTGGATCCCTCATGTCCAATAAGGGCACCACCAGGGGCCACTAAAATAGGACATGTTTAGTACACAATAACTTAAATGCCTAAAAATCGACAACTTTAAATGCGTGTAAAAACAAATCTAGCACTGAACTAGAAAAACGCTTTGAGGGGTTTGTTATGTAAAATGCCAACTTTCGGAAAGTTTGATTTTGTGTCACTGTGTAATTAATTACCCTATAAATTCAATAAGAAGACAATTTTCTTACTTGTTTTCTGTTTCAGACAGCAAAAAACAATCACGCAAACTCACAAAAATTACTCACAAACGAAACTATTTTCTCTAATCATGCTGAGTCACGACCACGTTAGTTAAAATAAATTTCGCTCACCATCACGTCACTATAAATTTACGCTTAAATCACGAAAAACTCGTGCCACGAACGTCTCTACTACAAAAATTTTATTTTAAGTAAAACATTTTGAGTGTAAAATTTTCTTGGAGGTAAAGTTTTTTTTTTTTTGTGTAAACAATTTTTTGAGTGACAAGAACATTTTTTTTATATTGTTTTTAAACACGAGAAATCGCAAACTCTAGTTTGATATTAAAATTTTGATAAGGGTTTTTATCAAAATTTTAATATCAAACTAGAGTTTGCGGTGGTGGAAATATAAAAAAAAAGAAAAGAAAGGAAAAATGGAAATAATCTAACAATATTTGGTTGAAAAATATCTAAGGCTGAGTTTTTGAGTTGTAAAATTTATTGGTTTTAGGTTTAAACTGAGTTAAAGCCACAAATTCTGTTTTTGAGATGTGATTTATTTTAAGTTTAACTCACCAATGATGGAGAGTTAAACTAAGGTACAAAAATGTCAAAAAAACACCTCTAATTTTCAAATATACTGGTTAGTATTGCCATGTTGTTTTATTTTATTCGAAAAAATTTGCGATGATAACAACTATTCTAATTGGAAATGTGGCATTTGGTATGGCAATACCGCGTTAATCGACATTTGCTAAACTTGAACTGAAGAACAGAATGCTTGGTTAAACTTGGTCTTATTTTTATAAAGTTTAATAAAACTCCCGGTTAAACTAAGTTAAAGCGATATGTCAAAAACGCTGCCTAAGAATCTCAGAATTTTTCTTTATCGAAATCTTTATCGAAATCTACAGGCAAAATTTTAAAATTTTTTATAGAAAAAATAAATTAAAATCCGAGACTTTTCTATAGGAAAAATTATTTAGAATCGAAATCTGACACTATTTCTATAGAAAAATGGCTCAAAATCTGAAAAACATTTCTCAAAATCTAATCATTTTTCTATAGAAAAAATGTCTCAGAATCTGAAACTTTTTTTAGGAAAAATTTTTCAAAATCTGAAACTTTTTCTGTAGGAAAAATGTCTCAGAACCTGAGACTTTTTCTATACAAAAAATTTCTCAGAATTTCAGATACTTTTCCAATACGAAAAATGTCTCAGAATCTGAGAACTTTTCTAAAGGAAAACAGTCTCAGAATCTGAGACTTTTTCTATAGGACAAATGTCTGAAAATCTGAAACTTTGTTATAGGAAAAATGTCTCAGGATCTTTGACTTTTTCTATAGGAAAAATGTCTCAGAATTTGCCACTTTTCTATAGAAAAAATGTTTCAGAATCAGATACTTTTTCTACAGGAAAAATGTAACAGAATCTGGGACCTTTTCTATAGGAAACATGTTTCAGAATCTAAGACCTTTTCTATAGGAAAAATGTTTCAGAATCTTTGAATTTTTCTATATGGAAAATATCTCAGATTCTTAGATGTTTTCTGTAGGAAAACTGTCTCTAAATCATATGCTTTTCTACAGGTAAAACGTTTCAAAATCTGAGTCTTTTGCTATAGCAAAAATGTCTTACAATATGATTTTTCTATAAGAAAAATGTCTCAGAATCTAAGACTTTTCTACAGGAAAAATGTCTCAGAATCTCAGACTTTTTCGTTAAGAAGAGATTTTTTCTATAGGAAAAATGTCTCAGAATATGTGACATTTTTATTGAACATTTTTTTCAGAATTTTAGATTTTTTCCATAGGAAGAATATATTTTTCAGACTTTTTCTATACAAAAAATTTCTCAAAAAAAATGTTTTACAATCTGATTCTTTTTCTATACGAAAAATTTCTTAGAATCGGAGACATTTTCGATACAAACATTTCTCACAATCCTAAACTTTTTATGTAGGAAAAATATCTATGAATTTAAGATTTTTTTGTCACAGAATTTGAAGAATTTTCTATACCAAAAATATTTTTTTATGTAGAAATAATTTCTATGAATTTGAGACTCTTTATGTTGGTCAAATTTCTTCTATGGAAATTCTTTGACTTAGGCTTTTCTTTACGAAAAATCTGTTAGATTCAGAGGCTGGATTAAAGGCTTTTCAAGCAATTTGAACCAAAACATTCAACTGTTCCAAATTGCTTGAAAATGTGGGGGTATGATACTTGCTTTTTAAATTAACTAGTTTCTAACTTTATTATAGTCTTTCTATGAAAATTTCGATAACTTCAACCAAAAATTTTAAATTTATCATAATTTCCACAAAAAAATCCTAATAAAATAAGCACCTTGTTACTTGAAAAAAGCAATTAATGCCATTAAGTGCTTACTGTAAAATCTAGCCTAAAAAAAATCTAGCTACGTTTTTCGTGCAAGCGGATTTGTTGGTCCTTCGGGCCCCCTGTGATTTTACGACCATAAAACACGTTTTACGCTGTATACCAGAAGCCCATCTGTTTGGGTTGCACTGCATCAAGGATTCCATAGACACACATGTCCGAATGTCTTGCAACCAATCATGAATTGTTAAAGTCTATATTATGATAATTTATTTGTTCAAATTATCATCATAATTTCAGTAAACGGCGCGTATTATTAATTTTATCATGTATTCTCAATATTAACCATACGCTCCGTAACCTGAAGTAATTATTGTAAAATAAAAAAATCGTTTTAAAAGCAATTTTATAAATCTATTATTTCTTTTTAAAATCCTAAACATTAATTGCAAATTTCTAAAACCTAATACAGGGTGCCACAGGTAAAATAATCGGTTGGTTACAATTAAGTTTAATTAAAAAATTACTTAATGCTTTGAAGGAGTACAAATTTTGAGATTTGTTGTTAACATTACTAGAATATTTTTTAATACCTACTTCTTTTTAACGCATTAAAATTGAAAAAAAAAAATATATATCGCCAGATATTTTAGCAAATGATTTATAATTTCAGAATAACAAAGCTTTATTTGAAAATAAACATTTAAACTCGCGCTTTCCCTCCAAGATTAAACGGTCACAGCCTAATGACAGAAAAGCTAATTTCCCAAGATCATCGTTAAATAATTTCTAAAAAAGTTTTATCGACGAACTTGAAAAATAGAGGATCGAACACTAACCCTGTAATTTTTTTTTTTTTTTTTTTAAAGACACTCAGGCAATGCTGCCTATCAATTACCAATGTAACCGTGATGCTTCTTTCGGAAAGGGGATAGAAAAGAGATGAAAGATTTTTGAAAGATAGAAGAGCTTCAGTATGGCAACACTGTAATTGCGCGTGTTGATAATTTTGAGTACAGTTGTTGCATCGCCATCTGTTATTGATCTGGCGAATTATTTTTGAAGCTGTGTTTATAGCCATTATTTTATTATTTTACTTCGTTGACGTTTTTAGTGCTATTTATCAACGAAGGAGGGTGCTGCGATATTAGTTATAAATAGAAACTAATAAATATCTGAAAAAAATGTTGTTCTGCCTGAGCTGAGAATCGAACCCAGGCTTACTGGCTAGTAGTCCAACGCGCTAACCACTAAGCCACAGCACCCTCAAAGGCTTGTACCAAAGAACAACAAAAAGTCTATTTTAACAAAGGTTTATTTTAAATTTCAAATTTTCCATACATTTTTTGAAAGTCGATTTTAAAAACAAAAACAATTTGTATGGAAATAAAACTAAAAGTCGATTTTAAATTTATTTTATTTTTCTTTGGTAAGGCTGGAAGTGTTTGAACAGTCTGTCACAATTAAGTGCTACCCTAAAGTAAATACCTGAAGCCCTCCTGCTAAAATAAACCAGCCATCCAGTCATTCAGTCCGTATCTATCATAACATGGTGGAATTTTTGTTTTTCGTTTTTAACAAGAAGTTGTTTTATTTAATTTTTTTTCTCTCAACTTGCTGCTGTTATTGTTGTTCCAACAACAAAGTTGATGTTGTTACTGGTGGATGGATGGATGGTGGGTGTTTGGCTTTTTAATTTTATTTTCATGCGAACTTGAAGTTGTTTTTTTGTGTTTAAGTCATCCATGTAAATGAGTATTAGTTAGTTTCAAATAGGAACACGAAATTATTGGAGGAAAAAAAACCCAAAAACAATAAGCAAATAAATTGCATACAATGGACTGTTAACTGAAGAAAGAAAGAAAAAAAGTCAGATGGATGGATGTTAGATTGCGGATGAAGGAACGTTATTTTTGTGTTTTTTGCCATAAACATCTACTAAATTATTAACACACGCCAGCCATCTAAAACCGACTTCATACAGTGTCCGTCCGTTCATCTATCCGTCAGTCATTCATTTAACAGTTTGGTGTAATAACGCTTTCAGTGGTGCATATTTTAAATGGATTCGTCGTTGTCGTAGTCATCGTCGCATCGTTTGCTAGGAATAAGTAAAATAGTTACAACAATAATAATAATATTTTGATATAAAGTGAAAGTAAGTTCACACAATTACAATTGATACGTTTGTACGTTCGTACGAACGGTCGTTAGTTTAGTTCATCTCATATGAATGTTTTAAATGAATGAATTGAATTGAATGGAGTTGAATAAATGAATACTTAAGATGTTTCAAATGTATGAAACATGCGCGCACATAGGTCAGGACATAAAATCATGTTAACGCAAAATCATTTTTACGAGTTAAAAAAATACACACACACATAAAAGCGATTACAAAAAATTAACCCCATCCCCTCCCCTTTATCACTGGGAAATGATTTTTACATAACAAATATTTACTTGTATCCATCCATCTATCTTTGTGCATGCATAAATGTATCTCACAGTATAATTAGGAAATTGTTAACAGATTTTCAAAAAAAATAATATGAATTCATACATAGATGCGCATAAAATTATGAACGTTGAACCAATGTTCAGGGGATGTCCCTACAAGTGCAGTGCATTTAGTTGATATCAGAAAAATAGGTTATGAGGAGGAGGAAAGAGGGAGAAGTGTTTGTGGATATTTGACTTCAATTTATCTGCAATGAAAGAAACTGGGAAGACTTCTGCGGGGAGTTTATTCCACAAACGGCTAGTTTTGATTGATAAACGAACCTTCTCTGTTAAGCTTGATTTACACGTTAACTACCTTTGACCACCCTTATCTACTATTTCCCAGTATTGGGGGATAGCAATTGTCAAATTAAAATAGTATCACTAATACTGGGAAATAGGAGATAAGGGTGGTCAAGGGTAGTTAACGTGTAAACTGCCCTTAATGCGATCAACTGGATCGACAACAAACGGATGTCATCTACTAGACAACCGAGTGTTTCGAACAAAAACTCAGGCTCTAGGGATAAGTTTATTTATCTCAACAGAACACTTTTCATGGTAATAACGATAGAACAGAATCACACAACCCACATTCCGATGATGCTCCAATTAGTCAATAGTGTGATACCCTATTGTCATTGATAAGCATCAACCCCTAACTTTGGGCACGGTTCAAGAGCTCCAAAGTAGACTGTGAAGCCCCTGCCAATATATGGGAGTTGTATTTCATCTTCGGTTAGATATAAGTGATATAAATAGTAAGGAGATCGGATGAGGTGAAGTATTTCTTACACCGGTTAAAACAACCGAAACACTTGAATGCTTCTTTCGGCATTTAACAACGTGGTTTTTCCAACGGACATCACACTGCATTTTTATGCTCAGAACATCAAGAGTGTCAGATTCTTCTATACACTGTTGGCTCCTCAGTCCTGTGGGTCAACATACAACATTGTGTTGCGTGCATTGAACTTGACCCTATTCGCAACACCCCACTCAGCGATTGTAAACAGGTCCTGATTAAGTGTGTCATTCATATTCTGTCTTTTGCATTCAACCTCAACAAGGCTTGGCCTACCATCAAAGGAAAATGAATAACAAATATTGCTGTAATCTGCAAAAGAGTAGACAGGATTTGAAGTTTAACTTAGAAGGTCGTTAAGAAAAATAACAAGAAGAGTAGGAAGAAGAACAGAACCTTGCTGCTTCCCAGATTTAAGCTAAAACTCGTCCGATGAGAATCCATCTATAAAAACACTTATAGAACTATCTCTGAGGAAGTTCTAAATAAATTGAGAGATGTCATTACCGACATCAAAGGCATTAGGATTAGATATGAGCGCTCCGTGTCACACACAATCAAACGCCTGGGATATATCTAGAGCAACTACCTTACTTTTACAAAATGATGGATCAAACGACTCTAACGTTCCGAAAGTAACGCTTACAGGTCTCCTGTAAAACGAGTTAAGCGAGAACCATATTGTCGATCGCTTAAAAGTAAATTAGCCTCCAGACACCTCCCAAGATGTCAATTTACCATGTTCTACATCACCTTCGACTACGCAGAGCATATTGCAATTGGACGGTAATTATCAGGGTTACTAGCTGCACCCTTTTTGGAGACTGACTATACGGTGCCGTGAAATATCCCTCCACAGACATTATTCCCATTTCCGGTTTTGGGATTAGGTCCGAAATGAATTCGGTCATAATCCTCATAACAGTGGTTATGACTATGGTCGAAAAAATTTTGGACATAGTCCAAATAAAAAAATGGACACACCTCCCATAAATGACCCACCCTCTCCGCAAAATAAAGCTTTTTTATACCCTCCAACCACAGTATGGGGGTAAACTCACTTTGTCATTCCGTGTGTAACGCATCGAAATATCGGTCTAGGACCCCATAAAGTATATGATCAGTGACGGTTCTAAGACATTCTAGCGATGTCCGTCCGTCTGTCCGTCTGTAGAGGACACGATACAGTCCAAAATAAAAGAGCTAGACTTCCAAAGTTTGGCACGAATATTTCTTATATTCCTAGGCAGGTTAAGTTCGGAAATGGGCGAAATCGGATAAATGGGAAAAAGTTCCCATTTTTTTGGAGAACTGTTATTTTATCTAATTATTGATAAATGAAACCACGGGAATTATAAAAGAATAAACGGATATTTATTAACACACAAATATACAAAACGACAACACGTCTCAATATTTTTTCTTCAACTGAAGTTTTCCAAAAACATACTAAACTATGTTTTCTGGAAAACTTAAATATAAACAAAGTGTTTTTAGGAAGCAAAGTAAATTAAACAGGTTAACAAATATGAACTACAACAAGAACTAAACCAACCCAAGAAAAACCGCATTTTTTGCAGAGTTTTTTGTACTTTTGGTAAGCAAATACAACATTCTTATCTCAGAAGAAGTTCAAAATCGCAAGGGAAAGGTGCCCCTAACGTCTCCCACCAACTCCCCCCCTCCCAAAAAAAGACGCCCCTGGATTTTTTTAAATATTTTTTTTTATATTTTTTTTTACATTTTGGAGGGTATAAAAGATTTGGCACAGCCGAATGTAACACTCTCACTTGTTGTTTTTGGAGTTGTTAACTGTGCTTTTTTTTTGTCTTAAAAGATTTTCTGCGTAGCGCGCTTTGGGCCGACCTTAGACTCCTGGAATAGAAACTCCATGCAATAAACCCACCCTATCCGCCAAATAAAGCTCTTTTGAGTAGAAGAGCTATACGCGCAAAGTTTTTTTATTAATTGGAATTATGCCCGATCCTATTTCGGTCATAATCTCCATAGAAAACCGACATAATCCCCATGGGTACTAAAACCGTTTTGAAAGTGATCATAGTCCCCATAACAAATATGGGGCTTATGACCGCGATTTATTTGGTCACAATCTCTATTTCCATTAAGGGGTGGTGTCGGTGTGAACATTACCCCCTTTAAGAAATTGTGGAGGGTACTTTCAATTTCCCACAGCTGATTATAGCATTCCTTGTTATTATCTTCAGTTTGTTACAATGCAAATGCAGACTATATAAAAACAAAACCAATAACTGACAAATTATTTCAATACATAATTTTAATGTGAAAATATTTGTCAGTTTTCCCTTTGGCAGTGCTAAAGAATGTGGCTGAGTGAAATAAATACATGAATGCAGAAAAATAAATAAACCAAACAATTGTTTTAACAAAATATTTGCATATCAGATTTGCTAAAAACAGCAGAAACATTACAACCAGATGCCACTTCAGAATGAGTAGGCTGCTGCTTTTACACAGATTTATTTACATTTAATTTTAAAATCAGACACACATACTTGTAGTTGATCGGGCAGTTATGAAAGAAAACAACCAAGCAACAATTTTCATTATATTTTCAAATAATATAAAAACTTTGAAGAACCTGTGCGAGTAACCAGTTCAAAATATACACAGAAAAAAACGAATCGTTATATTGACCCCCATATTTGTGAATACAATTAATTTTTTCACTGAAAGTGCTTCTATACGGAAATTTGTAATATCAACAAACGTTTGTAAATTTTGATTGTTGAAAAAAAATTTTGTTTTTTTTCAACAAAGAAATTCAACAAACACAAACACAATTTATTGGTGGGAAAAAATTAAGAAAATCAAAATTTTTTCAACAAAGAAATTTAACAAACACAATTTGTTGATCTTACAAATGAAACTTTTTTTCAACAAAGAAATTTAACAAACGCAAACACTATTTATTAATATGATAAAAGAATTTTGAAATAAAATTACTTGACTGAGTTTGTTGAAATCAAAATCGAATTTTAGTATTATAGACTAACAGGCGGCCGTTATTCCTTAATGTTTGGTTGATATCATGTGTGGTTGATTTACAATTAATGTTTGTTGATTTAAATTTGACGATTTTATTTTCGGTGTACTATTACGAAAAAAGTCTTGTCCGAAAAACGCTATGCAGACTCCCGCCAGGGAGTTTTATTTGGGCATAATCCCCATAACGGAAATGGGAATTATGTCCGTGGGGATTATGTCATGCCACTGTTTTTTATTTGGACATTTTTAAGCAGTTTGCGCATGTCGCAAAAACTTTCAACCTTTGACAACCCCTAGTTAAATTTAATGAGGATACTATTTGTAGAACTTTTTAGGAATTACAATTAATTTTCAGAATTTTAAGTCTAATAAATTCAAAGAGCAAAGTAATAATCCATTCCCAGAAATTGAAACTTACCTTTACACACCTTTACTTAATAAAACTTATATTATCACATCTTCTGTTATCACAACCGATTTTTTTTTTTGCTGCTACTGAACGATTCTGTTGACATAATGTTTTCCGTGTGTTTTGCCATTACTTTCTACACATATGATTTGGCTACTGGTCAATTTAAAACTTGACCGATTTTTGTTTCTACTCATTTTGCTAAATTCGTTACAAGGTGTCAATTTATTGATTTGAATAGATTTATTTGTGATATACGTATTTAATTTTTTTTTTTTGTTTAATCCAAATAATCCTACTCTCAATTGAGATAAATTTACGAGTGGTATTTGATGTTTATATGCAGAAAAAAAAAGTATGTTTTGTCAATAACTTGTTGGTAACTTACGTGGAACAAGGTGGAGTTTGTTGGTCAGTGATATCATGGCACCCGTTATTAAAGCATTAAAAAGTAAATACAATAAAAACAGGTATCCATGGATATAATAATTTATGAAATCCGACATCCAACATTCAGCATACATCTAGATACAATGTATATACAGATGTATGTATGTAAGTATATAAGTAAGTGTGTACTTACATATGCAAATGCGAAATACGAAATACTGTAGTTTTTGCAATCTAATATCTACAAGTTAAGAGATAGGTAGAAAAACATACATTTGTATAGACGGACGGACGGACAGACGGATGGACAGACAGACCTACTTTGACATGCTCTGAATAGTTTAAAGTGAGAAAACTGCTAAACAATCTTAATAATAATCATAATAACAATAATAATGACCAACTCATGTTGATTTAACTAAATGTTTTCTTTTGTTTCGTATAGTCGTAAATTTTAAAGTATGCTTTTTTTATACCCTGTATACCCAATTGGAAAAAATAGTCTTAGACAACACTGTCGTTAACGATTTTAGGTGACATGACATAGTCCCCACAGACATAATGACCAAATTCATTTCGGTCATAATCCCAATAATGGTAGTAGGGACTATGACCGAAAATAATTTGGTCATAATCCCAACAAAAAACGTACATAATTCCAGATTTATGGGGATAATGACCATCTTTTACAAATGGCCATAATCCCTATTACAGGGATTATGTCCAGTATACTAGTTGGTCATAACCCAAACATTTTATCGATTTTGAAGGCCTATCCAATGCCGTATCGGCCATGTCCAAATTCGGAATCCATAAGTTCGTTATTGTCTAAAATGTACACTCAAAATAATCACTCTGTTAAATTACAGAGATACTCTGCTGAGCCAGCAGAAAATACCATAGATTTCCAACCAGCAAGATTTTTTTTATTTTACGAAGAAAACTCTGTAAAATGATTTCGATAAAAAAAACTGTTAATTTACTGAATTATCTTTAAAATATTGATACCAGAATTTTACTATTTGATTTCTGATCAATTTCTCTTTCCTCAATGTGCAAGTAGTGTTGACAACTGGATAATGCCATCGAGTAAATTTGCAAGCTTTAATGCTTTCAAAATGTAAATTTACTTTTTTATTTTTGTTACGAGCTTTTTTACGAGTACATCCAATTTTACACAACATCCTGGTTTTATTGTAATTTAAGACGCTTTTTAAAGAGCGGTTAAAATATTTGGAAGTTTTTTTGAATAGTTTTTATTTGAAAACTGTATTACAGAGCAATAAGTAAAATTACAGTTGAAATTTAGTATTTTGGTTACGAGAAAAAAATAAAGTATTTTTAAAAAATCTGCATTTTAACAAAAAAACTCGGTTTATTATCTGTAAAATAGAGATTACAAAGTAAAAAGTAAAAATACAGATAAAATTTTGTTTTTCGGTTACAAGAAAATGCAAAGTATATTCTTAAAATCTGTATTTCGACAGATAACTTTGTAAAATATCTGTCGAATTGAGATTACAGTAATTTTACAGAGTTTTTAACAGAGTAATTATTTTGAGTGTATAAACCTTGGGGTAGTTTATATGGAGATGTACGACCCCCAAAATGGAGATGTACGACCCCCAAAATCATTTATAATAATCTCTATTAAAATTAGGCCGACCCGTATTTTTACAATTGGTGAAATTCCAGCTAGTTCGGCTATTATTCGGATTTTCCCGAGAGCCCATATTTTTTTATAAGGTAAGATTAATAAAAAAAACAGATTACTCTTATTTTTCTCCCCTCATTCCAATATTCCAGTTTCAGGACAATCGCTGGGTGCCCTGTGAAAGTCCTTCCTTGTAAGTAGCACACTCAAAAAGATACCATCAAATGTGGGCTGTGCTACCCCTATGAGCCAGGCAGTTTTAGATGATATGCATTTTGGGTAGTGGAGTCTCTACAAATTTTTGTACAGATAGATCAAAGCTACACGAAGAAGTGGGCTCGGAATCTTTTCAGAAAAGCTTGGGTTGACCTTGGCTCGGAGATTGCCAGATGATTAAAGTGTTTAACAAACAGATATGCTGGCAATTAACGAAGTGGCGGATTTATTGAGTTGCAATGTCTTGTCTATAAACGCAATCAACATCTATTCCGACAGTCAAGCAGCGGTCAATTCCCTGGTGTCAATGTTTCTAAAAACAAGATATGCCCTTAAATGGTGCACGTCTTTAAATCAGACGAACAGTTTGACATTCACAGAGACATTTCAGGGAATAAAAAACAGCGGAATCGGAATGTGTTGGTATGCCTCAGAGACTTGTAAGCAAAATCTACGGCTTTGTTTTGCGGCGAAAACTAATCAGAAATGGGCAAATGGATGGAGGTGTGAGACCAATGTTTCCCAACCTTTTTTGCGCCATGTCCCACTTTTAAGTTAAAAAAACTAAAATGTCCCCCCTACACTCGAAAAAAATTGGAAATATTTTTAAATTTGTTTTAAAATTCAAAATTTAGTTGTGGTTAAGGAAACTTTTTTTTTTAAAAATATCGTTTAAACATAATTTTAAGAAAAAATTTCAAAATTCAACTAAATAATTTAACTAAAATAATATTTTTTTATTATATTGAGCAAAAATAATCTTAAAAATTTTTTCGTTGCCCCCCTGAAGCTTTTAAATTGCCCCCCCCAGTGGGGCGAGAATCAAACGTTGGGAACCATTGTGTGAGACTATACGACAGACTTGTCTTTTTCTTCTTCTTCCAAGAGGAGAGATTTCGACGAAGGTTGCTATAATAATATAATCGAGCCTCATAAGGACGATAAGCGGTTAAATGTACCATCAAATTACTTTTGCCGGAGTTGCATGGATTAAGAGGAGTTTAAAACTATAAATAAATTCACTTGGCATTGGCACGCACTTTCTGGTCAGAGAAACCTCATCACTGTCCCATGGTAATACAGCCGACCTCAGAAAATTAATGCTGCTGAAGTCTTACGTCACTTACAACCTAACCTGTCATCTGCAAAAGAGTAGATAAGGTTAAAGGTCTGAGTAAGAAGGTCATTAATAAAAATTAGGAATACAGTAGAAAAAAGAACAGCAAAAATACAAAGTTTTTTTTATATTTTTAAAATACAAGAACAAATTCATAATAAATCATTGTAAACATATTGTCTTGGACGAGGTTGTCAAACAATTGTCCGCTAATATTATCGATGACCAATATTTCAGTTGAAACACATCAATTCAACATAAGAATGGGCATCGCCCTTCCAAATTTTAAGAAATTCGAAACTTTTTTTGTTAAAGTCAAACCCAGTGACTAAAAAAAACTTTTGCTAAATTTTTAGGCTTCTGATCATGCTAGTATTCAAGACATGGGGTCCTAAAATTGGGACAAACATTTAAAATAATGTCCCATGTTTTTGTTGAAGGTGTTCGTTTACAACTAGCAGACGTTTTTTAAGATCATGAAAAGCTGAGCGACAATATCGATCTTGGTCGTGTATAACTTCTCGCCCATTAGTATGAAAGTTAAATGAGTTGCGGTAATCGTGTATCCCTCAATAAAGATGTATTAAAGAATTCACCAATTGGGTTATTATACTACACTCAAAGAAACACACATATACGTGTACGAATTGAGGAAGTAGGAAAAACCGCAAATTATGCATAGTACTTAATAAAAATCAGAAAAACTTGAGCAACAATGTAAAATTAAGATAGAAATGATTAGAATGACACAAAAAACTAAAAGTCAGCAATAAATTTGCTTTTTTTTAGAAAGTTTCATACAACATATTTAGAATATTTAAATGAATCGTATTAAATCATCATCATCAGCAGCAGCAGCAGCAGCAGCAACATCAGCTGCAGCAACAAAAACGTAATTATCATTGACCATTAATCAGCAACATGTTAACATTGTGATTAAAATATTTATGTGAGTAATTTTCTCAACCTGTTGTAAATAGAGGGACATACATACGAGTAGTTGTTGTTACTTTTATTTAATATTATTAGGTCATTTTAGAAGAAAAAAAAAAGCGACAATAAAAAAAACTCATTGAAGCAATTGATCCATTTATTAAATGGACACTTCACTATTCAAGTCAGCACTCGTTGAAGGTTTTCTTTTATAGTTTTCTGCTCTTTTTATTGTACACAGATGTGCATGAACTTATTCATGTATTCAAAATAAAAATACACATACGTGGGTCACATCGAAAGTTTTTTGGAAAACATGATAATCATCATTACATTGTTCTCGACCTGAATTTTGTATTCTTTACATTATGTGAGAAATTTTTGCATTACAAAATGTTTAGTCATTGTGTTTCACATGGGGTGAGTTACAGAGTAACTTATTTACATTCTACACTGAGAGAATTTGGTTCATTCTAAGAAAAACAAAAGTATCAACGTACATTTTTCAAGCCTTGAAAAGTTTAACTATGGGCAACAATCAGCCGGTCAAGGCCGAGCATATAATATCTTATACCTGTCCCGAAAATGTATAGAAACCAAATTTGAAAGAAATAAGCTTAGGGCGAAATTGTTACGTAGGGAATAAGTCCCTACGTAATAAGGTTACCAAAATACACGTTTTACGCCATCAAACTAAATTTTTATTGAATATTTCATATTTTCATGAATTTTAAGATTTTTTATGTGAGTATCTAGAGAAAGGTCAAAAAAAAAGACTTAACTTAAACTTTGGAAAAATTTTCTTCAAAATAGTTTATAAATTTTCCCACAATTTAGTTAAATTTAACTAAAAGTTGTGAAATTTTTTTAAGTGTTAGGAAAAAATTTAAGTTCATGTACTGTTAAATAGTCTATTATTTTCCTTAAATGGAATTCCCAAATACATTGAAGAAATTCTTACCAGCAAAGAAATTTTCCCTAAATATGTGACAAAAATCTTTATTTTTAAGACATATTCCTCTTCTTTAGTTTTAGGACGTAATTTTCTACCAATTAGTTCATTTTCTTAGATTTGAGGAAGTTTTTTTCCTCTATTTTAGTAAAATTTTAATAACTCGGGCAAATTTTTTTTTTCCAAAAACTTAAAATGGCGGTATCTCGAAAACTAAGCCAGATAGAGCAAAATGGAGGCCATTTTTGGTTCTTAGAAGCTCCATAATATGGCCGGTCCTCTTCACATGTGTGGACCCCAATGGGTCCTAACTTTACATTTAAAAAAGTTGGCATTCCCGAAAATTTTAAAACACTTTTATCTCGGTAAATAATGCCAACACAACAAAAAGTTCAAAAACATTTTTGTATCCCTTAACACGGAGAACAAGGCCGCCAAATACCGAAAAGCTCTTTGAGTAATAGTTTTAAAGTTATCGAGTTTTTGAAATTCTCAAGACCCCAGTCACAGACTAATACAGACTCGACATAAGTGACAGGTGTCAAAAAAGTATTCTTTAACCGTATGGTTAATATTTTCAAATTATTCTACGAATTAGGTTAGAAAGAGAAAACTGATATAACGCGCGATAAGAAAAATGGATGCCAGATCGGTTTTTGTTGTTTCACTCACTCCTAAGTCGTAGAAAGTGTTGCCATGTTAGCGTAAAAGGGAATAAAAACCGCTGTGTTTTCTCCTAAAATCGCTTAGTTTTCCTCATTTTTTCTTATAAAACTCTACTGTCGAGTCTGTATTTAGTCTGTGCCCAGTGGTCCCCTAAATTCACGTATCTGAAAAACTAAGCAAGGTATAGCGAAACGGACAAAAATTTTGGATCAGAAAATATGAAGATTCTTAAAATTCGGGGTCTGAACCTGTCAAAATTCCTTGAATTTAGTTAGTTTTCCCATTTTTTAGTTAATTTTTTTTCTGAGTGTATGGGGACTACTAGTCAAACTGGTCCTAGCCTTCTTAAATTTGGAATTGCATTTTGAAATTGTTAAAAGTCAGTTATTAGAGCCATGTGAGATTAGTTTGACCTTAAATTCACACGTTGACAACCCGTTAAATATGTTTTTAAAACATTGGTAAGTCACTATAAAATATTTTACAACGTATTTTTATCACTCAAAAATATTTTTTCATTAAAAAAAATACACTAAAAAAAATGTTTAAATTTAAAATTTTTTTTTTTTTAAATTACTTAGGCACGTCTCCAAAACAGAAAATGCAAATTCCTTCATTTGTGTCTGCAATTCCAGATCATGTTGGTAACCCTTGCGAAATAATGTAAGAGACAAAAAAGTTGAAAGAAAGTATGAAGTGAGGTTGAGATTGCTAGAAATGGAATTGTAGTGTTGGAAACTGTCAAAATTTATTCTGTAGAAACTATAAATATTCACATATATAAAAAACAGTTTGCATTAACAAGACAAACCGACATTTAAAATCCTACTGATGATGACACTAACTGGGGTGTTTGAAACCGGTATGGGAAATACCAGAAATGTCTATAATTTTTAGAAATTCAATTTTTCTTCTGCATTTTTTCAACTTGAACCCTTATAACAAATATAATTAGAGCCCGTGCTCGATCTGTACTTACAGAAAAAATCAAATACTAAAAAAAATTTTTACACAAAATAAAATATTTGTAATCAAAATTTTTATTTTTTCAAGTTAAAAAATGTACTATCACACACAAAAAAAAAACTTTGTCAAATTACTAGGAAAAGTCTCGTAATACCATTTTGCCAGTTTTCCTTGCTTTTTAACAAACCGATTTTTTTTTTTTTTTAATTTTACAAATTTTTCAAGATAATTTTACAAAAAAACTAGTAAGTTCACGAGAATTTCTTGTAATTTTAATTGCGCCAAAAAACTGTAAATTTACAATTTTATTGGTAAAAAGCTTGTAAAATTACAAAATTATTGGTAAAAAGCTTGTAAAATTACTAGGAATCGGAAAAGGGAAACACGTACGGTTAAACCTTTAATAAGAGAAAATATATTTATTTTTATTTTGTGTTTTTACCAAAAAAAAATATTTTTAATTTACTTTTTTAAATAAGTCAAAAAGAAATGATTACTAATTCTGTGAACCTAAATCGCAATTTTGGAGTTTTTTAAATATTTTTCGCAAAATCTCTTATTTGTTTTTCGAAATTTGTACAAGAATTCACACATGAATTATGTTCAAAAAATGTTTCTTAAAACTTATAGCGCTGGTTGCCAACTGACGGTACCATTGCAAAAATTTTTCATACTTTTTCCCACAATCAGTGGTCATCATTCGGCAGGTATTTCGTAACAAAATTCGACAATTTATGAATTTCGGGACGCCCTACTGCCAATATAGCATTAAATTTGTTCACGGTTGGTGTACTATTGGCGGAACTTCTGGACGACTGCTATTTGCTCCAAAAGTGCTTGCGCAAGCTCGCGCAACTGCAGCTTCCGCAACTCAAGCTTTATAAACTTAAGCTGAAACTAAAGGAGTACACTCAAAAAATAAGTTAGTAAAATTACTATTTTTTTGTCAACTCGGGATATGTATAAAACTCTTTCAAATCAGTGTGTTTTTTTTGCCGATTGCTGTTAGAAATTAACTAAAAATATTTTTTTTTGTATTCTTTCTACTTGTGGTCTTCAAATTTCGTGATATGCGAACTGGGCGTATCTAACAAATGTCAAAAAATCATAAAAATATGCAAATAAAATGTTAAACAAGTGTCGAATGACTTAACAAAATTTTAATTTATTTAAAATAATAAATAAATTGAAATGCCATTTTGCAAAAACTTTTAATATGACCTACGTTTCCATTTTTTTCTTTTTTTTTTTACTTTTTTTAAGTGCAAATGTCAAAATTTTTGTTATCGTTGTTGCTGTAACAGCTTTGTGCTATTGTTGTTTGCATCATTATATTAAACTATCCATACGTGGTTTTCTCTGCATATATCTTGTAGTAAATGCATGTCATAGAGTGGGGGGAAAATTTAGTGTTGTAGATATTTTGCATAGTACTCTAAACTGTGATATTACCTACAGGAATCATGCATGACTTCAGGTGCTTCCAGTTCAGCAAAATTTCTGCTGCGAAGTCTGCTCTTGATAAGTGTCATTTAATTAAAGCTAAAGATAAAAAAAATGAAAATTACATTTTCTCCAAAATTGTTTTACCCGCTTTAAACCCTGACCAAGGGGATGATTCTCAAAGTCGAAAACGATCCAAATTCTACTCACAATCAGCTTGCGATTTTTAAATTTTTTTTTTGCCTTGTATTTATTAAAGCATAATTTTAGACATACAGAAAAATTTAAAAGTCGCACGAGCGACCAGCATTTCGATCGCTATCGACTTAAGAATTAGAACCCAGATCTACGTCAACCATTAGCGACTTCCAATAGCCTTTCAATAGACGAACGAACATAAAAATCCATCGGGGATCATGAAGTATATGGGGTCCTTGGCCAATATTTTTATCCGCCACTGAACAGTATAACTTTGAAGTAGAGGCTTACGCTTAACGTCAGGACACTTAGACTCTAAAGGGCCGTTGTGTTACCAGTTATATCTGGATTTTCTATTAAATTAATTTTCTTTTTTAGCCAACTCTAATTTACAAACATTCATTGCTTTTTTGCTGTTGCATCTGATTTGGGGAAGACTTGTTATCGTACAATAAAAATCCATAAAGAAAACGAAATAAAAACAAAAAGACCTTTAACGTTAAACTCACGTACAATCGAATGTAAACACTTTGCAAAGATAAAACAAAAATTACCGCTATTGTATGAGAAATATCTAAGTATTTGTCCATTTTATGCTTCGTCTACGGTGCGAAAGTGGGCATATTAATACAATCGTAATATAATAATAATAATATTTACAAAAAAACAAAGTTAGATGGGATGGGGATATTTATCATTAGTGTAAAATAAATGGATCTCAAATGACGATTACTTTTGCCAGGTGGTGTTGCCTTCGATTTATCGTTAGAAATTTTTTATAGATGTTTTTAAAAAAATATTAAAGGAGAAGATTTTAAATTTGAATAGAAGGAAACATTATAACGACCTAAAAAGCCTTCCTTTTGTATTTGAGTTAAAAGAAATTAGAACTAACTAAACAAAACTTGCTGATTTAGGGAGACTTTTTGAAATGTCGATTATATTTGTTTTAGGTTTAAGCCACAGTACATAAGTAGTGTGCGCACAGGGTTGCATTAAATGCGTGCAAACATTAGTGACAGCACAGGAGTAACTTTTGACGTTTCATATAAACAACACGACAAAAGTATGAAAAACAAGATATAGTCGAAGCAAAAGAACAAACAAAAGTCTTTTAACAATCAAAAGTGCGTTTTATCAACAGGAAATGTTAAATAAAGCAAAATAACTAATACATTTAGTTAATTTAAAGACAAATAAAATTTTTCAATTAACAAACAATTAAAGTTTACATGTTATACGTAAAAAAAACAAAATGACAAGAAAACATTGTTGTTGTTAAGAATAGTTGCAAATGATTTACATTTTCCTCTTTTATATATGTTCACCATTTTTCACTTAAAACTTTCTTCAGATTTTGTTAACATATTTTTTTACCATCTATGCATCATTTTATTTCCTCAAATCAAACCTTAAAAAAATTACCAATTCATGAAAAACAAGAAGAAGCAAATCTGCCGTCATATTGGAAAATACCTCGAATACATCCCTGTTTGATTACTACTTATGTACTGTAGAATGACTAAAAAAACAGTTGTTGATTTACCCTCAACATTCACTTTGACTTCTTAAATGAAGATTCCCAAATTATGAAAATTAACTTTGACATTTTTATACCCTACACCACACTGTGGTAGAGGGTATAATGAGTTTGTGCTGATGTTTGTAACTACCCGAAATATTGGTCCTAGACCCACCTTTAAGTATACCGATCGACTCAGAATCACTTTTTGAATTGATTTAGCGATGTCCGTGCGTCCGTCCGTCTGTCCATGTAAACGGTGTAAACACGATACAGGTCGTAATTTTTAATCAATTGACTTGAAATTTGAAGCTTAAGTTTCTTTTGGACCAAGGACGAAGCCTATTGAAATTGAAAAAAATCGGTCCATATTTAGACCTAGCCCCCATACAAAGGTCCTCTCTAGTTTTGGCTCAAATGACTATAATAACCGTGTTATAATAAGTATCTTTTTAAAATTTAGCAGGTAAACGTGTTTTGCCTTCACAAATCACCATTCCGAATTTTAAAGAAATCGGACCAGTTCTTCTTGTAGCCCCCATACAAACCACCTTCCCGATTTTCCCATAAATCTCTCAAATTTCATAAAAATTTAAAATATTTAATTAAAATTTCGTTTGTGCATGTTAAACGCGTACTTAAATAACCTTATCAAATCTGGTAATCATCGGGCCAGTTATGGACTTAGGCCCCTTGTGAAAATTTCCCCCGATATTCAGTTAAAGCGGTTTATTGTCAACAAATAGAAGCCTATTTCACTCAAATTTGATTTGTGAGTGTTTTTTACACTTATTAAAGATTTGGCAAAATAAAGATTTAATCGGTCAATCGGACCCATTTTCCGGGAAACTCTGGTGTAGGGTATTATATGGTCGGTCTTGACCGACAATAATTTTCCTACTTGTTTTTGATTAGCGATGAACTTCTCATGCACTAAAAATTTGAAAATATGAGCTAAAAAAGTCAAAAAATGCACTAAAAAACCTAAAAATATGCAATAAAAAATAAAATGTGTGCAATAAAAATCTTGTTGTCATACGAAAAACTTTTTTAAAAGCAAAAAAAGGCCGGATTAAAATATTAACATTCGAAACTTTAAGTAAGAAAATTTTATTAGAAATTAGGAAATTTTTAATATTTTAAATACCATTTAAACAAAATTTATGTTTTTGCTCATTTATGCAAAAATATTTCTTAAAAGTTGGAAATATGCAAAAAAAAATATGCATTTAAAACCAAAATATGCAAAAATATGCACTTTCATCAACATATTCAAAAACATGCAAAATCAAATCGATGTCATTTTAACGCTAACTTCTTGATTTGGAAAGATAATTATTATAATTGGTAGATATCGTTTTTACACTATCGATAAAAAAACATGATATATTCTTTATAACAAGGAATGATATATTCTTTATAACAAGGAGAGTCTTTCACAGGGCACCCACCGATTGTCCTAAAGCTTGCATATAGGAAAGAGGGGAGCAAAATAAGTGTTACCTAAATTTTAATAGCTGCCCAATCTCACATTTACGTGTCAAAAGGGAGGGCGAAAAACGAACAATAAGTTCGTTATTGTCAAAAATGTAAAATCATTAGGTAGTTTATATGGAAAGTATATACGTACGACCATCAAAATCATATATAATAATCTCTATCAAAATTAAGCAGACCCGAATTTTTTCGTTTGGTGAAATTCCTGCTAGTTCGGCTTTTCCCAAAAGCCCTTATTTTTTTTTATAATGTGGCAACCCTTTTTTAATGTCGAATGTCGACCTAAGGCAAATAGTACAATTCGCGATGAGAACAAACGCGTTCTATCAGCGTCGCTGAGGAATTATTGTGGTTTCGGTATGGTCCATACGGTCTATGTGAGGAGTCTTTGACTCCGACACCTCTAACCTAACCCTTTTTTAAATTTGAGATTGAGCAGCTAAAAAAAACGAGTAACTCTTTTTGTCATTCCCATATTCAAGTTTAAGGACAATCGGTGGTGCCTTGTGAAAGGCCTTCTTGTAAGATTTGTCAAAAACTGTTAATGTTTACATTTTTTATTTTGATTTGAGGCGTTTAAAGTTCAAGTGAAATTTTCGCCGTAAAAAACAGAGTACTATTCTTTAACTTAAAAAGTGATTTTCGACTCAAATTCATTTCGCTCCTTTACTTGTATAGTGTCACAACTCAAAATATTTGATTTTGCAGAAAACACGTTTAAAGTTTACTATTGAAACTGGCTTTTAATTGAAAAAGGCCGGTACATAGAAAATGTAATAATGGCGTGTACTCTTCTCAAACGGTGAGTTTAAAAGATATTAATACGAATTTTTGACACAATATAAAGCATGATATAACGAATAATTCTGCATCATTAACTCAAAAAAACGCATTTTTTGAGTTATGACACTATACAAGTAAAGGATCGATTTGTATTCGAACTGATTCTGTTTGCTAAGTTTCACAAAGTTTTTATGCAGATTTTCAGCAAATTATTTTGCTAATTTAACAGATATTTTTTTTTGTTATCTTTTTTTAAGTACTATTTTTACTATACTAATAGTTTTGATCACATGATCAATTATTTTTATTTGTTCTTTCTTTTTATTTACAACTCATTTTTAATAACTTCAACCTAACCGAGAACTGGTAACAATGACCGTCGTCTCGTTGTAGCGAAAAAACCAAGGGTTCTGGTGGGAATCGAACCCACGACCCCCACGTTCAAAGGCTAGCACGCTACCAGCTAGCCTACGGGGCTCCCTTTCTTTTTTTAAGTAATTTTTTTTAATTTTTGAGCAGATTTTTAGCAGATTATTTGCTAATTTAACAGATATTTTTTGTTATATCTTTTTAAATCTCAGCCTCGCGAATATGAAAATCAAATATCACTATATGAAAATTAAAGTGGACGGATATAAATAGCTCCCGCTTAAATGCGTCACTAAATATGTAAGCATTAATAATATATAACGTTAAAGAACATAAACAAACAAATCATACACAAAAGATAATTTTTTGCCAGTTTGTTGCTGCTTTCCAAGAAGAGACGTTCGTTGATTTATGTATTTTTATACCCTCCACTTAGTGATAGAGGGTGTATATAAGTTTGTCATTCCGTTTGTAACTCATCGAAATATCGATCTGGGACCCCATAAAGTATATATATTCATGATGCCCGATCGATTTTAAGACATTCTAGCGATGTCCGTCTGTGGAAAATGCTGTCACGGACAAAATATTGCACAGAGATGACTGAAACTTAACATATTTATTGGAAGTTCTCCCGAGAAGTTTGGTATTGCATTTGGGCGATATCGGTTCAGCGGTTCAAAAGTTATGAACGAAAATGTAAGCACACCTCAAAAATTTCAGTGCATTCAACATAACCTAAAAATACAAAATGCTTTAATTCAGCTTCTGGTTGACATATGTGAACATAACTGAACAGCAAATGGTATTTAAACAAGTACAAACATATTTTTTTGACAAAAAAAGAAAAAAATTCCGAATTTTTTTAAACAAAATTTTTTTTCGCGGAAATTTTTTTTTCAAAATTTTTTTTTTTTTTAAATGTAATTTCCTTTTAAATAAAGTTTTTTGCAATAATCTTTTTGAAATTGTGGAGGGTATCACTACATTCGGCAAGGCCGAATTTAACTTTTTTACTTCTTTAAATTAGTTTTGTTATTTTCTTATTATAAGTGCGAAAGTTGTGTTATTTCTATTTTCTCATTAGTCCCTGCGACATGCCGTATTTTTTGTTCGTTCATATTAAATGCTCCAACACAATGTCGGAGTGCTCTGTACTACAAAGTACAACCTCTAAAAGTAGCGATGATATCATACAAAAAATGTGTAAGTGTAAAAAAGAAAGGAAGAAAATCCACTCTCTGGCACAGAGTACTCCGTCATTGTGAATTCAGCTTAAGAATTTTATAAAGTTGTATTTTTCCAATTTTATACAAAATTGTTATGTATGAAAAAATATATTTTTACAGAAAATATATCATTTTGCTCAAACTAGGCGTAATTTAAAATTTTTCTGCATAAATCAACAATTTTCTCAGCCGAAATCGACAGATTTTTCTGCTGAAATCAGCATGGTTTCTGATGTCTTGACTGATTTATCTGCTGATTCAACCCAGGTTATCACTACAGAAGATTAGCAAACCCCGTCTGCTAAAATCACCAGATTCTCATATGGCTCAAAATGGGTGTATTTTCAGCAGATTTTTCTGCTGATTGGACAGTGAATTTATTTTGAGTGAAAATTTTGCAAGTCCTGCCCACTGTCTTTTTTTGGAGTTTTTGGGGGAAAATTTTAAATTTTTCAAAACCCTAAAATTTTTCGATTTTTTTTTTAGCATTTTGTGGTATAAAAAAAAAAGATTTCAAAAAAAATATTTTAAACTTTTTTGAAGTAAGATTGAAAATTGGAAAACAGTGTACTTGCCTTTAAGGTATTTAGCCTTGTACTTTTAAAACTTTTATTTTTTTGCAATGCCAAATTTTGAAAACAATCAATACGAAAGTAAATTATTTTTTACATACATGTGTGTTGTATATTTTTATTAAAATCATGATTAAGCATCTTGGCTATAAAATTTATTTGTTTTGTTTGAGAATGACAAATCATATTAAAAATATTTTATGGTTTTTTTATTATTATTTCAATTCCAATTAACATAATTCAGAAATGTTTAAAGTATTTTGAAAGTACAATACTTTCAAAAACTGACATTTCTGTCAATGTCATATACACACATACAAATTAAATTAAAAACTTGTAAATGTTTAATCAGTTGTTTAGTTTATTATTGTTTATTTAAGCCAGTTATTCTGAAAAAAAAAAATAGAAAAACAAATAGAGTTATAATCAATATAAATATATTTTTTTCCTATTCAATTTCTCTAAACTGAACATTAAACATTTTTTAAATTTATATTTTTCTTAAACTTTAAAAAAATTTCTCTATTTTGGTCGATTAGATTTGGTAAAAGAAACAAAAAAAATAAACAAGAAAAACCCACCCAATAAACATTTACACACATAAATTACTTGAAGGTTGGTGTGATGTTTTTTGAGTGTATACGTACACAGGTTACCCTAGAATTACGAGCAATTTAATGAAAATTGACAAAATGAAATTGAAATTTTTCCCATTTAAAAATCTCATGGCTTAAGTTTAACAAAATCAGAAAAAATCAAATAAAATTACTGACAAAATATGTCGCCATTAGGCACGTCTCCGAAACAGAAAATGCAAATTCCTTCATTTGTGTCTGCAATTCCAAATCATGTTGGTAACCCTTGCGAAATAATGTAAGAGACAAAAAAGTTGAAAGAAAGTATGAAGTGAGGTTGAGATTGCTAGAAATAGAATTGTAGTGTTGGAAACTGTCAAAATTTATTCTGTAGAAACTATAAATATTCACATATATAAAAAACAGTTTTCATTAACAAGACAACCCGACATTTAAAATCCTACTGATGATAACACTAACTGGGGTGTTTGAAACCGGTATGGGAAATACAAGAAATATCTATAATTTTTAGAAATTCAATTTTTCTTCTGCACAGTTTTTTTTATGAGTGTAGTAAAAGTTACGAGTTTTTTTTGTAATTTTACGATATTTTTACCAATAAAATTGTAAATTACAACTTTTTTGGCGCAATAAAACTTACAAGGAATTCTAGTGAATTTACTGCATTTTTTTTTTATAAAATTATCTTGGAAATTTGTAAAATTACAAAAAAAAATTGTAAAATTCCCAAAAAAAATGTAAATTTCGATCAAAATTTGTTTATTTAAAAACAAGGAAAACTGTCAAATATTGGTAAAATGGATTACGAGACTTTTTTTTAGTAATTGGACAAACATTTTTTTGTGTGTTGGTAATTCGCGGTTTAATTTATGACAAATTGGACACTAATTTTTTTATGTCGTAACCCCTGCACCACCTGTACTACATAATTATGTATGATCGAGTAATAGTTTCTTCTCACTTAAAACGACCAAAAAAAAATCCGTAAACATTTAAGCTGACTGCCTTGCAATTGCTGCTGCTGTTGCTGCTGTTGTTGTTGCTGTTGTTGTTGCTGTTCATATTATTACTTTAGGCAATAAAAATTATATCTTGTCATACCACTTGTATGCTGGCTCCATTACATGCTCTCCAACTTACTGGCTTTTATTTTTTTAGTTTTCATTTTTGGGGTTGACAATGTATCTGCGGGTAATAATACTTAATAACAACTATTGACGACAACGATAACAACTTTTACGCACTTTTCATTTCAACCATCATACTTTCATCGCATATTAAATAGTCATTTTGACGACGTCAAATATCGTTTGATGAACACCATATATTTCTATATTTATATACTTGTTTTGCAATGATAATCATCTTGCTAAACTCTTTAAATATTAACAGACTTTAAAAGTTTTACTAGCCAACTAGGTAGTTAAGTTAGCAAATAACCGTAGTGTTGTCAATTTTGCTTTTTATTATATTTAGCGATTTTTGGTATTAATTTTTTGGATTTAAAGTCTGCAATGAAATCTTAACGACCTAGGACGTCTTTAACCCACATTGGCTGGGGGTCAAAAATTACCCCCGCAGAAAATTTGAAGTTTAGAGCTTAATTTTTGTGCTATAAACAAGTATAAAACGGCTTTTGTGTTTTGTACCCCAACTATAAATTTTAATTAATATACTATCTTTAAAAAAAATCGTTAACCCTTCTTGGCAGGGGGTCAAAAATGACCCCCTACCATTCAATAAAACATACATATTTTTTATGAAAAATTAGTTTGTGGCAATCTATTAGATAACTTTAAATCAGCCCTAAAATCTTACCTATTTAAGATATATTTAACCCATATTGACCAGGGGTCAAAAATTACACCGGCAAAAACTTTTAGGCATAGTGTTTGAATTTTTTGATATCAACAAAATTTGTATTTTACTGAATGGGTCATATTTGACCCCCTACCAAGAAGGGTTAATGATTTTTTTAAAGATAATATATTACTATGAAATTATAGTTGGGGGAAAAAACACAGAAGCCATTTGATACTTGTTTAAAGCACGAAATTTGAGCTCTAAACTTCAAATTTTCTACGGGGGTTATTTTTGTCCCCCAGCAAATGTGGGTTAAAGAAGTCCTAGATCGGTAAGAGTTCATGAACGACTTTTTTTTTTTTTAAATGCCACGACACCAAAAAACCGTTAATTTGCCCAAAAATTTAAATTATAAGATTTTATTAAGCCAAATTATTGATAAAACCAACATTTCCTTGAAATCCATTAAATTCTCCCCGCAATTCCCGATAAGCGTCCCAACGGATATCCGTAATATTTCACATTTTTCTTCTCCAAGGTGTTCTTAATGAACTCAGAAAGAAACAATTATATATTTAAAATTTTTTTAATAAAATTTCAAATAATGAAAAAAGGTGTTTTGAGAACGCCCCCAAAATTACGCATTTTTTTTGGTATCTTTTAATTTCATATTTAAGTATTAACGATCAAATATTATTTCAAAATAATTTTTTAATTATTTTAATAAAATTTTTTTTTTTTTTTTTTAAATCCTTTTTTGCAAAAATCCCAATTTTGAGCCTCAAAGTGGAGACAGAAGATAAACTTCCATCGGAGTGATATTTTGCATGTCCTAAGGGGACCAAAACTTTCGGCGGGAATTAGAAATTGATCAGAGAGAAAGGCCGAAAAACGAGCCACTTGTTGGATGGAAGTGTATTAGACTGATGTACCTTATATGAAAAAAAATGTTAAAGTTGTAGCCCCCTGAAAATTAACTTTGACATCTTTTATGATGATTAAAAAAATATTTGGATTCTATCGATAATCTATCTTGAGCTAAACCGCGTCAAAAATGGTCCAAAACTTGTATTTTTCATGAATTCGATAAATTTTTTCTGCATTAAAAAATGTTATAAATCCAACCACGGACTCGAGAAAACGAAATGTTTATGTTATTTTTTTTTATGTTTTTCAATTCAATTTTGCTGAAAATTAAACTTTGCCATTTTACCCTAAAATTCCCTTCGTAGTAAATTTTCAGATTTTTTTTTGATTTTAAAAGATATCGAATTTTTAAAAATTGGTAGTTTGTTCCTTTACTCAAACTTCTTTTACTCATGACTTCTTTAATAATGGTCCAAATTGCAAATTTTTTCTTTAAAATTTTTGTTTTTTTCGTACTTTTGTACGATTTTTAAGTTTTAAAATTTAAATATAATTTTTGAAAATGTATGTACTCTTTGATTTTTTTTAATTTTTTTTAATTTTTTTTGTGTAAAACTTCTATCGATTCTACAAATTTTTTGCCCAGTAGATCGTGGGATAACGATTACTATTTTTTTAAATTTTTTGAAAAAATTTTAATGTAATTTTCCAATCTTAAAATCATTTCTACTGCTCCAATGGTGCATCATAGAGGGGGCATTTCCAAGACCGACCCCACGCCCTATCTCCACTCCCTTAGTGGGCTTCCATTAAAAATTACACTTTTATAAAATTTGCTCCAAATTCAATTTGTATGGGAGCCTACTTAGGGAGTGGAGATAGGGCGTAGGTATGTTTAAAAAAATGTTGGAGGGTAAAAATGATTGGGTAAAAATGGCCCCTCTCGGAAGCACCATGGCACAGTGGCGAAACACCAAATCTAGTGACGCTTAATTCGGAAATGTAAAATAATAAAGCCCAATGCATATTTGTGACTATAAAACTTACAAAGAATTTAACTTTTAACCGTATTTATTTATTTCAGTGTTTTTATGCATTTTGGGAAATTTATGTGAATATCGGGAGGGTGGTCTGTATGAGGACTAGAAGTTAAAATGTTCCGATTCCGTTAAAATTTAGAGTGATTATTTATGGCTACAAAAAACATTTAATAGTCGAATTTCAAGAGAATATTTGTTAAATATGGGCCTATGGGATAACATGGACCGATTTTGTCAAAAATTTAATAAGTTTTGTTCTTTCGATAAAAAATCTTAAATGTCAAATTTTAGCCAAATCTATTGAAAATTGTACTCTGTATCGCGTTTATACTGTTTATTTGGACAGGCAGATGGACCCTAAAAAACCGAACAACTTGCGCGAAATAGCACGCCATACTGAAACGTCACAACAAAATTAACCCAAAATAATCAACAAAACAGGAATTGGACCGAATACGATCGAATTTCAAAAGTTGCAGTCCATGAAACTATAGATTATATCACAAATGTCAACTTCTATAATGCACTAATAATAAACTAGATACACACAGGCCACAAACATTTATTTTTTGGTTAAAGAATACCTTTTACTTTCAACTAAAACTTTTTGGCTCAAAATGTATAAGCAATTGTGTCAAGAAAAACTCACTTGCTGCAGAAAATGTATATTTGACAGTTTACAGCTGTGCGTAAAAAAATTTATCGATCTTAATTTTTTAATTTTGACTTAAGCGCCGCTAGATCAGTGATTTCGGCCACAGTGCATTGGACCGGTAGAAGCTGATTAAATAAAACAAATTTACAAAAAATAAAAAAAAATGTATGGGGACCGCCTTAATAGTTAAAGATAGAGGGTAGGTGTGTTCAGAGAAAATGTTAGGACTAAAAAATATTGGGGGTCGGTCATATATTTTATTGGTCTAAGGGCAGTTAGAGTGGTTGGAGCAAATTTTAAGAAGTGTAATTTTGTGTGGGAGCCCCCTTAGAAATTGGAGATAGGGTATTAATTTGTATCGAAGCATTGGCGTAGGAAGCCAACATTTCTGGGGGGGGCTAAAGCCCCCCCAGATTTTTTTGAATTTTTTGTTTTTTTTTTAATAGAAAACCCCAGACCTATTTCTGAAGCGTTCCCTATATCATGTGTCTAGCTGTCCTAGAAACGAATGCCCTCCGAAAGCGGTTAAAAATTCATTTTTTTTTTTAAACAAATTTTGATTCTGAAGATTTTTCGGAAATTTAGAACTCCCAGATATGTTATGAAAATGAAAGATTTTTAATGTTTTTCCTATAGTAAAATCATTAGATTACTATGATTTTTTTCAAGAAAAAGTTCTGATGATTGCAAAAGTTGATGATTATTAGTCAAAATTCTCAGATTCTTTCTTCCAATGACTTTTGTCTATAAAAAACCACTAAGAATTTATAAACTTTTTTAAATCAAAGAACTTAAAATGTTTTCCTGAAGTTAAAATCCTAAGATTCGGTAAAGTTTTTATTACTGACAAAAACATCATATTCATATAAAAACTTTTTGCAATAATTCAGACTATTTTTCAATAGGAAAAACTATTAGATCTAATATAATAATCATTACGAGTCCTTAAGACTCGTAGAATAATCATAACAAGTCCTAAAGACTCATTATTATTATTTATTGTTGCAAAAATTAATGAAATCATTAAATTATTAAAAAAAAATTGTGAATGATCAAAATTCTGGGGGGGGCTAAAATTATTCTGGTGGGGGCTAAGCCCCCCCAGACAGGGCTATCTACGCCAATGTATCGAAGAAATGTTTAGACTTAAAAATTAATGGGGGTCGGTCTTGGAAATGACCCTTACATGACGCACCATTGTAGCAGTAGAAATAAGGTACTAAAAATTGTCAACAAATTGGGAAAATAAAAAAAAATATATTCAAAGTGTCCGATTTGACATGGAATGCCCCATATGTAAAAATTATTGAACTCGAATAATTTTTTAACTTTTTTTTTATGTCCTCTATTTTCATTTTCAAAATCTGGTTGCCTTATGTTTTGTCATTTACATATCGCTCCTTTACTTGTATAGTGTCATAACTCAAAAAATGCGTTTTTTGAGTTAATGATGCAGAATTATTCGTTATATCATGCTTTATATTGTGTCAAAAATTCGTATTAATATCTTTTAAACTCACCGTTTGAGAAGAGTACACGCCATTATTACATTTTCTATGTACCGGCCTTTTTCAATTAGAAACCAGTTTCAATAGTAAACTTTAAACGTGTTTTCTGCAAAATCAAATATTTTGCGTTGTGACACTATACAAGTAAAGGAGCGATATGTCAGCCCACTTTTGTCAAATACATTCGATTTGTCCAACTTTCAAGAAGCCATATATCGAAAACAACACAATTTAAAGATGAAATTGGAAAAAGATACATTGTTATTTAATGATTCCATTTGTAATTCGAGGATACTATTTGAAATTCGAAGATTTGAATAATTCAAATATTCTATTTCTTGAATAATTCGAATATTCTATTTCGAAAATTCCAATTGTAATTCAAAGATTCCAATTGTAATTCGAAAGAGATCATTTGATATTGGTTGAATACCAACTGATCTTTTCAAATTACAACCGATCTTTTTCAAATTACAATTGAAATTTTAGAATTTCAAATGCAGTCTTCGAAACAAGTAGAGTCTTCGAATTACAAATGGAGATATTCATAGAATCGGTCAGTTTGAATTTAATTTTTTTTACATGTTTTAATTACAACTAGACAACACTGGTCAGCTTCTGCAGCCAGTTTCATTAACTATAGAAGAAAGAAAGTTGTGTGCGTATTGTGTGTCCAACGTAAAGAAAGCCGAAAACAGCAGAAGTCAGTCATTTCAATTATATTTTGAAATTTTTCAATGGCAGCAGCTTGTTTTGGACATAAAAAGAAAAATTTATCTCTATATACAAACAAACGTTTATTGTCATTGTCCCCCGAGATGCAGTTGACAATTGTGGAAATGATGATGATGATGCGAAAAAACCAATAAAACTAAAAAAATATAGCTGAGAGTTGTATAAATCCACCACCACCACCAGCAGCATCACGACCACACCAACACCATTGAGCCAGTAGACCACCATAAATGGAAACTAGCCAGTTAATAGCCAAACAATTTTACTCGGCTAGTTTTAAATAAAACTTTTCCGAAATTCGCATGATGATCATTACAATATGATAATGTTTTTATTGTATTTTTTTATTGTGCATGCAAGTAAAATCTGTTTTGAGATTTTGAATGTTCTGCAACTTAAAAATATGAATCTACAACAAACTAAAAGTGCATTTAAAATGCTGTTTTTTTTAAGTTTTTGTGTTTAACAAATACGATGTGCAAATTACGTCAGTTAACTGGCATAAAACTCACCTCTGATTTTATTTTGTAGTTGTTTTTGTTTTTAGAGTTGCTGCTGCATTGTCAGTGAGTTAAATTGCTGTTAAATCCCATCACCTTGTAATTGTTTTCGTTGTTTTTATCGTTATTTTAATTTTTGTTGTTATTGTTTTTTTATTTTATTCAGTTTAAAATTTTTCGTCGAGTGTCGCTTGTTGTTTTCCATATAAATATGTCTATAACAATTATACTTTTTTATAGAGTAGATAGAGTAGATATTTAGTATTACATTAATATTTTTTTTTTAGCTGTTTTAAATTAAGTTGAAGTTTTATATTTTAAAGCCCAACATTCGTTAGCATTTGAGTTCGTCGTATACATAAACAGTTTTTCATTCAAACCACACAAATCTCAAATAACCGTTGAAAGATACAATTTCATTTTAAAAATTCATTTTAATATAATTTTTTTTTTTTTTAATTTAATTTTTTTATTAAATGCATTAAAATGTGTAATAAATGTATTTATGTGTGAATGCAATTTAAATCATTTCTACTGCTACATAAACATATTTATTTATTTGTAAAAAATTTAGTACATTTTAAATCTGTATAAAGAAAGAAAATATCAAAGAAAGATAATTGCATTGAAATAAGAAGGTAAATACCTTGGAATGATTTGTGCAGTCGTAAATAAATGAAATCTGATGTTTTATTAGATACATTTACTTGCAGAAATTCAAGTTATGGCACAAATGTAGTATGAGATCTAGAAGCATTGAAATTTTAAAAAGTCATGGAGGTTTTGTAATAACTTCTGTAAACCACTGCACTCAAAACAAGTAGAAAAGTTAAATTCGACTTGGCCGAATCTATGAATACCCTCCACAATGCCCCTTTTTAAGGTGAAAAAAATTAACAATTTTGATTAGAAATATTTTATTTTAAGCAATGTTGGCAATCGATACCTTTTCAATACCGTTATCCGTTTCAAAACCCTTTAAATTGAATACCGGTACCAATACCAATACCGAAACTTAGTTTTGGTATCGGATACCGGTATCCAAAAACCTTTTCCTTTGATACCGGTACGTACCGGTATTGAAACGTTATTAAAACGGTTTTTCCTTAAAAACATGTTTTTTTTACAAAAAAAAATAATAGAAAATTTGTAATTTTTTGGTTTTTGTAAATGAAAAATCGTACTCCAAATGCCTCCCCGAAGTCTCATAAAAATCAAAAAAATCTTTGGGCACCCACATCGTGGATTAAGTAAAAATTTCCAAAAAAAATCATACTTCAACCGCTATGCGGGAGCAGAAGAAAATTATTGATTTTTACAAATTTTTTTTTGAAATCATTTAGACTCTCAATAGAAACTTTCCGCAACCCTAAGTACAGTTAAGATTTTTGGGGATTTTTTTTATTCCGCGATGTGGGTGCCCAAGGATTTTTTTTGAAATTTATAGGACTTTGTGGTTCAAAAATTATTACAAAACCGTGAATTTCAAATTGGTTTCACCTTAAGTCCACATGTTTAAAAATCCGTTAAACCAGCTTTAAAAACATGGAAGAGCCAGATAAAAATATTTAACAAAGTATTTTTGTCACTCAAAAATATTTTTACAATTAAGCAAAAAAAAAACTTACACTCGAAAAAAATTTTATACTCAAAAAAAAAAATTTTGTAATTTTTTTTTTTTTCAAAAATGACTAAAAAAAAGTTTTTTACTCAAAATAAAATATTTCTAATCAAAATTGTTAATTTTTTTTTTTAAGTTAGAAAACTAACTATCACTTTAAAAGGGCACCGTGGATATTCATGGATTCGGCTAACAAGGAGAGTCTCCCTGGTGTCACCCTCCGATCTTCATGACATTTGGATATGTTGTTCAGAACGAAAATTAATTCGAAACTTATTTTTTTTAGCGGCCCAAACTCATATTTAGGAGGTTCGATTTGCATGGATGGAAATTGACCTTTTTCAGTTTTTTACGATTTACGTCTATTTGCTCAAAACTACACCATTTCCAATTTTAATTCAGAAAATACAAATTATATTTCAAAAATTTCAAATTATATTTCAGAAATTTCCAATTATATTTCAAAAATTTCCAATTATATTTCAAAAATTTCCAATTATATTTCAGAAATTTCCATTTATATTTCAAAAATTTCCAATTATAATTCAAAAATTTCTAAATATAATTCAAAAATTTCCAATTATAATTCATAAATTTCCATTTATAATTCAAAAAATTCCAATTATATTTCAAAAATTTCTATTTATATTTCAGAAATTTCCATTTATATTTTAAAATTTTCCACTTATATTTGAGAAATTTCCATTTATATTTCAGAATTTTCCACTTATATTTCAGAAATTTCCATTCATAATTCAGAAATTTCCAATTGTAATTCAGAAATTTCCATTTGTATTTCAAAATTTTCTAAATGCTTTTCAGAAAATTCCATTTGTATTTCAAAAATTTCCAATTGTATTTCAAAATTTTCCAAATGCTTTTCAGAAAATTCCATTTATATTTCAAAAATTTCCAATTATATTTCAAAATTTTCCAATTGTATTTCAAAAATTTCCATTTGTATTTCAAAATTTTCCAAATGCTTTTCAAAAAATTCCATTTGTATTTCAAAAATTTCCATTTATATTTCAAAATTTTCCAAATGCTTTTCAGAAAATTCCAATTGTAATTCAAAAGTTTCCATTTATATTTCAAAATTTTCCATTTATATTTAAGAAAATACAAATTGTATTTCAAAAACTTTCTAAATAAATTTAAAAAATTGTAAGTGTAGTTCCCTACACTTTGTAGGTATTATAAGTTCATTATAATTGATGACAAATTATCAAAACTTGCAGAAAATCTTAGTCTTCCTTTGTGGATTTTTCTGACATTTTTTTAAAACTGATATGGCAGGAAAGCTGATATACCCCAACCTTAGAATTGTGTCTTTTATGTAGATACATTTCAAGTTTCAGGCAAATCGGTTGGTAAGGGACATATGTGCTATTGTAGATGCATTTTCAGTACTTCTGGTAAGTTAAGAAAAATGTTTACCACTTTCTTTTGACAATAATTGATGGTGTATAGGGTTCCGGATAGTCTGATAGTTTCTATAATATTTGTATCATAAAAAATACACTTACAATTTTCTTAACAAAATTAGAAACTTTTTGAAATACAATTTGTATTTTCTTAAATATAAATGGAAAATTTTGAAATATAATTGGAAATTTTTGAAATACAAATGGAATTTTCTGAAAAGCATTTGGAAAATTTTGAAATACAAATGGAAATTTTTGAAATACAAATGGAATTTTCTGAAAAGCATTTGGAAAATTTTGAAACACAAATGGAAATTTCTGAAATACAATTGGAAACTTCTTAAATACAAATGGAATTTTTTGAAATATAAATGGAATTTTCTGAAAAGCATTTACATAGAAAATTTTGAAATACAAATGGAAATTTTTGAAATACAAATGGAATTTTCTGAAAAGCATTTAGAAAATTTTGAAATACAAATGGAAATTTCTGAAATACAATTGGAAATTTCTGAATTATAAATGGAAATTTCTGAAATATAAATGGAAAATTCTGAAATATAAATGGAAATTTCTGAAATATAAATGGAAAGTTTTGAAATATAAATGGAAATTTCTGAAATATAAATGGAAATTTTTGAAATATAATTGGAATTTTTTGAATTATAAATGGAAATTTTTGAATTATAATTGGAAATTTTTGAATTATATTTAGAAATTTTTGAATTATAATTGGAAATTTTTGAAATATAAATGGAAATTTCTGAAATATAATTGGAAATTTTTGAAATATAATTGGAAATTTTTGAAATATAATTGGAAATTTCTGAAATATAATTGGAAATTTTTGAAATATAATTTGTATTTTCTGAATTAAAATTGGAAATGGTGTACACTTACAATTTCCTTAATAAAATTAGAAAGTTTTTGAAATACAATTTGTATTTTCTTAAATATAAATGGAAAATTTTGAAATATAATTGGAAATTTTTGAAATACAAATGGAATTTTCTGAAAAGCATTTGGAAAATTTTGAAATACAAATGGAAATTTTTGAAATACAAATGGAATTTTCTGAAAAGCATTTGGAAAATTTTGAAACACAAATGGAAATTTCTGAAATACAATTGGAAACTTCTTAAATACAAATTGAATTTTTTGAAATATAAATGGAATTTTCTGAAAAGCATTTACATAGAAAATTTTGAAATACAAATGGAAATTTTTGAAATACAAATGGAATTTTCTGAAAAGCATTTAGAAAATTTTGAAATACAAATGGAAAATTTTGAAATACAATTGGAAATTTCTGAATTATAAATGGAAATTTCTGAAATATAAATGGAAAATTCTGAAATATAATTGGAAATTTCTGAAATATAAATGGAAAGTTTTGAAATATAAATGGAAATTTTTGAAATATAAATGGAAATTTTTGAAATATAATTGGAATTTTTTGAATTATAAATGGAAGTTTTTGAATTATAATTGGAAATTTTTTAATTATATTTAGAAATTTTTGAATTATAATTGGAAATTTTTGAAATATAAATGGAAATTTCTGAAATATAATTGGAAATTTTTGAAATATAATTTGAAAATTTTGAAATATAATTGGAAATTTCTGAAATATAATTGGAAATTTTTGAAATATAATTTGTATTTTCTGAATTAAAATTGGAAATGGTGTAATATATTCGTATTTGGTATTAGATTAAAGGTAATTAAAATACCTATCTTGTGATGCTAATAACGTGTAAAAAAAGTAAATATTTTTCGACTTATTAACAAAAATGTCCAATAATTTTGTCATTTTACTCAATATGACCAAAAGTTGTGCATGTTTGGACCGTTCTTTGCACATGGAGATAGGTTTTCCAAAGACCTTTAATTTGGTATGCAACATGACTAGGTGTATTTGTATAATATATGAGATAAACGCAAAAAAACTGAAAAATTACCGTTTCTTCCCCCTCATTTTCACCCCCTAAATATGAATTTGGGCCACTAAAAAAAATACGTTTCCCTTTATTTTTTATACTCTACAAAATAAAACCAATTCCATAAAGATCGGCGGGTGACACCAGGGAGGCCTTCCTTGTAAGTCGAATTTAACTCTTCTACTTTTTTACATATTTTTGTTACTTTCTGCAACAAATGAAACCTTTTTATGTCAGAATAAATTCAAAGTCCTGCACTTTGATCAAGGGGATAAGAAAATTACAGTTTTCTCGGTCCGCCCCCTTTTGTAGGTGTGGTCCGGCAACGTCCTTGGGGGTCGCCCTAAGAAAACGCAATTTAAATTTTTTTTTCACATTTTAAAGCGCATTTTAGCAAAAATGATAAAAATAAATACGTAAATAAGTGTTTTAGTATTAAAATTAAAAAAAATTTAAGTTTTTATGCGTTTTTTATATTTTTAAAATTTTTTTCCATAATACCGGTACGTACCGGTATCGACATTTCGGTATCGGTAATACCGTAACCGATTCAACTCAAATACCGTAACCGATACCGATACCGAAATAAATAAAAAAACGATACCAATACCGATATCGATACCGTTATTCGTTTCGATTGCCAACCTTGATTTTAAGTAAAAAACTTTTTTTTGTCATTTTTGCATTAGTATTTTTTTTTTTTTTGAGTGTAAAATTTTTTTTTGAGTCAAACATTTTTTTTTAGTGTAAAAATATTTCTGAGTGATAAAAATACTTTTTGGAGAAATTTTGTGGCTTACCAATGTTTTTAAAGCTTGGGTTTTTAAACACGTGAATTTAAGGTGAAACCAACCTGAAATTCATGGTTTTGCTAATAACTGTTGAACCACTGCACAGTGGTAAATTCCGGCCAAAACCCTATAACTTCCTTAATTTTTTATGTAAACTTATCAAATATTGTAGGTAGGTTAAGAATTTAATATAAAACCAATTCCGCGAAAAAAAAAATTTCCGCGAAATTTTTTTTTTTGTTCGCGAAAAAATTTAGTTTGAAGGTGTTTTAAGATGTTGTGTCTTAATCGTCAGTATTTCATCCATCTTCTTTTTTTATGTGTTTTCCACAGCTCAAAAAGCTATTTATTTGATATAAATGACCCAACTTTAAAAGGCTCTAACTGAAAGACTTAGTTAAACTTGGTACTGATGTTAATTAAGGGTACTGTCACTCTTTTCCATTATACACATCAAAATTTACCAACTTCCTAAAGATTTTTGGATTCTTTTTTGATTGAAACCTAGTCGTATCTAATAAGTGAAAAATTTCTGGACAAATTTTTTAAAAAAGTATTTCGCTAACATGGTGAAATTACGCTTGTATAATGGAAATGTGTGATAGTGAAAAGTACCCTTTAGTACTTACTTGGGAACCCTTATACTAAATTGTGGTATAGCGACTTAAGAGCAATTTTGAGCAAAAAGTATTTTTTTAGGCTTTCCAAAGTTTGTATTTTTTATAATTTTTTTATTTTTTTTGACTTATTTTCACCTCCACTGTTTAAATTGATCCACGAAATTACCGAAATGCATATGACATGTAAAAATAATGCTAAGCTTTCAAAATATATCAATTTTAAGACAAATTTTTTTTTTAAGTTTGCAGCCTACTTGGATTTCAAAGTTGCAAATCACAACTTTTAAATTTTAAAAATAATAAATACAATTACTCAACTTTGCTTCGTTATAAAACCTAAACTAGTCAAGGGATTGGCCAGTTTTTAACTCTGTGCACTGGACCGATTTGGCTAAAATTCAATATGGGCTTCAGCACTCTTAGAATTGTCTTTCGAAAGTTATCGTGTTTTTTATCTCGTAAATTCGTGAAAAACCCTTGCAGAAATTAACTCTTTTGAAAAAAATGGAAAATATTTTACTACATTTTAGTTAATACACATTTGCACGGTGAGATTTTCATGATTAAAAAAATACGATTTCTTCCAATTTGAAAGCAATTCGGTTTCCAGGTGACGTATGGAAGAGAATGAGCCGAAAACAAAAAAAAAAGAACTAGGCGCTTTTTCTTATTACCGAGATATGTGCATATCGTCACCTAAAATGCAAAACGCCCTAACTAACAAAAATTCAAATTCAAAAATTAATTCTGGTGTATTTTATTATCCTACACGTCCTTACAAAAAATTAGGGTCACATTATAAAAATTATCGATTTTATAGCTAAAAATTAAAAATATGTGAAAATATGTGAATTAGGGCCACATTATAAAAATTATCGATTTTATAGCCAAAAATTAAAAATATGTGAATTGCGAAATCGCCAATGAACGCAACTAGAAATATATTTTTTAATCATTTTGTGATTAGTTTTGATACATATTAACAAAACGTACGTCCTCACAAAATGTTAGCCCGATTCAATCAAAACCAACAATGTTATTAACATATTTAAAATTTTACTCTATATTGTTTTTTGCTTCTCCTGTAAAATTAATAAAATGTTAGTTAGGTCCTTTTGCATTTAAGGTGCCGATATATAAAATCTCGGGAATGTCTAATTTTAGATTTTAAATTAGGGTCTTGAGACCCCGACAGATAGGTAGAGCTAGGCGATTTCATATTTTCTTGTGAAAATTTTATCCGTTTCGCTCTATCTTGCTTAGTTTTCGAGATATCGCCATTTTGAAATTTTAACTAAATTCTAAGTAATTAACTAAATTCTTAGGAAGTTACTTATTAAAGTGAAAGGGAGTTCTCTCTCCGCTACACTGAAAAAATTTTGTTCATTACGGCTATGAAAACGTACATTGATTCTATGAAAAAAATCATTAGAAGTGAGCCAATGATGCCCTTCATAGAATCTATGAAACAAATTCATAGAAACCAGATACCTATGAAAAAGTTCATGGGCTATGGAAAAAAATATTATTGTTCAATTCAATTTTTTTTTTTTTTTTATTTTATTATTTAATTTTTATTTACTTTATTATTTTATTTTTATTTATTTACAATATTCTATTTTTAAAAATTTATTTATTTTTAACTGATCCCCACCGAGATTCGAACACAATACCAGTGGTTCGTGAAGCATAGTCTCTAACCACTGAGCTAAAGTAAATAAACAAGTTATAACACTTAAAATCTATTTTGTTAAATATCCTGCTTTAAAATATTATGCTCTGCCGCAATGCTCTGCCAAAATCTGTGTGTATGTTTGTAGAAAACAAAATGTTTGTGTATTTGCAAAAAAAAAAAAATAACGAACATTACAAAACTAAGTGTTAGTCGGCGAGGTTTTCCTCCTTTGGTGGCGCTGATAGCTAAGGCGTCGATTATAAATTTCCCAGCCGGTAGGTCTTGGGTTCGCACCCAGCCTGGGCAGCAATATTTTTGTTTTACGTTTTTTTATATTTTTTATATTTTTTTAATATATTTATTCAAATTATTTAATTATTGTAACATTATTTTAATTTTTAAAAAATTATTAATGACATTTTTTTCTATGAATTTTTTCTATGAATCTTACAAAATCTATGAATAAAATTCTATGAAATATTTCAAAATACTAATGAATATTCATTCAGCCAATGAATTGTTTCATATATTCTATGAATTTGGTTTTATGAAATATGTTCATAGATATTATGAACAATAATTCTTTCAGTGTACTGTGTTGTTTTGTGGTCGACTCACTTCTGGTGGAAATACAGGCTTTAGGTGTTCACGTACAGGCTTATGCGGAAGACGTTTGTGCATTAGTTTCTGAAAAGTCTCTTGAAATGGTCTGCAATAAAATGCAGACTGTTATAGATTTGATGGAAAACTGGTGTAACAGGCATGGGTTGTCCGTTAATCAAGCTAAGACAACTCGTGTTGTTTACGCGAAGGACCAAGCACAATGGTCTTAAGCTTTCTACGCTGAAGGGTGTTACTCTTTAACTGTTCACAGATGTAAAGTATTTAGTGGATAGTAAATTAATGTAGACAAAACATGTTGAACTAAAAGTATCTCGGGCGCTCCGTACCTAGCAGATATTAGAACTTTTGTGACGTACGCGGTGGTCTGGTGGCCGAGAACGGTGGTAAAATTTACACGGGCTCTGCTGCACGGAATACGAAGAGTGGTTGATTGGGGATCACGGGTGACATGAGCTCTATACCAGCTCTTAACGCTATGAATGGATCATAGCATGGAAACTACAATGTAGGTCATGGTCCATTGTTTAATGGGCTTTTGGAACTTTTACCGATGTTTGGAATGCCCGTAGACAGTATGACGCCTTGCATAGAGTTTGGTAAGAAGTTCAGTGTAATCCTTCCTAGAAGAGAAGACTGGTGCGATCCAGATAAACTTTACGGAAATTGCTCTGATACTTTTCATACAGACGGTTCTAGTACCTAGGTTCTAGATCTGGTTGGTATTTGTATCTGCTTGGTATTGGGATGACGAAACCAAATACTATCGACTTGGATAATTGACTTGGATAATTGAACATAGATGAAGGGATAAGAGAATCAGTGTTTGTAGTGACAGTCAAGCTGCGCTCATGGCACTGGATTCACCAGTCACAACATCTAAAATTGTTGTGTAGATGCAGACTCAATGAGGTCTCATGTGGGAACAGGGTCTGTCTCTGTGGGTTTGCAGGTCATAGGGAAATTCGAGGAAATGAGATTGCCGATACTTTGGCAAACAGTGACTCAGATACAACTCCTCACAGTCCGGAGCCTCAAATTGATATAGGCTTCACATGGATGAATGCTTGGATCTGCTCTCACATGAAATCAATTTTCATGGAAAGATGGTCAAATGAGTTAACATGCAAGAATACTAAATGTTTTGTGATAACGACACGAAAGTGAAAAACTATTTACTTACAAGGGAAGTATCTCAACCCTTATGAACCGATTTGCCTGAAACTTAAAATATATTTAAAAGAGACAATTCTAAGGTTGGGGTGTCTCGGCTTATCGGCCATATCAGGGATTTAGGGGTTCAAAACATGGGTCAAAAAATGGCGAAAAAATCGTTTTTTGGATTTTTCAGCCATTTCTTTTTAGGAAACTATATGATGTTTTCATATGAGAGGAAAGGTTTTTTTAATGCCTATCCAATAGTGTCATAACCTTGTAAAAATTCGGCTTCTTTAAATATTTTTTTCAGGAAAATGTGTAAATTTTGGGCGGTATTTATGTGAAGACATATACCTACGATATCCATATGAATAAGAAATAATCTTTATTAAATTTAAGTCGACACGTATTTTTGCCCTAGACGATATTCCTGTTAGTTCGGAAGTTATCAAATTTTTCCCGTAGGTCCACATGGTGTCATAAAGGGACAACGAAATTTTTAAACACCGATATGGCCGATAAGTCGAGACACCCCAACCTTAAAATCATCTCTTTAATATATATTTTAAGTTTCAGGCAAATCGGTTTATAAGGGTTGAGATACTTCCCTTGTTAGTATGAGTAGAAGAGTTTGTCGCAAACTTACTGGCCTAATTACAGGACACAATCTCGTCATATGACGAGTTTAGGTGTCTTATCTGACCCTCTGAGTTAAGCTTACCTTGAGAATGAGGATACAACAGAACACTACGTCTGTTGTTGCCTATCGTTCTCAAATCTAGACTGCAGATATTGGGATCTGACGTGGTCCATGGACTTTCCCTGTCTTACTTTCCCAAGTTTCTGAAAATCTTATTAATTTTTTTTGTATGGGTTAATTGTGTACTTTGCTTAGCTAATTAAATCCGATTATATTCAGACTATTTTTGGACTTATTGTTAGTGCCCAAAAATTTTGCGATGTAGAACTAATCGGTTCACATTTGGATTTTGAAACCATTTTTCGGTAAACACTGCTATGTTGTGCTATATATCCGTTCTTGACCGACTATTATTTTCTTAGTTGTTTGTGTCCCCCAACAACATAAAAAATAAATAATGAATTCTAAATTGTGAACCCCCCTTAATGGGCCATTAGATATTGTTCAAAGTTTAAAATTATCATAAAGTCTAGGAGTTAAGAATGACGATATTCAAATATTTCACGTTTTATTAAATCATAATTAAACATTTAGAACAGTGGATCTCTAAAAACGAAATTCTCAAAATTTTATTATATCAACATTAAAAGTTTAATATATCATCCCCATTCTGTTTACAGATTTAAATTGCACGATTAATTCGATATATGTTTGCTTGTTCTTCCTCTTCTTTATCTTCTTCTTCTTCTTTTTGTCCTGTCTCGACTTCATAACAACTTCTCTTTCAACTTATATGTATGGCTAGAAGACAAAAACAAAAACCAAAAAAAAAACAGCACACACACGAAAACTGGAATTATGATGCATCCATCTATCCAAACCATACATCCATCCATCCACCGTGTGTACTTGGACTTTGTTGTAGTACTACTACGACGTGTGTATTTTTGTATTTTTATATATAAAAAAAGTACTAAATATATATTTATGTATGTTTGTAAGTATCTTTTTCATACGAATAAGTAGTATAGTAAGTACATACAAACGTACTATATTGATTCAAAATATATATTTTATATTCCTCTTAAACTAAAGTATCTTTGATAAATTCATACAAACACAATTACATACATTTATTTATAAAAGTGGAGAAGTTTTGTATCTGTGTGACATGCACTGATTTAAGATGTGTGAGTTTTTACAACAAAAAACTGGTAAATTTGTAATTTATTTATAATTTATATAATTTAAGAAACTGTTGACAGTTGCACAAAGTTTTAACCCCAAATTTATTTATTTTCTTTTTTTTTGTAATATTTTTGCAATTATTTCTTTTTTAATTAACAAGAATTTTTATGTTTTTAATTTTTTTTTAACAATTTTTTTTTTTTGTTTCTTTGCTGAGTTTGCAAATTTTCTTTTTTTACAACGTGATATTTTACCAAAATTCTCATTTAACAATATTTTTTTTTTTGTTAAAAACTGGTGAAAAAGAATCAGAAACAACGATTTTGTTTTTGTTCATACCAACTTAACACACACTTGTCATCATTTACAAAAAAACACGATATGTAAAATTTACATTGTTTACACTGGTTCGTCCAGAAAACACACACAAAAAAACAAAAAACAAACATAAAGTTACAAGTTACATGCAATATCGTTGTCGCTTTACTTTCGTAAACATGACCGAAACAGACAAAAGTCAAAAACCAACTGAATCGTTGCTACCACTGCCAAATAAAAGCAATTCCAGTTGGAGTGCAAATGCATGGGATTAATGCTGCTGCTTCTGCTGCTATTGCTACTACACGATAAAGTACTACGATTGTTTGTTGTACAAATAAACGCACACACATAACCCAACAAACTGTGAATGATTGTAAAATGAGATGAACTAAAGAACAGATCAAGCTTGACTCGTCACTTATCGTAGAAATTTGTAGTGTCCCATCGAATACAGCTTTTGTTGTCGAACCTGAGCCGAGTATTACATTTTTTCACTATTCCGAAACCAAAGCCGAAAATTTTTTTTAAACAACACCGCTCAACAAATCGAAGGTTTTTGGATCCGGTTTGAAATTTTATAGAAAATTTTTGAAGATTTTGACTCGTTGATTCCAAATCTGTACTCCAAATTTTTCCATCAAATTTAGAATTTTAATTAGTCGCTTTTGAAAATGCGAAATGTTTGCCTTTTTTAAAAGTAGTCCCCATAATTTTTTTTTTATTTTTTGTATAAACTTGTTTTATGAATTCTGCTCCTACCGCTCCCATGGTGCTTCTTATAGCGGTAACAAATAAGACCGACCCCTATTAATTATTACCCTCCTACATTTCTTCGGAACTTAACTTAAACCCTATCTCCACTCGATAATGGGGACCCCATACAAAATGCAATTTCTATAAACTCTGCTCCTACCGCTCTAACTGCACCAAGGGTGCCGCTAGAGATGTCAAATGTGTGACCGACCTCAAATATTTTTTCAACCCTAACATTTTCTTGGAATATAGCTGGGGCATTCCAAGCCAAATCACTCACTTTTAGACCCGACCCCTTTCGATTTATTTTATTTTTGGATATCGTGAACCTATATTCAAAATATGCCAACTCAAATTTGACCGAAATGAGTTTCCGATGGCAAATAGCTCCCCTATGCAATACCCGTCTGTGGTAAAAATTTCAGAGCAAAAAAACAATTTATTGTCGTTTTACATCCATTTTTGTTATTCTGCTAACTCAAAGTAAATATTTTTTTGGTGAAAATAAATGCCAACTCCCATTGTAAATTTCCAAAAAATTTTCAAAATTTTTTTTAAAACAAATTTGACCACGTATCTCATTGCATTTGTCATGCTGAACACGAATCTGGTAAAGATTTTGATATCTAATGGCTAGTTTTCGAGATATTGATATTTTGAAAATATCGGTAAATAGTGCTTGCGAAAAAAAAAAATTGCTTATATATATGTAACTTTTAAAATATTTATCAGATTGGAACATTTTAAGTGGGGCAAATAAAGTCAATGATATTAGCTTTCAAAATAGCTACTTTGGAGTGATCCTAATACAATACAGCGTGAGTTACAGAGTGCCAAAGTTGACCACCCTGCGATTAAAAGGCTTTCGGAGCTAGTAACTTTTAAAAATATGCAAAGATTTTAAATTTTTTTTTATTTTTGGCAATTACTGAACTAAGGAAAACAAAATCCAAAAAAAAAAAAATTAAAAAAAAAATTTTCAAAAAAAGTTATTTTTATTTTCCGACAAAATATGCCAACTCTAAAAAAATATTTGTTTTTTGATATAGTAATAAATGCCATCTCAAAAAAATACGCAAACCAGTGCAAAATATGAAATTTTTTGCATCGGTATAAATTATTTAGAATATTTAAACCATTTTATGGAAGGTACATTGTTTTTTTTTTACAATAATGTGCGAAATAACTAGTTCTTTAGCTCTCCTGAAAAGTAAGCTTTTTCGAGTTGGCATTTATTGAATATAGTTCGACGATATGTTTTAGAACTTATTAAATGCAACTTGAACACCAATTTTCAGCCTTTTGTTTCAAGACGGTGTTGGGTAATCAATTTTCCAAAATGGCGATTTTCTCCAAAAAATAGAAAAATTAAAATTTTTAAATTATTTTGACCATTAAAAAATATAGATATTTTAAAAAAAGTTGGACAACGTTTTGTTGGTTTTTTAATGTAGTTTTAGAAAAAAAATATGAAAAAATTATTCGAAGTAATTATCACTTATTTTTTGACGTTTAAAAATTAAAATCGACTTTTTGAAAAAGTCGGAAACCTTCGATTTTTTTGTAAAAAACTACAAAAAATCTACTCTAAATTACGCAACTTTTAAGCCATAATTCGAGATGTGATCACAATTCTTTCTATTTTTTTTTTTAATTTTTAAAATTGCACCTTTTATATTTTGGCTCTGATTTATTTTATATGGTGCTCCAAAAAAAATAAATTGGTAGATATTGACCCTTACTTACCCTAGATATATTCATTTCGAGGTAAAAATACGTCTCACAAAAATTTATGACAATCGGAAATAGGTAAGGCGCTTAGCATGGTCCTTGAACTTTAAAAAACGGATTACAAGGAAAAATATAAATTTTTTCTGTTTTAGCGATTTTTTTGGTATTTTAAGTTAAGTTTTAATTCAAGTTATTAGAGAATTATGATGTGGAGTAAAATGACTTTCTAATAAGGTACTAAAAACTAAAATCGGTTAAAAATCAGCCAAGTTATTACAACTTCCCCAGGCATCTAGCGTGTGTCATACCACTTGATTAAAGTATACGAGTCCCTTTTTTTAAATTTATTGAAATTTTCTACTGTTATAATATTTTTTCATTATTCATGTTTCAGTGTAATATTTTTTTGGTTTTTCCAAATTTTAAAACAAAAAAAAAAAAAAATTTTTTTTTTAATTGAGATTTCAAAAGGGTGTTGAAAATGCAGGCATTTTTAGCATTAATTTTAAACATGTTAGCAAAACACAATATGAAAAATACTTGTGATCTAATTACATTTGAACTTGAAAAATAAAAAAATTGTATTACAGTAGAAAATTTCAATGTATTTCAAAAATCGGATTGTATTGCTTAATCAAGTGGTCTGCAAATACGCTAGATGCCTGGGGAAGTTGTAATAACTTGGCTAATTTTCAATCGATTTTAGTTTTTGGTACCTTATTAGAGAGGCATTTTACTCCATATAATATATCCGCTTGAATATAAACTTAACTTAAAATACCAAAAAAAAAATGAGAAAACAGAAAAAAATTCATATTTTTCCTTGTAATCCGTTTTCTAAACTTCAAAGCCCATGCGGAACGCCTTACCCATCTCCGATCGTTCTTAATTTTTGTGAGGCATATTTTTACCTCGAAATGAATATATTTGGGGTTAGTAAGGGTCAGTATCTACCAATTTAATTTTTTGGAGCACCATATAAAATAAATCAGAGTCAAAAAACTAAAGGTGCAATTTTCAAAATTTAAAAAAAAAATAGAACAAATTGCGATCACATCTCGAATTATGGCTTAAAAGTTGCGTAATTTAGAGTAGAACTTTTGAACATTTTTAAAAAAATATCGAAGGTTTCGGACTTTTTCAAAAAGTCGATTTTAATTTTTAAACGTTAAAAAATAAGTGATAATTACTTCGAATAATTTTTTTATATTTTTTTCTAAAACTACATTTAAATACCAACAAAACGTTATACAACTTTTTTTAAGATAATTTTTTTTTAACTGGTCAAAATTAATTGAAAATTTTAATTTTTTAATTTTTTTTAAAAAATCGCCATTTTGAAAAATTGATTACTCAACACTATCTTGGAATAAAAAGCTGAAAATTTGTGTCCAAGTAGCATTTAATAAGTACACAACATATCCAAAAATAAAATAAATCGAAAGTGGTCGGGTCTAAAAGTGAGTGATTTGGCCTGGAATGCCCCAGCTACATTCTATCTTTCTATCTTTACCCTAAAGGGGGTTCCCATAATTTTTTTTTATACGCTCCACTATATTGATAGAGGGCAAATATAAGTTTGTCATTCCATTTGTAACACATCGAAATATTGGTCTAGGACCCCATAAAGTATATATCGTCGCCTAAAATGCAAAACGCCCTAACTAACAAATAATTCAAAAGCGGTATTTTGATTGATTCTGGTGGAATTTAATAACCTACACGTCCTTACAAAAATTATGGTCCCATAATAAAAATTTGCGATTTTATAGCCCAAAATTAAAAACATGTGAATTGCGAAATCGCCAATAAACGCAACTAGAAATACATTTTTAATAATTTTGTGATTAATTTTGAAACATATTAACAAAACGTACGTCCACACAAAATGTTTGCCCAATTCAATCAAAACCAACAAAGTTATCAACAAATTAAAAATTTTACACTTTACTGTTTTTTGCTTCTCCTGTAAAATTTATAAAATGTTAGTTAGGGCCTTTTGCATTTTAGGTGACGATATATTCATGGTTCTCGATCGATTTTAAGACGATCTAGCGGTGTCCGTCCGTCTGTCTGTCTGTTGAAAACAGGCTAACTTTTGAAAGACTTTACGGAGGCTCCCGAAGGTTGGAAGGTTGAATCGGTCCAGTGGTTCAAAAGTTATGAGCAAAAGGCTGAATTTCGGCAAGGGTTTTTCGTGAATTTACGAGATAAAACACATGCTAACTTTCGAAGGACAATTATATATATTTGTTGTTCCCCTGATCAGGTTCGTATTGAATTTCATCAAAATCGGTCCAGTGGTTCAAAAGTTATTAGCAAAACCGTTAATTTCAGATTCGTTTCACCTTAAATTCACGTGTTGAAAACCCGTTAAACATGTTTTAAAAGCATTGGTAATTCACAAAAACATTTTACAACGTATTTTTGTCACACAAAAATATTTTACACTAAAAAAAAAATACAATCAAAAAAAATTTTACACTCAAAAAAAAATTTAGTAAATTATTTTTTTTTCTTCAAAAATTAAAAATTATTTTTTTTTTACACAAAATAAAATAGTTCTAATCAAAAATGATATTTTTTTTTCATGTGAAAAAATTTACTATCACTTAAAAAGGGCAAGAAAATACAAGCAAATTACAAAATTGTTATGAAAATTAAAATTCAAATGCGATTTTCTCGAAAAAAACGAAGAACGTGTTTCTGAATTTTTTTGTGAGGATGGACAAACATCTAAACTTAAAAAAAAAAAAAAAAGTGGCCGGATTTTTGATAAATTGACTTTTTTAAGAAATGAAAAATTTCAGAACGGGTTCTGAAAATTTTCCAAAAAAAAAAAATTTTTAATCGACACAAATTTGACCATTATTCCAATATTTAACCATGCCTCCTAAGCCCAGTTTTTGAAAAATTGAAAAACCAAAAACGCAATTTTCTAATTTCCATATAGGGCTATCCATACAACCTATTCAGAAGTTTACGGTACACATGTTTTTTTCGCTGGACATTTGGTGTGGAATGCCCAAAGTGGAACTAGTATCCGTAGTACTCATTGTAAATATAACATTGAATTCCATTCATCTGCATAAAATCTGTTCTCCTGTATGGTTGCAAAACATAGAACGCAGTACCCAGACATCTTAATGCCATTTAAGTTTTCTCTAATCGTAATCTGCGCAGAATCTTACGTATCTTCCGGCTAGCAACTATAAGTAATAGAAGGCTCGTGAGGATAACGAAACAACAGCCAATAGCAAAAAACAGGCGAAAACGTTAAATTCGGCCTTGATACCCTCCATAATGTAAAAAGATTATTTGAAAAAAAGTGGAAATTGGAAATTTCCGCGGAATAAAAATGTTTGGTGCAAAAAAAATCCGTGAAAATTTATTTTTTAAGATGTTCACATGTGTCAACCAGCAGCCGAATTAAAGCATTTTGTATTTTTAGGTTATGTGGAATATACCAAAATTTTCTAGGTATCCTTACATTTTCCCAGAGTTACAAACGGAATGACATACTTATATACATATACCCTCTAACACTAATGTAAGTGGAGGGTATAAAAATACAAAAAAGGAAATGGTGATAAATTGGTCACGCTTTACGAAGAGCTCAAAGCGAAGTTACAAGGCAATTTCACGACTGTGCCTCCAGGGAACCCGAACAAGAGGGTGTCCATCCCATACATGTTATCGGCAGCTGGAAAATATCAATTTTTAATATATTATAATACAAAATTATTTAAACCCGGTCAATCGTATTCCCCAATACTGGAAAATAAAAGATAAGTATAGTCAAAGTTGGCCTTAAAACTTTAAAAAAAATGTTTCTTATTTTTATTTAATCTATGGGCAAACATTTAGAGAACATCCGTTAAAAAAAAGTTTCGTTAAAATTTACTTTTTGATAAAAAAAAATGTTGACGTAAAACTCCGTTTAATCGAGTTCAATCCTGTTCCAATTTTTTTGCTGGGTTACGTTGTTCCATAAAGAGACAAGAATGCAGTTCTCTCACAAAAACAATACAAAATTTTTCATGAAGTTTTTGCTACATCAGGACAAAAAAAAAAAGTTTAACTCTTTATACTAAAAAATGTTAAGGTATTTAAAAAAAATTGGACAAGATTTATTAGTTTGTTTATTATGAATTCAAAACAAAAAAAATACAAAAGTTACAACAGGGTAAAGCCTATTTTCTGTAAATAAACATGCTAATTTTAGACAAAGGTCAACATTTTGTAGAACTTTACAAAAACTTAATTAAAACAACTTCATTAAGTATTGTTGTTTTTTTAAGCTAATTAAAAATTCATGAAGTGATTTTTCAAAATTATTTCCAAACTATATACTAAAGTATTGAATGTGTGAAAATAGCTTAATAGGAAGGCGCCATGCATGTCAACCATGTACGATGCTTTTATCTCAACCAAAAAAAATTTATTTTTCAATTATCAGATACTAAAAAAGCAACAAAACAAGAAATTCATTCAGTTCTATTGTAGTTGTTAATGGAGTTTCTTTGTTCTGAAGTAGAAACACACATGATGATAATAACTTAGATAGATAATGGTGTTATAAAGTATGGATGTGATATGATTTAAATGGTACAATTGTACTTTTTGTATGGTATAATTTTAAATTTGCTGGATCCCAGAGGGATTTCTATATAACTTTTCGGAAATTTTTAAAATTTTTAACTTAGACACAATTGTAATTTAGAAAAGTCCAATTGTAATTCATAACAGCCACATTGTAATTCAGAAACAACATAAAAATCAAGTTTTACACACATTTGAAGTTGGTGATTATTATATTGGTGCCCTTATTGTAAATGTGAGGTCCAAACTTAAGCTCGAAATTACGTTAGCTAAACCCGGTATAAATTTCGCTGTAATCGGTTCAGAACTTACTGAATGACAGAATTATTAAAAACAAACCACTGTTCACCTTTGCGTATAATTGTTTTTTAAAGGCAATTAAAAAATTAAGTATACGCCTCTTACGCAGTTTTCAAGTAATTATAATTATAATAATATCATCCGACAAAAATAGAAAAAAGTCGTTAAACACGAACCTGATATTATACGTTTGAAACTAGAGGCAAATATACGTAGTAAAACTAAGTTTACAGTTTTTCATTTCGTGATCCTGTTTCCTTTTATAAGGACTTCAAAGTCTTAGATGATTAATTTTTTGTAAATATTTGTTTTTGTCCTTGTATGCCACTCACTAGTGATGGCAAATTAAAGAGGAGTATCTACGCTAATTTCTCCATTTTATTATTTTGATATGTCTGGAAAAAGGAAATAATTAATGTCCTTTCAAAACTTTATCCTTCAATATCATTTTAAATTTTTAACAAAATATTTTGATACAAGTTTTGAAAAGGCATTATTCGCGTCCTTTTTCCTTATATGGCAAAATAAAAAATGGAAAAATTAGCGTAGATCAATATATTTATGATCAATAATATTTATGTGTTCTTTATGAGATCCCAGACCGATATTCGATGAGTAGGAAAAACCCACACGATAAAAAAAAATAATAGAAATTTTAAAAAATTATAATTATTAAAATTAATTTTTATCCACGCCCACAAAAGGGGCGGACCAAAATAAGCGACATTTTCTTTCCCTCTGGATCCAAATGCAGGACTTTGAACTTCATCTGACATAAAAATGTTTCATTTACTTAACTTAGTGTTTTCCGGAAAATGGGTCCCAATTCCAAACATTAACCGATTAGATCTTTCTTTTGTTAGATCTTTAATTAGTTTAGAAAACACACACAGACCAAATTTTAATGGAATTGGTTTATTTTTGTTGCCAATAGACCGATTTAACTGAAAAAAAAGTCGTTAAAAATGAACTGAATAATAAACTAGAGACTAAATGTAGTAAAACTGCTTTTACAGTTTTTCTTTTAGTGATCCAGTTTCCTTTTAAAAGGACTTCAAAGTTTTAGAGGATTATATTTTATAAAATATTTTTTTTAATATTTTTACTTGTCCTAGGATGCCACTAGTGATAGCAAATGAAAGAGGAGGATCTCCCCTAATTTTCCTATTTTATTATTCTTATACATATATCAGGAAAAAGGAGGTAACTTACGTCCTTTAAAATCTTTATCCTTCAATTTCATTAAAAATTGTCAACAAAATATTTTAATAAAGTTTTCAGAGGACTTTATTCACATTCTTTTATCATTATACACTTAAAAAAATACGTTAGTAGATTTACTAATTTTTTTTTTGATAATGCTAGTTAGCTAACTTTTAGCAAATTTTTAGTTGAGATTAGCATGATAGCAAAAAATTCTTGCAAACTTCATTTAGCACATTAGCAATTTTAAACAAACTTTGAACTAATTTCTTTTGCTAAGATTTGAAATTGAGTTGACAACATTTTTACAAGATTTTTTGCTAATATTAGCAAAATAAATGGTAAATTTTTTTTATTTTCAGAAAACTTAAAATGGCGCTATCTCGGAAACTAAGCCAGATAGAGCAAAATGGAGGCGATTTTTGGTTCTCGAGCTCTCCATAGTATCGCCGGCCTACTTCACATGTGTGGACCCTAACGGGCCCTAACTTTGGATCCAAAAAAGTTAGCATTCCCGAAAATTTTAAAATGCTCATATCTCGGTAAATATTGCCGACACAACAAAAAGTCCAAAACCATTTTTGTAGCTCTCAGCACGTAGAACAAGACCGCAAAATAGTCAAAAGCTCTCCGAGTAATATTTTTGAAGTTATCGAGTTTTTTAATTCTCAAGACCCCAGTGGTCCCCTATAATTAGTGTTTATAAAAAACCGACATTTTGGAAAACCGGTTTCTCGGTTAACCGAAAATCATCTTTTTCGGTTAACCGGTTTTCTTGGTTAAACCGGAATAAAAAAACCGGTTAACCGGTTTTTTTTCTTTAACTGAAAAAACCAGAAAATACTTGAAAATAGCTTTTTTTTATTAAATAATAAAGCGAATATAGCTTAAGTTAACATATTTGTTTTTTCAGCAAGGTTTGCAACTATTACGCTATAAAAAAGCGGTAGTTAAAAAATGTACTTTAATTGACCATATTCACTAGAACTTCAATTTAATTTGTACTGGTTTTATTTAGAAAAATACATTTATTCGTTATAAGTAAATTGCAGTTCCGAATTTTATTTTTATTTTCTTTTATTGACAATTTCGCCATTAACAGGGATTTTAGTATCTGGTTAACAGTCACTTATTAAGTTTTTCATGAAATGTTCAAACAAACGCTTACAACGGTGAGTATTTCAAATTTTTATCAGTTTCAGAATAAAATTCCTATCTAGAAAATTGTTTCTTGGAGACAAAAAATATTTTAGACGTTCTTTTTCGCGGATTTTTAATGTGTGTTTTCAACACAATTTTGAAAATATCATAAAAAAAGTGTAAAGCCTAATATTTGCGAAAATATTCAGTTTTGAATGTATTTAAAAAACCGGTTAACCGACAGAAAAAACCGGTTTTCGGTTTTTTTTACTATAATTAAAAAAATTGAATAAATATACTAAAAAAAAATAAAAAAAAAAAACATAAAAAACGTTAAAAAGATATTGCTGCCCTGGTGGGAGTTGAACCCAAGATCTACCGGCTGTAAAAATTATTGTCGACGCCTTAGCTATCAGCGCCACTAAAGGAGGAAAATCTCGCCAACTATTACTTAGTTTTATAATGTTCGTTTTTTATACCCTCCAACCACAGTATGGGGGTATACTCACTTTGTTATTCCGTTTGTAATATCGTATCGAAATATCGGTTCGGGACCCCATAAAGTATATATATTATTGATCCATGATCGATTCTAAGACATTCTGTGAATGTCCGTCTGTCCGTCCGTCCGTCTGTCTATAGATAACACAATGCAGTCCAAAATAAAAGAGCTAGACTTCTGAAGTTTCGCACAAATATGTCTCATGTTCATAGGCAGGTTAAGTTCGTGAATGGGCAAAATTGGGCCAGGGGGAAAAGTTCCCCCTTGAAGAACTGAACCAACCTCTGAAAAAATACACTTTTTTACGTGTTTTTTTTATTTTTGTTAAATAAATTAAACATTTGGTATATTTACCGCGATGGGAAGGTGGTCTCAAAGTCCCCAACTGACCCCCATTACAAAAAAAAAATTGAAATTTGTAAATAAATAAAATAGAAATAATAAAATAAATAAAAATAGAATTAAAAATATTTTTTTTTTTTCATAGTCTATGAACTTTTTCATAGATTTCTGGTTTCTATGAAATTGTTTCATAGATTCTATGAAGGGCATCATTGGCTGACTTCTAATGATTTTTTTCATAGAACCAATGTACGTTTTCGTAGCCGTAATGAACAAAATTCTTTCAGTGTAACGCGAACCCATTTTTTCCAATTTCAATAGACTTCGTCCTTGAGGCTTAAGTTTAAATTTTTCAGTCAATTGATTTAAAATTGCGACCTGTATCGTCGCAATTTTAAATCAATTGAAATTAAAAAAATTGTTTTGTCCCCCCTACACTCAAGAAAATTTTTTTAATTTTTCTAATTTTTGTTTCTAATGAAAAATTACTACAGGTTCAGCAAAGTTTTTGTAAAATAAGCATTTAAACTAAGTTTTTAGTAAAAATTTTTAACAATTTACAAAATTTTTGCAGTAAATTTTGCTAAAAAAAAATAGTTTTTGTAGTTAATTTGACTAAAAAAATCTTGAAAATTTGCTCGTTGCCCCCCTGGAACCTTTAAATTGCCCCCCAGTGGGGCGAGAATCAAAGGTTGGGAACCATTGGTTTAAACCGTTTACATGGACAGACGGCCGGACATTGCTAAATTGACAAAAATATAATTCTTATTTGATTAGTATACTTAAAGGTAGGTCTAGGACCAATATATCGGGTAATTACTTCAGCACAAACTCATTATACCCTGTACCACAGAGTGGTGTAGGGTACAAACAGCTAAATTTTCAAAATTCCCATATGCGTATACTTATTATTAATTAAATTTATTAATCATACGTTTGGTGTCTTTTATTAGATATTTTTGAATAGTGAACAAAAAATATACATTTCTAAAACTTTTAAGAAAGGATAGAAAAGCCTCTTACCTTTTTGAAAAATTAAACCCATTTTGGACCAAGTGTTACCATTTTAGAGTTGTATCGTTACAGCGAAAGAACAAATTTTGGCCAATTCTAGAAAGTCGACTTAGAGACACCACCTCTGTGAAACTAAAATTTCTTTACGGTTTTAGTGCCAGCAAAGGTGTAAATGTCCAAGGGGATAGAAATCACATTTTTTCCTCATCCTCATAGTTTCTAAGGCGTGGATACACAAAAATCATAAATCGAGATTGATAAAAAACATAAATCGCGGAAGGAATTATGATCTTTTAATGTGTATACGTAAATTTTGTATTTTTTTTATTATTAAAATAGATTACTTCAGCTCGAGGTCATATTTCTTTACTAATCATTATTATTAAAATTGTTACTTTGATAATATCATCGTAATTATTAGTAAAGAAATATGACCTCGAGTTGGAGTAATCTTTCTCAATTTTAGGTCTAATAATAAATAATATTTATTAATTTAATAATTAAAACTGATTTTATTCAAAACTTTTGTAATCAAAATATTCTTAAAAAAGTACACTTTTAAAATCTAACTGGTACTAAATAAAGATCTCACATTTATCATCTATGGTATGAACTTAAAATTGTTAAATTTATTTTCTTTTTCATTCTCATTTTCTAACTCTCATTTATAATTTCTCTCTACATTTCTGCCATAACATCTTCCAAATTTGCAGAGCAACTCCCTCAATGTGTTGTTACACGTTTTTGTTTGTTTTCAACAACTCTTTTGCAGTTGGAAGACCAAAGTAGTGGTACAGTGGTTGCTTGTGCTGACTATGGCACTGGAATACAGTTGGAATAATTAAGGTAGAAACAGAACAAGCACGGCACGGGGGACGGTTGCCGTTGCCGGAGAATATAGGCCCAAAACAATGCCGGGGGACGGCGACGGCAAAAAATGTCATTTGTTTGTTCATTGGTGCCAACTTTTAATAAAATTAGAGTAATTTTACGGAAAAAAATCGCTTATCACATAGTCAATGTGATTAAATTGGCACTACTGTACGTTTGTTACATCATTGTGAATGAAAAAATAAAAAATTGTTGTGAAAATGCGGCAACCCTGGAGTGTGAGAGGGAGGGAGATTGAGAGAACCCGGAGATAAAATAAAATAAGTTTTAATTTTTTGTCGTGCCGGTCACGGTTTTTAACTGTCAAATCGTATGGAAAAAGTCGTGCCGGGCTTGTTCTGTTCAGAGCTTTACACAAGTGTTTTGCCGGCTTACACATGGGAGTGTATTGGTTATGTTTTGATATACTCATCTATAAATGTAGATGTAAACAAACTAACAAATTGGTTACTCTATCAAATACTCGTACACCTATGATGTGTGTACAATTGATTATTTGTATGTGTATGTGTGTAATAAAATATAGAAAAATGAGTAAAAACCCAGATGTGAAGTGGGTGGTTTTGGAGTTGTGTGGTACACTATACCGAAACTCATATTATATCATCAAATTAAAACAATAACAAAACTAAATAAATGAAAACTTCAAAATACATATTAACAAACATAAATGCAAGCGCATACAGATGTTATCCAACAAATTAGGAATGCAGAGTAAACTCATCTTCAAAAACTATGGATTTTGAAGCACAAAGAGTGTATAGTGCACAGAAATGTTTTATTTAGGGCTTCTCCTTTGTCCCCAAAGTGGAACTAGATTCCCCAGTACTGATTGTATAACATTGAATTCGTGAACTGATTCTAGAACCAGTTTTAGGTTACACCCTTTTGGTTTTTCAGTAATAAAAAATGTTACCGGTTCTATAAAACCGAAGACGGCAGATTTCACTACTCTTAAAGAAAAAGCTTCATTATATTTATGAAAACTGTCATAAATATAATAAAAATCTTCATTAAAGTTCTCCCAATGTAACAGTTTAATAAATATTCATAGGGTCAATTTTTATGAAATATTTCATTATATTTATGAAAGGATTTATAATTATAATGAATAACATTTCATAAAATTGTATGAAACTTTTCATAAATATTTCTTAAAAAACTCATCATATTTATGAAACTATTTCATAGTATTTATAAAATCTTTTATAAATACTATGAAATGTTTCCTAAAATGTATTCATTACATTTATGAAAACCTTTCATTATATAAATGAAAAATTTCATAGTATTTATTGATAGCATGAGATAATATCACACATATGGATGGCTTACTGCAAAAACTTGATAAGATACATTTTAGTTTTTGGTCTTATTCGTTTTCTACTGATGCTTCATTGGCAGATTTTTGGCAGAAGTCTTGCTTAAACCCTTCGTAAAAGTATCTTGAGAATGAAACTTCTGCAAAAGTTATATTTTCTATTTCTTATTTCAAAAGTTATTAAGCAAAAACCACTACAATATGAAATGTTGCTTACCGAGTTTTTACAACAAGCCTTTCATATATAATGAAATACTTAAAAAAAAATAATTATTAAATAATGTTTCATAATATTTATGAAACATTTCATAATATTTATCAAACAGTTACATTGGACGAACATTAAATACAAGTTTCATTATATTTATTTGCATTGGAAGCACTAAAATAAGGAATTGAACAAACCCAGTCATTTGGCATCGTCTTCAGGAGCTGAAATTTTGTTGCTCCTTTAACATATTATAAAAAAATCATGACACGTTTATGAAATTATGAAATTTAATGAAAGTTTATGAAGGTTTCATAAAAGTAATGAAATTTTATGACAAAAATATTTATGAAAAAATATCATAAATAGAGTCCCCGCACAACAATGTCGGAGCGGTTGACGGTTTCGGTCATGAGAGTATAGGCGCAAAACAAAGGCGGCAGCGGAAAATTCAGTCAGGCGTTGATATTTACACTATTTTTCACTTTTTCTACACTTTTTTATTTAATTTTATTGTTTTTTTTTCATATAAATTTGATTTTCTTATATTCAATAGTTTTTTTTGTGTTTTTTTTTTAGAATTTAAAATATTTTTTTTTTTTTTAGAGATCACATTTTTTTGTTTACTTTATCGAAAATAATCGAAATATTTATAAAAATGTGGTAACATTTTCATATCAAAAATTCAAAGAGAGAGAGAAACCGACACAAAAATAAAATTGATTTTATTCAAGCGGTTTTCGGTCGAGCGTTTTTTCTTGCCAATTTTGTATGAAAAAAACGTCACCGACATTGTTGTGCGGGGACTCATACTAAGAAGCATTTTTTTCTGACAATGAGTGTAAATCGAATTTTGAAAAAAAAATTACTGAACCCTAGGTTTATTTCACATTATTTTGGATTACTACTGTAGTCACATACTTTTGTATTCAATTGCAGGGATATTGTTTGTTTAACAATGTACCAAATAATTATATCAATAACAAAAACAAAAACAACTAACAAGTATATTCAAGTGGTAAATATGATAAAAGAATTAATATTCTAAAGGTCACAACAATTTTATGGATTTAAACACTAAACCACCCTCATTTCAAGAATATACTCTTACACATATTTGCAAATTAACTTAACAAATAGGATATTAAAGTTATTGCGATTCCTTTGACCATTAAATACAAAAATACTTTGCAAGTACCCAGGCTGAAACGGCCAACCGTACAAAGAAAAAAGCCCCGGCAAAGAACTTTATGTTTTGTATATAAAAAATCTTGAAATATTAAGTCGGAAAAGTGCTCCACAAGCGCTTTGCCAAGGTTTTTTTTTTATTTCTAGCCGTCTAAGGGTAGAACCAGAATCAAATTGCGTCTCGCAAGACGTAAAAAAAAACAATAACAAACACATCAAATTTCATATTTTGACTTCCGTTTGATTTAGGTACCTCACATTTAAATATTAGAAACGAAAAGTTATTGGGCGTTACGCCTTACGCGACGTAATTTGATTCAGGTTAGACGCTAAAATATAAAATTGTAATTTAAATTTATTAACTTTCATATCGGTCAAAATTACGATGCAAAACCACAAATCTGAACTTTTACGTTTAAAGTAGAGAATTTTAGCTTTTAATTTCAATTTTGGTTATAAAAATCCGATATTTACTCTTCAAACTACACGACTTTTTAATTTTTTTTTTGTGATTTTTAAAAAATGAAAATCGCAAACAAAATTTAAATTTTTAGAATTTAATTAAACTGTAAATGGGAATGTCTAAATGAATGAAAAAAATATCTGAAGCGACAAGGTCAAAAAATACCCTGATTTTATATCCTTGCATGGAAATTGATCGGGCCTTGATAAATCACGTGCCATGTCACTTGGACATAATTAGCCTATCAAAAACTTGACACCTTTCATATAAAAATACCTACCTCTTTTATGACGAAATGTCTCATCTCACTGGCTTGTCCCCTTAGGAACACTACCGGTGACATGACATAATGCCCATTTTCGTTATTGGAATATGACCGAATTAATTTCGGTAGTGAGGACTATGACCGAAAATAATTTGGATATTATCCCAATAAAAAATTGACATAAAGTAAGGTGACCATACGTACTCTTTTTTAGAGGACAATACTCTATTTTAACTGGTTGTACTCTATAAAATTTGTGTCCTCTTTCTGTACTCTTTTTTCAAATTCTGTCCTCTTTATTTTAAAAAGCATGATCAATATTTTTTTATTTTTATAAATTAAAACAAATTTTATTTCGCGGCGGTCACCGGTTGTTACTGGCAAATCGTATGGAAAATGTAGCACCGTGCTTGTTCTGTACTCCTACTGAATTTTCTTTTTGTAAAAGCGGGCATAGACTTGTAGTATCGTTGTATAACTTGGTGACGGACATGTATTACAACTTATATTAAAGTTGTACCCCACTGAAAATTAACTTTTGACATATTTTACGATGATTCCCAAAATATTTGGGTTCTAGCGATAATCTATCGTGAGCTAAACCGCGTCAAAAAGGCTCCAAAATTTGTAAACTTCATTAATAAAAAATTCAATATTTTTTCTGCATTAAAAGCTTTTAAAAATCTAACCACTGACTTGAGATAACGAGATGTTTATGTTAGTTTTTGATGCTTTTCAATTCAATTTTACTGAAAATTAAACTTTGCCATTTTTTGTCCGATTTTAACTTCTAATACATACACTCAAAATAATTCTACAGTAAAAGGTTTAGTAAGTGATATCGTACCTAAATCTACTAATTAGTTACTAATTTTAGTATCTTCAAAGTACTAAAATTAGTACTTCTTACTGGTTTTGACTAATATTAGTTAAAAATTTTAGTATTGGTTACCAATTTCTGCACTAGGTCCTTTTGGACTAAAATTAGTTAAATTTTTAGTATTGAATACCCACGTTTTTTTTTTTGGGTGTACATACATCGTTAAAAATATGGTGACCACCGCTTGGTGGCACTCGCGGTCATTTATGTGAATGTAAATTTGTCTGTAAAATATGTAAAAAAATTTTGAATTCGAATATTTTTTTTACTTGATTCTTTATGTCCTCTATTTTTATTATCAAAATCTGGTCGCCTAGTTTGGTAAAGCCTAGTTTCATGGGGATAATGTCCACGTAACAGTTGGACATAACCCTCATTACAGGGATTATGTCTGCTATACTAGTTGGTCATAATCCTAATAATTATGTATTTTTTTTTTGCTTTAAAAGTTTTTCTGGGTGACCGGCCTTTGGCAGGGCTTTTGGATTACAAACTCCACGCATTAAACCCACCCTCTACGCAAAAAACAGGTATAATGACCGAAATTTTTTTTGGACTTAGTCCCCATAATACGAATGGGAGTTATAACCAAACAAATTTCGGTCGTAATCCCAATAGGATACGGACATAATCCCCATTTTATATAAAATCAAATCCTATTTTTAGGGAGCCACATATGAATATGTAACGGTGGACCCACAAATTTGCTAAATTATTGTTTTTTTTTTTACTTTTTAAAACCAAATATCTCAAAATTTGGAACCAGAAGAATAAAATCTATAAGTATCAGTTGAATATTTCAGTGGAAGGCTTTTGTTGTCAAACAGGGTAATAACTCAAAAACAGGAAGGATTTTCGTAGTAACGATTTTTTAAGTTCTAAAGAGGAATAAAATGCCATTACCCGATTTTGTCACTATTTTTACAAAGCCTAAACTTGCATTAAGAGGGGTGTGTTCAATAGATCTTTTTAGAATGACAGTTGATATATTTCGAATGTCAATTGACCTTTTTATACCCTCCAACTTCAGTATGGGGGTATACTTACTTTGTCATTCCGTGTGTAACGCATCAAAATATCGGACTAGGACCCCATAAAGTACATATATTTATGATCAGTGATCGATTCTAAGACATTCTAGCGATGTCCGTCCGTCCGTCTGTCCGTCTGTAGTTAACACGATGCAGTCCAAAATAAAAGAGCTGGACTCTCAAAATTTGCAATATGTCTTATTGCTAGGCAGGTTAAGTTCGTAAATGAGCAAAATCGGACCAGGGGAAAAAAGTTCCCCCTTGAAGAACTAAACCAACCTCTGAAAAATACCACATTTTTTACATGATTTTTTGTGTTTTTGTTTTACAAATGCAACATTTTTATTCTACAAGAAGTTAAAAGTCCTGCATTTGGACCCAGAGAATTAGAAAATGTCGTTATTTCGGTCCGCCCCTTTTTATGGGCGTGGAATATTTTTTTTTTTAAATAATGATAAACTTGTATTTCTTTAGGGCAAAATGCATAAATGAATTTTTAAACACATATTCGAGAGGAAATTTTCCCTGCCCAATTACCACTACCGACCCACCCCCCCCCCCCCCCCCCCCAACAAAAAAAAACGCCCCTGCATTTTTTTATTTTTTTGCATGTTGGAGGCTATAAAAGATTCGGCACAGCCGAATTTAACACTCTTACTTGTTCAAATTACAATTGATTTATTTCGAATTACAATTTAAGGGCTTACTGCAAGAACTTGATAAGCAACATTTTATTTTTCGTGTTTTTCGCCTTCTGCTGATGTTCCATTGACAGATTTTTGGCAGAAGTCTTGTTTTAACCCATAATACAAGTATATTGAGAATAAAAGACCTGCAAAGTTCTATTTTCTACAATATTTAAGAAGTTTTAAGGCAAAAACCCCCATAAAATGAAATGTTGTTTATCGAGTTTTTACAATAAGCCCTTCAATTGGAATCTTCGAATTGCAAATAGAATTTTCGAATTTCAAATGGAATTTTCTGTATTAAAACTATATGTTTCGCATTACAATTCATCTTTTACAAATTGTATAAAAAATAGGAAAAATTTTATTCCACTATAGTTCAGAAACGTTTGAGGTCGAGATTGGTTCCAGACCTCATTGGATTCATACCCTATTGGTCCAGACTTTGACCCTATGGGTCCAGACTTTGTTGGCTGAAGATTTTGATCCAAAATTTTTGTCCGTTTCACTTTACCTTGCTTAGTTTTCGAGATACGGAAATTTAGGAGTCCAAAAGTGTCTTGAGAATCTTCCTCAATTCAAAGAATATGAATATTATTCAAAGAATATGAATATTATGAACTAATTGGTAGTAAATTTGAACTAAATTTGGTGTGTACAAATGTTTAAGAATTATATCTTAAAAGTAAGTATATGTTTTTTTCGTCCTCGACGGATTGTCACCTTGTAGCGATGAGGACGCTCAGTAGGTGCAAGGACCCTGAGAGCGATGCCGGCGGTAGCGTAGCTACTGGTAGGGCCTCCCTTGCCGGTAAGGTTGAAGGGGAGCACTGAAGCTAAGAACAATCCACAACGTGGGAAGTCAACGGCGGAGATTTGAAACATCAAAGGCGGAAGAACCAACCACACCATTATGCGTTTGTTCATCATGTTAGATGCGGCATTAAGCGGGTGTCTATGCTTGCATCAAGCGGCTCGCTATATAAATGTGTTTTTTTAATAGCATGACTGGATGCTTTACAATACCAGTACGGTCCCACAAACGTATTTTGTGGTTGCTCAGGGTTGGTAACCCAGTCGTAAAATTAAATTTACCCAAGAAACGGAAATGAATGAAAATCAACGGAACCCCCAGGCGACGACTTTTAGCTTTCGAAAAAGGACAATGATAGGAACATGGAACGTACGAACATTATCGGATCCGACGAAACTTGCCCAAGTTGCGAAAGAAATGGACAGGTATCAACTAGAAATACTAGGGCTGGCAGAAACAAGGTGGATTGGCCAAGGAGATGTGAGATTGCAATCAGGACATTATTTCATGTACAGTGGCAATAACCAGGAGCGTTCAAAAGGTGTTGGCATATTAATATCAGCGAAATGTAAAAAATCTTTGAAGGAGTTTAGACCTATTTCCGACCGAATCATCACAGCAAGATTCCATACAAAGTTTCGGAACATAACCCTTATTCAGTGCTACGCTCCTACTGAGCCCTCCGATGACAGCGACAAAGATGACTTTTACAACCAACTTGAGTCAACCATTAACAGTACTGCAAAAGGGGATATACTTGTTGTTTTAGGCGATTTTAATGCTAAGGTGGGCAACAACAATGCAGATATTCGCTCCGTTATGGGTCGCCATGGTCTTGGTAACGTAAGAAACAATAACGGAGAACGATTAGTAGATCTCTGCACCACCCATGCCTTATTTATTGGTGGCACCAAATTTCCGCATAAGGATATACATAAGTACACCTGGCAATCCCCGGATGGTGTCACACGCAACCAGATCGATCACATATTAATCAGTAGAAGATTTCACAATACACTGTTAGATGTACGTACCCGGCGAGGTGCTGATATATATAGTGATCACAATTTAGTAGTTGCGCAGCTTCGCTTACGCCCGGCAGCCTTGAATGATCGTGTTTTTCGAAACCAACGTTTTGATGTGGACAGGCTACACCTTCCAGAAGTTAAGAACAGCTACCGCACAACACTTGCTGCTAAATTGGAATGTGTAAACGAGCCTCATACGTGGGACAACATCGCCACGGCATGTAGGGAAACAGCGGAATCCACGATAGGTTTCTTACAACAGTATAGAAAACCGTGGATAAGCAACGCAACCTGGCAATGTATAGAAAGGAGACGGGAACTTAAGGCGAAACTTCTGAACACCAAGAATATTAACGATAAAATCATTATTACGAATGCGTACAACAGTGTGGAGAAGGAAGTTAAGAAAATGGCGAAAAAAGACAAACAATATTACTATAACAATATCGCGACATCTGCAGAAAAAGCATCACGTCGGAATGATCAACGCGGCATATATGAAGCAATTAATAACCTGGCAAATGTCAAACCTCACATTCCCCCCTTAAAGGACTACGAAGGCAATATTCTTGCAACGGATGAAGAACAACTTAACCAATGGAAAACGTTTTTTGAAGATTCTGCTGAAACAGCAGACATAAGCTTAAACAACGAAAGGCGACGAAATCCATGCAGAACCATTTCAACTCAACCACCATCTATTGAAGAAATCCAGACTGCAATACATAAGTTGAAAAATCACAAAAGTGCCGGTTCGGACAACATAGCAGCGGAGCTGATTAAATATGGATCTGACATTATTGCACCAGTACTGCACCCAATCTTTCAGCAGATCTGGATAAATAACACCATTCCGGATCACTGGAAAGTAGGTGTAATTATAACGATTCCGAAAAAGGGGGACTTAAGCAGTTGTCGAAATTGGAGGGGAATCACGCTGCTCAATACAGTTATAAAAATTCTAGCGTTTATAATACTAGATCGTGTATCATCTACCCTGGATGCAAGCTTACGACAAGAACAAAATGGCTTCAGACCACAAAGATCCTGTGTCGATCATATAAACACCCTACGTATAATTATAGAGCAGTCCGTAGAGTGGCGTTCTCCTCTGTATATACTGTTTGTAGACTTTGAACGTGCCTTTGATACCATCAATAGAAACGCTATCTGGCATTCCCTGCAAGAAAAAGGTGTCCCTGAGAAAATAATCACTTTAATTCGAGAACTATATGCTAATGCAGAATGCACTGTCCGATTCAAAGGAAAAAACAGTGAAAAATTCTCCATACAGAGAGGTGTACGACAGGGATGCGTTCTATCACCACTTCTATTTACTGTCGTGCTTGATAGCATCCTGACTAAAACAAATGCCGAAGTCCCTGATGGCATACAATGGCGTCCACACCAAAGACTCAGCGATCTCGACTATGCTGATGACATATGCTTTCTATCACACTCACTAACTGGAACGAGAACTAAATTTGAAAAATTAATTGAAAATGCCGGCAGGGTTGGTTTACGTGTAAACGTTAAAAAAACAAAGCTTATGCGAATTGAGACCCAAAATCAAACAGCTCTTAGCGTAGAAATAAATGGCGTTCAAACCATTATAGAAGACGTAGACAAATTCTGTTATCTTGGCAGCACAGTTTCCAAAGATGGTGGAGCGGATGAGGACGTAATAGCTCGAATAAGCAAAGCCCGTCACGCTTACTATAAATTGAGGAAAGTTTGGTCAACCCGCAACATATCCCAGCGAACAAAATTAAGGATTTTCAACACCAGTGTTAAATCAGTTCTCTTATACGGCTGTGAAACCTGGAAAGTGACGGACGTTATATGCAGAAAACTTCAGGTATTCGTCAATAAATGTTTGCGACGCATATGTCGAATATTTTGGCCCTTAACTATCTCCAATGAGGACCTTCTAAGAATTACAAACAACGAACCAATTACCACGGAAATAAAACGCCGGAAGTGGCGCTGGATAGGTCATACGTTACGTAAGACTGACAACGACATTGCTAAAATGGCCTTTGAATGGAACCCTCAAGGTTCAAGGCGCCCAGGAAGACCCAACAGCACTTGGAAGAGATCTACACATAATGAACATAGATCCAGAGGAACGTGGCAGGAGATTAAACAAATTGCACAAGACAGACAAAGATGGACTGTTTTTGTTTCCGCCCTATGCTCCGACTAGGAGCTTAAAATATTTTTCATGAGTATTGTGGTAGTATTTAAGCTGTTTCATATAATGTTCATGTTAAATAATTATTTAAGGAATAAAAAAAAAAAAAAAAAAAAAAAAAAAAAAAAAAAAAAAAAAGTATATGTTTCTTTGATTTGGAGAAAATTTATTTGGCTTTAATTAAAGAAATTCATTTTAAGCAAACTTTGAACTATTTTCAAATACATGAACTAAAGCTTTTTTTCATGGTTAAGAGAATTTCCCATTTTCTAATTAAATTTTACAAAATTTTAAGTAAACTTTTTCCTTAATTTTATTTATGTCTTCTTTTTTAGTAAAGTATTGGATTGTACATGTTCAGTAAATGAAAAAGGACATACCATTAAATAAGTTTAAAACCGGTCATGATTTAAAAAAAAAATTAAAAACAAAACTTGTCAAGATTTTAGTTTTGCCTAAGGCTCTCGATGTTATTCCATCACATCACCCCCCATACAGTTCAAAAACATAAAAAGCACTGAAAACTCTTAAAATAACTAAAGAATTTTATCAAACATCGTCATCATCCTTCAAATAACAATATAATATGACTTTTCGTTCTCTATTCCATTACTAAATATTCTTATTCTTCTTCTTCTACGGTCGATTTCTTGCAACAATCAACCACATAAACACATACTTAATATAGGGTATGAAAATTTGTGTTATTTTTGGAACCAAATTAAAAGAAAAAAAAAACTCACGCGTCTGGTCTAAACTGGATTTTGAGATTTTTTAACTTTTTTTCTTTGCTTTTTTTTGTTTTGTATTTTTTTTTCATGGTTTTTTAGTGTGTACAACATCAAACTAGTCTCACTTATGTATGGAGTATAGTTCTTATTGTAGCTAATCTGTGCGCCATGTAGTAGAGTTGGTACTGCCAAAAGGATCCTGGCCATGCTTAACCACATTTGACCAATAAAAGCAAAAAACTTGTTTAGTTTGAATTTTTAAATAATATACAGAGTTCTTCAGTGCAACATTTCTTAAAATATCTGTACGATACTTTGTGCTAAAGGTGAACAACTTAACCACTTTTGGCGGGATTACCCTGCTGTGAGCAAAAAAATAAAAAGGTATTAATAGATTTTTTTTTATAAAATGTTTAGGGCATTTAAGCGAAGTTTTTTTATGCGAACATTACCACGTTTTTAGAAAATTTCGACTTCTGTCTAATTTTACCGACCTTTCTCAGAGATCGTAGTATATGGCCGCTGTTCCAAAAATGTTTTATGTTCACATAAAAAATGTGAAAGTGAAAATTTTCGAATTTTTTTGGTGTTCTAGATTTCACATCCGAATTTCTTTTTCGCGAAAACTATGGGACTTATCTCGGATGCCAATTGTAGAAAATGTGATGAACCTAATACAGATGAAACAGTTGAACATATTCTGTGCAAATGCCCCGCATTGGCCAGACACCGCGAGTGAATACTAGGTAAAGCAGAAATCGAGAATCTGGATGATATCGCCGCTACGGACCTTACGCAACTAAAACTTTTCGCAACATGGACTAACGCGTTTTATCCTCGTCGCTGAAGGAAATTGTGGTATCGCTATGGACCAGCCGGTCTATGCGAGGAGTCTGAACTTTAGGCTCCACCACCACTTACCTAACCTAACCTTCTTTTTCGTTTTGTTTCACATAAAAAAAATTTGGTGAAAGTAAAACGAATGCATTTTTTTCCTTATAATTTTTTAAGTTTAAATTATTCGATTTCAACTTCAAATGAAAACGTGATTAACAAAACACTAAACTTGATTTCATGTGATTCGGAAATTTTCATGTGAATTGAAAAGTTGTGAAAGACAGAACAGAGGTCTATGACTTATGAATGAGTTTTAGTTAAACGGAGGGCTATGCGCAGGTCTGCCCGTTTTTTTTTTTTTTGGAACGATTTTTTTGCAAACGTTGTTTTGGTTAACTGAAACTTCCCTTAATTTTGTTTATATATAAAAAATCACAGTCAGTTAGTTGGTCACATTATCAATAGTCATGCCATATTATACAGTATTTTACAATACTATACTCGTACTATAGTACAGATAAAAGATCATCATTAACTAGTTATTAAGCGCGAAATGGCGTTTTAAAACATAACTCTCCAAGGCTATTCATGACTCACGATTTTAGAGAAAAAAAAAGGAAAACAATTCGGACAAAGAAATTTGTTTTCATAGGCAAATGGGATTTTTATTTAAATTTTTAATACGAAATACAAATTTTTGGTGGTCCTAAAATGTATAATAAATAAACTATGAAACACTACTAACGTGAATAATAATACTACACAAAAAAAAAAAACTTTGTCAAATTACTAGGAAAAGTCTCGTAATCCCATTTTACCAATAATTGACAGTTTTCTTTGTTTTTTAACAAATCGAAATTTACATTTTTTTTTGTAATTTTACAAATTTCCAAGACAATTTTACAAAAAAAAATCTAGTAAATTCACCAGAATTTCTTGTAATTTTAATTGCGCCAAAAAACTGTAAATTTACATTTTTATTGGTAAAAAGCTTGTAAAATAACACAATTATTGGAAAAAAGCTTGTAAAATTACTAGGAATTATCGTAAAATAGGAGGTAACAAAAAATCTGGTTACATTACGAAACCACTTTGTAAATTTTATCGTGTCAAAAAATTTGTAAATTTACAATTTTATTGGTAAAAACCTTGTAAAATTACAAAATTATTGGTAAAAAGCTTGTAAAATTACTAGGAATTTTTTTTTTAAATAGGAGGTAGCAAACAAAAAAAAATTACAAGTTTTTCTTGTAATTTTACAAGGTTTTTTTTTGAGTGTGCTAGTCTTTTAATATTTTTTTGTTTGTTTGTTAAAAAAAATAGCATTTCTAGGGTATAATCGAAATGATGAAAATACCTTCATAAAAAATGACATGTCTAAAATTTGGGAAACAAATTCTTTAAAAATTGTTCATGAACTTTCCTATAATCAAACCTGTAAAAAAGTTGTACTTAAGTATTTTTAAGTAAATATTGAAATACTTATACTTGAAGGTTTCAAGTTCAAATATTTGTTTTACTTACTTAACATTGTTTTAAGTAAGTAAAAAAAATATTTGTATTTAAGAAATCAAATACAAGTAAATTCAAATATGTTTATACTTGCTATAAGTAAAATACTTGCTATAAGTAAAATACTTATTATAAGTAAAATACTTGAAGAAAATGTTTACAAATAAAATATTTGAACTCAAATAAAATATTTGGCAACATTTTTTCAAATAAATTTATTTGTCAAAAATATTTTGTTATAAAATTTAAAACATTTTTTTTTTTTGGGTTTTGTGATTTTTTTACATTTATTAATTAAATCAATTTACATAATGCAATGGCTGAATCATATTCTGATATTGACGATTGTGTGGGATACAATGTTCATGCAGCTTCAAAAAAAAAGAAGAAACAGATTCTACAACCCGAAGCAAATTCCTTAGGATGAATTTCATTTAAAAATCGAGATAAAACTGAAATTTTGAACCCGACCAACTCAGATATCGATGAAATTTTGTTCATAGCTAAATTTGATCAAAACAAACAAACTCTCATTTTTAGAAATGACTGTTTTGCGATTTTTTGAGCGTGACACAGTGGGAACGTTTTCGAAAAAACGCGAAAATGGTCGAAAAGAGCTCCATTTAAACTACAATAACTCTGAATCGGCTCAACCGATTTCCATGATCTTGGTATCATTAAAAAGATATTTTAACAGGCTTTATGACACGTTAAAAAAAAAAAAAAAAAAAAATACACTGTAAAAAATTTATAACAAAAAAAATTTTAACTGACGAAAAAACCAAAAAGATCAAGGGTTTTTTTACAGTGTATTAATTTTTTAGAAAGGTTTATCCTTCATCTATACCATATCAAAAAATAAAAATGGGTTCTTTGTTAGTTTTTTTTATATAATTTTTTAAGTAGTATCACTTCTAGTAATTTCCCTTATATTTTATAACAAAAAAAAATTTTAGGTAACGAAAAACCAAAAAAGATCAAGAATTTTTTACAGTGTATTACTTTTTTAGAAAGGTATTTCTCTCACCTATAACATATCCAAAAAGTAAAATGGGTTCTTTTTTATTTTTTTTATATAATTTTTTAAGTAGTGTCACTTCTAGTAATACTTACCGAAAGTTTTCGAAATAATTCGAATAACAGCGAAAATATCTGGTCACATTCACAAAATAGTTCAACAATTCTAACATTTTTTAAATGATTATAGTTGTTAATATTCGACCTTTCAAATTTTAATGAAATAATTAGATTTTTTGAGCTCAAGGCCAGTGTTATTTTAAATAAATCTTCCTTTATTTTCTTCCAATATTTCGACTTTCATCGAAAGTCATCATCAGGGAGTAACTTTAAATTAAATACAAACAATAAAAATCACAAGTAAGTATAAATTTTAAATAATAAATAAATAATTGACAATGTGTACGAACAATAAAACATTTAAGTGTATAAATATTTGTATAAATAAACAACAACAACAATATAAATAACAGTAAGACAACAAATACTTTTTAGAATTTACGTTTTAATAACACAAGCACTCACAAGTGGATTTTTTAACACACAAAAACTTAAAAATATTCGTCCTCCTTCTTCGTCATTAAATATTGCACTGATCGTAAAACTAATTATTGCAAGTTGTCGTTTCCTTTATTTACCAAATGTATGTAGCTGCTTGCACAAGCACTCTCTATATCGCTCTTAAAGTTGATTCTGTTTTTTGTTGTTATTTTTATAATATTTAGCATCTCCATCATATATCGTCGGTTATAGTTTTGTTCGGTTTGTAAAACACTCACATTATTGAAATCAGGAGTGTGTTGATTTTTAACACAGTGGTTTACCAATGCAGTTTTTGGGGTAAACCTGTCAAGCTTATGTTTTTGGTCTGACTTATGTCCTGCGATCCTTGTTTTTAATTTGTTTTTAGTAGTACCTACATACACCATGTCACAAAGGTCATCAACTTTACCACTACAGGGTATTTTATATATTACGTTAGATTTGTCCATTAAATCTATTTTGTCTTTAGTTTTACTAAATATTCTTGACAAATTATTATTTGTTTTGTGCGCCATTTGAAAGTTGTTAGCATTAAATAATTTTGATTTTTCAAATCTTTCCGAAATTTCTGGTACGTACGTCAGTGATTTATATATTTTAGGTTCACGATTTTCTCTTTCCTTCCTTTCTTTTTTGTTTACAAAGTCACGGATGAGTTTGTTTGAAAGTTTTAACGGAAAGTTGTTGTCAAGTAGTATATTTCTTATTTTTCTTATATTAGTTTTATGGAATTCCAAGTCGCTTATATTTAATACTCTCCTAATTAAATTACTCGCTGTATTTATTATTATTCTTTTCGGGTGCTTTGAAAAGAAATTAATTATTCGCCCTGATGAAGTTGGTTTTTGATACCAATTAATTTTTAACGTATTACCATCCCTTATAACGGTGGTGTCAAGGTATGATATTTGTAAATTGCACTCTCTTTCTACAGTAAATTTAATCCTATGATGAAAATTATTTAACTTGGTCAATATCTCCTCAATTGCACTTTCCCGAACTACACTAAAGATGTCATCCACATACTTCGTCATGATTTTTGGTTTTGTCATTAAGTTATTTATCACCGTCTCCAATAATTTCTCCATTACAATGTCTGCTACTATCGGTGATGCAGGCGATCCCATTGGTAGACCCCTTTTTTGGGTAAATATTTTTCCGTCATATTTAAAATAGCGGTTATCTTTTATGCAAAATTTTACAATACGTAGAAATAAACTCTTATCCATTTGAGTGTGATTGGCGATATCATCCCATTTTTCTTCTATGATTACTAATGCTAAGTCGACAGGAATACTAGGAAACAACGAGACAACATCAAACGAAACTAATCTTTCATCGTCATGTAAAGTCAAGTCTTTTATCTTATCCCTAAATTGCACAGAATCCTTAACATTATATTTTGATTTTTCGGTGATTTTCTTTAATATCACAGTTATATACTTGGATAGTTCACTCGAAGGGGAATTGATGGAGGAACATATAGGTCTTAGCGGATAGTCTTCTTTATGTATCTTCGGAAGTCCGTAAATTCTCGGTGCTGTAGCCACTTCTGTTTTTAACTTCTTCTTGTCATATTCAGATATTAACTTCTTATTAAACATTTCTTCAACAAAATCATTGTTCGTCTTCTGAAGTCCGCTTGTTGGGTCTACTTTAACCCTTTGGTACGTCATCATGTCACCAATTATATTTTTCATCCTCATATCATATTCATCTTTCTCCATGGCTACCGTAACGTTGCCTTTATCGGCGTTTAAAATTAAAATGTTCTTGTTTCTCTGTAAAAACTTCTTGGCCTTTTCCATAATATTAAGTGTGAATTTATCCCTATTATTAATCCGTAATTTATTCAAGTGATTGTCGATAATATATGTAAATCTTGTTCTTGCTATTTCTTGTTCCTCTTTTTCCTGTATTGTTTGTATAAAGTCCTCGCCATCTGTAATGAACTTTAGCATGGGGAATTCTTTCTTTGTAACCGGGAGCGCATGTTTCTGTCCTAGTGAAAGGATCCACTGTATATCCTCTGGGATAGTAGTTTTTGATAAATTACTAAACCATTTTTTATTAAATTTAATTTCTAACTCTCTTTTTTGTGCTTCTTTCAGTTTATCAAATTTTTCCCTATGGTTCTTTTTTAGTTTTTCATTACTTGACTTAGCTATGATGTCTTCGCTGTGCCAAAGTATAATAGCCTCTTCCTCTGTCAAATGTTCCTCAATCGCTAATTTAATTTTCTCCTCTTCCTTTTTATTATATTTTAAAAGTTCATGTTTTTGTTTTAGTAGTAAGTTTATTAGTTTGCTATGGAAATTCTGTATGTATTTTGAGAGTGTTTGTCTTGTAGTAGATTTAGTATCGATTTTGGTATCGAAAATGTTGTATACGTTCTTTGTTGAGTTTAAGATAAATGATGGAACTATACCTGTATTTCTGCAGCGTACTAAAAATGTTATCGAAGCTTTTAATTTTTGGTGTTTTTCCCTCGTTGTTTTATACCTATTTATACTTGTCTTGATGTTATTGTTCTTCTTTAATTTATTGTAAACCATTTTCGTTGTTATTACGGCGTGCTCTCCGTTTAAGATAATTATAGTTGTTAATATTCGACCTTTCAAATTTTAATGAAATAATTAGATTTTTTGAGCTCAAGGCCAGTGTTATTTTAAATAAATCTTCCTTTATTTTCTTCCAATATTTCGACTTTCATCGAAAGTCATCATCAGGGAGTAACTTTAAATTAAATACAAACAATAAAAATCACAAGTAAGTATAAATTTTAAATAATAAATAAATAATTGACAATGTGTACGAACAATAAAACATTTAAGTGTATAAATATTTGTATAAATAAACAACAACAACAATATAAATAACAGTAAGACAACAAATACTTTTTAGAATTTACGTTTTAATAACACAAGCACTCACAAGTGGATTTTTTAACACACAAAAACTTAAAAATATTCGTCCTCCTTCTTCGTCATTAAATATTGCACTGATCGTAAAACTAATTATTGCAAGTTGTCGTTTCCTTTATTTACCAAATGTATGTAGCTGCTTGCACAAGCACTCTCTATATCGCTCTTAAAGTTGATTCTGTTTTTTGTTGTTATTTTTATAATATTTAGCATCTCCATCATATATCGTCGGTTATAGTTTTGTTCGGTTTGTAAAACACTCACATTATTGAAATCAGGAGTGTGTTGATTTTTAACACAGTGGTTTACCAATGCAGTTTTTGGGGTAAACCTGTCAAGCTTATGTTTTTGGTCTGACTTATGTCCTGCTACTATCCCAGAGGATATACAGTGGATCCTTTCACTAGGACAGAAACATGCGCTCCCGGTTACAAAGAAAGAATTCCCCATGCTAAAGTTCATTACAGATGGCGAGGACTTTATACAAACAATACAGGAAAAAGAGGAACAAGAAATAGCAAGAACAAGATTTACATATATTATCGACAATCACTTGAATAAATTACGGATTAATAATAGGGATAAATTCACACTTAATATTATGGAAAAGGCCAAGAAGTTTTTACAGAGAAACAAGAACATTTTAATTTTAAACGCCGATAAAGGCAACGTTACGGTAGCCATGGAGAAAGATGAATATGATATGAGGATGAAAAATATAATTGGTGACATGATGACGTACCAAAGGGTTAAAGTAGACCCAACAAGCGGACTTCAGAAGACGAACAATGATTTTGTTGAAGAAATGTTTAATAAGAAGTTAATATCTGAATATGACAAGAAGAAGTTAAAAACAGAAGTGGCTACAGCACCGAGAATTTACGGACTTCCGAAGATACATAAAGAAGACTATCCGCTAAGACCTATATGTTCCTCCATCAATTCCCCTTCGAGTGAACTATCCAAGTATATAACTGTGATATTAAAGAAAATCACCGAAAAATCAAAATATAATGTTAAGGATTCTGTGCAATTTAGGGATAAGATAAAAGACTTGACTTTACATGACGATGAAAGATTAGTTTCGTTTGATGTTGTCTCGTTGTTTCCTAGTATTCCTGTCGACTTAGCATTAGTAATCATAGAAGAAAAATGGGATGATATCGCCAATCACACTCAAATGGATAAGAGTTTATTTCTACGTATTGTAAAATTTTGCATAAAAGATAACCGCTATTTTAAATATGACGGAAAAATATTTACCCAAAAAAGGGGTCTACCAATGGGATCGCCTGCATCACCGATAGTAGCAGACATTGTAATGGAGAAATTATTGGAGACGGTGATAAATAACTTAATGACAAAACCAAAAATCATGACGAAGTATGTGGATGACATCTTTAGTGTAGTTCGGGAAAGTGCAATTGAGGAGATATTGACCAAGTTAAATAATTTTCATCATAGGATTAAATTTACTGTAGAAAGAGAGTGCAATTTACAAATATCATACCTTGACACCACCGTTATAAGGGATGGTAATACGTTAAAAATTAATTGGTATCAAAAACCAACTTCATCAGGGCGAATAATTAATTTCTTTTCAAAGCACCCGAAAAGAATAATAATAAATACAGCGAGTAATTTAATTAGGAGAGTATTAAATATAAGCGACTTGGAATTCCATAAAACTAATATAAGAAAAATAAGAAATATACTACTTGACAACAACTTTCCGTTAAAACTTTCAAACAAACTCATCCGTGACTTTGTAAACAAAAAAGAAAGGAAGGAAAGAGAAAATCGTGAACCTAAAATATATAAATCACTGACGTACGTACCAGAAATTTCGGAAAGATTTGAAAAATCAAAATTATTTAATGCTAACAACTTTCAAATGGCGCACAAAACAAATAATAATTTGTCAAGAATATTTAGTAAAACTAAAGACAAAATAGATTTAATGGACAAATCTAACGTAATATATAAAATACCCTGTAGTGGTAAAGTTGATGACCTTTGTGACATGGTGTATGTAGGTACTACTAAAAACAAATTAAAAACAAGGATCGCAGGACATAAGTCAGACCAAAAACATAAGCTTGACAGGTTTACCCCAAAAACTGCATTGGTAAACCACTGTGTTAAAAATCAACACACTCCTGATTTCAATAATGTGAGTGTTTTACAAACCGAACAAAACTATAACCGACGATATATGATGGAGATGCTAAATATTATAAAAATAACAACAAAAAACAGAATCAACTTTAAGAGCGATATAGAGAGTGCTTGTGCAAGCAGCTACATACATTTGGTAAATAAAGGAAACGACAACTTGCAATAATTAGTTTTACGATCAGTGCAATATTTAATGACGAAGAAGGAGGACGAATATTTTTAAGTTTTTGTGTGTTAAAAAATCCACTTGTGAGTGCTTGTGTTATTAAAACGTAAATTCTAAAAAGTATTTGTTGTCTTACTGTTATTTATATTGTTGTTGTTGTTTATTTATACAAATATTTATACACTTAAATGTTTTATTGTTCGTACACATTGTCAATTATTTATTTATTATTTAAAATTTATACTTACTTGTGATTTTTATTGTTTGTATTTAATTTAAAGTTACTCCCTGATGATGACTTTCGATGAAAGTCGAAATATTGGAAGAAAATAAAGGAAGATTTATTTAAAATAACACTGGCCTTGAGCTCAAAAAATCTAATTATTTCATTTTTTAAATGTTTACAAATAAAAAACCATCAACAATTGTTTATATTATTTGCCACGTTTTTATTAATTTGTGTTTTATTTTATTTAAATTTTTTTTAAGTTAATTATTTGTAAGAAATTTTGCGCTGCTCAAATTTGGCACAGTCAGAATATCTGCGCACATGTACAAAAGTTTCATTTATCGGAATGAATGAATGAAAGCCTTGAGTTCCTGTTATAGTTTTAGCTTCTTCATATCTTGAAAATAGCTTTTCTTTAACGTTGTTGTATTCGTCAGCATCTGCGTAAGCAACTTGTATGGTGGTCTTATATGTTTCTGATGCCCAGTGATAGAGTTGCCTCGTTGTCTGGATTTCATTTTTATTTGCAATACTATAATTTCGAGCACCTCTCTTCAATGTTCCTCCGATTCCATCACATGCAGATTTTCCGTGACTGGTAGCATAAAAGTGCCATTCAGCGTCAATCCCAAAATCAGATTTGTGATGGCATAAATTAATGAAGTTATATTTATTTTTATATTGTGCTCCTGCACCATCTGATACGTAAATGATTTTATTAATATTGTTGGTTATATTGGCCTTCACGAACTGTACCATTTTTGAAATATATAGATGAACTGCTATACTATCATGGGTATTGCAATCAGATATTATGGCGAAGCTTTTATGAGTTAATTTATCGTTATCTGAAAATAAACAAACAAAGGAAAAAAACAAATAAATAAAAATTATTAAATATTTTGATGAGTGTGGATGGATGTGTTTACTAATACCAAAATATTAAAATAATTACCTTTGTAATAAATAACGAACGGATGTATTGTAGCCTGATCATTATTCCAATGGTATCCTTGCACGGCATCTTGTACAAGAAATGCATAATTTTCAGCAAAGTCCATTTGAATTAACATTTCTCCTGATAACAGCGCCGCTCTTTTATTGCTGATAAATTCAGATTGTCGCTTTGCTATGAAATGATGCGGAATCAGAACTTTGATGTGTTCAGTAAAATCGCTGACAAATGATTCTGGGTTGGTGGTTAACGTTTCCAGAACACATCTAATCGTTGTATTCCACTTTTTGTATATTATTTCTTCAGTTTGGTTATTTTCAAAATGTTTTAGCATATGCGTTTTTAGATTATTTAAATTTTTAAAGCAGTGACCACACATTGAAACGCAACACTCGCTTTTTTCTATGTCACCATTACAAACAACGAATTTGAGAACATCTTTGTAATCGGTAAATGTGCATTCTCCTTCAATACAAATTGATTTTAAGCCACTTTTTTCAAACATCAATTTCATATTCTGATGCAATGTGCATACACAGATATTTTGCTGGTTTCCAAGTCCAAGTTTTATACAATTTTTTGGCCTTAACATTGTAAATTTTGTAAAACCCACTTTGGCCAAGGGATGTTTTTTTTTAAATTCGTAGTAAGATTCGCGTAGTGAAGATAACATCAGTCTTTTTTGAACTTTTTCACGTAAGTTTCCTTGTTTAACAGTAATTGAATCTTGCGATCCAGGCATCATTCGGCTAATTTCATCATCTTCATAAAATAACTTGACTGTGCTTAGAGTTTCGGCTGGTAAGCTACGTCTGCTCATTTTAAAAAGATTGATATCTGCAAACTTCGTTTTATTCCTTTGGATATCTTTACTTTTTTTGATACAATCGTGAGATATATCATCCCCAAAACGATCTTTAATTTCTGCGTGACTCATATTGATTGGTAAGAGAGATAAAAGTTTTTGCTTTTCCAAAAGATTTGAGCTGTTCTCTATTTGATATTTGATGTTTTCCAAAATTTCTTCGTAAATGGCTTTGACGTTTTCAAGTTGCGCTGACAAATCAGATAATGGATCAGCTCCAAGTGAATCTGCTATATTTTCGAAAATTTGCAGTGATTTTCTATTTCTGTATGCATCTCGTTTCATATATTTCCTTTTAAGAGGCGACATTTGGTTTGGTAGATGAGGAATAATATGATCATTTATATTTTCAATGACTTCCGTCCTTTCGATGTTTGCAATACGGCTGGTACAAGTTGGAAGTTCATTCAATTCTTCGCTAATTTCATTGCTGGGCGTTGTTGGTAAATAATTTGAGACTTCATTCTGCTCCACGTTGGATTCATTACGACTGCGAGCTTTTCTCAGTGTATTCCGGCAAGTTTCGCAAATACGGCTACAATGAATGTTGGCGACAGCTGGAAAATATTCAATTATATTTGCAGCCTCGTTTTCACTTATTTTACGAAGCGAAGCGCAACACTTATTAGATATTTTTATGCATCTGTACTTATTGTTTGAATTCATATTCACTCAATTTTTTAAAATATACGCGTAAAAATTGTAATGGGATATCTTGGCTTCTCGAAACTGTTTATAATTATGAATTTCGGTACGTTCATCAGGTGCAATTATATAGCATTTTTTAAGGCAAGCAAGAACTTTTTGCGGTTAAAACATATTCATAATTTGGGACAATGTTTATTTATTTTACCTGTTAACCCTTCGTCAGGTACATATTTTGAGTCCTTAGTTCTGGCCAGACCCCTATACATTTACATGCATTTGTATGGAAATAAGGGCTGTTTGCCGTTAAATTTTTTACTAAGAAAGGAAAATATTTGTTATATTTTGTGTTTCTATTTCTTTTTACTATGTTATTAGCTACCTGAGGAAGAAAAAATAGACCTGAAAAAATCTTTGGAATGAAAAGGGCAACAATTTTTTTGTTCTATATATATTTCTCTTTATTATGGGTAAAGTAATAAATGTTTATGACAAAATAGAAAATTATTATGAAGAATACATTGATTTTTTTATTCAGAATTTTGCGGAATTACTAGAAGTGACACTACTTAAAAAATTATTAAAAAAAAAATAAAAAAGAACCCATTTTACTTTTTGGATATGTTATAGGTGAAGGAAATACCTTTCTAAAAAAGTAATACACTGTAAAAAATCCTTGATCTTTTTTGGTTTTTCGTTACCTAAAATTTTTTTGTTATAAAATATAAGGGCAATTACTAGAAGTGACACTACTTAAAAAATTATATAAAAAAAACTAACAAAGAACCCATTTTTATTTTTTGATATGGTATAGATGAAGGATAAACCTTTCTAAAAAATTAATACACTGTAAAAAAACCCTTGATCTTTTTGGTTTTTTCGTCAGTTAAAATTTTTTTTGTTATAAATTTTTTACAGTGTATTTTTTTTTTTTTTTTTTTTTTTAACGTGTCATAAAGCCTGTTAAAATATCTTTTTAATGATACCAAGATCATGGAAATCGGTTTAGCCGATTCAGAGTTATTGTAGTTTAAATGGAGCTCTTTTCGACCATTTTCGCGTTTTTTCGAAAACGTTCCCACTGTGTCACGCCCAAAAAATCGCAAAACAGTCATTTCTAAAAATGAGAGTTTGTTTGTATTGATCAAATTTAGCTATGAACAAAATTTCATCGATATCTGAGGGGGTCGGGTTCAATGCATCTCGATTTTTACATGAAATTCATCTTAGGGTAAATGATATGGTCAATGTTTGCACCTACACGCAATAATCGACCCAGACTCCGATCGTCTCCATATCAATTTTTAGTTGATTTAGCGATGTTCATCCGTAGAAATGATTATGGACATGCATGTGAACACGATACAGGATGCAATTACCAAACGTTTGACTATTATTTGAAGCTTAAGCTTCTGTTGATTACAGATCGAATCCGACTGAAAAAGGGTCCATGTTAAGACCTAGCGCTAATACAAATGTCATGTTAAAATTTGGCATACCTTCATTTTAGTTTAATTTTGAATTGTAGCTCGAATACTTCATTAAAATTTGTAAATTCTTAAGAGAATTTGAAGATTCCAAAAGATATTCGAGAAGATTCCAAATTAAATACTAGAAATTCGTAAAAGATTAATTGCAATTTGCAATAGCTCGAAAAAGATGAATTGAAACTAGGGTTCTATAGTCGATAAGTCTTTATCGACTTTTTTGTTGTTTAAAGGTCGAAAAGTCGACTTTTTCTATAGACTTTTTGATTTTTTACTTGTTGTAGATGAAAATAATCTCTTCTGCAAAAAAAAATTCAAAAGACTCAAATGCCAGCGAAATTTTATTGCAACTGAAGCTTTTAAATTTGTTGTAATCATGTATTTTGTATGCGAAGCAAAAAACGGCGAATCAAATTTTATCAGAATCAGAAATGCACTTAACACATTTTTCCACTAACTGTTATCCCAATAAAGGCGTTAACAAAATTTTCGATTATTGCCGTTAACAAAGCCTTTTTTATAGAACATTGCCAGTCTGTAATACAAACATGCATTTGCGTTAAAACTGGTTTTAAAAAAATTGGTTATTACACCCTTATTTGTTGCACCAACTATTGTGTTGAATATTTGAAAAATGTGGGCAAGTATAAAAATATTTAAAAAATGTGGACAAGTATAAAAATATTTGAAAAAATGTTCTCAAATATTTTATTTGTAAACATTGTTGATAAATATTTTATTTGTAAACATTTTTTCAAATACAACATTTATTTGAAAATATTTGAACTTGAAAACTTTAAGTAAGTATTTTGTTTTACTTACTTATAAAAATGTTAAGTAAGTAAAAAAATATTTGTATTTGAAATTTTCAAGTACAAATACAAAAAATATTTGAAAATTGCAGAATAAGTAAATAAATTTTCAAGTATTTACAGCTCTGCCTATAATTTAGTTAAATTCAACTAAAAATGGGAAATTTGTCCAACTATGAAGAAGCAACTTTATATGAGGCATTCCACACCAAATGTCAAGCGAAAAAAACAGGTGTACCGTAAACTTCTGAATAGGTTGTATGGATAGCCCTATATGGAACTTAGAAAATTGCGTTTTTGGTTTTTCAATTTTTCAAAAACTGGGCTTAGGAGGAGTGGTCAAATATTGGAAAAATAATGAAATTTGTTACGAGTTGCCTTGATTAAATATTTATCACATTAAAACGGAATGCACTACAATCTCAAAAATTGACGTTCTTATACAGTTTTGCATGGGCAATCGATTAAAATTTTTTTTTTGGAAAATTTTCAGAACCCGTTCTGAAATTTCCCATTTTTTAAAAAAGTCAATTTATCAAAAATCCGGCCACTTTTTTTTACTTTTTTTTTTAAGTTTAGATGTTTGTCCATCCACACAAAAAAATTCAAAAACACGTTCTTCGTTTTTTTTTTTCGAAAAAATCGCATTTGAATTTTAAATTTCATAACAATTTTGTAATTTGCTTGTATTTTCTTGTTTTAACGTTGCGAATGAGTAATATTAATTGCATAAATATTTCTCATACGCTTAAAAAATACAAGCAAATTACAAAATTGTTATGAAATTTAAAATTCAAATGCGATTTTCTCGAAAAAAACGAAGAACGTGTTTCTGAATTTTTTTGTGTGAATGGACAAACATCTAAACTTTAAAAAAAATAAATTAAAAAATTAAAAAAAAAAAAAAAAAAAGTGGCTTTTTTACAAAATGGAAAATTTCAGAACGGGTTCTGAAAATTTTCCAAAAAAAAAAAAATTAATTATTGTTTCTGTAAAGACAGTCGAGCTCAGGCTCTAATTATAATTATGTATTATAATTTTTTGATTTGTTATATGAGGCATTCCACACCAAATGTCCAGCGAAAAAAAACATGTGTACCGTAAACTTCTGAATAGGTGATATGGATAGCCCTATATGGAACTTAGAAAATTGCGTTTTTGGTTTTTCAATTTTTCAAAAACTGCGCTTAGGAGGCGTGGTCAAATATTGGAAAAATGGTCAAATTTATGGCGAGTTGCCTTGATTAAATATTTATCACATTAAAACGGAATGCACCACAATGTCAAAAATTTACGTTCTTATATAGTTTTGTATGGGCTATCGATTAATTTTTTTTTTTTTGAAAAACCAGAACCCGTTCTGAAATTTTCCATTTTTTAAAAAAGTCAATTTATCAAAAATCCGGCCACTTTTTTTTTCTTTTTTATTTATTTTTTTAAAAGTTTAGATGTTTGTCTATCCACACAAAAAAAAAACAGAAACACGTTCATCTTTTTTTTCGAGAAAATCGTATTTGAACTTTAAATTTCATAACAATTTAGTAATTTGCTTGTATTTTCTTGTGTCAACAGACGAATATTTATGCAATTAATATTACTCATTCGCAACTTTAAAACAAAGAAATACAAGCAAATAACAAAATTGTTATGAAATTTGAAGTTCAAATGCGATTTTCTCGAAAAAAAAGATGAACGTGTTTCTGATTTTTTTTTGTGTGGATGGACAAACATCTAAACTTTTAAAAAAATAAATAAAAAAGAAAAAAAAGTGGCCGGATTTTTGATAAATTGACTTTTTTAAAAAATGGAAAATTTCAGAACGGGTTCTGAAAATTTTCCAAAAAAAAAAAATTTAATCGATAGCCCATACAAAACAATATAAGAACGTAAATTTTTGACATTGTGGTGCATTCCGTTTTAATGTGATAAATATTTAATCAAGGCAACTCGCCACAAATTTTACCATTTTTCCAATATTTGACCACGCCTCCTAAGCCCAGTTTTCGAAAATTTGAAAAACCAAAAACGCAATTTTCTTAGTTACATATAGGGCTATCCAAACAACCTAATCAGAAATTTACGGGACACATGTTTTTCTGTAGCGGGACATTTGGTGTGGAATGCCTCATATATGGTTTTGAATTGAGAAAAGTGTGAAAGAAAAATTTAAATTTTTCTAAAAATTTAAGACATCCTAGTTTGTTTCAAAAAATTATAATACATAATTATAATTAGAGCCTGAGCTCGACTGTCTTTACAGAAACAATAATTTAAAAATAACGACTATAAGTCGCCCTAAGTGGCAATCAGTATCTTTGGAAAAATGGCAACACCTAACATTTGTGTCTAAAATATAGACCATATCTGGCAATGTTTGCAAAAATAAGTACTTAGATCAGAATTGATAAAGGAGAGGAAGAAGAATAATGATTACTAAAAATAAAAGTTTGTTTACACAATTACAATAACAAGTCTTCTGTGAGAAAAAAACAACAGCAACAACCACTCTCGAATTGAAAAAATCAGATTTAATTGATACTTGCTTAACAGCCTACTTGGCGTATCGGTCTAGAGTGATTGTATGTTACAAGCAGTTAATAGCAAAGTATTACAGATGATGATGTGTTCAATCCTTGTCGGCTGCGATCTGTAAATAATTTTCACATATAGAGTTTTATTGACTATTAACTAAATAAATTTGACATTAAAAGTTTTTCTGAAGATTATTATAACTAGATAATATGAAACTAGTAAGAAACAAACCAGGATGTCTTAAATTTTTAGAAAAATTAAAATTTTTCTTTCACACTTTTCTCAATTCAAAACCATATATAAAAAAATTAATCGATAGCCCATACAAAACTATATAAGAATGTAAATTTTTGAGATTGTGATGCATTCCATTTTAATGTGATAAATATTTAATCAAGGCAACTCGCCACTTGACCATTTTTCCAATATTTGACCACGCCTCCTAAGCCAAGTTTTTAAAAATTTGAAAAACCAAAAGCGCAATTTTCTTATAGATCCATATAGGGCTATCCAAACAACCTATTCAGAAATTTACGTGACACATGTTTTTCTGTAGCGGGACATTTGGTGTGGAATGCCTCATATACCCAATCTGTACCTAATTTAGTTCAAAAATGTATGTATATGAAATTATCAAAATAATTTTTATCCCATATTCTAGTTAAAATTGGCACAATATTAAATTATTTTGTTTCCTAATTTTTAAGAAAAAATCTGAACTCAAACGAGAAAAAAATCTTTAGTACTAAATTAATTTTTTCTCAAATTTAGTTAAGTTTCCGAGTTTTTAGTTCACTTTTTTTAGTGTGGACCGAAATTATCATCGAAATTTTATACTTTGCATTTTTACAAACTTTACGAGGGTAAGAATTTCATTAAATCTTAAATTATTTTGTTAATTAAACAAAATTATTAAAATCAAATGAATCATTTATGCCCTCCACAATATTAAATACTTAAGAAAAAAATAATGCACCACCGTCTGGCGATCCATATTTTGTCATTTTATAAGGCTTAGTAAAAGAAAAGTCACTTATAAAAAACATCCTAAAGTTGAAATTTTTAAAAAGTTGGGGATATCCACCGAATCAATTTTTTTGGAGCCGTTTGATTTTTGCGGATTTCAAAGAAATTGAAATTTTGGTAATATTTTTTGTGAAAATCGATTTTTGAATAAACTGACCAAATTTGTATTGTTTGTTGCTTCATTTGATCAAAGTAATTCAGTTATGAACTATTAACTTTATTTGACATCGTTAACCCATATTGGCAGAGGGGCAAATTTGACCAAACTTTTGTTACATGGTCATTATCCCCACTAATCTGGAAATTATGTCCATTTATAATTGGGACTATGTTTAAATTATTTTCGATCAAAGTCACTATCAACGTTATTGGGACTATGACCGAATTGATTTCGGTTACAATCTCCTTAGAGGAAATGGGAATAATGTCATTGGAAATTATGTAATGTCACCCTAAAATTTTAGTTGCCTACTACTTGAAATTAAATCAACTAAATATAGTACAACCGTATTTTGGTGTATGTTTTTTTTTTAAGTAATCAGTCTCTTAAGACTCTGTATTCATGTAGGTGTTGTCATTGCTCATTTTTTCTTTTTTTTTGGAATTAATATGTTAAAAGAAATTTCAAAAACTAAATTTTGATTTTATTTTTTAATAGAAAGTTGAACTTTTGGCATTTACCTTAAATATGTTATGTATTTTCGTTCGTTTGTAACGAAATACATACAAAAAAAAACAAAAACAAAAAAAAATGTTAACAAAATTTTTAAGTAAAATAAATTTTAAAATTTCGTCAATAAGCAATACATCAAAATTATTCACAGCAGTTCAATCGTGCCCACATCACAGTCATCTTAGTATTCACAATGGATGTCAGCTAATGCCCCGACAGACACACAATTGGAAACGGCAAATGGAATTAAACAATCAGAGACGTAAAATTATACCATCATTAGTATATTTACATAATCCATGGAAATATTTGTTAGCGAAATTTAATTTATTGAAACTGCAATTATTGTGGGATCGAGAATTTAATGAGTCGGAATTTATAAGAGGATCCAAGAAGGTAATAATTACTCTATACTAGGGCTTCCAATCGGGATTGGTTTTTCTGAATCCCGGGAATCGGGATTGAAGAAAAATTTTCGGGATATCCTTCATAGAAGGAATTTTTACTTTTTTTTAATTTCACAACTTTAACAGATCTACGCAAATCTTAACGAAAAATACTGAAAATTTTTAGAAATCCCGAAAATTTTCAAAAAATCTCCCAAATCCCGGTATTCAAATTTTCCCACGAATCCCGTGATTTGTGAGAGTTTTGAAAATTTTCGGGATTTTTAAAAATTTGCAGTATTTTTTGTTAACATTTGCGAAGTTCTGTTAAAGTTGTGAAATTCAAAATAAGTAAAAATTCCTTCTATGAAGGATATCCCGAAATGGGGATCCCGAAAATTCTGTCTTACATTTCGTTGTGGCTCAACTATATAAACTTTTAGCTGCTTTAACTTATGAACTTGAGATGGGCTCTGGTCACGTGATTTGCGTGATTCTGTGTTTTCATTTTCATTTCAATCACGTAATTGTGAGTGAGCGTGATTTGAAATAAATCAAGGTGAGTGATTAGTAAGTGAGTCGAATTCTTGCAAGAGTAATTAATGTTTTTTGCGCAAGCATGCGTGATTTGTTTTTTTTTTTATTCCTTACAACAAAATATTTTTTAGTAATGTTTTTTTGGTAAAATAATTTTGTATCGTGACTAGAGTTTGCGTAACTCATGCCTAAACGTGATTGACTGTGCGATTCGCTATCTCGGTCGAAGTGAGTGACTACAAAATTTGTACGTAAAACAAAAACAAAAAACTCAAATTTGTTTTTGTTTTTGTTTTACGTACAAAATTTCTAGTCACTCACTTTGTACGATATACTGAATCAGGGCATGAATCCGACAAGAGTCATGAGTGAGTAATTTTTTGTACTTTCTTGTACGAGAATAGTAAGTGAGCACGAGTAAAAAAATGTGCGCAAGTGATTAGTGAGTGAATCGATTATTGTCAAAATCTACTCACGCCTTTATAAACTGATGTTTTAGAAAAACATAAAATAAAAGCAGTTAACAACTTAAGGAGTTAAGATGTGTCAAAAGCCCTTTCGTCAGTCAAACCACCATTAATTTTTAACGGTTCACCTTTTGCTATCAAAAAAAAAAAAAAAATGATACCAGACGGAACTTTTGTCGATTTTTTGTTATTTTGTATCACAAAATTTATATTTTATACAAATTATTGAAAAACGAGTGAGAGTGTTAAATTCGGTTGTGCCGAATCTTTTATACCCTCCAATATGCTAAAAAAAAATCCTGTGGCGTCTTTTTGGGCCGGGCGCCCATGGGGGCGATAGGGATCACCTCCCCCTCTCGAAAAATGTTTACTAATTTATTTATAATGCTTTTTGTGCTAAAGTTATACAACTTTATCATTATTTAAACAATTTTTTTTATATCCACGCCCTAAAAAGGGGGGCGGGCCAAAAAAAAATTTTAGTCCCCCCAGTCCTAGTGCAGGACTCTGAACTTTTTTTTGCATAAACATGTTTCATTTGTTTAACAAAAATATAAAAAACACGAAAAAAAATCGTGTTTTTCAGAGGTTGGTTTAGTTCCTCAAGGGCGAACTTTTTCCCCCAGTCCGATTTTGCCCATTTACGAACTTAACCGTAAAACATATTCGTGCCAAATTCAGTAGGCTAGCTCTTTAATTTTGGACTGCATCGTGCCATCTACAGACAGACGGACGGACGGACGTAGGGAGTGGAGATAGGGTAAATGTTGTAGGGTAAAAATAAATAGGGGTCGGTCTCACTAATGACCTCTCTCGATAGAGGGTAGGTGTGTTCAGAGAAAGTGTTTGGACTAAAAAAATATTGTGGGTCGGTCATACATTTTGTTGCTCTAAGGGCACTATTAGGGCAGTTAGAGCGGTTGGAGCAAATTTTAAAAATGTCGTTTTGTGTGGGAGCCCCCTTAGAAACTGGAGATAGGGTATAACTTTGTTCCAAAGAAATGTTTAGATGTAAAAATTAATGGGGGTCGGTCTTATAAATGATCCCTCTATGACGCACCATTGGAGCAGTAGATATGATTTTAAAATTGGAAAATTACAAAAAAATTTTTTGAAAAAATTTAAAAAAATAGTAATAATCGTTATCCCACGATCCTCCTGTGCAAAAAATTTGTAAAATCGATAACAGTTTTACACAAAAAAAGTTAAAAAAAATCGAAGAGTACAAACATTTTCAAAAATGAGATTTAAATTTTAAAACTTAAAAATCGCATACTAGAGCGCTTTTAAGAATTTTTTGGGATTTTTTTTTTTAAAAGTACGCAAAAAAACAAAAATTAAAAAAAAAAAAATTTAAATTTGGACCATTATTGAAGAAGTTATGATTAAAAGAAGTTTGAGTAAAGAAACAAACGACCAATTTTTAAAAATTCGATATCTTTTGAACGGGTCAACAAAAAAAACTGAAAATTTACCACAAAGGAGTTTTCGAAGGGTACTAAAAACTGTAAGCAAATTGGGAAAATCTAAAAAAAAAATTTTCAAAGTGTCCGATTTGTCATGGAATGCCCCATATACTTTATGGGGTCCCCGACCAATATTTCGATGCGTTACAAACGGAATGACAAGTTGAGTATACCCCCTTACTGTGGTTGGAGGGTATAAAAATATAAAGATAATAAAACATATTTAAAAAAACGGGATTCCGAAAATCCCGGGAATGAAAATTATAAATCCCGAGATTTGTGCTTTGCCTAATCCCGAAAATCCCGGGATTTGCAGGATTAGAATTTCCCGGTTGGAACCGTATTAGTTACAGTTTGAGAGTTGCTTTTGCTTACTCACATTCACAATGAAAAGCTGAGAAAATATTCACAATAGTATGGTTAGAAACTCTACTAACATAATTTTTAGCATATACACAAACCTGATATGGTGAATATAAATTTTCTATAAAACCGTTATATTTAAATAATTCTAGTTTACAAATTAAAAAGAAAAAAATTGCAATTCATGACATTTTGCATTTATTTTTGATGTAAAATCTTACGCTGAATCCGAAATTGTGTTCCAAAGCTTTAAAAGTAGAACAGTTTTCGATATAAAGGTAACTTTTCAAATGTTCAACATTTTAAAAAAAGTGGTTTCACTTAAATAAAAATTTCTTCGGAACAAATTGATGAAATTAATTTTTTTACACCCTCCAACCACAGTATAGGTATGGGGTAAACTCACTTTGTCATTCCGTTTGTAACGCATCGAAATATCGGTCGGGGACCCCATAAAGTATATATATTTTTGATCCATGATCGATTCTAAGACATTCTGTGAATGTCCGTCTGTCCGTCCGTCCGTCCGTCCGTCCGTCCGTCTGTCTGTAGATGGCACGATGCAGTCCAAAATAAAAGAGCTAGCCTCCTGCAATTTGGCATGAAAATGTCCTATTCAGGTTAAGTTCGTAAATGGGCAAAATCGGCTCAGGGGAAAAAAGCTCCCCCTTAAAGAACTGAACCAACCTCTGAAAAAATACACTTTTTTACATGTTTTTTTGTATTTTTGTTAAATAAATGAAACATTTGGTATATTTATCGGGATGGAAAATTGCTCTAACGTACCCCCACTGACCCCCACTCCCCCCTCAAACAAACGCCCCTGACAATTTTTATTTTTTTACATTTTGGAGGGTATAAAAGATTCGGCACAGCCGAATTTAACACTCTACTTGTTTGTTTCTAAATTAAAGATAATTAAATTCTTTATGAATTTAACACACATTTTTTAATCAGATTGAAGCCTAAAAAGCTATTAATCGATATATCGGCAATTTTGCCTAAATTTTACTAAAATTTGGAAAAAAAAGTAACGTGCGAAGTTGTTGAAATATTATTTTCATAATTAAAATTACTTGAAAACTGTATAAGTGGCGTATAATAAATTTTGTAATTGCTTTAAATTATTTAGGTTTATTTTTAATAATTCGGCCATTTCAAAAAGAACTGAAACGATTGCTGTGAAATTTATACCGGCTATAGTTAACGTAATTTTGAGCATAAGTTTGGACGCTGGACCCCCACATGTCCATCAAAAGCACTACCAGGAACCCCTAGGACATATTTAGCATATTTATTTAGTATTAAACACTTTAAATTCTTTAAAATCACCAACTTCAAATGTGTGTAAAAAAAATAAAACAAAGACTTGAGTGTTTTGTTATAGAAAATCTTTCCTTTGCTTTTGGTTTCATCCCTTTCCGATTCGGAAAGTTCGATTTTGTATCACTGTGTAATTATATATATTTTTTTTTTTTTCAATTTTAGGCTGCTGTTATATTAACTGATATAATACGTAATCAAAATGCTTCGAAAATTAGAAAATTTACAACACCCATTGGATATCAACAAATTACAAGAGATATGTTTCTGTCACGCAACGATACACGTTTAAAACTAGTACGTTTTGAAACGGAACACCTACGCCGAGCAATTCCCATTAACGTCACTATTAAGCAAAATTATAGTAAAAGTTTAAAATTACATACAAATTTGTTTAATGCATTTTTAACCAATTTTATGTAATTTTTATTACAGATCGTAAATATTGTTTCATTGATATACTTTTTGTTGGTCTACGTAATACAAAGGACTTTGATACGGCCGAAGAAATAGTGGAAATCAAGGGCATTTTAAGAAAATTGGATACAGATCTTAATACTCCCTATGAAGACCTATCGGTACCACATCGTATAGTTTTTGCCGAAGTATTTATACGTTTTAGACGTGATTATTCTGAAAATCTAGACGCTGTTGATCACAAACTAAATACTAATGACAAGGAATGGTCAGTTTCATTTTATAAAATTTTATCCTTTGATGTTCTAAATTATGATCCTAGATAAGGTACAGAAGAATTAAAATTCATGTTTAAAAATTCTTATTTTGTAAAATGTATAATTTTAATAATTTCTAAAATAAACTCATTTATAAATTTTATTTTAATTGGAAGGTGTGCCTTTACTTAGTATGCACTGGATATGTAGAGCTTCTTTTAGATCATCAACATTATCGGCTTTACTCATTCGTTTTATAATTTTAATATAATGTTCATTTTCTTTAGTTAATTTAGTTTTTTGCTCCTCAAGTAAGGCAATTTCAGCTTCGGCTAAAGCCTGACGGCGCCAAAAATTCTTCATTAGTTTTGTTTCAGATAGTAACTGTGATTCTGTTTTATCAACATGGGCCTTGAGATTTAGCACTTGTACTTTGAATTGATCATCTCCTATTTCAGCATCATTGGATTCCTTAGAATCTTCCAGTGGTGCAACTTTTTCAGACTCGGTTTGAAGTTTTCTGCAAGTGGCGGACAAAGATAACAATAATTCTCCATATTTTTGTAGCTTTTGATATTTCTGGTGGGACAAATAATATTTAATTAATATAGAAGAATTGCACTAAAAGAATTTTGTTAATTACGGCTATGAAAACGAACATTGATTCTATGAAAAAATCATTAGAAGTCAGCCAATGATGCCCTTCATAGAATTTATGAAACAAATTCATAGAAACCAGAAACTAATGAAAAAGTTCATAGGCTATAAAAAAAATTTATTCAATTCCATTTTTATTTATTTTAATATTTCAATTGTATTTATTTTTATTAATTTATTATTTTTATTATTATTATTATTTTATTTATTTACAATTTTCTATTTTTAAAAATGTATGGCCCTTACCACAAGAAAAGAAAAGGTATATTTTAACAAAAGTTTTATTTTAAATTTAAATTTTTCAATACATTTTTTGAAAGTCGATTTTAAAAACAATTTGTATGGCAATAAAATTAAAAGCTGGTTTTAAATATATTTTATTTTTCTATGGTAATGCTGTATATGTTTTTAAACTTATCCCTACCGAAATTCGAACAGCGAGCCAGTTGTTTGTGAAGCTTAGTCTCTAGCCACTTAGCTAAAGTATATAAACACATAATAACACTTAAATTCCATTTTGTTTAATATTCTGCTTTAACATATTGAGTTTGCATCTATCCTCTGTCACAATGCTCTGCCAAAAGCTGTGTGTTTGTTTGTAGAAAACAAAATTTTTGTGTATTTTCAAAAAAGAAACGTTATAAAACTAACTGTTAATTAGCGAGATATCCATCCTTTGGTGGAGCTGATAGCTAAGGCGTCTACAAAAACCACTTCAGCCGGTAGGTATTGGGTTCGAGCCCCGATCAGGGCAGAAATGATATTATTTGATATTTTTTTTTATATTTTTTTATTTTTTTAATATATTTATTCAACTATTTTAATTGTTGTAACATTTTAATTATTAAAAAAATTAAAAGGCATATTTAGACATTTTCTTCTATGAATGACATTCATTAATTCTATGAATTTAATAAAATCTATGAATAAAATTATATGAAGTATTTCACAAAACTAATGAATATTCATTCAGCCAATGAATTGTTTCATAGATCCTATGAATTTGGTTTTATGAAATTTGTTCATAGATATTATGAACAATAATTCTTTCAGTGTGATATGCTTGTTTTACATACCTTTATAACCATAAAGCTTTCACTAGTTAATACTTTAAGCTTTTCATAAGTGCTTTCCTGATCTTGTTTAATATCGTTTTCAATCTTTTTACGCATTTCCACAAAATATGCATGTTCTAATTTTAAATCATTGATCTTAAGTTTAATTTCAGTCTCTGTATGGGCTAGCTCCCGTTGTAGTTCATCATGTACAAAAGAACTACGTGCCTCTAGGTCGCTAAGTTTTTGGGACTCTTTAACAAAATTACGTTGTCGTTCGGTTAAAGCATTGACTCTTTCGTATTTGTGAACATCTAATGACATACTGCGTAGTGTGTGGAGAAATTCTTTTAAATGATTGCTCAAAATGTTCATTTTGTTTGTAATCGAATCTCGTAAACGATAACGTTTTACAATTTCTGTATTAACTCGATCTTCTCGTTTATCCTTGAAAATTTGATAATCGCTTAACATTTCCTTTTCGACAATAAGATTCGTAGCATGCATAACATTTTCACAATTTAACTTGACTCGGTTTGTGATTTCGTTATTTGCATCAACTTCCTGGTAAAAATCTTGTAATGCTTCTGATACCTGAACTTCATATAATAACTTGGCACTCTCTTGAAATGCAATTAAAGTTTCTGGAAAGATTTTTTTTTTTTACAAAAAAGGAATTAGTTCTGTAGAAACATTTATTTTAAAAAAAATAGTCCAATACATTTGTAATTAAATTAATGAAAACATTTGTCAGTATTACAACAACTACAAACAACACTCAATAAACCTACTTGATTAAAACGCTAATTTTAAAGTAATTTTTAAAGTTGTACTATTGATTATTTTTTCATTTATTCAATAACTAAATAATAAGCGTCACTACTAAATATCCAAAATGCGGCTGGGACGCGACCTTATACGCTTGATTATAATTATTCTGCTGGTCAAACATCCAGTCTCCAAACTTTTCCATTACATCAGGCTTTTGAGAAAATTGAGGTCAAAGTTCAAAAAAGTTACCGGATGACCTCGATGTGTTGGCGACTTAAAAAAGTCGAAAGTAAAGCTTAAAAGATACAGAACTCACTTCGTTAGTCGCACAGAGGGTTAAAATGTACCAAAAGTGAGGATTTTTTAAAAGCTGAACTTTATCCTACACAGTCATGTTCTGGGTTAAAGGTAATTAAATTCTTTATCACTATTTGCCCAACATTTTTGTTTTGAGTAATATACTCTATTGACTGTAAACGGTCAAAGTTAAATAATTCTAAGAAGTTTTGCGTGCCGTGAATTAAAGTGAAAATTGAGATATTTCGAGTGCTTATAATTTTTATAAAGCATTCTTAAAGAAAAAGTATTATTATAAAACTATCAACTTCAGGTATTGGACCATAAACTTCAGGGTTAATTACATCAATTTATTTTAGATACATGCGTTGCAAATATTTTTAATATTTTTTTAAAACGTGCTCCATATTTGGGTATTTTCGACATATACATTGAGTTTTAACAAATTTCAGGTCGCGATTAAGCAAATTTTATTAAATGTTTTTTTAATATGGGGTTTTAGCTTAAATATTCAAAACAAAATTTTTGCAGATTCACCGCGTTTTACTTATGTTACTTATTTAGTGAAAGAAAGCCAGTTGCTTAAAAAAACTGCTGAAAAAGCATTTGAAAAAGGGCATTATGGGACACCCCTTAGTTAGTGGAGATACGGGGTGGATATTTTGAAAAAAAGTGTTGGAGGGAGGTGGAAAATAGTTGGCCTTACATTTCACCCTCTAGGAACAAGCATGGGAGCGGTTGGAGCTGATTCCATAAAAAATAAAAATGTATGGGGACTTCCTTAAGAGATAGAGGTATATTCTTGATATATTCCAACGTCTAAATTCATAAAAAATAAAAGCGTTTATTAATCGAATTTCCATAAAAAATTTGTTTTATAAACCTCTTATTAGCCTATCATCAGTTCCACATTTGACATATTTAGGGGCACCCTTGGAGCAGTTAGAGCGGTAGTAGCAGATTTTATAAAAATTACATTTGGTATGGAAGACCCAAAATCGAGTGGATAGATACGGCATAAATATGTTCCGAAAAAATATTAGAGTGTAAAAATTAAATGGGTCGGTCTTAATTGTTACCACTCTAAGAGGCACCGGAGCAGTAGACGATGATTTCACAACACAAACTTTTTAAAAATAAAAAACAATTGTGTGGGGACTAGGGATGCCAAACGGGATTGACATTTACAAATCCCGGGATTCGGGATTTTGAAATCGTAATCCCGGGATCCCGGGATTTTTCGGGATTTCGGGATTTTTCGGGATCCCGGGATTTTTCGGGATTTCGGGATTTTTCTGGATTTCGGGATTTATTAAAATTTAACTTTTTAACGTTATATTTAAAAAAAATATATATAATATAATATTTAATTACTTCACTCAAAAAATTATGTTAGTAAAATCAACTGAAAATGTCAGTTAAAATAACTACTTTGTAAGTTATTTTGGGGTCAACTACTTTTTCAGTTAAATCAACTAACAATGTTAGTTATTTTAACTGACAAAAAAACAACTGACTTATATAGTAAAAACTACTTACATTTGTAGTCAAAACAACTAAAATGTAGTAAAAATAAAATAATCAATTTATAATTTTTTTTCAAAAAGTTTTTCAGAAAAAAAAAATTGAAGACCAAATTTTTTCAAATTTTTTTTTTATTTTTAAAAAAAAAAGTTGTGAGAAATAAAAAAAACGAAAATTTATTTTTAATTTTTTGGAAAAAACTTTGAAAATTTTTCAGAGATAAGCGAAATAAAATTAACTACTTTAAATAACTGTTACTACATTACAGTACTTTTTTGTTAGTTGTTCAAAAAATCGACTTAAAATAACTAACAGAAACAGCTGTTTGATATTTTTCATACGAAAACAACTGACTTTGTAGTTAAAAACAACTAACTACTGTAAAATATTCAAACAACTAACATGTAGTAACTTACATAATTTTCTGAGTGTTATTTATCGTATTCTACAACAAAGTTTAGCATATTTTAAAATATTTCTTTAAATAAATACAAAATTTTATTAATAACCCAGTAAAAACTTGGTAATAAGTCCCCATTACCGCCTGCATTCTATGTAATGAGGGCTCGTTACCTGCTCGATTACTTCTTGTTAACAAATAATGAGTTACCGATAGCCTAATACAAAACCGGTTACATCTTGTTAATAAATAATGAGTTACCGATAACCTGTGACAGAACAGGTTACTGGTAAATACGATTTCAAAAATATCTGATAAGTTGTCTAAATATTTTTTTTTAATGAAATTAAAAAAATGCTAAAGAAAATTTAGAAAGAACTTGCACATTTAGCTTAAAAAAGATTAACATTTATCTACTTTTTCTAATAAAACTCTGTTAACAGAAATTCAAATTCAGGAATTCTGATTAAAATTGGGACAAGGAAAAAAAAAATTTAGAAAACCAAATTGATATTCAGAAAACTGGATCTAGCTGACACTTGATCGTGATTTATGAGCCTTAATTAGTCTTTACATATCTTCTATTGAAGTTTTCTGGATTTTTATTGGCTTTTTTTAAATTGTTATTGTTTTTTCTAGAAATTTTGTGGTGTTCTCCAAATTTTAATTTAACTTTTTTTTGCCTTGTTGTTTAAATTATGTTAAAGGCGGTAAAAAGGTAAAAAACCATCACAGACAGTATTTCCCTAAAAACCTAACTCACTCTTATATAGACTTAAGATGGTGTTTAATGCGGTTTCCATTGGCTGAGCAGCAGTCGCTTCTGTATATTTGTTATTGGTAATGTCCTAAGTAGCCAAATGTCCCTTTCTACGAGGTTCCAAGATATATTTTCGGTCCTGTAATATTTGAATTTTACAATCAAACATTTGGAGGGAAGGATATCAACGTAAACATTGGTTCCGTTGGCACATTGGATCATTTCCATTTCCGAATTTGCCCGCTTGGTTGCTCTTGAAATAAACGCGTTCAACATGAACTTGTTCAATTTCATATTGGCGGAAGTTGCCCCAAGTTAAAAATTTATTAAAAGAATCAAAAGCTGTTATTTGGTATCATTTTTGTAAGGAGTGGGAAACGAGTTATTTTTGAGCAACTGGTAGCTACTTATTTTTGGGACTAATGTATGCTGTTATTTGGTAGCATTTTTGTAAGTAGTGGGTAACGAGTTATTTTTGGACTACTAGTTGTTATTTGTGGTACTAATGTATGTAATTTTTCAGTAGCATTCTCGTAAGCGAGTGGGTATGCGGTCATTACTCCAATGACATCGCCATGTTGAAATAATGAGTGTTTCACCAACCTAGTAACTAGCAACCACCATCTATTTTAAGGCGAAAACCTCATTACTTGATAATAGAAGTTTTTACTGGGAAAGTTCTTAGCATTTTTTACAAGGGTAAGTTGTCCCCAGTGTCTGACTCCGACACCGCCGCAAAACACACCCCTGTTCAATTTTTTCCCCCTGCTGTTTCTAACAAAAATTGGATTGGAGAGATATATTCAATTTCCTAACTTATAACGCTCAAATAAGAACAAAAACTGTTGAATAGAAACTTTACAGCTGGAATACTAAAAGCTCCGTTATAGAATAACTAACGGCGAAATTGAACTGTTTCATAAAAACTGTGTATTGAGTAATCCGCCCTAAAATGTGATTTACCTCCCAAAGAGCAAGAGAATTTAAGCCCAACATGCCTCATTTGAAAGGTATCTCAAAGACCTTTCAAACAATATCAATTTTGTTTAAATTGTAAAAAAAAATACTAAAGAAATAGTCAATTTTGATAACGAAATTTAACAAAAAAATCCCGAAATCCCGGGATTGAAAAAAATAAATCCCGGGATTCGGGATTTGTCAATCCCGAAAAATCCCGGGATTCGGGATTTCCCGTTTGGCATCCCTAGTGGGGACCCTTTTAAGGGTTAAAAAAAATTTTGGGGTTAAAAAAATATTTCGCGTCGGTCACACATTTCACATCTCTTGGTGCATCTGAAGCAGTTACAGCTGCACTCAAAAAAGTATGTCGGTAAAATCTACTACAAAAGACAGTTGTTTTGACTACATTTTGTCGTTGAAAAGGCGTCCACACTACATAAACGGTAAAAACAACTGAACATGTTGTTGTTTTTAACTATTGATTTTCAACTACAAAATGTAGTAAAAACTACTACAAAACTGTTTAATACAGTTGTTTTTTTCTACAATTGCCTGAAATTTTATTTAAAAAATTTCTTAAACGTTTAAATGATTGATATTTATTTATTTAAAAAGCAATACATTTCAGTTGGTTGTATAGAATTTCGACATGATGACAATTTTTTGATGTATTTATCTGGAATTATAGAAGAAAAAAATTATATTAATAAAATGTTAAACAAAATAAATTGATTGTATTTACCTTTGTTTTTTTAATAGTTCATTTAAAATTTTCACCGCTACTGATCAAAATTTGTCTGGAATAAAAAAAAACGAAATGCTTTGGCAAAATTGATTTATAAAAAAAAAGAATTAATTTGAAATGTTTCAAAAAAGTATGTACCTGCTCTGTTGTGTATACAAAGAAAAGAAAGATGGCGCGCTCATAAGAAAACAAAACACTGCACACATTTTATTTTGTTTTTTTCCGATTGGTTTTTACGCACGCTTATGTGAGCGCTATATTATACACACTTGTTATCTCATTTATCCACTTATTTTCTTTCGCTCAAGAATATTTTTCCAAAAACATATTTTTTGTTATAATTAAATTTAATAAATTGTAATTTAATTTATTTAGATATTATTTATTTGGTATAAAAATAATTCCTTCCGCATCCCGCACGACCAACTCGCTCGACACATTCGTTTGCAATAAAAATTTCTAGAAAAAAACGAGTTTTAGAAAAAAAACTAAAAACAACTACATAAATCAACTATTGCTACAGTGTAGTATATTTTTTGTAGTTATTTTTTGAAACTACTACAAAAAAAGTTGTTTGAGATTTTTTCATACAAAAACGACCGAAATTGTAGTTAAAAACAACAGCTACTACTTACTACACAAACGACCGTCATGTAGTAACTGCAATAATTTTCTGAGTGTGTTGGAGCAAATTTTTATAAAAAGGTTATCTCTTCTTTTTAATTTTTATCAAAAACCTGGTGTGATGAAAAAGTTTGGAAAATAGATTTGTAATCACTAAAACAATTGTAACTGTTTAAGGTCACGTTGCAATCGCATAATTTTTTTAATGTTTAGTGGCGTAGGTACATCCTTAATTTAATCGACTTACCCCTTAAATAATCAATAATTTGCATTTGTGTAGAAAATTGCTGTTTATGCATTTCGTCAGCAGTTGCCATTTCATCAAGTAATTGTTTTATTTTTTCATCTTTTTTTACAAAAATTCGATTAACATTTTTCTCCCATTCCTATAGAGGAAACAGTTTTACTTTTTTTAATTCTCTATTAAAATTTTAAGTTTCATCAAACTCACCACTAATTCATCTTTTATTTGTACAAGTTTTACCTCATTAAACATATTATCCCATTTTTCCTGATATTTTTCAGTTGTTTTCTTAGACAATTCTAGTTCACGTCTTAAACGATCCTAATAAATTCACTTATTAAGTAAGTCTCAAGCTGAATACATAATGATGGAGTACACTATACTAGAGAGTGACTTTTTTCTTTCTCTTTCGCACTTACATAGATGGTGCCAAAAGAGAAAATGGTGCTCTGTAGCACATTTTACTCAAACACTGTGAATCCAGTTTAATGGTTAATAGTCCCCGCATATCCATCTCGGAGTCACAGACTAAATACAGACTCGACAGTAGAGTTTTATAAGAAAAAATGGGGAAAAACTAAGCGATTTTAGGAGAAAACACAGCGGTTTTTAGCCCGTTTTACGCTAACATGGCAACACTTTCTACGACTTAGGAGTGAGTGAAACAACAAAAACCGATCTGGCATCCATTTTTCTAATGGCGCATTATATTAGCTTTCTCTTTCTAACCTTAATCGTAGAATAATTTGAAAACATTAACCATATGGTTCAAGACTACTTTTTTGACACCTGTCACTTATGTCGGGTCTGTATTAGTCTGTGTCGGAGTGATTGACTTTTTCTGCCATAAGAGAATATAAGCCCAAAACAATGAAAGTAACGCAAAAAATTTTGCATATTTCGACTTTTTCCGCCATAAGAGAATATAAGCCCAAAACAATGAAGGTAACGCAAAAAATTTTGCATATTTGAAAGTTTTCTGTTTGTGTGTGTAAGGGCAGTTTACACGTTAACTAACCTTGACCACCTTTATCTACTATTCCACAGTATTGGTAATACGATTTACCGGGTTTAAATAATTTTGTATGAAAAATTATTTGAATTTGACAATTGTTATCCTCCAGTACTGGAAAATTTGTAGATAAGGGTGGGCAAGGGTAGTTAACATCACAGTACATGAGTAGTAGGATCACAGAGTTGCATTTGATGTGTGTAAGTATTAGTGACAGCACACGGTGTAACTTTTAACGTTTAGTACAAAACGTAAACAAACAACATAAATACATGCACAAAACCTCACACGTACTGGCACACATACAGTAGGCAGCGATAATAATTCTGTACTAAAAATCACACCCCCATATTGGAAAGTACGCAATTAGCACCATTGTTTGCATACTAGTATGTTCTATGGTTAACATGTAAACTGACCTTAACACTTTCAGGTTAATTTACATGTTAACTACCCTTGACCAACCTTATCTACTATTTCCCAGTATTGGTGGAAAAGAGTTGTCAAATTCAAATAATTTTTCATACAAAATTATTTAAACCCGGCAAATCGTATCACCAATAAGCGATATAACATTTTTTGGAAAAAAAACCTTAAGGACATAGTTCTGCGAGGACTGTTCCAATCATATTTTAACCATTTAACCACTGTTCTAAAATGCAAAATGCTTGCATACATACATACTTTCGTTTCCAATTCTTTGAATTCTTTTTCTGCCTGGAGTTTCCGTTCTTTCCTTTCAGCTTTAGTTAATCGTTTCTTTTTCGGTTGGGGAGTTGGTTTATCATCGATAACATACTCAACATATCCTGGTTCTTTGGGATTTTCCGAAGCCATCTCGACTTTTTAAAAATAGAATACAAATAAAATTGTAATGTACGGATAAAACTACACAAAAAAATTATAACAAATATATAAAATCAGAGTTACCCAATTTTCGTAGCGGAAACATGATCAAAAATTATTGAATAAATTTTTGATGTGTTTCATACAAAACGCAAATACAGAAGTAAAAGCTCACATGTGTGTATTTTGACAATCATACAAAAAGCAATTTAACACGTTTAGGCACACGTATACAAGGCGGAGAAGTAAATCTAGTTGTATTTTGGATGCTTCCATGTTGAAAGTAATAATGCTTGTTGCATGTCTGGGTCAGTAACTTTTTTGTGGGGCTGTGTTATAATTTTTCTGATGATCATACATCCGGTCTCCAAACTTTTCCATCACTTCAGGTTTTTGGAAAAATTGAGGTCAAAGTTCAAAATATCGCCGTTAAATCAATAAATAAGTCAATGGTAAAACTTTTTTGAATTTCAAATTTCTCAAAAACCTGATGTAATGGAAACGTTTGGTTACCGGATTTGTGACCGCACTAACAAGGAAAGTATTCAAACCCTCATGATCCGACTTACCTGAAACTTAAAATATATATAAGACAATTTTAAGGTTGAGGTGTCTCGGCTTATCGTGAATATCATTGCTTAAAAATTTTATTGCCACCTGATAAAACAATGTGGATCTTCGTTATAGTTCCGAGAACTCCTAAACTAACACGAATATTGTCTAGAGAAAAAATACTTGTCGACTTAAATTTATTAAAGATTTTTTACTATTCATACATTCAGCTTAAAAAATAGATAACTCTTATTTTTCTCCCCTCGTTCCCATATGTAAGTTTTAGGACAATTGGTCCTACAGATAAGTTATGGGGTCTTAAACTCTAAAATTTCCCTAATTTGATTGTTTAGTCGAGTGTTAATTTATAATCAACGGTAGCTAACTAATCATTCTTTAATCGACAATTATTATCATGATATTGTTATTACTGGAAGATAACATTATTAAGAATTAAGCAAAACATTTTTTTACAAATACGACACACACGTCTACCTACAGGCGCTAAGCAAACGACCTAGCTGAGCAGCGACTGTGTTTACCCAAACATTGTAAATTTAATAGAATGGGATGAAAAAATAGTTTTGTTAATTGCATGTACTATCTTCAAGTTTATTTTTCTTTGTTTTAAATAAAACTACCTTATTTGTTTACTTAAATTAATTACAGTGATTGCCTAATTTCAGTGTAGTTATTTTTTTTAGTGTATAAGATAAACTGAAAAAATTAAAAAAGTAACAATATTTTTTTTCTAAATTTTTTCAAAAAAATTCCAAGAAAAATATATTTTTTGGGCATAAAATGTTAACAGAATTTGTTCAACGGTCTGTTAGCCACATTATTGCTGAATTTAATTAAGCGGTAGCACAAATTCTGATTAAGCTGTTGGGCAAAAACTGATGACATTATATTTTGTGGGTCCCACTGATTTTCAAAATCTTTGGAGGCCCATAAAAAGGAGTTGCTCGCCAAACTGGACAATCCGAGTACATGGTTTTACTACCTTTTGGTTGTAGACTCAAACCCATATAGTCCAGTTCTTGAGTTTTTTCACTGTTTCCCAGTGTAGTCCAAATAATCTGAAGTCTATTTAATGACAACTTTTATATAGTTTTTTTCCATTGTGGAATTAACCGATTGAAAAAACTATTTTCAAACCACTCTAATTTATAAGCGGGCTAGCGATAAGCTTACTATGATCACAGATACAATCAGTAAAGTAAAATTTTCAAAGAGACAAAAATTAACCAACAACTGTTTTCGGTCGCGTTACTGACGATGCTTTACAATTAGTTTTGCTCCTAAAAACCATATTTGTTAAATAACTAACGCATTGTGCTCAGTCGTTTGCAGAGACTCAAAAGCTTTAGACGGGTATTCAGGTGTTGTTACGAGCTGCAAAAATAATAAAATAAAAATTTGAAACCAAAACACCATAAAAAATAAAAAAAATACTGTTCAATTGAATTTTATTTACTGGTTAAAGAAAACAACTTCAAGTTAAAAAAAATATATATAATACAACAACAATAAAACAATAACTTTAAGTGAGAAAGTTATTTACAAAAGTGTATTTAATTAACAAAAAAAAAAACCGCAGCTCAAACACGTTTAAGCACTTAGTGGACTTGTTTCAAGTCAAGGTAAGAAAAAGATGGAAATTGTAAAATTAAAATAAAGTGTATTACAATAAAACTGCAAATTGTTACAATAACGATAATCTACTAATTTAGTGAAATTCTCACTTTCTGGAATGAATGAACACTTTAGAATCCACATCGTGAAGCACGTACTATTTTAGTTAAAAATGGTATTCAAAATATTTTTATCAAAAAGGCGATAATTTAATACTTTATAGGTTCAACAGTCACAGACTTTATATTAAATGAACCTGATGTTAAAAAAACGTTCATCTTTCTAAGCTGCTTTTTGTTTACGATCCAAATCTGTTTTGATAAAAAAAATAATCCTTAAAGGAGTCAACAATAGTGCTTTATCATTATATCTCTTTAACAAAACACGGCTCAGTGCAATAATACCAAAGTTTAGAATCTCCAGGTCCATTTTATATAAAATCGAGTACCATTTATGACAGTTACGTAGCTGTGAAGTCTTTAAAAGTACTACATTAGTTTCCCCTATTTTCACGATTTCCTGAGTTTAAATTTTCGATTGATTTAAACCCACTGGTTAAATTAAAAAGACTCAATCGCTTTTCTTATTTCTATTTCTGTACCGAATAGTGCCCATTTAAATAAATTTAGACAAAACTTAATTTAACCAACAAAAAAAATTCTCATCAAAAATTTACATCATACATTAAGATTTGAGTGACAGTTTAATTTAAACACATAGAGCACTCTTTAAGTTTTGGTGCATAGAGAAACATAGAGGCGAAGGCGTCAAAAATTGAGTTGTCAAAGTACAACTTGTTTAAATGTATTTGTTGACAAAGTACGACTTGTAAACATGTATTGTGTGGTGAATTCACATCGACATCGTACGTGTGAGAAATTAGAAAAAGATAGCAATATTGTTTTTTCTTTCACCTTCGCCTCTATGTTTCTCTATGTTTTGGTGCTTTAACAAATAGTGGTTCTGACACACAGAGAAAAATAAACTTACTGCGACTTTTTTCAGCTGTGACAACCGAATATTTTGGATGCTTTAATTAAAAATCAGTAATATTAACCATATTCAGTTGTGATTACCGACTTTTAATTGAAACGACTCATATGCTGGTGTAACAACAAATTGTTGTTGCATCAACTGAATTTCGGTTGAAAATTAGCAAATATGTTTTCTGTATGCATTGCAACAATTTTAGATCAATGACATGTAATTCTATGTAAAATATTTTAAAATACATTTGGAAAATTTTAAAATACGATTGGACAATTTTAAAATACATTAGGAATTTTTATACCCTCCAACCACAGTATGGGGGTATACTCACTTTGTCATTCCGTGTGTAACGCATTGAAATATCGGTCGAGGACCCTATAAAGTATATATTTTATTGATCAGTGATCGACTCTAAGACATTCTAGCGATGTCCGTCCGTCCGTCCGTCTGTCCGTCTGTAGAGGACACGATACAGTCCAAAATAAAAGAGCTAGACTTCCGAAGTTTGGTATGAATATGTCTTATATTCCTAGGCAGGTTAAGTTCGGAAATGGGCAAAATCGGACCAAGGGGAAAAAGGTTCCTCCTTAGAGAACTAAACCAACCCATAAAAAATACCACTTTTTTACATGATTTTTTGTGTTTTTGTTTAACAAATGCAACATTTTTATGCTACAGGAAGTTCAAAGTCCTGCATTTAGACCCAGAGAATTATATAATGTCGTTTTTTCGGTCCGCCCTCCATTTATGGGCGTGGAATAATTTTTTTTTTAAATAATGATAAACTTGTATTTCTTTAGTGCATAAAGCATAAGAATGAAGTTTTAAACACATTGTTGAGTTGAGTTGAGTTGAGGGTGGGTTGTACAAGCCCAAAAATGGGTAAATTTTTAGGCAAGTCCATGGCGCTCAGACTTAAAATAGTCCATTGTACCGTACCCAGAAAAGAAAGATTAAGTAAGGGTGATAAAAGGTTGAGAAGAAAAAGGAAGAAAAGTGCTTGCTCAGAATTTCTCAGTTGCTTTCACAAACTTGAGAAAATCAGACAAGGGAAGTCCATGGACCGTGTCCATAGACAGAATATCAGAACCCAATATCCGCAGTCTAGCCCTTGAGAACGCTGGACAACAACATACATAATGTTCAGTTGTGTCATCATCCTCAAGACAAGCCACGCATAATGGGTCTGATAAGACACCTAATCTCGTCATATGACGAGCACAGGCATTGTGTCCCGTAATTAAGCCAGTAAGTCTGCGACAGTCTATTCTACTGAGACTGAGTAGATAGTTAGCCACTTTCTTGTCTGGCTTAATTACAAAACGTTTGGTAATCTTGCATGCCAACTCATTTGACCATCTTTCCATGAAAGTTTCTTTCATATGAGAGTTGATCCAACGCATCAGCCATGTCAAGCCAATACCAATTTGAGGTTCCGGATTGTAAGGAATTGTATCAGAGCCAAGATTTGCCAAAGAGTCAGCAATCTCGTTTCCCCGTATTCCCCTATGACCCGGAACCCACAGAAGACTGACGCTATTCCCACATGAGACCTCATTGAGTCTGCGTCTACATTCCTGGACAATTTTGGATGAAGTGACTGGAGATTCAAGTGCAATGAGTGCAGCCTGGCTGTCACTGCAAATACTGATTCTCCTATTACTCCATCTGTTCCCAATTATCCAGGTCGCTACGTCCAAAATAGCAAATATTTCAGTCTGAAATACTGTAGCCATTTTTCCCATAGCAATATAGCATTTGGTCGCATCGTCCAAATACCAGCCAGACCCAGAGCCATTTAAGGTACTGGATCCATCCGTGTAGAAAGTATCCGTGTAATTTTTCAGTAGGTCTGCTGGGTTTCCCCAGTCTTCCCTACTCGGAAATATTACAGTAAACTTCCTACCAAACTCGATGCAAGAGGTTGTATTGTCCAAAGGCATAGAAAACATCGGACAAAGTTCCGATAGCCTATTGAACAGACGACCATGTCCCGCATTGTACTCCCCATGCCATGTTCCGCTTTTGCGGAGCCGGCACAAAGATTTCATGGCTTCTCCTTGAATATGTAAGTCCAAGGGAAGCATATCTAACATAGCGTCCAGAGCTGCGCCTGGGGTGGTGCTCATGGCACCAGTAATTCCCAAGGCAGCCGCTCTTTGCAGTCCGTTTAGCTTGGATCGAATAGTTTTCACCATCGTTCTCGGCCACCAGACTACCGCCGCATACGTCACAATAGGTCTAATTACAGCTATGTACATCCAATGTACATTAGCGGGTCTTAGACCCCATGTCTTCCCAAAAGCACGCCGACACTGCCAGAAAATCCGAAGTGCCCGTGAAACTTTTTGTTCAACATGTTTTGTCCACATTAGTTTACTATCTAGGGTAACCCCTAAATACTTAACTTCTGTGGACAGTTGAAGAGTTATGCCCTTCAACGTAGGAAGCTGAAGACCCTTATGTTTGGTTCTTCGCGTGAACAACACGAGTGTTGTCTTATTTGGATTGACAGACAATCCATGTCGATTGCACCAGTTGTCCATCAAGTCAATAACGGTCTGCATTTTCTTGCATACCAAGTTAAGTGACTTTCCGGATACTAATGCGCACACATCGTCAGCGTATGCCTGTATGTGTACACCTAGAGCTTGTATTTCAACCAAGAGTGAGTTTACCACAAAACACCACAGCAAAGGAGAGAGAACACCCCCTTGGGGGCAACCTCTACTAACCTCAACCGTTACTTTTGTGCCCCACTCATCTTCAGCCGTCAACAATCTCCGGGAGAGCATAAAATGAATCCACTTGACTAGAACTGGATCCACGCCATGCAATTCAGCCGAAGTTTTCATAGAGTCGAAAGTAGCATTATCAAAAGCGCCCTCAATATCAACAAAAACACCCAGAGTATAGTCTTGTTTGTCAATGCCCTTCTCAATATTGACCACAAGATCGTGAAGTGCCGACTCACAAGATCTACCACTCTGATACGCGTGTTGCTGACTATTTAGGGGGCATTCGATTAATGCTACTGACCTAATGAATTTCTCAACCATTCGCTCAAGACTTTTCAGTAGAAAGGATGATAAACTGATTGGTCTAAAACTTTTTGCCAAGGTGTAGTCCTCCTTCCCAGGTTTGGGAATAAAAACAACCTTGACATCGCACCAAGATGATGGAACATACCCATAAGCCAGGCTGGCTCTGAAGATATTTTTAAGTACCTTCACTAGGGTATCTCCACCACTCTTCAACATCATAGGGTATATACCATCTGGTCCAGGGGATTTATAGTTATCAAAGGAAGATAAGGCGTACCTGATCGATTCCTCAGAAACTACCCTAGATGCTATATACCAGTCCCTACATGTAGTATTACCAACAGGACTCTCAATAATATCTGTATTTATCGTTGTCACTTTGCATCCTGGAAAGTGAGTAGATAACAGAATATCATTGACCTCCTGTTGGTTGTTTGTGTAGGTACCATCTGGCTTTCTGAGGGAATCAAGCTTCGCTGAACTATCTTTTTGAAAGATTTTACAGAGTCTTGCCGTATCCCTCGTACCATTTACCTCCTCACAGAAAGTCCTATAAGACTCAAGTTTGGCTTCCCTCACTTTTTTCTTATATTCCTTTTGCATGAGGTGGTAATTGTTCCAGTCAGCATCCTTTCGAGATTTTAAGGCTCTATTCAGAAGCTTTCTTGAACTTTTCCTCAGCTTACCAAGTTCCACGTTCCACCAAGGGACTGAGGTACCTGGTCTGCTTTTCCTTAACGGACAAACAGTCTCATAGCAGTCAGTCAAAGTTTTACCCAATTTCTCAGACTCCACTTCAACCGACCCTATACAACTAGGTATTGGGATGGGACGTAATCTTTGATGAAGTAATTCCTCAAATCTTTTCCAATCCGCTTTTCGAGGGTTTCGGCCCTGTGGGATTGTAGGTTTATCAATCCCAAGCCTAAACTCGATGTAGCGGTGGTCCGACAAGGATACCACATCAAGAACACGCCAATCCCTTATCATTGTACTCGCCTTACTGTTAGATAAGGTAAGATCAATGACCTGTTGCCTTCGTTGAGTGACAAACGTTGGAGAATTCCCAACATTTTGAATCACCAGATTTGAAGACAAGATGAAGTCCAACAATTTGTTACCTCTAGAGTTGCACTTTGTGCTACCCCAGATGATGTGCTGAGAATTGGCATCGCATCCAATAATCAACCCCAAGTTGTTGGCCTCCGCGTATCGTATGACTCTAATTAACTCCTCAGAAGGCGGGGGATAAATAGAATCATAGGGCAGATAGGCAGATACAACAATAGTCTCTACCACTTTACCCTCTATACGAAATCGCACACTAATTGCAACGACGTCTTGGCAACAAAATTGCCTCAACACCGAGCTCTCGATTGTCCTAGGGACAACCATACAGGCCCGTGGCCGCAGTGATCTTGTGTCATACAAGATTGATCCCCATCTAATCATACTTAAACCACAAACTCGTCCTTTGACTGCCCATGGTTCTTGTATTAAGATTATTTGTGGATCTGTATGCAACTTAGCATAACTACTGCATAGAAGAGCAGAAGCCGCTTTGCTGTGTTGCAAGTTTATTTGGGTGAAAGAAATGTCGATCTTCGCTGTCATGTGAGACATTGAAAAACATTTATATTACCCCTAATCCTTATCATTGCCACGGATACGGAAATAAATCCGTCCGAGGTTAAGATAAGGACGCATTCCGTATGTTGAACGAAGGACCTCCAGAGATTGTAGGTCCACTCCTACAACAAGAAGTGAGTCAGGATGACCCTCCTCCCGTTTGTAGGACCAGACCCTCCAATTTCCGGTTTCAAGTCCCTCGTTCTGCATACGTAATCGTGCGAGCACTTCATGGATCTTGGGATTACCAGGAATCCAAGTCGCTGCTCGCACTAGCCTGCGTAGGCTGCCACAATTTACGATTGTAAATGTGCAATCCTCACAGCTTGGTATAGTAGCCACAGTTTTGGTAAGCCATTCGAGGGAAAGTTGGTTGGAACAGTGAATCTTAATCATTCCCTCTTCCACCCTCATTCCCTCAAAATTGGGTTTACATGTTAGCGAACCCATGGCTTTCCAAATGTGGCCACTTATATGATCCGTTTGCCTTTGAGACAATGGATCCCGCTTATTTAAAGCAACTATTGCGACCTTCAATTCCCTATTTACTACATTAGAGTAGCTTTGGGGTCCTGCCGGTTGCAATAGCTGCGTAATTTTGGTTGATGTTGAACCTGCCTGATTTGCACCGGAGGCACCCTGTGAAGGGCAGCCAGTCATGTCAATTCTGACAGGTCCATCATTCAACCGAGGACGGGATGAAGAAGAAGAGCTCGAGTCCAGATTTGTATCCTTTCTCTTACTATTTCCCTTCCTCCCACCCACTGTAGAGTTCCCAGCCTGTTTAGACTCAGTTTCACCAGTCTTGGTCTGTACACTTTTCAAAGGTGTACTTTCCTTTCGTGATGGCACCTTGTCCTTTTCAGCTGGGTTCCCGTTAGATGCGGCTGGCGTGGTCAGCAGGGAAAAGGAGGAGGAAGTGGAGTCCGATTTTTTAGTCTTTCTCTTCTTCCTCTTCTTTCCCCCTGCTGCAGCTGCTTGACCCAAAGTGGAAGAGTCTTCCATAAGCGAAGATGATTCATCCTGCCTGGTCCGCTTTCCTGTTGCATTCGGGGTATCAATACCTTGTCTTGCAACAGAGGAGCATTCCAATTGGGATAAATCATTATCACCCCTGGGGTGTTCTTCCTCTTTGGCTCGAGAAAAGGCTGAAGATAATCGCCTAGCATCAGCTGAAAGTTGCCTTTCAGAAGATTGCTTTGCTCTCAGCTTCAGCCTTTTCCGCTGCCTTTTAGTATGTTTAAACACATAGTCGAGAGGAAATTAGCCCCCCCCCCCAATTAACACTTCCGAACCCCCCCCCCAAAAAAAAAAAGAAAACGTCCCTGCAATTTTTTTTTTTTCATGTTGGAGGGTATAAAAGATTCGGCACAGCCGAATTTAACACTCTTACTTGTTTAGAATACAATTGGAAATAGTGTAGTTGGTCATAATCCCAAAAATTGTATTTTTTTTTGTCTTTTGCCTTCGGCCGAGCTAAGGGATTATGAACTCCATAAATTAGTATAGCGGCTTCGCTAAACCCACCCTCTCTGCAGAAAACGGGGATTATGACCAAAATTGTTTTGGACATATTCCCATAATGTGAATGGGGATTATGACCGAAAAAAGTTCGGTCGTAATCCCAACAGGGAACGGACATAGTCCCCACTGGGATTGTGACCGTTATGGAAGCGGTCATAGTCCCCACAACTATTATGGGGATTATGACCGTAATGAATTCGGTAATACTCCCCATTTCCGTTATGGGGGTAATGTTCGTAGGGATTATGTCCTGTCTCCTTAAAGAGCTTTCTGCAGAAATCTCTGCTCGTCTGCAACTCATTTAACCACCAAGGTGGCTTTTTTGCCCCTACACTAAAAAAAGTATGTCATTAACTGTTTGTAGTTTATTTAAAAAGTTTTACATTTGGTCGTTTTTTAAAGAAAAAACATTTGTTTGATGTTCAGTTTTTATTAATGACTACTTCTGTCCTTTGTTTCAGAAATAACACACTAAAAAATAAAGACTTTCATTAACATTGAAGGTTTAAAGTCATTTATTTTTGTTCTGTAAATAAAAACTACTGATTATTCCTTAAATTTTTAATGATTTGTGTAAGTAATTTTTTTTAAATTGTTGGTATTTTTTAGAGACCAAATATAACAGTTATATGTGTCTTTTTGTTTTAAAAAAACCATTAAAATAATGTTGTTCAAACAAAGTATTTTATATATGAAAGGATTTCCACACTCAAAAAATAATGTCATTAACTGTTTGTAGTTTATTTAAAAAGTTTTACGTTTAGTCGTTTTTAAAAGAAAAAAAATTAGTTTGAAGTTCAGTTTTTTTTTAAATGAATATTTCTGTTCTTTGTTTCAAAAATAACAACATAAACAATAAAAACTTTCATTAGCACTCAATTTTTAAAGTCATTTATTTTTGTTCTGTAAGTAAAAATAACTGATTCTTCTTTAATTTTTAATGATTTGTGTACGTTATTTTTTTTTAATTTTTGGCATTTAAAAAAAAAAGTCATTAGTTTTTACCTACTAAAAAAACAAAAATTAAGTATAGAAACATAAAAACATGTTTGTATCAAGTGACTTTGGCACGATGGGTAGAGTGTCTGGCCAGAAAGTAGAATCAATTCCCTAAAATTTTATTAAAATTTTTTTTAAATATAATTCAATAGAAAAATTGTAAAAATAACCTACGAAATCATTAATTTTTAATGATTTCGTAGGTAATATTTTTTTTAATTTGTGGGTAAAAATAATAGAACTTTCATTAATTTTTAAAAACAACAGAACTGTCATTAATTTTTAATGTAGGATATTTTTTTCGAATTTGTTGGTAAAAAAGAATGGAAAAAACGTTATTTTTTAATGTCTAATGTTATTTATTTTAGAAAATTTTCATTTGTTTTTGCCTAAAAAAAATTTTGATTGTAGGCTTTGCAGAAGGGCAAGACGCATCCAGGGATCTTTTACAAACATTTGTTATATGGTCAACCAGACAGTCAATCTCCGCCAAATTATGCGCTTTGGCGGAAATTGATTGTGACAAATGGTATAACTTGGTTGCTTGAAACGACCCTTCAGCTGGAAAAAAAATCGGTTGCCAATAACGAATCTGTTTTCCTTGTACAGTGTTCGATTACTTTATCTACTCGTACATTAACGATTTGACTTCAAAAAGATCCTATGTAATTACAAAATCTGTGTGATTTAAAAATAAAATTTACTTTAAATGACTATTGTGTTATACTTAATTAGAAAAATAGTAAAATGACAATAAAAATAAACAAACTAAACACAAAAACAAATTTCTGAGATTAATTCTCAAAAAAAAATAAAATAAAATAAAGATATGAATTATGATGTGATATAAAGATAAGCACTTTAATTGACACGAGGAAACAATATATAAAATTTAACAAAAATTTCAGATTTTTGACAAAAATTATTGCTCTTAATTGTAGTAGTAGGCGTGTTTGTGGTCTTAAAAATTTAGTCCAATCCAACATTCATACAACAAATATTGCTTTCGAAGAATAATAAAGATTATTAAGCCACAACACACTAGGAGATTTAAAAATAGTGTGTTTATTAATATTGGGGTTTTTTAGGTAATTAACAAATAGATTAATAAAAAAAAAATAAACATTATTTGTTAGTTAATATTTTTGCACTGGGCTACATAAATATTACCACATTTTTCATTGTATACCTTTCTATATTTTTAAGTTCATATAACCTTATATCAAAATATACAAATGTGTTTATTTAACTTTAGCATAGATGGGAATTTTTCATTACCATTGAAATTTAATTACCATTGGTTCATATCAATGGTAATGAAAATATTTTCATTACCATTTAATGGTAATTAAATTTTTTTTAATTGAAAAAATAATTACTAATGGTAATGAAATGCACCAATTGTTGAAAAACACCAATTATAATTGGTTTCAAAACAATTGGTTTGCACATTTTTGTTTTTTTGAAAAGTTAAAAATTTAAACATCAAAGTATGTTTTTCAAAAAAATATGAAAATGTCAAAGACAAAAAACAAAACGCAAATAAAAATTTCAAATATTCCCTGCAAACATTTGGAAGAAATATCGCCTAAGAGAAATTGCGGAGATATCTTCTTTTTATCGTATTTACAAATCATCAAAGTAGTATATTTTTAAAATCTTCCTTTTATCATTTTGAGGATATTTTAGCAATATTTAAAAAAAATATTTTTTTATGTCAATTATAAAGTAGATAAAATCGCCAAATTATCGAAAATGTAACTTCCAGGTGATTTTTCACCTGCGCGATTCATTTACGATATCTTCCTTTTATCATACGGATGAAAAAAAAACGAAATCAAAATATTTTATTTCGTTTTTCTTCGTGTTTTCGCAATAAATGTGAAATAAATCAAACAAAAATTCCTGAAAAGTGGTTTTAAGAGGTAAGTATTGCATTTGCAACAAATAAATATAAATCTGCACTATTGATTAACTGCATTTCGTTTCTCCATTAGGTCCAGCAAATTTGTGACCAATTTTTGACGCACAACATTTATCAAGATCATGGAACCAATCAAGAAATCATCATTCAAGACAATTTTTTGTAGTGTGGTATCTTTTAAATTATATCTAACAATAAAAACCATAATTTTGAAACAAAAACGGCGACATTTTCTTTTTATCTTCCAAGAACAACATTGGGGATATCGTTTAGGGCAGCGGTTACCAACCTATGGTACGCGTACCACTAGGGGGTACGCGAAACTGTCCGCGGGGGTACGCAAAATTTTAGTAATTTGGACATTCGTTTTAGATTAACCTTTCAATGCTTCAATGCAAATTTTTCCATAACGTCAGGTTTTTAAGAAAGTTGAGGTCAAAGTTCACAAAAAACATATTTTTGTGCAATTTTGAAAGAATTTTTTTTTGCGATATTTTGAGATCTGACCACTTGTTTTCGATTAACCTTTCGATACTGATTCCGAATATGGTTCTCAATTTTTTTTATGATTTTTCTATGTTTTTGAGAAAATGTAAAGATGAATTTCCATCATATTTTGATCAAATATTTTGGTCTGAATCGACCCAGACCTGCATTCAAAGTGATAATGTCCCCTGTCCTAAGGCGAAATTCTCGATGGACTGGTTCGGAAAGAACAATTTTCCCCAATTATATTGGCCAAAAGATATTTAAATAGTTACCAGACATTAACCCAATTGAAAACATTGGGTCTACTACCGATCGTGCCCCTTAAATCTACCAAATAACTATAAAAGTGAATTGATCAGCGCTATGAAGAATATCTAATCGAAAGCAACCATAAATGACTGCTCCAAAATGACTGGTCAAATTTATTTCAAATAGATTAAATGTATTTTTAAAAGCTAAAGGAACAAGTATTTCATCAGGCTGTGTTTAAATTTTGATAAACTTTTTATTTAACGAATTAATTTTTTTTAGTGCGCTATAATTATGAACAGTCTATTTAAAATTTTTTTTATAAAACCACCTCTGATATTTTTATTGTGTTATTTAAAACTGGATTGTGACTTTAATTAAATAAATTTGAATAAAAATGTTTAATTGACACAAAAAAACTTGACATTTTTTTAATATTTTGAATAGAAACAATAAGTTGTAAAAAATAATTTAAAGTGCGCTATAATTTTGAGCAGTACTTTATGTCAAAGTTCTCAAAAAACGTGTTTTTGGGCATTTTTGAGACGGGTTGTGATATAGTGAAAATTTGGGTACCATTTTGTTAAGCTCAAAATGTCCTTTCATTGTATATACGAGGGAGTTTCATTCAAAAAATGACGGAATTGTTGATCTGCCCTTGTATTAAAAAAAACATTTAAAAAAAAATAAAAAAACATTATATTTCCGCCCTCTGTGATGTGTTTTTGGAACTTTTTTTAAGAGTTCAAAAAACGTCCGTTGTTTAAATTTTTAGTGTAGAAACGACTGGTGAAATCAGATTTGCAATAGCTGTTTTTGCTCTGCAGAAAAATCAGCTCAAATTCCGCGTTTTTAGATGCATTCAGCAACCCCAAGGAGCGAACATTTTTCAAAAAAAAAACACCATTGTTTTGATCTCCCCTAAATCCTTCAAAAAATGATAATACCCGCAGATCAAAAATTTCAAAATTAACTCTAGTATTTATGTAAGAAGTTTTTTAACGAAAACAAAAAACTCGTTAGGTGGTACGCGGAGGATAAAATTTAAAATTAGTGGTACGCGAGCCAAAAAGGTTGGTAACCGCTGGTTTAGGGGATTATCTGGCAATATTTTCTAGGTAAAATTTGAGTAAATTCATAAATTTATCTTCCAAACGATTATCTGGCAATATCGCCCATTTATCTTCCAGAGGAATTGCTTTCGAATCTCTTGGGCGTATTGCTTTCGGGACACGATTTCTACCAAAGGGTGTTTCTTCCGCAATACGAAGAAGATATCCCCCGCAATACAATTTATCTTCCAGGCGATACGCTTTGGTATCTTCTTCGTATCGAAATACTTGCAGGGTTGTGTTATACAAAAGGCAATCAACGTGTGGTTGGTTTATAAAATGTGGAAAGCTAATACACAATATAACAAAAAACAGCAGATATTTCCAAATATTAACGATTTTGACAATATTGTAACGACTTTTACTAATGGCAATTATTTTTTTTAAGTGATGCCATACCAATGGTAATTATTTGTTTTTTAATTTTCATTAGTAATTAAATTGATTAGTAATTTAATTGGTACAATTGATACAACCAATGGTAATGAAAAAAATTTAATTACCATTGACATCAATTAAATGGTAATTAAACCATCAATTAATTGGTCCCTTTAATTAATTAGTCCCATCTATGAACTTTAGTAATATTTCGAAAACAGTTTACACAGATTAAAAACGAATTTGATTAATATATTTGTTGTATTGACCAAAAATTGTTTGATCCGTGCTAGTAAACAAATTAATAGATTGAGTTAAACTTTAATTTGTATGACAATGTGTTGCCTATTTAGTATTGCAAGTGTCTCTGAGATTAAACTACAAATCCCTTCATTTGAGTCTGCAAAAAACACGTAAGAGAATAAATAGGTAACAAATAGTATGAAGAGAAAGGAAAATTTCTAAAAATGGAATTGTAGTTGTTGGAAATGTTTGAAATTTTCATCTGAGAAACTGATAAAATGAAAAGACAGCAGTAATTGAATACAAAACGAATGTTTGTCTAATCATATCCTATAAATGTGGTGGCTGTTTAGTGGTGACAATTAGCCTGTGTTGATAAGGGTATGAATACCACAAAAATATCCGAGGTTCGATTCTCAGCTGGGGTATGGATGTAAATAAAAATTTATTAAAAACAATTGTTTGAAACCAGTAGAGGAATACCAGATACATATGAGGAGTTCCGTTTTAGACTTAAATTTTGAGTTAAAAAAGATGTGATTTTTGTTTTGATGGCACATCGAAGAAAGTTGGCATAAATATTAGATGCTATTTAAGAATAAGAAATTCGTTCGCGTCAATTAAATCGCGCAAGGGGGTCAAAAGTTATGACGGTTTTAAGATTTAGCGGTTTTAAAAATCTTAAAAATATTTTAAAGATTTTATTTTCTACACATTTGTTGCATGCGTTATTAAAACATGCCAGGATATATCATTTCTTCTAAAATATATGATATAAATTTAACCCTTTAATGACCAAACGATTTAAAAAAAAAATATCTAAGTACCTAAAATCGCGATTAATTCGCGGTAAAAGAAAAGTTTCACAATTTTTTACAACATATTTAGGCAATACGCGTTGGTATTACTGAAGAAAATCACGGAAAATCGTATCATTGTACCAGTAGTTAAAAAAAAATCGGTGATGCTTTTTTATAACAAGAAAATTTAATATGGTCCAAAAAATCTATAATCATCAAAATTTTTTAACCCGCCTCTGATTTTATGATGACACATCAAGTGGGCTTTCATTTAAAAAAAATTTCATCCGATTTCGTGTAAAGCCTTGGATGTGCCAGATCAAAACAGGTTTAGATAAAATCATCGCGCTTTCCGCTCAGAATGGCTTAAAGTAAAAAGTCAAAAAGCAAATCAGTTCTACTCGTTAAGGCACGTCTTTTGGTGTATTAAAATGAACATGATGCATTAATTGCTACTAAAAAAAATAGGAAACAGATTTGCAAATTTCGCACAATTTTCAAAAATGCCATAAAATTTTTGCAATTTATTTTTTATAAACCCGCCAGTGATTTTTTTATGTAAACTCACAAAAAACTCGGTTTACGCAAGAGTCCACCAAATTTCGAATGAAACCGCGAATGTGCCTCGCGAAAAACTGGTATTTTAAAAAAAATTACGTTTTTTCTTGCGAACTTTGATCTGCTGAAACTCCTTAACTATTCGTGGCACATTAACGGGATTAATTCCAAAATGTTAAGAATTACAACAGCTAACAACTCTAGTTCAACTTTTTTCATTTTATAGAGGGGGCCGAAATCCCTGATCAAAAAACCTCGAAAATTTAAAAACTCTTAATTTTTAGTTTCAAAATTTAACCGTCTTATAACTTCTTACCAAGCGATGAAGCATCTATCAAACCAACATTAAAATAATCTCTTATATGTACTGACTTTGTGTTATGCCGGAAAAGATTGAAATATAAGGAGAACTTAAAAAAAAAAGCGAAGTAATGTAAAAACTATGGATTATTTCAAGCCATTTTTATCGATTTTTCAACTTTAACCCTCTGTAACTTTTACGGATAAAGTGGGGTAATCCTTAAACATTGCTCAGTGATGGTTCAAGGTCCTGTTTACACAACTGCATTTACAGTTTTTCTTAATTCCAAAAACTGCCGGTTTTTTATAACATTTATTTCAGTTTCACTGAGTTGAAATTTAAAAAAGATTTCTTGATATGTCAATAACTTTAAGAAATTAAAATTTTTTCTGCATTTTTTAACTTAAACCCTATTTAAAAATAGAAGAAGAGCCCGCGCTCAATATGTATAAAAATAAAACAAAAAAAAATAATTTTTCTATTTTTGTTTATTTTGCGATATCAGGATAAAAAGGCGTGAATAAAATCCTTGGAGAACTTTATAAAAATATTTTCTTGAAAATTTTGAATGATATTGAAGGATAAAGTTTTGAAAGGTTTTAACTTACCTACTTTTTCCTGATTTGTAAAAAAAAAAATAGGAAAATTAGGGGAGATTCTCCTCTTTCATTTGCTATCACTAGACAAGTATAAATATTAAAATATTAAAAATATTTTATAAAATTTTATCCTCTAAAACTTTAAAGTCCTTTTTAAAGGAAACAGGATCACGAAATGAAAAACTGCAAATGCAGTTTTACTAAATTTAGTTTCTAGTTTCGAACGTATATTATCCAGTTCGTATTTAACAATTTTTTTCATTTTTTTCGGACGGTGTAATATGTCGCCAATATGGCAAGTGTCTCCAAAATAAAAATACAAATTCCATCATTTGTGTCTGCAATGTCAGATCATGTTGGTAACGCTTGCGAAAAATATGTAAGAGACAAAAATATTGAATGATAGTAGAAAGTAGAGATTTTAACCTTTTCTGTTCAAAATATTGTGCCACACGGTCTAAAACTTATGTGTTTCACCCAAATCGGATAACTCTTACCCGTGCCCCTTTGTGGTAAAAGTTCACAAGGTAAAAAAAAATTCCATACAAGCAGAATTTTTTTTCGATTTTTTATTTTTTATTTTAAATGTTACTGAGCTTTATTAGCTTACACAGCTCAACAAGAAAATGCGTATTGGATTCTGGTTAGTGATTTGGATAGTGTCTGTTGCGCTGATTCTAAATCCGGAGCCCAAATTTGTCTATCACGTCAGGATTTTGAGTAATTCGCGGTTAAAATGCAGAAAAAGGGCATTTTTGACCATTTTTAAAAGCTTATAAAATAAGATCCTGACATGCAAATGACTTGGTTTCAAGCTCATTCAAAAGCCTGTAATTTTCTCTTAAAGGTAAGATAAAATGTTCAAAAAATTTAATTTTCTAAAATGGTAAAAAAATCATTAGCAAAAAACCTTCCATTTTTTGAATATTTAGTTTATTTACACAGTGTTTTTTAACAAATTTCCATACAAATTCATACGTAAATTTTAGATTTAAAGCACTTGTGGATAATGATTTTTTTAACATTTAAAAAAATTAAATTTTAAGAAGATTTGATCTTGTCTAAAAGAGAAAATTACACACTTTCGAATGAGATTGATACCATGTCATTAGCATGTCAGGATCTTATTTTATAGGCGTTCAAAAATGGTCAAAATGGGCCTTTTTTAACACTTTACCCGCGATTTTCTCAAAATTGTGACGTGATAGAAAAATCTGAGTGACCGTTTTGAAATCGGGTCACCAAACCCTATCAACTTTTATTGGTTTCATCCAAAACGCAGCGACAAACCTTAAATTTGTAGAGCGGTGTTATTAACGGCAAAAACGTTCTTTTCGTTCGTACAAATTTTTCAATTTCAAAATGGACTTCAAAAAAAAAGTTGAGGCTTGTTGGGTGCGTACTAGGGTGGCTCGTTCTTAGGATTTTATCTCTGATCAAATTCTAATACCCGCCAAAAGTGTCGGTACCCTAAGGATAACTCACATGCAAAATATCACTCCGATCGAAGTTTATCTTCTTTCTCCACTTTGAGCCTCAAAATTGGGATTTTTGCAAAAAAGGTCTTAAAACAAGTAGAAAAGTTAAATTCGACTTGGCCGAATCTATGAAAACCCTCCACAATGCCCATTTTAAGTGATAGTAAATTTTCTAACGTGAAAAAATAACAGTTATGATAAGAAATATTTTATTTTTTTAGTAATTTAAAAAAAAAAAAAAACTAATTTTTTTTGATGGTTAAATTTTTTTCGAATTTTACATTAAAAAAAAAATTTTTAATTTTTTTTTGAGTGTAAAATTTTTTTTAGTAATTTTTGAAAAAAAAAAACAAATTTTTTTTGGAGTGTAAATTTTTTTTTGAGTGTAAATTTTTTTTTTGAATTTTACATTAAAAAAAAATTTACTAATTTTTTTTTTTTGAGTGTAAAACTTTTTTTTGAGTGTAACATTTTTTTCGAGTGTATTTTTTTTTGTTTTGGTATAAAAATATTTTTGAGTGACAAAAATACGTTTTAAATTATTTTTGTGACTTACCAATGGTTGTAAAACAGGTTTAACGGGTTTTCACCACGTGAATTTAAGGTGAAGCTAATCTTATATTTACGGTTTTGCTAATAACTTTTGAACCACTGGACCGATTTTGGTGAAATTCAATACGAACTAGGCTAGAGGAACGAAAAATATATATGCCAAGCTTCAGCATCCTCAGAATTGATTTTCGAAAGTTATAGTGCTTTTTATCTCATAAATTCACGAAAAACCCTTGCCGAAATTCAGTCTTTTGCTCATAACTTTTGAACCACTGGACCGATTTCGCTGGATTGCAATACCAACCTGACCAGGTAAATACCCAACATATATGCCAAACTTCAGGAGCCTCCGTAAAGTCTTTCAAAAGTTAGCGTGTTTTCAACAGACAGACAGACGGACAGACGGACGGACGGACGGACGGACGGACGGACGGACGGACGGACGGACGGACGGACGGACATCGCTAGATCGTCTTAAAATCGATCGAGGATCATGAATATATATACTTTATGGGGTCCCAGACCAATATTTCGAGGTGTTACAAACGGAATGACAAACTTATATATACCATCTATCACTAGAGTGGAGGGTATAAAAATTAAAAGGTTTTTTATTGATATAATTGAAAAATTATATTTGTGTAATATTTGATTGTAAATACTTAAATATGAAATTAAAAGATTTTACGGTATCATTAATCCATTCAAAATTGATACCAAAAAAGGGCATGGGGGCGTTCTCAAAACACCTTTTTCAAAATTTGAAAATTTTATTAAAGAAAAATTTAAAATATATATTTTTTTTTTTTCTGAATTCATAAGAACACCTTGGAGAAGAAAAATGTAAAATATGGCATATATCCGTTTGGCCACTTTTCGGGAATTGCTGGGGAACTTAGCGGATTTTAAGGAAATGTTGCTTTTATCAATAATTTGGATTAATAAAATCTTTAAATTACATTTTTGGGAAAATTAACGGTTTTTTGGTGTAGCGGCATTCTATTAGATAACTTTAGGTCTGTCATGAAATCTTTCTGATCTAGGACGTCTTTAACCCACATTGGTTAGGGGTCAAAAATGTCAAAAATAGAATGTCACGACACCAAAAACCAGCTTATTTGCCCAAAAATTTAATTTATAAGATTTTATTAAGCCAAATTATTGATAAAACCATCATTTCCCGAAAAGTGGCGCGACGGATATCCGCCATATTTTACATTTTTTAATAAATAAATAAATTTTTAAATAAAATTTTAAAATTTTGAAAAAAGGTGTTCTGAGAACGGCCCCAAAATTATGCCATTTTTTGGTATCAAGTTTGAACGGGTTCATGTCTAAGTATCTACGATCAAATATTATACAAAAATTATTAATTATTTTAATAACAAAACTTTTAATTTTTTTTTTAATAAAGTCCTTTTTTGCAAAAATCCCAATTTTGAGGCTCAAAGTGGAGACAGAAGATAAACTCCTATCGCAATATAATGCTAATGGTAATTAGTAGTATTCAAAGCCATTACCACGTAAGCGAGGCAGGAAGGGGTACCCATTACCAAGTTTTTGCTGGGTAATGTACATTTCCTTACGATATAGTTTTTCCATAAAAATATGATATCGTTTTTGCTATCGATAATTCTAGTCATAACGATAGTAAAACAACCATTTTTCAGAATTTATCGAAAAACTATCATGATTCTAAGCGATAACGATATCGTTTCGATATGATAATGTGATATCGTTTTCCAGGAATAACGATAGCAAAATCGCCTAAAATTCGAAAATGATATCATAAATTTATTTTAAGTTGATACCGTAATCCGCAGGAAACGGCTAAAAACTAATATTTTTGTGAACTTTTTTGCATTAATGGATTAATGGGTGACAGTACATAATCCCCACGGAAATTATCCCTATAACGGAAATGGGGATTATGGCTCAATGCATTACGGACATAATCCCCACATTAGTTGGGGGGACTATGACCATTTCAAAAACGGTCATAATCCCAATGGGGATTATGTCCCTTCCCTGTTGGGATTACAACCGAAAGTTTTCCGGTCATAACCCCCATTCATATTATGGGGACTAAGTCAAAAACAATTTCGGTCATAATCCCTTTATTTTGCGGAGAGGGTGGGTTTAATGCATGGAGTTTATAATCTCTAAGCCCGGCCAAGGGCCGGCTACGCAGAAAAACTTTTAAGACAAAAAAAAATTTCACATAATTATTGGGATTATGACCTATTTGTATAGTAGACATAATCCCTGTAATGGGGATTATGTCCACTTTTTACGTGGTCATTGTCCCCATAAAACAGTGAATTATGTACATTTTTTATTGGGATTATATACAATTTTTTTTCTGTCATAGTCCCCACTACCGTTATGGGGATTATGACCGAATATGTTTTGGTCATAATACCCAAAACGGAAATGGGGGTTATGTCCGTGGGGATTATGTTATGTCACCGGATTAATGCATTATGTAAAAAGTTAGTTTTTAACCGTTTTCTGCGTTTTTATCGTCCTTATTCGCATAAACTGTTCAACTTTATTAGCATAAACACTAAATTTCTGCTATTTTACTCAAATGCATATAACTTTTAAAATTTGCAACGGTTTTTTTTAAATGCTCTTATTTTCTTCGTAATATATCAGGCTTGAACTGTAAACAGAGAAATTAATTTTTAAAAATGTTTTCTTTGAAAAAAACGCAAGATTTTACATGGAAAATAATTGCTTAATACGATGGATCGCAAAATTTTTTTGTAGTTTGTGAACGAATGTAATTTAAAAACGTGTGACGTTAAAGCAATTATGTATTTAAATAATTTTAGGAGAAATTAACTAATTAATTAACAAAACATATGTATTGTACTCGTAAATACTTACCCGTTTAATTGAGATGTTGTTATTTAATCTAAATTTCAGTTATTTACTAAATACTCCTCCGTCGTCGCATTGAATGATAAAACATTTACTTTAGCAAATTGTTGAACAAATACGGCAGTTATAAATATTTTGAAAAAAAAAATTGTTGCAAATTAGTTAAATAAATATTAAATACCAAATAATCTGGTTTGCGTGCTAACTACATCAATGATCGAGAGTTCACAATTATTTACATACAGATGTTTTCAAACTATATTTTTAAGGTTTAATGTCAGGGTACGGCTTATGGAATGGAATCGTTTATGGCTTGATACTCCACGCAGAGAAGAGATATGATTGTGACAACCATAATTTAAGAGTGTCATACTGTGAAGGAAATTATGATTTTAGCAACCATAACATTTTTGCAGCAATCATTTTTGATTCTAAATATTCAAAAAATTATAATTTAGGATCATTATATGATTGCAACAAAAATTTTATGATTGCTTTAAATATATTATGATAAAATGTTCAATTATAATTTGACGATCTTAAATTATTGTTGCCACAATCATACTAATTTTTTTTTACTAATATTATTCAAAACCAGTAAAAATTACAAATTTTAGTACTTTGAAGATACTAAAATTAGTAACTTATTAGTAGATTTGGGTACAATATCACTTACTAAAACTTTTACTGTAGAATTATTTTGACTGTATCAATTGGTGTTTCATTCATTGTAATATTTAAACTTTTCAAATTGTTTATATTTCCTAATACTATTTACATTATTTGACATGAAATGTACTTAAATTGCGTGCTTTAAGTTTTTAACAAATTAAATTTACATTATTTACAATTATAGATCACAAGCCAGTCGTCTAAAGCTTGGAGAGTTTTATGGAAAGCCAATAAGTCAAGTTAATAATTGTCATTTCTAACAATGAATGAACCTGTAAAAAATGGAAAAGATAATGGTCGTCAGCTAGAGGCATTAACCCATGATCCGTAAGTTCAATTCCTTATACATATTTGTATTAAATTTTTAAAAATTTTATTTCATAATTTTAAATTATAAAAAAAGAAAAATATCCGCATTATTTTGTAATAAGTAGACACACCTCAATAATATTTACAAGTAGTCTGAGTTATTTGCATTTTATTCATTGTGTTTTTTTTACAAGAACTAGGTAATAAAACTGGCTTAGCAGTGCAACCAAGAACTAGGAAACAAAATCTTTAAATGAATCAGCCTTCAAGTAATACACAAAATACTTGTTTTATATCACAGCATACGGTTATTTAAACAAAATATGTATTAATTTAATTTTGTGTTCGTTTATACTAGAGTTTGCAAAACGATTAAAATCGTAATCGTAATCGCGATTAATCGCACCAATTAATCGTAATCGACAAAAAAATCATGCGATTACGATTAATAATTTTCTATGAAATACACTGTTTTATAACAAAAAATTTTATATTTAGAATTATTTTTCAAAAAAACCAAATTACTCTTAAAAAACTATTGCTTTCGGAACAATTTCAAACAAAAATCATTGATTCTGAATTTTAAGTAGAATCGATTGCTGGATGATATGATGCGTTCTGGTACTGATTATTTGGAACGGAAAATTTTTATGGGTAGGCCCATGATTCATTTAACTTGTTTGCTATTTTTCTTTCCTTTTCTAGTAAAAATCATTCAAATTTAAGGGAAAATTTAAATTCTGATATGAGTAAGTTTTAACGATGTTTGTTTTTCAAATATACTCAAAAGGCTTTGGTCGGATTTGGTCGAAAAATTTGGAAATTAAAAAAAAAAAAACGTAATTTTTTCATACTTTGACCGCTGGTTGCCGACTTATGATGCCTTGTAAATTTTTTTAATAAATTTCATCGCAATTACTGGCCATCGGTCATCTAAAAATCTTTTTGATGTTAAAGATGTCTAAAATTAAAGTATGTGTAAAATTTTATTAACAAAGAATTTTAATTATAAGATTTAAAAAAACGTCTTAACAATAAATTCTCAAGGGCGCTAGAGTGTTCTTTCGATGCGCAATGATATACTAAAAACGAGACTGTGGTTTCAAAATCTCGAATTATTTTTACTAGGAAAGTTCGAAAGTTTTTAATTTTATTTCTTAAAAATAATAATTTTTGTATTTTCGTACTTTCTTAAATGAAAATTTCAAAAGATTTTTTTAAAGCTATTGCAACTCAAATCATTTAAAAAATTCGATTAATCGTAATCGCGATTAACGGCAATTTTTTTAATCGTAATCGCGATTATGAAATATCTCGATTATTTGCAAACTCTAGTTTATACCGCATTTTGAATACCTTACGCCATTTTTACCTGTTTACACAATATCCAGTAATCGCGAATATAACGTAACCTAAGTCAAATAAAAATTTGGCATCTTAAACTTTGGTAAGCACTAAGCCCAACTTATCTTTCGGTTAATTCGTTTGTGTTATTGGCCCTTAAAGTAATTAATTTTTGACCAATTTGAGATAAATACTTTTAAAATTGGAACAAGTGTCTAATTTTATAAGAATAATAGATAGAAACACAAAAATCACGAGACTTATGTAAATTATTATTTAATTTTAAGATAAACATGAGTGATGAACCCACATTAAAATATTTAAATAAATGTCAAGTAAACGTCATCATTGCTTTGTAAATTTTAGTGATGGTGAATTAAAAAATTATTCAATTACTCGATTAATTGAGTAACACGAGTGTGTAGTTATTTATGTACCTTCCAGCAACAGCAAGGATATTTACTTACCTCTTCATTCCCAGTGAAATGCATCGAAATATCGCAATAGGCCTATTATTGATCCATGGTCGATTCTGAGACATTCTATAAATGTCCGTCTGATGACAAGCAGCCAACTGGCAGCTAACCCGCAACCTTCATGATTCGAGTTTGGCACACTACCACCGTGCTATCGTCACATATGAGGCATTCCACACCAAATGTTCAGCAAAAAAAAGTTGTGTCGTGTCAATATGAAATCATTTGCAAAGTATTCGCTCTTAGGGTACTATTAAATAACAAAAATAAAATTTAAGTTTTTTCAAAAAGTGGGCCTTGTAGGCGTGGTCAAAAATTGAAAATATCTAACTTTTTTGTCTGAGCATCTTTACTTCAATATTTATGGAAATTAAATGAAACACAGTAAAGTCTTTAAAACAAAAATTTTTTTATAGATTTTTGTATGGGCTATTGATTAAAAAAATAAAAATTGGAAAGTTTTCAGAAGAAGTTCTAAATTTTTCAAATTTAAACTTAAACTTTATTTATCAAAAAACATGCCGGAGTTTTATTATTTGTTTAATTTAAAAAAAAAAAGTTAAAGTGCTTTTCTATCTGTTCTGAAATTTTCAGAGATGTGTTTTGCCTTGTTTTTGAGAAATCAAATGTCAAAGATTGCAATACGCTAATTTTATACAATAATGGTGTATATAACGTGTGCGTATGAGTAATAAAAACACTTAAACAATATTTAAAATGGAGATGGGATCGTAAATCAGTTTTTAATAACGATTACGCACGCTCATGAAAGTACAAATTTAGTCACGCACGATATTTTATTTTGCTCACGCTAATTCACGCACACGTGGATAGAAAAACATAAGTCACGGTCACGATGTTCACGTGAGCGTGAGTAAAATAAAATATTGTGCTTGAATAATTTTTTTTCTTTCATTAGCGTGCGTGATCGAAAATAAAAACTCACTCACGCTCCCATCGCCTCTTAAAATATTTTTTAAGTATTGATATTACTCATACGCACACGTTTTATACGCCATTATTGTATAAAATTGGCGTATTGCAATCTTTGACATTTGATTTCTCGAAAACAAGGCAAAACAAATCTCTGAAAAATTCAGAACAGGTAGAAAAGCACTTGAACTTTTTTTTTTTTAAATTAAAAAAAGAATAAAATTGCGGCATGTTTTTTGATAAATAAAGTTTTAGTTTAAATTTGAAAAATTCAGAACTTCTTCTGAAAATTTTCCAATTTTTGCTTTTTTAAACGATAGCCCATACCAAAATCTATAAAAAAAACTTTTGTCTTAAAGACTTTACTGTGTTTCATTTAATTTGCATAAATATTGAAGTAAAGATACTGAGGCAAAAAAGTTTGATATTTTCAATATTTGACACTTTTTGAAAAAACTTAAAATTTATTTTTGTTATTTAATAGTACCCTAAGAGCGAATTCTTTGCAAATGATATCCCATTGAAACCACTATGGTTTTTCTGTAGTGGAACAGTTGGTGTGGAATGCCTCATATATGTTTGCTTGATTAAATGAGTTTATAAAGTGTATGTATTATTATTAAAAATTAATTTTTGTCACATTAACAATATACATTGTTGATACAATTAAAAACGTTGTTGAACTAGTATTTAGTTGTTAACAATTTGTTTGGTTACTTTTGATTTTACGATATTTTTTCTGTGTAGCAGATGAAAGAGGAGGCTCTCTGCTAATGTTACCATTTTCTTAGTTTGCCATATTAGGAAATAAGGATGGAATAATGTCCTTTCAAAACTTTATCCTTCAAAATCCTTTAAAATTTTTAACGAAATATTTATTAAGGTTCAAATTACCTTGAATCGAGTCTTCCAAAAATTTCCGGAATTCTTTTCGATTTGTCCCAAATGAAATGACAAACTAACAATTTTTATCATTAAGAGGAGGAATTAATAATGTGGCAACTAATTCAATCGAATAACTAACGACACTTGAGGGTTTGTACGATATGTTGTTGTTTAAAGAAACACACACAGAAATATGAATATAAAGTAGGTAATATATGGATTATACTCTCAAGAAAAAAAATTAGCTATATTCATAATGTAGCGCATTTTTTCAACAGTGGGCCCCACTCGCAACAGTGGACTCCACTCACAGTGTTGCCATAAGATAATTATGAAAAAATGTTAAATAGCAGAAAAAAAGTGCTAAAATGCTCTACAGACCAAAAAAAAAGTGCTAGATTTTTTTAAATTTTTTTTTTTATAAAATTCACAAATAACGATGTTTTATAACAACTGTACACATATTTTCTTAGTTTTAATTCGTTTTTCAGAATTTCAATTTATTTTTTTTTAATTTCAATTGCGTTTTCCTTATTTCAATTGGGTTTTCTTAATTTCATTGAAAATTTTTGAATTTCAATTAATCATTTCTTAATTATAATTCGGATTTCGGAATTTCCAATGGTCTTCTAAATTTTGATTGGTTTTTCTGAATTTCAAAAAGGTTTTCTGTTTTTCAATTGTGTTATCTAAATTTAAATTATTTTTTTGTTTTAAATCTTCTGAATTTCTAGTTTGATTTCTAAATTTCAATTGGGTTTTCTGAATTTCAAATTGGGATTTTTCAATTAGTCTTTTATTAATTTCAATTTGGATTTCTGAATTTCAATTAAGTTTTCTGAATTGTAACAGGGCACCATGAAATAAGTCCCAAGAAAAAAATGAAATAGGGCCCAAAAATCCATACGATTTGGGAGTTATTTTATTTTTAAATAACTCCCAAATATGCTAGACTTATTTAATTTTTTTGAAAGTTGTTACATTTTTAAGTTTGATAGTTATTTCATTATGAAAAATGTAACTCCCAAATTTGTCTCAACAATTTTTAATTATGAAAATAGAAATTATTTACTTTGAAATTATTAAACCATTTTGTAAATAAATTCAGAACAATCATTATTCAGAATTACAGCAATGTCAATCAATATCAGTAATTAGCTTTTGGTCTGTCTGCTCTTCTTAATTATAAAATTTATGTTGTTGGAATGTGATGGTTCTTTTGAAAAGAGTTGAATATAATATATATATATGGGGCATTCCATGCCAAATCACTCACTTTTAGGCCCGACCCCCTTCGATTAATTTTATTTTTGGATATGTTTTAGTACGTATTAAATGCAACTTGCAGCCAAATTTTCAGCCTTTTATACCAAGGTGGTGTTGAGTAATCAATTTTTCAAAATGGCGATTTTTTCCAAAAAATTAAAGAATTTAAATTTTCAATCAATTTTGACCAGTAAAAAATATAGATATTTTAAAAAAAGTTGGACAACGTTTTGTTGGTATTTAAATGTAGTTTTAGAAAAAAAATGTGAAAAAATTATTCGAAGTAATTATCACTTATTTTTTGACGTTTAAAAATTAAAATCGACTTTTTGAAAAAGTCCGAAACCTTCGATTTTTTTGTAAAAAACTATAAGAATTCTACTCTAAATTATGCAACTTTTAAGCCATAACTCGAGATGTGATCACAATTCTTTCTATTTTTTTTTTAATTTTTAAAATTGCACCTTTTATGTTTTGGCTCTGATTTATTTTATATGGAGCTCCAAAAAAAAAAAAAATGGTAGATACTGACCCTAACTTACCCTAAATATATTCATTTGGAGGTAAATATACGTCTCACAAAAATTTGGGACGATCGGACATGTGTAAGGCGCTTAGCATGGTCCTTGAAGTTTAAAAAACGGATTACAAGGAAAAATATGAATTTTTTTCTGTTTTCGCAATTTCTTTGGTATTTTAAGTTAAGTTTTAATTCAAGTGATTACAGAATTATGATGTGGAGTAAAATGCCTTTCTAATAAGGTACTAAAAACTAAAATCGGTTGAAAATCAGCCAAGTTATTACAACTTCCCCAGGCATCTAGCGTGTGCCATACAACTTGATTAAAAAATACGAGGCCCTTTTTTTAAATTTATTGAAATTTTCTACTGTAATAACATTTTTCATTATTCATGTTTCAGTGTAATATTTTTTTGACTTTTCCAAATTTTAAAACAAAAAAAAAATTTTTTTTTTTAAAATAGAGATTTCAAAAGGGTGTGGAAAATGCAGGCATTTTTAGCACTAATTTAAAAAATGTTAGCAAAACACAATATGAAAAATACTTGTCATCTAATAACATTTGAACTTGAAGAATAAAAAAATGTTATTACAGTAGAAAATTTCAATGAATTTCAAAAATCGGATTGTATTGATTAATCAAGTTGTCTGCCACACGTTAGATGCCTGGGGAAGTTGTAATAACTTGGCTGATTTTAAACCGATTTCGGTTTTTATGACCTTAATAGAGAGACATTTTACTCTACATTTCAATTCTGTAACCATTTGAATTCAAAATTAACTTAAAATACCAAAAAAATTAAGAAAACAGAAAAAAATGCATATTTTCCCTTGTAATCAGATTTTCAAACTTCAAAGCCGATGCGGCACGCCTTACCCATGTCCGATCATCCTAAAATTTTCTGAGACGTATTTTTACACCCAAGTTAATATATCTAGGGGAAGTTACGGTCAATATTTACCAAATTATTTTTTTTGGAGCACCATATAAAATAAACCAGAGTCAAAAAAAAAAAGTGCAATTTTCAAAATTTGAATAAAAATAGAACGAATTACGATCACATCTCGAATTATGACTTAAAAGTTGCGTAATTTAGAGTAGAATTTTTTGACATTTTTAAAAAAAAATCGAAGGTTTCGGACTTTTTCAAAAAGTCGATTTTAATTTTTATACGATAAAAAACAAGTGATAATTACTTCGAATAATTTTTCATATTTTTTTTCTAAAACTACATTTAACTACCAACAAAATGTTGTCCATCTTTTTTTAATATATCTATATTTTTTACTGGTCAAAATTGATTGAAAATTTAAATTTTTTCATTTTTTGGAAAAAATCGCCATTTTGAAAAATTGATTACTCAACACCACCTTGGTATAAAAGGCTGAAAATTTGGCTACAAGTTGCATTTAATACGTACTAAAACATATCCAAAAATAAAATTAATCGAAGGGGGTCGGGCCTAAAAGTGAGTGATTTGGCATGGAATGCCCCATATACAAAAGATTTTAACAAAAACTAAAATGTGAAAAAAATTGCTAAAAATGCTAAAAATGTTTAAAAAAGTGCTAAGCTAGCACTTGGCACTTTTTTCCCAAAATTTAGTGCTAAGTCCAAAAAAAAGTGCTAGATCTAGCACTAAAAGTGCTAAAATGGCATCACTGTCCACTCATAACGCTCATTACCGTTGTTGTGTAAAACTTTATTTTTAATTAAAAAATACAAAGAATTTTTTTTGTTATATTTAATTTTTCGAGTGTATAATTCATAGATATTTACAATTAAGAGAATATGATGATGAGTGTGAATAGTACAATTTATAATATACACTTGTGTATAATATGCATAGTGTAAACAAACAAAAAAAAAACGTGTTTTAAATAAGCGGCATTCGTATTGTGAAAGCGAAAGTGACGTGCTGTGTTAGTTGGTTGGTTGGTTGGTTAAAAGAAACAATGATCAAGTTGTTTAATGATGTATCTTCTACGACGACTACTGCTGCTTCTTCTGTTATTTTATTTTTGTATAAATTAATACCGCATTTGGCTTGCAGCTAAGTTCCCACTATGTCTGTCTGTCTATTTCATTTGATTTGACCTTGTTATTATTTATTGCAAATATTTACTCTGTGTGTATGTTTATGATACCGCATAATTAATTGTTTAATTGCATTTCTTGGAAATTCTTCTCTAGCAATGAACTCGTCGAAGCGGAACCTCTCACATGGAGGTTTTGGAGAAAACGTCGCTACATAGTGGTTTTATTGGCTTTCTTTGGTTTCTTCAATGTCTACTCCTTGCGTGTTAACTTGAGTGTGGCGATTGTGGCTATGACTGAAAATCGTACAGTTATCGATGAGAATGGTAACGAATCGTGGGAACAGGATTTCCCTTGGGACTCTAAACAAAAGGGACTCATATTGAGTTCATTCTTTTATGGTTATATATTGACACAATTTATTGGTGGATATGTTGGAGCTAAGATTGGTGGTAATATCGTAAGTTTTTTTTCTTTTAATAAATAAAACTGTTAGTTATTTTAAAAATTAATATGAACTACTTTTACTTTTTTTTACAGGTATTTGGTATTGGTATTGGTGCAACTGCAATACTAACACTTTTTACACCATTGGCCGCAAAACATAGTTTGGAAATGTTGTTAGCTGTGCGCATTATAGAGGGTATTTTCGAGGTAAATTAAATTCATTACCAAATAGTTAAAAGCAATCAGTTTTTGAAAACAAAAGTTTCAGACGATTTTTTCAAAACAAATAGAAAACTGTTTCCATCCTTTGTTTCGAAAACAGAATTTGGTACTTACTACACCGTCCGACAAAAATTAAAAAAAGTTGTTAAACACGAACTGGATAATATAAATTTGAAACTAGAGACTAAATGTAGTAACACTGCATTTAAATTTTTTCTTTTCGTGATCCTGTTTCCTTTTAAAAGGACTTCAAAGTTTTAGAGTGTGTACACTAAAAAAAAAAAAGTTTGTAAAATGACATAAAATCCCCGTGATTTTACGGGGCAGGTTTTGTAAAATATGTACTAGCAAGAATCCCCGTAAAGTTACGGGGATAATTTGTAAATTGATTTAACAAAAGAAAATGTAAATTTACATTTTTTTTTTGTAAAATATCATCTTCGAGGTGAACATTTTTTTTGTAAATTTGCAAAAAATTTGGTAAATTTACAAAGCAAAATTGTAAACTTACAGAAAAAGGTTGTTATTTTACAAGGAAAAATAGAAAATGAAAAAAATAAATTGTAGATTAACAAATTATTTGGTTAAACTACTGTTTTTAATGCAAAAAACTTGTATATTTACAATAAAAAGTGGTAAATTTACAATTTTTATTGTATATGTACCATTTTTCCTTATTTTTTTTGCCGTAAAAACAGTAGTTTAACCATAAAATTTGTAAATTTACAATATTGTTTTTGTATTTTCTATTTCATTTTTGTAAAATTACAACTTTTTTCGTAAGTATACAATTTTGTTTTTTAAATTTTCATATTTGTTTTGTAAATTTACAAAAAAATTGGTTTATTTACATATTGGTTTTGTAAATTTAAAGGTTTTTTCCATTGGTGCATCTTATTTTTCCTTCTTCGGCAGCTGGAGTAGCACTTCAACAACCTGAAAAGATTTTTTTTCACTTGAGCACTTTTAACAAACTTTTTAATGTATAACACTGCACTTTTTTATTTTTTTTCGACATTTCGTTTTTCTTAAGTAGAACATATGAGAATTGCGAAGGAGGCTACACAAGAAATTTCTTATATTTTCAGGAAAAATTAGTCAAAAAATAAAATTTTTTTTTTGAATTTTTAATTATTTTCACAAGTATTTTTAAAAAATCGGAAAAAAAAATTTTGGATATTGTAGATTGGATGTTTAAGTACCAGTTAAAATAAGAAAAATTTGATTTTTCATAATTGGCAGCTTTCTATTGACATTTTAGGTACCAAATTTAAAAAAAAAATACCAAAAAAATATGGTAAAATCACCAAAAAAAAATGGTAAAAATACAAAAAAAAAACTAGAACAATTATATAGTAGAAACACATAAAAATTGTGGTATTTTACTTAACGCAAATTACCAAAAAAATGGTGTAAAAATTATTTATAAAAAATTATTTTTAACTAAATTTTTTACACCAAAACACAAAAAATCTGAACTTAGAAAATTTTTGCGTGTCCTATTGTTGAATAATTATTTTTTTTTGTAAAACAACATTAATTCTAGTAATAAAATAAGTTTTGTAAAATTATATTGAAATTTTGTACTTTTCAATACATACATTTTAAACTGAAAACCTTGTAAACAATCTTAAAAAAAAAATGTTTGTAATAAAACATTTTTTTGGTAAAAAGACTAAATAACATCAAGTAAAATTATGTTGTACAATTACAGTTTTCTTGTGTAAAAAAACTAAGCACCTTGTAATATTTTTTTAATTTGTAAAATAATTCACTTTTTTGTAAATTTACCTAAAAAATTTGTAAAATAAATTTACCAACATATAATAGTAAAATTACAAAGCAAACTGTAGTTTTCGTTTTATTAAATATACAACAATTTTTGTAAAAAGACAAAAATATTAGTAAAATAGAATTACAAGACCTTTTACTTGTAAATTTACAAACTTTTTTTTTTTGAGTGTAAAACATTTTTTTAATATTTGTTCTTGTCCCAGAATGCAGCTAGTGATAGCAAATGAAAGAGGAGGATCCCCTAATTTTCCTATTTTAATATTTTTACATATCAGGAAATAGGAGGTAAGTTACACCTTTCTAAAATTTATCCTTCAATATCATTCAAAATTTTCAACAAAATATTATGATAAAGTTTTTAAATGATTTTATTCACATCCTTATATCCTGATATGACAAAAAAAAAAATAGAAAAATTATAAGAGATCCTCCTCTTTCATTTGCCATCACCAATGTCATCCTACAAATACAAATATTTCAAAAATATTTTACAAAATGTATCCTTTAAAACTTTGAAGTCCTTTTAAAAGGAAACAGGATCATGAAATGAAAAACTGTAAATGCAGTTTTACTCCATTTGATCTCTACTTTCAGACATATATCATCCGGTTCATGTTTAATACTGGCTGTCGGACGGTGCTACCACCAGAAATATATACAACTTGCAGTTGTTATTGCTTAGGTTCCTTATTCTTTTGACATTTGCACCAAATGCCTGAGAGTGTAGAATGTTTATGAAACTTTGCACACGTTTTGTTATTTTTCACAAATGACTCGGCCTGCCTTCATAGTGATATTTACATTGGCGTAGGATAGGGTGGCCCAAAATTCCTTTTGCTTCGGCACAGGTCAACGTACCTCAAAAAATAAAAGATTGCAACGTAACGAATTTTTTGCGACCAATTTCAGCATCCTACGACGATTGGAAGGGGATGCTAACTGATCAGATGTGTTAGAAACCTCCGAAGAAATCTTAAATTTTTTTATTTTACAATCCTAAAAATAACTGTATGTAATGGTAGCGTTACAAGAACACAAAAATCACATGCGGCTATTTTGTCCTAATATTGTCTTTAAAGGTCCAAATGGACCTTTAGTTTTAAATAAGGGATAAACAAAAAATATTTTTACTTTGAACGCATCCATTCATATTTTTTGGCAGTGGATATGGAAGATATTTTTATACCTTTCAATTGAACTTTACTGCAACGTAATGGTCCACATAGTTTTTGAACTATGTGGTTTTAGTGAAATGGAGATTTCGCTTTTTTATACCCTCCACTCTAGTGATAGAGGGTATATATAAGTTTGCCATTGCGTTTGTAACACCTCGAAATATTGGTCTAGGACCCCATAAAGTATATATATTCATGATCCTCAATCGATTTTACGACGATCTAGCGATGTCCGTCCGTCCGTATGTCCGTCCGTTTGTCTGTTGAAAACGCGCTAACTTTTGAAAGACTTTACGGAGGCTCCTGAAGTTTGGCATATATATTGGGCATTTACATGGTCAGATTGGTATTGCAATCCAGCGAAATCCGTCTATTGGTTCAAAAGTTATGAGCAAAAGACTGAATTTCGGCAAGGGTTTTTCATGAATTTACTTGATAAAAACACTCTAACTTTTGAAAGGGAATTCTGAGAACGCTGAAGCTTAGCATATATATTTGTCGTTTGCCTGGCCTAGGTCGTATTGAATTTCAGCCAAATCGGTCCAGTTCAAAAGTTATTAGCAAAACCGTGAATTCCACATTAGTTTCACCTTAAATTCACGTTTTGAAAACCCGTTAAACATGTTTTAAAAACATTGTTAAGTCACAAAAATATTTTACAACGTACACTCAAAAAAAAAAAAGTTTGTAAATTTACAAGTAAAAGGTCTTGTAATTCTATTTTACTAATATTTTTGTCTTTTTACAAAAATTGTTGTATATTTAATAAAACGAAAACTACAGTTTGCTTTGTAATTTTACTACTATATGTTGGTAAATTTATTTTACAAATTTTTTAGGTAAATTTACAAAAAAGTGAATTATTTTACAAATTAAAAAAATATTACAAGGTGTTTAGTTTTTTTACACAAGAAAACTGTAATTGTACAACATAATTTTACTTGATGTTATTTAGTCTTTTTACCAAAAAAATGTTTTATTACAAACATTTTTTTTTTAAGATCGTTTACAAGGTTTTCAGTTTGAAATGTATGTATTGAAAAGTACAAAATTCCAATATAATTTTACAAAACTTATTTTATTACTAGAATTAATGTTGTTTTACAAAAAAAAAATAATTATTCAACAATAGGACACGCAAAAATTTTCTAAGTTCAGATTTTTTTTTTTGCGTTTTGGAGTAAAAAATTTAGTTAAAAATATTTTTTTATAAATAATTTTTACACCATTTTTTGGTATTTTGCGTTAAGTAAAATATCACAATTTTTATGTGTTTCTGCTATATAATTGTTCTAGTTTTTTTTTTTTGTATTTTTACCATTTTTATACCCTCCACTCTAGTGATAGAGGGTATATATAAGTTTGTCATTCCGTTTGTAACACATCGAAATATTGGTCTAGGACCCCATAAAGTATATATATTCATGATCCTTGATCGATTTTAAGTCGATCTAGCGATGTCCGTCCGTCCGTCCGTCCGTCCGTCCGTCCGTCTGTCTGTCTGTCTGTCTGTCCGTTGAAAACACGCTAACTTTTGAAAGACTTTACGGAGGCTCCTGAAGTTTGACATATATGTTCTTCATTTACCGGGTCAGGTTGGTATTGCAATCCAGCGAAATCGGTCCAGTGTTTCAAAAGTTATGAGCAAAATAGTAAATTTCGGGATGGGTATTTTTCGAATTTACAAGATTAAAACCACTATAACTTTCGAAGGACAATTCTGAGGGGACTGAAGCTTAGCATATATATTTGTTGTTCCCCAAGGCTGTTTGGTTTTGAATTTCAGCAAAATCGGTTCAGTGGTTCAAAAGTTATAAGCAATGCACTGAATTTCAGATTTGTTTCACCTTAAACTGTTGAAAACTTGTTAAACAAGTTTTAATAGCATGGTGAAATACCAGTTTTGTAAAACTTGTTGTTGTTTGTTTTCTTGTCGTGGGGTGCAGTTTAGTTGTTAGACAAGTAAATATTTGTTATTGTTAGTGTAACTGTATGTAACGGGAAAAAATCAAGTAAAGTATGTGTATGATTGAATGTTAATTTGTTTTTGGTTTTTAAAGAAAAGGATGGTAATATAAAAAGAGGAAAATATGTGAAATAGTTTTTTTTTGTATTACATATATGTAGGTATAAAACAACAAAAATATTTTACAAAGTAATTTGTTACTCAAAGAATTTGTACACTAAAAAAAATTTACACTCAAAAAAAAATTTACACTCAAAAAAAAAATGTTACACTCAAAAAAAAATTTACACATTATTATTTTTTTTTTTTTGAATGAAATGGCAGACCCAAAAAAATGTTGACAGTCAAAAAATGGTACACTCAAAAAAATTTGATTGATTAAAAGAAAGTTTGACTCAAAATAATATACATATTTCTAATAAAAAATTTGTAATGCAATTTTTTAAATTTTTTTTAGAAAATTACTATCAGATAACATTGTGGAGGGTATTCATAGATTCGACCAAGTCGAATTAAATTTTTCTACTTGTTTTTGGTGATTTTACCATATTTTTTTGGTAATTTTTATACCCTCCACTCTAGTGATAGAGGGTATATATAAGTTTGTCATTCCGTTTGTAACACATCGAAATATTAGTCTAGGACCCCATAAAGTACACTCTAAACAATCCTTGTAAAAATACTACAATCAAGTGGGTAAATTTTTATGTAAAATAACACACAACGCCTAAAATTAAGCATGAAGTGTTTAAAAATCTAGTTTAAACACAAAAATTTTAAAATTACGCACATTATGTAGTATTTTGTGTGTTTATAAATATATTTTTAAAAATATAAACACAATAATTTTAAAATTACACATTATATGTTTATGGCACACACTTTGTGTTTAATTTTTGATATTAAACATTAAATGTGTAATTAAAAAAAAAAGAATTGAAATTGTCAAATAAAAATTAAAATAAAAATAAAATAATGTATTATAAAATTTGTGATCTTTGCAACGGAAATAAAACAGCGGTAATAAATAGAATAAATAAAGAAAATTAATCTATTGAATGTGAATATGGAGCGAATACTAAAAGCAGCGCTTAAATGCAATTTATGCATATCGATATTTATAAATTTAAATCTTGAGAAAAAACATTTATTCACAGACGAAAAATCTTTTAAGTAGTTCATAATATTTAAGAAAAATACGTGGCAATTTCATATTAGAATGGTAAGTACAGTAACAACTTCTTCATTTTTAAATTTTACGGATTCTGAGAATTTTTCTTTCCTAACTACACCGTCAGACAAAAAGGAAAAAGAGTCGTTAAACACAAACTGGAAAATATGCGTTTGCAACTACTTAACACAGTTTTTGATTTCGTGAATCTTTTTCCTTTTAAAAGGACTTCAAAGTTTTCAAGGATTAAATTTTTGTAAAATATTTTTTAAAAATTTTTACTTTTCCTAGGGTGCCACTAGTGATATCAAATGAAAGAGGAGGATCCCCACTAGTTTTTCCATTTTAATATTTAAAAATCAGGAAAAAATGAGTTAAGTAATGTCTTTTGAAAACTTTATCCTTTAATATCATTTAATGTTTTTTTTTTTTTTTGGTAACGTTTTGAAAGGACATTACGTATTCATATCCATTTTCCTAATATGGCAAAAGAAAAAAAATGTAAAATTAACAAAGATTCTCCTCTTTCATTTAGCGTCATAGTGTCATTAGAAGACAAGTACAAATATTTAAAAACGTGCAGATTCTGGAAATCGTTTAATTCAAAAAAAAAAAAAAAAATATGTCAGATTTTTTTCTAAGACTTTTTTGTAGGAAAATATCTTAGATTTGTTGAGTTTTTCTGTAGAAAAAAATTTAAGATTCTTAGAATTTTTCTATAAAAAAATTATCTTAGATTCTGAAAGTTTAATTTTTCTATAGAACAAATATCTCAGATTGTGAGAATTTTTGTATAGAAAAAATGTTTTTCTACAAAAATTCTCAGAATCTGAGATATTTTTTATTAGAAAACTTTTTAAAAGATATCAGATATTTTTTCTATAAAACAATTCACAGAATTTGATATATTTTGTCCTACAGAAAAATATTTCAGATTCTTAGAATTTTTCTAAAGAAAAAATATCTCTGAGAATTAAACTTTTCTATAGAAAAAATATCTCAGATTGCGAAAATTGTTCTACAGAAAAAGATATTTTAGATTCTGAGAATTATTTTGTAAAATAAATATGTATATCAGATTCTGAAAATTTTTCTATAGAAAAAATATCTCAAATTCTGTTCATTTTTTGTAGAGAAAAAATATCTAAGATGATTTAAAAATTTTTCTATAGAAAAAATTTTTCAGATGCTGAGAATTTTTGTAGAAAAAAAATGCCTCATATATCGAAATTTTTTCTATAGAATAAAAATTAAATTCTAAGAATTAAAATAATTTTAAAATTTTATATACTTGCAGTTGTGTGCAACAATTGACGAAATCCAAACTCCGATCCCAAAAAATGATGTGTTTATTGCCATTGCTTGTAAGTATTATTTTTTTGATATTAATTGCAATTTACAATTTTATTTTGATATAAATTGTAATTTAAATTTTATTTTTCTTATTTCAGAAACAGAAACAGTAGTATTGAGCGAAAAAAGGACATTAAAAAAAACTTTACGAAAAACAAAACCCGACCGAAATATCACAGACTAAGGAAAAAGTACCCGTTACCCAAAAATAAAGAGATTCAAGAAAATATATAAATTATGCTTATCTTTTCCATACAATACTTTATAATAATATCACTATTTTTCTTTAACAAAAATTCAAACAAAAAAAAAATATATTTAATATATAATGTACATTTATTATATTTAACTGATTAACTCCAATTTAGTCGAAATAAAAACAGTGAAAACAAAAAAAAAAATATTTTTTGGTTATATTTTTTTTTTAGAAAAAAAGGATAAAATGCAATTTTGCACATTTTAAATGGATTTTTAGGCACAAATAACTTAAAATTACACACTTTGTGTGTACTGCTAGAGAAATTTGGAAGCAAACAACATGTAGGTTTACGCACAAAATGTTTATTAGATGTACACATTTTGTGTGTAATTGTTGAAATTTAAACACATAGAGTATTTTTACCCACTTTATTGTAGGAGAACAGTTACCTACAATAAAGTGGGTAAATTTCAACAAAAATTTATAAGAGTGTATATATATTCATGATCCTTGATCGATTTTAAGTCGATCTAGCGATGTCCGTCCGTCCGTCCGTCCGTCCGTCTGTCTGTCTGTCCGTTGAAAACACGCTAACTTTTGAAAGAATTTACGGAGGCTCCTGAAGTTTGACATATATGTTCTCCATTTACCGGGTCAGGTTGGTATTGCAATCCAGCGAAATCGGTCCAGTGGTTCAAAAGTTATGAGCAAAAGAGTAAATTTCGGCAAGGGTATTTTCGAATTTACAAGATTAAAACCACTTTAACTTTCGAAAGACAATTCTGAGGAGGCTGAAGCTTAGCATATATATTTGTCGTTCCCCAAGGCTGTTTGGTTTTGAATTTCAGTAAAATCGGTTCAGTGGTTCAAAAGTTATAAGCAAAGCACTGAATTTCAGATTTGTTTCACCTTAAACTGTTGAAAACTCGTTAAACAAGTTTTAAAGCATGGTGAAATACCAGTTTTGTAAAACTTGTTGTTGTTTGTTTTCTTGTCGTGGGGTGCAGTTTAGTTGTTAGACAAGTAAAAATTTGTTATTGTTTTGTTATTGTTAGTGTAACTGTATGTAACGGGAAAAAATCAAATAAAGTATGCGTATGATTGAATGTTAATTTGTTTTTGGTTTTTAAAGTAGAGGATGGTAATATAAAAAGAGGAAAATATGTGAAATAGTTTTTTTTTTGTATTACATATAGGTATAAGGGGCCTATTCACAAAAAAAGTCATAACTCAATCATAACTCAATTTTTTCCATGTGGTTGTTGTAAACAATCATAAAAAATTCAAATTTTGTTTGAAAATTTCAAAAAAAATAAAGACCTGCTACCCACATCGTCTCAAAATTGACAAATAATTTTAAATTTTGAGACTTTTTATGATTGGGTTTACAACAAACACAGGGAATATGAAGTTTGAAAATAATAAAATTAGTCATAACCAGTCATAACTGTGAATAGGCCTGTAAAACAACAAAAATATTTTACAAAGTAATTTGTTACTCAAAGAAATTGTACACTAAAAAAATATTTACACTCAAAAAAAAGTGTTACACTCAAAAAAAAATGTACACATTATTATTTTTTTTTTTTTGAATGAAATGGCAGACTCAAAAAAATGTTGACAGTCAAAAAAATTTTACACTCAAAAAAATTTGATTGATTAAAAGAAAGTTTGACTCAAAATAATATACATATTTCTAATAAAAAATTTGTAATGCAATTTTTTGAAATTTTTTTTAGAAAATTACTATCAGATAACATTGTGGAGGGTATTCATTAGTGTGGTTCATATATGGCACTTTTTTTTTTTTTTTGGATTTTTGTATGGGGCACCCGGAATATATATTAAGCACCATGAAAAACTGACCCGTGATTTTTTTCAAATTTTTTCATTAACATTTAGGGGTCGCTACCGGGCCCTAAACTTTGGGTCATAAAAAAAAATTTTTCACACAATGAAAAAAAAAAAATTTCGTTTTTTTTATATTTTTTTTTTATTATAATTTAACTTCATTAGCTTATTAACGGCAAAAGATTTCATTTTGTTGGGACAAGTTTTTCAGTTCCAAAATTGGCCATGAAAAAAAAAATTGAGGCTGGTTGGGGTCTTACTCTAAAATTTTTTTAAATTTTTTTTTTTTTTAGTTTTGATAAGCTTACGCTATAGGTCTTTAGTCCCTCTTGATACTACATTCTTCGTAAAAATTTTTGTTCTTTCCGAAACATCATTAACATGCGGCGAAAATCAAACGGATATTAAAAAAAAAAAAAAACATATTTTCAATGTAAATTTTGGAAATTACATACTTTTCCGACCATATCGAATTTTTGTTTGCCGTTAATAAGCTGGATTAGCTTATCAAATTATAATTAAAAATTAAAAAAAAAGAAAATCGATTTTTTTCACCGTTTTTTTTTTTTTTTTTTTTTTTTTTTAATATCCGTTTGATTTTTGGCGCATGTTAATGATGTTTCGGAAAGAACAAAAATTTTTACAAAGAATGTATTATCAAGAGGGACTAAAGACCTATAACGTAAGCTTATCAAAACTAAAAAAAAAAAAATTTTAAAAAAATTTTAGAGTAAGACCCCAACCAGCCTCAATTTTTTTTTCATGGTCAATTTTGGAACTGAAAAACTTGTCCCAACAAAATGAAATCTTTTGCCGTTAATAAGCTAATGAAGTTAAACTATAATAAAAAAAAAAATATAAAAAAAACGAATTTTTTTTTTTTTCATTGTGTGAAATTTTTTTTTTTTATATCCCAAAGTTCAGGGCCCGGTAGCGACCCCTAAACCTTAATATAAAAATTTGAAAAAAATCACGTGTCATTTTTTCACGGTGCTTAATATATATTCCGGGTGCCCCATTCAAAAATCCAACTTTTGTTTTTATGAACCACCCTAGTATTCATAGATTCGACCAAGTCGAATTTAATTTTTCTACTTGTTTTTTTTAAATTTGGTACCTAAAATGTCGATAGAAAGCTGCCAATTATGAAAAATCAAATTATTGTTTCTGTAAAGACAGTCGAGCTCAGGCTCTAATTATAATTATGTATTATAATTTTTCGATTTGTTATATATGGTTTTTGAATTGAGAAAAGTGTGAAAGAAAAATTTAATTTTTCTAAAAATTTAAGACATCCTGGTTTGTTTCTTACTAGTTTCATATTATCCAGTTATAATAATCTTCAGAAAAACTTTTAATGTCAAATTTATTTAGTTAATAGTCAATAGAACTCTATATGTGAAAATTATTTACAGATCGCAGCCGCTGAGGATTGAACCCATCATCATCTGTAATACTTTGCTATTAACTGCTTGTAACGTACAATCACTCTAGACCGATACGCCACGAAGGCTGTTAAGCAAGTATCAACTAAATCTGATTTTTTCAATTCGAGTGGTATTGTTGCTGTAGTTTTTTCTTACAGAAGTGTTGTTATTGCTATTTTATGTAAATCAATTTTTATTTTTAGTAATCATTATTCTTCTTCCTCTCCTTCATCAATTCTGATCTAAGTACTTATTTTTGCAAACGTTGCCAGACATGGTCTATATTTTAGACACAAATGTTAGGAGTTGCCAATTTTCCAAAGATACTGATATTGCCACTTAGGGCGACTTATAGTCGTTATTTTTAAATTATTGTTTCTGTAAAGACAGTCGAGCTCAGGCTCTAATTATAATTATGTATTATAATTTTTCGATTTGTTATATATGGTTTTTGAATTGAGAAAAGTGTGAAAGAAAAATTTAATTTTTCTAAAAATTTAAGACATCCTGGTTTGTTTCTTACTAGTTTCATATTATCCAGTTATAATAATCTTCAGAAAAACTTTTAATGTCAAATTTATTTAGTTAATAGTCAATAGAACTCTATATGTGAAAATTATTTACAGATCGCAGCCGCTGAGGATTGAACCCATCATCATCTGTAATACTTTGCTATTAACTGCTTGTAACGTACAATCACTCTAGACCGATACGCCACGAAGGCTGTTAAGCAAGTATCAACTAAATCTGATTTTTTCAATTCGAGTGGTATTGTTGCTGTAGTTTTTTCTTACATTCTTCAAATTTTTCTAATTTTAACTAGGACTTAAACATCCAATCTACAATATCCAAAATTTTTTTTTTCCGATTTTTTAAAAATACTTGTGAAAATAATTAAAAATTCAAAAAAAAATTTATTTTTTTGACTAATTTTTCCTGAAAATATAAGAAATTTCTTGTGTAGCCTCCTTCGCAATTCTCATATGTTCTACTTAAGAAAAACGAAATGTCGAAAAAAAATAAAAAAGTGCACTGTTATACATTAAAAAGTTTGTTAAAAGTGCTCAAGTGAAAAAAAATCTTTTTAGGTTGTTGAAGTGCTACTCCAGCTGCCGAAGAAGGAAAAATAAGATGCACCAATGGAAAAAACCTTTAAATTTACAAAACCAATATGTAAATAAACCAATTTTTTTTGTAAATTTACAAAACAAATACAAAAATTTAAAAAACAAAATTGTATACTTACGAAAAAAGTTGTAATTTTACAAAAATGAAATAGAAAATACAAAAACAATATTGTAAATTTACAAATTTTATGGTTAAACTACTGTTTTTACGGCAAAAAAATAAGGAAAAATGGTACATATACAATAAAAATTGCAAATTTACCACTTTTTATTGTAAATATACAAGTTTTTTGCATAAAAAACAGTAGTTTAACCAAATAATTTGTTAATCTACAATTTATTTTTTTCATTTTCTATTTTTCCTTGTAAAATAACAACCTTTTTCTGTAAGTTTACAATTTTGTTTTGTAAATTTACCAAATTTTTTGCAAATTTACAAAAAAAATGTTCACCTCGAAGATGATATTTTACAAAAAAAATTGTAAATATACATTATCTTTTGTTAAATCAATTTACAAATTATCCCCGTAACTTTACGGGGATTCTTGCTAGTACATATTTTACAAAACCTGCCCCGTAAAATCACGGGGATTTTATGTCATTTTACAAACTTTTTTTTTGAGTGTATTTTTGACACTCAAAAATATTTTTACATAAAAAAAAACACACTTGAAAAAAATTTTGCACTCAAAAAAAAATTTACACTCAAAAAAAATTTTTAAACTCAAAAAAAATGTTTGCAATTTTTTTTTTTTTATTCAAAAATTACTTAAAAAAAGTTTTTTTACAAAAAATAAAATATTTCTTATCAAAAATTTTCTTTTTTCACGTTAGAAAATTTACTATCAGTTAAAAAGGGCATTGTGGAGGGTATTCACAGATTCGGCCAAGTCGAATTTTACTTTTCTGTAAACAATATTTAAACAAAATGGCCGTATGTGACTGATGTGCTCTTGGTAGGCTATCATTACACAAAGTTACTTTTAGGATTGCAAAAAAAATAAAAAAAAATTTAGATTTCTTCGGCGGCACATATGATCTCTTAGCATCCCCTTCCAATAGTCGTAGGGTGCTGAAATTCGGCGCAAATTTCTCGTTACGATGCAATCTTTCATAATTTGAGTTGCGTTGCATTGTGCGTTATACTTGGTATTTTGCCATGTACTAATGGGCCACACTAGCATTGAAAGACAGTGTCTGTGGGAGCCTATCAACCTCGATAGTTCATTACGCTCTGGCGCAGTCCATTAAAAGCACTTCACAGTCTTTATCTAAATGTTTTTCTGATCATATGGAATGAATAAAGCAAGTCAGGCCAAGTCGTTCGCAACTTCATTATCATTAATGGTGGCTAGTTTAGTAATATAGTATTTTTTTATATCCAGCACTTACAAGGAAGGGGTCTCTAAAGTCACCTTCCGATATTCATGAAATTTGGATACATTGTTTAGAACAAAAATTCATTAAGCTGCCCACACTCACTTTTAATGGATCGCTGTTTACGAGGGAAAGTTGATATTTTTCAGTTTTTTACGATTTAATCAAAATAAACATTGGCATATTTGTGAGTAAGTGAGTGTGCGTGATTGGAAAATTCCTGCCGATAGATATTACTGAATATCATGAATTTCAATGCTCGATATTAAAACTGCGTATGAGATCTGACCTCTCGATTTTTAAAAAAAATTATGTTTTAAATTTAAAAACAAAACGTGATTATTATGGTCATTTTTGATAGCTTAATCGAATGGTTAATCGAAAACAAGTGATCATATCCCAGAAACATACATAAATTTCACAAATCGGTTCATTTAAATCTGTTTGTTTAATCAATTAAATAAGAAATTTCAAGATTCTAACAAGAAATGAATTTTCCCCTAAATCCGTCCTCTCCGATTTTCACAATACTTTAAATCAGCGACAGACAAAAGCACTACGCGGCGTTTTTACTCTCACACCTACATGCTCTCACTCATTAAACAAAATCAAAAAAACACAATTTTCTTCTCTCTTCTTGTTTAAAATATACTTAGAGAAATAATCAATAAAGAATTTTAATGTCAAATTCTTGTTTAAGGAACATTTTTTGGTAAACCAGAATCCTTAGTTTGTCACTATTCACTAAATATTACATTGCTAGACATGTCATTTATTATCTTTTTTATTTTTTAAATGGTTAAATGTGTTATTATTTTTACTATAAGTTTCTTTAAGTGCATTGAGTATGAGAGTGCTACATGTTACACACACAAAGAAAAAATATGATAGTATGTGTTTGCCTGTCGCTGCTTTAAATAGTTGTAAGACGTAATTTGTTAGCAACCTAATCTCAGATTTAGGGGGCAAAAAGGAATTAAGAAAAATTATCTGCTCCTTCTCATTCCATATTATCGCAGACTGAATTTAATAATCAAATTTAATAATGATAAACATTTTATTTAAGGGCGTTACATTCCCCTGTATACATGCTGTATGGTCCCGATGGTCACCACCTCTTGAACGATCACGTATGGCATCCATCGCTTTTGCTGGTAACTATGCTGGCACTGTGGTGGCCATGCCTTCCTCTGGCCTATTAGCATCTGCCTATGGCTGGGAAAGTGTATTTTATGTATTTGGCGCTATTGGCTGTGTTTGGTTAGTGTTGTGGATGATAATTGTACGATCTGGACCGGATAAGGATCGCTTTTGTTCCGCTGATGAACGAGAATTTATTGAGAAAAAGATTGGCACTGGTGGACCACAAAACATTAAACATCCTTGGAAGGCGATATTTACATCACTGCCATTTTATGCTATAATTGCATCACATTTTTCTGAAAACTGGGGTTTCTATACGTTGCTAACACAATTGCCTACATTCCTTAAAGGTATGTAGTATGTGCTGCAATGCATGTCATTGTTGCAACACTATTGATAACTTTTGCTAACATTTTTTTTTTCTTTTTATTTTTAGATACCTTAAACTTTGATTTGGATAAAACTGGTTTTATATCAGCTGTGCCATATCTTGCCATGGGTATATTGCTTGGTGTCTCTGGCTACTTGGCTGATTGGCTACAAGTTAAGGGTTACTTAACTACAACACAAGTACGCCGTTATTTCAATTGCGGTGCATTCTTGGCTCAAACTGTTTTCATGATACTTACAGCATATTTGTTAGATCCAACGTGGTCTGTGGTTTGTATAACCATTGCTGTAGGTTTGGGTGCATTTGCTTGGTCTGGTTTTGCGTAAGTTTTAGTTTGTTTTTTTGGGAAACTGTCGTACAATTAATTTAACAATTGCATGGTTTTTTCTTTGTCTTTAGTGTGAATCATTTGGATATTGCACCACAACATGCCAGTGTTTTAATGGGTATTGGTAATACATTTGCCACAATACCCGGTATTGTGAGTCCAATGTTAACTGGCTATTTGGTAGTGGAACAAACCAGTGAAGAATGGAAGACTGTATTCTTTATTTCGGCTGGCATTTATTTGGTAGGCTGTGTTATCTATTGGATTTGGGCATCTGGTGAACTACAAGAATGGGCCAAGACACCCGAACAAAAAGCACTCGAAATGACTAGAAATAACGCTTTAACGCAGGGTTATGTTAATGAAGCCATGGAATGTAAAGATGAAATTAAAGAAAATTCCCACTAAATATTTAGTTGGAATATTTCGTTACTGTTCTATAACATTCCAAAATAGATGTATTGTAATTAAATTGAATTTTATTGTTCAACAAAAAAAACAAAGAAATGTAAATAATCATATTGATGTAAGTCAGTCAAACAAACTGATGGATATTTTTTTTTTATTTTAAATATTTATTTTAGCACACTTTTTGCATTTGTTCGGCCAAAGAGTCCAATAAACTCACACTGTAAACATTTTTCGATGAAATGGAAATAAAGTCATCAGTGATGACTTGAAATAAATAACCGATTCGTTAGGAACGAGTAATCGAAATATAGTTTAAAAGGATTTTATTTTTCGATGTGTTTGTTTCATGGCAAGTCTGAACCAGCTGTAACCTAAAAGTGCGAATACCACATATTTTGTTTTTGAATATGTTTTTTGGATGATTAAGAAAAATTGTGGAACAAAAATCAAAATTTTCGATCGAGCACTTCTTGCTAAAATCGCGTTTGAATTGAAAAAAAAAAATCTTTACTTTAAAAAAACCAAATGTACGGACATAGATTTTGACCTTCCGATCCAAATCTGCTTTCAAAATTGTTCTAACAAGGGAAGTATCTCAACCCATATGAACCGATTTGCATGAAACGTAAAATATATATAAAATGGACTAAGGTTGGCGTGTCTCGGCTTATCGGCCATATCAGGGATTTAAGGGTTCAAAAAATGGCAAAAAAACGTTTTTTGGATTTTTCAGCCATTTTTTTCGAAGAAACTATATGATGTTTACATATGAGAAGAAACGTTTTTTTAATGCCTATCTAACGGTGGCATAACCTTGTAAAAGTTGGGCTTTCTTAAATACTTTTTTCACGAAAATGTGTAAATTTTGGGGGGTATTTATATAAAGACATAGACCTACGATGTCCATATGAATACGAAATAATCTTTATTAAATTTAAGTCAATACGTATTTTTGCCCTAGAGGATATTCCGATTAGTTAGGGAGTTATCGAAATTTTCCCAAAGGTCAACTTTGTTTCATGAGGGGACAACGAAATTTTAAAACTCTGATATGGCCGATAAGCCGAGACACCCCAACCTTAAAATCGTCTCTTTTATATATATTTTGAATTTCAAGCAAATCGGTTCATAAGGGTTGAGATACTTCCCTTGTAAGTTACACCGTTTTTAAGATATTCGCGTTTGAAAATCTCAAAAACCGCTAATTTAGTACTTTCTGTTGTTCCACTGTAACGTATTCCAAAGTTTCCACCAACAGACTTAATAGAAAATAGACATCCTAAATCCAAATCATCCATTCAAATTTTTATAGCACGTTCCATTTTCAAGATATACGCGTGTGAAAATTACAAAAATCGCGTTTTTAGTGCTTTTTTTAAAGTGGCACTGAAACGTTTTCATGAGCAGTAGCCAGAAATTGGGCATGATTTTACATAAAATGGACCTTGTGATTTAAAATCCAATTTTCACATTTCTCTTAAGGGTTTCCTTTTCGATATATTTGCGTTTAAAATTTAAAAAAAATGCGATTTACTTGCGTTTTTGTGGCTCCACTGTTACATTAGACTGCAATTTTTTTTTGTCCTCTTTCGATTTTACCAAGTGTCCTAGCAAATTTTTATTGTCCTACACTCAAAAAAATACGTTAGTAGATTTACTATTTTTTTTTTTTGCTAATGCTAGTTAGCTAACTTTTAGCAAATTTTTAGTTGAGATTAGCATGTTAGCAAAAAATTCTTGTAAACTTCATTTAGCACATTAGCAATTTTAAACAAACTTTGAACTAATTTCTTTTGCTAAATTTGAAATTGAGTTGACAACATTTTTACAAGATTTTTTGCTAACATTAGCGAAAATAAATGGTAAATTTTTTCTCGGAAACTAAGCCAGATAGAGCAAAATGGAGGGCATTTTTGGTTCTTAAAATCTCCATACTTTCGCGGGTCCTCTTCTCATGTGTGGACCCTAATGGGACCTAACTTTGGATCCAAAAAAGTTAGCATTCCCAAAAATTTTAAAATGCTCATATCTCGGTAAATATTGCCGACACAACAAAAAGTCCAAAAGAATTTTTGTAGCTCTCAACACGTAAAACAAGACCGCAAAATAACCAAAAGCTCTCCGAGTAATATTTTTGAAATTATAGAGTTTTTAATTCTCAAGACCCCAGTGATCCCCTAAAATCACGTATCTCAAAAACTAAGCAAGGTAGAGCGAAACGGACACAAATTTTGGATCAAAAACTATGACGATTTTTAAGGAACCCAACGAGGTCTAGGCCCATCGGGGTCTAGACCTATTGGGTCCGAACCCAATGGGATCCTCAAATGTGTATGAACTAAGTTGAAATAAAAATTATTTCAGTTAACTAATTTTTAGCAAAACGTTTTTGCTAACTTTACCAAAAAAATTGTGGGTTCAAAATCAGCAAATTTTCTTGTAGGTTTACAAGCTTTTTTTTGCTAACTTTACAGTTTTTTTTTTTTTGAGTGTAGGTCTAAAACTAATGTGGTACAAATTTGAGGTCAATCGGATTAAATTAACCCGTGGATTTTTGAAAAATTTTTAAAAATAAAATTAAAAATTTTTTTATCTTTCGACACAACATATTTGTTAATTTTGATGTGCTGAGCACGAATATTAAAAAAAAAATTAAAATCGCTCGATCGGTTTCAAATCGTCATTTCAAATTTATAAAAAAAGGCGATTTTTTCCTACGTTCAAGAAATTTTTTAAAAAATGTCTAAAAATTTCATTTCGCCGACCCTTTTGTAGAGCTGGAGACAATCTTTCATTTAAAACTAATTTGAGCCAAATCCGATAATTTTAAGCCGTGGCGCCCATCGATCAAAGTTTTGGCTTTTTAGAAACTTTTTACCAAAAACCTTAAACTTTGATCGAAGGGTGCACGGGTTAAAATGATCGGATTTGGCTCCAATTAAGCTTAAATGAAAGATTGCATAAAGCTCTATAAAAGAAATTTTTAGAGTTTTTTTAAAAAAAATTCTTCAACGTACACTCAAAAAAAAATGTTTGTAAAATGACATAAAATCCCCGTGATTTTACGGGGCAGGTTTTGTAAAATATGTACTAGCAAGAATCCCCGTAATGTTACGGGGATAATTTGTAAATTGATTTAACAAAAGAAAATGTAAATTTACAATTTTTTTTGTAAAATATTGACTTCGAGGTGAACATTTTTTTTGTAAATTTACAAAAAATTGGGTAAATTTACAAAACAAAATTGTAAACTTACGGAAAAAGGTTGTTATTTTACAAAGAAAAAATAGAAAATGAAAAAAATAAATTGTAGATTAACAAATTATTTGGTTAAACTACTACCGCAAAAAAATATTGAAAAACACGTATATTTACAATAAAAATTGTAAATTTGCAAAAAAAAAAATTTAATTTTTCAAAAAAAAATGGAAACTTACAAAAAAAGTTGTAAATTTACAAAATAAATTGGAAAATCAAAAACCAAAATTGTAAATTTACAAATTTTTTGGTTAAACTGCTGTTTTTTATGGCAAAAAACTTGTAAATTTACAATAAAAAGTGGTAAATTTAAAATTTTTATTGTATATATACCATTTTTTCTAATTTTTTTTGCCGTAAAAACAGTAGTTTAACCAAATAATTTGTAAATTTACAATATTGTTTTTGTATTTTCTACTTCATTTTTGTAAAGTTACATCTTTTTTCGTAAGTATACAGTTTTGTTTTTTTTAATTTTCATATATTAAAGGTTTTTTCCCATTGGTGCATCTTATTTTTGCTTCTTCGGCAGCTGGAAATCAACAACCTAAAATGATTTTTTTTCACTTGAACACTTTTAACAAACTTTTTAATGTATAACACTGCACTTTTTTATTTTTTTCGACATTTCGGGTTTCTTAAGTAGAACATATGAGAATTGCGAAGGAGGCTACACAAGAAATTTCTTATATTTTCAGGAAAAATTTGTCAAAAAATAACATTTTTTTTTTTAATTTTTAATTATTTTCACAAGTATTCTTAAAAAATCAGAAAAAAAATTGTGGATATTGTAGATTGGATGTTTAAGAACCTGTTAAAATAAGAAAAACTTAATTTTTCATAATTGGCAGATTTTTATTGACATTTTAGGTGCCAAATTTAAAAAAAAAAATACCAAAAAAAATGGTAAAATTACAAAAAAATGGTAAAAATACAAAAAAAAAAACTAGAACAATTATTTATATAGTAGAAACACATAAAAATTGTGGTATTTTACTTAACGCAAATTACCAAAAAATGGTGTAAAAATTAATTTTTTTTCTAAAGTTTACAATTAGTTGAAAAATTTTTGTGTCTGGAACTTAAAAAATTTCCAAAATTTTTTTTCATGAAATTTTTTATGTATAAAAAATGATTTTTAGCAAAATTTTTTACTGCAAACCGCAAAAAAATTCTGAACTTAGAAAATTTTTGCATGTCCTATTGCTGAATAATTATTTTTTTTTTGTAAAACAACATTAATTCTAGTAATAATATAAGTTTTGTAAAATTACATTGGAATTTTGTACTTTTTAATACATACATTTCAAACTGAAAACCTTGTAAACGATCTTAAAAAAAATGTTTGTAATAAAACATTTTTTTGGTAGAAAGACTAAATAACATCAAGTAAAATTTTGTTGTACAATTACAGTTTTCTTGTGTAAAAAAACTAAACACCTTGTAATATTTTTTTAATTTGTAAAATAATTCACTTTTTTGTAAATTTACATAAATAATTTGTAAAATAAATTTACAAACATATAATAGTAAAATTACAAAGCAAACTGTAGTTTTCGTTTTATTAAATATACAACAATTTTTGTAAAAAGACAAAAATATTGGTAAAATAGAATTACAATACCTTTTACTTGTAATTTTACAAACTTTTTTTTTTGAGTGTAGGAAAAACCCCCCATTTTGCAATTTTTTTAAAAATTTTAAATGGCGATATCTCGAAAACCGTTCGACCAATTTTATAAATTTTTTGATATTCGTATTCAGCATGCTAAAATTAATAAAAATAATAGGTCTGTTTGTTTACTTAAATTTCTTACTATTTTTACTACAACTGGAAATTTTTATTTGTTGATTTTTCTGTTAGTACAGATCGAGCACGGGCTCTAATTCTATTTGTTATAAGGGTTTGAGCTGAAAAATGTAGAAGAAAATTTTAATTTCTCAAAGCTATAGACATTTCTGGTATTCCTATACCGGTTTCGGACAGTTCCAGTTAACTGTCTTCATCAGTAGGATTTAAATGCCAGTTTGTTTTTGTTAATGGTAATTGTTTTTCTAATATGTATGTGAATTTTTTTTATTAATATCAATGCCCAGTCCAGAATTGAATCATGAATATTTTCATACCATTAACAATACTGGTGGGATGGCACTCTAGACATCACCGCCAAAGCATTGATTAGATATGTGTTGGATAAATATTCGTTTTTCTATTCATTACTGCTTGCATTGCATATTAATAGTTTTTTTCTAAAGAGAGATTGACAATTATAACAACAACAGTTCAGCCGCTTTTTTGTTTACTTTTTGTACTGAAAATTTCCAGCTGTAGTAAAAGTAGTAAAAATGGGTAGATTGTAGTAAGGTAAACGAACAGGCATAATGTATCGCAAGATATTTTTTTTTTATCTTTTCATTTTCAAAATCCAAAATTTTGATGGAAATTTTCCAAAAGTCCAAAACTTTGATCGAAGAGGGCCACGGGTTAAAATGATCAAATTTGGCTCAAATTAGTTTTAAATGAAAGACTGTCTCAAGGTCTACAAAAAAGTCGCCGGAATGAAATTTTGAGACTTTTTTTAAAAAATTTCTTGAACGTAGGAAAAAAACCGCCATTTTTTGCTAATTTCAAATAGCGATATCTCGAAAACTGTTCGACCGATTTAAATTTGTGATATTCGTGCTCAGCACATCAAAATTAACAAGATATCGATGTCGGAAGATATATATTTTTTTTTAATTTTTCAAAAATCCAAAACTTTGACCGCCGGGCGCCACGGGTTAATTTAATCCGATTGACCTCAAATTGGTACCACATGAGGTTTAGGCCTAGTAGAATAAAAAATTGCCCGGACTTTGAAAATCGGAGAAGAAAAAATTTTGCTATACAGAAAAATGACAGTCTACCGTTACATATTATTGCGTCAATGCCAAAAACTTGGAGTGGGTTTTATATGAAATGGACCTGTAGAATACAAAACTGTCATCTAAAATGCAGTACCTTCTTTTGTTTTTGTGTTATTTGTGTTTAAAGGCTTTATTGATAATACTTAATGTATACTTAAAGTAGGTTTATTTGACAATTATTCATGCAATATCAGTCAAATAAACCTGCTTTAGATTTAATTTACTCATTATGAATAACCCAGTAAAAATGTATGTAATTTCGTACCGAACAAAATATACTCAAAATTTTTTTTTTTTATTTTTTAGACCGTTAAAATTTAATTTTGTCCAAGGAATATTTTTGGTCATAAGTGTTTTTTTGACATCTTTTATAGTTTTTGAGAAAATTGGAATATTGTAATTTGTGCAATTCAAACTCGATTTTTGCAAAAAGTGTTCGATCCAAAACTTGATTTTTGTTGCTAATTTTTTGTAGACCTCCTAAATACACATTCAAAAAAAACATTTATGGTATTCGCACTTTTAGGTTACAGCTTATTTGGACCACACATGGTATCTCAATTTATTGGTTAACAAATTACATTTTATATATAAACACTATGGTGCTCCAAAGAAATAGATTTGTAGATACCTGCCGTTACTCCCCTAGAAATATTTTTTGAGGTGTAAAAAAATGTCTCACAAAATTTTAGGATAATCGGTTATAAGTAAGACCTGCCGCAACGGCCCTGAAGTGTGAAAAACGAACTCCAAGGGGTAAAATAAAACTTTTTATTAATTTTCTGAATATTTTCGATATTTTAAGTTAAGTTTAAAATGGTTACAGAATTGTGATTTGAGTAAAATGTCTCTCCAACAAGGTAATAAAAACTTAAATCGGTTGAAAATCAGCCAAGTTCTTTCAACTTCCCCAGGCAACTTAATAAAGGAATTCGAGCTCCTTTTTACCATTTATTAAATTCATCTACTGTAACAACATTTTTTTTTTTCTTTAAGTCCCAATGCAGATTGGGAGATTTGGAAATTTTTTTGAAAATAATTCAGCCTTCTATTCGATCGATGCGAAAACAAATTTTCCGGTTGCGTTTTTGGAAAAGGGTTCGGTGAAGAAATTGGGGACACCTTCTCCAAAGATAAATATTAAAAATTTATTTATTATGATTTTTGCAATTAATTAATGAAATTTCATCATTATTTCAACAAAGTTTTTATACCCACGCATAAAAAAAGGGACACGCCAAAAATTACATTTTTAATCTATTGGGTTCAAGTGCAGGACCTTGAGTTTAGTCTTATATAAAAATGGTTCATTTGTTTTACACTCAAAAAAATACGTTAGTAGATTTACTAATTTTTTTTTTGCTAACGCTAGTTAGCTAACTTTTAGCAAATTTTTAGTTGAGATTAGCATGTTAGCAAAAAATTCTTGTAAACTTTATTTAGCACATTAGCAATTTTAAACAAACTTTGAACTAATTTCTTTTGCTAAATTTGAAATTGAGTTGACTACATTTTTACAAGATTTGTTGGTAAAATTTTTTTTATTTTCAGAAAACTTAAAATGGCGCTATCTCGGAAACTAAGCCAGATAGAGCAAAATGGAGGCCATTTTTGGTTCTTAGAATCTCCATAGTATCGCCGGTCCTCTTCACATGTGTGGACCCTAATGGGCCCTAACTTTGGATCCAAAAAAGTTAGCATTCCCGAAAATTTTAAAATGCTCATATCTCGGTAAATATTGCCGACACAACAAAAAGTCCAAAAAAGTCAAAAGCTCTCCGAGTAATATTTTTAAAGTTATCGAGTTTTTTAATTCTCAAGACCCCAGTGGTCCCCTATAATTACGTATCTCAAAAACTAAGCAAGGTAGAGCGAAACGGACACAAATTTTGGATCAAAAACTATGACGATTTTTAAGGAACCCAACTAGGTCTAGGCCCATCGGGGTCTGGACCTATCGGGTCCGAACCTAATGGGGTCCTCAGATGTGTATAAACTAAGTTCAAAAAAAAAATATTTAGTTAACTAATTATTGGCAAAACATTTTTGCTAACTTTAGCAAAATTTTGCTAACTTTAGCAAAAAAATTGTGGGTTCAAAATCAGCAAATTTTCTTGTAGGTTTACAAGCTTTTTTTTGCTAACATTACAGTTTTTTTTTTTTTGAGTGTACAAAAGAAAGTTAAGTGGTTAAGGGTAAAGTGGTTAAAAAGTTGAATAGTTGTTTTTAATTTTTGTTTAATTTTTTCTCAGTGTAATTTCAGATTCTTTAAATACAAATTTAAAAAATAAACTAAACCACTTGACCTAATTTTTTTCACAGCATGAAGGAGACGGAAAACGTTTGAAGGCCTTTTTAGTTTAATTCCAGTAGCAAAAGTGATCCGCACTAGCGATATTTTATTAGATAGATTTTTCCTTGATGTTTAGATATCCAAAATTTTAGCAAATGCGAATTTTTCACACATTATATACGAAAGTTTTCTTCAAAAGAATTTTTATGAATGTGAAAACATGTGAAATTTACAAAAATAAAAACAAAGTTAAAAATACATACAGGTTACCCTCAATAGACGAGGCAATTATTACGCACTTAAAAATTTGTAAAATAAACAATTTTTGCTTTGTTAATTCAAAAAATCTAGTCCAAAAAATGTTCATGATTTTTTTTAAACAAAAAAAAAAATGTTTTTTTTTGTTTGGGGATTTGGATAAATCTTACAAAAATCGATTTCCAACCAGCTCATTAATTTACCTAAAACAAACATGCATGTGACAAAATTCATTTTTTGAGTTAGAAAATAAAAATTTGGATAATTGGAAAAACTAAACACAATGTTTAAATATTTTTAAGTTTTTCTGGATTAGACAACACTCTTTAATAAAATAATATAAAACAGCATACAAATATCTAACAGTTGCTTTGATGAAAATCTATGGGTTAAATCTAAAGTAATGACAAATTACATAAAAATTCACCAAAAAAAAACACCGTTATTTAACAAAGTTATATTATTTTAGTATTTGAAATAAACAAAGTTAAAAAAATACAAGGAAAATTTTATGCGTACTTTTATAAAATTCTTTATGACTTTGGTATTTGCCCATAAATTTTTATGAAACCCACTTTAAATAAAAGTATCGCGTTTGGCTCACATTTTTGTTGTTAATTAGCGTAATGAGATCTAAATTTTAACTTAAATCGTTTATCATAGTAAAGTGGTGCCATATTCAAATTCATAAATTGAGAACTATCTATACTCAAAATGAAAACAAAAACAAACAGACAAATGAACGATCTAAAATCAGCAAAAATGAAATGAAAAGCATTGCTCTCAGTTATTGTAAACAAAAAAATATTGGAATTTCTATAATTTGGCACTGTGCCAGGGATAATTTTAATTGAAATTAATAGCCAAATTCTTAAGATTCTTAAGGTGTATAAACATATTTTTAAAACACTTACATTATTTTTGGCTAAATGGCAACGCAGTGTGCCACATAGTGAATTGGAATGTTTTCTTTTTTTAAGTATTTATGAATCTGTGTATATGTAGTTGCCAAACTATGAACAGTTAATTATCACTAGATAATAAATACAGACAAATACATTAGGAAGAACATAATGAACATTAATTTTGGTATGTACATAATAATAAATTGTCATTTCCTATGTGGTCTGGCTGCTTTTTTGCTCCTCCTAAAATGACCTTGGACTTTGTTAAATTTTTAACCAAATAGTTTAACAATCAATCAGCTAAAACATTAAAATTTCTACAAAATATCTTACTTGAATGAATAAAAGCCATTAGTAGTTTTATAATACAGGCGAGTACTGGAAAAATAACTCGAAGGGTCTAAGCACAGGGAAGATACCAGTAAGTTTTTAACTGGATCCATTTACGCACTGAAGGACCTAAAAATTTGTCGTCGTGTCGGCAGTATTTAGCTAGATATGTGAATTTTTAAATTTTCCAGAATGATAACTTTTTAAAATAGACTTGTGCTTAATCGTTCAATTGAGTGAGCGCTCATTTTCGTTCATTTCAGATAAAAGACCTAGTTCGTTCATCTAGTTCAATTGCTCTTTTGTGGTCTTCGTTCAACAGTTCGTGAACGAATCATTTTGATCATGTCTGTTGGTCGTTCATCTAGTTCAAATAGGTCAGTTTTTGTTTTCGTTCAACAGTTTGTGAACGAATCATTTTGATCATGTCTGTTGTTTTAGCTTTCGTGAAAAAAAATGTTGAATAAAAACATGAATTAAAAAAAACATATACAATTTTTGTAAAAAAAAAACATTAATGCTGAGAAAGTGCGCAAAAAGAGAAGAGAAAACTTACGCCTAATGACAAAATTAACAAAAAAAAAAATTAAACGACCGAACTGAAAGATCAAAATGAAATAATGACCAATTGAGCTAAATGAACGAAAAGACCTAAAAGACCTAAAAGAGCGGAAATGAACGAACTAGATAAACCGCTCAGTTAAGTGAATAGTTCAATTGAACTAGTTCGTTCGTGAACGACACAACTCTATTTTAAAATCAAAATTAGGGCCCATAGGGTTCCACCCATGTGAAGAGGGCTAGCTCCGTTTGCTCTATCTTGCTTAGTTTTCAAGATATCGCCATTTTAAGTTTCAAAAAAAATTGTCTCAAATTTACGCAAACAGAACACTAAAAGTACTATAATGGTATTCATCTAACCGTATAAACAGCTCGTATAATATGTAAGTCTGATAAATTTTTACAATTTATGTCAACCTCCATTTATAAACAAGTAAGAAAATTATAGTCGGTCAAGACCGACCATAAAATACCTTACACCAGAGTTTCCCGGAAAATGGGTCCCAAGTTCAAACATGGACTGATTAGATCTATATTTTGTCAAATCTTTAATAAGTGTAAAAAGCACTCACTAATCAAATTTGAGTGGAATAGGCTTCTTTTTGTTGACAATAAATCACTTCAACTGAATATCGGGCGAAATTTCCACATGGGACCTAAGTCCAAAAATGGTCCGATGATAATCAGATTTGATAAGGTTATTAAAGTACGCGTTTAACATACACAAACAGAATTTTAATTAAATATTTTCTATTTTCATGAAATTTGAGAGATTTATGTGAAAATCGGGAAGGTGGTTTGTATGGGGGCTACAATAAGAACTGGTTCGATTTCTTTAAAATTTGGAATGGTGATTTGTGTTGATAAAACATGATTACCTGCCAAATTTCGAATAGATACCTGTTAAAATGCGTCTATTAGAGTCATTTGAGCCAAAACTAAAGAGGAACTTTGTATGGGGGCTAGGTCTAAATATGGACCGATTTTTTCCAATTTCAATAGGCTTCGTCATTGGGCCAAAAGAGGCTTAAGTTTCAAATTTCAAGTCAATTGATTAAGAATTGCGACCTGTATCGTGTTTACACCGTTTCATGGACAGACAGACGGACGGACGGACAGACGGACGGACGGACATCGCTAAATCGACTCAAAAAGTGATTCTAAGCCGATCGGTATACTTAAAAGTGGGTCTAGGACCAATATTTCGGGTAGGTACAAACATCAGCACAAACTCATTATACCCTGTACCACAGTGTGGTGTAGGGTATAAAAATAAGTTTGGTAAGTTTATACAGTATACGAGGTGTATACGAGTTTAAATGAATACGGCCTATATTTTGTATGTGATCGTTTAAAAAGAACACAACCACTACAATGTAGAGTTTGTGAACATAGCACAGTACATTATCGTTGAGTTTGTGTTCGTCAACTCACGGACATAACGTTCGATACTCTGTTTGCGTACACGTACACAACCACTAACAAATTTTTTAGTGAATGTGTTCCTGGGACGGTACGTATAATAACGTACTGTTTTTTTCGAACACTGGTTGTGGGGATTTTGACCATTTCGAAAACTGTCGTAAGCCTCATAAATGTTACACACAAAAAAAAATTAAAAAAATTGTGCCAGTTTTTGGTTTAATTACAACCTATAAAGTGGTTTTGGATAACTTACCAAAGTTTTTGCTCTAAAAAACTTAGGTAAATTATCAAAAACCACTTTATAGGTTGTATTATCCCCAAAACGGGCACAATTTTTTTATATTTTTTTTTGTGTGTAGAATTACGTTAAGTCATAGTCGTCATAGGTGATTTAGGAAATTAACAAAAAAAATTAGTTTGCAATATTTGAATGTGGGTGTGGAACAAGGTGCTATAATCCAAAAACCAAATTGTTCAGGAGAAACAAAAAACTAAATAAGTCGCAAAAAAAAATATTTTTCTGAAATTTCTTTTTGCAGCTCGACGAAGATGGAAAAAAATGCATGTGAAATTTTGTTCTAATGGAATAAGGTGCTATGTTACAATTTCTACTAGGAATTTCAATACATTTGCCAAGTAGTTTTAAGTTTTTTGTGTTATTTTTTAAAAATTTAAATTAAGAGTGATGAATTCTGCAAAATTTAGACGGGGTCCAGCAGTAATCATTTTTATATAATAATAATAAAAAGCAGTTAATTTAACAAAAAAAAACTGTTATATGGTTTATTTTAAACAACTTTTCCCATAATGGGTTACAAAATTTGCACAATTTATGATATAAGTTACTAACCATTAAATTTTTAAGTTTGAACTCAAAAATTTTATAGATTTTCAAAATCCACCCTTAGTAGTACGTAAAACAGTATTATGTAGAGTTTGCAAAACGATTAAAATCGTAATCGTAATCTCGATTAATCGCACAAATTAATCGTAATCGGAATCGACAAAAAAATCATGCGATTACGATTAAAAATTTTTTATGAAATACACTGTTTTTATAACTAATTTAAATCAGTTCAAAAATTTTTTTAAATAAATTTTTTTTCAAAAAAACTAAATTACTCTTAAAAGCGATTAATTTCGAGACAATTTAAAACAAACATCATTGATTCTGGAATATTAAGTAGAATCGATTGTAGGATGATATGATGCGTTCTGGTACTGATTATTCGGAACGAAAAATTTTGATGGGTTGGCCCATGATTCATTTAACTTGTTTCCGATTTTTCTTTCCTTTTATTTAAAGTACAAATTTTAAATTTTAAAGAGTTTTGTTTTTAAAATATACCCAATAGGCTATGGTCGGATTTGGTCAACAAATTTGGACATGAAATTTTGTCAAAAAACTTAATTTTTTCATACTTTCACAGCTGGTGGCCGACTATAATGCCTTGTATTTTTTTAATAAATTTTATCCAAACTACCTCTTCATTGGCCATCGGCAGGTATTTCGACATGACGCGGAGAAATTTTGATGAGCTGGAAGCAGTTTTGCGAAAGGAATCACGATCCAAAGAGCGAATCCAAACCAGTCACAGTTTAGATTACTCTTTATTAGCACAGATAAAGAGCTATTAAGACATGTATCTTTTCAGCGCTGATTGAAGCTCTCTTTTTAGAGTTTATTTAAGCGCAATAAAGATGTAAGAAAATCTAGCATTTTTCTCCAAAAATCTTTTTGATCATTTAAAAAGTGTTAAAGATGTCAAAAATTAAAGTATGTGTGAAATTTTATCAACAAAAAATTTTGATTATAAGTTAAAAAAAAATCTTAACAAAAAATTCTCAAGGGCGCTCTAGCGTTCTTTCGATGATCAATGGTATATTAAAAAAAAAAAAAAGAGACTGTGGTGCCAAAATCTTGAATTGTTTTTACTGGGAAAGTTCAAAAGTTTTTAATTTTATTTCTTAAAAATAATATTTTTGTATTTTCCTGCGTTCTAAAATCTAAATTTCAAAAGATTTTTTTTTAAAGCTATTTCAATCAAATTATTTAAAAAATTCGATTAATCGATAATCGCGATTAACGGCAATTTTTTTAATCGTAATCGCGATTATGAAATATCTCGATCATTTGCAAACTCTAGTATTATGCTTTTATATGGATATAGCACCTTTTTCCACTTTACACTTTAACTATCGATAGATTAGATAATAAAGCGTTTTTTGCCAAACCAATGGGCACATGTTAAAGCCTAGGATGTTTTCTACACGTTAACCATCTCACATGTAAAAATTTAAATATATGACCTTTAGTTTAACTGCAAAACACAATTTAGTATCCGGCAAAAAGTATAAAATATTCCCAAAAATGGTTAAAATTGAACTTTTAAAGTCACTTTTATGACAGAAAACGATCAAGTTTTTAACAAATTTGTTTATAAATAGGTCGAACTATTGTAGAAAAAAGCGCGATTTACAAAAATTGGATTATAGCACCTTGTTCCACACATACATTCATTTTTCTCTTTGTAGGCGCAAAGACACTATTCGAATCTTTGATCTCATTCGATTTAAAATAACGAAAAAAATCGTTTTTTTTTTTCTTTTGAAAATCAAATGTATTATTTTTAAATTCGACTTAAAAAACCGAAGGCATTCGATTTTTTGTACGGTCGTGTCGGCATTTTAAAATTTTCAAGAATGTCAAATTTTTATATCCAAAATTTGGACCCATTGAGGTTCACACAAGTAAATTTGCTGCATTTTGTATAATTGTTTAGTGTTTGAGATATAGCTCTTTTAAGTTTTTTTTTCAATTGAGTGATCAAACTGGGGTTCCGAAGATTGCCAATAAGTCGGTAATCTCGCTTCCCCGTTTTCCAGTATGATCCACAATCCACGGAAGTTTGATTCTTATCCCAAATAAGATGTCTGCGTTTACACTCCCGGACAATTTTAGATGAAGAGACTGGAGATTCCAAAGCACTAAATACAGCCTGTTTGTCAATGCAGATAGTTTTATTTCAATTATCCAGGTCGACAAGTCTAAAATAGCAAATACTTCAATCTAAAATACTGTAGCCATTCTCCCCATAGCAATATAGCATTTGGTAGCATCATCCAAATATGAACCATACCCAAGGCCATTTAAGGTACTAAAATACTTATGTGTAGAAAGGAACCGTGCTATTTCTGAGTAGATCTTCTGGGTTGCCATAGTCTTCCCAAACTTGATGCAAGAATTTGTACTGTCCAAAAGTATAAAAAAATCGAATAGTCTTCACCATCGTTCTTGGCCACCAGACTACCACCACATATGGCACAATAGGTCTTATTACTACTACGTACATCCAATGTATACTAGCAAGTCTTAAACCACAGACTCGACATAAGTGACAGGTGTCAAAAAAGTAGTCCTTAACCATACACTCAAAAAAAAAACTTAGTGAAAATATTAGTAAAAGGTGTTGTAATTTACTTCAACCAAACTTTAGCAAACAAAATTGTAAAAATTTAACTTTTACAGATTTTTTTGGCAATTTACTATTGGTAAAATACAACAATTTTCTGGTACTTTTACTATATTTTCTTGCTAGTTTTTTTTTTATTTTACTATAATTTTAGCAAAAATATTAGTATTTTCCTTAAAGAAATGGTAATACTTTTAAAGTGTTCTAGTGTAAAAAAATAAAAGCAGATTCTGCTGCTGCTAAAAGTCCAGCTGCGAAGAAGAAGGCAAAAGATGATGCTGCCAACAACATAGCAAAGTAGCCATCCATCAACTGAATGTGCGCTCAAAAATAGGCTACACAATTTTTAGTATTTTTTACCATATTTTTTGCTAATTTTACCATATTTTTTGCTAATTTTATATGAAAATTTTTTAAAATTTGTCACCTAAATTGTTAATAAAAAGTTGATAATTTTGAAAAAATATTTTTTTTTAAATTTTAACACATACTTATTTATCTAATCTTCAATATCCAAAAGTTTTTTTTTATTTTGTTTTTAAATACATGTGAAAAAAATTAAAAATTCGAAAAAAAATTGTTAATTTTTTACAAATTTTACGTGAAAATCAGAGTACGTATTTGCTCACGAAAGAAGCTTTCATTTTGGCACATTCATTCATTTTTTGAAAATGAATTTTGTTTGTTATTAATTTCATTTCATTTTATGTGCTTTGAAAAAATTCGATTGTTTTCATTTTTCGTTGCTTGTGTGTGTGCAGTGAAAGAAGAAGTAATCAAATGAGAATGAATGAATGAAACTTAAAAAAAAAGTTTAATTTTCATTTATTATTTCATTTTCATTTATATTTCATTTTCGTGTGCTTGAGATTTTTATATTCCGTGCACACGAAAGTGGCGCACGAAATGAGACAGTTTCATCTGCATTTCAGCTTCATTCTCACGGAAAAACATTTTTAACGGAAAATTTAATATTTAACGATTTTGTTTTTTTTTTGGAAACCAAGCCATTTAGAACAAATAATTTTTCAAAAAACTTTAATTTTTCAAAAAAAACAAATTTTTCATAAAAAGTTGAATTTTTCAAAAAAGTTAAAAAAATATGATACAGTTGAACCTCGATTAACCGGGTTGCACGGGACCGGACTAAGCACGGATAATCGAAAAACACGGTTGAAAGAGGTTATATATTTTTCTACATTTGTTATGTTCGTGAATAATAATTTTTTTTAATAATTTGATCCAATGATCAGTTTTTATTTTATTTTTCCAATTTTAATTACAAATTATTTTTAATAATTTTAACCTACACGAGAACTGGTAACAATGACCGTCGTCTCGTTGTAGCGAAATCGACCAAGGGTTTTTGTGGGAATCGAACCCACGACCCCCTGTTTCATAGGCTAGCACGCTACCAACTAACCTACAGGGGCCCCCCCTGTAGGTGAATATATTGCACGGATAATAGAGGTAAAGCACGGTTAATAGAGGTAAAAACAATAACAAAAAATACAATATGTACGTACATGTATGAATTGCACGGATAGTAGAGGTAAAGCACGGATAATAGAGGTAAAAAACAAACACACAGCATGCCGGTTAATAGAGGCACCGGTTAATAGAGGGCCGGATAATCGAGGTTCAACTGTATTTTCAAAGAACTTTAATTTTTCAAAAAATTTTAATTTTTTACAAAAATTTAAATTTTTTACAAAAATTTTAATTTTTCAAAAAAAATCGAATTTTTTAAAAAAAATTTTAATTTTTCAAAAAAGTAAAATTTTTTCAAAAAACTTATATTTAAATAAAAAAAAATCACAAAAAGTTGAATTTAAAAATTAAAGTTTTTCAAAAAACTCAAAAAGTTGACTTTTTCAAAAAAATTTAATTTTTCAAAAAAAAAAAAAATTCAAAAAAGTTTTAATTTTTAAAAAAGTCAAATTTTTTCAAAAAGTTGTAAATTTTTTAAAAAAGTGAAAACTTTTCAAAAAACTTAAATTAAAAAAAAAAAAAAAAATTCACCAAAAAGTTGAATTCATTGAAGTTTTCCAAAAAAGTTTGTTTAAAAAAAAATCAAAAAAGTTAAATTTTTTAAAAAAAGTCTTAATTTTTTCAAAAAACTTTAATTTTCAGAAAAAGTTTACAAAAAGCTGACTTTTTAAAAAAAGTTGAATTTTTAAAAAAAAAATTCAAAAAAAGTTTTAATTTTTAAAAAAGTAAAATTTTTTCAAAAAGTTTTAATTTAAAAAAAAAATTAAAATACTAAATTGACGTCTCTTTGCTTATATTTTGATTATTTAAAAAGTTATTCGCAATTTAAAAATCTAGCAAAGAAAAATTTTATCTGGAACCGCTTAAGAGGTTACGCAGGGGTGAAAATGACAAAAATATCATCCATTTTGCTCTACATCGATTAGTTTTTAGGATATAATTAAAATACCAAATTAACGTCCTTTTGCTTGTATTTTGATTATTTTAGAAGTTATTCGCAATTTAAAAATCTAGCAAAGAAAAATTTGATCTGGAACCGCGTAAGAGGTTACGCAGGGGTGAAAATGACAAAAATATCATCCATTTTGCTCTACATCGATTATTTTTTGAGATATAATTAAAATACCAAATTAACGTCCTTTTGCTTGTATTTTAATTATTTAAGAAGTTATTCGCAATTTAAAAATCTAGCAAAGAAAAAATTGATCTGGAACCGCTAAAGAGGTTACGCAGGGGTGAAAATGACAAAAATATCATCCATTTTGCTCTACATCGATTAGTTTTTAAGATATTATTAAAATACCAAATTAACGTCCTTTTGCTTGTATTTCAATTATTTAAGAAGTTATTCGCAATTTAAAAATCTAGCAAAGAAAAATTTGATCTGAAACCGCTAAAGAGGTTACGCAGGGGTGAAAATGACAAAAATATCATCCATTTTGCTCTACATCGATTAGTTTTTAAGATATAATTAAAATACCAAATTAACGTCCTTTTGCTTGTATTTTGATTATTTAAGAAGTTATTCGCAATTTAAAAATCTAGCAAAGAAAAATTTGATCTGGAACCGCTTAAGAGGTTACGCAGGGGTGAAAATGACAAAAATATCATCCATTTTGCTCTACATCGATTAGTTTTTAAGATATAATTAAAATGCCAAATTAACGTCCTTTTGCTTGTATTTTGATTATTAAAGAAGTTATTCGCAATTTAAAAATCTAGCAAAGAAAAATTTGATCTGGAACCGCTTAAGAGGTTACGCAGGGGTGAAAATGACAAAAATATCATCCATTTTGCTCTACATCGATTATTTTTTGAGATATAATTAAAAGAACCAAATAAACGTCCTTTTGCTTGTATTTTAATTATTTAAGAAGTTATTCGCAATTTAAGAATCTAGCAAAGAAAAATTTGATTTAAAAATTTAAAAATCTAGCAAATTTAAAAATTTGAAATTTTTAAATTGCGAATAACTTCTTAAATAATTGAAATACAAGCAAAAGGACGTTAATTTGGTATTTTAATTATATCTTAAAAACTAATCGATGTAGAGCAAAATGGATGATATTTTTGTAATTTTCACCCCTGCGTAACCTCTTAAGCGGTTCCAGATCAAATTTTTCTTTGCTAGATTTTTAAATTGCGAATAACTTCTTTAATAATCAAAATACAAGCAAAAGGACGTTAATTTGGTATTTTAATTACATCTTAAAAACTAATCGATGTAGAGCAAAATGGATGATATTTTTGTCATTTTCACCCCTGCGAAACCTCTTAAGCGGTTCCAGATCAAATTTTTCTTTGCTAGATTTTTAAATTGCGAATAACTTCTTAAATAATTGAAATACAAGCAAAAGGACGTTAATTTGGTATTTTAATTATATCTCAAAAAATAATCGATGTAGAGCAAAATGGATGATATTTTTGTCATTTTCACCCCTGCGTAACCTCTTAAGCGGTTCCAGATCAAATTTTTCTTTGCTAGATTTTTAAATTGCGAATAACTTCTAAAATAATCAAAATACAAGCAAAAGGACGTTAATTTGGTATTTTAATTATATCTTAAAAACTAATCGATGTAGAGCAAAATGGATGATATTTTTGTCATTTTCACCCCTGCGTAACCTCTTTAGCGGTTTCAGATCAAATTTTTCTTTGCTAGATTTTTAAATTGCGAATAACTTCTTAAATAATTGAAATACAATACGTAAATTTGGTATTTTAATTATATCTTAAAAACTAATCGATGTAGAGCAAAATGGATGATATTTTTGTCATTTTCACCCCTGCGTAACCTCTTAAACGGTTCCAGATCAAATTTTTCTTTTCTAGATTTTTAAATTGCGAATAACTTCTTTAATAATCAAAATACAAGCAAAAGGACGTTAATTTGGTATTTTAATTATATCTTAAAAAATAATTGATGTAGAGCAAAATGGATGATATTTTTTGTCATTTTCACCCCTGCGTAACCTCTTTAGCGGTTTCAGATCAAATTTTTCTTTGCTAGATTTTTAAATTGCGAATAACTTCTTAAATAATTGAAGTACAAGCAAAAGGACGTTAATTTGGTATTTTAATTATATCTCAAAAAATAATCGATGTAGAGCAAAATGGATGATATTTTTGTCATTTTCACCCCTGCGTAACCTCTTAAGCGGTTCCAGATAAAATTTTTCTTTGCTAGATTTTTAAATTGCGAATAACTTCTTAAATAATTAAAATACAAGCAAAACAACGTTAATTTGGTATTTAAATTATATATTAAAAACTAATCAGGATAGAGAAAAATTTATGATATTTTTTTATCATTCTTACCCCCCTTTAGCGACCCCAGATCAATTTTTCTTTGCTAGATTTTTAAATTGCGAATAACTTTTTAAATAATCAAGATACAAGCAAAAGAACGTTAATTTGTTATTTTTTTTCACTTCATAACCTCTTTAGCGATCATAGATCAATTTTATCTTCGCTAGTTTTTAAATTTAAAAAAAAAAATTAAAAAACACATTTTTTCCAAAAAAAAAAAAAAACATATTTTTCATTCAAATTCAACTTTTTTGATTTTTTTTGAAAAATTACACTTTTTTTAATTTTTTTTTAAAAATATTTTTTTTTTTAATATATTTTTTTTTTTTAAATAAAGTTGAAATATTTAAAATTGTTTTCTTAACAATATTAATGTTTTTAAAACATTAACTTTTTTTGAAAAATTATTTTTTTTTTTAAAAAAATTAAAGTTTTTCAAAAAACTATTTTTTTTTTTTTTTAAATCAACTTTTTTAAAAAATTATTTTTTTTTGAAAAATTCAGTTTTTTTTTTTGAAAAACTGAAGTTTTTAAAAAAAATTTTACTTTTTTAAAAATTTAACTTATTTAACCTTTTTTTTAAAATTTCAACTTCTTTGAAAAATTAAATTTTTTTTAAAAAATTAACTTTTTTTTGAAAAATTTAATTTTTTTGAAAAAATCAACTTTTTTTGAAAAAATCAACTTTTTTTGAAAAAATCAATTTTTTTTGAAAAAATCAACTTTTTTTGAAAAATTAAAGTTTTTTAAAAAACTAAATTTTTTTTTGAAAAAATCAACTTTTTAAAAAAATTATTTTTTTTTTGAAAAATTTAGCTTTTTTTTGAAAAATTCATCTTTTTTGAAAAAATTAACTTTTTTTTGAAAAATTTAATTTTTTTGAAAAAATCAACTTTTTTTGAAAAAATCAATTTTTTTTTGAAAAAATCAATTTTTTTTTGGAAAAAATCAACTTTTTTTGAAAAATTAAAGTTTTTTAAAAAACTAATTTTTTTTTGAAAAAATCAACTTTTTAAAAAAATTATTTTTTTTTGAAAAATTTAGCTTTTTTTTGAAAAATTCATCTTTTTTGAAAAAATTAACTTTTTTTTGAAAAAATCAACTTTTTTTGAAAAATTAAAGTTTTTCAAAAAACTATTATTTTTTTTTAAAAAATCAACTTTTTTAAAAAATTATGTTTTTTTTGAAAAATTCTGCTTTTTTTTTGAAAAACTGAAGTTTTTTAAAAAAAATTTACTTTTTTTAAAATATTAAACTTTTTTGAAAAATTAGCTTCGGCACAACCAAAATCGTAAACTATTGAATAAAAGAAAAAAATATTTAATCCGTGTGCATGAAACTGAAATACGCTGAAACTAACTTTCATTTCATTTTCGTGAGACTGAAAATAAAATAAAAATTCTCACGAAATGAAAGTCTCATTTGCCTAAAATGAGAATGAAAATTATTTAAAAGTTTCATTCATTCAATTCTCGTTTGATTACTTCTTCTTTCACTGCACACACACAAGCAACGAAAAATGAAAACAATCAAATTATTTCATAGTTCATGAGTGAGATATACAATTTTTATTTTCATTTTAGAGTTTCATGAAACTGAAAGAAAAAGAGTGAGCAAATACGAAGCCTGGTGAAAATGTAAGAAATTTCTTGTGTAGACTACTACGCAATTCTCATTTGTTCTACTTAAGCTAAAAAAAATTACGCAAAAAAATAAAAAAAGTGAAGTGTTGTTCTTTAAATTTTTTGTTTAAAGTGTTTAAGTGAAAAAAAAAATCATTTTGGATTTTGATGTTGTTGGAAGTCCAGTAACTGCAACTACAGCTGCTGAGAAGAAGGCAAAAGAAGATGCCATCAAGCCGAAGAAACCATCCAACAACGGAAGTAATAGTTGATGCTGCTATTACTTTATTTAAAGAACGTGGTGCTCAAAAACAGGCAAAAAAATGTTTAGTATATTCACCAAATTTTAAATCAACTACTAATCAGAGAAAAAAAATCAACTACTAATCAGAGAAAACAAGGTTAATTTTTTACAAAAATAAAATGGTATTCTTGTAATTTTACCATTTTTTTCCTAATTTTTTGATTAGCAAAACGATTTTGCTAATATTACCAAAATTTTTGCAACGTCCAAAACTACAGTTTTTTTTGCTAATTTTAACCATTTTTTTGCTAGTTTTACAATATTTTTTTTTTGAGTGTATTAATTAATTTGGTTTATATTTTTTTAAATTATTCTACGAATTAGGTTAGAAAGGGAAGCTAATATAACGCGCCATAAGAAAAGTAGATGCCAGATCGGTTTTTATTATTTCACTCACTTCTAAGTCCTAGACAGTGTTAGCTTAAAACTAGCTAAAATCCGCTCTGTTTTCTCCCAAAATCGCTTAGTTTTTCCCCATTTTTGTTGTAAAACTCTACTGTCGAGTCTGTATATAGTCTGTGTCTTAAATCCTTCATAATAATCTGTAAACTATGTCCCAAAAAACCCAGGTTTTTGTTATAAGCACTAAATGTAAAGGATCAATATATAATATATTATAATAGGAAAATGCTTCAAAAAAGTTTCATGGTGCATATCTCAAATACTTTCAACGGAATCAATTTTTTTGTTTTTCAAAAATTATTGCTTTTGTGTGAGAATTTCACACCGAACGAACCAATTCCATTATATTAAGAAGAACAGGCTCTAGGAAACCTTACTGCTTTCTGCAAACAAATATTTCTAATAAAAAGTGTTGCTGTTGGTGTCATGTTTACACACTAATGTTAACATTTTATGAAGAAAACTGATAATGCATTTCTTTTAAATTCTTATTGCAAGAAGAAATTTTCCTCAAATTAAATTTCAAATCAATATTATTTTTAAATTTCACCTTCATGACAATTAAGATATAAATAAGAATGTTAGGTAAGGTTAGAAAAGGCTGCCAACGCTTTGCATCAGCACACTTAGACTTTACGGTGCGTTATGATACCACGAGTATGTGAGTAACGCCTTAATTAGTGTAGACGTAATGTGAGATAATGGTCTTTCCTGTTTTGTATAAGTAAAAATAGTGAAGAATTTTTGAATTTATTTTCCATATAGCAACGGTTTTCAAACGGAGGGTCGCGACCCCCAAGGGTGTCTCGGAAGCATTTCTGAGGGATCGCGAACAGTTTATGATAAATCATACTAAAAACATTGAAATTTTTAAAATACAAAAAGATTTTTTTGGCAATTCTTGAGTTATCAAAATGTAAAAATATCAGGCTAATTGTAAGTCAGGGTCTTTCCCATGCGTTTACAATATGGAAGCCAATTTTCAGCTTCTAAGCTTCAAAATATATTGATACACTGAAAAAAAAAAGTATTGTTAGCAAAAAAAGCTTGTAAACTTACAAGAAAATTTGCTGATTTTGAACCCACAATTTTTTTGCTAAAGTTAGCAAAAATGTTTTGCCAATAATTAGTTAACTAAATATTTTTTTTTGAACTTAGTTTATACACATCTGAGGACCCCATTGGGTTCGGACCCGATAGGTCCAGACCCCGATGGGCCTAGATGGGCCTAGTTGGGTTCCTTATAGTCATAGTTTTTGATCCAAAATTTGTGTCCGTTTCGCTCTACCTTGCTTAGTTTTTGAGATACGTGACTATAGGGGACCACTGGGGTCTTGAGAATTAAAAAAACTCGATAACTTCAAAAATATTACTCGGAGAGCTTTTGACTATTTTGCGGTCTTGTTCTACGTCTTGAGAGCTACAAAAACGCTTTTGGCCTTTTTGTTGTGTCGGCAATATTTACCGAGATATGAGCATTTTAAAATTTTCGGGAATGCTAACTTTTTTGGATCCAAAGTTAGGGCCCATTAGGGTCCACACATGTGAAGAGGACCGGCGATACTTTGGAGATTCTAAGAACCAAAAATGCCCTCCATTTTGCTCTATCTGGCTTAGTTTCCGAGATAGCGCCATTTTAAGTTTTCTGAAAATAAAAAAAAATTTACCATTTATTTTGCTAATATTAGCAAAAAATCTTGTAAAAATGTAGTCAACTCAATTTCTATTTTAGCAAAAGAAATTAGTTCAAAGTTTGTTTAAAATTGCTAATGTGCTAAATGAAGTTTACAAGAGTTTTTTGCTAACATGCTAATCTCAACTAAAAATTTGCTAAAAGTTAGCTAACTAGCGTTAGCAAAAAAAATTAGTAAATCTACTAACGTATTTTTTTGAGTGTAGAAAAAAAAGTGTACACACACAATTAAGGAATAAGAAAGATAGAATTAAATTTGCCAGCCCTGCAATATAGAAAGACATATATTTTTATAAGCCTTAAAATTTTAAAATGTTGTAAGCCCCTCGATTTTGGACATATTTGTTTTCGGAAATAATAAATATTCGCGACAACTTTCAGGTGTCTAGCTCGTTTGGTTTAAACTGCATTGTACTTTCCCCAGACGTACGGATTAACATCACAAAAATGTCTTAGCTACTTCACTTTACATCTTTACTACCTGAACGTTTACCAAAATTATTTTTGACTTATTTTGTGCGGATGGTAAAGGTTGTTAAAATCAAATTCTTATTGATCGAACCATGGGATGGATATTGGCTCGTTTGGCTTTTATTTTGGCAACTTGACATACATAAATATTGAACGAGATAAATATCTTGATTACATCAAAAATGATCTGTTATAAATATCTTAGCACACATGTTTATTAGAGTGTGCCGAAATCGTTGTTGGGTAATAGATAGAACCAACTGACCATTTGCTTGATATTTTCAGAATTTGATTTAATTCGTGATCTCGCAAATTCTTACATACAAAGAAGGTATGGTGTTTAACTGTAACTCCTCTTATTAAATCAGATCTGCGAAATGAATGAGTTTTTAAACCATTCGAACAGTTTTTATTGTTTTATAAGTGCTCTATTTTAATTCACAACAGATTTCAGGGTACATCAAATTTTGATGGTGTAAACACTCTGAAAGGCCTCTGCTGGTTAGTTAGTAGCGTGCTAGGTTTTGCACGTGGGTTCGATTCCCACCAGAACCGTTGGCCTGTTTCTCTACAACGAAAATACGATTATTGTTACCAGTTTCGGATAGGGTCAAATTATTAAAAATTATTTATATTTAAATAGAAAGAATAAATAAAAATATTTGATTATGGCATCCAAATTATTATTATTGAGGGCTCTGGAGCTTATAATATATTTGAAATGCCATAGAAAGAATAATCTTACTGTTTATATCCCCTATATCCGACATATTGTGGAATATTATTCCCAAGTATTGTGCTTCAATATCTTTTTGGAGTTACTTCAACGAGTTCAGAGATGCGAAATAGGGATGATACAATATCCAATCCATTAGATTGAGCATCACTAACATGTTCGCTATATCACGTTATAAAAGTTTGAACAAAAATTATATTTCAGTCCACTCTAATAATTAGCAGTGATAATTGATGTGTTTGATTAGCTAAAGTTTGGCAAGCAAATGTATTATATTATATATAGTTACATCCAATTCTTTCTACCTGTTTATTCAACCAAAAAATTTTCTTGTATGCATGTTTGTGTCATATTAATACCTGACCATATTCATACCCTATGTACTAGAGATGGGTGCGTGAGTAAATTTTTGATTCACCCACGCTCACAAAATAGAAGTATTGCTCACGCACGATCACGAATGATTTTTTTTCTGATTAAGTTTACGCACGCTCACGTGAGTAAGTAAAATTTTTCTTACGCTAACCAAGACTTATGAAATCAAAATAAACAATTTTTTTTATTTATTCGATTATTTTTTTATGGAAAACTTGGATATGCCGACGGATAGGATAAACACTGTGCTTCGCTTTAGACGGAAATTTGGGATCGTGATAACGAGCACATCAGAGTGTGATGAGGGTTGTCCATTAGAGTGGAGCAAATATATTTTTTTTTTCGAATTTCGAAAACGTATGGGTCGGGAAAGTTGCCTTTTGGGAAAAAATATTTTACTTGTAGGGCAATGCCTTTTGGTTCCTTTTTTGACTTGAAAATCGGTAAGTCCCGAACACAGTGAAAAAATTTTTTTTTTCTAACTTTTTTTTTGTTTAAAACACTATTTTATATAGACATTACTGAAAAAAAGTGTTTTTATGGTAATAAAACATTTTTTTGGGCAGTAAAAATAAAAAAAAAAAATGTTCTTTAAAAATAACTTCAACAATTTTTATTAAAGCGCAGTCTCTTGAGAGTTTAAATCCATACTGACACTGAAATGTTTTGATACCCTTCAACGGTTGGCCACCATTTCGCCCCTATGTGGAATGTTAGGATATATCCTTAATAGTTACCTATAATATATCACAACCTTAAGACATTGACACGTTTTCCAAATGGTTAATGCTTAAATAATATTTTTGATATATGTAAAAAACTTATTAAATTTAAATTTTTTTTTTGAAAGACCATAAAAAAATCAAGAAAACTTAACCGAAAATAAATTAAAAAACGGGGAAAAATTAATATCACAAAAAAATCACGCACGATCAAGCACGATTTTTTTTTTTTTTGTTATTGACGCTCACGTGAGTGGAAAAGTATTTACTCACGAATCACGTGATTCATGATAATCACGTAATTGGTGCGCATCTCTACTATATACCTTGTGTGTGTAGAATATGACATGTCGCCCAAATTCACCACTAATAAATTTCACCCACTCACTAACTAAGCGCCACACAATACTCACCACCACCACTTCGGCTAAAGGTGCTCACTCACTCGTTTGGATACAAATGTGTGATGTTTCGTTCGAATAACAAAAAAAAAATATAGAAAATATTGTTTTTTTAAACGAAAATTTACGTTTGTTTTTAAAACATACCAATGAGGAACAGTCAGTTTTTTAACGCAGTCTAGAAAAGACGTACTATTGGACATAATAAAATATTTTGTGAAAAAAAATTGCTTAAATCTTCGAAAAAATTTTAAATCAATAACTAAAAATAAAAATTATTAAGAAAAAAATGCAAGTTTTGGAACAAAGAGAATCAGTACATAATACTTCAAATGAAATATTTGAAGAATGTAAAAAAAATGAGGAAATAAATCGAAAATTGGAACAAACTGAAACTAATAAACAAAGGTATGCAAGCACAGTAGCAAAAATGTCATCAAATGTCCTTCAACATTTTTAAACAATCAATAATAATTCTAAAATATTTACAAAAAAAAAAAAAAAAAAACAACATTAACAATGACTGCAAGTGAAAGTTTTGTAGCAAAAGAAAAACTATGAATTAATTTGGCTGAATACCAAAAAGAATTTACACTATTCAAAAAATGTTTTTCTGAGTTAGTCAGCATTTTGTGTGCGAATATTTGTTTTTATTATTTTTTGTGTAATTTTTTTTTTTTTTTGTAAACAACCCCCAATAAATAAAGCCGAATAGATTTAGTGGGCATAGGCATCTGTTGCCAACAAAGAGTAAAGATATTATCATGTAGAAGACACGACATTCCAATCTATTCCTCCATCCGTACACTGACAATAAAAACAACACAACAACAATTTACCTGATTTGCCAAAAATACTCAAAGAACTCATACATAAAATCTATTTTTACTCAATTCGCTACTGGCGATGTGTTTATTTTTCAGTGATGATGAGAATATGATGAACGAACAAACAAATTTGAACCAATTCAGAACTCAAACACCCACCCCAACCAATTCATTCGTCTAACCATCCATACATTTAACCACCTAATGACGTAGTACTTGTACTTTTTATTTTATACTCATCTACAAATAAACTAAACGAAAAAATAAATAAATTAATGAAAAAAAAAATAAATGGAAAATTTACGATATGCATTAAAAGTATTCGGAAATTTGTTAGTGTTAAGAGCGTATGATACCTGCTTTTTTCAAGTTACTTGTTGCTGCATTTATTAGGGGTTTTCTATAAAAATTTCGATAACTTCAACCAAAAATTTTGAATTTATCGAAATTCCCATAGAAAAACCCTAATAAATGCAGCAACAAGTAACTTGAAAAAAGCAAGTATCATAAAGGCATTAGAACTTGTAAACAGAGCTTGATGTGAAAAACACATTTCGAGGTAGTTCTTTTTTTGTAACTACACTCACAGAAAAATGGTTCATAATATTTTTGACATGGTTTCATAAATATTTTTGTCATAATTTCATTATATTTATGAAACCTTTATAAATAAAATTAAGTTTTATAAAAAAAATTCATAGATTTTTTCATAAAACTTCATGATTTCATAAAAAAAAATCATAAAGGGTAATATATTTTTTTATAATATAATCAAAAAATTGGGGCAAAACAATTTCAGCTACTGAAGACGATGCCAGATGACTGGGGGAAAAAGTTTTTTTAATTTCTTATTTTAGTTCTTCCAATGTAAATATCATAAATTTTATTTCTTAAAAAAAAATAATGCATATGTTTATATTAATGAAATATTTCATAAGTACTATGCCACTTTTTCATAAATATAATTAATAGGGATGAGATTTTCATGCACTAAAAAATCGAAAATATGCGCTTAAAATATGCGCTAAAAAACTCAAAATATGCACTAAAAAACATAAAAATATGCCCTAAAAAATAAAATGTGCGCAAAAAAATCTTGTTAAAAAGCAAAAAGTAACGTCGGGTTTAAATAGTAACATTTAAAACTTTATATAAGCCAGAATTTTTTAGAACTAAAGACAATCTTTAAAAAAAATGTTGAGAAAAAATATATATTTTTTTATTTCCAAAATAAATTTTTAAAATTTAAAATAGTTTTTGAAACAAATAAATTTCCATTTGTGTGTTTGCTAATTTATGCCAAAATATGCAAAAATATGCATTTAAAAGTTATAAATGTGCACAAAATATGCATTTAAAACCAAAATATGCAAAAATATGCATTTTCACCCAAATATGCAAAAATATGCAATAACAAATCGATGCCATTTTAACGCAAATTTCTTGATTCGAAAAGATAATTGGTCGATATCGTTTTTAGACTATCGACAAAAAACATGCATTTGCATGGAAATCCCATCCCTAATAATCAAACTTGTCATTATAGTTCGTTAAATGTAACTGTTACACAAATGTTACGTAACATTTTATAAGTACTATAAAACACTTCATAGAAATAATAATAAATATTTAAGAAAAAATAAATTAAATCTTTGAAGTGTTTCGTAGTATTTGTGAAACGTTTCATAATGTTTATGAAGAGTTTCATTAAAGTTTATAATATTTTATTCATTATATTTATGAAATAAATATAGTGAAATATTTCATAAATATTGACCCTATGAACAATTATGAAACTGTTTCATTGTATTGATGCAACTATTACATTGAACGAACTTTAATGAAGAGTTTTTTAATCAAAAGTTTCATTTAAATGGCTAATTTTTATCTGACACACATCAAGTGTGTGTAAATCACCTTCCGAAAACTGTCGACATCTTCACTTAGCCTGTGTTGTCACTTGATTTTTTTTTTCAGATTGTATCATTGTACAACAATTACACCGCTCAACAAATCGAAGGTTTTTGGAGTTTGAAGTTTCATATAAAATTTTTAAAGATTTTGACTCGCTGATTCCAAATCTGTGCTCCAAATTTTTTCATTCGCGGTTGAAAATGCGAAAAAAACACGATTTTTGTCTTTTTTGAAAGCATGCACAGCAGCCACTAGGTGGAATTTGTACAATATTTTTTTTTAGTTTTTCGTTGAAAAATATCAAAAAAAAAAACTAACTACCTTACCTTTTTTACAAAAATTATAATTTTAACAGTATCATTTTAAAACGCAAGTGTAACCCAATCAAACGCAATGATTGGAAAAAAATGTTTTTTATGTTGGAGACCATAGACAAATTATACCTTTGCGCTTTATCATAGAGTAAAAATAGTAAGAGGATTAATGGGTGAAAAACCTTTCCTTTTCGAAATTTGATTTTTAGCCGTAAACTCTGATTCTCTCGGGAGTGAAAACCAGAATACACACAAAAGGAAATCGAAGAAAAAAGGAAAAAAAAAAACGAATACATTCAAAAGGAATCGAAGAAAAAAAGGAAAAAAAACGAATACATTCAAAAGGAACCGAAGAAAAAACAAAAATAAACGAATACATTCAAAAGGAACTGAAGAAAAAAAGTTTTCTTCCTTGAGATAATCGGAGTTCATAACAAGGTTTTCACAATACTTTTTCCCATTAAGCCTCTTACTATTTTTACTCTATGGCTTTATACAAGATTTGTATTCCACTGAATGGCTGCACTTTCAAATAATGCAAAAATCGTAATTTTTGCATAATTAATGCATTTTCAATCATGAATTACTAAAAATCTGGACGTGATGGAAAAATTTGGAGAACAGATTTGGATTTAGGAGATCAAAGTTTACTAAAATTGATCACCAGAATTCAAACCGGAAAATGAGTGTTGAGCGGTGTTATTATTTCTCAGAAATAATTAATATGGGCTCAAACATAACTAATTAAAGTTCGATTTTCATTATATTTATGATAGTTTTCATAATACTTAATAATGAAGCTTTTTCTTTGAGTATATGACAGTTTTTGTAAAATTTAAAAAAAAAATGTGCCATGACATAATCCCCACGGACATAATACCCATTTCCGTTATGGAGATTATGACCAAATTCATTTCGGTCATAATCCCCATAATGGTAGCGGGACTATGACCGAAAGAAATAATTCCCAGATTTATGGGGATATTGACCAAGTAACAAAGGGCCATAATCCCCATTATTGGGATTATGTCCACTATACTAGTTTGTCATAATCGCAAAAGTTGTTTTTTTTTATCTTAAAAGTTTTTCTGCGTAGCCGGACTTCGGCCGGGCTTAGGGATTACATACTCCATAAATTAATTTAGCGGTTTCGGTAAACCCACCCATAATGTGAATTTGGTTTATGACCGAAAAAACATAATTATGTTTGTGATTGTGACCGTTTTGGAAACGGTCATAGTCCCCACAACTATCATAATCCTCCATTATGGGGGTAATGTCCGTGGGGATTATGTCCTGTCACCAAAAAAATTAATCTTGCGATTAATTACACTTTGAAATATGAGTTTGCATCGTGAATGGGACAAAAAATAAAGGATTGAATATTACCATACCATTTACAGATGTGATTCGAAAAAGATCAGACTCTGCTTGTAATTTTATTATTTTAATATACTTTTGAGTGACAATTCTATTTGTTTTTTAAAAACATGCTTTAAATTAGATTAATTTATATCATTTACCAATTGTCGTATACTGTTTGTGCATAGTATCACTAATAGTACAATACAAAGCGGGAACATGAATTCCATTCAAGTTTTGAAATTGTTTTTCCAATACTTACAAATGTATTAAATAAATACTACATACATAGAAAAAAAAAATACTTAATGAAATCAATGTGGGGGAGTTTATATGGTGGGGCTTGGGTCATCACTACATTTAAACAAACAAAATTCCAAAAATGAATAACAAAATCATAATAATAACCATTAGAGAAAATTGTTTATTTGTTGACGTCAGTCAGGTCGGTCTTTGTTTCGTAAAAAACAAAAAATACAGTCATAATTTATTAAGTTATTATAAATAACACCATCCGACAAAAGAAGGTTCTAAAAAAAACTTTTGACGCAAAAGGCTATTTTCAGTCCATCTTAATCACGCCCAAGAGAAGTGGGCAATATGTCTTAATCTTATTTCTGATATCTTAATTGTCATTTCAATTTCAATTTATTATTCTTCAATTACATACATTTAAAATCCTACTGAAGATAACACTACAACTGGGGTGTTTGAAATCGGTATGGGAATAACAGAAATGTCTATAATTTTTAAAAATTACATTTGCTACTACATTTTTTAACTTAAACCGATATTTCAAATAGAATTTGAGCCCGCGCTCGATCTGTACTAACAAAAAAATAAGTATCGTCTAAAATACTTTATGATTTTCCGGAAATGTTTTTAATTCAGTTTCTTTCAAAGTTTTCCGAATTCGCATGAATTTTTAATTTAATTTTTTTTTATTTTGGATTTTTTTCTGATTTTTTTTAGATTTATGACTAATTTTAATATTTTCAAACTTCATATTCCCTGTGTTTGTTGTAAACGCAATCATAAAAAGTTTCAAAATTTAAAATTTTTTGTCAATTTTGAGACGATGTGGGTAGCAGGCCTTTATTTTTTTGAAATTTTCAAACAAAATTTGAATTTTTTTATGATTATTTACAACAACCACATGGAAAAAATTGAGTTATGATTGAGTTATGACTTTTTTGTGAATAGGCCCCTTAATTTTTATTATCTATTTGATTAGTCATATATAACACAAAATAAAATATATTTTTTGTCGGACAGTGTAGTATACTAATTTATAAATAAATGACTAAATTTATTTAATTTATTTTTAAATATAAATACTTGCCAAAATACCGCATTTATTTTTTGTTTTTATTCTTTTTAAATTTATTGCAGTTTTCAATCAACAACTGTTCCCAGTTTTCTAGGGGTATCACAACTTTTACCCAGCTTATATTTGAGTGGAGCCAGTGTTATTTCGCCACATGTCATAACTCAACTTGGCGTTAATCTGATCATTAATATGGCTTCGGAATTACCAGATACACCGCTGCCAAACTTGGCAAATATTTTATATTTACGCATTAATATATTGGATAGTTCACATGCTGATATAGCGCAACATTTCGATGAAGTATTGGATTTAATTGAAGAAGTTCGACAGAACGGTGGTAAGACATTAGTTCATTGTGTAGCTGGTGTTAGTCGTTCGGCTTCTTTGTGCTTGGCCTATTTAATCAAATATTCTGGCATGACTCTTAAAGACGCCTTCAAGCATGTCAAATCGGTGCGTCCTCAAATAAGACCCAATTCTGGATTTTTTCAACAACTACGCACTTACGAAGAACAACATTTAGGTTTGCAATCTGTTGAAATGATATTCATGGAATGTTTACAAAAAGAAATACCAGATGTTTATGAACCGGAATATCGGGCTATGGAAGAATTTTATCAAAGGCAACGTAACTCTAAGAGACGTCAAGAGAAGACACTTACAACCTAAATGGTAATTATGTGTGCGGAGATACAAAAAACTCTTATTAAACCACAGGGATGTGAAGAGCTTCCAGACAAGGTCTGTGCTAAAAGTCTCAGAATGCTAGAAATATTGCAGCGTGATTAAACACTTCAGTAAATGGTACATATCAACAAGAATGAAAGGTTTCAAAAATGATTGGATGTAGTTAAGAAGTAGCAGAAATCTTCCCTAGATTTAAAAAAAAAATATATGTCTGTAGCAATTAATTCGACTAGTTTAGTTAGAAGACCAAAATAATTCTATGTTTTAAATTAAGACTTTGGGTGGTAACTCTTAAACTTTTAAAAGTAATAAGACAGAATGATTAAAATTTTAAAAGTTAATGGTAGGTACATATAGTACTAAAAGTGCCCTAATTTTATAAAAATAAAGTATATTTTTTTACAAATTTTTAAAAAAAGCTTTTAATACAAAAATGTATTCACTGTCTTATTTATATGTTGTTTTTTTATACACAGCAACAAATTATTTTTTATAATTTTTATATTAATAATTAAATATTTTTCTTAATAAAACTAATAAATAATAATTTTTTTTTACTTTTTTTAAGTTTTGAGGCAATTTTGTAGAAGTTATAATATTGTATAGATGCCCCGTGAATAGTACACGCAGAGAAAAAAACATTGTGGCAGTGATATTTTAAGAATATGACATTACGATTGATCATTCGAGGCCCTATGCTCCTTGTAGGAGCATTGATCATTGTATCATAATGTTTGGCTAATTTTTTTTTTAATGTTTTGACCACGCCCACAATTTATCTAAAATAGGAAAAATGCTAGACCAATTGGCTTATGGATTTTTAAATGTTCGCCACAGTCCAACCTACTCGTTGGTTTTTACTGAAAATTTTGTTAATTTTCCAGAAATATTTAGTTATTCCGTTTTAAATTTTTTTTTTTTTTTTTGTCAAAATTTGAACTTCAAAAAAAAACTTGAAAACTTTATTCGTGGAAAACAGTATAACTTAAAAACAAGTAAGAGTGTTAAATTGTGCTGTGCCGAATCTTTTATACCCTCCAACATGTAAAAAAAATTTACAGGGGCGTTGTTTTGGGAGGGGGCTTTGTGGAGGGCAGTGGGGGACACCTCCCCTTTTGAAAAATGGTTATTAATTTATTTATTATGCTTTTTGCACTAATGTTATACAATTTTATCATTGTTTAAACTATTTTTTTTTATCCACGCCCTAAAAAGGGGGGGGCGGGAAAAAAATTAATTTTTAAGTCCCCCGGTCCTAGTGCAGAACTTCTTTTTGCATAAACTTCTTCATTTGTTTAACAAAAATATAAAAAAACAATTAAGAGTGTTAAATTCGGCAGTTCCGAATCTTTTATACCGTCCAACATGTAAACAATAAAAATCAGGTGCGTTTTTTTGGGTGGGGGCTTCAGCGGGGGCAGTATGGGACACCTCTCCCTCTCAAAAAATGTTTACTTATTTATTTGTTATGCTTTTTGCACTAAAATTATACAATTCTATCATTATTTTAACTATTTTTTATATCCACGAGCTAAAAAGGGGGCGGGACAAAAAAAAAAAACTAAATTTTTTAGTTCCCCCGGTCCTAGTGCAGTACTCTGAACTTCTTCTTGCATAAATTTGTTTCATTTGTTTAAAAAAAATATAAAAAACATGTAAAAAAGTCGTGTTTTTCAGAGGTTGGTTAAGTTTATCAAGGGGGAACTTTTTTCCCCCTCGACCGATTTTACCCATTTACGAACTTAACCTGCCTAAGACATATTCGTGACAAATCTCAGGAGGCTAGCTGTTTTATTTTGGACTGTATCGTGCCATCTACAGACAGGCGGACGGACGGACAAACGGACATTCACAGAATGTCTTAGAATCGATCATGAATCAATAATATATATACTTTATGGGTCCTCGACCGATATCTCGATGCGTTACAAACGGAATGACAAAGTAAGTATATCCCATACTGTAGTGGGAAGGTATAAAAAATAAACAAAAAAAAACTAAGACAATTTTTTTAAGTTTTTTCATTGCACAATACAAAGTTTTAGCAAACTCGATGTAATTTTAGAAGATTTTTCTTTTGAAATCAGCAGATGGCTAAGATTTTTCTGCTGCTTCGAAAGGATTTCTCTGCTGATTTCTAATAGATAATCAAGACAGATATTTAGCAAACCCCGTCTGCTAAAATCAGCAGATTTCTCATATGACTCAAAATGTGTGTATTTTAAGCAGACTTTTCTGCTGATTGGACAGAAAATTTATTTTGAGTGTTGATATTCCCTAAAATAACTTACATGCATTTGCATGAAACTCCTTGCCTTGCTTATGATTTAACTGTGTTTGTTAAAGAATTAAATTTAATAACTTTAAGGCTGTATTACTCAATGCTCCATTATAAAATAACTCCCCGTTAAATTTAACTTTTTCATACAAATTTTGACATAACTTTTTATTGAGTAATCCGCCCTAATACAATAAAATGGAATTTTCAATGTTTTATTCGGTATGCTAAATTTATTCGGTGGCACACAAAACATTCAACAAAAGCAGAAATAAATTACTTATTTAAGGCCCATTTAGATTAGCACACTTTTTGAAAAGATTATCAAGATGAAAAAGTCTTTTCATTCTAAACCGCTTGTCAAAAAGTATAAAAAAACTCTCTTGAATGTCTTTTGTGTGTTTAGACGTATACGCGTAAATTAAATTGTAGAAAAAAACCAGCTGTTCATTACAAACACACACCCAAACAACATTTTGCAATTGTAAAATTTACAAATCAACCATACAATTGTGGTAAAATATTTTCTTCAATTTGCGTTCCTTAACCAAAAGATGCATAAATCTAAATCTCCACTGATTCCGACATCTCTGATTCCAACATCTCCACCGACTCCATATTCCTTGTTTGGCAGGAAGTTTGGTTAAAGTTTAGTTGGCAGACATTTCTCTGATCCAAAAAAAAAAAAATATCACAGGTAGAACTTTTAGTGCTGTGTCCAAAAAAGAAAAAAAAAATTGTCGGCGGCCCATGGTTTCCGAGTTATGGGCCTCCAAAGTTCGCATATCGAATTTGATATATCTTCATTAAAATTGGTCCGATCAGACCAAGATTGGTTTCATTCGAAAGCTTAATCAAATACCTTTATTTTGAAATTTAAAAAAAATTTGGTTCCATTAACCCATTGTGGCACAAAACCAAATTTTAGATTTTTAAACCAAAGTTTTTAGAGAAAATGCGTTATATTTCAAAATTGTGTGCTATTAAGGCATGTATTTATACGACGAGATTTAAAGCTTAGATATTAAGCTTTCATTTGAGCTTTTAATGGACCTTTTAACCCTTATAGAACCGGAGTTATTGACTCATAACCATTGACCCCGCTTATATATTAATAAAAAAAAACTTTATTTAGCGAAGCCGCTTAATTAATATATGAAAATTAAAATCCCTAAGCCCGTCCGAAGGCCGGCAACCCAGAAAACCTTTTAAGGCAAAAAAAAATAAACTTCACAGAGGTCTGGTATATATATTCAAATATGTTTTCTAATGTTTAAACGTAAATAACTCCGGTTCTATAAGGGTTAAAAGGTCAAATGAAAGCTCAAATCAAAGCTTAATATCTAAGCTATAAGCCTAGTTATAAAAATAAATACCTTAATAGGGCATAATTTTAAAATTTTACCCCATTTCTTCAAAAACTTGGGGTGAAAAATCTAAAATTTAGAGTTGTTTCACAATGGGTTAATGAATCCAAATTTTTTTAAAATGTCAAATTAAAGGTATTTGAATAAGCTTTCGAATGAAACCAATCTTGGTCTGATTGGACCATTATTGATGAAGATATATTAAATTCGATATCCGAACTTTGGAGACCCATAACTCTGGAACCACGGGCCGCCGACAATTTTGTTTATTTGTTGAACTCAACTAAATCATCCCTATTTCAAAAAATAGAAAAAAATAAATCGGACCAATGTCTGCCAATTAGACTTGTTCCGAAAATTTAGCCCATATAAAATTTTATTTATTTTTACCACCACTTCACAACAGCTGTTGTTATTATTTGTATTTTTGTTTACATAAAAAACATCCCTGATCTAATGAAAATAGTAATTTTTTGAAATTTTTCAAAACACAAAAATTACATCCGTATGTCAACATTTTCCTCTCCGTATTGACAAAAAGTCTGTCCGTATTTGTATGTTGAGTGTTTAGACGATGAAAAAAATTCTCTCCGCATGAATTTTTGACAGGTCGTTTTACAAGTCTGCCAATCTAAATGGCCCTTTAAAGTACAATTTAAGGCAGAGCAGATTGTAGTGTTGCACAACGTTTAAAATAGTTCGCTTTATAACACCGAAAACTGTTAGATTTAAAAATGCATTGAATTGTTTTCCATTCTTTAAGCTATGTTTACACCATACCACTCAGTCGTATGATTTTTATGAAAAAGTAAGGGGTTTTTATAGCATAATTTTAGGCATGTAGTAAACATATGATTGTTTCTAAAAAGCGACAAAAAACTCTACACATTGCTAACTTTATAAACAAAAATAACAATTTATTTAATCTTAAGTTTATAAATTTAGCAATATGTAAAGTTTTTTGTCGTTTTTAAATAACTTTCATATATTTATTACATGCCTAAAATTATGCTATAAAAAAATCTTGCTTTTTCATAAAAATCATATGACTTAGTGGTATGGTGTAAACATAGCTTTAACGATATTTACTTAAAGTGGATTAATTTTTGTTTAATCAATGATGTCTTGCTATGTTAATCCATGTCCAATCCCAATACATAGTTTAATTATAATCACTTTTAGGCTGGATTACTCAATGCTCCGATATAAAATAACTCTCCTTTAAATTTAACTTTCATTGAGTAATCCGCCCTTAGAATCACTTTTTGATTTAGTTTAGCAATTTCCGTCCGTCAATAAATTGACCTGGAATTAAAAACTTAAGATTTATTTGGCCCAAGGGGGAAGCCTGTTGATTTATTGGTAAAAATCAGTCCATTCAAAGACCTAGCTCCAATGCAAACGTCCCACCTAACAGTAAGTTGATTTAAATGACCCTAATCGTACACGCCTGTTAACCTAAAAGTGATATTTAAGAAAAATTAAGTAACAAAAATCAAAATCTTTGATAGAGCATATTTTGCAAAAAATCGCATTTGAATTGCAAAAAATTACAATTTAAAATGCAGCTAGTAGTCAACTGTTTTTTTGTCAAAACATTTTTTGCTATTTTTTCCGTAAAAAGATCCTAAGCAGTGTTGCCAATTTAGCCATTTTCCGGCTAGATTTAGCTCCTTTTGAGCTCGTTTAGCTGGAGAAAAAGGCATTTAGCTCTTAGCCGTTTTTTTAGCCATTTGCGAAACTATTTAGCAGTTTTTTAGCCATTTTTGAGTTTTCGGTTAAAAAGTAACTTTTAGTGGTGTTTTATTATACTAAAATAGACAATTTATTGGTTTTAAAGTTTGTACAGGTCGATCACAGACTCTAATACTATTTGTTATAAAGGTTTAAGTTGAAAAATGTAGGAGAAAATTTAATTTCTAAAAATAATAGACATTTCTGGTATTTCCATACCGGTTGCAAACACTATAGTTATGTGATATCATCCGAAGGATTTTAAATGTTGGTTTGTTTTGTTAGTAGGTAACATAAGGCACGTACGCAGTTCTCTCGACTTTATTTAAAGCCGCTGCTACATTTGACTAGATTTGTGATATAGAAAAATTTACTATCCATAATTTTCTATAGAAAAATTTACAATCGAAAATTTTCTATAGAAAATTTTTTATAGAAACATTTACCATCAAAAATTTTCTATAGAAAAATTATACAAAAATTTACAATTATATTCTATAGAAAAATTCGAAAATTTTCTATCGAAAATTTTTTATAGAAAAATTTACTATCGAAAATTTTCTATAGAAAAATTTACTATCAAAAATTTTCTATAGAAAAATTTACTATCAAAAATTTTCGATTGTAAGTTTTGCCAGAAAAATGTTGATATTTGAAAATATGTTTTATGTCTTTAGATAAACAAATGATAACTTCAAAAATATAATTTAAAATGGTACATTTTAGGGAAAACGAAGATTTTTTACGAAATTTTTCAAAGGGTTTGAGAATTTTTTTTGGAAAATAATGATTTAAAATATATGCAGTGAAAATTGTGTCCTCTACAATAATTTGAAGCTTTTGTAATTCCAAATTTAACCAAATTTGACAATATTTAAATCGAAACATCTTCTCTGAATCTGGAACTTTTTTAGAGAAAAAATTAATCAAAGTGTTAGTTTTTTTTTTAAATGAAACTGGAATATTTTTATCGACAAAAAATATAGTGAATATAAAAAATTTTCTTTACAAAAATGTCTCAGAATCTGTAAATTTTCACATTCAATAAATGCATAAGAGATTTTTTAAGATTATAATAATTTTTTCAGACTTTTTCTATACGAAAAATATTTTAGAATCAAAGAACTTGTCTAAAAAAAAAACGTCTTTAATCTGAGTTTTTTCGTTACGAAAAATGACTCAGAATCAAAAAAATCTATACGAAAAATGTATCAGAGTCTGTGAATTTTTCTACACCAATTTGAAATATTTTTCTTAGCCAAAAATTTTTCTGTACGAAAAATGTGTTAAAATCTGAGAATTCTTCTTTGCCAAAATGTTTCAGGATCTTAGAAATTTTCTATGCAAATCTGAGATTTTTCGTATAGAAAAATTCACTATACGAAAAATGTCTCAGAATCTGAGAATTTTTCAATACGAAAAATGAAAATTTTTCAGTAAGAAAAATGTCTCAGAGAATATCAGAATTGTTCAATACGAAAAATGTCTCAGAGTCTGAAATTTTTTTAATAAAAAGTGTCTCAAAAGCTGTGAATTTTTTCTATACGATAAATGTCTTAGAATATGAGAGTTTTTCTGTACGAAAAATGACTCAGAATTTTTCTGTAAGAAAAATGTTTGAGAAATTGAGAATTTTTCTATAAGCAAAATGTCTGTTTTAAAATCAAACAACTTTTTCTTAGAACCTGAGAGTTTTTCTATACGAAAAATGTCTTAAAATCTAAGAAATTTTCTATACGAAAAATGTTTTATAATCTGAGAATTTTTCTACACGAAAAATTTCTCAGAGTTTAAAAGTTTTTCTGTTCAAAAAATGTCTATGCAAAAAACGTTTTAAATCGTAATAATAGTAAAAATCTTTCTTTGGTTAAAATATCTTGGAATTCTTTATAATCCAAAAACTTTAAAAAAATATAATATATTTGTTCATATTATGAACAATTCAAAAGTGTGTCCCACAGTTTTAATTTTTTACGCGTAAAGTATATTTGAGAATTTTTAAAGAAAAGTTGCATAAATTTTCAAATTCTTTTTATAAAAAATAATTCGACTCCTTTTTTTACCATAAGTTTAAAATATATGTTTTGTTTTTTTTAAAAATGAAAAAAAAAAATAGGTTCAAAAACATTGAGGCGAAAAAACGAAATTTAAAAAAAAATTGGGCCCCCCCCCCCAAAATAAATTCCTGCGTACGTGCCTGGGTAACATAGATGGAAATTTTTCATTACCATTGAAATTTAATTACCATTGGTTGATATCAATGGTAATGAAAACATTTTCATTATCATTTAATGGTAATTAAATTTTTTTAATTGAAAAGAATAATTACTAATGGTAATGAAATGCACCAATTGTTGAAAAACACCAATTATAACACTGTACAACACAAAAAAAAATTACAAGGTCAGACCAAAAAATTTTGATAGAAGAGACAAAAAAAAATGCACGTGTGTCGGCGTTTTGAAAGTTTACATCTGGGTTTCATTTTAGGGGGAGGTGAAGTTTCCCCCAAATGCAAATGTTGTATTGTAAATCGTCTATGAATATCGAGTGAAGCTTACGTTTAAAGTATATGGTGTGTTAAGCAAATTTATGTAAAATGTTACGGAGAACATTTTTGTGGAATGTGTTAACCCTCTAACTCCTCAAGATAAGGGTCTTTTTTGTCTTTCTTTTCAAAAAGAGCAAAAAACACCATTAAAACAGGGATTTAAGGGGTTTGAATGTTCCGCAAAAATATCCGCCGTGAAATTTTATTATAAGTCCCTGAATACACTAAAACGGAAAACTTAACAAGAAAGTCAGAAATAACACACAACAAAAGAGAGCTTAGGGTTAATTTCGCATTTATTAAGAAAATCGAGTTAAGCTTACGTTTAAAGTATATGGTGTGTAAAGCAATTTTATGTAAAATGTTACGGAGAACATTTTCGTAGAATATGTTAACCCTCTAGCTCCTCAAGGTAAGGGTCTTTTTTGTCCTTCTTTTGAAAAAGAGCAAAAACACCATTATATGAAAATGTTAAAGACAAAAAACAAAACGTAAAATAAAAATTTCAAATATAGTGTTATACAAAGGCAATCAACGTGTGTTTGGTTTACAAAATGTGGAAAACTAAAACACAATATAAAAAAAAACAGGTATTTCCAAATATTAACGATTTTGACAATATTGTGACGACTTTTACTAATGGTAATTTTTTTTTTAAGTGATGCCATACCAATGGTAATTACACCGCTCTACAAATCTGAGGTTTGTCGCTGCGTTTTGGATGAAACCAATAAAAGTTGATAGGGTTTGGTGCCCGATTCCAAAACTGTTACTCAAATTTTTCTATCACGTCACAATTTTGAGAAAATCGCGGTTAAAGAGTCAAAAAATTCCCATTTTGACCATTTTTGAACGCCTATAGAATAAGATCCTGACATGCAAATGACTTGGTATCAAGCTCATTCAAAAGTGTGTAATTTTCTCTTTAAGACAAGATCAAATCTCCTTGGAATTTAATTTTCTAAAGTGGTAAAAAAAACATTAGCCAGAACTGCTTTAAATCTAAAATTTAAGTATGAATTTGAATGGAAATTTGTTAAAAAACATTGTGTAAAAAACTAAATATTGAAAAAATGAAAGGTTTTTTGCTAATGATTTTTTTACCATTTTCGAAAATTAAATTTTTAGAACATTTTATCTTATCTTTAAGAGAAAATTACAGGCTTTCGATCTTATCTTATTTTATAAGCTTTTAAAAAGGGTCAAAAATGCCCTTTTTCGTCACTTTAACCGCGAATTACTCAAAATCCTGACGTGATAGACAAATTTGGGCTCCGGATTTGGAATCAGCGCAACAAAAACAATCCAAATCACTAATCAGAAACCAAAACGCATTTTCTTGTTGAGCTGTGTTATTTGTTTTTTAATTTTTAATAATAATTAAAATGATTAGTAATTTAATTGGTACAATTCATACAACCAATGGTAAAACAATAATAAGCTAACGATACATTCAGAAAGAATACATTTTTTTTAAATTATATAGCATAGTTTTAGGAGTTGGTGAATGTAGTGTTGCATTACGATATTAATCAAGTTATTATTTTCCCCTTTACAACACCGAAAACCGTTATATGAAAAGTTCATTTAAAAAAAAAAAAGTTGAAATTGAACTTTGTTTAGTTTTAATCAGACCTGTAAATACTTGAAAATTTATTTACTTATTTTAAAATTTTTCAAATATTTTTGTATTTGTACTTGAAAATTTCAAATACAAATATTTTTTTACTTACTTAACATTTTTACAAGTAAGTAAAACAAAATACTTACTTAAAGTTTTCAAGTTCAAATATTTTCAAATAAATGTTGTATTTGAAAAAATGTTTACAAATAAAATATTTGTCAACAATGTTTACAAATAAAATACTTGAGAACATTTTTTCAAATATTTTTATACTTGCTCAAAATTTTCAAATATTCAACATTATTATGGTTGACGAAAAAAGGGCATAAAGAACAATTTATTCAAAACTATTTTTTGCACAAATGCATTTTTCTGTTGCAGCTCTAAACCCTTCTGTAAAAATATTCATATTTTTTTAAGATTTTCCTATAAGATGGTATGGATATTGGACTTCATATTTTTAAGCAAATCGAGACAATAGGACAACAAGATTCTATTTCCTTAAATAAATAGGCGCAAATAGAACCTTGTTGTCAAAAGGTCGCGAAATCTCGATAAAATTCCGAGACATGGAGTATCGGAGTTCATGTATGGCAAAAAATTACCGCTAACGCATTTGAATAACATGATCACTTACGTGCCACCTGTTAAATAATAAAAACTAATGATAAAAACTGTAAAACTGATTTTTTTTAGCGGCCAAAACTCATTTTTAGTGTTGGTCAACTTGTATGGGAGAAATGAACTTTTTTGTATCATTTTTTGGTGACATGCCATAATCCTAACTTCCTGTACGGAGATTATAATTTTAATAAAATTACCAAACTAGGGGTTGGGATTGTGTTGTTTTTTTGGATCACTTTTGTAGGGCTTTGGAAGTACAAACTCCACAGAATCAACCATAACGACTGCGCTACATACATAATTTTTATTAAGAAATTAAAAATTGTACATATCGTCCGTGAGCCAACCAGAACCGCTATATGTTTTTAAACATTTTTTGAAGAGGTTTACAAATCAGCTTTATTTTGACCTTTCGCGGTACTTTAAAAAAATATTTCTCTTATAAACATTTAAATAATATTGCAAATTTTCTATTTATATAAATTTGAATTTTAAAAAACAGCGAAAAAGTACCAAATTTAGCTGTCATTTAAGTTTCTTCAAAAAATGTTGAAATACACATAGCGGTTCTGGTTAGCGCACCGACGATATGTATGTAGATCTCTGTATGAAGATTCAGGCCAACCGGCTTCGCTGAACATAGTTCTTCTGTGCAACGGACTTCGACCGGACTAACGGTTACCAAATCCAAAAATTCAGCCCAAAAGTCTTCGCTGAATTAAGCCTTTTTGCGTAGCAGAAAATTTATAAATTTGAAAAAATCTTAAAAATTTTATATGTAAATAAAAATATTTATGACAAATAAATTTATTTGAAAAAATGTTGCCAAATATTTCATTTGTGTTCAAATATTTTATTTGTAAACATTTTCTTCAAATATTTTACTTATAATAAGTATTTTACTTATCATAAGTATTTTACTTATGGCAAGTATAAACATATTTGAATTTACTTGTATTTGATTTTTTAAATACAAATATTTTTTTTACTTACTTAAACAAATATTAAGTAAGTAAATAAAATATTTGAACTTGAAAATTTCAAGTATAAGTATTTGATTATTTACTTAAAAATACTTAAGTACAACATTTTTACAGGTCTGGTTTTAATGATGGGTTCATACAAAATATTGATTTTAAAGAAATTAAAAACTGCACGTGATTTAATTCAATACGAAATATTTTTTGGCCTAAACCCAAAAAAAAGTATTATATGAAAAATTACACTACTCTACACGGCTTTTGCACAGAAATCTTGAATACATTTTATAAATTATTTTGGCCTCCTAACACGAATCTATCTTCAGAAAGTTGTATCAAATCGTCTACTCGGTATTTTCATATTTTGTGAACCAAGCCCTCAAAACCGAAATTTTTTTAAATTTGGAAATGTGTATGCTTAAGTAATTTATATTTTTGTTTATTCAAATTCCCAATAAAATTAGCTAACTTTTGTAAGAAATCCGTACCCATTATGATCAAGGAAACCATCAGGACATCATAAGAAAGTTTTAAATGTCATTTTTTTTTTATATACCCTTATATGTATCCGAATTTAGTAAGAAATTTCTTGTTCAAAGCAGAGATGTAAATTAGACACTCCAATAAAGAGAACCTGCAATAAAAAAAACAGTTTCATAATATTTATGATACGGTTTCATCACTTGTTGTCATCAATTTTGATGACAAAATTCATAATATTGATGAAGCTTTTCTTTAATATGACAATTGAATAAATATATAAAAAAAAAAAAAAAAAAAACAATAAAAAAAAAATTAAAAAAAATTATATTTTTTATTTTTTTTTATTTTTAAATAAACAATAAAAATTTTATTGATGACACCCTTCATCATATTGATGACACCGCTTCGTCATATTGATGACACATTACGTTGGACGAAAAATTATGTAATATTTCATCATATTGATGTAACATTTTATCATTATGAAGAAGCTTTTTCTCTGAGTGTGGGGTTAAAATCCAAAGTCCCTTTAGTATATCCAGAAATATTTGCAAAAGTAAAAAACAGATTTTGTTTTGAGGGCTTGGTCCACAAAAATTCAAAATGCCTTTACCTCGAGAGGGCAATTTGATACAATTTTTCTAATGTCAGATTCGTGTTTAGAAGGCAAAAATACTTTAGGAAATGTGTTTTACTTTTTTTTTTAATTTTATCAAAAATAGTAGTATAATTAAAATTGGTACAAAAAAATGTATGATATAAAAATATGCAAATTTGGTTCAAAACTTTGACTTCTTTTGGAAATATTTCTGAATATTTTTCATAAAAAATAAAAATGCCTATGTCTGGAGAAAACTTTTCTGATGACAGATTCGGGGTTATTTTAGTAATTTTTTCCAGAACTGTCATAGAAGTACACTTAAACAATCATTTAAAGTTTTAAAATATTCTTCGAATATTTTCTGAATTAAATTCCACTACGGTTTTCCGAAGGATTTTAGTTTGTGCAGCATACGTAACCTTATTTTTTGGATAAAATCGGTTTGAGATACCCCTTCCCGATCTGAAAAAAAAAAAAAATCAAAAATCTCTTATGCCATAAAAATATATATTCCACTTCAAGACAAAAAAAAAACTTGTAAAATTACAAGAAAAATTTGTAACTTTTTTTTGCTACCTCCTATTTAACAAAAATTCCTAGTAATTTTACAAGCCCTTTACCAATAATTTTGTAATTTTACAAGGTTTTTACCAATAAAAATGTAAATTTGCAAATTTTTTTGGCACGATAAAATTTACAAGAGGTTTCGTTATTTTACTAGATTTTTTGCTACCTCTATTTTACGAGAATTCCTAGTAGTTTTACAATCTTTTTACCAATAATTTTGTAAAATTACAAAATTATTGGTAAAAAGCTTTTTACCAATAAAATTGTAAATTTACAGTTTTTTTGGCGCAATAAAAATTACAAGGAATTCTCGTGAATTTACTAGATTTTTTTTTGTAAAATTATCTTGGAAATTTGTACAATTACAAAAAAAATTGTAAAATTAGAAAAAAAAATTAAATTTCGATCCAAATTTGTTTGTTAAAAAACAAGGAAAACTGTCAAATATTGGTAAAATAGGATTACGAGGCTTTTCCTAGTAATTTGACAAGGTGTTTTTTTAATGTGTAATCCATGATTCTGAAATTTATATTATGGAAGATTTTAAGTGCAATAAACTCTACTTTGCGAAACAATTTAAACATTCTATCTTGTAACAAAAGCAAAATTAAAAAATTCATTTTTTTCACTAATTTAACACTTTTATTATTTATTACCTTAAGTCTGATTTGTCGGTTGTTATGTTGATCATTCATTATGTGTATTCTCTCTATTTCGAAACAATGTTTCTTTCTTTTTCGTCTACACGGTCAACGACCTAAAAGGTGTTTGACACCCAAATAGAGGAAACTACGTAACAGTGCGTCTAACCAAAATCAAAAAAAGCAAAAAAAAAAAAGTAATCAAAACTTAAAATCTCATATACAAAGTAACTTTTTTTGGCTGTTTATTCGTTTTGCTCTTTTTTCAAGTGCCCTATAAATTTATTATATATTATCAGTTTAAGTTGATGTTTGGAAACAACAAAAGTATACGATCTAGATATTCCTCCTTATCCGAGTTTTTTGGGGATACCTTAACTTGGTTTATTTAAACCGAAAAATACAAGCTGACTTAAGAAAATTTATAAACTTATAAAAAAATATTTCGACTTACATAACTAAATTTTCATTAAAACTCGTTGGTGCTCCAAGAAATACTATCCATGTTTGTCAGGAATCTGAAACTTTGTGAGAATCGGAAACTTTGTAAAGGTGCTGAAACACTGATATACATTGGCTAACCTTTTAATCTCGTCTTTCAAGGTGATATTTTTCTAGTCAAAACTTTTATCCATTTTTATAAGATTTCAATTTAAGTTGCAATTTATAAATAAGTGTTTTTTACTTGTGAAGGGTATTTATAGATTCGACCAAGCCAAATTAAATTTTTTTTTTTAAGTCTGAGACCTTTTTTACCGGGTAAAGAAAAAGTTTTAAAAATAGTTTAGAGAAGGGTATTTTAAAATCGGCTGTAGTTGACTTAAAAATCTGTAGTCATAATTATTGCTGTGTGTTTTTTTTTTGTAGTTTTAAATAATTGGTGAAGGGAATGGGAGTTTAAACCATTAAGCGAACCATCCATAGTTTAGAATTTCTGAAGTTCAATGACATGCTCTTGGAAAAGGTGTTCCTACTCGTAAATATTCTCATAATTTACTCTTCTTCTCTTTTCCTCTACAAATACAAAATTTCACTTTTACCGGCCGGCGTACTTACTTATTTATAATAAAATACATACGTATCATTTTATATCAATTCCCCCCAAAAATAAAATATGGCTTAAACAACACACACACAATCTTACATTCCGAGTATGTGTTGCGTGTAGAAGATACTTTTTTTGGTAAGAAAATTTAACAACCAAAAGGTCGTTGACCATATTATAGATGTTCTTTCTTTTGACTCATATCAAAATTTACTCGACCAAACGCACACACAGACGCATATGAAAACACTTAAAAGTCTCAATTGAGTTATAAAAACCGATTTATGTATTAGACTAGGTTGAAATAACAAAATATATTAAATTTCTTAAAACGACAGTAAAGTTAAAACTACTGAAAACCTTTAATTGGTGATGGAGGACATAGGAGTATATAGAGGATAGAGGGAATATGAGGCATTCACACCAAATGTCCCGCTACAGAAAAAATTACTAAATTGTTATGAAATTTAAAATTCAAATGCGATTTTCTCGAAAAAAAAACAACGAAAAACGCGTTTCTGAATTTTTTTGTGTGAATGGACAAACATCTAAACTTAAAAAAAAAACATTTAAAAAAGAAAAAAAAATTTCCGGATTTTTGATAAATTGACTTTTTTAAAAAATGGAAAATTTTAGAACAGGTTCTGAAAATTTTCCAAAAAAAAATTTTAGTCGATAGCCCATACAAAACTATATTAGAATGTAATTTTTTGAGATTGTGTTTTAATGTGATAAATATTTAATCAAGGCAGGCGCGGATCCAGGAATTTCATTTGGGGGGGGGGAGATTTTTTTTTTTACCAAAAAATCGGAAACCAACAAAGTTTGGTTTGAAGAAGGGGGGGGGGTGCGGTATTGTGTTAATTTTTGTTACTATTTTTAATATTGCGTAACAAATTTATAACCAAAAAAATATTTTTTTTTCAAGCATTTGGATTTAGGGGAACTTATTTTACTCCAAAAATTTTTTCACAAGGGGACCCTGTCAGTCGTATTTACTTCCAAAATAGGACCATTTTTATAGTCTAACAAACGTGCTTATTCACAGTTATGACTGACTATGACTGTCATAAGCCAATGTTTATGATTGAACAGTCATAACATCAAATATTTTTCTATACAAAAAAATTAAAAAATTTTAAATTTCATTTTTATTATGACGTTTCAGTCATAAAAATTGGCTTATGACAGTCAAAGCTAGTCACAACTGTGAATAGACACTAAAAATTTTAATTTTCGAAAACATTAATAACATTAAGCATTAATATTCCGAAAAAAAATATTAAAGTATAAGATTTTTATGCATGTACCCTTCACAAAATATCTCAGATGTTGAAACAATTTTACTACAGAAAAACTCTTAGATTCTTAAATATTTTTCATATAAAAAATAACCCTTTTAGCAAATTGTTTAGAATCTGAAACCCTTTCTTATAGCAAATGTCTAAGATTTTTTAAATTTTCTATAGAAATAATCTGAGATTTTGAGACATTCTTTCTATAAAAAAATTACAAATTCTGATATATTTTTCTTATAAAAAACCTCTAAAATAATTCTCATATTTCAAAGTTATTCTCAGATTCTAAGAACTTTTTCGTATACAAAAATTCTCAGATCCTGAAACATAATTCGTAAAAGAAAATTATCAGATACTTAAAAATTATCAGTTTTTAAAACATTTTATGAAGAAATTTTGAATCAATTTTCTTTAAATACGAAATATGATACGGTTTTAATGCCATCTAGATTCTGAAACATTTTCATATAGAAAAAATTTTATTATTAGACACATTTCAAAAGAAAAATATACATATTCAGACTCTTAAGACGTTTTTCCTTCAGAAATGTTATTCGATTCTGAGAAATTTTTTGCTGAAAAAATCTTGGTATATTCTGAAATGTTCTTTCAAAAGAAAAATTCTCAGTTGCTGTAGGATGTTTTCTATAGAACAGTTTTAAGACATTTTTCCTAAAATTTAAGATAGTTTTACAATAAATTTTTTTTACATTTAGATCAATGGTTCCCAACCTTTGATTCTCGCCCCACTGGGGGCAATTTGAATGCTTCAGGGAGCAACGAGCAAAATTTTAAGATTTTGTTTTGTTAAATAAACTAAAAAAATATTATTTTAGGTGAATTATTTAGTTGACTGTTAAAAACTTTGTTTAAACGATGATTTTAACATCAAGTTTGCTTAACCACAATTAAGTTTTGAGTTTTAAAGCAAATTTGAAAAATTTACAAATTTTTCTTGAGTGTAGGGGGGACATTGTAGTTTTTTTAACTAAAAAGTGGGGCATGGCGCAAAAAAAGTTTGGGAACCATTTATTTAGAGTCAAATAAGTATCAAAACACTTTCTAAAAATAAAGTCTGGAATTTCAAAACATTTTTCTATAAAAATATTCAGATAATAATTTTTTCTTAGAGAATGATAACCAGGGATGCCAACTTAGTGCTTTTCGCGCTAGATCTAGTGCTTTTTGATGTGTCAAAACGCGAAAATTTTTGACCTAGTGCCAAATTAGAAAAACGCACTAACGTGGTGCTTTTTAAATTTTCAGGTTGTGATTTTAGTGCTTTTTAAAATTATTTTTTATAGCCTCCAAACAAAGTATGGCGGTTTACTTAGTTTGTTATTTCGAGTGTAACGCATCGAAATATAAGTCGGAGACTTCACAAAGTATTTATTTTACTGATTTTTGATCGATTCAAAGACATTTTTTGAATGTCCGTCTGTCTATTTGTGAAAAGCAATATGCAGTTCAAACTAAGAGCTAGACGCCTAAAATAGGGAACGAATTTATAATTATGGTCAATAACTATTGGTCGTATTAAGTTCGGAAAAAGGGGCAAAATCGGACTAAGGAGAAAATGTTTTCTCTTGAAGAACTAAACCAACCTCTAAAAAAATGGCATTCTTTGTAGGTTTTTTTTTTGTATTTTGGTTTAATATTTGAATTCTGTTCTGGGTGAAGTTCAAAGACTAAATTTGGCTTTTGAAGTGGAAAATGCAGACCATGTAAATTTGTACAGCGATTTATATCGGTCGCTCAAAAGTTTAACCAACAAACTTATCAAAAATTTTGTTTGAATAAAAATATTTTTTTATCTATTTAAAAAACAGTCCAGTGCTTTTTTACCCTTTTTTTCAAGCAAATTTACGCGTTTTTACCCGTTTATAAAATTTTTGTGCGCGTTTTGCTCTCAAATAGTTTGCATCTCTGAGGATAACTCTATTGCCATTTAACTCTATTGTCATTTAAGTTTTTCAAATGCAATTTCTCTCATTCTGAAACATTTTAAGGATTTAAAAAAAATTTGCTTCAGTACAAATAGCCTCTATTTGTTTACATCCTGGTCATTTTCCTTCTATCTTTGTTCCTCTCCCTTTTTCCCTTTTTTTTTTTCCTTTCTTTTCTTTTTTTTTCTTTTCTTTTCTTTTCTTTTCTTTTCCTTTTTTTTTCTTTTTTTCCTTTCTTTTTTTCTTTTACTTTTTTTGAAATCATTTTGGGGGGGGAAAAATCCCATTCTCCTCCCCCTGGATCCGCGCCTGAATCAAGGCAACTCGCCACAAATTTGTCCATTTTTTCAATATTTGACCACGCCTCCTAAGCCCAGTTTTTGAAAAATTTAAAAACCAAGAACGCAATTTTCTAAGTACCATATAGGGCTATTCATGCAACCTACACTAAAAAAGAAAACTGCAATGTTAGCAAAAAAAGCTTGTAAATCTACAAAAAAATTTTCTGATTTTTAACCCACAATTTTTTTTGTTAAAGTTAGCAAAAATGTTTTGCCAAAAATTAGTTAACTGAAATTTTTTTATTTTAACTTAGTTCATATACATTTGAGGACCCTATTGGGGTCGGACCGGATAGGTCCAGACCCCGATGGGCCTAGACCTAGTTGAGTTCCTTAAAAATCGTCATAGTTTTTGATCCAAAATTTGTGTCCGTTTTGCTCTATCTTGTTTAGTTTTTGAGATACGTGATTTTGGGGGACTGGGATTTTGAGAATTAAAAAACTCGATAACTTCAAAAATATTACTCGGAGAGCTTTTGGGCCTTGTTCTACGTGTTGAGAGCTATAAATGTGCTTTTTGAATTTTTGTTGTGTCGGCAATATTTACCGAGATATGAGCATTTTAAAATTTTCGGGAATGCTAACTTTTTTGGATCCAAAGTTAGGACCTATTAGGGTCCACACATGTGAAGAGGACCGGCGATATTATAGAAAGCTCGAGAACCAAAAATGACCTCCATTTTGCTATATCTGGCTCAGCTTCCGAGATAGCGCCTTCTTAAAAAAAAAAAAAAATTTCAGTTTATTTTTGCTAATATTAGCAAAAAAAGCTTGTAAAAATTTGGTGAACTCAATTTTAAATTTAGCAAAAAAAAATTAGTTCAAATTTTGTTTAAAATTGCTAATGCGCTAAATGGAGTTTACAAGATATTTTTGCAAACATGCTAATTTCAACTAAAAATTTGCTAAAGGTTAACTTACTAGCATTAGCAAAAAAAAATTAGTAAATCTACTAATATATTATTTTAAGTGTATTCAGTAGACTTGTGCTTAATCGTTCAATTGAGTGAGCGCTCATTCTTGTTCATTTCTGATAAAAGACCTAGTTCGTTCATCTTGTTCAATCGCTCTTTTGGCATTTTCGTTCAACAGTTTGTGAACGAATCATTTTGATCATGTCTGTTGGTCGTTCATCTAGTTCAAATCGGTCAATTTTGGTATTCGTTCAACAGTTCATGATCGAATCATTTCGATCATGTCTGTTGTTTTGGTTTTGTTAAAAAAAATACAAAAATGGTGAATAAAAACATTAAAAAAAGAAAACAAAAATAAATATATAAATTAAAAAAAACAAGTAAGAGTGTTAAATTCGGCTGTGCCGAATCTTTTATACCCTCCAATATGCAAATAAATAAAAAAGAAAATTGCAGAGGCGTCTTCTTTTTTTTTTTGGGGGGGGGGGGGCTCGGTAGTAGTACTTGGGGGGCACAATTCCTCTCGAATAAGTGTTAAAAAAATAATTCTTATGCTTTTTGAACTAAAGAAATACAAATTTATCATTATATAAAAAAAAAATTATTCCACGCCCATAAAATGGGGGGGGGCGGACCGTAAAACGATGTTTTCTAATTATGTGGGTCCAAATGCAGGACCTTGAACTTCTTGTAGCATAAAAATGTTGGATTTGTTAAACAAAAACACAAAAAATCATGTAAAAATATGATATTTTTCAGAGGTTGGTTTAGTTCTTCAAGGGGGAACTTTTCCCCCCCTGGTCCGACTTTGCCCATCTCCGAACTTAACCAGCCTATGAACATAAGACATATATGTGCCAAGTTTCAGGAGTCTATCACTTTTATTTTGGACTGTATCGTGTCTTCCACAGACGGACGGACAGACGGACGGACGGACAGACGGACATCGCTAGAATGTCTTAGAATCGATCACTGATCAATAATATATATACTTTATGGGGTCCTAGACCGATATTTCGATGCGTTACACACGGAATGACAAAGTGAGTATACCCCCATACTGTAGTTGGAGGGTATAAAAAAACAACATAAATGATGAGAAAGCGTGCCAAAAGAGGAGAAAAAACTAACGCCTAATGATAAAATTAACAAAAAAAAATTTGAACGACCGAACTGAAAGATCAAAATGAAGTAATGACCAATTGAGCTGAATGAACGAAAAGACCTAAAAGAGCTGAAATGAACGAACTAGATAAACCACTCAGTTAAGTGAGTGGTTTATCTAGTTCGTTCGTGAACGACACAACTCTAGTATTCAGAAGTTTAGTACACATGTTTTTTTCGCTGGACTTGGTGTGGAATGCCTCATATGTATATATACAGTATATATACTGTTGCCTTTCGTTTGTAGCACCATGAAACATCGGTCAATGACCCCATAAGGTATATATGGGGCATTCCACGGCAAATCGGAAGCTTTGAGCATTTTGTTTTAGATTTTCCCAAGTTTTTTACAGGTTTAACTACACTTTGAAAACTTTTTCGTGCTAAATTTTCATTATTTTTTGATGGTATAAGTTTCTAATTTTTTTTTTTGGGGTTTTTATATATTTTTGGTGCGAAATCGTGAATTTAGGATGAGTTGCTATTTGCGAATTTAGTTGTTTAAAAAACACTCTAAACATGATTTAAAAGACATTGCTAAGTAACAAAAACTATTTTACAAAGTGATTTTGTCACTCAAAAAAGTATTTAAACTCAGAAAAAAAAAAGTCCACTGATAAATATTTTTTCACAAAATTGATTAAAAAAAGTTTACTTAAAATTTTTAAGTCATATTTTTTTTTAAATTTTTTAAAGTTAAATAAATTCAAATCACTAAAAACTGTGGAGGTTATTCAGGATTCGGCAAAGTCGAATTTAACTTTTTTTACTTATCGATTTTGCAGACCACTCTAATATATTAATACAAGTAGTACAATAACTTGTTGATACTCAGTAAAATAAGTTCTGATAAAGAATTTAACAGACAACAAAAAAAAAACTGAAAATAAAAAATTTCCATTTCTATTGTTTGGCTTAAATTAAAACAAAAAGTAGATTTTTTTTGGAAAATACCCTTTTTTACACATGAACATAAATGAAAGAACAAACGACACTTGTCATGTCTTACCTGTCTTGTAAATGCCAAACATCTTTATCGTTCTTCTTTTTCGCTTTTAATACTTTACGTTCAATAAACTTCTTTAACAAGAAAACTAATGAAAATTTATATAAAAAAAAAAATAAAAACTTTCCATTTTGTATAAATAACTGAATAAAAATCCACTCAATATCTTTTTGAATACAAATATACGTTCAAAGAAGAAGTGCATTTTCGCTACCAAAGTAACACAAAAAATAGAAGCATAAAAACGCAACACTTTGTTAAGGGGGGTTTAAACAAAAAAAAAAAACAGCCTTAATGTGAGCAATTTTTAAAGAGGTATAAAAAAATAAATACGCAATATTTTTTAATTCTAAAATTTACAAAATTTGGTCAACTAGTATGAAAGTAGACTATTAAATAGACAAAATCACCAAAGGGTCAGTTCGGATTTAATTTTTATGGCCCACTAAAGTTTTTAATCAAAGCCGTTTGGAAAACTTAAAAAAAAACTATAATAAAAACACATCTGAGCTTCAAAATATGGTTTGATGTCGTCAATTAAATTGTTAGGCAATTCTTTTCTAAGAACATATTAACCCTCTAACTGTCATTTTAAGGGGACATTTTAGTCCTTTTTCAAATGTTTAACACAGAAGTCTAATAAAACGTCAAATTAAAGGGTTAAAATGTTCAACAAATATTTAACTCATTAGATTGAGAAGTGATTGTCAGGGTATTTTCATGGCGAACAGGAAATGGAGAGAGTTAAGTACAAGCAAAATTACCATAATAATCTGGCCTGGTTATAACCTCAAAAGAACTCGCTACCTACTTTCTCTTAACAGAAGGGAACGTCGTTTACTCACGGGAGTGGTCACGGGACAATGCATAATTGCTTTCCACGCAAGAACAATTGGACTCATCTCTGATTCCAATTGTAGAAGATGTGATGAACCGCATACGGATGAACAGTTTAACATATCCTGTGCAAATGCCCCGCATTGGCCAGGCATGGCAAACAAATTTTAGGCAAAGCAGAACTCGAGAATCTGGAAGAAATCGCAGTTATGCGCGTTAAATTTTTTGCAACATGGACTAACGCGTTTTATTCTTGTCGCTGAAGGAACATGTGGTATTGCTATGTACCAGCCGGTCTATTCGAGGAGTTCAAAATTTTGAGAAATATATTCAAATAAAGTTTAAAAAATTTACAAAATGTTAATTTTGTATTTTTTTAAAACATTTTTTACAAAATGCGTTTTATATGAAGGGCTTGTTGTAAAAACTCGATAAGCAACATTTCATTTTATGGCGATTTTTGCCTTAAAACTTTTGAAATAATGAAGAAAATATAACTTTAGTAAACTTTCATACTTAAGATGCTTGTACGAAGGGTTTAAGCTGGACTTCTGCCAAAACTCTGTCTGTGGAACATCAGTAGAACGCGAAGAACACAAAAAAATTAAATGTTGCTTATCAAGTTTTTGCAGTAAGCCCTTCATATGATGCTTTTGAGATGTTTCTATGATTTCAGAGAGTTTTTCAAATTTGAAAACTTTTTTACTTTATGTATTTCGAAAATTTCAGTTCTGCAAACTTATATTGGTCTTAGAGCAATATGGTTTATAAATTTATTCAGCGTCCTAATTCTGCCTAGTGTATCTCAGGATCTAAGACTTTAACAGAAAAAATTCTCAGAATCTGGGACAAAAACATTTTTTTCTATAAAAAAACTTTCAGATTCTGAAAATATATAAGATTAAAAGTCTGACGAAGGAGGTCATTAAGAAAAATGAAAAATACTTAGGGTTGAAGACAGAACGGAGCCTTGCGGTAGCCTTGAATTTAGCTGAAACTCGTATGATGAGATTCTTAGAGATGAGATCTCTCGTAATGAATCAGAATAGTCATTACCGACATCAAAGGCAATAAGCTTAGTTACGAGTGCTTTGTGCCACAACCGATCAAACGCCTTGGAAATTTCCAGAGCAACCACTTTACTCTTCTGAAAATGGTGGAGGGCATGGACGTTTACAGGGTGTGGACACAGGGGGCACAGAGCGCAGAGCAAATTGAAATTGGGCAATAATTTTCAGGCTTTTTTTTCAAGATTTGAAAAAAAGATTCAAAAAAATTTCGTATTCAGCCTGAGAAAAAGTGCAATGGTCTGTCAATCGTTAAGGGTCAATCAAAATTCTTTTTAGTACAACTTATCTATAAAATTTAATTATTTGATTTAATTAAGCCAATAATTACTTGCTATATCATTTTTTTTAATAACCAGAAAATTTCATAATACATTTATGATCGGGCTTTACACACACATGATTGTATATGTATTTACATGTAATTATGTTACGTTAAGGAACATTCTAATAGTTTAAACTATCTGTAAGTTTGTCTGTCTGTCTGCCTGTATGAGAATGTGATCATTACCAGTTTTAACAAAACAATGCAACAGCGTTCAACATTACTGTACATTCACCCACTTTTGAAATATTGCATCCAAGAAGAAATTGTAGAAGAGGAACAACAACAAAAAAACACAAAATAATAGCAAAAAGAAAAAGAGTTGCAATATATTCAGCTTAAACCAACACAGATGCAACATTTTACCATGAATTAAACAGAGACGTATTGCAAAATTGTCAAACAAACTAAGAAGGAAAGTATTCCAAACCTTATGAAGCGATTTTTCTGAAACTTAAAATATATGTAAAAGAGACAATTCTAAGGCTGGGATGTATCGGGATTTAGGGGTTCAAAAAATGTCGAAAAAAACTATGTGATGTTTTCATATGAGACGAAAGCGTTTTTTAAATACCTATCCAACGGTGATATAACCTTGTAAAAACTCGCCTTTGTTAAATATTTTTTCCACAAAAATGTGTAAATTTTGGGGGGTATTTATGTAAAGGCATATACCTATGATATCCATATCAATACGAAATAATCTTTATTAAATTTAAGTCGACACATATTTTTGCTCTAGACGATATTCCTGTTAGTTCGGGTGTTAATGGAATTTCCCCGAATGTCCACATTGTTTCTAAGAAGGCAACGAAATTTTTAAACACTAAAATGGCCGATAAGCCGAGAAACTACAACCTCAAAATCATGTCATTTATTATTTTTCAGTTTCAGGCAAATCGGTTCATAAAAAATGGAATACTTCTAGTGTAAGAAGATTTAAGAGGGATATTGGAATTATGGGTAAAACATTTTTTGTAGCCTTGGTTACTTAATACAAAAACTTTAAAAACATCGATTTTTTGCCATAACCTTCTTTAAATTAGCATAAATATTCAAGCTGATGACATTGAACATTTTTTTAATAAAGCAAGTACACCGAGTTGATTATTTTAAGATGTGTTGAGTACATTTGGCGTTAATTAGTTTAATTAGGCCAGTGGTGCCAATGTGGCACTGGTAAAAATCGTGCAATTCTTTTGAAGTGCACCTTCTTTAAAACCTTAAAAATAGTTCTTAGCTCCGTCTTTGATTTTTCAACTTCTTGGAATCAATTAGAAATGTTGCTTTCTCTATCGCTCAGTGTTTTGTGGCATCACATTGCAAAAAAAAAACTACAAATGTTAGGAATAAGGGGAAAATTTAGAAGTAGTAGATTAGGGTGATTCAAAAAAATAAAACTACCGAATTTCCTATCTCAACAAGATGCGCAAGCCTTGATAAAGTTTATCAAGGCTTTATCAGATAAATACTATGATTGGCAAATTGTTCTTTTTTCGAATTTCAAAACCGTCGGGTCAGAAAAGTTGGCTTTTAGGGTCAATAATAATACAGAAAAATATTGTACCTGTAGGGAAAGCGTTTTTAAGTTTTTATACAATAATTCGATTACTGTAAATTTCTTTCTGATTCTGAGCAGCACATTTGCTATAGTGATCATTCAAGTAACTAATTTAAGTACTTAAACAATTGATTTAATTATTTTTAGTAATAACATTAGTAGTTGATTTAAATACGTTAAAAAATGTTATTTTGGGAATTATATTGGATCCTAAACTTCGTGGATCCTAAACTTCTTGAAATTACGATAAATTCTTTTAAGTAAATCCATACATTTTTGAATCACCCTACTGTGACTTTGCTATGATTTTACCGTTATGTTGCATGTGCAAATACAGTATTATGTACAATCATGCATACATGTGGGATATTCCATATACAGTGGTTTCATAAAATATATCACTTTTTTTACAGAAGAAAAAAGTGCCTTCAAAAAGTTAAACAAAGTAAATTTGTACCTTTAAACCGGCAAAAACAAAACTTACTTTATACAGGTCAACGTACATTCCCACTTTAACATATGCTTGCGAAACCCGGTCACTTACTGACCACCGGCAGAGGCGAATACAAACATCCGAAATGAGTTTCCTAAGAGGTGTCGCGAATAAAACTAGAAGGGACAGGATCCGAAATGAACAGCATAGAAAAAACCTCCAATTAAACCCAATAAACGAAATAATAGGCCAACAGAAAATGAGATGGTTTGGTCACGTTGCGAAAATGCTAGCAGAACGTCTCCCAAGACAAGTATTTGAAGCTAGATGCGAAGGAAACAAACCAAAAGGAAGAAAACGATTGACATGGGAAACACCTTGTATCCAGTATTCCGAAGAAGAAACATCAATCTACACAACGCTAGATCCGTAGCAGCTGACAGACAACATTGGCGAACCCTTTGTAAAAAATCCCCACACTGAAAGCTAGACGGGGTACGGATTAAGTAAGACCGGCATCTAAAATCTACACTAAAAAAATAAAATGAATGATAGGCAAATTACCTAAATTGAAGAAGAATTGATAATAACTTAGCTCCATTGTCATGTTTTCCATCTCCATCCATCTTTATCTTAAAAATAAGAAAAATAAAAAATTTTTAATATTAGCCCTGTGAGAAATTGATTGGCCCTACAGAACCGATTGATCTAAAAAACCTATCCCACGAACTGGTCACAATATACCAGTTCTATGGCCATAAAAAATTCTCTTACATGGTATTAATTAACCCTGTCCTACGTCATCGCCATGTAAAAGAAACAAATCACTTTCATACGAAAGTTAAAATCAAGAAGCGGTCCTCAACTGTTCCTCTTAAACACAGGTAGGTTCGTACTACAATGTTACCAAAGGTGCCTGCATGTACCCAAACCAATACGAAAATCGTTCTCAACAGAAACAAGTAGAAAAGTTAAATTCGACTTTGCCGAATCTATGAATACCCTCCACAATGCATTTTTTTAAAGGGTAGTACATTTTTAAACGTGAAAAAATTAACAATTTTGATTAGAAATGTTTTATTTTGAGTAAAAAACTCTTTTTTTGTCATGTTTTTTTTTTTAAAGAAAAGTTACTATTTTTTTTTTTTAGTGTAAAATTTTTTTTCGAGTGTAATATTTTTTTTACTGTAAAAATATTTCTTAGTGAATGCACGTACGTATGTACACAAAATATTGTCATTTTTGTAAAAAAAAAACCTGAATTTTTTTCGTGTAAATTTTTTTTTGAGTGTAAAATTTTTTTTGAGTGTAAAATTTTTTTCGAGTGTAATTTTTAAGTTACAAATGCTTTTAAAACTAAACAAGTTTAAAAAGCATTGCTTTAAAATTAAATAAGTTTGAAAAGCATTGTTTAGTTACCACCAATGCTTTTCAAACTTGTTAAAACACGTGGCATTTTAGATGAAACTAATGTGAAATTCAGGGTTTGCTTATAACTTTTGAACCACTGGACCGATTGAGCTGAAATTTAATACCAAATAGACCCGGGGAACGGCAAAGATATATGCCAAGCTTCAGTAGTCTCATTATTGTCTTTCGAAAGTTATGGTGTTTTTTATCTCATAAATTTTTTTTTTTAGTGAAACTAAATTGAACATTTAATTTAAAAAAGTCGTCGTATTTGTTGGGTCTACACTATTTGTTTTGTCTGCAATAATTACCGAGACATGAACATTTTCACACATGCAAAGATGGCCAGCGATACTATGGAAATCGTCAATAACCTCCATTTTGCCCTATATGTAGGCTGGCCATACGTACTGATTTGATCAGTACATGTACTGATTTTTGATCACGTGTACTGATCAAAAGACTGTGATTTGTACTGATTTTTTGAAATATGTACTGATTGTACTGATTTTTGAACATTTCAACATAAAAAATAATTTGGTTTGAAAATTTTATACATAAACTTGAATTTCCATAAAATAAGTCATCGGAGTTTTTATAACTAAAGTATGACAAAGAGATAATTTGAGTTAAATCAATTCTAAAAAGTTCAGAGTTCGTGAATCAAGAGGTTCATTAACGCAAAAATATATCTGAGCATGAGGTTATTTTGACCCTATAAATATGAAAAGGTTTATATGAAGAGGCGCCCATAATTTTCGAGGTTTTCTAAACGAAAAGTTCACGGGATGATGGATTTTTATATTTTTAGAAAGATAATGTAATTGCATCAATTCAAATGATTCTGAGATGTTCGATGTCTTCAGAATTTATTGGAAAAATCACTCAAAACATCAGCCGCTATTTAAAAAACATGTGCTTTTTATCTGGGAGTTTTATAAAAGTCAGAGTTATCAAAACTTATGGAAAAAAGTCCTCAGAATTTGAGGGATTTTCTTAAGCTCAAAACCTGTGGGTTTTTGTTTGTTATAATTTCTGAACTGAAACGATCAACATTCAAATTAAGTTGTTTGAAGTCAGTTAAATTTTTTGCAAGATAACGACAACAGTTTTAGGCAGTTGTTTTTAAACCCTTCTTTTTAAACAGCTCTTTTCAAACAGTTGTTTTTTAAACAGTTGTTTTTACTGGAATACTAATTGCCCCAAGTTTTTTAGTTAAACCGAATTTTTTTTGAGCGCTGAAAAAATTATCAGTGTTTTGCCACAGAAAAACATTTTTAGAGAGGTATTTCATGAAAATATAAACGTAAAAGCTTGGGCGTACTGATTTGAGTTCAGAAAAAAATGGTCACCCTACCTATATGGCTTAGTTTTCAAGATATCGCCATTTTAAGTTAAACAAATCCAAAGTTATGAAATATTAACTAAAATTATGTAAGAAACTGTATTAAATTCAAGAAGATAAATATGATGAACTAATTAGTAGTCAACTACTAAAGAAGAGCAATACGAGTATGTATATAAGCCATAGATGGGACTAATTAATTAAAGGGACCAATTAATTGATAGTTTAATTACCATTTAATTGATGTCAATGGTAATGATATTTTTTTCATTACCATTGGTTGTATCAATTGAACCAATTTAATTACTAATCGATTTAATTACTAATGAAAATTAAAAAAAAAAAATTACCATTGGTATGGCATCACTTAAAAAAAATAATTACCATTAGTGAAAGTCGTCACAGTATTGTCAAAATCGTTAATATTTGGAAATATCTGTTGATTTTTGTTATATGGTGTTTTAGTTTTTCACACTTTATTACCCAAACACACATTGATTGCCTTTGCATAACACAATATTTAAAATTTTTATTTGCGTTTTGTTTTTTGTCTTTAACATTTTCATATTTTTTTTGAAAATCATACTTTGATGTTTAAATTTATAACTAGGGATGAGATTTCCATGCAAATGCATGTTTTTTGTCGATAGTCTAAAAATGATATCGACCAATTATCTTTCCGAATCAAGAAATTTGCGTTAAAATGGCATCGATTTGTTTTTGCATATTTTTGCATATTTTGGTGAAAATGCATATTTTGGTTTTAAATGCATATTTTGTGCATATTTCCAACTTTTGAGTGAATATTTTTGCATATTTTGGCATAAATTAGCAAAAACACAAATTAAAATTTATTTGTTAAAAACTATTTTAAATTTTAAAAATTTATTTTGGAAATAAGAAAAATCATTTTTTTTTTCTTTAATTTTTTTTTATAGATTGTCTTAAGTTCTAAAAAATCTTGCTCATTTAAAGTTTTAAATGTTACTATTTAAACCCGGCATTACTTTTTGCTTTTTAAGAAGATTTTCCTATGAAAACAAAATTTTTTTTGTGCGCATTTTATTTTTTTAGTGCATATTTTTTGGTTTTTTAGTGCATATTTTGAGTTTTTTAGCGCATATTTTCGATTTTTTAGTGCATGAAAATCTCATCCCTATTTATAACTTTTCAAAAAAACAAAAATGTGCCAACCAATGGTTTTGAAACCAATTATAATTGGTGTTTTTCAACAATTGGTGCATTTCATTACCGTTGGTAATTATTTTTTCAATTAAAAAATTTAATTACCATTAAATGGTAATGAAATTCTTTTCATTACCATTGATATCAACCAATGGTATTAAAATTTCAATGGTAATTAAAAATTCCCACTTATGATATAAGCACAGGGCTCGAAAGTTTTTTTGGTTTTTTTGTTTATTTACTTGTTTCGCGGTTTAAATTGTCAAATTAAGTACTGATCAAAACTTGGCGTGATACAACAAACAGTTTAAAATTTACCAACGCGCACTCAAAATTGCTGTTGTCACACCCTCGATTCGGCTGTGACAAACGATTCCCGCTCCAATTGTAATGATACTCTAACACTTCAAATTAGTGCTTACTCAACTATTGAAATTCAGATTCAATGGTGTTGAGTGTCCCATATGCACAATGCAAGAGCATATGCAACAACAACAACAAAAACCTAACATAGAAGGCGTACAACAACAACAGCAACAACAATGATGACAACAATGCATGTCTATATTAAAGCACGTAACTAATAGAACAGGAATGAATGACTAGATAAATGAATGAATTAAACAACTGACTGACTGTCGAACTGGGAACCGACTTACTGAGTGAGTGTGAATACTATCAATTCCATCTAGCAACTCTATAAAATATATTAATTCCTGTTCTATTATTACCAAAATGTACAATAAAATCCAAATTTTTTTTTAGTTTATGTAAAATCATTTTCATAAATTACAGAATTACTCTTCCCAGTTTATTTGGCCAAAATTACAAAAAATGAATGTCTTTTTGCTATAAAATTCTATTTAGTTCTTTTAGAGAGAATTTGATGCATCATTTTGGTTAGTTGCGCATGTGCAACACAATATTATAACTTCCGGGGTAAATACACTAAAAATAGGTCAATGGAAAAAACATTGCAATTTTTCTCTTTCTCGATTTTCTTTATACTGCATAATACTACATACATACTAACATTGACTGTAATACAAGAACAAGAGTTCAAATAAAATTGCTTGACTTGGAAATCAAAAAAAAAAAAAATTAAATTCTTGGTTTTTGTAGAAAATCTAACTAAAATAATAATGGCCGCAATAGAAAAAAAATATTGCATTTTGTTGGTTGGCCATTTGGTGGGTTGGTGGTTTATTGACTAAATTTCAGCAATTGAAAATCAAATTATACTGCCTGAACTCAATAATTGAAATTAATATAATTTTGATTGTTCATAAAAATACAGACACATACACAGAACACACAGATTTAGGTCAATATTTGGTCAGATATATGAAATTGTGTTCTATTCTTTGTTATTGGAGATAATAATGCAGGAAAAGTGTTATATTTGTTATCATGATGTAAATATTTCAAATCATTAGATATCTATATTTATATTTTTGGTAATAGCAAGACAATTTATTTTTTTTTTATATAAAATTTGTGCTCCATTCTAAATTCTAAACCGTTTTAAAGTTGCGAACTACTTTTTTTTATAATAATTTGTAAATTGAGTCATTCTCAGCGTACATCACGTACTCATCCATGGCCCAGTAGAATAAGAACTCAATATATAGATTAGGTACCAACACAACTGTATAACTCTATTGGGTTCGAGGACACATAGGATTAGAGGGTAACGAAGAGAACGACAAATTTGGATAGCACAGGTCTCAATTGCCACAATACAGAATATAAAAAGACATGTTTCCTATTTATGGAGAAACACAATAAAACTGACGAGGCTCAGTTCATATGGAAATCCTACAATCCTAAAACGAGCAAATACCTTGGAATTACATTGGATAAGTCCTTGTTATGAATTCAACATCTAAATTAATTTTACCATAAAGAGGAGAACACGGGGAATGAAACCTCATATGGTTTTCTGGTCTTTCAACACTTTTGTGAAACCTATGCTAACATACGCTTCTCTGGTATGGTGGCCTAAGGTGGAACATACTACGGTCAGAACTATCTTGGACAAAGTTTACATACTCGTCTGTACTGGCATTACTGGCGCTAGTAAAACATGCGCAACCTATGCCATTTGGGCACTGCTTAACATTCCAGCATTATATATTTCTGTAATGGAGAATGCTTGAAAAATTTTCCAACGGCTGAACTTGGTAATATGAATGGAGGTGACTTACAGGGACATATGAGAATTGGTGAAATTTTTCAAAGATGACAATATCTTAAAGGTCATGTACAAAATATTACCGACACAAGGAACCTTAACAAGAAAATCCTTAAACGTCAAATTAGACCTGGGACCTAGAACGAACAGTGCAATATGGTATAGACACGGTTCCAAGCAAAACAAAACGGATACAAGCGCGGGTATCTTCAGACCCAATTTCCAACGCGCTCTACCTATGGGAAATTCCCATCACTACTTCGGGCCGCACTGAAAGCTCATATAGCTCTTGTATTGAGTAACTTAACGAACTAGGAGAACATAACGACCTGACACTGGTGTGGATTCCAGGTCACGAAGGTCACACGAGAATTTCCCCACGAAATTTCATTGGCCCAGAACCATTTTTTGGTTTGCCATCGGGACGTGTTGGACAAAAACCTAAAATATAAAGTGAATAGAATTTCATATGATATAAGGATGGTTCCACTAAAACCAAAAAGAATACAGGCGTGGGTATTTTCAGACCTAATTTCCAACACACTCTACCCATGGGGAAATCCCCATAAGTATTTCAAGCTTCATGTGTAACCCATCAGTACTTCATGTGTAACCCATATAATATATGTCTGACAGTCAGGCTGCTGAAAGCTCTTAAAGCTTATGATGTCGCATCCGGAGTGGTCATGAACTGTATGGAGTAACTTAACGAACTTATGGGATTGTTTATATAATGCGCGGATTGTTTATAAAATTTGGTGCCCGACGACCTTTCATTAGACCAGAACCATTCTTTGGTTTGCCATCATGAATTGTTAGAGAGAAAATCAAAATGTGAAGTGAATCTAAGATCATAGAGCACTGAAACTTTCTTTGAATAAAAAGGATCTCCGAATGTTTACATCCAACCTAACTGGACATTGTAACCTACGTTACCAACTTAAGAAGCAAAATATATCTGACACGGATGCGTATAGATTCAGCGAGATAGAGGAGGAGACGGCAAAACATATACTTTTTTCAAGCCCAAGACTCAATGGTACATAACTTCAACATCTTCGGAGATACTTAATATCTCCGACTGACGCATGAAAATCTCTACCAAATAAGATTCTCGGCATTATTAAAGGGCTGAATATTTAGGGCACCCATTTTAGGCCAAACAATAGATAATTCTTGCCTCATTGTTGTTGGAAGGCGACATAAGTCGACAGAGCAGTGCAATGAGATAAAGAGAATTGAGGACTTACCTGGACTTAGAGATATGGCGGAGCACAATATTTGTTACTTTCTTCCACTCCAACACTTCATAGTGAAATATTTAGTTTGGAGATCTCGAAAAAAAATACTGGAGACTTCTGACAAAGAGACTTAAGCACAGAAAGCTTGGGAGTTCTGGGTGCCTTCACATTGAAATGGCATTCACCAACGCAATTTTCCGGGAATTGCAAAGCCGATGAGCTTGCAAGACTGGGAACAAACATTACAGGTTCTTACGAAATTGGTAAATTTTGTGCATGTCTCTAGAAACTTGCCAGCAAAATCTACGACTTTGTTCCGCGGGGGAGAAAAATCAAAGAGGGATATATGGATGGATGTGTTAGCCTACACTACAGCTTTGGTCAACTCTTAATCAAAGAGAGATTGTGACGTTAGTTGCTGTAATTACCAAACACTGCCTTACTGAAAAACACAGCTGAGCCGCTAAAGGTTCTGTCAAATTACTTCTGCAGCAGTTTAATGTATGAGGAGGAGTTATAGACTAGAGCTGCAAAACTATCGATGGTACCATCGATAGTTTTATTTTTAAAGGACTATCGATAGTTTTTACCCGATAGCGATACTATCGCCGAAAAAATATTAGCTTCAAAAATATTGTCACTTGCTGAAAACTTAATCAAAAAGTGAACCGTTTTAAAAATCTTTATATCATTTTGGAATAATTCTATTTTTTGATGTATTAATGCAATGATAGTAACCTCATGTTAATGTTACTGCGAAATTTAAGGTCCGAACAGAACAAGAACGCCAGGGTGGAAGATCGCCGTAGTGAGTTAAAATAGGCTGGAATGGCAGTGAACGCGAAAAACTGTCATTTGTGTGTTCAGAAGTACCAAGTTGTAATGAAAAATACGTAATTTTATGCAAAATCATACAATTCCTTAAAATATCCGATACTTGCGATAGTATCGATAGTGTAAAAACAAACTATCGAAAATATCGAATGGGACGACTATCGATAGTTTTGCAGCTCTATTATAGACCGTCGAAAATTTTTTCTGACATCGTCCGGCACTTTCTGGTCACATTTGGTTGTATTAAATTTGATTTTGAACAACAAAAGTTTAATTACAATTAACTCATGCTTATCCAGCTAGTTTGCTAAGATTTGATAGGTTTAAAGTGACTGCTAACGTTTCACGTAAGCACACACAGACTTTAAAGTCCATTGTGACACCACGACTTAATACAACCAATAATTTTAGTGTTCACCATATTTACACAATTCGAATAAACGACATATTTCATAAATAAGAATATCACGATAAGAAAATACACTTAAGTATCTTCTTACGTACGTTGAACCAAAAGTTTTTTTGCATTAAGTACTTTGTATAAATCAATGTGGATAATTTTGAGAAGAAAAAAAATCCAACCAGAAGAAAAAGACACAAACATGATCAAAATTTGCAAAAAAAAAAACGCAGAAAATATTATATACGTCGTTCACTCGGCCGCTAAAGTTCATTGGCATACTTTTGTGCCTGAGCAAAACCCACAATACACAACACACACTCACACAACTGAATAAGAAAAATAAAAAATACATGACGAACAACAATAACAAGAAAAACATCAGTTAACACTATTGCCACAGACTAATACAGACTCGACATAAGTGACAGGTGTCAAAAAAGTATTCTTTAACCATATGGTTAATATTTTCAAATTATTCTACGAATTAGGTTAGAAAGAGAAAACTGATACAACGCGCCATAAGAAAAATGGATGCCAGATCGGTTTTTGTTGTTTCACTCACTCCTAAGTCGTAGAAAGTGTTGCCATGTTAGCGTAAAACGGACTAAAAACCGCTGTGTTTTCTCCTAAAATCGCTTAGTTTTTCCCCATTTTTTCTTATAAAACCCTACTGTCGAGTCTGTATTTAGTCTGTGCTATTGCCATTGCCAATATCAACAACATCAACAGAAGCAACTATGACGACAACAACATAATAACGACAAAGACAACATAGCGGAAATACGCGATCAGTCATGACAACACTGGAGATATTAAAAGCGCTTAAATAGATTCAGCAATTAAACTTTTAATGCTTGGCGTTAACAAAATTGTTGTCATATTAGCGATTTTCTTAGGAGTTTACTGATTTATTTTAATATTTTTGATGTTAATTTTGTAGTTTTTTGTACAAAAAGCAGCCAGCACCGTAGGCAGCTTATATTTCTTGTAATTTATTACATTTATTGTTTCAATTTTTTTAAACAAAATTTGTAAATAATTCCCGAGTAAAAATAAACATATATAACAATATATAACTTGATACAAACATAATAAATCATATATGATTATACATCCCGTGAGGTATTTTCTAATTTGTTTAAATGCAGTCATATGTTGTAATATATAATTTATAATATATAATTTATGGTTCTTTTCTTGGAATATATTAACCCTCTATCTGCAATTTTTAGGGTTAATTTTTGTCCTTATTTCAAATACTCTCCTAGAAACCATTAAATCGTGCGTTTAAAGGGTTAAAATGTACCACAAAAATGTTTTGCATCAAATGTCACTAGGGGTTGTCAAAGGACAAAAGTTCATAAGATGTTAGCAAAATGCTTAAAAAAGTAATATTGTTAAGTATCATATGTTATTAAATTGTGTTACACCACAGATACTTTATAATTTTACTTTTTTGAGCATTTTTCTAACATCGCACAAATTATTAGCCTTTGACAACTAGTGAAATTTGATGTTTAACATTTTAACCCTTTAAATGCACGATTTAATGGATTTCTAGGAGAGCATTAGAAATGAGGACAAAAATGACCCCTAAAAATGGGAGATAGAGGGTTAACATATTCTACGAAAAGAACCGTCAGTCTGTCTGTTGAAAACACGCTAGATCGCCTTAAAATCGATCGAGGATCATGAAAATATATACTTTATGGGGTCCTAGACCAATATTTCGAGGTGCTTCAGTAGAGCTGCAAAACTATCGATAGTCGTCCCATTCGATATTTTCGATAGTTTGCTTTTAAACTATCGATGCTATCGATAGTATCGGATATTTTAAATAATTAAAAGTTTTTGCATAAAATTATGTTGTTTTCCATTAAAACTGGGTACTTCTGGACACATAAATGATAGTTTTGCCGTTCAATGCCACTCCAGTCTATTTTAACTAACTACGGCGATCTTCCACCGTGCCTTGCTTGTTCTGTCCAGACCTTTTATTTCGCAATAATATTCACACGAGATTACTATCATTGTCTTTATACTTTAAAACGTAAGATTTTTTCAAAATAATATAAAGAATTTACAAATTGTTCACTTTTTGATTATTTTTTCCTCAAATGGCAACCTATATGAGGGTAATGTTTTTTCGGCGATAGTATCGCTATCTGGTAAAAACTATCGATAGTCCATTTCAAAAAAAACTATCGATACTATCGATAGTACCATCGATAGTTTTGCAGCTCTATGCTACAAACAGAATGACAAATACATATGAGGCATTCCACACCAAATGTCCAGCGAAAAAAAACACGTGTACCGTAAACTTCTGAATATGGAACTTAGAAAATTGCGTTTTTGGTTTTTCAATTTTTCAAAAACTGGGCTTAGGAGGCGTGGTCAAATATTGGAAAAATTGTCAAATTTGTGGCGAGTTGCCTTGATTAAATATTTATCACATTAAAACGGAATGCACCACAATCTTAAAAATTAACGTTCTTATATAGTTTTTTATGGGCTATCGACTAAAATTTTTTTTTGGAAAATTTTCAGAACCCGTTCTGAAATTTTCCATTTTTTAAAAAAGTCAATTTATCAAAAATCCGGCTACTTTTTTTTATTTTTTTTTTAAGTTTAGATGTCTGTCCATCCACACAAAAAATTCAGACACGCGTTTTTCGAGAAAATCGCATTTGAATTTTAAATTTAGTAATTTGCTTGTATTTTCTAGTTTCAACAGAGCGTATCAGTAATATTTATGCAATTAATAATACTCATTCGCAACGTTAAAACAAGAAAATACAAGCAAATTACAAAATTGTTATGAAATTTAAAATTCAAATGCGATTTTCTCGAAAAAAAAAAACGAAAAACGCGTGTCTGGTTTTTTTTCAGTGGATGGACAAACATCTAAACTTTAAAAAAAAATTAAAAGAAAAGTGGCCGGATTTTTGATAAATTGACTTTTTTAAAAAATGGAAAAAGAACGGGTTCTGAAAATTTTCCAAAAAAAAAAAAAAAAATTAATCGATAGCCCATACAAAATTATATAAGAATGTTAATTTTTGGGATTGTGGTGCATTCCGTTTTAATGTGATGAATATTTAATCAAGGCATCTCGCCACAAATTTTACAATTTTTCCAATATTTGACCAGTTTTTGAAAATTAGAAAAACCAAAAACGCAATTTTCTAAGTTCCATATATGGCTATCCAAACAACCTATTCAGAAATTTACGGGACACATGTTTTTCTGTAGCGGGACATTTGGTGTGGAATGCCTCATATACCCTCTATCACTGGAGTGGAGGAGTAAAAAATGTTTTTTTTCCAATATTAGTTTATTTTGCTAATTTTTTTAACGAGATAATTTAATTGCATAAATTTTTTTTGCTGTCATATTTTTTTACATTGTGGAGGGTATCCAAACTTTCTTTTACTTGTTGACTTTAAAACAGCTAATTTCTTAAAACGGTACGTGTTAGATAAATTTCGATTGCAGCTTTGAAATAAAAATACCAAAATTTTGGGTATCAGTTATTGTTTAACTGGAAAATTTTTCGTGTCGAACGGTGTAATCCATAGAGAATTTTTAATAAATCAATAAATACATTTTTTGCAAAATGATTAGTTGAGAAATATGTTTGGTCAGATGCAAGAAATATTTCCTCAATGAATGCAATGTATACATTTTCATTTGTCAAATATTTGCCAAATTGAGATTTCAGTTAGTTTAAAGAGTATTTAACTGAGTAATTATTTTAAGTGTAAGTTTCCTCACAGCTTGATGCCTCAGACCATTTGATTAAGAAAGCTCTTAACTTTAAGTTGTCGAAGTCTGTGACAAAGCCTTTAGCTCTTAACAGTTTTTTATATCAGTAAGGATTCACTTTAGTAGCATAAAAAACATAAGGTGGTCTACAGGGTGACCTCGGAGTAAGTCAGAATGACCTAGGATCATTACATGAAAAGTTATGGCTCATATTGTTTTGTAATCGAACCACGAGACATATATATGTATATTATTAAGTTCAGTTCAGGTATGAAACTAAATTATCATATTTATGACACATTGAATTTACATTCATTATATTCAATTATATCTAAAATCTATGATTTTTGCTCGAAATTGTTACGACAGCATTTGTTTGCTCTAACAAGTAGTTTTTTTTTGAAAACTAAATGTTTAAAATTTTGAAGTGATTACTAAACACTATACTCTAGAATCTGTTTCAATAAGAATTTGTTCCTAAAAAATTTTCTTGGGTATTTTTATTATTTAAAAAACATGATACGACTTTGAAAAGTTAAATTAAAAAAACCCAAAAACATCGCTAAAGGATAATTTTTAAAAAGTAATGACTCATTTACTGTGATTGTGTTACTTCTTCATCTTTTTTTTGGTTATTGACACTAACGGTATCTCTTCATTTAAAAAAAAAATTAATAAAGCCTCTTTATACTTTAATTTTGTAAATATTTCTTTTAAAAAGTTGCTAACCTTTCTCTTCTTTTTCCAGGAAGCAAAGTTAAAGAAGACTGGTTGTCAGTAGACTGATGTACCCATACTATGGAGTAAACTAATACAAACATCATTAAAACACTCACTCCCGCATCACATTGCAACTAGCTAAAGCAACGGCAACAGTAACAACAACAGCAACATCATAAAAATATTGTTAATCGATCTTTAGTTTATTCATAGTCAACTTGAATGTCTATCTGTCTGTCTGTCGGTATGTCTGACTAACCATCTGTCTAGTTGGCTGACTGACTGACTGTTAAACCATTCACTTGAGTCAGCCATTCAGTCATGGACTTGTTTATGCTTTCAAGAGTTTTCACACTATTTTCAAATGTAAGTTACTTGCGGTCATTGGCTTTTGTGCAAAAAAAAAACTGCATCTTAAAGACAACTGCAACAACAACGTCGACTTGAACGAAGTTGCGCTGTCTCATTGCTGGTTCGTTTGTGCATTTTTCTTTGCCATCATGGAATAAAAGCAGGTTTTTTTTTTAATTTTTCATTCGATTCGTTTGTATTGTACGAAGTGTATGCTCAGTTTCTAAGGTGATTGCCGGCCATTGGTCTGATTTCCAATGATCATTTGGTATGAGGAAGTTCAAAATATTTTGTATATGCATAGAGTATTAATAACTTTTGGAGGCTGCAGCTGGCATATTTATTAATTTTTTTTTTGTTGGTTTGCACAATATAAATACTTTATAAATTAATACATTTCAATACTTAAAATGTTTAATTTTTTTGTGGTATTTTTCTTATTTTTTGCGGTATTTTCATACACAACCGCTTAATAAAATAATAAAAATAAAGTTTCAGTTCACAAACAAAAGACTTAAGCAACAAACTTGATTCTTGTATGTTCATTTTTTGCTCCCGCAAAATACAAAAATAAAAAAAAACCCCAGAGCAAGACAAGACAACAGTCTTGCCAAGAATCATAACATAACTGCACATTTGTTTCTCTTTCTCTTGAATTTCAATTACTCATTCTCTGGCCATATGAACGACGATATAAACAACATAACCAGCTTCGATTGCTTTGCCATAAAGTTCATCGAACTTGAGCACAAATCTAGGCTAAACATTTGCTCTGAGTTGCAATGAAAACGAAAAGTACCGCAAATTTACCGCTATTCCAATACAAGACATTTATACGTGAACATGTGTGTGTCTGTTTGTTGAATTTTTTTTTTATTATTAAATTGCGCTTGCGTACACACAAAAAAAAAAATTTCAATTTCAATAAAAAAATTCACGAATTCAATAAATAAATTAACTAAAAAAGCCGCGGTGAAGATTTTCACGAATTCAATAAACGCATTTGTAAGTCGTTTGCTGAAAATAATTTCAATAAACAAATTTCAAGATTCAATAAAAAAGTTTATTGATTTATATTTTTTTTAATATTTTTTTTAGAACTAAAGAAAAAAAAAAAATTTTTTTTATTTGTTTTTTTTTTTTATTTATTTATTTATTTTTATTATTTAATTGTTTTCTTTATTTCTTACTTTTTCTCAATTTATTGTTTCCATTGAGCTTTGAACAGCATACCTCCTGTTTAGAATGCCGGCCGTCTAACTAACTGAGCTACAGCATGACAACAAGTTTTAACGCATAAAATCAATTTGGTTTTAAATAAAAGTAAACAAGAATTCTGAAACACTCACATAATTTTGTCAGTAATGGTAACAGAAAAAATTCTCAATTGAAATTAACAATAGAAAAAAATACTGACTAATTTAGTTGAGTGCATCACTTTCATTCTCTAACTTATAACAGTAAAAATATTTAACACACAACTATACAAACACACACGCATTCACAAATAAATTGTGTTTTTATTTCTATTTTGTTCTTGCTTGTAAGTAGATGACAGAATTTAGCCGACAGAACTATAACACTGTTTTGGCGTTATGCGCTAAGCGGTGGATAAACTTATTACTTTTTTTGGGGGTCGTTGGTTCGAATCCCCATCAGACCCAACTTTTTTTTTTTTTTTTAATATTTTTTGTTTTTTTTTTAAGTTATTACTTTATTTGAAATTACTATGTGTGAAAAAAAGAAACACAACAAAACTTGCCGACGGAATGAGTTGAACATAGTTTTTTTTTAATTTCAATAAATTTTTTTATTGATACAATAAAAAATTTTATTAAAAATATTTTTATTTTTAATAAACGTGTTTATTAAAATTTTCTTAAATATTTTTTTTTCTGTGTACTTTACTTTTTTTGCATATGTGAATGTGGTAAGTGCTTTATTTGTGTGGGTTGGTTGGTAGGTTGTTTATTTTGTTTTTCAGAACTTTGATTTGTTTTCTAAGAACTTAAAAATTTGTTTAGTTAACTTTGAACGAGTAGAGAAATGTTTGGTATTAGAAAATATAAAAAAAAAATTATAGAAATTGTTGTTCCATATAGAATGTGGATAGACAAAAACCTATTTGAAGTAAAGAGAAAAATAAAGACATTTTTTGCAAAAAACACGCTAAAATATTAAAAAGACAAAATTTTAAAATTTTGTTGAAAGAGAAATAAATTTTTTAAAATATAAAATTTTCATTAAAGGAAATACAAATTCTTAAATAAACTTAAAAAAATACCAGCAAAACGTTAAATATCGTAATGTCTAACCATGTAATACATAGATAAACGAATTCATTATGTTTTCCCTATCACATTACAATGCATTACTTTTTTGTATTTTTCATGCATTACGTAAAAGATAACCATTATTTTGAGTGACATCCCATATAAATATCATTCATGTTGTGTGGGGTAAAAGAATTGTAATACATTTGTCTATTACGAAATTCTCAGTACCCTGGAGAGTTTGCTGAATTTTATCATATACATAGGCGCTGATTCACGGGGAAAACAATAAAAAGTACAGCAAAACTTGTTAAATTTTACTCATTCCAATTTGCATTACCTGGTAATGAATGTTACAAATCGTCGGTGCGCCGACCAGATCAGCTATATGTAATTTTTTTATTTTTTTTTATTGGCCCATTAGGAAGCCTATCTGGTTGGTTTCAAAGTTAGCTAAAACTCCTATGTGTTACCTATAACAGAAATTCTCCTGCAAAAACAGTTATGTGTTATAAGTACACATAAGTGTTTTTGATTTAAACGTATAAACATTACATCGCCTTTGGTTTTCTTTTAAATTGCACTCAAAAAAAAAAAAACTGTAATGTTAGCAAAAAAAGCTTGTAAACCTACAAGAAAATTTGCTGATTTTGAACCCACAATTTTTTTGCTAAAGTTAGCAAATATGTTTTGCCAAAAAGTTAACTAAATATTTTTTTTTGAACTTATTTTATACACATCTGAGGACCCCATTGGGTTCGGACCCGATAGGTCCAGACCCCGATGGTCCTAGACCTAGTTGGGTTCCTTAAAATCGTCATAGTTTTTGATCCAAAATTTGTGTCCGTTTCGCTCTACCTTGCTTAGTTTTTGAGATACGTGATTATGGGGGACCACTGGGGGCTTGAGAATTAAAAAACTCGATAACTTCAAAAATATTACTCGGAGAGCTTTTGACTATTTTGCGGTCTTGTTCTACGAGTTAAGAGCTACAAAAACGCTTTTGGACTTTTTGTTGTGTCGGCAATATTTACCGAGATATGAGCATTTTATATGCTAACTTTTTTGGATCCAAAGTTAGGGACCATTAGGGTCCACACATGTGAAAAGGACCGGCGATACTATGGAGAACCCGAGAACCATAAATGGCCTCCATTTTGCTCTATCTGGCTTAGTTTCCGAGATAGCGCAATTTAAAGTTTTCTGAATATAAAAAAAAAATTTACCATTTATTTTGCTAATATTAGAAAAATATCTTGTAAAAATGTAGTCAACTCAATTTCAAATTTAGCAAAAGAAATTAGTTCAAAGTTTGTTTAAAATTGCTAATGTGCTAAATGAAGTGTACAAGAATTTTTTGCTAACATGCTAATCTCAACTAAAAATTTGCTAAAAGTTAGCTAGCTAGCGTTAGCAAAAAAAAAATTAGTAAATCTACTAACGTATTTTTTGAGTGTGGTCATTTTTTTTTTAATATTCCGAAACTTTGTTGCATAACACTGTGTAACACGATTTTGAAAAAAAAAAACATGCGTTAAAATGGTTAAAATGTTGTACAAAGTTATTTTTTTTTTTGCATCAAATTTTACTAGGGGTTGTCACAGGTCAAAATTTTGTGCGAAAAGTGCAAAATACTTAAATAAATAAAATTGTAAATTATCACAAACTTGTAAATTGTTTTTCTCCAAAGTCGTGTAAAATAAGTAAAAAAAATCATATATCTTCTTCTGAGCTAAATTATGATGTCTTCAGTGAAATTTGATGGCGGTTCTTTTCTTAGAACACTTTAACTTCCATTTTTAGGGTGAATTTTGTTCCTTTTGTCAAATACCCTGATAGAACAATGTTCTAAGAACTTCGCTTATACGTGCGTTAAAAGGGTTAAAATTTTCTACAAAAAAGTTCTGCATCAAATTTTACTAGGGGTTCTTAAAGACCAAAAGTTCGTGCGAAAACAGTATGTGATAATTTACAATTTTACTTTTTTAACCATTTGCACTTTTTGCAGGAACTTTTGGACTTTGACAACCCCTAGTAAAATTTGATGCAGAAAATCTTTTTAGAAGATTTTAATCCGTTAATTGTACGTTTTTGTGGTGTTCTATGAGGGTATTTGAAAAAAGGACAAAAATGATCCCTAAAAATGGGAGATAGAGAGTTAATACGTTTTACGAAAAGATTCGCCATAACATTTCACTGAAGATATATTTTGCCATTTTTTGCTTCAGAATTATATATAATATTTTTTTTGGCTTATTACTTATTATTATTTTGGTGTTCCTGATATAATCACTTTCTGCATAGGTAAAGTTTATCTGTGATAATGAAATTCACGTCAGAAGTTTTCAGCCTTGCAAAGTGCGAAATGCAATACTTTTTACAACAAACACATGGGTTGAAAAAAACAGCAAAATAATTTTACGTGTGTTTGTTGTAGTAAATGTTGCATTTCACACTTTGCAAGGTTAAAAATTCTGACTTGAATACCATCAATATGTCGCTACAAGTCCTTGAGAATATATAATTTGCAAAATCTTTACTTTTGAAAAACACATAGAAATTTATTTAAAATAAATTTAAGACGAAAAACACCTTTGTCTGTTATATTTTTTTTATAAACATGTAAAAAGTCCGAAACAAAATCAGCTATGTGTAGTTTTTTGTTAAAATCTTATACCACTTCAGGATAAATGGGTTTAGGAAAAATAAAAAAAATTACTTTAAAAAAATGTTGCGAATTAGCAAAATAAAACGGGTTTTTTTCTCTCCTGAACACTTGATAAAAAACACATAGTTCTTCTGGTCGGCGCACCGACGAAATTACTATTAGCAGTACTTAACACCCCAAAGACAAAAAAGCGACTAAATCCAATGACACCGCCATGTTAAAGTAATGAACATTGATAATGGAAGGTAACCAATTACTTACATTTTTGGAGTTTGCTGGGATACAGAAGGTATACCCTAAAAAAAAATCGAAATTAATGATGCAAAGTTTGTCAATTCGCGTTCATAAAAAAATTTTGAACCATAGCCCATACAAGACTACAGAAGAATGTACATTTTTTAGATTGTGGTGCATTCTGTTTTAATTTGAAAAATATTTAACTCGATACAAATTTGACAATTTTTTTAATATTTGACCACGCCTTCTAGCCCAGTTTTTAAAAAATTTACAAACCAAAAATGCAATTTTCTTAGTTTCATATAGGGCTATTCATACAACCTATTTAGAAATTTACGGTATACATTTTTTTCCGCTGGACATTTGGTGTGGAATGCCTTATCTGTACATATGTTGTAGTACATCAAATGCAACTTGCACATCAATTTTCAGACTTTTATTCTTAGTTGGTGTTGAGTAATCAATTTTTCAAAATGGCGATTTTTAAAAAAAAAAAAAATTAAGAAATTGAAATGATCAATTAATTAATTTTGACCGGTAAGAAATGTCGATATTTTAAAAAAAGTTGGACAATATTTTATTGTCTGTTGTTGTTAAATGTACTTATAGAAAAAAATATGAAAAAAGTTATTCAAAGTACCTATCACTTATTTTTTTAACGTTTAAAAATTAAAATCGACTTGTTGAAAAAGTCAGAAACCTTAAATTTTTTTTAAACTCAACTCTAAAAAGTCTACTCTAAATTACGCATTTTTAAAGCTCCAATTCGAGATGTGATCACAATTCGATCTATTTTTTTTTTTAATTTTGAAAATTGTACCTTTTTTTTACTATGATTTATTTAATGTGGTGTGGGAGTGGGTCTGGTCTGAAAGTGTGCGATTTGGCATTGAAGGTGGCACGAATTATGACTTTTTTCGAATTTCGTCAATCGGTCAAATTATGGTTCGTTTTGGTCTAAAAACTGTACGTTTAAATTTTTAGTCACATCGGACAAAATTACCCCGTGCCTTTGGGGGGGGGGTTAAAGTTTTGCCACAAAAAAACTTTAAGTTTGTTTTCATCATTTTCGACTTGATTATCTTGACTGGTTCCATTTTAAATAGCATAGGCAATCAGCCGATGGTGGTTCAATTTATCCAAAAATTAATATATCCATTCTTCTGATTTTTATTGAATTTCGGTTTTTGTTATTTAGTCGAAATTGTGAATGGTTCGCGTTTTATCGCTGTTCAAAGTTGGTATTTTGCAACAATTTTATGAAAAATACATAATGTTTAAATGATCGTATCTTTGGAACGTATCATCCGATTGTCACGAAATAAAGCGCAAAATAATGGTTATGTCCTGGTCTTAAAATAGAATTTTGAAAAAGGATAGGATGCTTTGCAAAAAGGATATTGAAATTAAAAAAATGTCCTTAATTTGCAAATATCTCAAAATGCGTATCTTTAATTTTCCTATATTTTTTTGCACATATAGCCCTAAATATACTTAACAACATATGCAAATCCCAAATTGGGATGGTAAGCGGTTTAATTGTAAACGCGGTTTCATGAAACGCCTTATTGATTTTTGTTAATAACTCTCGTTTACAAATGAAAAACAATTTCTGCGCACTAACCGCGAATAATTTTTTTATATGTATTTTTGATCGCTAAACTAAAAAATTTCATCAAAAGAACATTTCGCGAATAACTTTTTGTTTAATGAATTTTTTAGCGTTTTTTGGAGGTATTTTGACTATTTTTCTTATATCTTAAGTTCTGTTTATCTGATCTTCTCGCAATAAAAACCAAACTAAAGATAATCAAATTTCCAACAAATCCTACATTCATCATTTTTTCATAAGTTCATAGCTTTACGCGCAAATAATTTTTTTAGCGTTATTTGGAGGTATTTTGACTATTTTTCTTATATCTTGAGTTCCGTTCATCTGATCTTTTCGCAATAAGAACCAAATTAAAGACAATCAAATTTCCAACAAATTCTTCATCCATTATTTTTATATCAGTTCATAACTTTACGCGCAATAGGCAAACATATGACTAAAATAAGTTTTTTGATTAACAAATCATTTAAAAAAAGTTTAAGAAATAGAAATCTTTGCAATTAATTGCATCTTTTTATTTATCTGCAAAGCCTGAACATTGAGAAATATAATAAAGTTGATTTGATGAAAATCTATAGGTTTACTCCGAAGTTATCACAAATTTTATGAATATACATGATAAAATACAAAAAAAAACAGACACCGTATTTTAAAAACCGAAAACACAAAATTTAAAGTTTTCATCAAAAATTAAAAAAAATATTTTGTTCAAAATAAAATATTTGTCTGTAATATTTTTTTGTATTTTCATCACAAGTTCAAAATATATTTTTCTTTCCAAAACAAAAAAATATAAAAATACAAAAAAAACGTTTTCCCCAAAATTTGAAAAAGATATTTATCGTACAAAAAAAAAAAAAAAAAAAACATAAAACCCAAAAAAAACGTTTTTTTTTGTAGAAAAAAATAATTGGAAATATGTTAACTAAAATAAACTTGCGATATAAATTGAATACTTCACATCTTTGTCACTTTTGGTCCAATTTATTGGAGTAGCACACCATTGCAAAACTAAATAAGATCTATACCCGCCAAACTTATTGTAAACTTATTAAAACTTTTCAATCAATTAAGTGAATAAAGGGGTTTGATTATTTTTGTCCAGGTTAACTAAAGGGTAAATGTTATACCAAAATAAATAATAGTGTTAAACAAAACCTAATATTCAATAAGTCTCTATTTGGAACCACTTACCTACTGTAAGTCCTCCAAGTTTGTGAACTTACTTTAGGGACAGAAGGATCTTTAATTGTCAAGCAAAATTAGGGCCAAGAAAGCGGCTTCGAGATCCAAATTCTCGAAGAATCACTATTATAAAGTGTAAGATCATAATAGTCACTACATAATCTAAATAGCTTTAGCAAAAACTGCGTTATCTTTAAGGGGCAAATTTCCAAATAATAAAAAAAGTAAGGATGGGACATAGTGGTCCAATTTTGTTTGGAGTAACAGTTTTTAGGTCGCAGATCGCGAATATTAAACGATAATTGCTTTGGCAGAAAATGTATGGTCATCAATCAAATTAAAATCTATGCTTTCGCATGGAAGTGATATAAGTTGCGGCTATTATCAAAAAATTTTTCCGAAAGCTACCCTCTTGGAAGAAATTAAGGTATTTTTGCTAAATATTCCATGAAAGGAATCAGTGATACAAAAGTTTTTTAATTAAATATAGGTTTTATCTCTGAAAAAATATGTTGAATACATAACTAAATGCATGCCAATGTTGTTTCAATCATCCCTCATTTGTTGCACGCCGCTTACATCAATTTCCTTCGAAATTTGCTTGGCAGATTCCAATTTCTTGCTTTTACAAAATTATTTTGAATTTTTAAAATAACAAAAATTCAAATAATAATAAAAAATTTCTACATAAATATTGAAAACAATCAAAAAAACGTTTTATTTTTTGTACTTTTCATAAATATCTTTTTTGGAAAACGTTTTTTTTTTTGTTTGGTTTTTTATTTCGATCATGAGGAAAATTTTTAAATAAATAACTTTTTGTTATTTTTTTTGTTTGAATAATTTAAAATTTTTGAACTTCTACGATAAATATCTTTGATAAAAACAAAAAATAAAAAGTTTTCCGGTGTCTGAAAAAAAATTATATTTTTTTACAATTTCTGTTTTTAAAATTTTTAAAAAATGAGCTTTGTTAATAAAAAATAGTTTTTCCTTGTTTGCCTATTGCGCGTAAAGTTATGAACTGATATAAAAATAACGAATGAAGGATTTGTTGGAAATTTGATTGTCTTTTATTTGGTTCTTATTGCGAAAAGATCAGATGAACGGAACTCAAGATATAAGAAAAATAGTCAAAATACCTCCAAATAACGCTAAAAAAATTATTTGCGCGTAAAGCTATGAACTTATGAAAAAATGATGAATGTAGGATTTGTTGGCAATTTGATTATCTTTAGTTTGGTTTTTATTGCGAGAAGATCAGATAAACAGAACTTAAGATATAAGAAAAATAGTCAAAATACCTCCAAAAAACGCTAAAAAATTCATTAAACAAAAAGTTATTCGCGAAATGTTCTTTTGATGAAATTTTTGAGTTTAGGGATCAAAAATACATATAAAAAAATTATTCGCGGTTAGTGCGCAGAAATTGTTTTTCATTTGTAAACGAGAGTTATTAACAAAAATCAATAAGGCGTTTCATGAAACCGCGTTTACAATTAAACCGCTTACCATCCCAATTTGGGATTTGCATATGTTGTTAAGTATATTTAGGGCCATCGGCGTATACAGGGGGGGGGCCCAACAACAACAACAAAAAAATATTTTTTTTATATGGATTGGAAAACACGAATCTCACGAAAAAAACAACAAAAATTTTTTTGTTGTTGTTGTTGGGCCCTGAAAAAACAGTCCTGCATACGCCGTTGTTTAGGGCTATATGTGCAAAAAAATATAGGAAAATTAAAGATACGCATTTTGAGATATTTGCAAATTAAGGACATTTTTTTAATTTCAATATCCTTTTTGCAAAGCATCCTATCCTTTTTCAAAATTCTATTTTAAGACCAGGACATAACCATTATTTTGCGCTTTATTTCGTGACAATCGGATGATGCGTTCCAAAGATACGATCATTTAAACATCATGTATTTTTCATTAAATTGTTGCAAAATACCAACTTTGAACAGCGATAAAACGCGAACCATTCACAATTTTGACTAAATAACAAAAACCGAAATTCGACACAGATCTCGAGAATTGATATGCCAATTTTTATGCAAATTAAAATAGGTAAGGTCGAAAAAGTGTTTTTTTGTTTTCAAAAATTTTGGAATCCTTCTCTTATTAACGACTCAAAATTTCATTTTGGTGGGATAAATCCTTCCGCTTTAAAATTGACTTAAAAAAAAAATTGTTTACTCCAAAAAGCGAAAAAATGACAAAAAAATTTGTGCTCGAGAAAATTTTAATAAATTTTTTCATAAATTAAAAATTTTATGAATTTTTTTTTTTCTTCTTAAAGCATTTTTATTTTTTTTTTAAATCAAAACACAAAAAATTGCCATAAGATATTTTTGTTTGAGACTTCAAAAAAATTTTGGAAACTTAGAAGTGTACTAAAACTAAAAAATGTACTAACAAAATGTTTACACTACAATTAAAAAAAAAATGAGTCTGAAATTAAAAAAATTCGATGTTTCTATTTAAACCTGTAACTTGATAAGCAATGATAGGACTTTCTTGCAAATGCATGTTTTTAGTTTTAGAACAGCATAAACGAAATACTTTTGCAAATCAAAGAATTTGCTTTAAAATGGCATCGATTCGTTAGTGCATATTTCTGCATATTTTGCTGATAATGCATATTTTTTTTGTAATTTTTATAAAAATCACTAATTTTCCTGTTGGCAGGCTACACAATTTTTTTCGATGTAAAATACTTCTCTGAACGAAGTGATTTTTTTTTTTTGTTAATAAGCTAACAAAGTGAAAAATTTTAATTTTTTTATTATTTTTTTTTTTTTCAAAAATGCACAATTTTTTTAAGTTTTTACTGATATTTTTGTAGTTTTTAAAAATTGTTGGTGCATATTTTAGACGTCTAAACAGTGTTTTTTAATACATGAAGGTCCCTGGTGATAAGCAATTTAAGACACTTTAGTGATATATTCCGTTTTCATCAGTATTGGCTGATTTCGGATCGAACGACACCTTTTTTCTAAAGACATATTTTAATGACATTACAAAGAGTGTAATCACATTAATTGGATGAAATGTATTTTTTATTATACCCTCCAACCACAGTATGGGGGTATACTTACTTTGTCATTCCGTTTGTAACGCATAAAAATATCGGTCGGGGACCCTATAAAGTATATATATTATTAATCTATGATCGATTCTAAGTCGTTGGCAAGAATATGTCTAATGTTCATAGGCCGGTTAAGTTCGGAAATGGGCAAAATCGGGCCAGGGGGAAAAAAGTTCCCCCTTAACGAACTAAAAAAAAACTCTTAAAAAACGCAATTTTTGCATATTTTTTTGCCATTTTTTTTAAACAAATGAAACCTTTTTGTGTCAGAAGGAGTTTAAACTACTGCACTTAGACCCAGGGGGCTGGAAAATTTATTTTTTTTCTTCCCTCCCCCTTTTGTGGGCTTGGATTTAAAAAAATCATTAAAATAATGAGAAAATGGTATTAATAAATTGCAAAACGCATAATAAAGAAATTAGTTTAGATTTATCGCGATGGGGAAGGTATCCCCCACAACCCCCACAACATGTTTTAACATGTTGGAGGGTATCAAAGATTCGGCACAGCCGAATTTAACACTCTCACGTGTTTTTTATTTATTTAGTCTATGGATTAAATCCTTACAGACTATAAAAAACTATTTACAAAATTATATAACAAAAAAAAAAACATAATTTAACAACATCAACATTTAAAGAAAAATAAATGCAAATATATAAATCATTAAAGTCATGGAATTGAAGAAAAGCTTCTTCAATTTAATGAAATTTGTAATCATAGCTGATGCCAGCAAATGATGAAACAATTTTATCAATATTCAGAAGCATTGTTCTTTGGGTGTAGCGTTTTAGCTAATAACTGTGGGTGTCGTGGGTTCGATTCCCACCAGTTAGTGTTACTAGCTCTCGGTAAGACTAAATTAATTTTTGATTTGTAATTATAATAAAATTCAAAATAAATACAAAATAATTGCAAATATACAAAAAAAAAATTGTCAATAATAATAAAAAAAATTTACGTTTTAAAAACTATTTTACTTATCAACTTTAAACTTGACATTTATTTACAATTTACCACCCACTCAGACTAACCGAAAAATGTGTTATTTAAGTGTTTGTATAACTTAAGCATTTCCGTTATCAATACAATGCCATTTTGGTAAGTTATTCCCAGAATTAATGTTGACTCAAAGAATAGACAAAAATTTAAAATAAGGTTCTTGGCCAAAACCCAACCAAGTTGTTTACACACATAATTTTTCATAAAAAGTCAATGTACGTTCAATCATCAATCTACACACATGTAAGTTAGTGTGTATGGAAAATTAAACCAAACGCAAAAAATAAAATAAAAAATCTTCGAAAGCAAAACCAATTGGTGAAAGTTCTGCGAATATTTTGTTTACGTTCTTTCTGGAGCTCTTAAACGAACGTTTGCGTACTAATGAGTTGTTTGTATAAGTTTTATGTGAGTTGTTGCTATTGTTTTCTTATGAACGTATAAACATATCAGCGGCTGGCGCGCATGAAAAACTTCCAAAGAAGAGAAAGAGTAAGTAGAATAAGAAGCGACAATATGAAGCGCTTATTGTTGTTGACATGGCTTACCAAAAGAGCATTGAACTTTCGTTAAGCTTCAACGCCAGCCATGAACAAACAACAATTATGGGCCAACAAATAAGTTAAATAAATAAAATTATGTACTGTCGTTATAACTTTTTTCTTTTTATTATTTTTTTTTTTTTTTGGTAGAATGTAATAAACAAAAATTTTAAAAAACGAAATGAAATGATGTACATTTAAAAATGACTAATTGTTTTAAAAAAAAGATTATTCAGATGTATTAAAAATTAAAATTACAATTTTGAAAGACTTTTTTAAGCAATTCTTACCATTGATTGCAAATTTTACAAGTGACAATTTTTTGCATGTAACCCAAAAAAGACTTTCAAAAGTTTTTAGAATGTTTTTGTTTAGACTATTACCACTTGATGCTTTACATATCTTCTACTTAGACTTTTTTTAACAAAAAGTTCAATAAACTTTTGTGAACTCTGGTGCACCATTTCCGCGTTATTAGACATTCTGTTGCAGTTAATATTGTGGCAATAGCAACAACAGCAACAGCCATAACAGATTGTTGCATTCAATATACAACACTGCATACTTTCGTTGCGAATCGTGTTTCATGTATGACCAGTTCTTGAAAGAAAATTGCAAGAGAAAGCCTTTCTCTTCTTAAATACAAAATAAATAGCATTAGAAGAAAAACTAAAGACTTAAGAAACAAACTTGGTTAGTTGCACACAGCACACAGCACAAAGCTAAGAAAAATAACAAAATAGAATGCATGAATTTAATTTTCCTAATGTTTTTTTTCTGTTTTTTGTTTAAATAAACATTCTAATGGTGTTAGTTTTCCTTAACTCTTATATATTTTCAACTTTTCTTTTACGTTCTAAAATTTTGTTTTTCTAAAAAAGTTCTTTCAACCATTAGGTAAACATTAATCATAAAAGTTCAAATGAAATGCTGGTTAAAATATCAGTGACCTTTGTTGAATGTTGTTGTTTGTTTTTTTTTTTACATCATATTTGGTTTATATGAATGGTGAACTGACAGACTGACGAAAAAACACATCCAAAAAATTATAATAATAACTTCTTTATTTTTTAGTTTTTTTTTTTTTTGGTTGACGTTGAAATGGCTTTCAGACCATTATGAACGTAAACAAATTTTTGGTGATGGAACGTGTTACATTATTGTATTTTTTATTTTTTTAAATGCTTTTGCTTCAAGCCATTGTATGGAACGTTGGACGGATGGTTGGTTGGTTGCTTGATTCTTTCTTTAAACTCTTTCATTTGTATGCGTACAACAAAAGTTAAGTTCAACTATAGGCCAATGAACTTTTTAATGTTGTTTTTTATATAGATTTTTTTTTTTATTTTTTGTTATTTTAAAGTTAACAACACTATAATGGTTCATACATTTTTCTAGTAGTTTTTTTTTATTTTGTTTTTTTATTGGAGTTCAACAAACTCCAAAAAAACAAATATAAGTTTGAAAAGAATTCATCACTTTTATAATTTTGTTAACATTTTTACTTTTTTTTTATTTTTAAACGAAATTTTTTTTTAATTAAACCACAAATTGTTTTTTTCCATACTTTATATGTATTTTTTTTTTGTGTTATCAATATGAATCAGTTTTAACATTTTAATGCGTCTGCTTATTTTTTAAAATAAACACACCCACTTTTAAAATCAAAAATAAGTCTTAAACAAAACGTTATTTTTAGCTGGATGCGTGTAACTGATTATGGACAAACTACATGTAAAAAATGTTTACATTGGAAAACCTTTTTTTTTTGCGAAAATAAACCTGAATTTATTTTATCTTTTTTGTTCAACTTTTTAAAATATTGATGCGTACAGGTACAATATGTTAAAAAAGTATTCCAAGTTATTTATTCCTTAGAATTTAAATACGTTTACCTTCCAAACTTTTAAATTTACATATTTTGTAGCATAACACAGTGTTAAAAAAATTAATGAAACAGAAAAACCTGGGATGCGATACATTTTTTCTAGTAGGTGTTGTTGAGTACAACAAGATTCTGTCCTTGAAATTTGCGAAACACCTCCAAAATCTTGAGTTACGGGTAAAAACCCGGTTTTTCGAACTTTTTACACTTATAAGCCAGTAACTTTGTTGAATATTAACCGATTTTGAATTTCTCGACGGCTTTAGAAAGAATAAACTAATATCTTTCGAAGTTGTAACATAAAATTTAAGTAATATTAAAACAACTGTGCGTATTTTTCCAGCAAACTCAATTTAAAAAAAAAAATATATCATTTTTTTTTTAAGTTTGAAGATGTTTTATCATATTTTTTTATTTACCCAGTCTGCACAGTTTCGAGGCGACAATTTTTTCGAAGTTTTTTCGAGGCTTTTCCGCAATAACGATTCGAAGTCGATATTATATACAGTCGATATTTTAACGTTTCTCGAACTCATATTTTTATTGAAAAACTAATCGATTTCGAAATGATTTCCAATCTACATTTTAGGAATTCACGTATTTGTTGTTCCATAAAAAAATATTTATTTTCAATATAACATCGAGTTTTAGTTTTATTAAATTTTACAAAAATTCCACAAATTTTACTTTTATTATTAAAAAAAATAATATCTAACACTAGAACAATAAAAAAAAAAAATAAAAAAAAAAATCCGCGACCGGGGTTTGAACCAAGGCCAAAAATCTACAAATCATAAGCTGCCGAACCTGCTAACCAACTAGGCCATACACAACTTGAAATTTGTTTGTACTAATATATATTTTGAAATAAAAATATTTTCAAATTGGGAGAAGTATGTCAAAACAAAATAAAATAAATATAAAAACAGGGTAATTCAAATAATAATACAAATTATAATTTAAGGGCAATTCAAATAATAATAAAAAATTCAAATTTTAGTAAAAGTAATTTTTAAAAACTACTTTTATTATCAAACTTTGGCTGAAGGAGTAAGGCGTGCAAGCAGTAAACTGGGAGTTCTGAGTTCAAATCTCAAGTGAGGCAGATAAAAATAGTAATTAGTAAAAATTAAATTTAAAGAATAAATAAATTAAATTAGTAAAAATTAGTTAATTGTAAGTAAGTAGTAGTCAGTAAAAAATTATTTTTTTTAATTCTTACCGTTTTTACAACAATTAACTAAATTATTAAAAAACAAATGTATCGAAATTCATGAAATTTTTCGATTAAAAATCGAATCGAATCCTGTACCAATACTCGATTCTATATCACCTTGCATGCCACATAGGAAAACACGCTTTATATCGACATTATATCGAACTCGATATCGATGAAATTCTTAGAGAAAACGATTCTTTTTCGAATCGATATCGACTCATTTTGCATACTGGGTAGGAACCGTACCATTTATGCATTTATTAAAGTATATTTACTTAAGAGTAAATTACAACGTTGGTTTTTAAAATCGGTTAAAAATTGACTGAGTTATTAAACTTTTAATAAAAACAAAATTTTGGAATAAATGCCTGCATAATGTTTTTCTACCATTCAACTATAATAGGCTGGGTATTAGGGTGGCCCAAAATTCCTTTTGCTTCGCTACAGGTCAACGTACCTTAAAAAATTAAAGATGGTATCGTAACAAATATTTGGAGCCAAATTGCAGCACCCTACGACGATTAGAAGGGGATGCTAACTGATCACATGTGTTTGCAACCTCCGAAGAAATCTAAAAAAAAAAATTTTTCCAATCCTAAAAAATACTACATGGAATGGTATCACTACAAGAGCAAATAAGTCACATATGACCATTTTGTCCTAAGGTTGCCTACAAAGGACAATAAGGACATTTAAGTTTCGATTAGGGAAAAAACAAAAAAAAAAATTTTGATATCATACTCAAATTAAATATATTTGTATTACCTTTCAAATGAACTTTATCGCAACTTAATGGTCCGCATAGTTTTTGAGTTACAGCGGTTTTAGTGAAATGCAGGGTTCCGTTTTTTTTTAATATGTATTTTTTTCTTGTTTAGGGACAACCTTAGGACAAATTGGCCACATGTGAATTCTGTGCTCTTGTTATGCTACCATTCCATATGGTTAATTTTAAGATTCCAATAAAAAAAATTTTAAGATTTCTTTGGGGGTTGCAAACACTTATGATAATTTAGCATCCCCTTCCAATCGTTGTAGGGTGCTGAAATTTAGCGCAAATTGTTCGTTACGATGCCAGCTATCATATTTTGAGGTACGTTCAGTTGTGAGTTATACTTGGTATTTTTCCATATGTTGATGGGCCACACTACTGGGTATACTCACTTTGTCATTCTGTGTGAAACACATCTAAATATCGATCTAGGGTCCCATAAAGTATATATTTTTGACCAGTGATCGATTCTACGACATTCTAGCTTTGTCCGTCTGTCTGACCGTCCGTTTGCCAATCTGTGGAAGACACGAAACTGTCTAAAATAAAAGAGCTAGACTCCTGAAGTTTTGACACGAATATGTGTTATGTTTATAGGACAGTGAAGTTTGTAAATGGGCTAAACCGGACCAGGGGAAAAAGTTTCCCTTGGAGAACTAATGCAACCCCAGAAATACACTATTTTATTTTAAAGTTTTTTTGTCTATTTGTTCAACATATAAAACATTTTTGCATCATATGAAGAACAATGCCATTTTTTTTGGTCCGCTTTCCTTTAAAGTTAAACGAAAAATAAAAAAAAATTATAAAATTTTATTATTTGAGTGTAAATATTATAACATATGAATTTGTAAACATAAATCGCTTGGGGAAGGTGTCCCCAGACAGCAACACCCACAACCTCCCCCGTCAAACCCTCGAAACGTCCTTGTAGTTTTTTATTTTCATTTATCGCATGGGACATGGGACACCTTGTCCAGGCAGGCCATACATCCGCGCCGCTGAGTTCCCCTTCTCAACAACAGTTTAGAACAAGAGCTTTCTTCAAACTTTTTGGCTTTAGAGTCCCGTTGTCATTTATACAAGATTTACATTCCACTAAATTATCGTGTCGCACATGACGGACATCTATTCAATGTCTTAGAATCGATCACTGATAAAACAAGTAAAAAAGTTAAATTCGGCCTTGCCGAATGTAGTGATACCCTCCACAATTTCAAAAAGATTATTGCAAAAAACTTTATTTAAAAGAAAATTACTTTCGAAAAAAAAAATTAAAAAAAAAAAATTTCCGTGAAAAAAAAATTTGGTAAAAAAAAAAAATTAGCGATATTTTTCTTTTTATGTCAAAAAATATGTTCGTACTTGTTTAAATACCATTTGGTGTTCAATTATGTTCACATATGTCAACCAGAGGCCGAATTAAAGTATTTTGTATTTTTAGGTTATGTTGAATGTACGGAAATTTTTTAGGTGTGCTTACATTTTCGTTCATAACTTTTGAACCGCTGAACCGATATCGCTCAAATGCAATACCAAACTTCTCGGGAGAACTTCCAATAAATATGTTAAGTTTCAGTCATCTCTGTGCAATATTTTGTCCGCGACAGCATTTTCCACAGACAGACAGACGGACATCGCTAGAATGTCTTAAAATCGATCGGGCATCATGAATATATATACTTTATGGGGTCCCAGACCGATATTTCGATGAGTTACAAACGGAATGACAAACTTATATATACCCTCTATCACTAAGTGGAGGGTATAAATATATATATTCTTTATGGGACTCTAGACCGATATTTCGCCATCTCTATAATGTCTTAGAATCGATCATTGATCAAAAAATTATATTCGCTGTGAGACTCTAGACCGATATTTTGATGCGTTTTGCACGGAATGACAAAGTGAGTATTCCCCGTACTACGGTTAGAGGGTATAAAAATATTGTGCAGGCATTTATTCCAAAATTTAGTTTTTATTAAAAGTTTAATAACTCGGTCAATTTTTTACCGATTTTAAAAACCAAAGTTGAGTTTTTCTCACAAATAAATATACTTTTTTAATAAATTCATAAATAAATAATACGGTTCCTTAACAAAAAAAATGTGTAAAAACATCTCCAATGTTAAAAAATACAGAAATTTTTTTAAAAAATTGAGTTTGCTGGAAAAATACGCACAATTGTCTCAATATTACTTAAATATTCTGTTCAGATCTTCAGAATCGGTTGGTTTTCAACAAAGTTACTGTCTTATAAGTGTCAAAAGTTCGAAAAACCGGTTTTTTACCCGTAACTCAAGATTTTGGAGGTGTTTCGCAAATTTCAAGTACAGGGTCTTGTTGTACTCGACAACACCTACTAGAAAAAAAGTATCGCATCCCAGGTTTTTTTTTCTGTCACACAGTGTAATCGGTTAAATACACACAAAATCAGTGGCGGCTGTTGTCGAAAGAGCAAAACCAGGGATACTTTTTATAAAATTTAGTAGTTTTTGCCAAAAAAAATTGCAGCCGATTTTTCAATAAAAAAATGAGCACCCTCCTTAAAAGCAGCTTTGTTTTTCATGATCATATTTCCGTTTAGATAAAATTCTTTTAGTTTGTTTTAAAAGCCATTTTTTTATTTTCGTTTACATAGAAAAAGTCTAAATCTGAGAATTTTTCAATAGAATAAATTTTTCCTGTATAGAAAATATCAAATTCTGAGACATTTTTCTAAAAGAAATTTTTTCTAACAAAAAATTTCTAAAAATTTAAGACATTTTTTCTATAGGAAAATTTTTGGATTCTCAGAACTTTTTTCCACAAATAAAGTCTCTGAGACTTCTTAAACCTTTTTCTATAGAAAAAATCTCAAATGCTTAATCATGTTTGAGATATTTTTCCTTTAGAAAAGTTTTCAGATTCTTAGATTTATTTCGTCGTATAGAAACATTTTAATATTCTGAAAATTTTCTTCAAAAGAAAAAGTCTTAGATTCTGAGGCTTTTTTCCTATAGAAAAAATCTCAGATTCTGATACCTTCTTCTAATAAAATAACTTTAAACTTTTAGTTTGATTTTTTCTGTAAGTACAGATCGAGCACGGGCTCTAATTATATTTGTTATAAGGGTTCAAGTTGAAAAAATGCAGAAGAAAAATTGAATTTCTAAAAATTATAGACATTTCTGGTATTTCCCATACCGGTTTCAAACACCCCAGTTAGTGTCATCATCAGTAGGATTTTAAATGTCGGTTTGTCTTGTTAATGAAAACTGTTTTTTATATATGTGAATATTTATAGTTTCTACAGAATAAATTTTGACAGTTTCCAACACTACAATTCTATTCTTCACTTCATACTTTCTTTCAACTTTTTTATCTCTTACATTATTTCGCAAGGGTTACCAACATGATCTGGAATTGCAGACACAAATGAAGGAATTTGCATTTTCAGTTTCGGAGACGTGCCTAATGGCGACATATTTTGTCAGTAATTTTATTTGATTTTTTCTGTAAGTACAGATATTTTAAACTTTTAGATTTTTTTCAACAGAAAAAGTCTTAGATTTTGAGACCATTTGCCTCTCGAAAAAGTCTTAGACTTAACAGTGGGGGGTACAGGAAAATTTTTTTAAAATCATAAATTCTCCTTTGTTGACGAGCAAAAAAATGGGATACGTTTTTTTTACAAAAAAAAAAGGGATGGGAAAGCTTTAAAATCATCAAATTTATTAGCTTTTGCCGAAGGAGGTTTGTTTTTCATTATCATATTTCGTTTAGATCAATTTTTTAATTTGTTTTAAAAGAAAATTGTATATTTTTCGTATACATAAGAATATAATTTTTTAATACAAGAAATTCTCCCTACATAGAAAACATCAGGATCTATTTTCGTATAGAAAAATTTTCAGATTTTTAAAAGAAATTTAAAAGAAAATTGTATATTTTTCGTATACATAAGAAGAGTCTAAATTTGAGAATTTTTTAATAGAAGAAATTCTTCCTACATAGAAAATATCAGATTTTAAGACATTTTTCGTAAATTTTTTTTATAGGGAAAATGTCTCAGAATATAAGACTTCTTCTTTACGAAAAATTTCTCAGAATCTGAGACTTTTTTCGTATAGAAAAATTTTCAGATTCTAGAATTTTTTTCCACAGAAAAAGTCTTAGATTCTGAGACATTTTACTATAGAAAAAGTATCATATTTTAAAGCATTATTGAGACATTTTTCCTATAGACAGGTCTCTAATTATTAGATTTGTTTAGTACTAAAAAAATTTCAGATTCTGAGACATTTTTTCGATAGAAAAAGTTCTAGATTCTTCGACCTTTTTCCAATAGAAAAAATCTCAGATTCTAAGACCTCTTTCCAAAAGAAAAAGTTTCAAATTCTGAGATCTTATTCCTAAAGAAAAAGGCTTAGATTCTCAGACCTTTTCAGATTCTGAGAGCTTTTTCTTATATAGAAAAAGTTAAAAATTCTGGCACTTTTTCTCTAAAGAAGAAGTGACAGTTTTTAAGTCCTTTTTCTGATTCTAAAATCTTTTTCGATTCTAAGACACTTTTCCTAAAGAAAAAGTCGGAGATTCTGTGACCCCTTTCCTAAAGAAAAAGTCCCAGATTCGGAAATGTTTTCCTATAGAAAACGTCTCAGACTTTAAGACCTTTTTCATATAGAAAGGTCATAGATTCTGAGACCTGTTTCCTATAGAAAAAATCTGAGATTCTGATACATTTTTCTGAGATTCTGAGACCTTATTCCTATAAAAAAGTCTTAGATTCTAAGACCTTTTTCTCGTCGAAAAAATCTCAGATTCAGAGATTCTGAGACATTTGCTGTGTTTTTCAATAAGTGGATTTTTTTTCGGATTTATCTTATTTAGTTCAAAATAAATATTATAACATGCCAAAACAAATTTGAAATATTTTTTTCCGTAATCTACGATAAATTAGTATTTAAAATCCGAAAAAATAATAAAAAAATCTAGAAAATGAAAAAAGTTATAAATAAATCAAAATTAATCCAACTATATTTCAGGATTTAATAAATCCATTTTGGATTAATTTTGATTTATTTATAACTTTTTTCATTTTCCAAATTTTTTTATTATTTTTTCGGATTATAATTGCAAATTTATCGTAGATTACGGAAAAAATATTCCAAATTGGTTTTCGTATGGTCAAATATTATTTTTAAACAAAATAAGATTAATCAGAAAATAAATCCACTTATTGAAAAACACAGCAATTATTCCTATAAAAGAAGTTTTAGATTCTTAGGCCTTTTTAAACAGATTCTGCAACCTTTTTCCTGCAAATAAGTCTTAAATTCTGACTTTTTTCTACAGAAAAAGTCTCAGTTATTTAAATTTTTTCCATAGAAAAAGTCTCAGATCTGAGACATTTTTCCTCTAGAAAACCTCTTAGATTCCGAAAATTTCTCCTATAGAAAAAGTCTCCTATTCTGGGACGTAGAAAAAAAATTATAGACAAACTCTAAGATTGTAAGACATTTTTCTATAGAAAAATTCCCAAATTCTGAAACATTTTCCTCTAGAAAAACTTAAATTCCGAGACATTTTTCCCATAGGAAAAGTCTTAGATGCCGAGACATTTTTCCTATAGAGAAAAGTCTCAGATTTTGAGACATTTTTCCTATAGAGAAGCTCTCATAATGTGAGAAATTTTTCTAGAAAAAGTCTAACAAGGAAGGTGTTTCACAGGGCACCCATCAATTCTCCTGAAACTTGTATATGGGAAAGAGGGGAGGAAAATAAGAGTTACCTGTTTTTTCTTGGCCGTCCAATCTCAAAATTTAAAAAAGGGTTGCCACCTTAAAAAAATCCGTATATAAGCCGAACTAGCAAGAATTTCGCCAAATAAAAAAATACGTGTCTGCTTAATTTTGATAGAGATTATTATATATGATTTTGGCGGTCGTACGTATATACATCTCAATATAAACGGTTATTAATTTTTGACAATAACGAACTTAACGAATCCGAATTTGGACACGACCGATACACCATTGAAAAAGCCTTCAAAAAACCTTTCGACCTGTATAAAATGTTCATATAGTTTCTTTTGAAGAAATGGGAAAAATCCTCTAAAAACGAAAAAAATCCCGTTTTTTCCCTCATCTTTGCCACGCTAAATGTGAGATTGGGCAGCTAAAAAAAACATGTTACTCTTATTTTGCTCCCCTCTTTCCTCTTTTTCCCCTCTTTTCAAGTTTCAGGACAATCGGTGGGTGCCCTGTGAAATACCTTCCTTGTAAGTAATTTTTATACCCTACACCACTCTGTGGTACAGGGTATAATGAGTTAGTGCTGATGTTTGTAACTACCCGAAATATTGGTCCTAGACACACCTTTAAGTATACCGATCGACTCAGAATTACTTTTTGAGTCGATTTAGCGATGTCCGTCCGTCCGTTTGTCCGTCCGTCCGTCCGTCCGTCTGTCCATCTATCGGTTTAAGCACAATACAGTGCCCAGTTTCTGTAACTATGTGAAAACTTTTCGCATCGAGAAAAATAAAACAATATTGTAGTCATTTAGTTTTCAACAGGGTGACTACAATGTTGCTAATGTAAAAAACATCGAATACGAAAAAAATGCAAAGCTGTGTTTTTAAATCACTCTGTTAAGTATAAGGTGACTATAATGTTCATATATTTTTTTCGATGCGGAAACTTCTCGCATAGTTACAGAAATCGGGTACAGGTCGCAATTTTCGATCAATTGACTTGAAATTTGAAACTTAAGCTTCTTGTGGCCCAAGGACGAAGCCTATTGAAATTGGAAAAAATCGCTTCATGTTAAGACCTAGCTCCCATACAAACGCCCCCTTTGAATTTCTCTTAAGAGCCTCTAAATCTAGATATCGTTTTGAAATTTAACAGGTAAAAATATTTTTTTGCGTAAACCATCGTATCAAATTTCAAAGGAATCGGGTCAGTCCTTCTGGTAGTCCCCATACAAACCACCCTCCCGATATTCACATAATTTCCTCAAAATTCATAAAAATGGAAATATTTGATAAACATTTTATTTTTAGGTTTTAAACGTGAACTTAAGTAACCTTATCAAATCGGAATATAATTGGACCATTTTTGGACAAATTTGGACCGATATTCAGTTAAATCGGTCAATTGACAAAAAAATAAACCAATTCCATTAAAATTTAATCTGTGTGTGTTTTCTACACTAAATAAAGATCTAACAACGACAGATCCAATCGTTCCATGTTTGTACTTGGGACCCATTTTCCGGGAAACACTGGTGTAGGGTATTATATGATCGGTCTTGACCGACTATAACTTTCTTACTTGTTTAATACCAAAATTGTCACGTTCATAACAATTTTTTCCAAAGAAAACTTCGCTTTTCAATAAGAACTTACAGATTGACTGATATTCTTACACAAAAGATTTTAAAATTTTGTTTAAATTTTTCCTTAAAAAAAAATTCAGATTTTCCCAATTTTTTTATGAAAAATTTTCGAATTTAAAAATCTTTTTCCTTTGGAAATTTTTTTAGAAAACTTCATTCTTTCTTTTTCCTTTTTTAAAATTTGGTCTGGGGAGGGGGAATTTCCCCTCAAATTTGGTGTGAAGCGTTAAAATTCTACAAAAACCCCATAAATCCCCTGGAATTGCCCAAATTTTTCTGGTTAAAATTGTAATAAAATTGTTTGTTTATTTTAAAAATATGTAAAATTTGTTTAAAAGTAGTTTCACTCAAAATATTTCTCAGAATGTGAGAACTTTTCTTGTTCAAAAACCATCAGATCCCGAAGCTGTTTTCGTACAATATAATTCTTAGAAAAAGCTTTGTAAAAATGTACTAGCAAAAATCCTAGTAATGCTAAAAGAATTTCCTTGCAATCCATAATTGTAAATTAACAGATTTGTTTTAGCAAAAATTGGTATAAAAATTTAAATTTATAAAAACGTTAACAAAACATTTTCTTTTGCAAATTAAAAAAAATATATAAAAACACAAAAAATGTAAAATTCCAAAAAAGAGTAGACATTAAAATAAATTAGTTAAATATTTTTTATTTTAAAATAAAGTTTGAAAATACATAAAACTCTTATTTTCAAATAGTTTTAAAAGTTTTAAAACAAAACTCTTATTTTCAAAATGTTAACTTCTTATTTATTTAAAAGGCTTATGATGCATGAAAAAACTTGTCCAAGTGCTGACAAATAAAAAGAATATAAAAATTTTATTTTAGTTAAAATTTCAGTGTAGCTTATATCCCAAATTTCGGTTGTACAACAAAAATCGAAAAATTTGAAATCGATTATTCACGATCCATTCCCTTATGCAGACATTTTACTAAAATGTGTATAAAACATGCGGGTAACAATAAAAACTTGGTAAATATTTATATTCTAAATGGAGTTTTTATTCCCAATTTTGTAACACAAGAACAAATTTCATTACGCATACGTGACTTTTGTGATCGTTAAGTATACGTTAAATGCTATAATAAAGATTCCATCAAATTTATATAAAGTGACTGGCATAACTTTCAATATTTAATTGAGCATAGTGTATGTGCGTTAAATTTTCAGGAAACATTAATAATTATAATGTTCATTTAAGTCAGCATAACAAAATTTGTAGTAGTATGTAATAAAACATATGTATCATAAAACCACTCTCTTTCTTGTTTTTTTTTAACCATTTTGACGACAACGCATTCAAATATTAAGCAACTGTTCTTTCTTTTGTTTTTTTTTGTATGTGTTTTTTTTTTATTTTTTTATTTCTTATGCAAAGGGTCAATAACACTAACCAACTTGACCAATGGGCACTTTTTTTGCTGTTGATGGAGAATTTTTGGCGTTCACTGAACCCAACCAAGTTGAAGTTTGAATGTTGTAAATTAAAACAAAACCAAAGAAATTGACGAGGAAAGATATCATTAAGTGGTGGTATGAAGTAAGTCTGTTTTATAAAAAACAAGTAGAAAAGTTAAAATCGACTTGGCCGAATCTATGAATACCCTCCACAATGCCCTTTTTAAGTGATAGTAAATATTCTAACGTGAAAAAATAGTATTTTTGATTTGAAATATTTTATTTTGTGTAAAAAAACATTTTTTTAAGTAATTTTTGAAAAAAAAAAAAAAATAATTTACTAAATTTTTTTTTGAGTGTAAATTTTTTTTTGGGTGTAAATTTTTTTTTGAGTGTATTTTTTTTTGTTTTAGTGTAAGAATATTTTTAAGTGACAAAAATACGTTGTAAAATATTTTTGTGACTTACCAATGTTTTTAAAACATGTTTAACGGGTTTTCAAAATGTGAATTTAAGGTGAAACTAATCTGAAATTCACGATTTTGATAATAACTTTTGAAGCACTGGACCGATTTGGCTGAAATTCAATGCGAATCAGACCAGGGGAACGACAAACATATATGCTAAGCTTCAGCATCCTGTGAATTGCCTTTCGGAAGTTAGCGTGTTTTTTATCTCGTAAATTCACGAAAAACTCTTGCCGAAATTCAGTCTTTTGCTCATAACTTTTGAACCACTGGACCGATTTCGCTGTCCAGTAAAATGAAAACCTGACCAGGTAAATGCCCAACATATATGCCAAACTTCGGGAGCCTCCGTAAAATCTTTCAAAAGTTAGCGTGTTTTCAACAGACAGACAGACGGCCCACGGATATCGCTAGATCGTCTTAAAATCGATCAAGGATCATGAATATATATACTTTATGGGGTCCTAGACCAATATTTCGAGGTGTTACAAACAGAATGACAAACTTATATACACCCTCTATCACTAGAGTGGAGGGTATAAAAATAACAAAACAAAAGACTTAAGCAACAAACTTGTTACTTGTAAAATTTTGTAAATTCTGCGTAAAAAAAATATACTGAAAGAAAGATACATGTTTTTTCGTTTGTGCACAAAATCACTTAAATATGTAATATTTTGTAACGGGAGTTTATGAACTCTTGTCCGTCACTTGTTTTTGGAAAATCTGCGACTCGAAAAAAATTAAATTCCAAAAGATATCAGTAAAATTCAGAAAAATTAAGAAACATTTCGAAAATTCAATAAAAATATCCACAGATTTCGTATTATGCGCTTAATCCGAATCAGGCTTTAAAATTGATCGATTACATTAAGTTCTTGATATTTGGGTTTTCGATTTACCATACTTCCGAATATTAAGTTTTTAAAATTTACTTGGGTTAAAATTTTGGAGGGCATTTTAAGAATCGGAAAAGCAGAATCTATATTTCTTACATGTTAATTAATAAAATACATAAAACTACACACAATTCGGAGTTTGATTTTAAATAAACACATAAAATGGATTTTATTCGGTTATTCGATTAATTTTAATTTAACCGAATAATAACCCAATAAATCTCAACCTCGGTTAATTATTTGCTCGATTAACCGAGTAGACAAGAAACCCGATTAATTGAATATATTAATTCTTATATATGGCTCTTATATGGTTAAAGGACCTGATTCCAAATCACCCATTCAAATTTTTGTTGCACTGGATTTTTATAAAATGGGTATTGGTTTAAATATTCAAAACTGCATTTTATTAATTCAAACCCGATTTTTGAAAAAAGTGCTAGATTGAAAATTAATATTAGATATCTATCAGATTTTTACGCAAGAACGATTGGGCTCGTTTCTGATTCCAGTTGTAAAAGATGCGATGAACCGAACACGGAATAAACAGTTAAACGTATCCTGTGCAAATGCCCCGCATTGGCCAGGAATCGCGAGCGAATATTAGGCAAAGCAGAACATGAGAATCTGGAGGAAATCGCAGTTATGGACCTTATGTCCGTAAAACTGTTTGCAACATGGACTAACGCGTTTTATCCTCGTCGCTGAAGGAACATGTGATATTGCTATGGGGCAGCCGGTCTATGCGTAGAGTTCAACATTTTGAGCTCAACCACCAAATTCAAAAATCTAAAAAGTTTTCAAAGGAAAATATATATATATGTATAATAATCTGAGAGCTTCTCTATATAAAAACAAGTAAGAAAGTTATAGTCGGTCCGACCATATAATACCCTACACCAGTGTTTTCCGGAAATGGGTCCCAAGCAGGGCTGCCATAATTGCCGATTTATCGGCATTTTGCCGATTTTTTGCCTCAAAATTATCAAAGTGCCGATTTGCCGATTTTTGCTCCAAAAATGCCGATTTTTTGATCAACTCTAAAAACACGGTTATTCCCTCTCCTTAGTGATAGAATGATTTATATATTTAAGTTTGTCATTCCGTATGTGACATCACGAAATATCGGTCTAGGACCACAAAACGTGAACATATTCATGGTCCTTCATCGATTTGTTTAACAAAAACCTGTGCGCCAATATCTTTAGGTTCCTCATTTGACCTAAAAATCGGGAAGCTCTAAAGAAAGTGAAAAAAATATATTTTTTTTTGCTGGAAATATTATTTAGTATTAGGACATTACTGAAAAATAATTTTTATGGATATTTCTGATATTTCCTTGGTCTTTAAAAATTTTGTTGTTTTTATACCCTCCACTCTAGTGATAGAGGGTATATATAAGTTTGTCACTCCGTTTGTAACTCATCGAAATATCGGTCTGGGGCCCCATAAAGTATACATATTATTGATCAGTGATCGATTTTAAGACATTCTAGCGATGTCCGTCTGTCTGTGGAAATGGTGATCACGGACAAAATATTAGATGGAGATGACTGAAACGTAACATATTTATTGGAAGTTCTCCCGAGAAGTTTGGTAGTGCATTTGAGCGATATCGGTTCAGCGGTTCAAAAGTTATGAACGAAAATGTAAGGACACCTCAAAAATGTTGGTGCATTCAACATAACCTAAAAATACAAAATGCTTTAATTCGGATGCGGGTTGACATATGTGAACAGAATTGAACACCGAATGGTATTTAAACAAGTGCGAACATATCTTTTAACAAAAAAAAAATATCGCGGTTTTTTTTTGCCAAATTTTTTTTTTCGCGGAAATCTTTTTTCAAAAATTTTTTGTTTCAAAAGTATTTTCCTTTTAAATAAAGTTTTTTTTCAATAATCTTTTTTGGAGGGTATCAATACATTCGGCAAGGCCGAGTGTATTGATACTTGTTTTTTCTTTTTTTAAAAAAAAAATATATATTTTTAGTTTTTTGATGCAAATATAATGTAATATTAGCTTAGTTTTAATTAGCTTATTAGTTTTGTTGGCCTTTAGTGCAAAATTGTTCTGTTTTGTTATTTTTTGTCAATAAAAATATGTTTTATTGTATTTAAAATGGCTATTTTTCATTTGCCGATTTTCTGCCGATTTTTGTAAATTGAAGTGCCGATAATGCCGATTTTTTTTTTTGAAAATATGCCGATTTTTCATCAAAATCATCTGGCACCCCTGGTCCCAAGTCCAAACATGGATCGATTGGATCTGTCTTTTGTTAGATCTTTATTTAGTGTAGAAAACACACAGATCAAATTTTAGTGGAATTGGTTTATTTTTTTGTCAATAGACCGATTTAACTGAATATCGGTCGAAATTTTTATATGGGGGACTAACAAGGAAAGTCTCCCTGGTGTCACCCTCCGATCTTTATGGAATTGGTTTTATTTTATAGAGCAGGAAAAAATAAAGGGACACGTATTTTTTTTAGCGGCCCAAATTCATATTTAGGGGGTGAAAAAAATGAAAACGGAAATTGTTCAGTTTTTTGCGTTTTTTGACGTTTATCACCTATGTAATACAAAGAAACCTAGTCATGTTATATACATGACTAGGTTTGACCTTATTATATAAGGCCTGTGGAAAACCTATCTTCGTGTGTATAGAACGTGTTCCAACATGCACAACTTTTCGTCATATTGAGTAAAATGCCAAAAATTTTAGGACATTTTTGTTAATAAGTCGAAAAATATCCAATTTGTTGGCACGTTATTAGCATCACGAGATAGGTATTTTAAATACCTTTAATCTGATACCAAATATGCCTATATAAATTTTGAGTAAATAGGCGTAAATCGTAAAAAACTGAAAAAGGTCAATTTCCCCCCATACAAATCGACCCCCAGCACAGTGGGAAAAAATTGACTTTTTTTGTCCAATTTTGCCTACAGGTCGCAATTCTTAACCGATTTTGGTTTTTCTTTTTTTGTATTTTAGCTAATAAAATTCCGCATCGATCTGTCATGGTGCATTTTTGAAAAAAAATTTCGGACTACTTTTTATATTTTCCTAAAGTTCAGAAAATTTTAATTTTTTCAGTATTTTTGCAATAAAAAATGTAATAGGTATGGGACGAATATGCTTTATAGACTAAATTAGAGGTATTGGAACCCCTTATCAACGACGTGATTAGTATTTGAAAATATATTATTATTTTGGTTTTTATAACCAGACAAAAATTCAAGAATTTTCACTTTTAAAAGCCTATATCTTTAAAAATAATCAACCAATTTCAATAAAATCTTTTTTAGATTAAAACTTATGTTTTGCTTAGTCATAATTGGTACACAAAATTTTTTTCAAAAAATATTTTATTTTTTGCTTAAATTTTACCTTATGATTTTTGGAATTTTAAAATTATTTTTTAGTCTGTTAAAAAAAAAAAAAGTTGTTACATTGTAAATTCGAAAAAAAGATTTAAACAATTTTGCAAAAATACTTTGTTTACCAATAATGGTTAAGAAAATCATAAGCTTTAATCTAAAAAAAATCTCATTGAAATTGGCACATTATTTAAAATGATTTAGGTACTTAAAAGTGAACATTTTTAAGTTTTCATATGTTTATAAAAACCAAAATAACAATAAATTAACAAATGCTATTAATGTCATTTATAAGGGGTTCAAATACCTTTAATTTTGTTAATACAGCTTATTCGTCCCCTGCCTATTACATTTTTTAGAGCAAAAATTCTAAAAAAATTAAAATATTCTGAACTTTAAAAAATTATTCAAATAAAACAAAAACGATTTTTAGAAATCCACCATGACAGACCGATGAGGAATTTTATTGGCTAAATTTCAAAAAAAGAAAAACTAAAATCGGTTAAGAATTGCGACCTGTAGGCAAAATTGGACAAAAAAAGTCCATTTTTCCCCACTGTGCCCAGGGAGACTCCTCTTGTAAGTCCAAAAATGGTCCAATTACACTATGCATCATTTTGCAACCTAAATATTTTGATACGCTTGAAACCAAAAAAAAACTGAAAGGTAATGATAAGAGAAGAAAAACCCTAGCTGGGTTTGGTCTGATTGACTAAGGTTTTTTATACCCTCCACTCTAGTGATAGAGGGTATATATAAGTTTGTCATTCCGTTTGTAACACCTCGAAATATTGGTCTAGGACCCCATAAAGTATATATATTCATGATCCTCGATCGATTTTAAGACGATCTAGCGATGTCCGTCCGTCCGTCCGTCCGTCCGTCCGTCCGTCCGTCCGTCCGTCTGTCCGTCTGTCTGTCTGTCTGTCTGTCTGTCTGTTGAAAACACGCTAACTTTTGAAAGACTTTACGGAGGCTCCTGAAGTTTGGCATATATGTTGGACATTTACCTGGTCAGGTTGGTATTGCAATCCAGCGAAATCGGTCCAGTGGTTCAAAAGTTATAAGCAAGTGAGTGAATTTCGGCAAGGGGTTTTCTGGAATTTACGAGATAAAACACACGGTAACTTTCCAACGGCAATTCTGAGGGTGCTGAAGTGTGGCATATATATTTACCGTTCCTCTGGTCCAGTTCGTTTTAAATTTCAGCCAAATCGGTCCGGCGGTTCAAAAGTTATTAGCAAAACCGCAAATTTCAGATTAGTCACGTTAAATTCACGTGTTGAAAACCCGTTAAACATGTTTTAAAAACATTGTAAGTCAGAAAAATATTTTAAAAGGTATTTTTGTCACACAAAAATATTTTTACATAAACCAAAAAAAAAAATACACTTAAAAAAAAAGTTTACATTAAAAAAAAATTTTACTCTCAAAAAAAAAAAAAATTGGTAAATTATTTTTTTTTTTTTCAAAAATTAACAAAAAAAAGTTTTTTTACACTAAAACAAAAAAAAAATACACTCAAAAAAAATTTTACACTCAAAAAAAAAAAATTTGTAATTTTTTTTTTTCAAAAATTAATAAAAAAAAGTTTTTTTACAGAAAATAAAATATTTCTAACCAAAAAAAAGTTTACACTTAAAAAAAATTTTACACTCAAAAAAAAAAATTGGTAAATTATTTTTTTTTTTTTTTCAAAAATTAACAAAAAAAAAGTTTTTTTACACTAAAACAAAAAAAAAAAAATAAACTCAAAAAAAAATTTACACTCAAAAAAAAAATTAGTAATTTTTTTTTTTTTTAAATTAATAAAAAAAAAGTTTTTTTACAGAAAATAAAATACTCTAACCAAAAATGTTATTTTTTTCACGTTAGAAAATTTACTATCACTTAAAAAGGGCATTGTGGAGGGTATTCATAGATTCGGCCAAGTCGAATTTAACTTTTCTACTTGTTTTAATTGGCATTTGAAGTTTTAGGCTAAGAGTTTAATTTTAGATAAGAGGACACTTCTTGTAATACCTATATTTCGAAAACTATTCACAAATTTGCTCGAAAAATTTCGGCAATATTGTAGCTCTTGAACTGCCCTACAAAAAATTCTCAAACGTTTATTTAAAAAAATTCGACCTTCATGTCGAAAAACTTATAAATTAAAAAAAATACCATTTTATTTTTTACATTTTTAAGTTTTTGATTATAAAGGTGGAATTTTTTTAAATAAACTTTTAAAAGCTATTTGTTGGGCAGTTTACGAGCTAAAACTTTGCCGAAGACACTCAAGAAAAATCTTGAATAGTTTTCGAGATGTAGGCATTACAAAAAGCGTTCTGTTATCAAAAATTCATTTCTGAGCCTAAAACTTCAAACGTCAATTAAAAAAAAACCTTAGTCAATCAGACCAAACCCAGCTAGGGTTTTTGTTCTCTCATCAGTAGCTTTCAGATTTTTTTGGTTTCAAGCGTATCAAATTTTGAGTGTTCCACTGTGTTATACTCCGATTTGATTACGTTACTAAAGTACACGTTTAACACCTAAAAATACAATTTTTATTAAATATCGTTTTTATGAATTCTGAGGGCATTATGTGAATATCGGGAGGGTGGTTTATATGGGGACTACCAGAAGGACTGACTCGATTCCAGTGAAATTTGGTGGGATGATTTGTGCATACAAAATTTAATTACCTGCTAAATTTCAAAGCGATATCTATTATAATACGGTTGTTAGAGCCATTTAAGCCGAATCCAAAGAAGGCGTTTGTGTGGGGGCTAGGTCTTAACATGGACCGATTTTCTCCAATTTCAATAGGCTTCGTTCTAGGGCCAAAACATGTTTAAATTAAAAATTTTAAGTCAATTGATTGAAAATTGCGACCTGTATCGTGCTTAAACCGATAGATGGACGGACGGACGGACGGACATACAAAAAGTAATTCTGAGTCGATCGGTATGCTTGAAGGTAGACCTAGAACCAATATTTCGGGTAGTTACAAACATCAGCAAAAACTCATTATACTCTGTACCACAGAGTGGTGTAGGATATAAAAACTTAAACATTTTATATGAAGATAATGTTTCAGAATCTAAGAATGTTGCAATTAAAAAAAATACTAAATATACAAATTTTTCTTTAGAAAAGAATTTTCAGAATCTGAGAATTTTATATAAAAATAATATCTTAGAATCTGAGACATTTAATATAGAAAAAGTAACTTAGAATTTTAGAGTTTGAAATTTTTTACAGATATTTCGATATAAATGAATTTTTAAAAACGAAAATTTGCTCAAAATTTTTATAAAAAAAAATTTAAAATTATTCTTTAAAACCAAATTATTTATAATACTAAAAAAACGTATGTTTGTTACCTGTATCATGTGTTAAAAGTACTATGTTTTTAAAAAATTTTAAATCAAAAAGGGGGGCAGACCTCCTGGCCACCATGTATACGCCCATGGGCTTATGTCTGATTTTTACATGACCGGTAAAATTCAAATGCTTTTTTTTCGTAATTTTGAGAAAAGTTGATATTTTTATTTATTTTGCAGTGTAGTAAATTTTAGTATGTTCTTTTTTCTAACTCTTTGCTTGCTGTGATATATTCTAACATTTGTAAAAACAATTTAGAGAAAGTCCGTCAATAACGCCTTCATAACGTTTCCCAAATTAAATTTCCTTGAAATTTCAATATAAACGACTGACAAATATTTATATTTAACATCCTGTCTTCCCTTATTTGCATACCTGCTTAATACATAAATACAAAGAGTTATTTAGTTATGCCCATTTTATTGATCTTATTTAAAACACATTCAATCAGTTTTCGATGACCTTGTCTGGCACGATAATGGTAGTTTTACAAAAATACGAAAGGGTTAACACACCCCTTTTTAGTTAAAGAGAAAACACGCATATTTTATGACTGAGCTGCTGTTTAGATTTCACGCTTGAAAGAAATTATTTATGAAATTTTAAAAATTATCACAATGACCTTGCTTTAATTTCTTAGCCATTGATTGTTTTAAAAACAATACAATGTACATATAAATAAAAACAAATTTTCCAGGTATTTTGGGTAATTTAAACATACTAAAAACGGAACGGCTTAGACATACATATTAGCTAAATCGTATTTACTTTTGTTTTTTCGGAAAAACTGTTGTCAAAGGATTATAAATGATGTTTGTTTAGTCGCATGGCAAACAACAAATTCCAAAGAAGTCAAAATTTTTGGAAATTTTTGAAAAATTTATTAAATTTATAGAAATTTGAATATGCATTTGAAAAGTTTAACAAAAAATCATAAAACTATATTGGTACATACATATGTATATCAATAATTAAAAAAAATCGATTTTTTTTATTAATTTCCTTTATATCACCTGACATCACAACCTGTTATAAGAACATTATTCTCACTGTATCCCTTAGACATTTTCATCTACCTGTCTCGATCTGTTTTCTTTGCACCTTCAATCCTTAAAATGTTCCACAACGCACACATGTGTATTAACATTTGTATTTGCTTTGCTGCATCCTTTACAACACAATTTACTGCCACTGATTGAAAAATGTTATTAGTCATGGAATATAATCCGCTTCCGTCGTAAATCATCCCTTTTTGAAAAAAAAAAAAAATAATTCTTATATTTACCCGTTCCCATGCACACGATGATCTTGAGAGCACCGCTATGCTAACACCAAATACAATGGAAAAAACGAAAGGATTGATTGTACATTCCACTGCTGTTGCTTCATCTTCTTCCTCTTCACAGAAAAAAATATTTAAAAAATTTTTTTGAGTAATCGCTTGTTTAATTAAAAAAAAATTGACTAATTTCTTAATTGACGAATTTAAAAATTTACTCAAAAATTTCAGCAAATAATTAAATTGACGCAAGTAAAAACAAGCTCCGTATTTTTGAAAATTCCATGTCTTTTTAACGGGTCATTAAAAAGATCTAAAAATTTACCAGGAAGGAGTTTTCATAAGGTACTTAAAACTGTACATATTTCTGTGTCTTTTAAAAATAAAATATTTGATACAATTAGAAGAAACAATTTTCTTTTTAAAAAAATGTCGATCTTTTTAAAACTTTAAATAAAAGTTGATGAATTGTCAGTAAATTTTTACTTGACACAATCAAATACTTATGTACGTAAAGAACTGAAAATGGATTAAAATTTTAATTGTATCAAATAAAACTTAATTCAAATTTTTTGGTAAACATTGTATATATTTTTATTTAAACTTTACTAAATATTATTCAATTGTTTTCTGGTGCAAAATTAAGTAATTTCTTACTGAATAAACCCGTGTAAGATCTTATATGATCTGATTCATTTTCGAGATCTAATTATATCTGGGATTTGAACAACATTCCCGACTAAAAAAAATAATACGGTGCCATATATCATTTGATCCCAAAAATAGAGGATCCAAAAATATATGATTACATCTTATTAGATCAGATCAAAGTATGGACAATTAAAAATTTACTAACTTTTTTCTGTGTTGTATTGCTTGCTACACACTACAGTTATTTTGTATTATGCGTGTGTAATTCTACCTTTTTATTATTTGTGCACGCACTTTAGAGGTGTTAGGGGGGATGTTTTTTTTTTAAGCAATCAAAGAATTTTTTATTTTATTACTTTCATCATCACCATCATATGGTGTTTAGATACTCACATGAAACCCTTTATATGAACATAAGGAAGGATTGAATGTATTGTGTGATTTTTTTTTTTTTTTATTTAAAATTTCTTTCTAATCATTGTATTTGTATAATTATGATGATGAAATCTGTTAGATTTTTGAAAAAAACAACGGAAATTCTATTCAAATTTGTTTTGTTCTTTTGATAGATGGAAAGGATAAATGCGTTTGAAATTTAGTTTAAAGATGTTTTATATAAAATTGATAAGACTGTTGCATAACGGTTAATAATCATTATAATATCCGCCAACAATGTCTAAATGATTTTACATACATCACGCATTTTTATTTTATTTCTATTGTATACAAATAACGGTTCCAAGAACAGTTGGTATAAGATTTGAGATGTTTGTATACAAATTTTGTCATATGTTCATAATAATTATAGGATGTTTGTGCATATGCCTCATAATCAAATTCAAAACAATGGAAGAAATGTGTAAAAAAAAAATCCAAATTTAATAATCTTTAAAAATATTATTATTGTAGAAGGGAAATTAAATCCTAAAAAATTAAGCATAATTTTAATATTTATTTTGGATCCTTGATTTAAAGCAGTACAAATAGAAAATTATAAAGGTATGGCTTTAATTAACTTTAATGTTGCAAAATCGCCATTTTTGATTTTATTTGCTTTTGTCAAATTCGGATTCAGAGACCCCTAAAAATACCTTATTATTAAAAAAAACAGCGAAAATAAATTACAGGCTGTTTCTTCTACACCATCCATTGTGGGACGGACGGATGGATGGACAAACCAACGAACAAACGGATGGATATCGCTAGAATTTCTTAGAATCGATCACTGACCAATTGGGTGGGTCGATGAAATGCATATTTGCGAATCTTGTTAACTAATAGCAAAAACTCGACGCGCATTTTCGAGCTGATAACGGGAAAAATCATGAAAACATTTTAGGAGGGTACTTTTAGGCCTCTACAAGCGGTTTTAGTTCGCGGTTTTTGGAAAAAATATCACTGCGTGACAAAACTAACCACTATTTTAGAAAACAAGAGGTACGACCATCATTTCAATATATTTCGGACATGCTGAATCGAATGGCGTACTCCGTTTTTCGATGTATGGTACAGTTTTCTTGTAAAATGTCATTAAAGATTGGCTGATTTTCAGCTGCTTTTTTAACAAAAAAAATTCCGAAGCTAATGATTTTTAAATTTTTTGTCATGGAAAACAAAGATATAACTTGTAGCAATATTTCTAATATAAATTTGGTTTAAAGCTTTTCATCTTAAGCCCTTAAATTCACGGATTTCTTCATTTTTTTAAGTTTTCGCGAAATTAACCTCTAAATTGGTCTCTGATAAAAAACTTGCATTTTGTGGATCATAAAGGCGCCCATGACACTACGAATAGTGGACAAAAAACATCTATGTTATATGGACCATCATGATGAAAATCGCGAAAAACCGTTTTTTGGTATATGGCAGCATCACTTTAGGAGATGATTTGAGGCTTCATATTTTAGTATATAATGTGGGAACCTTAAACAATGAACTGACCCAAAATTTGTCCAAAAAAGTTTTCATTTGCAAAAGTTATCTTAACAAAAACTATAATTATTGTATCGCAAACACTGAAATAATAGTTTTTGTTAAGATAACTTTTGCAAATAAAAACTTTTTTGGCCGAATTTTGGTCAGTTAGTCGTTTAAGGTTCCCTCATTATATACTAAAAGATGGAACCTTAAATCATATCGTAAAGTGATGCTGGCATATACAAAAAAAAGGTTTTTCGCGATTTTCATCATGATGGTCCATATAACATAGCTGTTTTTTGTCCACTATTCGTATTGTTAGGGATGCATTTTTGATTCATTAAAAGAAAGTTTTTTATCAAAGACAAATCTGGCTGTTAATTTCGCGAAAACCTTAAAAAATTAAGAAATTCGCGAATTTAAGGGCTTAAATTGAAAAGCTTTAAACCAAATTTGCATAAGAAATGTTGCTACAAGTCATATCTTTGTTTTCCATGTCATAAAATTTATAAACCATTTACTTTGCAAATTTTTTTGTTAAAAAACTGGCTCGAAATCAGCAAATCTTTAACGACATTTTGCAAGAAAACTGTACCATACATCGAAAAACGGAGTACGCCATTCGAATCAGCATGTCCGAAATATATAAAAATTATGGTCGTAACTCTTGTTTATTTTTTAGTGTTCCGCAGTGTATTTGTTTTAATTTTTTAAAAATATTTAAAAAATTAAGTAAAATAATGCTTATTACGAAACAAGTTCCAAAAAAAAATTATCTCGCCAATTTTAGCCCGTGGATGCATTTTTATACCCAGGAAAGTTTGATTTATATATATAAAAAAATATTTTTTATTTCATAATAGCACTCAAATGGTGAATAAGGCCGATTTAAGAACATGAATGATAAAAATAAAAAAATTGCGAATATTTATAGCAATCCACAAGTGCAAAAATTCGCAAATTACAAAAAAATTAAAAATGGATATCAGAGTTTTGGTAAAATAAAGCGTTTTAAGAAAATGATAAAAAAACAAAACAAAGTGGCTCAAGTCCAAAAAAAAATGTAAAATTGTCTTACGGTGTTATACATTGTAGTCCTGAAGCAATAAAAATTGCGCTTTTTTGTGTTCCAACATCATAAATGCTAAGAAGAATCATATGAAACAATTAAATTACCATCTGTAGTAAGAGCATATGCAGAAATAAAATCCCATTTTATAATCATACCGTTAGTTTAATGAAAGCACCAAAAATAAATGAGCATATAAAAACAACATCCTGCGTTAACTTCTCACATTCAACTTCCACATGTTTTCCCTCTAATAATGTTCAAATTTTCCCACTCATTTCTATGATTATGTTGATATCAAAGACACATCAAAATCTTCCCCTTATTATAATAGAAAACATTTTCATTTAACAAAGAACTACAACTATTCAAGAGCTCAATTATTTACCGCTAACTTAAAAATATGAAAAGAAAGGATTTCTCTTTTCTCAAATATAACAAAAAAAAAAGAAGAATAATAAAAAACGCCTCCACTATTACTGTGATCATGTAACCAACCACCTGACAGCATTAAAAAAAACCAAAAAGGAAACATACAGTTAGGCTTTTCATGCCAGCTACACATCGCGAATGAGTAGGAATAGCATCCTGTGGAATACATTCACTTATGATGATGATAATAATGATAATGTTGGGAATTTGATTATGTTTTCTTGGATACGTTTTTTTTTTTTAATATTTTGAAGAGTTTCTTCTTACATCTGTCGCCGAAATTATAAAGATAATAATAAAAAAGTGTATAAAAAAAGAAAAGCGAGAAAATCCTTCGCCTATTTCGTAGTTTTGTTTGCTGTTGTAATTTCTATTATTTCGACATCCTTTTAGTGGTAATTATGATGTAATGTTATTCAATGTATGAGTCTGTATGGATGTATAGGATGTGCATTTGACGCATTACTTATTATCCTTAAATTGTTTTATTGAGAAATTTGGATTTTCAAATTATTTCTTAGTTAGGTCGGCTAAAGAAAAGCTTTTAACTGTGTTAGTAAGTAAAGGGGTTAAATTTAATTAGAACGGAAATTGAACAACAGTGAATTTTTTTAATTTAGGTCACTATTTTAAAAAGTTTTTAAGAACATATTTTTATTAATTTAGGTCATGATTTTAAAATTTAAAAAAGGAATTATTTTTTCAAAGATTTCTTTCAAGTGTAGTGCTGTTGCCACTCCACTGCGTCATTTCTCTGCTATTGTCTAGGAAATTTTTTTTCAGGTATATCAACAAAAAAAATTTAGATTCGTTTGAAACATGCTTTCTTTCATAATTTCCCATATTTGTTAGTCGTTTTTAACTATATTTGTTTCCTTAATGTGACACATATTTGCTCGTACAATTTCTTACACAGAAAAAAATATGACACAAAAATTTCCAAAAATCATTTTTTTTTTTTTGCACAGACTTCTAAAATAAATTAGCTTAATTATTTTGGTTTCCTAAATACAAACCTGTAAATTTATCAAATTGTGTTCTCGAGATATATTCCGTTTTTTTTGCTTACGAAACCCTCAACATCAACAAATGAATTAATATTGAACAAGTAAGCAAATTATACCCTACACTAGAGTTTCCCGGAAAATGGGTCCCAAGTTTAAACATGGGCCGATTGGATCTATCTCCTGTAAAATCTTTAATAAGTGTAAAAAACAATCACAAACCAAATTTGAGTGAAATGGGCTTCATTTGTTGCCAATAAACCGCATTAACTGAATATCGGGCGAAATTTTCACATGGGGCCTAAGTACAAAAACGGTCCGATTACAATCAGATTTGATTGCGTTATTTAAGTACGCGTTAAACATACACAAACGAAACTCTAATCAAATATTTTCTATTTTCATGAAATTTGAATGATTTATGTGAATATCTGGAAGGTAAGTTGCATGGAGGCTACAAGAAGAACTAGTCTGATTCCTTTAAAATTCTGATCGGTGATTTGTGAATACAAAATACGTTTACCTGCCAAATTTCGAAAGAATATCTGTAATAATACTTTAATTCGGTATATGTTACCCTTTCATACGCTTTTTATACCCTACACCACCCTGTGGTAGGTTATAATGACTTTGTGCTGATTACCCACTTTCAGTACACCGATCGACTCAGAATAACTTTTTTAGTCATTCTAGCGATGTCCGTTCGTCCATTTAAACGCTGTAAACACTATTCAGGTCGCAATTATAATTCGGTTTGGCTTAAATTTAAAACTTAAGCTTCGTTTGGCCTAAGGACGAAGTCTGTTGAAATTTGAAAAAAATCGTTCCATGTTTAGAACTTGCTCTCATACAAAGGTCCGCTTTAATTTTGGCTGAAATTACTCTAATAACCGTATTATAACAGATATTCTTTCGAAATTTGGCAGGTAAACGTGATTTGTATTCAACAATAACCATTTTGAATTTTAAAAGAATCGGACCAGTTATTTTGGTACAAACCATCTTCCCGATATTCGTACAAACCATCTTCCCGATATTCGCAAATAAAAATATTTTATTAAAATTTTGTTTGTGTGTGTTTAAATCGTACTTTAATTACCTAATCAAATCTGTTTATAATCGTACCATTTTTGGACTTAGGTCCCATATGCCAAATCCCATCATTTTAACCCGTGACGCCTTCCGATTAAAATTTTTGATTTTTTTTTTTAATTCCCACCAATATTTTGGAACTTTTAAAAATAAAACAAGTAAGAAAATTCTAGTCGCACATTGGATCCTAGACGCGCATTTGAGAGCCAATAAAATCTTTAGTTATTTACAATAAATGCTCATATTTGCTTAGTAGACACCCTAGGAGAAAGAAAACCGTTCATAGAAAGAAAATCCATCGCTTAGTTTAGTCAGGACATAAATTCAAAGTAAGGATTTTTTGCATAAATTTTAAAAAAATAATTTTTTTTGAAGACTTTTTTTATTTTGTTTTTTAAAACTACTTCTAATAATGTGATTTTCCTGAAATTTTGTGGAGATTGTAGCTATAACTATTACCTTTGTTACCCATTTTATGGGTTTTAATGTTACTCTTTGTAAGTAGGAAATACAAGCCATCAAAAAGTGTCAATTTTTGAAAAATCAGAAAAAAACATTTTATATTTTGGATTGCAACTTTTGTGGGGAACGGAAGGGAATGGCGATTCTTTTTGTACAATAAACTAGAAGTATTACTTAATACTCCTGGGTTAGAAACTTTTGCAGCCAGTTGCAGCTGCGCCCTGAAATGAGGTTTAAAGTGGGGTCTATTTACGAAAAAATAAATATTATTAAAGTGATTATTTTTAAAACAATTTAATTGTTAATCGTTTTATTACAAACTTTTACTTAAATGACCTATATTGTTAACAGATAACCGCGGTTTTCAATAAATACTGATTTTGATACCCTACCTTACTTTATTAAGGCATAAGGAGTTTCACCTAATACTTGTAACAAAAAGGCTTTCTTGACCGCGGTTACGGCCAAAATAACTGGAATGGAAGAAGATATTATAAAACGGGATGTTATAATACTTCTGTGTATCAACGCAAATGAAAAAATTAATTCAGTTAAGTTTAGAAAACACATTCATGGAACTGCAAAATTATAAGTTGAAAAGCATGGTTGGTGAACCATGAGTCCCACTATATATACAATTCTAGCTCATGACATTATTTATACAAGAATTGTGATTGCCCGTTGGTATTAAAATAACATTTAAAAAATATTTGCCTTCTTTCATGACAATTAACGGAGCAGGCTCTGTAAAGATTACATAGGCATTTTAAAAACTATAAAAAAACTTTAACAGAGAAAACTCAAAAACCAACAACCTGCAAGACGTTTTTAGTATGTTTATGATTGAGTCCAATCCAAATATATCCCTAATAAGACAGACAGAAAAGTTGGAAGTACTGATTATAGAGTATTGTGTTTAAAATATTTTTTTTTTACAAAATAACTTAACAATTATTGTAAATAATGCGCATTTACCGTGTGTTGCTTCTTTGTTTGATATCTTTTCCCATTATTTGGTTTATAAAATTGAAAATGATAATAGATAGAAAACAGTTAATTTTGCTGGTTATTCTAGTGTAGGGTGTAGACTTTACCAAAATATGAAAGAAACACTTTATATTGAATGGTAAGCTGTTATATTGTCGCTTAAAATCCGTAACTATTTTAAATAATTGACCTCCATTTTATTTTTTTATATGAACAAATTAACCAACTTTGCCTTAAATTTACAAGTAGGGTACTAATGCGAAAAATGTTCAATCCACATGTGTGAGTTCCTTAAGGTCTCCAGTTTTTATAATGGTAAAGAATGTCGTGAAATTCCTATCCGTTCAAGAGTTATAACAAAAAAACGTCGATGCGCGCCTTTTCCATATAAAGTTCCCAATGTGAGTCGGTCAAGACCGACCATATAATACCCTACACCAGAGTTTCCCGGAAAATGGGTCCCAAGTTCAAACACGGACTGATTAGATCTATATTTTGTCAAATCTGTAATAAGTGTCAAAAGCACTCACTAATCAAATTTGAGTAGAATAGGCTTCTTTTTGTTGACAATAAATCGCTTCAACTGAATTTCCACATGGGAAAATTTCCACATGGGACTTAAGTCCAAAAATGGTCCAATGATAATCAGATTTGATAAGGTTATTAAAGTACGCGTTTAACATACACAAACAGAATGTTAATTAAATATTTTCTATTTTCATGAAATTTGAGAGGTTTATGTGAAAATCGGGAAGGTGGTTTGTATGGGGGCTACAAGAAGACCTGGTCGATTTTCTTTAAAATTCGGAATGGAGATTTGTGGATGAAACATGATTACCTGCCAAATTTCGAAAAGATACCTATTAAAATGCGGCTATTAGAGTCATTTGAGCCAAAACTAAAGATAACCTTTGTATGGGGGCTAGGTCTAAATAAGGACCGATTTTTTCCAATTTCAATAGGCTTCGTCCTTGGGCCAAAAGAGGCTTAAGTTTCAAATTTCAAGGTATTGCCATTTGAAGTTTGTCAAAAAATTTCTAAAAATGGCAGGTTTTTTTTTCAATAAATTTTTTAAAGAAAAATCTCTAATTTTTTTCTATTGACTATTCCAGAGAGCTTGAGACAAAATTCAGAATACATTTACCCATGGTCAAGGAAAAGAAATTTTGGGAGTTTTTTCAAAAATTCCTAGAACGTAGGAAAAAACCGCTATTTTTTGCAAAGTCAAATAGCTATATCTCGAAACCCGTTCGACCGATTTTATTTTTTTTTTAATGATAATGTTTTTAGGCTTATGTCTAATTTTAAAAATGATGTGGGACGCCACCTGAGTTTGACTATATAAGCTACCGAGTAACAAAAAAGAAAATAAGAATTACAGTATTCATTTTCTTAAAACCAATAAGGTTTGTAACTTGGATAATAGTTCACCTGCTGATGAATAAAACCGTTTATCACCAGTTGGTGAATAAAACGTAACATAATTATTTTTGAAGAGAAAAAAATTTTTTTTCATCAATTTCTTTTTTTAATGAAATTTTATGTTTCATCAAATATTTTTTTTCATCAATTTTTTTTATTCATCATTTTTTTTCATCAAACTTTTTTTTAATTTTTAAAAAAAAAAAATTTTTTTATTCAACAAATTTTTTTTCATCGACCTTTTTATTTTTTAAAATTTTTTATTTTTTAAAATTTTTGGTTTATCAATTTTTTTTATCAGTTTTTTTTTTTCATATTTTTTATACCCTACACCACACTGTGGTACAGGGTATATTGAGTTTGTGCTGATGTTTGTAACTTCCCGAAATATTGGTCCTAGACCCACCTTTAAGTATACCGATCGACTCAGAATCACTTTTTGAGTCGATTTAGCGATGTCCGTCCGTCCGTCTGTCCGTCCGCCCGTCCGTCCGTCCGTCCGTCCGTCCGTCCGTCCGTCCGTCTGTCTGTCTGTCTGTCTGTCTGTCTGTCTGTCTGTCTGTCTGTCCATGTAAACGGTGTAAACACGATACAGGTCGCAATTTTTGATCAATTGACTTGAAATTTGAAACTTAAGTCTCTCTTGGCCCAAGGACGAAGCCTATTGAAATTGGAAAAAATCGGTCCATATTTAGACCTAGCCCCCATACAAAGGTCCTCTTTAGTTTTGGCTCAAATGACTCTAATAACCGTATTATTGAAGGTATCGCTTTGAAATTTGAAAGGTAAACATGTTTTGTTTCACATATCATCATTCCGAATTTCAAAGAAATCGGGCCAGTTCTTCTTGTAGCCCCCATACAAACCACCTTCCCGATTTTCACATAAATGTCTCAAATTTCATGAAAATAGAAAATATTTAATTAAAATTTTGTTTGTGTATGTTTAATGCGTACTTAAATAACCTAATCAAACCTGATAATCATCGGACCAGTTTTGGACTCAGGCCCCTTGTGAAAATTTCGCCCGATATTCAGTTAAAGCGGTTTATTGTCAACAAATAGAAGCCTATTTCACTCAAATTTGATTTGTGAGTGTTTTCTACACTTATTAAAGGTTTTACAACATATAGATCTAATCGATCCATGGGACCCATTTTCCGGGAAACCTTGGTGTAGGGTATTATATGGTCGGTCTTGACCGACTATAGTTTTCTTACTTGTTTTTTTTTAATTTTTTTTTTATCAATTTTTTTTTTTTTTATCAAACTTTTTTTTCGTAAATTGGTTTATACTCCAATTTTTTTTTTCATCAATATTTATTTTTTCATCAATATTTGTTTGTTTTTTTTCATCAATTTTTTTTTCTTGAAGACTTTTTTTATCAAAAATTTTCTTTTACCAAAAATTTTGTTTTCATAAAATTTTTTTTATCATATTTGTTTTTTTAATTTTTTTTCCATTTTCTTTCACAAAAACGTCTATTTCATCAAGTCTAAACTTTTGACATAAAAATGTTCCATTTATTAAACAAATGTACAAAAAACAAGTGAATGTTAAATTCTTCGGTACCAAATCTTTTATACTCTCCAAAATGTAAAACCAATTTTTTGTACTTAATTAACAGCTCTTTTTAGAACTGCATCTTGCTTTCCACAAACAGATATATAGCGAGAGTGTCTTGGAAATGGAACTTAATGAGGTTCCTGACCGATATTTCAATTAGTTTTGCAAATGAATTCAAAAAACCTTTGCTTTGGGAAGTACAGCAAAATTTTCATAAAAACATTATCATGATTTAATGTTTTGGGCAAGAGTACAAAATTCGCAGACATTTTCATATTCGTGTTCAGCGCATATTTTTTTTTTTTTAATTTCAAAAATCCAAAACTTAGATCGCCGAGCGTCCCGAATTAATTTATTATGTTTGGCCTCAAATTTCTAACACATACCTTTAAGGTGTGGTAGAATAAAATTTTTTCGGACATTTCTTTAATGCAAATTAAATGGTGACCTAATGTAATTCTTAAAAAAAAAAAACTTTTTTAAATATTTTACAAAACCAAAACCTCTGTTTTTAAACAACAACATATTTTTTTTTTACCTGAACCAACAGGACATATTTTCTTTAATCCCGATAGATGAATTTAAATGACGGTGCATGTATAAGTGTTGTCTGTCCTGTTTACTGCCCTGTCATAAAATTATGATTTATTATTTCACTTTCAAAGGAAATTGCTTCGTTGTTATGTAATATGTAACGTTTGTTGTTACGCAATTTAAACCAAGAAAATATTACGGACTTTCACATTTAACACATATTGTTTAGGGATAATTGTTATTCGAAAATAAAAACAACAAAATTTAACCGTGAAAAACTAAAACATGTTTTAAAATCTTCTTTTAAATATCACAAAATATTGTTTAGTTATCTTTTTTTTATTGTGTTTTTTCTTTTTAGTTAAATTAAACGAAGGTCATTTGTTGTGACATAAATATGAATTATGATTAATTTTAAAAAACTAAGGATAAGAAATATGGATAAAAGAAAATATGAATTCACTTACAGTTTTTGTTATCTATGAATATGTATTGTTGAATTTCAAAATTAAAAAAAAATGATGTATAATTATTAGGATGAGTCGTTTTCATACAACAAAAAAATCGTGTGTAATGGAAATTTTATCTTTATTTGTGAAATAAATTCTAAAAATAGAGACAGACTTGTTTTATTTTGGGAAATTTTTTTTACACCCTAAAAATCCCCGGAAATTTTTCGATTGCAAAAAAAAAAAATACTTTTAAATAAAAAATAATTTACATTGTTATTACAAAAAATTGTGCTAAAAGTAAGTTAACTTCAATCAGAAAAAATGTAAACTTACATTCAAAAAAAAAACTGTAATGTTAGCAAAAAAAGCTTGTAAACCTACAAGAAAATTTGCTGATTTCGAACCCACAATTTTTTTGGTAAAGTTAGCAAAAATATTTTGCCAAAAATTAGTTAACTGAATTTTTTTTATTTCGACTTAGTTCATACAGATTTGAGGACCCCATTGGGTTCGGACCCGATAGATCCAGCCCCCGATGGGACCAGACCTAATGGAGTAAACTGCATTTACAGTTTTTCATTTCGTGATCCTGTTTTCTTTTAAAAGGACTTATAAGCAGGGTTGGCAACCGAAACGAATAACGGTATTGGTAACATTATTGGTTTTACATATTTTTTATATCGGTAACGGTAAATAACGGTATTTTCGATTATTTCGGTAGTGATAAATTGTTACCGAAACATTACCGGTACGTACTGGTATTTTGAATAAAATTTACCCAAAATGTTAAAGAGTCACAAATTTGTTAAAAGTAAGTAAAATAAAATATTTATTTAATAAAATTAAAAAAAAACTGTTAAATTTAATGCATTTTCAACACATAATTTTATAATAGTATTTGGTATTATCAATTAACTTAGAATTTAATATTTAATCAAGTACACTCAAAATATTATGTCATTAACTGTTTGTAGTTTATTTAAAAAGTTTTCCGTTAAGTCGTTTTTAAAAGAAAAAACATTTGTTTGATGTTCAGTTTTTATTAATGACTACTTCAGTCCTTTGTTTCAAAAATAACACACTAAAAAATTAAGACTTTCATTAACATTTAATTTTTAAAGTAATTTATTTTTGTTCTGTAAGTAAAAACTACTGATTATTCTTTTGATTTTTAATGATTTGTGTAAGTAATTTTTTTTAAATTGTTGGTATTTTTTAATGAAATATCATTAGTTTTTACCTACACAAATCAGTTATTTTTTTGTAGAAAAAAAAAATCAAAAAATTATTTATAGAAATATAGAAACATGTTTGTATCAAGTGACTTTGGCACGATGGGTAGAGTGTCTGGCCAGAATGTAGTTGATTGCGGGATCGATTCCCCAAAAATTTTATTAAAAATTTTTAAAAAAATATTTCAATAAAAAATTGTAAAAAATTACCTACGAAATCATTATTTTTTATTGTTTTCGTAGGTTATTTTTTTTGAAATTTGTTGGTAAAAATAACAGAACTATCATTAATTTTTAATGTTTTCGTTGGTTATTTTTTTTTGAATTTGTTGGTAAAAAAGAGTGAAAAAACAGTAATTTTTTAATGTTTAATGTTATTTATTTTAGAAAATTTTGTCAACAGTAAAAAATAAATGTTGATATTTTTAAAACAAATGAATAATTACTGGGATGGTTTTCAATTGTTTATTCACTGGTTTTAAGTGAGTTTTTCATTTGTTTTTGCCTACAAAATATTTTGAGTGTAATATTGTAATTCAACAAATAATTTTTGATATTTTACGTGTTTATTAGGTGTCTCTGTCCAATCAGCAGAAAAATCAGCATTTTGAGCAATTTAAGAAATCTGCTGATTTGAACTAACGCGGTTTGCTAAATTTCATTTTGAATAAACCAAAAAGAGCAAAACAAATTAGCAACACACCATTTTTACAGAACAAAAATTTTCAATTTTTTTAAGGCAACAATTTTTTTTTTAGTGTACGACTTGGGTTCATTATGTATTTGACTCCAGAGAACCACCTCTCCACGCGTACCTGCGTGGATAACACTGCCAGTAACTCCAGCGATTTGACATCAGTGTTGTCTCTTCTTTTATCTTCCCACTTAAGAATGTTTACGTGGCACTCACTTTTATCTTCGGAACTTTTTAGGTAAATTGCGAATGTTATCATTGGACCGATTTGGACAGATTTCCACATATTCTTTGTCCAAATTTATTTAATTACGAATGTTATCATTGGTTAGACCAATTTCCTCATTGTTTTTGTCCAAATAAAAATACGATTTGCAATGAACAAAAATAGTTTTTTTTTTTATTTTACGTACATTAAAAATATTTTATTTTGATTTTTATCTGCAAAAAAATTTAAAATACCGTCGCTTCTCCGTCATGATTTGGTATGTGACATTTTTGGGTAATTTTTTTATTGCAAAAAATAAAACCTCTATCATCCGTCTGCCCACTAAACCGTTTAGCGATATCTTGAATGGTTTAGAAATTAGCAAAAGTAGCTATGTGAAATCCATATGTAAATGTTCCAAAAAAAGTGGTATGTGTAGTTTAAAACCAGTTTTTGCTAAGAAAACTTTTGCAAATATAAACATTTTTGCTTAAAATTTTTAGCATAAGGGTTTTAGGCATGCTTACATACTACCCGAGTAAAAATAAACATATATTACAATATATAACTTGATACAAACATAATAAATTATATATGATTATACATCCGTGAGATATTTTCTAAATTTTTTTAATGCAGTCATATGTAGTAATATATAATTGAATCATGATTCGGATTAAAAGGTGTACGGTTGATATAATTATATAAAATTACATGAGGGTCAATACAAAATTTGTTTTTCTGTATAATTTAATATAAAATTATATATATCCTATTCTGTTCCATATATAACACTATATGTTTCCATTTAACCAACAATTTTCTAAGTTTTTAAGGCAAAGTATAAGAAACTTTTTAAAATGTTCCTAATCATTTCCTTGTTAGGGTTATGTATATCACCTATCTGGTTCGAAGCGTACCCGAACATTTTTTTGTTTAAGAAAATTATATGTTTGGTGAATGTATCGTTGACCTGTGGTGTAACTCAACCCAAACCAAAAAACACCAGGATTTTACATGTTTTTATGCAATTAGATCTAATTAGATCCACTAATATATGGCAATGTCTGGTCAAAACTCGGATGAAATCAAATCATATTTTATACAAATTGATCTTTTTTAATGCAAAAACATCCACCATTTTTCGGATCAAATTGCGTTTAATTATATATTGTATTCAGGGTTGGCAACCGATACCCACCCAGAATAACGGTATTTGGCTATTGTACCGCAACCAATAAAGATATGGACATTTTCAAAAGCGATTATGAAAGCTGATGAAATTTCTAGTATTTTAAATCTGTCACTTCGTGTTTCTACCGGTTCGTTTTAGTTATATAGGCCAATACCGTTATAATACCGTTTCAAACGGTTTTATAAAGGTATTGACCTATATTTCGAAAACGAACCGGTAGAAACACGAACTGACAAATTTAAAATTCTAGAAATTTCATCAGCTTTCATAATTGCTTTTGAAAATGTCCATATCTTTATTGGTTGCGGTACAATAGCCAAATACCGTTATTATTGGTGGGTATCGGTTGCCAACCCTGATTGTATTACATATCAATATATATTGCATCATATAAAAAGTTTTACTCGGGTATACTAAAAAATGAAGTATGAGATCACATTTTAAAGGGAAGCTGCCATTATAAAAAAGCGATTTTTCGCGATTTCCAAAAAAGTTATATGTAAAAACAGTTTTTTTTGCAGAAATTAATCACATACATTAGTCTTTTTATACACAGGAAATCAATTCTAAAAACTAATTATGGGGTTGCAAAAAAAACGCTAAATTAATAAAATATGAGAAAAATCGCGATTTTTACCATTTAATCGCAAACAATTTTATCCAAATTTGTACTAAATATATAGTTATGAGTCTAACCCGCATTTCCCATACCAAACAAATTTACATTTGTAAAAGCAGAATTTTGTTAAATAAAAAAACTGCAGCAAAATGTGCAAAACGATGATTTGTATGAAAACTGTTCCATTGATTTAAAAACGGACTTCACCATTTAAATTAGCATTCCCCAATTATAAAGAAATGATGGTCAGTTCTCAAAGCACAAATTTGAGTACCATTGAGTTCCAACATTTTTTCGCTAAAAAAACAAAATTCATTGAAATAACGCAGGACTTGGAAAGCAGATTTGTACAAAATATGGGTTGAAAAAGTGTAATTACTATCACTTTAATGAATATTAAAATTTTTTGCACTTTTATCAAATTTTATAACTTAAGTTCTTCGAACAAAAACGGTTATGTGTATAAAAATGTCCAAAAATAAAAAAAATAATACCAAAAATGTTCTTACAAAATGTGTTATGTGTAGTTTTTTATGTAATCCGTAAATATCTTCGTTTTAGCCAAAAAATCATTCTTTTTTTTGTGGTACACCTCTATAAAATATCTTTATGTACTGAAAAGACGCATGACTTTTATAAAATATTGCAAAATGACAATATAAAACGGTTTTTTTGCTCTCCTGAAAACTTCATTAAAAACACATACCAAATTACGACGGAGCAGCGACGATATGTAATATTAAGGCGACCGAAACAAAACCGATATAATACCGGTAAAAATCTGAATAAAGGTAAGGTTATTTTTATCGGTAATGGTATTAATTTTTTTTTATTTCGGTATTGGTAACGGTAACGGTAGTCCCGAATCCCGAAATCCAGGGATTTTTGTCATAAAATGAATCCCGAAATCGGGATTTTTGAAATATTAAAAATGTATGAGAATTTATTTTGAAAAATACAACTTTGTTCAATTATTGTTACATTTACATAAACAAATTAAAACTAAAGCCTTTTTTAATTTTCAACGTAGCTGCACTGAAAAAAAGTGCGAACTAATTTTAAGGAAAAATTGACATTAAATTAAAGACATGAATTTTTCTTTAATTTAAGTAAAATTTTCTTAAGAAATAGAAAATTTCATGGACTTAAAGAAAAATTTACTTGACTTGATAACATCCAAAAATGTTGCTTCTTTAAAATATTAAAATTTTTTCTTTGACTTTTATTTCTTGAAGCGAATAAAAAAAATCTTTAAAAATATTACACAAATGTAAAAAAAAAACGTTTAAGAAATTATTCTTGAAAACTATTATCATATACTTTAATATTAATATACAATAATAGATTTAAAGAAGTATATATTAGTTTTAAGGGAGACATTCTTGTTTATATGCACACAGATTTGTTTCGAAGTTTGAAAGAAATACCAATTTCATCTTTTAATTCTCAACTAGTATAAGGTTGAATAGGTTTAAATATTTTAGTTTGGACACCAACAATTGGCGATTGCCATTCAAATTCACTATGCTACACCCAGAATAATCCTACAGTAAAAAATACAGTAAAAGTGTTATAACTTTAACTTTACTACTTTTTTAGTAATTTACAGTATAAATTTAGTTTTACAGTATAAATTTAGTTATTTTTTGAGCTTGGAATTTACTGAATACTGATTTTTTTACCGATTTTTTAATAATTTTTGTTAGTAATTTTTAAAAATTTGGAAACTTATTTTTGACACCTAAAAAGGCAAAATTTACATTTTTGAATATTTTTTTTTAAACGCACATAGCAAATTTCCATTAAAAAAAAAAAAAAACAAGTAAGAGTGGAGGGGGGTCGTGTTGATTGGGGTGGACAAATTTCCTCTCAAATATGTGTTTAAAAATTCATTCCTATGTTTTTTGCACTAAAGAAATGCAAGATTATCATAATTTAATTTTTTTTATTCTACGCCCATAAAAAGGGGGGGGGGGCGGACCAAAAAACTACATTTTCTAATTCTCAGGGTCCAAATGCAGGACTTTGATCTTCTTGTAGCATAAAAATATTGAATTTGTTAAACAAAAGGACAAAAAATCATGTAAAAAGTGATTTTTTTTCTGAGGTTGGTTTAGTTCTTCAAGGGGGAACTTTTTCCCCCGGGTCCGATTTTGCCCATTTCTGAACTTAACCTGCCTAGGACCACAAGACATATTCGTGCCAAACTTGAGGAGTCTAGCTCTTTTATTTTGGACTGTATCGTGTTAACTACAGACGGACGGACGGACAGACGGACGGACAGACGGACGGACGGACATCGCTAGAATGTCTTAGAATCGATCACTGATCAATAATATATATACTTTATGGGGTCCCCGAACGATATTTCGATGCGTTACACACGGAATGACAAAGTGAGTATACCCCATACTGTAGTTGGAGGGTATAAAAATAAATGTATATATTTTTATTTTAATTTCTAGCTCAATTTAATTTCAAGCTCAAGAATTATATTTTTTTTATCCAATTTTTTTATTAAAAAATTTGTCAAAATCGGTTTTGGATAGGTTTTCGCTTTAAAATTTGTTTACCGTTTTTTTATAACTGCGTTAGTAAAAATTGACTAACGCGTTGTAGGGCCCTTTAATACTAACAATTAGTAAAAACTGGCAACTTTTTAGTAAGGAATACTGTAGGATTTCTATGAGTGTACTTGCAGTGTAGATTTTTAAATTTTTGGTTAAAAGACTAATAAAGTTTTTTAAAACACATAAATGATAAAATATTAATAGCACAAAAAATTAAAATAAAAAAAAAATTTTCCTTTGGAGCTAAATTATTCCCATTTTTTCTAATTTTAAGAAATTTGTCTTTAATTTTAATATGCTTTCAAACTTAAATTAAGTACATGTATACTTAATTTTCTTAAATAAATGCAAAACTTTCACACTAAATTTAAAGAAAGATGTTTTATATCAATAAGGAAATTTTTCTTTGGAGCCAAATTATGAGCAGTTTTTCTTTAATTTTAATAAAATTTCTTTTATTTTAAGAAACTTTTTTTTTAGTGTATAAACGGAAAAATTATCATGAAAAATTCAGTTGGTTTTTTTCTTGTAAGCGCATTTATTGGCCTTTCGTGGCCCCCGTAAATTCTGGGACAAGTGCCACATGTGCTGTAATAGTTAAAACAGTACTGAATAGAGGGTTCCGGTTTTTGATTTCCTGTGATAATGCTGAATAATTGACACACATAATCCAAACTCATGTTTAAAAAATTATTAGAATTTTTTTTTAAATCTTTTAATTTAAAATTTATCAAACATTGTTGTTTTGTCTTAGAACAAAGAAAAGTTTAAATTATTCTTTAAAAAATATCCAACTAAATTTAGTTCTTTTTTCTCTCTTTAGTCAACAATTTTATGGCAAAATTGTAACCATAAAATATTTGTGCAACATGTACAAACGTATGTTTATATTTCCAGCCAACTTAAAAATATTTTCGTACAACTGTTACACGATAAAAAAAATTCACCGTTAGCCCACTGCAACGTCAGTCAGTTCTTTTAATTTTTTTATACAATTTTTTTTTCTTTTTAAAATTTTTTTGCAGTCACTATCGGTCATTGGCTTAACACACATTTTTCATTTCGTTGCGGAAAGAGAGTGAATTCCTTTTTGCAAAACGAGCGGAGAAAATACACAAGAGTTTAAAGCAAAAGAAGGAGAATTTCCAGATACAAAAAAAAATAAAAAAAAAACAAGAAATGAATTTCTTTAAACTTAGTTTACAAATACAACTGCAGCTTTAAAAACTAAACTGCAACAAAAACGATACACAACATTTCTTTTTTTGTTTCGCCAACTTCTTTCTATTTCTAAAGCTAACAAGTTAAATGAAATACTGGTAAATCTCGATAAAAGCAATTTAAAGAAAGGATTTACCGAACAATTTCGCAAAACTTTACTGATTAAAAATTTATAATTCTGTTTTTTTGATCAAACAGTTTTTAAACATTACGTATCTCCGAGTAAAAATGTTCTTATATATTCTTATATATCACATCTGATCGAGATTTAAACAATCCGTTCTGATCCGAGATTTGAAAGATCAGTACTGATCGGAAAAATTTATCGCTAAGATAACATCCGAAAAATGGGTTTATATAATTAAGGCGCGGATCCACGGGGGGGAAGGAAATTCCCCCCCCCCCAAAACCGAATTCGAAAGAAGAAAAAAAGAAAAAAAAGAAAGGAAAAGAAAGGAAAGAAAAAAAGAAGAGGAAAAAAGGAAAAATAAAATAATCCCAAAATTTTTTCTATAAACAATTTTTCTAAAGGAAAAATGTCTCGATTGTTAAATTTTTCTATATGAAAAAATTTCAGAATTTTCTAAATGAAAAATTTGAGAATTTATCATTAGGAAAAAATTTTGAATTTTCCTATAGGAATAATTTGCGAATTTTTCTATAGGAAAAACATTAGAGTTTTTTTCGGAATGTTTCTTTATGAAAAAAGTGTCGGAATATTTAAAATTTTCTGTAGAAAAAATACGATAATTTTTCTAGACGAAAAATTTAGAAATGTTTCTATAGGAAAAATTTAAGAATTTTTCTATGGGAAAACCCTGCGAATAGGAAAATTCTTAGAATTTTAATAAGAAAAATCTAACAATTTTTCTAAAGGAAAATATTAGAGAATTTGTTTATAGGAAAAGTCTGAGAATTTTTCTTTAGAAAAAAAATATAAGAATTTTCAATAAAGAAAATCTGATAAATCTTCTTTCGAAAAAATCTGAGATGGGAAAAAAGTAAAGGGAAAAGGAAAATGAAATCATATGAACATTTTTTCTATAAAAAATGCGCAAGAATCTCAAAATTTTTCTATAGGAAGAATGTTTTTGAATCTTAGAATTTTTTTTTATAGAAAGAAAGTCTCAGAATCTTTAATTTTTTTAGGAAAATCAAAAAAAAATTCTTAAGGGAAAAGTTGAGAATTTTTCTTAGAAAAAATTTATTAGAATCCAATACTTTTTCTATAGCCAAATTACGCAGAATCTGGGACTTTTTTTATAGGAAAAATTTTTCGGAATCTGAGATTTTTTATTGAAAAATATCTCAGAATCGAATACTTTTTCTTTATGACAAATGACTCACATTATGAGATAATATCTCAGAATCTGAAACTATTTCTATTTGAAATATGTCTCAGAATCTAAGCCTTTTTAATAATAAAAGCTGAAATCTTTGGCTAAGATAAAAAAAATCACACACTTTTTCGATAGGAAAAATATCTCAGAATGTGTGAGTTTTTATAGAAAAAATGGAGACTTTTTGTAAATTAAAAATGATTCAGAATATGAGACTTTTTCTATGGAAAAAAATTTCAAAATCTGATATTTTAGGAAAAATGTCCCAAAATCTAAGAAAATATCTTAAATTCTGAGATTTTTTCTATTTGAAAATTGTCCCAGAATCTTTTTGTCTGAGACTCAGATTCTGAGACTTTTTCTATAAAAAAAATGTTTCAGAATCTAAAATTTTTTTGTAGAGAAATTTCTTTGATTCTCGGACTTTTCAATAAAAAATATGTTTCAGAAAATGTTTGAGAATCTTAGATTTTTTCTAAGGAGATGTGTCTCAAAAACCTTTACGTTTTCTTTAGAAAAATGTATCAGAATCTAGGAAATTGACTCAAAAAATTATTAAAGGCATACTTTCTGGCTTTTTGTTTTTCAAAACGTGAAATTTTGGTGAAGAAAGAACGTTTCGGTGGAAAAGTAGAATAGAAAAAATATTTCAGAACCTTACAGGCTTTCAATTGGGAAAAAAGTCACTAAATCTAATCGAAATTTTTTTCTTAAAATAGGAATTTTTTGGTGGGAAAATTGCATAGGTTGCTGAGCATTTTCTATGTGTATCAGAACATAAAAAATTTTCAAAAGCAAGAATTTTACAAATTCTTAAAACCTTTCTGTAGCAAAATGGCTCAGAACCTTAGAATTTTTCTATTGGAATAATATCCCAGACTCATAAACTGTCTCTTTAAGCAAATGACTGTGAAAAATGTTGAAATCAGGAAACCTTTTTATATTAAATATGTCGCAAATCTGATATATTTTCTAATGGAGCATTTTTTCTGAATCTGGGTATTTTTCTGAAAATTTTTTGAGGAAACATTTTCTAAATATCAAAAATTTTCTTAAATTGTAAAATCTTTTTTATAGGAAAAAATTATTAAAAAATGGAAGAAAAAAACACAATTAACTAAAGGAAGACACTAAGAAAACCTTAACTAATGATTCAAATCCGACCTGAGGTTCCCTGCAAAAAAAAAAAAAATTGAATAAAAAAAAAAGTTTTTTGAGTAAAAAAAAAATTCCCCCCCCCCCAAAAAATCAAGAGCTGGATTCGCGTCTGTATAATTAGATAAACCCATTTTTCGGATGAAATTGTATCCGTCCGAATAAAACTGATCTAATCTTAGAGATCCATTTTTCGGATCAATACTAATCCTTCACATTTTTACTCGGGTATTTAAAAAAAAAAAATTGGCAGTGACGTTTTAAAGATTGTTTTTTTGGGTGGCACCTTCATGCACGTCATGTATGTATGTTCATTAGGGTTGCACGAATAATGACTTTTTTCGAATTTCGTCGATCGCCGGGCTAATTATGGTTCGTTTTGTTCTAAAAACTATATGTTTGAATTTTTAGCCAAATCGGACAAAATTAACCCGTGTCTTTAAGGGTTTAAAGTGTTGGCCAAAAAAAATTTTTTCCCCATACAAACAAAAATTTTTTTTTTCTTTGATCACAACTAAATATATTAGCTGTAACTGAACTTTCGATTGGTGCAATAGTTTAGTTCTCTGTGTAAGGCTATTTTCAAAACAGTCTGCAACTGATAAGTTGAAACAATTTACTAAAATCGCTACAATCGAGAATCAACTGTAGTATGTGGTAAACATTTGAATGCATTTGAAAAACTCTTTCGTTTTGCAACTCTACACCCAGAAAAGTTTTACAGTAACTTTTTTACGGTTATTCAAAAAGTTTTTAGTTAAAGTTGTTTTAAACGTTTTATCGTTTGTTTTTCAAAGAAAATAAAATATTGAATTATTTATACAGTTGTTAAAAAAATAAACTACAAAAGTTACGGAAAAATATTTTTATCAGTTAAATTATTTGTGACTGATTATTCCGTATAATTTTACAGAAGTACGGTTTTTGTAGTTTGTTATTCAAAAAATTGTATTTTTACTTCACAAAATAAAAAAATGTAAACAGTTAAAATAACTGAAATATCGTTTGTTTTTACGGAATGTCTAGTCATTTATTAACGTTAAAAAATAACTGAAAAAGTCTGTTGTTTCAAATGAAATATAAGTAGTCCGTTTTTTAAAAGGAAAAACGATTATTTTAAACGTTTTTTCAGTTGAATTTACTTACAAAATATTTTTAGTGTATGTTCTATCAGCATGTGTGAATGTATGCAAGCATGTAATATGGAGTATGAAGTAAGGAAAAATGCGAACAAAAGTTCATATGCAGTTATTGTAATTGTGGTCTGGAAAATGATCTTAGAGCTTGGCAAAATTGTACACAGAACGAATAAATATGTACGTAATAATGAAAATAGAAATGTATGTACTTAATTTACTTACTTAATTTAAAGAAAAAGATTAAAATCTATTAAAGTATGAATATTTTTTTTTTTTTGGTTTAAAACATAGAACGATTGTTGAAATGAATGTTACCGAATGTAACCACTTGCAATGTGGCAAACTGCAAGACAGCTAGATGGAGAATAGAGTGGCAGAATAGTTCTGGATGAAAAGTATATGAAACCAGCTTAACAACCAACTAAACTAGACAATGAATCAAACAAAACTTCTTGCAAACTTAGCTAATGCGGTTTTATTGTATTTTTAAGTTGTTGCTGCTGCTGTTGTTTCCTGCATTTGCTGTTGTAACTGCTGCTCTTGCGCGGATGATGGTGATGATGATGAAGTTTTGGATTCTTTGTGCTTCTGCATTAAAGGTTACTTAAGGCTGTTGAACCAATTACCTAGTGCCGATCAACGACGTGTACATTCGTTCGATTGCCAACTGACAAACAAGAAAACATAAAATTTTAATGTTTGCAAAAAATATAAATAAAAAAAAAAACACTTTAAGAAAGCAGTTAAAAAAGTGGATATTTTTTTGCAAAAAAATATTATTGTTTCTCATTATTATTTGGTAATATTTCAGTGGAAATATCGATTATTTATAATAAGTTGGACAAATAGAAATTTACTGTTGACGTACGTACAGTAGCCAAAAAATCCAAAAAAAAAAGAACAACGAACAAACGAAAGACTTAAGAAACATACTTCATATTCATAAATTTACAATAATGATGACAATTGCGTACATTGTTCTCAGCTCAAGTCTATTTTTTATGGAGTTTGTTGTGTTGTCTTTTTTTTTTTGCTGACCGACCACATCATTTTATTTTGAAAGTACTATTTATATGTATTTGCGCTCATATGTACTTTACAGGTTCAGAAGGCAAATATGTATAGTTGAAGTGTTGATTTTAAGCCAATATTAAAAAAAAATAATTGTTGGCCGTTTGTCGTTTATGTTACGTTTGAACAGTGGGGTTTACGGTTTTGGCATTTATTTGGCAATATGCTTTAAAGAAACAAAAAAATTTTCTACCTTAATTCTATTTCACGTTTTTGATACAATTTCCTAGATTCTGGGACATTTTCTTTTAGAAAAGAGTATAATTTTCTGAGACATTTTTCCTTAAACGATTTATATTTTAAGAAAGTTATTTCTTATATGAATCTACTCAGGTTCTGCAACATAAACAAATACTGGAACGTTTTGTAATTTTCGATTAATTTTAATTAAAAAATAAAAATTGTTTTATTCGGCATTTAAAATATTATATTTTTGAGTACGTTTATTCTAGCTCGAGAAAATTGTTCTTTACTAATTAAAACCAGTATCGTTTTAATCATTAGGGCACAATTGGCAATTGACAGGGCCCGAACGCTCAGGGGCCCTGAATGGCCAATAAAAAATTTTCATACGTATAGTTCATTTTTCGTAAAGAAAAAGTCACAGATTTTTACAAATTTTTTGTTTAAAAACATTTTTCGTATAGAAAAGTCTCTGATGTTAAAACATTTTTCTTATACAAAAAGTCTCAGATTCTAGGATATTTTTCTTATAGAAAAAGTCTCAGATTTTAAGATATTTTTTGTATATAAAAGTCTCAAATTCGGAGAAATTTTTTGTGTATAAAGTCTCAGATCAGACTCTGAGACATTTTTCGTATAAAAAAGTCTCAGATTCTAAAATATTTTGTATCGAAAAAATCTCAGATACTGTGACATTTTTCGTATGTACACAGGAAAAAAAAATTTGTCGATACAATTAATTTCATTGTTAATACAATTAAACATTTAATTGAAACTGAGCCTACATTGGATTTTGTCAATACAACAATGACATTTGTAACTTTTGAAAAAAAATCAACTTCATTCATTGTTACATTAACAACGAAATTAATTGAAAAAATTGTAAAATCTACAAATAGAATAAAAAATAATCTGAAATCTAAAAATAGAATAAAAAATAATCTAAAAATAGAAAAAAAATAAAATTAAAAAAAAATGTCTACCGCCATCTGGCATCGAACCAGCAACCTTCGTGCTACGCGTCTAGCACACTACCACTGTGCTATCCTTATACATATTTGTATTTGACTAAACGTCATATTTAAAACAGTCTACAATTAGAATGATAAAAAAAACTAAAATTGGAAATTAAAAAAAAGTTCCGCCAACTGCGGCGAACCCGCAACCTTCGTGATTCGAAGCTAGCACACTACCACCGTGCTATTCCTCATGTACATTTAAAGTTGACTAAATGCGTACATAAGGTGTCTGTGATTTCAATATGCACTTTTTGCGTTTTTAACAATAATAAAAAATGTGGCATTATACATATTTAAAAATAAATAATAATGTTGCATCACACAAATTTAAAAAATCTAAAAATAAGATAACAAAAAAATAATCTCAAATAAAACAAACAAAAAAAAAACTGTTCCGCCAACTGGCAGCGAACCCGAAACCTTCATGATTCGAGTTTAGCACACTACCATCGTCGCATATATTTGTTCTTGATTTAATGAGTTTATAAATTGTTTCTGTTATTAATGTGAATTATGTGGAATCTTTAAAAATGATTTTAATTCATGCGTTTAATTGGAAATAACACCGATTTTTTGTCACATTAACAATACACATTGTTGATACAATTAAAAACGTTGTTGAACTAGTATTTCGTTGGTAACAACTTATTTTGTTACTCTTGATTTTACGATATTTTTTTCTGTGTAAAAAGAAAAAGAAAATTAAATCATTATAATGTTTTGCTGAAAATGTGGGTGCACTTCATAAAGCAAAGCTTTTATTGAACAAATAACATTATATTCATTTGCCATTTCATGCAAAACTAATTGAAATATCGGACGAGGACCTCATTAAATTTGTATATTATTGATCCACATTCAAGACACTCTAGCTATATACATCTTTCTGTGGAAAGCAAGATGCATTCCAAACCAAAAGAGCTGTAAATTAAGTGCAAAAAAGTGTTTTTACATTTTGGAGAGTACAAAAGGTTCAGTACTGAAGAATTTAACACTCTCACTTGTTTTTTGTACATTTGTTAAATAAATGGAACATTTTTATCTAAAAAGTTTACACTTAATGAAAAAGTACTTTTTTTGAAAAAAAAAATTTAAAAAAAAATATGATAAAAAAAATAAATTTGATGAAAACAAAATTTTTGGTGAAAAAAAATTTTGATTAAAAAAAAGTTTTTAAGAAAAAACAATTAAAAAAGTTAACTTCGACCTTGCCGAATGTATTGATAATTTCCACAATGTAAAAATATGTCTGCGAATTTTGTACTCTTGCACAAAACATTAAACCATGATAATAGCCCTGTTTTTTGCAGACCGGATTAAGATTGTGATTAACTTTATTTAGTTAAAAAATGGGTCAAATCAAGTCCAGAATTTTTTTTTATAATTTTTTTCTGAAATTACATACAATTAGTAAATATAAACAGAAAAACAAATTAAGCTTTGTCCAAAATGCAAAGAATGAAAAATAAATTTAGTTAAATCCTAGGCTTAACTCAAATTTATTTATACCGTTTTACATTTTGGACAACGCTTAATTTTTTTTTTCCTGTTTATATTAACTAATTGGATGTAAACTCAGAAAAAAAATATAAAAAAAATTTCTGGACTTGATTTGATACATTTTTTAACTAAATAGAGTTAATCCTAATCTTAACCCGGTCTGCAAAAAACAGGGCTATTATTTTGCTGAAGATTTTGGTGCACTTGCCAAAGAAATTTTTTTTAGAAAAAATAATGTTATATCCATTTGCCATACAATGCAAAACGATTTGAAATATCGGTCGAGACCCCATAAAGTTTATATATTGTTGATCCATTTTTAAGACACTTTAGCTATATAAATCCGCCCATCTGTCCGTTGAAATCAAGATGTAGTCTAAACCAAAAGATCTGTAAATTTTGAAAATGAGTGTATTACTTAAGTCAAAAAAGGGATTTTTACATTTTGGAGAGTTTAAAAGATTTGGCACATGAGAATTTAACACTCTTACTTGTTTTTTGTACATTTGTTAAAGAAATGAAACATTTTTATTTATTTATCTTTAGACTTGGTAAAAAAAAAGTTTTTGTAAAAAAATTTAAAAAAAATTAAAAACAATTTTTGATGAAAAAGAAGTTTTTGATAAAGAAAACAAATTTTTGATGAAAAAAATTTTCTTTAAAGAAAAAAAGTTATGTAAAACAAAAATTAATGAAAAAACAAGTGAGATTGTTAAATTGGGCTGTGCCGAATCTTTTATACCCTCCAACACGTTAAAAAAACAGGGGCGTAATTTTTTTTTGGGTGGGGGGCATCGGCGATGGAAGACAACCTTTCTGGATCCAACTGCAGGACTTTGAACTTTTTCTGACATAAAAATGTTTCGTTTGCTTAGCAAAAGCACAAAAAACCTATAAAAAATGGCGTTTTTTCAAAGGTTGCCTTAGTTCTTAAAGGGGGAACTTTTTTCCCCTGATCCGATTTCGCCCATGTTCGAATTTAACCAGCCCAATACCATAAGACATATTCATACCAAACTTCAGGAGTCTAGCTCTTTTAGATAGGACTGTATCGTGTCTTCCACAGACGGACAGACGGACGGACGGACGGACAGACGGACATCGCTAGAATGTCTTAGAATCGATCACTGATCAATAATATATATACTTTATGGGATCCTAGACCGATATTTCGATGCGTTACACACGGAATGACAAAGTGAGTATACCCCCATACTGTGGTTGGAGGGTATAATGATGGAAAAATCGAGACCTTAGAACAACAAGGTTCTATTTGCTTAAAGAAATAGGCACAGATAGAACCTTGTTGTCCCAAGGTCGCGAAATGTTGATGAAAAAAAAAATTTGAAGAAAAAAATTATTAAAGAAAAAAATTCGATGAAAAAAATATTGATGAAACAAAAAATTAAAAAAAAAAATTATGAACAAAAAAAACCGATGAAAAAAAAAATTATAAAAAAATTTGATGAAAAAAAATTTAAAAAAAAGTTCGACGAAAAAAAAAATTTTTGATGAAAAAAAAACAATTTTTATGAAAAAAAATTTACGAAAAAAAAAGTTTGAAATGGAAAAAAGAAATTATGAGGAAAAAAATTTGAGGAAAAAAAAATTAATGAAAAGTTGATGAAAATAATTACGTTACGTTTTATTCAACAGCTGGTGAAAAAACGTTTTTATTCACCAGCAGGTGAATTTTTACAAATCGAAGTTACACATCTTTTTGGTTTTAAGAAAATAAAAACAGTAATTCTTATTTTCTTTTTTGTAAGGCCGTAGCTTATATAGTCAAACTGAGATGGCGTCTTGCAATATTTTTAAAAATGGACACAAGCATAAAAACATAATCATGTTAAAAAATTCCCGGACACTAAGGAAAATCAAGAAAATGCAACTCTTCCGCCCCACACCGTGGTTGATGGGTATAAAAATCATGTTATATAATCTACAGCAGTGGTCCCCAAACCAGACATGGGCGTTTATGATTACAATTGTGTAATTGATTACAGTTTCAATTACAATTACATGTAATTAGTAATTGAGTTTTTTCAATTACAATTACAATTACAAGTAAAATTGAAAATTTTCAATTACTAATTACATCTAATTGTAATTGAAACTGTAATCAATTACATAATGTAATCATTAACGCCCATGTCTGTAACTTACCCTAAAGTGCCCCTAGGGGAACCAAATGTATGACCGACCTTTCATGTAATTGTAGTTGAAACTGTAATCAATTACACAACGTAATCATTAACGCCCATGTCTGCCCCAAACACACACAATCATATTTTGTCTTTGTATGAGTAAGATTGAGCTCTCTCTTACTCAATGCACTTAGAGAAACTTATAGTAAAAATATAAATACATTTTTTCATATCAAAAATAACAAAATATAATAAATGACATTGGTTAAAATGTCAAGCTATGTCACACTTAACATAGCGTGTCTAACTAAGCATTCTGGTCTATCAAAAATGTTCGCTTTACAAAATATTTACGTTCAATTTCTTTATGATTATTTCTCTAAGTATATTTTGAGCAAGAAGAGAAGAGAGAATTGTTTTTGTTCAATGTATGAGCGCATGTTGGTGTGAGAGCACACTTCATTTTTGTGAGAGCATTCTCACATGTGCGGTGTTTTGAAGATCTCTGATCTACAGCTTAAACCCACACAAAAAATTATTGGCTAAAAATTTTCAATTAAATCTATTGATAAGCTAAAATTAAATGAGTCAATCAATATTTTTATTAAAATTTTTGTTATTTTTGAATTACAAATTTTCAACCAGATTTTTTTCGCTTTTATTTATTTGATTACATTAATTTAAAAATATACAAAATAATCGGGTTTTACTTTTTTATACCCTCCACTCTAGTGATAGAGGGTATATATAAGTTTGTCATTCCGTTTGTAACACCTCGAAATATTGGTCTAGGACCCCATAAAGTATATATATTCATGATCCTCGGTCGATTTTAAGACGATCTAGCGATGTCCGTCCGTCCGTCTGTCCGTCTGTCTGTCTGTCTGTCTGTCTGTTGAAAACACGCTAACTTTTGAAAGACTTCACGGAGGCTCCTGAAGTTTGGCATATATGTTGGGCATTTACCTGGTCAGGTTGGTGTTGCAATCCAGCGAAATCGGTCCAGTGGTTCAAAAGTTATAAGCAAATGAGTGGCAAGGGTTTTTCTGGAATTTACGAGTTAAAACACACGGTAACTTTCGAACGACAATTCTGAGGATGCTGAAATGTGGCATATATATTTGTCGTTCTTCTGGTCCGATTCGTTTTAAATTTCAGCCAAATCGGTCAAGTCGTTCAAAAGTTATTAGCAATGCCGTGAATTTCAGATTAGTTTCACCTTAAATTCACGTGTTGAAAACCCGTTAAACATGTTTAAAAACATTAGTAAGTCACAAAAATATTTTACAAGGTATTTTTGCCACTCAAAAATATTTTTACACTAAAACAAAAAAAAAATACACAAAAAAAAAATTTTACACTCAAAAAAAATAATACACTCAAAAAAAAAATTAGTAAATTATTTTTTTTTTTTTTCAAAAATTACTAAAAAAAATTTTTTTTACACAAAATAAAATATTTCTAACCAAAAATGTTATTTTTTTCACGTTAGAAAATTTGCTATCACTTAAAAAGGGCATTGTGGAGGGTATTCATAGATTCGGCCAAGTCGAATTTACCTTTTCTACTTGTTCATTGTTGGCATTATATTGGAAAGCAAAAAAGGTGATTTTTTTTTTCATAATTTTGTCATAAGCTTACAATTCATTCGTTAAATCAATCATTATTTTGATTGAATATAAAAAACAAATTGATCAAGTTTGTGATCAAAATCGAAAAAATTTTTGATTGAAAAAATATTCAATTAATCACCTACAATTTGATGATTGTTATAACAATTTTCTTTATTGGAAGAATTTCAATCAAAAAATTTTTGAATCCGCATTTTTGTTGATTAGAATTCGTTTCAAATTCTATCTGTACCACTGTACATTATTGTTGTTGTTATATTCTTTATCTTCAATTAAACTACTTGAAACGCGTATGTTGGTGTACTTAAACATCATTGTACTCAGATATTTATTTATGCGAAAAGGCGAAAAAAATAAATCATGCACATATAAGGTGTGTTGTACTGTATGAGTGAGTAGGTACTTAAGATCACTAAGAACTAGAATTGGGTCAAACCAAGCTCAGATCGAAATCGCAAATGTGTGATCTAAGAACTTGAATTTCTAAACGTGCATACAAACTTCGACACATGTGTTTTCATGTAGGAAACATTAATACTTAAGAAAACAAAAAATGTGACCGCTAACGAATTTAAATTTATACAAAAATATAGAAAAAAAAAATTAAATTATCTTATATTTTAAATAAATCTTATTGCTGAATATGCAAATTTTTTGTTCTAAGATATTTATGTTTTGCCGAATTTAAAAGATTATCTTATCGTTTGTTTGAATTTAATTTTAAAAGTTACATGATTACACACACCCATGTTAATTCTTTTAGCTAAATTGTTTTACTCCCCCCAAAAAATTTCGATTATTTTTCCTTTCTCTAGATTTAATTCTGAAAAGTCAACAACATTTCATTGTATCTTTTTCTTTATTCTTATACAACTTCGTATACTTCTGTATCGCGCTTTTTTCGGTTCTGGTCAATGAACTTAGCAATGAAAACGAACTCATATTTTAAACTACGCTTATGGCTCGTATACAATAAAATACATACAATACGAAAAGCCAACATGAGCTGGCAAATCATTTAACAACAGAGCCCAAAAATAAAAAAAAACAACAAAATTTTGGTTTAAAAGAAGTCAATGAACTTGGCCAAAAAAATAAAAAATAATAAAAAATAAAAAAAGAACTTACCAGTCACTCTTTTAGAATTCATGTTGAAGATTTTTTTGACAAGAGAACAACAAGACATTTTGGGGAACCAATAAAGAGTTATTGTACGCTTTTTTTTTTTGGTGGTGTAAAGAATTCTCGATAAAAGTGAAGAAAAAGTGGAAGAAAGCTTTAGTTTTACAGCACTAAATTTTGTTACAAGATAAATGAAAATACAAAAAAAAAAATAAACAACATCATTTTTGTTTCTTAAAAAATTGAGTCGTTTTAACATGTAAACAATAAATTAAAAAAAAATTAATACATATACGCAAACACATCTACATGTTGCCCCAGCAGCAACGAAAACACATATGTGCTTTTTAAAATTTTTTGAAGACGTTCAAAAATTTGGGAATATCTATATATATAAAAGATTAACGTGACTGACTGACTGACTGACTGACTGACTGACTGACTGACTGACTGACTGACTGACTGACTGACTGACTGACTGACTGACTCATCATCGCCCAGCCCAAACCGCTGAAGCTAGAGACTTGAAATTTGGACTGTAGGTTCACTTCCCGGAATATAGATCCACTAAGGCTGGATTTTTGCCAATGTTGATTCTAAGGGGGTAAAAAGGGTAAAAAACTGTACTTTTGGTACTTTTTATATCTCATGAAATAATGGTCATAGAGACTTGAAATTTGGACTGTACGTTCACCTCCCGGAATGTAGATCCTGTTAGGCTGGACTTTTGCTAATGTTGATTCTAAGGGGGTAAAAAAGGGTAAAAAAACTGTACTTTTGGTACTTTTTTTATCTCCTAAAATAATGGTCATAGCGACTCGAAATTTGTACTGTATGTTCACCTCCCGGAATATAGATCCACAAAGGCTGGATTTTTGCCAATGATGATTCTAAGGGGGTCAAAAGGGTAAAAAACTGTACTTTTGGTACTTTTTACATTTCCTTAAATAATGGTACTAGAAACTTGAAATTTGCAATGTAGGTTCACCTCCCGGAAAAAAGATTCACTAAGGCTGGGCTTTTTCCAATGTTGATTCTACGGGGGTAAAATGGGTAAAAAAGTGTACTTTTGGTACTTTTTTTATTTACTGAAATAATGGTTATACAAACTTGAAATTTGGAATGTAGGATCCTCTGCTGAAAAAAAATAGTTTTGAAAATTTGGATTCTAAGGGGTAAAAAGTGTACTTTTAGTACCTTTTGTTATTTCTTGAAATAATGGGCATTGAAACTTGAAATTTGGAATGTAGAATCCGTCAGCAAAAAAACATTCTGGAAAACATACCGTTTATAAAAAGTACCTTTTATAAAAAGTACCTTTTATAAAAAGTACCTTTTAGTAAAAGTACCTTTATTATTTTATATTATAATACCTTTTATAAAAAGTACCTTTTATAAAAAGTACCTATTATAAAAAGTACCTATTATAAAAAAGTACCTTTTAAAAAAAGTACTTTTTATAAAAAGAACTTTTTATAAAGAGAACCTTCAATAAAAAGTACCTTTAATATAAAGAACCTCTTATAAAAAGTACCGAAAGTACACTTTGTTACTTTTTTATTTCCTGAAATAGTAATCATAGAAACTTTTTATATTTCCTGAAAAAATGGTCCTAGAATCTTAAAATTGGTAATGTAGTAGAATTCGGTAAAAATAACATTCTGGCAAAAATACGGTAAATTGGCTAAAAAGTGTATTTTCGGTACTTTTGATATTTTCTGACGTAATGGCTCTAGAAACTTAAAATAAGGAATGTAAAATCCTTTTTGTAATTTTAATATCCTAGAAAATTTAAATATGTAGGATTTTTCGATGAAGCAAAAACCATTACGGAGGAGGTACTTTTTGAAAATTCTGTTTCTAACGGAGGTAAGAAAGTCTACTTTTGGTACTTTTTTTCTGTTCCTATAATAATGACCTTAGAAGCTTGAATTTTGGAATGTAGGGGCCTTCGGTGAAAAAACATTCTGCTAAAGTACTTTTTAAAAAATACGTTTCTTGAGGTGTAAAAAAGTGTTTTTTGATACTTTATATATTTTATGAAGTAATGATCCTAGGCACAGACATTTTGAATGCTAGAAGAAGTTATTTTTGGAAATTCTGTTTCTAAGGGTCGCTACCGATCGTAGAGGGGATAAAAAAGTGCAAATTTGGTTATTCTCTATATATTTTAAATATATGATCACCTGCCTCAAAAAAAAAACAGTTTTTGGAATTTAATTTAAATCCCCAGAAAAAACACCCAAGAGAAATTTAAAATTTTAGGGTAAAAAGGGGTACTTTTAATATCTATAAGATAAAGGCAATAGAACTTTTTATGTCTTTAACGCATATTATACGGAGATGAATGAAACTTACATGGAACGAAAGGAGATGGAATTGGAAATAAAATAGAGTAGAATGGGGAACGAAATGAAATAGAGCAGGGAACAATATGGAATGATACTTTTTACTCAATTTTTTTTGTATTTAACTATTTTTACTCCATATTTTTTCTCTCTATATGTTTTTTCACTCAAACTTATTCCAATTTCTTTTTTCACTGAAATATTTACTCACTCAAAATCCAAAAACCCGATATAAGTGCTCGAAAATTGTCAATGTCTTTATTCACCGGAACGAACATAATAACGTGCCCGCGAAGTTATTCAAATTTTATTGTTTAAATTATTCATTGAAATATTATTTTATGAAAGACTTAAACGTGCACAAGTAAACAAAACAAAGACTATGTAGGGAAATTTTTTTGAAATCGATAGAGTAATCCTGACCTTTTTATTATCCGGTATTCAATACCACCGGTAACGAAGTACCGGGATGGTAAGCTAGTTACTTTATATATCATTTATATTTTATCATTTTATATTCCAATTTAATTTTAAATTAATAAAAATTATTTATTATTCGAACTATAAATTCTATTTTGAAAAAGAATACTCTAGCTCGAGGTCATATTTCTTTACTAATCATTACGAAGTTATTGTCAAAGTAACAATTTTCAAGAAACTGATTAAAAAGTTGTTTGTTTTGAATTGATTATCAATTTATTGTATAATTTTTAAATAAATAAAAGTTGGTGTTTTTTGCCATTTCATTTTTATATTTTCCTGGAAGCCTAATCTAGCTCTTAATTATTTAACTCATAAATATTATTTTAGCTCAAAAGTACTCAAACCATATTACAAATTTTCTATGTATAAAAAATTGTGTAACTAAGGATAATTTTCTTAAAAATCGTAAAAAAAAGATAATAAACACATAGTAGCTTTCGTCGAAGCACCGACAAGATGTATACACTCACAAATATGTATTTTTAGACATACGCAGAAGGTATGATGATAAATGAAATACATTTTGTTGATTGATTTCAATTTTATTCGTTGCCTTTTTTTTGTGGTCGAAATTCTTACAAAGAGTTATATTGTTGGTGTATAAATAAAAATCAAAAGACTTAAGAAACAAACCCACATCCGAGAGTAAAATTAAATAAATGGATTGATTGTTAATTACAAACACACGTATGAATTTCGTTTTCAACTGGAAATCATTATTTATATTTATTAAATTAAAAATAACTTAAAAAATATGTATCTTAAATGTATTCATATTACACAGTGCAACACCCAAAATCGGAATGGGATGAAACCAAAAGCAAATGAAAGTTGACATATTCCATATCAAACCCCTCAAGGCTTTTTTCTAGTTCAGAGCTAGATTTTGTTTTACACGCATTTGAAGTTAGTGCACTTTTATTATAATTATAATAATAAATGCTTGAAAACTGTATTAGTGGCGAATGATTAATATTATAATTGCCTTTAAATAACAATCATACGCAACGGTGTACAGTGGTTTATTTTGATAATTTGGCTATTCAGTAAATAGGTACTGGACCGATTGCAGCAAAATTCATACCAGTCATAGCTGAAGTAATTTTGAGCTTAAGTTTGGAAACTGGACCCTACATGTCCAGTAAGGGCACCACCAGGGGCCTTTAAAGTAAAACATGTTTAGTACACAAAAACTTTAAATGCTTTAATATCACCAAATTTATATGCGTGTAAAATAAAATCTAGCTCTTACCTAAAAAAAGGCCTTGAGGCTTTTGATATGGAAAACGTCAGCTTTCATTTGCTTTTGGTTTCATCCCATTCCGAAAGTTCGATTTTGTATCACTGTGTTATTAAACTGTTGCTAAATCGTGCATTTTTTTTATATATTTTGAATATCAACCCTACGAAAAACGATAGACGAATTTATTTTAGGGAATCTTTTCTATGAAAGAAGACTGATCACAAAAGTGGCGCAAATCATAAATAGACAGCAGTAACATATAGTCCCTTAAAAAAAATTTCATAATTCCCCGATTTATGATGATTTTATCTTTGTACAAATACCCCATAAAGTCAATAAAAGCCCTGTTTTCGCATAACCGTATATACGCTTTCCCATACAAATTTTAAATTATCTACGCTTATTTCTAGCGTGTATAATTATCGACGTTAATTTTTAGCTTCGATAAAAAGTGAATCCTAGTTCACATTTTTAATGAAAAAGCATTGACACAACATATATACGGTTATGCGAAATCAGGGCTAAAAGAGATTATGTCCAATATGTTTACTGGCCATAAGGCCCATAATGGCAACTTCGACTTTTCTATACTAAAAATAATAACTATGTTGAATCACAGAAAAACTTTGCTAATTTAACAGAGAACACCATACTTTTGTAATTTTACTATAAAACTCTGTAAAATGATTTTGACAAATAAAAGACTACACTGTGCTAATTGCAATAATTAACAAGCTGGGCACCCTGCTGCACAGAAAAAAAAATATTTAAGAAAATTTTAATAAACACGTTTATTAAAAATAAAAATATTTTTAATAAAATTTTTTATTGTATCAATAAAAAAATTTATTGAAATTAAAAAAAAAAAACTATATTCAACTCATTCCGTCGGCAAGTTTTGTTGTGTTTCTTTTTTTCACACATAGTAATTTCAAAAAAAGAAATAACATAAAAAAAAAACAAAAAATATTAAAAAAAAAAAAAAAAGTTGGGTCTGATGGGGATTCGAACCAACGACCCCCAAAAAAAAGTAATAAGTTTATCCACCGCTCAACACATAACGCCAAAACAGTGTTATAGTTTTGACGGCTAAATTCTGTCATCTGCTTACAAGCAAGAACAAAAAAGAAATAAAAGCACAATTTTTTTGTGAATGCACACACGCGCATTCACAAACAAATTGTGCTTTTATTTCCTTTTTGTTCTTGCTGTGTATAGTTGTGTGTTAAATATTTTTACTGTTATAAGTTAGAGAATGAAAGTGATGCACTCAACTAAATTCGTCAGTATTTTTTTTTTTGTTTTAATTTTAACTGATAATTTCTTCTGTTACCATTACTGACAAAATTAAGTGAGTGTTCCAGAATTCTTGTTTACTTTTATTTAAAAACAAAATGATTTTATGCGTAGTAACTTGTTGACATGTTGTAGCTCAGTTGGATAAACGGCAAGCATTGTAAGCAGGAGGTATGCTGTTCAAAGCTTGTTGGAAACAATGACAATTAAGAAAAGTATAATAAATAAAAGAATTAAATAATAAAATAAAAATAAATAAAACAAAAAATATTTTTTTTCTTTAGTTCTAAAAATATAAAAAAAAAATATATAAATCAATAAACTTTTTTATTGAATCTTGAAATCCCTTCATTGAAATTATTTTCAGCAAACGACTTACAAATGCGTTTATTGAATTCGTGAAAATCTTCACCACGGCTTTTTTAGTTAATTTATTTATTGAATTCGTGAATTTTTTTATTGAAATTGAAATTTTTTTTTTGTGTGTGGTAAAGCTAATTTGAAAAATTAAATTTTTATGCTTTTGGGATAGTTAATAAATATAAATTTAGAATATGCATTGTTTTTTTGGCAAAAAAAAAAATTTACCGCGCAAAAAAAAAAAATTCCGCGAAAAAGAAAATTGCGAAATTTTTTTTTTTTTCGAAAAATTTTGTGTCTGTAATTTATCGTATTCTACTCATATTCATAAATTAATAGGAAAATAAAAAAAAATTGGAAAAAAAAATTTCGCGAAAAAAATGTACGCAAATAATTTTTTTTTGTATATTCAATAGAGTTAAGATGATAAAAATTCAGCAATTGTCTAAATAATATGAAAAGAATAGGTTTTTTTGTTTAAAAATAAAATATCGCTAATACATACGCTAACTTTGAAAAAAACTGATATTTCAATGGGATAGTATGTTCTGAACAAATTTTGAGGTTGAAAAACTATTGGGATCATTTGACACCTCTAGTCAAAGCGGTAGGAGCAATTTCATATGTTTCATTTTTGTATAAAAATTCCCTGAAGAAGCAGACCTAGGGCTTAGTCTTTTTGGAAGAAAATTTTGTGTGGAAAAATAAATGGGGGACGATCTCACATTTTGACCTTTTTGGGAAACTCCGAAGGTGTTAAAATTTATAAAAATCTCACAACTGTTTTGGAGCTGCCCTTAAAGAGGTAAAAAATTTGATTTTTCCACTCTTACATTTTCTGCTGACATATCTAAGCCCTATCTTCATTCCCTGCAGGGGTATACTAAGATTACTTTTTTTTTTTTTAAATTGCTCCTACTAATCTTACTGTCCCAAGGGTGCCTCTAGAGGAGTTAAATGTATGACAAGCTCCAAACATTTTAATTCTGTTTTATATATTGTTGGACTTTATATTTTATAACTGAAGTTTTTATTTATTTCGGTTTGAGTCCATATTAATTATTTCTGAGAAATAATTATTTTTGTTGTACAATGAGAAAATCTGAAAAAAATAATTGACAACACAGGCTAAGTGAAGATGTCAACAACTTTCGGAAGAAGCCACCCTTCCTTCGTCAGCACTCTTCGATTGTCACTGTAGGTGTGTACGATTAAAATCAGCTATTTATTTAAGCGTACATTAAGGCGAAAAAGATGATGAGAATTTTATCACATTTCATTACCCATATGTTACGTTTAGCACGAACTTAATCAATCTATTTTTAACTTTTTCTAACACAGTTGTAATTTCTTACACTGTAGTAGATTTTCTCAGAGTTGCAACCATTAGTAGGACTTTTCAAGTCTTGAAAAATGTCCGTTAGGTTTGAATTTATCTATCTATCTATATATATAAAAGAGTAACGTGACTGACTAACTGACTGACTCATCATCGCCCAGCCCAAACCGCTGAAGCTAGAGACTTGAAATTTGGACTGTAGGTTCACCTCCCGGAATATAGATCCACTAAGGCTGGATTTTTGCCAGTGTTGATTCTAAGGGGGTAAAAAGGGTAAAAAACTGTACTTTTGGTACTTTTTATATCTCATGAAATAATGGTCATAGAGACTTGAAATTTGGACTGTATGTTCACCTCCCAGAATGTAGATCCTGTAAGGCTGGACTTTTGCCAATGTTGATTATAAGGGGGTAAAAAGGGTAAAAAACTGTACTTTTGGTACCTTTTACATTTTCTTAAATAATTGTCACAGAGACTTGAAATTTGGACTGTATGTTCACCTCCCGGAACATAGATACACTAAGTCCGGATTTTTGCCAGTGTTGATTCTAAGGGGGTAAAAAGGGTAAAAAACTGTACTTTTGGTACTTTTTATATCTCATGAAATAATGGTCATAGAGACTTGAAATTTGGACTGTATGTTCACCTCCCGGAATATAGATTCACTAAGGCTGGATTTTCGCCAATGATGATTCTAAGGGGGTAAAAAGGGTAAAAAAGTGTACTCTTTGTACCTTTTTTATTTCCTTAAATAATGGTATTAGAAACTTGAAATTTGCAATGTAGGTTTACCTCCCAGAAAAAAAAATCACTAAGGCTGGGTTTTTGCCAATGTTGATTCTACGGGGATAAAATGGGTAAAAAAGTGTACTTTTGGTACTTTTTATATCTCCTGAAATAATAGTCATAGAGACTTGAAAATTGGACTGTATTTTCACCTCTCGGAATACAGATCCATTTAGGCTGGATTTTTGCCAATGATGATTCAAAGGGGGTAAAAAGGGTAAAAAACTGTACTTTTGGTACCTTTTACATTTACTTAAATAATGGTACTAGAAACTTGAAATTTGTAATGTAGGTTTACCTTCCGGAAAAAAGATTCAATGAGGCTGGGTTTTTGCCAATGTTGATTCAACGGGGGTAAAAAGGGTAAAAAAGTACCTTTTATAAAAAGTACCTATTATAAAAAGTACCTTTTATAAAAAGTACCTTTTATAAAAAGTACCTTTTATAAAAAGTACCTTTTATAAAAAGTACCTTTTATACAAAGTACCTTTTATACAAAGTACCTTTTATAAAAAGTATATTTTATACAAATTACCTTTTATAAAAAGTACCTTTTATAAAAAGTACCTTTTTTAAAAAGAACCTTTTATAAAAAGAAATGTAGGATTTTTCGGTGAAGAAAAAAACCTTCTGAAAGAGGTACTTTTTGGAAATTTCGTTTCTAACGGGGGTAAGAAAGTGTACTTTTGGTACTTTTTTTTTGTTCCTATAATAATGACCGTTGAAGCTTGAATTTTGGAATGTATGGGACTTCGGTGAAAAAAACATTCTGCTAAAGTGTTTTCAAAAAATTCTGTTTCTAGAGCTGTAAAAAAGTGTTTTTTGATACTTTTTATATTTCATGAAGTAACTATCCTAGGCACTGAAATTTTGAATGCTTTAAAAAGTTATTTTTGGAAATTCTGTTTCTAAGGGTCGCGACCGATCGTAAAGGGGATACAAAGTGCAAATTTGGTTATTCTTATATTTCTTGAAATAATGGTTCAGAAACTTGATGTTTTAAATAAACGATCACCTAGCACAAAAAAACAGTTTTTGGAAAATATAATTTTACGGGAAAAGGGGGCAAATGGTTATTTTGAGATATCTAACTATTGAACTAAAAGCCGCAGAAATAACACCCAAGACAAGGACATATTTTAAAATTTTAGGGTAAAAAGGGGTACCTCGTAACAGTGGTGTAAAATGGTACTTTTCATATCTACAATATAAAGGCAATAGAACTTTTTATTTTTTTAACGCATAATATACGGAGAGGAATGAAACTTACATGAAACTTACATGGAAAGGAGATGGACTTGGAAGTGAAATGGAATAGAACGGGGAACGAAGTGGAATAGAGCTGGGAACAATATTGAATGATACTTTTTACTTAAATTTTACGTATTTAACTTTTTTGACTCCATATTTGTTCTCTCTATATGTTTTTCCACTCAAACTTATTTTTATTCCATTTTTTTACTGAAATAATTATTCACTCAAAATCTTAAAACCCGATATAAGGGCTCGAAAATTGTCAATATATTTTTTCACCGAAACGAGCATGATGACGTACCAGCGAAGTTATTCAAATTTTATTGTTTAAATTATTTAAAATAAAATATTATTTTACGAAAGACTTAAACGTCCACAAGTAAATAAAACAAAAACTATGTAGAGGATTTTTTTTTTAAATCGATAGAGTAATCCTGATCCTTATATTATCTGGTATTCAATACAACCGGTAACGAAGTACCGGGATGGTAAGCTAGTATTTCATATTTCTAATTCTTAGAAATATTACTAAATTGCATTTTACCTTACTTTATATTTTATATCTGAAGTTGTTATTTATTTCGGTTTGAGTCCATATTAATTATTTCTGATTAAACATTTGTTCAAAACATACTTATCTATCTCTATCTTCATTCCTTAAGGAGGTCCTCGTACAATGATTTTTTATTATGTTTTATTAAATCCGCTCCTACTGCACCCTGCAAGTTTCGTATAAAAATTCTAATGCCCATATTTTGTAATACGAAACGTTTCAATACATTTTATTTTTTTAAAAATAACAATTTACACACAAATTTTAAAAATTTTTGCGTTTTACAAAATAAAAAAATAAGTAAAAGTAATAATTGTTATGGTTTGGTTATATTTTCAAATTAAGTAGGCATGGAAAATTAAAAACGTAAAAGAAGCAACATCATCGTTAACTTGAAAACATCGCTAGAAATATCTAGAAAACAACATTCTACGCAGACAAAACTATTAAATAATCCATCATTTAAACTTTTTTATAAACCAAAAAAAAATTGTTTACTTCGCTAAAAAATTATAATTCTTTCTTTAAATTAAATATTTTTAATCATGATATCATCCCTTTGATTAGTTTATGTTTCATTAGACCGGCATTTTTTTGTTTGGCAAATGTTTCTTTTCCGATTTTGAATGGCAGGGAAAATTTTTATTGTCCTAGGCCCAAAACATATGTGGTAAAAATTTGAGGCCAATCGGATTTATTTAATCCGTAGTGCCTGGCGATTCGGACTTTTGGAAAATTAAAAAAAAAAAAATTAAAAATATATGTTTTGCAATACATCATTTTTATTTATTTTGATGCGGTGGACACGATTATAAGAAAAAAAAAAATAATTGTTTGAACGGTTTTCGTAGTGTTTCAAATTATTCAACCCTGCCGGCATTATTAGAAAATTGACAAAAATTCATTAATCGGTTATTCGGGTCGATTAATAGCTTTAAATTATTTCTTTTAGCATTAACCGAAAAAGAGGCGATTAATAGAGGAATCGGTCAATCGATTAACCGAATTGGAAACACTAGGTTTTCGGGACATTTAAAATTGCTAAAAAAAATGCGTGTTTTTACATACGTTCAAAAATTTGTTTAACAAACTCTCAAAACTCCTTTCCTTTGACCTTTGATAGAGTTTGAGACAAACTTTTATCAAAACTTTATTTAAGCCAAATCCGATCTTTTAACCCGTGGCGCCCTTCGATAAAATTTTGGGAATTTTAGAAAATTTTCACTAAAAATTTAGATTTAACTGAAGTCCTTATTTATTTCGTTTTGAGTCCATATTAATTATTTCTGAGAAATAATTATTTCTCTTCAGTTATAAAATAAAAAGTCCAACAATATATAAAACAGAATTAAAATTTTGATTTTTGAAAACTTAAAAACAAGAGCCAATGATTTTATTCTGTGGCGCCCTTAGAAAAAAGATTGGTATTACTAGAAATCTTCCTCCAAAAATTTAAATTTTTGAAAATTTAGAAGAAAAAAGTTAAAAAAAAAAATATATTTATATTATTTTATTAAAGATAGCGCCATTTGAAACTTGAAAAGTATTCCAAAAATGTATGTTTAAGCAATTTTTTTAAAACAAAATATCAAAAATTTTTCTTGACCCTTTCATAGAGCTTGAGACAAACATACATTTAAACTTAATGTAAGCCAAATCTGATCATTTAAGCCCGTAGAGCCATTTGACCAAAGTTTTGAATTTTCCAAAAAAAAATTTCCAAAATCTTTTCAAAAATCCAAAATTTTTATCGAATGGCACCAGGGATTAAAATGATTTGGCTTAAATTAAGCTTAAATAAATGTTCGTCTCAAGCTCTATGAAAAGATTTTGATTTTTAAATCTCCAAAACTTTGACTAACTTGCGCCATGGGTTAATTTAATCCGATTGCCCTCAAATTTGTACCACGAAAGTTTTAGGCCTAGGACAATAAAAATTTACCTGGACTCCTGCAAAAATCAAAAGTTAAAAAAAACGCCGCTCTAATGTTTCATATACTTTTTGAAAGTTCAAGGTTAACAACACTAGTATAATGATGATGGTATTAAGCATTCGCCGAAGAACAAAGAATGGCCATAATTGCCTCGAATAAAAAATAACATGTAAATAAATTTTGTTTTAAAAAACAAAAGCGTAAAAGCCAAAATTTTATTCCTGCTAATGTCTTCTTGCTTTCTTAAAACTTTTTATCTATTAACTATTATTTCTAAAATCAAAAAAAAAAAAATTATAATGAATTATTAGCAATTTATCAATCATAAAAAGTTAATAAACAAAAATTATAGACAAAAGAACTGGCATTTTTAATTCTTTCGTTTTCGGTAAAGAATCTTTACACAGAACAAAATATTGAATATTTTAATTGTTTTTTTAAATTTAAAACCACTTAAATATTTAATTTCAATATTTAATTTTATTTAATTAATATATTAATTACATTATTATCCTTACTTCTTTGTTTTTCATGTGTGTGTGTTTCATGACAAAAACTCTTGCATTGTTTTAAACAAAAACAAATAACTACATGGGGCATTCCATGACAAATCGCACACTTTCGGACACAATTCCCTTCAATTTCACAAATTTTTTGATTTACCTTTTATTCCAAGTTGGTGTTGAGTAATCAATTTTTCAAAATGGCGGTTTTTTCCAAAAAATTAAGAAATTAAAATTTTTAATTAATTTTGACCAATAAAAAATATCGATATAATAAAATAAAGTTGCACAACATTTCGTTGGTATTTAAATGTACTTTTTAAAAAAATATATGAACAAATTATTTAAAGGAACCCTGCAAAAAAAGTCATTACCACTTCTTAGTGGAGTGCTTTAAAACTAAAACAAATGTAATGAAATACAACAAAAATAACAAAAAACACAAGACAAAAACACACAAACAGTTTTATCTACTCCAGAATACATAGATATTCAGCACTTAACTCATTACCTATCGCGACACCTCCATACAAATGTAAGTAGATATTCAGTAGATAAGAACTACTCCGTGGAAGTAGTTGGAAGTTGTTTGAAAGCTCGGAGTACTTCTTATCTACTGAATATCTACTTACTTTTGTATGGGAGTGTCGCGGAAGGTAATGAGTTAAGTGCTGAATAACAACTTTTTAAGGAGTAGAAAAAACTGTTTGTGTGTTTTTTTCTTGTGTTTTTTGTTATTTTTGTTGTATTTCATTACATTTGTTATAGTTTTAAGGCACTCCAAATAGAAGTACTCCGCACTTTTTTTGCTGGGAACTATCACTTATTTTTAAACTATTAAAAATTAAAATCGACCTTTCTAAAAAAGTCCGACACCTTAGATTTATTTTTAAACTCTAAAAACTCGACTTTAAGATAATTACGAAACTTTTTAGCCATAATACGATCTATTTTTTTTTCAAATTTTAAAAATGTCACCCTTTTTTACTCTGATTTATTTTATATGGTGCTGGTTGGTAGATATTGCCTGTAACTTTCCCTAGATATATAATTTTGGATGTAAAAATTCGTTTCACAAAATTTTAGGAAAGTCGGTCATGAGTATGGCGTGTCGCATTGGTCATGAAGTTTAAAAACGAACTAACAATAAGTTAAAATAAGTGAACAATTTTGATAAGAAATATTTTATTTTGAATAAAAAACATTTTTTTGTCATTTTTGTAAAAAAAAAGAAGAAAAATTACTATTTTTTGAGTGTTTTTTTTTTTAGTTTAAAAATATTTTTGAGTGACAAAAATACTTTGCAAAGTAATTTTATGGCTTACCAATGTGAAGGTGAAACCAATCTGAAATTCACGGTTTAGCTAATAACTTTTGAATCACTAAACAGGTTTGGCTGAAATGCAAAACGAACCAGAATTGTCTTTCGGAAGTTTGCGTGTTTTATATCTCGCAAATTCGCGAAAAACCCTTGCTGAAATTCACTCTTTTACTTATAACTTTTGAATCACTTCGCTCAATTACAATACACTGACCAAATAAACAACCAACATATATGCTTAACTTCAGACAGACGGACGGGCATTGTTAGATCGTCCTAAAATCGATCGAAGATTAGAATATATGTATATTTCGAGGTGTTACAAACGGAATGACAAACTTATATATACCCTCTATCACTAGAGTGGAGGGTATAACAAGAGGTAAATATCATTTTATAATAATAATAAAACAAATATTTGTACTTCGAAATTAAAATATTAAATTCGACTTGGCCGAATCGATTTAAGTAAATAATTGTCTTCAGTCTTTTGTAATATATTCTTGTGGCTTAATAATGTCTTTTAAAAGCGTTTTTAAGACGTGAATTCCCGAAAAAACCCATCCGAAGTTCTTAGTTTTGAGCCAATAAACTTATTTCGATGAAATTCAATACCAGGCTAAAGCAAAAATTTAAAAAATATACTATTCTAAGTTACATTAGCCTCAGAGTTGTCTTTCGAATGTAAGCTTTTTTCAACAGACAGGCGGACGAACAAACATCTCTAGATAGTCTTATATGCTATTTACATATACCCCGAAATCTGTATAAATTTGGATTTCACATTTAGCGGGATTTTGTTTGTACCGTCTCTGCATTGGTTTTTGATTTGTTTACAGGGTTGGTAGTTGGAAAATTACCCAATTTTATAAATATTTCTAAAAACAATGATTTTCCTTTGCCGGAGCCAATATTTTCGATCCCACTAGTGGATCTTGGGACCACAATATCAAAAAATGTCTTTTTATATAGAGCTGCCTCTTTAAATGCAAGAAAATTAACATTTTTTTCCCCAAGTTTTGGGCCGCCACCTTTGAGTGTTTTTCTTTGTTAGGATGACAAATTGGTTAACTACGTTGTGAGTTTACCATTTGCACACAGAAAAAAATATGGGGAAAAACAATTTGAGTAATCACTTGTTTAAATTTAAAAAAAGTTTTGAGTAATTTTTTAATTGACGCAATTAAAAATTTACTCAAAAATTTAAAAACAAATTGAGTAAATAATTTAATAAGAATTTAATAGCTTTTTTAATTTTTTTTTGGAATTTTCTTAGTTTTTTTAATTCTCGTTTAGTTTATAGTTTTTTGTATATATACATGAAAGTTTGTAATCATATTTATAAAATTTTTTTATGTCTTTAAGACAAAAATATATTTGGTAAAGTTTGAAAAAACATGTTTTTTTTTCTTTGTAAAAAAATATGAAATTTTTTTAAACTTTGTTTTTTTGAGAGTAGAAACAGAATAAGCCCGGCACGACTTTTCCATACGGTTTGGCAGATTAAACCGGTGGCCGGCGCCGATGTGAAATAAAACTTGTTCTGTTTTTAAAAGGTGGTGCTTCTTGTTCTGTTCCTGCACTTAATAGTGTCAATTAAAAATTTACTCAAATTTTTTTGGCAAACATTTAATAAATTTTTATTAAAAATTTACTCAATACTATTAAATCGTTTACTGGTGGAAAATTCAGTAATTTTTTACTCAATAGTATTAAAAATTTACTCAAATTTTTTTTTTATTTCTTTCTGTGCAATGATAAATTTCCAAAGCATATTATGTTTAACATTGTTTTTATTAAGTTTTTAGTTGTTTTTAAAAACTAAATTGAATTTGTTTCTTTTTTATTTCATAAACAACAAAAACAACTGATACAAAAATCGTGTGCAGCGTTGTAAATAGCATTAGGGATGATTATTTTGGTCAAAACCAGAGTTGTACAACTAAGTAGTAGAAATTTTTTGCGATTTTGAATCGGGATTTTACGATTTTGTCAAAATCCAAGTTTTTTTTTGTATGGGATTTAACATTTGAAATCCAAAAAAATAATGAGATTTACTTGGATTTGCATTGAAATCCATTTTTTTCTGGATTTCAAGGTATATGTAAATGGCATATTAAAATCGATCAAGGATCATGAATTAATAACTATATGGGGTCGTAGACCGATATGTGGAGATGTTACAAACGGAATGAAATTTCTTAAATTGTACCAAATAAGTCATTAGGTTAGGTTAGGTTAGGTTAGGTTAGGTTGTAAGTGGCTGCTGACGTTTTACGTCAACACACGTAGACTCTGAGGTCCATTGTGATACCACGGGATCGTAATAGGTTTCCCTACTAGTCCCTGTCGTTAAACCAGTTTGAGCTTCTTATGAAACTCCTTAGATGTTGAATTTTGACATCCGACAAATCTGAAAGATCGTACAGCTCCCTAGATCCCAGTGAAGCAAGTCGCTGACCAGAAAGTGCCGGGCAATGGCAAATAAAGTGTTCGATGGTTTCCAACTCCTCTTCATCCATGCAACTTCGGCAAAAGTCATTCGACGGCACATTTAACCGCTCTGCGTGCTTCCCTATAAGACAGTGTCCGGTAATTATAGAAACCACCGTTGAAATCTCTCCTCTTGGAAGCGATATCAGCTCACTTGTGCGCCCCTGATTAAGAGAAGGCCAAATCAGTCGTGTTGTCTCACACGTCCATCCATTTGCCCATCTTTGATTAGTCTCCGTCGCAGAACAAAGCCGTAGGTTTTGCTTGCAAGTTTCTAGAGGCATACCAACACATTCCAATTCTGTTGGAACCTGTAAGGTAGTTCCTAGTCTTGCAAGTTCATCGGCTTTGCAATTCCCTGGAATGTCTCTGTGCCCTGGGACCCATATGAGTCGTATGTTAAACTGCTTGGCCATCTCATTTAAAGACGTGCGACAGTTAAGGGCAGATTTTGTTTTCAGAAACATTGAATCCAGGGACTTGACCGCGGCTTGACTGTCAGTATAGATGTTGACTGCGGTTGTAGACAAGACATTGCAGCTCAACCAGTCAGCCACTTCCTTTATTGCCAGCATCTCTGCCTGGTAGACACTGCAATGATCTGGCAATCTACGAGCTAGGCTCAATCCAAGCTCTTCCGAATAGACCCCAAAGCCCACTTGTTCGTGCAGCCTCGATCCATCTGTGTAAAAATTTATGGTAGCTCCACTTCCCGGAGTATCCCCCATCCAAGACTCCCTGGATGGTATCATAGTGGTAAAGTGGCGCTCAAAGAGGCTCAAAGAGGGAGCACAATCCACATTTTGTGGTATTGTTATCTTTTTCAAGATCGCGCTATGGCCACAATCGCTGCTCCTCCATTGCAGCGTGCTATTAAGTCGAATTGCCGACGCAGCTGCATACTGCCTACCCAATATGTCCAAGGGTATCAGGTGAAGGAGGATTTCTAATGCAGCCGTAGGTGTAGTACGAAGAGCACCAGTGATGCACATTGACGCCATTCTCTGTACCTTCGTGATAAAGACACAGTTCGATTTTGTTTCTAAAGCAGGCCACCAGACAATGATTCCATACAGCAAAATTGGACGCACCACTGCTGTATAGATCCAATGAACGACTTGAGGGCTAAAACCCCATCGTTTTCCAATGGCCCTTTTACAGGAATACAAAGCAATCGTTGCTTTTCTCACCCGTTCCTCAATATTACGCCTGAAATTCAGCTTCCTATCTAGAAATACTCCAAGATACTTGGCTCCATCTGAGAAGGTGATTTCAGTACCGTCCAGAGAAATAGGATCAAAAGCAGGAATCTTATTTTTCCTTGTAAATAAAACAAGCTCTGTTTTACTAGGATTAACTCCTAGACCACAGTCTCTTGCCCATTTAGACAGATCTTTCAGAGAACCCTGAAGAATGTCCCGCAATGTTGGCAGATGCTTCCCCTTTACCGCTATCGCGACATCGTCAGCATATGCGACAACATGACAACCACGTGCTTCTAGAGATAGTAGCATTAAATTCAGTGCCAGGTTCCAAAGAAGCGGCGAAAGAACACCTCCTTGTGGTGTGCCCCTATTGACAAATCGAGATATGACGGACGCTCCCAATTCAGACGTTATACGTCTACAGGCAAGTAGGCTTTCCACCATTAAAACGATTTCGCGCTTTACTCCCAGACCAGACAATGCCAATATTATCGATTCTGGGATGACATTATTAAAAGCCCCCTCAATATCAAGAAAGGCCACCATAGTGTACTCCTTTACCGAAAGCGATCTCTCGATGGTACCAACGAGCTCATGAAGAGCTGTTTCCGTTGATCGTCCCTTGCTGTATGCATGTTGCTTTGTCGAAAGCAACCTCGGGTCAATCACTCTACGCAAATATGAGTCTATCATTCGTTCCATTGTCTTTAACAAAAAAGAAGACAGACTAATTGGTCTGAAATCCTTCGGAGCTGTGTGGGAACTTTTCCCAGCCTTCGGGATAAATACGACTCTGGTATCCCTCCATTTTAAAGGAATGTACGACCAGTTGATGCATGCTGTGTATAGATTATACAGCAACGGGGCTATATAGTCCGACACTTGCTGCAACTCAGCCGGGATTATACCATCAGGTCCCGGGGATTTATAGGGCCTGAAGCTTTTTATCGCCCAGATTAATGTTGGCATATTTATTATTTCCGAAGCAATTTCAGATGCTTGGGCGTCAGAACGTTCCAAAGCTTGAAACGGCGTCATGGAATTGCCCGGAAAATGCGTGTTTAAAAGGAGATCCAGCGACTCTCCACTGGAGGAAGACCACACCCCATTAGGATCTTTCATAAATAAGTCATTGGTGTACCATTTTATTTTTGAGCTTCGAATTGTACCAAAAAAAGTACAATTGTACCAACTTTTGCAACCCTGGGCCACATCTGGGAAAGCTGTAATAACTTGGCTGATTTTCAACCGATTTTAGTTGTTATTAACTTATAGGAGAGACATTTTACTCCAAGTTCCAAATCTGTAACCATTTAAATTCAAACTAAGCTTAAAATACCCAAAAAAAATTATAAAACAGAAAAAATATTAGAATTTTGAACAATCTTAAAAAGTCGATTTAAATTTTTAAACGTTAAAAAATAAGTGCTAGTTACTTCAAATAATGTTTTCATATTTTTTGAACATTTGAATTCCAACAAATTGTTGTCCATTTTTCCAAGATATCGATATTTTTTACTACACCATTTTCAATTTTAATTCAGAAAATACAAATTATATTTAAAAAATGTGTAATTACATTTCAGAAATTTCCAATTATATCTCAAAAATTTCCAATTATATTTCAAAAATTTCCAATTACATATATTTCAGAAATTACCATTTATGTTTCAAAAATCTCCAACTTAAATTCAAAAATTTCTAAATATAATTCAAAAACTTCCAAATTATAATTCATTAATTTATATTTATAATTCAAAAATTCCAATTATATTTCAAAAATTTCGATATATATTTCGGAAATTTCAATTTTTATTTAAAATTTCCATTTATATTTCAGAATTTTCCATTTATATTTCAGAAATTTCTATTTATATTTCAGAAATTTTCAATTGCATATCAGAAATTTCCATTTATATTTCAAAATTTTCCAAATGCTTTTCAGAAAATTCCATTTGTATTTTAAAAATTTCCATTTATGTTTCAAAACTTTCCATTTTTATTTAAGAAACTAAAAATTGTATTTCAAAAAATTCCATTTGTATTTTAGAAATTTCCAATTGTATTTCAAAAATGTTCATTTATATTTTAAAATTTTTCATTTGTATTTCAGAAAATTTCATTTGTATTTCAAAAATTTCCATTTGTATTTCAAAATATTCCATTTGTATTTCAGAAAATTCCATTTCCATGAAAGTGTGCAATTTGGCATAGAATTCCCCACATTAAACAGTTTGATGTATGTTTTTTATTTCTCATATAGGTTTTGAATTCTCATTTTGTTTATATTTTTATATATACAATATGAATACTTTATAAAATTTCCTCACTTCTTATATTTAATTAAACTTTTTAATTAATAGTATGAAAACTTTAATAAACTAAATGTCCATTAATTTTTTGTTAACGACATAAAAACATTTTTAATTTATATGCGCATTTTAGTGATTGCTCCGGATTTAATTAATTTTTTAATTAAATTTTTTATTTTTTCTGTGCAGAGTCCCCTCTCCTGCTCCTACTTTAATTTATTAGTGCGTATAGAACATTTCAATAAAAAGCTAATAGAAAAGAATTAGAAGTTCAATAGATAAATAAATAATAATTATTTGTAATTTATTGTGTTCATAGGCAAAAGCAAAAGTAGAGAAGAGCAATGACCGATGTTTGTTTCTTCTAATTATGATGTAGTTGTTTGTAGTGGTATTAGTGTAGTGTTAATACTTAGTAGTGATTGTATCAAATAATACCCCCTCTTGAAATGAAAAAATAAGAAAAAAAAAAACAAACGCGAAAAAAACACCTTTCTCTCAAGTTAAGAATCGAGATCTTTAAATGGGATTTTAATACCAAAAATAGCAAAATAGAGAGGCAACAAGTTTTTTTGTTTAGTATTCAACCATTTTTTTTTTATTGTTAATAACTTTACCAACACTTGGCTATAATTATCTACTTCTACTACGACAACATTTATTTTTTGTAATTAAAGCAACAACACATCATTTACAAGAGCATCATCAAAATAAATTGAAATAATTATTTTCTATTTAATACACTCAAAACAAAACATATGTTGGAACAGTAAAAAAATCTCTGTAATTAGCAAAACTGCCCAGAAAAAGGGTGGTTTTATGGGACGGAAAAATAAAGTTGTCCGATTTTACAGTGTTTGGAATACTCATTTACGGTTCTTAAGACAAAGAGTAAGTTCCGGCAAAAGTTTTTCGCTAATTAAAAAACACACTAACTTTCGAAAGACAATCCTAATGCTGCTGAAGCTTGGCATATTTATCTGTCGTTTCCCTGGTCTACTTGGTACTTAATTTCGGCAAAATCGACCATGTGGTTCAAAAGATATGAGCAAAACCGTGAATTTCAGATTGGTTGCACCTCAAATTCACGTGGTGAATTGTGACTAACACATTGGATAGTCACAAAAATATTTTAAAACGTATTTTATTTTTTAAAAATTACACTCAAAAAGAATTTTCACTGAAAAAAAGTATTGTTTTTTTTAATTATTGTTTTTTTTTACCAAAATTACTAAAAAAAAATTAGTAGTACTTGTTATTTTCTCATGTTATAAAATTAAGTAACACTTAAAAAGAGCATTGTGAAGGGAATTCATGAATTCGGCTAAGTCGAATATAACTTTTCTAATAGTTTTTTCCTACCGCTTACCACATACATTACTTGTTTGCGTTGTTCATGCATTAGGTAATATATATTGTATATATTGATTCCTATGGTTCCAAGTTGGAACAAAGGGCCGTAACGAAATTCTTCCATTGGGATCTGTCCTGTGCGATTAGTCTGATCTCAGACCAAGTTCTTCTTGTTTCGCTAATTTCGGATTCTAGTTGCCTTCTCCAGGTGTTAGCTGGTCTACCTCTTCTTCTGCTGCCATGAGGGTTCCAATCAATTGCCATCCTTGATATATCATCATGGGGTCTTCTCAAAATATGACCAACCCAGCTCTATTTCCTCTTTGCAATTTCTATGCGAATTGGTATTTCACCTGTTCTTTGCCAGAGGTCTCTGTTGGAAACTACGTTCGGCCAAAATATTTGCAAAATTTTTCGCAAGCAACGATTAACAAATACTTGCAGGGATTGAATGTCGCTTGCAGTAGAGTTCCAGGTCTCACATCCATATAGCAGGATAGAGCGAACATTAGAGGAGAAAAGGCGAAGCTTAGTTTTTATATGTATTTGTGGTGACTTCCATACTCTTTGTAATGCACCAAAAGACTGTTTTGCTTTCCTTATGCGATATGCAATATCATCACGTGCCGCCTGTTGTTGATATGATACTTCCTAAGTAGCAAAACGATTGGACGTCCTCGAGTTCTATGTTGTTTACTCGGAACTTGGAGAGATTAGTCGAATTGATACGTAGAACCTTAGTTTTGCCGAAGTTAATGTGAAGACCGACACCAGATGTTAGGTAATACCCACACATTATTTTAAGTATATATATGTCCGTCTGTCTGTGGAAAGCAAGATGAGGTCCAAACCAAAAAATGCCTCCGAATTTTTTTACTCTTGCCCAAAACACTAAATCATGATGCTTGGCTAAAGATATGGGCCACCCATAATGGGTGTATTTGCCAAAGCAAGCTTTTTTAGAAAAAATAATGTTATATTCATTTGCCATTCCATGCAAGACAAATTAAAATATCGGTCAAGAACCCCATTAAGTTTTTATACAATATTCCTCCATGATAGTTTCCAAGACATTTTAGCTATATTCATCCGTTCATCTGTCTGTGGAAAGAAAGATGCAGTCCAAACCAAACGAGCTGTAAATTAGTAAAATAAGTAAAATCAAATCTCAGACATCCGATATTCGTCCGATTGTGGACAGCACACTGCAATCCAAACTAAGATAGGTAGTCTCCCGACACGAATATGTGGTGTGTTTATTATACCTGTTCTTAAATACAAGGAAAATTTCAGAATGTAATGTATTTTTCTAACATGTATGGCTCCAGTTTTGTTTATTGGTATCTTAAAATTCAAAATTTGGAGACAATCGGATAAATTATTTAACATTTAATAAGGGCAAAAAATAACTTTTTTTTTTGGTTTTTACAAAAAAAAAAAATACTTTAAACTTACTTTTTCAAAAGGTCAAAAAGAAATGAATTTTTTATTTGCAATTATCTTTCTAACTAACAAAAAGACACTGAAACCGGATAAAAAATGACAAAGTTATAAATACTTCCCCAGACCATAAGACTGTCATTTTTTTTTTAAAGAAAAAAATCTTTTCATTATATTTGTCAATATTTTTCATTATTTTGTTCTACATCAGTTTTAGACTTAATGGAATGATAATTTACCAAATAATTGAAAATCAGATAAAAATGTTTTTTTCTTAGAAAAAATAATGGTCTGGGGAAGTACGTATAACTTTGCCATTTTTCTTCCGATTTTAGTGTTTTTGGGCTGGGTTTATATCAAAAACAATAAAATTATTAAACATTTAAAAAACTATGACTTTAACATAAATTGTTTGAAAAATTTTAATTTTTTTTTTAATTGATTTTTTTTTTTTTTTTTTCTTAAATCACTTTTTCCAATTTTTAACCTTTCTTCGACACGTGTTTTCCTTATCCGATTGCCACCAAATTTTGAATGTTTTATTTTTAGATGCTAATAAGTAAAATTAGTCACATCCAAGTGGTAAAAACGAACATTGATTTTAAGAACAGGTCTAGTTTTCATAGGCGTGTTAAGTTCACAAATGGACGAAATCAGACCAGGGTAAGAAGCTTCCCTTTGAAGAATTTAAACAACGTCTGAAAAACGCCAACTTGGACCCAGAAGATGTAAAAACGCCCTTATGTGGGCGTGGATATAAAAAGTGATAAAATTGGAATACTTAAGTGAATAAAAGATTCGGCACAGACGAATTTAACACTCACTTGTTTTTTGTACTTTTGTTAAACAAATGAAACATTTTTATATCACAAGAACTTTACACTTACAAGGGAGGTCTTTCAGAGGGAACCCACCGATTGTCCTGAAACTAGCATATGGGATTGATGGGAGGAAGATAGGAGTTACCTGTTTTCTTCTCAATCTCACATTTAGCTGGTCAAAGGAAGGGGGAAACGGGTTTTTTTGAGGAGTTCTCACATTTCTTCAAAATATGAACATTTTATACAGATCGAAAGGTTTTTTGAACGCATATCCAACAGTGTATCGGTCGTGTCCATTTAAGGTCTGCTTTTAAAATTACTTTTGTTCACAAATGTAAAAACTTTTATTTACAGCTTATTTTTACTAAATTCAACCTAACCGAGAACTGGTAACAATGACCGTCGTTTCGTTGTAGCGAAAAAAAACGAAGGGTTCTGGTGGGAATCGAACCCACGACCACCACGTTGAAAGGCTAGCACGCTACCAACTAGCCTACGGGGCCCCTTAGTAGGTAATTTATATAAAGAGGCCTATACATACGACCGCTAAAATAATATATAACAATCTCTATTAAAATTAAGCGGACCTGTATTTTTGCCTTTGACGAAATTCCTGCTAGTTCGTCTTTTATTCGAATTTTAACGAAAGCTCATATTTTTCCATAAGATGGCAACCCTTTTCAAATATGAGATTGGGCAGCTAAAAAAAACAGGTCACTCTTATTTTCCTCCCCTCATTTCCATATTCAAGTTCCAGGACTATCGGTGGGTGCCCTCAGAAAGACCTCCCTAGTTAGTGACAAAGTAATTCTGAGGAAAAAATTTATAAAAAAAAAAGTTTTATTAAAAAAAAATTGATGAAAACAGAAAAAGTTGATAAAAACAGAAAAAAAGTTGATAAAAAAAACGTTATGAAAAAAAATTTTTAATAAAAAAAAAAATGTTTGATACAAAATGAAAATTTTATAAAAAAAAAGTTTCATAAAAAAAAACTAATGTTAAGAAAATTTGATGAAAAAAAATTGTTGCAAAATAATTGTTACGTTTTATTCACTAGCTGCATCACTTTTAGAATTAGACACCAGCCTTAAATTAAAATATTGTCATGTTAAAAATAAAAAACTTTAGTAAGTAATTTTGTTTATTTGGCATTGGAGTCACCAAACCTTGAGAAATTTTCTTCAAAAAAAGAAATAACTACCCTGCAGGAAAAGTGATAGGTTCATGTTAGGTCACGTGACCTATCACCCGGACTCAAAACACCTATCACAAAGTCGACAGTGATATGTCCCGTTTTCATCAGTCACGGGATAGGTGATTTAGGATCGAGAGGCACACTTTTCCTGCAGTGCAATTAATCCGATATTTTGCAAGCAAATTTTCTAAAATCAGCATTAGATATTCTTCCTTTGTTTTACAAATTTTCTAACAGATTTCAACTTTTGAGTGTACTTAAACACAAAAAAGAGCAGTATAGAGAGAAGCTTTTGTTAGGTTCTAAACTCATTTCTATGATCACTGTCAAGATCATTGCCATATGATAAACACTAAGCTAACAACAACATCATGATTTAACCAGAAGATGGAGAGGTAGAAGGAATGGGACATATTGTTGCTATTTATTTCATTACAATCGCAAATATTGACATTTATATTTTGCAAAAAAAATACATTTTGATAGACACAAACCAATCAGAAACATCAAAAACAAAACTAAAATTGTAATTTTACACTCTTCTACGCTCAATTCTATTTATTATAACTACTTACAAAGCACTTAAACAAATTTTTTTTTTGTTATTTTTACAAAAGGTGTTTGTCAATGTATTGGTTGAAATAAAATGTGGGTTTAGAACGTTACACAATCATCGTTTGAAATCGAGTGAACAAACAAGTGTGTGAGGTGAGAAGAGTGTTTTGCAAATAACCAGAGATATGAGAGTTTATGAAAAACGAAATGTTCTAAAGTGAGTTTTTTTGTTAAGCCTGGTGTATTGGAAAATCAAAAAAGATTTACCACTATTGCAATGTTCCAATATTAGAAAATAAAAATTCTTTTTCAATTTGTATTAGGCTCAGCTTTGTTCAAATACACTCTTTTGTACTCTTTCTCTTTTTATATGTATTTTTTTTTGTTAGGTTCTATGACAAGAACCTTAACACCAACACAATCAACAACTAACAACAAGTGAGCAGAACAGAGCATACAGAACGTTAAGTGAGTTTAGAACACCTGAGGCCTGTTTGAGACGACTCTTTCTCCCATCCCATCATAATGAAAAAGTGGTAGAAGAAGAAGAAACAAAAGTGCCAGAAGAGGAATATAATGTATAATGGAGAGTGTATTAGTATTGCGTGTAGGTAAGAAAAAGTCTAACCATATAGTATTATTTGAGCTGTTGATATTTTTCTGCTGCTGCTACTTTCAGAAGTCTCACACGGCTCGACATTGAAGTTGCGACACGACTCATCCGTGAATCAGTTTTCCGTAAGCAACAACGCGATCGAGACACGGTAGCGTAAAACAAAAAATTCTTAAGCAAAAAAGTAATACACACGATTATCAAGAAACAGAAAGAAAGTTTTGTAATGAATTGAAAATACAACAGAAAAAAAATTGTTAAACTTAAGCTTAAAAGTGTAAGACTTGATATTAAAGTGTTTGCAAAAAAAAATTGTGTATAGAAAAAATTAGAACAAATTTGAAAATTTGCAACTAGAAAATAAAAGAAGATTTACAATATATATAAAAAAAAATACATTTAAAAAAATACTAGTAGAAATAATTAAACAAAAAGACTGTTTTTATATTAAGTTAATAATAATTTAACAAATAAAAAAAGAAAAATATAAAATTTAAAAATATTTAAATATATAACTAAAAGAAAAAAGTGTCAAAACAATTGATTGCATTTAAGTGTTAGAAAACAAAATGCTAAGAAATTAAAAATATTCTAAAGTAATCTATATGGATCATTTTCAAAAAAAACAGCACCATTAAACAGGATAAGCAACAACAGTTTATGGATTAAATGGATTACTATTATGGATTAAAACCTAAAACAATGGTAAGTGTAAAACAACTTAATTTTAACTCATTAGTTAAACAAAAGACTTAGGACACAAACGTTAAGTAAGAAAAAGACTAAACAAAAGACTTAAGCAACAAACTTGAATGCTTAACACCAAAAAAAGAAAAAAAAAAGTAATATAAAACCTTACTTAAGATATAACCATTAATTTTATAACTTTTGACTTTGAAAATAACCAAATAAAAATAAAAAAAAATGTTTAAAACAATTATCTTGTTTCTTATATTACATAAGCCAAAAAATCTAAATGATTAATTAGTTATTTCTTTTTTTGTAGTAATAATTTAGCATATTTAATTTGTTTTTGTTGTTTTCATCTTTCTTTTAAATGTTTTTAGTTTTTTTTTTTAATTATAGTTTATACATTTGCTTGGATTGCTATAAAACACAATTGATAGATGACTAGAAATTTCTAATTTAATAAAGTTAAGAACACAAGGGGGTTACAGCACCATCTCCATCATCATTTTAATCATCAGTTGCTTGTTTTTTATTGTTTGTTTATAAAAAAAAAATATTTAAACAAATTCAGAAAAATTGCTTAGAAAACAGGTTATATTTTTTTTTGTATTTTTGTTTTTGCAAATTACGTTTAATATAAACGTAAAGCTAAAAACAACTTTTGAAAACCTTGACTTTGACTTTAAATGACTTTTTTTTTCTCATACTTAAAACACAATGTGAGATGTCAGTTTTTTTTTTAATAATAAAAAAAGCAACAAAAACAAATACAATTTGAAAACAATCGAAACAATACCACTTAGCTTTTTAGTATTTGTATTTCGCACCCCTAGATAATTATCCATAGTATAATGATTAATAAATATGTATTAAGTGCGTATTATTTAAGGTATTTAGGGAAACTTTACAAAAAATGTATATTTTGTAAAAGAAAAATATGTAGGTATTTACAAAATTAAATTAGAAAATAAACACCATTTGCTAAAATTAAAAAAATGCTACAAACTGCTTTAAATCTGCTTTTTAGATTTTTTTGTTTTAATGCATACCAACTACATCTAGTGTAATTTTTTGGCAACTTGAATTAATATTACAGTTAAAAGACAAAAAACACACATAAGACAATTTTTTGTGAAAAACAACTACTAGTGACAGTTGTTGTTAAAAACAACTTCCTAAAAATATGTCATTTCGGGCAGTTGTTTTTAGTTTAATATGGAGCCAGTACTGCCAAAATGTTCTAAGTAAAACAATTTTAATTTTTTATCATTTCTCTTAAGAATTTTTAACTCCCGGTGTAAAACTTTCTTATATGGGTACCTAGCAATAAAAAATCGAGATTTTTATAGCACAACTTCGTTTTTAAAAAAAACCGTAGCTCATCCAAAAACCGCTCTTAAGTAAAAGTACGGAGAACAATATTAATTTTTTTTAAGCATTTTTTATAAAATTTTTATGCATATTTTTTTACTGATAGTCTGAAAACGATATCCACCAATTATCTTTCTGAATCAAGAAATTTGCGTTAAAATGGCATAGATTTGTTTTTGCATATTTTTGTGAAAATGCATATTTTGGTTTTAAATTCATATTTTGTGCATATTTCTAAATTTTAAGTGCATATTTTTGCATATTTGGCATAAATTAGCAAAAACACAATTTAAAATTTATTTGTTTTAAAAACTATTTGCCCCCATATTTTTAAGGGCATGAAAATCCCATCCTTAATTATAACGAAATTATGCTTCAATCAGCGCTAAATAGTCACATGATTTCACTGCATCTTAACCCAGTTTCAAATTTTTAGACGAAATTCATTAAAAACAAGTAGTAGTGTTAAATTCGGCTGTGCCGAATCTTTTATACCCTCCAACACGTTTAAAATTAAAAAAAAAAACGCAGGGCGTTTTTGTTGTGGGGGGGGGGGGGTTGGTGGAGTTGGAGGACACCTGTACCCTCGCTATATATGTTTAAAAATTATTTTTTATGATATTTACGCTTAAACAATAAATTTTTATCGTTATTTTTAATAAATTTCTATAACCACGCCCCTAAAGGGGGCAGCCTGAAAAAAACCAAGGATCCAAGCGCAGGCCTATGAACATAATATGGCATACAAATGTTACATTTGTTGAGCAAAAATGTTAAAAAACTCGTAAAAATATCGTATTTTTTAGGGGTCGTTTTAGTTCTTCAAGGGGGAACTTTTTCCCCCTGGTCCGATTTTGCCCTTCTTCGAACTTAACCTTAACAGTAACATAAGAGATATTTTTGCCAAATTTCAGGGGTCTAGCTCTTTTGTTTTGGACTGCATAGTTATTTTTACAGACGGACGGACTGACATCGCTAGAATGTCTTAGATTCTATCATGGATCAATATTATATATACTTTGTGGGGTCCCCGACCGATATATCGATGTGTTACACACGGAATGACAAAGTGACCATACTGTGGTTGGAGGGTATAAAAACACAACACTTTGTAACATTTCGTTTGGAAGTTGTTTTTTATATGTAACAGTGGTTTATTCTCAGGTTCAGGTGGTTTGGATGCACTTTTTGACTCGAGATTCCTTTCCAAAAGGCTTCATATACCAAAATGTTTCACCGTTAAAAATTTCCAACAAAAGCAATCAAATTGTAACTGCACTTTCTTGTCTTTTGATTTTTCGTGTCGCTAACATTTCATTTGGTTATGGCACTTACGAAACTTTGGCGGTAATTGTCGATATAATCTCGCAAAAATCTTTCCCTTTAAAAACAGTCAGCCATACCGCAGAAAAATAAAATAAATTTAAAACCAACTTTTAATTTTATATCCATACAAATTGTTTTTGTTTTTAAAATCGACTTTCAAAAAATGTATAGAAAATTTGAAATTTAAAATAAAACTTTTGTTAAAATATACTTTTCATATTTCTTTGGTACGGGCCAGCATTTGCATTGTGAACGTAACGCGTCGCAATATCGACCGGTTACCCAATGCAGTATGTAAGACATTTTATTAGTGGCCGTCCGTCTGTCTATATAGGAATTGATGCAGTCCAAGCTTAAATATCTTAAAATCTTCTAAAAATCACTATTATTGACAGACTTTTTCATACTTTTGCTAAACAAGCAAAATATTTTGATGTCAGAAGAATTTTAAAAAGACTTGGAGGATTAGAAAAAGTAATTTTTTAGCCCAAAATATTATTAAAAAATTTGGCGGTCGTTTTTTTGTAGGGAAGGGTTGTCTTTGGGATTTAACGAAGACTTAGCAATTCAGAAATAAAATTTTATCATTAATCAAATTATTGTTTTACAAAAGCATGCCGGACATTTTTTTACTCCCCTGGATCCAAGTTCAGGTCTTTACACTTCTTCTGATATAAAAATTTTTCAGTTGTCTAACAAAAGTACAAAAATTTTTTATCCCCTGGTATAGTTTATTTTCTCCCTCGTCCGATTTTCTCCCTCGTCCGATAGTTTATTTTCTCCCTCGTCCGAAAATGGAACGCGGTAGAGAAAAATAATGCATATTTTTAATTGTTTTCGTTGCTCCTAGTCCATGTAGTAGATCCAACCATTCTCATAAAGCTATTGAGATTTGATACTTTGAATTTATTAGCAGAGACACATGCTTGTTAGACTGCAGCCGGTCATTACAGCCACCTATGTTGAATCGATACTCACGACCCTGATATAACAAATGCAGTTGCCACAACCGTAAATATTCCAACCTCATTTTTGAGGTTTTAAACCGATCATTCGGTTCTTACAAGTACAATTCGGTTGCCACACCCGTTTTGCAGTTGTCATAACCGTATTTACGGGTTACGACAACCTCAAACATGAGGTTGACATATTTACGGTTGTGACAAGCGGATTTGTTATGTGAGTGTATGACAGTAGCTGGAGTTTAGGCTTTGTCTATTTAAGATTTTGTCAAATAAACTCTTAGTTTCGATACTTTGCCTTGATAAGCTTTTCATGCTACAATTCTTAATGATTTCTTTCAATTTTAAATAACCTGAAGCAATATTTGACTAAACTTAAATTTAGGGTTAAATATACATATTTTCAATACTTTTTTTTTACAAAAATTTCATTCCTTCAAACATATACCAAGAAAATTTTCCTATTAATGACAATTTTTCAAATACCACAACAATTAAAAAAAAAAAATCAAAACAAAATCTATACTAAGAATAGCATCATCGTATAACGACAATAATTACCAACAACATGTTCATAGGTACTTGCCACTTTAAGAACAACAAAAAAAAAGAAAAACTTTATATCTTGATTTGCGCGCGCAACTAAATTCTTGATTTTCTAAATGGCAAGGTCTCTCTAACTTTCAATTTGTTAGACAAACTAAGAAGTTCGTTCATTCACTTTTCATCTCAAGTACATTAACCCGTGTACATATGGCTGGCTGACTGGCAGCCAAACTTAACCAACCAACAACTATATATTGCTATCTTACCACACCGAGAATGAGGAGAATAGAAAAGAGTTCCTTAACCTATTCCAAATCATCATTATAATTTCATGATGATCATGGTTATAGTAATAACCAGGTACAGTGTTTTTCTTTGGAATCTTTATATTGCTTTTGTTTTGGTTTTTTTTTCTTCTCTGATTTCATTTTCATTTGAAAAACACATTTGAGCCAAGATTAGAGAAAGAGATGCAGTATAGAATTCTTCTAGAAATTTAAAAGCCAATAAACCCTAAGCTGCATTAAAAAGTGACATGAACTGAGCTTATACGCAGAGCAACAGAGAAGTAGTAGAAGATGTATAAAAACAACAAAAAAGTGAATCTTACTTTAATAACACGTGTGTTTTTTAACTCTTTTTCTTTCTGTTGCACATATAAAGGAAGTTTGGCTGTAATGAGAAGAAATTAAACCAGTTCAGCTCCTGCAACCAAAGAACTGACGAGTATTCTGTTGTTAAACAACATTATCATCATTAACATGTTTATTATCATTATCATCCTCAGCTGAAGTAGACTTAGACTTAACAGAATCATTTGGCATGAAAAGGGCAATAAACTAAACCACATTGCATGTATGTTAAAGAACATTAACAACAACAACAAACTGGCTTTAATGATGGTATTTTTTTGTATTTTTATTCTTTTAACTGAGTATAGCAATTGAAACATGATCATTATTATCTTCATTATATTATTCAATTTCCCTTGGTCATAACAACAAAATCACTCTTACTCTTTTTCGATATTTCATTATCTTAGCAAGTGCATGTTAAGGTCAATGACTTGGTTGTTGTTGTTGGTTGAATTTAAAAGATCAATAAAATTTATAAAAAAAAACGTGGTAGTTTATTTATGTATGTTTTATTTAAATATAAAACAATATAAGATTATAAAAGAATCTAATTTATGCGAGTTTCTTATAAAGTGTATATTATGGGAAAACAAAAGACTTAAGACACAAACCTGATCTTTTAATATTATGCTAAAACGATCTAATGAATGTGTTTGAATGAATGTACCGCTAGTTTGAAACAAAAACAAAAAAAAAACATATGAACACAATCAACACACAAACATGCAATTCTTTTGTTGACATAAAATATATCAAATTACCAATGAAGCAAAACATTTTCACATCACACCATATAGACATAAAACCCAATACACTAAACTCACACACACACTTATACATTCATTCACACGCACACACAAAATTTAACGTTCAACGACCTTTTTGTACAATTTAATTTAAATCAAATATTTAATATTGCTACTTTTCGACACCTTTATTGATATTTTATGAAGATATTGAATTTTAAATGCTCTTCTTTGTTTTGTTGGAAGAAAAAAGAAACAAAACAAAAAAAAAAAAAAAGAAACCAATTATGTCACCCAATATCATAATGAACTTGCATAAATTCATTTTTACACACAAACACATGTGCAGCACTCTTTATGATTAGGGCCTCTTATAAAAAGCACATACAACAAGTCAAAGAAACACAACACCAACAACAACCACCACCAGCAACATAACATACAAAAAACAAGTAAGAAAATTATAATCGGTCAAAATCAACCGAATAATACCCTACTCCGGTGTCTTATGGAAAATGGATCCTTAGTCCAAACAAGTACCGATTGGATCTATCTGTTGTTAGATCTTTGATTAGTGTCAAACACACACACACATCAAATTTATTAAAAATAGACTTCTTTTTGTTGTCTATAGACCGATTTAATTAATATCGGTCGAAATTTGTATGTGGAAACTGAGTCCAATAATGGTCTAATTATAATTAGATTTGATAAGGTTATACGTATAACACCAAAAAACAAAATTTCCGTTTTTAAGGAATTTTGAGAGACTTTTGTGAATATCGTTTGAGAGTTTTCTTTTTGCTTTGAGCCAACAATCATTGACAGAGAATGCCAGCTACTAATGCAATGCATTTTGTTGGTATTAGGAAAATAGGTTATGAGAAAAAGGAGTTTTTCCAAATTAGAGCTGACTGGGAAGACGTCTGCAGGGAGTTTATTGGATTTGTTTGACTAAGACACATAATTTCTTTGCAATACGTTGTGCGAAACATTGGACAGTCAACAACGAACGGATGTGATCTGCTAGAAAGATGAGTACTACAGACATGCATCCCCGTCTCAGGTAATAGTTTGCCTATCTCATCTGAACACTTAATATAGGTCGAACTATGACGCACAATCCACATTCCGAAAATGCTTCAATGAGTCAAAGAGCTGGATAAGCTTTTGTCATTTATGAGCATCTACGCTTCAAGATAGACCTTGAAGCACCTGCTCGGATATGGGATTTGTATTTCACCTTCCGTCGTATAAAGGCGGTATATATAGTAAGGAGATCAGACGGAGTGAAGTAGACACAAAGACACTTGAATGCTTATTTCGACACCTGATAATCATGTTGGTTCCAACAAACATCGCATTATATTTTCATGCTTAGAACATCGAGAGTGTCTGATTCCTCTATAGTTATACCACTCATTGATACAGATGACACCGAGTCTACAGCATACAACATTAGGTCTTACGATCATTAAAATCGACCCTATTCGCAAGACCCCAATCAGAGATCACCAAAATGTCATGATTGAGTGTATCATTCATATTCTTCCTCATAGCATCAACCTCAGTAAGACTTGGCCTATGATAAAAGAAAAATGAAAGACAAATGTTGCTTTCATCTGCGAAAGAATAAATAGTGAGACTAAGAAGATCGTTGAGAAAAATAAGAAATGTGAGAACCGCAAAGTTCTTGCGGTACCACCAGAGTTTAAGCGGAACTTATCTGCTGAGAACTCATCCGGTGAGAACCCATTATTAACAACACGTCTAGTACGAGAAATCTCGATATAAAATAAGAGAAATCACTTTCGACACCAAACGCAATCAGCTCCGAAACTAGTATACCGTGTCACACACGATCGAACGCCTTGGAGATCTAGAGCAACCATTTTATTTTCACTAAATATTTGAATAGAATGATGCCAAAGGTCCAAAATAAACGGTAACAGGTATCCTATGGAACGACTTCTACGAAACCCATATTGTCGATCGCACAAAATTGGAATCGTTTTAGCCAAATCTAAAGGGGATGTTTGTATGATGGCTAGGTCCACTTTAGGTTAGGGGTGGTAGAGCTCAAAGTTTTGAACTTCTCGCATAGACCGGCTGATCCATAGTTATAAAACATTTTACTTCAACGACGAGGATAAAATGCTTTAGGCGATGTTTCAAACAATTTAACTGACATAACTGCGATTTCTTTCAGGTTCTCGATTTCTCCTTTGCGAGACATTAACACAGGATAAGTTTAACTGTTTCATCTGCATTCGTTTCATCCCATCTTTTACAATTGGAATCAGATATGTGTCAATTTTTTCTTGCGTGGAAGGGGGCGGAGGGAGCTATGTCTAAACATAGAGCGATTTTATAGGCTCCGTTCTTGAGCCAAAAGAAGCTTAAGTTTCAAATTTCAGACAAAGATATTGATTTATTATTCAGAGCTGTAAGGTTTACACTAAATCAACTCACTTAATCGACTCCAAAAGAGATTTTAAGTCGATTAGTTTACTTGATATTTCAAATAGTTACAAACATCAGCACAAAGTCATTATACCCTGTGCAACAAAATGGTGTAGGGCATAAAAAATTATCACTGAATGAAACAAAACAAACAAGTGCATTTCCGTAATGTAAAAACAATTCTTCGCTTCGTTGCCCCATTAAAAAAAAGTGTGGCTACTACCAATGATTATGATGATGTTGTTGTTGATGATAATGATGATGGTCAATGTCGCTCACAATTTAACAGTATAATGGCATTGAAGCTCTAAATGTAAGCTTGAACTTAACAGTGTGTAGTATTTGAAAATACACAACTAATAAATGCTCTGATTTTTATAAAAATTTACTCTTTTACACTACAAAACACCATAATATGAACAACACACTTCTCATTCCAGTGAGTACAAGTTGACAGTCAAGCCTCCTCAAAATACAATACAACAAAACATCAATGATGGTTGTTGCTGTTGGTATGGTGTGTTGTTGTTGTGTAGCAGGCAATCCAAGTTCGATATGAAAAAAAAGTGCTTTTAGCCACTAAACAAGAAAGATGTGGAGGCAAACTAGTTGTTGTTGTTGTTATTGTATGTTGTTATATTAGTTCAATGACCGACCTACTCAAGCGCGATACAATACATGAAAACAGAAAGAGTAGTTCTATCAAAAAAAAAATAAAAAAAAAAATAAGAGTACATATTTAAGAGTCTTTCTCTACAGAGTGAGAGTAAAGAGCAACACATAGACACATAAAGAGTAAAAATTCTTATACACAGGGTGACCATGAATTAATTAATTGCTGCATAAAGAAAACACATGTGTGTGAAATGAAGTGAATGTCAAGGCAGTATGCAATTTGAACATGAACATGAACTCTTATTAATGAAATACTACAACAAAAAAGCTTCTCTTTTGAATTTTTTACTACATTTATTATGTATTCATGTATGTTGTATGTATGTATGTAGTAGGTGTTATTTCAGTTAGTTCGTTAGTTGAATGTTTTATTGTTTTGTTTGTTAAAAGTTTTCGTTAGTGAGTTGCATATGTAATGAGAATGATGGATGAATAGAATTGAATTTTTATAACGGTATATTTACACAATTATGGTAATACATACATATATTTATACAGAAATGTAGATAATGTTGTATTAGGAATCATTACCATTGATATGGTAATAAAATACTTACATGTTTATTTGATATTTGTCCTGACAAGAAACAAAGCTGAATTATTTTTTTTTTTTTAGAAATTTGTTAATAAAATTTAAATATTTTTTTTAAATTACTTCCGCAATTACATATCAAAGGAAAAAATTTTTTACAGTACATAATCACAAAGTAATTTTACAAGGTTGTGTATGCACTCTTGTCGAATCGCCCTAGATGTCGAATTCGTCTGATGTTGAGTTTTGGGCACTCACAAAGGATGTGTTCTGCCGTTTCGGCGTCAATATCACAGAATCTACATATTTCAGTGTCCAATAAATTTTTCATCCTAAGTTGATAGCGAAGATTACAATGTCCAGTAAGGTAACCAGTTAGAATCCTTAGATCCTTTTTGTCGAGATTTAGTAGTCGTTCAGGCGAAAAGAAATTAGCCATTTTTTTTAACTAACCATCTCTTTAAAATAAATTGGATTCTATCTATAATGTTAAAAATTGCTATAAAAATAATGACGGATGCAAAGTGTATTCTTACCATATTTACCCAGTAAACCTCTTGAAAAGTGAATGGAATTCAAGTATAAATCAGACTTCCAGTCCATGCTTGAATTACAGCGTCCGACAAAAAGACAAAAATTTCATTAAACACGAGCTGAATAATTTATTTTTAAACTAGAGAATAAATATATTAAAACTGCATTTACAGTTTTTATTTCTTGATCCTGTTTCCTTTTAAAAGGACTCCAAAGTTTCAGAGGATTAATTTTTGTAAAATATTTTTTAAATATTTGTACTTCTCCTAGGATGCCACTATTGAGGGCAAATTAAAGAAGAGGATTTCCGCTAATTTTCCCATTTTAATATATTGACATACCAGAAGAAAGGTGGTTAGTAATGTCCCTTCAAAACTTTGTCCTTAAATATAATTTAAAATTTTTAACAAAATATTTTGATAAATGTTTGAAAGCACATTATTTCTATACTTCTTCTTGATATGCCTCTTTTATTATACTTCCTCTTTTATTTGCCATAGTTTTATAGTGACATTAGAAGACAAGTACAAATATTTAAAAAATATTTTACAAAATGTCATCTTTTAAAAACTTCAAGTCCTTTTAAAAGGAAACAGGATCACGAAATAAAAAAACTGTAAATGCAGTTTTACTCTATTTGATCACTACATTCAAACTTATATTATCCGGTTCATGTTTAATATTGGCTGTCGGACGGTGTTATACTTGAACCACACTTGAAAAAAAAAAATTTTTGGAGTGTAAATTTTTTTTTTGAGTGTAAAATTTTTTTCAATTGTAACTTTATTTTAGTGTAAAAATATTTTTGAGTGACTAAAATACGTTGTAAGCTATTTTTGTGACTTGCCAATGTTTATACAGTCGAACTCGGTTATAACGAACTCGGTTATAACGAATTCTCTGTTATAACGAACTAATTCCAAAGTCCCGACGTTTTGTCATCAATTTTCACACAAAATACTTCTTTTATAACGAACTCGGTTATAACGAATCCTCGGTTAAAACGAACTGCTTATTATGGTCCCACGAACAGTATTTCATGTATATTTACCTTTTTATAACGAACTCCCATAAATATTTTGTAATCTGTGGCAATCATGTTTATCAACCTCACAAAAGGTTGGAAATTTTTGGTTTATGTTATAATTTCGATAAAATTTATTTATATTTTTAATGTTTTCTTCTCAATAAGTAGTTTATTTACAAACAAAGCATCAAATAACACAAAATTTTATCTATTTTTTTTTGGAAATAAAACTAGGGTGACAAAAAATATACCCCGCTTATAGCGAACTTCGCTTATAACGAACTATTTTTACTGGTCCCTCGGAGTTCGTTATAACCGGGCTTGACTGTAAAACTTGTTCAACGGTTTTTCAACACGGGAATTTAAGGTGAAACTAATCTGAAATTCACGGTTTTGCTAATAACTTTTGAACCACTAGACCGATTTTACTGAAATTCAACACCAATCTGACCAGGGGAACGACAAATATATGGTAGTACCGCTAAGTTATTTGAGTGTTTCTAAAAAACTGTGTAATGTTAAAATATATTTTAACTCATTATATTAAACCTTTTTATAAAAACCGGTTAACCGACACAAAAAAAAGGTTTCTCGAATATTCGAAATTCAAAACCGGTCAAGTTTCTAAAAATGAAAAACCCGGTTAACCGGTTTTCGGTTTCGGTTTTGAATACTCTAGTATTTATCTCGTAAATTCGCACTCTTGCCGAAATTAACTCTTTTCCTTTTAACTTTTGAACCACTGAACCGATTTTACTGAATTGCAATACCAACCTTACCGAAAGTGTTCAACATATATGCCACACTTGAGCAGCCTCAGTAAAGTCTTTCAAAAGTAAGCCTGTTTCCAACAGACAGAAAAACAGAGGTGTTACAAACGGAATAGCAAACATTAATATAACCCATATTACTAGAGTGGAGGGTATAAAAATGATAGAAAACTTTTTACGTAAAACTTGAACGTTGGCATAGCGCTTTACTTTACAAAAAATAAGTTCTTTGTCAGAACTGTATGTTTTGTGCCAGCGCGCCAGCAATTTCTGCGCGTGTATTAACTGTTATTGTTTGTGTGTGTTTGTAGCTTTATTTCTATATAATTACGGAAGGTGTAGCAGGAGGCAGTGAATCAAGGGCACCGGCTCAAAATCGGAAAATTTTTAAACTTTTTTTTCGCGCCGCCCCCGTTAAAAAAAAAACAGATTTTACAACAAAATAGAATAAAAAACTTCAGCCGAAACTGAGCCGCCGCCGAGCAAAATTGGTCGAGCCGCCGAAAATTTTGGGTCGGCTGGATTGACTGGCAGGAGGTTTAAACAAATTTAAAAACTATAAATTTGTTTCCATATAATAGGGATTTGACCATTTGTTACGTGGTCATTATCCCCATAAATCTGTGAATTTTATCCGTTTTTAATTGGGATAATGTCCAAATTATTTCTGGTCATAGTCCTCACTAACATTATGGGGATTATGAATTTGGACAAAATTCTCATAACGGAAATAGAGGATTATGTCATGTAACCGTATTTTTTGTTTTCCCCCATAACACTATGGATGCAAAATGATGCTTGTAACAGATCTAAACATTTTCTTTTTAAATCTGAAAAAATCTGGCAAAGTTGTTTGCACTAAACAACTAAAAATGGGAACCACTCTAATGGGCACTCCCCAGTTGGCAAACTAAAATCATTAATGACATACTGCTGACTCTCCATTTATGAAATCGGTGACACCTTCGTACAATTTTTTCAAATGTCGCCAATGACATGTTAGCTGTTGGTCAGAAGTGCCCACCAGTATCGGTGGCCACCAACAACCTCTGATGCTAATGATATCATTATGGACATTTTGAAAAACTGTATGAAGATGTCAGCAATTTCATAAAGGGAGAGTGAGCAGTATGTCAGTGGCATTGCGGAGGGTATTTAAGACTGAAACATTCAAATCTCCTTAATGATAATGCAGGGCCTTCATATAAGAAATGGAAGCTGTTCTCGACAGATTCATTGCACCATCTGCAAGTATCGTTTGATATCACCCCGATTCTTAACATGTGTTTTGCAAGTTTAATATGATATTTTCATTGTTAGTTAAAAAAAAAAAAACTCCTTGTTATTAAAGTTCTAAGTGTACTTTCACAAAAATTTTTGCCCCAACAGAGGTTATCAACCTAAACGAAAAACTCATCCTTTGCAACAAAACAACAAAATGTATGTGTATTATAATTCTCAGCCTTACACTAACCAAAACATGCACCAGACCAACAACAAAATACAACAAAAACACATCCAACACAGTCAATTCTATGCCTATCCTGTGTACAAAAGCAACAACAAAGTCCTGTCTTCTGATGGTGTTGAAAACTTAAAAACATCGACGAACTAAAAACACAACAACAAACAAACAAATAAAACCCTCAACACACACATTGTTAAGCAACATTCATTCGTCTGTCATCGTTGCTTAACAACGATTATACACGATGTTGTAATTTTGTGTGCAGCAGCAGATTCCTTCGTCTGCATAACGGCATATACGATAAATATTCTAACGAGAACATTTTAGTCCTATCCCGGGCTGCTGACGTGTAGGGCAGGTCATGTCTAATTTAAAATATAAAAATAAATAAAGTCTGATTTTTTACAATTTCTAATAGATTTAAGCAATAAAACTAAAAAAAAAACATAGAAACTTCATAGATATAAACCTTTAACAAAGGACAAGTGTTGTATATACATATATATATAAAAGGAATGTAAATCCTTTTTACATAGACTGTGTTGTAAAGTTAAAATCAATCAAAGAAACTTTTGTATAAATAATAATAAAAAAAAAAGGAGACACCATAATTAATTATTGTGCCACCGCAATGTGTTCAGGATTCAGTAAATTGTTACGCCGGTATCCACTATACTTTCGCGATATTTTTGCATTTGTTAATATATTTAAATCGCGTTTAAAATATACTTAAAACTTAAAACCAACAAAAAAAATCAATATAAACCCTAATGTCTAAGTGAGAACCAAAGACTGAAATTTGATACTCAAACATTAATTAATATTAAGAATAAAATTAAGATAAAAAGGATCATCATCATCGTCATCATTTAAAAAAAACTTTAAAAACAGGTAAATTTGTTAAATATGAAAATTCTTTAAATCAATTGAAATTATTAATGATCAAAATTTCTATTGAATTCTATACATGTGCAATTTTTATATTTAAAACATAAAACGACGTCATCTTTATGCTGCCAACTTTCTTTATTTCAAAGCAACCAATTCAAATATTATTGTGCAGGTCTGGGTGGCAGCATTTATATATTATTCATATGTGTGTGTGTGTGTGTTTGTTGAGACTTTATCATTGTTGTTCTATGCTGTTGTTATCCTTTTGAACGTTGACGCCATTGTCAGGTTCAATGACCGTTTTGCCAAAGCCACAACAAAGTGCGGCAACAATAATAACATCATATACAGCAGCAACATTTATATTATTACACGAAAAACAACAACAACAACAGCAGCAACAAACATTACCAACAGCAGACATAAACAAAAAACATACAATTTCATTGTCCTCAACATATCTGCAAGATATATTCATAGGAGGACCTTTAATGCGCATGTCCTTCGACATGCTCGTGAACCTTCGACAACAATTACAGCAGCAGTAGCAGCAGCATAAACGGCAGCAACAACACAAACAAACACAAGTGCAGATATTGGCCGTAAACACTTGTTTTGAATGATGGGAAAAATTAAAAGTGAAATTTTTGCTCAATTTCTGCAGACAATCAGTAGACGGACTATGACGCCTAAAAGTTCACTGAACTTAACAGTTGAAAGCAGTTAAAGCAGAGCAGCAAACGTTAATAACTTCTAGAAATTGAACCTACACACATGAAACGAAATAAACCAACTCCTTTTTTTTTTGTAATGTTCGCCTCAAAGGCTTACAGACTGAAAGAACTACACCGACTGCTACTTCATTTTCTACTGCTGCAATTGCGGACCTTGTCCGAGGCTAAACAATAACAAAAAACAGAAGTCAACGCCCGTTTGGTTTGTTATACGCCAAACGCGACTAGACGTAAAGACGAGTGCAAGTTTTTTACGGTGTTTTTTTTTTTGCATGGTGTTTCGCTTTTCATTTGGGTGTGTATACCCACGAGACTAAAAGGCGACGACCGGCGTCAACTTTGGCGAGGTCAACGACCAGGCGACGAATGAACCTACGAACGAACTTAACGCATAAACATACAGACATTTGTACGTCTGTCTGTACATGTGTAGTAAAGTTAAGGATTTATGCATTAAAAGCGAAAAGGATAAGCGTCAGCAAAAGCAGTGAAGTATTCAATATTAAAAATACGGTTTTTCTCATGTTGTTGACATTCAAATGGGTGCGACTAGACTAAAAAGAAAACCGTATGTCTAAAAGGAGTTTGATTATGAACAAGGAAAAGCCTGGCACATATAGACAGTCAGACAGTCAGAGGAGTTACAAAAACAAAACAACAAGAAAAAACTCTATTAAAGTTCATTCACCTTTGACTTGTGAAATTTTATGCATTTTAATAGAATCTCTACACAATTACTTATACATTTGATTTGATGGATTTCAATTAAAACAAAATTAATTACAAAATTATTGCAAGTCTACAAAAAAAACCCTTTGTGTTTTTTTTTTTTACTAATCTTAAAAAGCAAATAACACTTTCACTGCGCATTTTATATTAAATTTGATGATAATGAAAGTTTTTTTTTATAGAAAACTAAATTAGTCTTATCAATGCAACTGATAAGAGAAAAATGCCCTTTTTAGTTAAAATATCATGTGAAATGAATTCAAATACGTGTACAATTGACCTACGTCAAAATCACAATTTTGTCGGGAAAAAGCATTCGTGAATTAGAAAATTCCGGAAAATTGTTCATTTACAACAAATCAATCATCTTTTAAAATTTTTGACAAACAACCAATATTAAACTTCGATTTTGCGACTGGAAGGCGGCTAATCATTTGTAGTTCACTTTATCGAGGGTTAAAAGAATAGTATCTCTGATTTCTTTTAAATAAAAAGTACGACTATTATTTTCGAGACGGAAAATTGATGTAATCTTTAGAAGAAATACCTCTTCCAGGGGCTGAGAGGGGCGGGCATAACTTCACCTAGCGATAAGTGATTACAAATGTATTCATTATGATATTCACGCTTAAGTCGTATACTTTTATCATTTTATACCTTTTATAACCACGTCCACAAAAGGGGCGGTATGTAAACATCGCAGGACTCCGATTCAAATGATTAAAATATAAAAGTTTTTCATTTGTTTAACAAAAGGAAAAAATACAAGTGTAGGTCGTTGAACTTCATATGGCATAAAAGAGTCTTGTTTATTTGTTCAATGTACAAAAAAAAACATATAAAAAATTGTATTTTTCTGAAGAAGTTTTAGTTCTTCAAGGGGAAACTTTTTCCCCCCTGATCGAAGTTTGAATTTGAGCGACCTATGTTCGTTAGACATATTCGTGCCAAACTTCAGGGAGTTTGGGGTTTCTACACACAGACGGACGTCATTAGAATGTCTAAGAACTTATCAATGATCAATAATAAGTATATACATTTTGTGGGGTCCCCGACCGTTTTTCGATGCGTTACGCACAAAAATGGGAATGACAAAGTAAGTATACCCCCATACTGGGGTTGGCAGGTATAAACGTTGCAAATAGAATTTTCCATTAGTTGATTTAGTTCTTATAAACGGAAACTTTTTCCATAAGGGTTCAAGTTGAAAAAATGCAGAAGAAAAATTGAATTTCTAAAAATTATAGACATTTCTGGCATTTCCTATACCGGTTTCAAACACCCCAGTTAGTGTCATCATTAGTAGAATTTTAAATGTCGGTTTGTCTTGTTAATGAAAACTGTTTTTTATATATGTGAATATTTATAGTTTCTACAAAATAAATTTTGACAGTTTCCAACACTACAATTCTATTTCTAGCAATCTCAACCTCACTTCATACTTTCTTTCAACTTTTTTGTCTCTTACATTATTTCGCAAGGGTTTTTTTCCTCCTGGTCCGATTTTTCATATTTATGAACTTCACCTGCCTTAAAAGAGTTATAACAAGTTATATGTTGAATTAGGTTGTGGCGATTATTTAAAAAAAAATTAAAAAAACAAACAGGGATGTCTTGGAGAGCGAGGGCTGTCGTCGAGGGACACCTTCACCTCCTCACAATAAATGTTTAAAATTAAAAAAAAAATTAAGATGTTGTTCGCCCACAGACGGTCATTCACACACGGAGATTTATAAACGGTCTAAGGCCTCTTTTCAGTTTTTCACATTTTTTCAATTCACATGAAATTGTCCGCATCACATGAAATCGAATTCAGTGTTCTGTTGTTGTGGTAGTAAAATCTAGAACACCAAAAAAACTCGGAAACTTAAATTGTTACATTTTTTTATGTGAATTACTTTTGAACAGCGGCCTAAGACTGATCAATAATGCACTCAAAAAATAATGTCATTAACTTTTTGTAGTTTATTTTAAAAATTTTACGTTTAGTCGTTTTTAAAAGAAAAAACATTTATTTAATGCTCAGTTTTTATTAATGACTTCCTCTGTCCTTTGTTTCAAAAATATCACACTAAAATATAAAGACTTTCATTAACATTTAATTTTTAAAGTCATTTATTTTTGTTCTGTAAGTAAAAACTACTGATTATTCTTTAAATTTTTAATGATAATTTTTGTTTTAAATTGTTGGTATTTTTTAATGAGATATCATTAGTTTTTACCTACAAAATTAGGTTATTTTTTTGTAGAAAAAAAATTTAAAAAATTATTTATAGAAATATAAAAACATGTTTGCATCAAGTGACTTTGGCACGATGGGTAGAATGTCTGGCCAAAATGTAGTTGATTGCGGGATCGATTCCCCAAAATTTTATTAAAAATTTTTAAAAAAATATTTCAATAGAAAATTGTAAAAAATAACCTACGAAATCATTAGTTTTGAATGTTTTGGTAGGTTATTTTTTTGGAATTTGTTGGTAAAAATAACAGAACTATCATCAATTGTTAATGTTTTCGTAGGTTATTCTATTCGAATATGTTAGTAAAAAAGAGTGAAAAAACCGTAATTTTTTAATGTTTAATGTTATTTATTTTAGAAAATTTTGTCAACAGTAAAAAATAAATGTTGATGGTGGTTTTCAATTGTTTATTCACTTGTTTTAAGTGTGTTTTTCATTTGTTTTTGCCTACATAATATTTTGAGTGTGTACTTTTTCGGGTCATATGCCTATATTTCGACGTGTTTCACACGGAGTGACAAATTAATTTAACCTGCATTCTATATTTGAAAGGTATAAAGAGATATTTTGAAATTCGAAAAAGATAAATTGAAATTCCTAAAATATAAATTGAAATTTTAAGAATTGAAATTTTAAGATTTTAAACAAATTTTTAATATTCGAAAAAGATTAATAAAAATGTGTGAAATATCAATCTGTATTCGAAAAATATCAAGTGAAATACGAGAAGATCAATTGAAGTTGGCAAAACATCAATTCAACTTCGGAAAAGGATTAGTTAAAAATCCGAAAAGATTTTTTGAAATTCTTAAATTCTTAAATTGTACAAAAAAAAACTATAAGAATTATGGTGGTTTTCAGAGGTTACTTAAGACCATCAGGAGGGAAATTTATACCCGTGCACTATAGGAAATTTTACCCATTTTTTGGCCAAAAGTCAAAATAAAAATTTTTGCAAACATTATTTTTTTTCACATTAATATAAAAAAAACTTAACAAAGTAAACAATTCTTTCTCACTTTTTCGACAGAATTGATGTACTGTCACTTTATCAGTAGTTTTTCTTGCAATTTCTTACTTAGTTATAAAATAACGATTGAGAGCAGCGAATTTTGTGATAGCTTCTAACAAAAGTTTTTATATTAAGAATTTATAGTTTTTAAAAACTAAAAAATGGAAAATAATGTCAAAGGTGAGTACTTTAATGATAAATAGTGAAATGTTGGTGAACTCATCTATTAGATCGATTTTATTGGAAAAATTGAAGTGACCTTAAGATGAACTTATTGAAGCATGAATTGGAATTTTATTTTGACTTTAAAAAAAATGATAGCATATGTTAGCTATAAAACCATAAAAGTTCTCTAGGACAATCAATAACCTTCCGAATTTAAAAAATTTCAAGGTCGGATATGTGCAAACTTTTTTTTTATACCCATTTTTCCAGGTGACTACTGAGTGCCAAATTCAGAGTTATTTAATACATGGCGAGAGAAATAAAGCAGAGGTGGATAAGGAGCCGCTATTTCTGACCATTTCTTTTCATACATTGCTGAGAGTGAATGTTTTGAAAACTTTAAACAATATATAAAGGAGGAATTAAGAATATTTTGTTCAAATATAAATATGAAAAGAATTAAAAGTTGTAGGAGTTTGAAAATTTTTGAAAGACAGCATGCTGTTTGGCTTAAAGGCAATACTTGGCTAAAAAAAACTTGAAACGCAGCCTGCCTCCACTAAATCGAAACCTGGGCGACCGCAATTAACTTTTTTGTCAAAATCTGTGAGAACAAAAATACGAGTTACAGCAGAAATCTCTAAAGATCTAAATAGGGAAGTTGAGCCCCTAGCTCTTGCATCATCTACGGCTGCCCGTAGTGGCATTTTGAAATGTAGTTGACGACTTGGAACTCAAAAATAAAATTTTTGAATAAAATCCTTATTAAAAAGTAGATTTGTTTGACACTTCTTAACATTGTTAAAATAAATTTCTACTGTTATCTTCGAAAGTTAGTGTACACTCAAAAAAAAAAAATATTGTAAAAACAGTTTAGAAAACCATATAATCTATCAAGGATCTAAAAAATCTTAGATGCGGCAACTTATAACCCGGGAACCCTGTTTGGAACTAATTATTAGGTAATTTTTTAGGTAAATTTACTAATTTTTTTTTTTGAGTGTATGAAAACCTTTAAGAGTCACTCCCTCCCTCTAAAGAGTCTTCCAAAAGTCAAATAAAAAAAATCAGTCAAATCGGTCCAGCCGTTTGGCTGTAAATAATTTTGGCCAAAAAAAGGGTAAAATTTCCTATAGTGCCGTGGTCAGATTTTGCCAATTTACGAACATAACCAACTTTAGCCGTCTTGTTATAGTGGCTTGGACTGCATCGTGCTTTTCATCAAAAGTTTTTCCCCATTAATTTTAGAAAATACATATTTCATTTAAATGGAATTTCCAGGTGTCGCGTTGAAGTACTGAGTCACACAAGTGATGCCAACCCAAAAAATGCAATCCCGCCCAATTTTTAAAGCTTAAAAGCCATTTAAGTAGTAAATTGTTAATTATATGTTTACTAACAAGGGAAGTATCCCTACCGTTATACACCGATTTGCTTGAAAATAAAAATATATGTATATAAAAGAGATGATTTAATGATCGGGCTGTTTTGGCTTATCGGTCAAATCGAAGATTTAAGGGTTCCTGACATTTTGAAATTTTTGATCTGAATAGTTCAAATTATAAGTTCGAGAATATTGGCTGTTACATGCACTAAATGAATTCTGTTCATTTTAGCTTTGAAAATGTTAATACAATCTATGAAAAATTCATAAGAAATCAGCGAATGATGATCATTTTCATAAATATATTGAACAAAATTAGATTAATTAATTTTTTCATAAAACTGATAAAAAATTTCATTAAATTAATTTTCATTATATTATCATACATTTAATGAAAAAGTTTCATAAAATAAATTAATTAAATTTTTCATCATATTTATGAAAAAAAAATTATTGATCTAACAAAAAAAATTGTTGATTTATTATGAACAATATTTTTTTTTTTTTTGATTTTACATCCTATTAACAGTATTAAAATAAAAACATAAGTAAGCTATGGTTAAAATTTAAATAGTAGAAAATAAATTTAGTTAAATCTTAGTATTAAATCGGATTTATTTATACCATTTTACATTTTGAACAACGCTTAATTTTTTTCCTGTTTATATCTACTAATTATTTGTAGATTCAGAAAAAAATTCTAAAAAAAAAAATCTTAACTTTATTTGACCAATTTTTTAACTAAACTAAGTTAATCCTAATCTTAGTCCGGTCTTCAAAAAACAAGTCTAATATTTCTTTTTGTGTGCGTATCCGTAATATACTTATGCACATAATCATACGCACCAGGGTTGCAAAAGTTGGTACAATTGTACTTTTTTTGGTACAATTCAAAGCTCAAAAGTACAATGGTACACCAATGACTCATTTGGTACAATTTTAGAATTTCCTGAGTTTATAGTTTTTATACATAAACTCCGTTTGTAACGCCTCGACATATCAGTCTAGGATAAAAAGTTCATAGCCATGTCCGTTCGTCCGTCTGTCTGTTGAAAAAAATCTAACTTTCGAAAGACATCTTTGGCTTCTGTAGCTTGGCAGATATATCCCTACAAAAATAAAGTGAGATTTTGGCAGCACAGATTTTTAGTAATGTGTGTAGTAAAAGTGAGGGAAAAAATTTAATTTTTTGTTATGATTTTTTTAATAAATTTTTTATACCGGAAGAATGATACAAAGGATGTTTGAATCAGGGCTGAAAGCACACATGATTTCACTGCATCTCAACAGCGCTCTATCAGTGCTCTAAACTCTGACATCGTTTTTGGCTGTGATTCCTTACCAAAAACTGCTTCCAGTTCAGCAAAATTTCTGATGATTAAATTTTTCGCGTCAGGTTTTTTTGCGAATTCACGTGTTAAAAACCCACAAAGCAGTATTTAAAGACATTGGTAAGCCACAAGAATATTTTACAAAGGGTCTTTGTCACTCACAATCAGAAAATTTTTTAAGCCAAACAAAATTTTTAACTATAAAAAAATTTTCACTCGATTTTTTTTTACAAAAGACTCAAGACTGTTTTTACTCCAAAAAGTACAAATAATAATTTTATTAATTTTTAGTTTTTGTTTTTGTTTGCTTATTTCAATAAAAAATATTAAAAAATGAAATTTTTGGTACAATTAAGGTCGAAAAAGTACAATTTAATGATCTCGTTGGTACAATTTTTATGTTCCCATTTTGCAACCCTGATACGCACCCATGTACAATACCACCGCAAATACAAATTTTGGCCATGGGTGCGTATGATTAACCGAAAAGTTTAAATTTTTATTAAAAAATTAAAAAGCAAGCTTATCTTTTAAAAAAAAATCCCTTTTTTAAAACAAACAGTTTTACTACATAGAATTTCTTTTTTAAAATTAAATAAACTGGGGTAGAAAATAATTTTGCTAAAAGTTTAATGTCAGCCGTTATTTATTGAAAACAAACATTAATTATTTTGCTTTTTCAAATCCAAACCCTGATTGCTAGAAAGATTTTATCATTTCGCCTATTTGAACTTTATCATCTTGTGCAGATTTCTGTAAAAATATCCTACATGATATAAATTTAGTATAAAATGTATTTCCTTTACTAAATTTATAATTAGTATACATACATGATGCAAAATTGTACCCAGAGAATACAATATGATGAAGTGCTGCTGCTGGTGCTACTGATGATGATGATGCTGATGTCTACTTGAACAACACAATCGAAAGTGACAATAACAACAAACATGTGAATAAACGACAAAATGTCACCCAACTTTCTACGATTTTCTGCAGTTTTTTATTTTTTTTTTTTTGTATTTTGCAATTTTAATTAAATGTTTCTCTTACTAAAATGAAACTAACTTGAGTTACTCTTTTAAAATTTTTCCAAATGCATTAGAATTACAAATACGAATTCCATATGCAGCTGCTATTAATACTACTACATGTTTACTCTCAACACATGCGCAAATATAAGTTCACAATTTGCAACATTTCAAGGTTAAAGTGCAATGATACCGACCATACAGAAACAAAAACAATAATAAATAACAAACACTAATGCAAATACACATACATATAAAAAATAACAACAACATAGCATTTAAGAAGAACAAGCAAAAGAAAGATAACTAACATTTAATTCCATCCCAAAAGTGTTAAATAACAAAGAAAGAAAGAAAAAACTGCATTCTCAAGGTCAATTAAAAATAAAAACAACACTTACACTAAAATATTTTTTAACAAAAAAACAAAACACCAATATTATCATCTTTAACAAAAAATTGCATTAGAACAAAGCAAAAACTATAGGAGAAGGGTTTAAATTCATGGGAGGACAAGAGGAAGTGGGGGAAAATACAACGACAATTGAAAGTTTGTTAATTAAGAAGTGAAAGGCCTGTGAAAAATATTTAAAAAAAAAATAACTAAAATTTACACAGTGCTACAAGAAAAAAGGTTTACGAAGAATTTAACGTAAGACCAAAAGAGGAAAAACAAATGACAAACAATACCCTCCAAATTAAAAAAAAAAAATAAAAATTCCAGGCGTGTTGTCTTTTTTAGGGGGAGAGTGCTTGTTTGGCTTAAGGACACCTTTCCCCTCTGAGAAAAATTTTGCAAATTGATTTATTTTGATTTTGGCAATTTCATTGTTGTTCATATTATTTTTCATATCTACTCCCACAACATAGGGCGGGCTGAAAAAATGGATTTTTTTTGTACTCTGGGTTTAAATACAGAACTTTTAACTTCTTTTGACTTAAAAATGTTTCATTTAACAAAAGTACAAAGAAACTTTAAAAAAAAAACTGACGTTTTTAAAGGTTGGTTCAGTTCTTTAAAGGGAAATTTTGTTTACCCTAATCCAATTTGATTTATAAACACAAGGCATATACGTTCCAAACTTCGGGAGTCTAGCTCTTTTGTTTTGGACTGCAGTGTGCGTTGCACAGACGGACGGACATTTATAGAATGGTTTAGAATTGATTGCTGATCAATATTTAATATACTTTATATACCCTATAACGAAAAGTTCGTAAAAGATCAATGAAATTGTTATAATTTGTAAAAAATTAAATGAAATTTGAAAAAGAACAATTCGAATTCACAAAAAAAATAATTTAATTTCAAAAACATCGTTAGCAAAATATCATTTAAATTTCGTAAAAGAGCAAATAAAATTAAAATAAGCTACAGAAATGCAAAAAAATTAATTAACATTCGTAAAATTACAATTGAATTCTTCGCTAATTGTAAGTTGAGTGTAAAAAATCGCCACAATTTGTCAAATTTCAATTAAGTTTAGATTTCGTAACAAAAAAATATATTATTTAAAAAAGAAATTTTGTTTGCTTACTTTATCATAGATTATCAAAAATTTATGCCAAAAATAAAAAATGATTCTAAAAATCCCCAAAAAAAAAAAATTTATCTATTTTTTAGTTGATTTTTTAATTTAACAGGTAACACTGTGTGACGGTGAAAAAGTAACCTGGATTTTGACCATCAATTTTACATAATTCGGGCATGCTGATTCCAATGGTCCAAGCCATTTTGAAATCTAAGGTACAGTTTTTTCGCAAAACGTCTTTAAAGTTTTTCACGTCCCCGTGAAGTTTTTTGAATAAAAAATATTTTGTGTGCGAAAAAGTCAGTCGTTTATAGTTGAAATTAAAGGATTATATCTGTAACTACATTTTAACTACAAATTCCGCTACTAAAAGTTTAAAACTTTAACAGTGTTTCGCGTTTTATCCCATTTTTTCTCATTTTTTAGCATTTTCGCGATTTTAAATGCCTAAATAAATTCCGACCTAAACAACCGTTTCAGCTTAGTATATTTGCACCAAAGGAAATATATTCCCATTAAAATATTTTTCATTTATCAATCGCATAGCACTAAAATTGCGCGATTTGTCAAAATTTCTCTATGACAGCATCACTTTCCAACAGGACCACAAGGTCCAGATTTTGATATATTGTGTAAAAACCTCAAAAAAGTATTTGTGCCAAATTTCAAACAAAAATGTTTTCATCTTAAAAAATTTTAATAAAAAAACATTTATTTCGCCCTACTAAATTATTTTAAACAAGTGTTTTATTTAAATTAGTAGTATTTAGTACAATGTTTTCCTTTTGTTTTTGTAATTAAAATTTAATAATTTAATTTAGTAAGGTGAAATAAAAGTTTTAATACAATAACTTTTGAAGTTGAAAACATTTTTGTTTGAAATTTGACACAATTACTTTTTTGAGGATTTAACATAATATGTCAAAAGCTGGACCTTGTGGTCATCTTGGAAAGTGATGCAGTCATAGAGAGATTTTGACTAATCGCTCATTTTTGGAGTGATGCGCTTGATAGTTGAAACGTATTTTCATAGAAATATATCCCATTTGGTGCATTTAAACTAATCTGAAGCGGTTGTTTAGGTCGGTATTTACTTAAGCATTTAAAATCGCGAAAATGCTAAAAAATTGGAAAAACGGGATAAAACGCGAAATATCACTTGAATTTCAAACATTTGATAGCGGATATGGTACTTAAAATTTAGCTACAGTTACAGTCCTTCAATTTCAATTGCAAAAGAGGGACTTTTTTGCATACAAAAACTTTTTTATTTCAAAAAGTTCGCGGGGACGTGAAAATCTTTGAAGACATTTCGCGAAAAAACTGTACCTTAGATTTAAAAATGGTTTGCACCATTGGATTCAGCATGTCCGAAATATATAAAATTGATGGTCAAATGTCAGGTTACTTTTAACATCCAAGATTTTGTCACGCTGTGTAATTTATAAATTAGAAAATTAAATTTAATTACTTTTTTTGTATGTTTTGAAAGTTTCAAAAGTCGTAGAAAGTATGTTAACATTTAAAAACACACTCTGCAAAGGCATCGACAGGACAGCTGTAGCTTGGACCCATTTCTATATGGTCGGACTATACATAATTTTTTTGTTATTTTCACTTTATTATAAAGTTTACAAGTAAGCGCTATGAAATTTAAACCAAAGGAGACTATAAACGAATATTAGGTAGCGAAATATTCAGTTTTTCTCTCCTAGACACCCCGTGAAAAAATCGATTAGATATGATATGATCTGTTAAGATCTGATTATATCCGAGGTCTAATCAAATACAATGGCTGATAAGATCTCTTTTGTTCTCGAAATTGGAGATAAATCTCGGGATAAAAGATTTGAGCAGATACAATTGATATAATTAGATCTTAAAAGATCAGCCAAATCTAATCGATTTTTACATGAGACTTTGTAATATTCCAAAATGTATCTTTTTCAATATTCATAATTCAGTTGATTTCAATTCAATACAACAAAAAACTACACATTTTTACAAAAAAATCAATAAAATAAAAAAAAATTTACGCCGCTTTTCTAAATCGCCATGTTTGGTGAGAAACCCTGATTGTAAATTTCAAAAAGATTAATTGAACTACGTTTAAGATCAACGAAAATTTTATAAAGATATTTTATGTATGAGGCATTCCTCACCAAATGTACCGCTACAGAAAAACATGTGTCCCGTGAATTTCTAAGTAGGTTGTTTTTGGTTTTTCAATTTTTAAAAAACTGGGTTTAGGAGGCGTGTTCAAATATTGGGAAAATGGTATAATTTGTGTCGGGTTGCCTTGTTTAAATATTTATCAAATTAAAACGGAATGCAGCACAATCTCAAAAATTTACATTCTTGTATAGTTTTGCATGAGCTATCAACTAAATTTTCAAAACCTGCTCTGAATTTCGATTTTTTAAAAAAAGTCAATTTATAAAAAATCCGTTCACTTTTTTTTTAATTTTTTTGTTTAAGTTTATTTGTTTGTCTATCCACAAAAAAAATTCAGACACGTGTTTTTCGTTTTTTTTCGAAAAAATCGCATTTGAATATTAAATTTCATAACAGTTTTGTAATTTGCTTGTATTTTCTTGATTTAACCCTTTCACTACCGACTTTTTTTGGCTAGGAATTTCTTGACCAAAATTTGTGAAAATGTAGATTTATGCTAAGTAAAAAAATTGTTGTTGATTTCGTTGGTCTACTGCGCCCTCTAGCGGAGATTTAGCCAACCAAACTTAAAATTTCACAAAAAATATCTTCCAAACGAGTGAAAATTTTTCCAAATTTCGAATTTTGTATTTTTTGTATAGAAAAGTTCTACACAAAAATAAAAATCAAATTACTAGAAAAAATCTCGTAATCCTATTTAACCGATATTTGACAGTTTTTCTTGTTTTTTAACAAAAAATTTTCGATTAAAATTTTTTTTTTTTTTGTAATTTTACATTTCTTTTTTGTAATTTTACAAATCTCCAAGGTTTTTTTACAAAAAAAAAATCTAGTAAATTTACGAGATTTCCTTGTAAGTTTTATTACGCCAAAAAATTTGTAAATTTACAATTTTATTGGTAAAAATCTTGTAAAATTACTAGGAATTTTTACTAGGAATTCTCGTGAAATAGGAGGTAGCAAATAATCTAGTAAAAAAAATCTAGTAAGTTTTATCGCGTCAAAAAATTTGTAAATTTACAATTTTATTGGTAAAAATCTTGTAAAATTACAAAATTATTGGTAAAAAGCTTGTAAAGTTACAAGGAATTGTTGTCAAATAGGAGGTAACAAAAAAAAAGTGACAAACTTTATTGTAGATTTACAAGGTTTTTTTTAGTGTACAAAATCCGCTTTTAACAAAGCTTGTTCGATTACACAGGTTGACAAAATTTGACCTTTTTTCAATTTGCCTGACCTTTGACAACTGATTTATATGGATTTTAGTGTGCTGATTCCGAATCTGTTATCCAATTGTTTCCATCAGCTCGCGTTCGCGAGGAATTCGCTGTTAAAGAGTCGAAAAAGTGCTTTTTTACCAATTTTGCTTGGCTATAATTTCCAAAAAAAAATTTAGTGCCTCAGTTTTAAACACGAAATTAACTATATTGGATGCCAGGATTCCAAAACTGGTATTAGCTTTTTTCTGACAGCTTTAGTTATCGAGTTATAAAAAAGGGCATAAATATTCAGACAAAATTAAAGAGGTCATAAATTTAAAAATTTTATTTTAGCGATATCTCCAAAACTAAAGATGACTCAACAAAAGTAAGAGCATTTTTGGAATCAGCATATCCAACATACCTAAAATCGTCATTCACTTTTTGGATGTAAGATTAGTGTTGGTAAATATAGACTCACAAACATGCCAAAAACAGCCTATTTTCAAAGTTTCCTTAGGCTATATCTCGAAAACTAGAGCTGACCCAAAAAAACGGTAGCCAGATTTGAAATCAGCGTACCCCTAATACCCAAAATTAGCTATCAGAGACCGGGCAAAAAAAGTGTTGCCCTGTGTTATTATTCAATTTTTGAGAATTTTTTAAGTTTATTTCGTTTTGCAATTTTATTACGTTATTTGGAAAGTTTCCATTTTGTCAACAAATATTGTGGTAGAGCTCACCGGATTGTAAATTAATTTTTTTGAACACATCTATTGTAACGATAACCCTTCAAGGATCAATCTTGTCCAAACAAAACACAAAAATGTTGTACGGTTAATTTTTTAAAGATGTTAACACGGCGAATGAGTATTAAATATTTGCATAAATGTTACTCATACGCTACGTTGAAACAAGAAATACAAGCAAATTACTAAATTGGTATGAAATTCAAAATTCAAATGCGATTTTCTCGGAAAGATTAATAAAAGTTGAAAAAATATCGATTTAACTCTTAAAAATTTCAATTAAAATAAAAAAAAAACATTAAAATTGTCGAAAAAGTAAAATTTAGGGGCCTATTCACAAAAAAAAGTCATAACTCAATCATAACTCAATTTTTTCCATGTGGTTGTTGTAAACAATCATAAAAAATTTCAAATTTTGTTTGAAAATTTCAAAAAAATAAAGACCTGCTACTCACATCGTCTCAAAATTGACAAATAATTTTAAATTTTGAGACTTTTTATGATTTTGTTTACAACAAACACAGGGAATATGAAGTTTGAAAATAATAAAATTAGTCATAACCAGTCATAACCAGTCATAACTGAGAATAGGCCTGTTAATAAGAAAGGTGGAATTCAAAATAGATTTATTTGAATTCGTTAAACATGATCAACAACAATTCTGCAAATATTTATTAAAATTCGTAAAACATCAATTAAAATTTGCCAAAAAATAAATTAAAATTCAAAAAAGTCGATTAAACTTTTAAAAAGATTAACTGAAATTCAAAAAAATATCAATTAAGGCTGGATTACTCAATGCTCCGTTATAAAATAACTCTCCGTTAAATTTAAATTTTTCATGCAAATTTTGACATAAGGCTCCGTTAAATCGGCAGTTAGCAGCTAACTTTTCATTGAGTAATCCGCCCTAAATCAATTAATGGGATTCAAAATAGATTTATTGAAATTTCGAAAACATATGAAATTTGAAAAAGGTTAACTGAAGTTCGAAAGAGATCAACTTAATTTCAAAAAATATAATTGAAAATTAAAAAAAAAAAATACTGGAATTCAAAAAAGATTAATTGAAATTGGTAAAAAGATCAGTTGAATTTCGAAAAAAAATCAAGTGTTATTAGAAAGCTTTTTTTTATTTTTTTAAAGTTTTTGAATTTTAATTGTTCTTTTTCGGATCTCAATTGACAATATTAACAAATTTTGTATTATCAGCCTTACCATAAAAGAAAAAAAATAAAATTAAAATCGACTTTTAATTTTATTTCAATACAAATTGTTTTTGTTTTTAAAATCGAATTTCAAAAAATCTATTGAATATTTGAAATTTTAAATAAAACTTTTGTTAAAATAGACTTTTTGTTGTTCTTTGGTACGGGCCTATGTTTTTAAATTTTAATTGTTTTTCTTTGGAATATGAATTGATAGTTTTCGAATTCCAATTAACCTTTTAATTTCCAATATAATTTTCGAATTTTAATTGAAATTTTTAATAATTCTTGCTTAACTGTGTTATTAAGTACTTTGTTTATTTTTATTATATTTGTTATTATTTATTCTGTTTTTTTTTTTGCTTTACTCGTCGTTGTCGTTTATTACTTTTTGTTTAGTTGTTGGTTGATGTGGTTGTTGTGTGTTGTTGCTTTTTCTATTGTCGTTGCAATTTTGTACTCATCTATAAGTGCATTAGAATTTTATGGCCTTGAAAGCTTGTTATCAATTTTTTTTTTTTTTATTATTTATTTATTTTAAAGCTTTTTGTTTGCATAGACTTACTGCGGTTGAGATAAATGCAGTCATTTTTATAAGAGTGAGTAAGCGAACGAGCTAGCGAGTGAGTGAGTAAATTACACACAAACAGTGTAAAATATGAGCATTTGCAAATAGAAACAACGTAAAAGATAACAAATTAATGTTTACAGAGGGACAACAACAAAAAAAGGCCACAAAATTTTATATATAGGAAGAATATTTTTTATATGATTTTTATGTTCATTACACACACTTTTACATAAAAACAAAAACCATAAAATATTTATAAAAATTATGTTTTTTCTGTATTTTTGTAAACACAAATCATTTAATTATACTTAAAAGAAAACCCTTTAACAAAATTAACATACAAACACAAAAACTTACATATTTAAGTACAAAAATACATGTCTGTCCGTCTGTTGTAAAGTCTACATACTTAAATATGCATTTACATTTCATTTGAATACTTCCTGGTTTCGATTGCATCAACATTTTTGTTGTATATTTGAATATTTGAATGTATATATTTTTTATTATTATTTTTACAACTACATATGGACGGACATCACTAATACACCCCCCACCTCTCACTCACTCAATACACCAGACCCTACACAGATTGTGGATCTTCGCATCAACAAAACAAAACAAAAATATCTACGCAAATTTAAAACAAAATTATTTAGTTTTGTCGGTTATTTGGTCGCCTGGTCGTGCCAGATCAATCGTTAGTTGTTGGTCGTTTTTTTTTTGTAACAGGAAAACAACTAAATAATACTGGTCCATTCATATGTATGCTGCTGCTGCCTGCTACTTGTAAGACGCCATACTTCGTCGCCTCTTCTGTAGCATGATGGCCAGAGTACATTATATGAATTTAGTTTATAATTAGCCACAAATGAGTCTGAAAGCGTTTTAGTTTTTATTGTTAGTCTGTATATGTATGTATGTACAACAAATATTGTTGTTATCGTTTTTAATGTGGTTGCACTTGCACTTGGCACGCATTTTCTTAAAGCAAAAAAAAGAAAAACAATTTATACAAATAAAATAAGTAAAAGTTTATTTTTTGTGCAAAACGACAGTTGACGAATTTTAAATGCCCTTCTTTAAAATAAAAAATAAATCAAATAATACTGTATTTAATAAATTTAATATTAAAACTAATATTTTCAAAAATCAATTAAACTTTTTCGAATAAATCTGTTTCTAGTTTTAATAGACCTCTTTAAATTTCAGTTTATATTTTTCCAAATCCAATTAATCTGCTCCGAAATTCATTTGATTCTTTTCGGATTTTTTTCGAATATGTAGTTCTTAAACCAATTTTAATTGATTTGTTTTGAATTTCAGTTCTTTTTCGAAATTCAATCCAATATTTTTCAATTTTTTTTTTTTTTTTCAAAATTTAAATGGTATTTTTGCAATTTCAATTGATTATTTTCAAAATTTGAAAATATCATTCAAAAAATAAAATATACCTTTTGAAGTTTAAAAAATTAATTAATTTTCATTGCATTGAAAGGTTACCACGGTTTCTACACTAAATAAAAAAAATTGTCATAGGAGAAGATAAGATTTAAATGCAACAAAACCAACATATCCCAAGTAAAAATGTAAAGGATCAGTACTGATCCGAAAAATGGATCGCTAAGATTAGACCATTTTTAATAGGACGGATACATTTTCATCCGAAAATGGGTCTATCTAATTATATAAACACATTTTTCGGATGAAATTGTATTCGTCCGATTAAAAATTATCTAATCTAAGCGATCCATTTTTCGGATCAGCACTGATCTTTCAAATCTCGGATCAGTACTGATCTTTCAAATCTCAGATCAGGTGTGATAAATAAAAATATATCTAAACATCTTTACTGGGATGTCTAAACATCTTTACTGGGATGTTTCCTATACATTTTTCTTCACTTATTCCAAATTTCTGTCCAGTGTAGGACCCGCGTAATAGCCCAAGAAAGAGGGGATATATTTAACATATTATCAGATTTTAGGAATTTGTTACAAACGACATAATATAATAACTATACATAGTAAACATTTCAAAATGACTATATATACACTGTATACAGTATGATCTGGTTTTTCCATATCCCGTTTAAATTATTATTTATAAATTGCGATGTTATTTGTTCGAAAAGAAAAAATGTGTAAATTTTTTAAAGATTTCCAGAGGTAATTCAAAAATATCAATTGATATTCGAAACTTCAAATTGAAGAAAATTGCTTTTGAAATTGGAACATTATACTTGAAATTATTGAAATTTATCAAAATTCGAAAATTTTACAATAAACTCGAAATATCATTTGAAACTCGAAAAAATAAATTTAAATTAAAATAAAAATCTACTGAAATTCAAAAAAGAATAATGCCGATTTTTTTGTAACAACCATAACACTTTTGCAGCAATCATGTAATGATCCTAAATAACTGTAAAATTTTAATTATTAGGATTGCCACAAAAATGTTATGATGGCTATAAAGATATTATGACACAATTTCCCATCATGATATGACGCTCTTAAATTATGGTTGCCAATATCGCTCCTATATGTGCGAGACTCGGGATTGAAGGGAAATTTTTAGGTTCTCGATTTCAGGATCCCGTAATTTTCGGGAAGTTTCAAATCCCGGTATTCGCGTATTTTTTGAAAACATATAGTATTACCAATGGTAATAATATGTAAATATGTTTTTAATATACTTTATAGAAGATCGTGATCTTACTAGGATGGCAAAATTTTCGTCTTCTAAATCTTAATGGGAGTAGAGTTGAATATTTATAAATATTTTAGTTTCAACATTAACGATTTATCATTTAAATTCATTTTACTACTGGTAGTGTAGGGATTTTATATTTGCTAAATAATCTTGACAATGGAATTTGACAAATTCGAAAACACGTGTCGATTAAGTCTTCCAAAAATTTTAAATAATTTTTTAACAGAAAAATAATGTTCTTGAAAATTATTCTATAAGAATATCATGGTTTTAATAAGTTAAGGAAATAATTTCCCCGAGCTCGAATAAACCTACTCAAAATATGATTTTACGGGATTTTTTTTATAGTTCGAGATTATTTAAAACCAGTTTTGGCTACCGTTACCCTTTCAATACCGTTACCGATTAAAAACCCTTTAATTTTGACTACCGTTACCAATACTGAAATAAAAAAATTTAAATATCGTTACCGATAAAAAACCATTACCTTTATTCGGATTTTTACCGGTATTATATCGGTTTTGTTTCGGTTGTCTTAATATTGCTTATTTTAAATTTTTTGCAGATAAAAAACAAATTAAAACATTTTTATTGTACGTAAAATAAAAAAAATAATTTTTGTTCATTGTAAATCGGAATGTTATTTGTGCAAACGCAATGAAAAACTCTGTCCAACCAATGATCACATTCGCAATTTACTAAATTATGTGGAAATCGGTCCACCCAATGATCATATTCGCAATTTACCTAAAAATTTCTGAGGAGAAAAGTGAGTGCCACATAATGTAAGCATTTTTTAGCGGGAATATAAAAGACAAACCTGAATTGCTCAAGTGCTGCTGGCGTTGTCATCAACGCAGGTAAGCGTTGAGAGGGTGTTCTCTGGAATTAAATACAAAATGAGACCAAGTCGTACATTCTGAAGAAAAAATCTGTAAAACAACTTTTAAAAGATTTGTCTGCTAAAATGAATACTTTAACTTAATTCTCTGTCATTAAATTTTAAAAAAATAATGATTTTAATAAAATATTTTTGTTCAAATTTTAGCAGACTATTTTGTAATTTTACGAAAAAAAAAATTGATGGCATTTTTTTTTTTTTAATTTGTCTAATTTAAACGATTAAAACTTAAAATTGCTCAAATGTGAAAAAATAAGCTGACTTTTTTTATAATTTTACAGAAATTGAAAATTTTCTTAAAAAAAATTAAAAAATTTTATAAATTTTTTTTTTTAAGTTTATTGAAAAACTAGCTTTTTTTATAACATTTTTAACAAAAAAAATGTTTTTTAACTTAAATAAAATATGTACAATTTCGATGTTCAGGTTGTTTATCTGAAATCAGAAAATTTTTCATCTTAAATCAGAAGATTTATCTACGGTCTTGACAGATTTTTCTGCAAGTCTACCTGGTTTATCCAGACAGAAATTTAGCAAACCGCGTCAGCAAAAATCGGCAGATTTCTTAAGTAGCTCAAAATTCTGATATTTCTGCGATTGGACAGACATCTTATAAATCAATAATTTATTTGTTGAATTACATATTGCGTGAATATTTTTATTAAATTCTGAGTTAATGTAATCTAAGTCTATATAATTTAATGTTGAAAATTCACTAAATTTATCAGTTTTTTTTTTTTAATTTTATTAAATATTTTTTTGATTTTTTACGTGTTAAAAACACTTTTTAACATGTTTGGTAAATTTTATTCATAATACCGGTACGTACCGGTATCGTTGTTTCGGTAACGGTTAACCGTTACCTAAATAATCCAAAATACCGTTACCTTTACCGATATAAAAAAACATGTAATACCAATACCGTTACCAATACCGTTATTCGTTTCGGTTGCCAACCCTGTTTAAAACGTTCGGATTTTTTACAAATCCACACGTTTGTAGAGATATGAGAAGTTTTGTTGAAGTTGTGAACTTCGAAAAAGGAAAACCATCGAATCTTTTTGCAAGCTTTACATTTCGCAAACGGTTCACCTTTCGAAAAACAAAAAATCATATATTTAAAAAATTTAAAAGAAAATATAAAAATAATAAAAAAAAATATTAAAAAATCGGAATCCCGAAAATACCGGGATTAAAAATCAGAAATTTCGAGATTTTGGATTCGGGATTCTTATCCGTGTTGTACATAACAGCCTAACAAAGTTGTTCAAATTCACACTTTCTTTACTTTTTAAACAGATTCGGAAGTAGCACACCAAACACTATATGAAATAGTTATCAGGTAGGTCAGGCAAATTCAAAATGTCAAACTTTGTCGGGAAAATAAATTAATTATTTTTCGAATTCCATTGATACTTTTTTTTTAGCAATTTTTACAATTTTCAAATTTTATGTTTAAATTACAAATAATGTTTTACAACTAGAAATGATTTAAATGGAGTCTTCGAAATGATCTTTGTCGAATTATATCTAAAAAATTTTATAAAAAATAATTAAGCATGTAAAACTAAAAAATATATGAAGTGGTATACAAAATCGGGAGTTTTTCTAATTAAATTCACAAAAATTCAGAAAAATTCAACATAAATAAAAATTAGTTTATGTAAAAAAAGTAAACATCAAATAGGTATTTTTAAAAAAACCTGACGAAAATATACAAGTTTTCGTATGTAACCGAATTTGTAACTTTTATTCAGAAAGTCGGAATCCTACGGTATTTATGTATATTTACATATTTTTTGTTTCCTCGAAAAATTTTACAATCGAAACTGTACCTCATTCATATATTTCATTTGTTTCATATTTTTCATCATTTACATACCCGTAGACTACAATGCGTATGAATAATATTATGTATCAATTTTCTTGGGATTTTTTTTTTTTGTTTTTGAAAAATGATGAAAAGTTTTACATTTTTGTTTTCGTTTAGCTTGTCTGTCAAGACACTTGAGAACCAGGAAAAATAAACACACATCGTTGTTAGTCAATTTGTAGTTGTAGTAGTAACATTGAGAGTAAATAATAATAGCAACAACAACAACAGAAAAACCTGACTCTGATAAAAATAATACTACAGCAACAACAACAACAACAACGAAATAGTACTAGTAGGAACAATAAAAGCAAAGCGCATCATGACCTTGAAGCAAAAAAAATAAATAAATAAATATGTGCATAACAAGCGTACACCATACAGTGGGTTTTAAATATGCAAATTTTCAACAAAAAAAAGGGAAAATTTTGTAAAATTTTTAGAAAGAAATCGAAAGCCTTACATTGACATTGTCAAATTGGACAAAGTATGACTGAATATATTTTCAAAAAATAAAGAAAATATTAAAGATTTTTCTTTTATACAAAATCAGTTTTGATGTATTTTTGATTTTAGCTTATTTTAAGCTCTTTGATAGTTTATACCAGTCATACGCATTTTTGTAATTCCTATTCCCGCGGGAATAGGCGCTGCTTGTGCGCTGTCAACACACATACACTATAAAATTCTGTTGCTTGAGCAAATTTGTTGACTTTTCGCTTGCTACTACCCACACAAGCATAAATGATATAGTATGTGTATGCGCATCGCTGGTTTATACCCAAAAAAGATAGAAGGGTTAATATTATTTGAATTTTAAAGACTTTTTAAAAATGCTTCTGTTTTATCAAAAATTAAACTTTAACTGATATTTCTCAAAAAAAAACTTAAAAATTCTGAAATTTTGATTAATATTCTTAAAAGCCTGTGTAGAAAAAGATTAGATCTAGTCGGATCTGTTAATATCTATTCATATGTGATCGTATCTGATTGCATAAATTTATATCTGAAATTACCAAAAATGAGATCTAATTACATGTATCTCGGATTTGGCCAATTTTAAGAAGATTGGAAAAAATATCTAATCAGATGTGATCATATATTATCAGATCAGAGTAGGTTAGATAAGATCGAATCGATTTTTATATAAGAGTTTATCTTTATTAGTTTATTAAAAAAATCTTTAATAGAACATGATGCCGCCCTAATACTCTATAAAAATTATGTAAATTTGTTATCTGCATTAATTCAAGGCAACTTTTAAGGAAATTATGTGTTTTATCTGCAATTGAGGAAATCATAAAAATCACCACATATTTACAAATTTTAAGGTCTCTTTTATCAACTAAATTTTATAATTTCTAATAATCTTTTTTTAAATCAATATTATCACAATTTAAACAATTTTTCTAAATTTCCTATCTTTTTAATACATTGTTTTTTTTATATATTTCTTAAAAGTCTTCCTGAAAAGGTGAGCGTACAATTTCAAGTTGAATGTCAATGTAAACGTTATAAGCATTTCTGTGTAAAAATAAATTGAAACTCTTATCGCTAGAAATAAAATTGCAAAATACACAGACATTTCTACTTATAAACAAATGTCCTTCAAATGCATTTTTTTACAATTAAATGCGAAACACTTTTTGGCGCGCTATTTACATTACGCTTAGCTATAAATGTACCTAGAATTTTATGTAGAAAAAAAAATCAACAACACAAATCCCACCACCACCCACCGCTTATAAAAATCTATCCATCCATCTAGTCATTTATTGCACTAAAGACTACAACTACCTCTTGCCACTAACTAACTAATGATAATGATAATCATCATAATTACAACAATGATGATGATGATATGTAACCATATTGTCGCGGCGTTATTTTCAGCAATTCAAATTGTTTTATTTTTATTACAATTATATTTCGTTTTCGTTTGGTTGAGTAGATTGTTTTTTTTTTTTTTTAAATAATTTTTTATTTTACTCTATACACTTCCTTGTTCTAATAGAAATTTATATGTATGATGATTAAAATTAAAAGTATATACTACATAAGATATATGTATGTATGAATATGTGTATGTTGGTAGACTACTAGACTACACCATTTTCAGGTGTTTTAATAAAAAATTAGAAAACAAAATATAATTCCATTAACTTTAAGGATCTTCAGAAAATATCAACTGAAATCCAAAAAATATTAAATTTAAATTTAAAACTATCCAGCAAAAACTGGCCCTGCAAAATAACTCCCAAATGAAATAGGTTCCAATGAAATAAGTCCCAAGAGAAATAATTTAGCTCCCAACTTAAAAAAAAAATTAAATAACTTCTAAAGAAAAAATATAATAAAAATTAGTCCAACGAAAAAAATTAAAAAATGGAACTGCCAATGACATAAGTCCCAAAAAAATTAAATAACCTATTTTTCTTTCGATTCTTACGTTTTCAGTCATAACTCAGAAACCACTTGACCGATTCGGCTGATTTGAAATAGCGATTAGTCCCGAAGAACAATACATATTTCACTCAAAAAATAAACCATTAGATCGCTTTAGTTTTTTCCAAAAACTGATTACAACAGACATACTTCGCAAAATGGAATTAAAATATATAGTGGAAATGAAATATTATTTTTACATTTTCTAATTTAAACCCTTTTTACAAATCAAAAGAATTTTCTAATATCGGATAAAATTCAAAAATTTTGAGTAAAAACATCGTAAAAAAATTTGGAGTAAAAAAATCGTAAAAACCTAAAAAAAAATTTTATAAATTTTTGTTTGTAATAAAAAAAAAAGTCAAATGCAGTTTTACCATATTAGCTTATAAGGAAAGAGAGTTCATTAAAAAATCGCTAAATTGACTATTTTTTCTGTGGTATCTTACGTTTTCACCGACAACTCGAAAACCACTGGTTCAATTTGTCTAATTTTAAATAGCAATTTGTATAAAAAAACAAGAAATCCATGTGTCAAAAAATTTTCCCTCAAGTCCTTGTAGTTTTTTATAAAAATTTATTACAACAGACAGACTTAGCCAAATGTACTTACAATTGGAAAATTTAAGGAAAATGGAATATTATTTGAACTCATTTAAATTAAAACCTATTTAAATATTTAAAAATATCGTCTTAGACAAAAAAAAAATTAAAAATTTCCAGTAAAAAATATTTAACGTGTATAAAAAATGTTGGAGTAAAAAATAAAATTAACGAACTGTTATCTTACAATTAAACAATATGAGAATACATAAAAGAAAAGATTGTTTACATAAAAATTTAATTAATAAATTTTTCTGTTGACTCCTACGTTTTTACGCATAACTTGGAAACCACTGGACCGATTCGGTTGATTTTGAAAAGCGATTTGTCTTGAAAAACATGAATTATTTTGCCTACAAAATAGCCGTAAGTTCCTATTAGTTTTTTCTTTAAGTTGATTTCAACAGAGAAACTTAGCTTAAAGGTTTCAAAATTCATGGCAATTTCAATAACGATTTATGAAAAATGGAATTTTAAACGATTCTTCTATAAAAAAATATACAAATAAAAACAATGCCGAACAATCAACAACATTGAAATGGTTATTGAAAAAAACTTTATTTAAAAAAAATAAAAAATTTAAGAAAAAACATTTTTTTTCGCATTTAAATTCTGTATTAATTTTTAAATAAATAAAAATTAAATATTATTATATTTTGTCGACCTTTAAATTTTCAATCCTATATTAATTGACAAGCTCGAGGCCACAGTTGAAAATTGTAAAATTAAAAATTAATTAAAAAACTGTGGCCTCGAGCTTGTCAATTAATATAGGGTTAAGTAAAACTTATTTATTATTCGACCTAGAAACTAAATTTGGAAAGATTACTCCAGCTCGAGGTCAGATTTCTTTACTGATCATTACGATAATATTGTCAAAGTAACAATTTTCAAAAAACTATTTTTAAAGTTGTTTGTTTTAAATGGATTGTATAAAAATGTATGGTAAGTTTTATACAATCAATGTAAAACAAACAACTTTATAAATATTTTCCTGAAAATTGATACTTTGACAATCATTACGATGATAATGATTAGTAGGGATGAGATTTCCATGCAAATGCATGTTTTTTGTCGATAGTCTAAATACGATGTTGACCAATTATCTTTCCGAATCAAGAAATTTACTTTAAAATGGCATCGATTTGTTTTTGCATATTTTTGCATATTTTGGTTAAAATGCATATTTTTGCATATTTCGGTTTTAAGTGCATATAATGTGCATATTCCCAACTTTTAAGTGCATATTTTTGCATATTTTGATATAAATTAGCAAAAACACAAATTGAAATTTATTTGTTTCAAAAAATATTTTAAATTTTAAAAATTTATTATGAAAATAAAAAAAAAAATAATTTTTTTCTTTTTAATTTTTTTACAGATTGTCATAATTTCCAAAAAAAAACCTGGTTATATAAAGTTTTAAATGTTACTATTTAAGCCCGGTGTTATTTTTTGCTTTTTAAGAAGGTTTTCGAATGAAAACAAGACTTTTATTGCTCACATTTTATTTTTTAGTGCATATTTTTAGGTTTTTTAGAGCATATTTTGAATTTTTTAGTGCATATTTTAAGCGCATATTTTCGTTTTTTTAGTGCATGAAAATCTCATCCCTAATGATTAGTAAAGAAATGTGACCTCGAGCTGGAGTAATCTTTCTCAAAAGTTTTTTTCATATTTTTTGGATTTAAATAAATGTTTTTTGAGTAACTATTGTCATATTATGCCAGTTCGCTGAAAAATTTCAATACAAAAAGTAAAAAAAACTTTCCAGATGTAGTAAAAATAGTAAGAAATTTGGGTAAACAAACAGACATATTAATTCAATTGAAAACAATCAGTCTATTTTGAATTTATTTTATGTAACTTTGTCATTTCATTTGTATTACCTCGAAGTATTGGTCACAATTTCATATTTTCGTGATCCTCGATCGATTTTAAGACGATCTAGTGATGTCCGTCCTTCTATCTGTCTGTAGAAAACACGTTAACTTTCAAAAGACAACACTGAAGTTTCTAAAGTTTGACATATTTGTTTATAATTTTCCTGGTCAGATTGGTATTGCATTTAAGCAAAATCGGTGAAGTGGTTCAAAAGTTATAAGCAAAACCGTAAATTTCGTCAGAGGTTTTACCCAAAAATTAAAATTTTAAAAAATTTCAAAAGGACATTTTTGAATTTAAACTGCAATTTTAGAATTTCAATTAATCTTATTTTAATTAAAAACTAAAAATGGTGTAATAGGTATGTTTAAAAAATAATTAAATAAATTCAATGTGGCAAAATGGCGCCATTAAGAAAAAGATGACATTAAATGCCAAATGAAGAGAGGGTAGAAATAGGAAATGGCGTTTGAATAAAAAACATATTAATGTTAAATAATAAAGTTATGAAATTATTATTATTAAATTATAATTAATTAACAAATTATATTTTTTTTAAATTATAAAAAAAAAAAAAATTGACTTCTTTTTGATAATTAAAAGAAAATAAATCATAACCTACACCACCAACAAATTATGTGTATTTTTGCACAAATACATTGATACGATCACTATCAATCACTACCACCACATGTGCAATTATCATCAACACTATTTTTTTTTTTTTTTTTTGCCGAATAGTTTTTATTATGTAGTTAAAAATTTTCGCGCTTTCGCAGTTTTCCGCATGTTTTGGCACTTAGAATGTTTTTGCAAGTGGCTCGGTTATGTTTCGTTAGTATTGTATTCTAATCTGTGCGTCGGAAAACGTTTGATATACAATTTTTTTTTTTCTATAATTTTTGAACTTGAAAGTGAATTATAAGAGAAAACAAATAGAAGACTAAAAACTTAAAACTTAAAACTAATTAAAAACAATGGATTTTATAAAAAATTTTCAATAATATTGAATTTTTAAAATATTTTTTATAATTAAAAAAAAAATAATAATAAAAAACAAAACGCACACCAAATATTGTGTTCAAAAGTAACAGAAAATCTGTTGATTTTTTTAAAAATAAAAATAAAATAATTTATTAAAAAACAAAAAGGATAACCACCCTTGAAATAAACTACTTTAAATATTTAAAAAAAATAATATAACTTAAGGTGAGCTTTAAAGCATTATTTTTCGTAACCGGCATATTATGAAATCAAAAACAAAAAAGGACTAAGGATACTTTCTTTTAATAATTTTGTGAAAGTCAAACTTAAATAATTACTTACAATTTTTCTTTTAAATTTGAAAAAAAAATTAACAGACTCATTAATTAATTATTAAAAAAATAATTAAAATTTGACAAAAAATATATGGACAAAAAAGCTTTTATTTTAAATTCTCTTACAACACGGAAGAGGAAAAAAAGCTAAAAATTTTAAAATTGTTTGTACCCTAAAACTACAACAATTCAAATACAAAAATGCAACCCTCTTGAAATATTCATAAAAACACTCACAGTTTTCACTCATATTCCTCTACGCTCACTCACACATATGCACACAAACACACCTCACACACATTTTTATTTTAAAAATGCTAAAAGGAAAAATTGCATGTATGCGTTAGCTGGTGATGGGAATTTTTATATTCGTTCATAGCAATATGGGTCAGTAGTGTGTGCAAATATTAAATCTACGGCATTTTGGATTTCCGTATATGTTTAAGTATTAGTGTATGCATGTGGTGTGCTTTCGTATAAATTTTAAGAGAGTATGGAACTTTTTTTATTGTTATTTATTAAAAATTAAAAGTGTGTGTAGAGTAAAAGTTTTTGATATTTTTGATAACATTTTACAAATTATGGAAAAAGTTCTAATGTCTCAAATTAGTCAAGCCATGCATCAGAGTGCAATTTACAATGCAGTCGTAAGGGTGTGAAAATAATAGCAAAATGAGTTTAGCATGAGTAAAATACGGCAAAATTAAAATTGTAGAAATATTTCTTATGAATAGTTTTTTTTTATATCATTTTATGAATTTTTTTAAACGCCCGATGCCGCCCGCCTAATTTTGTATATAAAGTTTTTTTTTTATTTTTTATGAAAAAAATTATGAAAAAAAAGTCATTTTATGCAGTAATTCATAAAATTCAAGTGAATTAATCAGTTTAACGAAATTAGCATTTGAATTAAACATTTAAATACAACACTAAAACAATATACATAAATATATTTAAAAATTCCAAAAGAAACATAACATAAACCAAAAACCAACCGAAGTACGTTAAGGTGAGTTTCAAGCTAAAAATATCCCGTTGCATGATTTTCATTCACTTTTTTAACACAAAAGATGGCGGCATTTTTACACCATTTTGTCAGATTTTGTCTATTAGACGTGGTCGAATTGAATATGTACTTTATAATACGCATCAAGGAAAAACTTTAACAAAAAAAGTTTTTTTTTGTTAAATATAAGAAAGCTTGTCACTGATAATGTAAGAAAATTCATTGATTTAATGAACAAAATGTAGGTATTACTTAATTAAAATTAAATTTTAAGTGCATTGTTTTTATCATCCCTAAAGTATGCTATAAAATAAATTAAATCATTATCCCACATTTTGAGATTGTGATTGTGATTCTAAATATCGAGATAGCAACCTCCGTATACTACCGGTATATGATGACACCGAAATTTTATGTAATTATAGAGAAAGAAAAAAAACGGATTAATATTTTTGTATAAAAAATAAAAAACTTATGAAATGGATCTTTTTAATCATATTAAGGGCTGCTTTTTTGTCAATAATCTAAAAACGTTATAGATAAAATATCTTAATATCAATAAAATTTAACAAAAATGCCATCGATTTGGTTTTTGCGTACATATTTTAGATGAAACTGCTTATTATGATAAAATATTTCTTTTTTTTAATAAATGCATATTTTGATGAAAATTATAATTTCGATGAAAATGCATATTTTATATAAATGAATATTTTGATGAAAATGCATTTTCTTAACAAAAAATATATTGATAAAAATGCATATTTTAATGATATGTGGATGAAAATTAATATTTCGATGAAAATGGATATTTCATACAAATAAAGATTATAATAAAACGAATATTTTGATGAAAACGCATTTTTTTATCAAAAAAGAAAATGCATATATTGATTAAAATGCATATTGTACTGAAAACGCGGACAAAATATCTTTGTAAAAAATGGCATCCATTTTTTTTGCATATTTTGGTAAAAATTCTAACTTCTATGAAAATGCTTATTTTGAAAAAATGCATATTTTGATGAAAATATTCTACTGAAAACGCGGACAAAATATCTTTGGAAAAAAAGGCATCCATTTTTTTGCAAATTTTGGTAAAAATGCAAACTTTTATGAAATTGCTTATTTTGAAAAAAAATGCATATTTTGATGAAAATGCACATTTTGATGCACATGGGATAAAATAAGGGCATAAGTCATGAATCAATAACAATAAAAAATGTATTTAAGAGGAATAATTTAAAAATTAAAAATGCATATTGTAATTAAAATGCATATTTTTATAAACTTGCATATTTTGATGAAAATGTATATTTTGATGAAAATTCATAAATTGATAAAAATGTTTATTTTGATCAAAGAAAAAATGCATTTATGGATAAAATGAATTTATTGATAATTCTAGCGAAAACACGAGTTTTTGCTAATAATCTTCAAGCGCATGGTCAAAATATCTTTGCGAATCAAAAATTTATTATGAAAACGGCACCTATTTGTTTTTGCATATTTTAATGAAATGCCTATTTTTTGATGAAAATTCATATTTTGATGAAAATTCACATATTTATGTAATGTATATTTTTATAAAAATGCATACTGTGCTAAAAAATCATATTCTTATTGAAAACTAATTTTTTAGTAAAAAAAAATGGTTGAGTTAAATTTTTTTTTTGTGTAAAATTTGTTTGAGAGAAAAAAATATTTTTGAGTAAAAATATATATTTCCATGTGTTACAAATAGAATAAGGGCATATGACCTGTATAAATCACAATAAGGGGAGGGTAGACGATGAAAATTGTGTTTAAGAGAAATATTTAAAAAACTGAAAATGCATATTTTGATTTTAAATACATATTTTGATGAAAATGTATATTTTGATGAAAATTCATATATTGATAAAAATGCATATTTGGATGAAAATGCATGTTTTTAAGAGTTAAGTTTTTTTTTAATAATCTAAGGTTGATATGGATCAAATATTTTTGCGTATCAAAAAATTTGCATAAATAGGCATGCATTTTTTATTGCATATATTGAAAAACTGCATATATTGATGAAAACAATAAGTTTTATGAATTTTTTATGAAAATGCATATTTTCATAAAAATTCATGTTTTGATGAATATGGATATTTTGATATACATGCATATTTTGATAAAAATTCATATTTTGATAAAAATGCATATTATTATAATAACAATGCAAATATTGATAAAAATGCATATTGTTGCATATTTTTATAAAAATTAATTTTTTATGAAAATGCAGTTTGCTAAAAATATCTTATTTTGAGAGAAAAAAAAATTTTGAGTGGAATTTATTTTTGAGTAAAATTTTTTTTAAAGAGAAAAAATATTTTTAAGTGGAAAAAAGACATTTTAATGTATTTCAAACGTAATAAGGGCATTTGTCCAGTATTAATACTAATAAATGGAGCGTACACGATAAAAAATGTCTTTTACAAAAATAATTTAAAATAACTTACGTTCAAAGCTTTTTTATACCCTCCAACAGAACTTAATTGATCCTCCCACTTGTTTTTAATTTGAGATCAAAAAAAATGCTGTAAAATTTCCCAGTTGGGGAAAAAAAACATCATACTGCTGACCCTTGCTTAATGAAATTGTTGACTTCATACCATCTTTTTCAAAAGTCCCCAACAATGCTTTAAGACAGCCGCTTACTTACTGCTGACTTTTCCTTGGGGACGTTTGGACAATTTTTATGAAGATATCAGCATTTTTATAAAGGGATGAACAGCAGTAAGTCAGGGGTAATGTTTTTTGCTGACAGGGTTTTGATTTCTGAAATTTAAAAAGTTAAAAAAACGTGTTTAAGAGAAATCATTAAATCTAACAAATGACATGTAAAACTTAGAGTTCGTCATTTCAAAGATAGAGATTGCAAGAACCTCCATACCATATTTTTAAAAATCTATTACAAAAATGATTAGATATGATAACATTTATAAACTTCCGCATATGTTAACAAAAAATATTTAAACAATTAGTAATTACAAAAACAAAAACTATTTAAATTAGCCTTCAACGACCCTTTCCTCAAATACAAGAGGATAAGGTAAAATAGAAAAAGCTTTTAATCTATTAAAAGCTCAATGCACAATAATGCACTCAATTTAAACCGACACTCACACACACACTCACACACAATTTTCTATAATAGTAAAACTTGAGTGATTTTGAAAATCATAGCATCATCATTGCACCAATACATGCAAACCCGCACTATTTTTTGCTATAGAAAAAAAAAACAAATATGAAGAGGAGACGTTTAAAGTGTAAAGGGTTTAACCCCCAGACGACGGTCAAGAACGACGCAACACTTTAACCGAACTAAAGTAAAAGTGAATTTCTATGTCATGCATTGCTTTGCATTTCATTTTACATTACAATATTTTTTTTATTATTATTATTACCTACAATTTGTAGTGGGGGTTGGCGAAAAATTTTAACAAAATGTAAAAATGTTTAACTAATAATTCTTTTAAACAACAACAATCCATTAGAACGAATGAAAAAAAAACTTACAAATTAAATACATTGCAGTGCATACACTTATACTTATATGTATATCAGTCGTCGATGAGTACACTAACAAAATGTTACAAAGTCAAGGCAAATTATCCATACGTACAATTGTTTTAATAAAGTTTAACCTTGAACTTTCGGTCACTTTTTACACAGAATTTACAAACCAAAATTTATAAATATTTTTTAATAAAAATAAAACCACACGATTTTAATACAGTTTTTTTCTATATTTCTTTAATTTTAGATTAAAAATAAACAATTCATCAACCAAATCATCAATCCAAATCATTAGGATTACATATTTTGGAACCAAAAAAAAAAAAAAAGTTAAAAACTAAAATCTTAAGAGGAACAAGAGACCAAATTTTTTGTATTAAATGTGTTTTGTAATTTTGTCTTAAATGTCCTAAACCAAAATGAATGTAACCACACAATCTCAAACACAAACAGAATCACAACAATCAGACACAACTCTCAATGTAGTACTACCCACCACTAACGAAAGGAATAGCAACAGCTCCTCACCGGTTATAGGTATTATAAAACAGAAACATCAGCAGCAACATAATCATCATCAGCAGCAGCAACAACATCAGCACAATTCAACAGATATGAATCCCCCAACAGCAGCACGCAGTCCATCACCAGATGGTTCTCAGGATTATGATGTAACACGCATGAGAGAAGAAGACTTTGAACGTCTGGCGGTATATATTGTACCCGATGTACAGTGTGAACGCGGTAATGCCAATAGGGCAGACAAAACACTGCCACGTAGTTTAACACTAAAACCATCTATGGTTTTTTCATCACCAAATGTTAAGGTAAATCTTAAATCATTTCCGGAACAATTTTCAAGGTATTAATTTAAATTTATAATATCTTATAGACTGAAGGAGTTTGGAGCACTGGTGTTATACCACGTGGTACCCGCTTTGGACCATTTGAAGGTGTACCTACTCCTCATTATCCCAACGATACAAATACGGCGCGTTACTTTTGGCGGGTAAGCAAGCGCTTAAAAATTTGCAAACAAATCCTCAGATTTCATTCTGCCACTTTTTCGTTCTCTTTCTCACTCTCTCTCTATCTGAGAGATGTTGTTTAGTCTTATCATCAGTGTGTTCATATCATAATTACACATTCATTATATATATACAAAAAAAAAAAAAAACTCCTTGTTTTTTGGTAATGATATTAACAAAAACCTAACCTAACTTTAAACCACCTCTAAGTATGCATCTTTCTTCTTACAAACCAAATCATAAATTTAACAAAAAAAAAACCATAACCTCAAAAATCATCCACATCAAAATTTAACTAACCAAATCAAACCAACCTTTTCTTTTTTTTTCATTTTTTAATTTCATGGGACCCCCTTTAAAATCTATAAACCAAAATTTATCCAAAAATGAATAAATAACCAAAAACCAAAAAAAAAACAATCCAATAATCTAAACCCATCAACCAATAATCAGGTGCAGGGAAATTGCCATATAACATACGGGAATATAAAGGTACTATTTTTTTTTTCGTTTATTTTTTTTTATCTGTTTCTGTTTTGAATAGTTACGTACAAAAAATGCTTTCCTTCCTACTTACAAACTATCTTCTATATTTCTCTAACTATTATTAACATTTTCCGTTGTATGTTGTAACTAACTAAATCTTGATGTAATCAAAAATCTATGTATATGTTTGCGTATGAATGCCATGAACAAAAATACCTCCTGAAATCAAGCGGCAGTTAATTGAATTCTGCAATGCCTGGACACAAGGAGGTCAAACTTATCTTATTGTTTTCATATAATTTCATTTGTAGTAGAATTAACTAACAACTTTTCGGTGTAAACATTTTGTGTTGAATTTTCTCTCAATTGCCAAAGAGCAATTTGCAACCTGAGCCACAAGTTTTATTTAGAATATTTCCGCATTTCTTTTATTCATAGATATTCAAAGATGATGATTATTACTATTTGGATGGATCAGATCGATCACAGTCCAATTGGATGCGCTACGTTTCATCAGCCTATAGTTTAGACACAATGAATTTGGTAGCATGTCAGCATCAGGAAAGCATCTATTTTTACACAACCCGCGACATTATGCCCAATGAAGAGTTAATGGTTTGGTATTGCAAAGATTTCGCCAAACGTTTGGGCTATGATGTTGATCCCGAACGCACACTCTTTGGAGCCTGTAAGGAGGTAGCCGACGATGAGGATGAGCCGGAGGCAGATGGCGAGACGGTACCACAACCAGACGAGGAGGAGGTGGAGTATACGTGTCACAAGAAAAGAACATGTTCACCGTACAACATGCCAGCCCCCGAAATTCCGCCTGAAGTTGCCTATAATCACATTACCTATGTTATGGGTTTACATCTACCTCCACCTTCCGCTACCACAACAACAACAACAACTACACGCAATGAGAGACGTTCACCAACACTGAGTCCATCCCCTCCTGCCTCAAATCAACAAACACAAAACACACACCCGCATATCCATCATAGCCATTCATCAAGCCATTCATCAAGAACGCTTGTACGCCACTCCACACATCAACAGCAACATCAAACTGTTCTACATCTAAAACAAGAGCCACAGTCTGTTATAGTACAGGATCATCATTGTGCAATGGACCAGGACCCGTGTCCTACTAAAGATCACAAGGATGTGGGTAATTCACCGATCTTGCACAAAGAAGCTCAATACGAACATCAATTGACACCCAACGATGGTAGTGTACGGTCCGTACGTTCAGATGAGGGTTATCATAGTAATGAGTATCATGAAGATAGACTAACACCCTCTGGTGGCGATGATAGTGACACCGAAAGTGAACACAATTATGTTTTGGATTGTTCGAAGAAGGCGATCGCTCCCAAAGAAACCGTTATTGCCCATTCCCAAAAGCCCTGCAGCAGTACAGTTGTCATAGCACCCACTGCTGCCGCAACGAGCGGTGAATGCTGCAAAAACGAATACAGAAAGTTCAAAGTGAAAATGCCACTGAAATATGAATTTAAAAATAGTATCAAGACTGAGGCAACAAATGCCACCACTACCACCAACACAACCACCTCCTCAATGAATCATGACGAGCATCTGCTAATAAGTGCAACTTCAAGTGAAGATGAGCACCGAACTACTTGCACGTCGTCGACACAAATCGATGAACCCATGGATGTAGATTGTAGGACATTAAGAAATACTGAATCTGCCACTGCCACAAACAGCCAACCGGCTTCGAGTACAGTTATTGTACTAGAGAATAGCCAAAAGCGCACAATAGTCCCCCTAACCAAACCCTATTACGAGGCGGAATCCAGTTCCCCTCCGCCCTCGGCGCAAAGCTATATACGTTATTCACCGCCATCCAGCATTTTAGAGACCATATTGACAGGTCAACATCAACACCGTTTGGAGACAGCTGCTGCAGCCGCTGCTGTGGCAGTTGCTTGTCGTCAAGCAAATTCAGCTACGCCACCGCCATCATCACCCACTGAAATGGCTTATTCCTACAAGAAGTCACATCGTTATGGTAATGCTGTCAGTCCAGATTCTAGCTCTAATATGGTGGCCGATCATAATATGCATGATAACGAAGCTGAACTGCACATGAATGTGGCATGTAAAAAAGATATGTGCTCTCCTCCACCACCGCCCCATCAACATCATGTGCTCTTCTCACCGGGTGGAGTTCACGGGGTCTATGTCAATGACGGTCAGCACACACCGCCTTATTCCACATACTCATCATATTCCAATGGCAGTTTGAATGGTCACTCTGCCAGCGTTTTGCATGCTCCAACTTCCACCTTCCATTCACCACCACATAGTGCTCCGTCGCCTTTCGATAGGCAATCACATTGCTCGAGTGGCTCCAATCAAAATTTGCATTTACTACAAGGCAGCAGTCAAATGTTAAATCATCACCTAATGCAGTTATCCCCATTACACATCTCTGCGGATGGTAGCCTTAGTCCCGATGGTAACTCTTGTCCTCACAGCGGTGGTACACCACCCCTTAGTCCCAAAACATTGGCTGCACGAGGCTTTCGTTCTTTGCCGTATCCACTCAAAAAGAAAGATGGTAAAATGCACTATGAATGCAATGTGTGCTGTAAAAGTTTCGGTCAATTAAGCAATTTAAAGGTACATTTACGCACACACTCCGGCGAGAGACCCTTCAAATGCAATGTGTGCACGAAAAGTTTTACCCAGTTGGCGCATTTGCAAAAACACCATCTCGTGCACACGGGAGAGAAACCACATCAGTGTGATATTTGCAAGAAGCGTTTTTCATCGACATCGAATCTTAAGACTCATCTACGTTTGCACAGTGGTCAGAAACCATATGCATGTGATTTGTGCCCGCAGAAATTTACACAATTTGTACATTTGAAATTACACAAGAGATTGCATACTAATGATCGGCCGTATGTGTGTCAAGGTTGTGATAAGAAATATATAAGTGCATCGGGTTTAAGGACGCATTGGAAGACAACGAGTTGTAAACCAAATAATTTGGAAGAAGAATTGGCGATGGCTGCTGCAGCAACTTCCGAATGTTTAGGTAGGTTATTACAATTGAAATGAATTGCTTGAAGCTAAAAAAGGCCATAAGATAGGTCTTTAAATTAATTTTTTCTTTGATACCTGAAATGGATGTTTAATTATCTCAAAATTAATGTATATTCTTATCATTTTACAGATAAAGAGCATCTTGAACCAGATTCACGAGAAGCATTCGAACAAATACACCAGCATGCACATCCTCACATGCGTCACATGAATGGCAGTGCCAGCGATCATCATATGTCACCACCCAGAGGAATGGGTCATCCATCACATCAATCGCATAGTCATATGCAACAGCAACATGTGCCAATGTTGCATCAACATTTGCCACCTCCATCATCAGCTGCCGCCACTATGTTGTTAACAACTGCCAATCAGCTTCATCAACATCAACACCAGCAGCAGCAACAACAACATCATCTACACCCACACCAACAACATTTACTCCAACAACAATCGCTCAAAGTTAAACCACAAATTCATATGATGCCTACCAACTCACATGATTCCAGCTCAATGGCTCCACATGCACATGTAGCAGCTTCACATGCTGCAGCAGCAGCTGCTGCAGCAGCGCATGCAGCACATGCTGCATCACAACATCAACTAGGACCACCACAAGATAACAGGCCCTCTGTTATAGAATCAAATCAACCTATGATTATAGAGTGTACGTAAATAGCAAACAAAGAGTGAATAAAAGAGAGTGAGATTAACTCGTAATGCTGCTTATAGCAAAGCGGCATTGAGAGCGAAAACATTTTATAAATTAGTGGAATTTATATTTATTATTCTCCTTCTTTTCCACACAAGTGTGCAATAAAAAAAATCTACATTATTGTAGATTTTCACAAAATTGTCGGTATTAAATAAACAAAAATTAACTTGTATTAACAAAAAAAAAACTATTAAATTTTAAAATTATAACGGAATTTATACAAAAACAAAAACTTATTATATGAACAAAAAAACACGATCTCAACAATTGGCAGCCAATTATTTCAAAATTTTTTTTTCAATATCTGATTTAGAAAACAGATCAAGATTAGTAAATAAACTGTAAATATAATTTGTAAAAATTAGTATTCATTTAAAAATTAAATTAAACAAATCAAAATGTCAAATCATACTCCGACATCGTCATTAAAAAGTGCATTTAACAAAAAATTAGTAGTAATAAACAACAACAAAAACAAATTGTAAAAATCGTTATAAAAGAAAATTATATGGAAATTACATAAAAGTTGCCTTATTTCATTAGATTCTTTTAACTTTTCAATTATTTTTATTATTTGGACAGAAATAGAGAAAGAGAGATGAGTTATTGTAAAAATTTAGATATTTAAATTAAATTTATATTAAAACTATTAAGAACTATTAAACAAAAACAAAATGAAAGCAAATGGATGAAATTTAAAGAAAGGGAAATTTTGAACAAAATAGAAAATTAGAGGAGATGTCACAGACTTAATTCCGTGCGGAAATTGAAAAAGCGGTTTACTCGTACACTCAAAATAATAACTCTGTTAAATTACAGAGATACTCTGCTGAGCCAGCAGAAAATACCATAGATTTCCAACCAGCAAGATTTTTTGTTATTTTACAAAGAAAACTATGTAAAATGATTTCGATAAAAAAAACTGTAAATTTACAGAATTATCTGTAAAATATTGATAAAAGCGACCAGAATTTGACTATTTTATTTACTATTTGATTTCTGGTCAAATAGCCAATCTGGTGTTGACAATTGAAAAATGCCATCGAGTAAATTTGCCCGCTTTAATGCTTAAAAATTGTAAATTTACTTTTTTTTATTTTTGTGAAAGTTTTTTACGAGTACCTCCAATTTTACACGACATCCTCGTAAAATTTTCCAGGGTTTATAATTACAGAGCAATAAATAAAAATACAGTTGAAATTTTGTATTTTGGTTACGAGAAAAAACATAAGTATTTTATAAAATCTGTATTTTAACAAAAAACTCTGTTTATTATCTCTAAAATAGAGATTACAAAGTAAAAAGTAAAATTACAGATAAAATTTTGTTTTTCGGTTACAAGAAAATACAAAGTATATTATTAAAATCTGTATTTCGACAGATAACTTTGTCAAATAACTGTCGAATTGAGATTACAGTCATTTTACAGAGTTTTTAACAGAGTTATTATTTTGAGTGTAAATTTTTTTTTTTTGGACTAAAATCACTTTTAAAAATCAAAGCGAAATTGAATTAAATGGAAATGGTTTCATTCTGGAAAATTATTTCCTTTTAGGTTTTTAAGGAAAACTTTGAAATTTTAAAAAAACTCGGAACGGAATTTGATTTTGTGACAGTTGACTTAATTCATTCGTTTGTTTAAGAAAAGTTTCGAATAAAAATTTTATATATTTATATATATAATTATGTATAATTTGTATGACATCATGTGTAGTTATACCTAATTTTATATAATTATAACAATTATAATCAAATAATTGCAAAAGTAAATCCTGCTCGAAAGAATTTCTTGTAAACCACAATTATTTTTTAAAATACTAAATTCTAATTTCGAATGGAATTTCATTATGCCCGATAATTTGGAATTATATGGTTTGAAAAATTTCCAAATGCAAATGTATCAAATTGATCTAATTCAAGCTTAAATTATAAATGATACTTGATTTACACGGGAATTAGACTTGAATCTCAATAATGTTTATGCCCAAGTAAAAACGTGACTTATTTTTTGTATAAAATAACGTCTTAATTTAATTATGAATAATGGAAGTATTTTACTAAATCTAATGTTTTCTGAAAATTTATCACATCTTCCCAAGGATGGGTATAATCTCTTTCAAGGTTTTAATTCTCTTTCAAGTTTCTAATTCTAATTTCAGATGCAATTTAAAACATAGCAATTGGAATTCAACAATGTTTTAATATTAATAAACAATTTAATTGTATTAGCAAATTGTGTAGTTGAATAAAAAACTAACTAACTTTTTTGCCAATATGACAAAATTTTAATTGAAAATGAGCCAAACAATATATTTTTTCTGTTAAAGATGTGTTTAAAGATTCCATTTGAAATCTGAATAATCCACTGAAAAATTGGAAAAAGCCTTTTAAACTAGAAAAAAGTTTAAAAAAATGCTAAAAACTTTTAATTGAAATTCAAAAAAATATCAATTGATAGTCTATGAATATAATTTGAAATTAAAAAAAACAACTTCTCACAAGATCGACTCTTATTCGAAAACAATTAATTATAAAATTCATAAAATATCAATTGAAATTAAAAGTATGATCGAATGGAAATTGTCATAGACTTAATATTTTTTTTTTTTAATTTCAGTAGCAGCTTTTGAAAATTTTATTGACGTTTTACAGAATTTAAAAAAAAAATTAATTTCAATTGTATTTTTCTAGTTTTAATTTATCTTTCGTGAAATTCAAAAGATCCCAGCAAAAACTTGGTAATGGGTACCCCTTCCTGCCTCGCTTACGTGGTAATGGCTTTGAATACTACTAATTACCATTAGCATTACCTTGCGCGAAAAAAAGGTAAAATGTGGTTACCTCCAATGACATTACCGTGTTAAAGTAATTAACATTGAAATTGAGAGGAAACTAGTTACTCATATTTTTGCTAACCCCTTAAGTTAATTACTTGGTAAGCGAAGTTTTTGCTGGGATCTTAAAAGTAAAATTGATTTTCGATTTTGAACAAGATCTTTTGAATTACGTAAAATATCAATTGAAATTTAAAAATTACAATTAAATTTCAAAAAAAATCTTTTAAATTTGCTAAAACAACTACTGGAATTCGAAAAATGTCTATTAAAATTTTAAAAAATATGAATTTAATTAAAAAAAAAAAACAATATAAAATTGTATTTCAATCAGCATTTGAAAACAAATTCAATTAAAATCCAAAAAATATCAATCGAAGTTCAAAAAAATCTTTCCAATTGAAATTCAAGTATATTTAGAACATCGAAATTCATCATTTCTAAATTAAAATTTGTAACAGATAAAATAAAAATCTAAAAATAGCATCTTAAATTTCAAAAAAAATATTTTTAATCCGAAAAATATGTATTGAAGTTCAAAAGCGGCTGTCAAAAAGACCAAATGAAATTCAAAAAATTCTAATATAAAAAGAACAAAAAATTCGGAAAATATCAATTAAAATTCAAAAAAGATAAAATGAAAATCTAAAAAGATCAACTTAATTTTGAAAATATAACTTTAAATGCTTAAAACTTCAATTGAAATTCATAAAAGATAAATTGAAAAACTTCAATTTCCAAAACATAACATTAAATTCGAAAAATATTAATAAATATTAGTAAAAGATTACACAGCGTGACAAAACTGACCACTATTTCAGAAAACAAGAGGTGTGACCAACGTTTCTATATATTTGAGACATGCTGATTCGAATGGCGTACTCCGTTTTTCGATGTATGGTACAGTTTTCTTGCAAAATGTCGTTAAAGATTTGCTGATTTCGAGCCAGTTTTTCAACAAAAAAATTTGAAAGTTAATGATTTTTAAATTGTATGGCATGGAAAACAAAGATATGACTTGTAGCAATATTTCTTATACAAATTTGGTTTAAAGCTTTTCATCTTAAGCCCTTAAATTCGCGAATTTCTTAATTTTATGAGGTTTTCGCGAAATCAACCGCCAAGTTGGTGTTTGATTAAAAACTTGCATTTAGTACATCAAAAAGGTAGCCCTAACAATACAAATAGTAGACAAAAAACAGCTATGTTATATGGACCATCATGATGAAAATCGCGAAAAACAGTTTTTTGGAATATGGCAGCATCACTTTACGAGATGATTTAAGGTTCCATCTTTTAGTATATAATGTGGGAACCATAAACAATTAACTAACCAAAAATTTGGCCAAAAAAGTTTTCATTTGCAAAAGTTATCTTAATAAAAACTATAATTATTGTAGGGTTAACACTGAAATAATAGTTTTTGTTAAGATAACTTTTTGAAATGAAAACTTTTTTGGCCAAATTTTTGGTCAGTTAATTGTTTAAGGTTCCCACATTATATACTTAAAGATGGAGTCTTAAATCATCTCGTAAAGTGATGCCGGCATATACAAAAAAAAGGTTTTTCGCGATTTTCATCATGATGGTCCATATAACATAGCTGTTTTTTTTCCACTATTCGTACTGTTAGGGATGCCTTTTTGATTCACTAAAAGCAAGTTTTTTATGAAACACCAACTTGGCGGTTAATTTCGCGAAAACCTCAAGAAATTAAGAAATTCGCGAATTTAAGGGCTTAAGATGAAAAGCCTCAAACCAAATTTGTATAAGAAATATTGCTACAAGTCATATCATTGTTTTCCATGCCATACTATTTAAAAATCATTAACTTTGCAAATTTTTTTGTTGAAAAACTGGCTCGAAATCAGTAAATCTTTAACGACATTTTGCAAAAAAAACTATACCATACATCGAAAAACGGAGTACGCCATTCGAATCAGCATGTCCGAAATATATAGAAATGATGGACGTAACTCTTGTTTATTTTTTGTGTTCCGCAGTGTTATTAATAAATTGAAATTTGAAATCAATTAAAACTCGCAAAGATTATGAAAATTTTAGCTTTAATAATTTTATTTAAATTTTTTAACTGCAAATAATCTTTATCGAATTCTACCTGATCCTTTTTTGAATTTCAATTAATATTTTTCGAATTTAAATCAATCTAATTGTGTTTTATACTCTATCAGGAAATTTAATCGATGTTTTTCGAATTTTAAATTCAAAATTCAAATGATCTTTTTCAGCTAATTTGTTTTTAATTTATAAACGATCTTTTTCGAACTTCATTTGACCTTTATTGATTTTAATTGATCGTCTTTTCAAAATTTTTTGAAACCAGTTAAAAAACCTATTGATCATATCCTAAATTTATTCGAAAAAAGTGTATTCAAATGAATGAATTATTTTATTGAAGCTAACGGGAAAAAACTAACCACTCTATTTTTTATGATTTAAAGTTAGATCTTCAAAAATATATCCAAATTATCTAGTAATTTATTAATTGAATACTGCACGCGAATAAGGGACTACTTTTTTAACGAAGCGTTTTTTGCATTTGAAAAAATTGTATTGTAGGCTGATTTTCAATTAAATCGTTGTTGTATTAACAAATAATTTAATTGTATTGACAAATTGTGTTGTTGAGTAAAAAATCAATAATTTTCTTTGTCAACACAATTAAATTGTTTGTTAATACAACAACGATTTAATTAAAAATAACCCTACAGTACAATTTTTTTTTGCAAGAATTTCCACCTTATTCGTGCGAAATATTAAATTTTCTAAATTTGTTAGGTATTTTCTATTTTTGTTTTTTTTTTTTATTTTATTAAATATTTGTCTATAATCATAAATTAGTGTTTAATTGTAGATTTTTTATAGTGTAGTAGAATTAAATACAAAATCGTAGCTGAAAATCGGTGCTTTTAAACCTGTATTTATTTGTCTGCCTTCGAAATTGTAAACGACAAAACCTTCAAATTTAGTATACACTCTTTTGATTTAAAGAAACTTTTGGCATGACAACAATTCTAATCATGATAAACCTTATTTCAATACAATTTATCAAAAAGGCGAATTAAACTAATACGAGGAGACAAAAGTAGAAATAATTTTTGAAAAACAATTCTTGTAATTGTTGTCAATCATTAAAGTGGCCAAATGAAACAGGTGACATTTTGGGAAAATATTATTGCAAAGAATTATGTTTTTTCAAAAATTAAAACTAAAGAATTATAATTAGTAAAATAATATTAAATATTATTATTAATTTTAAGTCAACTATAATAATAATAAACATTATTATTCTATATATAAAAATGAAATATATGTAAATAAAAATAAACAACAAAAAAAAATTAAGCAGTATTTATAGTAATTGTAAAATTTATTCCTAAAGTATAATTTTATCCTTTATAACAAAAAAAAAAAAATCCTTATTCTTTAAACCCACCGTTTTTCATATTTTTTTTTTGTTTATTTTCTTTAATATCATTTTCTTAGTATAAAATCTACCACTCCCCCTTCCAACACCCTCCCCTTTTTCTAAAAAATTTAAATTTTGTAATTATTATAATTAATATTAACAAAAAAAAAAGAAAAACAAATATTGAAAAATTTTTAAAAATTATATACATGAGGCTGATTAGTTTTAAGTACCTTATTCTATATCTCTATTACTATATTATGTAAATTTAAAAAAAAATCTTAAATTATATAAAAGGAAATATCACAAGTTTAAAAACAAAAATATGTATCATTGAGATGAAAATAATTTCTCTGATCTTGTCTTACTTATTCACCAGAGATTATACCATCAATACATAAAAACTTAAGTCCCTTTATAACTACTGTAAACATAGTTTTCCTTAATATTTAATATTATAATTAAAATAATAATAATAATATATTTTTTACTTTTTGATTATAAGATAAAAAAAACAAACCTACAATACATACAATAAATAAAATATATTTATATTAAAACAATTTTTACAAAAGAAAATAAAAAAAAAAACACAAAAAATACATAAATAAAAACAACAAAACATTTATTCGATAATGATAAAAAAAAATTATTCAAAAGTTTTCTTTATTTTGTTAATAACAGATTGGTTTTGCAATTGGGATTATTTTATAGTTTTTTTGGTTTTTTAAATTTTTTTTCGTTTTTATTTCATTTTCATCACTTTAAAGCCCAGTTCATTAGTAGCTCGTTTATTTAAAAAAAAGGAAGACTGATTTGCAATTAAAGTTCCTATAGGGTTAAAATTAACTGGGTTTTATCAACATAACTTTAAGTTATTTAGAAATTTTTGAAAAATTACTCATTTTTAATTTTTAACATTTAAAAAAAAAAAAACTCTCATCTTACTCATAAATTAAATGGAGAATATATGACTGCTTTAGTTTGTAAGTATTGAACAACATACATAAATTAAATGAAAACTTGCCTCGAATAATAAAGTAATGAGGACTTGGAATCGAATCCGAGCGAGGATTCTTAGATCACTTAAGTTGCGGCCTTATTATAATCTTCTCGGTCATGAAACAAATGCGAATACATTTTCACGGAAATCAGCTGAGTTCGTTTTAAAAAGAGAAACTTAACAAAATTTCAGCTTTAGAGGCCAGTCACAATTGGCACCACCGACGACGAACCACATCAAAAGAGAGAGCGACGCATTAAAATTAAACGACAGACGACCGCACACATTTTATAAAGAAAATGACGCTCATATCAGTTACACATTTATTATTTTCTTTAGTGATCCCTTAAAAACAGGTACACAATGTTTTTTGTTTGCAACACACACACAATATGTCAACTCCAATTGGAAAAATTAGCATATTTTGTTGAACATATGGCAACGCTACTTGACAGAAATTTTAAAAATATGAGAGGGTGGTGAGAGAGAACTACAAAAATAGAATAGAATCTATTCTGGCGGCAGGGTGGTCGACCACAAAGCGATTTTTTGCATTTCATACAAAATGTATGAAAACATTTTGTGGTTACCGAATGTGGTGCCAATTGTGACTCGGCTCTTAATCAATTTAAATTTTTTGAAATTTAAAATTATATAAATGGAATCTTTAATTCTAAAACTAAAAATTTAAATATCCTATTTGACATTAACAAATTGATTGAAAGTTTTGAATGTGCCGAATATTATAGGGTGTTACAAAATCGAGTATCTTTTTTAAATGCAAATTAAAAACCCAAGTAAAAAAGTTTTGATAAAGTCATATATAATTTTATAAACACCATATATAATTATATGGAATTTGATGTGAAAAATGAGTCGATAAAACCATATAAAATTCTATCAATGTTGATTAAATTTTAATAAAATTTGATATAATTTTATGCGAAAATTGGCCCCCTATATTTGATTTAAAACAACAGAATTGTTTAATCATATGTAATTATATAAAATTATATCAAACTATATAAAAATTTATATAATTATATAGAATTACATAAAATTATATATAATTATATATATTTTTTGATATAATTATATATAACTTGATATAATTATATGTAATTCTATATATTTTTATATAATTTGATATCATTTTATGTTATTTTATATAATTATATATAATAATATCTATTCGCTAATTTTTCTAAATTTATATAAAAAATAGGGGGCCAATTTTCGCATAAAATTATATCAAATTTTATTAAAATTTAATCAACATTGATACAATTTTATATGTTTTTATCGACTCATTTTTCGCATCAAATTCTATATAATAATATATGATGTTTATAAAATTATATATGACTATATCAAAACTTTTTTACTCGGGAACACATTTTTAGAGAAAATTTTTAATCTGTTTATTAAAAATTATCTTAGAGGTTTTGCAATTTATGAATAATAACTAGCACACTTTTTAGTGCAAAATTTTACCCTAAAAATTTTAAATTTCAAAATATGTCTTTCTCTTGGATGTTAATTACGCTGGAGGATCCCACATGTTAAATTTTTTTAATTCTGCGATTTTTAGTTCAATAGTTATAAAAATGGTACCAATTTTCCCCGTTTACCCCCTTTTTTACCCCTTAGATTCAAAATTTCAAGGTCGAAAATCGAACTTCGAAAAGTACTAAAGTACAATTGTTTACAGAGAACACGCATTACAAACTCAACGCAACTTTTTTCTCTATTTAGTGCACTTAAATGCATATAACTCATGAATCAATATACATACAAATACCGTATATACATTAAAACCTTGGTATGAACATTCCCTTTCTTGGAAAACTTACAGAAACAAAATCGGTTAATGCATTGCAAAGAAAACGCTTTACACAGGTATTGCATTAAAATGCATAGAACTTTTGAACCGATACATGCGGAGTTCTAGCTTGGCAAAGGCAATTTTTTGCCTCAAAATTATCAAAGCCCCGATTCGCCGATGTAAGCTCCAAAAATGCCAATTTTTTTATCAACTCTAAAAACACGGTCACTTTTTATACCATCTCCTTAGTGATAAAATGATTTATGCATTTAAGTTTGTCATTCCGTTTGTGACACCACGAAATATCGGTTTAGGACCCAAAAAAATGAACATATTCATGGTCCTCCATCGATTTGTTTAACAAAAACCTGTGCGCCAATATCTTTAGGTTCCTTATTTGACCTAAAGATCGGGAAGCTCTACACTCAAAATAATTACTCTGTTAAATACTCTGTAAAATGACTGTAATCTCAATTCGACAGATATTTGACAAAGTTATCTGTCGAAATACGGATTTTAAGAAAATACTTTGTATTTTCTTGTAACCGAAAAACAAAATTTTATCTGTAAATTTACTTTTTACTTTGTAATTTATATTTTACAGATAATAAACAGAATTTTTTGTTAAAATACGGATTTTAGAAAAATACTTTGTTTTTTTTCTCGTAACCAAAATACTAAATTTCATTTGTAATTTTACTTATTGCTCTGTAAAAATAAAAATCACTTCAAATAAACTTCCAAATATGACCGATAAACCCCTCTTTAAAAAGTGTCTTAAATTACAATAAAAACTGGTAAATTTTACGAGGATGACGTGTAAAATTGGAGTTACTTCTTAAAAACTTGTAATATTCACAAAAATAAAAAAGTAAATTTACAATTTGGAAGAATTAAAGTGGGAAAAATTAACAAAACTAAAATTTTTATTATAATTAATTTAATTTTTATTAATTTTAATGAGTGTTTTTGATGCAGAGACGTTTTACTCATAAAATGGATTTAACTAAAACTTTGTAAATTTACAGAGTTTTTTTTGTAAAATTTTGAACTTATAAAATGCATTTAACTAAAACTTTGTATATGTACAGAGTTTTTTTAGTAAAATTCTTTTCGGTTTTATCAATATTTTACAGATAATTCTGTAAATTTACAGTTTTTTTTTATCAAAATCATTTTACAGAGTTTTCTTCGTAAAATAACAAAAAATCTTGCTGGTTGGAAATCAATGGTATTTTCTGCTGGCTCAGCAGAGTATCTCTGTAATTTAACAGAGTGATTATTTTGAGTGTAAAGAAAGTGAAAAAAATATATATTTTTTTTTTTGCTGGAAGAATTATTTAGTATTAGGACATTACTGAAAAATAATTTTTATGAATATTTTTGATATTTCCTTGGTCTTTAAATTTTTTTTTGTTTTTTACCCTCCAACCACAGTATGGGGGTATACTCACTTTGTCATTCCGTGTGTAACGCATCGATATATCGGTCTAGGTCCCCATAAAGTATATATTTTATTAATCAGTTATCGATTCTAAGACATGCTAGCGATGTCCGTCCGACCGTCTGTCCGTCTGTAGAAGACACGATACAGTCCAAAATAAAAGAGGTAGACTTCCGAAGTTTGGCACGAATATGTCTTATATTCCTAGGCAGGTTAAGTTCGGAAATGGGCAAAATCGGATCAAGGGGAAAAATGTTCCCCTTGGAGAACTAAACCAACCTCAGAAAAACCTCATTTTTTGAAGGCTTTTTTGTACTTTTGCTAAAGGGTATATGACACTACATTTTTTTTGTATTAAATTGAAATTGACGGCATACTAATCACATTAGAGAACAGCATTACCGGAGTCGGTAATACTGTGATCTAATGTGATTAGTATGCCGTCAATTTCAATTTAATAAAAAAAAAATGTAGTGTCATATACCCTTAAGCAAATGCAACATTCTTATCTCAAAAGAAGTTCAAAATCGCGAGGGGAAGGTGCCCCTAACGTCTCCCACCAACACACCCCCCCCCCAAAAAAAAAGATGCCCCTGGATTTTTTTTATATTGCTTTTTACATTTTGGAGGGTAGAAAAGATTCGGCACAGCCGAATGTAACACTCTTCCTTGTTTTTTTTTTTTTTCTTTTTTGGCAAAAAATAATTTTAGTTTTTTGTTGCAAATATAGCGTAATATTAGCTCAGTTTGAATTAGCGTATTATTTTTGTTTGCCTTCCCAGCAAAAACTTGGTAATGGGTACCCCTTCCTGCCTCGCTTACGTGGTAATGGCTTTGAATACTACTAATTACCATTAGCATTACATTGCGCCAAAAAAGGCAAAATGTGGTTACCTCCAATGACATCACTGTGTTAAAGTAATTAACATTGAAATTGGGAGGTAACTAGTTACTCATATTTTTGCTAACCCCTTAAGTTAATTACTTGGTAAGCGAAGTTTTTGTTGGGTTTAGTGTAAAATTATTCTGTTTTGTTATTTTTTGACACTAAAAATGTTTTATTTATATTATTTAAAATGGTTATTTTTCATGCCGATTTTCTGCCGATTTTTGAAAATTGAAGTGCCGATAATGCCGATTTGTTTCTTTTTTAAATATGCCGATTTTTCATCAAAATTATCTGGCACCCCTGGTTGAGAGACAAAGCGTGAAAGTCATTTATTCTAGCTCGAGGTAAATATGTTCTTTACTTATTAAAACAATGATATTCTCATACGGAGTAATCTCAAATTTGGAAAAAAAAAAATGATATTCTCATAGAATAATTTTCAAGAAAATTATTTTTCTGTTTTAAATTTATTTGTGTTGGTCATTTTTTGCAAGACTTAATCGACACGTGTTTCGGAATTTGAACAGTTAATCGACCAAAATTAATCGGTTAACCGATTAACGGTTAATCGATTAAATATCCTACTATATACTCAGAGTCACTTTTGAGTCGGTTTAGCGATGTCCGTCCGTGTGTCCATGTAAACCTTGTGGTCGCAATTTTTATTCGATTGGTTAGACTAGCTCCCATACAAACCCACCCTTTGAATTTGCATATAATGGCTCTAATAGCCATAAATCATCATTACAAATTTGAAAGGAATCTAAAAAGTTATACTTGTAGTCCGCATACCTTCTCGATATTGACATAAATCTCTTTAAATTCATGAAAAAATTAAATATTGGATCAAAATTTTGTTTGTAGGTGTTCAACGTGTTTTGTAGTCTTATCAAATCTGATTACACAGCTCAACATGAAAATGCGTATTGGATTCTGGTAAGTGGTTTCGGTAGTGTTTGTTGCGCTGATTACAGATCTGCGACCCAAATATTTCTATCACATCAGGATTTTGAGTTATTCGCGGTTAAAGTGCCGAAAAAGGCCATTTTGGACCCTTTTTGGAAGCTTATAATGTAAGATCCTGACATGCGATTGACTTGGTATCAAGCTCATTCAAAAGTATATAATTTTCTCTATAAGACAAGATAAAATGTTCTTGGAATTTAATTTTTTTAAATGGTAAAAAAATCATTTACAAAAAACCTTCCATTTTTTAAATATTTAGTTTATTTACACAGTGTTTTTTAACAAATTTCCATACAAATACATACGTAAATATTAGATTTAAAGCACTTGTGGCTAATGATTTTTCACCATTACAAAAAATTGAATTCCAAGAAAATTTGATTTTGTCTTAAAGAGAAATTACGCACTTTCGAATGAGATTAATATCAAGTCATTCGCATGTCAGTATCTTATTTTATAGGTGCTCAAAAATGGCCAAAATGGGCCTTTTTTGACACTTTAACCGCGATTTTCTCAAAATTGTGACGTGATAGAAAAATTTTAGTGACGGTTTTGGACTCGGGAGACCAAAACCTATAAACTTTTTTTGGGTTCATTCAAAACGCAGCAACAAACCTCAGATTTGTAGAGCGGTGTTATCAATCGGTTTATGTTTAAAATTGGGATCCATTATCCGGCAAACACTGGTGTAGGGTATTAATTGGTCGGTCTTAACCGTCAGGATTTTGTCAAAAGCTGACATTACCCTAGCAAAAACTTGGTAATAGGTACTCCTTCCCATTTGCATTACCTGGGAATGGCTATGAGTTCTATAAATTACCATTAGCATTACTTTATGTCCAAAACGTCAAAAAAGTGGTTACCTCCAATGGGATCACCGTGTTAAAGTAATAAACATAGAAATTAGGGGGTAACTAGTTAGTTATATTTTTCCTAAACCCTTAATTACTTGGCGATTGAAGTTTTTTCTGGGACTACCAGCAAAGCATTTGAAAATCAGATCGTCGTGTTTTGACAAGTGCTATCTATCTATATACAGCTTAAAAATATTTCTTTCAATTGAGAGCATTTTATAGATGCTCAAAAGTAGGTACTCGTGAAAGTTTTTTTGTAAGTATGAAATGGTGTTGGTATTTTCTATTTTCACATGAGGTTATGTGACCCCAGTTGGGAAAAAAAAAATCCGCGTGGGACGTTAATAGCCCTTTCGTAACATGTCCAAGGATAAGATGATCATATGTCACAAGAAGTAAGAAATCCTCGTAGAAATTCAGCATGAAAAAGTGACAGATTCTGGACCGGATTGTCAAATATTTCCGTAAACTTGTGAATAAAAATGAAATTCTAAAATGGATATAATTTTCCCTCTTCCTAATTTGAGGAAAGTTTTCAGTTAAAAAAAAAAAAAACAAAATATTTCAATAAAAATACTACATCTGTAAATATACACAAAACATACAAACATATTTTATATAATAAATTAGACATAATAATCACAATAAAATTAAACGAAAAATTAATTTCAACATATATTCACACATACATAAACATATTTTATTGCTTTAGTCATTCGAAAAATGGTATTCAGCATAAAAAGAAAATCGTGTAAATATACTAAAATATTGTTTGTTTGTGTGTGTTTGAATCGGAAATTGAATCACACACATACAAATTAATACTAAATATGATAGCGGAAATAACTTGTTTTAAGGAAACCGGTCTAGGGAAAATGCGGATTTAAGGTATCAACACATTTGTTTCTTTCAAAAGTTTTTTAAATTTTCATAAATTCCACGTGTATAAAGTCTGTTTCCTTAAAATTTTGCTAATCCACTGTTAATTTATGCTAAATATTTAATTGCAATATTATAATTTAAATAAAATTAAATTTATAATTATATTAATAAAGTAACACAAATTTTGATATACATACAATAAATGAAAGAAACATTAAACGAATTTTTTCCTTAATTTTGAAGATATGTTTATTTATTGTTAAACGAAGCCAGGAACTTGATTTATTAATTAAATTAAAAATATTAATTTAATTTTACTTTGAATTTTAATAGATTCATATCACATACATACATACTAAAAAAAATACATACATACAATACTATTCATATAATTTATTTATGTAATTCAAATCAATTGTATTTGTATGTTTCTATTTCAAAAGCTTATTTCAGAATGAAAAAAAAAATCTGATATCAATCATGAACAAAAAATTAATTGCATTGTTTCATTTTCAGGGTACAAGCATGGGGTAAGGGTAGTAAAATTTTCTCTATAGAAAAATTCTCAAATTCTGAGTCATAAAAGTTTCAGATTCTGAAAATATTTTTTTTTTTTTTAAATTTCAGATTCTGCGATTTTTTTTTAAGCATTTTGCGCGTATCTGACGTCCTTTCAACAACCCAGTGACAATTGTATGCAGAAAATATTTGAACAACATTTACACACCTTTAAACTGACGTTTTATTAGACTTCTTTGTTTTATTTTGGGAACATGACTAAAAATATCCCAAAAAGGACATCAAGAGGTATGTTCTGAGAAAAGTACTGCCATAAAATTTGACTGCAGACATTCAAACACATTTTTCAGAAATATATTTCTTTTTCTTTTTCAGACGTACTTTTTTTATAGTTTTTTTAAGTCTTCGTCTTTAAAAAACGAACATAAAAACTACAGTGGGCCTTAAAAAATTAGAGCTAAGTATTTAAACCCCTTACAGGATTTCGTGTACTGGTAGTCCACTTTTTTTTTAGTCTAACTCAAGATACAAATTCGTGTTGCACAGTGTAACCCAGTGGTTATGTTCAAAACATAACTAAACATGATGTTTATGATTTTAAACTTGTTTTTACCGGTGAACAACTTACGGAACGTAACTGACATTTACTGACTACAAACGGTACTATCGACTCTTCACCACAATTACAAATTAAACACATTTATTACAGACAACAACCAAGTGCTACCAATATTCTACGGAAAACCCATACTTTAATAGTTTTAAAACAAAAGTCTAGATGGCGTCTACATACATAAACAGGAAAAGGATGTCATTCAGCCTATAATTAATTTGTTTATTTTATGAACACATAGAACAAGCACGGTAAGGGGAGGGTTTCCAATCAGAATTTGAATCACCACCTTTAAAAGTACACTAGATGGCGTTCACTAGATGGCGTTTTTTATAACTGATTCCGGCAGTTTATTAAAAGTTCTTAATTTCACTTGTTAATGACTGAAATTTTGATTACCACATAAAAATCAATAAAGCAAATGAATGCAAATCATTTTTAAACTTGTTTAGTTTTTTTTTCTTATTTTTCTAATAATAATTATTTGTTTCTTCTCTTCCGTTTCCGAAAATTACTGGAAAATATAAGCATACTCTCTCTGTACTTACAATACGCCAATACGCATCCTAATTCTAAAAATTTCTAAATGTATTTTCAAAATTGTACAAATATATTTTAAAATTTTCCAAATGTATTTTAAAATTCTCCAAAGGTAGTTTAACATTTTCTGAATGTATTTAAAAATTGTCTAAATTTTTTTTAAATTCCATTTTTTCTTATGGAAAAAAGTACGCTTCCTGGGATCCCCCATTATGAAAATTTTTTAAAAATATTTATACTAGTGATGGGCTCGTGAGTGAATTTTGACTCACGCACACTTACGCTCACGAAATAAAAATATTACTCACTTCTTTCAATTTCTTGAACAAAAAGTATTGAATTTCCTTAAAACAATAATAAAAATCACAATTTTGGATTAATTTCCCTCTAAATTCAATATAATGACGATTTTTTAACTCGTTTTCTGTTTCAAACAGCACAAAAAATCGCGCAAACTCACGAAACAAAAATTACTCACGCACAAAACTATTTTTTATAATCACGCTTACTCACGATCACGTGAGTAAAAATAAATTTCACTTACGATTCACGCGTGAGTCACGTGAATCACGAAAAATTCATGTCACGCGCCCTACTCTAATTTATACCCTCTAACACCTCACTTTGTCATTAATTGTGTAACGCACAGAAATAATTTAAATGGTCGACCAGTTGTCCAATCTTATTCAACCGTGGAATGGAGAATCGACAAATTTCGTTTACTTTAAATTCAAACATTTTTTGTTGATAAGTTAACGATTTTTTGTATGGACAAATTTTGGTTTAAAAGTGAATCATTTATAGCGACAGTTGTCGATATTTATCGAATTTTGACAATGTAACTACCGATTTTTGCATTTTAAAGAAGTAACACTCAGGCCATACTGCCTATCAATTACCAATGTAACCGTGATGCTTCCTTCGGAAAGGGGATAGAAGAGAGATGAAAGATTTGAAAGATAGAAGGGCTTCAGTATGGCAAAACTGTGATTGCGCGTGTTCATATTTTTTATAACAGTGTTGCATCGCCATCTGTTATTGATCTGACGAATTATTTTGAAGCTGTGTTTAATAGCCATTTACCTACACTCTAATCAAAATTTGTTGAAATTTACACAATTTATAGTACACAAAAATAAATATAAAAAAAATGTGTACGCTTTGGGGATAATACAACCTATAAAGTGGTTTTGGATAATTTACCTAAGTTTTTTAGAGCAAAAACTTTGTTGGTAATTTATCTAAAACCACTTTATAGGTTGTAATTAAACCAAAAATTGGCACAATTTTTTTTTTTGTGTGTAGAAAACTGGACTCCTACTATAAATAGGGTAATTTTACTATGAATGTGTAAATTGAATAAATTGACCACTAGTGGTCAATTTAAATAAGAAACAGGTGAATAAATATAACAAAAAAAAAACAATCGGCGCCAGCCAGCATCAAACTCGTCACCTTCCGATTTGAAAGCACACTTCTTAACCACTACGCTACGGAAGCTTATACTTTTATCTGGCGTTTTACTTATTTTACATGTGTGTATGTATTTTGGTTGACAATATTATTTACACATTTGTGTGTAAAATATTAGAATTAACGGATAATATTTTTATCACAGAACAATTTAGCGGTTAATTTCGTGAAAACTTAAAAAAATGAAGAAATCCGCGAATTTAAGGGCTTAATATGAAAAGCTTTAAACCAAATTTATATTAGAAATATTGCTACAAGTTATATCATTGTTTTCCATGCCATAAAATTTAAAAATCATTAGCTTTGGAATTTTTTTTGTTAAAAAAACAGCTGAAAATCAGCCAATCTTTAATGATATTTTACAAGAAAACTGTACCATACATCAAAAAACGGAGTACGCCATTCGAATCAGCATGTCCGAAATATATTGAAATGATGGTCATGCCTCTTGTTTTCTAAAATAGTGGTTAGTTTTGTCACGCAGTGGAATCGAACCCAGGCTTGCTGCCACAGCACCCACATTTTATAAATCAAATATCTCCAACACTAGCGCCCTAATCAAGAGAAGAAAAATATTATCACATTAGTTCTTACCACATCAGACTTATTTTTTAGTAATGAACTTTTCACAATTTTTTATCCTACCTCTTCTACACTATTTTAAAAGCGAAAATAATCGAAATCATTCAAATAAAATATGTCAATAATCCATTTGCACATGCACTAATGCTTAGAGCAAAAATTGTTTATTGTTTGCAAAACTGTCAATTTGTATTAATTGCCACTTCATTTCACATAAAAAAGGACCTACATGTCAATCAAGTGCCAATTACTAAAAAAAAAAAATTGTTTTTGATGTAAAACATCACTCACTATCGGTCAGTTGCCCATCAGGAGGCAAAACGTATGCAAATATTTGTTACATTAACACCAACAACAACAACAGCAATATCGTCAAGCGTAACAAGAAATCATTTTGTATAGCGAATAGGATCTCTGATTAATATCGCAAGGTATTAAACAGCGGCACGTCACAAACATGATTCTGTTTTCATCAAGTCCTTTGTATTGAAAAAGGACTTGATAAAAGAAAAAAAAATAAGTATGTTGTATACCAAAACATTAATTGTGAATTTTAATCACGGTCCAGAGACAGCTGGATGCATTTTTGCATACAATTTTTCTTATTGGCACGCGTTAACAATATCAATGCGCAGCAGCACACCCTTAATTTGGTAGGGATAAACAGACACACCAGACAGACCAAAACCGTATTGTTTGGCTGCTAAAGTCCAAAACGACCAGTGTGTTTTGTAGAGATTGAATCCCCCATTAGGATTTTATTGTGTTTTGCATTTAAAGCGGATTAATTTGATCTCTTTTTTTTCTATTTTTTTTTTTTTTCTTTTGTCCCAAATATCTCACAATCGGAATTGCACATGGTGCTGGACAATGAATACAATGTATGCATCCGGTGATTTGTTTCATAAAAAAATATCAAATAATTGATATTCAAACTGTTTAAAAATAAGTGATATTGATTTTTTAACGGTTGTTTATAAAACAAAGTCTTATTACATGTGATAACGGATCTAAATATTTGAAAAGTTTTTAGTTTGAAAGGCAAACGCCCAATTGGGCTTTTCTGAATTTCAATTGTGCTTTCCTGATTTTCAATTGTGCTTTTCTGAATTTTAATTACAACTTCTGAATTTCAACTGGGCTTTTCTGAATTTTAATTGTGCTTTGCTGAATTTCAATTGTGCTTTTCTGAATTTCAATTGTGCTTTTCTGAATTTCAATTGTGCTTTTCTGAATTCCAATTGTGCTTTTCTGAATTTCAATTGTGCTTTTCCGAATTTCAATTGTACTTATCTGAATTTCAATTGGTCTTTTCTGAATTTCATTTGGGCTTTTCTGAATTTCAATTGTAATTTTCTGAATTTCAATTGGGCTTTTCTGAATTTCAATTGTGATTTCTGAATTCCAATTTGATCTCCTGAATTTCAATTATGAATTCTGACTTTCAATTGGGCTTTTTTGAATTTCAATTGGGATTTCTGAATTCCAAATGATATTTTCTGAATTTCAATTGGAAAAGGTGTAGACGTATTTCCCTTCATTTGGGTACCAAGAGCTAATCCCACATTTACCCACAAACCATGTTAATTGTCATTTGAAAAAAGTCCATCAATACCAAAAAAAAACAAGTGAGAATATTAAATTCGGCTGTGCCCTCCAACATATAAAAAAAAATAAAAAAAAAATTGCAGGGGCGTTTTTTTTTGGGGGTCAGTAGGGGTCAATGGGGGACACATAACCCCATGCTGTAAATGTTTAAAAATTCATTTATTATGCTTTTTGATCTTAAGTAATACAATTTTATAATTATTAAAAAAAATATTTTTAATATCCACGCCCACAAAAGGGGGGCGGGCCAAAAAAAAACGATTTTTTTTATTTCCTAAGTACAAGTGCAGGGCCTTGAACTTTTTCTGACATCAAATTGTTTCATTTGCTTATACAAAAAAAACTGTGAAAATATGGCGTTTTTCAGAGGTTAGTTCAGTTCTTCAAGGAGGAACATTTGTCCCCCTGGTCCAATTTTGCCAATTTACACACTTAAACTGCCTAGGACCAAAAGACATATTCCCGCCAAATTTAAAGAGTCTATCTCTTTTATTTTGGACTGCATCGTGTCTTATACAGACGGACGGACATACGGACATTCTAGAAAAGTCTTAGAATCGATCATAGATCAATAATATATATACTCTATGGCAGAGCTTCTCACTAACTTGAAAAGGGGTCGCAACCCCCCAATATAAAAAAATAAAATTATTAACGTGAACTTTGGCCTCAGTTTTTTTAAAAACCTTAAGTAATGGAAAAATTTGGAAAAGAAAATCAGAAGCAGCATTGAAAGATTAATCGAAACCTTGTGGTCAGATCCCAGACGCATATCAAAAATTTCAAGTAAAAAATTTCTAAAAAAATAAAAAAAACACAATTTTTGTGAACATTGACTTCTATTTTCTCAAAAATTCGGAAACCAGGTCCCGAACTACGGCATTTTATATCGAAACTTACTTTTCTTTCCGAAAATAAAAGAAAAACACTAGTTAAACCTGATCTAAAATGAAGAAATGTTTACAAAGAAAGCATTTAAAGTCCAATTTGGAGTAATTACACAGCTCAACATGAAAATGCGTATTGGATTCTGGTGACTGATTTAGGTAGTGTTTGTTGCGCTGATTCCAAATATGTGGCCCAAATATGTCTATCACGTCTGGATTTTGAGTTATTCGCGGTTAAAGTGCCGAAAAAGGCCATTTTGGACACTTTTTGAAAGCTTATAGTATAAGATCCTGACATGCGATTGACTTGGTATTAAGCTCAATCAAAAGTATGTGATTTTCTCTATAAGACAAGATAAAATGTTCTTGGAATTTAATTTTCTAAATTGAAAAAAAAATCATTAACAAAAAACCTTCAATTTTTGAAATATTCAGTTTATTTACACAGTGTTTTTTAACAAATTTCCATACAAATACACACGTAAATATTAGATTTAAAGCACTTGTGGCTAATGACATTTTAACCATTATAAAAAATTAAATTAAAAGAAAATTTTATATTGCCTTTAAGAGAAAATTATGCACTTTCGAATGAGCTGGACATCAAGTCATTCGCATGTCTGGATCATATTTTATAAGCGCTCAAAAATGGCCAAAATGGGCCTTTTTTGACACTTCAACCGCGATTTTCTCAAAATTGTGACGTGATAGAAAAATTTGAGTGACCGTTTTGGAATCGGGAAACCAAAACCTATAAACTTTTTTTGGTTTCTTTCAAAACGCAGCGACAAACCTCAAATTTGTAGAGCGGTGTTATAGTTCTTTTTTCAAAATTATGTACCAATGTTTGGTATTGATCGAAATTTTATTAGATCCGTTATTTGGATCCAGATTTGGAATCAGCATTAAAAAGTAAATCAAAAAAAGTGTTCAGATCCCAGACGCATCCGAAAATTTCACAAACAAAGCTCTTTAAAATGCGCAAGAATACCTTTTTGTGAACTTTGCCTTTAATTTTCTCAAAAACCTAACTTACTAGAAAAATTTGGAACCCAGATTCGGAATCAGCATCGAAAAGTTAATAAAAAAAGAACTGTCAGATCCCAGACTGAGCCAAGGTTAGGTTAGGTTAGAGGTGGCGATGTTAAAGACTCCTCACATAGACCGGATGGTCCATAGCGAAACCACAATAATTCCTCTGCGACGCTGATAGAACGCGTTTGTCCTCATCGCGAATTGTACTATTTGCCTTAGGTCAACATTCAAAACCGTTTCCAAGACTGAGCCAAAACACTTCACAAATAAGTTTTGGGCATCCCGAGAAATTAACAACTGCACAGTGATTACGGAGGAACCTTGAGTGATGGAAAAAATATTTTTCTTTAATAAAAGTATTTGTATATTTTTATAACACAACAATTAAAAAAATGTTATTTAAATTTACCAAAATTTAAGGTTTTACCAAATTTGTTCGCGACCCCCCTGAAACTCTTCCGCGACCCCCTAGGGGGTCCCGACCCACCGTTTGAGAACCATTGCTCTATGGGGTCCCCGACCGATATTTCGATGTGTTACAAACGGAATGACAAAGTGAGCATACCCCCATACTGTAGTTGGAAGGTATAAAAATCAATATTTTTGAAATAAATATTTATAATATTTTAACATACCTATTATACAGATAACACCGTCCTACAAACACAAAAAAATCGTTAAATTTGAACTGGATAATATACGCTTTAAACTTGAAAATAAATGTAGTAAAACTACATTAACAGTTTTCCACTTTGTGATCCTGTTTCCTTTTAAAAGGACTTCAAAGTTTTAGAGCATTAATTTTTGTAAAATTTGTACTTCTCTTAGGATGCCACTTGTGGTGGGAAATGAAAGAGGAAGATCTCCTTTAATTTTCCTTTTTCATTATTTTGACATTTCAGGAAAAAAAGGAGGTAAGTAATGTCCTTTGAAAATTTTATCAATATCATTTAAAATTTTTAACAAAATATTTTGATAAACTTTTGAAAGGACATTATGCACTTCTTTTATTGTTAGCTTTTTTTTTATTTAAGTCTTTATTAAAAGAAATAATAATTTCATATAAAGAACAACATATCGCTCATTTGCCCTAACGTAGTCATAACTCAAAAAACTTGATATTGTAGAAAACGAGTTTAAAGTTTTCATTTGAAATGATTTTGAATTGAAAAAGGTCCACAGCGGTGAGTATAAAATATATAAATTATTTTTTATTTTGCAATATTAAAAAATTAAAATCACTAAAAAAAGTGGTTTATGCATTGTATTCGGCCAAGTCGAATTTAATTCTTTACTTGTTTTTTATTTCAATAGTTTTTTTTTTTTTTTTTTTTTTGAGTTCGATTGATTTGTTTTTTTTTTTACTTTTTCGAAATTTACAGTCCTATTGACAGTTATGACTGGTTATGACAAATTTTATTATTTTCAAACTTCATATTCCCTTTGTTTGTTGTAAACACACTCAAAAAAAATCTCAAAATTTTAAATTATTTGTCAATTTTAAGACTATCTGGGTAGCAGGTCTTTATTTTTTTGAAATTTTCAAACAAAATTTTAATTTTTTATGATTGTTTACAACAACCACATGGAAAAAATTTACTTATGATTGAGTTATGACTATTTTCTATGAATCGGACCCTTTATTTATATTTTCTCTTTTAATTAATAATAATAATAATAACGCCTTGCTTGGTGATGTGCTCTAAGCTACCTCATTGTGGGCATAGGCTATCAATAAGATTCTTCCATCGGGAACGTGAAGCAGCTACAGTAGTAAGTTCTTGTAAATCATTTAGTTTTCTATGTTGGAAATCAGGTAGTTTGTTAACTTCATCTAAAGTTGAACGACGCCATTGTACACTAGTGCTCTTACGCATATTTCATTGCTGGGTTTTCTAAGGGTGTGACCAATCCATCCAAACTTTCTTTTGCGTATTTCCGTATTTATATTAGGCATGTTTGATCTTCTTAAAAGTTCTTCGTTGGATACGATATTCGGCCAGTATATTTTAAGTATGGTGCGCAGGCAGCTATTTATAAAAACCTGAAGCTTGTTCTTAATTGCTTCAGTTACAAGCCACGTCTCACATCCATATAGTAACACCGATACTACACAAGCCGAGAAAATGCGAAGTTTAGTGGTTTTACTATAAACATTCGATTTCCACACTTTTGTCAGGAGGGAGAAAGCACCTCTTGCCTTTTTTTATTCTAGAGGAAACATCTAATGCGGCACCGCCATCTTCTGCCATCATGCTACCGAGATACTGAAATTCAGAAACTCGTTCAACTAATTCATTATTAATAGAGAGATGTTGCCTTGATTCAACGTTGATTCTTAGCTCCTTCGTCTTACTCGTGTTGATTTTTAGTCCAACTTTTGCTGACTCTGTTACCAGATCATTTAGCTTATCTTGCATGTCTTTAAGTCTATGTGATAGTTCGCACTTATCGTCGGCGTAATCAAGCGATTCCAATCTATTACCTGGAAACAGCGGGTTCCAAATGATACCTCTTGGTTTTCCAGTCGTGGCACGCCTTCCTATTGCATCAATTACTACAAGAAAGAGCAACGGGGATAGCAAGCATCCTTGCCTTACTCCAGATATTGTGCGGAAATATTCTGAAGCTTCACCGTTGTGTATGACACAGCATTCGAAAGTTTCATAGCTCTTCCTGATGAGATTTATAATTTTATTTGGAACACCTATATTATAGAGCTCAGCCCAAATGCATTCACGATTTATGGAGTCAAATGCCTTTTCGTAGTCAACGAAGAGTAGGTATAGTGGGGAACGAAATTCAATGCTTTGTTCAATGATGACCCTTAGACTGTTAATTTGATCAGTGCAGGATTTGGATGGCCTAAACCCAGCCTGTTCCGGTCTGAGTTGTGCATCGATTAGTGTAATCATTCTTTCCAATATTATCTTCATAAAAATTTTCATAATAACACTTAGTGTTGTGATGCCTCGCCAGTTATTACAATTGGTTTTGTCTCCTTTTTTGAAGATTTTTACAATGGCTCCCCTGAGCATATCTTGTGGATATTTTTCGCTTTCCCATATTTGGCCGAAGAGTGGATATAATGTGTCAGCAAATAGTTCGGGGGCTGCTTTATATATTTCAGACGTAATATTATCTTTATCATTTTTTAACGATTTTATTGCATCTATTATTTCAGCTTTAGAAGGTTGATTTGTTCTGATAGGGAGTATGCTAACATTGTCATGCCACGTTGCGCTAGTACTAGGTCTATTGATATTAAGAATTTCCGTGAAGTGTTCCTTCCATCTATTGAGTTGCTCCGATGTAGTGGTGAGTAATCTTCCATATTTATCTTTTATAGGCATTGTTGTTGCAGATTTACGATCAGAAAATTTTCTGGTGAGGTCGAATAGTAGTTTCATGTTGTGGTTTGAAGCAGCATCATTCGCGTATTGTGCTTGAGTATCCATATACTCTCGTTTATCATCTCTTATAGCTCTTCTTACGGATTTGTCAAAGTTATTATAACGTGTTTGCGCCTCTCTTTTAATTAAGTTGTCTCAAATTACAACAGAGCTCTTCAAATTTTAAATCACCTCTTCAATTAAGATGAAGCAATGTACAAATTTTAATCCCATTTAAAATTGGAATTTCTAAAATGTACTAGAATAGTTTTTTTGTTTGCTGCAGGTCTATTATTTCAAATTTTTAAGTGCGCTTGGCCATCATTTCAGAAGAAAGAAGAAACTATCAAAGTAGGTTCATTATTTTACCTCATTTTGCCCTGTTAGAATCTGAGTTTTTAAAAAGTATATTTTAAGATTTTTTTTCTTCAAAATTTAAGTTTCTAGGACCATTAATTCCGGAATTAAAATAGCAAAAGTACATTTTTTAACACCTTAAAACGAGAATTTCCATTTAGCTAGTGCGATCAGTCAGTCAACTACCCAATTTTTTTTTTTGTATATACGAAGACGTATTAGAGTTGTATTTAAAATTATACTGGATTAAATCTAGTAGATTTATAAAATATTTTTAATCAAAAAGTGATACAAAATAATAAATTTTATACATATGAGAGTTGTAAACAATGAAATTGCCTTAATCAATCGATTTTTGTCTGATGAGGGTTGATTTTTTCCAATACTAATGGCACGTGTCAATTATGTGCAAATTAGAACGTATAAGTACATTTCGGTGGTGCATTTCACACATAAAAATATACATAAGGTGCAAAATACCCAAGCAACCACCCCGTATATAGCCACATGCAAAAAGATGCATGCACTTAAGGAACAAAAAGTGGATGAAAACTAAATTAAATCAATTTTTTATGCAATTTTTTAGGAAATTGTTTTTTAATTCGCTAAAAAACTGTAGCCAATGAGAACGAGGCAAGTTAATATAGTAAATTAATGATGCATATGCAAAATTTAATATCAATGGACTTGAATCCTTGATCCTTGATTTAAAAAACAATTTGATGTTTAATACACATTGTTAAAATGAAAAGAAATCCAAAAAAATTAAATTTTTTTTGACATTTCTATTGGCACTTGATTTGAGGCTCAAGTGTTTCACGATCATCTTACATTTTATTGCGTTGGTGTATTAATGAATGGTTTATGTCTTTACTAGAACTTAAGTATGAAAAAAAATTTTAAAAACATTAGAAGAAAGTGCGTAAATAACAAAAGATTTTTTTCATTAATGCTTCTCTTCCCTTCCCATCTGGTCGGTCTGTTGTTGAGTACATATTTCTGTATAATATTTAACCACATCAGAAACTCTTAAGGCATAAAACTATGAACTTCATACACTTGAGAGCAGTGAAATAGCAGTTTGAAATACAAATGAATGTGCGTGTGGAATAAGGTGCCATAGTCCAATTTTTGGAAATCGTGTATTTTTTTTTTTTAATTGTACCTTCCTGGAATAGTTTGACCTATTTGTAAACAAATATGTTAAAAACTTGATCGTTTTCTGTCATGAAAGTGACCTTAACGCTTAATTTTAACTATTTTTGGGAATATTTTATAGTTTTGTCCGGATACTAACATTTATTTTGCAGTTCAACTAAAGATAATATATAAAAATTATTATTGACTTCCTGGTAAGGTCTTATTTCACACTTCTTCAGGGTGTGGGTAACGCTACTTTTTCACTACTCGTAACACCTTATATATTATCTTTTGGTATGCTTAACCTGACCAACCATCCCACTTTTGGCGGGATTATCCCGCTTTTTGAAGTCTCATCCCGCCTTGATTTTCCATCCCGCTTTTTAAGCAAAAGTCCCGCTTTATCCCACTTTTTGACTTTTAGAATAATAAAGTACAACTTATAATTTTTTAAATAATATTTTGAGTATGATTGTTCTGTAGTTTTTTTTTTTTATTTATTTTTGATCATATAAATATGGTAACATTTAGAATTTTTTACCGTGTAAAAAAGGAAAGGAAATCACTTCTAAAATTGTGTTGGAATTCAAAAAAATTTCCAAAAACTTTTTAAATGCTTTTTTGAAAATTTAAAAAAAAAAAAAAATTAGAATTCAGAAAAAACATTAAGTTTTTAGACGTGGTCAAATTATGGTAAAATTGGCCAATTTTTGCATGATATCGCATTTTATTTAATTTTTTCAACGGTAATTCAACAATTCAGCAATTTTCGAAACATATTTATTTATAGAGTTTTATATGGGCTATCGATTGGCATTATTTGTTTCTGGAAAAAATTCGGAAAAATGTATGTCTAAATTTTCCAAATTTAACCTTAAAAATTAATGTAGCAAAAAATACGCCATTTTGTTTTTAATTTTAAATGAAAGTTCATTAAATTCTCTAGAAAATGTAAAATTTTCAGAGAGCAATTCATTTAAGAAAAATGACTTTGAACTTCAAAGTATCGTAGAATATGGTAAAATTGAGGAATTTTTTCATGACATCGCCTTATATTTAATTTTTTCTACTGTAATTCAACATTTCTGCAGTTTCAAAAACATTTTATAAAATAGTTTTGTATCAGGATAATTTTTTTTTTAAACACGCTAGTTTTATTTTTTTTAATATTTTAAAATGAAAGTTTAATAAATTCTCTTCAAAATTTAAAATTTTCAAATCAGAAATTTTTTGTTTTCGGGAAAATGAGTTCAAAATCATTGGAAAATTAGTTAGTTCTGAGTTTTAACCAAAAACAAATAATGCCAATCGTTAGCCCAAACAAAACTATAAAATAAATGTATTTTGAAAAAATGTAGAAAAAATTATATATGTAAAGCAAATTGCTCAATTTTACAATTTTTGATCTCGCCCATTTTTCCGAAAAGCTTAAACTTTCGTTCCACGATTTTTTAGTTCCATATAGGGCAATAAGCTCCGTAGGTATGAATTTTTGCCACCACCATTTTTTTCGTGGTACGTTTGAAATAAAAAACTTCATATGCTTCAGAGTTATCTTTCGTATATTTTCAACAGACAGTCAGAAAGACGGACGGACATCTCTATGTCGACTTAAATACGATTGAAAATCATTAATTTATACACTTTATGGGACCCTAGGACCTATTTCCGACCAGTTACAAATCTAATGACAAGCCAATATATATCCCCTATCGCTAATTGAAAGGTATAAAAAAGTCCCGCTTTTTAGGTCAAAATCCCGCTTTTTCCACCTTTCCATCCCGCTTTTCAGCCAAAAACAGTTGGTCAGGTTAGGTATGCTATATTATTTCATTTCTCGTAACCTATAAAATATCATATATTTTACACCTTACTCGTATTCTTCGTTATAAATTGATCATTTATTTTATACCTTACTGGTATTCTTTGTGATAATGTGGATGCATTACTTTGAGTCTCATCCCCTGTTAAAATCATCAATGCTGCAATGTATAAAATAAGCAATCCTATACCTATTTTATACCTTATTTGGTAATCTTAGTTTTGCTGGGAATGACCCGATTTTAACAAATTTTGGTTCATGTGAAAGCTGGGGTCTTTTTCTTTTAGGAAATATTTTTAAAATAATACGGTTTTCTTACAGAAATGATGCAAAAATACAAATACGTTTTTTCTTTTCGAATATATAAAAAAGAAACACATCTTCGATTTTTTTTTAATTCTGGTGAAAAATTGCAATGTTTTGTATAACATATTCAAAATTCATATTCTGTTTTAAGTACGAGGTCCTCATATTTTTCCATTAGAAAATTTAAGTTTCTTATATTTTGAATGTTTTTCAAAATTTTAAAAGTATAATTTTCTTTGAAAATTAAAATCTTTATATTGAAGAAATATAAAATTTGTATTTTCTAAGGTAAAATATAAGAACTTCGTACTAAAACCATAATATTTTTTGATCCCATGGGGATGCCACTCTGAATTTTGGATATGTTATACAAAACAGTATTGTTTATCACCATTTTTTTTTAATATTTTTTTATGTGTTTTTTTTTAAATATTCGCAAAAAAAAAATTTTCGAATTTTTGTAACACTTCTGAAAAAATATTGTGTGTTTTTGAAAATATTTCCTAAAAGAAGAATAATTAAGCTTTCATATGAGCCATTGAAAATTTTGAATGATATTGAAGGATAAATTTTGAAAGGATGTGGCTTACCTCTTTTTTCCTGATATGTACAAATAATAAAATAGGAAACTTAGGGAAGATCCTCCTCTTTTATTTGCTATCACTAGTGGCATCCTAGTACAAGTAAAAATATTAAAAAATATTTTATTAAATTTAATCCTCTAAAACTTTGAAGTCCTTTAAAAAGGAAACACGATCACGAAAAAAAAAAACTGTAAATGTAGTTTTACTACATTTAGTTTCTAGTTTCAAACATATATTATCCAGTTCGTGTTTAACGATTTTTTTTTTTCATTTTGGTCGGACGGTGTAACGGACAAAACTGTTTTATTTTCTGCAATGAAACGATCAGAATATTCAAATGAAGTTACATAAAGTGAACTAAATTTTCTGCAATGTAACGACAAAAGTTCATTATAGTTGTTTTTAACAGTTGTTTTTACTGAAATATTATTTGACGCCAAGTTTGTTAGTTTAACCGAAATTTTTTTAATCTTGGAAAAATCATGACTGCTTTTTGATAGAAAAGAATTTTCAGATAGTTATTTCTAGAAAAAAAAACTTTAAAACTTGGGCGTACTGATTTGAGTTCAGAAAAAAATGGTCACCCTAAACATAGCCCCTTTTTCCACTAGAACAAAATTCTTGTACATATGTATTTGCAAATGATCAATCTACGTTAAACTGCAAAAAATTCTTTTGAGATAGTTTTTGAAACCACTATACACAAAAAACCTTGTCAAATTGCTAGAAAAGTTTAGTAATCTAATTTTAAAATATATTTATTTTACTCGACAGGCGTCAAACTACAATAAGATTTATAAACAAAATTTAATAAATTTTTGTTATGAAACTATGAAATCTAACGAAGAAAAGTTTATGAAATTTATTCTTAATATGCATGATATTTAATTAAGCTTATGAATTCCTTCATACACTCTAATCAAAATTTGTTGAAATTTACACAATTTATAGTAGGAAACTGGACTCCTACTATAAATTGGGTAATTTTACTCTGAATGTGTAAATTGAATAAATTGACCACTAGTGGTCACTTTAAATAAAAAGGGGTTAATAAAATATAAAAAAAACATACGGCTCCAGCCAGCATCAAACTCGCAACCTTCCGATTTGAAACAACACTACTTAACCACTAAGCTACAGACGCTTGTTCTTTTTATCTTGCGTTTTAGTAATTAAACATGTGTGTATGTTGTTCGACAATTTTATTTACACATTTGTGTGTAAAATATTTGAATTAACGGATAATATGTATAATTTGCTGTGTTTAAATTGTTTACAATTATTTTACGCATTTAGTGTTTATATTAAAACATAATTAGGGAATTCACATGGGTATCGTATTTGGTGTTGTATGTTGTATGTCCTATCTAAAAACAGGGTTGGTTAAACTTTAAATTAATAATACGACACTTACACGATATGACGATACAACATTTATACCTATGTTTTGTGTGCTATTTTCAAGTATGCTAACAAGAAGAGAATCTAAGAGAAAATTATCAAATGAGCGATAAATAATTTTTACTAACCCTGTTTTTAGATACGACATACAACATATACAACAAATACGATACTCGTGTGAATTACCTAAATGCGTGCTATTCAACAAAAAAAGTGTAGGTTAAATAAAAACAAAATAATGAATCCATTTTATGAATATCCCGAAAGTTTTTTTAGTGTATAGTTAATTTTAAAATTTCAGAGTATTTTTTTCTAGCTTTGGAAAACGGTGAAGAAAAAATTTTAAATTTCCCCCAAAACATTAACATTACATGTGCTATTGTGTTGGACACAAGTGTACAAACATAGATGAATGAATGAACGAACGAGCCCTATTCCATGTAATTGTTCTTCATATTTGTTGTTGCTACTTTGTTGTTGTTATTATTTTTGATGTTACTGTAGTTTTAATATTCGTGGATTCTAATTTCGGGTTCTTTTGTCTACTCTGCAAACTGCGTATTGATAAAATGTTGATGTTTTTCTTATTGTTGTTTTTGGTTTTTTTTTGTAGATCGCGTCGTTGTTATTATTGGTGTCGCTGCTGCTGGCTCTGCTAGTTTTTCAAATGTTTCCCATAGATTTTTGGTTTTGTTGTTTTTCGGGGGTTCTTAGAAATAGTTAAACGTAACTAAAAGTCAGTGTGTCAGTGTGCGTCATGCGTAGCAATTGTGTGTGCATTAGAGAAGCGGACAAAATATCCAAAAAGAGTGAATAGAAAAAAACAACAAAATAACCAGAAATAAAAATTTAGTGATAAAAACAAACAAATTTTATGTTGAAAACATAACAAAAAAAATTTATGAAAATAACAATAATTACAACGCATTTACAGTATTATTGTTAGAAAAACATCCAACAAAATAGAATTTTTTTAAAAAACAAAACATGAATTTGTTTAATACAAATTCAAATCAAAATTTAACCATGATCAATTCAAATAACAATAATCTCTACAAAGATTCAACAATTATTGAGAATAATTTTGAACACAATTCATCATCTGCAGCATCCGATAACATTTATCAAATTCAAAATTTACAACAAAATCGAAGAAATTCTCAAAAAGATGGTAAAGATGACGATAATCCTTTTCAAAATACAACGGCCTCAAATGATGTTGCAATAGGTGAGTCAATGCTGTTTAAAAAAACGCAAAAATCAACAGGTCTTAATTTTAACAAACCAATAAGATTTTTTTTGTTTTTTTTTTTATTGAAGAACAAAAAACGATTGTTTTTTATTGGTTTGATTGAGTAGTAAAACCTACAGTATGACAATACGCATTAGAAACACTTAATCATCCCTTAAACACCAACAGTAGAAAACGAAAATAAACAATGACACATTGAGGGTTAAAATATTTAACACAAACACCTACCACTCGATTTACACCGTATTTTTAAAAAGCCAAATTTAAAAAAAAAAGATGTAAGAGTGTTAAATTTGGCTGCACCGAATCTTTTATATCCGCCAAAATGTGAAAAAAAAAATCCACAAAGCCCCACAAATTTTTGCCTCCTAACAATTTTCCCAAAACCTACACAGAAAAAAACGAATTGTTATATTGACCACCATATTTGTGAATACAATTAACTTTTTTACTGAAAGTTCTCCTATACGGAAATTTGTGATATCAACTAACCCTGCAAACAAAACGATACGACATCGATTCGCCGGTTGTATTGCCGATACGATAAATGTTATTGCGGCAATTATCGAATTCGTATCGACGGCAATACATCCCGGCGATACGAAAACGATTCGCCTTGGCGATAAAAATAAAAGATTTGTATGTATCGCCGGAATATCACTAAAATGATAAATCGGCGATACAGCTATTTCGATTCCCTAAAGCTAAAAATAGACATTATTTTTTTCATTCATATTTTGGTCATGTTAACAGGACTTAAAACATTTGCATTCACCTGAAAAATGTATCCTCAACATTCGCTGATTTTTTTATTTTATCTTTGAAAGAACTTTGTGTTTTTCGGCCAAATTTATATTCTTTCAAAGATTTCTTGTTGTGCTAAATTATTTTATTTTAAATTGACAAAGAAATAAAAATTTTTAATATTTTTTTTTTATCGCCAAAATATCGTTCGTATGAGAAAACGGCGATATAATAAAAATACTACTTTGATTTTTTATTGAAATGATAAATTTTCGTATCCCCGCAATATCTTTTCGGCGATATATCGCCCTATTGTTTGCAGGGCACATTTGTAAATATTGATTGTTGAAAAAAAAAAATTAAAAAATTGATAAACGAGTTTGTAATAGTTCTCTAAAATTATTATTTGTATTGACAAACGTACAAAATCTCAAATTTTGTTTCAACAAAGAACTTCAACAAACACAAACACAATTTGTTGATCTGACAAACGTAAAAAATCTTATTTTTTTTCAACAAAGAAATTCAACAAACACAAAAACTATTTTGAAATAAAATTACTTGACTAAGTTTGTTGAAAACAAAATCGAAATTTTGTATTATGGACTAACTGGCGGCCTTTTTAACTAAATGTTTGGTTGATATCATCTTTGGTTGATTTACAATTGATGTTTGTTGATTTAAATTTGACGATTTTATTTTCTGTGTAAGCAATTGGCCCATTCCCTAAGGGTGTTCCCATACAGAGATTACATTTTTATAAAACTGCTCCTACCGCTCTAACTGTCCCAATAATGCCAATAGAGGACTCAATTTATGAGCGACCCTCAATATTTTTTCAACCCCAACATTTTCAGAATTAAGGTGGTCCCCATACAATTTCTTTTTATTAATTTGTTTTTTTGAAACCAGTTCCACTACTCCCATTCTGCCTCCTAGAGTGCTCAAAAGTAAACCGACACCCCAATAATTTGTGCCCCTTAACATTTTTTTGCGAACATACCTACACTTTACAAATGAAATTTTTATAAAATTTTCTCCCACCACTCTAACTGCCCCAAGGTTGCCCCTGGGGAGTCAAATGTATGAACGACCCCAATATTTTTTGAGCCCCAACACTTTTTCAGAATGTACCTACCATAACCCTTAAAGCGGTTAATTTTTATAAAACTGCTCTTACACACAAAAAAACTTTGTCAAATTACTAGGAAAAGTCTCGTAATCCCATTTTACCAATATTTGACAGTTTTCCTTATTTTTAACAAACAAATTTAGATCGAAATTTACATTTTTTTTTTGTAATTTTACAATTTTTTTTGTAATTTTACAAATTTCCAAGATAGTTTTACAAAAAAAATCTAGTAAATTCACGAGAATTCCTTGTAGTTTTAATTGCGCCAAAAAAAGTGTAAATTTACAATTTTGTTGGTAAATAGCTTGTAAAATTACAAAGTTATTAGTAAAAAGCTTGTGAAATTATTAGGAATTCTCGTAAAATAGGAGGTAGCAAAAAATCAACAAAAATTACGAAACCTCCTTGTAAATTTTATCGTGTCAAAAAATTTGTAAATTAACAATTTTATTGGTAAAAACCTTGTAAAATTACAAAATTATTGGTAAAAAGCTTGTAAAATTACTAGGAATTCTTGTCAAATAGCAGGTAGCAGACAAAAAAAATTTACAAATTTTTCTTGTAATTTTACAAGGTTTTTTTTAGTGTACCGCTCTAACTGTCCCAATAATGCCAATAGAGAACTCAATTTATGACCGACCCTCAATATTTTTTCCACCCCAACATTTTCACAATTATGGTGAAAACAATTTTTTTATTCATTTTTTTTTTTTTGAAACCAGTTCCACGATGCCTCCTAGAGTGCTCAAAAGCAAGACCGACCACCATTAATTTGTACCCCTCAACACTTTTTTGCGAACATATCTACGCCTTAGAATATTACATTTTTATAAAATTTGCTCCCACCGCTCTAACTGCCCCAATGTTGCCCCTAGGGGAGTCAGATGTAAGACCGACCCCAATATTTTTTGAGCTCCAACGCTTTTTCAGAATATACCTACCCTAACCCTTAAAGCGGTTCTCATACAATTTTTTATTTTTAATAATTATTTTTACTAATTTGTTTAAAAAATTGTATGGGCCCCTCTAAGGGTTAAAGATAAAGGGTCTATGTTCTGAAACAGCGTTGGGGCTCAAAAAATATTGGGGTCGGTCGTACATTTGACTCCCCTAGGGGCAACCTTGGGACTGTTTTTTTTTATTTTTAATAATTATTTTTAATAGTTTGTTTAACAAATTGTATGGGGCCCCTCTAAGGGTCAAAGATAAAAGGTCTATGTTCTGAAACAGCATTGGGGCTCAAAAAATATTGGGATCAGTCGTACATTTGACTTCCCTAGGGGCAACCTTGGGACTGTCAGAGTGGTGGGAGCAAATTTTATAAATCAACAAATATTGGGGGTACTGCGCAATAACTCCCAAATGAAATAAGTCCCAATGAAATAATTCCCAATGAAATAAGTTCCAAGAAAAATGAATTAACTCCACACTTTAAAAAATGAAATAACTCCCAAAGAAAAAATGAAATATGTCCCAATATTTGGGAGTTATTTAAAATCAAAATAATAACTCCCAAAAAAAATGAAAGAGTTCCCAATGAAATAAGTGCCAAAGAATATGAAATAAGTTCCCATTGTTTTTTTGTAATAAAGGTTTTCTGCGTAGACGGCCTTCGGCCGGGCTTAGAGATTACATACACCATGCATTAAGCACACCCTCTCTGCAAACCAAAGCTATTTTGGTTATCAGGCCTTTTTGAGGCATAACAAATTTGATAGCGTAAAGGCCTGCTACCCTAGAAAACTTTACTTTGCGGAGAGGGTGGGTTTAATGCATGGAGTTTATAATCCCTAAGCCCGGCCGAAGGCCGGCTACGCAGAAAAAATTTTAAGCAAAAAAAAAAACAATTGCACAGAGGTGTATATTGTTTTCAATTAAAATGAAATAAGTCCCACCATTGATGAAATAACTCCCAATGCTTAACAAGAAATGAAATAACTCCCAATCTATTTTTTTTTTTGGGGTTTTTTTCATTTGGAAGTTATTTCATAATGAAATAAATCCCAATCTATTTTTTTTTTTTTTGGAGTTATTTCATTTGGGAGTTATTGCGCAGTACCATATTGGGGGCCAGTCATGCATTTAACACCTCCAGGGGCGCCCATTGGACAGTTAGAGTGATGGGAGCAAATCTTATAAGTGTCAGTTTGTATGGAAGCCCCCTTAGGGAGTGGAGATAGGGTGTAGGTACGTTCGGAGCTATTTAGAGAGTCTAAACATATTTAGATTGTGTTAGTTTGTTTCCAAGAGATGTTCAGCTTTATCATGGCTACAATTTTGCCAAATAATGTTAGGAAAAAACAACAGTCGCTGTTTGTAATTTAAAAAAAAAAAATGTTTTTTTACAGAATTTGTTCAAAGGACTATTTGGCACATTATTGACAGATATAGTTAGGCGGTAGCACCAAGTCTGATTATGCTATTGGGCGAAGACTGATGACATTATATTTTATGTGTCCGTCTGCTTTTCAAAATCTTTAGAGGCCTATAAATGGGAATTGGTCACCTAACTTTACAATCCGAGTACAGATCTGTAAAGCGACATCCAATTTGAATTAGCAAACTTTCAGCAGATTGTTCTGCTGTAAAGGATTTTTTTAATAAAATCTATGTCAACCAGTTTAAAAAAATAAAAATACATTTTCACATTGATACTGTTTGCTGAATATCAAAATATTTAACCCAAATGAAATTTTACGAGGAAAATATTTGTAGAACATTTTAACCTTTTAAATACACTGGTGGTTAATTTTCAAAAAGTATTAAAATGCCACCTTAAAATGGCAGTTATAGGCATAAAATTTTCTATTAAAGGAACCGCCATACAATTTCACTAATTAATTATAATATTTTAGAAGTTTTTTAAACGCCTTTGAAAAAAACATAAAAATTTCAGTGGGCTATAAAAAACAATTCGAACTAACTTTGTAAAAGCCTTGGAGGTTTTTTTCAAAGGTCTTCTTTTATTTCACATTGGAGCTTTTGAGGCTCACGATACCCTAAATTTGTTGAACAGTGTACTTTGGAATTTTCATTTAAAATTTGAATATTACATTTGAAATTCAAAATTTCGATTAAAGTCTAAAGAACTTGCACTGATCACGAACTATTTCGAGTCAAACAATTTTATACCCGAGTAAAAATAAACATATATTACAATATATAACTTGATACAAACATAATAAATTATATATGATTATACATCCCTGAGATATTTTCTAAATTTTTTTAATGCAGTCATATATATTAATATATAATTTAATCATGATTCGGATTAAAAGGTGTACGGTTGATATAATTATATAAAATTATATGAGGGTCAATACAAAATTTCTTTTTCTGTATAATTTAACTTAAAATTATAATATAGCTTATGCTGTTCCATATAAACCTATATATGTTTACAATTAACCAAAAATTTTGTAAGTTTTTTAGGCAAAGTATAAGAAACTTTTTAAAATGTTTCTAAACATTTCTTGTTAGGGTTATGTATATCACCTATCTGGTTCGAAGCGTACCCAAACATTTTTTTTTTGTTTTTGAAAATTATATGTTTGGTGAATGTATCGTTGACCTGTGGTGTATCTCAACCCAAACCAAAAAACTCCAGGATTTTATATGTTTTTGTACAATTAGATCTAATTAGATCCACCAATATAAGGCAATGTCTGGTCAAAACTCGGATGAAATCAAATCATATTTTATACAAGTAGATCTTTTTTAATGCAAAAACATCCACCATTATTCGGATCAAATTGCGTATTAATATATATTGTGTCATATATCATTATATATTGCATCATATAAAAATTTTTACTCGGGTATATATTTTTTTAAATGTTTGTCAAAGTCGTGCGCAGTACATCGTGTCGTATACGTGATATAATAAAGTATACGTGTCGTGCGCCAAAGTATGATTTGTTAAATTAAAAAAATTCCTAAAATTAACATTATCGAGCAACTTTCTGTAAAAAATTTGTGAAATCTATATTCGTCGATAAAATGTTTATTTGATAAATAATCTAACCTAACATTGTATTTTGGGTTTCTTAGATCCAAAATTTTCAATGTTAACTATTTTGAAACAAGAGCTAACCTAGCAAATAGTGCCACTGCTTTCCACATACTCAAATAAGGATTACCAACCGAATGGCCCGCTGGATAAATTTTTGAACTGGCACAGTGTAATTAAAGTACATACTTGTACGATAAAAATAACAATTCTTCAAAAAAAAAAAAAAAATTAAGCTCCCCTCATAGAAATATTTGATTGAATTGCAATCTATCTTTGTACACTTCCCAGCAAAATTTTCGGTTGCAAAGAACCGATTGTGGAACAACTTATACTTCCCTAGAACCTGTTCTAATTCTTGTGCAACACCGATTCTTTTTACAAAGGGATTGTCCCAAAAGCAACAGGTGTTTGTAAGCAAAATTGGAACACATTTTTGTTCTTCGGAACCGGTTCTAGAAGTAAAATTTAGAACAGAAATGAGAATTAAAGAAATATTTTGAATTGCATTAATTTATTAAAAAAAGATAAAGATAATCCTACATGACATCGTATATTAATTTTTTTTAACACACATACATCCTGTTTCGCCTCCAAAATTGCATTTTGGGCCTTGCAATAAAGATACACCAGAGCATGAATTTTCTGCAAACAAAAATGAAAAACATTATTTTATTAGTATTTGTCCCGACCCAGACAATCAAAATTTAATTTACTTACCTTCGTATCAACAATTTTCACGATAATATCCTGATATTTTCATAGAATTTCGTGTTTTTTTCTTGGTGAACACAAAAAAAAAAATATATTTATTTTTTAATTTTTTGACACATAATTTTTTTTTAATTCCTGAGAACCAAAATGTTATGAAACTTTGATTGCAGAGAATAAGCTTCACAATAATTTTCACTTAACTTGTTCTGAATAATAAAAATGTAATAGTGTATGGTTACCGAAGAACCTGTTCTAGAACAAGTGTTGTCAGAATCGGTTCTGAAAAATTTTCCTGGGTTAATACTGCGTACAGTTGTTTTACTGTGCGTAAAATAAACCAAAAACTCATCCCTTTTAGTTTTGAAGAAATTTACCAATACTTAAGTAAAAACTAATCTATTTTCTTCAATCTACACATACTCTCCCTAACAATATGGCTTTTGTTTTGTTTTCTTCAATGAATTTCACTGTAGGGCACAACAAACAAACACACTCAAAAATAGTTTTGTTTTTGAACTAAATTAAATAAGAACGAAATTCCCACCAGAAGTCTCTCAAAAATTAAATGTACTATGGTCGTTTATAGGCTGCATATTTATTTAAAAATTTAAACTGGTTTGGATGACTAATCTAAGACAGCAGCGATCGAAGCATAAAAAGCTTACATACATAAATACGGGGCTTTCCATTTCAAATCGGACACTTTGAAAAAAAAATTACAAAAAAAAATTTTTTGGGGACCCGTGGGTTCAAGCCCCAGCCAGGGCGGATATTTTTTTTTTTTTTGTTTTTTTTTATAATTTTTTTTTGATATATTTATTCAATAGTTTTCTTTATTTTAATATTATTTTATTTATTTAAAAAAAATCTTTTGAAAGGCATATTGATGACACTTTTTGATGACATGATGAAATGTGTCATCACTTGTTTTTTCGATGACATTTTTCATCATATTGAAGAAAAGCTTCATCAATATGAAGAAATTTGTCATCAAAATTGATGACAGCAAGTGATGAAACCGTATCATCAATATGATGAAGCATTTTTCTTTGAGTGTACCTCGTCTTGACTATAACGACTAACAAAAAAGAAAATAAGAATTACTCTTTTCATTTTCCTTAAACCAAAAAATTTGGTGACTTGGGTTTGTAACTTGGATAATAATTCACCTCGTGGTGAATAAAAAAAAATATTCAACAGCTGGCGAAAAAATGTATCATAATTATTTTTCATCAATATTATTTTCATAAATTTTTTTTCATCAATATTTTTTTCCATCAATGTTTATTTTTCATCAATTTTTTATTCATTCATATTTTGTTCATTAAAAAATTTTGTTTTTTTAATCAATATTTTTTTTTTCATCAATATTTTTTTTCATCAATATTTTTTTCATCAATATTTTTTTCATCAATATTTTTTTATATATATTTCTTTTCATCAATATTTTTTTCATCAATATTTTTTTTCATCAATATTTTTTTTCATCAATTGTTTGTTTTCCCCCCAATATTTTTTTTCACAAATATTTTTTTTCATCAATAATTTTTTATCAATTTTTTTTTTTCATTTATATTTTTTTTTCCATCAATATTTTTTTTTTCATCAATATTTCTTTTTTCATCAATATTTTTTTTTTTCATGATTATTTTTTTTTTTTTCATAACCCGAGTAAAAATTTTTATATGATGCAATATATATTGATATGTAATACAATATATAATTAAACGCAATTTGATCCGAAAAATGGTGGATGTTTTTGCATTAAAAAAGATCAATTTGTATAAAATATGATTTGATTACATCCGAGTTTTGACCAGACATTGCCATATATTAGTGGATCTAATTAGATCTAATTGCATAAAAACATGTAAAATCCTGGTGTTTTTTGGTTTGGGTTGTGTTACACCACAGGTCAACGATACATTCACCAAACATATAATTTTCTTAAAAAAAAATGTTCGGGTACGCTTCGAACCAGATAGGTGATATACATAACCCTAACAAGGAAATGTTTAGGAACATTTTAAAAAGTTTCTTATACTTTGCCTTAAAAACTTAGAAAATTGTTGGTTAAATGGAAACATATAGTGTTATATGTATATGGAACAGAATTGGATATATATAATTTTATATTAAATTATACAGAAAAACAAATTTTGTATTGACCCTCATGTAATTTTATATAATTATATCAACCGTACACCTTTTAATCCGAATCATGATTCAATTATATATTACTACATATGACTGCATTAAAAAAATTTAGAAAATATCTCACGGATGTATAATCATATATAATTTATTATGTTTGTATCAAGTTATGTATTGTAATATATGTTTATTTTTACTCGGGAAATATTTTTTTTAATAAAAAATTTTCTTATCAATATTTTTTTTATTATTAAATATTTTTTTTATCAATAAGCTTTTTTCATTAAAAACTTTTTTTTCATTAAAAAAATATTTTTAACGACAAACACAGTCAAGAAGATAGATAGATATCACTAGAATGTCTTAGAAATCTTTAAGGATCAGGAAAATACGTAATGGGTTCCTCGACCGATATTTCAATCTAGAAAAATGTTTCTTTAAAAAAACACCTATTTTTGCAGCAAAACATCGTCATGATTTAGTGGTTTGATTTAACATGAAATGCCCCATATGTATTTAAAATTTATGTTTTCATGTACGTAATTCATAAATAGAACAAACACGTTTTTCTATTTTCAAGCTTCGAAATATCGAGTGAGCTGGTTAATTAAAACAAATATTTTTATGCATGAAAAAAAGGATCAAGATAGAAGAAGAATCTTTAAGGAATAAAACTATAAAGAATTCTATTATCTATTTGCATAACAAAATTATCATTTGTTTGACAATAACAACATTTCAACTGCATTCCATTCTCATTCACTTTTTTTGTTGTTTTTGTGTTTTGTGTTAGAAATTTTTGAATGAAGCAATATTTTTGATAACGCCACTTACGATCTACAAAAGTAAAGTGCGTGTAAGTATGTACACTATGTCTTAAAAGTATACACATTTAAATAATATGTCTTTCAAACCGAAATGAAAAACAAGTAAAATAATTAGGCCGAATCTAAAAATAACCTCCGCAATGCCCAAAAAGACAATCAAAGCGCGGTTAGTGTGTTTTTAACACGTGAATTTGCTTAATGTAAAGGTTCATATTCTGTTCGTGTTCATGTGAAAAAAAAATTGTCAAAGGCCTCTGGTAGGAATCGAACCCACGACCCCCAGACTCATAGGATAGCACCTGGAACATCCAGTTTATTAGTCCCACATTTAACTAATTGATCCAAACTTTGTTTTTAAAATTATGTGTCTATTAATTACTTCTATTCTACTTGTAAGAATTTGCTTTTATTTTAAATAAAACGATAATTTTGCCATGTTTATCTTGGAAAACTAGGAGTTTCCCAGATTTTAAATTTTAATTTAATTTATTGCTATTTTGAAAACATTTCCTTATCGATATCTTAGAGGAATTGTCCACACTCTGAAAACAAACATTCATTGATGACAATGTAACGACATGTATCAAGGATTACCTATGATTTTTTAGAACCTGAAGACAATTCCTCTAGGCATCACTATGTAAATTTTAAAATGACACATTTTCCAAAAGGGTTTGAATATACATATTTGGGATCATTCTTGTTAGTGTAGTTTTTTATTTATTTTAATACCAAATACTTTTAAAACATAGTGTTATTATAGTATTTAGTTTGTGAAGAAAAACGTGAGAAAATAATCTCGACAAAAATGAGTGGACGAAGAAAGCTAAAAACAATGAAATCAAAACAAAACAAGTAAATAACAAAAAATTAAGTATACAATATCTTATAGGGTATTCAATTAATTGGATTTTCCAAAACAAAAACTCCCAGATTCTGAATTTTTATTCGAATATAAAATGGTATTCTAACATAAAATTATTTCTGTTTTTATATTAAAATTTTTTGGGCATACCACAGAACAATGCTAATCAAAGAGCTGATTACGTGGAAAAAAATTACACAATTTTTGGAGGTCATCTTCAGGGCGCAACCAGCGTTTAAAGTTTGCATCCGTAGTGCATTTGGTCAAAAAAAATTTTTTTTTTATTTTTAAAATTGGTGTCAAAAGTTTCGTTAAGTAGAGTACATTGAGAAAAAAATACTTATAAAGTTTTCATGAAGCAATTTTTTTCCAGCACAACGTTTTGAAATTTTGAAAAGGTGTAATTTCACAGGCAGAAAAATACGAACGGGAGAGCGCTGGCAAAGTACCTTTTATGGTCGCTTGTGTGCTGGGAAGCATCACAGTTTAGTACTCTCCCAGCGTCCAAAATGATAACCACGGTAAACGGTATGCCGTTGCTATTTTAAAGCGCTTTGAAAGCGCTTTAAAAACAAAAAATATGGTACTATTATAGCACTTTTAGAACAAAAAAATGGGACGTATCTAAATTGTATACATAAGTCCATAAGACACAACTTTTTTTGGTGTTTATTTGAATTAAAGAAATTTATTAAATTAGGATAAAAAATTTATTGACTCATTTATTAGGATAAAAAAATTTTGAACAAACTTTGAACAATTTTCCCAAAAAAAATTTGTTTGCAGTTTTCTTTGCGTTTTGGAATAAAAAATTTATTAAAAATGCTTTTACGAAAAAATTTGGAAAAGTCCCGAAAAAAGTGGTGTATTGAACCGAAACTGGTATGTATCCGGAGTTTAAGGGTGATGTATCCGGAGTTTAAGGCACTTCCTCACGAAAGAAACAGGTGTTTTTATATAAAAGGTGTCGTGTTTGTAATATGTAGGTCCAGAGACTCTATGTAGGTCATTGTGTATAAGTGACATATCATGAGAACTATCAAGGACGGGCCACTTATCCTGCAGGGAAATACAAAATATTCCCATTGTTATGAATAGAAAAACATTGGCAAAGCGATGGAAAGCACTTTTTCGAATTTATACTACCTTCTACACAAAAAATAAAGTGCTTTGCCGAGACTTTTTCTTTGTAATGGTTGACAGTTTCTGCCTGGGTTATTATATATTTTTTTAAGTTTATTTATAAACCGGAGTTTGTAAGAGATCTTTGGATCACAATGGACCTCATAGTCTACGTGTGTTGACGTAAAACGTCAGCAGCCACTTACAACCTAAGAGATCTTTTAAGACTTTGTATAAAACGGAGTTTATATTCAAGCCTTTGTATAAATTTTAATTTTTTACAACAACTTAAAAAAATATTTAATAAATTGTGCATCTTCGAAGTTTCAAAACGTTGCGCTGGACCAAAATTGCCCCATGAAAACTTTATAAATATTTTTTCCTCAATGAACTGTACCTAGAGTTTTTCTTTTCCCGGACTTTTTCATTTCCCGGGAAAGCGGGATTCATTTTTTAATTTCCCGGGATCCCGGGAATTCCCGCAAAAAGTAAAAACCCAAATTTTTTGTCAAAAAAATGTATAAAAACCTCTTGAATGCGATTACAGTATTTATAATGTTTATTACGACCATAAAAATCTTATTTAGGGCCTCTAAAACAAAAAAAAATAATAAGTTTCGAGAAAAAAATAAAAATTTTTGTTACACAGTTTTTATAAAAAAAAAACGGCCCAAATATGTCAAAGTCTTTTAAAAAGTATTTTTAAGGGAATATGTTCCTTCACCTCACTTTACCTGTTTTAATAATAAAAATTGATCATTTATTCTTATTCATCTCAGTTAATTATTACAATTGGTTCTCAAAGTTTTGCCTCTAAAACACAATTTTGGTATTCAGAGTCGTACTTGCCAGCCCTGGCACTGGTGGTAAAAGAGCACTTTTTAAAATTATCTTTCAAAATATATGTTTTTTTTGAAAGAAATACATTTATTCCTGATTCAGAGAAATTTCTCAATTATGTCTCTGAAACTGAATGAAACTGTTTCAGAAAAATGAAATTATAAGAAAATTTACATTAAAAAGTTATTAAAAAAAAAAAAATTCTGCTTTCTAAAAGAAAAACTTGTTAATTTCAGAGTCATTCCTTGCACAAAATTTATATCAATTTATCGATTTAAAAAGAATCATGTCCAGAGACATAAATATTTTCTATAGAAACAAAAACAAAATTGTTCAGCTTCTAAAAAAAGAATCAGGTTCCGATAATTATATCCTATCGAAGATTTAGATCTAATTTAGAAGGGATCTCTTGGAATACTTTTTAAGCCCTCCTGGTCCCTGCGTACACCCAAAAAAAACGTGGGTATTCAATGCTAAAAATTTTACTAATGAACTAATTTTTTAGTTCAAAATGATCTAGTGCAGGCGTTGGTAATCAATACTAAACTTTTTTACTAATATTATTCAAAACCAGTAAAAATTACTAATTTTAGTACTTTGAAGATACTAAAAAACTACCGTACTACTGGTAATTAGTAACTTATTAGTAGAATTTGGTACCAAATCACTTACTAATATTTTTACTGCAGAATTATTTGGAGTGTACGTTTCTGCCATCAATTATCAACAATTTTAATAAAATCTCTAAAAAATCACATATAAAATAATCAATAGAAGTCGAAAAAACAACAATTTCAAAGAAATTAAAATTCCCAGGAATTCCCGCTCTACTTCCCGGGATTTCGGGATCGAAAATTTACGGGAATTCCCGTGAAAAACTCTAACTGTACCTAACGAAGACTTTGGCGCCAATTTTAAAAATAAAATAAAATATTTTTTTTTACTCTTATACCTAAGACAAATAATTATATGTGCATTTTTTTATATTGAGTTATAGGAAAGAAAAGAAATTATTTTTTTATGTTTGGTTAATATTTTATTATGTTTATATATAAGCATTAAAATCATAAACATTTTAATTTTATACTTTATTTTTTAAAACTGAAAATAACGAAAAAGGAAATACTTCATATATTTTCTATAGAAAATAATTATATGTGCATAAAAGAAAATTCATATATATTCTTTTTGATATGCGATATAATTAAGTATTATGTGAAAATTTGTGTTCGCCTTGTGTATTTAAATTTTTTTAAGCCTAGGAGGCATAAAACCCGCCAATGTTTTTGATGTACCAATACCCCTTGTCCCCGTTCTGTCAGTATTTAAAGTTAAAGTCCTTTAATGGTCTTGTACGGCTTTGACTTTGAAATGACCTTGGCAGAAAAGGTCCTAAAGAGGAATTTAATTGGTTGTAGGTCGGGACTAATGGCTATTCACATCAATACTGGTATGTTGTGCGCATATAGAAAGTTTTTTGTCAAACGAGTGACATGGATCAGAGCGTTATCTTGTGAGAATGTCCAATTATCTCCATACAGTTCGGTAGGAAAGTCTATGAAGTGGTCCCCAACAAGTAAAAATATATTTTTGCATTATTTTTATTGGAAACAAATCATACTCAAACCCTTCCTCATGATCCAAATGCATCTTATACCATGACGGATTCGAAACTGTGCTTTCGAAAATAGCTCGTTTGGCGAAAATGTGTTAAATCTGTACAAGAGAAGTGGTGACCATCAGCGCCGTCTTAATTTAACTTTTTTTCGTCATATTTAGTGCTAAAAAAAGTTTAATTTGGATGGCAATGATCGTCAACACCAATATTGGAGAGATTTAAGACAGCCGCGCCAAGCTTGCTATTTGCAAAATCACGGTTGCGAATCCGTTATGGTATGGGATGCATATGGATCAGGAAGACGGTTCCGAATATGATTTGCCTTTACTAAAAACAATGTAACAATATAATTTTACTTGTTCTGGAACATTTAATAGACTTTTCTACCGAACTGTGTGGATATAATTGGACATTCCACCAAGACAACGCTCCAATTTATGTCACTGGTTTGACAAACAACTTGTTTAATGCGCCTAGCATACCCGTATTGAAATGGCCAGCCATTAGTCCCGATATAAACCTAACTAAATTCCTCCTTAGGACCCTCTCTGCTAAGGTCGTTTCAAAGTCAAAGCGGTACACTACGCGCTAAGGACTTAAATTTGCGATATTGACGAAACGAGGGAAAAATTGTATTGGCACATTAAAAAACTTGATTGGTTTTATGCCTCGTAGTCTAAAACAAGTATAAATATTCATTAAATATTCATATAACCAAATTATATCGTATATCAACAAGAAAATATATGAATTATCCTTTTTGCACATATAATTATTTTCTATGAAGTATATTTTTATACCCTCCAACTACAGTATGGGGGTATACTCACTTTGTCATTCCGTGTGTAACGCATCGAAATATCGGTCGGGGACCCCATAAAGTATATATATTATTGATCAGTGATCGATTCTAAGACATTTTAGCGATGTCCGTCCGTCCGTCCGTCCGTCCGTCCGTCTGTCTGTCTGTCCGTCCGTCCGTCTGTAGTTAACACGATGCAGTCTAAAATAAAAAAGCTAGACCCTTCAAGTTTGGCACAAATATAGCTTATGTTCCTAGGCAGGCTAAGTTCGGAAATTGGCCAAATCGGAGCAGGGGCAAAAAAGTTCCCCCTTGAAGAACTAAACCAACCTCTAAAAAAATACACTTTTTTACATGTTTTTTTTTTTGTATTTTTGTTAATTAAATGAAACATTTGGTATATTTATCGCGATGGGAAGGTGCTCTCAACGTCCCCCACTGACCCCATCAAACCCCCCCCCCCCCCAAAAAAAAAAAGAAACGCCCCTGATAAATTTTTGTTTTTAATTTTTTTTTACATTTTGGAGGGTATAATAGATTCGGCACAGCCGAATTTAACACTCTCACTTGTTATTCCTTATTTTCTGTATTAAAAAATAAAGTTTAAAATTAATGGCCCTTACCACAAGAAAACAAAAAGTCTATTTTAACAAAAGTTTTATTTTAAATTTCAAATTTTCAATACATTTTTTGAAAGTCGATTTTAAAAACAAAAACAATTTGTATGGAAATAAAATTAAAAGCTCATTTTAAATTTATTTTATTTTCTTGTGGTAAAGCTGAATGTTTTTATGATATTTAAAGCTTACTTAAAAACAAAATATTAACCAAACTTGAAAAAATATTTTGTTTTCTTTCCTATAACTCAATATAATACAGTGCACATATAATTATTTGTCTTAGGTATCTCCAAATTTTATTGCTAAATTTCATTGAGTATATCTTGGAGAATAAATCCTTAAATTTTTGATATTTTTGCTTTTTTCATTAAGCAAATATAGCGATTTTATTTTAGCGATTTTATTTTAGCGATTTTCAAGAAAATTTTTTTTAACAAATATTTGCTGTGTTTTTCAATAAGTGGATTTATTTTCTGATTAATCTTATTTTGTTAAAAAAAAAAGTATGTTAACTAATACTAAAACCAATTTGGAATATTTTTCCGTAATTTACGATAAATTTGCAATAATGTGCTCAACTCTGGAATACGATTTCACCATTCACCTAATTCTTAAAAATTTGATATGATTTCAAATTTTAAGATTCCCGAGTAAAAATTTTGATATGATGCAATATATAATGATATGTAACACAATATATATTTATACGCAATTTGATCCGAATAATGGTGGATGTTTTTGCATTAAAAAAGATCAACTTGTATAAAATATGATTTGATTTCATCCGATTTTTGACCAGACATTGCCATATATTGGTGGATCTAATTAGATCTAATTGTATAAAGACATATAAAATCCTGGTGTTTTTTGGCTTGGGTTGAGATACACCACAGGTCAACGATACATTCACCAAACATTTAATTTCCTAAAACAAAAAAAAATTTTTGGGTACGCTTCGAACCAGATAGGTGATATACATAACCCTAACAAGAAATGTTTAGGAACATTTTAAAAAGTTTTTTATATTTCGCCTAAAAAACTTAGAAAATTTTTGGTTAATTGGAAACATATATAGTTTTATATGGAACAGCAGAAGCTATATATAATTTTATGTTAAATTATACAGAAAAACAATTTTTGTATTGACCCTCATATAATTTTATATAATTATATCAAACGTACACCTTTTAATCCGAATCATGATTAAATTATATATAACTACATATGACTGCATTTAAAAAATTTTGAAAATATCTCACGCGATGTATAATCATATATGATTAAATATGTTTGTATCAAGTTATAAATTGTTATATATGTTTATTTTTACTCGGGTTTTTAAATTTGTTCTTTTACAAGAAAAAAATTTTAAAATCTTAAAATTCGAAAGAATATCAAATTTTTAAAAATTAGGTGATTGGTGAAATCGTATTTCAGAATCGAGCACAATAATTAAAAAAAAAATAATAAAAAATTTGGAAAATGAAAAAAGTTATAAATAAAACAAAATTAATCTAAAATGGACTTATTAAATCCTAAAATTCAGTTGGATTAATTTTGAATTAATTTATAACTTTTTTCATTTTCCAAATTTTTTATTATTTTTTCGGATTAAAATTGCTTATTTATCGTAGATTACGGAAAAAAATAATCCAAATTTGTTTTGGGCATGTTAAAATATTTTTTTTTTTTAAATAAATAAGATTAATCCGAAAATAAATCCACTTATTTAAATACACAGCAATTGTTTCATTATTCTGTTTTGACCTACATTTTGGAAAAAATTAAACATTATTTAATATTGTCACATTCGACCACAACCAGCCAGTTTTCAAATCTTACTAGTCTAGAAAATGTTTAACCCTGGAGGGTATAAAAATTCAAGTACATTACCAGCAGACCAAAACCTAAAATTTACTGGTTAACCGATTACCCAGTCGAACATTTGAAAAAATGTTTAAACTAAAAATTTATACACTTAAAATAAATTCTCTGTCCAATCAGCAGAAAAATCTGCCGAAAATACACCCATTTTAAACCATATGAGAAATCTGCTGATTTTAGCACGGTTTGCTGAAAATCTGTCATGATATTCTAGGTAAATTTAGCAGATAAATCTGTCAAAACAGTAGACAAATCTGCTGACATTATCTAGAAAATTTTTGATTTTAGAAAATTTGTTTTCATGGAAACTTTATTGGAAACATGTTTCTGAAAAATAAGCAATATAATCAACTGATTTTTTTATGTTTGGCCAATAATAGTGTAACAACTTTAAATTTTTGTACAAAAAACGAAAAAAATTAACACTTTGAAAAAAAAACTTAAGTAAGTTTTCTTGAAAAAAGGATGACAGCAAACTATTTCTGTAAAATTAGAAAATAATCTGCTAAAAATATGTTCAAAAATATTTTCAAGTTCAGCAAACAGAATCAGTAAAAACGCAGTAAAATTTCTGTTATTTTGTAAAACTGAATGACAGAGATTTTAGTAAAAATATTAGTTTTAGCAGAAAAACATGCTTAAAGTTTGCTAAATCAAATTGAAAGTCGTTTTACAGATTTTTTGACAGAGTTTTTCAGTTTGGTTTTAAACGAAGGCAGTTCTTAAAAAAAAAACCCAAAACTAGTCAGAAAATCGGTTTATAGGTATATTTTTGGTTACTAAACTAATAAAGATGTTTTTTATGTTCCTTTTCAGCCGTTACTTCCCATGAAGTTGAAGGTGTACGTTACGGAAAATGCAAATGGTTTAATGTGGCCAAAGGATGGGGTTTTATTACACCCAATGATGGAGGCAGTGAAGTTTTCGTACATCAAGTAAGTAAAATTAGCAAAAAAAAATTTGATTTCTTTTTTTTACACGTTTTAATGAATTTTGAATTTTCAGAGTGTTATTCAAATGACCGGATTTCGTTCACTTGGCGAACAAGAAGATGTTGAATTTGAATGTCATTTAACGGAAAGAGGTTTGGAAGCTACACGTGTTTCTGGCTGTCAAGGTAGGTTATGTTTTTTAAGCATAAATTCGAATTCGAATAAAAGTATAATTTTAGGATCCGATTGTCATGGCAGTACATTTAGACCACGTACAAAAAAACGTCACCGTCGAGTGCGTTGCTACAATTGTGGCGAATTTGCGAATCATATTGCCTCGAAATGTCATTTAGGACCACAACCCAAACGATGTCATTTATGTAAACAAGATGATCATTTGTTTGCAAATTGCCCGACGAAAAAGGTAAATTTATTAATGAATGATATGAAAATGATAATATTTGTGATTATTTTGATAATTTTGCGATTATTTTGATAATTTTGGGACTAGATGACGATTTTTTGATATAGATTTCCTGCACAGAAAATAAAATCGTCAAATTTAAATCAACAAACATCAATTGTAAATCAACCAAACATGATATCAACCAAACATTTGGTAAACACGGCCGCCTGTTAGTCCATAAAACAAAACTTCGAATTTGTTTTCAACAAATTCAGTCAAGTAATTTTATTTCAAAATTATTTTATCATGTCAATAAATAGTGTTTGTGATTGTTAAATTTCTTTGTTGAAAAAAAAAAAATTCATTTGTCAGATCAACAAATTGTGTTTGTTGAAAAAAAATAAGATTTTTTATTTTTGTCAGATCAACAAATTGTGTTTGTTGAATTTCTTTGTTGAAAAAAAAACAAAATTCTTTTTTTAACAATCAAAATTTGCAAACGTTTGTTGATATTACAAATTTGCATTTTCAGTGAAAAAATTAATTGTATTCACAAATATGGGGGTCATTATAACAATTCATTTTTTTTCTGTGTGAGTCGTGCTTAACACGTATCTGATTTCCATAACTTACAGTTTTTGAAAAAAACTGTTTACCAAATTATATTTCAGAAATCTGTATTATCAAATCACATTCCGGTCGCAATATTGACGTTCACTAGTGTAATCTGATAACAGCTAAAATTTCTAATTCTATATATTTTTTTTTTAGAATCAAACAAATGAATCACTTCAACATTCAACAAATGAGGAAGGTTCCTTCACAAGTGAAGATGATGCGAATATTCAACCTGAAATGAACAATGCTAATAGATAACATCATGTAAGGGGGAAAACATAAAGTTAAAAGAAAACTATGAAGTACAACTTTTGACATTTTTTTTATTTTGTCAAATTATTTTTACGAAAATCGAGGCTAATTTTACCAAGTACAATTTAGTTATTAATTTAAATTATACATTTACAAACATATATTTTTCTGTTTGTTTTTTACTTAAACATACAAAAAATATTTTTTAAGAAAGGAAAGTTATTTTTAACTTTGAAATTACTTATTGAAACTCCATTTTTACAATTTTACTCTGCTGGCATCAACTTAATGCGAAAAATTTTAAAAGCATTTTAAAGTAAAAGATTAATATGTTCATATGACGTTACAAGAAAAATATACTTTATTTAACAAAGCTGAAAAGTTTTTCTATAACATGAAACCAGCATTGTAGGGTAAAGAGGGGTACATTCGCTAGTGGGGCACATTCACCACCCCCCCCCACTTATCTCTTAAACTAAGAGAGGTATCAAATTGTGACAAATGAGTCAAATGTGTATTTATCAATTATTTTTCACACGTTCTACTTTACACGTGAAAGCTGACAGATGTCCGCAAAAAAATTGCAATGAGTTTGTTTGATAAATAACAATTTAGTAAATAACTTTGTCCGTTGTACTTTACACATGAAAGCGGACAGATGTCCGCAAAAAAATTGCGGTGAGTTTGTTTGATAAATAACAATTTAGTGTAAAAAATGTATTTTCTTTGTGAGCGCCCGTTTAATAGGGCACATTCGCTAGGTTAAAGATACTTTTGCCGGCAAATCTACCCCATGGGGCACATTAACCGACGACGGATGTACACCATTGGGTACATACGCCGCTTAAAATGGGGTTGATTTGCCGAAGACGGACGTACCACATGGAATTGATACGCCACTTAGAATGGGGTGTTTGCTGGTGTTTGTTCCCCACGGGTAGTATGTTTTTTTTTTGGATTTTTTCAATAAAATTTTGTTTTTTGAATAAAACCATGTTTTTAATAATAATTCTTAAGCAAAATAATATTGTTAACGAATTTCTAGAAATTTTATTTCTTAGCGATTGTTCCCCACTAGGGTGGCTCGTTTTTGGGCTTTTCTCTCTGATCAAATTCTAATACCCGCCAAAAGTGTCGGTCCCCTAAGGGTAACTCACATGCAAAATATCACTCCGATCGGAGTTTATCTTCTGTCTCCACTTTGAGCCTCAAAATTGGGGTTTTCGCAAAAAAGGACTTTTAAAAAAAAATAAAAAAAATTAAGTTTTTTTTATTAAAATAATTAAAAAAATATTTTTGTATAATATTTGATCGTAATTACTTAAATATGAAATTTAAAGATTTTACGGTATCATTAACCCGTTCAAACTTGATACCAAAAAAATGGCATGATTTTGGGGGCGTTCTCAAAACACCTTTTTTCAAAATTTGAAAATTTTATTAAAAAAAAATTTTAAATATGCCATTTTTTCTTTCTGAATTCATTAAGAACTCCTTGGAGAAGAAAAATGTGAAATATGGCGGATATCAGTCAAGCCACTTTTCGGGAATCGCGGGGGGAAGTTAGCGGATTTCAAGGAAATGTTGGTTTTATCAATAATTTGGATTAATAAAATCTTATAAATTTAATTTTTGTGCAAATTAACGGTTTTCTGGTGTCGTGGCATTCTATTAGATAACTTTAAGTCTGTCATGAAATCTTACAGATCTAGGACGTCTTTAACCCACATTGGCTGGGGGTCAAAAATGACCCCCGAATAAAATTTGAAGTTTAGAGCTTAAATTTTGTGCTATAAACAAGTATAAAACAGCTTTTGTGTTTTTTTCCTCAACAATTATTTCGTATTATTATATTATCTTTAAAAAAATCGTTAACCCTTCTTGGCAGGGGGTCAAAAATGACCCATTCAATAAAAAATATATATTTTGTTGATATCAAAAAATTCAAGCACTATGCCTAAAAGTTTTTGTCGGGGTCATTTTTGACCTCTGGCCAATGTGGGTTAAAGATATCTTAAATATGTGAGATTTAAGGGCTGATTTAAAGTTGTCTAATAGATTGCCACAAATTAATTTTATATGAAAAAATATATACTTTTTATTGAATGGGTCATTTTTGACCCCCTACCAAGAAGGGTTAACGATTTTTTTAAAGATAATATATTAATATGAAATAATAGTTGGGGTTAAAAAACATAAAAGCCGTTTTATACTTATTTATAGCACAAAATTTAAGCTCTAAACTTCAAATTTTCCGCGGGGGTCATTTTTGACCCCCAGCCAATGTGGGTTAAAGACATCCTAGATCTGTAAGATTTCATGACAGACTTAAAGTTATCTAATAGAATACCACGACACCAGAAAACCGTTAATTTGCACAAAAACTAAATTTATAAGATTTTATTAATCCAAATTATTGATAAAACCAACATTTCCTTGAAATCCGCTAACTTCCCCCCGCGATTCCCGAAAAGTGGCTTGACTGATATCCGCCATATTTCACAATTTTCTTCTCCAATGAGTTCTTAGTGAATTCAGAAAGAAAAAATGACATATTTAAAATTTTTTTTTAATAAAATTTTAAAATTTTGAAAAAAGGTGTTTTGAGAACGCCCCCAAAATCATGCCATTTTTTTGGTATCAAGTTTGAACGGGTTAATGATACCGTAAAATCTTAAAATTTCATATTTAAGTAATTACGATCAAATATTATACAAAAATATTTTTTAATTATTTTAATAAAAAAACTTAATTTTTTTTTATTTTTTTTTAAATAAGTCCTTTTTTGCGAAAACCCCAATTTTGAGGCTCAAAGTGGAGACAGAAGATAAACTCCGATCGGAGTGATATTTTGCATGTGAGTCACCCTTAGGGGACCGACACTTTTGGCGGGTATTAGAATTTGATCAGAGAGAAAAGCCCAAAAACGAGCCACCCTATTCCCCACCACCCTCTTGGCGCATGTGCCCCATGGATGGGGCAGTTTCACCGATTTGGGTTGCTTTAAAAATGTAAAAAAAATAATTTAAAGCAAAAATATGTAGTTTAATCTAAAGGAATTTTGAAAAAAAGTCTAATGGTTTATGTTTTAAAGCACTTCAAAAAAAAGTGGCGAATGTGCCCCTCTCTACCCTACATATAAAAATTGTTTTGCTCTAGTTCATTAACTTTAAAAGAAGTCCTTTTTATCTTGAGTAGAACTGCATACATATTAGGGTGAAGCTTATTTTCCTTTTTTCGAATTTTGAGATCGTCGGGCTATGAATAGCTTCCTTTTAGGGTGAATATTAACACACACATACGCTACTGGCGAAACTATGTCATACCTCTACACTGCACGGTAGAAGAGGTCAGAAATAAATAAGTAATTAACACACACAAATATTAGACCCATAGGGCAATGTTTTTGGTTTCATTTTTTTGACTTGCAAATCGGAAAGATCCGAACAAAGTGAAAAATATTTTTTTTTTATACCCTCCACTCTAGTGATAGAGGGTATATATAAGTTTGTCATTCCGTTTGTAACACCTCGAAATATTGGTCTAGGACCCCATAAAGTATATATATTAATGATCCTCGATCGATTTTAAGACGATCTAGCGATGTCCGTCCGTCCGTCCGTCCGTCCGTCCGTCCGTCCGTCCGTCCGTCCGTCCGTCTGTCCGTCTGTCTGTCTGTCTGTCTGTCTGTTGAAAACACGCTAACTTTTGAAAGACTTAACGGAGGTTCCTGAAACTTGGCATATATGTTGGGCATTTACCTGGTCAGGTTGGTATTGCAATCCAGCGAAATCGGTCCAGTGGCTCAAAAGTTATGAGCAAAAGACTGAATTTCGGCAAGGGTTTTTCGTGAATTTTTGAGATAAAAAGCACTATAACTTTCGAAAAGCAATTCTGAGGCTGGTGTAGCTTGGCATATATATTTTGTGTTCCTCCAGCCTCGTTCGTATTAAATTTCAGCCAAATCGGTCCAGTGGTTCAAAAGTTATTAGCAAAACCGTGAATTTCAGATTAGCTTCACCTAAAATTCACGTGTTGAAAACCCGTTAAACCTGTTTTAAAAACATTGGTAAGTCACAAAAATATTTTACAACATATTTTTGTCACTCAAAAATAATTTTATACCAAAACAAAAAAAAAATACACTCGAAAAAAATTTTACAATCAAAAAAAAATTTGACACTCAAAAAAAAAATTAGTAAATTATTTTTTTTTTTTTTCAAAAATTACTAAAAAAAAAATTTTTTAAACAAAATAAAATATTTCTAATCAAAACCGTTATTTTTTTCACGTTAGAAAATTTATTATCACTTAAAATGGGCATTGTGGAGGGTATTCATAGATTCGGCCAAGTCGAATGTAACTTTTCTACTTGTTTTAGCTTAAAATATTTATTAATGTTTGGACATTCAGAATTTTTTATACCCTCCAACCAAAGTATGGGGGTATACTCACTTTGTCATTCCGTTTGTAACGCATCGAAATATCGGTCGGGGACCCCATAAAGTATATGTATTAGAGTTAATTTTGAAAATTTGATCTGCGGATATCATCACTTTTTTGAAGGATTTAGGGGAACTAAAAAGAATGGCGGTATTTTTTTGGAAAAAAATTCGCTCCTTGGGGTGGTTCAACGCATCTGAAAACGCGAATTTTGAGCTGATTTTTCAGCAGAGCTAAAATGGCTGAATATATTGCAAATCTGATTTCATCAGTCGATTCTACAGCAAAAAATAATACAATGGTCATTTTTCAAACTCTTAAAAAAAGTTCCAAACACCCACTACAGAGGGCGGAAATATAAGGTTTTTCCATTTTCTTTTTAAATTAATTTTTTAAATATGCACAATTAAAGGGCATTTTCAGCTTGACAAAATGGTACTAAATTTTCCGTTCTATCACAACCCGTTAAAAAGTTATCAATTCTCAAACAAAAACACGTTTTTTGAGAACTTTGACCTCAATTTTCTCGAAAACATGACGTGATAAAAAAATTTGAAATCTAGATTCAGAATCAGCATCGAAATGTTAATTGAAAACAACTTTTATGATCCCAGAATATCATCCAAAAACATCACAAAAAATGCTGTCAATAATGCACAAAAAATGCGTTTTTTGTGAACTTTGACCTCAATTATCTCAAAAACCTGACGTTACGGAACATTTTGGAAACCAGATTTGGAATCAGCATTGAAACGAAAATCGAAAACGAGTGTCCAGACCGCGGACCCATCCAAAAAATTTTCAAATTTCGGTTATTGTTTTATAATATTGCCATTAGAAAAAAAAATTTGAAGCCTTATAACTTTTTAATGGGTTGTGATAAAAAGGTGCTTTTCGTACCAAATTTCTTAGCAAAAACTGCCTCTTTATCGTGCATGATTAAAAAAATAATTTAATTTTTTTTTTTAAAAAATCGATTTTTCCGCCCCCTGTTGTGGGTTATTGGAACTTTTTTTAAGAGTTCAAAAAACTGCTATTATTTTAATTTTTGGTGTAGAATCGACTGGTGTATTCAGATTTGCAATATATTCAGCCGTTTTTTCTCTGCAAAAAAATCAGCTCAAAATCCGCGTTTTCAGATGCTTTGAACCACCCCAAGGAGTGAAAATTTTTTCAAAAAAATGCCGGCATTCTTTTTAGCTCCCCTAAATCCTTTAAAAAAATGATGATATCCGTTAAACAGATGAAGTGACATAGTCACCAAACGAACTCTAATATGTATATATTATTGATCCATGATCGATTCTAAGACATTCTGTGAATGTCCGTCCGTCCGTTTGTCTGTAGATGGCACAATGCAGTCCAAAATAAAACAGCTAGCCTCCTGAAATTTGGCACGAATATGTCTTATGGTCCTAGGCAGGTTAAGTTCGTAAATGGACAAAATCGGACCAGGGGAAAAAAAGTTCTCCCTTGACGAACTAAACCAACCTCTGAAAAACACGATTTTTTACGTGTTTTTTATATATTTGTTAAACAAATGAAACATATTTATGCAAGAAGAAGTTCAGAGTACTGCACTAGGACTGAGGGGACTAAAATTTTTTGTTTTTTTTGAACGCCCCCCCCCCCTTTTTAGGGCGTGGATATAAAAAAATAGTTTAAATAATGATAAAATTGTATTACTTTAGTGCAAAAAGCATAATAAATAAATTAGTAAACATTTTTCGAGAGGGCCGGGGGGTGTTTCCCACTGTCCCTGACAAAGCCCCCTCCCAAAAAACGCCCATGTTTTTTTTTATATGTTGGAGGGTATAAAAGATTCGGCACAGCCGAATTTAACACTCTTACTTGTTTTTTTTTAATTTTGTTAGGACCAAAAAACATTTTTTTTTGTTATCATAGGAACACTTCAGTAATGTCCAAATATTTATTACTATTTTTAAGCAAAACAAAATCAAAACAAATTTTGTTCACTTTCTTCGGAACTTCCTGATTTTCAAGTCAAAAAGGGAACTCAAAGTCAAAAAGGGAACTCAAATTCTACAGGTTCAATATTTGTTATACCCTCACTCAAAAAATTATGACGGTAGATTCCACTACAAAAGACAGTTAAAACTACTACAATTGCTGTTGTTTAGGCGTCCACTACATTTTACCGTAAAATCAACCAAAACTTGTTGTTGTTTTTAACTTTTGATTAACAACTACAAAAAACGGTAAAAACTACTTCAAATTACAGTTGTTTTTACTGTAACTCAAATTGTCTGAATTTTCTTTTAAAGATCAAAAACGGTTAAAATTATTTGGAAATTATTTCTGCTGCATCTGACAACTCGTTCAACAGATCCGTTTTTCTAAAAATTTCTAGAAAATTAAAAGTTTTTTTATAGACTAAAAACAATTACATAAAACAACTGTTACTACAATGTAGCAATTTTTTGTATTTATTTTTTAAAACGTCTAAAAAAATAGTTGTTTGAGATTTTTCATACAAAAACAACTGAAGTTGTAGTTGAAAACAACAAGTACTACTTACTACACAAATGACCAGCATGCAGTAACTGCAATATTTTGCACCCTCTATCACCAAGTGCTCCACTTGGTGATAGAGGGTTAAATAAGTTTGGCATTCCGTTTGAAATTAATCGAAATATCGGTCTGGGATCCCATAAAGTATACATATATATTATTAATCAGTGATTGATTTTAAGACATTCTAGCGATGTCCATCTGTCTGTCTGAGGAAATGGTGATCACGGCCACAATATTACACGGATATCAGTTTAGCGGTTCAAAAGTTATGAACGAAAATGTAAGGACACTTGGAAAATTTTGGTACATTTAACATAACATAAAAAAACAAAATGCTTTAATTTAGCTGCTGGTTGACCTATGTATGCAAGTAGGAAAATATTTTTTACAAATAATGAAAAAATCGTGAATTTTTTTTCACAAATTTTTTTTTGGGGAATTTTTTTTTTATTTTTTTCAAAAGTAATTTCATTTTAAATAAAGTTTTTTGCAATAATAATTTTTGCATTGTGTAGGGTATCAGTACATTCGGCAAGACCGAATTTACCTTTTTTACTTGTTTGTGTTAATGTTAACCCTAAAAGGCAACTTTTCCAACCCCGACAATTTTAAAATTCGAAAAAAAGGGAAATTTTCTTCACCCTAATACATATGTGAACAAATATTCATCTTAGTATCGTTAATTTTAATATACTTTTACATATGTATTGATTTATATATGTATGTATGCAAGTAGTTGTAAACTTTAAATATAAAATATAAGGAAATAAAAATATAAAAATATTGTAACATAAACTTTTAAATATGCACATTTCAATTGCTGAAAGAAACAACTCCTATAACTTTATATGAAACTTGAATTGTAGGTTAAAACAAGCAAAAAGCAAAAGATTTGAAGTAAGTATTTATGTTGAGGAAGTTTGTTTTTCTTACACAAGTCCATTATGGATTTATTTCTTTGTTTGATGAGTAAAAAAATTAAAGTAATGAACGGTAGAGTAAGAAGTTGAAATAATAAAATCCATATTGGGTAAAATTAAAGGCGAAATTGTAGCTTTAAGGAAAACGAAAAAAAAAAATAAAAAAATAAAAGATTCGGCACAGCCGAATTTAACACTCGTTTAGTTTAAAAAAAAAAGCATTTCTGATGAGGACTTTCTTCCTAAAAATTAGTTAATTTTATATTTTTAGATGGTTTTTCATGCTATTATTCTATAAATAATAGCATGTGAATACATACAGAATTCTCATTAGGTACATTTTTTTATAAATATAAAAAAAACTTTTGTTTTTTTGTAGTCAAGTAATAAATTTCATTAGTTTTTAAGCCAAATTACAACAAAGACTTGTATTTAACGTTTTTTCCATTGCAATCCGTCTACATACAAAAATTTAGCCCGATATTTGTTAAATCAGTTAGCAACACACAGAAGGCAATTACACTCAAATTTTGTTGTTGTGTGGTTTCTACACATATTAAAGTTCTAACAAAAGATAAATCAAATCGGTCCACGTTTGAACTCATTCTCCGGAAAACACTGGTGTAGGGTATCATATGATTGGTCTTGACCGACTATAATTTTCTTCCTTCTTTACAACAAATTGGTGGTCGAAAGAGTTGTAGGTCAAAAAATGCGGATTTCTTCTATTGTATTTAAAAATTTTAATTTTTTGTTTGAATTGTTGAAAAAACAAGCTGATGACTAAATAAAAACTATTGGATAATTTTTTAAATTTTTAATGTTTTAACTTGTAAAAAAATCGACTTAGCAATATTGTTAAAAAAATTTCAAAAAATATCTACAAATAATTTCATTTTCCATTGCGAGCCTCGTATCTCATTAAATTCTTATTTGCTCAATCTGGACGCTTTCAAGCTTAAATTCAAGCATGGAAAATTTCCTATATACCAATTTTTTCAAAAACAGTCGATTGATAACAATCAGGTTTAGAATTGATAACTTTGCCTTTAAAGAACTGCTAACAAATATATGCTGTTCCATTATTACTTTGAGTCACTGTATGTGGTAAACTGTATTACCGAAATAAATTGAACCGTTTCTGACATAACTTCAATACCTTTACCAAAACCGTTATTCGTTTCGGTTAACAATCTTGGTATACACTAGGGTGGCTCGTTTTTGGGCTTTTCTCTCTGATCAAATTCTAATACCCGCCAAAAGTGTCGGTCCCCTAGCGGTAACTCACATGCAAAATATCACTCCGATCGGAGTTTATCTTCTGTCTCCACTTTGAGCCTTAAAATTTGGGTTTTTAAAAAAAAGGACTTTTAAAAAAAAATAAAAAAAAAATTTAAGTTTTTTTATTAAAATAATCAAAAAAAAAAAATTTTGTATAATATTTGATCGTAAATACTTAAATATGAAATTTAAAGATTTTACGGTATCATTAACCCGTTCAAATTGATACCAAAAAATGGCATGATTTTGGGGGCGTTCTCAAAACACCTTTTTTCAAAATTTGAAAATTTTATTAAAAAAAAATTTAAATATACCATTTTTTTCTTTCTGAATTCATTAAGAACACCTTGGAGAAGAAAAATGTGAAATATGGCGGATATCCGTCAAGCCACTTTGTGGGAATCGCGAGGGGAAGTTAGCGGATTTCAAGGAAATGTTGGTTTTATCAATAATTTCGATTAATAAAATCTTATAAATTTAATTTTTGGGCTAATTAACTGTTTTTTTGTGTCATGGCATTCTATTAGATAACTTTAAGTCTGTCATGAAATCTTACCAATCTAGGACGTCTTTAGCCCACATTGGCTGGGGGTCAAAAATGACCCCCGCAGGAAATTTGAAGTTTAGAGCTTAAATTTTGTGTTATTAACAAGTATAAAACGGCTTTTGTGTTTTTTACCCTAACTACTTATTATTTCGTATTAATATATTATCTTTAAAAAAATCGTTAACCCTTCTTGGTAGGGGGTCAAAAATGACCCATTCAATAAAAAGTATATATTTTTTATAGAAAATTAATTTGTGGCAGTCTATTAGATAACTTTAAATCAGCCCCAAAATTTCACCTGTTTAAGATATCTTTAATCCACATTGGCCAGGGGTCAAAGATGACCCCGGCAAAAACTTTTCACTATGTCGAATTTTTTGATATCAACAATATTTATATTTTCTATTAAATGGGTCATTTTTGACCCCCTCACAAGAAGGGTTAACGATTTTTTTAAAGATAATATATTAATACGAAATAATAGTTGGGGTAAAAAACACAAAAGCCGTTTTATACTTGTTTATAGCACAAAATTTAAGCTCTAAACTTCAAATTTCCTGCGGGGGTCATTTTTGACCCCCAGCCAATGTAGGTTAAAGACGTCCTAGATCGGTAAGATTTCATGACAGACTTAAAGTTATCTAATAGAATGCCAAAACACCAAAAATCAGTTAACTTGCCCAAAAATGAATTTTATAAGATTTTATTAATCCAAATTATTGATAAAACCAACATTTCCTTGAAATCCGCTAACTTCCCCCCGCGATTCCCAAAAAGTGGCTCGACGGATATCCGCCATATTTCACATTTTTCTTCTCCAAGGTGTTCTTAATGAATTCAGAAAGAAACTAAGGTGTATTTAAAATTTTTTTTTAAATTAAATTTTCAAATTTTGAAAAAAGGTGTTTTGAGAACGCCCCCAAAATCATGCCATTTTTTTGGTATCAAGTTTGAACGAGTTAATGATACCGTAAAATCTTTAAATTTTATATTTAAGTATTTTCGATCAAATATTATACAAAAAATTTTTTTTAATTATTTAAAAAAAAAAAACTTAAAATTTTTTTTTTTAAAAAGTCCTTTTTTGCAAAAACCCAAATTTTGAGGCTCAAAGTGGAGACAGAAGATAAATTCCGATCGGAGTGATATTTTGCACGTGAGTTACCCTTAGGGGACCGACACTTTTGGCGGGTATTAGAATTAGATCAGAGAGAAAAGCCCAAAAACGAGCCACCCTAGTATACACATAAGGAACGTTATCCTAAATTTCTAATCTTGCCAAATATTTTTTTGTTTTATGTCTTCATAAAATATTTGAAAATTTTCTTAAGTTTATAGTAAATTAAAGCTTTAGCAGTTAAAAAAAAGCTTTTGTTAAGCTTAGAGCTTAAAAAGGACTAGACATGCGCTGTAATAAGAACTGATAAGAAAGCTCTATAGTTGTCACGTGCTAACGTTACACATTGTATATTTTTGTTACATTCGTTTGTTTGTTTATTTAATTTCACAGCAACGCAGAATCCTTTCTTGTGTTAACCTACAATGCAACCCATACACTAGGCTGGGTCGTATTCCAACAAAGTGCTCAGATCAACTATTAATAGTGAAAAAAAGTTGGTACAAGTAAATACAAGCAATTTAAAACCAAAATGAACAAAATCGGTCCATGGCTTCCGTTCTCGCATCGCGGGTCAAAATTGCGGTTTTTGAAAAAATGGACATAATTTAAAAAAAAAATTAAATATTTAAAAAAAAAAATATTAAAAAAAAAAAAATTTTTTTTGTATCGCATTAATTCAAAGATATTTAGAAAAATTTTGTTTGTTTTTTTCGGATATCGATAACCCACCCAAACGTGAGGCCAAAAAAAACTCACATTTTTAACATGGAGCTCAAAACTACTTTTTCACTATTTTAAAAATTTAGTGAAACAAAATTTTTAAATATATTAGTTTATCCACTTGATATCATTGAATACATCTCAGGGATTGTAGAAAAAAAATCTTAGTTAAATTCCTTCGTCCAGTTGGTGTGTGGAGCGATTTGAATTTAGCGGATTTCCAGAACATGTGTTTTTATCGACATTTTTGACTAATTTGTAGTTGTTAGCAACATTTTACTTAAATTAACCAACTTTTTTTGTTCAAATGGTTGTTTTGGACCATAGTAACTCCGCTTTGAAATATTAGGCTTTTTGGACAACGTTAACCCTTGCGGGCACGGGGTTAAAAAATTCCTCCAATGAAATTTTTGAAAAGTCCTCACTCTAAAATCGTGTATGTGTTTAAATAATCAATAATTACAAATTTATACAAAGTTTTCTTGAAGGACATCTTTAACCCTTGTTGAACGAACGCCCAAAAAACAGCTGTTTTTTTTGCTCATAGTCAAAATGGACTTTTTTGACATATTAAATAATATGTTTTTCACTTTTAGCTTTACACAGTAAAAACGACGAAGACGTAATGAAATTTCGGATGCCATTTTTTTTTATTTTATTTAGTTTTAAACACTTTCCGCTTAAGTGCGCTTACTTTAAAACGTTAATTTAAATGCGTTCGTTTAAATGCATTCCCCGCTCAAACGATTCACTCGCAGATGTACATATCTTTCATTTTATAATCATAGTCAAAATGGACTTTTTAACATACTAAATAAGTTTTTCACTCTAAACGTTTTAAAGTAAGCTCACTTAGAGAATAATCACAATTGGAGCGGGAAGCGGTTTTCCGCCACTCTCCCCATACATTTTGTATGAAAACAAAATTCCGCGGCGTTTTTCCGTCGAAATAGATTCTATTCTATTTTCATGGCGTTTTTTCTCTCTCTCTCATTTTTTCTCTCATTTTATTTTTTGGCGTTGCCGGATTTTAAGCAAAAAAAGGGTATTGTTTTTCAGTACAGTGTTGTAAAATACAGTTTTAGTAAAAATTTTTTGGCGGATGGAAATAAACAACGAAGCAAAACATGAAAAAAATGCTTGTGAATTGTCAAAAAAAATGGAAAATTATTTATACAATGGAGTTTGCTCAAAAATTAATAGAAATTGTTAAAAAAAAAGATTTTTTATGAATTTTTCTAGTTTTAAAAGATGCAATATGTAAAATTTGTTTTACTGAATGTGTATTTTATTTTTTATTGTTTTGAATAAAATAATTGTGCTATTCCATTTAGTTATTTTCTTGTTATTAAACTGTTTTATAAGATTTTGCATCTTGATCTTAATTGAATGAGTTCTTATAATATTAAAAAAATTTTATTGTTTAAATATAAAAAAAAATGTTCCTGGCAAAAGTAAAAATTCTAAATAAAATTAAAATAATTATCACATCAAGTATGCATTTCCAAGTATGTATGTAAAAAATAATGTAAATAAAACCGCAAACCGCTTGACGCTCAATTTAAATTAATCGCTCTCTCTTTGACGCGTTTTTCCGCTTCCCGCTCCAATTGTGATTAATCTCTTAAGCGGAAAATGCTTAAAACTAAATAAAATAAAAAAAATGGCATCCGAAATTTCATTACGTCTTCGTCGTTTTTACTGTGTAAAGCTAAAAGTAAAAACATATTATTTAATATGTCAAAAAAGTCCATTTGACTATGAGCAAAAAAACAGCTGTTTGAAATTTTTTGGACGTTCGTTCAACAAGGGTTAAAGATGTCCTTCAAGAAAACTTTGTATAAATTTGTAATTGTTGATTATTTAAACACATACAAGATTTTAGAGTGAGGAATTTTCAAAAATTTCATTGGAGGAATTTTTTAACCCCGTGCCGGCAAGGGTTAACGTTGTCCAAAAAGCCTAATATTTCAAAGCAGAGTTACTATGGTCCAAAACAACCATTTGAACAAAAAAAGTTGGTTAATTTAAGTAAAATGTTGCTAACAACTACAAATTAGTCAAAAATGTCGATAAAAACACATGTTCTGGAAATCCGCTAAATTCAAATCGCTCCACACACCAACTGGACGAAGGAATTTAACTAAGATTTTTTTTCTACAATCCCTGAGATGTATTCAATGATATCAAGTGGATAAACTAATATATTTAAAAATTTTGTTTCACTAAATTTTTAAAATAGTGAAAAAGTAGTTTTGAGCTCCATGTTAAAAATGTGAGTTTTTTTTGGCCTCACGTTTGGGTGGGTTATCGATATCCGAAAAAAACAAACAAAATTTTTCTAAATATCTTTGAATTAATGCGATACAAAAAAAAATTTTTTTTTTTTTAATAATTTTTTTTTAAATATTTAATTTTTTTTTTTAAATTATGTCCATTTTTTCAAAAACCGCAATTTTGACCCGCGATGCGAGAACGGAAGCCATGGACCGATTTTGTTCATTTTGGTTTTAAATTGCTTGTATTTACTTGTACCAACTTTTTTTCACTATTAATAGTTGATCTGAGCACTTTGTTGGAATACGACCCAGCCTACCATACACCCTCTAACCCCCCCTAGATGACTAAATCGGGTTAATACACAAGCAAGACCATAATAAAGGGAATGGCTGATTGTGTGGATGTATGGTTGAATTGAGCTGAGTTGGGTGGACAGGACAGATGGACGAAAAATACGAACAAAATCATCATACTCAAGTAAACATCCTTAAGCATTATAAAGAATAGAGGTAGCTAGCTATGTAGCTCGTGAAGAATGTGTTTTTGTATAATAAAGAAAAAGAAAAAAAAAACTTTTTAAGGAGTATGCGGCACATTTTCTTTGAATGGAAACATCAAAATCAACTTTGTTATTGTTTTTTTTTTTTCTTTTTATTTTTTTTACTTCATGTGATACGACGGTAATTCTCTTTTCGGTTTAGGAGAGCCTTGTTTTTTTTTTTTGTTGATTTGTTTTTATTGTAATGTAAAGTAGTATAAGGTTTGGCCAAAAGCCAACGGATGTCACATTGTAATACGACGTATTGTGTACGTACCAGCAGCAGCAGCAGCATCTAATGATAGCTTTTCTTCTAACTTAAAAAGGATGCAAAAGCAGCAAACGCGCAAAATAGTTGCAGCACCACAGTTATAATTTGACTGTGTCCGCATATAAACGCGACAATATAATCAAGGACGGAAAAAATAAAACAGTGTTTTTTTTTGTTTGTGTTAAATCAGAGAAAAAATATATAAAAAAAACTATTTGTACAAAAAAAAATTATAAAAAAATTTTATAAAAACAAAACGGTTTTATAAAAATATAAAAAATGGGTTTCGATACTGTTAAAAAATAAATAAATATTATTAATAACTTAAATTTTTTTTAGAATTTTTTAAAAGAAAAAAAATAAAGTGTTGGTGTTTTTTTTTTTTTGAAGTTAACAAAAATAAATATACCTAAACATATTTGTAAGGATTTACACACACACCCAAACAAAATACCAATACAACATCATCAGTATATTGAAATTCCCTGATTTCCTTAATTTTGGTTTAACACAAATTCCCAACCTACATTACATAATCATACATTGTTAGGACACGAAAATGCGTATTGTGAGCAAAAGAAACAAGACAAGATACAGGATAATGTTGATAATGATGATACAGATGAGGATAATGATGTTGTTTACCAAGTAAAGTGTAGTGAAATCCATGATATAATAAGCAGCATTCATTCAGCAGCAGTAAAAGGGCGTGTGTTCATGCTTTAACAATTTAAACCCAGAGTTGTTGAGTTCGTTAAGGATTTTGATTGTTGTTGTTGTTGTTGTTGTTATTGTATTTCATATTAATGCATGCAGCATTACCAGCATACATTTTTTTTATTTTTTGGAGGGAAACAAAGCACAAATGTAAGGAAGTAAAGTAAAAAAAAACTGAATAGCAGCACTTATACACCAGAATTCCCTTGAAAAGACAACAACAAAACGTATATTAACCCTTTTAACTAGAGATTACCATGACCCAAAAAGAAAAATATACAAAAATAAAAAATAAAAAAATACAAAAAAAAACAATTCTAAAAGACAACAACAATCAAAATTTTTTCCTTGACATCATCAAAAACCACGTCTATTGTTTAAAGAAATCTTTTGTTTTATTTGATGTACATACACACATACAAACGTTCATATTTAAAGAATATGCAAACATTTTATCAACATTTAACATTATTCAAACGACTAAAGGATTAAAATAAAAACAAAACTGAATCCTTCATAGTAAAATGTTAACACAAGACATGCTAAAAAAAACACACAGCAAAAACAACCTCAGAATAGAAAACCTCAGAGACACTCCCATGTAACCTATTTCTAACTATGTGATACTACTACATATCTTCTAATATCATCAAAAGTCAGTCACACTGCTGCTGCTCGTTCGTTCGTTTTTTTGTGTTCATTCTTTCTAGGTTTTAGTTTTTTTGCTGATGGCACTTTTAATTTCACCTCCTTGTACATTTTTAATAGGCCACCACAGGGATGAAATATGGCAATTTCGATTTGGTATCAAAAATGATTTTAAATTGTACTTTTTTGACCCTCAAGGTACTTTTTTTATTTAAAACAACAAAAAAAAATAGTAATTATAAACGAAACATGTACTAAAAATTCATGAATGTATTTTAAAAATAAAAATGAGATTTGACATCTGTTCCGGTAAAAAACAAATTTATTAAACAAAACACCCCCCGGCCGAACCAACTTTAACCTCAAGTTGCGAACACCGTTAAGTTCTTTGTTGATTATGAATCTGGGGTGCCCCACTACTATATTTCGACGAAAATTAAAATCTTTGCAAGAGCCGTTTTTGGAAAAATAGCGTTTAAAAGTCATAAAAATTACATTTTAAGCTTATCTCGAAAACTATGAGAGATATGAAAATATAACTTAAGACAAAAAATTATTCCTAGGGAATAAGTGAAAAGTCATAAGATCATACATGGTATTCATTAGACCACCAACATAAATAAAACTCTTTGAAGAAAAAGAGTTTCTCCACGAATAACCATATTTCAATTAGTAGAAAATGGGGAAAAAATTAATGCAAGAAAAAATTTCAATAAAAAATGAATTAAAATTTGTTCAATTTAAAAATGTATCAAATTAGTCGCGGGCGTATCAACGTATTTTTCAACATTAAATAGTATCAAAAAAAGTACATTTGTATCAACAATTCCATCCCTGGGCCACCATGCAACACTAAATATTATTATACTCATAAAGTATCAGTCATAGTAGTTTTTCATTTTTTTTTTTTTCATTTTTTTAGATACTTAAAACACACACTCCTTATATTTCATTATATTCGTGCCATCTATCTAACTATAGATTAGGGTGGTTCAAAAAATAATGTTCATGTCAAAATACCAATAATGATATCACACCCACTGCTGGAATATTTGTAAGTATTAGTGCACTTGGAATGCAAACAAAATAGAAATTTATATCTAACAATAAGTCTAAACTAGAGTATTCAAAATTAAAACCGAAAATCGGTTAAACGGATTTTTTCATATTTAAATAGCAACCGGTTTTGGGTTTTATTTTAATTCGTTTATTCGGTTTTCCAGGTAGATTTAACAGTTTTTTTGTTATATACATTAGTTAAAATTAAAAAAAAATGTTTTTTTTTATCCCCTTGCTTCAAATGCAGGCCGATGGAAATGTTTAATTTATTAAACAAACTAGCGAACCCCCTGCACAGAAAAAAATATGGAGAAAACAAATTTGAGTAATCACTTGTTTAAATTTAAAAACAAAAATTAAGTAACTTTTTAAATTGACGCAATTAAAAATTTACTTAAAAATTTTAAAAACAATTTAAGTAAATAATTTAATAAAAATTTAATAGTTTTTTAATTTTTTAAGCTCTCATAGTTTTTTGAATTCTCGTTTAGTTTATAGTTTTTTGTGTATGTATATGAAAGTTTGTAATCGTCTTTATAAAATGTTCCTATGTTTTTGAGACATAAATATGTTTGGTAAAGTTTGAATAAACAAGTTTTTTCTTTTTTTTTTTTTGTAAAAAAATTTTAAACTTTTTTAAACTTTTAAAAAAAAAAATAGATAAATTTTGAGTAAATTTTTAATTGTGTCAATTAAAAATTTAATCTAATTTTTTTCAAACATTTAATAAATTTTTATTAAAAATTTACTCAATACTATTAAATCGTTTACTGGTGCAAAATTGAGTAATTTTTTACTCAATAGTATTTAAAATTTACTCAAATATTTTTTTTATTTTTTTCTGTGCACACTTTGTAGTGCAAATGCTTAGGTACCCTTTTTTAAATTTCAAAATAAGTCTTTCTCTTGAATGTTGATTATGCAGGAGGATCCTATATGTAAATTGGATTTTTTAATTTTTAAATCCCCTGCAATCGGTTCACGAATTGCAGAGAAAAAGCATTACAAAGGTATTGTACTAACACAATTTTTAAACCAATACACATACAAAGATCGTATTCACACAAAAACCATGGACGTAACCTATCATGGAAAGTTTGCAGAAACAAAATCAGTTCACGCATTCCAGAAAAAACGCATTACAAAGAAAATACAACTTATTTTTATATATACACTAGAGTGTCCCTTATTTGGAAATGTTGGAAATTTTGAGACGGTACCCGCTCATTTTTTTCCATTTGACTTAAAAATAACACTGGAAAAATTTGACGTCTCTACTACCACACCTTCCCTACGCGACGGGGCCTTTTTTATTTTAAATTTTTTTGTTATTAATTACACAGGACAACACTTTTCTCTGCCCGGGTTCTGATAGCTAATTTTGGGTAATTGGGATACGCTGATTTCAAATCTGGGTACCGTTTTTTCGAGTCAGCTCTAGTTTTTGAGATATTATAACCTAAGGAAACTTTCAAAATAGGCTAATATTGGCATGTTTGTGAGTCCATATTCACCAACACTGGTCTGCATCCAAAAAGTGAATGATGATGTTCTTCCTTTTTTTGAGTCATCTTTAGTTTTTGAGATATCGCTAAAATAAAATTTAAAAAAAAAAATCAGTCTTGCTCTTTTTAATCTGCGCACATTTATCACGTTGACAAAATTTAAGCACACAATTTGGACGAAATAAGGCACGCAGATTTCAAAAATGCTATTAATTTTATCGAGCAGGCTTTAGTTTTCGAGTTATGAAGCAACGAAATAACATATTTTTTTATCCTGTAATTGAAAAATTATATCTTTTTATTAGCATTTGCTTAGCAACTTCAGACATTTGCAAAGGGTTTTTGAACTCACTTTTACCTTGTTAAGATAATTCCTGAAAAGAAATTAACACATGATGTAAATATGAAGTCAATCAGATGAGTGGTTTGGCTGAAATAATGAAAATGATTTTTCGAAATTTGCTTGCGTTATAACTCGAAAACTAAAGCTGTCAAAAAAAAAATATTACAATTTTTAAATCCTCGCATCCAATATAGTTAAGTTCGTGTTTAAAACTGAGGCTCTAAAATTAGTTTTAGAAATTGTAGGCTAGCAAACTTGGTAAAAACGCACTTTTTTGACTCTTTACCAGCGATTTGCCCTCGAACGAGAGCTGATGGAACAAATTGGAAAACAGATTCGGAATCAGCACACCAAACTCCATATAAATCAGCTGTCAAAGGTCAGGCAAATTGAAAAAGTTCAACTTTTGTCAAACTGTGTTATTATATTACTTGGTTAGCTTATTCAAGACAAGATTTTGGCTCTAACAAATTCGAAAAAAAAAATTTAGAGCCGTAGGGGTCCTAATTAGGGATGCCAAACGGGATTAACTTTTTAAAATCCCCGGATTCGGGATTTTGAAAATTGAAATTTCGGGATCCCGGTATTTTCGGAATTTTTTCGGGATCCAGGGATTTTCGGGATTTCGGGATTTTTGGGGATTTTCGGGATTTTTTATTTCCTATATTAAAAAAAAATAAGATTTTTATAAACTTTAATATTTTTATTTGTCATATTTTATGTAAATATGTACATAAAATATTTGAAATAAACTAAATATGTATAACGTTTTTGTATCTTGTATGGGGGTCAGTCTTAGCGAAATTAATCAAAAATAGCTAAAAATTTTCGTGACCCCCTCCGATTTTGATGAAATTTGGTTTAGTTGTAACACTAAGTGATAAACTAATGCACACTTATTTTCAGCCCTCTAAGTAAACAGTGGGCGAAAACACGGAGGGTCAAAATTTCCCCCAAAATCTCCCAATCGCGACACTTTGCACCGTAAAAACTTAATATCGTTGGTTCTATTATAGCTAGAAAGCCCATTTTTGGTTTGTTTTGAAGCTCATAATATGCTCTATAAGACCTACCATAACCAAAAAATTTTCGAAAAAAATAATGGTTACCACCCTTATTTTAAGGTCGTGATAAAGGGAGGAGAAAATGGGGATGATGGTATCCCCCGATTTTTTTTTTACTTAATAATCTTATAGAGAAAGTCCTAAAGAATATATTCTCAAATTTTTAAGTTGGGACAACAATGGGATCGCTCAAAATCAAAATTTTTCACAATTTTCCCCAAAATCTCCAAATCGCAACACTCTTTAACCTTAAAAATTTAATATCATAAGTGCTTATGTAGCTACAGAGCCAATTTTTTTTGTTTTAAAGCTTATAATACGCTCTACAAGACATAGCAAAACCAAAAAATTTTCCAAAAAAAGGAATTGGTGCCCCCCTTATTTGAAGGTCGTGGCAAAGGGTGGAGGAAATGGGGGGAAAGTATCCCCCAATTTTTTTTTTACTTGGGATTCTCAAAGTGCAAGTCCTAATGAACATAGTTTACAATTTTTATGTTGGGACAACAATGGGATCGACCAAAATCAAAATTTTTCAAAATTTTCCCCCAAAATCATCAAATCGCGACATTCTTGCGCCTCCCATTGTAGTCCCAAGATAAAAATTTCAGGATATGCTCTCTAGAACTTACTCTTTAAAAAAAAAAAGGTAAAAAAAAATTGGGAGATACTATCCCCCGATTTCCCCCACCCCTTGCCACGATCTTATAATACAAGAGGCACCCCTAATTTTTTTTATTTTTTTTTTGTAATAGTAATATTGTTGGGCATATTAAGAGCTTTAAAATAAACCAAAAATGGACTCTGTAGCTACAATACAGTCCACGATATTAAATTTGTAATGGGCAAGAGTGTCGCGATTTGGAGATTTTGGGGGAAATTGTGAAAAATTGATTGATTGATTTTGGTCGATCTGATTGTTGTCCCAACATAAAAATATTAGGATATGTTCATTAGGACTTGTTCTTTGACAATACCAAATAAAAAAAAAATCGGGGGATACTTTCCCCCCATTTCCTCCACCCTTTGCCACGACCTTTAAAAAATTTTTTGGTTAAGGTAGGTATTGTAGAGCGTAATATAAGCAAAATATAAACAAAAATGGACTCTGTAGCTACAATAGCACATATGATATTAAATTTTTAAGGTTCAAGAGTGTTGCGATTTGGAGATTTTAGGGGAAATTGTGAAAAATTTTGATTTTGAGTGATCCCATTGTTGTCCCAACTTAAAAATTTGAGAATATATTCTTTAGGACTTTCTCTATAAGATTATCAAGTAAAAAAAAAATCGGGGGATACCATCATCCCCATTTTCTCCTCCCTTTATCACGACCTTAAAATAAGGGAGGTAACCCTTATTTTTTTCGAAAATTTTTTGGTTATGGTAGGTCTTATAGAGCATATTATGAGCTTCAAAACAAACCAAAAATGGGCTTTCTAGCTATAATAGAACCAACGATATTAAGTTTTTACGGTGTAAAGTGTCGCGACTGGGAGATTTTGGGGGAAATTTTGACCCTCCGTATTTTCGGCCCCTGTTGACTTAGAGGGCTGAAAATTTGCATTTGTTAGTTTTTTACGTAGTGTAAGAACTTAACCAAATTTCATCAATATCGGAGGGGGTCAAGAATATTCATGATTGATTTCACTAATAATGACCCATGGGGTAAAAAACAAAATGAAAGTATACCATTAGTTGTAGTAAAAAATAGTTAGCATTTTAGGTAATCGAATAGACCTAATAGAAAAGGCGCACGTAATAAAGGTTTTCTGCTTAACAGTTTAGTTGTACCAGCCGAATTAAGAGCCAAGTTTATGGCATGGTTTAATTACCACAACCGCAATTTTCGGTTGCAATTTCCGAAATTTATTTGAACCAATGGAAGTTGTTATAAACAAATTCTAGACTCCTGAAATTTGGCACGAATATGTCTAATAGTCATAGGCTGGTTAAGTTCGGAGATGGGCAAAATCGGACTACGGGGGAAAAAGTTCCCCCCTTAAGAACTAAAACAACCTCTGAAAAACGCCATTTTTTTATAGATTTTTTGTACTTTTGCTTAGCAAACGAAACATTTTTTAAGTCAGAAGAAGTTCAAAGTCCTGTAGTGGGATCCAGGAAGGTTGTCTCCCACCACCGAAACCCCAGGGATTTCCCGTTTGACATCCCTAGTGTCTAATTTTAAAGTTGCAGGACGCCACCTCAGTTTGACTATATAAGCTAACGATTAACAAAAAAGAAAATAAGAATTACTGTTTTTTAATTTTCTTAAAACCATAAATTTTAGTAACTTGGCTTTGTAACTTGCTTTGAAGATTTCATTGCTTTGGGCAAGAGTACAAACTTCGCGGACATTTTTCTTTTGTTTAACAGCAGTACAAACAAGTGAGAGTGTTAAATTCGGCTGTGCCGAATCTTGTATACCCTCCCTAAAAATAAAATAATAAAAAAAAATTGCTGGGGCGTTTTTTTTTGGGGGGGGCGGCTTGTCGGGGGTTCTTGGAGACACCTTCTCTCTGGTAAAAAATGCTTTTTCAAGCATAAAAATGTGTCATTTGTTTAACAAATATACAAAAAAAACCTAAAAAGTTACCTTTTTTCATTGGTTGGTTTACTTCGTCAAGGGGGAACTTTTTCCCCCCTGCACTGTGGGCCAGCATCCCTGAATTTTGGCCATAAATAGACCGCTTAACCTATATGTCAAAAAAGTATTGCATATGGGTGTTAAAGGATCGCTGATCACGATTCTGGGAAAAAAAAATTCAAAATTCAAAATGGCGGATACAAAATGGCGGACATGATTTTTTAATTCTTTGTTTATTGTGTTTAATATAATCATTATCGATGTATTTGGGGTCGTTAATAACGAATATGAGCTCAGACTTTTAAAATTCAAAATGGCGGATCCAATATGGCGACAAATTTAAAATTGTTTATATGTTGTCTCATTTGGCCAAAAACTTCGATTTTAATGGTTTTTCGGAAGTTAAAACTGATTTTGGAATTAAAGATTTGAAATTCAAAATGGCGGATCCAATATGGCGAATATGCTTTTGTAATTCTTAGCTAATTGTACTTAAATTAGTTATTTTTGATGTATTTAGGGTCAGTAATTACGAATATGAGCTCCGATTTTTTAAATTCAAAATGGCGGATCAATATGGCGTCAAATAAAATATTAAGTTTTTTTCTATGTTGTCTGATTTGGATTGTTTTTGGAATGCCAAATCTGATTTAAGAATCAAATATTCAAAATGATATTTAAATTATTGATTAATGTTTCAAAATATCACTATGAAATTATTGCACAACACGAATACGAACTCAGATTTTTTGAAATCAAAATGGCGGATCCAAAATTTCGGACATAGCTTTTTAAAAAAATGTACAATGTTTAAATTTCTAAGTTTTCATAAATCCCACTTTTTGCTTTTATCAGAAGATTTTAACAAAATATTTCTCTTTTAAATGCGTCAAAAAGTTCATATATTCAGTGGCTCATTTAAGAGAGAACTTTTTTATTTCCAATAAGCATTTGCCATCCTAAATGTACAAATAATGCTAAAAGCTTACAATTTCGTAAAAAATATTAAAAATGCTATTGCCAAAATATGCCCGCATAAATGCGTTACCAGCTTTAATGTTTAGCATGGACGCTGGTCACGTGAATTACTCGTGATCGAAAGTGAGCGTGATTAAAATTTTTTGTTCGTGAGTGATAAGTAAGTGAGACAATTTTTTGCGTGAGTAATTCGTAGTGAGTGCAATTTTTTTGCGTGAGTCAAAATTATTTAATTGTATTGATTCAGTTTTTAAAATTTTTTTCGTGTTTTAAATGTTTAGCGTGAGTTACGAGTGAGTGTGAGTCACACGTGAGTGGTGATTTGTTTACTCACGTAAATAGTGAGTAAGTGTGAGAAAAAAAAAACGGTTGAGTAAATTATGTTTTTTTTTTCGTGAGCGTGAGTCAACGTGAGTCCAAATTCACTCACGTGCCCATCAGCAGTTATCACGCCAATGTTGTCAAAGTGAGTCATTTTTTATTAGAAATCAATAGAAAAGAAAAATATCGAAAAATTTTGAAGTTCCATTTTAGGGCATTTCTAAACGTCATATTTTGGTTTATTGCCTCTAGATCAAAAGTTTATGAACGGTCGCACAGGGTCGCAAAAATGTGAATAGAATACGTTGTCAGAGACAGATCGTAGTTCGAGGTTTGTCAATATCGTTTGGACTTTTTTGGACTTTGGTGTTGAAAAAAGGCGGATTTCAACAAAAGTATGAATTTCCATAATTTATTTAAAAAAAAATATTCTTATAGCTTACTTTTTGGCAGTTTATATCATGTGTTGAACAAACAGGTATGTCTTTAGGAGAACTTCACCGAAAATTTGAAAAAATATTGTGTCGAAGTACAAAAAAAAATTATTTGTTTCATAAATAAAAAATATAAAAAAAAATCTCAAACATTGACTTTAACCTCACGCAGAAAAAAAACTTTAAGCTATAATAAAAAGATATTAAAGGTGGACAAAGTTCAAGATGTCGACATTCCGAAAAAATATTTTTAAATATGTGTTGCCTTACAGACCTTATTGGCCAAAAAATGGAAATCCTGGCCCACAGTGCCCTGGACCGATTTTGCCAATCTCCGAACTTAACCAGCCTATGAACATAAGACATATATGTGCCAAATTTCAGGAGTCTAGCGCGTTTATTTTTGCTTGTATCGTGTCTTCCACAGACGGACGGACGGACAGACGGACATCGCTAGAATGTCTTAGAATCGATCACTGATCAATAATATATATACTTTATGGGGTCCTAGACCTATATTTCGATGCGTTACACACTGAATGACAAAGTGAGTATACCCCCATACTGTAGTTGGAGGGTATAAAAATTCCGAAAAAATAGGGTTTTCAGAGGTTGGGAAAGATAGGTCTTCAGAGGGCCTTTAAAGGCGAAACTTTTTTCCCCCTGGTCCGATTTTGCCCATTTAGTATTCAACCAGCCTATTACCATAAGACAAATAGTTGAGGCTGCAGTGTGCTTTCCACAGACGATCTAATTCAGACTCGACAATTATGATTTAATTTATTTTACTAATTGGGTTAGAAAGGGAAAACTAATACATATAACGCGCCATAGGAAAAATAAGTAAATGCCAGATCGGTTTTATTGTGTAGAAAGTAGAATTGCCATGTAAGCTTAATACTAGCTTAAAACCCCACTGTTTTCTCCTAAAATCGCTTGGTTTTCACAGTTTTTTAACATGATAATGTTTTTAGGCTGGTGTCTAATTTTAAAAAAGTTGCAGGACGCCACCTCAGTTTGACTATATAAGCTAACAATTAACGAAAAAGAAAACAAGAATTACAATTTTCATTTTCTTAAAACCAAAAATTTTAATAGCTTGGATAATAATTCACCTCGTGGTGAATATAACCGTTTTTCACCAGCTGGTGAATAAAAAGTAACATAATTATTTTTCAACAAAAAACATTTTTTTTTTTTCATCAAATTTTTTTTTTTCATCAATTTTTTTTCATCTATTTTTTTCCATCAAATTTTTTTTCATAATTTTTTTTTTTATTAAATTTTTTTTTCATGAAATTTTATTTTTTCATCAAACTTTTATTTTCATAATTTTTTTTATCTATTTTTTTTTTTTTTCATAAATTTTTTTTCGTCGAATTTTTTTTTATCAAATTTTTTTTTCATCAATTGTTTTTTTATTAATTTTTTTTTCATCAATTTTTTTTTTCATCAAATTTTTTTTTTTCATAAATTTTTTTGTTTTTTCATCCAATTATTTTTTTCATCAATTTTTTTATCAAATTTTTTATTATCAATTTTTTTCTCACCAAATTTGTTTTTTTCATATTTATTTTCATCAATTTTTTTTACATCAAAAAATTTTTCTTTTAATCAAAAAAATTCATCAAAAACTTTTTTTCATCAGAATTTTTTTTCACCAAAAATTTTGGGTTCACTAAATTTTTTTTTAACATAATTTAGTTTTTCGTGAAAAAAAATAATTTTTTTTTACCAAAACTACTTTTTCACCAAGTCTAAGGTTTTTGCATAAAAATTTTCCATTTGTTTATCAAATGTACATAAAACAAGTGAGGGTGTTATATTCGTTGGTGCCGAATCTTTTATACTCTCAAAATATTTTGTAAGTAAATTCAACTGAAAAAACGTTTAAAACAATCGTTTTTCCTTTTAAAAAACGGACTACTTATATTTCATTTGAAACAACATACTTTTTCAGTTATTTTTAAACGTTAATAAATGCCTAGACATTCCGTAAAAACAAATGATATTTCAGTTATTTTAACTGTTTACAATTTTTTATTTTGTGAAGTAAAAATAAAATTTTTTGAATAACAAATTACAAAAACCGTACTTCTGTAAAATTGTACGGTATAATCAGTCACAAATAATTTAACTGATAAAAATATTTTTTCCGTAACTTTTGTAGTTTATTGTTTTAACAACTGTATAAATCGTTCAATATTTTATTTTCATTGAAAAACAAACGATAAAACGTTTAAAACAACTTTAACTAAAAACTTTTTGAATAACCGTACATAGTTACTGTAAAACTTTTCTGGGTGTACTCTCCAAAATGTAAAAACACTTTTTTGCACTTATTTTTGCGCTCACTTACGAAATGTACAGCTCTTTTGGTTTTTTAATGGGGTCCTCGACTGATATTTCAATTCGTTTTGCATGGAATAGCAAAGTAATATAACATTATTTTTTCTAAAAAAAACTTTGCTTTGGCAAGTACACCCAAATCTTCCGCAAAACATTATCATGATTTAATATTTTGGGCAGGAGTACAAAGCTCTGCGGCATTTTTTCTTATAAAGCTCTACGATCATCGCTAGAATGTTTTAGCACAAAACATTTTAAAAAAAATGTGACCACATAAATTTAATTGGCACACAAATTAGAAATCAAGAATAGAAAAATCATTGCAAAATGTATTCTACAATTTGGGATTAAAAATTTTCACTGATCGCTTACACATACACAGAAAATAATATTGAGAAAAACAATTTGAGTAATCACTTGTTTAAATATATGTAAATATATGGATGCATATATGTAAATATATGAGCATATATGGTCATATATGAAATTGTATGCAGTCATATATGATCATATTTGCAACATATATGTCCATATACGTAAAATGAGGGCATATGCCCATATATGACATATGTGGACATATATATATGTCATATATGTTCATATGCCTTCATTTTACGTATATGGACATATATGTTGCAAATATGATCATATATGCCTTCATACAGTGCCAAATATATTCATATATGCTACATATATGGACATACATGACGCTGTATGAACGCATATATGATCATATTTGTACCATTTTTCACCGGGTTATAAAAAAAATAAATTTATAAATTTTGAGTAACTATTTACTTGACACAATTAAAAAGTTACTTAAAAAAACGAAAAATTTTAAGTAAAGTTTTAATTGTGTCGATTAAAAATTTACTCAAATTTTTTAGTAACCATTTAATAATTTTTTATTAAAAGTTTACTCAATAATATTAAATCATTTACCTGTGCAAAATTGAGTAATTTTTTACTCAATAGTATTAAAAATTTACTCAAAAATTTTTTTTTATGTGTATGATGCGCGTACAAACCCCTGAAATAGTCCTTGTTTTCTTAAAATGTCCCTTTTCATTTATTAAGATTCCTTGAATTGCAAGACAAAATCATTATACTTTGAACCACCCTACTATACATTCATCCTTTCTAGAAATAACAATAATTCACGTTAAGTAGTACAAAAAAATGAAGGCAAAAGTGAAGTGAATACAACAATGTCATAAAAAAGTCAATAAATAAATTATGATTCCTTTAAATTAATAAAGTGATACTTTAATAAGAAAGAGACTATCCTTAAAAGGAAAAAAACTATATTAAATGATGATACAGATATTGTGATTGAAACCTACACAGGATATTTAAAAACAAAAAAAATACACTCTAATGAAATTCTCTAAACTGAACAAATAACTAAACCAATTTAACAATTGCTACTAATACCAAATACTCTTTGGATAACTTAAAATAGTAAAAGGTAAGTTGATATTGATTCTTTAACTTGAAAATGTCTTTATGTCTCTAAATATATATTAAATAATAATCATCAAATAATTCTCCTATGCAGAGCTTTAAAAGAATTTAATTCTGCTAATACACACACTTAAATGATTTTTTACAAGCCATCCCTTAATTGCTTAAATTATTTCTTTAGTGCAAAAAGCATAAGAATGAACTTTTAAACACATTTTCCAGAGGAAATTTGCCCCCCCCCCCCAATTACCACTACCGACCCCCCCCCCCACCAAAAAAGAAAACGCCCCTTCATGTTGGAGGGTATAAAAGATTCGGCACATCCGAATTTAACACTCCTACTTTGTTTTTATTATTATTATTTCGGATTATAATTTTAAATTTATCGTAGATTACGGAAAAAAAATATTCCAAATTTGTTTTGGTATGGTAAAATATTTTTTTTTAACAAAATAAGATTAATCAGAAAATAAATCTACTTATTGAAAAACACAGCAAGTATTGAGTAAAAATTACTCAATTTTATACCACACAGTGGTTTAAAATCGTTTTTTTTTATTAAAATAATAATAAATTGGGATTTTTTTGCCCAAAAAGTACCGCCACTCTTTTGCTTCCAGCTTAAAATTTTCGTCCAGAACATGTAAATTTTTTCGATGTATCTGAAAGGCAACGTCACGAAGATGGGTTTAAAAAAATAGCGTGTCAAAATTTTATATTTTTTGCTCCCCAGTCTCATCAAAAGTTGACCCACTTTTAACACAAATTTTAACTTTACCCCTCTGGAAAAAATGTGGACGCCTCTGTTGTCCCTACCAAAGCAAACATAGATTCTTTAATATGTAAGTAGCATATAACATGAATAGCTAATAATCCCGCCTTTAACATAGGCGTGTTTTTTTGGAAATTGTTAACAAACAAATTGGAATCGGGGGATTATATAGCTTTGTTACTCATTTAAAAATTTTAAAATATGTTCGTCATTATTTTGCTGAGAGTGTGGGGGAAAATGTGGAAATATTTTTCCACGTATATCCTGCTACCCAAAAAAAAAATGTTTAGCATAGCCGCTAAATTAATTTATGGAGTTTGTAATCCTTAAGCCCGGCCGAAGGCCGGATATACAGAAAAACGTTTTTTGTTAAACAATATTTTAATTATAATAAGAAACGGTCCCTCTAGGCCTCTCTGTGTTCAGAGGTTCCTGGTTTATGTGGGTTTTTTAATTTAAAGATATTTTAAAAAAAGGTTTTCTGCGTAGCCGGCCTTTGGCCGGGCTAAGGGATTACAAACTTCATAAATTAATTTAGCGGCTTCGCTAAATATTTTTTTTTTGGGTAGCAGGATTTACGTGGAAAAAAATTAATTTTGTATGAAGCCCCCTCAGGAAGTAGAGTAAGGTGGTAGGTATGTTCTGAAAAAATTTTGGGGGGAAAAATAATGGGGGTTGGTCCTACATTTTACACCTATAGGGGGAACCATGTGAGTGCTAGGAGCGTATGTCCTAAAAAAAAAAAAATTATAAAAAAATGTATGGGGACCACCTTAAGGGTGGAAGATTAAGGATATATACATTAGAGTTCGTTTGGTGACTATGTCACTTCATCTGTTTATCGGATATCATCATTTTTTTAAAGGATTAAGGGGAGCTAAAAAGAATGCCGGTATTTTTTTGGAAAAATTTTCACTCCTTGGGGTGGTTCAAAGCATCTGAAAACGCGGATTTTGAGCTGATTTTTCTGCAGAGAAAAAACGGCTGAAGATATTGCAAATCTGATTGCACCAGTCGATTCCCTAAATCCTTCAAAAAAATGATGATATCCGCAGAAATAAAATAAATTTTGGTGTTATGTACATTAAATTATAGTGGTATGTACCTATTTAGTTATGAGGAATTAATATTTTAAAGCCCTGAGTGAACTAGCACAAACAAAAGATGAAAATATATATAATGCATAGTCCTTCTCATCATCTTTTTGATGTGGGGCTTGTAAACATCTCGTATATTTTATATTTACACTCAAAAAAATTCTACAGTAAAAGGTTTAGTAAGTGATATTGTACCAAAATCTACTAATTAGTTACTAATTTTAGTATCTTCAAAGTACTAACATTTGTAATTTTTACTGGTTTTGACTAATATTAGTTAAAAATTTTAGTATTGGTTACCAGTTTCTGCACTAGGTCCTTTTGGACTAAAATTAGTTAAATTTTTAGTATTAAATACCCACGTTTTTTTTTGGGTGTATATTATAACATATATTATTTCCTTTTCAATATGTGTTGTATGTGTTTGTGTTTGATGCCTATGTATGTACAGGTGTGGTCAAAAAATAGCACACCTGTACAGTAGTACGGGAGTATTTAGCGAGATATGAAAATTGTTTTCATGTTATTTCTACACTAATTAAATATCAAACAAAAGATAGATCTAATCGGTCCCTTTTTGGACTTGGGATTAATTTTCCGGAAAACACTGTCGATTTTGCTATCGTCATTAGAGTTTTTCACGGGAATTCCCGGGACGGGATTTCCCGGGAATTCCCGTAAATTTTCGATCCCGAAATCCCGGGAAATAGAGCGGGAATTCCCGGGAATTTTCGTTTCTTTGAAATTGTTGATTTTGGACTTCTGTTGATTATTTTATATGTGATTTTTTAGAGATTTTATTAAAATTTGTGATAATTGATGGCAGAAACGTACGCATGGACCAGGAGAGCTTAAAAAGTATGCCAAGAGACACCTTTTAACTAAAAAATGTCATAAAATATGAGACTTACGAAATGAAAAAGTCTCACAATATCTAAATCTTCGATAGAATATAATTATCGGAACCTGATACTTTTTTTACAAGCTGAAACATGTTATTTCTGAGACCTGCATTAGAAAAATTTGCAGTATGATTATTTGTTTCTATAAAAAATATTTATGTCTCTAGACTTGATTCTTTTTAAATTATTAAATTGATATAAAATCTGTGTAAGGAATGACTCTGAAATTACCGGGTTTTTCTTTTAGAAACCAGAATTTTTAATTTTTTAAATAATTTTTTGGGGTAAATTTTTTTATAATTTCATTTTTCTGAAAAAGTTACATTCAGTTTCAGAGACATAATTGAGAAATTCCTCTGAATCAGTTTTATTGTGCTTTATAGGCAAAGCGTTGAGAATCAATTGTAAAAATGAACTGAGATGATTAGAATAAATGATGAATTTTTATTATTAAAACAGATAAAGCGATGTGAAATAACATATTCACTTAAAAATATTTTTAAAAGACTTCTACATATTTAGGCTCTTTTTTGTAATAACTGTGTAACAAAATTTTTTATTTTTTTCTCGAAAAATTTTTTTTTATGTTTTAAAGGTACTAAATAAGATTTTTATGCTGTTAATAATCATTATAAATAGTGTAATCGCATGCATAAGGTTTTTATTTATTTTTTGGACAAAAAATTTGGGTTTTTAGTTTTTGCGGGAATTCCCGGGATCCCGAGAAATTTAAAAATGAATCCCGCTTTCCCGGGAAATGAAAAAGTCCGGGAAAAGAAAAACTCTAATCGTCATTCGTAGAAATTTCGATAGCGATATCACATGTTCATGTCGAAACGATATCGTTATCGCCTGGAATAACGATAGTTTTTTGATAAATTCTCGAAAATGACGATATAACTGAAGTTATCAATAACGAAAACAATATCATATTTTCATGAAAAAACGATATCATAAGGAATATAACATTAAGAACTAGTTGAGTTGAGGGTGGGTTGTACAAGCCTAAAAATAGGTAAATTTTTAGGCAAGTCCATGGCGCTCATTAAGAACTAAAAAACTATCGTTTTCGTATTATATGCGATTGTTTGGATTATCGAATAGTTAAAATTGGATCATTAGTTCCGCAGATATGGTATAAAGTTTCAGAGTGGGCCAATATAGTCAATTTAAGCTTAAAAAGCCACGCCCACTAAAACAAGGGGTGACATACAGAAAGGAAAAACATGTTCGAATTATGTGTTTAATTTATTTTTTAATAAAATTTAATAAATATCCATATCGGGTATTTTTTGACCGCCACTGTATCTGTATAATATGTTACAACGTTCTTTTTAACACACATGATATTTTATTATATATATTTTTTTGTTGCAGTTTTTTTGCCTTGGGTATATTTGTTTTTTTTTTTTTTTCATTTCATATGACATGTATCGATTCTTCTGTCTTCCTTTTTGGGGTTCAGGTTATCTCCGGTTCATGTTTGTTGGTTGTCGTATCCATTTACACTGTAAATTTGTTAGTAAATTGTTACACATTTCAAGATGTTTCATCTGCATTTGTTGTGCTGTTTATATATTATTATTATTATTTTAGTTAGTACATACGTATTTAACAAGGAGAAAACATTTGCATTTCATTACGATTTTTTAAGTTGTATAAAACTTTTTTCTAGTGTTTACTACTTAAAAAAATGTCGAACTTTGCATTAAAAAAAAAAAAAATGAACAAAAATATCTAAGGAAACAAACACTATGTTTCATTAAGATGGTAGCAGGTAACCAATTCTAGAACCGGTTCCAGGGTAAAAATTACATTAATTAAGTAACCTGTTTTTTAACCAAGTCTTTTACTTAGGTCCCATTTGGAAACGGTTCCTTTGCTCCAAAGAACTAGTTCTGGGTCAGAAAAACTATTCTTTTGGAACATCGTAATCGATTTCAAACCCGGTTATATAGAAACGGTGATGGTAGAGCCGGTATTGCTGAAAAATATTGAGTAGTTGGTTTTAAGTATTTGGCTTTTTGTGGAACAACAAAACGAACAATTTTATAAAATTTATGCAGCTTTCAAATTTTAATTTCGTTTTTTTTATACCCTCCAACCACAGTATGGGGTATACTCACTTTGTCATTCCGTTTGTAACGCATTTAAATATCGGTCGGGGACCCCATAAATTATATAAATTATTGATCTATGATCGATTCTAAGTCGTTCTATGAATGTCCATCCGTCCGTCTGTATAAAACACGATTCAGTCCAAAATAAAAGAGCTAGACTCCTGAAAATTGGCAAGAAAATGTCAAATGGTCATAGGCCGGTTAAGTTCGGAAATGGGCAAAATCGGACCAGGGGGAAAAAGTTCCCCCTTAACATACTGAAACAAGTAAGAAAGTTATAGTCGGTCAAGGCCGACCATATAATACCCTACACCAGTGTTTTTCGGGAAATTGGTCCCTAGTTCAAACATGGACCGATTGGATCTGCATTTTGTTATATCTTTATTTAGTGTAGAAACACACACGGATCAAATTTGAGTGGAATTGTTTTTTTTTATCAATAGACCTATTTTACTGAATGTCAGTCGAAATTTTTATATGGGGGACTAACAAGGGAAGTATCCCTTGTGTCACCCGCGGATCTTTATGGAATTGGTTTTATTTCGTAGATCAGAAAAAATAAAGAGACACGTATTTTTTTTAGCGGGCCAAATTCTTATTTAGGGGGTAAAAAGGAGGGGGGAAGACAAGGCCATTTTTCAGTTTTTTTCGTTTATCTCCTATATTATGCAAAGAAACCTAGTCATGTTACATACCAAATGAAAGGTCTTTGGAAAACCTATCAACATGTGCTAAGAACGTGTCCAAACATGCACAACTTTTCGTCATATTCATTAAAATACCAAAATTTTTGGACATTTTTGTTAATAAGTCGAAAAATATTACCTTCTTTGGCCCGTTGTTAGCACCACGAGATAGGTATTTTCAATACCTTTAATCTGATACCAAACATGCCTATATTAATTTTGTGTAAATAGGCGTAAATCGTAAAAAACTGAAAAAGGTTAATTTCCCCCCATACAAATCGACCCCCCCTAAAATGAGTTTGGGCCGCTAAAAAAAAATACGTATCGAATTAATTTTCCTTCTTAACATATCCAAATTTCATGAAATTCGGAGGGTGAAACCAGGGAGACTTCCCTTGTAAGTCCAAAAATGGCCCAATTATATTCCGATTTGATTAGGTTACTAAAGTACACGTTTAACACATAAAAATACAATTTTTATCAAAAATTTCCGTTTTAATGAATTTTGAGGGAATTATGTAAATATCGGGAGGGTGGTTTGTATGGGGACTACCAGAAGGACTGACCCGATTCCTTTGAAATTTGGAATGATGATTTATACATAAAATACATAAATTTAATTACCTGCTTAATTTCAAAGCGATATCTATTATAATACGGTTATTAGAGTCATTTAAGCAGAATCCAAAGGGGGCGTTTGTATGGGAGCTAGGTCTTTACATGGACCGCTTTTCTCCAATTTCAATAGGCTTCGTCCTTGGGCCAAAAGATGCTTAAGTTTCAAATTTGAAGTCAATTGATTGAAAATTGCGACCTGCATCGTCCTTAAACCGATAGATGGACGGACAGACAGACGGACGGACGGACATCGCTAAATCGACTCAAAAAGTAATTCTGAGTCGATCGGTATGCTTGAAGGTAGGGGTAGGACCAATATTTCGGGTAGTTACAAACATCAGCACAAACTCATTATACCCTGTACCACAGAGTGGTGTAGGGTATAAAAACCTCTTAAAAACGCCAGTTTTACATATTTTTTTTTCATTTTTGTTAAACAAATGAAAAATTTTTGTGTCAGAAGGAGTTGAAACTCCTTAACTTACCCCAGGGGGTGGAAAATTTATTTTTTTTTCTGCCCGCCCCCTTTTGTGGTCGTGGATTAAAAAAAATCATTAAAATATTGAGAAAATGGTATTACTAAAGTGCAAAAAGCATAATAAATAAATTAGTTAACATTTGTCGCGACCCATCTTTTGAGAACCGTTTATCTAAATTAACGGAATTTCCTCAGGATAGGTAAGGTTACGTTGGATGGGCGTCCGCCAATTTGACGAATTCACTCGGAGGCAATAAGGCCCCTTGTGATTCTCCTAAAGTTGTCTCCCTACTCCCCTCTGATATACAAAATTCTACCTCTCGAACCACCTTGATTCTCTAAGGTATTCGCTAGAGATGTCAATGGGACACTGTTTAGGCAATCCAGGTCATCAAAAAATCGTTGCCCAAAATACTTAAGACGACGTTTCATCAGACCCGGACATTCACACAACAAGTGCTTCACTGACTCCTCCTCCTCCAATTCTCCACAACTTCTACAAAAGTCCCTATCAGAAATTTCCATACGAACGGCCATTTGGCCGATTATACAGTGTCCTGTCAGTACTTCTACCAATAGGCTAACCGTCCGTTTGCCAAAGGTAAGAAGACTTTCTGTCCTCTTAGGATTTGGCAGTGGCCAAATGGTTTTCCTCAGGATGGTCCTATCATAAAAATTTGTGTAGCACCAAAAAAAGATTATCATTCCTTTGAAAATTAAATAAACTATTTTTACACTTCTAAAAAAAAAAAAACAATGACTGGCATTGAATTGGAAATTCTCTTCACACAAAAAACAGAAAAAGAAGCGAGAAAGTATCAGATATTTGTCACAAAAGAAATCATTGCATAATCATTAACATTAAAGTAAAGAAAATTCCTTTTGAAATCATCTCTACTACCATCCTTCATAGCACTATACATCAAGAACTACTACATAGTTTATTGCAATTGCAACAACAACAAAATCTACTGCTAATAAAACTAGGTGAAGCGGAAGTGACACTGCTTATGTTGAGTGAAATGCAAGTGTTAGCAAAAACAACAAAAAACTTGAGATTTAATTTGGAATTCATTAAAACTTTTTAATTCAGTTTTTTTTTTTATTTTATTTCTGTTGTTGTTTTAAAACACATTCACATACAAATGAGAAGAGAAAAGTAAACTAAACTTAGGAATGCAAATGTATGAAGTTGGCGTTGATAATTACAAGGCAGCAGCAGCAGGAGTTAGATGAATGAGAAGAATAATATCTGTGTTAATAAATGATAGTAACTTATGTCGAAAACACTGATGGAGTTCACCTCAGCAATTTTAATTTTGCAAAAATGCGAAATGTCAAAATCGTAACTTTATTTACTCCTTATTTTGTATATTCCTGCTACAACGGATCTTATAAAAAGCAATAAAAAAGTGAAAAAGTTGATAACATAAAAAAGGTGGAAAATTGCTCTGTTGCAAACGTAAAAATATCGGAAGTGATTATCATTTCTGTTACAATCGTTTGAATTATTGAATTGCGGCTTAGACAAGAACATAGTCCTGGATAATTTCTACAGTATGGTCCATAAAACTATTTGAATCCAGACCACGTCTAAAAAAAATGCTTAAAAAAATGTATCTAACTTTGTGTCTATAAAAAATGTTGAAACCAGGGTTAGAGTAGGAACAAGCCAGGCACAACTTTTTCTACATGATTTGACAGATAAAACCGGTGGCCGTCGCCGGTGTGAAATAAAACTTGATAATTACATGGTGGTGAAACTACTATTTAAATGTGTGTCGTGCTTTTTCGTTTCCTGCTCTTAGACGTAAATTGTTCCTCAATGTGGAGCGCAACAAAATGTAATAAACTCAATTTGGTCTTAAGAAGACTTAAGCCATTATCACTTTTTAACACAGATATTATAAAACCTACGGAGTATTTTTAAACTTAAATAATTTATATTAAAAAAATTTAAATTGTCAATGATTTTTTTTTAAATTATAACGTTAACAGAATTAACGACTCCGAAAAAAAATTAATGCAATATTTTATGAAAAAATTTTTATTCATTTAATTTTATTTCATTTATGCGTAAAATGCACGAAAGTTTACTACACAAGCATTTTTACGAATCTAACGAAATAAATTCGTAAAAATTGGTTTCGCAAAATGTAAGAATATTTACTAAATATGTATAGATTTCATCGAACACGCCCACTTTTGGCTAAAAAAATAAAATTTTAAATTATCCGAAACTAGTCTTCAGATTTTAAAAGTGTTTTCACCAATGTTATGAATGTCATTTTGGTGAAATCCCATTTATAAGTCATCTTTTTCGATTTCCTGAAATAATGGGGTAAAAAGTTTATTTTGGTAGTTTTTAGTTCTCCTGTAATAATATTCATAAAAACTTTATTTTAGAAATAAAGTGCTCTCCATAAAATATCCTAAAAAGAGTTTTAAGAATTTCTGATTTTTCTATTTTTTAAAATAATGGTTTTATTAACTTGAAATGTTTAATCTAGGATCACCAACAATCTTTTAAAAAAAGTTGTTTTGGGAGATTTGGGTTCTATGGGGGAAATTGGTACTTTTTTTAAAATTAAATTTTTAAAATTACACTACTAAACATCGAAAATGCGACTGGGTAGTAAGACACTTAATACCTCTACAAAATTAATTATACTGTTCGACTAGGGTTTCTATTCGGGAAAAATTTCCCGGGAATTCCCGGGAAATATTTTTCTTAAAATCCCGGGATTTTTTCTTCGGGAAATTTCGGGAATTCGTCGCTAATTTTTTAATAAAAATATATTTAATTTACACATTTTTAACACAATCCTAAATGATTTAATAAAAATGACAGTAAAACTTTGAAAGAATTAAAATTTTAAAGGAAAACTAGTAAGGATATGATTTAGATTGCATATTATTTAGACCTAATAATTATTTTTCTTAAATTGATTGCTTGACAAAATACGAAATCAAACTAAATTTCACTTCAAATGTTGGTTGCAAATTGGCAAAAGTTTTCTTAATCTAAAATTCCAATGATTTCTTCTTTACGAAATTTAGTATTTCATATTCAGAACAACAATCTTTATAGTGCTTAAAAAGAAATATCGATATTTAAAAAAAATATAACAAACATAGTTTTCAGCTTAAAATTTCATATATGAAGTAACCCAGCAAAAATTGGCATTACTAGTAATGGGTTTTGTAATCCGAAACAGATGTTAATCAGTAGTTACTTATTGAATGAAACACTAATTATTTTAACAAGGGCGTGAGACAAAAATAACTAATGAAGAGTATGGAGATAAATAAGTAGTTACTGCCTCGGATTACAAATAAGGAGTAAAAACCCATTACCAATAAGAAGTAAAATAATTACTTAATTAAAACTTTTAAAATTTAACTTGTTTTTACTAAAAATTAAAAATTGCGTAATTTTTATTAAGTTTTTAAGTATTTTTTAAGTTAATTGAATTGTAAAGGTTAAAAACTGCAAGTGCAAGAAGATATTATTACTTAGAGGTGCTTTTATAACATATTACTGAGAAGTAGTTACTTTCCGGCTTAAAATAATGTTAATGGTAATGGGTACTCATTATAAATAATGTACTTGGTAATGATTACTTTTCACCACTCATTACCATGTTTTTGCTGGGAAAAGCCTGATATCTATCGACCGTGAAAAAAAAAATATTTTGTAACGAACCTTGGCCGCCGCGAGTTCCAGTGAAAATACGTCGTTACAATTCTATGTAGTACATTGGTGTTTGAATTTTGGCCGGAATGGCTTAAACGAATTAATTTTAATAATTCGAAAGTTTATTTAAATATGTCTTCAAGATATAATTTTCTTACGGTTGGCGTAGTCAAAAATAGAAAAATTTTCTAAAAAGTTATTAAAACTGCATTTGATGCAAAATCGGGTATTTCCGAATTGTGAACGATTTCGCATGGAGTGGAAATATGTCAATGCAAATACTAAAACTATGATAAGGTCCAATATTTCTAAAAAAAGATTTTATGAACTTTCTACGTATAATTTAGAGGTTAGTAAAACTATTTTACAAAAGAATACATCTAAAATAGGTTTAAATTGGAAAATACGACCATAATTTGTAATATAACAATTTTTATATGGTAAAGTTCAAAATTTGTTTTAATTAAAAAATTCCCGGGAATTCCCGGGAATACGATTTTTTTAAAACGATTTCCCGGGAATTGAAGAAGTCCGGGAATTTAGAAACCCTATGTTCGACACCAACAGCATCCTAGTGAAATATTCAACTGGTCCTTTTAGGGTTTGGCCTCCTAAACACAGATCTTCCATTCAATTTATTCTAGCACGTCCCTTTTTATACCCTTTTTGTAACACATCGAAATATTGGTCTAGGACCCCATAAAGTACATATGAGGAGGTCCATAACAAAACGCGCCAATTCCACTTCTTGAGTTTTTTGTTTTTTTGACTGAATACAATTCTACGCATTTAAATCTATGTAACCATTACTAAAAAACATCCCAAAGCTCAATATTTGCACAGCAGTTCAGTACTGGCTTTAATTATGAAACATCCCAATGCTCAGTACTTACACTCATACAGTACTGACTTTGTTTACATTTATGCGTTTATCTAAAAAACTGTTAAAGTGGAATTGGTGCGTTTTGTTATGGACCTCCTCATATATTCATGATCCTCGATCGATTTTAAGTCGATCTAGCGATGTCCGTCCGTCCGTCTGTCTGTCCGTCCGTAGAAAACACGATAACTTTTGAAAAACTTTACAGAGGCTACTGAAGTTTGGCATATATGTTGGTCATTTACCTGGTCAGGTTGGTATTGCAACCCAGCCAAATCGGTCCAGTGGTTCAAAAGTTATGAGCAAAAGAGTAAATTTCGGCAAGGGTGTTTCGCGAATTTACGAGATAAAAAAACACGATAGCTTTCGAAAGACAATAATGAGAATGCTGAAGCTTGACATGTATCTTTGCCGTTCCCCAGTATGTATGGTATTAAATTTCAGTTCAATCGGTCCAGTGGTTCAAAAGTTATAAGCAAAACCCTGAATTTCAATTGGTTTTATCTTAAATGTTTAGTTTTAAAAGCATTGGTAACTTAAAAATTACACTCGAAAAAAATTTTACACTCAAAAAAAAATTTTACTCTCAAAAAAAATTTAGTTTTTTTTACAAAAATTACAATATTTTGTGTACATAATAGGTGTGTTCCAGAACTTTCCGGGTAAAGTTCGGTAAAATGAGAGAAAATCAAAAAACCTCTCACGATACCACAAAAATGCACAAAAGTACGGGAACGCTAAAAACCACATTTCAAGCCCAAAATAATATAAATGTAAACAAACCAATAACGCTAAAATATTTTCGTAAGAAAAATTACTTTAAACAAGAAAACAAATTGTAAAAGTTTATTTTAATAACAAATTATCTTTTTTTGTATTGAAATATAACATTTCCTTGGTTTAATTCTTTATTTTATTTAAATTTCCAATTTAGCTTCACAAAAAAAACAGCTGTTTTTTTAACATCTGACTGTTACCAATTTACCCGAAAAAAAAGTGCGGGTAAGTTCGGTAAAATGAGAAAGTAATTTATTCTCTCAAAAACTCTCTCATTTACCCAATTTTTGCGTACGGGAACGCTTTTCGGGCTGGTTTGGGTACCCGCGGGCACCCGCGGTAACGTTCTGGAACACACCTAATACGTACGTGCATTCACTCAAAAATATTTTTAAAGTAAAAAAAACATTACACTCGAAAAAAAATTTTACACTCAAAAAAAATTAGTAATTTTTTTTAATGACAAAAAAGATTTTTTTACTCTAAATAAAATATTTCTAACCTAATTTGTTAGTTTTCTTCTTGTTAAAAAATGTACTATCCTTTAAAAAATATATTGTGGAAGGTATTCATAGATTCGGCAAGTCGAATTTAACTTTTCTACTTGTTTAAGATATATTCGCTGCTAAAAATTCAAAAAGCCAATAACATATTCTTACGTTTCTCCCACAAAATAGTGGAGTTTTAATTTTCAAATGTCAATAACTTAAAATGGGTACGCGATAGAAAAATTTGGATGGCAGATTTGAAATCAAGAGGTCTTGTTTATATAAAATCAAATTATATTTTGTGTGATCAACTTAAGAATAAGTTACAGGGGAGACCCAAAAAGTGCAAAATTAGGGTTTTTTAATATTCATATGCAAAAATCTCAAAACGTTAAGTGATGGAAAAGTTTGGAAAAGATTTGGATTCGGGAAGTCAATATCTATCTTAGTCATTTATTCTGATTCACAGGAGTGCGAATTTTTATGAATTTGTTCAAGTGTTATTTTAAAAAAAAAAATTGTAGTACGCTCAAATAAGGCAGGAATTTTAGTTAAATTGTTTCATTGTATTAAATACGCATATTAAACAGTTAAGAAAATTTTAAATAACTTACATTACATGGTGAATTTTTTGCACTTTAATTTCTTAATTTTAATTGACTACTATTGCAGTAACAACAACCACGATGACGACGACAATACAGTAAAAACTCACAATGTTAGCAATGATTCTACATTGCAATTCCAGACAGGCAACCCACGACATATATAGGGCACAGTATTGTATAATTTCTTTTCTCGAGTTCGTTGATGAACTCTAGCCAATACGGCACATAAGCTGCCAATGTTATATTGAGGTGTAGTAGCCATAGATGGTGGTGCCTCCTCATCTATATTTTTAGCTACTGTTGTATCAAACAGAAACAAATAACAAACACAGACCAAATGAGCACATGGTTCAACTTTACATATTTGTTCATTTGCTCTACTTACGTTTAATGATAAATTCTTTTGTCCATCCAGTCTCATCAATTTTATTCCATGGTAAAACTTCTGTAGAATTGGGTGCAATCCAACGACTAAGTATATCCGTGGCTATCTTATCCATATTACAATCTAGGCCAGGCATTAAAGTGCCAACTAACGCAGGACTACACACACATACACAAATGCATATATATGGTAGAATAAGTAGTTAGGCGGGAAGGAGGAGGAGGTGGAGTAGCATAGTTTATAGAAATGACAAAATAATAAAATACGAAATTCCAAAATAATAAATCAGTATAGTTCAACAACAATAATAATCTTTTGCTTTGTTCACTTATTTCATTTAAATTTTTGACTCACCACATGGCCGCATGATAATACAAATGGGAACCAACTAATTCGCTGTACAAACCACTCGAATGTAGACGCGAAGAATCACAGCCAAATAGAAAAACCACAGAATGTATTTCATGTTTGGCAATATAACGACCATTTATGTACTGTAACCCGGAACCATGACCAGCATAACTATGAAATGAAAAATTTCATTTGTTTTATGTTTTATTTGAAAAAAATAAAGTTAATTATGATTAAACTTACACATAACAACTATGACTTAAAAGATTTATGAATTTATCTTGATCAGGACGTTTTCCAATTAACTTGGTCCAATGCGGTAGCCAATACTCAAAAAAACTGCGCATGCGTGACTCCATTTTTTGTAGATTCTTATCTAAATCAAAAGTAGAAGAGATTTTAATTGAATTTTTTTTTATGTTGTGATATATACATAAATTGAATATTACCTGGATTTATTAAACAAGCGCCATCTGTTATGTTGACATTTAAATAACCTCGTCGTATGTTTAATTTATAATTAGAATATAAACGCCATAAGCATTGCAAAGAATTGACACGGGTGTATTCTTGATACACATTTATTTCTTCCCAGAAGAAATGATCCAATCGCTATAAAAAAATATATAAAAGTATTAAATCTTTGTTATACTACATAGTAGGGTTCTATAGTCGAAAAGTCGATTAATCGACTTTTTGTATGAAAAAGTCGAAATCTCCTTTTTTTTTTTGTTAAAAAGTCGACTTTTGCTTTCGACTTTATTGACTTTATTTTTTTTTTTACTTTTGCCAAATGAAAATAATTTCTTCTTAAAAATTCTCAAATGACAGCGAAGTTTATCAAAAACTGAAGCTATTGGCATTTCGTTGTTACCATGTATTTTGTATGTGAAGCAAAAATGTCAAATTCATAAGTTAGAAAGTGTTAAGTGCAATATTTACAAATACCCAGGTAGAAAAATACAACCGTAAAAACGCTTTAAAGCGCTCTGCATGGTAGTACGAATGCTTTCAGACCATACGGAAAACCATCCTCAGAGCGCTTTCAGATAATCCTAATGATAATACCGTTAAACGGTTTATATAAAGCGTTTTTAAAGGCATTTATAATGGTGATTTGAGAACGCTGCGTTAAAGCATTATTAAAGCGTCAAAAAGCAAAAAATATAGCAATTTCAAAATTTTTGTAAACTTTGTCGTACTGGACGATATACATAAGTTGTATCTTGAAATAGCCAAGAAATTGCTGCAAAAATTTGTTTTAAAAATGTTAGAGTTTGCAAGAAAATGTAATATTGCAACAAAATTTTATTAACATATCTGATGATATAACTTTAGAGTTTCAGAGGAAATCTTTCGTTTTAATGGATATTGAAAATTGGAAAATTAAATATTTTGGTTGAGCAATTATTCTAAAAAATGTAGTGAAATTTAAGCAGTACTGGCACTTTAAACTCTTTATACAGTTTGTCGTATTTTTCCATCCAGAAAAATGAGAAATTAATTTTAAGAAAATTATAAATTTTCACAAACTTATTCACATCGCAGATGATGTAGCTACATAATATGGAAGCTACAATATCTCAGTTTTCTGACTTCGATTTTGAAACCAGTTTCTTAAAATCAATTGTAAATGCTTCATACAAATTCTCAAAATAAAACGCCATTGGCGTTATACCCACTCTACAAGAATAGAATGGAATCCAATGCAAAAAAATTGGTGTTTTCTTATGGCTGCCTCTAATCCTGATAACGTATGCCCAATTCGAAATGCAAAAACTATGATTGTAAATCAAATTTTTATCACAAAGTGATAAATCTGATAGTATTTTTTAAAGGCAAAATCTTCAATGAAATGAACAAAATTTTATAACCCAATTATATCAATAGATATAGGACATAATAGGATATAAAGTTGAAAATATTTTGTAATGGGAAAATTATGAGAGCAGACCCAATTTTTTGCTCAAATCAAGACAAAAACAATTTTGACAGTTCTTATTTTTTGAATGGCAGTGAAATAAAAATTTTTGTGAAAATTGTAATTGAAAGAAATCTTAATATAGCAGAAGTAAAAGGTAAAATTTCTAAATTTTGTAACTAAACAATTGCTATAACTCGTTTATATAATGACTAGCTCGCCCGCCGGAACTTCGTTACCGGTTATGTTAAATACCGGATAATAGAAGGATCAGGATTACCCTACCGATTTCAAAAAATGACTCATTTGTAGTCTTTGTTTTATTTTATTGTGGACGTTTAAGTCTTTTATAAAATAATATTTCATTGAATAACTTAAGCAATAAAATTTTAATAATTTCGGTGGTACGTTGTCATGTACGTTCCCGTGAAAAAGATTTTGACAATTTTCGAGCCCTTATATCGGGATTTTGGATCTTGAGTGAATAAAGAAGTTGGAAAAAAAAATTGGGTAAAAAAACATATAGAGAGAAAAAATATGGAGTTAAAAAGTTTAATACGAAAAATTTTAGTGAAAAGTATCATTCTATATTGTTCCCCGCTCTATTCCATTTCGTTCCCTGTTCTACTCCATTTCATTTCCAATTCAATCTCCATGCAAGTTTCATTCCTATCCATATAATATGCCTTGCAGAAATAAAAAGTGCTATTGTATTGATCTTCTAGATATAAAAATACCATTTTACACCACTTCTACCAATTTAGGTACCTCTTTTTACCCTGTCCATCTCTTCGGTGTTATTCCGGCTGGAGGATACTGCAAATTTTTGCCACCTTTTCCACTTAAAATTAAATTTTCCAAAAACCTTCTTTTTCTGAACCATTATTTCAAGAAATATCTGAAGTACCAAACTTACACTTTTTTGTGCCCTTAACGACTCTTAGAAACAGAATTTCCAAAAAGTGCTTTTTCCAAAATATTTTTTCACTAAAGAATACAGCATTCAAATTTTCACTGCCTAGGATCATTATTTCAAGAAGTATAAAAAACTCTTTTCTTTACCTCTAGAAACGGAATCTTTTAAAAATACTTTAGCATAGCAGATTGTTTTTTTCACCGAAGGACCCACATTCCAAAATTCAAGCTTCTAAGACAAGTATTATAGGAACAAAAAAAAAAAATAGTACCAAAATTACTCCTTTAGAAACGGAATTTCCAAAAAGTACTTTTTCCAGTATGTTTTTTCTTTACCGAAGGAGGAAGGATACATTACAAATTGCAATTATCTAGGAATATTATTTCAGCAAATATTAAGAGTACAAAAAGTATACTTTTTAACCCCATTAAGAGACGAAATTTCCAAAAAGTACTTTTCCCAAAATTTAGGGTTTCACCGAAGAATTTTACATCCAAAATTTTAAGTTTCTAGAAACATTACGTCAGAAAATGTCAAAATTGCCGGAAGTACACTTTTTTAGCCATTTAACACTACTAAGAAGCGGAATTTCCAAAAAGTATTTTTTCCAGAAAGTTTTTTTACCGAATGATCCTACATTACAAATTTCAAGATTCTAGGGCCATTACTACCGGAAATTAGAACGTACCAAAAGTTTAAATTTTTACCCGTTCCATCCCCTAAGAAAGGAAATTTCAAAAACTACTTTTTCCAGAATTTGTTTTCACTTAAGGATCCTACATTTCAAATATCAAGTTTCTATGATCATTATTTCAGGATATATAAAAAGTACCATAAGTACTATTTTACCCCTTAAGAAAAGGAATTTTCAAAAAGTACTTTTCCTAGAATGTTTTTTTTTTGCAAAAGGTAATTTTTACAAAAGGTAAGTTTATAAAAGGTACTTTTATTAAAAGATACTTTTTATAAAAGGTACTTTTTGTAAAAGGTACTTTTTATAAAAGGTACTTTTTATAAAAGGTACTTCTTATAAAAGGTACTTTTTATAAAAGGTACTTTTTATAAAAGGTACTTTTTATAAAAGGTACTTTTTATAAAAGGTACTTTTTATAAAAGGTACTTTTTATAAAAGGTACTTTTTATAAAAGGTACTTTTTATAAAAGGTACTTTTTATAAAAGGTACTTTTTATAAAAGGTACTTTTTATAAAAGGTACTTTTTATAAAAGGTACTTTTTATAAAAGGTACTTTTTATAAAAGGTACTTTTTATAAATGGTACTTTTTATAAAAGGTACTTTTTATAAAAGGTACTTTTTATAAAAGGTACTTTTTATAAAAGGTACTTTTTGTAAAAGGTACTTTTTATAAAAGGTACTTTTTATAAAAGGTACTTTTTATAAAAGGTACTTTTTAAAAAGGTACTTTTTATAAAAGGTACTTTTTATAAAAAATACTTTTTATAAAAGGTACTTCTTATAAAAGATACTTTTTATAAAAGGTACTTTTTATAAAAGGTACTTTTTATAAAAGGTACTTTTTATAAAAGGTACTTTTTATAAAAGGTACTTTTTATAAAAGGTCCTTTTTATAAAAGGCACTTTTTATAAAAGGTACTTTTTATAAAAGGTTCCCCTAAGAAACGCATTTTCCAAAAAGTACTTTTTCCAAAATGTTTTTTTTTCACCAAAGGATCCTACATTCCAAATTTCAAGTTTCTATGACCATAATTTTAAGAAATAAAAAAAAGTACCAAAAGTACACTTTTTACCGCTTTTATCCCCTTTAGAATCAAAATTTTCAAAAAGTACCATTTCCGTATGGGTTTTTTTTAGCAAAGGATCCTACATTCCAAATTTCAAGTTTGTATGACCATTATTTCAGTAAATAAAAAAAAGTACCAAAAGTAAAATTTTTACCCATTTTACACCCGTAGAATCAGCGTTGGCCAAAAACCCAGCCTTAGTGGATCTTTTTCTCGACAGGTGAACCTACATTGCAAATTTCAAGTTTCTATGACTATTATTTAAGGAAATATAAAAGGTACCAAAAGTACAGTATTTGACCCTTTTTACCCCCTTAGAATCAACATTGGCAAAAATCCAGCCTTAGGGGCCTTTACCATGAAGTGAACATACAGTCCAAATTTCAAGTCTCTAAGACCATTATTTAAGGAAATATTTAAGGTACCAAAAGTACATTTTTTACCCATTTTACCCCTTTAGAATCAACATTGGCAAAAACCCAGCCCCAGTGAACATATTTTCCGGGAGGTGAATCTACATTACAATTTCAAGTTTCTAGGATCATTATTTAAAGAAATATAAAAAGTACCAAAAGTACAGTTTTTTACCCTTTTTACCCCCTTAAAATCAACATTGGCAAAACTTCAGCCTTAATGGATCTATATTCCGGGAGGTGAACCTACATTCCAAATTTTAGGTTTCCAGGACCATTTTTTAAGGAAATATAAAAGGTACCAAAAGTACAGTTTTTTACCCTTTTTACCCTCTTAGAATCAACATTGGCAAAAATCCAGTTTTAGGGGATCTTTGTTCCGTGAGGTGAACATACAGTCCAAATTTCAAGTCACTATGACCATTATCTCAGGAGATATAAAAAGTACCAAAAGTACAGTTTTTTTTACCCTTTTTACCCCCTTAGAATCAACACTGGCAAAAATCCAGCCTTACTGGATCTATATTCCAGGATGTGAACATACAGTCCAAATTTCAAGTCTCTGTGACCATTATTTCATGTGATATAAAAAGTACCAAAAGTACAGTTTTTTACCCTTTTTACCCCCTTAGAATCAACATTGGCAAAAGTCCAGCCTTAGCGGATCTATGTTCCGGGAGGTGAACATACAGTCCAAATTTCAAGTCTCTATTACCATTATTTCGGGAGATATAAAAAGTACCAAAAGTACAGTTTTTTACCCTTTTTACCCCCTTAGAATCAACATTGGCAAAAATCCAGCCTTAGTGGATCTATATTCCGGGAGGTGAACCTACAGTCCAAATTTCAAGTCTCTAGCTTCAGCGGTTTGGGCTGGGCGATGATGAATCAGTCAGTCAGTCAGTCAGTCACTCACTCACTCACCCAACTCTTTTATATATATAGATTGTAATACTTAAGCTTATTTAAAATTAAAAAATCCATGATTTTTGTTATGAAAAATCATAAATTGCAAAGTACTGCAAAAACGGTATTTAAAAATGCTTTTAGTCGTTTAAACCCATATTTTACAGGTTGTGTAAAATAAAAATTATTTAAAAAAAAAATCATCGGTTTTGTTAAAAAGTATTCTCAAAACGCTTTTACGAATCGTTCCAAAAGCGTTATGAAGTTATGCTTTAAAATTGAGTTATTTTTGATAAGTCTTGATTTTATTTTATAACCATCATGAATTTATACTTGGGGGTGTTTTGAAAACGCTTTTTCTTATTACCGTCATGAATTTCTACTTAAGAGTGCTTTAAAGACGCTTTATTTTTATAACCGTCATGAATTTCTACTTGGGTAGTTTTGATTATTGTAAAAACCTCAGTGATAGGGTACTATAAATGGAAAGTCGACTTATGCTTTCGATTTTTTTAACCTTTTCCACTTTTACGATTTCTTAGACTTTTTTAACCTTCATTACTTTGGTACCCAACATTGTTAATAATCTTTAAAAAAGTTTTAAAATGTCGAAGAAAGTCAAAAAGTTGGAAAAAGTCAAAAGGTCAAAAAGTCGACTTTTTAAAATTTGAAAAAAGTCGATAAGTCGACTTTGTAGAAATTGAAAAAAGTCGAAAAGTCGACTTTTTGTTGCGACTATATAACCGTACTTTATAGCATGCCCGTTCGGTCATGTTTTTTTTTTGTTTGTTTAGTTTAACGGTTTTGGAATCCTTGGGTATTTTCCAAGTCGGAAATGGCCAAAAATTTATCTAATTTTTGATTTTTGACTCATGGAAGTGCGAATTTCTCTAAATTTGTTTAACAGTGTAATTATTGAAAATTGGTGATTTGCAAAATTATTGTAATGTTTAGTAAAATTATAGTTGTTTTTTATTCGACCTTTCCAATTTAATTAAAAAACAAGTGAGAGTGTTAAATTCGGCTGTGCCGAATCTTTTATACCCTCCAAAATGTAAAAAAAATATAAAAAAAAAATCCAGGGGCGTCTTTTTTTGGGGGGGGGTTGGTGGGAGACGTTAGGGGCACCTCCCCCTTGCGATTTTGAACTTCATCTGAGATAAGAATGTTGCATTTGCTTAGCAAAAGTACAAAAAACCCTGCAAAAAAAGCGGTTTTTCTTGGGTTGGTTTAGTTCTCCAAGGGGGAACTTTTTTCTCCTTGGTCCGATTTTGCCCATTTCCGAACTTAACCTGCCTAGGAATATAACACATATTTGTGCCAAACTTCGGAAGTCTAGCTCTTTTATTTTGGACTGTATCGTGTCCTCTACAGACGGACAGACGGACAGACGGACAGACGGACGGACGGACGGACGGACGGACATCGCTAGAATGTCTTAGAATCGATCACTGATCAATAATATATATACTTTATGGGGTCCTAGACCGATATTTCGCTGCGTTACACACGGAATGACAAAGTGAGTATACCCCCATACTGTGGTTGGAGGGTATAATAAAATATTTGAGCTCGAGGTCTGGATTTTTAAATTAAAATTATTTTTTATTTATTTCCAATATTTCGCCGCTCATCGAGTGGCATCCTCAGGGAGTATAGTGGATTTTAAATAAAAACACAAATTTTAAAATATATTAAAGTTGTTTGTAGCTGGTCATCACAAATTATACTCATATAATTTATAAAGTATAATTTGTGATGACCATCTACAAACAAACTTTTTAGATTTTAAAATTTGTGTTTTTATTTAAAATCCACTATACTCCCTGAGGATGCCACTCGATGAGCGGCGAAATATTGGAAATAAATAAAAAATAATTTTAATTTAAAAATCCAGACCTCGAGCTCAAATATTTTATTTTTATAGTTTAGTAAAATTAAAAAAATCAAAAAAGATAAATTTTTTGTTTGAAAATTTAAAAGGATTTTTTTATAGTAAAAACTTACCTCATCTACAATTAAGATACAGGGAAAACTTGGATTAATATTTTCATTATCTAAAATTATAAAATAAGAATATAGAGAATATAGAATTCTAGAGTTGTGAAAACCGGTTTCCGAATTATTCGATAAACCGTTTTTTTTTTAATATTTACGGTTTTTTCAAACAGGTTCTTAAAAAAAGGCGGTTTTTCAGTTATTCAGGAAACTGTCTTTTTTTGTCGAATTATTCGATATTTTTGAATGCTTGATTTTATATGAAATAGTTTAGAAATCATTTTCTTACTGTTTTATCTTGAGATGCGCGTCAGTCACGTAATTGTCGTGAGTCACTCGTGATTGTGATATTTTTTTTTTCCATTCACGTTAGCTCGAGTACCAAAAAAAAATCTAACAGCCGTATTCAAAATGAAGTTTTAGACACGGTTTGTTCACCCTGAACATCGAGTTCGTAACTAAAATGTTTTTAAGGCTTGTTTACTGTTTGTTCAAGAGTCTATTCAAAATGTTTTTAGTTAAGTCTGCTTAACAAAAAGTTAACCATCCCTGTTTTAGTAAATCACATAAAAAAAACAAAAAAAATATGAAAAACCACCAAAAATATCTTAATTTTTTACTAAAAATGGCTTTAATTATAAAAGCAAGTTGTGGAAATTGTTTCTAATAAAAGCGAGAGTTTTAAAATAACTTTAACTCTTTGGCATTTAATTTGTTGTTTACATTTTGCAAAATCAATATGGCGCCTGTTAGGCAAGAGATGTTCAGCGTATGTTCATAGTTCAAGAAAATGTGTTTTGAATAAGAAATCCTTAGTCAGTATCTAGAATTCTAGAATTTCATTTTGAATACGGCCGTAAATTTTTAAAACTGATTTAAATCACAATCAAAATGTAAAAAAGAATTCAATTAAATTAACTCAATGCTTGAGTTTTTTTGTTTATGATCGTGCACGATTAAACTTTTTCTTTCGTGAGCGTGCGTCATCAACTCAGCGATATTTAAAATCTTCTGTAATGTTATGTTTCCAGTGCATTTAAAAACAATGTTTTCGCAAATCATGTTGCTCTGCTCTTAATGCTATTACAATTCATCAATACTTCTGCTGCAACATGTTTTGAATTTAATGGATTATTTATTTTAGATTTTTATTTTATTAGCAAAGTTTTATGACAAAGTGCAACATTTTTGAAGTCATCGAGTGCAAACTCTTTCTCGAGCGGGTTTTCTTCTAATGGGGTTTTGTTAGTTTCGATAAGTACTTCGATAAATTCCACACGAGAAGGAGTTTGAATTTGTAATTGCGCAGTGCAATTGTACTTTGAAAAAAAAAAAATTAAAATAGAAAAATTTTAAATATAAATTTTTCAAAAACTTTTGTGGATCGTTTTATAGCCATATGGTGCCATATTATGGCAACGCTGAAATTACAATTTTTAAAATAATTAAAATGATTGGGTATAAAAAAGTTTAATTTAAAGTACATGCTGAAATAAAGAGTTCTAACAATGTTAGGGTGCCGATAAGCCGAAACACCCCAACCATAAAATCGTGTCTTTTATAAATATTTTAAGTTTTAGGCAAATCGGTTCATGAGACACTTTCCTTGTAAATGAAAATTTCCAAAAGTATTCCCAAGTTTCGGAAAAAATATATAAAAAATAATTTTTAGTTCAAACGGGTAAAACATTTTTTTTTAACTTTTAAAGCAATTTATGAAAAAAACCGGAAAAATTGGTTATTCAGTCGGTTTTTTACTAACAAACCCGCGGTTTTTTGAACTACTCCAAAACAGGTTTTTGAAATATGTCGAACAGTTGACAACTCTAGTTTTTTCAAAGGAGTTTCAAGCAGTAAAAAAATTAGAAAGTAACTTACCACCACTACCAGTTTCATCTTTCATTCGTTGTAGTAACATAATGGCTAATGGCTTTTGCTCTTCACTTTCTGTAAGAATATCACAAATGTCTTCTATTTCCGTTGAGGATAATGTATCAGCATGCGTGGCAGCCAAGGAAAGTAAAACTCTGGATTCATCTTCCCATTTATATGTATTACAAAATTTATCGACTTTAGACCAACGTAGGCGAGAAATCTTTTCTGTTGAAGGCAATTTCGATATACCAGTGAAAAGAAAAGTCCATGGATAGAAAAACTGAATGAGATCTGAACAAACATCCTGTAATTGAAATATAATAATTTGTCGGGAAATCTTAGAAAACTTTGAAATATCAAACTTACGGCCATAAAACCATTTAATTCACCCAATAATGACCAATAAAGTCTCTTTTCGTCAGATGTGTTACCTTCAATTTTGACGCACTGCTTAAAACGATTAACAATGCTGGCAAAACTAATAAAAAGGTTTTTTTGATTGGAGTTGGAAAAGCGCAAACACAAGGGTTTAGAATATTCTTCACTGCGTGCATGTTTCATTATGGTCATGTATATGGCAGCATCACTTTCATGTATTTTAGGATATATATTGTAGGTTGTATCTGGTCGAGGACCTTTACACAACTGCAATATAGTCCATTCTGGAAATTGGAAAATTTTAATGATGGTAAGATTTGCAATATTACGATGAATCTTTTCACATACCAGGAGGAAATTGTTGGCAAATTTCTTGAATTTTTTTATATCCTTGCAAAGGATCTGATACATTACTAAAAAAATTCCAACTATCAAAAGTTGTGGATGCAGCCGGTAAAGGTTTAGACTTTTGCTTTACAACCATTGGTGTTTGTAATGATTTACAAACATATTGCATAAGTGAATTACTGCAGAAAATTAAAAATTGAATCGTAGAAATATACATTAAATATTATTACGTTGAAAGAGGTGGGTCTATGCTTCTTATAGGAACTAAGGTTATCAATAATAATATACCTTGAAAACTCAGAAGTTTCTGTAGCATTCATTTCCTTCATAAAAGTCCTTACGTTTATCGGTTTTGGGGGCTTCTTCGAGTTGAGCGGTATATTTTCCACGTTTTTTGCTTTACGATTGTATTGCTCTTGGGAAACCTGATACAAAGAATTTGTTTGGTAAAATATTGACTGAGGCATATTTCCATTACAGTACTCAGTTTCGGCTTGTAGTATTTGGAATTCTATTGGACAAAATAAAATTGAATAATAAACATGACAATATTATTTTTATTGAAGAAACTGGTAGAAACGTTTATTTTTGGAATTATACTTGCCTTTATTATCTGGTCCGAGAGTTGTGCATACTCCATCCATTGTACTATATTCCAATAAACAATTGCGATATGATTATATATAAATATAAAACAAAAAATTTAATATTTTGGAATTTAAAAACGACGCGCGAAAATTGTTTAAAGGAAAAGACAACCAAAACAAGTTTAGAATGAAAGAATAATATAAAATGTCAAATTACTGACATGCGCCCTCTACATTATCCCTACAGCACTAGTGCAAAATCTGTTAAAATTTTTGAACAAAAAAATTGATTGTATCCCGGCAAAAAAATGGTAAGCTCTTGAAGATTTAAATTTGTGAACTTTTTATTAAAGCCCTTATGACCACAGTACAGACACAGACTCAATACAGACTCGACAGTAGAGTTTTATAAGAAAAAATGGGGAAAAACTAAGCGATTTTAGGAGAAAACACAGCGGTTTTTAGTCCGTTTTACGCTAACATGGCAACACTTTCTACACGCAAAAAAAAATCTGTGTCGGAGTGAGCAAAAATCTGGCATAATTTTACCAAAAATATGCTAAAACTACAACCGACGAAGTAGTTTTCGTAATTTAGCCAAAACAATTATGTAAAAAATTTTGAAGAAAATGCTAATGCTATTTAAGCAATAACTTGGTAAAATATACCAAAAGAAATATGTTGAAATATACCAAAATTATTTGAAAAGGTGACTAAAAATAATGCTAAAAATTACCACATTTATGCTTAAATAAATTTTCAATAAATTTTTGTAAAAATTTGTATATTTTTTGAATTTAAAATTTTCACAGAATAAATCTATAATAATATAATAAATGTTGTGTATGATTTTATTTACCACAGACCAACTGACCCTTTATGTACAATTTTCTCCAGTGACTGCTGCCTACGCTTTTTCTTGAAGTGAAGGATCCGCTATAGCTTCACGAATTTATTTAAAAGCATCCTGCAAAAATAGAAAATTATTACAAAACATAAATTTTTAATTTAAAAAACTAGTAAACCCCATTGGTCTTTTGGTTAGGAGGAACACTAACTTTGTGATTCCATTTGTAACTCATCAAAACAGGTCTGGACTCCATTGGCTTTGCTATATAAATGAGTTTTTAGGTTTTAATTTTATAACTAAAGGGAGGACTGGTGCCCACGCTCTTTATTGTTGTGAAGGATTCGCCATAGCTTCAAAAATTTATTTAGCAGTACCCTGTAAAAATAGAAAATTATTACCAAACACAAATTTTTAACTAAAAATCTATTAAACCTTATTGGTGTCTTCGGAATAGGGGTATAATCACTTTATCATTCCATTTGTAACATTGAAACTAACGTCTGGGACTCCATTGGTTTTGCTAAATGAATGGTGTTTTAAGTTATGACAGCAAAATTAACTTTAGCATTCTTTTATCTTACATTTATTTATCTTTTAAAAAACTAATTAATTTTTTTTATTAATTTATTTTAATTTTATTTATCAATTTCCTTATTACGTTTTTATAACACAAAAAATTAAACGAACGACGCACACTAAACTACAAAATGAAAATGGCGGTCTGTATTTGTTTTTTCTATTTTCTTTCGATATTTTTTTTGCAAGTAATTTCCGTTATTGTGCAAGTTACTTGGTTATTTTAGATAAAAAATTAATTATGTTACTTTAACATCGACAAGCATAATTTTAGCAAAAATTTGGTAACATTTTTTTTTTTTTTGAAAAAAGTTTTACCAAGTAGGATTGCGCAATCTGACACAGATTTTTTTTTGCGTGTAGTTTTTTTGTATTGATGAAATTTATGTGAACAGTGCAGATATATACATATATTTTGTTCTAGGAAATTTGAAGAAGTGTGAAGAGTAAAATCATACTAATGGTGTTTTCTTTTCTGAAAAAAACTAACACCACCTTTAAACGTCAAAAAGAATTGACTCTTGCATAGTCTTTTTATATATTTAAGTTTTTGCTACAAATCTTTTCTATGGTTTTACCCCTGTGACACATATCGTCAGCTTATTATTGTTTTGCTCCATACGCCAACAACTCGGTTTCGAGAAAAACGATAAAATAGGTTTACCACAAATTTTCTCGAAAAGTAATCGATGGATTTTGTTTTAATGTTTACCATTTATTGCTACATATATTGTTAACAAAACTTCTAGTTTTCAGACTTTTACATACAATAGATCAAAAGATTTTAAGCTTTTAAGAAAATAAGATTTTATGATATTATGCTCCATATCCAATTTTGCTTACACATTTGGGACTTTTGTGTGATATGGAGCAAATGGGTTCTCAACGCCAAACAAAATAACAATGAAACAAAAAGAGATAGATCGACAAAACTGGGTATTTAGAACACTTATATAGTCAGGTTGCATGGTATTAAAAATGGGGATGATCGCTCAATGGACACGCCTACCTCCCACACAACTTAAATGGCAAATATGACATTACTTGAAATGTTTAGAAGTTACGGTATTGAAATTTGGTACGTAGAATAGTACCAACATAATTAATCTTCATTCCAAAAATATGCAAGATCCGTTAATTTTTAAATAATCTAGAGCCTTTTCTATAACGCAAATTTTCAAAAAACGTCAAAATGGTGTGTTTTTCTTAGAAAATGCTGAATATCTCAAATTTGAAAGGATGTTTTAATAAACGGACTTCGGAATAAGAAACAGGATATTTATATTATATATATTCCATTCCTAACTCATTTTTTTCAAAAATGGCGTATGGAGCAAAACAATAATAAGGTGACGATATACAATTCAAAAGCAACCCTGATTCATTACTATGATGTTACAGAAAGCTTTTAAAGCTCTATCGAATATCCAAAAAATAAGCAATACGGCATCATTGCCAAACAAAAAACTGTCATGCGCCGTCTACATTCTCGCTATTAAACTAGCACAACTTATATAACAACCCTGGAATTAACAAACAAAGCGAAAGAAAAATAAAATTTTTAGACAAAGAAAAAATATAAAATAGAAAAGTATAATTAATTGCGTTTTTTTATTTTTTAATTTATAAAAAAATATTAAAAAATGTCGGAAATAAAATCTATGGAACACTCAACGTTAAAAGTACCCTATGAGGTCATTAATAAAAAATTTCGTGTTGCTCAAAAATCTATTGATAGAGAAGTGGATCAAATACAAAATATTTCCAAGGAGGTGGAGAATGCATTGATGGTGCATCCTACAATTTCGGATATGAGCAAACTAGTTGGCAGCGTAGTACAGCGTCTTCAGATTTTAAAACGCAAATCGGAAGAAAGTATTGGCGATGAATTAAATGCTAGTTTTATATGCAAAAGAAAACTGGAGCACCTCAAGGGCATCGCTCAACCAGAAACAAACGCCAACATGGAAATATGGCAAGCTTCAATTGACCAGTGGAAACGGATGCGTATGGATCGTATGGTAATAGAACATTTACTTAGAATGGGTTACTATGAAACAGCTGAACGGCTTTCAAGTCATTCAGACATACGGCATTTAACCAACTTAGATATTTTTCATACATCTCGTGAAGTAGAGGAAGACTTGGCCAATTTTAAAACAACAAAATGTATACTATGGTGCATCGATAACAAATCCAAGCTACGAAAAATCAATTCCAACATAGAATTTAATCTTCGTGTACAAGAATTTGTCGAACTTATTCGTAAAAACTTGAGAACAGATGCGGTAATTCATGCTAGAAAACATTTTCCAGTATTCGAAAAAACCCAAATAAAGGAGATTTGTGAATGTATGGCACTTTTGGCATATCAACCAGATACAAATATTGAACCATACCGAAGCCTTTTCGACATGAAACGTTGGGATGATCTAGTATTGAAATTTCGAAATGAAAATTATCGATTATTTCAATTATCCTCACAATCGTTATTGAGCATTGCTGTACAGGCGGGACTTTCTTCCCTAAAGTCACCTCAATGCTATTCATCAAATTGTAAAAACCTAAATTGTCCAGTGTGTCAAGAGGATTTCAATCGAATCGCAACCAATTTACCATATTCCCATTGCGTGCAAAGTCGTCTGATTTGTAGAATAACTGGACTACCGTTGAATGAACACAATTTGCCAATGATGCTGCCAAATGGACAAATATTTGGACAACTCGCCATACCGGAGATAACAAAAGAAAATGGAATGGTTTTGTGTCCAATTACGAATACAAAATTTTGTAATCCTAAGATTGAAAAGGTTTTCGTTATGTAATTTTTGTTTGCATTCAATTAAATTATTTAACGTTATATTTTTGTCGTTTCTATTTCAACATGGGGTTACAAATTTCCTGGATTTTAGTTAATTTTATTTGCAATGTAAGTCTGAACTAAATAAGTCTAATGAAAGACATTCCGGGTGTAGAAGAAGGCACAGGAAATAAATCGGATAACTTTTCTAAAGAAAGACGATTCAGAACCTGAATTTTTCTATTGGAAATATATTTCTGAATCTTAATTTTTTTTTTTCATGAAAAATTTATAAAGATAATTTTTCTTTAAAAAAAAGTTTTTAAAAATTTTATGTTTTAAATGTTTTATTTTTTGTGTTACAAGATACAAGGAAATAATTTTTTTTTAATTTAATTTGTACTTATTCGGCATTTATATACTTTCATATATTCGATTAGAATATTACCTTTCGATAATTTCCGCAAAAACTTTTTTAAAAATGTTTGCATTTTGATCATGCATGGGTTAAATTAATTGTGGCCAAATATATTAATTAAACGTGTTTCCTGCACAAAGATATGCTTTTTGTGGTAAAAAAATGTTTTTTTAATAATGTAGTAAAGTAAGACATGTCGTAGTAAAGTAAGACAGTGCAGTTAAGGGTTAATTTTTGACTTAAATCCCAAGCAGTGGTCAACACCTTTCTAACGATGTATTAGAAGTGAAACTCGGACAAAAAAGTTATTTAAGTTTTAAGTAAAATCGAATTGAAAAGCATCAAAAAACTGACATAAATAAACATCTCGTTATCTCGAGTCTGTTGTTAGATTTTTTAAATGTTTTAATTCAGAATCAAAGAATTCCTAAATATCTATTATATTTGTTCATTCATTGCAAAAAAAAATTTAGTGAATTTTTTATTCATAAAAAATACTATTTTTGGACCATTTTTTGACGCGGCTTAGCTCACGGGAGATTATCGCTAGAGCCCAAATGTTTTGGAAATCTTCATAAAACATGTCAAAGTTAATTGATCACGTTTTCATTCGAAGTTGAAATCGAATAATTAAGGTATTATGATGTACACTTTTTTTCCTCAATTTTTTGTCTTTTCTTGCAAGAGCTGTGTAAGCAAAACAGATATATATGAGTAAAAGAATAAAAACTACATGGAATTTTCGAAGTTGACGTTTTTTATTTCCATTTTATTAATTACACAATGGGCCAAATATCATTATTTGTAAAATAAATTAAACAAATTTAAAAATTCTATGAAAAAATTTAATTTATTTATGAAAGACACAAGAAACCTTCAAAGCATTAATTAAAGCATATTTTTCATAATAAACCATACAAACCGCGTTGTATACATAGAAAAAAATTAAGTATAAAAATTTTGTTCCAAAAAATTTACGAAATTGTCCCATTGTTCAAACAAAAAAATAACACATTAACAAAAATGCAAATTTTTGCCAAATTTATGCAATAAAACACAATAAAATTATGATATTTAAATAGATTTATTATGCTATTAATTTATTCTCCAATTTTTTGCACATTTTTATTAAAAATAAACACAATTTTCGATATATTTTGTAATTTTCAAATATTTTTCTTCTGTTTGTTTTGGTTTTTATTTTAATTTTGTTTATTTGTTTTGGAAAAAGAAAAAACTGCCAGTTGAAAAATAATAAAAAGACAAAAATTTTTGTCTTTTTTAAAGTTTTGCTGCTCCTTCTCTGCTTTCAGAAACTTGAAACTTTGACTTGAAATAACTTTTTTGTTTTTATAGTGTTTGTTTTTTACTCATTACAAAACCTATTGGAATATAGTCGCACTTTTTATTCTTTTCTTTATCAAGACAAAAAATTGACGAAAACAAGTGTACATCATAGACGGTATTTACACACAGCGTTTTTTCATGCACGCGTTTTTTATCTGAGTTTTTTTTTAAGGCAATCGGGGGTGAGAAGCATAGAAGAAGGAAAACAGAATTCGTGATTTTTTTTCTACCCCTTTTACTTTTCACCCCCGTTTGACTACAAAAAAAAAGTTGCAAGACTTTATTGCAAGCAAAAAAAGGCTGTGTATAAATACCCTCTTACCACCTTAAGGTATTTTATTTGACTCTGAATGAAAGATTTTTTTTTTTATTGAAAAAACATCTACAATTTTAAAATTTTTTCTGTAGGAACTTCTATAGAAAAAAATCTATAAAAAACAATCCCTAGAAACTGGGAATTTTTCCTAAGAAATAATGTTTCAGAATCTGCCAAGAATCTTTCTGCAAAAAAGATTTCTTAGGATCGGATAACTTTTCAATAAGAAAAACGTTTATGTTTTTCTATGTGAAATATATTTCCGAACCTTAGAATTTTTGTTATGGAAATATTTTTAAGAATATGAATCAATCTTTTTTCAATCTTTTAGAATCAGAAATTTAGTCTTTTAGAATCTGAGAATTTTTATATAGGAAAATTTTATAAAAAACAGTGATCAATGAACTTTTCTATAGAGAACTATATTAGATCTCAGATTTTTTGGTATGAAAAAATTACTCTGAATCTAAAAATTTCAAAATCTGCAAATTTTTCTGTTGAAATATTGTCTTAAAATGTTTCTTAAAAAAAAGACCCTAATAATTTTTTATATCAAAAATGTTTCAGAATCTGAAAAACTGCCTCAGAAAACTCTTTTTTTAATAGAAAATTGCTATAAAATTAAAGATTCTATTTTTATAAAAGTGTACAAAATTTCTTTATAATGTTTCTGTTCGAAAAAGTTCTCAGAATCAGAGAATTAAAATTTTCGGGATTTTCAAAAATTTCTAGTATTTTTTGTCACTTTGAAAAATCCACGCGTTCGTAAAGATTAGCAAAGTTGATGTTGTGAACTCCAAAAAAAGTTTGGGATTCCTCCTGTGAAGAATATCCGTATTCGGTTATCTTTCTTATCTTTCGTCGTGGCTCATCGCTATCAACTTTTATTGAGTGTGAGTTGAAAAAAAAAATAAATGAATTTTCGAATTTTTGCATAAGTGATTCATTTTTTGCTAAAGCTAGCGTGATTTGATTTTTTTTTTAATTTATTTGATTTTTTTTCATTTCTTGCAAAAAAATATATTTGTTTTTTTTTTGGTAAAAAATGTTTTTTTTTGGTAAAAAATGTGTTAGCGAGAGTGCAAGAGTAGAGTTTGCATGACTCACGCGTGAGCGTAAGTCACAAGTGAGTGATTCCATTATTGTTTGAGTGAGCGTGAGTCAAACGTCACTCACGCCTTTAAAAAATGTTTTAGTAAAACATAAAATTGAAAAAGTTTACAACTTAAGGAGTTAAGATGTGTCAAAAGCCATTTACGGTCCTATGCTCCTTGTAAGAGCAAAAGTAATAAATATAATAGCCCTTATGTCGAGCCACCACTAGTTTTTAGAATTTCTTTACATTTCGCAAACGTTTCACCTTTTTCTATAACAAAAACAAGGTACCTAGCGGATATCCCGGAATCGGGATATCCCGATTGGAAGCCCTAGTTTGAACTAATTGTAAGTAAATTATTAAATTACATTAAATTAGAGGATAGTGGCAATTTACTATCATATGAGGATGTATTTAGCTAATTAAGTTACCTTAATATATAGAAATATTCGAACGTTATTAAAATATTTACTTGTTTGAAATATGTATATTTATTTGTATGAAAATAAAATTCTATTTTTTTAATAATAAAATTCGTTCAAGAATTTTAAATAAAATTTTTTAGAATTTTATTTCTTTTAAGGTGGTATGATGTACACTTGTTTTCATCAATTTTTCGTCTTGATAAAGAATAGTTGAAAAAGTGCGACTATATTCCAATAGGTTTTGTAATGAGTAAAAAACAAACACTATAAAAACAAAAAAGTTATTTCAAGTCAAAATTTCAAGTTTCTGAAAGCAGAGAAATAGCAGCAAAACTTTAAAAAAGACAAAAGTTTTCGTCTTTTTATTATTTTTCAACTGGCAGTTTTTTCTTTTTCCAAAACAAATAAACAGAATTAAAAAAAAAAAACAAAACAAACAGAAAAAAAATATTTGAAAATTACAAAAAATATCGAAAATTGTGTTTATTTTTAATAAAAATGTGCAAAAAATTTGAGAATAAATTAATAGCAAAATAAATCTATTTAAATATCATAATTTCAGTGTGTTTTATTGCATAAATTTGGCAAAAATTTGCATTTTTGTTAATATGTTATTTTTTTGTTCGAACAATGGGACAATTTTGTAAATTTTTTGGAACAAAATTTTTATACTTAATTTTTTTCTATGTATACAACGCGGTTTTCACGGTTTATTATGAAAAATATGCTTCAATTAATGCTTTGAAGGTTTCTTGTGTCTTTCATAAATAAATAACATTTTTTCATAGAATTTTTAAATTTGTTTAATTTATTTTACAAATAATGATATTTGGCCCATTGTGTAATTAATAAAATGGAAATAAAAAACGTCAACTTCGAAAATTCCATGTAGTTTTTATTCTTTTACTCATATATATCTGTTTTGCTCACACAGCTCTTGCAAGAAAAGACAAAAAATTGAGGAAAAAAAGTGTACATCATAATACCTTTAAAATTAAAAAAATTATTAGGAAAAAAGTGCATTCGTTTTACTTTCACCAAATTTTATTTATGTGAAACAAAACGAAAAAGAAATTCGGATGTGAAATCTAGAACACACTCAAAAAATTATGTTAGTAAAATCAACTGAAAATGTCAGTTAAAATAACTACTTTGTAAGTTGTTTTGGGGTCAACTACTTTTTCACTTAAATCAACTAACAATGTTAGTTATTTTAACTGACAAAAAACAACTGACTTATGTAGTAAAAACTACTTACATTTGTAGTCAAAACAACTAAAATGTAGTAAAAATAAAATAATCAATATATAATTTGTAGTCAAAACAACTTACATTTGTAGTCAAAACAACTAAAATGTAGTAAAAATAAAATAATCAATATATAATTTTTTTTTTTTCAAAAAATTTTTCAAAAAAAAATTGAAGACCAAATTTTTTCCACGTTTTTTTTTTTTTTTTTAAATTAAATTTATTTTTATTTTTTCGAAAAAAAACTTTGAAAATTTTTCAGAGATAAGAAAAATAAAATTAACTACTTTAAATAACTGTTACTACATCACAGTACTTTTTTGTTAGTTGTTCAAAAAAACGACTTAAAATAACTAACAGAAATAGTTGTTTGATATTTTTCATACAAAAACAAATGACTTTGAGTTGAAAACAACTAACTACTGTAAAATATAGAAACAACTAACATGTAGTAACTTACATAATTTTCTGAGTGTAAAAGAAAATCGCAAATACTGAGACATTTTTCGTAAAAAAATATTCTCAGATTCTAAGACATTTTTCGTAAAGATATTTTGAAAGATTCTGAGACATTTCTCGTATAAAAAAGTTTCTTAGGCCCCTGTTCTGTCTTTCACAACTTTTCAATTCACATGAAAATTTCCGAATCATCCGGATGAAATATTTTAGAAATCAAGTGTTCAATCATAAAACAATGCTAAAATCGGTAAAATGAACTCTACTTTATTTTTGCCCAATCGTGGACATTAAAGCATTCAAAAAAATACCGCAAACGTAGGACAGTATATCCTTTAAATCTATTATGGAAAATTTCCAAAATTAACTAGTTTTTTCTGTAGAAAAGTCTAAAAGTACATCAATTGAAAATACTGGCCTTTTACGACTTCTTAAGAAGCAATAATTCGGAGTAAGTATTTATAATAAGTTCAGGGTTTTTACAGCAATATGTATATCAAACCTTAAAAGAATTTTCGTTGTTGTTTTTATAGGGTACAAACAATTTCTTAGGGCCGATGACTTATGTTTGCTGCACTCAGAAAATTATGTAAGTTACTACATGTTAGTTGTTTGTATAATTTAGAGTAGTTAGTTGTTTTCAACTACAAAGTCAGTTGTTTTTTTATGAAAAATATCAAACAACTATTTCTGTTAGTTATTTTATGTCGTTTTTTTGAACAACTAACAAAAAAGTACTGTGATGTAGCAACAGCCATTTAAAGTAGTTAATTTTATTTTTTTATCTCTGAAAAATTTTCAAAGTTTTTTTCCAAAAAATTAAAAATAAAAAAAGAATATATAAAAATAAATAATTTTGCCAAGTCCCCACACACCATTGGATGGGCCTTAAAAAAAAAAACCTTTCCAACTATATATAATGTTCATAAAGCCCTTTAGAACAAATACGAAAAAAATCGAAAAAAACGAAAACAAAATCCCGTTTTTCACTCTCCCATTTCCCCCATTTAACCCTCACAATAGCCGATAAAAAAAAGCTTTGGGATACCTTCCTTGTTAGTGGGAATTTACACACAGATATTTTTCCTTGGCTTTTTTTTCAATTCCTCGGAAAAAAATTGGTCTTCAATTTTTTTTTTTCTGAATAATTTTTTCAAAAAAAAAAATTATATATTGTTTATTTTACTACAAATTAATTGTTTTGACTACAAATGAGTAATTTTTACTACATAAGTCAGTTGTTTTTTGTCAGTTAAAATAACTAACATTGTTAGTTGATTTAACTGAAAAAGTAGTTGACCCCAAAACAACTAACAAAGTAGTTATTTTAACTGACATTTTCAGTTGATTTTTCTAACATAAATTCCCACTTACACTTTTTAGTCAAGTGTAAAATACAACCCACTAAGTTAACCAAGATTTTTTTTTTAAAAAATTGGCTAAATTACTCGAAAGCACTTGATGGGTTGCAAGTGTTTTTTGCGTGCAGTAAATTTTGAGATAATTTGTTTTTTTGGGGATGAGAAATTTTAAGTTGGGGATGGCATCAAAAAAAAAAAAATGGCGACCCTGGGTTCGATTCTCGTTGGGGTATATATGTTAATAAAAAAAAAACCTCATATTTTTTGTTCAACGTAATAATAGAATCATTCAAATTGTTAAGTTGCATTTTTTTTATTTATGGCCGCACTCGCGACACTGTGCTGCGCACCCTGTACATAAAATTGTGCGTTTATTCATTTGTTTGTTAGTTTAAATGCCGGCTGAAAATGCAGTTTATTAGCAGCTTTCTCGCCACATTCTAAAAATCTGTGTCAAACTATCAAACATTTTGGCGCTAGGGAACCACACCCTCTTGATGCCCTAAAAAAATATATAAAGTTCACACATTAACACACACACACACACAAACATTAAAGATAGTTTTAGCCAAAATGCAGTCTGTGTGTGTGTTTTTGTTTTTAACTTTGATAAGCTCCAAGAGGAGCTTTTGTTTTTCGATGTAAAATACTCGTATGTACAATGTACGAACGGTGGCTAGGGATATTTATTAAGTTGTTTTTTGTGTTGTTGTTATTGTTGTGTAAAACAACTGGCGATGCTGGTCTGGTGTTTCTTTTTTACTCTATGCTTTCACATGCATGTGTGTGTTCTTTTTGTTTTTATTTTTTAACACAAGCTTAATTTTTAATGCATCACACAATTCGTACACAAAACAGTCAGTTATCCTATGGGTGTATAGTTGATGACGTACATTTTTTATAAAGTCCTGTGTATGGGTGTGTGTGTGTGATTCTGTAAATCATGTACACAAAAATATACACAAACACATTTTTCTTACTAACCCCACACATGAACACACATTGTAATGATTTTCTTTCATTAAACCGTTACGGAAATACACTTAAATGAACTTTTACTAATGCATTTGTAAGTTAAACAGGTGTGGCTGTTGATTCGTTATTTATATTTTACTGATTATTTGTTGTGTCCTTGTAAACACACAAAACAAACTGAAAATGAAGAAAGTTAAGAACTTTAGATGTAACTACACATTGCATTGTATGCAACTTTATATTAACTGAAATTTTGTATCAATGTTAATTCAATATATGAGGTATTCCACACTAAATGTCCCACTGCAGAAAAACATGTGTCCCGTGAATTTCTGAATAGGTTGTATGAATAGCCCTATATGGAGCTAAGAAAATTGCGTTTTTGGTTTTAAAATTTTTCAAAACTGGGCTTAGGAGGCGTGGCCAAATATTTGAAAAATTTTAAAATTTGTGTCGAGTTACCTTGTTTAAATATTTATCAAATTAAAACGGAATGCACAACAATCTCAAAAATTTACATTTTTGTATAGTCTTGTATGTGCTATCGATTAAATTTTTTTTTTTTTAATTTTCAGAACCATTTGTAAAATTTTCCATTTTTAAAAAAAGTCAATTTATCAAAAATTCGGCCACTTTTGTTTTTTTTTTTTTAATTTTTTTTTAAGTGTAGATGTTTGTCTATTCACAAAAAAAAGCGAATGAGTATAAAATATTTGCATAAATGTTACTCATACGCTATGTTAAAGCAAGAAAATACAAGCAAAGGAAATACACATGTCTGAATTTTCTTGTGTGAATAGACAAACATAAAAAAGTGGCCAGATTTTTTTAACAATTGACTTTTTTAAAAAATGGAAAATTTCAGAACGGGATATGAAAATTTTAATTAAAAAAGTTTTTGAGATAGCGGTGCATTTCGTTATAATATGATAAATATTTAATCAAAGCAACTCGACACAAATTTGACAATTTTTTAATATTTAGGCACGCCTCCTGGTTTTGAAAAATTTAAAAATTAAAAACGCAATTTTCTATGTTCCATGTAGGGTAGAGTGTCCCTTATTTTGGAAATGTTGGAAATCTTGAGACGGTACCCGCTCATTTTTTCCCTTTTTACTTAAAAATAATTGAGGAAAAATTTTACGCCCCTATTACTACGCCTTCCCTACGCGATGGGGCCTTAAAGAGCGGGGCCTTAAAAATCGTTTTTTCATACAAACCAAAAATTTTTTTTTGATTTTAAATTTTTTTGTTATTAATTATTATATTACTTGGTAAGCTTATTCACGAAAAAAATGTGATTTTGGTGGGATAAAGCTTTCAGCTCTAAAAAATTTTTCGAAATAAAAATTTTGAGCCGCAGGGGTCCTACGGTAAAAAATTTTTAAAAATTTTTTTTTTTTAGTTTTGACAAGCAACGGTTTTAGTTGTTATGTTGCTTTTAATGATATATATTAAAAAAAAATATTATTCATATATATCTGTGACACCTTTATCTTTTTCGAAAAAAAATTTTTGAGCCGCAGGGATCCTACAGTAAAAAATTTTTAAAAAATATTTTTCTTTAGTTTTGACAAGCAACGGTTTTAGTTGCTATGTTGTTTTTAATGAAATATTATTTTTTTCGAAAAAAATTTTTATAGCTGAAGGCCTTATCCCACCAAAATCAAATTTTTTGTCGTGAATAAGCTAACCAAGTAATATAATAATTAATAACAAAAAAATTTAAAATAAAAAAAAAATTTTTGGTTTGTATGGAAAAAAGGTTTTTAAGGCCCCGCTCTTTAAGGCCCCGTCGCGTAGGGAAGGCGTAGTCCTAGGGGCATAAAATTTTTCCTCAGTTATTTTTAAGTCAAAAGGAAAAAATGAGAGTGTACCGTCTCAAGATTTCCAACATTTCCAAAATAAGGGACACTCTAATGTACACTCAAAAAATTATGTCATTAACTGTTTGTAGTTTATTTAAAAAGTTTTCCGTTTAGTCGTTTTTAAAAGAAAAAACATTTGTTTGATGTTCAGTTTTTATTAAGGCCTACTTCTATCCTTTGTTTCAAAAATAACACACTAAAATATAAAGACTTTCATTAACATTTAATTTTTAAAGTCATTTATTTTTGTTCTGTAAGTAAAAACTACTGATTATTCTTTTGATTTTTAATGATTTGTGTAAGTAATTTTTTTTTAAATTGTTGGTATTTTTTAATGAAATATCATTAGTTTTAACCTACACAAGTCAGTTATTTTTTTGTAGAAAAAAAAATCAAAAAATTATTTATAGAAATATAAAAACATGTTTGTATCAAGTGACTATGGCACGATGGTTAGAGTGTCTGGCCAGAATGTAGTTGATTGCGGGATCGATTCCCCAAAAATTTTATTAAAAATTTTTAAAAAAATATTTCAATAAAAAATTGTAAAAAATTACCTACGAAATCATTAATTTTTATTGTTTTCGTAGGTTATTTTTTTGAAATTTGTTGGTAAAAATAACAGAACTAGCATTAATTTGTAATGTTTTCGTTGGTTATTTTTTTCGAATTTGTTGGTAAAAAAGAGTGAAAAAAACGTAATTTTTTAATGTTTAATGTTATTTATTTTAGAAAATTTTGTCAACAGTAAAAAATAAATGTTGATGTTTGTTAAAACAAATAAATAATTACTGGGATGGTTTTCAATTGTTTATTCACTGGTTTTAAGTGTGTTTTTCATTTGTTTTTGCCTACAAAATATTTTGAGTGTAGGGCTATCAATGCAACCTATTCAGAAATTAATGGGACACATGTTTTCTGTAGCGGGGAACTTGGCGTGGAATGCCTCATATACTCAATGGATTTTGGATTTTATCCGATGTTCTCTTTATAAGAGTGTCATCTTTACATATCTGCTTTAAACAAGATTTTTTTTTACAAAATTCGGATAGTTATGTATAACTTATAAGCATAAAACCAAAAAAGGAAATTTTCAACTTCCTAGTTGAAAAAAATGGGTTTTTTGCCCAAAAAGTACCAACACGCTTTTGCTTCCAGATTAAAAGTTTCATTCAGAACATGTTCATTTTTTCTATTGATCTGAAAGGCAATATCACGTAGATGATTTAAAAAAAAGCGTGTCAAAATTTCTTATTTTGAGCTCCTCAGCCTCATCGAAAGTTGCCCTATTTTTAACACAAATTTCCCTGTATGTTCTAAAAAATGTTGGAGGGGAAGTGGGTGGTCGGTCATATATTTTACCCCTCTAGGGTGAACCATGTGAGCGCTATGAGCTGAGATCACCTTTACATCGCGATAAACATACCAAATGCTTCATTTATTTAACAAAAATACAAAAAAACATGTAAAACACGTAAGAGTGTTAAATTCGGCTGTGCCGAATCTTTTATACCCTCCAGCATGCAAATATATAAAAAAAAAAATTGCAAGGGCGTCTTCTTTTTTTTTTTGTGGGGGGGGGTCGATAGTGGTAATTGGGGGGGGCACACTTCCTCTCGAATAAGTGTTAAAAAATTATTCTTATGCCTTTTGCACTAAAGAAATGCAAAATTATCATTATTTAAAAAAAAATATATATTCCACGCCCATAAAAGAAACGATATTTTCTAATTCTGTGGGTCCAAATGTAGGACTTTGAACATCTTGTAGCATAAAAATGTTGCATTTGTTAAACAAAAACACAAAAAATCATGTAAAAATATCGCATTTTTCAGAGGTTGGTTTAGTTCTTCAAAGGAGAACTTTTTCCCCCTGGTCCGATTTTGCTCATTCACGAACCTAACCTGCCTAGGAACATCCCAGCAAAAAAAGTGGGGAGTACTTCTATTTGGAGTGCTTTAAAACTATAACAAATGTAATGAAATACAACAAAAAAACAAAAAACACAAGAAAAAAACACACAAACAGTTTTTTCTACTCCATAAAAAGTTGTTATTCAGCACTTAACTCATTACCTTCCGCGACACTCCCATACAAAAGTAAGTAGATATTCAGTAGATAAGAAGTACTCCGAGCTTTCAAACAACTTCCAACTACTTCCACGGAGTAGTTCTTATCTACTGAATATCTACTTACATTTGTATGGAGGTGTCGCGATAGGTAATGAGTTAAGTGCTGAATATCTATGTATTCTGGAGTAGAAAAAACTGTTTGTGTGTTTTTGTCTTGTGTTTTTTGTTATTTTTGTTGTATTTCATTACATTTGTTATAGTTTTAAAGCACTCCACTGAGAAGTGGTAATGACTTTTTTTGCAGGGATAAGACATATTCGTGCCAAATGTTGGGAGAGTAGCTCTATTATTTTGGACTGCATCGTGTTAACTACAGAAGGACGGACAGACGAAAGGGCAGACCGACGGATGGATGGACATCGCTAGAATGAATATCTTAGAATCAATCACTGATGATAAATATATATGGGGCATTCCATGCCAAATCACTCACTTTTAGACCCGACCTATTTCGATTTATTTTATTTTTGGATATGCTTTATTAAATGCAACTTGGATACTAATTTTCGGCTTTTTATTCCAAGATGGTGTTGAGTAATCAAGTTTTCAAAACGGCGATTTTCTCAAAAAATTAAAAATTAAAATTTTTAATTAATTTTGACCATTAAAAAATAAAGATAAATTAAAAAAAGTTGGACAACGTTTTGATGGTATTTAAATGTAGTTTTAGAAAAAATATGAAAAAATTATTCAAAGTAATTACTTATCACTTAATTTTCAACGTTTAAAAATTTAAATCGACTTTTTGAAAAAGTCCGAAATCTTCGATTTTTTTGTAAGAAACTCTTAAAATTCTACTCTAAATTACGCAACTTTTAAGCTATAATTCGAGATGTGATCACAATTCATTCTATTTTTTTCAAATTTTTAAAATTGCACCTTTTTTTTTGTCACTGATTAATTTTAAATGGTGCTCCAAAAAAAAAAATAAATTGGTAGATACTGACCCTAACTTACCCTAGATATATTCATTTAGAGATAAAAATACGTCTCACAAAAATTAAGGACGATCGGGCATGGGTAAGGCGTTCAGCATGGTCGTTGAAGTTAAAAAACGGATGACAACACTCAAAATAATTCTACAGTAAAAGGTTTAGTACTTAAGTGATTTTGTACCAAAATCTACTAATTAATTACTAATTTTAGTAACTTCAAGGTACTAAAATTAGTAATTTTTACTGGTTTTGAATAATATTAGTAAAATATTTTAGTATTGGTTACCAATTCCTGCACTACGTCATTTTGGACTAAAATTTAGTTAAATTTTTTTGGGTAAAGAAAAAATGTGAACTTTTTCTGTTTTCGCAATTTTTTTGGTATTTTAAGTTAAGTTTAAATTCAAGTGGTTACAGAATTATGATGTGGATTAAAAGTCTAGCTGTTTTATATTTGGACTGCATCGTGATCTACAGACAGACAGACGGACGGACGGACAGACGGACATTCATAGAATGTCTCAGAATCGACCATGGATACATAATAATTATACTTTATGGGGTCCCCAACCGATATTTCGATGCGTTGCAAACGGAATGACAAAGTGAGTATACCCCCATACTGTGGTTGGAGGGTATAAAAAATGTATGGGGACCATCTTAAGGGTTAAAGATTGAAGGTAGGTATGTTCTGAGAAAATATTGGTATTAAAAAAATATTGGAGGTCGGTCATACATTTGACTCTTCTAGGGGCAACCCTGGGGCAGTTAGAGCGGTGGGAGCAAATTTCATAAACATTCAATTTTGTATGGAAGCCCCTTAAGAAGTTGATATAGGAAGTAAGTTTGTTCAGAAAAAATGTTTGGCTGTAAAAATTAATGTGGGTCGGTCAAACATTTGACTCCTTTCGGGGGAACCATGTGAGCGCTATAAGCTGATGTTCTAAAAAAAACAAAACAACAAAAATGTATGGGTACCACCTTAAGCGTTGAAGATTGAGGGTAGGTATGTTCTGGAATACTTTTCACAATTCATTGAAGTCGCTTTGGTGAAGCTGTAGGAAGAATGCCTGCAATTTGGAGAGCATCCTTAGGTCGTTTTTCCTTTATTAACATTTCCTTAAAATTGTTAGAAACTTCAGCATTGGATCCCAGTTGGCAACGTCCTCGAGCCATCCTCAGTGACGGAGCGATGACATGTCAGGGTCACACCTGACATCCACAAGACATCTCTATGTACAGTGGTCAGGGCTGACCTTTTGGGGACATGTCACCTAAGACTTCTTTGGGGAAATGTGTGACATAGGTCATGCGAAAATACAAAAAATTTTCGTATTTCCTTTAGTTTTTACTTTTATCCATTTTCCTTTATAAATTATCTTTCTCATATTTAGAAAAAACTTTTCGCCTTTTTTAGTCCCAACTGGATTTGAACCCGGAACCTCCAGTTTATTAGTCCCACACCAAACCACTTGTTCCAAACTTTATTTTTAAAATTGTTTGTCTACTTATTACTTTTATTCTACTTGTTAGATTTTGATTTTATTTTAATTAAGTCGATAATATTGTCATCTTTTTCTGGGAAATTGAAGAGTTGCCCAGATTTAAAATTCTAATTTAATATACTGCTATTCTGAAGACATTTCCTTTTAGACGTCTTAGAGGAATTGTCCACACTCTTAAAGCAAACATTCAGTGCTGACAATGTTAGGACATGTCATCAAGGATTGCCTATGATTTGTCAGAGCCTGAAGACATTTCCTCAAGGAATCACTGTGGAAATTTCCTCAGTGACACATTTTCCAACTGGGATTGCGAAGAAAGTGTTGCCGATAATCTATTTTTTTTTTTGGGTTTTGGACCCAAATCATCATATGGCTTACAGGGAGCACCAGCTTCGGAAAAGGTTATTATAATACTATTATCCATCCAGTCAGGGAATTTTGCTTCAAATTTCTAAATACAACCGGAAACGGTGAGCATTTTTATTTATCAAATAGCTTTACAAAATTTTCCACTTTTGATAAGTCAGCTTTGTCCAATTTTGTACGATTTGTAGCCTCAATCGATTGAAGTAAGATGTTAATCTGTTCTGGCCTAGGAAATTTATACTTATCCCACAACAAGGAGCATAAATTTTTATTTTTAAAAATTTAAAAATTATTTTTAAAGTTATCACCATGATTGACTTATCCGTTTTGATCTTAAGACTTGAAACATCTTGTCTTATATAAGTATTTAAAATAAACCATTGTGTACCGTATACTTTCAAATTCGGCTTTCCGGATTGTATGCACTGGTTCTAACTTTTTTTTATTTGGAAACAAATTCTTTGCACTATCAAAAAGCAGATTTTTTTTTGGTCTTACCGAAGGTATGATTACTAAATTAATTTGCAATTACAATACGTATACGCATTGGTGCATTTAGAATACCACACGAATTATAAGATAACTTGGATTTGAATTAAATATAACTTACTCGTAAAGTAAATAGAAAATGTTTTACTAAAAAAAATTTTCTATATTAAAATGGTTCTTTGAATCTAAAATATATTTAAAAAAAAAAACAAGTAAGAGTGTTAAATTCGGCTGTGCCGAATCTTTTATACCCTTCAACATGCAAAAAAATAAAAAAAAATTCAGGGGTGGCAAATTTCCTCTTGAATATGTGTATAAAAACTCATTCTTATGCTTTTTGCACTAAAGAAATACAATTTTATCATTATTTAAAAAAAATATTCCACGCCCATAAAAGGGGGCGAACCGAAAAACGACGTTTTCTAATTCTCTGGGTCTAAATGCAGGACTTTAAACTTCTTGTAGCATAAAAATATTGCATTTGTTAAACAAAAACACAAAAAATCATGTTACAAAATGGTATTTTTCAGAGGTTGGTTTAGTACTTCAAGGGCGAACTTTTTTCCCCCTGGTCCAATTTTGCTCATTTACTAACTTAACCTGCCTATGAACATAAGACATATTCGTGCCAAATGTCGGGAGTCTAGCTCATCTATTTTGGACTGCATCGTGTTAACTACAGACGGACAGACGGACGGAAGGGCATCGCTAGAATATCTTAGAATCAATCACTGATCATAAATAATCATAAATAAATATATACTTTATGGGGTCCTAGACTAGGGTTGCCAGATACTAGAAGTCAAATAACTGGATAATGGAAAATTTTCAGCTGGATTTTGAAAAAGTAACTGGACCCATACATAATTTTTTTTTTTTAATAATTTGAAAAAAAAATTAACCGATTTTCATATGTGAGACACATATTTTTATTTGGACTAAATGGCCGCCTCTTTTTGCCACGTCAAAATGTGCCTTTTTTAAGCATTTATATTACTTTTTCCTCATTGGCCTGAGGATTGTTAGAGTAAATTTTTCTTTGTAAATAACGCCACAAAATTTAGTCCAAAGTTCTCAAATCTGGAAATCTAGGAGGCATGTTAAAATTTCCGGGACGAGCGAAGTAAAAAAAAAGCGACGACACCTGACCATCATTTGCAGATTTGGCCCATCCAGACATATTTTTGTGGGGTTATTTTAAAAGAAAAATGTACGCCAAGAATCCTTAAATCATCGACGAGCTCTCGTGCCGAAATCAACGCTAGACTTGCCGAATTGCTCGAAAAAGTTGTAAAAAAAATTAGTGAAAATGCAGCAAAAATAGCACATTTTCCGTATACAAAAGAGGCATTTATGTTATATTTATGATTAATGTTTTATTCAAAAAGTAGTCCCAAAAAATTGTAAAAAATATTTAATAAAAAAAAATAATTGTTAAAATAAAAGAAATCCTTTTTCAACTGGATTAATAATGTTTTAACTGGAAACTGGACCAGACCTCAAATAACTGGAAAATCCAGGCCATTCCAGGCCGTCTGGCAACCTTATCCTAGACCGATATTTTAATGCGTTACACACGGAATGGCAAAGTGAGTATACCCCATACTGTAGTTGGAGGGTATAAAAACGTGTCTCGGCTTATCAGCCATATCAGTGTTTTAAAATTTCTTTGTCCCCTTATGAAACAATGAAAAAAATATATAGGAATATCTCGTAGACCAAAAAATACGTGTCGACTTAAATTTAATAAAGATTATTTCGTATTCGTATGAACACCGTAGGTCGTCTATGTCTTTAAATAAATACATTAAGAAAAAACAAGTAAGAAAGTTATAGTCGGTCAAGACCGATCATATGATACCCTACACCGGAGTTTTCCGGAAAAAGATTCCCAAGTCCAAACATGGACCGATTGGATCTGTCTTTTGTTAGATATTTATTTAGTATAAAAAACACACACAGATTAAATTTTAATGGAATTGTTTTATTTTTTTGCCAATAGACTGATTTAACTAAATATCGGTCGAAATTTTTTTATGGGGGCCTAAGTCCAAAATGGTCCAATTATATTCCGATTTGATAAGGTTACTAAAGTATACGTTTAACAACAAAAAATAAAATTTTAATCAAATACTTCAATTTTTATGAATTTTGGGAGAATTATGTGAATATCGGGAGGATGGTTTGTATGGGGACTACCAGAAGGACTGAACCGATTTCTTTGAAATTTAAAATAATGATTCGTGCATATTAGATTATCTGTAAAATTTCAAAGCGATATCTATTATAATACGGTTGTTAGAGTCATTTAAGCCTAATCCAAAGGGGGAGTTTGTATGGGGGCTTGGTCTTAAAATGGACCGATTTTCTCAAATTTTAATAGACTTCGTCCTTGGGCTAAAAGATGCTTAAGTTTCGAATTTCAAGGCAATTGATTAAAAATTGCGACCTGTATCGTGCTTAAACCAATAGATGGACAGACGGACGAACGGACGGAAAGACGGACGGACGGACATCGCTAAATCGACTCAAAAAGTATTTCTAAGTCGATCGGTATACTTGAAGGTAGGTCTAGGACCATTATTTCGGGTAGTTACAAACATCAGCACAAACTCATTATACCCTGTACCACAGAGTGGTGTAGGGTATAAAAATTCTCAAATCAAGCAAAAACAATCTCATATTGAAAATAAAACAGTGACAAAAGTCAACAAACTTTGGTTTTTCTTAATTTGAAAATATTCATTGACACTTTTAATATGACTTGAGTAACAACCAACATTTTAAAAATGAAATGAAAGAACTGTGATTTCAATATGTTTTATGTTTAAATCAAAGGTGCTCATAATCAAATTAAAATGGTTGTCATATTTAATTTAAAATTGACCATTATAAATACATAATTTTCTTTATACTTACCCCCTAAAATTTTCTTTTAAAATAAAACAATAAAACTTTATTTACATATCACAAAATCTTTTTTAAATTTCAACTCAGTGAAACTGAAATAAATGTTTAAAAAAACCGTCAGTTTTTGGAATTTAGAAAAACTGTAAATGCAGTTGTGTAAACAAGACCTTGAACCATCACTTAGCAATGTTTAAGGATTACCCCACTTTATCCGTAAAAGTTACAGAGAGTTAAAGTTGAAAAATCGATAAAAATGGCTTGAAATAATCCATAGTTTTTACCTTCTTTCGCTTTTTTTTAAGTTCTCCTTATATTTCAATCTTTTTCGGTATAACACAAAGTCAGTACATATAAGAAATTATTTTAATGTTGGTTTGATAGATGCTTGGTAAGAAGTTATAAGACGGTTAAGTTTTGAAACCAAAAATTAAGAGTTTTTAAATTTTCGAGGTTTTTTGATCAGGGATTTCGGCCCCTCTATAAAATGAAAAAAGTTGAATTAAAGTTGGTAGCTGTTGTAATTCTTAACATTTTGGAATTAATCCCGTTAATGTGCCACGAATAGTTAAGGAGTTTCAGCAGATCAAAGTTCGAAAGAAAAAACGTAATTTTTTTAAAATACCAGTTTTTTTTTATGAGTTTACATAAAAAAATCATTGGCGGGTTTATAAAAAATAAATTGCAAAAATTTTGTGGCATTTTTGAAAATTGTGCGAAATTTGCAAATCTGTTTCCTATTTTTTTTAGTAGCAATTAATGCATCATGTTCATTTTAATACGCCAAATGACGTGCCTTAAGGAGTAGAACTGATTTGCTTTTTGACTTTTTACTTTAAGCCATTCTGAGCGGAAAGCTCGATGATTTTATCTAAACCTGTTTTGATCTGGTACATCCAAGGCTTTATTTATTGTTTTTTAAGTATTTTTTTAGATTGAAAATTATTTTTAATAATGTTAAACCACGATACTTTTTTATAAATTTAATTGATTCTTTTCGAAGCGTCATTATTAAAATTGTTTAAAACTCATTTTTAAAATGTTTATAATCAAAATGACGATTTTTAACATGGCGGTACTACAAAGTGAAAACGAGTTCTTGAATACTTAATTCAAAAAGAAAAATTTTAAAATTGAGACCGAAACATATTAAATTTTAAAAAATTCAACTTCATAATTATAATTTTTTTAAAAAGTTTTAGATTTTAAAAATGAGTACGAAAAGTTTTGATTTGACTACGATTTTTTCCCTCAGTGTACCCCCCAAAATTTCCACATTTTCATGAAAAAAATATTTAAAAAATATGGATGGTATAAAAACAACTGAAAGCCCCAAAAAAAACAAAAAGGTAAACAAGTTAAAGTTAAAAGAAAAATCCGAGTTCACTTTATCTATCGTTGGTGATATTTTTGTGATTGCATATAAAAAAACACATTAATAATCCCGTTTATATCTGGTTAACAAGATTCAAAATACTACAATCAACACATAAGGGTTAATACATAGATATTTTTTTTTTGTATTTTTTTTTTTTATTTGTTTATGTGATGTTATTCTTCGAAAATGATTACAATTTGGAATGAAATAAAAATTCAGGATAAGAAAAGATGTGTGTCTGTGATACGCATGCGTAGGAAGTCTGTTGTTTTTCGTTATCCTTTCGTATTTCAGCATCTCCGCCATGAAAACATTGTTGTTAATTTTTTTTTGTTTAAAAGGATGCTATTTATTAGTTACACGTGAGGGGGGCAATGTTGATGTTGTACTAGTAAGGAAAGGGACGTGGTGTGCTGGTTGTGGTGCTGGTTGTTTTGGGTGGTTAGTTAAATTTGTTGATGATTTTTGAAGCATCAGAATGTTTCGTTAATAAATCATCTGTTACAATGATTATTATTATTCTTATTATTGTGTGTGACGTTATCACAAAGTACTTCAGTAGACATGACATACATACATTTGTTGATATGAATCTTAACATACAACAACCCAGCAAAAAAAAAAAAGTTATAGAGTTTAAGGATAAAATTGTTTCCTCATAAGTTAACGATATTTCAGGAAAAAAAAAATATTAGAAGTAGTACTTAGTACATCAAAAAACAAAACCTTGACAAGAAAAGTTTTTTTTTTTGCTACCATTGAAATTTAATTACCATTGGTTGATATTAATGGTAATGAAAAAAATTTCATTACCATTTAATGGTAATTACGTTTTTTAATTGAAAAAAATAATTACCAATGGTAATGAAATATACCAATTGTTGAAAAACACCAATTATAATAATTGGTTTCAAAACCATTGGTTTGCACATTTTTGTTTTTTTTTGAAAAGTTATAAATTTAAACATCAAAGTATGTTTTTAAAAAAAGTATGAAAATGTTAAAGACAAAAAACAAAACGCATATCGTCGAACTATATTCAATAAATGCCAACTCGAAAAAGCTTACTTTTCAGGAGAGCTAAAAAACTAGTTATTTTGCATATTATTGTAAAAATAAACAATGTACCTTCCATAAGATGGTTTAAATATTCTAAATAATTTTTACATATGCCAAAAATTTCATATTTTGCACTGGTTTGCGTATTTTTTTGAGATGGCATTTATTACTTTATCAAAAAACAAATATTTTTTTAGAGTTGGCATATTTTGTCGGAAAATAAAAATAATTTTTTTTTTGAAAAATTTTTATAAATTTTTTTTTTTTTTTGGATGTTGTTTTCCTTAGTGCGGTAATTGCAAAAACTAAAAAAAAATAAAAATCTTTGCATATTTTTAAAAGTTACTAGCTCCGAAAGCCTTTTAATCTCAGGGTGGTCAATTTTGGCACTCTGTAACTCACGCTGTATTGTATTAGGGTCACTCCAAACTAGCTATTTTGAAAGCCTATATCATTGACTTTATTTTCCCCACTCATAATGTTTCAATCTGATAAATAGTTTGAAAGTTACATAAATATAAGCAATTTTTTTTTTGCAAACACTATTTACCGATATTTTCAAAATGGCAATATCTCGAAAACTAGGCATTAGATATCAAAATCTTTACCAGATTCGTGTTCAGCAAGGCAAATGCAATAAGATATGTGGTCTAATTTTTTTTTTTTAAATTTTTGAAAAATTTTTGGAAATTTACAATGGGAGTTGGCATTTATTTTCACCAAAAAAATATGTACTTTGAGTTAGCAGAATAACAAAAATGGATGTAAAACGACAAAAAAATATTTTTTTGCTCTGAAATTTTTACCACATGTGGGTATTGCATAGGGGAGCTATTTACCATCGGAAACTAATTTCGGTCAAATTTGAGTTGGCATATTTTGAATATAGGTTCACGATATAAAAATTTCAAATATTGTTTTATACAAACTCTATCAACGTGTGCTTGGTTTACAAAATGTGAAAAACTAAAACACCATATAACAAAAAAAAAACAAATATTTCCAAATATTAACGATTTTGACAATATTGTGACGACTTTTACTAATGGTAAATTTTTTTTTAATTGCTTGCCATACCAATGGTAATTATTTTCTTTTTTTAATTTTCATTAGTAATTAAATTCCTTAGTAATTAAATTGGTTCGATTGATACAACCAATGGTAATGAAAATAATTTCATTACCATTGACATCAATTAAATGGTAATTAATTGGTCCCTTTAATTAATTAGTCCCATCTGTGTGCTACATCCTATTTGACAATAATTCCTTGTAATTTTACAAGCTTTTCATATAGAATTTTTTAATTTTACAAGCTTTTTATCAGCAAAATTGTAAATTTACAACTTTTTTGACGCAATAAAACTTACAAGGAATTCTCGTGACTTTGCTAGATTTTTTGTTACCTTCTATTTTACGAGAATTCCTATTTAAAATTACAAGCTTTTTACCAATAAAATTTTTAATTTTAAAAATTTTTTGGCGCAATAAAACTTACAAAGAATTCTTGCGAATTTACTAGATTATTTTTGTAAAATTTTCTTGGAAATTTGTAAAGATACCAAAAAAAATTGTAAAATTACAAAAAAAAAAAATGTAAATTTCGATCGAAATTTTTTTGTTAAAAACAGGGAAAACTGTCAAATATTGGTAAAATAGGATTACGAGACTTTTTCTAGTAATTTAACAAGGTTTTTTTTGAATGTATAATACATTAGAGTGGTTCAAAAAAGAATAATACTACTATTTTTTTTTTGAGTTTGATTTAGTTCTTAAAGGGGAAATTTGTTTCTCCTGGTCCGATTTTGCCCGTTTTCGAACTTAACCAATAGGGTGGAGCAAGTTTTACTTTTTTTGAATTTCGAAAACGTCGGGATCGGGAAAGTTGCTTTTTAGGGTCGATATTAACACACAAAAATATTGGACCTGCTGGACAATGGCTTTGGGTTCCTTTTTTGACTGAAAATCCGAAAGTTCCCAACTAAGTGAAAAAAAAACATTTTTTTGAACTTTTTTTTTGCTTAAAATATTGATTTATATTAGGACATCACTGAAAAAGTGTTTTTATGGTAAAACAAAATTTTTCTGCTCTGTAAAAATTAAATTTTTTTTTTTTTTTCATTTTAAATTGCATTAAAGGCCAAATTAAATAACACGATAATTAAACATATACAGTGAGTCGCAGCTTATTTCGTGTGTTAGATATCAGTAGCAATCCATTTAAGACAAAGTTTCCCATAAAACACCTAATTATTATTATTAAACGAGTATTTTTGTTAAAGGTGCTGTATTGGTTATTTATCGAGCTTAAATTTAAGCTTAATGGTGTCCAGATTGAGTAAATATTAAACGTGCTACGAGGGTCGAAATTGAAATTATTGAAAGACGTTTTTATAAAATTTCTTAAAAATACTTTTAGGTCGATTTTTCCCAAGCTCAAACATTAAAAATTTAAAAAATAGTCCAATAGTATATAGTCATTTATCAAATAATTTTTCCAATAACCCAAACAAAAATCAAAATTTTTAAAATGCAGTCGAAGAAATCCGAATTTTTTGACCTCCAATTCTTTTGACCACCAATTTTTTGTAAACAAAGGAAATGTTCAATTATTTTTATATTTCATTACTATACACTTAGGTGTACTAAAATTATTAAACAATTAAATCTTTTCCTTGTTTACCAAAAATTCGACTGCATTTTAAAAATTTTGATTTTTGTTTGGGTCATTGGAAAAATTATTTGATAAATGACTATATACTATTGGACTATTTTGTTAAATTTTTAATGTTTGAGCTTGGGAAAAATCGACCTAAAAGTATTTTTAAGAAATTTTATAAAAAACGTCTTTTAATAATTTCAATTTCCATTTCGACCCTCGTAACACATTTAATATTTAGACAATCTGAATGTCATTAAGCTTTAATTAAAGCTTGATTAATTACATACACAGGACTTTTTACAAAAATATTTATTTGATAATAATTAGGTCAATTTTGGTTAACTTTTTCTTGAATGGATTGCTAACTAATATCTTTCACACGAAATAAGCTGCGAGCCACCGTACATCTTCTTAACACTGACAATGACCTAATATTACCTTATATTTTCAGCAAAAAAACAAATTCAAAATATTTTTTTTTTCAAATCAAGAAACAAAAAAAAAAATAGAAAAAAATACAGACAAAAAAAATATTTTCCCATAAAAAAACACTTTTTCAGTAATGTCCGAATATAAAAAAATATTTTTCAGCAAAAAAAAAATATTTTTTTTTCACTTTGTTTGGAATATTTCAATTTTCAACTCAAAAAACGAACACAAAACCATTGTCGTACAGGTCCAATATTTTTGTGTGTTAATATTAATTAAAGGCAACTTTCCCGATCCCGAAGTTTTCGAAATTCGAAAAAAGCTAAATTTACATCGATGTGCTGCAAGAACTGGCCAAAGCTGGGCACCTTTAACCGCCTTTAAAATAAAATTCCGATGTGATCTTTCAAAATGCCGACACACATATATTTTTTTTGGTCTCCTTTACCAGAATCAATCTTCGGACCCCGAAGAACTCGAGTTGTTAACAAAAATCCTGGAAACATTTGAAAAAGATCATTAAAAAGATCATGTTGTTACAAAAAAAAAAAAAACGTTGGGGGAAAAAATTATAGTTTGTTATACAAATTATACTCTAGAAGCCAGCATGGGAGCGGTAGGAACTGATTCTATAAAAAAACATAAAAAAATGTATGGGACTTCCTCAGGGTAGGTAAATTCTAAGAAAATTTTGGGGTTAAAAAAAAATTTGGGGGTGATCATACATTTTACATCTCTAGGGGCACCCTTGGAGAAGTTAGAGTTGTAGGAGCAGATTTTGTGTAAATGGCATTTTGTGTGAGAGTCCCGTTATCGAGTGGAGATACGGTATAAGTAATAATGTTTTTTTGGGATTTCCAAACAGGTTTCAAGGTCAAATTATTTCCTATATGAGGCATTTCACACCAAATGTGCAGCGAAAAAAAACATGTGTACCATAAACTTCTGAATAGGTTGTATGGATAGCCCTATATTGAACTTAGAAAATTGCGTTTTTGGTTTTTCAATTTTTCAAAAACTGGGCTCAGGAGGCGTGGTAAATTTTGGAAAAATGGTAAAATTTGTGGCGAGTTGGGCTGATTAAATATTTATCACATTAAAACGGAATGCACCAAAATCTCAAAAATTTACATTCTTATATAGTTTTGTATGGGCTATCGATTAAATTTTTTTTTTGGAAAATTTTCAGAACCCGTTCCGAAATTTTTCATTTTTTAAAAAAGTCAATTTATCAAAAATCCGGCCACTTTTTTTTAAATTTTTTTTTTAAAGTTTAAATGTTTTTCCATCCACAAAAAAAATCAAACACGCGTTCTTCGTTTTTTTTTTTCGAGAAAAACGCATTTGAATTTTGAATTCCATAACAATTTTGTAATTTGCTTGTATTTTCTTGTTTTAACGTTGCGAATGAGTATTATGAATTGCATAAATATTAGTGTTGTCAACCGATTAAGAATAATTCGATTAATCGATTAAACAAAACCAAACTCTTGTTCGATTAATTTAAAAATGTTGATTTTCGAATAACGAATAAATCAATTAATTTATTTCAATTAATCGAGCAATTATTTTTTTTACCCTCCAACTACAGTATCGAAATATCGGCCTAGGACCCCATAAAATATATATATTATTGCTCTTAGGGTCATAGTCTGGTTATGTTCGGAGCCAAAGAAGGACGAGGGGGGAATATGTTTCCCCTTTAAAAACTAAAGTACTTCCAGAAAAACAAAAATTTTTTTTATGTGTTTTTTTCGAACAAAGTTGAAAGGCGAATAATTGACAACTCTAATAAATATTCCTCATACGCTCTGTTAAAACAAGAAAATACAAACAAATTACAAAATTGTTATGAAATTTAAAATTCAAATGCGATTTTCTCGAAAAAAAAGAAAAACGTGTGTCTGATTTTTTTTTGTGTGGATGGATAAACATCTAAACTTAAAAAAAAATTAAAAAAAAGTGGCCGGATTTTTGATAAATTTACTTTTTTAAAAAATGGAAAATTTTAGAACGGGTTCTGAAAATTTTCCAAAAAAAAAATAAATTTAATCGATAGCCCATATAAAACTACTTATATAAGAATGTAAATTTTTGAGATTGTGGTGCATTCCATTTTAATGTGATAAATATTTAATCAAGGCAACTCGCCACAAATTTGACCATTTTTCCAATATTTGACCACGCCTCTTCAGCCCATTTTTTTAAAAAACCAAAAACGCAATTTTCTTAGTTCCATTAAGGGCTATCCAAACAACCTATTCAGAAATTTACGGGACACATGTTTTTCTGTAGCGGGACATTTGGTGTGGAATGCCTCATATGTAAATATAAAAGATTTATTTCATATTTTCCTCCGACGTTTCAGTATTTTCAGAAAAAATTTTGGAGGGTAAAAATTATTTGGGTTGGTCTTATTTCTTATCACTTTAAGAGGCACCAGGGAGCGGTAGGAAATGATTTCATAAAATAAATTAAAAAAAAAAATAAAAATGTATATGGACCACTTTAAGAGTTAAAGATAGAGGGTAGGAATATTCTAAGAAAATTTTGGGTTGAAAAAATATTTGCGGTCACAGATTTTACATCTCTTATGCTCCCTTGGAGCAGTTATAGTAGTTGGAGCCAATTTTTATATAATGGTTATCTCTTCTTTTTCAATAAAAAATATTTTCTTTACATTTTATTAAAACTTTTTTTTTTACTAAATAACGCTACTTTACAAGGTTTTTGCACAGACATTTTGAATACATTTTCTAAAGTATTTTGGCCTCCTCAACTCGAATCTGTCATTAGAAAAGTTGTATTCGGTTCAAAACTTTGACTTATTTGGTAAATATTTCTGGATTTACTTAATGGATTTTTAATTTTAACCACAGATTCTCTTTATTAGAGTGTCGACTTTACATATCTGCTTTGAACAGGACATTTCTTGTAAAATTTGGATACTTAAAAGGATATAACCAAAAAAGGACATTTTAAACTTCCTTGTAATGTCCTGAATATATCCTTGGTCGTATCGAGTACGGATTCCTTGCAAAAGTTAGGTAATTTTATTGGAAATTCGAATAAAAAAATGGGAATAACTTTAACATATACTTTTGCAATATTAAAAATTTGTGAGCCCGGTGAAAAATGTTCGTATATGGAAACATATACGAGGATATATGGCTACATATATGAAGATATATGACCATATATGAACCATATATGGACACATATGTACATATATGAACATATTTGTGGGGATACATAATTATGTATAGATCATATACGACCATATACGTAAAGTGAACCCATATGTAAATATATGGCATATATGTACATATATGAACATATTTGAGAGCATATATGATCATATATGCTTCATATATGTGCATGTATGCCATATATGCCATATATTTACATATGGGTTCACTTTACGTATATGGACGTATATGATTCATATATGATTTTGTATGCCTACAAATATGTTCATATATGTACATATGTGGCCATATATGGTTCATATATGGTCATATATCTTCATATATGTAGCCATATATTCTCGTATATGTTTCCATATACGAACATTTTTCACCGGGAGTCCACAAAAAATTAAAATGCACTCAAAAAAAAAACTGTAACGTTAGCAAAAAAAGCTTGTAAACCTACAAGAAAATTTGCTGATTTTGAACCCACAATTTTTTTGCTAAAGTTAGCAAAAATGTTTTGCCAATAATTAGTTAACTGGTTTTTTTTTTTTTTAAACTTAGTTCATACACATTTCATGACTCCATTGGGTTCGGACCCAATAGGTCCAGACCCCGATGGGCCTAGACCTAGTTGGGTTCCTTAAAAATCGTCATAGTTTTTGATCCAAAATTTGTGTCCGTTTCGCTCTACCTTGCTTAGTTTTTGAGATACGTGATTTTAGGGGACCACTGGGGTCTTGAGAATTAAAAAACTCGAAAACTTCAAAAATATTACTCGGAGAGCTTTTGGTTATTTTGCGGTCTTGTTCTACGTGTTGAGAGCTACAAAAATTCTTTTGGACTTTTTGTTGTGTATTTACCGAGATATGATCATTTTAAAATTTCCGGGAATGCTAACTTTTTTGGATCCAAAGTTAGGACCCATTAGGGTCCACACATGTGAAGAGGACCGACGATACTATGGAGAGCCCGAGAACCAAAAATGTCCTCCATTTTGCTCTATCTGGCTTAGTTTCCGAGATAGCGCCATTTTGAGTTTTCTGAAAATAAAAAAAAATTTACCATTTTTTTTTGCTAATGTTAGCAAAAAATCTTGTAAAAATGTTGTCAACTTAATTTCAAATTTAGCAAAAGAAATTAGTTCAAAGTTTGTGTAAAATTGCTAATTTGCTAAATGAAGTTTACAAGAATTTTTCGCTAACATGCTAATCTCAACTAAAAATTTGCTAAAAGTTAGCTAACTAGCATTAACAAAAAAAAAAATAGTAAATCTACTAACGTATTTTTTTGAGTGTGCATATATCTCGAGAAGGCGATTTGATAAAACTTTTCTGATGACAGATTCGTGTTTAGGAGGCCAACATACTTTAGAAAATGTACCCTAGAAGTCCGTGCAAAAAAACTGATATTTGTAGTGTATTGTAATGTATAGTTAGTCTAAAAAAATATAAATATTCAATAATAAAGGACTTTTATGAATAAATCCCCAGTTTAAATATGTTTTAACCCACTGTGCGACAGTCATAACTGTGAAAATGTCCGTTAATTTTTAAATTAAACATTCAATCTTTTCTGTGTAATATTGACTGCAGTAATAATGACTAATTATTGTATGTTGTACTTAATCATCCATTAAAGTTTCTTAATAAACAACATGTATCAATATAATGATGATGATGATGATGATAAAATAACACCACAACAAACTACTACATTGATACAAAACAGGACTCTTTTCTCTGTTTCAAATGCTCACTCTCATATACAAACACACACACACTTAAACATATGAATGTATATGTGTGTAAACTACCCAAAGCACAGCTGAGTAGAATTGAAACAACTGTCAGGCAGCCAGCCAGCAGCCAACAGCATCCTAGTTCGAATTTAAAAAAACCAGTAGCAAATATTTAACGAATTTCATAGACGACGGTTGTGTGCAGTGTTGTAGGCTTTTGAAATATTTGGATATAACAAAATATAAAAAAAAAAACATCTAGAAAATCCTCTTTTATGTGGAGAAAAATTAAATATTTATAAAGAAAAGAAAAAAAAAAAGAAATTTTTATAAAATTTCAAATGTTTTTTATTTAGTGCAAACAAAAAAAAAGTATTAACAATACAAGTTTCTATCCTATTTTAAATGAAAATCAAATAAAAAATTAAAAATTTTAAAGGTGAAAAAGTTTGTGAAAAAAGTGTATATACTTTGGGAAAAACTCTGTAACGCGCAGGGAATCTAGAAAAAAAGATAAATATTCAAGTTTCATTGGAATTGTTTTTTTTCTGTTTTATTAAATTTTTTTACATTTAGAAATTGCAAAGAGTTTTATTTCACAAAATAATTTATTTAAATTATGTTAAATAATAATTAAAAATTAAGGCGTGGTAATTTATGCAACTGTGTTTTTTTCTTCTTACTTTTGTCCTCTTAAACAAAATAAGACTAGATTTCGTAAAAATACAACAAAAAAATTTTTAAAGGAAAAAAAAAAAGAAAAAAGAGGTGGAAAGTGGGGGAAAAAAAGTTCAAAACTCCTTAATATAACTTTTACTTACGTCCGTTTATATACGTGTATATGTATCTGCGGATGTGTGTGTGTGTATGTCTGTATTAGTTCGTAAAAACGAATTTTATAGGTGGAGTATGAGCTTCGTTCAGTAAAAAAAAATTTTTTTTTTTTGGATTTCGTTAAATTTGGAAAATATTTGACAGTTCAAAATATAAATAAATATATGATGATAATGATGCTGCTGCTGCTGTTTTTGTGCTCTCACTTTTTTCTCTTTATTTCTGTATTTTATTTACATCAAAACTCTCTAGTTAACGAACGAACGAACAAGTCTTGACTCCTACACAATTATAAAATTCGAAATTGTAGAGATGATGGAACAGATGAAAGTGATTTGTGATACTGACGCAAATACCAAAGAACCCCAAGAAACCCCCAACGTGTTTACATCACATTATAAAAATAAGAAGGAGAACTATAGAAAATAAATTTATGAATGAAATGCTGTACGTTTGACCAAATCATAAAAATTAAATCAATAATTATAATTCAAATTATCCTTTTTTCTTTTTTTGCTGTCGTTAATATACTTCAACACACTCTATTGTAGACTAGAAATTATATTAAAAGTACGAAGAAAATATTTAATATAAATTTACAATGTACATCATTCATTCGTTATTTCGTCGTTTCATATCGATCTGATGTTGGTAAAATATTTCTTAAGCTCAAAACAAAACATCAGTATTAATTAACAAAAAGTTTAGTAAAATAAGCTCAAGGGGATGAACTTGGTTAGGATAGGTTATAAAGGATGACGCAGGTGGAAACCAAAGTCCGTAGAGGCTGTAATGAGGCCCATTTTAATGACTTTGAGACTCTCCAAAATTGAGATTAAAGCAGATTCGGAACCGTAAATTAGTTTCTGATTTTTGTGTTAAGCTTAAAATACCGTCTTTAAACTGTAAATAATATTATTTACACACACATATCGCTCATTAACTGGCATAGTGTCATAACTTAATATATTTGATTTTGCAGAAAACGCGTTTAAAGTTTAAGTTTGAAACAAGTACCCCCCATTCCCGGTTTTCGGTATTCTCGGTTCTGGTACCGGTTTCCCGGTTCTATATACATTCCCGGTAATTATACCATATAAATTAGTATTTCAGAAATATTTAGTTGTGTTGGAAAATAATTAAAAAATAATGATTTTTTTTTCTTAAATTCATAAATAATGAAAATGGTGTTATTAACATATTTTTTTCTGGTAAAAACAAAGAAACAATTTCAATTGTACAAAAATTTAAATAATGTATAAACCGGTTGCCCCGGGAATACCTTTACACCATCAGAACCGGAACCGGGAATACCGGTATTCCCGAGAATACCGGGAATGAATACAGAACAGGGAAATCGGTACCGATTCCCGGTTATAACGAGAACCGGGAATACCGGTTCTACGGTTCTGATCGTAGGCTCTAATTGAAACTCGTTTTTCATTAAAAAAGGCTGGTACAAAGAAATTGTAATAAAAAAGGCGTTATCTCTTCTCAAATGGTGAGTTTAAAAGATATTAATTCGAATTTTTTGGACGTCATTCTCCCAAGGGTCTAACTTATGTGCAATATTGTATTAATGATAAAAAAACAATGATGGTAACCCTTGCGAAATAATGTAAGAGACAAAAAAGTTGAGAGAAAGTATGAGGTAAGGTTGAGATTACTAGAAATAGAATTGTAGTGTTGAAAACTGTTAAAATTTATTCTGTAGAAACTATAAATATTCACATATATAAAAAACAATTACCATTAACAAGACAAACCGACATTTAAAATCATACTGATGATAACACTAACTGGGTTGTTTGAAACTGGTATGGGAATACCAGAAATGTCTATAATTTTTAGAAATTACATTTTTCTTCTGCATTTTTTCAACTTGAACCCTTATAACAATTTCAGTTCAATTAGGTAAAAAAACCTCAGGCACCGAAAGCGATTTCTAAAATGCCTTTACTGATTTTTTTCGTTATTTTTTTAATAACATCTTTTTTACTTCGACTGATTCAAAAATGAACTTCACCATTGAAATCAGCATGTCTTAATTATATAGAAATGATGGTCAATTCTTGAGGCACAAGAAACTTGTGTCTAAATAACTCAAAACTACTAAAATGGAGATGTAACTTTCGTTTTTCGTTTTTTTGAGAAAATCGCATTTGAATATTAAATTTCATATCAATTTTGTAATTTGCTTGTATTTTCTTGTTTCAACATAGCGTATGAGTAACAAACATTTGCATAAATGTTACACATACGCTATGTTGAAACAAGAAAATACATACAAGCAAATTACCAAATTTATATGAACTTTAATATTCAAATCAGGGATGGAATATTTGAATTAGTATTTTTTTTAATATTATTTATTGTTAAAAATTTCGTTGATACGCCCGCGATTCATTTGATACATTTTCATAATTAAACCAATTTTTTATGATTTTTTTATTGAAATTTTTTTTCATGCATTAATTTTCCCCCATTTTCTACTAATGGGAACATGGTTATCCGAGGAGAAACTCTTTTAAATTTAAAAGAGTTTCATTTAGGTTGATGTATGGTTTAATGAATATCAGCTGACTTTTCACGCCTCGGCCGAACCAACTTTAACCAAGCAAGATATCATAAAATGACACACGATCAAAATTATTCCTTGACAAAAATTCAATAAGATCACTCACACACATTTTTGTTTGCAAAACTGATCAAATTTAAAGACGTAAGTAAATAAAGAAAGGTACCCAGGCAGAAAAATACGAACGGGAGAGCGCTGGCAAAGTACTTTTTATGGTCGCTTGAGTGCTCGGAAAGCATCACAGTTTAGTACTCTCCCAGCGTTCAAAATGATAACCACGGTAAACGGTATGCCGTTGCTATTTTAAAGCGCTTTGAAAGCGCTTTAAAAACTAAAAATATGGTACTATTATAGCACTTTTAGAACAAAAAAATGGGACGTATCTAAATTGTAAAGTCCATAAGACATAAATTTTTTTTGTGTTTATTTGAATAAAGAAATTTATTAAATTAGGATAAAAAATTGATTGACTAATTTATTAGGATAAAAAAAAAATCGGACAAACTTTGAAATATTTTCCTGGAAAATTTTGTTTTCCGTTTTCTTTGCGTTTTGGAATAAAAAATTTATTAAAAATGCTTTTAGGAAAAATTTTGGAAAAGTCCCGAAAAAAAGTGGTGTATTGAACCGAAACGAGTTGTGTTCCAAAGGGATAGTTCCAGTGACATTTCATATCCGAAGTTTAAGACACTTCCTCACGAAAGAAACAGGTGTTTTTATATAAAAGGTGTCAAGTTTGTAATATGTGGGTCATTATGTATAAGTGACATATCATGAGAACTATCAAGGACCGGCCTCTAATCCTGCAGGGAAATAAAAAATATTCCAATTGTTATGAAAATTAATAAATTTTAATAAAAAATTTATATTTTGAACGGATTTAAATAGAAAAACATTGGCAAAGCGCTTGGAAAGCCCTTTTTCGAATTCATACTACCTTCTACACAAAAAATTAAGTGCTTTCCCGAGCCTTTTTCTTTGGAACGGTTGGCAGTTTCTGCCTGGGTATTTACAATTCGTTATTTTTTTTTTTACAGAACACCCAAAGTTTTTAGCTCGGAATTTAAAGTTAAATTTAATTTTTCTCGGGAAATAGTTTTTCTCTTAAGTAATTTTTTCATATCTCTCAACGTTTCGAGATAATTTTTTTGTAACTTTTTGACGTTTGGCCGCTATTTTCAAAAACGACTGTACTGAAGTGTAAGCAACTTGAGGCTAAAGTTGGTTCGGTCGAGGCGTGTTTTGTTCATTGTTGTTTGTTTTTTTTCCAGAAACAAAGGCCAAATCTCATTATTTTGTTTTTTGTATTACTAAGAGTAATTAGATGTATAACTGCTTTTAATATTTGTTTGTTGGTTAGTTGACGATCGTGATCTTATTACGATGTTACAATTTTCGTTTTCTAATTCCCAATGAGAGTAGAGTCGAATATGTATTAATATTTTATATTATGATTTTTTTCGAATTTCGCGATCGCCGGGCATATCAGGATATTAAGGGTTATCAGGATATTAAGGGTTAATATGCATTTTCACAGTCTCAAGACTGAACCCGACCATACCCAGCAAAAAAAGTGCGGAGTACTTCTTAGTGGAGTGCTTTAAAACTACAACAACTGTAATGAAATACAACAAAAATAACAAAAAACACAAGAAAAAACACACAAACAGTTTTTTCTACTCCATAAAAAGTTGTTATTCAGCACTTAACTCATTACCTTCTGCGACACTCCCATACAAAAGTAAGTAGATATTCAGTAGATAAGAAGTACTCCGAGCTTTCAAACAACTTCCACGGAGTAGTTCTTATCTACTGAATATCTACTTACATTTGTATGGAGGTGTCGCGATAGGTAATGAGTTAAGTGCTGAATATCTATGTATTCTGGAGTAGAAAAAACTGTTTGTGTGTTTTTGTCTTGTGTTTTTTGTTATTTTTGTTGTATTTCATTACATTTGTTATAGTTTTAAAGCACTCCACTGAGAAGTGATAATGACTTTTTTTGCAGGGTAACATCGTTAATAAAAAATATAAAAACCCTACACCACTCTGTGGTACAGGGTATAATGAGTTTGTGCTGATGTTTGTAACTACCCGAGATATACCTTCAAGAATACCGATCGACTCAGAATTACTTTTAAGTAGATTTATGAGTCGTCCGTCCGTCCGTCTGTCCATCTATCGGTTTAATCACGATACAGGTCGCAATTTTCAATCAATTGACTTGAAATTTGAAAGTTAAGCATCTTTAGGCCCAAGGATGAAGCCTATTGAAATTAAAGAAAATCGGTTGATGTTAAGACCCAGCCCCCATACAAACCTTATATTTTGTTTGATATCGCACGAATCATTATTCCAAATTTTAAAGGAATCGGGTCAGTCCTTCTGATAGTCCCCATAAAAACCACCCTCCCGATATTCACATAATTCCCTTAAAATACATAAAAATGGAAATATTTGATAAAAATTTGATTTTTAGGTGTTAAACGTGTACTTTAGTAACCTAATCAAGTCGAAATATGACCATTTTTGGACTAAGTCCCCCATATAAAAATTCCATGCAAAACTTAGATTACCAAATAAGTTATAAAATAAGGTATAGGATTGCTTATTTTATACATCCCAGCAAAACTTTGATTACCAAATAAGGTATAAAATAAGGTATGGGATTGCTTATTTTATACATTGCAGCATTGATGATTTTAACATGGGATGAGACTCAAAGTAATGCATACCAGTAATGTATAAAATATAGCATACCAGAACGTTATATATTAGTGAACAAGTAACGTTGTAAATTTACTCACGTGATTGTAAGTGAATAGAAAAATATGCTTGTGAGTGAGCGTCCGTGATTCAAAAATTTCTGTCGTGAGCCTATCTCTAGTTTAAACTTATGCATTTTTTTTATAAAATATTTATTTTTTATGTTATTATAATGCATTACGTATCCAATTATAAATATTGCATTATTTCAAATTTTGAAATAATACATAATGTAACCAAATATAAGTCACCCATGATTTAATGTTAAGAAATAATAAATATGAAATACAATTTTTGAAATAATCATGCATTATGTAACAAGTTATTAGTAAACCATTATTTTTCCCCTTGAAATAATTTGTTGTTGAACAAATGTCTGGTAAGACATCCTAAAATAATGCTACGAATAAGGGATATACATTACCTGGTAATGTGTTACATAATCACCACCCGTTATCAAAGTTTTGCTGGGTTTCGACCGATATTCAGTGAAATCGGTCTATTGACAAAAAAATAAACCAATTCCACTAAAATTTGATCTGTGTATGTTTTCTACACTAAGTCCATGTTTGGACTTGGAACCCATTTTCCGGAAAACACTGGTGTAGGGTATCATATGGTCGGTCTTGACCGACTATAACTTTCTTACTTGTTTTATCATGAAATCTGCATTTTTCAATTAAAAAAAAAATACTTTTTACTCCAAAAAAAAAAAAGAAATTTACATTCTATAAATTTTGCTTTTTTTTGGGACGAATGGAAATATGAAGAACAAATAAATCACGCAAACTCATGCAAAGAAATCGTCCCATGCATACTCACTCACGCAAAAATCTTGCTCACACACACTCACGCAATTTTTTGCCTCTAACACCCACTTACAATTACGTGAGTTACTTAAATTTCAGTCACACTCACGCGTGAATCACGCACTAAATTGTTTTGTTTTACTTTTTTATCAAATAAATAATTAAAAAACATAAACCGAAAAACCGATTATTCGAAACCGGTTTTTAGTTACAAAACCGAAAAACCGATTTTTCGAAGTATTCGAAAATCGGTTTTTGAAATTGACGAATATTTGACAACTCTAAAAAAAACTATTCTAGAAAATTACTTACAATTAGTACCACTAGATCAGTGGTCGGCACCCATTGCACGCTGGAGCCGAACACAATCGGTTATTCACATGTATACAACACGAATGTCAACAAAAAATCAACAAAGAGCATAATAAGAACAAATATTTTATTCAGTAGCAAGCTTACTTTCTTCAAAGCAGGTTGATGTCGCTTTGTTGAAGAAATACACCAACACATGCATATTTTTATTAAAACACAAATACTTTCATATGCCTCTTTCTGCCGACCACTGCACTAGATTCAGAGTTACTCGTCGATTAGTATTAGAAAACGTCTATTAGATTGGGCTATTAACCTTTAAACAGATTTTTTGTTTACTATGGTATTATTATGAGTGTATCTTCCTGCCACATCACTTACACCACCGTCACCATCCAGCTGCTTATTATTATTTTTGTAACCGAATTCCGAAAGAACACACACACAAAAAAAAAAAACAAAGCAACAACAAATATCATTGCATTTGTTAACGACGTGCAACGTTGTTTGAGAGTAGAGTTGAAACAAGTAAAATAGTGGCAGCATCAAAAATCATCATGTCAGTGCACAGCATACTTTAAGGCGTTACACAAGATTAATTTACCTAGATATTTTTAGGCGAAAGTGAAAAGTTTTATTGTATACTTACAAATTTTTGTTAAATAAAAAGTAAAAACTTGATAAAATTTCCTAAATTTAATTAAAAATAAACATAATAAATTCGAAAATAAAAAATAAAATAAAATTTTAAAACAACTAAAAATTAATTAAAAACTACAATCTACGTCATAATCAAATAGTGGGTGTGCCATTCAAAAAAAAAAAAAAAACAAATTTGTAAAGAAAATTTAATTGCAATTAAAAAAAACGGTATTCCTATATAAATATTATAAAATTTTCTATAACAAAAAATCTTAAAAAATAAACTTTTTATGAAATAAATCCTTAAAAAATCTTAAATAAATACAAATTGTAACGCAAAAAAAAAGAAGACAAAAAATAATTCTAAATCGAAAGTAAAAAACATATAAATATTATATACATACGAATAAAATACGTGTCGAAGATTAACAACTGAGAGAGTTTTTCGAAATACGAAAGAAAACAAAATTCGAAAAAAACAAGATAAAAGTCCAGTTTCGTACAATTTCGAATAACAAGTGTATAAACACTGACATTTTCAGCACGTTTGAAAATAAACAAGAAAAACTCATCATCATTATTTTTTTGACAACCTAGTGAAAATTGGTAACTAGAGTATTTGGAGCACGAATATATTCGTGCCTCCTCCTCCTCCACCAACTAAAACATACACACACATACACACTCACATAGTACATACAACGAAATAAGATAAAATAAAATTAATAAAAAAAAAAGGAAAATATTCCTAGTTAAAAGTTAAATTATTAAGGTGAATATTAAATTAAAAAGGTTAACTCCTTAGAGTCCTTCAGGCCATACAACAAACAAGACAACAAACACAAGGCGACAACATTTACAAAAGCAAACGTCTTGTTGCAAAAACTAAATAAGATTTTTACTTGAATTTTATAAAACGTCAAGTCATCAAACTTTACTAGCACCAACACCACCGCCGCCATGGGTAATAAGGAAAGTGTTGATGCTGCTGCTAAATTGAATGCTGATAACTGGGGTCATGAGGTATGTTAAAATGTCGGATGTGTATGTGTGGATATCATAAAATATTTATTAATTGAATAAAGGACATACATAACTAAAAAAAAAACAATTTTATTACAACTAAATAATGTAGTAAATATCTAATGCAGTTTCATATATTTTGTAGGAGGATTTTAAATATTCATTTTATCTGAATGGAATTCATATTAATTAATATGTGTTTTATAAACCTTAAAGAAAAAAAAAAACAACAGCCTTCATGTGATTTTTTTTAAACAGTTATAAAAAAATAAATACGCAATACATATTATTTAATCGGTTTTTTTTGAGAGATAAATTATTTTTATATTTTTAAAATTTTATAACACAAAATTTGGTGAACTGAAAGTGCCACTCGATTGTAAAATGATTTTTTTAAAGGACAAAATCAGCTGCAGTTGTACAGCTTAAAGTACTGGACCGCTTTTGTTTAATTTTTTTTTTTTGATTTGTAGATTATTAAATTCTCTAGTACTTATCGTGGTCATTTTTTGAAATTTTGACTTTATTATGTTTTTTATGAAAGAAGAAAAGTAAATTTTTTAATTTCTTATGTTTATATTAGCATAATTTCAACAAAAATCAATATTTTTCAAAAAAATGGCCACGGTACTAGAGAATTTAATAATCTACAAATCAAAAAAAAATTCTTAAAATCGGTTCAGTAGTTTTTTCTGTACAACAGCAGCCGATTTTGTCTTTTTAAAAAAGACAATCCTGGCAATAATTGTTGAATAAATTTTATGTCATAAAGTTTTAAAAATTCATGTTGGAACACCCCTCTTCAATCAAGTTAAGGTTTTGTAAAAATGTTGACAAAATCAGGTAATAGCATTTCAAAATCGTTAACACGAATATCCTAGCTGATCCTATTTTCGAGTTATTGCTAAATAATTACATTGTTCGATAACGAAAACCTCCTAGTAAATTACTCAAATTCTTATAGATTTTGCTATCCTGATTGCAAATTTTCCATCCAAATTTTATTAACACGCAACGAATATCTAAAATATTCGCTGTTAAAAGGTAACCAAAATAATTTAACACTTTTGGGGTCCACTGTTATATATTCTTACGTTGCTTCAAAAAAAAAAGCTTGATTTCATTATAAATGGCCATTCTGATTCCAAAACTGCAATTAAAATTTGTCTAGCATGATCCGTTTTCAAAATTTTCGTATTTAAAAATTTTATTCAATTTTTTTCTCAAAATTTTTGTTGCACAAAAAAAAAATATTGGGAAAAACGATTTGAGTAATCACTTGTTTAAATAAAAAAAAATATTTTTTAGTTGATGGAATAAAAAAATTACTCAAACAAATAAAATTTTAGTAAATAACACAGTGCAACAACCAAAATCGGAATGGAATAAAACCAAAAGCAAATCAAAGTTGACATTTTCCTTAACAAACCCCAATTTTTTATTATAATTATAATAATAATTACTTGAAGACTACATAAGTGGCGTATACTTAATTTTGTAATTGCATTTAAATAACAATCATACGCAACGGTGCACAGTAGGTTATTTTTCAGTAAGTGCATGGAGTATACAAAAACTTTGAATGCTTTAAAATCATCAACTTTAAATGCTTGTAAGTCTAGCACTGAACTAAAATAAGCCTTGAGGGTTTTGTCATGTAAAATGTCAAATTTCATTTGCTTTTGGTTTCTTCCCGTTCCGATTCAGAAAATTCCATTTTGTGTGATTTAATAAAAATTTAATAGTGTTTTTTTTTCTCTTACAAGGGAAGGTGTCGGCGTACGGACATAGCGCCCAAGGTCTTATCGCCCAAAACCGTAAATGACATATCGCCCACGCTGCGACATATAGCCCAAAATGATAGGTCTAAAAATGTTATTTCTCCCAAAACAAAATTGTCAAAAAATCCAAAATTTTTTTTTTGGGCGAAATGTCGAAATTACGACTTCTATGATTTGTTTTATTGTAATAAAGGTTTTCTGCGTAGCCGGCCTTCGGCCGGGCTTAGGGATTACATACTCCATGCATTAAATCCACCCTCTCTGCAAACCAAAGCTATTTTGGTTATCAGGCCTTTTTGAGGCATAACAAATTTGGTAGCGTAAAGGACTGCTACCCTAGAAAACTTTACTTTGCGGAGAGGGTGGGTTTAATGCATGGATTTTGTAATCCCTAAGCCCGGCCGAAGGCCGGCTACGCATAAAAACTTTAAAATATTGTGTTAAAAAAAAAACAATTTTGGTGAGTTTTATGATTATTTTTTTGGGTGCTATGACATTTTATAAATATAACATTTTGATATTTGGGTAATATGACATTTTTGATAATTTATATAAATTTAAAGAAAATTGTTAAAATACCCAAAAATAATGGCCATATCGTCCAAAAAATTTTGCAACAACAACTAACACACTTTTTTTTTGGGTAATATGACTTTTTTAAATTGGGCGATATGCACTTGGGCGCTATGTCCGTACGCCGAAGGTGTCACCCTCCGATCTTCATGAAATTTGGATAAGTTGTTAAGAACGAAAATTAATTCGACACGTATTTTTTTTTAGCGGCCCAAACTCATTTTTAAGAGGAGTCGATTTGTGGCTGTAGGCAAAATCGCCCAAAGAAAAATGGCCCAAAAAAGAAAACGAAAATTCGGCCAAAAAATTTTCATACAAATTTGGGTCATATTTCATATGAAAAGTTACCCAACATTTTTGTGCAATTTTTCATCGTTTTTGGGCCAAATTTCGAAATTTAAAATTCATTACGAAAAATTACCCAAAAATTATATATGTATGAAAAATTGCCCAATTTTATTTTGGTTTTATTTTTTGTCAAGATCTTAAATGTCAAAACTGAAATATGTCACAAGAAATCAGTATATTATTATTTTTAGAAACAGTAAACGCATATCGTGTTTTTTTTTTTAAAATTATATGTATATTTAACTAACCAAGAATAAGCTGAAGCAAAACCGTTCCGTTGTTGCTAACATTCAAAGGCTCTGGTGAGAATCGAACCCAAAACCCCTGCTCTTACATGCAGATTACGACGCTATATATTAATCTATCGCAGCGCAGTAGAAAATCAAAAGTAATGAATTTAAAAACAGCATGCAACTGCAATGAAAGCGCCGGAGGCGAAAAATTTTACCAACAAATTTGTTGGTAAAATTTTTCGCCTGTGGCGCTTTCATAGAGGCTAATTCCAATTTTTTTATTTCGTTAAAATTTAAGTTGCACACTTAAAACTTTTACATCAATTGCATATGGGGCATTCCAAGCCAAATCACTCACTTTTAGACCCGACCCCTTTCGATTTATTTTATTTTTGGATATGTTTTAGTACTTACTAAATGAAACTTGGACACCAATTTTCAGCCTTTTATTTCAAGATGGTGTTGAGTAATCAATTTTTCAAAATGGCGATTTTCTCAAAAAAATTAAGAAATTGAAATTTTCAATTAATTTTGACCATTAAAAAATATAGATATTTTAAAAAAAGTTGGACAACGTTTTGTTGGTATTTAAATGTAGTTTTAGAAAAAAAATATGAAAAAATTATTCGAAGTAATTATCACTTATTTTTTTACGTTTAAAAATTAAAATCGACTTTTTGAAAAAGTCCGAAACCTTCGATTTTTTTGTAAAAAACTATAAAAATTCTACTCTAAATTACGCAACTTTTAAGCCATAATTCGAGATGTGATCGCAATTCTTTCTATTTTTTTTTAAAATTGCACCTTTTATTTTTTGGCTCTGATTTATTTTATATGGTGCTCCAAAAAAAATAAATTGGTAGATATTGACCCTGACTTACCCTAGATATATTCATTTCGAGGTAGAAATACGTCTCACAAAAATTTAGAGCGATCGGAAATGGGTAAGGCGTTCCTCATGGGCCTTGAAGTTTAGAAAACGGATTACAAGGAAAAATACTAATTTTTTTCTGTTTTCTCAATATTTTTGGTATTTTAAGTTAAGTTTAAATTCAAGCAATTACAGAATTATGATGTAGAGTAAAATGCCTTTCTAATAATATACTAAAAACTAAAATCGGTTGAAAATCAGCCAAGTTATTACAACTTCCCCAGGCATCTAATGTGTGGCAGACAACTTGATTTAGCAATACAATCCGATTTTTGAAATTCATTGAAATTTTCTACTGTAATAACATTTTTTTATTCTTCAAGTTCAAATGTAATAAGATGACAAGTATTTTTCATATTGTGTTTTGCTAACATGTTTTAAATTAATGCTAAAAATGCCTGCATTTTCAACACCCTTTTGAAATCTCTATTTAAAAAAAAATTTTTTTTTTTTGTTTTAAAATTTGGAAAACCAAAAAAATATTACACTGAAACATGAATAATGAAAAAATGTTATTACAGTAGAAAATTTCAATAAATTTAAAAAAAGGGACTCGTATTCTTTAATCAAGCGGTATGACACACGCTAGATGCCTGGGGAAGTTGTAATAACTTGGCTTATTTTCAACCGATTTAAGTTTTTAGTACCTTATTAGAAAGGTATTTTACTCTACATCACAATTCCGTAATTGCTTGAAATAAAACTTAACTTAAAATACCAAAAATATTGCGAAAACAGAAAAAAAATCATATTTTTCCTAGTAATCCGTTTTTTAAACTTTAAGAACCATGCTAAACGCCTTACCCATTTCCGATCGTTCTAAATTTTTTTGAGACGTATTTTTACCTCGAAATGAATATATCTAGGGTAAGTTAGGGTCAATATCTACCAATTTATTTTTTTTGGAGCACCATATAAAATAAATCAGAGCCAAAAAATAAAAGGTGCAATTTTAAAAATTTAAAAAAAAAAATAGAAAGAATTGTGATCACATCTCGAATTATGGCTTAAAAGTTGCGTAATTTAGAGTACAATTTTTACAATTTTTTACAAAAAAATCGAAGGTTTCGGACTTTTTCAAAAAGTCGATTTTAATTTTTAAACGTCAAAAAATAAGTGATAATTACTTCGAATAATTTTTTCATATTTTTTTCTAAAACTACATTTAAATACCAACAAAACGTTGTCCAACTTTTTTTAAAATATCTATATTTTTTAATGGTCAAAATTAATTGAAAATTTCAATTTCTTAATTTTTTTGAGAAAATCGCCATTTTGAAAAATTGATTACTCAACACCATCTTGAAATAAAAGGCTGAAAATTGGTGTCCAAGCTGCATTGAATAAGTACTAAAACATATCCAAAAATAAAATAAATCGTAAGGGGTCGGGTCTAAAAGTGAGTGATTTGGCTTGGAATGCCCCATATGCATTTTACGGGCTGTATTCTCAAAACAACGATCTATAAAAATAAATAATAACCACGTTATCTATGGTCTTATCTTAAAAGTTTTTGTCTTTGTCTTAAAGTTCTCCTGCGTAGCCGGCCTTTGGCCGGGCTTAGGGATTACATACTCCATGCCTTAGACCCACCCTCTCCGCAAAAGAAAGCTTTTCTGTGTAGTAGAAAAATGTGTTAGAAAAGTTCTTTTTTTATTTTGGGCCATTTTTTATTTCTTTTTTGGGCTTTTTTTCGTTAATTTTGGGCGAAGTTTCGTATTTTGCTTTTTGGGTCATTTTTCATATTTTTTGGGCAATTTTGAATTTGGGCGATTTTTCATACAACGGGTCAAAAAAGTAATATTTTTCGACTTATTAACAAAAATGTCCTTCTTAGCACACGTAGATAAGTTTTCCAAAGACCTTTCGTTTGGTATGTAATATGACTAGGTTTCTTTGCATAATATATGGCCTTGTCTTCCCCCTCCTTTTAACCCCCTAAATATGAATTTGGGCCGCTAAAAAAAAAACGTGTCCCTTTATTTTTTCTGCTCTACAAAATAAAACCAATTCCATAAAGATCCGCGGGTGACGCTAGGGAGACTTCTCTTGTTAGTATTTGGAATTCTCATATAGATTATATTTTTTTTCTTAAATCACAAAATCCACCAGAAAACACATAAATTATATTTTCTGACCTCAGGTCTTTCAATTTGCTTTATATTAACAGCATGCATTTTACACAAAGCCAATAAAATATATTCATTTTCAATTTTTTTTTAATTTAAAAAAAAAAACTAGATTTTTTCGCGATTTTTATTTTTTTTTTCAAATATAAAAACAGTATGTTACTTTGAAAAGCCATGTTATCGAAAGTATACATCAGCTTTCTACGATTAAAAATCATTCGAATCAAATGTTCGTCCTGTTTTATGCCAATGCAATAAAAAATATTTTTTTTTTAAAAAAATTGCAATTTTTATACAAATGCAATTTTTGGGTGCATTTTTAAAAACTTTCTCCCTTATATTTTCGATTAATGCGGGCATAAAAAAAAACGCGATCAAAATTAAATTTGGATTTCATAGTTTCAATCTGCGACAATTATTGTTAATATCACAAAAAAATTATATTATTTCATAATTAAAAAAATTAAGCGACATTAGAAAAAACTTATTTTAGTGGATTTTTGAACATAACTTATTTTTAAAATGTAGGTATATTTGTAGCCTTGTGGAGATCGCGATTTGCAAATTTTTGTTTTTTGGACCACTCTAATCAACAGGTTTTTTTTTATAAAAACCAAGATTTTGAAAAAAGCATCTGATTAACAATAAAGCTATGAAAAATGCAAAATGAAATTCTACTGAAGATATTCACTATTTTCATTAAACTTTTCATAACTTTTAACATGAATGATACATGATATTCTCATAGAATAATTTTCAAGAAATAATGACCTCGAGCTAGAATAAATCTACTCAAAATATTATATTATTAAGGTCGAATAAAACTATTTTGATTTGGTGAATACCTCATATGAGGCATTCCACACCAAATGTCCAGCGAAAAAAATCACGTGTACCTACCTATATGGAACTTAGAAAATTGCGTTTTTGGTTTTTCAAGATTTCAAAAACTGGGCTTAGGAGGCGTGGTCAAACATTGGGAAAATGGTCAAATTTGTGGCGAGTTGCCTTAATTAAATATCGATTAAAATTTTTTTTTCGGAAAATTTTCAGAACCCGTTCTGAAATTTTCCATTTTTTATCAAAAATCCGGCTACTTCTTTTTTTAATTTTTTTTTTGAAGTTTAGATGTTTGTCCATTCACACAAAAAAAAAATCAGACACGTGTTTTTCGTTTTTTTCGAGAAAATTGCATTCGAATTTTAAATTTCATTACAATTTAGTAATTTTCTTGTTTCAACAGAGCGTATGAGTAATATTTATGCAATTAATAATACTCATTCGCAACGTTAAAACAAGAAAATGCAAGAAAATTACAAAATTGTTATGAAATTTAAAATTCAAATGCGATTTTCTCGAAAAAAAACGGAAAACGCGTGTCCAAATTTTTTTGTGTGGATGGACAAACATCTAGACTTAAAAAAAAAAAGTGACCGGAATTTTGACAAATTGACTTTTTTAAAAAACAGAAAATTTCAGAACGGGTTGTGAAAATTTTCCAAAAAAAAAAAAAATTAATCGATAGCCCATATAAAACTATATAAAAATATAAATTTTTGAGATTGTGGTGCATTCCGTTTTAATGTGATAAATATTTAAACAAGGTAACTCGCCACAAATTTGACCATTTTTCCAATATGTGACTTCGCCTCCTAAGCCCAGTTTTTGAAAATTAGAAAAACCAAAAACGCAATTTTCTTAGTTCCATATAGGGCTATCCAAACAACCTATTCAGAAATTTACGGGACACATGTTTTTCTGTAGCGGGACATTTGGTGTGGAATGCCTCATATATGGTATTACACTCGCAAATACGAACATTTGCAACAACAACGTAAATGTAAATCTGTTTTTCTTAATATACCCTACACCACTCTGTGGTACAGGGTATAATGAGTTTGTGCTGATGTTTGTAACTACCCGAAATATTGGTCCTAGACCTTCCTTTTGAGTCAATTTAGCGTTGTCCGTCCGTTCGTTCGTCTGTCTGTCCGTCCATCCGTCCGTCCGTCTGTCCATCTATCGGTTTAAGCACGATACAGGTCGAAATTTTCAATCAATTGACTTGAAATTTGAAACTTAAGCCTTTTTTGGCCCAAGGACGAAGCCTATTGAAATTGGAGAAAATCGGTCCATGTTAAGACCTAGCCCCCATACAAACGTCCCCTTTGAATTCGGCTTAAATGACTCTGTATTATGACCGTATTACAATAGACATCGCTTTGAAATTTAGCAGGTAATCAAATTTTGTATGCACGAATCTTCGTTTCAAAGGAATCGGGTCAGTCCTTCTGGTAGTCCCCATACAAACCACCCTCCCGATGTTCACATTTTTTTTGTGGTTTTTTAATGCTTTATTTCAATTTCATTTAAAAAAATTTAAAATTTTGCCCATTATGGCTTTATAGAGGCTAAAAAAATCCCTCAAAATTCATGAAAATGGAAATATTTTATAAAAATTGTATTTTTAGGTGTTAAACGTGTACCTAATCAAATCGGAATATAATTGTACCATTTTTGGACTTAGTCCCCCATATAAAAATTTCGACCGATATTCAGTTAAATCGGTCTATTGACAAAAAAATAAACCAAATCCACTTAAATTTGATCTGTGTGTGTTTTCTACACTAAATAAAGATCTAACAAAAGACAGATCCAATCGGTCCATTTTCCGGAAAACACTGGTAAAGGGTATCATATGGTCGGTCTTGACCGACTATAACTTTCTCACATGTTTTTTGTTGGGTATTTGACGATAGGGATCTTACTACGATGTTACAATTTTCGCCTTTGTATTCTCAATGGCGGTAGAGTCGAATATGTATTTCTATTTTAGTTTGAACCTTAGCGATTTGTCATTTAAATTCCCTTTGCTACTTGTAGTATAGAATTTTAATATTTTGACGAATGACGAATATGTGCAGTTAAGGCATTGTGTTACCTGAATCACTGTTAAAAATGTTATAAATTCCTGGTTACTGCTACAGAAAATGCAATGAAATAAGCGGGTACACATTTTTCAATTTAATACATTCATGTTTAGTATGCTCACAAATAGCAAAGCCTGCATTCAATTAAATATTCGTGCTTGACTGACTTTTTTGAGCTCAACTGGTGATCATGTTGAAAGATCCCTAAATCCCGGGATCTTAATTATAAAAAGTTTGCTAAAAGTTAATGTCGCCAAAAAGTGATTTTTGAGTTTTCATATTAATGAATAATTTTAATGAAACTATGAAAACTAATAAAGCATAATTTATGAAAATATTTCTCGACACGTTTGTAATTTTGCTTAATTTGTGAAATACTTCATTGCTGCAATGATAAAAATTTAATGAATTTCATTCGTTCGTAATATGAAACGTTTTTCCGTCAGTGTAGACAATATCAATAATCTTAAAACTAATTTAATCTTTAACCCTTTGGCAGAGTTTATGTTTTTTTTCAAAGAAAATGTAATGCCTTGAAATACTTTGAATGAATGATGTACCTTTGATTTTTCTTTGCATTTTTTATTAATTCAATTTCTAATTAGGTCAATAAATTTTCTATTTGCAATGACAAAGAAGAGCGTTCATATATTTATGCAAAGAGTAAGTAATAAAGCAGCCCTTACCATAAACTCACAAAGCAATTGAAAGAGTATGTATGCACTTTTGTGTTGTAATGAGTACAATGACCAACATTTAATTTTGTTTTTTTTTACATTCGACTAAAAAGCTTTCTCATTTTCGACAAGAAATCTTTCGCAACAATACTCATTGATCATATCAGGTAGAAGATTTAGTTGTCTATATTGAGGGGGCTCTACTAGAGATGGTAGAGTGAATGAATTTAGATTCACGCAGGCATTGTAACATTTACTTACAATAGCGGCTTTTTTGTTTTTTTAATGATTGTATTTATTATACCCTCAAACTTATTGTTAGTTTTATACACTCAAAATAATAACTCTGTAAAATACTCTGTAAAATGACTGTAATCTCAATTCAACAGATATTTGACAAAATTTTCTGTCAAAATACAAATTTAAAGAAAATACTTTGTAATTTGTAGTGACAAAATTGCAATGAAAAAATTAATTTAAATAAGAGTATGTTTAAGTGGAAAAAAGAGAAAAAAATATTGAGTAAAAAAAATGTATACAAAATTTTTTTGAGAAAATTCGTTCCCAGCTCCTTTCCAATTCGTTTACCGTTCTATTCCATTTCGGTCCCAATTCCATATCCTTTTGCTTCATGTAAGTTTTATTTCTTCCGAACGCGTTAGAGAAATAAACGTTTTCTAAAGTCTTTATTTTTTAGATATGAGGGTTTCTTCGTCAACCGGGCGGTTTTTGAATTTCAATATGGCGGATCCAATATGGCCCCAATTTTTTGAAAACATTACAGATTCGCTTAAAACTCTTAAAAATCGGGTTTTCGTGGTCGCTTAAGAAGAATCTGAAGTTGGAATTTTAAAATTCAAAATGGGGGATTTAACATGGCGACATGGTGGGAGATGTTAGGGGGCACCTTCCCCTTGCGATTTTAAACTTCTTCTGACATAAGAATGTTGCATTTACTAAGCAAAAGTACAAAAAACTCTTCAAAAAATGCGGTTTTTCTTAGGTTGGTTTAGTTCTCCAAGGGGGAACTTTTTTTCCCTTGGTCCGATTTTGCCCATTTCCGAACTTAACCTGCCTAGGAATAAAAGACATATTCGTGCCAAACATCGGAACTCTAGCTCTTTAATTTTGGACTGTATCGTGTCCTCTACAGACGGACAGACGGACGGACATCGCTAGAATGTCTTAGAATCGATCACTGATCAATAAAATATACACTTTATGGGGTCCTAGACCGATATTCAGATGCGTTACACACGGAATGACAAAGTGAGTATACCTCCATACTGTGGTTGGAGGGTATAAAAATGACTATAAACAAAATTATTCCTCGCAAAAAATTCAATTATATGATTTGTTTTAAAATTTGAATTGCAGTATTAAAACGGTCAAAGTAAAAAATAAAAAAAATAATTTCGAATGTACTCGTATTCAGATTTGGATTCAACAGGTCCATTTCATATAAAATACGCCTCAAGTTTTTGGCATTAACGCAATAATATAAACAGTGGAGCCACAAAATTGCTAATTAATCGCATTTTTTAAATTTCGAACGCGAATATCTCGAAAATTATATGCTCTAGACAAATTTGGAGGGCGGATTTGGAATCATGTAAAATCATTTCCTATTTTATGGTTTATGCCTAAGACAACGTTGCAATGCCGCTTTAAAAACCACTAAAAACGTGATTTTTTATAATTTTCACACGCGAATATCTCGAAAATGGAACGTGCTAGAAAAGTTTGAACGGCTGATTCGAACTTAGGAGGCTCATTTACCATAAAATTTGTTGGCGCCAACTTTCGAATATGTTACAATGGAACTGCAGAAAGTATTAAATGGGATGTTTTTGGAATCTTCAAACGCGAAAATCAGAAGGTCGGAATCTATTTGGTCCATATATGGACATTTAAATTTTAAATGTATACATTAAATTTTAAAAAGTGATGTTATTTAAAATTTTACTATTCAAACTCGATTTTTGCAAAAGTACTCTATTCAAATTTTCAGCCTTACCACAGAAAAATAAAATAAATTTAAAATCAACTTTAACTGTGCGATTCGCTATCTCGGTAGAAGTGAGTGACTACAAATTTTGTAAGTAAAACAAAAACAAAAAACTCAAATTTTTTTTTTGTTTTGTTTTACATACAAAATTTCTAGTCACTCACTTTGTACGACATACTGAATCAGGGCATAAATTTTATTTCTATACAAATTGTTTTTAAAATCGACTTTCAAAAAATGTATGAAAAATTTGAAATTTAAAATAAAACTTTTGTTAAAATAGACTTTTTAATGACCATACGACAATTTCCTAGTTTTTTTGGTTTGAACTGCATCGTGCTTTCCAAAGATGGACAGACGGATATCGGTATAATGTTTAAGAATCAATATAGGATCAACAACACTGTGCAACTCGATTTTATATGTTGGATGAAACCAAAAAAATTAAAGTATACCATCAGTAGACCCAAAATCCAAGAGGGGTTTCAAATTTTTTTCAAAGACGTTTTGAATAAGTAAAAAAAAAGTATTAAATCTTATAAGTGTGAACAGATGTCTTCGTTGAAATTTGATGGCAGTTCTTTTCGTAGAACACATTAACCCTCTATGTGGTTGGAGATTATAAAAATGTCACATACTCTAACGCATAATTCGCGTGGATCACGAAAATTCATGTCACGCTCTCATCTCATCCGTCTGTAAAACTTTGAGTGTTTGTGTGGGCGATAGCCAGGAAAACAAAAAAACTATGTTTATGCCACAGATTAGCATCATAATCATCACACAGACAAATTTTTTGAGAGATTCAAAGCTTTGACAACAATCTTGTTTAGTACACAAACGTTCCCATTAACAAAGTAAAAAAAAGATGCTGGTTGGCTGACTGATGCTGTTAAAGATGATGATGTTGTTGATGCTCATTCATCTAATAACGTCTTACTGCAGTGCAGTTTGTTTGGTTTTGAGATTTCAGTTGATCACGGCAAGTGTGCCCAACTGTTGTAAACGGGGTGTGTGTGTGCGGTGTGTAGGATTTTCCTTTTTATTCACGAAAATAATAATAAAAAAAAAACATTTTGTTTTCAAACGAAACAAGTTCGAAATATTTAAAAATAGATGAAAACTTTAAAATCGTGTTTTTTCTGTTGTTTTTTGTTTTCCGAATTCATGATGTGAATATTATTTATGTTTTGTATACGATATTTTTGAGTGATTTATAACAGAATAAATGCTGCCGCAATGTCTCATTTTAATCTAAACAATAATAATGAAATGAAATAATAATTATTTACAGACAACATGTGTGTTTTTTTTCATTTATTTTTAAATCATAAAAAGAAAAACTTTCAAGTGATTTTATGAAATTATTTGATAATTTGGTGAACAACAAGTACCGAAAGTTTTGTGCGGCATTTCAAAACAGAAAATTAAACTTAATACACAAAAGATAAATTTTAAAAACTTGAAACAATTTTTGTTTCTTACTTTTATTACAAAAAGAGTGAGTAAGATTTGGTGTAATTGAGAGTGCAACAATAAAACAAACAAAAAAATACTAAAACCCACCTATGACAATAATTACAATTGGAGCGGCAAGCGGTTTTCCGCAATTGTCCTCATAAAAATAGAATTGAATCTAGTTTGGCGGAAAAACGCGGCGGAATTTAGTTTTCATATAAAACGTGTGTGAACAGTTGCGGAAAAACGCTTCCCGCTCCAATTGTGATTATTCTCTATTTCAAACCTTCATTGTACACTTTTAAACAAATACAGTGGAACAATGTTATAACAAATACTTAATTACTTGTTTTTGTGGTAATAAACTTTAAAACTTAATTTCAAAAATTAATTTGCAAAATAACTTTTTCTATACAATTGTTTTTGTGGTAATAATGTAATTAAGGCAATGGCATAAACAACAATATATGCATTTATACAAGATTTACTCTTGGCCAGAGATTCTCAACTACTTATTAAATTTTTTCAATCATTTGCTGCAACTTGTTATAAAGCCATTTTCGGTTCGATATGACTAACAACGTTTGTTGAAGTGATTACCTATGATTTTTTTTACGTTTATATCCGTATCGTTTGGAGGTCAGAATTCGCAAATAGTCTGGCGGTTGAAGTCTTATTTTTGGTATGTAAGTATGCCATATTAGAGTGCGTAGGGGCGAAAAATGCCACAACCCTTCATAGTGAATTTAAATTTATTTCTGCCTGTTCCACAAACACGCAAAAGCAGCTAACAAGGGAAGTCTCCCTAGTGTCACCCGCGGATCTTTATGGAATTGGTTTTATTTTGTAGATCAGAAAAAATAAAGGGCCACGTTTTTTTTTAGCGGTCCAAATTCATTTTTAGGGGGTAAAAAGGAGGGGGGACGACAAGGCCATTTTTCAGTTTTTTTCCTTTATCTCCTATATTATGCAAAGAAACCTAGCCATGTTACATACCAAATGAAAGGTCTTTGGAAAACCTATCTACGTGGGCTAAAAACCTGTCCAAACAGGGGGGGGGTGAAATAAAGCCATAGGCAATAAGGCCATATGGCCTTATTTCCCAAAGAGTTGAGAAATAAGCCCATATGGCGTTATTACCAACCACTGTTGGAAATAAAGCCATATATGGCTTTGTTACTCATTTAAATATTTTTTAAAAATGTTCATCATTATTTTGCGGAGAGTGTGGAAATATATTTCCACGTAAATCCTGCTACCCAAAAAAAAATATTTAGCGAAGCCTCTAAATTAATTTATGGAGTTTGAAATGGCGTACGGACATAGCGCCCAAGGTCTTATCGCCCAAAACCGTAAATGTCATATCGCCCAAGCTGCGACATATAGCCCAAAATGATAGGTCTAAAAATGTTACTTCTCGCAAAACAAAATTGTCAAAAAATCCGAAATATTTTATTTGGGCGAAATGTCGAACTTACGACTTCTATGATTTGTGTTTTTGTAATAAAGGTTTTCTGCGTAGCCGGCCTTTGGCCGGGCTTAGGGATTACATACTCCATGCATTAAACCCACCCTCTCTGCAAACCAAAGCTATTTTGGTTATCAGGCCTTTTTGAGGCATAACAAATTTGATAGCGCAAAGGCTTGCTACCCTAGAAAACTTTACTTTGCGGAGAGGGTTGGTTTAATGCATGTATTTTGTAATCCCTAAGCCCGGCCGAAGGCCGGCTACACAGAAAAACTTTTTTTGTTAAACAATCTTTAAATTAAAAACCCAGCCAATAAAAAATTGGTGCCTCTAGACCCCTCTAAGTTCCGAGGTTCCTGGTATATGTGGTTTTTTAATTTAAAGATAGTCAAAAAATTTTTTTTTTCTGCGTAGCCGGCCTTCGGGCGTGCTTAGGGATTACAAACTCCATAAATTAATTTAGCGGCTTCGCTAAATAATTTTTTTTTTGGGTAGCAGGATTTACGGAAAAATATATTTCTACATTTTCAACTGATATGGCTTTATTTTAGAGATGGGCGCGTGAGTGGATTTTGACTCACACTCACTCACGCTCACGCAAAAAATAATCGAATCACTCACTAATCACTCACGCAATTTTTTTTTTTACTCACGCTCACTCACATTCACGTGAGTAATAAAAAACTTACTCACGCTCACGCGTGACTCATGCCAGATTCAATCACGCTCACGCGTGAGTCACGCAAAATCTACTCACGCAATAAAATTTTCTTACCAAAAAGAAAAAAAATCCAAAAAAAAAAAAATTTTTACAAAAAAATTAAAAAAAAATTTGGCAAATCAAAAAATCTAATCACGCAAACTCACGCAAAAAATTAATGACTCACTCACTAATCACTCACTCAGATTTTTTTTCAGCTCACACTCACTCACAATCACGTGATTGAAATGAAAATCACTCACACTCAAGCGTGATTCACGCGTGATTCACGTGAATCACGCAAATCACGTGACCAGCGCCCATCTCTACTTTATTTCCACTTTGGTTGCAAAATCAATATGACTTTATTGCTCAATCGTGTTGGTAATAAAGCCATATGGCCTTATTTCCCATTGAATTGAGAAATAAGGCCATATGGCCTTATTGCCTATGGCTTTATTTCACCCCCCCTCCAAACATGCGCAACTTTTCGTCATATTGAGTAAAATACCAAAACTTTAGGACATTTTTGTTAATAAGTCGAAAAATATTAACTTCTTTGGCCCATGGTTAGCATCACGAGATAGGTATTTTTAATACCTTTAATCTGATGCCACACATGCCTATATTAATTTTGTTTAAATAGGCGTAAATCGTAAAAAAACTGAAAAAGGTCAATTTCCCACCATACAAATCGACCCCCTCTAAAAATAAGTTTGGGCCGCTAAAAAAAATACGTGTCGAATTAATTTTCGTTCTTAACAAAATATCCAAATTCCATGAAGATCGGAGGGTGGCACCAGGGAGACTTCCCTTGTAAGCCAGTTTTAATTAAATTGTCTACACTAATAGTACTAACAAGGACGGTATCCCAAAGCTTACACATCGATTGTTCTGCAATGCACGTTGTAACGACCTCCGTTTAGTTCGGGTTGAAGCTGGGTTCGACCCAGCCGAGTCAGGGTCCTCGCGTTAAAATTTATAAATAAGAACCACTTCATCAGTTTATATTTCACTCGTCCTAATCTTGAGTCATTACTTCCTACTCTCCTTCCTGGAAAGGAAGAGATCCTCTCAGGTAACCTGGATGTAATGCGGCCAAGGTTGGCAATCGATACCCACCCAGAATAACGGTATATGGCTATTGTACTGCAACCAATATAGATATGGACATTTTAAAAAGCGATTATGAAAGTTTATGAATACCAATACCTTTATAATACCGTTTGAAACGGTATTTTAAAGGTATTGGCCTATATAACGAAAATGAACCGGAACAAACACAAAGTAACACATCAAAAATACTAGAAATTTCATATACTTTCATAATCGCAATAGCCATATACCGTTATTCTGGGTGGGTATCGATTGTCAACCTTGAATCCGGCCTGTCTTTCCCGGTTGTAAACCAGGAACCTACTTATATTTCCGATTGTAAATTAGGATCAGGATTTTGCTGTCTTATAGCTACCACATTCTCTCAATTTTTTCGGTTGTGTGTCGCACAGTGGGGCGAGATGCACTTTTTTTGCCAGAATTACTCTACAGCCCTCAATTCTTAACCAATTTTAATTTTTTTTGCTGCTTGTAGCATATTAAATTTTACATTGAGTTATGCAGCTCGATTTTTAAGCCTATTATTTTAATTCCCTTAATTTTTATTGCGAAAGTCATAAAATTTAGTTTCAACGTTCAAAAGTAAACAGATTCAAGTGATTTTTGTCTTAAATTAATTGTAATATCAATTTCTTTGAATTTCTTCACTAAAAAATTTTAATTAAAAATTTTTTTTTTGAAAAATGCAGTTTAAAAGTGCATTTAATGGGGCAGAACCATTATTGCTTTTTATAATTTTAATTCCTTATTTTAGTTCTTCCAATGTAAATATCATAAATTTTATTTCCAAAAAAAAATGCATTTGCTTGATTTATGACACATTTTCATAAATATAATGAAACTTGTCATTAAAAATCGTCCAATGTAACTATTTCATAAATATTATTTCATAAAAATAATATTCTTTTTTTAAGTATTGCATTATAATTATGAAATTATTTCATAGTACCAATGAAGTGGTTAATAAATACTATGAAATAGTTTCCTAATATGATCAAATATTTAAAAAAAATAAATTAAATCTATGAAATGTTCCATCGTATTTATGAAACATTTCATGATATTTAAAAAGAGTCTCATAAAAATTTATGAAATTTTATTCATTATATTTTCATATGAACAATTATGAAACTGTTAATAGTATTCATGAAACTGTTACATTGGACGAACTTTAGTGAAGATTTTCATTATATTTATGACAGTTTTCATAAATATAATGAAAATTTTTCTTTGGATGTAGAGGACAAAAATCAAAAGTCTACTTGTTTGTTTTATGGACTATATTGGCGGTTTAAGGGAGAAAATTGAAGGGGAAAACTTCTGTTAACGGTGGGCAGAACGGAATTGAACAGAAAACCGGATTTATTTTACTGCAGACGAACTTTTATAAAAACTTCGATATCCAAATACCAACAAGGGAACACTAGACGGAAAACTCTGTTATGACAGAGAATGCGATCTCAATCTTTACGGACGGATCGAGTTGGAGATGGGTTCGGGAGTATACTGTAAATGCCTCGAAATCCGGGCCTCAGTGGGACTTCCGGACAAGTGTAGTGTGTTCCAGACCAAGGTACTTGCAATTTATAATGCCGCGCAGATGATTATGATTTCGTGGATAGTCTTGCAGCTCTAAAGGCCTTATAACAAAACACTGCAAAATCGGAAATCATTAGGAATTGTATACATTCCCTTCGTCGAATAACTTAACACACAGTCAAGCTCATCTGGGTCCCTGGATATAGTGGTGTCGTTAGGATCAAATTGGCTGATGAATGTGCGAGAAATTGCTCGGTGGGGGAACAGTCGGAACCTGACATTTCGGTTCCTACAGTGAAATTTATGATCGAAATTGGTAGCATAACAGAAAATAGAATGAAGGATAGGCGATTCCTGTGGCCACTGCCAAATCTTTGAAGGACAACAAGTCTTCTTGCTTTTGGCAAACGAATGGTTAGCCTATTAGTGCGAGTACTGACTGGACACTGTATAGTCGTTCAAATGGCCGTGCGTTTTTGAGTTTCTGATAAGGACTATTATAGAAATTGTGGGGAAGTGTTGGAGGAGGTGTCAGTGAAGCACTTCGTCGGTGCTCCAACCAGAACCGCTATATGTATTTCAAAATTTTTTGAAGATACCTTAAAAACAGTTAAAATTGGTACTTTTGCGCTGTTTTTTTTTAATCCCAATTAGTGTTAATAAAAAATTTGCAATATTATTTTAATATTTATGAAAGAAATGTTGTTCCAAAGCACCGCGAAAGGTCAAAATAAAGCTGATTTGTAAGCCTCTTCAACAAATTTTAAAAACACATAGCGGTTCTGGTTGGCGCACCGACGACTTGTTATGTTAATATTCGGGTCTGGTGCATTTGGGCAAACATTTTTCGACGACCTGGATTGCGTAAACGGTGTCTCATTGACGTCTCTAGCAGAATATCTTAGTGAATCGGGGTGGTTTACAAATTTTTGTATCAGAGGGTGAGTAGGAATATAACAATTACGCGAATCATAATAGGCCTTATGGCCTCCGAGTGAATTCGCCAAAATTCTTGATTTTTTTAAAAAGTTACACCACAAAAATGTAAACCCTTAAAATCCTCCTTTCTAACATTTTTATTATAAAAAGAAATATGAAGCTACTTTCAGCTTAGCAAAATATCTGTAAGGAAGATATCTGGAATTCTCTGTAATTACACTAATGAACAAATTTTTAAGATATTCGCATTTGAATATTGAAAAAAATCCTAATTAAGCGCTTTTTGGGTCTCCCCTGTAACGTATTCTTAAAATGTTTACACAAAATAGGACTTGATTTAGTGTAAATAAGACCTCTTGATTACGAATCCGGCATTCAAATTTTTCTAACGCGTACCGTTTTTTAAATATTGGCGATTGAACAACTCAAACTCCACTGTTAGGCACTTATGTATATTCTTTTTAAATCAAACTAAAATTTTTCAACGCGAATATCTCGAAAACGGGACGTGCTAGAAAAATTTGGATTGCAGTTTTGGAATCACGAGGTCCATTTCATAACAAATCATGTCCTATTTTGTGAAATCAACATAATAAATCAATTCATATTTCGGCTATTTAGACTTGTCTGTGGTTGTTACAAAACACAGTTTGGGAAAGGCTAATATAGGTACTATAAACACAATTTGTTCATTACAATTCGCATGCATTTGTGAATAGTTAAGTTAAAAACAAAAGTAAAATTCAATTATCACTTTGCAAACTTAATTAGAAAAAAATAAAAAATAAAAACAACTGAAACTAAAAGTTGAAAATATAAGAAAAAGGAATTAAAACAAAGAAGCAATCTAAAGATAACTTAATTTAAATACAATGTGGGACAAAACTGGAATAATATTTTATATTGTCTCAATTATTTATAGAATTTAATGAAATGCCATAAGATACGGTGTGCAATTTAATATTTTTCCCTTTCTCGCACCCTATCCCTTTAATAAATTGAAAATTTTGTTCGCTTAACTTTCGAATTTCAGATTAATTAATTTTTTTTTAATTTAAAAGAGTTTTAAAACCTTAACCCCTCAGCTACACCTTCCATAACTATGTTAACATAAAGCAAGAAACACACACAAAACAATAACAACAAACAAAAAATTGTTATTGTTTTGTGTATGTTCGTTGCTTTATAATTACATAATTATGGAAAGTGTAGCTAAGGGGTAAACATTGCCGTACTTTTCAGCCTAAGTCTAACCTATTTTTCTAAATAATTTAATCGATTTTTCTTTTTAAATTTTACTTTTAGCGTTCCAGTCGTTATCACAACTATCGTCATAATCAACGATCTCAATCTCTGAATCGCGGTCAAACTCTTTCCCAGGCAGACGTGAGCGGGATGTGGTGACATCGGGGTGCATCAGGTAAAGGTTGCTATCGGTTTCATTCAATAGAAATTAATTTAAATGAAATTTTATTTTTAATATTTTATTTTCTATTTTTTCCCCCTTCATTACTCACATTGCGTTTTTAGCTCAATCCAGTGGCTGTACTAGCTGTGCCATGGGTAATAAACTGAGCTGCTCCTGCGCACCTTTGATGCGCAAAGGCTATCGTTACGAAGATTCACCATGGCAGAGTTCGCGTCGTCGTGATGGGCATTTATTAAGGTTGTTAAAAATATTTTTACAAGTTTAACTTAATTTTGTTTTTATTTTATGTTCATATAACAACACTAAGTATTTAAAAAAGAATGATTTGATAAGTTTTCTGTGTTTAGAAGATTAAATCAACTAATGGATCAATACTATAAGAATTTTACTGTGGGAAGTCTTATATTACACCAAGACTGCGATGTGAAGGATTAAAAGGGAGTTTTTATCATTCAATCTTAGTTTAAATGGTGTTTTAGGTAAATTTTAAACTTTTGCTAATTGCAAAAAAAAAAATGAGCACAGTTTTTGGCTAGCATAGCCAAATCCTGTCCCAAAAATAGTTGACTATTTCTTATATTCGTTGGGCTTTTGACCGTAAAAATCATATATGGTGTTTAAATATTTGGGTCAAAGTTTCTTCTATTGAACCGTGTTATATGTAAATTAATATTGGACACGATTTTTGCCTCTCGGTAGTAACACTTGAAGTTTTTGAGTGGCCTCCTTGCTTTTTTCATAATTACCCCATCCCAACCTGTGGACCTAACCTGGATTAGTTATTAATCTATGAACCAGGCGTTCTGAATCTTCAAAGAATTCAAAGAATTTCCAAACAAAAACTACAACTAAATTTCTGATAAAATTAGGGCTTTGGTTCTGTTTTTCAAATTTTTTCCATAAGCTCGCTATTCGGTGTTAAAAACTCTTAAAAGTGCTGTTATAAGCATTAACAGAAGGACAGAAGCTATTTTATAAGAATCAGGTTTGTGTTTCCAAAAATTTCAGGAGTTACTTAAGAAAATTTTTAAAATCTTTCACGGTTTTTTTAAAGCAGGGTTTTAAGTTCAAGAGATATCACTTTAAATAGAAAAACTCAGAATAAGGATTATTTTTCAAACATATACATTTTTATTGTCAGGTACTAAGTATGCTGAACATCTCGTTAATGAAAGAAGCCTCTGAAACGAGAAGTTTTTGTAGAAATGCATAGTTGATATTGACTTGAAATTTTTATTTTATAAAGAATTACCAAGTATTTACAAATCATATACTAATTTTACCTAACCGAGAACTGGTAACAGTGACCTTCGTCTGGTTGTAGAAAAACAGACCAATGCCTCTGGTGGGAATCGAACCCACGACCCCCAGACTCAGAGGCTAGCACGCTACCAACTTGCCTACTGGGGCGCCTATTGACTTGAGATATATTTGTTATTGGGTTAAGCGGAGGTAAAACTACAAATTCTGTTTTTCCGATTTTGTTCATTTTTATCTCGCCTGTTTGCGTAGGCAGTTAGTAACAGGGGTTTTGTCATCACGCCAATTACTGAACAACTCCTCTCTGGATCTGACTGCATTTCTGCACGTCTTTTATCTTGGCTTATTCAAAATTAGCTTCGTGGGAATGAATAATTTCATTCCAAGCTTTCTTACGTTTATTACCATTTCCGCAGTGGCATCAATATTATTATTATCAAGAAAACAAAGTTTCCAGTAAGCTAAAAGAACTCGTTAAGCTTAGCCCAACGAGTTTTTCGTACACTTAAAAAAAACTTGTAAAATGATAAGAAAAGTTTGTAACTTTTTTTCTGCTACCTCCTATTTGACAAAATTTTTTTTTATTTTTACAAGCTTTTTACCAATAATTTTGTAATTTTACAAGCTTTTTACCAAAAAAAAATTGTAAATTTTTTTGACGCGATAAAACTTACAAGGAGGTTTCGTGATTTTACTAGATTTTTTGCTACCTCCTTTTTTACAAGAACTTCTAGTAAAAATAAAGAACTTTTTTGTAATTTTACAAGGTTTTTACCAATAAAATTGTAAATTTACAACTTTTTTGGCGAAATAAAACTATCAAAAAATTCTCGTAAATTTACTACATTTTTTTTTGTAAAAAATCTTGGAAATTTATAGAATTACAAGAAAAACTGTAAAATTACAAAAAAAAAAATGTAAATTTCGGTCGAAAATTATTTGTTAAAAAACAAGAAATACTGCCAAATATTGGCAAATATGGGATTACTAGACTTTTTATAGTAATTTGACAAGGTTTTTTTTGAGTGTTGGATTTAGCGTAATTCGATTTTTTCGATCTGTTGACTTCTTTTCCAAGTGTCATTTGTCCGTCCTTTTTTTACGGGTTTCAATCTACGACTTGGTTTATTTCATCTGGGTTCTTCTTAATAGTGTGGCCGACCTAATAGGGTTAATGTACCACACTCTGTACTAGTGCCCCCATTTCCCGGTTCTGGTACCGGTTTCCCGGTTCTATATATATTCCCGGGAATACCGGTATTCCCGGTTCTGATCCTGGTACCGGTTCTCAAAAAACTAAAAATACTATACCATAAAATATTTAAATTACACCATTTAATTAGTAGTTCAGAAATATTTAGTTGTGTTTGTAAAATTATTTAAAAATCATATCTTTTCCTTAAATTCATAAAAAAATGGAAATGGTGTGTTTCATATGTTTTTTGGTAAACAATTTTACAAAATATACATACCGGTTGTCCCGGGAATACCGGTAATACCGTCAGAACCGAAACCGGGAATAAGTCAAGAACCGGGAAACCGGTACCATTTCCCGGTAATAACGAGGACCGGAAATACCGGTATTCCCGGTACTACGGTACTGACCGTAGACACTACTCTGTGCAATTCTTCATTGCTTATGACGGTTGACCACCAAATGTTCAGTATATAACGCAATCAACGTATCGGGTTAGTCTTGCAAAATCTTAGAACTATCTATTTAAAACAAACCATTTAATAAATTGTTTCTTGAAAATTGTTTCTTTGATAATATCAAACAAATGAAACATTCTTATTTCAAAAGAAGTGAACTTGAACCAAGGGTATTACAAGTTATTTGTAGCCCGAACGCTTTTGTGAACATTAAAAAGTTATTGAGAAAGATTATTCCAGCTCGAGGTCACGTTTCTTTACTAATTATTACGATGATACTGTCAAAGTAACAATTTTCAAGAAACTATTTATAAAGTTTGTTTGTTTAAAATGATTTTAATCTTCTCAATAGAATTTATAGGTCGAATAATAAATGATTTTTATTTATTTTAAAATAAACACAGAATTTAAATTCAAGGACAGCACGCTTAGCCCTCTAATCAAGTTATGAATTAGAAGAAATACAACATAAACAGTGAACATCTTACTTGCGTAAGAGATCTACTGTATGTATGAATGGCATGTAAGACATATCTTTGTACGATGGTATGTTTGATTTTAAATGGAGATGGTATGGCTGGGTATTTCGTTTTAAGTTTAGAACTGTATTATATTTTGTATTTAGTACATAAATTCTCATTATGTCTATTTACATACGAATATAAGACTTTATGTTTTGCCACTAACGATTGTCAATTTGCTAAATACTCTTGACAATGGATTTTGATAAATTCTGAAACACTTGTCGAGTAAGTCTTGCAAAATGACCATACCAATCAATTTAAAACAAACTTTATAAATACACACAAAAAAAATATAAAAAAATTGTGTACGTTTTGGGGATAATACAACCTATAAAGTGGTTTTGGATAATTTACCTAAGTTTTTTAGAGCAAAAACTTTGTTAAGTTATCCAAAACCACTTTATAGGTTGTAATTAAACCAAAAACTGGCACAATTTTTTTAATTTTTTTGTGTGTGTAGTTTTTTGAAAATGTGTAAAGAAAATTGGTAAAGAAACGTGACCTCGAGCTGGAGTAATCTTTCTCATTTAAATTTAAAAAATATAGAAAATGTATGTCCCCCGTCTCTGAGATTTGATCCCCCCATTTAAACAATTTGACTCCTCGTAGAATATTTATGAAATATCAAATCAATAATACATTAAAAAAAATATTTAGTGTTGTTGAACATATTTAACTAGATAAAATATGTACATTTTTGTAGTTTCTAGTTTAATTTGTACATATTTGTAATTTTTTTTTATTGATTACTACATATTTTATGTTTTAACAAGAGAAATTTTATTTTCTTTTACATACAAAAAAAAAAATAACTTAAAATGTTTTGCAACCCTGTTGTCCTTCACTCTAATCTAATCTACTACTACAACTACCGTTGTTGTCCTTCTACAAAAAAAAAAAAAAAAAATTGATCTCAACAAAATGCATTTGACAAAAAACGAAAAAAATAACAAACTTAACGATTTGTTTGACATATGACAACTACAACAACAACAACTACAATCAAAAATATACATACACAACATATAAAAATGAAAATTGGCCGAATGCATATCAAAATTTTTCAACAACTACGACTACAACAACAACTACTACACCACCTCCACCAACAAACCAACTCAACTGAATCATCAACAAAATTAAAAACAACAACTACCAATCTGAAATATCCTGTTTTGTTCTTCCTTCAAAATCAAACCTAACCTAAAAATATAATTTTGAATATTTTTATAAAATTGAAATTTTATTTACTTAATTAATACATATGTATCTATCTCTATGTATGTGTGTGTTTTATATCTCTAAAACTGCATGTTTTGTTTGAAAATATTTGGCTCTAATACACAACAGTTCGTTCAGGTTATGGGCGGAAGTATTTCATGTTTCAGCCAGTGGTGCTGGAACGGTTAAATGGCAGCAAGTATCAGAAGATTTGGTTCCTGTTAATATATCATGCATACAAGATTCGCCCGAATGTGTTTTTCACATTACGGCCTACAACTCACAAGTGGATAAAATTCTAGACGTACGACTCGTGCAACCAGGTGAGTGTAAAATATCTTAAATTCTCAAAAGGAAATTTAAAAAACTTGTTTTATCTTTCAATTTAGGTACTCGCATTGGTCAAGCATCAGAATGTTTTGTTTACTGGAAAGATCCAATGACCAATGATACATGGGGTCTTAATTTTACTTCACCCATTGATGCCAAACAATTTCGGGAATGTTGTGTAAGTATTCCCCAAACGGTTAAGCAAAGCCAACCTGGATTACAATGTAACCAATGCATACATATTTCTTACTATGGGGTCTGTCTCAGAGTCAATTCTATTCGGAAGTGGTCTTTAAGTTTTTGCTCTAAAAACGTAAAACGAAATAATTTTCATTTCTATTCCAATTTGATCTTTGAAAGTGATTTCACTCCGAAAAAAGTAAATATTCGTTTGGCGTTTTACGAGTAAACTATTTAATTCCACTTCCGAACGGAATTGAGCCTGTGACATGCACCTTTTAATCATAATATTTATAATTAATCACTATCAACAAACAATAACAACGTTCTGTGGTGAAAAGTCATTTATTAAGAATTCAATCAATGTCATTTTCATGTCAAGTTAAAACTACATATGAACTTTTTTTCAGTGTATCTCTATCTCTCTCAATCTCTCTAACTCTCTCTATATATATATAAATATCTGTATCTCTTTTTCCACGTTTGCTTTGCTTTTGCCGTCCCATACAAGGTTCAGAGTGCAAATCCAAAATTAATTGTTTACATTTACAATTCGATCGATACGAAACGATTTGCAATGTTTGAAATTTGTTAGAATTAACATAATTTTAGGAAATATTGAATATTGAAAATTGTACATACGCACACAAAAATTAAATTATGTATATCGTTTGGATTGCTATAGCTATAGGATATACATTCATATCATTCATATCTTTTAATCATAATTCATTTAATAAGTCATTCCAGTCAGTTACACTTTGATTATTCTGACATTTGTACATATTATTTTTATTGGATACTCTATGACTTGATATTGGAGAGATTTTTGAATTTTAGTAAGGACTTATAGCTGAAGGTCAGGATTATAGAAAATGATTAACATAAAGGAAGGTTTTTAATTTCCTTTTAAAATTTATTAAAAAAACTTATCGAGTTAATATAAATGTTGTAGGAAAAGATAATCCGTAGTTTAAAATCCTCTATCCTACCCCAGAGACCCTGTTAATATAAAGATAGCTCAAATATAGTTTTGCTACTGACACATAGGGAGCGTAGTTTAAAATCCATTATCGTACACCAGAGACCCTGGTAATATATAGTAGATATAACCCAAATATAGTTTTGCTACTAAGACATAGGAAGCGTTTGTCTTTAAAACTCCTCAAGAATATGCATGAGGTGCTACTAACTCTTAGTTAAGGCTCAAATATCATAGTAAATACTTTTTATCTAACTGTAAACTTTTAAATAAACTCATAAGCCAATATAAAATTACACACAAAAAATTATTGGCTAAAAATTTTCAATTAAATCTATTGATCAACAAAATTTAAATGAGTCAATCAACATTTTGATTAAAATTTTTGTTATTTTCTTTAACTTGTGATCAAAATCGAAAAATGTTTAATTGATCAAATATTTAATTAATCACTTATTTATTTGTTGATTAATATAACAATTGTCTTCATCGGAGAGGTTTCAATCAAAAAATTTATTGAAATCGCATTTTTCGCAATTGAAATTCGTTTCAAGTTCTTTCTGTGTACAAACGTTTATGGAATCATAGTTTACAATGACCATGAAAGACTATTGCATGCCTCTGTTTTCCGAGTCATTGTTGTTGTCCCTACTTCCACATTTTATGCATTGTGACATTGTACAGACGGCTTAGTATCCTATTGTTGTTGTGCTTCTTAGTGACTAAGTGAGAAAATTATAGCAACAATCGGAGTTGTGCCACTTGTGCCACACTGTCTGGAATATTAACTTAAAATTTTTTTCTTTCTTCTTCGCTATGATTGGTAGATTTCGCTTAGATTTCTGCAAGAAACGTGGACTGATAGCTAATTTTATCTATGTACGAATACATGCTCATAATCGATTTCATTGGCCGGATGTTTTCGCCGGCGCCATGAAATAACTCCCAATGAAATAAGTCCCAAGAAAAATAATGCAATAAGTCCCAAAAATTTCCATACGATTTGGGAGTTATTGCATAATGAAATAACTCCCAAATCTACGGGGATTATTTAATTTTTTTTGGAAGTTATTTCATTTTTAAGTTTGGGAGTTATTTCATTATGCAATAACTCCCAAACTATTTTAATAAAATAACTCCCAACAGTTTGAGAGTAAATTATGAAAATGAAAATTTAACTTATTGAATTTTCAAGTTTCTTTAATTTTTATTAAAAATAATCAAAATTAGATATTTTCTTTAGTTATTTCAGGAAAAGTTAATTTGTTTTGGGAAAAGTAAATGACCTCGAACTAGAATAAATTTTTTTTCAATGCTTTTTGATTTATCTTGTAAATAAATTCAGAAAACCATTCACTCAGAACTACATCAATGTCAATCAAAATAAAAAAAAATAATACGTTTGCTTTAATGCGAAATTGTGAAAAATTTCGAGTTCTTCTAAGAATGGTTTTAATTTATGAAAATTAAGAGGTATTGTATGACAAACTGAAGATCCGCAACCGGTGTAATAAGAAGTTTTAGGATCCTGTTAGTTTGGCGGGCACATTAGATTATTTAAAGTGTAGGCGAAATGGACTTTCGGTCTTTTACAACCCACTCACGCTTTTCTTTATTTTGAAATATATGTTGTTGGAATACGATTATATGTTTGAAAAGATTTGAATGCGTATGGATGTAAAGAAAGCGCCGCAGGCGAAAAATTTTCTTTACATCCATATGCATTCAAATCTTTTCAAACAAATAATCGTTTTCTTACCACATTTATTATACAGAATCCTGGAAGCTCTAAAAGGCTTCCAGGAATCTGCTTTCAAGTTTTATGCGTGGCTTGTTAACTGTTTTAAGCAAGATGATTTATATATTTTTTTAATTTAAGTTCATATTTTTATGTAGTTTATTTTCTGTTCTTCTCGCAGCCGCCAGAGGGACCTGCGATAAGTTATCTATTGCATGAAATATTATTCTGATATGATTCAAACATTAAAAGAAATTTAATCAATGTGTCAGTAAGCTGCATTCCAATAAGTTGAGAAGGAATTGTTGGCACTTCAGAGATTTGTTTTTTAAAGAGACACAATTAAAGTGTTTTTGGAATTTAAACAGAAAAATTTAATATTCAAATAAAAAATTGGGATTTATTTCATTTCTATTGGGAGTTATTTCGTTGGGACTTCTTTCATTTTTTGTTAGGGACTTTTTTCATTTTTCTTGGGACTTATTTCATTTTTTTGGTTTGGGAGATAATTCATTTTATTTGGGATTTATTTCATTGGGAGTTATTTCATTGGCACTTATTTCATTGGGAGCTATTTCATGGCGCCGTTTTCGCCTTATGTGAAACCCAGGTTGGGGAAGATGCTGTTCCACAGGATTTTCAAATACTGGGTATCACTTTCTATCCCTTTTACACTCGTATATTAGGAAAATGTTTTGTACCAACTACTGCCTTAACTTAGCCTGTAGTGATGCGGAATTTATATTTCTCTGGGTTAAATTTTACATCAGGATTCATATTTTACATTTCGGCTTCGTCTACAACAGACATTATATGAGTACGGAAAACTACTACCATGGTTTTAACTTGATATCCTGTTCCATTACTGGAAATCTTGGGAACTCTCCTAGTAGCGAGATTGCCATTGCTAAGGACTTCAACGTACACAATGTTTCATGTCTTAGCCATTCTAGCAGAACGACTCCAGAGGGATCATACGTTATGCTCTTTGCTGCACACAATCACCTTGTGCAACTTGTGAATAAAACCAACACACATCCCGGGGTTTGAAGGTCAGTTTCGTAATACTCTTGACCTTTTCCTCACATCGCATGTTGACATATACGATGTTGAGTTACTTGCGCTTCTCGAAAACTCGAATCACAACCTCATTTTTGCATCCTTTTCATTTTCGTATCTTCGCAGTGCTTCTTAATCAATGTCAAAGCGCTCTATTTCTGTCTATAAAAAAGGCCCGTTGGGCTGAGTTCAACGATTTCTTTCAAATTTCCACTTGAAGCCCTGTTATCTTGGTGACAACGTTGACGCTGCAGCAGAAATGATGATAAATTTAATAATGCCGGGAATAAGATTATTTATTCCATCTAATCAAACTTTGACTAAACCGAAACATAAGTGCTTGTTTAATCCGACGTGCAGAAATGCAGTTAGATCCAGAGAGGATACGTAATGATAAAAGTACAGTTACTGACGCGTTACGAAAACGTACTCAGACGTTAAAAGCTTCTGTATGAGTTTGTGTACTAAGGCCCTTGATACTCCGCGGTACAGCAAAAACTTTTGGTTGTTTGTCAAAAGGGTAAAAAATAATACACAAAAAAAAAAGTTTCATTGAACGACTTTCATAGTATTTATGAACAAATTCATACAATTTATTAACTTTTTCATAATACTTATAAACTTTTTCATAGTATTTATGAATAAATAATAATATGTGAAATTTAAGAACTATTTAACAATCTTGAATACTATGAAAAAGTTTATAAGTATTATGAAAAAGTTAATAAACTGTACGAATTTGTTCATAAATACTATGAAAATCGTTCATTGGAAAATTGGGTTTTGTGTGTGTAACTAGTTTATCCATTCCAACCCTTATAAGGAATCTCCAAACATTCATAGCCAAACTTTTTGCTAAAATATTTGCAAAAAACTCATTATTGTCGGAAAGTAATGAACCACTGCCTGAACTCGAGACAGTGCCCTATGTCCAAGATATTTTTAGAGCTTGTGCAGTTAAAAGGTTTTTTTTTAGATCACAATGTGAACAAGTCAACCGGCCAGATGGTATTTCGGCACTAGTGTTGAAACATTTTACTTCGACGTTGTACTTATTATTCCTTGTCAAACCTTTTTAGCTACTCGTACCGTGTAGGAGTTTTCCTTTAATGCTGGAAAGTGGCTAATGTCAGCCAATCCCTTAAAAGGGTGAGGTTTCTAACCCTGATAACTACCGCCCAATAGCAATTTGTTCTACGCTCTATAAGATGATGGAGAGCATGGTTTATTACCATTTTATTAGGATAGTTTAGTGAGGATTGAGCCAATTCCAAAAACAAAAAGTTTTGAGAATGACATCCATAGAGGCCAATGTTTTGCCCATTATTATTCCTGTCATTGTTTTTCTTCCTTCTCTCCATTCAATTTTGTGTTACCCTAAAAAAAAACGTTTTTACGTTTTCCAATTCGACGCTTTGATGAATGACCATTATAGCCAAGGGTTTATACCTCGTAGGTCCTGAAGATCCTGAAAGACATAAGAACCGAAAAATTTAAATCTTCTTAATGACAATGCAGGCCATTCACATAGAAAATGAAAGCTGTCGTCTACAGATTCATTGCACCATCTGCAAGTGACGTTTGCCATAAAACCGATTCTTACTATGTGTTTTGCTAGTTTATTATGACCCGTGATAAAATTTATTACCAATCTTAGCTTCCTTTTGTCCATATCCAGAAGAATTTTTTTGTAACCCTGCGATTTTTCGTCCCATAGCATTTTTGTCTGTATGCTATCATTTGATAGCGTTCATCTATTTAACCATTTGTTTCTAGTGCTAAGCTTCATTTTATGAAAAATAAGGGAGAATGGTGGAAAAACTCCCTCAACTGCGAGATCATGTGGAAGGCTAGTGCCTGCCTTCGCAAGCACATCCACTTTCTCATTTCCTCTAATATCCTTTAACCAGATACCCAGCACAGTCGTATGTTATGCTGCTCCCTAAGAACTTGTAGTTCTATGTGGCAGCGGCTGACTATCTTGGAGTTGATATTATCCGTAGTTAACGCCTTTAAAGCCGCTTGGCTGTCGTTGAAAAACGCAATATCGCTTTAGAATATTGGCCTCATCGAGATAAGCTCTTCAGCCTTGGCGATCGCATAGATCTCCGCCTGGAAAATGCTACAATCATTCTCCAAGCGATAAAATTCATCAATACTTAACTCAGAGCAGTGCACAGCACTTCCTGTGCCTGTTTCGGTTTTTGAACCATCCGTAAAAACGTTTATCTGAGAAAAATTGACCTTATCCATCATCCAGTCATTAAGCGATGAAATCGATAAGTTTATTTTCCCCTCGACTGTGTTAACCCGAGTCTTATAGTCCGTATTAAGATTTGTAACCAAACCACCGAGAATCTCAGTATGCCGAACTATTCGATTCCGTAAGCACCCTAGTTGATGCAATCTAGTATGTGTTATGGTCGCTGTCTCCAAAACGTGGAGGTCCAAAGGCGTAATTCCTACTGTGGGGACATCCCACTCAACTAAATTTCAAATCAAAACAATCAAGTTTCATTTGATTTTTATTTATTTTTAAGTTTCAAAATTTCAATAAAATTTTCATTCGTTATCTAAACTTTAAATATAGAGGACTATTAATTTACTCCTCTATAATTGGTGACCCCGAAAGCCTCAGAATGTGTATAAAAGACACACCTGAAGGACACGTAAAAAGTTTCAACGTCGCGTTATTTAAAATAGTGGTACCGCGCATTTACTATCATATTCGTTAACACAAAACCGTTGGACTTCATTCCTAATGGCACATCAACGTTGAAATTATCAAGACTCAATTAGTTAATCAAGATTGTCTTCATTTAACTCTTGCTGCCATTACATTTGGAACGAATCATCTTTACTCAACGTAACAACACAAATTTTGGATTATTTTTCTTCAATTCTGTCGCAACGACAAGCAAAATATTGACAGTCATGAACTTGTTGTCAGCTGCCCAATATTTTTTCAAACATTGGAACACAATATCAAGAACTCAATTTCTTGCTCCCATGTAATCGGATTATCAAGAATACTTCCTGCGAATTTTAGACAGATAACTTATAATTTAAATGAAGTTACTACAATCACATGGTCGGATTGGAGGCATCAACGCCACAACGACAACGATTTTCAGGCAGCCCTGTTTTATTTTCGCAACAGCTGTCCATCAACACTCAACTTCATCAAACTTCTCTAGGAATATTTTCTTCCAGTGCTATCGCTTTGGAGGCCTTTCGGCCACAACGATTTATCAATAACATGCAGCCTTGTTTCAACTAAATAACAGCTGTCGCAATTTTTCTGACGTTATCCTGGACAATACTTTTGAGAACCTCAATTTTTCTAATGTCATTCGTCTACAAAATTAGATCCGTATCTATATCGTTATTCCTAACGTCATAACTGGAAGGGGAGTAATGTGGGGACATCCCACTCAACTAAATTTAAAATCAAAACAATCAAGTTTCATTTGATTTTTATTTATTTTTAAGTTTCAAAATTTCAATAAAATTTTCATTCGTTATCTAAACTTTAAATATAGAGGACTATTAATTTACTCCTCTATACTACCTTGATAAAGTATCTGGATTCCAACTCACTTTTATGCGATTGGCAGTACGGCTTTTGCAGAAGTCGTTCTACGATTTTATCGGATGAATTTCATTTTGATTCAGGGGTACCGCAAAGTTCCGTTCATTCTACTACACTTTTTCTAATTTTCCTTAATGACCTTGTAAGTCAAAATTCCAATTCCTTCTATAATTTTTCAGATGACAGCAACATTTGTTATTTATTTTCCTGCACTCATAGATCAAACCTTTCCGATGTTGAATCTATGAGGCAGAACATGAATGGCACATTCAATCATGACCCTTTGATGATCCCAAGTGAAGTATTGCGAATTTGGTAGATTTTATTATTTCGAATTTCTAAAACGTCGGGGTCGGGAATCCCGACTCGGGGTTGCCTTTTTGGTTCGATATTAACATACAAAAATATTAAACCTGTAGGATAATGGCTTTGTATACGCCAAAGACACTAATGTTTACGTGGGGTTTAAGTGTTAAACATTAGGTTCATCGTTATAGTGATATTAATTAAAACGCTATTGGGCACACAACATACTACAGGTTGCATTACATATTATATAGTATTAGAGTCCAATAAGACCTAGATATCATAAATCATTCTAATACACTCACTCATACTTTTGTACATACACTACTACATACATATAATATAAACTACACTATTGTTGTATTATTCATTTAAATCAATTCTTGTGAATCAGTTCTATTTATTTCAGATCTTAGTTCAATTCAATTCAATTCAATTCAATTTTTTTGTTTTTTTTTTTTTTTGAATCGTTAATTTATGTATAAAAATTTAATTAAAGTTTGTCTGTGCATAAAAAAGTCAAACACTAAAATTATTTATATTTGTATTTTGTACTCTTTTATTTCTTTTTTCTCCTTCTCTTTTTTGCATTGAATTATAAATCATCAACTCGATTTGATCACAAAAAAAAAAAAAAAAATCCAAAAAAAATTTATTTATTTTGCAAAATTCCAAATTCAATCATTTTTCCTTGTTCTTGTAATTTTATTTTTTCAATTCAATTCATTTCAATTCACTTTGTTATTTGTGTTTTTTCTTTTAATATTTGTAAAACTCACTTTTTTAATTTATTTTTTTTTTTTAATTTCTTTTGTTGAATTATATTTTACTAAAAAACATGTTTGTACATGAACATCTTCTCTTTTATAAAATTTTTAATGATAAATAATTTTTATACAAAAAAAAAAATATTTTGTTTTTTTTTTTAATACAAAAAAAAAAAAACAAAAATCGTTTTGTAATTTATGCGGCATTTGAAAAATTTACAATAATTAACAAAAAAAAAATGTGAAATAAAACTATGTTCAATTAAATCAATGCCAAAGAAAAATGCAAAACGTTTTAGAGCAATCGCACGTATCCAGTATTTCGATTCCGTACACCTACTAAGTCCCGATTACTGACATCCTACCCTCTAAACCTTTTCCTAAACTTCCACTCTATTAACCCCAAAATATCCTTTTCGTTCACAACCAGCGGTTTCTTAGATTAATTCAGATTTTGTTTCCTTCTTGCTATCAATTGCACAAATTTGATCAAAAAAGTATTAAGTCAACTAAAAACTATACTTCAAAAAGCACTTTAAATTATTTACAAAAAAACCCCAAACTACAAAACAACTATTATAATTAAACTTAAATGCCAAATCTTAATTTATAAGAAGTTCAAAATATATTTAGATTTGTTATATGAAACCAAAAAAATATAAAGTTTAGTATATTTAGGAAAAGAAAAAAACACTTTGTCCTGTTAGACATACATACAACATAAGTACCTACATATTTAGTTTAGGAAATAACATTTAAAAGAAAATTTTTGATAAAGAAATTTGTTTTTTTGTTATAAAAACATTTTAGAAAAAAAAACACCAAAAATATAAAAATTTAGTTGAGTACATTTGAAACCATTTATTGGTTTTTATAGTTTGCACTCACAAAAATCCACCAAAAAATTTTAAATTTCGATTAAAAAAAGAATGCATTCTATTTTCATAAATGTCAGTTTCGTGAAATATTATTAAAAACTACTACTACCACATACTATTTTGTAATTTAACTAAAATTTTTAAATAAATAGTTTATAATTATATTATAATTATTCTTATAATTAATATGTGTAAGGTTTCTTTTAAAACTAAAACTATTTTAACAAATAGTTTCTCTTAAATACTAAATTACTACTTAATACTATTCAAAAACTTAATATTTACGTCAAACTATTATTAAACTCTCGCATTTGGCAACTTATCATTTACTAAAGATTTGCTTAATTTCTTGAAAGGTTTTCATTTTGTCTAAATGGGAAAACAAAACTACTACATCATCTATTAGATCTTTTTGAAAAAAAAAACAATAAAACGTTTGTTTAAAAATGTTCGTTTTGTAAAGTCAGTGGTGCCCAAACACTAGTTAGAACAACGAAGATTAACGTCAACGAAAATTAAAACAGAGAGCGAAAAAACAAACAAAAAATCAATCAGTTGTTTGTAAGCATTCAATGAAGCAGGTCAATGTTGCTTTGTTCACACAAAAAATTATTGGCTAAAAATTAGCAATTAAATGTATTGATTAACAAAATTTAAATAAGTAAATCAATGTTTTGATTAAAATTTTTGCTATATTTTTGTTACAAATTTTCAACATACCAGATCTTTTTTTTTGCTTTAATTTTTTTGAATAGATTAATTAAAAAATATACAAAATAATCGGGCTTTACTTTTTTTATTGTTGGCAACATATTGGAAAGATGAATTTTTTGATAATTTTGTCATAAGCTTACAATTTATTTGTTAAATCAATCATAATTTTGATTGACTTTAAACAAAAAATTGATCAAATTTTTGATCAAAATCGAAAAAATGTTTGATTGAAAAAAATTTCAATCAATCACCTACAATTTGATGATTGGTATAACAATTTTTTTTGGAGGAATTTCAATCAAAAAATTGATTGAATACGCGTTTTTGTTGATTGAAATTCGTTTCATATTTTTTCTGTGTTGGACTAAATAATTATACTGATAATAGAATATCGTTAACTAATGGCTTAAGGGGGGTTTAAACAAAAGAAGCAGTCTAAATGTGAGAAATTTTTAACAGCTATTCAAAAATAAGACCGTATTTACATTAGGCAATTTTAATTTCGGGAATTCTGATTTTATCGTGTATCAGAGAGAGATCTAAGATTCTTCCCTCTCTCTCTGGTACACTAGAAAATCAAAATTGCCGCAATTAAAATTGCCTTATGTAAATTCGGCCTAAATATGCAATATTTTTTAATTCTGTTTTTTTATTTAAAAGATAAATTATTGTAATATTTTAAAAATTTTATAACACAAAATTTGGTCAACTAGAATTGCTGCGCGCGCCTCAATTGTAGCATCTAAAGACTTTGTTATGAGTCTTTTCGTAGTCCAAGGTTTCTTATAAAAAGAAAATATTTTTTTATTAAATTTATTTTCAAAAAAATAATATTAAATACCCTGTAAGAAAAGTGACTGTTCCTTTATAGGTCAAGTCACACGTACCCAAACGACCCATTGTAAACTTGACACATGTTATATAAAAGCACATGTCACTTTTGTGAGGAAATGTCACAACTACACTCAAAATAATCCTACAGTAAAAAATACAGTAAAAGTGTTATAACTTTAACTATACTACTTTTTCAGTAATTTACAGTATAAATTTAGCTTTACAGTATAAATTTAGTTATTTTTTTGAAATTGGAATACTTTGATCTTTACTGAATACTGATTTTTTACCGATTTTTTAATAATTTTTGTTAGTAATTTTAAAAAATTTGGAAAATTATTTTTGACACCTAATATGGTAAAATTTACATTTTTGAGTATTTTTTTTTTTTTCAAATGCACATAGCAAATTTTCGTTGCAAAAAAATAAATGTATATTTTTTTTTAAAAATTTCCGAAATAGATCATTGCCAGCTACCAAGCTCAATAATTTATATATTTGAAACAATTTTTTTTGTTAAAAAATTTTTCAAAATCGATTTTGAATAGGTTTTCGCTTCTAAATTTGTTTACCGTTTTTTTATAACTGCGTTAGTAAAAATTGACTAACGCGTTGTAGGGCCCTTTAATACTAACAATTAGTAATAACTACCAACTTTTTAGTAAGGAATACTGTAGGATTTCTATGAGTGTACGGATACTTCATTTTACCACTGGACCTGTCCCTTAGGAACGCAGACAAAAAATTTGTATTTTTTTATCATTTTTAATTAAATCGTTGTTGTGTTAACAAACAATTTACTTGTATTGACAAATAAGTTAATTGAAATTTTATTTAACAACACAATTTGTACAATACAATAAATTGTAACTTAAAATAGATCAATGATAATTCGAAAAAAAATCGTAGTCCCATGATTCCAATTGTAATTCGAAAAATATCAATCGTAATTAGCAGGGCAAGGGGGTTCATGTAAATTCATGTTTGTTGTCGTAAGCCTGCGAGCAACTTAAAGTAATTATCTTCGCGAATCATCGAATTTGCTTAAATATTGCATTTATTTGTTAGTACATATTTGCGCATATTTGGATGAAAATGCATGTTTTCTTGCATATTTTGCTTAAAATGCAAGATTTCTTGCATATTTTTTAAAATAAAAAAAAATTAAAATGCAAGCATTTTTAAACTCGAAAAAAGCCGAATTCTGGAGGCGCTAGTGAACATTTTTGTAAATATTTACACATACATATAAATATATTTTACAATGGGACTGAAATACAATGGGACTGGATTAAAATGCGATTTTTTGTGCATGAACTTTCTTGCTCTAATTAGAAATAGATCAATTGTAGTTTGAAAATGATCAATTGTTATTCGAAAAATATCAGTTGCAATTCAAAAAATTGTTATTCGAAATAGTTCAAAAATCTTTAAATTACAATTGATCTTTTTTGAACAACAATAATTCTCTTTCGAATTAGAATTGATCTTTTTCGAATTGATCTTTTAGGAATTACAATTCATCTTTCACAGACTTAATTCCGTTCGGACTTATTGAAAAAAGTGTTGTACTCGTAAAACGCAAAACAAATATTACTTTTTCGGAATGAAATCACTTTCTAAAATCGAAGTGGAATTAAATTGCATAAAAGTGGTTTCATTCCAAAAAAATAATTGCTTTTACGAGTAAACCGCAAAGCAAATTCCAAACAGAATTGAGTCTGTGACATGCCGAATTACAAAACATTATTTTCGAATTACAATTGAAATCTTCGAATTATAATTGATCTTTTATTATTATGATTGATCTATTTCAAATGACAATTAATCTTTTTCAAATTAAAATTAATCTTTTTCGAATTATAATTGATCATTTTCAAATGACGATTGGCCATTTTCGAACTACAATTGGAATCTTCGAATTACAATTAATTTACATATTTTGAATTAAAATGTACCTTTTTCGAATTGCAATTAATCTTTTTCGAATTACAATTGACCTTGTTCAAATTGCAATTCATTATTTTCGAATTACAACTAATCTTTTTCGAATTAGAATTGGAATTTTCGAATTATAAATGGAATTTTCGAACTTAAAATGGAATTTTCGAATTAAAAATTAAGTTTTCGAATTACAAATGTTATCTTCGAATTACATCTGTAAATACACAGAAAAAAAAAAAAAAAAAATTTGAGTAAATTTTTAATACTATTGAGTAAAAAATTACTCAATTTTCCACCAGTAAACGATTTAATAGTATTGAGTAAACTTTTAATAAAAAATTATTAAATGCTTAATAAAAAATTTGAGTAAATTATTAATTCACACAATTAAATCGTTACTTAAAAATTTTTAATATTTTTAAGTAACTTTTTAATTGTGTCAAGTAAAAATTTACTCAAAATGTATCAAATTATTTTTTTAAAAAGTTTAAAAAGTTTCTAATTTTTTTTTCCAAAAAAAAATGCTTTTACAAACTTTACCAAATATACTTATGTCTTCAAGACAAAGTAAAATTTTATAAAGATGATTTCAAACTTTCATATACATATACAAAAAACAATAAACTAAATGAGAATTCAAAACACCAAGAGAAAAAATAAAAATAAAAAAAAATAATAAATTTGTATTAAATTATTTACTCAAATTTTATTTTCAATTTTTGAGTAAATTTTTAATTGCGTCAATTAAAAAATTACTCAAATTTGTTTTAAAAAATTAAACAAGTGATTACTCAAATTTGTTTCCTCCATATTTTTTTCTGTGTAGTGTCGACTTCTGAAGCTAGGCACGATTTTGTTTAATGGTAATAGGCCGGATTTGTTCGTTAATAGCCAAAATCGGACCAGGGGGAAAAAGTTCGTTAATAGCCAAAATCGGACCAGGGGGAAAAAAATCCTTTTTAAAGACGCCAAAAACTTCCTGTAAACAATTTTATTGATTGCCTCTATATGAAATTCTGAATTTATTTGGTTGCAACACTGGATTGATCAAATCCGAAATTTTAAATTTTCACCAGAATCATGGAGAACCCCTTCCTCTCACGATTAACTTAAGTTATACAGTTATGATTATTTAAATATTTTTTCTATATCCAAGCCCGCAAAAGGAAGCGAACCGAAAAAAATTAGCTTTTTAATGGTGTTTTCTTTCCTGAAAAAAAAAATGTTTAACTCACACCATAGAGAATACATAGAGGCGAAGGTGAAAGAAAAAATAATATCACTATCTTTTTCTAATTTCTCACACGTACGTTGTCGATGTGAATTCAAAACACAATACATGTTTACAAGTCGTACTTTGTCAACAAATACATGTATACAAGTTGTACTTTGACAACTCAATTTTTGACGCCTTCGCCTCTATGTATACTCTATGACTCACACCTTCAAAAATTTACATTTTATTTGACTGGAATATTTTGCCCTGTATTTTTTAACAGCTGTTTTGAGAAAACAACACAGAAAAAGTCAGCTGTTGTATAAGGCAATTTCAACGCCGTGATTTTTTACAGAGCAAAAAGTGTAACTTTTTTGCACTTTATAGGGCAGACATTTTTAGAAAAAAAAACATGATATCCTTTATAAGGGTTGACATTTTTTTAATAAAAGAACACAAAAACATAATTTTTGTTCAAAATGCAAAAAAGGCACATTTTTAGCCAGAAAAGAAAACCCAGGACTTATAACTTTTTTTTGAAGATATTTCTTATAGAAAATCTGCCAGATAACAAGAACTCAATCTTTCAAGTAGAAAACGAAGGACAAACCAAAAGATTTTGTGTTTCATTCCTTTTATACGTTTAATTTCAAACCCTCAAGCTTTTGCTCCAAAATCCAAACTAATCAATAGAATTGAATAATTGATTACTCTTTCAGAGACTTCTCCCGCAAACATTTTTAAACCAAACGTTTTATTATCAAAAAAAAAAAATCAAAAATAAATCTTGACAACTAAAGTTTCTTACTAAAATACAAGACAATCGAAAATTATGTATTTACTCCTTTATTTTTAATGTTTCTTTTGAGTAACACAACTGGCAAAAAAAGAATGCATACTTTCAAGTGTATCAAGAAATTTCTCTAAAATAAAAAAAAAAAAAATCAGTTCAATTAAATGTTAACAAACAATAATAAGATGACTACATACATACAAACATACTTAATTAGGTAATAGCAAAATATATATACAAAAATATATTTTTTGAAATTTAGGAATATTTAAAAAAAAACACTCAACTCAACATTTGTACCTTAGAAGTAGAAATAAAATTCTATTTTACAGTTCACAGTTTAGAGTTCCATCCAATAACGACAATATTCGTATTATGTAACAGTAAGTTGCTCTCTTTTTTCTTTAGAAAACAAAAAGTTGTAATACAGATGTTTCATTTCCGTTATCCGTATTTGTTTGACTGTCTGTCAGTCTGAAGCTTTCAACTTTCAATTCTAAAACTAAATAGTTTTTAATCGGTTTTTTAATTCGGCATTTCAAATGTATCCAAATCAAAACAATTGATTTTATTTCTAAAATAAATAAAAACGATTTAAATGATCGAGTAGTACAGTTAGAGAACCGCACACACAGAACCTTGTGATTCCCATTCAACTAACCTAATGATAGTGCGACGTTTTACAGTCGCCTTCTTTCAAATTTTCACGAAAGGCCTCATCGAGTTATTCGCTGAAATTGGACCCACCTGGCAAGGGAAAGGTCAAAGCTAAGAGAAAGCCATTGAGTACACCGGCCTCACCTTCACGTGTACGCAGTGAACCGCAATGCACTTGTATGACAGCTGAACAATATGCACGCTTGAGAAATGATCCCAGAGTACGAGGTGAGGATGAACAACCAAAATTTTTTGCTAAAGTCAAATTCAATTAAAAACCAATTTACACCTACTACTTCCTAAACTTAAAAAAAACTAAAAAAAAACTTAGAATAACACAATTTTACAAAAAAAAAGGTGATCTACTACTATCCACCCTTCTTCTTCCTGCTATGAATTCCTTGTTTTTTTTTCTGGGGATTTGAGTCGTGAATTCAAACCATTTTCAGTTTAGATTTTTAAGTTTTTGTGATGTACGTTTTTGTTTTTAAGATCCCATGTAGTTTTTGATTTTCTTAAAATCTTTATTTTCTTTCCATTGCCAAATACCATCAACATCCTCATCATATTCATCATCATAACTTTTGCAGGTTCTTCCACTTTGCCACGCAATGTGGGTTCCAGAGTTGCGGCCGATTCCGATGGCCAACAACATCAAAAAGTTACAAATGCTACTAGTAGTACATCCCTATATGATAATGTTGCCAGTGGTGGTGGTGGTACCCAAACCCTAGGCCCAGCTGGAGGTATGTCATCATTATAGTTTCAGATCGTAAAGTTAACGGCCCAAACAAATACTAATTGTTAGATATTTTAGGTCGTCAAATTAAAACCCAGGATGCTGCTGCAGCAACAAATAATGGTGTCTGTGGCGGTGGATCAGGTTCGGCTGGTGGGGGAGCTGGTGATATTTGTTCCCAAAATCATGTTGGTTCACAAGCTGGCCCTGAAGATTCTTTAGGTGGACAATCAGACGTTGACATGGCAAAGAGTGAAGGTACCCAAGCTGGGGGCCCATTACATCAATCTGTCGGAACTTCTACAAAGTCAACTGGAACTCGTACTAAAGAATATGCCGATGATATGGTAAGTAAACGCAACAATTCTCTGTAATTTTCCATAATGGCTATTAGTTAAAATATTGTCCCCATAATGCGTTTATTTGCAACGTGTTTTATAAAGTGCACCCACAGCAGTATTTTCACCCACCTAACCTACCACCGATACTAATTCATGTGTTGATTCATTTGTAAAACTTAATACACACATAAACTTATGTAAGCATTGGTTAAGCCAGTAAGCATTTTATTTTGTAAGGGAAGTATACCTATTAAATAATTTAAATTGTCAATTTGTTGTGCAACAGAGTTTTATGATCCCGTATCTGGTCTGATCTGCTCGTTTCTAATTAAGGTTTGTAATTTTACAGATCTTTTTGTAATTTTACAGATCTTTTTTTGGTAATTCGCAAGTTGCAATGATTTCAATTTGTATACAAAGGATTTAAGAATATATCTCAGTAATTCTAATGGTACCTGTTACAGATCTGAATTTTCTATTATATAGATCAAAACCTCGAATAACTAGAAACCTTGAGTGTTTTTGAACCAAAATTGCTACTACACCATTCAGAGATGTAATTCGAAAAAGATCAATTAAAATTCTAAGATTCCACTTGTAATTTGAAAATTACTGTTGTAATTCAAAGATTCCATTTGTAATTTTAAGGTTTTTTTTTTGTAATTTGAACATTAAAAAAATCCAATTGTAATTCAAAGTTTCCAAAGGTATATTATAATTCGATTATTATTATTTTTAACAATGTAAATATGGCTTTGGGCAAGGCTCAACTAAAAGTAGTTTAAGTAAACGGATAAAACAAATGCTTTCTTGTCAGGAAAAAACGGCCGAATGGGGCCATGCAAAAACATCTCGCTACGTTGCGGAGTTCTATCACCACTACTGTGGCTTCTGGTGTTGGATCCCATTTCTAAGAATTCCTGGAACCACAACAATAGCATACGCAGACGATGAAGTTATTCTATAATGTGGCAAATACTTAGATACTTTTTCCGAGATATAATGTTAACCCGCAGAAGACGTAAAATACAAAATACCGGAATTCAGAAAGGGTTGTGTGGGAGGAGAGTAACCTTTACTGGTACAAGAATTCTGGAGAAAGAGTGAACAAATAACACGTATACCGCATGTATGAAAAAGTTCAGATTTATATTTCAATCTGGAAACTGAAACTGGATTTATATTTCAATAGTAAGACCAATTTCAAGTAAGACCAAGACTTGATGGACAACTGGTGCAACAGGCATGGACTGTCCGTGAATCCACCTAAGACAACACTCGTGTTGTTTACGCGAAGGACCAAACACAAGGGTCTTAAGCTTCCTACGCTGAAGGGTGTTACTCTTCAACTGTCCACAGATGTAAAGTATTTAGGGGTCACTCTGGATAATAATCTAATGTGGACAAAACATGTTGAACTTAAGGTATCTCGGGCGCACCGTGTTTTCTGGCAGTGTCGGAAAGCTTTTGGGAAAACGTGGGGTCTAAGACCTGCGGGGGTGCACTGGATGTACCTAGCGGTCATTAGACCTTTTGTGACGTACGCGGCGGTGGTCTGGTGGCCGAGAACGGTAGTTAAATCTACACGGGCTCTACTGGACGGACTACAAAGAGCAGCTTGCTTGGGGATTACAGGTGCTATGAGCACTACACCAGGTGCAGCTCTTAACGCCATGTTGGACATGCTTCCCTTGGATCTACATATCCAAGGGGTAGCCATGAAATCTCTGTGCAGACTCCGTAAAAATGGATCATGGCATGGAGACTACAATGCAGGACATGGTCAACTGTTTAATAGGCTTTCGGAACTTTGTCCGATGTTTGATATGCCCTTAGACAGTATGACGCCTTGCATAGAGTTTGGTAGGAACTTCAGTGTTAAATTTCCGAGAAGAGAAGACTGGTGTGATCCAGATAAACTTCTCAGAAATTACTCTGATACCTTCTATACGGACGGTTCTAGTACATTAGTTGGTTCTGGATCTGGTTGGTATTTGGATGACGAAACCAAATACTCTCATGCCATGGGCAAAATGGCAACAGTTTTTCAGACTGAAGTGTTTGCTATTTTGGACGTGGCGACTTGGATCATTGAAAATAGATGGGGGGATAGGAAAATTGGTATCTGTAGTGACAGTCAAGCTGCACTCAAGGCACTGGATTCTCCAATCACAACGTCTAAAATTGTCCAAGAGTGCAGGCGCGGACTCAATGAGGTCTCATGTGAGAACAGGGTCTGCCTCTTGTGGGTTCCGGGTTATAGGGGAATACGGGGAAATGAGATTGCCGATTCTTTGGCAAACATTGGCTCCGATACAATTCCTCACAATCCGGAGCCTCAGATTGGTATAGGCTTGACGTGGATGATGCGTTGGATAGACTCTCACATGAAATCAATTTTCATGGAAAGATGGTCCAATGAGTTGACATGTAGGAATACTAAATGTTTTGTGATAAGGCCAGACAAGAAAGTGGCAAACTATTTACTCAGTCTGAGTAGAAAAGACTGTCGCAAACTTACTGGCCTAATTACGGGACACAATGCCTGTGCTCGTCATATGACGAGATTGGGTGTTTTATCAGACCCTCTTTGTGCAGCTTGTCTTGAGGATGAGGACACAACAGAACACTACGTCTGTTATTGCCCAGCTTTCTCAAGATCAAGACTGCGGTTAATGGGCCCTGATATTTTGTCGATGGACATGGTCCATGGACTTCCCTTGTCTGACTTTCTCAGGTTTGTGAATGCAACTGAGAAGTTCTGAGCAAGCACCTTTCACTCTCTTTAAACTTTCTCTCATTCTTTACTAATCTTTCCTTCTAGGGTATGGTACAATGAACTATTTTAAGTCTGAGCGCCATGGACTCGCCCAGCTTTCTTTCAAGGCTTGTACAACCCACCCTCAACTCAACTCAACTCAACAAGACCAATCTTACTCCTTGGTGTTTTAGACTGGTGTAAACCACTCAAAAGGGATGCGACGCTTTCAGAAGCCAACACTGCAAATAGCTTATCTCAGGCTCAAAGGGTCCAATTGGTTCATGTACAGTAAATTTGAACATAGTATTATCTTTACTGGTGGTTCGAAGCAATCGCAAGGTGTACTATGATTTAGGAAGGAAAAAAATTCATACTTTAACTCACGTGGATAGAATATTGTATATTGACAGGTATACTGTCTTCTCGGGAACATGCCAAAAATATGAATCTGATTTCGGACTCAAGCTGCAAATGGTGCGAGACACCAGGCGTTATGGAGACCATTGAACACATCATGTGTCACTGCCCGGCTTTGATACGAACTCGACTATCAATAATTGGGACTTTACAGTTCGAAAATTTGAAGAAAATTACGGGTACAGACCTGAAAGCTTAAAGTAATTCGCAATGAAGGCCAATATATTTAGTTTACGTCGATAAGCAGAAAAAGTTTTGTGTGCACTCCACATACGACCAATTGGTCTATGTGGAGTGTAGACCTGGCACCTAGGTTAGGTTAGGAGTGGTGGCGCCTAAAGTTCAGACTCTTCGCATTGACCGGCCTGTCCATACAGAAAACACATTTTCCTTCAGCGACAAGGATAAATCGCGTTAGTCCATGTTTCGAACAGTTTTAGTTTCGCAAGGTCAATAGCCGCGATATCATAGAGATTCTCGAATTAACCACCACCCTAACCTACAATTTATTTTTTCGAATTATTATTGATCTTGTACGAATTACAATTCATCTTTTTAAAATTTCAATTGGAATCTTTAAATTACAGTTAATCTTTAAGGAATTAAAATTTATATTTTACGAATTACAATTGATCTTTTTCGACTTACAATTAATCCTTAACATATCGGAAATATCCTCTTTCGAAGTACAATTGTAATATTCGAAAAACAAATGAAATTTTCAAATAACAAATTGAATTTTCGAATTACAAATGGAATCTTGGAATTATAATTGAATTAAATCTGTAAATAGTGCAGAAATGAATTTAGTGAAACTGTTGAACAAGGAAAGAACCGGTTTTCAATACTAGAAGCCGGTCTAGAAAAAATACTTAAGATTAGGTACAACTTTGTCTCATTTGCTACTGGTTATTTTACTTCAAAGCAGGGATGGAAAAGTTAGTACTTCAGTACTTTTTTCAGTACTTTTCCCCTCTTGAAGATACTGTAGTACCCCGCGACTAATTTAGTACCTTTCATACCAGACGTTTTCATACATTTCTTCAACCAAATTCACGAAAATCTACCGATTTTCATTGGAAAAAGTTTCAAAGAAGAGACATTTTTGATTTTAGTCAAGCTTTGATACGGTTTGCTCAAAGAAATAAATAAATGAATAACGATGTCATTAATTTAAGAACTTTTATATTAAATTAATTATTTTTAGTACCGCCGAATGCGAAAAGGTACTTTTTTGGTTGAGCTTCAGTACCTTTCAAAATTCCGATTTTCCATCCCTGCTTCATAGCAAAACCCAATTCCCTAGAACCAGTAATCAATTTTACGTTTCCTGCGAAGACCTTCTCCGTAAATAGCCAAACAAATGTAATCTGTAATGCTAAAAATTTAAATTAAATAAACTGCACACACGCCAGCCAACATTAATGCAACAGTTCACATTTATATCACCCTTGATAGCGGTCTTCTATACACAATGAATTTGATTTTTTTTTCGTTTTTTTTCCATGAATTTAATGTTTCATTTGATTCTATTTATGTTTAGACACGCGATCCACATGGCCACGACATGCATCAACACCAGCACCAGCACAACATAATCAACAACAATACCAGACGCAAAACGAAAAGTACCGAGGACATGAATGTCGATACGAGCACTCTAAAACGTATGCTAAAACCTATGACTAGCACTGAAAGCCCGGTGACATCGCCTGAGATGGGCAGGCGCCGGTACAACTATTACAATGCCAATGCAGCCAATACATTCGGACCGCAGCACATGCACCAACATGCTGCCATGGGTGGCATGGCTGGCATGCATCACCTCATGAACAACAACAACACACTGGGTGGTGGTCGCACAAACAGTCAGTCGTCGCGATTTTCGGGATCAAGGTAAGACGCATTAGCCAAACATACAAAAACCATCTAGTGTCAATTCGTAAAGCAAACAGTAAACACTGTTTTGAAGACGAGTGTGGTTAAATGCAATTGGCTAAATGGTGTTGTACTAACGTTGTTTTTATTTGTTATTCTTCCGTTAGATCTTCCCATGAAATTGGTCGTGGTTATACACCACGTAATCTATATTTGGAATTGGAACGAGAACGGAGTTGTATTGAGGGTTCACCTCCATCGGATAACGTGATGTTCGATAATCAATGCTACGCCACTACGCCCAGTTCGAGTAATGGTAACTCCGATCAGGATCAATCATCATATGTTCAACGTCCACCCGGTGGTGGGCGTCATCAACATCGTCATCAGGGACCTAATGTTACGCCAACACCAGGCAGTCCCACTTCCCGTTTATTGCTGGAATATGAAATGCATTTACGCAACACTTTGGCCAAGGGTATGGATGCTGAATCATATAGCCTACATACTTTCGAAGCCCTACTTTCTCAGAGTATGGAGAATTTGGGTAAGTTTTGTGTGATAGGAATAGAGGACTTTCTTCTACAGCGCTTTGGTAGTGAAATTTTTAATGCATAGAATTTTTTAGTCAGTTTTTCTTAATCTTCGTAATTTTAGTAATATTTTTTTAAGTCTAATTTCTTTTTATTATCATATCACACTTTATTTTGAGCTATTTAAAAACAGTTTTAGAAATACGAATGAGCTAAAGTGTAAAGTTTAGAAATGTGTAGAAATCAACTTTAGAGGCTTAAAGATGTGGTCAGACAAAATATAATTCATATAATATAAATTCCAATTCAGAAAGCGAAAATTAAATTAGGCATTCCAAATTGAAATTTACCCCCCTATTCTAGAAAAAATTGTCATTATAACAATTTGTTATAGAATTTTGTATTTTGATTTCTCGCGATATTAATAATTTTTATTGATTCAAAAAATGTGTAAATACATAAATACAATTTGGCAAAGCCTTTGTCATGAAAAATGTTTTGCAAAATTCGCTAATTGTGAAGATACTTACATAGAAAATTTGCCTTGTTATAGTTTTGTCATTTATTATAAATGACAATTTTCTTAGAATAGGGGGGTTAGCAAAAACACTGTGTTTGAATCGGTTGTTTTTCAGACAAGCGGTAACTCAAGTTAACCTTATTTGTGTACGCTGACTAACGCTAGCTAACCGATTGTTTTAAGATATTTTAGAACAAAAATTTTGGTGTTAATAACTTATATAAATAAATATATAGCTTTTTCTCATTTTTCGATATACATTGAATATCTATATCCAAAGCTTCAAATATTGAATTTCAGGAAAGGATTTTTCCAATCACTTATTGATATTTTTCAAATTCCAGTTGATCTTTTTCGAATTATTATTAATATTTTTCGAAATACAACTGAAGGGCTCATTGCAAGAACTCGATAAGCAACATTATATTTTTTCGTGTTTTTCGCCTTCTGCTGATGTTCCAGATTTTTGGCAGAAGTCTTGCTTTATCACTTCGTACAAGTATATATATTGAAAATAAAAGTTCTGCAAAAGTTATAGTTTCTACATTATTTTAAAAGTTTTAAGGCAAAAACCACCATAAAATTAAATGTTGCTTATCGAGTTTTTACAATAAGCCCTTCAATTGTTCTTTTTCCAAACGATAGACGATGCAAAATACATATCGTTTTGAAGGGAACTTTTAAAGTTTTTCTTTATTAAATTGGTAAAGAGCGTTGTCTAATCCAGAAATGTTAAACAAATTGGAAATATTTTGATTAGTTTAGGAGCAACAAGGCTCCAAAAATCGACGATAGTTAACTATCGTTTTACGTGATCACAGCCCAGATCTATAAGTATCAGTAAAAGTCTGTTACCCAAAAAAAGCTTTATTTTGGTGAGAAAGTGGGTTAAAGGCATGGATTTTTTAATTCCTAAGCTCTGCAGAAGGCCCGCTATACAGCAAAACTTTTGAGACAAAAACAAAAAAAATAAGTTTAGTCGACATAATTCCTGTAATGTGGATTATGGCTAGTTCCTACGCGGTCATTATCCATGTAATTTCTGGGAGTTATGTCCATTTTAAATTGGGACTATCTTCAAATTTTTTTTTGATCATAGTTTCACAACCGTTATGGGAATTATGACCAAATTTATTTTGGACTTAAACCACAAACCGGAATTGATGATAATGTCCGTGGGGGGCTATGTCACGGCACCTTCGAATTACACTAAGAACTTTCGAACTACAATTGATCTTCTTCGAATATTAAATAATTCTTTTTTGAACTTCAATTGATCTTTTTGAATTACAATTGAATTACAATTGATCTTATTCGAGTTACAACTAATTTTTTTAAAATTACAATAAATCTTTTACGAATAACAATCCGATTACAATTAAGCCTTTTCGAATTACATCTGCAAATGTGTAGACTCAAAACAAGTTAAAAATAATGAAGTGCTGAATTTATTGCTTATTGTGAATTAATTGTTTTTCTGAGGGCGGATTACTCAATTAAAAGTTAGCTGCTAACTGCCGATTTAACGGAGCCTATGTCAAAATTTGTATGAACAAGTTAAATTTAACGGAGAGTTATTTTTTAACGGGGCATTAAGTAATCCAGCCTGAATCTGATAATTTTTACTTACAAGGGAAGTCTCCCTGGTGTCACCCTTTGATCTTCATGAAATTTGTATATGTTGTTCAGAACGAAAATTAATTCGACACGTATATTTTTTAGCGGCCAAAACTCATTTTTTTGTATGGGGGGAAGTTGACTTTTTTTCAGTTTTTTTACGATTTACGCCTATTTACTTAAAATTAGTATAGGCGCATTTGGTATCAGATTAAAGGTATTTAAAATACCTATCTCATTATGGTAACAACGTGCCAAAAAAGTAAATATTTTTCGACTTTTTATCTTCGACATTTTACTCACTATGACGAAAAGTTGTGCATTTTTGGACACGTTCTTGGCACACGAAGATAGGTTTTCCAAAGACCTTTGATTTGTATAATATAGGAGGTAAATGCAACAAACTGAAAAATTACCGTTTCTTCCCCCTTCATTTACACATCCTAAATATGAATTTGGGCCGCTAAAAAAATATGTGTCCCTTTATTTTTCCTGCTCTACTAAATAAAAGCAATTTCATAAAGATCGGTGGGTGAAACTGAGGAGACTTCCCTTGTTAGGAAAAACGTTTCAGAATTTTAGATTTTTTTGTAGAAAATTGTCTGAAAGTCCGAATCTTTTACAAGAAACATGGGTTCTAGAGTTTTTCAATAAAAAAAAAAAAATATTTCGTAGCCTGAGAAGTTTCCTATAGGAAAAATGTTGGCAAATGTCTCAGAATTTAAGAATTTTTTTACATTTAAAATATTCCAGAAACTCGAATCCGACGCTTTATATTTTTTTTTCAATTCTCAGAATAGGAATATTGATTCAGAATTAAACAAATTGTCAATAAAAAATATTTTAAAATTTGAGATTTGAGACTTTTATATGGACAAATGCTTTAGAATTTCAGAAATGGAAAATGATTGCTCTAGCTCAAGGTCACATTTCTTTAAGGGTTTAATCATTACAATGATATTGTCAAAGTAACAATTTTCAAGCAACTATTTATAAATTTGTTTTAAATGTATTGCCACACAGAAAAAAATATATATTTAATTGTATTGACAAAGAAAATAATTGATATATCATTTAACAACACAATTTGTCAATACAATTATGTTTTAATACAACAACTTTTTAATTAAAAACCAGCTAACAATACAATTGTTGATTTCTGTGTATGATCATTTTGCAAGACTTACTCGTGTTTCGAACCTATTTACAATTTCTTAAAAATTACTACTTTGACAATGTCATCGTAATGATCAGTAAAGAAATGTGAACGCGGTCTGAAGTAATCCTTCTCAATAGAAGTTGTAGGTCGAAAAATATTATTTCTTTTTTTATTAATTTCAAAATTAAAGCAGAATTTGAGGAATCTTCTAAAAGAAAAAATGTTTTCAAGTTTGTAGTTAAAACGCTTCAGAGGACTTTTATTATCATTCTTTAAGAAATGTTTTAAAAACCTGAAAGTTTGTTGGTCTAGAAATATCTCTGAATTTGAGACTTCTGAAGAAAATTCCGAGACTTTTTCTAAAAAATAATTTTTAAAAATTTGTCAAAGTGTCCATAGAAAAATCATACAATTAATAACTGGTATATAAAAATACTTTAATAATGATGAAAGTAGGTCCTGAGTTTTCCTGTAAAATTTTATTTGTATTTTAGAAAAAGTCAATTGCATTTCAGATTTTCCATTTGTATTTCAGAAACAGGCAATTGTATTTCAGATTTTCCAATTTTATTTTAGAAATAGTCAGTTGTATTTCAGATTTTCCAATTGAATTTCAGAAATAGTCAATTTTATGTCAGATTTTTTACAATTGTATTTCAGAAATAGTCAAATGAAGTGCTTATTGTAAAAACTCGATAAGCAACATTTCATTCTATGGTGGTTTTGGACTCAAAGTTTTGAAATAATGTAGAAAACAGATCTTTTAAAGAACTTTCATACTCAAGATACTTGTACGGAGGGTTTAAGCAAGACTTCTGCCAAAAATCTGTCAATGGAACATCAGTAGAAGGAAAAAAAAAACAAAAAATAAAATGTTGCTTATCAAGTTTTTGCAGTAAGCCCTTCAAATGTATTTCAGATTTTTAATTGTTTTTCAGAAATAGGCAATTGAATTTCCGAAATTAATCAATTGTATTTCAGAAATAGTCAATTGCTTTTCGGAAATAGTCAATTGTATTTCAGAAATTTGTTTTCAATTATGTTTGGAAATTTCTGGAATATAATGAGTTTTCGGAAATACAATTGACTACTTCTGAAAAACAATTGATTGATTTCGGAAATTTAATTGACTACTTCAGAAATATTGGCAATTTTTGAAATAATTGGCAATTTCTGAAATACAATTGGAAAAAATCTAAAATACAATTGAATATTTTTGAAATACAATTGGAAAATCTGAAATACAATTGACTTTTTCTGAAAATAACTTGACTATTTCTAAAATACAATTGAAAATGGTGTTGTGAGCAAATAGTCCCATTAGCAATGAGATTGTGGTTTCGAACTTAAATAATTTCATAAGTCTTATTAGGTTTTATTGCAAGTTATATCTTTTTGGATGGAAGTCTGTTGAAATCAATTTTAAGAATAAATTATAACGACTTGAAGGGCTTATTTTTAGCTGAAATATTTTTCGTTATTCAAAAGAAATCGCTAGTGACAATCATCTAAATTGGTACAGTGTCTTACTAGTTATGGGTTAAAATGTAGGGGTTTATATAATAAGGCAAGGGAAAAACGTCCAAGTATGTTTTAGAGTCCCAAATACAATTTTAGTAGTTTCTTTTTGAGATTTCTCTGTAACGAATAAGTGTTTTTGTATGCCTCTATAACTATTTTTTATTCAATATTAATTATAAAGTTTTTTGTTAACCATCCCGTGTAATACACTCATTAATGTCTCATGATTATATTTTCATGCACCACCACCATTATCAACAATGTAAAAAAAAAATAAATAAAAAAATAATAATTTATGTAACACCAAAAAATTTATGTAACAAATAAAAAAAAAAATCACATATATTCACCTCAACATAAAATAAAACACTATCAGAATTTGCCGAGAGTCTGCCCGGATCAATGCAACGCAGCCCGTTTCCCATGCGTAGGCGTAAGTAGTTTAACTCATATCACAACGCAAATCGTGTGCAAAAGTCATTTCGTTTGCTTTTTTTTTTGTGTTCCTTCTATTTTTCTTTGTCTCTAATTTAATGCAAATTTTGGCAGCTTAATGTTGTATGATTTTTAATTTTTAATTATACTTAATTATTTATTTGATTTGTATTTTCTGCACTGATTTGATTAAAAGCACAATTATTTTATACTTTGTTTTATAAATTTTAAATGCTTTCAAAAATTCTTTCAAATTCAGCTACAAGTGCTAAATCTTCTACTCTACCTTTGCCTCCACATCGTCCTTTATCTGCAGTGCGTGATAAGGAGCGTGATCGTGAACGTGATGGCTACTATAGTGATCGCAATGAATTAGTACGTGAACGAGAACGTGAAAGGGAACGTGAACGTGGTTATTTATCAGATCATAATACCAGGTACTATTTGCGTAATCATAAACTTTTGTAATTGAAAAAAAAAAAAAAAATTTAAATCTATCTCATCCGTTTAGTTTCTCAAATTCACGTTGTGCTTCGTGTATTGGTGAATCAGCCAGAGCTCAATGGTTCCGTCATTCAGATGGTTGGCGTTCTGGTAGCTCTACTATTGGTTCAGGTTCCGGTCAAGGTCTCATGTCACAACAAACAACAAGTTCTGGCAACAAACGTTCACCATGGGATTCCTTGCCATCATTAAGACAAGATAGTAGCCTAAATGATTCCGGTTACAAGTCTGCCAGAGCTGATTCCTTAGAACAACGGTAATTATGGGTGCCTTATGATTTGAGTTTGCAGTTTCTGCTATACTGAATTTGTTACATATGATTTTTTTTTTTTATACACAGAGCCGAATTTATTCGTCAAGATAGTTTAAGATCTGATTATTTAAGTGATCGTGATTCCCGTTATGGCATCGTACAACAAGCTTCAATTGAAAGTACTGATTCAAGAATGTGTTATTTAACATCATCCGAGGTATGTACCTAGCCTAATGATCTATTTTTTATGATGATTAATTTATGTAATACATATTGTGTTGAAGACAAGAAAGAATATGGTTTAAGAAATTTAAGCACTATGAAATTAACAATAATACTGGTTACCATGAAAGTACAACTTAAAAAATATATTTCTGATTTGGTCTCCTAATTCAAAATCTTATAGCAAAGTTTCCCAAGCACGCTGCAAGCTATGGGAGACCTTTGTGTTTGTTATCATACACAAAAAAAAACATTGCAAAATAAGTAAGAAAATTATAGTCGGTTATGACCGACCATATGATACCCCACTCCAGTGTTTTCTGGATAATGGTTCCCAAATCCAAACATGGACTAATTGGATCTATCGTTCGTCAGATCTTTAATTTGTGAAGAAAACACACTAGTTTTTGTTGCCAATAGACCGATTTAACTTATATCGGGCGAAATATTTATATGGGGTCTAAGTCCAAAAATGGTCCAATTATATTAAGAATTGATAAGGCCACCAACGTACGCGTTTAACACCTACAAACAAAATATTAATCAAATATTTCCTACTTTCACGAACTTTGAGAGATTTATGTGAATATCGGGAGGGTGGTTTCTATGGGGGCTACAAGAAAAACTGGTCCGATTCTTTTGAAATTTGGAATGGTGATTTTTAAATATAAAATATGTTTACCTGTCAAGTTTCGAAAGGATACCAATTATAATACAGTTATTCAAGTTATTTGAGCCAAATTGTTAAGGGACGTTTGTATGGGGGCTAGATCTAAACATGGACCGATTTTTTTTCCAATTTCAATAGGCTTCGTGCTTGGGCCAAAGGAAGCTAAAGTATCAAATTTTATAAAAATCGATTAATAATTGCAACCTGTATAGTAGGCTGGGTCGTATTCCAACAAAGTGATCAGATCAACTATTAAAGTTGGTACAAGTAAATACAAGCAATTTAAAACCAAAATGAACAAAATCGGTCCATGGCTTCCGTTCTCGCATCGCGGGTCAAAATTGCGGTTTTTAAAAAAATGGACATAATTTAAAAAAAACTTAAATATTTAAAAAAAAATTATTAAAAAAAAAAAATATTTTTTTGTATCGCATTAATTCAAAGATATTTAGAAAAATTTTGTTTGTTTTTTTCGGATGTCGATAACCCACCCAAACGTGAGGCCAAAAAAAAACTCAGATTTTTAACATGGAGCTCAAAACTACTTTTTCACTATTTTAAAAATTTAGTGAAACATAATTTTTAAATATATTAGTTTATCCACTTGATATCATTAAATACATCTCAGGGATTGTAGAAAAAAATTCTTAGTTAAATTCCTTCGTCCAGTTGGTGTGTGGAGCGATTTGAATTTAGCGGATTTCCAGAACATGTGTTTTTATCAACATTTTTGACTAATTTGTAGTTGTTAGCAACATTTTACTTAAATTAACCAACTTTTTTTGTTCAAATGGTTTTTTTGGACCATAGTAACTCTGCTTTGAAACAATAGGATTTTTGGACAACGTTAACCCTTGCCGACACGGGGTTAAAAAATTACTCCAATGAAATTTTTGAAAATTCCTTACTCTAAAATCGTGTATGTGTTTAAATAATCAACATTAAATTAATTAAATTAAAGATATGAACATCTGCGAGTGAATCGTTTAAGCGGGGAATGCATTTAAACGATCGCATTTAAATTAACGTTTTAAAGTAAGCGCACTTAAGCGGAAAATGCTTAAAACTAAATAAAATAAAAAAAAAATGGCATCCGAAATTTCATTACATCTTCGTCGTTTTTACTGTGTAAAGCTAAAAGTGAAAAACATTTTATTTAATGTCAAAAAAGTCCATTTGACTATGAGCAAAAAAACAGCTGTTTGAAATTTTTTGGGCGTTCGTTCAACAAGGGTTAAAGATGTCCTTCAAGAAAACTTTGTATAAATTTGTAAGTGTTGATTATTTAAACACATACACTTTTTTAGAGTGAGGAATTTTAAAAAATTTCATTGGAGGAATTTTTTAACTCCGTGCCGGCAAGGGCTAACGTTGTCCAAAAAGCCGAGTTACTATGGTCCAAAAGAGTTACTATGGTCCAAAACAACCATTTGAACAAAAAAAGTTGGTTAATTTAAGTAAAATGTTGCTAACAACTACAAATTAGTCAAAAATGTCGATAAAAACACATGTTCTGGAAATCCGCTAAATTCAAATCGCTCCACACACCAACTGGACGAAGGAATTTAACTAAGAATTTTTTTCTACAATCCCTGAGTTGTATTCAATGATATCAAGTGGATAAACTAATATATTTAAAAATTTTGTTTCACTAAATTTTTAAAATAGTGAAAAAGTAGTTTTGAGCTCCATGTTAAAAATGTGATTTTTTTTTGGCCTCACGTTTGGGTGGGTTACAGATATCCGAAAAAAACAAACAAAATTTTTCTAAGTATCTTTGAATTAATGCGATACAAAAAAAATTTTTTTTTAAATATTTATTTTTTTTTTTTTAAATTATGTCCATTTTTTCAAAAACCGCAATTTTGACCCGCGATGCGAGAACGGAAGCCATGGACTGATTTTGTTCATTTTTGTTTTAAATTGCTTGTATTTACTTGTACCAACTTTTTTTCACTATTAATAGTTGATCTGAGCACTTTGTTGGAATACGACCCAGCCTACTGTATAGTGCTCACAACGTTTATATGGATAGACGGACGGGCAGACGGACGGACGAACAACGCCAGATCGTCTCAGAAAGTAATTCTGAGTCGATCGGTATGCTTGACGATGTGTCTAGCACCAATATTTCGAATAAGTAGTTACAAACATCAGCACAAACTTATTATACCCTGTACCACAGAGTGCTGTAGGCATAAACATGTAATGAGCAATCTTATTTCACTTTTTACAAGGAATAATTTTGGTTATCGGTCATTTTTTGTTATCTTGCTTCCTTTTCGAGTTATTAATGAAGCGCAATTTTTGGCAACAAAAACATTGCAATTGAAAAATGTGAATTGCAGTTTTATTGAATTTTTCTAGAGGAATAATTTTTGTCTTAAGCCATGTTTCAATATCTCTCATCGTTTTCGAGATAAGCTTAAAATGTAAATTTTTTGACGTTTGACTGCGACTTTTTCAAAAACGGCTGTGGCAAAAATTTTGATTTTCGTCAAAATATTGTACTGGGGCACCCCAGATTCATAATCAAGAAAGACATTTATAGTGTTACAAGGACTTAAATCTTTGATAAAAAATATGCAATATTTAAGCTTGATTCGAGTGATGTGCTCGTAATGGTTACAAAGCTGCAGCTCTCCAAACATGAAAAAAAAACGTGAATTTTTTATTAAGTAAATTCCTTTCGAGGCACACTCACAGTTTTATTCCGAACGGTTCCGAATTCATTGTGAGCTTTGTAATTAACAATTTCCCATTTGATTTACAAATGCACCCCCAAAAAAATTTTATGAGCTTTTTACATTATTTGAAAAATTATATTTTAGTTTTGAATTATTTGGCAGCAAAATGTGTATCAAAATTAAGGTGACCCGTATTTTTGCGTTTGCGGAAATTCCTATTAGTTTGGCTTTTATTCGGATTTTCCCGAAAGGCCATATTTTTTCATAAATTTGAGATTGGGCAGCTGAAAAAACAGGACACTCTTATTTTTGTGCCCTCATTCCCATATTCAAGTTTCAGGACAATCGGTAACTCCCTTGCCAGTATTTCAGAAATATGTATTTAATTGTTTTTGTAAAATTGTTTAAAAATCATCTAACTATTTTTTTTTTTAATTCACAAAAAATAGAAATGGTGTTTAAACATATTTTCTATTTTTTTTTTTTTTTTTGTAAAAACAAAGAAAAAATTTCTGTTGTGCAAAAATTTACACAATGTACATACCGGTAGTCCTGGGAATACTGGTAATCGGCAGAATCGGAACCAGGAATTATTCAATAACCGGAAACAAGTACCACTTACCTGTAATACCGTGAACCGGAAATACCGGGATTACCGGTGATACGCTACTGATCGTAACCAAAGTTTAAATTTTGAAAAAAGAGTTAAATCAAAAATTAAAAATTTTTTTCACAAATTTTCTTTTGAAACCAAGGTATTTGTTAAACATTTTGTACTACATTTGGTAATATTTTTCTAAAAAAATGTAATCCACTGGGAACATTTTTATTTCCAAAGTGTTGGAAAATTTTTGAACGTGTATTTTAGCTATAGGTAAGCATAATAAAAAATGGTAAGTTTGGTAATCTTCGGATAAAAAATGTAATTTTGACAATTTTTTTTAAATGTTATCTTTAAACCGCTTTAGTTTTGGCTGCGGTCGCTCAAATTTATGCACGTGTGCGGATTTGAATAATTTATTTAAATTGCCACGAAAAAATCGATATTTTATTTTTGATATTAAAAGATAAGGACAATTGTCCATATACAAATTAGTGGTAACATTTGTTCAATGCTTATCTAGCACAATAATTTTATTTTACATTTGTTTAGTTGTTCCAGAGATTTTATGCAAAGGTCCGGAGAATATCCTAATCTGTAAGTGCTATTAGTACATAAGAAACACATTTTTTTTTTAATTCTTATAACTTAAATCGGAGTGAAAATAGAAAAATAATATAATTATTTTATAACACCGTCCGACAGCCAATATTAAACATAAACTGGATTATATACGTCTGAAAGTAGAGATCAAATGGAGTAAAACTGCATTTACTGTTTTTCATTTCGTGATCCTTTAATTATTAAAGATATGTGCATCGATTCGCCTAATTTTTAAAAATTGTATACTTCTTCGCATTTTTAGATTGTTATTGTTTTCTTGTAACAATTAAACAAAAAATTAACAAATAAATTGTTTTCTTGTAACAATTAAAGATCTAGTCAATGTGCTCGATTTTAAAGTACTTTTTCACCATTTACCTACTTCTTAAAAATTTTATATCCATTCAAATTTTAAGATTTTTTTTTTCTTGTAATTATTTAAGATATTAACTAAAACTTAAATTTAAACAAGAAAAAAATTTTAAAATCTTAAAATTCAAAAGAATATAAAATTTTTTAAACTTGGTGAATGGTGAAAGAGTACTCCCGAATCGATGCACACATATCTTTAATAATTACAAAACACAATGTTAAAAATATTTTCAAAAATTAGGTGAATGGTAAAATCGTATAACAGATTCGAGAACATTAAGAACTACCCAGTTGGAAATTTTTTCACTGAGGAAGCTTACATAGTTATCATACACTCAAAAAATTATGTATGTAAATTCCAGTGAATATTTACTTAAAACAAATGAAATTTTATATAAAAACCATTCCACTGATTTTTCATTTAAACTAAAATCATACTACAGTATGAAACCTTCTCTTGGTGTTCCAAATGCCTCCACCGAAATCATATAAAAATCAAAACATCCTTGGGAGCCCATATCGCGGATTTAGTAAAAATATCTAAAATTTCATTTTATTTAAAGTCCAAAATTTTTTTTTTTTTGCTGAACTAAATCTGAATATTTAAAAGACACGCATTTATAATTTTTTATCCGCTATAGAGACTGCGAAACTTTAAAATTTCACGAAAATAAAATTGTTTTAGTATTTTTTTCAAGTTAACTTGGTTTAATATATTAGTTTTGAATATAACACCTTGCACCTTAAATTTTATTAAAAATTAGCAAAACCGTTAAAAATCGCAAATATTGAAAATTAGCGAAACATTAAAAATCCTTTAATATAGTATTTTTGAATATAATATTTCCTCTTGAACCTTAAATTCTATATTAATTATGAAAACTCTAAAAAATCGCAAATGTTATATTTTCGAGGATTTTCAATGTTTCGGGAATTTTAAATATTTGCGATTTTTTAGTGTTTTGAAAATTTTTAATAGTATTTTAGGTTCACGAGGAAGTCTTATATTCAAAAATACTATATTAAAGGATTTTTAATTTTCGCGAATTTTTAATATTTGCGATTTTTTAGTGTTTTGCTAATTTTTAGTAGAATTTAAGGCGCAAGAGGAAGTCTTATATTCAAAACTAAACCAAAATAACTTGAAAAAAAAAAATCCAAAAAATTGTATTTTCGCGAAATTTTAAAATTTTGCGGAATAAAAATTGTAAATATGTGTCTTTTAATCTGCATGAATAGTAATATTCAAATTTATTTCATAAAAAAAATATAAGTTATACGTCCAAACTAGTGTTTGGGAATTCCTGGACTTTTCAATTTCAAGGGGAATCCCGGGAAATTTTCATTATTAATATAAATTATAAAAAACATTAAAATTTTACCAACATTTTATTAAAGTTTTATTACGGATAAACAATCAATTAAAACATAAAAAATCAAAAAATAAAAGTTAAAAATCCTGAAATACAATAAAACAATAAAACTTTTTTCCCCACAAAAAATCGCAAAAAATCGCACTTTAAAACTGCGATATTTGAGCAAAAACTAATATAGTTGGCAGCACTTTTAATATTTGTTCCGGAAATGTAAATTTTAGGTTCAACATTTTTATATTTTTTTGACAGTCTTAGCAAAATTATTAACCGATGTATATTTTTTGACTTTTTATATTTTTTCATGATATTTTCATACTTTTTACACTTGGTCAGTTTTTCTATGAATATATATATTTGCACTGTTCTTCCAAATAGAAAAACTTCAAAAAATAGCAAATGTAATTATACCTGTATGTAAAAAAATGTTAAAAATTAAATTAAAGTAAACGTTTTTTATGTAAAATGGTTTATTTTATAAAATTCCCGGATTTCCCGGGAAAAACTGAAAAAATTCCCGGGAATTCCCGTCAGTCTATTCCCGGAAATTCCCGGACCCCAAACACTAGTCCAAACTCATAAAAAATAAAAGCGTTTATTTAAAGGTTTACTACTCGAATTTCCATACAAAATTTGTTTTACAAAACTCTTATTAGCCTCTTTTAACTTTTATGAATTTGAAGGCTGGACTTTAAATAAAATGAAGTATGGGTATTTTGGGGATTTTTACTTAATCTGCGATATAAGTGCCCAAGGATTTTTTGATTCTTACACGACTTTGTGGGAGGCATTTGAAGTAACAGAAAATGGCTAAACATGGAGAAATCGCTGATAAAGTTACGGTTTTGCAATTTTTTATTACTTAAAAGTCCCATATTTCGCGAAAATTTTTTTTTCTAATATTTTTAAAAATAGATAACACAAGAAAAATTGGTTGCCAAGGAATAAAATGAAATATGCAATTTTTTGGGTTTTTACTAAAACATTGATGCAGGGGGGATAAAGACAATTTTGGTTTTCACGAAAATTTATTGGCGGTATTTTGACACCCAATAGAAACTTTTTGGACTCGTTTCACCTCAAAAAATAAAAGTAAAAAATGATACGGCCTACTGACTCGGTAAATGACCAACATATATGACAAAATCCCTATTTTGGCATAACCGTATACATGTTAACATTAACCGAAAACACATCCACGTTTAACAAAATTTACTTGGCATCACTTCTGTCAAAAAGGTTTGTGTATTTGCTATTAACAAAGAAAAAGGTTTGTGTCTTTGACATTTCAATAAAAATATGAACTTCCACTTAAAATATTTTGTAAGTAAATTCAACTGAAAAACATTGAAAACAATCGTTTCCTTTTAAAAAACGGACTACTTATATTTCACTTGAAACAACATACTTTTTTAGTTATTTTTAAACGTTAATAAATGACTAGACATTCCGTAAAAACAAATGATATTTCAGTTATTTTAACTGTTTACAATTTTTTGTTTTGTGAAAAAAAATATTTTTTTTTAATAACAAACTACAAAAACCGTACTTCTGTAAAATTATACGGAATAATCAGTCAAAAATAATTTAACTGATAAAAACATTTTTCCGTAAATTTTTGTAGTTTATTGTTTTAACAACTGTATAAATCTTTCAATAACACTGTGCAACAAGAAAAATGAGCCTCAATGGTTTCAACGCCATATGAAAGTAGACCATCAAATGGACAAAACTACCAAAGGGTTTTGCAAAGTCAGTTCGGATTTCTTTTTTATAGCCCACTGAAGTTTTCATTTTTTTATCAAAGGCGTTTGGAAAATGTCAAAATTACTATAGTAAAAACACATCTGAGCTTCAAAATATGGTTCAATGTCTCCAATGAAATTGTATGGCGGTTCTTTTCTTAGAATATTTTAACCCTCTAACTGCCATTTTAAGGGGCCATTTAAGTCCTTTTTCAAAAACTAAACACAGAAGTCTAATAAAACGTCCATTTAGAGGGTTAAAATGTTCTACAAATATTTTCCTCATAAAATTTCACTAGGGGTTGTCAAATGGTCAAAGTTTGTGCGACATGCGCAAAATGCTTAAAAAGGGTTCAGTATAAATAATTAATGTTTGATATTTTTTTTGCCAAAGCAGTGCTAAAATATATCGACAAAAACAGTGCAAATATACTTCTGAGATAAAAATGATGTTCTGATGTGTTTTATAAAATTTTATGATGGTTATTTTCTTTGACCAAATTAACCCTCTAGCTCCCGTATTATTTAATTTAATGATGATTATTTTCTTTGACCAAATTCACCCTCTAGCTCCCGTTTTACGGGGTAATTTTTGTCCTTTTTAAAAAGAAATACAAAAAAGTCTATAAAAAAAGACTGTCAGAGGGTTAAAATGTTCCACAAATATTTTCTGCATCAAATTTTACTAGAGATCGTCGACGCCAAAAAATACATTTGGAACATGTAAAATGCTAAAAAAAAGTAAAGTTGTAAAATTTGCACATACAATTTTTGCACACACTTTTTTTTAGCATTTTACATGTTCCAAATGTATTTTTTGGCGTCGACGATCTCTAGTAAAATTTGATGCAGAAAATATTTGTAGAACATTTTAACCCTCTAACAGCCTTTTTTTTATAGACTTTTTTGTATTTCTTTTTAAAAAGGACAAAAATTACCCCGTAAAACGGGAGCTAGAGGGTGAATTTGGTCAAAGAAAATAATCATCATTAAATTTTACAAAACACATCAGAACGTCATTTTTAGCTCAGAAGTATATTTGCACTGTTTATAGTCGATATATTTTAACACTGCTTTGGCAAAAAAATAACAAACATTGATTATTTATACTTAACTCTTTTTAAGCATTTTGCGCATGTGGCACAAACTTTGAACATTAGACAACCCCTAGTGAAATTTTATGAGGAAAATATTTGTAGAACATTTTAACCCTCTAAATGGACGTTTTATTAGACTTCAGTGTTTAGCTTTTGAAAAAGGACTAAAATGACCCCTTAAAATGGCAGATAGAGGGTTAAAATGTTCTAAGAAAAGAACCGCCATACAATTTCCCTGAAGACATTTTATCATATTTAAAAGCTCAGATGAGTTTTTATTATAGTATTTTTGACGTTTTCCAAACGTCTTTGGTAAAAAAAATAAAAACTTTAGTGGGCTATAAAAAAGAAATCCGAACTGACTTTGCAAAACCCTTTGGTAATTTTGTCCATTTGATGGTCTACTTTCATATGGCGTTGAAGGCATTGAGGCTCAAAGCAATGACCCAAAATTTGTTGCACAGTGTAATTTAGTTTTTTTGAAAAATAAACGATAAAACGTTTAAAACAACTTTACGGAAAAACTTTTTGAATAACCGTAAATAGTTACTGTAAAACTTTTTTAGATGCAACTAAGATAATTGCGTTTTAGGTTTTTCAAATTTTCAAAAACTGGGCTTAGGAGGCGTGGTCAAACATTGGAAAAATGGTAAAATTTGTTCCAAGTTGCCTTGATTAAATATTTATCACATTAAAACGGAATGCACCTCAATGTCAAAAATTTACATTCTTATATAGTTTTGTATGGGCTATCGATAATTTTTTTTTTTCAGAAAAATTTTCAGAACCCGTTCTGAAATTTTCCATTTTTTAAAAAAGTCGATTTATCAAAAACCCGGCTACTTTTTTTCTTTTTTAATTTTTTTTTTTAAAGTTTAGATGTTTGTCCATCCACAAAAAAAAAAAATTAGAAACATGTTCTTCGTTTTTTTGAGAAAATCGCATTTGAACTGCAAATTTCATAACAATTTTGTAATTTGCTTGTAATTCTTTATATTAACGTTGCGAATGAGTATTATTAATTGCATAAATATTCCTCATATGCTCTGTTGAAACAAGAAAATACAAGCAAATTACTAAATTGCTATGAAATTTAAAATTCAAATGCGATATTCTCCAAAAAAACGAAAAATGTGTTTCTGAATTTTTTTGTGTGGATGGACAAACATCTAAACTTAAAAAAAAAATTAAAAAAGTAAAAAAAAGTGTCTGGATTTTTGATAAATTGACTTTTTAAAAAATGGAAAATTTCAGAACGGGTTCTGAAAATTTTGCAAAAAAAAAAACTTTAATCGATAGCCCATACAAAACTATAAAATAATGTAAATTTTTGAGATTGTGGTGCATTTCGTTTTAATGTGATAAATATTTAATCAAGGTAGGCGCCCCAGTAGGCTAGTTGGTAGCGTGCTAGCCTATGAGTCTGGGGGTCGTGGGTTCGATTCCCAGACAGAGGCCTTGGTCTGTTTCGCTACAACGAGACGAAGGTCATTGTTACCAGTTCTCGGTTAGGTAAAATTAGTATATGATTTGTAATTATATGGTAATTCTTAATAAAATAAAAAAAATAAATAAAAATTTAATCAAGGCAACTCGCCACAAATTTGACAATTTTTTCAATAATTGACCACGCCCAGTTTTTGAAAAATTTAAAAACCAAAAACGCAATTTTCTAAGTTCTATATAGGGCTATCCATACAACCTCTTCAGAAGTTTACGTTACACATGTTTTTTTTTCGCTGGACATTTGGTGTGGAATGCCTTTTATACCCTCTATCACTAGAGTAGAGGGTAGAAAAATTTCCCGGTTAATGCGCATTTTGTTGTAAACAAGTGATACGTTTCCTATTTTTCCCCCGATATACAACTATGTAAAATTGCATTGGGTTAGTTATTGGCCACAAGAAAATCCTTCCTTGTCAAAGAAAAAAAAAATATTTTTGATTTGTTGCAGCTTCAATAGCTGCCAAAATTTTTACTTTGACAAGTATACTTTTTCTACACAGTAAAGAGGTTAGGGAGTAAACTTTCCCCTGATTTGACCTTTGACCTAATTTTCGCCATTAAGTTTAAATATCTGAACAACCTTAACCCTATAACTCTATTTATTTGACGTACAATAGAGAAAAAAATGAGATGGCAAGTTATAAATTTGTCTTTAAGTCATGTTATTTGGTTTTAGTTGGTAAATATACCGAATGTGTTTCATAAAATTCAATTGAAATTTTTAAATTCGCCATTTTTCAATCTATTATTACATTCCAAAATGTACACTTTCGCTTCAATAGAGCAAACTGACAAAAAATAGGTCAAAATGTCAAGCCAATTAAACATTATCAATAAAACAGCCTATAAAAGACCTTGATTTTGAAAACATTTTAGTTTATATAATTTCGCCAAACGAAAACTGTAGATACTTTTTGTAGTCTCTGTTTTGTTACATATGAACTAGTTTAATTTTATTGTTTTTGTTGCAATACTAAATTTAATTAATTTTTTTTTGGCATACTTCATCAAGTATTTGCACATTCTTATATATTTGATAGAATTACTTTAATTAAAATAGTTGCAGAGAGAAAAAAAAACTAAAATAAATACATTTAGTTTCAGAATTCCATTAACTAACTATGTAAATCAAATCCAATTAAACGAAAATTTTATTAAAGCACGTGTATTAACACACACACACACACACACATGCAGCATAAAAGATTTATTAAAAAAATCCTCTTAATACATCATGTATGAACGTTTATGCTGGTATATACACCCCAAAAAAATTATTCATTCAAAAAAGTTATACCAAAAACTCTCCAAACTGTATAACCATTCACATAGCAATTACACTGTGCTAGTCGCAAAAATTAACAAGCTCGGCACCCTGCTGGCAAAGCTAATTCGGGTACGCTGAGTTCAATGGTGCTAGCCGTTTTTCGAAGTTAGCGCTTTTTTATGCTTTAAGGATAGCTTTTAAATATAAATTTAAAATGTGATGTTTTTTTCGGGAAAAAAAATATTTTTTTTTTCCAAAAAAAAATCCGCGAAAAAAAAATTTTTTTCGAAAAATTTTGAGTCTGTAATTATTTTTTATTTTCGAATAAATTTTTTTATTTTGTATATTCATTAGAGTTTAGATGATAAAAATTCAGCAATTGTCTAAATAATAAAAAAAAATATTTTTTTTACTTAAAAATAAAAAAAATAATCGCGAATACATACGCTAACTTTGAAAAAAAAAAAATGTGATTTAGTGTACTGGAAGTAGCTTTACCAGATGGCTGTCGTAAATTTGAATCAAACTAAAAATATTTGTATTAAACCAATTTTTTCACGAAAATAAAGATTTTTCGCGAACAAAAAATGTTTTTCGCGAAAAAAAATTAACGGTATTATGGTTTGTGATGTTACTTTAACAGACTTGAATGGTTTTAAATTTAAAAATTATCGCAAAAGTTTAAAAATATCGTTTTTATTGTACTTAAGTATCAAAATTTTAAATCGCGAATACGAGCACTAATTTTGAAAAACGGCTAGCACCATTGAGTTCAGCGTACTCTAATTAACTTTACAAGTAGGGTGCCCAGCTTGTTAAAAAAAGTGTCAAATTCGAGCTAGTACTTCAATGTATCAAAATATCGAAACTATGCAAATATTAAATGCATCTTAAAAATAACTAGTTTAAAATTTGGCTTTGCCCTATCTTTTATATGCTCAAATATGTTTAAAAAAAATTATCAGGAACATTTGCGTCGGGGGAAGTTAGCGGGCAACTTTCCTCTTTCAATAAATGTTTACAAATTAATTTTTATGCTTTTTGTACTAAAGTTATACAATTTTATTATTATTTTCATTACACCGCTCAACACTCATTTTTCTGTTCTCCAAATTTTTCCATCACGTCCAGATTTTTAGTTATTTATGGTTGAAAATGCGAAAAATTACGATTTTTGCATTATTTGAAAGTCTGCACAGCATCCATTCAGTGGAATACAAATCTGGTATAAAGCGCAAAAGTATAATTTGTCTTTGGTCTCCAACATAGAAAACAATTTTTTTCTAATTATTGCGTTTGGTTGGGTTACAGTTGAGTTTTAAAATGACTCTTTATACCAGATTTTTATTCCAGGCTTTCAAAAAAGGCAAAATCGCGTTTTTCGCATTTTCAACCGCGAATAATTAAAATTCTAGACGTGATGGAAAAATTTGGAGCACAGATTTGGAATCAGCGAGACAAAATCTTTAAAAATGTTATATCAAATTTCAAACCGGAGTCAAAAACCTTTGATTTGTTGAGCGGTGTTATTTTTGTTATTTTCACACTGGGTCCAGGTTCCAAGTGTAGGACTTTGAACTTCTTATGCAATTAAATTGTTTCATTTCTTTAGCAAAAAAACAGTACAAATAAAATAGAGGTATTTAGAATTTTTTTCATTTCTTAAAAAAGTAAATTTATTAAAAATTCGGACGCATTTTAAATTTTTTTTTATTTTAAAAAGTTTAGATGTTTGTCTATCCACACAAAAAATTCAGGTTGTCATGAATATTGTAATTCAAAAAAATTATGTATTCTCTTGTATTCTATTGGGTCAACACTATCGAAAATAACCCCTCAACTACACCTTCCATAATTTTGTAGACATAAAGCAACAAACACACACAAAGCAATAACACATACAAAACACTAACAACAAACAAAAAATTGTTATTGTTTTGTGTGTGTTTGTTGCTTTATGTCTATATAATTATGGAAGGTGTAGCAGAGGGGCAAGACATGCTATCGTTGTTAGTCTGTCGGTCCGTCTGTGAAAGGAACACTGCAGTCCAAAACAACGGATCTAGACTCTCCTACGATGTAGTGTTTGTGTATATAGTGCCACGTTCGCCAGGTCTCAAGCAAAACGTTTGGTATTCTGTTTTTACGAAAAAAAACGAAATGTTTTTTGATGAAAAAATAATGTGGATGAAAAACTAAACTTTTATGAAAGATAACTATATTACGTTTTATTCACCAGCAAGTGAATTATTATCCAAGTTACAAATCTTTTTGATTTTGTGAAAATGAAAACCCCGAGTAAAAAAAAAATATATGACGCAATATATAATTTAATATGGTTTCGTGTCTATTTTGATATAATCTTATACGAAAAATGGTTTCATAAGATTTGATGACATATTAACCAATATAGTTCAGTTTATATAACTTTATATCGACTTTGAGTCGAGTTTTGGTCTAATCGAATGATAAAAAATTATATGCACTTATAATAAAAGTAATACGGCTGTTTTTTTAGTTTTTAATAATTTCTTGAAAAAAAATGGGTTCATGTTAAATTTTATATAAAACACTTAGAAAATATTCTTATAAAAAATTTGTCCTTGGAAAAACTTAAAAAAAAATTAAAAAATGGATTCATATAAAATTTTTAGGGTTGGCAGCCGAAATGAATAACGGTATTGGTACCGGTACGTACCGGTATTATGAATAAAATTTACCAAACATGTTAAAAAGTCACAAATTTGATAAAAACACGAAAAAAATTAAAAATTTATTATTAAAATTAAAAACTTATAAATTTCGTGCATTTTGGACATACAATTATATAGACTATTAATTAACTCAGAATTTAATTAAAATATTCACGCATTATTGGAATTCAATAAATAAATTAAGAAATCTGCTGATTTTAAGAAATCTGCTGATTTTTGCTGACGCGGTTTGCTAAATTTCTGTCTGGATAATCCAGGAAAAGATTGCAGAAAAATATGTCAAGACCGCAGATAAATCTGCTGATTTAAGATGAAAAATTTGTTGATTTCAGATAAACAGCCTCAACATCGAAATTGTATTTTATATAAGTAAAAAATACTTTTTTTGTTAAAAAAAAGCGAAGTTTTTCAATAAACTTAAAAATTTTTTTTAATAAAGTTTTTTAATTTTTTTAATAAAATTTTAAAATTTTTTTTAATAACATTTTTAATTTTTTTTAAGAAAATTTTCTTACAAACAAAACAATTTCTATAAAATTATTAAAATAGTAAGGTGTTTTTTTTTACATTTGAGCAATTTTTAGTTTTAATCGTTGAAATTACACAAAAATTAACAAAAATTAAAAAAAATTACAACAATTTTTTTTTTGTAAACTTACAAAATAATCTGCTAAAATTTGAACAAAAATACTTTTTTAAAATCAGCATTTTTTTTTTTAAATTTAATGACAGAGAATAAAGTAAAAGTATTATTTTTAGCAGAAAAATCTGGTAAAAGTTTTCAAATTCAAACTGAAAGATGTTTTACAGATTTTTCGACAGAGTTTTTCTTCAGACTGTACGACTTGTGCTAATTATGTATTTAAATCCAGAGAACCACCTCTCCACTCTTACCTGCGTGGATGACAACGCCAGCAACACTAGCGATTTGGCACAATTCAGAATAAGAATGATTACATTACGTGGCACTCACTTTTCTCTTCGGAACTTTTTGGGTAAATTGAGAATGTGATCATTCTCACCGTTATAATACCGGTAAAAATCCGAATTAAGGTAATGGTTTTTTATCGGTAACGGTATTTAAAGTTTTTTATTTCGGTATTGGTAGCGGTAACGGTAGTCAATATTAAAGGGTTTTTAATCGGTAACGGTATTGAAAGGGTAACGGTAGCCAACACTGAAAATTTTATATAAAACACTTACAAGGGAAGTATCTCAACCCTTATGAACCGATTTGCCTGAAACTTAAAATATATATAAATGAGACGATTTTAAGGTTGGGGTGTCTCGGCTTTTCGGCCATATCAGTGTTTCAAAATTTTGTTGTTCCCTTATGAAACCATATGGACCTCCGGGAAAATTTCGATAACTCACGAACTAACAGGAATATCCTCTAGAGCAAAAATACGTGTCGACTTAAATTTAATAAAGATTATTTCGTATTCATATGGACATCGTAGCTCTATGTCTTCATATAAATACCCCCCAAAATTTTCACATTTTCATGAAAAAAGTATTTAACGAAGCAAAACTTTTACAAGGTTATGCCACCGTTGGATAGGCATTAAAAAAACCTTTCTTCTCATATGTAAACATCATATATTTTCTTAGAAAGAAATGGCTGAAAAATCCAAAAAACGATTTTTTCGCCATTTTTTGACCCATGTTTTGAACCCCTAAATCCCCGATATGGCCGATAAGCCGAGACACCCCAACCTTAGAATTGTCTCTTTTATATATATTTTACGTTTCATGCAAATCGGTTCATAAGGGTTGAGATACTTCCCTTGTTAGAAAATATTCCTGATAAAAAAGTTGTGCTTGGAAAAAACTTACAAAAACTAAGATATAATGGAGGCATATAAAATTTAATATAAAGCACTTAGAAATTCGGAATGATGCATGGGACCAAATTTTACAACATATAACTATTAGGGTGGCGCAAATGTAGCATGTTTTCGAATTTCGAAAACGTCGAGCTCGGAAAAGTTGCCTTTTGGGGTCGATATTAACCCACAAAAATATTGGACTTGTAGAGCAATGGCTTTGGGTTCCTTTTTGTTCGGGACTTTCCGATTTTCAAGTCAAAAAAGGAACCCAAAGTCATTGGCCTACAGGTCCAATATTTACGTGGGTTAATATCGACCCCAAAAGGCAACTTTCCCGACCCCGAAGTTTTTTGAAATTCGAAAAAAGCTATATTTGCTCCACCCTAATAGTTATGTATGACGATATCTTAAAATTTTTTAAATAAATTTATCTCGCTATACATAGAATCACACATGATCATATATGAAATAATATGACTATATAAAAGTACATTAGATCATATTAAATTATTTGTACTTGGAACTATACTTCGTATTTTAAATTTTTTAGTCGTTAGTTTATTTATTCAAACTGAGGTGGTCTTGCGTCACTTTCAAAATTGGACACAAGCCAAAAACATTATACTGTTAAAAAAATTTACACTCAAAAAAAAAAAAAAAATTACTCTCAATTTTTTTTTGTTAAAAAAAAATGCATTTACTTGAAGCATTGTAGAGGGTTTTCATGAATTCGACTAAATCGAATTTAATTTTTTTACTTGTGTATATTAACATTTTTATTTGAGTGTACAACTATTTTTTTATTCGACTAAATGCACATTATGTTGGATGAACACACATGCAGAGTACCTGACTTTGGAGCCAGCATATGGTGAAATGTGCTTTAATTTAATAAGAATTGTTAAAATGAAATGTTTTGATATAGAATCAGTAGAAAAATGAAGAAGATGTGCATATACACAGATACACTCATAAGTATGTATACATTTAGCGATGTCATTGTTGTTTTTTTTTGTTGTTGTTGTTTATTTTTTGGACTACTTAGACAATACGATTGATTAGGTGCAATAAATTCCACTGTTACAGTGACACATAAAATATCTCAAGGTATTCCAGTACAACAACGACGACTACGACAACTATTCGTTATTGTTGCTCTACTAAGAAATGACACCGAAGCTTTCGCTCACACTTTCATTCTTTCTCTCTATCTTACACAGATGTTTGGCGAAAAGCGCATGATTTTGGCATACATTTGAAATTGAGAAAAAAAAAAGCTTTAAAATAAAATGTTATATTTAAATAATTACCCAAATAAAAGTTTAATTTTATCACTAAAGCTTTTTTTTATATTAAACTCTCCAATTATTTATAAAAAACCAAAAGCTTAGAGATAAAAAAAAACTTTTTTTGTTACAATTTTCTAAGCTATAGAAAACTGCAACTCTGCATTAAAAAAAAAATGTTGTATTGCAAAAGCTCTGAGCTCTTTTTTTTAGTTTGTTTCCTTGTTTGTTCTTTGTGTTTCGTTTTTTTTTTCTTCTGAGCAATGCTGTCAGTGGCATTACAAGCCTAGTGTTGTGTCAGCACTCATGCGGTCATTTTGTAATATTATCTCCTCGTTAGAAAGTGTTTTTTTGTTTACATCAAAGAAGACAATACAGAAATGTGAAGCTTATTTTGAGTATGCAAAAAATAACTAAAACTGAACTAAACCAAACTAAAGCCTCCTCCTAACCGAAAGCGCAGTTGTTATCGAGGCGGGAGTGGCATAAACAAAAAAACAACAAAAAAGACACAATAAAAAACAAGGGAAATGAAGAAAAATGTGCAACCCATTTTAGAAAAAAAAAAAACACACACACACAAAAGTGCAATTTTTTTTAAAACTGAAATAAGATTTTTATAATTTTTATTTTTTTAAATAAATGACAGTGATTTTAAATAGAAATAGTTGTAAAAAAACAAATATAATAAATATTTCCAAACTACCTCAAGACAAAAGACCGTAAAACAAATAATTGCATTACAATTACTTTATGCTGCACAATACGACAGAGGCAAAAAAAAAAAAATCTAGAAAAAATCTAACAAAAAAATCTTCCAAAAGCGGCATTAAAAAGTATGTGAATATTTTTATAAACAGTTTTTTACTTGATTTAATTAATATTTAAGATATTAATGATGTGTGAAAAGCAAAGCAATAAATAATAATGATGATGATGATAAGTGTGCCTGAGAATTTGTGATAGTGTGAGTGTAAATCTGTGTGTGTGTGAGTGTATATGGAAAATCAATTAATCTTTTGATAACTCAACAACATTTTTTTGATTTATTAGTAATTAACTCACAACTCGGCAAGTATTAAATGAAAATTTAATTTGACCCACTCCCCTTTGTTTTCTTTACATAGAATGACAAAAATTATGTTATTTTTTTTTGTATAAGTGGTTGTACATGTCACTACGTGTATATGTGTATGTGTGTGTGTCAAGGTACACAGACTACGTATGCAGTAATTCTCAAAAGGATGTCATAACTTACTAGTGATGATATTTCATTTGTTTTAACATTTATATACGAAAATATTTATATTTACATAAATACATACTGTGCAAAAAACAAAAACTAAAAACACACAAAAATAAAACTACTATACTACAATACACTTACTCTATCTACACATGCCAAGTACTTGAATGTATGTGTATAAAAATATAAGTGTGTGTAAGTGTTTGTTTGAGTGAGTGAATGTTTTTTTTTTTATTATTTTTATTTATTTTTTTTATGGGACATCAAGGCGTATGAGTGTTGTTTGCAAATTCATACAAAGTCATCATTATGTCTTTTATATTGTTTGTGTATTATAAATAACTAACTACTTACAACATACTCATACTGATACACACACACACACACACACGTACATACAAACAGTTAAAAAATAATTATTTTTCATATATAAATTACAATTTTATGCCAAGAAAATTAAATGTTTTCAAAAGATTCTAATTAGTTGCAAGCAATTTTTAACTTTTTTTTTATAATGAATATTCAGATTATAAACTAAGTAATCGATGTTATTGGAATGTGGCTCTGATGATTTCATAATTATAAATTAAATATTATTTAAAAATATATTAAAAGATTTTCAAGATACGAAAGAGTAAAAATCAGGACTCCATCCAGAAAGAGCCAGACAATTCCATAGAAAGTGTTCTATAACATCTTAATTGATCTCATGTATACTGCTCCGACAAATGTTATTTGTCGGCGACTTTTTGCGTAAAGTGTATTTTTCCTATTGGAAAGTGGCTGGCTTTCATCAGTTTCATATGATTCCAATGTCAAAATGCTTGGCCATCTCATTTAAAGACGAACGGCAGTTATTTTATTATTCATAGGGAGATCTAGCCCTTACGGCCGGCACTGCGACCCTTATGGGTCTTTTGTGCCAAGATCTATAAATTTAATTCAAACTCTGTTCAATGTTCCTAATGAACATTAGAACAGAGAATGGAGAAGCCAGCCTATAACCGACTTCTGATCCTAAAAATTGTGATGCAATCAAAAAGTCGACACGAAGACGATGTACAAAAGTTAAAATTATGCAAGTGATAATTTACTTTATAATGTCCTGCAAGAAAAACTGTCAATAACCTAATGTCATATTTGGTGTGTTGCGTGATTAGTACTTTAGATTGTCGTTGACCTTCTGAATTTTTAAAACAATTTTAAGAAGTCTGTCATTTCCATACACCTAATCATGGTCGAGGAAGTGGAGCAGTTTATCTTCCTTTTGACCTTCCGCTATCTCATCTCCCTCCAATGACCTGATCTATGACCAGAGATCAAAAATAGGGTTAGGTTAGAATGGGTTTGAGCCAAAAATGCCGTTTTGAAAACCACACTCAAAAAAATACGTTAGTAGATTTACTAAATTTTTTTTGCTAACGCTAGTTAGCTAACTTTTAGCAAATTTTTAGTTGAGATTAGCATGGTAGCAAAAAATTCTTGTAAACTTCATTAAGCACATTAGCAATTTTAAACAAACTTTGAACTAATTTCTTTTGCTAAATTTGAAATTGAGTTGACAACATTTTTACATGATTTTTTGCTAATATTAGCAAAAATAAATGGTAAGTTTTTTTTTATTTTCAGAAAACTTAAAATGGCGCTATCTCGGAAACTAAGCCAGATAGAGCAAAATGGAGGCCATTTTTGGTTCTTAGAATCTCCATAGTATCACATGTGTGGACCCTAATGGGTCCTAACTTTGGATCCAAAAAAGTTAGCATTCCCGAAAATTTTAAAATGCTCATATCTCGGTAAATATTGCCGACACAACAAAAAGTCCAAAAGCATTTTTGTAGCTCTCAATACGTAGAACAAGACCGCAAAATAATCAAAAGCTCTCCGAGTAATATTTTTGAAGTTATCGAGTTTTGTAATTCTCAAAACCCCGGTGGTCCCCTAAAATCACGTATCTCAAAAACTAAGCAAGGTAGAGCGAAACGGACACTAATTTTGGATCAAAAACTATGACGATTTTTAAGGAACCCAAGTAGGTCTAGGCCCATCGGGGTCTGGACCTATCGGGTCCGAACCCAATGGGGTCCTCAAATGTGTATGAACTAAGTTGAAATAAAAAAAATTTCAGTTAACTAATTTTTAGCAAAACGTTTTTGCTAACTTTACCAAAAAAATTGTGGGTTCAAAATCAGCAAATGTTCTTGTAGGTTTACAAGCTTTTTTTGCTAACTTTACAGTTTTTTTTTTTTGAGTGCACGAACCTGAAAAAAGGAGATTAAAAGCGATCATTAAGTTTTAGAGTCAAGGCTATAGCCAGTTGGTTTTAATTATATTTTTTGTTTAAGATTACCAATTTCTTTAAGGTTATCAAAAAAAGGTTTGCCATTATGTGGCTGGCAAGAGCTCTTTCTGAAGTTTATCATTAATCTGCGACAATATCTACCGTATGGTATGCCAAGCCTGGATGCACGCTCACCAATTGGCCAATGTCCCGCTACTACTTACTGAATAGCCAAATTATTACAAATAAACTATCATGTACGCCGGGTATGAGTGTTATTTAAGGCCGTTTGTCACCATTAGACTCAGTAAAATGAACTGTCAAAAAATCGTATAGAATTTAGAAATGTTATCGTGTAAATGCAAAATGTAATGACACAGACGGTTATTCGGAAGAAATTTTGACAGTTTTCATTTTATCAGGGATGTATTTTCTTTTCAATTTATTGACGTCAACATAAAAACAAAAAACTAAAGCCACAAAGTTAAGTTTATCAAATCAAAAGTCTCTTATTTTGATGTATTTTTAAAAAATACGCAACAAATAATCTTTTTTAACATTTATTTTTTTCTGAACCGCTATTTTCATATTATTTCAAATGTAATAGTTGCAAAGGACAATGTATTCAAAAAATTTTTGGTTTGCTTTTTTGACAGTCGGACCAAATTTCATTTTATTTCGGTTTACTAAATTTTACGACTCACAAGGGAAGTATTTCAACCCTTATGAACCGATTTGCCTGAAACTTAAAATATATATCACAGAGACAATTCTAAGGTTGGGGTGTCTCGGCTTATCGGCCATATCGGGGATTTACGGGTTCAAAACATGGGTCAAAAAATGGCGAAAAAATCGTTTTTTGGATTTTTCAGCCATTTTTTTTTAAGAAACTATATAATGTTTTCATATGAGAAGAAAGGTTTTTTTAATGCCTATCCAATGGTGGCAAAACCTTGTAAAAATTCAGCTTCTTTAAATATTTTTTTCAGGAAAATGTGTAAATTTTGGGGGGTTCTTATGTGAAGACATAGACCTACGATATCCATATGGATAAGAAATAATCTTTATTAAATTTAAGTCGACCCGTATTTTTGCCCTAGATGATATTCCTGTTAGTTCGGAAGTTATCAAAATTTTCCCGAAGGTCCACATGGTTTCATAAGGGGACAACGAAATTTTTAAGCACCGATATGGCCGATAAGCCGAGACACCCCAACCTTAAAATCGTCTCTTTAATATATATTTTAAGTTTCAGGCAAATCGGTTCATAAGGGTTGAGATACTTCCCTTGTCAGTCATGACATTTAAAAACGTTTAAAACGCGACGAAGGCAATTTTTGGTATTTCTGAATACGTTAGAGATTATACAGACGTAAAACATATGAGACTTTCCACACCAAATGCCCAGAGAAAAAAGAACATGAGTCCCATGAATTTCTGAATAGGTTGTGTTGATAGCATTTTATGGGACTAACATAATTGCGTTTTTTGAAAAACCAAAATTTTTGAAAAAATGTCAAATTTGTGTCTAGTTGTCTCGATTAAATATTTATTGAATTCAAACGTAATGCACTATAATCTCAAAAACTATCATTAATGTATTCTTTTTTATGTGTTATCGATTAAAATTATTTTTTTTTTAGTTTGAAAATTTTTCAGAACCCATTCTAAAATTTCCCACTTTATACAAAAAGTCAATTTATCAAAGATCATAAGGAAATATTTTTTTGCAGATTTGAAAGTTAGAAAAGATTTCGTATAAAATAAAAAAAGGTTTAAAACTTTTTTCTTAACGTTATACTTATGTATTGAAATCAAATAGAAGTAATAGCGAAAAAATTATATTTTTATACAAAGATTACAAAAAATATTCGATTACCAGATACATTTTGAAATATATTTGAAAATTGTTCGCACTTTATTGGAAAAATATTTAAAAAATCCAAAACCGCGATTTTAGTGCACAGATGCTGATTTTTAAACATGAAAATTATGACCCTCGCTCAAGTTGCGAGGGTCACAGTATATTCAGATATTCATCCTACCTTGGCTAATTTTGCAGCAGCATCCCTCTGCATAGGTTTTGGCCACCAGACAATGCCAGCATACATCATGATCGGACTTGCAATAATTTTGTAGATCCACATCTAAATCGTCTCAGAAATTGATTTAGAATCGATCGGTATGCTTAACCTGGCCAACTGTTTTTTGCTGAAAAGCGGGATGGAAAGGTTGAAAAAGCGGGGTTTTGACCTAAAAAGCGGGACCTTTTTTATACCATTCAATTAGTGATAGGGGATATATATTTGTTTGTCGTTCCGTTTGTAACTGATCGGAAATAGGACCTAGGATGCCATAAAGTATATAAATTATATAATTTGAAACTCGCCAATTTTGATTTTTGTTAAAGTTCATTATGTTCTTTACAAAATGTCAAATTTCAGAGTTACTTTCAGTTACTTTTTGTTTTTGAGAAAAATTACTTCGAAGATTAAACTCATTTTCCCGAAAAAAAATTACTGATCTCTGAAAATTTTAAATTTGATAGAAAATTCAATAATCTTAAAAAAATAAAACTGGCGTGTTTAAAAAAAAATATTTTTATCCAAAATTTTAACAATTCAAAACATGTTTTATTATTTATTTTTATCATTAGAAAATAATTACAAATTATAGACTAATGTGTTTAGAACAAGTTCTGATATCCCGATACAAAACTATTTAATAAATAGTTTGATTTGGAAACTACAGAAATGTTGAGTTACAGTAGAAAAAACCTACGATACCTTGAAGTTCAAAGTCATTTCTTGAAAACAAAAATTAATTGCTCAATAAAAATGTTACATTTTCGAGAGAATTTAATGAACTTTCATTTAACATTAAAAATTAAAATGACGTATTTTTTGCTACATCAATTTTAAGGTTAAATTTGGAAAATTTAGACATAGTTCCGAATTTATTCCAGAAACAAATAATGCTAATCGATAGCCCATAAAAAACTCTATAAAACTCTATAAATAAATGTGTTTCGAAAATTGCAGAATTGTTTTCTTACCGTAGAAAAAATTATATAAAATGCCATGTCATGCAATAATTGGTAAACTTTACCATAATTGGCCACCACTAAAAACTTAATTTTTTTTTTTAATTCTATTTTTTTTTAATTTTCAAATAAACATTTAAAAAGTTGTTGGAAATTTTTTCGAATTCCAACACAATTTAGAAGTAATTTCCTTTACATTTTTTTAACACAGTAAATTCTAAATGTTGCCATATTTATATGATCAAAAATAAATAAAAAAACTACAAAACAATCATTCTCAAAATATTATTTCAAAAATTATAAATTCTGATTTACTATTCTAAAAGTCAAAAAGCGGGATAAAGCGGGATGAAGCGTGACTTTTGCTTAAAAAGCGGGATGGGAAATCAAGGCGGGATGAGACTTCAAAAAGCGGGATAATCCCGCCAAAAGCAGGATGGTTGGTCAGGTTAGGTATGCTTGAAGGTGGACCTAGGACCAATATTTCGGATAGGTATAAATATAAGCACAAACTCATTATACCCTATACCACAGAGTGGTGTAGGGTACAAAAACATTATCGTATCCATGCAATTAAAAAATCTGTTAGAACATCCCTAAGCCCATAGTGTGTGTAACTAGCGGCTTCCATTACAATCGGAGAAGCATTTTTAGGGGTTTGTATAAAAATTCTAACATCTTTGGGTACAGGCACACCAATGTCTCTTAATATTTGTAGTAACTCGTTAACGGTTTTATTGCTTATTGAGTTCGTTATGGACCAATTGCTCAACCATTCTCTTACGTTTTCAAATTTGGTGAGCGGTGAATCACCGCCGGTGATGCTATATCATCATCAGAATTACCCATATTGGATTCATATGCTAAAAAAATCGAATTATTATAAACATACATATTTCTTCATTTAACGGAATGTCGACGTTGTTTTCAAAAGCTGGACGATTTTCATTCGTTAGCGATTTTTGGTTTAATAGCGAATTTTGGCCTGCTTTCATTATTATTGGCATTATTCTTGCAGCTTCTCGTTTACTTGTAACACTTCTTGCTCTCGAATTCATATTTAAAATTAAACGTGCCCAACTCTAATTAGCAATAATAATGCAAAATAAACACACAAAAATCACAATTATTCGTTGCAAAAATTTGGAATTATTTAACCTCTTAAAACTTTTTTTTTTTTTTTGACAAAAAATAAAAATTTTCAATATTTTTTTTCTTTCGTTTCGCCCAAAATATCGTCTTGGCGATAAAACGACGATATGTATAAACAACTACTTAATTATTTTCGAAAAATGATAAAACGTCTGTATTGCCGCAATATCTTTTAGGTGATATATCGCCTTATTGCTTGCAGGAATGATACAATTGTTTTTCTTTTGTATTTTTAAACATTTAACGCGCAGAAAAGTCGTTTCCCATAAACAGCGGCCGACCCGCTTCCCAAAAACATGTGTTGTCGTAATTTTTTTTATATTTTTTTTAAATTTTTTTGCATGTTGCAGGGTATAAAAGATTCGACACAGCCGAATGTATTACTCTCACTTGTTTTTATGCATTTCATACAAACAGCGTTGCTTTTTTCCGATGGTACTTTTTTCCGATGTCCCCAAAAATAAAAAATAAATACCCAAAAATCCTCTAAACATTAAAAATATGTTTTTTTTTATCTAAAAAACAATTTTTTTCTTATATTTTAAAAAATTTTGCGTATGGAATTTTTTTATTTAGCAGATTGTGCAATTAAAAAATCCCAAATGCTTAAAATAACAATAAACATTATACATTTTACAGCGGATAAATGCTGGTTCTACTGACTGTTCTTAAATTAAAAATAAATAAAAAACTTTTATTTCATTAAATTTGGCCTGTGGTATTAATTATCCAGTTGGCAAAATAAAATCACCCCTGATATACTGCTGACTCACCCTTTATGAAATCGCTGGCATTTTCATACAATTTTCAAAATGTCCCAATGACTTGTCAGCAGTGTCCACCAGTATTGTTGGCCACCAACAATTCGTTTAAACAACCGCTGACCAATTGCTGACATATCATTGTGGACATTTTGAAAAATTGTATAAAGATATCAGCAATTATATAAAGGGAGAGTCAGCAGTAGGTCAGGTGTGTTTTTTTTTGCCGACTGGGTAGATATAATTTCGTTTTTCAAAAAAAGTCCCTCAATTTTTTTTTTAAATCCTCAAATGCTTTTTTTTAAATCCCCAACGTTGGGAATAATTCGCAAATTCTGTCAGCCCTACATACAAACGAAAAAAAAAATTGTAAACAATAAAACTAAAAGAAGAAGAAACAAATGAGAGAGTATAAGGAAACCTAAGAAAAAGCTTTGTTAAGTTTGTTAAAGCTTTTAAGAAAATTCCTTAAAGCTTAAAGTTGTATAAAACTTTTTCTTATTGGTTCATGTCTCAACTAAAATATGTGAAAAAAATTTATCACAACTTTACATTTACAAATAGTATGCAGTAGTAGTAAATGCTTTTGGTAAACTGTCTTACAAAACTTTTTAATTCTAAAAATTATTTCTATTACATTATAATTTTATTTCTTAAATTTCCATATGTGAATGTATAAGCGGAATTTTTGATGTTGTATATTTTAATATATACATTAGGGTGAAGCAAGTTTAACTTTTTTTCAAATTCAAAATTGTCGGGGTCGAAATAATTGCCTTCTAGGGTCAATATTAACACAAACAAGTAAAAAAATTAAATTCGGCCTTACCGAATGTAGTGATACCCTCCACAATTTCAAAAAGGTTATTGCAAAAAACTTTATTTAAAAGGAAATTACTTTTGAAAAAAAATTAAAAAAAATTTCCGCGAAAAAAATTTTGGTAAAAAAAATCCGCGATTTTTTCTTTTTTTGTCAAAAAACATGTTCGTACTTTTTTAAATAGCATTTGGTGTTCAATAATGTTCATATATGTCAACCAGAAGCCGAATTAAAGCATTTTGTATTTTTAGGTTATGTTGAATGTACTGAAATTTTTGAGGTGTGCTTACATTTTCGTTCATAACTTTTGAACCGCTGAACCGATATCGCTCAAATGCAATACCAAACTTCTCGGGAGAACTTCCAATATATATGTTAAGTTTCAGTCATCTATGTGCAATATTTTGTCCGTGAGAGCATTTTCCACAGACAGACAGACGGACAGACGGACATCGCTAGAATGTCTTAAAATCGATCGGGCATCATGAATATATATACTTTATGGGGTCCCAGACCGATATTTCGATGAGTTACAAACGGAATGACAAACTTATATATACCCTCTATCACTAAGTGGAGGGTATAAAAATAATATTGACATGTTGGGCAATGCCTTTGTGTTCTTTTTTTGATTTGAAAATGGAAAAGTTTCAAACAAAGTGACAAAAAAAAAATTTTTTTTTTTTTTTGCTTAAAATATAAGGTTATGAATGAAAAAAAAATTGGATGGCAGATTTGTATTTTGGAGAGAAAAATCTATACACTCAAAAAAACCTTGTAAAATTACAAGAAAAACTTGTAATTTTTTTTTGTTTGCTACCTTCTATTTGACAAAAATTTCTAGTAATTTTACAAGCTTTTTACCAATAGTTTTGTAATTTCACAATGTTTTTACCAATAAAGTTGTAAATTTACAAATTTTTTTGACACGACAAAATTTACAATGAGGTTTCGTTATTTTACTAGATTTTTTGCTCCTCCTATTTTACGAGAATTCCTAGTAATTTTACAAGCTGTTTACCAATAATTTTGTAATTTTACAAGCTTTTACCAATAAAATTGTAAATTTACAGTTTTTTGGCGCAATTAAAATTACAAAGATTCTCGTGAATTTAATAGATTGTTTTTGTAAAATTATTTTGGAAATTTGTAAAATTTGTAAAAATTATCAAAAAAAATTAAATTTCGATTCAAATTTGTTTGTTAAAAAACAAGGAAAACTGTCAAACATTGGTAAAATGGGATTACGAGACTTTTCCTAGTAATTTGATAAAGTTTTTTTTTTATGTGTAAGAATCAGTCTGATATGTCACTGCAAGGTTTTTGTTGTCGATCAGTGTAATCATTTTGCACTAGCTCGAAAACGAGATCCACTTAGCCGATTTTGTCACCCTTTTAACACAACCTAAACTTGTTTTAAGAGGGGTGTGTGTATGTTTGTATATTAGGGTGGATCAAATTTTCATGTTATCGAATTTCGATCAGATCATTTTAATCCATTTTCCAAAAGTTTTCTAAAAATCCAAAATTCGGTTTTGGCTAAAATTTAGTTTAAATGAAAGTTCATCTCAAGCTTTATGAGGGGGTCAACGAAAAAATGTTTTAGATTTTTTTTTTAAAAGTTTTTAAACATGGGAAAATGCCCCATTTTTTAAAAGTTTCTAATAGCGATATTTCAAAAACTGTGCAACAGATTTAAACATTTTTTTGTTATAATAATATTTATTTAGAAAAAAAATTTAGCTTAATATGACATTGTTAACCCTTCTAAAACTGTAGCCGAAAATGACAAAACAAACAAAAAAAAAATCACAATCTAATTTTTTTTTGCATTAATCTAACATATAGGCCATTCCATTAGACATCTGTGTAACTTTTAGCAGCTTTATTTTCTTAACTACTTAACGTACATATTTAAACAATCTAAAGCGCATACGAATGATATGTAAGTCTATACCTGATAAACTGCAAAAATATTGGTGTTTCAAAAGTGCACTTTGCACAAATGCAGATTTGAAGTGCATTTTGCGAAACTTTTATCCCATGGATTTTTGCTACAAAAAAATTTCCTCCTTACAATGGACCGAGATCGTGTATATTTAATATTTAAAAAAAAAACTTCCTTAAATTTCCCTTATAAAATTTTTCGTCTTTTTTTAAAACGAATATCGTGAATAAAATCGCGAGTTTTTCGAATATTATCGATCTGATGAATGAAATCTGTAAATCGCTCCATAGAGAATCTGTATAAAAGATATAATAAAAATTGGAAGACCCCCGGTCAAAAAATGCCTAAAATCACGAAATGTCTGGTGGAATAGCCGATATATGAGAAGGTTTAACACAAAATTTATTAAAAAATAAATTATATGCATTTATTTAAGATAAATGCAATAACAACTTTATATTATGCAACTTTTAATTATTTTTTTATTTGTTTGTTTTAGAGTGGAACGAAATTCAACAAAAAGCTCAATTCGATCCACACTAATTTGCATATATGCAGTGTTTAATAATAATTTACCTGTGTTATTTGTCAATTTGAATTTTTTTTCTTGCGGACAAATTTCAAGGTCGAGAAAAGTATCACAAGGCCTTTTTCTTATGATTGTGGTTGGAACAAAAAACAACAACAACAAAATGAAATACATAAAGAAAATAAAGAAATACTACATACATTTAAACAAGATAAAAGTGACAATATACATGTGTTGGTATAGTATATATTTGAATGCTGCATTAGGGTGGGTCAATTTGTTTAGGTGAGAAAAAAAGTGATTGGCGTATAGCAAAAAACAAAATTTACACGAAATTCTAAAAAAATTTCCCAAAGAAACTGTAGGTCTAATATCAAAACCTAGCTCTCGCCCAGAGACATAATGGCATCTTGGATATGGTGGAAAATTAATGAAATTAGACTACATTTTCTGAAACAATAACGCTGTTATCTCAAAAAATACTTAGGAAACAGATATCATTAAGGTTTCAAATAGTAGGTAGTGAGACCGCCTCTAAAATGGCTTTGCTAATTACAGTTGAACCTCGATTATCCGGCCCTCTATTAACCGGTGCCTCTATTAACCGGCATGCTGTGTGTTTGTTTTTTACCTCTATTATCCGTGCTTTACCTCTACTATCCGTGCAATTCATACATGTACGTACATATTGTATTTTTTGTTATTGTTTTTACCTCTATTAACCGTGCTTTACCTCTATTATCCGTGCAATATATTCACGAACATATACAAATGTTGAAAAATATATAACCTCTTTCAACCGTGTTTTTCGATTATCCGTGCTTAGTCCGGTCCCGTGCAACCCGGATAATCGAGGTTCAACTGTATTTGAAACCTAAATGAGATCTGTAATTTGAGTACTTTTTTTGACAACAGCATTTATGTCAAAACACTGTTGTCAAATTTCATAGATTTTTCCAAATTTTCTGAATCCTAATATGCCTCTCGGCGGAAGCTAGGCTTTGATTTTAGGCCTATAGTTTCTCAGAGAAATTTTTTGTTTTTGCTATACGCCTATTAACAAAAAAAAAAAATAAAAATTGCCCACCCTAATATACATATATATTTTTATACAAGCATCATTGTAATCGTAACCATCATCATCGTCATTATAATTGTTGTTACATACCTAATCCTCCTTTTCATATTATTTCTTTACTTTTTGCTCGTCTTATATTTAAATACAATAGTCTGGTTCATAAATGATACTAAATTTATTTTCTGGTAGTACCCTGAATTTAAATAAGATAAAAAAACAAAAGAATCAGGTCTGATACCGTCCGTACCAATTTCAAGGACACTCGACTCTCATATGAAAACGACTGTTATCACTAGTGATGAGATTTCCATGCATTTTTTGTCGATAGTCGTAAAACGATATCAACCAATTATCTTTCCGAATCAAGAAAATTTGCGTAAAAATGGCATCGATTTGTTTTTGCATATTTTGGTGAAAATGCATATTTTGCATATTTTGGTTTTGAATGCATATTTTGTGTATATTTACAACTTTTAAGTGCATATTTTTGCATATTTTGGCATAAATTAGCAAAAACACAAATTCAAATTTATTTGTTTCAACAACTATTTTAAATTTTAAAAATTTATTTTAAAAATAAAAAAAAAAATATACTACCTCCGTCCCGAAATATTTTTAACATTTCTATAGATTTTTTTGTCCCAAAATAAACTTTACATTTTATTAAGCAGTGTTTTAGTTGAAATAATACAAGATAAAGTTAAAAAACAATCTTATACTAATCTCGTGTACTAAAGCTGTAATAAAATTAATTAAAAATATTTGCAAGATGTCTCTGTTGCATCCATAATGCATTTATTAAAAACCGTTAAAAGGGTCTCTAGCGTAAAATTTCTTATTTCATACTCCGCATTTTGTAATAATTTTCATCTTTTCGACCATAGTGAACACCATGCCTGTTTGTAACGTCGAAAACAAGTTGTCTCATTTATCTGGATGCAGTTTATTGCATCCATTTTGCACGTGAATTGAAAAATTGCAAAGCTATAAAGAATTTTTAAATTATTGATATGTCCCGATATGTATTAACAAAAAAAACAAAGCTTTTTCAAAAAATCCTCCATAATCCCAGCCAAAATATAGAAATGTTAAGATTATTTTGGGACGGAGGTAGTATTTGTTTTCTTTTGCATTTTTTTATAGATTGTCTTTATTTCTAAAAAAAATATTTCTTACTTAAAGTTTTAAATCTTGCTATTCAAACCCGGCGTTATTTTTTTTGTTTTTTAGAAAGTTTTTCATGTGAAAACAAGTTTTTTATTGCACACATTTTATTTTTTAGTGCATATTTTTTATGTTCGTTCAAAAAAGTGTTACCAGTATTCCTTTGGAATTAAAAATTAGTTATAGACGATTTCATTTTTTTTTTGCCACGCCCCTGGCCGTTGCCATTTTAGTTTTTTATTCACTGCGTTGCCATTTTAAGTCCGATCTTAACACTATTCATATCTTTGTTCATGTGTTGACAACAGCTACATTTCTGACTTTGATAATTTTTTACTACGACGTCAAATTTTTGTTGTGATTTTCTAGGGTCGTTCAAAAAAGTGTTGCCATTCATCCCTTGGAATTAAAAATTAGTTAAAGACGATTCCAATTTTTTTTTGCCACGCCCCTGGCCATCGCCCTTTTAGTTTTTTATTTACTGCGTTGCCATTTTAAGTCCGATCTTAACATTATTCATATCTTTGTTCATGTGTTGACTACAGCTACGTTTCTGACATTGATAATTTTGAATCCGACGTCAAATTTTTGTTGTGACTTTCTGTATCTCAGTTTATACTAGAGTTGTCAATTATTCGACTTTCAACTTTGTTCGAATAATTCAAATAATTGTTTTTCCTCGTTCGATCAAACGATTAATGATCAAAATTTATTCGATTAATCGAAGAGAATAACGAATAAAAAAATTATTTTAAAAAATATTTTTATTAACAAAAAAAAATAAACAATTCATATAACAAAACTTTAAATAAGAAAGTTAAAATTTTTATTAACAAAAAAATGCAAAAAAAACTTAAAAATAAAATAGTTAAAAGTTAAAAAAACTTAAAAATGGAATTACTGAGATCACTTTTAATTAATGGATGTCGATTGTAATACTTGTTGAGAAATAATTCAAATACAAATTATTATTTGAAGTATTCAGACAAAATAAATCACAAACGATTTTAATTTTTGTCAAATAAGACAATTTAAGTTGTTCTTAAGAAATAATCTTTTAAAAATAAAAGTTGACTCAATTTGTTTGCTTTCAAACGATTTCTGGGGGTCTACTGCGTAACTCAAATCGAAACGAAAATCGATTCGAACAGAATTTTTATTTCTAAAATAATGTAATAAAAAATATTTTTATTCAAGAAAAATTACTTGGAACTTGTAAGCGCTTTTCCAGACAATGTAAAAAGAGAAAAATATAAAAATTTACATACATGGTTGTGTTGTTTTTAAAGGGTTAAAAATTTCCGAATTCGAACGCTTTCTTTCAATTCGAATTACGCAGTAGACCCCCTGGTTTTTGTTTTATTAAATTAGCTTTTGAAAACACTCTTTCGCTAATTGTTAAAGTAGGTGATATAGTAAGAAAAGCATACAAAAGTTTATCTAATTTTTCTGTTCTTTTTTCAGATCGCTGAAGTCCTTTTTATTTTATGAATTTTTAATACTTTGAATTGAATTATTTAACTCGCATAAAAGATTATTATTTTCATTACTAATAACTTCCTCTATTACAATACTTTTATCTGAAGTATTGTGATTACTTGCAATATAAAATAATCTGGAGTATAATTCATTTGCATATTCCTTTGTTTCGCTTTTTGGAGAATATTTTAAGAAACTTTCATTGCTAGGAAAATTTCCATAATTTAGAAAAATTATTAACGTATTAAACACTTTTATACGTCTCTCATTAATTCTTATTTTTATACGTTTTAGAAAGTTTGATGCAAAAGAGTTATTATTTTTTCTAAATTATTGATTAAAAACTTGATAACTCCCTCTAATTCTATAATGGATGTGCTATCCAGGGCTTTGACTACAATATATTTTAACTTTCCTCGTTTTGTATAAAATCTTTTAAAATTTATGAGAACAAAACAAATTTTAAGCATTTATTTAATATTTTAATTAAAAAAAAATTGTTCGATTAATCGACATTAATTAATCGATTTATTCGTTATTCGAAAATCGTCATTTTTGAATTATTCGAACAAGAGTTGGGTTTTGTTTGATCGATTAATCGAATTATTCTTAATCGACTGACAACTCTAGTTTATACCCACCTAACGCCCACTTTTTTCCAAACACAAAGAAAGATGATAAAATTTCATTAAACTCTTTGTTTCAAAGTTTTCACTTTCATTAAAAAAAAATCAAAAATATCATAATTCGTCAAATTTGACTAATTACAACTAAATTGGTTCAAACTTAACACACACACACGGAAAAAAAAGAAAACTAGAACTGGTCACCTCCTAGGATTAATGATAAGTTAAAGTCGATTAAAAAAAAATTTCCACGTCCCTGGCCGTCGCCCTTTTAGTTTTTTATTCACTGCGTCTTTAAGTTCGATCTTAACATTATAGGTACATTTTTTACTTTGATCATTTCTGACTCCAACGTCAAATTTTTGTTGTGACTTTCGGTATCACGGTTTTTACCCACCTGTTTTTATTTTTTTATTTTTTAAACCTCTGTAACTTTTTTGTTTATGAATGAAAGTAATTACATTTAAAGCAAGAGTTTAATGAAATTTGATCGTGTTTCTTTGTATTTGAAAATAAGTGGGCGTAAGGTTGGTAAAAACCGAGTTACCAAAAAGATCAAAAATTTGACGTCGGAGTCAAAAATGATCAAGGTTCAATATGTAAAACTAAAAAACTACTTTTTTTGTATTTTTGTTAAAAAATTGAAACATTTTATTTTAGAGGGCATAAACGATTCGGAACACTCTCACTTGTTTTTTTTTTTTTGAACCACCCTTACTTACATATTATGACTTTATCTTTATATACTTTGAGTTAGTTTTAGTAATTGCAAATGTAAATGTTTTCTTAGAACATTAATAAATATTTTTTTTTCCATCCAAATCTTACAATGAAAGACATTAATTTATTTTTTTTTTTTAGATTTTATTTGTACATGTTTTTATGTAATTTTTCTACTTTTTTAAAATATATATATATTTTTTCAAGACTCAGGAGAAATGTTAATTTAAAGTTAAAACGTTTCATTGTTAACATGTGTTTACACATGTTTATGTGTGCTGCAACATTGTAGATTGCCGTTTAAGAGATCGTTGGTTATAGTAGACGACTATTGTTACATGTGTATACGTTAATATACAGTAGTGTTAGTTAAATTAGTTGCTTTGATAGAGTTTGCAAGTATGTATCAGAGTGGTGCCGAAAACAATTGCTATTTCCGGTTCACACACAAATTTATTGGCTAAAAATTTTCAATTAAATCGATTGATCTACAAAATTTAAATAAGTCAATCAATGTTTTGATTAAAATTTTTGTTATTTTCTTTAACTGTCGAATTACAAATTTTCAACGTATCAGATTTTTTTCTCTTTAATTTATTTGAATACATTAATTCAAAAATATACAAAACGATAGGGTTTTCCTCTTTAATTGTTGGCAACATATTGAAAAGCAAAAAAGGTGAATTTTTTTATAATTTTGTCATTAGCTCACAATTTATTTGGTAAATCAATCATTATTTTGATTGACTTTAAATAAAAAATTGATAAAATTTGTGATCAAAATCAAAAAAATGTTTTATTGAAAATACATTAAATTAATCATCTACAATTTTATGATTGGTATAACAATTTTCTTTATTGAAGGAATTTCAATAACAAAATTGATTGAATCCGCGTTGTGTTCGTTGAAATTCGTTTCAAATCCTTTCTGTGTTAAAGCTGTTATTGACTAATTCACATTTGTTAAAAAAAACACATTTAAACAGTTAAAATCGTTAAAATTTTCATTTTTATTCCCAAAAACTTTTTTTCAGAATAATTTTTTACTGCACCTATTCTAGAACATGTTATTAGGGATTAGTTCATTAAACAGTTTCGATCGAGAGCTGTAGCTTTGGAACAAAATTACAAGATATAACTGACCCAGAATCAGTTCTAGAACCTGTCCTTGTTAAGTGTCTAAACAGAAACATACTCGCTTATAGCAATTAATAAATGGAGACGATCTGATCATTTGATAAAACATGATGAATCTCGGTCGCTGCTGGCGAAATGTGTTATTTTTTCAATAAATACCAAAATTCAAAGCAAACAGAATGTTTTGAATTTTGGCAATAATGCCATTTACACACCTTTGCCCCGAGTGAGATTAGATATTTGTTAACAATTTTACAGCAGCATTAAGAAAATTTAAAAACATACATTATGTTGAAGATTCATTCGCAACAATTTCAAATAAGAATACATAAAGTGCTATTTAATTTACCACCGCTGTCTGGAATATACATAAGTATGTTGATTCATGTAAATAAGTGATTTTCTTTTTTTTTCTTTTATTTGCCACTTGCCACCACTTAAAAAAGGAAAAACGAAAAAATTAAAAGATATGAAAAATGACTTTTTTCCTATTTAGTCATGTTTCAAATATACACACATTCATACAAACAGACAGACAGACGTAACTACACATACACGTGTATACGAATACGAATACAAAAGAATATTGTGTATGTTCTTTTTTGATACAATTTTATAAAGGTTTATACTATAAAGACTTACACTCAAAGAATTATGTAGGTAAATTCCAGTGAATATTCACTTAAAACAAATGAAATTTTATTTAAAAACCATTCCACTGTTTTTTCATTTAAAATAAAAACACATTACAGTCAATTTTAAATGTTAATTTAATGACAAACCAAAACATTAAAAAACTAGTGAATATTCAGTTATTTTGTATTGAAAAACAGTAAAACTATAGAAAAAATATTTTACTGCCGAAATTAAATGTAACAGAAAATTCGTTTTTAATACAGTAAATTATTTTTTTTAAACTACAGAAACAGTAAAAAAATTAAATCCTTTATAAAATAAGTGATTTTTCTTTTAAAATGACTTTACTGATTACTTTTAAAAATAACCTACAAACATTTAATGACATAATTTTCTTAGTGTACATATATTATAGATGAGAAAGGTGGACTCACTAAGTGGTTGCATTTTAAATTTAAGGGGAGTGTCTTATAATATTGGTTCCATACCCAGCTTCAATTATACCGATCGATTCATATACAGGTTGCAGTTATTAAACGACACTGGTCGCAATTAATAATCTATTTGTCTGAAAATTGATACTTAAACATCTGTTGACTCAAGACGAAGCCCATTGTCCTACTAGATGAATCCTACTACACCATTTACAGATGTAATTCGAAAAAGATCAATTGTAATTCGAAGATTCTATTTGTAATTCGAAGATTCTATTTGTAATTCGAAGATTCCATTTGTAATTCGAAGATTCCATTTGTAATTCGAATACTCCAATTGTAATTCGAAGATTCCATTTGTAATTCGAAGATTCCAATTGTAATTCGAAAAAGATCAATTGTAATTCGTAAAAGATCAATTGTAATTCGAAAAAGATCAATTGTAATTCGAAAAAGATCAATTGTAATTCGTAAAAGATCAATTGTAATTCGAAAAAGATCAATTGTAATTCGTAAAAGATCAATTGTAATTCGTAAAAGATCAATTGTAATTCGAAGATTCCAATTGTAATTCGTAAAAGATCAATTGTAATTCGAAAAAGATCAATTGTAATTCGAAGATTCCAATTGTAATTCGTAAAAGATCAATTGTAATTCGAAAAAGATCAATTGTAATTCGAAAAAGATCAATTGTAATTCGTAAAAGATCAATTGTAATTCGTAAAAGATCAATTGTAATTCGAAAAAGATCAATTGTAATTCGTACAAGATCAATTGTAATTCGAAAAAGATCAATTGTAATTCGAAAAAGATCAATTGTAATTCGTAAAAGATCAATTGTAATTCGAAAAAGATCAATTGTAATTCGAAAAAGATCAATTGTAATTCGAAAAAGATCAATTGTAATTCGTAAAAGATCAATTGTAATTCGTAAAAGATCAATTGTAATTCGAAAAATATCAATTGTAATTCGAAAAAGATCAATTGTAATTCGAAAAAGATCAATTGTAATTCGTAAAAGATCAATTGTAATTCGTAAAAGATCAATTGTAATTCGAAAAAGATCAATTGTAATTCGAAAAAGATCAATTGTAATTCGTAAAAGATCAATTGTAATTCGTAAAAGATCAATTGTAATTCGAAGATTCCATTTGTAATTCGAAGATTCCATTTGTAATTCGAAGATTCCAATTGTAATTCGAAAAGCAACGAGTATAAAATCGTTTCTTACGCCTTTAAAAACATTGTTTTTTTTTTTTGATTTACTCGTTGGTTTTCGAATTACAATTGGAATCTTCGAATTACAAATGGAATCTTCGAATTACAAATGGAATCTTCGAATTACAATTGATCTTTTACGAATTACAATTGATCTTTTACGAATTACAATTGATCTTTTTCGAATTACAATTGATCTTTTTCGAATTACAATTGATCTTTTTCGAATTACAATTGATATTTTTCGAATTACAATTGATCTTTTTCGAATTACAATTGATCTTTTACGAATTACAATTGATCTTTTACGAATTACAATTGATCTTTTTCGAATTACAATTGATCTTTTTCGAATTACAATTGATCTTTTTCGAATTACAATTGATCTTTTACGAATTACAATTGATCTTTTTCGAATTACAATTGATCTTTTTCGAATTACAATTGATCTTTTACGAATTACAATTGATCTTTTTCGAATTACAATTGATCTTTTACGAATTACAATTGATCTTTTACGAATTACAATTGATCTTTTTCGAATTACAATTGATCTTTTTCGAATTACAATTGATCTTTTACGAATTACAATTGGAATCTTCGAATTACAATTGATCTTTTTCGAATTACAATTGATCTTTTACGAATTACAATTGGAATCTTCGAATTACAATTGATCTTATACGAATTACAATTGATCTTTTACGAATTACAATTGATCTTTTTCGAATTACAATTGATCTTTTTCGAATTACAATTGATCTTTTACGAATTACAATTGATCTTTTACGAATTACAATTGATCTTTTACGAATTACAATTGATCTTTTTCGAATTACAATTGGAATCTTCGAATTACAAATGGAATCTTCGAATTACAATTGGAGTATTCGAATTACAAATGGAATCTTCGAATTACAAATGGAATCTTCGAATTACAAATGGAATCTTCGAATTACAAATAGAGTCTTCGAATTACAATTGATCTTTTTCGAATTACATCTGTAAATGGTGTAGACGAATTGAAACAATTTAAAAAGTTAAATGTAACAAATATTATTGTATAAAAATTTTATGGTTTTTTGGCTATAACTCGTCGACTAATTGATATTTTTTCAATCTGTAAAAGCCAAATTATTGCTAGAGCCCTATCAAACAACTATTTTTTTTTTAATTGATTTAGAAAATTTTTACGTGCTTATGAAGCAAAATGTTGGAAAAATTATTTTTTTTCGTGCTTTTTATATATATATATATTTTTAAATGTTAAATGGCGTTCGTTTCATATAAAATCATTAGATTTTAAAATGCAACACTTTAATAAATCACCCTATATCTACATTAATTTACACAGTGGTGGCCAAAACATTTGCACAAAAATTAGATTTACACTTTTTTGTGATAACATTATCAGTACCAAATCTGATTGTTAACAAAATAAAAAGAAATGCTATATAGTTAATTTACCAAGCTTGAGTTTAAGCTTAATAGCATTCAGATTGCGCAAATATTAAATGTAATACAAGGGACTAACTGGAAAACTAAATTATTTTCAGACATTTTTCTTAAAAAATATTAGTAACAATAAGTCGTTTTTTGTCCAAGTTTTCTATGTTTGTTTGCAAAAAACTGGTGGTCAAAAGAATTGTAGTTAAAAAAAAAATGCGATTTTTTTACTGTATTTAAAAAATTATTATTTTTGTTTATGTCTTTGGAAAAAATATTTGATAACTAAATATATATTACTGGACCATTTTTAAATTTTAACTTTTTGAACATGGAAATATTTAAAAAAAAAAATCTAAAAAATGTCAATTAATAATTTAATTTTCCAGAGCGACCCTCGCTATCAAGTTAAAATTAAATGTTGAATATATCACTATATAGCATTTTTTAAAAAATAATAGTCGATTAATAATAATCAGTTTTGTTATTGATAATGTTATCACAAAAAAAGTAAGAATTTAATTTTTGTTCAAAATGTTTTGGCCAACACTGTATATAATACACGTATTCCACTTCACATTTTATTTTTTATATTTTTTTACAATGACTACAGAATACCTTCTGTGTGTTGTTTGCATACAATTTTACTTTCATTTCAAATGTATTTTTTTTTTTTTTTCTTATTTTTTAATTCTGTTATCAAAGTTTTCATGTTGTAACATCAAATATTTGAATTTCAATTAACAATAAAAGTTTTTTCTTTTTTTGCCTTTTTCCCCAAAAAAATGTTAATTCGATTTATTGTAATATATGTTGAAAAATTGTACATGTCTGTACTACATATACATTAGAGTGTCCCTTATTTTGGAAATGTTGGAAATCTTGAGACGGTACCCGCTCATTTTTTTCCTTTTGACTTAAAAATAACTCAGGAAAAATTTTACGCCCCTAGGACCACGCCTTCCCTACGCGACGGGGCCTTAAAGAGCGGGGCCTAAAAAATCATTTTTCCATACAAACCAAAAAAATTTTTTTTTGATTTTTAATTTTTTTGTTATTAATTATTATATTACTTGGTTTGCTTATTCACGACAAAAAATTTGATTTTGGAGGGATAAGTCTTTCAGCGCTAAAAAATTTTTCGCAAAAAAAAAATTTGGGCGGCCGGGGTCCTACAGTAAAAAATTTTTAAAAAATATTTTTTTTTAGTTTTGACCAGCAACGGTTTTAGCTGCTATGTTGCTTTAAATGATATATATTCCAAAAAAAAAATTATTCATATCTGTGACATCTTTATCTTTTTCGAAAAAAAAAATTTTGAGCCGTAGGAATCCTACGGTAAAAAATTTTTAAAAAATATTTTTTTTTAGTTTTGAAAAGCAATGGTTTTAGTTTTTATGTTGTTTTTAACCTTTATGTGCTCGGTAGTCTACATTTGTAGCATTTTTGCAGAAAAAGTTGAATAAAAAAAATCTGTCCACAACAACAGGGTTCGATATTTTCAGTAGCTTCCTAAAAATCAATTCTAAGCAGTTTTAGCCACTAAGACTTTAAAAAAATAATGTACAGCACCCCCCAGACCCTACTTTTCAAAATGACCATCTCCTGGCGGGTAGTCTACAAATGTAGACATCATATAAAATGTATGGAAATTTACATCACTTTGAGATTTTATTTTTCGCAGGCGTTAATAAATCAAACGATGAAGATACACATGTATTGTGGAGTACGGAAGCAGTTTGTTATTACCGTGCAGTAATGCCGAAATCTCGGAAATTTTGGGTTTTTTTCGGTTTGATAGTGAGCGTACTAGACCTGCTGGACTGGTTAACAAAAATGCTCCAATTTCTGCATTATGGGCTATAACGAGCAACAATTTTCGCCGGTACTATCAACCATCGGGAGAAATTTCAGTTGACGAACAATTATTTGCATATCGCGGAAAAACTAGATTTACGCAGTACACCCAAGCCTGCAAAGTATGGCCTAAAAGTCTGGTTCGCATGAGATGCAAAGTCATTCTTTTCTCTAAACAGCGATACTCCTGTTGAAAGGAAAGAAGGCCTCAAATGCAAGCCGTGCAACCAATGTAGGAGAGAATCTCGTGCAAATACTAGTCTACCCTTGGCAGAACAACTGAAGAACCATAGTCTGTGACAATTTTTTCATATCATTTAGTCTGGGTAGGCATTTGATGTCAAAAAATCAAACTTTAAAAAAATCAAAACTATCCTTTGGCAATGTTTTTTAACATGCTAGATATATCCGCTATGTCTTGCCGCATTCATTATATATTCGGAAAACAACGACCATATCCACCAAACAGTCAAACGACGAAAGTACCTGCAAAGCTTTGCAAAACAGCCTTTCATGCCAGCAATCGAACAGCGCTCTGAAAATGCAAGGGTATTAGGCTATGCTCCAATACGCCTGGCTATTGAAATGGCGCTCGGTAGTTCTCCTACTTCTGGCACTAGTATGAACCACTCGCCTTATATTTCTAACAAAATACAGCCCATGCATCCTGATCGTTGTCCATTTTGTAAAGTTAAAATTAAAACATTCTCACCTTATATTTTTATCTAAAAATCATATATTTCTTAATAATTATGTATTTAAGTAGAACACTCTGCGTGCTAGTGTTTTTTATATGTTTTCCACACAAAAACATATTTGCTACAAATGTAGACTTCCGACCGCCAACATAAGTTTACAATCCCGAGCACATAAAGGTTAATGATATATATTCCAAAAAAAATATTATTCATATTTGTGACATTTTTATCGTGTATCGAAAAAAATCATCAATGCATTTTTTACCCTTTTTTAGAACACGATTAAGATGTCACAGATACAAAAAATATTTTTTTATGAATATATATCATTTAAAGCAACATAGCAGCTAAAACCGTTGCTGGTCAAAACTAAAAAAAAATATTTTTTAAAAATTTTTTACTGTAGGACCCCGGCGGCTCAAAATTTTTTTTTGCGAAAAATTTTTTAGCGCTGAAAGACTTATCCCACCAAAATCAAATTTTTTGTTGTGAATAAGCAAACCAAGTAATATAATAAATAATAACAAAAAAATTAAAAATCAAAAAAAAAATTTTTTGGTTTGTATGGAAAAATGATTTTTTAGGCCCCGCTCTTTAAGGGCCCGTCGCGTAGGGAAGGCGTGGTCCTAGGGGCGTAAAATTTTTCCTGAGTTATTTTTAAGTCAAAAGAAAAAAAATGAGCGGGTACCGTCTCAAGATTTCCAACATTTCCAAAATAAGGGACACTCTAATATACATACACCTTTTTTATATTAACAATTTATTTAGTCTATGATTATTGACAAGGTGATATTGTTTGATTATAAGGCACCAATTTTAGATTTTTTTCTACTTCAAATTTAATTTACTTTTTAAAAATAATATTAAAAATAGAAATATTGTGTATCTTTAGAGACCCTGATTCCAATAACGTCTTATATCGATTAATTTTTTTAATCCCCAAGACATAATTCTTTTTTTGGAATTTTTGGGGAAAGAAATTCATTAAAATATGTTTTAGTATAACAACATTGTTAAATTTTGTGGTCAATATGACTTTTTATCATAGTAAGTGGCAGATAAGACTCATAGTAAGTGGCAGATAAGACTAGGAAACCCGGTAGAAGTAGTAGATGTGACCATTTTGCTTAACGTGTTTTGGGAATTTACTGTCGAAAATTGTTTTTTAAACTTAATACATAAATCATAAACTCATTCACTGTTCCGAATCAGCCCTTACATCAATTTTGGGATTTTGGCACTTATTACTTTCTTTTTTAGGAGGACAGTATAGGTAGGCTCATTGTAAGTTCCGAAATGAGCCAAATATACACTACACTCAAAAAATTATGTCATTAACTGTTTGTAGTTTATTTAAAAAGTTTTCCGTTTAGTCGTTTTAAAAAAAAAAAAACATTTGTTTGATGTTCAGTTTTTATTAATGACTACTGCTGTCCTTTGTTTCAAAAATAACACACTAAAAAATAAAGACTTTCATTAACATTTAATTTTTAAAGTCATTTATTTTTGTTCTGTAAGTAAAAACTACAGATTATTCTTTAAATTTTTAATGATTTGTGTAAGTCATTTTTTTTAAATTGTTGGTATTTTTTAATGAGGTATCATTAGTTTTTACCTACACAAGTAGGTTATTTTTTTGTAGAAAAAAAATTCAAAAAATTGTTTATAGAAATATAAAAACATGTTTGTATCAAGTGACTTTGGCACGATGGGTAAAGTGTCTGGCCAGAATGTAGATGATTGCGGGATCGATTTCCCAAAATTTTATTAAAAATTTTTAAAAAAATATTTCAATAGAAAATTGTAAAAAATAACCTACGAAATCATTAATTTTTAATGTTTTGGTAGGTTATTTTTTTTTGAAATTTGTTGGTAAAAATAACTGAACTATCATTAATTTTTAATGTTTTCGTAGGTTATTTTTTTCGAATATGTTAGTAAAAAAGAGTGAAAAAACCGTAATTTTTTAATGTTTAATGTTATTTATTTTAGACAATTTTGTCAACTGTAAAAAATAAATGTTGATGTTTGTTAAAATAAATGAATAATTACTGGAATGGTTTCAATTGTTTATTCACTTGTTTTAAGTGTGTGTTTCATTTGTTTTTGCCTACAAAATATTTTGAGTGTACAGTCTGTTTTTTAATATTTTTCATCAATTGCAAAAATTTTATAAATTACGATTTTTTTTCCCGACCTCTTTTGTGGATGTGGATAATAACAAGTGAGAGTGTTAAATTCTGTGCCGAATCTTTTATACCCTCCAAAATGTATAAGCAAAAAATTGTCTCGGGCGTTTTTTTTTTTTTTGGGGGGGGGGGTGATGGAGTCAGTGGGGAACATTGAGAGCACCTTCCCATCGCGATAAATATACTAAATGTTTCATTTATTTAACAAAAATACAAAAAAACATGTAAAAAAGTGTATTTTTTCAGAGGTTGGTTCAGTTCTTCAAGGGGGAACTTTTTTCCCCCTGGGCCGATTTTGCCCATTCGCGAACTTAACCTGCCTATGAACATGAGACATATTTGTGCCAAACTTCAGGAGTCTAGCTGTTTTATTTTGGACTGCATTGTGTTATCTACAGACAGACGGACGGACGGACTGACGGACATTTTTATGCGTTACAAACGAAATGATAAAGTGAGTATACCCCCATACTGTGGTTGGAGGGTATAAACATATATTTAAATAATGATAAAATTTGCATTACTTAAGCTCCATCATAAATGAATTTATAAACATTGACTGGGTAGAAAAGGTGTCCCCCAATGACCCCTACCGACCCCCGCCCCAAAAAAACCTATCAAAAAAATTTTTTTTTAGTTTTTTTTACTTATTGGAGGATATAAAAGCTAAGGCACCACCGAAAAAATTCATTTGGAAAAAAAACAAGTGAGGGTGTTAAATTCGGCTCTGCCGAATCTATTATACCCTCCAAAATGTAAAAAGAAATTAAAAACAAAAATTTGTCAGGGGCGTTTCTTTTTTTTGGGGGGGGGGGGGTTGATAGGGTCAGTGGGGGACGTTGAAAGCACCTTCCCATCGCGATAAATATACCAAATGTTTCATTTAATTAACAAAAATACAAAAAAAACATGTAAAAAAGTGTATTTTTTTAAAGGTTGGTTTAGTTCTTCAAGGGGGAACTTTTTTCCCCCTGGTCCGATTTGGCCAATTTCCGAACTTAACCTGCCTAGGACCATAAGACATATTCATGCCAAATTGCAGGAGGCTAGCTCTTTTATTTTGGACTGTATCGTGCCATCTACAGAGAGACGGACGGACGGATGGACATTCACAGAATGTCTAAGAATCGATCATGGATCAATAATATATATACTTTATGGGGTCCCTGACCGATATTTCGATGCGTTACAAACGGAATGACAAAGTGAGCATACCCCCATACTGTGGTTGGAGGGTATAAAAAAAGCCGATTTATAAAATTTTATAAATTTTATTATAAGTGGATATAATTTTCTATCATTCGATTAGACCAAAACTCGTATCAAAGTCGATATAAAGTTATATAAACTAAACTATATTGGATAATATATGATCAAATCTTATGAAACCATTTTTCGTATAAGATTATATCAAAATAGACAAGATAAGACATATTTGTGCCAAATTTGAAGGGTCTAGCTATTTTATTTTGGACTGTATCGTGTTAACTACAGACGGACGGACGGACGGACGGACGGACGGACGGACGGACATCGCTAAAATGTCTTAGAATCGATCACTGATCAATAATATATATACTTTATGGGGTCCCCGACCGATATTTCGATGCGTTACACACGGAATGACAAAGTGAGTATACCCCCATACTGTAGTTGGAGGGTATAAAAATAATTTTCAAAGTTCTGAAAAAATTTTTAAAAATTTGGCAAGTCCCGGTAGTACCAAAAAAACTGTGATGTATTACGAAAATTATTACACTTTTCAAAGAAACCTTAAATTTTGTAACCGCATTTACTGGTGTATTGAAAAAGAAAATGCTTTGCCAATTAATTACACCCCTCAAAATATTTTGTAGGCAAAAACAAATGAAAAACACACTTAAAACCAGTGAATAAACAATTGAAAACCATCCCAGTAATTATTCATTTGTTTTAACAAACATCAACATTTATTTTTTACTGTTGACAAAATTTTCTAAAATAAATAACATTAAACATTAAAAAATTAAGTTTTTTTCACTCTTTTTTACCAACGAATTCGAAAAAATAACCAACGAAAACATTAAAAATTAATGATAGTTCTGTTGTTTTTACCAACAAATTTCAAAAAAAATAACCTACGAAAAAAATACAAATTAATGATTTCGTAGGTAATTTTTTACAATTTTTTATTGAAATATTTTTTTAAATTTTTAATAAAATTTTTGGGGAATCAATCCCGCAATCAACTACATTCTGGCCAGACACTCTACCCATCGTGCCAAAGTCACTTGATACAAACATGTTTTTATATTTCCATAAATAATTTTTTGATTTTTTTTTCTACAAAAAAATAACTGACTTATTGTTAGTAGGTAAAAACTAATGATATTTCATTAAAAAATACCAACAATTTAAAAAAAAATTACTGACGCAAAGCATTAAAAATCAAAAGAATAATCAGTAGTTTTTACTTACAGAACAAAAATAAATGACTTTAAAAATTAAATGTTATTCAAAGACTTTATTTTTTAGTGTCTTATTTTTGAAACAAAGGACTGAAATAGTCATTAATAAAAACTGAACATCAAACAAATGTTTTTTCTTTTAAAAACGACTAAACGGAAAACTTTTTAAATAACCTACAAATAGTTAATGACATAATTTTTTGAGTGTATCAGAGCATTTTGGAAAATAATGCCTCGTATGTCTTTGAATGAGTTTGCTTATGTTGACTTAAACAATTTTTTGGCTTTGTATATATTTATTACATGACATGAAAATGTCCTTGTGCCTATATTCAACAATATCTTTTGTTCCGAACAATATAAACATTGTTTTAATAATTACGATATTGCTTTTTCATACCCTATACCACTTTTCTGTACATTAGGGTCGAGCAAATTTTTTTTTTTTTTTTCGAATTTTAAAATTGTCGGGTTCAGAATAGCAAATATTGTACTTTAAAATCGAATATTAACTTTTTTTAAGATAAAAAAAAAAAAAATAACTGACAATGAGTTTTTATCTCAGTTCAGTTTGAGTCCACATTAATTATTTCTGAGAAATAATAATTGTTGTACAATGAGAAAATCTGAATGAAATCAAGTGACAACACAGGCTAAGTGGAGATGTCGACAGCTTTCGGAAGTTGAAACTTTTGAAAAAATAGAATATAGGAATTACTTTTATTACGAATAACCAGTATACCCACCATCATCCATGGCGTATTCATTTGGCCAAACTAAATCAAGTTTTACACTCAAAAAATTATGTCATTAACTGTTTGTAGTTTTTTTAAAAAGTTTTCCGTTTAGTCATTTTTAAAAGAAAAAAAACACTTGTTTGATGTTCAGTTTTTATTAATGACTACTGCTGTCCTTTGTTTCAAAAATAACACACTAAAAAATAAAGACTTTCATTAACATTTAATCTTTAAAGACATTTATTTTTGTTCTGTAAGTAAAAACTACTGATTATTCTTTAAAATTTTAATGATTTGTGTAAGTCATTTTTTTTTTAAATTGTTGGTATTTTTTAATGAGATATCATTAGTTTTTACCTACACAAGCAGGTTATTTTTTTGTAAAAAAAAAATTCAAAAAATTATTTATAGAAATATAAAAAGATAATTGTATCAAGTGACTTTGGCACGATGGGAGAGTGTCTGACCAGAATGTAGTTGATTGCGGGATCGATTCCCCAAAATTTTATTAAAAATTTTTAAAAAATTATTTCAATAGAAAATTGTAATCGGTATTACCGGGAAATGGTATCGGTTTCCCGGTTCTTAATTCATTCCCGGTATTCCCGGGAATACCGGTATTCCCGGTTCCGGTTCTGACGGTATTCCCGGGACTACCGGTATGTATATTTTGTAAAATTTTGTACAATTAAAATTTTTTCTTTGCTTTTACCAAAAAAAATACAAAACATGTGAAAAACACCATTTCCATTTAATTTTTTTAATTAAAAAAAAAAAAGTTACATGATTTTTAAATAATTTTACAAACACAACTAAATATTACTGAAATACTGATTAAATAGTGTAATTACAATATTTTATAGTATTGCATTTTTTGGGGTTTTGAGAACCGGTACCAGGATCGGAACCGGGAATACCGGTATTCCCGGGAATATATCTAGAACCGGGAAACCGGTTCCAGAACCGGGAATACCGGTATTCCCGGGAATACCGAGAACCGGGAAATGGGGGACACTAGTTAAAACAAATGAATAATTACTGGGATGGTTTTCAATTGTTTATTCACTGGTTTTAAGTGTGTTTTTCATTTGTTTTTGCCTACAAAATATTTTGAGTGAACTTTTTACAGTTTTTTTTATTTCTCATAGTTGCCTACCCTTAGTAGGTCATTTCAAATCTTGAAAATGTCTATTAGGTTTAAATTTTTTTTCATGTTTCTAATTCTTAAAAATATTACTAAATTGTAGAAATATTACTAAATTGTAGAAATATTACTAAATCAGTTGGGTCATAAAAAAAAATATTTTTTTTTTGTTTTCACTTTCATCGGAACTTTCCGATTTTCAAGTTAAAAAATTAACCCAAATTTTTGTGTGTTAATGTTGACCCTAAAACGCAACTTTTCCGATCCCGATTATTTTGGAATTTGAAAAACGCTAAATTTGCTCTACCCTACTGTACATAAGGGCGTTTCATCACAAACTTTTTATTTTTATTTTTGGAACTCTTGCATACTCTTGGTATATGAATTCTTATGGGCTTTAAGATTTTTGAGATTTTTTTCAGATTTTTGGAAGGTCGGGATCAAGTCGCTCAAATTGATTTCATCCAAAAAATGAGGTTATGTAACATATTTTTTTTATTTTTTTCTCTGATGTCTGATTTTTACAAGACTGGATACATCTTACCCAAATTTATCGAAAATTGAAGGGGATCCATTAGTATTTTTTTGTAAAGATTTTGTAAGGATTCAATTTTTGTAAAATATTTTTTAAATATTTGTACTTGTCCTATAAAGTCACTAATGATGGCAAATGATTTTTCATTTTATTATTTTGACATATCAGGAAAAAAACTGGGGTATGTTATGTCCTTCCAAAACTTTATCCTTCAATATCATGTACAATTTTTAACAAAAAATTTAGATAAATTTTTTAACAATTTTAATAAATTTTTGAAAGAACTGAAATAATCTTTTTCAATAGAATTTATCGGTCGAATAATAAATAACTTTTATTAATTTAAATATTAAAACCAGAGACCATAACTGTTATAAGATTTATTGAAAAAAATCAAATTTAACTGTCCAAAACACTTTTTCAAATAAAAATTAAAAATAACAGTTTCAAATGATTTATATAAATATCTGTTCAAAATAACAGAAATAAAAAACTTTTATTTTTTATAACTGTTATCAAAAGCTCTTTGAGCCTTAAGAAACATGAGTTATTAAAATAAAACTATAATAGACGCATGCAAAATAATCCTATTGATTGCTAATACTTCAATAATTGATTTAGAGATATAAACATTGATTGATTTTTTTTAAAATAACTGTTATAACAGTTATTTACTCTAATAAATATAAAAAAAAGCTATTGCAAATTTTAACACAGGACATCTCTGGAAGCCCTTTCATATATAAAATACTTAGTTTGGACAACTTTCGTTTAATGACTTTTTTAAAACAATAAGGCACATATAACTGTTATATTTGGTCTCTGATTAAAACAGAATTGAAATTAAAGGACAGCACTCCTCGCCCTCTATTCATATTAGGAATTACAGGGAATACAACAAAAACAGTGAACATCTTACTCGCGTAAGAGATCTACTGTATGTATGAATGGTATGTAAGACATATCTTTATACGATGGCATGTTTGATTTTGAATGGAGATGGTATGGTTGGACATTTCGTTTTCTCCGCAAGTTTATGATACTATTTCAGAAAGAAAAAAATTTTTTAAGAAGAAGCTCACTGGACATTTAATGTAAAATGTCTCATATTAAGAATAGCAACAAACTAATATGTACTATACGTACTTTGTTATTCTTTGAACTTTCAACAATCTTTCGTCAATTTGAGTGTTGACTTTTTTTGTGTATTTATTAGCCTTAGGTTATAATACAAAGTGACCCATTTAAAAAATAAAATAAAAAAATAAAAAACACTACCAACAATTGACAGTATTGACAAAGAATTTCAATTTTAAAAAATCTTTTGTACTTGAGGTAAAAGGCGTTAATGAAAGAATATTCAATATTTTTTTTTTTGTAAACTTTACAACACAGATGAATGAACGAACGAACCACTTTATTGTCAAAACATATAAAAAATCATTTGACATTAGAATTATTTGTGTTACGTGGCATTGTTATTTGTCATTGTGAACTACTTACTACAACTGCTGCTGCTACTGCTACTGCTACTACATATTTTCCTTTTAGGCAATTTTTCAATTGAATACATTAATGTATTACAACAATTAAATATAATTAAAATCTCTCTGTAGTTAGGAGTGATTGTAAATACGTACTTATGTACTTTTGTTAGTACATAAAGTTCTTATGAAATGTTGCGTATTTAAAGGCAAAATAATTTATTTCTCACAAAATTGCATTTGGCATTGCCTCCATACAATTAAAATTCAATTTATAGTTTTAATTTTTTTTTGGGATAATGTTTCTGTTGCATACTTACAATTAGTTGCATAGACTTTTCATTACAAAGGACATTTCGTTTTTGTTTTTAATGACATTAGATTAAAGATTGAACATAAGAGATGTTAAATAGTGACAGATGTTGTTCAAATAGTTAGATTGTATGTAGGTGATAGTTTATAGATTAAAATGTATTCGGATGTTCACTCGTTTGTTCGTATATACATTCATTCATTCGCTCGTTCATTCGTTCAGTTAGACATTGCAGATTGTGCAATGCAATGTAATTAAAATTATTTCGCATCATATCATTTCGATTATATCGAAATTGCTTTTGCATGGCAAATTAACAACACGTACATAATTATTAAGACTGCACTGCACAATTGCTAAATACCAACAGAATTAACAATTGGCAATACGACTAAAAAATACATATAAACATACACATGAGGCATTCCACACCAACTGTTCCACTACACTCAAAATATTTTGTTGGTAAAAACAAATGAAAAATACATTTAAAACCAGTGAATAAACAATTGTAAACAATCCCAGTAATTATTCATTTGTTTTAACAAACTTCAACATTTATTTTTTACTGTTGACAAAATTTTCTAAAAAAAAACATTAAACATTAAAAAATTACTTTTTTTTATTCTTTTCGAAAAATATAACCTACGAAAACATTAAAAATTAATGATAGTTCTGTTATTTTTACCAACAAATTCCAAAAAAAATAACCTACGAAAACATTAAAAATTAATGATTTCGTAGGTTATTTTTTACAATTTTCTATTGAAATATTTTTTTAAAAATTTTTAATAAAATTTTGGGGAATCGAACCCGCAATCAACTACATTCTGGCCAGACACTCTACCCATCGTGCCAAAGCCACTTTATACAAATATGTTTTTATATTTCTATAAATAATTTTTTGAATTTTTTTCTATAAAAAAATAACCTACTTGTGTAGGTAAAAACTAATGATATTTTATTTAAAAATACCAACAATTTAAAAAAAAAATTACTTACACAAATCATTAAAAATTTAAAGAATAATCAGTAGTTTTTACCTACAGAACAAAAATAAATGACTTTAAAAATTAAATGTTAATGAAAGTCTTTATTTTTTAGTGTGTTATTTTTGAAACAAAGGACAGAAGTAGTCATTAATAAAAACTGAACATCAAACAAATGTTTTTTCTTTTAAAAACGACTAAAAGTAAAACTTTTAAAATAAAATACAAACAGTTAATGACATAATTTTTTGAGTGCAAAGTATTCCCACTGGTACTGTTTAATAATAGAAATAAAATTTAAGATTTTTCAAAAAGTGGGTCTTGTAGGCTTGGTCAAATATTAAAAAAAATATCAAGAAGTTCTCTAGCAATAATTTGGCTTTTACAGATTGAAAAATATCAATTAGTCGACGAGTTATAGCCAAAAAACCATATAAACAATATGCTGAAAATCTGCATTTGACTGCAAAGTTCGAAGGTCGATTAAAAAAAAAATCGAACTAACATAAACAAACGCCGCACAGTGGCGCCTTTTGACTTTTTTCGTTGCAAAAATCATAACTTTTGAACTAATGAAGATATTTAAAAAATTTAAAGATCATTCGAAAGAAGAATCCCCTAGCTTCAAAATATGTGAGCCGCAATGTAATAGGTCAGCCGCGGCACTGTGCACAGTGTCGTATTTTGACTTTTTTCGTTGTAAGCATTATAAATTTTAAAGTAATAAAGATATCAAGATTTATAAAGCATTTGAAAGAAACTCCTTTAGCTTAAAAATAAGTACCATCGGCCCACTGCAGCACAGTGCCTCGTTTTGACTTTTTTTCGTTGCAAAAATCATAAGTTTTGAAGTTAGTAAGACATTTTTAATGTTTACAACGCACTTGAATTTTATCTCATTTAGCTTCAAGAAAAGCGCATCCGCATTGTAATAGGCCCACTTTGGCACTGTGCACAGTGACAGCTTTTGACCTCTTTTGTTGCAAAAATCCTATCTTTTGAAGTAATGATATTTGTAAATCTAAAAATCATTTAAACTATAACTTCTTGTGCGTCAAATTAAGTCAATCCGCAGGCTGATATTCTCGTGAATACATATTAAATGTCTCGAAAAAATACCCTCTAATATGACAGAGAAAAAATAATAAAAAAAATAAATTAGGAAATTTTTATGGGTATTGAGTAAAATATTACTCAATTTTGCACCAGAAAACCATTCGATATTTGAAATTTAATAAATGTTTACCAACAAATTTGAGTAAATTTTCAATTTATAAAACTAAAATTTTACTTGATTTTTTTTTTGTTTTTTTTAAGTAATTTTTTAATTGTGTCAAGTAAAAATTTCCTTAAAACTTATATATTTAAAAAAAGTTTCACCTTTTAAACTAACCAAGTATATTTATGTGTTAAAGACATAGGCTAATTTTAAAAAGATGATTAGAAACTTTCAAATACATAAAAAAGAACTATAAACTCAATGAGAATTCAAAACACTAAGTTTATTCTTTTGTAATTAGCTGTAGGTTCAATTTTAACAGATCATTCACTAGGGTTAAAAAAAAAATTAAGACTTTTAATTAAAAACTTATTTAAATCCTGTTAGATAACGTTTGTTTCTTTTTTTGTACACAAACCTTTGTCTATTTAAAAAATTCTTAAAATTTTCGAGATGACACATAAGTTTTTCCCAATTTTAATGTTTAACTTTGTTTTGTTAAAAATACAAAATTTTACCTTTTAAAATATCTTAATTCGTTCAGGAGTTACAGTTCGTCAGAGTTGTAACTTATAGAAAAAAATTTCCGCTAGGGGGCGTTATAAGCAAATAAAAAGCCAAAAAAACAATATAATAAATTAAAGACCAATACATCTACTAAGCTTGGTAAAAAATTCCAGTGGATCTCAAAACTGCCCAAAATCTGTTAGGATATTTTAAAAATATCTCCTTTTCGTAGTAAAAGTTGTTACAGTTTCTTTGTTTTTTCATGTACACGGGCAAGTACGGGCAGCCAATTTTTATTAAATAAGTTAGGGTATTAAATACTAAACATCCTCTGTTTAATAGTTCCCGTCACAAACCGTCACTTTTTTAGTTCTATTCTATCAAATATAAAAAAAAGACCGAAATATGGTGTGTTTGCAAAACTGCGCATAAAAACAAAGTATTGGACCAAATATAGCGTTTTTTATATCGTTTCATTTAAAATAATAAACCTTTCAAACGACGCCAAAAAAATAATGATCGGTTGCATAGTTTGCCTGAAATTCAATTTAAAAGATGGTATATTTTTTTTAAATTTTAACTTTTTTCTGCAGACTGAAAAATTGCCAACTTTGGATGGCTCTATAATTCATAATTTTTATCCGATTTCAAAAATGTTTCTGGATTCTTAATCTATAAGGAGTTTTCAATCAGATGTAATCATTCATTTTATCAAATTCTTCTGTCAATTTTTGGATTTTTGCAACGCTTTTAGGGAAAAGGCGCCACAGTGCGCCGCGATACGGGTCTTCTAATTTAGCCTCTATTTTCACCCCTCACTCTCAGAATCAACCTAACTTTTGCTAACCTGAATTTGTTCTACAGTGTAATAGGATACATTATGTATGCACTCAAAAAATTATGTAGGTAAATTCCAGTGAATATTCACTTCAAACAAATGAAATTTTATTTAAAAACCATTCCACTGTTTTTTCATTTAAAATAAAAACACATTACAGCAATTTTAAATGTTAGTTTAATGACTAACCAAAACATTAAAAAACTACTGAATATTCACTTATTTTGTATTGAAAAACAGTAAAACTATAGAAGAAATTTTTTACTGCCGAAAATAAATGTAACAGAAAATTCATTTTTAAGACAGTAAATTATATTTTTTTAAACTACAGAAATAGTAAAGAAATTAAATTCTTTATAAAATAAGTGATTTTTCTTTTAAAATAACTTTACTGATTACTTTTTAAAATAACATACAAACAGTTAATGACATAATTTTCTTAGTGTGTGTATATGTAATATTAACTCTTAAGAAACAATTAAAATAGAGACGTAATCGTGGTTGAGTTTTTTTTGATGATCATGCTCGCTTACGACGGAAAAATATTAACCACGCACGATATTTTATTTTACTCACGTGTCCGTGACTAAATTTTTATTTATTCACTTGAGCGTGCATGAACTTGAGGAAATAAAAAATCGTGTGTGATTAAAATGTTTCCTTTGTGAGCGTGCATGATCGTTAAAAAAAAATGACTCACGATAACATTTCTATTTTAAATGTTTCTTAAGAATTAATATTACTCATACGCATACATAATATACCCTATTATTATAAAATATAATCATAGTGAAACATTTTTATACTCTCCAACCACAGTATGGGGGTATACTTACTTTGTCGTCATTCCATTTGTAACGCATACAAATATCGGTCGGGGACCCCTTAAAGTATATATATTATTGATCTATGATAGATTCTAACTGGGCTATTCATAATGAGTAAATTAATTCTAATGTAGGTTTATTTGACTGATATTGCATGAATATTTGTCAAATAAACCTACTTTAAGTACACTTTAAGTATTATGAATAAAGGCCTAAGTCATTTAATGAATGTCCGTCCGTCCGTCTGTAAAAAAACGCGATTCAGTTTGAAAAGAGCTGGACTCCTGAAAATTGGCACATATATGTCTCATGGTCATAGGCCGTTTAAGTTCGGAAATGGACCAAATCGGATCGGGGGCAAAAAATTCCTAGGATGACACTAGTGATGGCAAATCAAAGAGGAGGATCTGCCTTAATTTTTCCATTTTTCCATATCTGGATAAAGGTGTATGAATAAAGTCACTTAAAAACTTTGTTAAATTTTTTTTGTGGAAAATTTTAAATCATATTGAAGGATACATTTTTGAAAGGACGTTCCTGATATGTAAAAATAATAAAATAAAAAAATTAATGGAGAGCCTCCTGTTTCATTTGCTATCGCTAGTGGCATCCTAGGACAAGTACAAATATTAAAAAAAAAACAATTTATAAAATTTAATCCTCTAAAACTTTGAAGTCCTTTAAAAAGAAAACAGGATCACGAAAAGAAAAACTGTAAATGCAGTTTTACATTTAGTCTCTGGTTTTACATTTAGTCTCTGGTTTTACATTTAACCTCTATTTTCAAACGTATATTATCCAGTTCGTGTTTAACGACTTTTTTATTTTTGTCGGACGGTGTAGCCCATACAATTTTTTTTTTTATTTTAAAGACTTTACCGTGTTTCACTGAATTTGCATAAATATTGAAATAAAGGTACTAAGGCAAAAAATTACGATATTTTCAATTTTTGACCATTCTTACAAAGCCCAATTTTTTAAAAAACTCAAATTTTATTTGTGTTATTCAATAGTGCACTAAGGGCAAACTCTGCAATTGATTTGACACGGCATCACTTTTTTTTGCTGAACATTTGGTATGGAGTGCCTCACATGTATATATTAATAAGCATTTGGATACTTTTTAATTTGAGAACTCCAAGCAAAGACTTGCTGGCAATTATACCCAGGGCCAGAAACTTGTAAATTTTATACACTGATAGAAATTTGTACATGACAATAATGAAAATCTACATTAATGTTATGAAAAATGACGTTAAAAAGGAACCTATGTAGGATTTCATTAAATCAATGAAATAGGTATCATAAAATGTAATTGCAAGAACAAGTTTCATTAAATTAATGAACATTTTTCATACAAAAAATTAATTTTATTTTATGAAAATTTTTCATTACTTTAATGAAAAAAGTATTTAATTCTTATGAAATACTTTCATTGAATAAATCCTACTTTTAATTTTTGAAATGAAATACTTTCATTGAATAACAAAACAAACTAATCAGAAGCAACACGACAGGTGTCAAAAAATACCAAATTTTGTAAACAAAACTTAATGAAATTTTTTAATGAACCTACGAAATCTAATGAATAAAAATTAATGAAAATGTTGCACAATATGTATGAAATTTCATTCAGCATATAAAATATTTCATTGTTGTAATGAAACAACGTTAATGAATTCCATTCATTAGTGATATGAAGCGTTTTTCTATCAGTATACGGTCTTATTAAAATGAATTAACTTTTCTATTATAAATTAGGTAAATTTCAACATATTGTGTAATTCTAATTGAAATAAGTTGTAATTAACTCCAAAATATAGCACACTCTAAAGAAATAATCTCTGTTTCCTTATATGGAAATATTAGGTAATTTTTAACAAATTTCAATTGTATGCAAATATTGATAGAGTAAATTCCAAATTATTTCAAGTAAAATTACACATTTTCTTTAAATTAACTCAATTTATAATAAGAAACTGAAATCATTATATGAATATTTAAGTTAAAAACTTCAGAACAAAATTTTATTTCTAACAAGTAGAAAAGTTAAATTCGACTTGGCCGAATCTATGAATACCCTCCACAATGCCCATTTCAAGTGATAGTAAATTTTCTAATGTGAAAAAATAACAGTTTTGATTAGAAATATTTTATTTTGTGTAAAAATTTTTTTTTTTTTGGAATTTAAAAAAAAAAAAACTAATTTTTTTTTGAGTGTAAAATTTTTTTCGAATTTTACATTCAAAAAAAAAAATTACTAATTTTTTTTGAGTGTAAAATTTTTTTTAGTAATTTATGAAAAAAAAAAAAATTTTTTTGAGTGTAAATTTTTTTTGAGTGTAAATTTTTTTTTGAATTTTACATTAAAAAAAAATATACCAATTTTTTTTTTTAGTGTAACATTTTTTTCGAGTGTATTTTTTTTTGTTTTGGTATAAAAATATTTTTGAGTGACAAAAATACGTTTTAAAATATTTTTGTGACTTACCAATGGTTGTAAAACAGGTTTAACGGTTTTTCACCACGTGAATTTAAGGTGAAGCTAATCTGATATTCACGGTTTTGCTAATAACTTTTGAACCACTGGCCCGATTTGGGTGAAATTCAATACGAACTAGGCTGGAGGAACGAAAAATATATAGGACAAGCTTCAGCATCCTCAGATTTGATTTTCGAAAGTTATAGTGCTTTTTATCTCATAAATTCACGAAAAACCCTTGCCGAAATTCAATCTTTTGCTCATAACTTTTGAACCACTGGACCGATTTCGCTGGATTGCAATACCAACCTGACCAGGTGAATGCCCAACATATATGCCAAACTTCAGGAGCCTCCGTAAAGTCTTTCAAAAGTTAGCGTGTTTTCAACAGACAGACAGACAGACGGACAGACGGACGGACGGACGGACATCGCTAGATCGTCTTAAAATCGATCGAGGATCATGAATATATATACTTTATGGGGTCCTAGACCAATATTTCGAGGTGTTACAAACGGAATGACAAACTTATATATATCCTCTATCACTAGAGTGGAGGGTATAAAAATTGTAGACATTTCTGGTATTCCCATGCCAGTCTCAAACACTCTAGTTTAGTATTATCATCAGTAGAATTTTAAATGTCGGTTTGTCTTGTTAAGGGAGGTTGGAAAAATACTACTGAACCGAATTGATGATTTTTTTTGATTTGTAGATTATCTCTGCTTAACGTTACCATTTTAAATTTATTGCATAAAAAATCGTTTAATATTTTAATACTCGGTATTCTGCAATTAAATTGTATTTCCAACTTCTTCAAATTGCTAAAAAAAAAATAATAAATTGCTTGTTTTCTAATATGAACACTGATTATTTTAACAATTTTGCATATCAATTTTACAACTGTCAAAGTGATCAGCTTGACAAGTAAATCGTACATTCAATTAGAAAACAAACATCAAATAACAATATTGGTCTATTATTTCCTTTTTAATTTTTTTATTATTTTTTTTTTTTTTTTTTATTTTTTCACCAATATACTTTTTCATCTTTTGCCTCAGCCTTCAATTTGCTTAACCCACTTTCTTATAGTCATATCAATTTCAATACAAATAAAACAAAAAAAAAAACGGCAAATGTTCATGGCATACAAATATGCAGAAGGAGAAACAAAAAAGAAAATACCGAACCGAACAAATTTCCTCTATGTACCAAGAGTTACATCAAAGTCATCACAATTGCTGACATGTTGATGCATCGGCCTCATGGGGGCCAGAGTATAAAATTAAATGTCAAACTATCAGCAGATTACAGCTTACCAGTTATACAAATTCATACCATACCATACCATCCATCCATACACAAAATTACACAAGTAATATTTTGTCGTCTTAGAGGCCTTTTTCGTCTTTTTATTTCATTTTTATTATTTCTACTTTATTTTATTTTTTTTTTCATGTTTTTTATAAAAATTTCTCATAAATTTAATACTTTTATATTAAGGTGGAGCGATTTTAACTTTTATTTTTAATTTAACAACGGGTATATAAGAAATGTTGGAAATAAGTTGTCGTTCGACAGACAATTTTAAACATGAACCGGATGATATACGTCTAAATGTAGAGATTAAATCGATTAAAACTACATTTACAGTTTTTCATCTCATGATCCTGTTTCCTTTTATAAGCACTTAAAATTTTAGAGGATTACATTTAAGCAATTTTTTTTTTAATTTTTGTACTTGTCCTACGATGTCACTACGGCAAAAGTAAGAGGAAAATCTGCAATAATTTTTCCACTTAATTATTTTGCCATATCAAAATATCATGTTTATAATGTCCTTTAAAACTTTATCCTTTAATAACCTTAAAAATTTAAAACAAAATGTAAAAAAAAAAAATACTACTAAAGCTAGAGATGAAATTTTTGCATGTGTTCTTGCATATTAAGGTCCTTAACATATTTTTTTCCAATAGATTTTGTCTTTTATTTTAAAGGATATTGAAGGATACAGTTTTGAAAGGACATTATTTTTATCCTTTTTTTTTACTGATTTGTCGAAATAATACAATGGATACATTAGCGGAGACATTCCTCTTTCAAAAAATATATTTTACAAAAATGTACACTAAGAAAATTATGTCATTAATTGTTTGTAGGTTATTTTAAAAAGTAATCAGTAAAGTCATTTTAAAAGAAAAATCACTTATTTTATAAAGGATTTAATTTTTTTACTGTTTCTGTAGTTTAAAAAAAATAATTTACTGTATTAAAAACGAATTTTCTGTTACATTTAAATTTGGGAACGAAAGATCCGCAGCCGTGTTTAAGGTTGCCATTAGCCAAGTGGGAGAGTTATGGCCTGGAGCCAGACTGGACGTTGTGGAAAAACATGATATCCCCTCGCAACCCAGAGCTCATGCATGGATCCCAATGGCTACAAATGACACTGCGGTGATTCTTAAGATGATAAAAGTCTGCAATCCTGACCTTCCAACTCAGAATTGGCAAATTGCCAGATTGGGTGAGATGGAGGGCGCTCGTCGTCAAGCAGTGGTCTTGGTTAATGAGGAATCGCTTCCGCTTTTAGCCAGGACTGACGGCATTATTAGATTTGGATTTTTTCATATAAGAGTCAATGTCTACAAGGGCGACCAGAAGACTATTTTGGACGCAGACAAGCCAGTGGCAGAGTCGGCTGGGGAGCAGAATCTGGAAAAGGTTGATATTCAGCTGGCCGATTCTAGGCTGATGGGAGATGCATCTGGCATTTTTGAAACCAAATCTGGTAACGAATGCGACCTCTGTGATGGCATGGAGGATAAAGCCGATGCCACGATGGGTGACATTCAGGACGAGGCCCATGCAGTGAGGAATTCGGAGAGTTCTGTTGCCTCCGATTCAGAACAGATGGGATATATATCTGGCTTATTCGAAACCGAATCTGGGGACGAATGCGACCTCTATGATAACACGGAGGATGAAGCCAATAACACGGTGGTGGAAAGGATGGTGGAAAAAAAGCAAGATGTTGCGGTTCCTACAAATAAACCTCCATCACTGTAAGGCAGCCTCAGCTGCACTCTTGCTGCGCCTGACGACAGGAGCAGTTGACTTGGTTTTTATCCAAGAGCCCTGGGTGCGGGGTGGCAGGGTTTGCGGATTGAAGACCCCTGGGTTCAAGTTGGTGGTTGCCAAAGGTGAGGGCTCACCAAGAGCCTGCATCTTGGCAAAAAATGGCTTAAATATATTCTTTTTATCAACTTTTAGTGATATGGATGTTACAGCGGCTAGCTTAGAGCTTCATGGGAAGTCTATTTGGCTCGCCTCTGCGTATTTTCCTAATCCGGGGTCAATACCCCCGGAGAAGGTTGTCGGTCTAATTCGGGAGTCTGAATCTAGGGGACACCAGTTAGTAGTGTGTTGTGATGCTAATGCACATCATTCGATATGGGGAAGTACAGACACAAATGATAGAGGCGAATCACTTTTGGAGTTTTTGTTAAGCACTAACCTCTATATTTGTAACAAGGGTGATGAACCAACTTTCGTTACAAGTACGCGGCAAGAGGTTCTTGACGTAACACTTGTATCAGATACATTGTCTGATAGAATTGATGACTGGAGAGTTTTGGAAGAGCATTCTTTCTCAGATCATCGCTACATTGAGTTTTTACTCAGGGAGCGTGCCCCGGTTGAGACAGTCTCTAGAAATCTGAGGAGAACAAACTGGGTGAAATACAGGGAGACTTTTTCTTTGCTTTTGGATGAAGTACCCTTATCTAAACCACATAGTTTGGCGCAAATTGACTGTCTGGTTGACCATATAACAAATGTTTGTAATAGGTGCCTGGATGCGTCTTGCCCTTCTGCAAAGCCTAGAGGGAAAAAAAAGCCACCTTGGTGGTCAAATGAGTTGCAGACGAGCAGAGATTCCTGCAGAAAGCTCTTTAATAAGGCTAAATTTTCAAGAGCGGACGAGGACTGGTCTGCATACAGGCTGCAACTTAAGAGTTATAAAAAGATGATCAGAAATGCAAAATGTGATTCTTGGAAAAACTTCTGTGGAAACATAGAAGACGTTTCTGAGGCATCCAGGCTGCGCAAGGTTCTGGCTTCTTCTCCTTGCACCCTGGGATACCTGAAAGATCCTAATGGGGTGTGGTCTTCCTCCAGTGGAGAGTCGCTGGATCTCCTTTTAAACACGCATTTTCCGGGCAATTCCAAGACGCCGTTTCAAGCTTTGGAACGTTCTGACGCCCAAGCATCTGAAATTGCTTCGGAAATAATAAATATGCCAACATTAATCTGGGCGATAAAAAGCTTCAGGCCCTATAAATCCCCGGGACCTGATGGTATAATCCCGGCTGAGTTGCAGCAAGTGTCGGACTATATAGCCCCGTTGCTGTATAATCTATACACAGCATGCATCAACTGGTCGTACATTCCTTTAAAATGGAGGGATACCAGAGTCGTATTTATCCCGAAGGCTGGGAAAAGTTCCCACACAGCTCCGAAGGATTTCAGACCAATTAGTCTGTCTTCTTTTTTGTTAAAGACAATGGAACGAATGATAGACTCATATTTGCGTAGAGTGATTGACCCGAGGTTGCTTTCGACAAAGCAACATGCATACAGCAAGGGACGATCAACGGAAACAGCTCTTCATGAGCTCGTTGGTACCATCGAGAGATCGCTTTCGGTAAAGGAGTACACTATGGTGGCCTTTCTTGATATTGAGGGGGCTTTTAATAATGTCATCCCAGAATCGATAATATTGGCATTGTCTGGTCTGGGAGTAAAGCGCGAAATCGTTTTAATGGTGGAAAGCCTACTTGCCAGTAGACGTATAACGTCTGAATTGGGAGCGTCCGTCATATCTCGATTTGTCAATAGGGGCACACCACAAGGAGGTGTTCTTTCGCCGCTTCTTTGGAATCTGGCACTGAATTCAATGCTACTATCTCTAGAAGCACGTGGTTGTCATGTTGTCGCATATGCTGACGATGTCGCGATAGCGGTAAAGGGGAAGCATCTGCCAACATTGCGGGACATTCTTCAGGGTTCTCTGAAAGATCTGTCTAAATGGGCAAGAGACTGTGGTCTAGGAGTTAATCCTAGTAAAACAGAGCTTGTTTTATTTACAAGGAAAAATAAGATTCCTGCTTTTGATCCTATTTCTCTGGACGGTACTGAAATCACCTTCTCAGATGGAGCCAAGTATCTTGGAGTATTTCTAGATAGGAAGCTGAATTTCAGGCGTAATATTGAGGAACGGGTGAGAAAAGCAACGATTGCTTTGTATTCCTGTAAAAGGGCCATTGGAAAACGATGGGGTTTTAGCCCTCAAGTCGTTCATTGGATCTATACAGCAGTGGTGCGTCCAATTTTGCTGTATGGAATCATTGTCTGGTGGCCTGCTTTAGAAACAAAATCGATCTGTGTCTTTATCACGAAGGTACAGAGAATGGCGTCAATGTGCATTACTGGTGCTCTTCGTACTACACCTACGGCTGCATTAGAAATCCTCCTTCACCTGATACCCTTGGACATATTGGGTAGGCAGTATGCAGCTGCGTCGGCAATTCGACTTAATAGCACGCTGCAATGGAGGAGCAGCGATTGTGGCCATAGCGCGATCTTGAAAAAGATAACAATACCACAAAATGTGGATTGTGCTCCCTCTTTGAGCCTCTTTGAGCGCCACTTTACCACTATGATACCATCCAGGGAGTCTTGGATGGGGGATACTCCGGGAAGTGGAGCTACCATAAATTTTTACACAGATGGATCGAGGCTGCACGAACAAGTGGGCTTTGGGGTCTATTCGGAAGAGCTTGGATTGAGCCTAGCTCGTAGATTGCCAGATCATTGCAGTGTCTACCAGGCAGAGATGCTGGCAATAAAGGAAGTGGCTGACTGGTTGAGCTGCAATGTCTTGTCTACAACCGCAGTCAACATCTATACTGACAGTCAAGCCGCGGTCAAGTCCTTGGATTCAATGTTTCTGAAAACAAGATCTGCCCTTAACTGCCGCACGTCTTTAAATGAGATGGCCAAGCAGTTTAACATACGACTCATATGGGTCCCAGGGCACAGAGACATTCCAGGGAATTGCAAAGCCGATGAGCTTGCAAGACTAGGAACTACCTTACAGGTTCCAACAGAATTGGAATGTGTTGGTATGCCCCTAGAAACTTGCAAGCAAAACCTACGGCTTTGTTCTGCGACGGAGACTAATCAAAGATGGGCAAATGGATGGACGTGTGAGACAACACGACTGATTTGGCCTTCTCTTAATCAGGGGCGCACAAGTGAGCTGATATCGCTTCCAAGAGGAGAGATTTCAACGGTGGTTTCTATAATTACCGGACACTGTCTTATAGGGAAGCACGCAGAGCGGTTAAATGTGCCGTCGAATGACTTTTGCCGAAGTTGCATGGATGAAGAGGAGTTGGAAACCATCGAACACTTTATTTGCCATTGCCCGGCACTTTCTGGTCAGCGACTTGCTTTACTGGGATCTAGGGAGCTGTACGATCTTTCAGATTTGTCGGATGTCAAAATTCAACATCTAAGGAGTTTCATAAGAAGCTCAAACTGGTTTAACGACAGGGACTAGTAGGGAAACCTATTACGATCCCGTGGTATCACAATGGACCTCAGAGTCTACGTGTGTTGACGTAAAACGTCAGCAGCCACTTACAACCTAACCTAACCTACATTTAAATTCGGCAGTAAAATATTTCTTCTATAGTTTTATTGTTTTTCAATACAAAATAACTGAATATTCACTAGTTTTTTAATGTTTTGGTTAGTCATTAAATTAGCATTTAAAATTGACTGTAATGTGTTTTTATTTTAAATGAAAAAACAGTGGAATGGTTTTTAAATAAAATTTCATTTGTTTTAAGTGAATATTCACTGGAATTTACCTACATAATTCTTTGAGTGTAAGCCCTTAAAACTATGAAGTCCTTTAAAAAGGAAACAGGATAATGGAAGAAAAAACTGTAAATGCGGTTTTGCCGCATTTGGTCTCTAGTTTCATTCGTATATTATCCGTTTCGTGTTGTATTTTTTTTTTATATTTGTTGTACGGCGAATCCGATTAAAATAATTTATTTCTATTGTTAACTACACAGTAAGGCGTCCCGTCAAATTTAAATTTTCAAATTTCATGTCGTAATAATAGCCAAACTATGGCCACGTTAGAGCAGATTGTGGGAAAATTTATGAAAAAATTTAGCAAGGTCATCTTCAATCGGCAAACACAGTCCAAGTTAATAAAATTACGTATTTCGACCAAAAATTATGTCTGAATTTTTTTACCAAATCCGGTTCAAAAATTCGGAAATTTGGCGCACTGTATTGCTTTTGGTTTCATTCCATTCTGATATACAACCCGTTTTTAAAAAATCAAACTAAACTAAAGTCGATCTGGTCTATTGCAAATAGAAATTTTTTTTTTGTTTGGCTTTTACATAAACCGTTATTTTTTTTTAGTTGTTGCTTTTTTTTTTTTGCTTGTAAAGGATATGATGCACTCACTCTTGTTGCTTTCAGCTTTGAACTTTGGATAAATTGATATTAAAAAACATGAATGTTTGTCGTTACGTTAAGAATTCCAAAGAGGAAAAAAGAAAAACCCAACAAGAATACATATACAAACATTCATGCATACACTCAAAAGAAAAACTCTGTCAAAAAATCTGTAAAACGACTTTCAATTTGAATTAGCAATCTTTTAGCAGATTGTTCTGCTGAGAAGGATATTTTTAGTAAAATCTCTGTCATTTAGTTTAAGAAAATAACAGACATTTTACTATGTTTATACTGATTTTGTTTGCTGAATTTCATTATTTTTTCAAGAAATTTTTTTATATAAAAAAAAAAAGCAGAACAGATTGTCAGCAGATTGCTCTGCTGAAATCAGCAGATTGTTCTGCTGAAATCAGCAGATTATTCTGCTGAAATCAGCAGATTTTTTCTGCTAAAATCAGCAGATTTTTCTGCTAAAATCAGCAGATATTTCTGCTGATTTCAGCAGATCAATCTGCTGATTTCAGCAGAGCAATCTGCTGACAATCTGTTCTGCTTTTTTTTTTTATATAAAAAAATTTCTTAACAAAATAATGAAATTCAGCAAGCAAAATCAGTATAAACATAGTAAAATGTCACACATGTTTAATAACTAAAACGGCAGATAAAAGTATAAGCTTCCGTAGCGTAGTGGTTAAGAAGTGTACTTTCAAATCGGAAGGTGGCGAGTTCGATGCTGGCTGGCGCCGTATGTTTTTTTTTTTTTTTTATTGTTATATTTATTCACCTCTTATGACAGATATTTAGCAAACCGTGTCTGCTAAAATCAGCAGATTTCTCATATGGCTCAAAATGGGTGTATTTTCAGCAGATTTTTCTGCTGATTGGACAGAGAATTTATTTTGAGTGTACATGTTTACATCAAATATATTTTTATTAGTTGCAATACTTTTTAATAAATTTACTAAAAACACATGGTAAAATGACAAATTAAACTTGTTGTGATACTAAATATTTTTTATATTAATTCTTAAAAAAATTTAAAAAAATAATAAAATAACTGAGAATGCTGGGTCAGTGAATTATGGATGGTGGAATAGGTCGAACTTATTTCCTTATCATATAAAGCTTCAAAGGAACATGAAATTCTACAAATTGAATGTTATTGGTTCAACAAATATTGATCTATGACTGTGATGGACATTTTTGTAATTCCTATTCCCGCGGGAATAGGCTAAAAAATGCTGCTTGTGCGCTGTCAACACACGTACACTATAAAAATCTGTTGCTTGAGCAAATCTTGTTGACTTTTCGCTTGCTACTACCAACACAAGCATAAATGTTATAGTATGTGTGTGCGCACCACTGATCTAAGAACATAAATAAACGATTAAAACAATTTAAGTGATCATACACATAATGTGTTAATACACATATATTTTTTTAAATTTTTGTTTTGCAAATTTTTTAAAAATCCTAACTCCTTTGCCCAAAACCCAAAACTTTAATCGCAGGGGGCAACGGATTGAAATTGTTTGATTTATTTTAAATTATGCTCAAATGAAAGTTTTTGTTATGATCTTTTTATAGGCCAAGGAAAACAAATTTTGAAATTGTTTCTTTAAAAAATGGCCATGTTTAGCAATTTTTAAATGGCAGTTAAGGGTGTATTAAACAAAAAAGATAACCTTAATGTAAGCAATTTTAAAACAGCTTAAAAAAAAATTAGTACACCATATTATTGTAATATTTTTAAAAATTTATAACACAAAATTTGGTGAACTAGAATTGACACAGTTACCTCCAATTGTAGAATGTTTTTTTTAAGAACAAAATTGCCTAAAGTTGTACAGAAAAACTACTGAACCGATGTTGAGGCTTTTTTTTTTGGAGATTCTTAAATTCTCTAGTACTTACCGTGTCTTTTTTTTTTTTTTTTGTTCATTTTGACCTAATTATGTTTTTAATAAAAGAAGAAAGTAAAATTTTCCATTTTTTAAGTTTACATTAGCATAATTTACACAAAAATCAATATTTTTCAAAAAATGGCCACAGTATGAACTAGAAAATGTAATAATCTACAAATAAAAAAAAAAACATTAAAATCGGTTTCGTAGTTTTTGCTGTACAACTCGCTACCTTAAAATATGAATGTCGTATGTAGCAAAACCGAAATTTCAGGAGACGGTTTTTAATATCAAATATCTTCAAAATGGATTCTGTCCAGATTTGGAATGAATATAGTCTGAGTATTCTATTTTCATCAACCTAAGTCAAATTTACTGATTTCATAATCAAAAAGGACTTATTAGCGTTTTTGCCTCCGAATATTTTTGTCGAAAAAAATTACATACGACATTCGTATTTTGAGGTAGCGAACTGCAGCCGATTTTGTCCTTTAAAAAATCATTATAAAATTTTGTGGCAACCCTGGTAATACATGTTAACCAAAATTTGTGTTTTAAATTTTTAAAAATATTACAAGAATTTATCTTTCAAAGAAAAAACAAGTAGAAAAGTTAAATTCGACTTGGCCGAATCTATGAATACCCTCCACAATGCCATTTTTAAGTTATAGTAAATTTTCTAGAGTGAAAAAATAAAATTTTTGATTAGAAATATTTTATTTTGTTTAAAAAAACTCTTTTTTTTTTTTTTTTTTTGAAAAAAAAAAATTTACTAAATTTTTTTTTGGGTGTAAAATTTTTTTTGAGTGTAAAATTTTTTTCGAGTGTATTTTTTTTTCTTTTAGTGTAAAAATATTTTTGAATGACAAAAATGCGTTGTAAAATATTTTTGTGACTAACCAATGTTTTTAAAACCTGTTTAACGGGGTTTCAACACGTGAATTTAAGGTGAGGCGAATCTGAAATTTACGGTTTTGCTAATAACTTTTGAACCCCTGGACCGATTTGGCTGAAATTTAAATCGAACCGGACCAAAGGAACGACAAATATGTATGCCACACTTCAGCACCCTCAGAATTGCCGTTCGAAAGTTACCGTGTGTTTTATCTCGTAAATTCCAGAAAAACCCTTGCCGAAATTCACTCATTTGCTTATAACTTTTGAACCACTGGACCGATTTTGCTGGATTGCAATTCCAACCTGACCAGGTAAATGCCCAACATATATGCCAAACTTCAGGAGCCTCCGTAAAGTCTTTCAAAAGTTAGCGTGTTTTCAACAGACAGACAGACAGACAGACAGACAGACGGACAGACGGACAGACGGACGGACGGACGGACGGACGGACGGACATCGCTAGATCGTCTTAAAATCGATCGAGGATCATGAATATATATACTTTATGGGGTCCTAGACCAATATTTCGAGGTGTTACAAACGGAATGACAAACTTATATATACCCTCTATCACTAGAGTGGAGGGTATAAAAAAAACAAAATCAAAAAATATTGCGTTTTTTTATAGCTGTTTAAAAAATACTCACATTTTGGCTTTATGTTTTGTTTAATCCCTCCTTAAATATTGAATACTGTGGTTATGGTACATTGTAATCAGAAAAAAAAAAAATAAAACAAATTATAAATTGAATTTTACATCCATCGCTTGTCAAAAAAAATCATGCTTAATGTTTATATAACTAAACGCAGCGTATGAGCAACATCGAATTTTATATTAAAAAAATCATACGCCCCTTTTAGCTTTAACTAGCTTATTGCAATTGGGGTTTTCACAGTGACGATTAAATTTGCCTTTTTTAGTTGGGTATTTGTCAAATTTGCCACCATTTTTTCTTTACATATCGTGAGCGCACTTTTCGTTAATAATTTGCACAAAATAACTTAAATTAACTTTTTACATTCACAATTTTAAAATAAACACAAAAAATGTGTATGTTTCTTTTTGTATAAATGTTTTTGTTGCCGCGCTCGAAATTTCAGCATAAACAATCTGTTGTCATTTTTATGTTTTTTTTTTATTTGTACACTGGCATTTTGATTCTAGGCAAGGTTTGAGTTGGGCATTTTAAGAAAAATATGCCACATTCAAATTGGCATTTTTTTTGACGTTTGGCACATTTGCCAAATACCAAACTAAAAAAGGCAAATTTTATCGTTACTGTGAAAACCCTAAATGTTTTAACAATACAATTTATTTGAGATTTTTTTGGGTAAACCAAAATAAAGCATTCCAAATGATTTTTGAATACTGGAATTTACAAAGCACTTTAGTAAATATCAGAAATTAGTTAAATTAATTAGATTTTTATAAAAAACAAGTAAGAGTGTTAAATTCGGCTGTGTCGAATCTTTTATACCCTCCAAAATGTAAAAAAATATTTAAAAAATTAAAAATAATTAAAATTTTGCTCTACAAAAAATTCTCAAACGTTTATTTAAAAAAATTTCACCTTCATGTCCAAAAACTTATAAATTTAAAAAAATACCATTTTATTTTTTACATTTTTAAGTTTTTGATCATGAAGGTGGAATTTATTTAAGTAAACGTTTAAAGGTTTTTTGTTGGGTAGTTTACGAGCTACAATTTTGCCGAAGACTCTCAAGAAAAATCTTGAACAGTTTTGAAGATGTAGGCATTACAAAAAGCGTTCTGTTATGAAAAATAAATTTCTAAGCCTAAAACTTCAAACGCCAATTAAAAACAAGTGAGAGTGTTAAATTCGGCTGTGCCGAATCTTGTATACCCTCCAACGTTAAAAAAATTCAGGGGCGTTTTTTTTTTGGGGGGGGGCTTGTCGGGGTTCCTTGGGGACACCTTCTCTCTGGTCAAAAATGTTTACAAATTTAATTACTATGCTTTTTGTGCAAAAGATATACAATTTAATCATTATATAAATTATTTGCTTATATCCACGCCCACAAAACGGGGCGGACCAAAAAAAATCATTTTCAAATCCCCTGGGTTTAAGTCCAAGACTTTGAACTTTTTCAAGCATAAAAATGTTTCATTTGTTTAACAAAAATACAAAAAACCCTATAAAAAGTTACCCTTTTTCATGGGTTGGTTTACTTCGTCAAGGGGGAACTTTTTCCCCTCTGGTCCGATTTTGCCCATCTCCGAACTTAACCAGCCTATTAACATAAGACATATATGTGCCAAATTTCATGAGTCTGGCACTTTTATGTTGGACTGTATCGTGTCTTCCACAGACGGACGGACGGACAGACGGACGGACAGACGGACATCGCTAGAATGTCTTAGAATCGATCACTGATCAATAAAATATATACTTTATGGGGTCCTAGACCGATATTTCGATGCGTTACACACGGAATGACAAAGTGAGTATACCCCCATACTGTAGTTGGAGGGTGTAAAAAAACTTACAAGGGAAGTCTCCCTAGTGTCACCCGCGGATCTTTATGGAATTGGTTTTATTTTGTAGAGCAGAAAAAATAAAGGGACACGTCATGACGCGTCATATTGAGTAAAATACCAAAATTTTAGGACATTTTTGTTAATAAGTCGAAAAATATTAACTTCTTTGGCCCATTGTTAGCACCACGAGATAGGTATTTTTAATACCTTTAATCTGATGTCACACATGCCTATATTAATTTTGTTTAAATAGGCGTAAATCGGAAAAAACTGAACAAGGACAATTTCCCCCCATACAAATCGACCCCCCCTTAAAATGAGTTTGGAACGCTAAAAAAAAATACCGTGTCGTATTAATTTTCGTTCTTAACAACATATCCAAATTTTATGAAGATCGGAGGGTGACACCAGGGAGACTTCCCTTGTTAGTCATTCAGACCAAACCCAGCTAGGGTTTTTCTTCTCTCATCAGTTGCTTTCAGTGTTTTTTTTTTTTTTTTCCAAGCGTATCAAATTTTGAGTGTTCCACTGTGTAAGTTTGTCATTCCGTTTGTAAAAAAAAAGTAAAAAAGGGTAAAAAAGGCATTTTTGACGTTTTTCGATACACGATAAAGATGTCACAGACAGGAATAATATTTTTTTATGAATATATATTATTAAAAGCAACATTACAACTAAGCTAACCAAACTGTATTATAATTAATAAGAAAAAAATTAAAAATCAAAAAAAAAAAATTTTTGGTTTGTATGGAAAAATGATTTTTAAGGCACCGCTCTTTAAGGCCCCGTCGCGTAGGGAAGGCGTTAGTGGAATTTGATAATAAATTAAATCTAAAAAAAAATAAAATTGATTAAAAAAATAAAAAGCCGAAAATAAAAAAATCCAAATGTTCATGCTTGCTTCAAACAATTTCTGTGCTGATGCACATTGCATTTCATGCACATATAAATTGCGGTGGCAAGTGGAATATTTTTTTTTTTAATTGCAGAAAGATGATACTTAACATTCGTAATAAAATTTACCTGGAATTTCATACATAAATATTTTTTGGAAAAAGTTATCTCTCCTGTTCGAAAAATTTAACAGTGGATTGAAATGGGTTAGGAAGTCTAATTTTAGTATGATCTAACGTTTGTTGGATGGGGAAATAAAATTTAGCATGTGATTCACAAAAAAAAAAAAAAACAATTTTGAAATTCTCAAAAACATCCCAAAATGAAATTTGGCTGGCATGAAATCTGCAACTTTAGGGATATACCCTAAGACATAGCGCTAGTTGACAGCTTACCTCTTGATAAGTTATTGCATCTTTGCGTTTTCGATTCAGACAAAGCTATGATATCTGTCTAGAGATTATGCCTTAAAATACAGTAGTAATCAATCAATTTATTGGTTTTTATTAAATAAAACGAAACTCTATAAATCGTTAACATATTTTAAACCCCAAAGGATTTGAACGCTAAAACAATGCACTTATTATGTATGCATAAACTTTTCCTGAAAACAGAACAGAACAAAAAAATATGCAGCAAAAAAAAGAAAGAAACATGAATTCTTATTAGTGGTTGTAACAAATCAGTTTGCATACAAATACATAATAGTTTTATGTGGCAAACGCACACGCACAAGGACACTGACACATGTATAGACACACACACACATAAAAATACATTCTTATACATTCTCTCTTAAATAATTCTCTTATTTTTTGTTTGTTTTATAAATAATAATGCGTATCACATGATTTGTTATTCTTGTTATTCGTTCGTTCGTTTGTTCGTTAGTTAGTTAGTAAAACAGTCAGTCGACTACAGTTAGAGCAGAGTTGTTAGTGGTTGTCGGCAAATTGCTTTGGTATGCTGTACTCGTACCACAAAATGGAAAACACCACAAATGCATGCATATGCATGTATATTATTGCTTGTCTCCTAAAACGTACAAAACAGAATGATGTTATAAAACTCGTTGATGAATATGGACCAGCACAAAACAAAAATGCAAAAGCAAAAAAAACTAAAAGGATTGGAATTGCAATTTTGTATTTCTGTTGGCACAAGGTGTAAAAACTACTGACGTAACTTACAGCAGAACAAAAAAAAAAAAAAACAGAAAAGTAGAAATCAAAATAATAACGTGTTGTTAACAAGCCAAATGCCTTCAAGAGATTTTTTTTGCATCTATTTTCTTCGTGGTGTTTGTTGATTTAGATAGAAATGAATGACTCTTGACTTATTGTGTTGGCTGACTGGCTGGCATTACTAGCAGACAGCGGACGGACAATGAAGGGGGTTTAGTCGTGGTAGTAAGACAAGAAATAGTGTTAATTTTTTTTTCTTTTTTTGTTTTGATGTTTTGAAATAAAACTAAAAACACTGTAAACACATGTACACAACAACACTTGTTCTGTTTTTGTGACTTGTTTTTTATTTTCTTGTTCTTGTTATATTTGTGTTCTGAATTATGAAAATACATACATACACGCACATACACACATACAAATAGATATGCACAACATGAAATGTTTTAATGCACAATTACAACAAGAACTTACAACAGAAATAAACAAACAACCAAAATTATGATTTTTTTTTTTTTGTATTTTATTTCGTACTCAACAAAGCTTTGACCCAGAAAATTTCTATACATGCATATGTATGTAAAGCTTTTATTATTTCTCCTATCATGCATTGTTGTATTTATGTGTGTATGTGTGTGTGTGCGAGTGAGTGTTTATGTGTAAGTGAGTGTTTGTAACAAAGATGTAACACATTCTTACATTTATATATTCATAACTTGCATGTTACATACATACATATATGTATCTAGTAGTTATGTATGTATGTGTGTGTATATAAATATATTTGCCACTCGTACAAGTGGTGAACAATACAAATAAATAAAGCAAAGACGACAGCAGCAGCAACAACAACGGCAATGACAATTTGTCAACAACGATTAAATAATCTCTGTTGCAAACATTCCGTCTGTCTATCTATCTGTCTGTCTCTCCATCTATCAGTCAGTCAGTCAATCAATATTTCATAAATATTTTTACACATTAACATCAACATAGACACACTTCGGTCATATACTATACAAAACAAAAAAAAAGTTTACAAAAAAAAGTTTAAAATTTCCATATTAACAACATCATTTGCAATGAATTCATACAAATAGTTAAAAAACAACTCTTGTTTTATTTTTTTATTCATTTACTTATTTTGTTAGTTGCTTGTATTTGTGTGTATTTGTGAGTGTGTTCGTTTGTATGCTTGTGGTTGTTATTTGGCAGACAAAAATTTATTTAAAATGCTGACGTCATAATTTTGTTAGAGTAAAAACAAAGTCCTTGCACTCATAACAAGACCCAATTTATTATGGAATCATGTGAATAACAATTGCAAAAACAAAAACTCACACAAAATAAGGCCTTTGTAAATCAATTATCAAAATTGAGTTTTTAAGAGATATAACCGAAAAAATAAAAATTGGAAAAACAGCACGAAGAAACAACAAACCATCCATATCCTACGTGGTAGAAAAACTCTATTTTAAACTCTGGTTAAATGAAATGTTTTCGCAATACTCTCACTTTCTGTAGCAATTTATCTCTCTTTCATATGCTGTTTTTTTCGTATATTTTTTGTTGTTTTTTTTTTCAATATTTTTGTGCATTGTTGAGCAGGTATTTAACCAAAGAATTTTCAACACTTTTACTAAACATAAAGAATTTGAATAGTTTTTGTTTGGTTTTACTGATTGAAAATGTTTTTTTTTTTTTTTTTTTTTTCATTCATTTATTTTATTGAATCTTCACTTAAATTATGTGAACTAACAATAAGTATTCAAATCTTAAGACTAATATAACTTAATATTAAGTCCAGCCAGTGCCAGACAAAATTTCATTTGCTCATAAATTATCCAATGTTTTCAAAAGCATCATCCTTCACTTTAGTGTGCCAAGTCAGCAGTGGCCCTCCTTCTAAGGCGTTGGTGACCACGATTATTTAAAAGATTGCGTGCTAAATTGTTTGGATGTGACTCCAGTTTTCGTAAGTAGTTTTGCGTATGTCTCACAATTTCATCTTTAACAAGGGAAACATTGAGATCTCTGTGTATGTTTAAGTTTCTAACATACCAGGGGGCATCAGTAATCATTCGCAAAATATTGTTCTGTTTTCTCTGTATTTTTTCCAAATTAGACGCAGAGGCAGTGCCCCATAACTGAATACCATAGCACCATATAGGTTTTATAATCGAACTGTAGATCAATAGTTTACAGTCTAACTTAAGTTTCGAGTTTCTCCCAATTAACCAATTAACTGCAATAGTTTTCAATTTTATCTGGGTTAATTTTGCATCTATATGGTTTTTCCACGTAAGACGACGATCGAGATGAATTCCTAGGTACTTAACCGTTGTATGTTGAGGTACAATGTGATTATTAATCCGAATTTGGGGGCAAGTTTCTCGTCTTAACGTGAACGTTATGTGGATGCATTTCTGCTCATTAACTTTAATTTTCCACTTATTTAACCAGTCTTCTAATTCAAGAATGTGACTTTGCAAAATACGAGTTGCTTCAAGTGGATTGTTATGGGAGCTTAAAATCGCTGTATCATCAGCAAATGTGGAGGTATGCGTATTTCGATTAGTTGGCATATCAGAGGTGTACAAAATATACAAAAGAGGTCCCAAAATACTACCTTGTGGAACTCCAGCTTGTATGATTTGAGGGGTACTGACAAAATCGTTTTCCTTTACTGTGAACTTACGATCTGTTATATAATTTTCGAGTAACTTATGTGTATTTGGTGGTAACATATTTTTTATCTTATAGAGTAAACCTTCATGCCAAACCTTATCGAACGCCTGTGAGACATCAATAAAAAGTGCGGAACAATATTTTTTTTCTTCATAGGCTCTTCTAATTTCACCTACCAGTCTATGAACTTGCTCAATTGTGCCATGTTTTTTCCTGAATCCAAACTGGTGATCGGGGATAGTGTTGTTCTGAGCGACATGAGTTGTTAATCTGTTCACTAACAGTTTTTCAAAAAGTTTTGATAAATTGGATAACAGACTGATAGGCCTATACGATTCCACTTTTGTGTGATCTTTGCCTGGCTTGGGTATCATTTTAACGAGAGAAATTTTCCATTCTGGGGGATAATGTTGAAGGCGTAATATAGCATTAAAAATAAAAAGAATTATTCTTAATGCTATTCGGGGTAACTCCAGAAGCATTTTATTACTGATCTTATCAATACCAAATGCCTTTTTGGGGTTTAATTCACAAACTGCCTTTTCGACCTCTCGCATCTCAAACCGAATGGGTGCTGCTACGCGCTGGGGTAAAATTAGTGGCAACTCTACTATAACACTTGATTCATTTGGTGCGAATACATTTTTCAAGTGCTCAACAAACAGATTTCCTTTTTCAGTATCATTTCTAGCCCAACCTCCATTTGCTTTGCGCAAAGGAGGCTTACATAAGACAGGTCTTTTTAAATTTTGTGTAGCACGCCATAACGAGTAATCGGTTTTTGATGTAGGTTCCAGATTTTCAAGAAATCTATTTAGTACATCCGTTCTCTGAGATTCTAACAATCTCCGTAAGTTGTTCGTGCATTCCTTAAGTTGTGCTTTTAATCGTGGAGATCTGTGCAGTTGCCACTCTCTACGAGCTCTTCGTTTTTCAATTAAGAGTCGTTCGACATCAGCAGAAAAAAATATATTTTGTCTGGATTGTCGGGGGGGTTTAGTAGCAAGTTGAGCAGCTAGTTTGAGATTAGATTCGAAATTCTTGAGCGAGAGGTCAATTTCCTCTGGTGTTCTTAGCGATATGTTTTCCGAGCAATGAGTACTGAGAAACTTTTTATATTTTAGCCAATTTGTTCCTTTGCCTGTCAGTGCTAAGTCACCAGTGGGGGATACAATTTCTCGGGGGTTAAATAGAGTAACAATAGTGGGTGTGTGGTCTGAAGAGAGTTCCAAAGATGATTCTACACTTACAAAATTCCTTTTTATATTTCTAGTCACTCCAAAGTCGATAAGATCTGGAATCTTATTACGGTCTGAAGGCCAGTATGTCGGTTCTCCGCTTGAGACCACATCCAGACCCATTTTAGAAATTGTATCAAACAACACACGACCTCTAGGAGTAATGAGGCGTGACCCCCAGAATGTATGCTTAGCATTGTAGTCGCCAGCAGCCAGAAAGCGTGAACCTAGAGATTCGAAGAAAGTCCTATACTGATTATCAGTAATTTTAAATCTGGGGGGAGCATAAATTGACGAAATCACAAGGTTCATATCAAACTCGTTTACGCATAAAGTAGTGGCTTGAAGATAATCTTCACAAAGATCACACATAAGATAATGTTTTAGTCGAGATTTAATTAAGATGCCTGAGCCTCCACATGACCTGCCTCTGGGGTCCTTTGTATCATACAATGTGTAACCATCTAAAGCGAAAAGACTGCGAGGGGTTAAATGGGTCTCAGAAACAAGCATTATATCAATTTGCTTGTTTCTGAGAAAATAATCGAGTTCGTCTTTATGCTGGCGTATGCCGTTTTGAAATTGAAAATGTATGTACATATTTTAAAGTAACAATTTACTTGTAAAATATTTGTTTGTTAACAATTTATTTTAACCCTTTAAAGGCATGGTGCTAAATAACAAATATGGGGGGTATTGATTACAATTTTTAATTATTAACACCATCCGGCAGCCAATGCTAAACATGAACCGGATGATATACGTCTGAATGTATAAATCAAGCGGAATAAAACTGAATTTACATTTTTTTCATTTTATGATCATGTTTTCTTTTAAAAGGACTTCAAAGTTTTAAAGGATTACATTTTGTAAAATATTTTTTTATTTTACCATATTAGAAAAAAGGATGTGAATAATGTCCTTTGACGACTTTATCAAATATTTTGTTGAACATTTGGAATGTTATTATAGGATCAAGTTTTGAAGGGACGTAACTTACCTCCTATTTACTAATATGTCAAAATAATACAAAAGGAAATTTAAAGGAGACCCTCCTCTTTCGATTGCCATCACAACACTCAAAACAAATGAGTCCAGTTTCCTACTATAAATTGGGTAAATTTCAACAAATTCAAATAATATACTACTCTAAATATGTGAATTTCCAATAATTTTTTGGTAAAACTACACATTTTGTGTAAATTTACCCAATTTATAGTAGGAAACTGAAATCATTTTAATTAGAGTGTAGAACAAATACAAATATTTAAAAAAATATTTTACAAAATTTAATCCTCTAAAACTTTGACGTCCTTTTAAAAGAAAACAGGATCACGAAATGAAAAACTTTAAATGCAGTTTTACTACATTTAGTCTGTAGTCTCTTTAATCCTCTAAAACTTTGAAGTCCTTTTAAAAGGAAACAGGACAACAAAATGAAAAACTGTAAATGCAGTTTTTCTACATTTAGTCTCTAGTTTCAAACGTATATTATCCATTTCGTGTGTAACAACTTTTTTCTTTTTGTTGGACGGTGTAACAATTGTAACAATTAAACAATTCGATAGCATTTACATTTTTTCATTTCGTTAAATAAAATAGTTATTACACCGTCCGACAGCCAATGTTAAACATGAGGGTAGAGATCAGGTGAAGTAAAACGGCATTAACAGTTTTTCATTTCGTGATCCTGTTTCTTTGTAAAAGGACTTAAAAGTTTTAAAGAATTTTGTAAAATATTTTTTAAATATTTGTACTTGTCCTTTGTTCACTAATTTGTTCATTTTTTTTTTTTAATTTTTTTTGATATTGAGTAGTGTATCCAAAAAACCGCCGATTTTCAAAAACCGGTTTTCGGTTTATTCGAAAAATCTAAAATTTAAAAAACCGGTTTCGGTTTCGGTTTTTATATAAAAAACCGGTCAACCGGTTTTTTCCGGTTTTTTAATAATTTTAGATTTTTATTTAAAAAAAAGAAATTTGTTAATTAAATAGAAGAAAATTAGATACAAAATTATTTTATTAACTTTACTTAACTTAAAACTTATAAAAACGTTTGGTTTTATATTCTAAAATTATCAGGGTATTCACTTCAGAAATTTTAGGCCTTTGCAACAGTGCAATATTGCAACTTTAAAAAAAAAAATAATAATAAAATTTTTATTTTTCTATTACCTTTTATATGATGTCGTTGCAAGAAAATATTCAAAATTTATTTTAATAGTAATACAATTGCTTCTTTTCACAAAGAAACTACCAAACAAATTTTAAAATTGCGATATTTTGCAAAAATTTCTAACTTGAATTCCATTAATGATTTAGAAATAAAAAACAATTTTTGAGTCCTGGTTGTGTTATAGTTTTTGATTATTTTCAATAAAATTTGATTTTTGTTAAAAATTCACGTTCGATTTTTGTTTAGCAAACTATCGCTCAAAATTTTGGACCAAAATCGCTTTTAATTTTTTCTATAAATTACAAAGTGACACCAATGTTATTGGTTATTCATAAAAAAAAATAAACCGGTTAAACCGACCTATAAACACCGGTTTTTCGAATAACCGAATTTGAATAAAAACCGAAACCGGCCGAGTTTTTGAAAATGAAAAAACCGGTCCACCGGTTTTCGGTTTCGGTTTTGGATACTCTAATATTGAGGGATAAAGTTTTTTTTTGGATATGTCAAAACAATAAAGTAGGAAAATTATGGGAGATCGTCCTCTTTCATTAGCCATTACTAGTGGCATCCTAGGATAAGCACAAATATTTAAAAAAATATTTTACAATAATTGAATCCTCTAAAACTTTAAAGACCTTTAAAAAGAAACAGGATCACGAAATGAAAAACTGTAAATGCAGTTTAACTACAGTAAATCTCTAGTTTTAAACTTATATTATCCAGTTCGTGTTTAATGTTTTTTTTCGGACTCTGCTATTTGTAAAACAAATTGCAGGAAAAACTTTTTTAAAAATTTTTTTTTAATGAAACAAAAAATTTAATTTAAGCGCCTCGTTTTGCCGACCAAACGCATATTGGGCATCGGTGCGTATGTTTATCTTCATATCCCAGCAGAAATTTTGTTGAATTGGCAGCAACTTTTGTAAATTAGTCCCAAGTCAAGGAGCTCATCCAAATTACCCGAATTCACGCATGATTCCCTGGGGCGATATCACAATTTAGAGAACCGAAAAAACGCTCTTAAGATGCCGTGAAATCTTGTGTCTTTTCACCGCTAATTGGAGCATTCTTTCTTATTATTTATATTATCAACAGAGAATTTATTATTAAAATTTAAAAAAAATCTGGCTGCGATCTGTTCTGTTTCTTTCACACCTTTCTCAATTCAAACCATATATAACTGAAAAAAAAATATTTTTTCCCATACTTTTACTGCATCCTAAAGAGCGCTCTTTGGATGCGGTACGGTATGCTATAAAAAGAAGATATGCTGCCAAAATCTCAATTTATTTCTGCTGTGATGTTTATTAACTGCTGGGTTTTCGTTTATTTAAAAGATCTAAAATAAATATTTGTTGAGTTTGTCTAAATTCATTTTATTTTCTCAAATGCTTGAAATTCAGAATGGAAGTTTCTGAAACAATTAACAGCTTTATACGTGTTTTGCAGAAAACATGTTTTAAATTTTTAGAATTTGTAACTTTATTTATTAAAATTCCTTTTTAAAGGACTTATTTCATTGGATTTTTTGATATCACAACTTTTTAGAAGGTTTTTGCATCAATAAAAATAATAAGGTTTTTTTTTTTTTTTTTTGAAAAATTTTAACTTGTTCCAGTGCCTGTCTGCGGTTAAAACCCCGTTTTTTACTCCACTATTCTACGGCGCATTAATGACTGAAGTTATTGCCAAATTTTGTTTTATCATTCGATTCTACAGCAAAAATGTTACAATATTTTTCGCAATCTTACAAAAGGTTTCAATAAGTGGTGATTAACCGCGGTAAAATCGAATAATTAAATTGGATTTTTTAGCATAAGAAATGTAAGAACATTGAAAACTGAGAAAATTTAATTTTATCGTTACCGGTTGGAAATTTATAAAGCTTTAAAATTTTATCTTTTAGAAAAATCTTAATAAAAACACAGTGCAACAACCAAACTCGGAATGGGGTGAAACCAATAGCTAATGAATATTGACATTTTCCATAACAAACCCCTCAAGTTTCTTTTTTTTTAATACGCATTTGAAGTTGGTGAACAATTATTACAATTACTTAAAAACTATATAGAGAGGCGTATACTTTATTTAGAAATTGCCATTAAATAACAATCATACGCAATGGTGCACAGTGGTCTATTTTTAATAATTCGGTCATTCAGTAAGTACTGGACCGATTAAAGTGAAATTCATACCGGTAATTGATAACGGAATTTTGAGCTTAAGTTTGGACTCTGAAACCCACATGACTAATTATGGCACTACAAAGGGCCTTTAACGTAGGACATATTTAGTTTACAAAAACGTTATATGCTTTACATATTTTTTTTTTAAATATGAAAATTTGCAACGATTTCTTTTAAAAAAAAATTTAAATTTATTTTTTATTAAAAAAAAAATTATTTTTATAACATGATTGCCTTTCGTAACTTTTGAACTGATTGTAAAATAATGCGTCTAGCATTTGTTGCAAGTTTAATTAACTTTAATTTGGTTTTAATCGCGAGTAGATCAGACGTATATAGCTTATGATACAAGAAAAATAGTGAAAATACCTAAAAAAAACCGTAAAAAAATAGTCGCGGTTAGTTCGCATTTTCGTTGTAAACTAGCGTTACAATAAATTTTTGTTGCGTAACGAGGAATCTGAAAATATTAAGTGACAACATAGACTAAGGTGGATGGAGATGTCGACAGCCTTCGGAAGTTTCCATCTTCGCAGCATCAGCGATTTTCGATTGTCACACTAATGTGTGTCAGATAAAAATTACTTATTTAAATAAAATTTTGAAATAAAAGAAAATGAAATTAAAAACATCTTGTATTGGAAGGGTGACAATTTCCCAAAGCTGTCGATGTCTCCGCTAAGCCAGTGTTGCCACTTAATTTTTTGTATATTTCTTATTGTATAACAAAAAAAATTTGTAGTATTTCTCAGAATTTACCAAAATGGACTCATTTCAAACTGAATAAAAATTTAGTTATACAAAATAAAATCCAACAAAGTAAAATATAATTTAATTTTTACAAAAATATTTTTCCTCGCTTTTTTTAAGTTCTGTGACTTTATTGACAAATTAAAAAGAAAAATAAATAAATTGTGATGCGCTTAGTTTTTGGGAATTAAAAAAAATAAATTTGCTAAATACTTAAGTCTTATAGATTAAATCTGAGAATTAAGATTTTGAGATTTTCCTAAATTTCTTGAACTTAAAAAATTTTAATTATTTTTAGTGTGAATTTGACAATATCTCGATCGACGCATCAAAATTAATAAATATAAGTAATATATCGCAAGATATTTTTATGATTTTTGAAAAAAAAAAATATTCTGCAAAATAAATCAAACAAAAAATTTCCTGTTTTCTTTTATTTTTATTTTATTTATTTTATTTTTATATTTGGATTTGGCTCTGCTTTTAAGATCTGCTACTGAATAGTAGATTTTTTATAAGAACTTGCATATCTAACATCCTCCTGGACTCTAATTTCGCTTGACAAGTAAAGATCTTATTGTCCCTTAAATACAGATTATTTAACAAAACTTGAGGACTTATAGTCAGTAAGTGATCGCAATTAGAGACTGACTGTTTGTCAGACTTTTGTTGTCTAAAAACACTCCTAACAATTCATCTGTAAGCACATTTACCCTATATTTAAACTGAAACAAAATATTCGCCAATAACGCCTGGGCAAATATACTTGTCTGTGATCTTAAAAGGGTTAAAAAGTAAAATTTAAAAACAATTTCATAAATATTTTTTTTTTTAACATTTATTTTCTCACAAAATTTTGTATATTTTGTCAATAAATTTTTAATAAAAAAACTGGTTAAAAAAACTTATTTTCGTAAAATGATTTGAAAATAGTAGTTTACGCCATTGGCTTTTCAAAGAAAACTAAAAAATGTTTTATTTTTTCGTTGTTTTATTTTTATGTACAGAGAGGGGATTTGTATTAAGAGCATATTAAAAACATTTTAAGAGCAGATTTAAGGTTTAGAGAATAATCACAATTGGAGCGGGAAGCGTTTTTCTGCAACTGTTCACATACGTTTTATATGACAACAAAATTCCGCCGCGTTTTTCCGCCAAACTAGATTCGATTCTATTTTTATGAGGACATTTGCGTTTTTCCGCTTCCCGCTCCAATTGTGATTATTCTCTTACTATAACATTTTTTAGGGGGAATTGAGACTAGTGTTGCCAATTAAGTTTTTTTATGACTAATAAGCTGTTGAATTTTATATTGAAATTTTTCAAGAATTTTTTTTAATTAAAAAAATAACATTTTTTTTTGGGAATCTTTAAAGAAACACATCTTTGATTTTTTTCACCCTAGTTATAATCTATAATGCTTTGTCCAAAATTCTGAGTGAGTTCCCCATGGAATCAAAAAATATTCTGGTTTAAGTACGAGGTTCTCATATTTTTCCTTCAAAAATTCAAAATGTTTAATTTATTTAATGTAAACATTTAAATTTTCAAAAATAAAAACTGATAATTGAATCGAATTATTATTACTACTAAAACCAGAATATTTTTTGGATATCCCACTCTGGATTTTGATATGTTATACAAAATATTATGGTTTATCAACATAATTTTTTAAATATTGTGTTTTTTTTTTAATTTTCGCAAAGTGATCCTGTTCCTTTTAAAAGGACTTTAAAATTTTTGAGAATAAAGTTTTTGTAAAATATTTTTTAAATATTTGTAGTTATCCTAGGATGCCACCAGTGATTGAAAATGAAAGAGGAGGACCTCCGATAATTTCCCATTTTATTATTTTGACATATCAAGAAAAAAGAGGATAAGTAATCTCCTTTCACAACTTTATGTTCAATATTATTTAAAAACTTTAACAAAATATTTTTTTCTAATATGATAAAATAAAAATACAAAAATTAGCAAAGATTCTCCTCTTTCATTTGCCATCAATAAAGACATTAAAAGAGACAAGCACAATTTTTTAATAATATTTTACAAAATGTAATCCTTTAAAACTTTAAAGTCCTTTTTAAAAGAAACAGTATCACGAAATTAAAAACTGTAAATGCACTTTTACTCCATTTGATCTCTACATTCGGCGTAAATAACACTGTTCATGTTTAATATTGGCTTTCGGATGGTGTTATGAGTTAAGTTAGAGCATGTTAAACTTGATGTATTTTTTCACTTTTGCGACAATAAAAAATTTTACCGAATTTTAATAAATCGAAATGAATCGCACTAATTATAGAGATTTATGCTATCTATGTGCCAATGTTCAAATAAGTCTGAAAACATTATTTCCAAAAACAATTAAAACTTTTTGGAATTTCCCAATTACTATCAGCGTTAAAAAAAAACCTCTTGACAACTCTAGACATCGTATGTTTAAGTTTAAATGTAATGAAGTCAAGAATTTAAGCTAAATTTTAAGAGCATTTAAACAAAAGAAAAAATCTTAACTTTAAACTTAAAGCTTTAAAGCTTTTTTTTTACACACCAAACAAAGAAAATACGCACCAATTTTTGAATAACTGTCATACAAAAATTTGTAAAAATAACTTAATGTGCTCCTATCATGCGCAATCATAACAAATAAAAATAAAAAGCGCAAAGCTCCACCCGATGTCTTTTAAGGACTAACGTAACAGTTATATTATAAGAGAGAGTAAATAAATGAGAGAAATATTAATCGAGTTGTGTTGGGCGATGTATTTGTTTAACCAAAAGGAACAAAGATTTTACAAACAAAAAAAAAAAAACATTAACAAAAACACGAACGCAACTTTAAAAACCCGATTCTCAAAATACTCGCTTTACTCGAGGTTTAAGTATACAGCTTTCGCCATGTGTGGTGAAAATCAGTCATAACGAGAACGTCAACGGGTACTGTGTGCGTAGATAAAAAATTCGGGAAAGCTGTACCGCGAGTGAAAAAAAAGAAATTATAATGTAGAAAAAAAAAAATATATAATCAAATCATAAAAATTTGCAATTTCAACAAGAGAAAAAAAATATGAAAAATATTATCTTGAGCAAAGAATTTATTAATAAAAGTGTAATCAAAATTAAACACACAAATAAAAATGGAAAAATATAATCAAAATGTTTTAAAATTAAATAAATAAACATCAAAAATAATGAAATGTTAACAAAATCAGTAAAAAGAAAAAAATATAGTTAAATGTAAAAAAAAATATAAGAAAACGCCTGCTGGGAGTAGAAATGAAAAATATAACAAATACCAATACATACAACGAAATAATCACCACTCACACACAGACATACAAAAACATACATTTAAACACAACTACAAATAAACTCGCATAACTAACAATCACATACATATGTTTGTAATGAGCATCTTAATACAAAAAATAGCAAAAAAAAAAAAAAAAACAAATCAAAATAGAAAAAAATCAAACAAATAATAGAAAAACAAGAGGAAAAATTATTAAAAAGGATTTTATTTCAACATCTGAAATCTGTATAAATTTGACATAATTTTCTTAAAATAAAAGGAAAAACAGCACAGCACAGCACAAACACCAACCAACCATTATTGTATTGAGAGAAAATTGATTTTGTAAATAATACAAATCCTGAAATAATGTTGGATTTGTATTATATTTTTTGTTTGTTTTTTTTTTTTTTTTGTTTTTTCATTTCACACACGATAGATTGTATAGATTGTTGTTTGTTTTATTACTTTGACTTGATTTAATTCAATCTATTTTGTAAGATTATTTTCCTTGTTGTTTTTATTGTTCGCATATATATTCCATGATGACTCCTTGCAGAGTTGAGTGTGTATTTGAGATTTATATTTTTTTTTTCTTCTTATTTTTTTATTATGTGATTTAATCAAATTGTACTGACTGCCATAGCAAAAACCCCAATTTAACACCTTGCAAAATACACACACTTTTAAACATAAATACATATAAGCTCACACACACACATACATACGATTGCAAACAAAACATTTTGTATTAAACATTTGTATTTTCAACTAACGTATTTGCTTGGTTGAACTTTTGTGGGACCAAAGTTAAAGGTGGATATAGATGAAAACGATGTTGTTGCTGCTGCTGGTTTTATTTTTGTATTAGTACCTTTAAACACACACACATACACATTTTCCACCAAAATCACACCACAACATTTTATACAACAACATCAACAGTAGCAGCAGCAACAACATCGATAATAACTTTAGCAAAAGCAATAGCAAAAACAACGTCACTAACACAAGGATATTTTAAACGTCATAGTTTTTATCAGAGAATGTCTGTCTGTCTGTTAGTTTAGCTTGCTTTTTTGTTTGGTTTACTAGTTGGTTGGATTATTTGCCAATTTCATTAAATTATTGTTTACACAAGTGCCAAATTATTAAATTAATTTTCTTAATTTTATTTGTTCTTCTCATCCTCCCTCACCACCCCACCCTTACCTTATAAAAGGTCAATGTCTATAAAACATTAAAAATAAAAAAAAACGAAATGAAGCAAATTAACTTCAAAATTTATTATCGTCATAAGCATCATCATCAGCATCATCATCCTTATCCTTATGATAGGCCATCATCATCCATCTATTAAAAAACAATATACAATTTTACAAAAAACGACACACCCATTTTTCGAAGGTCACTTTAATTCAATACAAAAATCAGTTTAGCAACTTAATTAATTTATCAGATAAATTATGATGGCAAAGTAACACACACACAGACATATACATATATACAAAAATATACACTCACACTTACAACCAAGGAAACTTGTAGTTCAATATGAATGAAAAGGGACATTTTTTTATATTTAAATGGAAATAAATGTGTTGAATTGCTTTTGTTTTTTTTTTACTTTTAATTGGACTACTCAACTGCCAAATCGATTAACTGCCTTTAACAAAATTTTAAGGATTTTTTAAATAATTGTTGTTTAACGCTCAATTAAGGGCTTGAAAAATAAAAAATAAAAAACAATGTAAACGGAAGAGAGAAAAAAAAATTAGATTATTGTCAATAGCAGACAATTTCATAATTTAATTTAAAAACTTATGCGCTACTTCCATTTCAGATATACATATAGATTAAAAGTTTTAAACAAAAGCTGGATTGCGCTTCAAAATTAAAAAAATATATTTAAAAATATCAGCAACGTACCTTATGAGTTGAGATTTTAATTCTTTTTTTATATATTGTTGGACTTTGTATTTTATAACTAAAGTTTTATTTATTTCGGTTTGAGTCCATATTAATTATTTCTGAGAAATAATAATTTTTGTTGTACAATGAGAAAATCTGAAAAAATTATTTGGCTTTCGGAAGAAACTAACCTTCCTTCGTCAGCACTCTTCGATTATCACTGTAAGTGTGCAGTGACAATCGAAGAGTGCTGACGAAGAAAGGGTGGCTTCTTCCAAAAGCTGTCGACATCTCCACTTAAGGGCCCATCAGTTTCGACGTATCGTATCGTAACGTGGTTCAGTGCTGGGAAGTATTGTGTATTGACATATCTAGTACAGGCAAATTTTAAAGTTTTCTGTGCCTACAATAAATACAATTGTTTTTAATTATTTTTAATATTGAAAAAAATGTGTCTTCTAATTATGAACCCATTGTAGGGACCGAAATACTAAAAATTAGACTTTACTGAATTTTTCAATACTTCCCAGCACTGAATCACGTTACGATACGATACGTCGAAACTGTCGGGCTCTGTAGCCTGTGTTGTCAATTAAGATTTTCAGATTTACAACAAAAATTATTATTTCTCAGAAATAATTAATATGGACTCGAACCGAAATAAATAAAACTTTTTTTATAATAGCATTCTTGTTTTTAATTTTAACCCTCTAACACCGTACAACAGAACTTTTTAGACCTGAACAAGACCGTGGAAGTAGAGATCCAATATAGTTAACCAGCCGTCTCAGTTATTAATTTCGTGATCTTTTCTCCACATAAAAGGACTTCAAAGTTTTAAAGATATAAAAATGTCTAAAATCAGTTTATTCCAATCAGAGCTTCGAAGAATGAAATCCTTTTCGAATGAATTCTCAAAAAAATCCATTCAATTTTCATAGTCAGTGAATGCATTCGATTTCAGAAATCAACATCGAATGCAGTCCTTGGAATTCATTCGATCGAATATAAAAAAATTAATGCATTCGATTTCTTGTTCATTCGATTTAGAAAAATCGAATGCATTCGATTTTTTATCATTCCACTGCGAATGCAATCGATTTTTTAAATATATAGACCAAAACGGAGGCAAATTTTGGTCCATAGTATCGCTTACTACATACGATGACCCTAATGGGCTCAAATTTTAAATCCAAATAAAATGGTGTTCCCGAAAATTTAAAAAATGCTCATATTAACTGCCTTTACGACAAAAAATGTGAAGAGTGTTGGCGATACTATGGACAAAAAATTTGCTCCGTTTTGCTCTATCTTGGTAAGTTTATTTAAGTTTCAAATTTTTTAAATTTAATGAAAATAAAATCGATTGCATTTGCAAGTGAATGCATTTGGATTCAACACTTATTTTTTTGAGAAAAACTTATTGGATATTCTCATGGATATGAAAGGATGAAATTTTCAAAGAACATTATTTAAAATTTTTCGTTCTAAAAAATTAAAAAAAAAAATGTTTTCATCTCCAGAAATTGTCCTCTTTCATTTGATATTTAGAAATTTTTTTTAGAAATTTGTATATCCTTCGTCACTTTAAATAAATAAAATATCTCGAAAGGAAATACTGAGAATCTACTTTTACTGTGTTCGACATCTACTTTCATGTGTATGTAAATATAAAATTGTCACACGGTGTAAGTTTTAAGCGGCTTTGCTATTTCATCCCAGCAGAAATAAATCGAGATTTTGGCGACACAGCATCTGTTTATAGCATACCGTAGCGCATCCAAAGAGCGCTCTTAGGGATGCAGTAAAAGGAAGGGGAAAAAATTTTAATTTTTTTTTAAGATTTTTTATATAAAACTTATAATGTGTAATTATTTTTTGATAAAATTTCCTTTTTAATATTTTTAACACTTTTTGAATAAAAAAACATGAGTTTTAGACAAAGACACATGATTTGACTGCATCATTATTGCGCATTAATCTGCGCTGCAAATAGCGCTTCAATCATAGCATCTTTGACCGCTGTTCCAAAAAAAAATCCCATAAAAAATGTGAAAATGAAAATTTCCGATATTTTTTTGATGTTCACTTCCGATTTTTTTTTTTTCATTTTGTTTCACATAAATAAAGTTTTGTAAAGTAAAACGAATGAATTTTTTTGTTATATTTTTTTAAATTTTAGTTATTTGATTTAAACTTTGAACAGACAAGGAAAAAATTCGAATTTTATTTCAAATTCATAAGGTATTTGAAATAAAATTTTTGTTTAAATAAAATTCTCAAAATCATTTGAATTTTATTATTTCCAAAAATAAAATTCTCAAAAAAAAAAAGAATTTTATTTTTGGTTTGAATTTTATTTTTGGTTTAATTTTATTTTACTTTTGGTTTGAATATTTATTTGTTCAAAATATATTTGTTATTATGGAAATAAAATTCTTTTTTTTATTAATAAAATTCTTTAAATAAAATTTTTTTGAATTTTATTTCTTCTAAGAATTTAAAATAAAATTTTTAAGAATTATATTTAAAATTCTTTCTTGAATTTTTTGAAAAATTCAAAATTGAATTTTATCAATAACGAATTTTAAATTTTATTGTTTTTCCTTGTCTGACTTTGAATGAACCCGTAAACAAACACCAAACTCGATTTCATGTGATTCGGAAAATATCATGTGATTTGAAAAGTTTTGAAAGACATAACAGAGGCCTTTAACACATTTTAAATGATGATAAATAGGCCAACCAAAAAACAGCCAATGCTTATTTGTTATTTCGATGAATAAACCGATTTGGATTAAACACAAACTCTAATCACGAAAAAACAGAAAAACTAAGATACATTTGTTATAACTTCTTTTGAATATTTTTTCATTTATTGGTAAATTTTTTGTTTTTTATCTCATTTTTACATTTTAATTTTAGAACTTTAATTTTAGAAAATACAAATTTTATTACAAAATCAGCGCTAAAAAGATACATGAATTTACAGCATCTTTATTCTGCTTAAATCAGCTCTACAAAGATACATGAATTCACTGCATCTTTAATCTGCTTAAATCAGCGCTAAAAAGATACATGAATTTACAGCATCTTTATTCTGCTTAAATCAGCGCTCTAAAGACACGTGATTTCAGTGCATCTAAAGAGCGCTGTTTCTGTGTATCCAACTAGCGCTCTAAAGTGGGACATGGCCTTAGAGAATCATGCATGAATTCAGCGCAATTGGATGCGCTCCTTTACTCAAGTTCCCCTTCCAAAAGCTGCTGAACGTTCAGCAAAATTTCTGCTGGGATCTGTTTCTTGATAATATGATGATGACTTCTTATACAATTTATTTTTTTAATTAGAAACTAAACAATTGTTTCTTAAAAACTTTTTCTGCCAATTATGTTTATTAATTTGATTTATTTTCAAAATGTTCAAATGTATTTTAAAATTCCAAATATAAAATACATATATTTTAAAATTGTCCAAATGTATTTTAAACATGTCCAATTGTATTTTAAAAATTTCCAAATTGATTTTTAAATTATCCAAATGTATTTAAAATTGTCTAAATATTATTCAAATATAATTTAAACTGTCCAAATACAATTTAAAATTTCCCATATGTATTTTAAATTGTCCAAATGAACTTCAAAACTATCCCAATAATTATTATGTTTATTTGGCCAGTTTGTTTAGTAGTGTTATGTGTGTTACCATGAGCTAATAAGGCCTGTATTATTTCCAATTTTAATAAAAACGCATTATTATTACTGGTTTCCCGACGTTTCGTCGATTTTTTGTCGACTTTTTCAAGGGATTGTCTAGTTTATTTAATAAAAAACATAAAATTATTACTTACAATTATAAAATATAATATTAAAAACAAATTGAACTTACAATTGTAAACGTTATTAAAACATTAAATCACAAATAATTTTACGTTAACAAAACATATAACATCAAACAAAAACATTTAAAATCCACGAACATATTATTTAAACACATCTTATTCTAGTATCACAGTTTAATTAATTGCAGTTAAGTAGCTTGCACTAATGTTGTCGTTATCTTCCTTCTTGTTCATAGTTTTGTGTATATTTTGCTGAATTCGTAAGCTTTCGATCGTATATCTCTTTCTTTCAACGCCTTCCCTGTCTAATATTTTGATGCCTTCTATGTTGGCGGTATGCTTACTTTCTATGATGTGTTTTGCAAGTGCAATAAGTTTTAAAATTTTCAAAATGTGGTTTAAAGTTTTCCAAATGTGTTTCAAAATTATTTAAATGTATTTTGAAATTTTCCAAATGTAGTTTAAAATTCTACAAATGTATTTTCCAATAGTCCATAATATGGACATATTATGTATTATAAAATTTTCCAATTGTATTTAAACAATTTTCTTGAAAATTATTCTATGATAATATCATAGTTTTAATTAGTAAAGGAGAAATGGCCGTGAAATCCGAGCTTAAAGTTTGTATTTTTTAATAAAAATAAATCAGAATATTGGAAAAAAATTGGAAAATTTTAAAATTCATTTTGAAAATTTAAAAATGCATTTAAAAAGATTCAAAATACAATTGAAAATGGTGTAGAATTTATTTTATTTTTTTTTAATTCTTGAATTAAACCACTCTCATTCTCAGAAAAAAAACTTTCTGAAAATCTGTAAAAGCACTTTCAGTTTGAAATAGCAAACTTTTCTGCTGATATAAATATTTGAACTAAATTTTCTGTCATTTAGTTTAAACTAGAAGTCTTTGCAATTTTACAAAAATTGTTTGTTGGCATTTGTTTAAAGAAATTTTTATTTCAAGAGTTAATTTATTTAGATTTTTGTGTAGTTTAAATGATTAAAACTAAAATTTGTCATAAAAAGATTTATTATTTAGCTAATTTTACAGAAATTTTATTTAAACGACTGCCAACATCATATATAATAATCTCTATTAAAATAAGGCCGACCCGTGTTAAAGCTTTTGGTGAAATTTCTTCTACACCATTTCCAATTGTATTTCAGAAATTATTAATTGTATTTCAGAAACTATTATTTGTATTTCAGAACTTATCAATTGTATTTTAGAAATTACCAATTGTATTTCAGAAGTTATCAATGCTTAAGCCTTTCGTACAAGTATCTTGAGAATGAAAATTCTGCAAAAGTAATTTTTTCTACATTATTTCAAAAGTTTTAAGGCAGAAACCACCATAAAATGAAATGTTGCTTATCGAGTTTTTACAATAAGCCCTTCAATTGTATTTCAGAAGTTATCAATTGTATTTCAGATTTTGTCAATTGTATTTCAGAAATTATCAATTGTGTTTCAGAAATTATCAATTATATTACAGAATTTATCAATTGTATTTCAGAAATTATCAATTGTATTTCAGAATTTATCAATTGCATTTCAGAAATTATCAATTGTATTTCAGAAATTATCAATTGTATTTCAGAAACAAACCTTTGTGAGTTATGATTGAGCTATGACTTTTTTGTGAATAGGCCCCTAAATAAACTTTAATAAAATACTCGTAAAATTTTTTTATTACACCGTCCGTCAGCCAATATTAAACATGAACCGGAGGATATACGTCTAAAAGTAGAGATCAATTGGAATAAAACTGCTTTACAGTTTTTCATTTCGTGATCCCGTTTCCTTTTAAAAGGACTTCGAAATTTTAAAGGATACATTTTGTAAAATAATTCAGAAATATATGTAATTGTCCTAGGATTCCACTGGTGATGGCAAATGAAAGAGGAGAATCTTCCCTAATTTTTACAATTTTTATTTTGCAATATCAGGATAAAAGGTTTTTTATAAAAACTTCTGGTACACTCAAAAAATTATGTAGGTAAATTCCATATTCACTGGAATTTACCTACATAATTTTTTGAGTGTAGGAGCAGTTTTTATAAAAAACCTTATATCCTGATATGGCAAAATAAAAAATGGGAAAATTAGGGAAGATTCTCCTCTTTCATTTGCCATCACCAGTGGAATAAAAAAAATTAAATTTTATTTAAAAACCGTTCCACTGTTTTTTCCTTTAAAATAAAAACATATTACAGTCAATTTTAAATGTTAATTTAATGACTAACCAAAACATTAAAAAACTAATGAATATTCACTTATTTTGTATTAAAAAACAGTAAAACTATAGAAGAAATTTTTTACTGCCGAAATTGAATGTTACAGAAAATTCGTTTTTTAGACAGTAAATTATTTTTTTTTAACTACAGAAACAGTAAAAAATAAGAAGTCCTTATTAAAATTAATTATTTTTCTTTTAAAATAACTTTAATGATTACTTTTTAAAATAAATTACAAACAGCTAATGACATAATTTTCTTAGCGTACAGCACTAACTGCGCCAAGGGAGTTAGAGCTGTACACTATCGAGTTTTGTAATTCTCAAAACCCCGGTGGTCCCCTAAAATCACGTATCTCAAAAACTAAGCAAGGTAGAGCGAAACGGACACAAATTTTGGATCAAAAACTATGACGATTCTTAAGGAACCCAACTAGGTCTAGGCCCATCGGTGTCTGGACCTAACGGTTCCGAAACCAATGGGGTCCTAAAATGTGTATGCACTAAGTTGAAATAAAAAAAAATTCAGTTAACTAATTTTTGGCAAAATATTTTTGCTAACTTTACCAAAAAAATTGTGGTTCCAAAATCAGCAAATTTTCTTGTAGGTTTACAAGCTTTTTTTGCTAACATTTAAGTTTTTTTTTTTGAGTGTACATTAAGATGGAATGGAATCAGCTCCTATCGCTCCCATGCTGGCGCCTAGAGGGTGAAATTTAACATTAACTATCATTATTTTTTCATTATTTTAACCCTAAAAGGGCATTATGGCATTTTTCAAATGTTTTTTCAGTTTTTTTTTAGCAACTGGAGTTTTTTAACAAAAACTTCAATAAGTAAAAAAACGCGGCCTATCTGCAAAGGTTTTGATTGAAATATATAAGCACAATACCATATTAATGATACGACACGCAAAACTTGTAAAAATTATTTATTTTTGACGGCTCACAGTCAATAGAGGAATTTAGGCAAACCAAAAATTTTTGGCAAATAGTGATGAAAATTTTAATTACCTTTTTAACCCTCTGTGTGTCGGTCGGTGTATTCATTCTACACGCTGCCATAAACGGTTTTTTGTTTGAGGGAGAGAAATACATATATAATCCCTAACTACTTCAAGGGGAGATTAAAAAAAAAAAATCACTTATGAATTGATTCAATAAAGAACTAATTCTTTTATATACTGACTTAAATGCACTTACAGGCCACAGAAAATAAAGACACTTACTATGAATGGGAAGGGATTTCGGAAACTTTTTAGCGTAGTTTAAAAAAAGGAAATGGTCACTTGATTGATTTTACGTATATATACTTACACTCAAAATATTTTGTAGGCAAAAACAAAAGAAAAACACATTTAAAACCAGTGAATAAACAATTGAAAACCATCCCAATAATTATTCATTTGTTTTAACAAACATCAACATTTATTTTTTACTGTTGACAAAATTTTTTAAAATAAATAACATTAAACATTAAAAAAATTACGTTTTTATCATTCATTTTTACCAACAAATTTGAAAAAAATATCCTACCAAAACATTAAAAATTAATGATTTCGTAGGTTATTTTTTACAATTTTCTATTGAAATATTTTTTTAAAAATTTTTAATAAAAAAAATCGATTCCCCAGATCCCGCAATCAACTACATTCTGGCCAGACACTCTACCCATCGTCCCAAAGTCACTTCATACAAACATGTTTTTATATTTCTATAAATAATTTTTTGATTTTTTTTTTCTACAAAAAAATAACTGACTTGTGTTGGTAAAAACTAATGATATCTCATTAAAAAATACCAACAATTTAAAAAAAAAATTACTTACACAAATCATTAAAAATTTAAAGAATAATCAGTAGTTTTTACTTGCAGAACAAAAATAAATGACTTTAAAAATTAAATGTTAATGAAAGTCTTTATATTTTAGTATGTTATTTTTGAAACAAAGAACAGAAGTAGTCATTAATAAAAGCTGAACATCAAATAAATGTTTTTTCTTTTAAAAACGACTAAACGTAAAATTTTTAAAATAAACTACAAACAGTTAATGACATAATTTTTTGAGTGTAGGCTCTAATTCACAGTTCTTATAGTAGAATTAGGGGCCTATTCACAAATAAAGTCATAACTCAATCATAACTTATTTTTTTCTATGTTTTTGTTGTAAGCAATCATAAAAAAATTCAAATTTTGTTTGAAAATTTCAAAAAAATAAAGACCTGCTACCCACATCGTCTCAAAATTGACAAATAATTTTAAATTTTGAGAGTTTTTATGATTGTGTTTACAACAAACACAGGGAATATGAAGTTTGAAAGAAATAAAATTAGTCATAACCAGTCATAACTGTGAATAGGCCTGTTATTGTAGGTTTATTTGACAAATATTCCTGCAATATCTGTCAAATTTACCTACTTTAAATATATTTCAGGTTTAATAAATAACCACCTTAGAATTTGGCATGTGTGAACAATTTTATTATTATCATGCAAAATTTAATTTGTAAATCCTTTGTTCTAAAGCCAATTAAAACTTTTGGATTAGTTTTCCCCACAATTATTATTTCTATAATATTTTGTAATTTTCATTTTTAATTTTTCCCAGAAAATATTAAGAATCAGTTCTGCAGATTTGCACAATCCATAAGATAATTAAATTTTGATATTCCAAATTAAAATAAATTGTTTTTGCTTAAGCATTTCACACATTAAGAAAGTTAAATTGCAAAATACATACATATAATGTAAGTTGATACCTTTAAAATGTTTTAAACATTACAATAAAACATTTCTTTTTTATTTTTGTAATGCAAAACTTTATTGATTTTTAATAAAAATGTTATTTTTGGTCCCTTGGTTGTAGTTGCTGTTGTTCATCATTACAACACATACTTGACTCTTTTTACACTACACACGCACACACTCATACACACACACACACACTTACATACCCATTTATACACTGCAAATATATAACAAAGGTTCACGTCATTCATTCATTTCATACATACAACATTTTGTGTTATTTTTTAAATTTTTTTGCTTTCGAACTGAAAAAAAAAAATTTTAGTTGTTGTCCTTGCGCCAAAAAAAAAAAACATTCGCTACATCTGCCAATGTCCTTCACCGTTATATTCATGCAAATGTAAAATATTGCATTTAGTTATGCACACACTTACAAACACTTACTCGCTCGTTCGTTCGTTTGCTCGCTCGCTCGCTAGCTCACTCATACACACTCACTCTAAAACGGATTTAAAAATATACTAACATACATACATATGCAAACATATAATTCAATTTGTAGTTAAATTTCTCACAAATGCGACAGTTTATTTGAACATTACACATACATACATAGATAGACACATGCATGCAGACATGAACATGTGTTGGTTACTATCGTGTGTGTTTTGAAAAAAAAAGTCGATGAAAACTTCAAGGCGCTAACTAAACTTTTATAGTTTAAATATTTTGTGTTTTTGTTTTCGCAACCACAAACAAACATACATATCGATTGATTTTGATTTGTACAAAACTTGACTTTGACTTCTAAAAATACACACGCACACACATACATCCATACATATATATTTACTTATCTACCTAACAACATATTGATAATGACTACATTTGTTTGTCTACACAAAGTGTGCAAATATTAATTTAGTCTAGTGTAAAACAGTGAAAATAAACCAAAAATCAAATAAGTTAACAAATACATAAACAAAAGTTAAAATCTATGGAAAATTTAAAATTCCAATTCAATTTAATGCCAAGCACTCTCGTCTAAGCAAATATCAAATACACTTTGTGGAGGACAACATCAATAAATGTGGGAATGGTGTATATTGTTGCATCTGTAATTACAATTACTACCAAAATAATCCCTGCTCTCTTACCACTACTACCACTACCACCACTTCTAACCCAAACTCCGTCTAACAACATTATTGTCAACTGTAAAAATTGCATTTTCTTCTGCTCGGTCAACGTACACTATCGACTACGTTCGCAGCTAGTATCGACTACTCTTGAAAGACGACGAAGGAAATTTGGGACAACGCCCTATAGACATTCAACGGCTGTACGCTTAAGCAGCTCATTCTGGCCGCCTCACAAAATAGTGAAAGCGATAACAATAACTCTGTTAGCGGCAGTGGCTGCGATAAAAAGACCTTCTCGTTGCATTGCTGTTGCGTGATAGTCGACATAACGCCAGTTTCACAGGCCGGACGTTTGACTTCGGCAACAACGGCTTCGGGAAGGGATGTGACCGCTGGTGGCGGTGGGGCAAGCAGCGAAGGAAGCTTTTTGGGCGATGGGGTGACACAACTGGCAAATAGCCTATTTCGGTTCGGTAGCAAGAAACGTCCTGTCTGTATCTGCAATGCCCAGTGCCGCCTGCAGCCGTTTGGTGAGGGATCTTTGGCTCCGACGATAAAAACTCATCATGGGTCACTGGATCGTTTGCTGCAGCAGCAACAGGAGCAACAAACACAACAAAAGCTTCCTCCGGCTACCTCCTCCGCGCGAACCATTGATGGCGTGGTTGGTGAAGGAGGTAAGGGGGCGCTTTTGATGTCAGCTGGTTCTGATGATGAGGCTGCTGCTGAGGACGATAAGGAAACACAGGCTCCTCCACCACTTCCTCCGCCTCGACCACCTTCCCGCAGCAAATTAAATGTTCAACAAGTCAAGGAGGAGTTCGATAAAGGTGTGGAAGTTGAAAAGTTCTATCATCAAATTAATGGCGATATCTTTGAAATTACACGTAGAGTTAGAGCCCGAAATGAAGACACAATTGAGCAAAAACTTATCAAATGCAGGGATCCAAAAAGATTGCCGCCCCAACAACCACCTCAGAAAAAAGATACCCCAGCAGCGCCTCATATCCACACTCATACCCACAAACATCATCACCGACATGCTGAAGAGCAAAAGCCTCAACTGCCACCACGTAGACAGAAAAGTGCCGAGGAAGTGCCAGTGTCCAAAGACTGCAAACGATCTCCAGATGAACTTGAGTGGTTTGATCGTAGAGCTCAACAAAGGCATTCGTCTCGCTCAGCTGAGAGTGGAACTGTTCGAGAGGAAACAATGGAGTGGCTTGAACGACAACGAGTGCCCGCTCGAACCTCATCAGGTCCAAGTGAAATAACTGTGATGAAAGATGAACTACCAGAATGGTTACTTGAACACTTACCACGCAAGCGGTCAGTAGTAGATCGTCAGCAGACGCCACAGCAATCAGACACCCGGCCCAGCACTTCATCATATGCTAAAGCTTTAAAAGAAGAGTTAGCAGAATTGTTAAAAAAACCGTTGTCACGTCAAAGCTCAGGACCCGGTGAGATTTCCCTGCTCAAATCAGATCTTGTGGAATGGCTTACGAAGTCAACTAAAGCGTTGACGGCTCGTGAAGAAGCATCGGCGTCTGCGTCTGCGGCAACAATAAAACCAAGAAGACCACATCATCGACGGAACGGAAGTGGTGATACACCTAGGTCTCACTCTCACGAGGACGATGTCAGCCAGCATCCGGCCCGAAAACGACATTCACTGGGATACAGCGATAAAAGCGAAGAAAGTATACCAGACTGGATTGCTTATCCGCTCAACCGTCTTCAGTCGATAGGTAAGACGCCAGTCGATAGACGCTCATCACACCAAAGTTTCGTAGATCTACCACAAAAATCATCCGCTCCCTCTCAAACACCAGTACAGCATCAAACACAATCCTCAGCCCAACAAATATGTACCGATCGACGATATCAAGAACAACGAATAAGAGATCGACGCCTGCGGCACTCAGCCAGTGAAGTAGTGACAGTTTCAACACCCACACCTGCTACCGCTACGAATGTTGAGCGTCTTTATGCGAAACCGCACAAGGAACGCTATCAGTACATACCTAAAGATGAACTAATGCCTCCGCAATTGCCACCAAAAACTGGTAAAACCTCGACCCAACCACACTCGCGAGAATCGAAAAGAGACCGTTCCAGACGGCATCAAACGCAGAGATCAGCAACCATATCAGACATGACGGCCTCTCATAATGGCCTACTGAAACGGAAGTCTTCGTCTGCGGAACGGGCTCCACGCTCACCATCTCCCTGCACAGATCCATCGTGTCCTTTGTTACCCATCTGTACGGATCCTAACTGTCGCTATATTCAATGTGAGTCGACCAGCCAACGAAAAATGCCATCGTCGTCGTCAACGTTGAACCTCTTGCGAAATCAACAACTAACAAAAGCTCAAATGCACACAGTACCTCCGTCTGATGACGGTTCAGCCCCACCACCGCCATCGTCAAAAGTACCGCCCGCTCAAAGCCAGCCGAAACGCAAATTCGTTATCTGCCATGATTGCCGTTATTGTGCGCCGCTAAGTTGTCGGAATCGAAAATGCTTGAATGCTCCTAAGTGTAACTCACTGCCTCGCTGCGCTGCCGATTTCAATCGTCTGCGTACAACCCTTGCACAGCCACCTGCCTCACTTTACGATATTGAACCTGCTGCCCCAGTGCTCTCGTTGATGTCATCAACGAAACGCGACGGCCAACGCAGCAATTCCCAACCCAATACACTACAACGTGGCGAATCTTGTGCCTTGCTTTGTACTGGACCAGCTGTTGCGAAGAGAAAACACCAAAATGGCCATGCGAATGGCACCAATGGTAAACTAACAAAATCCGCATCAGCGGCATCTCTAGACGAACGCCGAAGACGGCACAAAACCGTGCACTTTGGTGAAAACCTCTTGCGGGAAGTATGTCAGAATCGTAAACTTATTAAATACGAACAAAAGCCGTCCGGTTCACTACCATCTCAAACCAATGGTGAACTGTTGTACAATTTTGTAGAAGGAGTCCTCAGTGCTTGGCATGACGACGAAGATGAGGACCAATTGCGTTCGGGTGCAGAATCAGAACCCGAGCATGGTACCGTTGCCCTTAAACCTCTGCATCGCTATGACGTGGTACGATATCAAGTCATAAAGCGAGTGGTCAACGAAGCAGCTGAACTGCACGGGACATTGCACTTGGGAAATTCCCGTTTTCGTCACAGACATTGGCGCAGTACAGCCAAACAATGCAACGAAATGTTTTTGAGAAAGGTAAGATGACTGAGTGTACAATAAAAATGAGAACTACCCGTTGATGGTAGGACATAAACCGACACTCAACATTTTCTTTTCAATTTAATGTGGTATTTTCCTAACAAGCTTGCGTTTCTATTAATTTAATTGTTCTTTTGTGGGGGAGGGAGTGGGGGCTGGAGGGTGTAATAAATTGTTTGAATCTCTTTGAGTGTAGCAACAATGTTCTCTAATGTATTTTGAAAAACATAATTTCATTTGGATGCAAACACTTTGGAAATTAATTTTGCATGTAAAACTTTTACGTCTTCCTAATATCTAATTTAATTACTTAAAGGGGTTTCTACTTTTTTTGTTCTTATTTTTTATTTTTGTTTTCTTTTATTTTTCCATCATCCTCAAGATAGATTACAACTATATTAAATATATATATAGATGTACTTACTACCTTTGTCAAGAGAGAAATTGCTGACTCAAGTTGTTTAAAACAAAAAGAAAAAACAAGGAACTACTCATCCTTAGATATAAAAAAAAAATTTACTTTACTAATGAATTGAATTAAACATTTTTTTGGTCAATTTGTGATATTTTTTTTTGTTCTTTGAATTTTGTACAAGGATTATGTTTGTAAAAAAAATTATAATTCAAAAAAATTCAATTAAAAAAGAACGTTTTTATGTTATGACACAGTACAACACTAAACACTAATTACGGCTTTCCGACGATTGATTCTGGTAGAAGGTAACAAAAAAAACAAGTAAGAAAGTTATAGTCTGTCGAGACTATGTGTTTTTCAAAAAATGGGTCCCAAGTCCAAACATGGACCGATTGGACCTCTCTTTTGTTAGATCTTTATTTAGTTTAGAAAACACACACAGATCAAATTTTAGTGGAATTTTTTTTGCCAACTTTTAACTCAATATCGATCGAAATTTTTATATGGGGGACTAAGTCCAAAATTGGTCCAAATGTATTCCGATTTGATTAGGTTACCAAAGTACATGTTTAACACCTACAAATAAAATTTTTATCAAATATTTTCATTTTTATGAATTTTTGAGGAAATTATATGAATATCGGGAGGGTGGTTTGTATGGGGACTACGAGAAGGACTGACCCGATTCCTTTGAAATTTGGTATGATTTGTGATTTGTGCATACAAAATTAAATTACATGTTAAATTTCAATTCGATATCTACTATAATACGGTTATTAGAGGCATTTAAGCGAAATTCAATGTGGGCGTTTGTATGGGGGCTATTTCTTAACAAGTACCGATTTTTTCCACTTTCAATAGACTTCGTACTTAGGCACAAAGAAGCTTAAGTTTCAAATTTCAACTCAATTGATTGAAAATTGCGACCTGTATCGTGCTTAAACCGATAGATGGACAGACCATCGGACGGACGGACATTGCTAAATCGACTCAAAAATTAATTCTGAGTCGATCGGTATACTTGAAGGTACCACAGAATGGTGTAGAGTATAAATATACATGTGTCGGCGTTTTGAACGAACACATCGGAACTTTATTTTAGAGGCAATTAAATTTTCCCAGCCTTGGCCCGTTCTTGCAGCATATCGGTATATAAAACTATGTTATCTGAGGTGTAGGCAGGGCCGGATTAACCATGTCGGGGCCCCTAGGCAATGCATGTCTAGGGGCCCCTTCAGATTTTTTATAATTAAAAAAAAAAAAAAATCCAAGCACAATGTAAATTTTTTCTAAATTACGCTGTTTCTTGTGAATAGTTTACCCCTTTCTAGAATTCTCTTTTCCTTTTTTGACCTTCTTAGAAGTAATGTTTCATTTCCTGAAAGCCTTTTTTAAGAAAAGGTATTTTAAAAAATTGCTTCTAAGAAGGCCAAAAAAGCATAAGAGAACTCAAAAAAGGGGTAAAATGGAAACAGTGTTCGATTCCCACCAGAGGCCTTGATCTGATCACGAAGGTAATTTTTTACCACTTTTCGGTTAAACCAATAAATTAAACAAATAAAATAAACAAAATAAAAAAATAAAATAAAATTAATTTAAAAGCTAGGGGCCCCTAGCTTTTCTTCTTTGAAAATTTACCAACAAAATACTCATCGCTGTGAAAAGAATAATTGTTACCATTTCCCTATTTATTCTTCCATGTTTACACTGGTATTTTTTACCAAGTAATAATTTTCAGTCAAAGAAATACGTGGACCCATTTTTTTACCAAGTATTAATAAAAAAAAGCTAGGGGCCCCGTGGGGCCCTAATGATTTTCAGTCAAAGAAATACGTAGGCGCATTTTTTACCAAGTAATAATTAAAAAAAAAAAAAAAAAGTAGGGGTCCCGTGGGCCCCTGGCTGATGCGGGGCCCCTAGGCAGTTGCCTAGTTTGCCTTAAGGGTAATCCGGGCCTGGGTGTAGGGTATGTTCAGCAACTTTGTAGAAAATATTTTGGCAAACATTTTTGTGAAACATGCTAAGTTTTGGGCTTTGGTGTGTTCCGAGACATATAGCAAAAATTGTTAGGCCAACATTTTTTTTAGAACATTTAATCCCCGCTATTCCACTCTTTGAATAGAGCCAAAAAATACCGTTATGAGGGGAAGTTGGATGGCTAATATGTTCCACAAAAATCTTTGTCATAATATTTTCTACAAAGTCTCTGAACACACCCCACACCTCAGATGTAAAGAAAACATAGTTTTGTATCTCGATATACTGCAAGAACAGACCAAAGATGGGAAACTTTAGCCGCCTCTTAAATAAAATCCCGATGTGATCTTTCAAAAGGCCAACACACATATAACTTTATTTGGTCTACTCTATCAGAATCAATAGTCAGAACACCGTAATTTTGAAAAAAGTTTGAAATTCTTGTACAGTGTAATTAGAGAGATATGTATAAAATTGGTTGAAAAATCACAAATTCAGATTATTCGAATAAATCATTTTTTTTGTTATATCACAAATAATATTAATTAATTATTTAAGAACAAAAATAATAATCAAATGTTGAATAATTGTCTTCATTGTTTATGTATGTTTTTCCCAAGGACGAGTATGTTTGTTGTTTTTATCAAAACTTTTGTTTTTGTGTCTTTTTGAAGTGGTTTTATACAAAAATGTGGAAAATTTTTAATTTTTTTGTAGTCTCAAAAGACCGACATGAAGACAAAAAAACATGCTTACAAAAAAATTGCTTTAGAAATTATTTAAAAGAAAATAATTAAAGTAGATTTAAAAAATTTTGTTTTAAAATTATTTTTTTAATTCAACTTTTCGTTATAGCGGTTTAATAGGTACTACATACAGTGACTAGCAGCTTATTTCGTGTGTTAGATATCAGTTAGCAATTAATTTAAGACAAAGTTTCCAATAAAACACCTAATTATTACTAAACCAGTATTTTTGTTAAAAGTGCTGTGTAGATAGTTTATCGAGCTTTAATTTAAGCTTAATGGCGTCCAGATTGAGTAAATATTAAACGTGCTACGAGGGTTGAAATGGAAATTGAAATTATTGAAAGACGTTTTTTTAGAATATTTCTTAAAAATACTTTTAGGTTGATTTTTCCCAAGCTCAAACATTTAAAATTTAAAAAATAGTCCAATAGTATATACGCATTTATCAAATATTTTTTTCAATAGCGCAAACAAAAACCAAAATTTTTAAAATGCAGTCGAAGAAATCCGAATTTTTTGACCTCCAATTCTTTTGACCACCAATTTTTTCTAAACAAAGGCAATGTTCAATTATTTTTATATTTCATTACTATACACTTAGGTGTACTAAAATTATTAAAAATTAAATCTTTTCTTTGTTTACCAAAAATTTGTGGTCAAAAGAATTGGAGGTCAAAAAAATCGGATTTCTTCTACTGTGTTTTAAAAATTTTGGTTTTTGTTTGGGTCTTTGGAAAAATTATTAAATAAATGAATATTAACTACTGGGCTATTTTTAAAATTTTTGGTGTTTGAGCTTGGATAAAATCGACCTAGAAATATTTTTAAGAAATTTTCTAAAAAAGGTCTTTCAATAATAATTTCAATTTGCATTTCGACCCTCGTAGCACATTTAATATTTATTTACTTGATAATAATTTGGTCTATTTTGTTTAACTTTGTCTTCAATGGATTGCTAACTAATACCTTTCACACGAAATAAGCTGCGAGCCACCTTAGACAGTTGTTTTCCAAAAAGTTGATTTGAAAAAAAAATTGGAAGAGCAAATTTTTTTAATTTCTTTAGAACGGTGTAATCAGAAAAAAAGTTAATTCAAATGTGAATAACAATTACTTTAATTTTTAGTTTGCTTCTGCTCACACACTAACCACTTAAGTGTATTTAATTTTATTTACATGTGACTGACACAATTTCACTAGCAGGCCATAAGGCCCATTGTGATTCACTTAATTGTTGTTTCCCCACTCCCCCTCTGATACGAAGTTCTACTTCTTAAACCACCCCGAGACACAGTTTAGGCATTCCTCGTCTATCTCGCAGAATCTGCACGCGTCAGTGTAAGATAAATTTTTCATTTTAATTTGGTAACGCAGGTTACAATGCCCAGTAAGTTAGGACGTATCCTTTTTGTCCAAAGAAAGTAGTCATTTCGTTACCGATCTGGATGGAGCTATGAATCTGGCCAGTGCGAAACTGTCAGTGCTCTATGAACTTAGATTCAGTCCTTAATTTGAGTTTTTCCATAACATGTCCCAATGGCAGACCAAAGAATGGTTATGGGCCAATAAAGGGTCGTCGGGCACCAAGATTTGCCAAACAATCGGCTCGTCTGTTTCCCGTTTGAACCTCTTGACCCGTAATCCATATAAATGTCAGGTCGCTATGTCGTCCTAGTTCGCTTAATGACTGGTAATGACCAGTCTGGATGTTACATCATAAGCTATTAAAGCTTTCAGCGCAGCCAGACAGTCACACTCAAAATATTTTGTAGGCAAAAACAAAAGAAAAATATATTTAAAACAAGTAATAAAACATTGGAAAACCATCCCAATAATAACACTGTGTTAGTCGCAAAAATTAACAAGCTGGGCACCCTGCTTTTAAAGCTAATTCAGGTACGCTGAATTCAATGGTGCTAGCCGTTTTTCGAAGTTAGCTCTCGTATTCGCGTTATTCGCGATTTAAATTGGAAAGCCTTGATACTACAAAAATTAAATTTTTATGTTTTTGGGATAGTTTTTAAATATAAATTTAGTAAATGCATTGTTTTTATTTACGAAATAAAATTTTCCGCGCAAAAAGAAAAAAAAAAATCGCGAAAAAAAAATTTTTTCGAAAAATTTTGTGTCTGTAATTTTTCGTATTCTTCTTATTTTCATAAATTAAGAGGAAAATAAAAAAAAAATGGAAAAAAATTTGGCGAAAAAAAATTGGAAAAAAAAATTTTGCGAAAAAAATGGCAAAAAAATTCGACAAAAAATTTACCCGAATAAAATTTTTTTGTATATTCAAAAGAGATACAAATTCAGCAACTGTCTAAATAATATGAAAAAAAATATTTTTTTATTTTTTTACACTCAAAATATTTTGTAGGCAAAAACAAATGAAAAACACACTTAAAACCAGTGAATAAACAATTGAAAACCATCCCAGTAATTGTTCATTTGTTTTAACAAACATCAACATTTATTTGTTACTGTTGACAAAATTTTCTAAAATAAATAACATTAAACATTAAAAAATTACGTTTTTTTTCACTCTTTTTTACCAACAAATTCGAAAAAAATAACCAACGAAAACATTAAAAATGAATGATAGTTCTGTTATTTTTACCAACAAATTTCCAAAAAATAACCTACGAAAACAATAAAAATTAATGATTTCGTAAGTAATTTTTTACAGTTTTTTATTGAAATATTTTTTTTTAAATTTTTAATAAAATTTTTGGGGAATCGATCCCGCAATCAACTACATTCTGGCCAGACACTCTACCCATCGTGCCAAAGTCACTTGATACAAACATGTTTTTATATTTCTATAAATAATTTTTTGATTTTTTTTTTTTTCTACAAAAAAATAACTGACTTGTGTAGGTAAAAATTAATGATATTTCATTAAAAAATACCAACAATTTAAAAAAAAAATACTGACACAAATCATTAAAAATCAAAAGAATAATCAGTAGTTTTTACTTACAGAACAAAAATAAATGACTTTAAAAATTAAATGTTAATGAAAGTCTTTATTTTTTAGTGTCTTATTTTTGAAACAAAGGACTGAAGTAGTCATTAATAAAAACTGAACATCAAACAAATGTTTTTTCTTTTAAAAACGACTAAACGGAAAACTTTTTAAATAACCTACAAACAGTTAATGACATAATTTTTTGAGTGTAAAAATAAAAAAAAGTAATCGCGAATATCGCAAAAACATACGCTAACTTTGAAAAAACTGATATTACAATGGGATTTTGTGAAAACGAATTATCTTTACCAGATGGCTGTCGTAAATTCAAATCAAACTTAAAATATTTGTATTGAACCAATTTTTTTACAAGAATAAAGATTTTTCGCAAAAAAAAATATTCTTCGCGAAAAAAATGCATGGTATTATGGTTTGTTGTGTTAGTTTAACAGACTTGAATGGTTTTAAATTTAAAAATTATTGCAAAAGTTTAAAAATATCGTTTTTATTGTACTTAAGCATCAAAATTTTAAATCGCGAATACGAGAGCTAACATCGAAAAACGGCTAGCACCATTGAATGCAGCGTACCCGAATTAACTTTACCAGTAGGGTGCCCAGCTTGTTAAAATTGTCAAATTCGAGCACAGTGTTACTCATTTGTTTTAACAAACATCAACAATTATTTTTTACTGTTAAAAAAAAAAAATTCTGAAATAAATAACATTGAACATTTTACCAACAAATTCGAAAAAAAATAACCTACGAAAACCTTAAAAATTATTGATTGTTGAGTTATTTTTAACAACAAATTTAAAAAAAAAAAATAACCTACGAAAACATTAAAAACTAATGATTTCGTAGGTTATTTTAACAATTCGGAGTCATGTGCTGTTGGGCAAGTGTTCTATTGAATTTTATTTAAAAAAATTTTTAATAACATTTTTGGGGAATCGATCCAGCAATCAACTACATTCTGGCCACACGCTCTATCCATCGTGCCAAAGTCACTTAAAACAAACATGTTTTTATATTTCTATAAATAATTTTTTGAATTTTATTTCTACAAAAAAATAACCAACATAAGTAGGTAAAAACTAATGATATTTCCTTAAAAAATGCCAACATTAAAAAAAAAAAGAACATAAACAAAACATTAAAAATTAAAGAAAAATCTTTTTAAATAAACTACAAATGGTTAATGACATAATTTATTGAGTGCACGCATTTATGTATATATGGGAAAATTTTTCCCTTCCTCGAAGATATTCGGTTAAAAATATATGAATGGCATATCATGCTGCCTGAAATATTGGTGAAGATTTCCCCATCCGAAAATCGTGACCACTTTCTACCATCTCCGAGTGGGGTCTTGCAAATAGGGTCGATTTTAACACTCTTGATGTTCTGAGTATAAAAACACAATGTGATGTTCGCTGGAACAAACATGTTTTTTATTTTGAATCATAAAACACACAATTTGGGAGATAAATAAATATCGATTAAAAAACAAAAAACTTTAAACTTGTTTAAAAAAACTGTTGTACTCCTAATTTCTACTCCAAAAAAAATCTCAGAATGCACTTAATAAAAGCTAACAAACAAAAATCTTTAATAACTCAAAACAGATCATTCATATGATTTCAAGAAGAATTCAAGTGCCTTTTGGCAAATACAATTACATACTGGGTTACGAAAAAAAAAAAATAACACAACAAAAACGGAGAAAAAGAAGAATTGGTTAAAAGAAAAAAAAAAAAATAATATTACCACTTCAATAGACCATCAATGAATAAGTTTAACTAAAATCCCTTTACCTCCTTTGGATCTCTGATCCAATCTGGTTATGGTAAAGTTGGGAATGTATATTGAGTTTTCTGCTGTTTGTAATTCTGTTTTATTTTTTTCTTTCTACCGTTTTTAATTTTTTTTTTGTTAAGGGTACTGGAATGTGCTTTTGGTATTTATTTGTTTTTCAGTTAGTGGCTGTAGTTAGTAGTCCGTTCGTCCTTTTTTCTCTACTCCACTCAACTTAAAAAAAAAACTCAACTGCTGCTGTTGTGGGGTCGAACATGAAAATGCTTTTTATATGCTTTAAATTTTCCAGTGGTTGTGGCTGTCGTAAGTACCTTTACAATACACAATACTCGGCATACTACTCTATTTAAATTGTATACAAAACAAAATGCATATATATGGGACATTCCATGCTAAATTGTACATTAGGGTGTTACGAATAATGATTTTTTTCGAATTTCGTCGATCGAAAATCTATATTTAAATTTTTAGCAAAATCGGACAAAATTAGCCCATGCCTTTGGAGGGTTAAAGTTTTGCCCCAAGAATAATATTTCCCCAACATTTTTTTCGAGTGTTTAATGTTTTTAATATTATTTTACTTGATGAGCTTATTAACGACTACACTCAAAAAATTATGTTAGTAAAATCAACTGAAAATGTCAGTTAAAATAACTACTTTGTAAGTTGTAGTACACCCAAAAAAAAAACGTGGGTATTCAATACTAAAAATTTAACTAATTTTAGTCCAAAAGGACCTAGTGCAGAAATTGGTAACCAATACTAAAACTTTTAACTAATATTAGTCAAATCCAGTAAAAATTACTAATGTTAGTACTTTGAAGATACTAAAATTAGTAACGAATTAGTAGATTTTGGTACAATATCACTTACTAAACCTTTTAATGTAGAATTATTTTGAGTGTAAAAATAAAATAAACAATATATATATTTATTTTTTTCAAAAAATTTTTCAATAAAAAAAAATTGAAGACCAAATTTTTTTTTTTTTTTTTTAAATTTGCGAAAAATAAAAAAACGATTTATTTTTTTTTAAACTGAAAATTTTTCAGAGATAGAAAAAATAAAATTAACTACTTTAAATAACTGTAACTACATTACATTACTTTTTTGTTAGTTATTCAAAAAAACGAATAAAAATAACTAACAGAAATAGTTATTTGATATTTTTCATACAAAAATAACTGACTTTGTAGTTGAAAACAACTAACTGCTGTAAAATATACAAACAACTAACATGTAGTAACTTACATAATGTTACTGAGTGTAATAATATCATTTTAGGACCCCTCCGCTCTTAAATTGACTAAAAAAAAAAAATCTATTTTTTTTTAGTTCTGACAAGCCAGTATTTAAGTTAAGATGATGCTTTTTATGATATTAACAAGAAATATTTTTCCTATCTGTGATATCTTTATCGTGTTCAAAAAACAGCAAAAATAGCGTTTTTACCCTTTGTTCAAATTTTATGTATTATCACAAAAAATATTTTTTTTCGAATTTCGTCGATTGCCGGAAAAGTTATGGTTCGTTTTAGTCTAAAAACTCTATGTATAAATTTTTAGCCAAATCGTTAAAACAATTTAAACCCATGCCGTTGTGGGGTTAAAGTTTGTCCTTGACAAAAATGTTTTGGTTTGTACGAAAATCTTTAACCCCCCAGCGGCACGAGCTAAAATGATTGTTTTTTCTTTTTCTTTGTTAATGTGGTTTTTTACGTTTTTTAAAAAAAACCTTCTAAAAATTAAAAACTTACTACTATGCGATTTAAAGTTTTAAAATTTAAATCTCAATTTGAAAATGTGTGCGCTTGTCAATTTCGCTAAGCTAGTCGCAAAAATTAACAAGCTGGGCACCCTGCTGGTAAAGCTAATTCGGGTACTCTGAATTCAATGGTGCTAGCCGTTTTTCGAAGTTAGCGTTCGTATTCGCGATATTCGCGATTTAAAATTGTAAAGCTAAAGTACTACAAAAATTTAATTTTTATGCTTTTGGGATAATTTTTTAATAGAAATTTAGAAAATGCATTGTTTTTTTGCAAAAAAAAATACGCAAAAAAAAAATCGAAAAATTTACCAGCACCCTGCTGGTAAAGCTAATTCGGGTACTCTGAATTCAATGGTGCTAGCCGTTTTTCGAAGTTAGCGTTCGTATTCGCGATATTCGCGATTTAAAATTGTAAAGCTAAAGTACTACAAAAATTTAATTTTTATGCTTTTGGGATAATTTTTTAATAGAAATTTAGAAAATGCATTGTTTTTTTGCAAAAAAAAAATACGCAAAAAAAAAATCGAAAAATGTTGTGTCTGCAATATATCGTATTCTACACATTTTAATAGCGTTCGTATTAATAGCGTTCGTATTCGCGATTTAAAATTGTAAAGCTAAAGTACTACAAAAATTTAATTTTTATGCTTTTGGGATAATTTTTTAATAGAAATTAAGAAAATGCATTGTTTTTTTGCGAAAAAAAAATCCGCAAAAAAAAATCCAAAAATGTTGTGTCTGCAATGTATCGTATTCTACACATTTTAATACATTAATAAAAACTCAGAAATGGTTTAAATAATATAAAAAATAATATAAAAATAATCGCGAATATCGCTAATACACCCAAAAAAAAAAAAAACGTGGGTATTCAATACTAAAAATTAAACTAAATTTTAGTCCAAAAGGACCTAGTGCAGAAATTGGTAACCAATACTAAAATTTTTTACTAAAACTATTAAAAACCAGTAAAAATTACAAATTTTAGTACTTTGAAGATACTAAAATTAGTAAATTTTTAGTAGATTTTGGTACAAAATCACTTACTAAACCTTTTACTGTAGAATTATTTTGAGTGTACATACGCTAACTTTAAAAAAAACTGTTATTACAATGAGATTTAGTGTATACGAACTAGCTTTACAAGATGCCCAGTTGGCAACGTCCTCGAGCCATCCTCAGTGACGGAGCGGTGACATGTCAGAGTCACAGCTGACATCCACAAGACATCTCTATGTACTGGGTTGAGGACAGTTTCATACAAATTTTCAAAATGTCCTCACTCAAAGTCAGCAGAGGTCAGGGCTGACCTTCTGGGGACATTTCACCTAAGACTTCTTTGGGGAAATGTCTGAATAAGGTCATGCGAATTTACAAAAAATGTTCGTATTTCCTTTAGTTTTTACTATTATCCATTTTCTTTTACAAATTATCTTTCTCATATTTAGAAAAAACTTTTCGCCTTATTTAGTCCCAACTGGATTTGAACCTGGAACCTCCAGTTTATTAGTCCCACACCTAACTACTTGTTCCAAACTTTATTTTGAAAATTGTTTGTCTATTTATTACTTTTATTCTACTTGTTAGATTTTGATTTTATTTTAAATAAATCGATAATATTGCCATCTTTTTGTTGGAAATTGAAGAGTTGCCCAGATTTAAAATTCTAATTTAATATACTGCTATTCTGAAGACATTTCCTTTTAGACGTCTTATAGGAATTGTCAACACTCTTAAAGCAAACATTCAGTGCTGACAATGTTAGGACATGTCATCAAGGATTACCTATGATTTGTCAGAACCTGAAGACATTTCCTCAAGGAATCACTGTGGAAATTTCCTCAGTGACACATTTTCCAACTGCGTGGCTGTCGTAAATTCAAATCAAACTAAAAATATTTGTATTCAACTAATTTTTTCACGAAAATAAAGATTTTTCGCGAACAAAAAATGTTTTTCGTGAAAAAAATCTCGTTATTATGGTTTGTTATGCTAGTTTAGCAGACTTGAATAGTTTTGAATTTAAAAATTATTGCAAAAGTTTTAAAATATCGTTTTTATTGTACTTGAGCATCAAAATTTTAAATCAAAAATAACGCAAATACGAGCGCTAACTTCGAAAAACGGCTAGCACCATTGAATTCAGCGTACTCGAATTAACTTTATCAGCTTGTTAAAAATAAGTATCAAAGCTTGTTAAAAATAAGTATCAAATTCCAGCAAAGTGTTTTTATACCCTACGCCTGTGGTACAGGGTACAATGAGTTTGTGCTGATGTTTGTAACTACCCGAAATATTGGTCCTAGACCCACTTTTAAGCATACCGATCGACTCAGAATCACTTTTTGAGTCGATTTAGCGATGTCCGTCCGTCCGTCTGTCCGTTCGTTCGTTCGTTCGTTCAATCGTCCGTCTGTCTGTCCTTGTAAACGGTGTAAACACGATACAGGTAGCAATTTTCAATCAATTGACTTAAAATTTGAAACTTATACCTCTTTTGGCCCAAGGACGAAGCCTATTGAAATTGGAAAAAATCGGTCGATATTTAGACTAAGCCCCCATTCAAAGGTCCTCTTAGTTTTGGCTCAAATGACTCTAATAGCCGCATTTTATATCTTTTTGGTATCTTTTTGAAATTTGGCAGGTAATCATGTTTTATCCACACAAATCACCATTCGGAATTTTAAAGAAATCGGACCAGTTCTTCTTGTAGCCCCCATACAAACCACCTTCCCGATTTTGACATAAATCTCTCAAATTTCATGAAAATAGAAAATATTTAAATAAAATTCTGTTTGTGTATGTTAAACGCGTACTTTATTAAACTGTGAAAATTTCTCCCCATATTCAGTTGAAGCGGATTATTGTCAACAAAAAGAAGCCTATTTCACTCAAATTTGATTTGTGACACTTATTAAAGATTTGATAAAATATAGATTATGCTACAAGAAGTTAAAAGTCCTGAATTCGTACCCAGAGAATTAGATAATGTCGTTTTTTCTCCCCCTTTTGTGGGCGTGGATTAAAAAAAATTGTTTAAATTATGATAAACTTGTATTTCTTAAGTGCAAAAATTTTGATTCATGATTGATTCTTCGACATTCTATGAATGTCCGTCTGTCTGTAGTAAACACAATGGAGTCCAAAATGAAAGAGCTACACTCAAAATAATTCTACAGTAAAAGGTTTAGTAAGTGATATTGTACCAAAATCTACTAATTCGTTACTAATTTTAGTATCTTCAAAGTACTAACATTAGTAATTTTTTCTGGATTTGACTAATATTAGTTAAAAATTTTAGTATTGGTTACCAATTTCTGCACTAGGTCTTTTTGGACTAAAATTAGTTAAATTTTTAGTATTGAATACCCACTTTTTTTTTTGGGTGTAGGCTTCTAGAATATGTCTTATGGTCACAGGCAGTTTAAGTTCGTAAATGAGCAAATTTGCCCCTTGAAAAACTAAAAAAACTCATGAAAAAAAATTTTTTTTTGTATATTTGACTGACAATTAAAACTTTTTTATGCCATCCGTCCGTTTTTGGGGGCGTGGTTATTATAAAAAATAGTGTAATTTTATTATTTAATTTATATTAGTGCCCCCCATTTCCCGGTTCTCGGTATTCCCGGGAATACCGGTATTCCCGGTTCTGGAACCGGTTTCCCGGTTCTAGATATATTCCCGGGAATACCGGTATTCCCGGTTCTGATCCTGGTACCGGTTCTCAAAAACCAGAAAAATACCATACCATAAAATATTTAAATTACACTAAATTACAGAACCGGTATTCCCGGTTCTGATCCTGGTACCGGTTCTCAAAAACCAGAAAAATACCATACCATAAAATATTTAAATTACACTATTTAATCATTATTTCAGTAATATTTAGTTGTGTTTGTACATGATTTAAAAATTATGTAACTATTTTTTTCTTAAATTAAAAAAATACAATGGAAATGGTATTTTTCACATGTTTTGTATTTTTTTTGGTAAAAGCAACGAAAAAATTTGAATTTTACTAAATTTTACAAAATATACATCCCGGTAGTACCGGGAATACCGTCAGAACCGGAACCGGGAATACCGGTATTCCCGGGAATACCGGGAATGAATTAAGAACCGGGAAACCGGTACCATATCCCGGTAATACCGAGAACCGGGAATACCGGTATTCCCGGTTCTACGGTACTGACCGTAGGCACTAATTTATATCAAGAAGAAATGTCACCCAACATCCCCCATCGACTCTTGCCCTCTAAACGCCCTCTGGCAAACTTGTTTTTTTTTTAATTCATTACATTTTGTAGGGTATAACAGATTCGGTTCAATTTTTAAAACTCGTTTGAACATTGTTGAAATTGTAATTTTGCCTCCCTCTATTGTATGCTACTAAATATATTTTTTTATTATATAGACTGGTGTAGTGCAGTCAGTAGTAGTAGTAGTAGTATAAAACTTAACTGCACAGTGATGCATGCCAATGCCAACTTTTTCATCGTTCGTACTCAGATTCCAAGTGTTTGTTGTTTATAATGAGATTATGTTGAACTCTGTCGGTCTACTGTTTTTTTTTTTTTTTTTGTATTTTTTTGGTTGGATAGAACATTAACAGATGTTGCAACAATAAATAGACGAGTGCAACTAAAATAAAGTCATGCAAATAAAAAAAAAAAATGGGGGAAAAAAACTATGGATATAGTTTTCGAAAAGGAAAACAGGAAAGACTTAAATGTTGATGTGTTGATTTTATTACAACACAAGTCTGGGGCAATTTATTTTATTTTCATATTCTTTACCATTTCTTTCTTGTGCCCGGTGCTTGATGCAACACAAATTTACATAAAAAAGTTTATACTTTAATGCATTGCAATGCATAAAAAGACATTGACTAATGATAATGATATTTTATTTTCTTCTTCCTTTCTCCACTCTTCTCTTATCATCTTTTCTTGGTTGATTTGTTTAGATTTCCGATGATGACCGCATGAGCTTAACTACAGCCGTATCTGATGAAGATGATGGCGAAAGTGTCATGGCGTCTCCATATAAAGCAAAAGCAACTGGAACAGCTGCATCATCATTTAATTGTACTGGAGCTGTACGTAAAGCTGGGTATGTATTTTTACAACATTCATACATATATGTATGTAGTAGTGAGTGACGACAATACATTGAAAAGTTTTTATAACCATAATATGCTTATGGTGTTTTTTAAACCCTTATAATGCCATACTAGGGTCATTATCGACCCAAATAACATTTAAATTGTTTATATTATTTGAGCTATTCGGAAGCTAGTGTGATTAACTCCCAATTTCCATTTTTTTTATTTTATGGTGTTAACACGTGTTATTTATCATAAACTATTTATCTGCAAAATATTATAAAACTTCTATTTAGTTATCACAGCTAAAAACCACTTTATATTTTTACAACTGAAAAAAAATTACAAAACAGAAGCTAGTCAGCTTAACTCCACAAAAAAGTGTTAATGAAAAACTTTGATTTGCAATATGAGGCATTCCACACCAAATGTCCAGCGAAAAAAAACACGTGTACCGTAAACTTCTGAATAGGTTGTATGGATAGCCCTATATTGAACTTATAAAATTGCGTTTTTCAATTTTTCAAAAACTGGGCTTAGGAGGCGTGGTCAAATATTGGAAAAATGGCAAAATTTGTGGCGAGTTGCCTTGATTAAATATTTATCACATTAAAACGGAATGCACCACAATCTCAAAAAATTACATTCTTATATACACTCAAAAAAAAAATATTGTAAAACTAGCAAAAAAAATGGTTAAAATTAGCAAAAAAACTGTAGTTTTGGACGTTGCAAAAATTTTGGTAATATTAGCAAAACCATTTTGCTAATCAAAAAATTAGGAAAAAAATGGTAAAATTACAAGAATACCATTTTATTTTTGTAAAAAATCAACCTTGTAAAATTATCAAAAAATATGGTAAAATTACCAAAAAAAAAATGGTAAAATTGAAAAAAAAATTTGTAATTTGGTAAAAAAAACTGTTTTATTTAGTGCTTTTTTTTTTCTCTGATTAGTAGTTGATTTAAAATTTGGTGAATATACTAAAAAAAATTTGTCTGTTTTTGAGCACCACATTCTTTAAATGTAGTAATAGCAGCATAAACTATTACTTCAGTTGTTGGATGGTTTCTTCGGCTTGATGGTGGCAACATCTTCTTTTGCCTTCTTCTCAGCAGCTGTAGTTGCAGTAACTGGACTTATAACAACATCAAAATCCAAAATGATTTTTTTTCACTTAAACACTTTAAACAAAAATTTAAAGAACAACACTTCACTTTTTTTATTTTTTTTGCGTCATTTTTTTAGCTTAAGTAGAACAAATGAGATTTGCGTAGTAGTCTACACAAGAAATTTCTTACATTTTCAGGTAAAATTTGTAAAAAATTAACAATTTTTTTTTCGAATTTTTAATTTTTTTCACATGTATTTAAAAAAAAAATAAAAAAAAAACTTTTGGATATTGAAGATTAGATATCTAACTATGTGTTAAAATTTTAAAAAAATAATTTTTCAAAATTATCAACTTTTTATTAACAATTTAGGTGGAAAATTTTAAAAAATTTTCATATAAAATTAGCAAAAAATATGGTAAAATTAGCAAAAAATATGGTAAAAAATACTAAAAATTGTGTAACCTATTTTTGAGCGCACATGCAGTTGATGGATGGCTACTTTTCTATGGTGTTGGCAGCATCATCAATCTGCAATGATTTTTTTTTCACACTAGAACAATTTTTTTTTAAACTAAGAAAAAAAAAAATAAAAATAAAAAGTATCACCATTTCTTTAAGGAAAATACTAATGTTTTTGCTAAAATTATAGTAAAATAAAAAAAAAAAACTAGCAAGAAAATATAGTAAAAATACCAAAAAAATTTTGTATTTTACCAATAGTAAATTGCCAAAAAAACTGTAAAAGTTAAATTTTTACAATTTTTTTTGCTAAAGTTTGGTTGAAGTAAATTACAACACCTTTTACTAATATTTTGACTAAGTTATTTTTTTGAGTGTAGTTTTGTATGGGCTATCGAATAACATTTTTTTTTTTTAATTTTCAGAAACCGTTCTGAAATTTTCCACTTTTTAAAAATGTTATTCGATAGCCCATACAAAACTATATAAGTACACTCAAAATAATACATTAGTAGATTTACTAATTTTTTTTTGCTAATGCTGGTTAGCTAACTTTTAGCAAATTTTTAGTTGAGATTAGCATGTTAGCAAAAATATCTTGTAAACTTCATTTAGCACATTAGCAATTTTAAACAAAATTTGAACTAATTTTTTTTGCTAGATTTAAAATTGAGTTGACCAAATTTTTACAAGCTTTTTTGCTAACATTAGCAAAATAAATGGTAAATTTTTTTTTTATTTTCAGAAAACTTAAAATTGCGCTATCTCGGAAACTAAGCCAGATAGAGCAAAATGGAGGCCATTTTTGGTTCTTAGAATCTTTATAGTATCGCCGGTCCTCTTCACATGTGTGGACCCTAATGGGCCCTAACTTTGGATCCAAAAAAGTTAGCATTCCCAAAAATTTTAAAATGCTCATATCTCAGTAAATATTGCCGACACAACAAAAAGTCCAAAAGCATTTTTGTAGCTCTCAACACATAGCACAAGACCGCAAAATAGTCAAAAGCTTTCCGAGTAATATTTTTGAAGTTATCGAGTTTTTTAATTCTCAAGACCCCAGTGGTCCCCTGTAATCACGTATCTCAAAAACTAAGCAAGGTAGAGCGAAACGGACACAAATTTTGGATCAAAAACCATGACGATTTTTAAGGAACCCAACTAGGTCTAGGCATATCGGGGTCTAGACCTATCGGGTCCGAACCCAATGGGATCCTCAGATGTGTATGAACTAAGTTCAAAAAAAAAAAATTTAGTTAACTAATTATTGGCAAAACATTTTTGCTAACTTTAGCAAAAAAATTATGGGTTCAAAATCAGAAAATTTTCTTGTAGGTTTACAAGCTTTTTTTGCTAACATTACGGTTTTTTTTTTTTTTTGAGTGTATGCAAATTTTTGAGATTGTGGTGCATTCCGTTTTAATGTGATAAATATTTAATCAAGGCAACTCGCCACAAATTTGACCATTTTTCCAATATTTGACCACGCCTTCTAAGCCCAGTTTTTGAAATTAGAAAAACAAAAAACGCAATTTTCTTAGTTCCATATAGGGCTATCCAAAAAACCTATTCAGAAATTTACGGGACACATGTTTTTCTGTAGCGGGACATTTGGTGTGGAATGCCTCATATTCATGTTAATATTTGTCGTATTTTAACGATCAAAAGCTTATTTTGATGTTTTGTTAATATGGATTCGTATTCTGCATATGGAAATTTAAATTTGTAGCCCAAAATGCATTTCCTTTGCATATGCAATTTTAAGATGCATTTTTTCTGTGTATACTCATGATTTTTATTTAATTTTTCTACACATTTGTAATGTTCAGAATTTTTACTTCCATCTGATGTACTTTACTTTCACTAAAATGCATTTGCACTATTTTTTAAACTTTTTTCAAAATCTTATTATAAATTTTGTATGAGAAAATAGAAAAATTTATTTCAATGAAAATGTTTTAAGTTTTTTTAGAAGCTAGACAGTTTAACTCCACACAAAACTGTTAATGAAAAACTTTCACCCTTACGATAGAAAAATAAAATATATTTAAAATCAGCTTTTAATTTTATTTCCACACAAATTGTTTTTGTTTTTAAAATCGACTTTCAAAAAATGTATTGAAATTTTGAAATTTAAAATAAAACTTTTGATAAAATAGACTTTTTGTTTTCTTGTGGTAAGGGCCTTTGATTTGCAATATTTTTGTCGTATATAGATGATCAAAAGCTTATTTGAATGCTTTGCTAATATGGATTCGCATTCTGCATATGGAAATTTAAATTTGTATCCCAAAATGCATTTCCTTTGCATATGCAATTTTAAGATGCATTTTTTCTGTGTATATTCATGGTTTCTCTTAATTTTTTTACACATTTGTAAAGCTCAGAATTTTTCTTTCATCTGATGTACTTTACTTTCACAAAAATGCATTCGCACTATTTTTTAATTTTTTTTTTTTCAAAATCTTCTTATTATAAATTTTGTATAAGAAAATAGAAAAATTTATTTCAATTAAAATTTTTTAAGTTTTTTCAGAAGCTAGTCAGCTTAACTCCACAAAAAAATGTTAATGAAAAACTTTGATATTGCAATGTTTTTCAATATTTGTCGTATATTGACGATCAAAAACTTATTTGAATGCTTTGTTAATATGGATTCTTATTCTGCATATGGAAATTTAAATTTTTATCCTAAAATGCATTTCCCTAAATTGTTACCATTTTTTTCTCTAAATTGAGTTAATTTTCCTATTTTTTAGTTTACTTTTTTTTTAAGTGTATATAAACAATAAAATTGTAGGCCTTCAATGTATTTTTTTGTAATTCTTTACAGTTTCCTGTCGGTGAAAAAATGGTTATTACGTAAAAAACATCAAATTGAATTAGCCCGCAAACGAGGCTGGAAGGGTTATTGGGTCTGTTTAAAGGGCACCACCCTACTCTTCTATCCGTGTGATTCACGTGAGGGTCGCAGTGTGGAGGCGGCACCAAAACATTTAATTATCGTTGATGGAGCAATTATGCAACCGATACCCGAACATCCCAAACGTGATTATATATTCTGCTTAAGTACTGCATTCGGTGACGCGTATCTGTTTCAGGCACCATGCCAGGTAAATTTTCAAATCTTTAATAATACATAATGATGATTATGATGATAATATCAACGTAAATAAAATTGAGGTGATATTTATGTGTATGTATTGATACAAGGTGCAAACATACATAAAAATTCATACAGTATTGGAAAAATTAATAGGTTCACGAAATAATAGGGATACCTTACAACATTAAAGTTCAAAATGACATGTCTTTAAAACGAAATCGAGAAAATATAAAAAGTGGTGCACCAGATTGTGTGAATAATGAGTATGCTACGAGGGTCTAATTCTAAAATTAAATTATAATGTTTACTCGATTTTTTCAAGTTCACAATTTTGTATTTTCGGAAATAATCTGGCTGTAGGCAAAATCGCCCAAAGAAAAATGGCCCAAAAAAGAAAACGAAAATTCGCCCAAAAATTTTTCATACAAATTTGGGTCATATTTCATATGAAAAGTTACCCAATATTTTTGGGCAAATTTTCATAGTTTTTGGGCAAAATTTCGAAATTAAAAATTGGGTGATTTTTCATTACGAAAAATTACCCAAAAATTTTATATGAAAAATTGCCCAATTTTATTTTGGTTTTATTTTTTGTCAAAATCTCAAAATGTTAAAACTGAAATATGTATGTCACAATAAATCAGTATATTATTATTTTTAGAAAAAGTAAACGCATATCGTTTTTTTTTTATATAAATTATATATTTAGCTACCAAAAACTAAGCTGAAGCAAAACCGTTCCGTTGTTGCTAACATACAAACGCTCTGGTGGGAATCGAACCCAAAACCTCTGCTCTTACATGCAGATTACCAAGCTATATATTTATCTATCACAGCGCGATAGAAAATCAAAAGTAATGAATTTAAAAACAGCATGCAATTCCAATGAAAGCTCCGTAGGCGAAAAATTTTACCAACAAATTTTAACAAAAAATCGCGCGATTTTTTGTTAAAATTTGTTGGTAAAATTTTTCGCCTGCGGCGCTTTGGGGAGTAATAATTCCAATTTTTTTTATTTCGTTAAAATTTAAGTTTCACACTTAAAACTTTTACATCAATTACTTATGCATTTTACTGGCTGTATTCTCAAAACTACGATCTATAAAAATAAATAATAACCACGTAACCTATGGTTTTATCTTAAAAGTTTTTGTCTTTGTCTTAAAGTTATTCTGCGTAGCCGGCCTTCGGCCGGGCGTAGGGATTACAAATTCCATGCCTTAGACCCACCCTCTACGCAAAAGAAAGCTTTTCTGTGTAGTATGTGTTTTGGAAAAAATGTGTTAGAAAAAATCTTTTTTTATTTTATTTTGGGCCATTTTTCATTTCTTTTTTGGGTTTTTTTTCGTTAATTTTGGGCGAAGTTTCGTATTTTTCTTTTTGGGTCATTTTTCATATTTTTTGCGCGATTTTGCATTTGGGCGATTTTTCATAAAATTTTTTGGGCGATTTTTCTTTGGGCGATTTTGCCTACAGCCAAATAATCTTAATATTCTTAATAACACTCAAAAAAAAAAACCCTTGTAAAATTACAAGAAAAACTTGTAACTTTTTTGTTTGCTACCTCCTGTTTGACAAAAATTCCTAGTAATTTTACAAGATTTTTACCAATAATTTTGTAATTTTACAAGGTTTTTACCAATAAAATTGTAAATTTACAAATTTTTTGACAATATGAAATTTACAAAGAGGTTTTGTAATTTTACTAGATTTTTTGCTACCTCCTATTTTACGAGAATTCCTAGTAATTTTACAAGCTTTTTACCAATAGTTTTGTAATTTTAAAAGCTTTTTACCAATAAAATTGTAAGTTTACAGTTTTTTGGCCCAATTATAATTACAAGGAGTTCTCGTAAATTTACTAGATTTTTTTTGTAAAATTATCTTTAAAATTTGTAAAATTACAAAAAAAATTGTAAAACTACAAAAACAATGTAAATTTCGATTTCTTAAAAAACAAGGAAAACTGTCTAATATTGGTAAAATGGGATTACGAGACTTTTCCTAGTAATTTGATAAAGTTTTTTTTTTTGTGTAGTTAATTTTCATACAGCTTTTTCTAGTGACCTACAAAAAAGTCACAGATTAGTGGGGTTTTTTTTTCTAATAGACCTTTGTGTTAAATTAATTATCCCGTTTTGGATTTTTGAAAGTTAAAAATGTATTACGCTGAACAGAAATATAAAAAATTTTAAATCGGTAGAACGATATTCGAGATATCGCTATATGGAATTTTCAAAAAAATACGTTTTTTCTTACGGTCAAGAAATTAAGAAAAAAATCCCAACATTTTTCCCCTTGAATCTTATCTTACATAAAGCATGAGACAAACTTTCCTTTAAAGTTAATTTTAGTCAAATCCGCTTACTCTAACTTGTAACTCCATTCGATCACAGTTTTCGTTTTTTAAAATTTCCACCAAAAACCCTTAATTTTTATCGAAGGGCGTCATGGATGTATGTAAAAAAAGTTTGTCTCAATCTCTATGAAATAGTCAATGGAAAAAGATTTTGAGATTTTTGTTTAAAAACTTCTTGAAGCAAGAAAAAAAATATATTCAGTTTTTCAAACCTTTGAGTTTTGACCTTTAGAAATGGGTAAGAAATTAGGATTTTTTGGTTTTTGAGATATTTCTCCTGAAAAAACCATAATTTTTTTGTGAAATTTAAGTTGTCATATTTTTGCTCGGCACAATATTCGTGTTAGTTTTGATGGTATAAGAATTTTCTCCTAGAAACATATTTGTTCATAAGAAGTCAACGAAATTTTAAAACCCTTATATGGCCGATAAGCCGCGACAACCCAACCTTAAAATCGTCTCTTGTATATAGGGCACTACATGGCAAATCCCTTATTTTCGGACATTATATACCAGAGCTTCTCACTAACTTTTGCTTTGCGACCCCTTTTCAATATTTCAAATTTTTCGCGACCCCCCCCCCCCCCCCCCCCCCCAACATAAAAAAAGAAAATTTTTAACGTGAACTTTGCCATCAGTTTTTTTCAAGAACCTGAAGTAATGGAAAATTTTGAAACCAAATTCAGAAGAAGCATTGAAAGATTAATCGAAACCGTGTGGTCAGATCCCGGACGCATACCAAAAGTACAAAACTTCAAAAAAATAAAAACACAATTTTTGTGAACTTTGACCTCAATTTTCTTAAAAATTTAGAAACCAGGCCCCGAACTACGGCATTTATTATCAAAACTTACTATCTTCATCGATTTTTTTATTTCTGAAAATAAAAGAAAAACACCAGTTAAACCTGATCAGAAATGAAGAAATTTTTACTAAGAAAGCATTTAAAGTCCAATTTGGAGTAATGATTGTTCTTTTTTCAAAATTATGTACCAATTTTTGGTATTGATCGAAATTTTATTCGATCACGAATCTAGATCCGTTATTCGGATCCAGATTTGGAATCAGCATTAAAAATTTAATCGAAAAAAGTGGTTAGATCCCCGACGCAAGAGAATACGTTTTTACGAACATTTCCTTTAATTTTCTTAAAAACCTAACGTTCTAGAAAAATTTAGAACCCAGATACGGAATCAGCTTCGAAAAGTTAATAGAAAACGAACTGTCAGATCTCAGACTCAGCCAAAACGCTTCGCAAATAAGTAGGCTCCCGAGAAATTAACAACTGCACAGAGATTATGGAGGGACCTTAAGTAATGGAAAATTTTTTTTTCTTTAATCAATGTATTTGTATATTTTTATAACACAACAATTATAAAAAAATTTGCTTAAATTTACCAAAATTTAAGGTTTTAACAAATTTGTTCGCGACCCCCCTAAAACTCTTCCGCGACCCCCTAGGGGGTCTGGACCCACCATTTGAGAACCATTGTTATATACATATTTTCTGTGTTAAGAAAAAAGTTACACTCAAAAAAAAAAAAAATGTAATGTTAGCAAAAAAAGCTTGTAAACCTACAAGAAAATTTGTCGATTTTGAACCCACAATTTTTTTGCTAAAGTTAGCAAAAATGTTTTTCCAATAATTAGTTAACTAAATTTTTTTTTTTTTTTTTTGAACTTAGTTCATACACATCTGAGGACCCCATTCGGTTCGGACCCTATAGTTCCAGACCCCGATGGGCCTACCCAAGTTGGGTTTCTTAAAAATCGTTATAGTTTTTGATCAAAAATTTGTGTCCGTTTCGCTCTACCTTGCTTAGTTTTTGAGATAGGGGATCACTGGGGTCTTGAGAATTAAAAAACTCGATAACTTCAAAATTATTACTCGGAGACCTTTTGATTTTGCGGTCTTGTTCTACGTGTTGAGAGCTACAAAAATGCTTTTGAACTTTTTGTTGTGTCGACAATATTTACCGAGATATGAGCATTTTAAAATTTTCGGGAATGCTAACTTTTTTGGATCCAAAGTTAGGGCCCATTAGGGTCCACACATGTGAAGAGGGCCGGCGATACTATGGAGAACCCGAGAACCAAAAATGGCCTCCATTTTGCTCTATCTGGCTTAGTTTCCGAGATAGCGCCATTTTAAGTTTTCTGAAAATAAAAAAGCTTGTAAAAATTTGGTCAACTCAATTTTAAATGTAGCAAAAAAAATTAGTTCAAATTTTGTTTAAAATTGCTAATGCGCTAAATGAATTTTACAAGATATTTTTTTTCTTTAACAACACAATCCTGGCATAAAACTTTTTTGTTGGTTGGTAAACAAATTACAACGTCCGACAGCCAATATTAAACATGAACCGAAGGATATACGTCTGAAAGTAGAGATCAAATGGAGTAAAACTGCATTTACAGTTTTTCATTTCGTGATCCTGTTTTCTTTTAAAATGACTTCAAAGTTTTAAGGGATACCTTTTTTAAAATATTTCTAAAATATTTGTACTTGTCCTAGGATGACACTGGTGATGACAAATGATTGAGAGGGATCTCCCCTAATTTTTCCATTTTTATTTTTCCATATCAGGATAAAAGGATGTGAATAAAGTCCTTTGAAAACTTAATCAAAATATTTTGTTGAAAATTTGGAATGATATAAAAGAATAAATATTTGAAAGGTTGAAACTTACCTCCTTTTTCCTGATATGTAAAAATAATAAAATATGAAAATTAGGGGAGATCCAACTCTCTCATTTAATATCACCAGTGGCATCCTGGGACAAGTATAAATATTTAAAAAATATTTTATAAAATGTAATCCTCTCATACTTTGAAGTCCTTTTAAAAGAAAACCGGATCACGAAATGAAAAACTGTAAATGCAGTTTTACAACATTTAGTCTCTAGTTTCAAACGTATATTATCCAGTTCGTGTTGAACGACATTTTTTTAATTTTTGTCGGACGGTGTTATAATATAACTGAAAATTAACCACTGCATTATTTCCAAAAATACAAATTTGAAAACTTAAAAAAATTAAAACTTAAAAAAAACAGTATTTAACAATAATATTAAAATAATTACATTTTCTAGTTCAACCCTCATAGCATACTCATTATTAACGCAATCTGGTCCAGATTACATGCAAATAAAAGCTAAATAAATTATCGTTACAGCGCTTTTTTATTTTTTTGTAATACTCGATTTCGTTTTTAAGATGATGTCATTTTGAATTTTAAATATTAGGTGTTGCTATTATTTCGTGCCCTTATTAATTTTTTCAACACTGTATAATATACAAAAATATATATAAATAGTTTATTAAGGCTGCCAGCAACATACTGAAATATTCAATATTCACACATTCACACGTTCGTGGATAGCGTTTGTTTTTCTGCATTTTTTTTTAAGTATTTTAATAAATGCATACTTACGTCGTATGTCCCATATATCTATCATGAATTGGCAGGTGTATTTGATATCGATACAAAATTCTGATAAATTTTTACGTGCATTCAATGCATTTATCGTTTTCCTATTTTATTATTTTTCTTTTTTTTCACTTTACATTTTTCACAATGAATTCCCATTGAAGCCACAACAGGTGAAAAGTAATAATGCATTCACCAAAAATGAATATGACATTCATACCTGAGGCATTTGCAAATAGCTTAAGTCTATGATGATGATGCTGATGATGATGATGTTGATGACGTTAATATTGTGTTGGTTTATGTGGCTGTTGCAGCAGCCACAATAATAACAACAGCAACAACAACGTCAGCAATGCCAAAATCAAATATTCACCAAATACCATCACCACCAGCACCATCACCGACACCAATACTTTCATCTCCTACTCTAACGGATCAAAATGAGGACACAATCAATATGCACACACTTTCCTACACATACGATATTACTTTTACAACTACATACCAACACTTTACTAACACAAATACAAAATTTCAAGTGTATAATAAATTCTCTCATATCAGGATTATAGTAGCATAAGATAGTATAAGACGGGCAGGGCAAACATTATCACAGATATCAAGACAGACAAGTCATACAGGCAGACAGACAGACCGTTTCAAATGAACATAGACATACATGCATAAGATGAATAAATAAAAAGTGAAACTTAATAACTTCTTCTTTAATAACTGGACCAAAAAGAGAAAAATATTTCATTTCATTTTTATTTTTATTTTTTTTCGTTTCAGTTTGGTTTCATTCAGTTTATAATCCTTGAAATTTAAGTCATTCTAGCCTTAAGTTAAATTTAGTTAAAAATATGTTGAATCTTTTATTTCATTCTCAAATTTCAATGAATTGTTTGTTGTTTTACAAAAAAAAAAAAAAAAAACACACAAACACATAAAAATTAAAAAAAAAAACAAGAAACGCGTGTTGAAAAAACAAAAACCGTAGCCAATTTTAATACAAGAATTATGTATGAATGTCCTTGTTTTTTTTTTGTTTTTGTTTGTTTTGTTTCTGGCTTGTTTGTTCTTGTACACACACACACATACACATACAATATAAAATGGACATGCAATGGAAATTATATTTCAATGGACCGGCCCCTTTCTCATATACAGACGTATTACATATAATGTTTGTATAGTTTTATATAAAATTTGTTTATGTGTGTGAGTGTGTGTTAGCATATAATGTTATCATTCGTCCTTCTTTAAACACAACAAACAAACTGCTTTTTAAATACTTTCATATTACAGAAAAGCTTATTATAAGGAAAAAATTTCTACACACACACTCACACATATCTTTTACATACCAAACATAAATGAAAGGCACTCCTTGATATGCTAAATATTATGCAAGTTCATTGCTCGCGGTCATTAAAGTCTGTCCATTTCAATGGGATATTCAAATAGAGTGTGAAAAAAAGTAGAATTTTATAAAAAGATCTTTATGCATTATTAAATGGAGTGGAAGATGCTGAAAAACAGCAAAAATTTGCTGAATAGTCTTTATAATATTTTAAATTTAAACGATTATAAATTTACTAGTATAATTTAATTTTATTTTATGTTGTTACACTTTTTATTTTGTAACTGAATTTTTTGCCCTCAATCCAAAGTATAACACCGTCCGACAAAAATGAAAAAAGGACTTTAAAGTTTTATAAAATTAAATTTTATAAAATATTTTTTTACTGTTTGTATTTGTCCAAGGATGACACTAGTGGTAACAATTTTGCTATTTGATTATTTTTACATATCAGGAAAAAGGAAGTAAGTTACGTCCTTTTAAAAATGTATCCTTCAAAATGTTCAACAAAATATTTTGATAAAGTTTTCAAATGACTTTATTCAGATCCTTTTATCCTGATATGGCAAAATAAAAAAAAGGAAAAATTAGGCGAGATCTTCCTCTTTCATTTGCCATCACCAGTGTCACCCTAGGGCAAGTACAAAAATTTCAAAAAAATTTTAAATTTATATATCAGGAAAAAGGAGATCAGTTACATCCTTTCCAAAATGTATCCTTCAATATCATTCAAAATTTTCAACAAAATATTTTGATAAAGTTTTCAAATGACTTTATTCAGATCCTTTTACCCTCATATGGCAAAATAAAAAAATGGAAAAATTAGGAGAGATCCTCCTCAATCATTTGCCATCACCAGTGTCATCCTAAGGCAAGTACAAATATTTAAAAAATATTTTACAATATGTATCCATTAAAACTTTGAAGTCCCTTTAAAAGAAAACAGGATCACGAAATAAATCCCGTTTCCTTTTAAAAGGACTTTAAAGTTTTATAGGATTACATTTTATAAAATATTTTTTTAATATTTTTACTAGGGATGTCGCGAATAGTGTATTCGGCATTTTACCGAATATTTACTATTCGGTATTCGGTTTGAACCGAATACGAATATTTGCCGAATAATTTAATTATTCTTACGCCTTTATTTTACCTTTGTAAAATATTAAAAAAAGTACCAGACTAAAAGACTACAACGCTGTTGTTGACACTATTTTTTCTGGTACCTTAACAATTCGAATTTTAATCAAGTGCTCAAGTTTTTTTTGTATAGAAAACGAACTGAAATGACTACAAAAAAGAGTCAAATGTGAATAAAAAGTGATTTTTAACTAATTTAAATTTTGCCGAATATTCGGCAAACTGTTAACGAATATTTATTTAACCGAATATTCAAAAAACATGCCGAATATGCCGAATACCGAATAGTGACGAATATTCGCGACATCCCTAATTTTTACTTGTCCTAGTTATAGCAAATGAAAGAGTAGGATCTCCCCTAATTTTCCTATTTTATTATTTTTACATATCAGGAAAGAGAAAGTAAGTTAAGTCCTTTCAAAATGATATCCTTCAATATCATTCAAAATGTTCAAGAAAATATTTGGATAAAGTTTTCAAATGACTTTATTCAAATCATTTTATACTGATATGGCAAAATACAAAAATGGAAAAATTAGGAGAGATCCTCCTCTTTCATTTGCCATCACCAGTGTCGTCCTAAGGCAAGTACAAATATTTCAAAATGTATCCTTCAAAAGTTTGAAGTCCTTTAAAAAGGAAACAGGATCACGAAATGAAAAACTGTAAATGCAGTTTTACTGTATTTGATCTTTACTTTCAGACAAAGTTCCCCCTTGAAGAACTAATCCAACCTCTGAAAAACACAATTTTTTACATGATTTTTTTGTGTTTTTGTTTAACAAATGCAACATTTTTATGCTACAAGAAGTTCAAAATCCTGCATTTGGACCCAAAGAATTAGAAAATGTCGTTTTTTCGGTCCGCTCCCCATTTATGGGCGTGGAATAAAATTTTGTTTAAATATTAATAAACTTGTAGTACACCCAAAAAAAACGTGGGTATTCAATACTAAAAATTTAACTAATTTTAGTCCAAAAGGACCTAGTGCAGAAATTGGTAACCAATTCTAAAATTTAGTCAAATCCAGTAAAAATTACTAATGTTAGTACTTTGAAGATACTAAAATTAGTATCGAATTAGTAGATTTTGGTACAATATCACTTACTAAACCTTTTACTGTAGAATTATTTTGAGTGTAGTATTTCTTTAGCGCAAAAAGCATAAGAATGAATTTTTAAACACATATTCGAGAGGAAGTTTGCGCCCCCCAATTACAATTACCGAGCCCCCGCCCAAAAAAAAAAGAAAACGCCCCTGGGATTTTTTTTTTATTTTTTTGCATGTTGGAGGGTATAACAGATTCGGCACAGGCGAATTTAACACTCTTACTTGTTATAGAAAAAAGGTCTGAGCCCACTAATGGACCTTATAGGTCTCAGAGGAGAGAGAAATCCGAGTCGGCAAAAAAAATCACACCTGACATGCTGCGGACTCTCCCTTTATAAAATTGCTGACATCTTCAAACAATTTTTAAAAATGTCATCAATGACATGTCAGCAGTTGGTCAGCGGTTGTTTAAACGAATTGTTAGTGGCCACCGATACTGGTGGACACTGCTGACCAACTTCTGACATGTCATTGATGACATTTTGAAAAATTGTATGAAGATGTCAGCGATTTCATAAAGGGAGAGTCAGCAGTATGTCAGGTGTCATTTTATTTTGCCAACTGGGATCATAAGCTTTCTTTTGAGTACAAAAAAAATATAAAAAGTGTTTTTTGATAAAAAAAATTCAAAAATAGTTCGATTTTGAAAAAAATCGGTCAACATTTGGGGTCTTGAAATTTTTGTTTAAAGGTCGTAAAAAATTCAAAAACGTTTTGAACAAAACTTTCTGTATGAAATAGCTGAAAAGTTATATGGATACAAAAAATGAGCCTGTTAACTAAAACGTCAAAATTCGACCCCCTCTAACTCAGCGAGTTTTTCACCGATCCCATACAGAATTGGTGCTATTATTACTACACAGTAGATCTCATTTTTGAGCCCGATCGGATGACATCGGTTTCATCAGTGTGTTTGTTTGAGATATTTTTCCCCATATATATTTTTTTTAATTATGTCGCACTTTTCAGTTACAGTTGGTTAAGACCAGCCGTGCCAAATAGGTATAGGTATAAAATTATATTTCTTTTTAGAAAAAATCTAAATCATTCAGTAACCGATACTGGTTATTTGACATAACTCCTTTGAAATGTAACCATATTTATTAAAGAGTTTAAACCATGTGAGCGAGCATTCTAAATGATACATGTGAATGCATTTACTAACAACTACCTACACACACACACACACATGTGTATGTTGTTATATAAACTTTTACATTTCTTTCACTTTTTCCTTTTATTTTTTCTTTTTTTATAATGTTCATTCAATTCAAAATGTCCTTATCATATAATCTAAACGCCTTAAGTAGGTATGCACACATATTTACGTATCGTATAAACGTTAGAGATTCTTTTATGTTGCATACGGTGTGTTTACAATTACACACACACACATGCACATGCATATGTACATTTTGCTTGCTGACAAGCACTTCTTATGTATGCATGTTTGTGCATGTGTTTATGTAAAATTCACATAAATATTGACTTAAGTTTCATACATGTGAAAATGTGTATTCATTCATTTATTCATCCATCCATCCATCCTTTCATTCATTCAGTTAGTCAGTCATTCAGTCAGTGAGTCAAGTCAGTCAGTCCTTGAAATGAACAATTACTTCCCGTGACAGTGTGTGTATAAATGTGAATATTGCCTACGGTTATGTTGGTGGTGGTGATGATGAACAGCATTACATACACACATCTTTGTATGTATTGCTGTTGGGGGCAGTTGGTAGAGTTGATAAAATTAGATTACCTTCATCATGAACTTGTTTGATATTTCAGGTTGAATTGGAAAATTGGGTTAACAGCATACATAGCGCTTGTGCAGCTGCATTTGCAAGACATCGTGGTAAAACCGGAACCTTACATTTACTGCAAGAAGAAATTTTCCGTATTGAAAAAGCCATTGAATCGGTAAGTATTGAAACAAACGAAAAAAAACAACACACATAAATGAATCCCTATAATAGAGTTTAATTTTTCCAACACAAATTTTTTGTATGTATGTGAACGAACATCTCCTCTTCACACAGCCATGCCACACTCACACAATTATATAAAATCACATGATGATTCTTTTATGTGATAAACTCAGGCATACATCACTTTGTAAGTTTTGTTTTTGTTGTTTGTATGTTTCCTGATACACGGTTAACTTTTTCTCTTTTAACATTTACAAAGTGAAACAAACGAAAAACTATTTTTTTTTTATACAATATTTTCCTGAAAAAAAATCCCCAGGTAATTGAAATTCTTATTTTTTTTTTTACACAACACTTAATGTACAAGGATGAAGAAAAAGAATGCGAAATAGCACAATAAATATACTTGCATACATTCATATACGTACATATACACAGTGCAATATTCTTAATAAGTTGCCACATACACTGAAACAAATTCACACATTGTTTGTTTGTAACATTTATTGCAATAAACTAAAAAGAAAATTAAACACTTTCTTTTTTTTAATTTTCCAACGTGAATATGTATGTGTTGTACACACATACACACTTGGAAACTCCCTACAGTAACAACGAACATGCCACAAATTTAATACGTGTACACAAAAATATGTATTTATGTATTCACTTACATACATGAGTGTGTATATGAGTGTGTATCGGTTTAAACAAAGTGTTCTGAAAAAAAAAAAAATCTTACATGCAATAACAATATTCATATATACAAACAAAGACACAAACAAATGTTAAACACAAAGTGTGGACAACAATATATTTTTCCCAGATAAAAGCAACAGCAGCAACAACTACAATCAACTAGCATATGCCTGGGGATGATAATATCAACTAAATTCATACACACAATACGCATACAAACAGTACATTGTTAAAAAATTAGAAACAAAAAACAACAAATAAGAAAATTAAATTCGACTTGGTCGAATCCATGAATACCCTCCATAACGCCCTTAGAGTTAAAACACCTCAATTCAACCGAAAAAAGTAGCATCTTTGACCTGCCCCTTTCAAATTTGATGAAACTTGGAATATAATTGGGGCCCAATTATTGGGCCTTACAAAAAAAAAATTATAGTGACAAAATTTTGGAATTCTGGTAGTTTTTCTTCCCGAGATATGGGGTCTTGCAAATCGTATATATAAAATTACAGTGTTTTAAATATCCCTGAAAATGACCATCGATGTTTGGTCGAAATATCGGATGGAAAAATAAAACAAAATAAAAATACAAAAATTCTAAGATTCTAAGATTTTTTATTTATAATTTTTATATGATCTTTTAGCAAAATCGGTCCAGTGCACAGTGCCACATTTGGCCAATCTAGCACGATAAAAATCAAAAACAAGTAGAAAAGTTAAATTCGACTTGGCCGAATCTATGAATACCCTCCACAATGCCCTTTTTAAGTGATAGTAAATTTTCTAATGTGAAAAAAATAACATTTTTGGTTAGAAATATTTTTGGTTAGAAATATTTTTTATTATTTTGTGTAAAAAAACTTTTTTTTATTAATTTTTGAAAAAAAAAAAATTATTTACTAATTTTTTTTTTGAGTGTAAAATTTTTTTTGAGTATAATTTTTTTTTTTTGAGTGTATTTTTTTTTTTGTTTTAGTGTAAAAATATTTTTGTATGACAAAAATACCTTGTAAAATATTTTTTTGACTTACAAATGTTTTTAAAACATGTTTAACGGGTTTTCAACACGTGAATTTAAGGTGAAACTAATCTGAAATTTACGGGTTTGCTAATAACTTTTGAACCACTGGACCGATTTGGCTGAAATTTAAAACGAACCGGACCAGAGGAACGGCAAATATATATGCCACACTTCAGCACCCTCAGAATTGCCGTTCGAAAGTTACCGCGTGTTTTATCTCTTAAATTCCAGAAAAACCCTTGCCGAAATTCACTCATTTGCTTATAACTTTTGAACCACTAGACCGATTTCGCTGGATTGCAATACCAACCTGACCAGGTAAATGCCCAACATATATGCCAAACTTCAGGAGCCTCCGTAAAGTCTTTCAAAATTTAGCGTGTTTTCAACAGACAGACAGACAGACGGACGGACGGACGGACATCGCTATATCGTCTTAAAATCGATCGAGGATCATGAATATATATACTTTATGGGGTCCTAGACCAATATTTCGAGGTGTTACAAACGGAATGACAAACTTATATATACCGTCTATCACTAGAGTGGAGGGTATAAAAAACGTTCCCCGATTTTCATGATATGTTTGTATGCATTATATAACATTCCTAATAGCACGGAAATAATCATATAAGAACGATAATTCAGTTCGTTACTGACAGGTGGGTGCTAAAGTTGCATCTTAAAAAATCCTATAACTACACTCAAAAGAAAACCTCTGTCAAAAAATCTGTAAAATTACTTTCAATTTAGAATAACAAATTTTTAGCAGACTTTTCTGCTGAAATGGATATTTTAGCAGAATTCTCTGCTATTCAGTTTCTGAAAACAACAGAACTTTTGCAGAACTTTTGCTGATTCTGTCTGCTAAGTTTCACAAAGTTTTTGTGCAGATTTTCAGCAGATTGTTTTGCTAATTTGACAGATATTTTTTGTTATCTTTTTTTAAGTATTTTTTTAAATGTCGGTCTCGCAAAAATAAAAATCAAATGTCACTTTCTGAAAATTAAAGTAGACGAATAAAATTGCTCCCGCTTAAATGCATCATTAATATGTCAGCTTTAATAATATATAGTTAAAAAAAACACAAACAAACAATTCATACTAAGATATTTTTTTTAGCTTGCCAGTTTGTTGCTGCTTTTCAAGAGAAGTTCTTCAGTCCATGCACGCAAACCGTACAATACAAAATTCAAAACCACCCTTGGAATGTGTTGTTACTTTTTTTTCATTTATTTACTGTGTGTGTGTTTTTTTTTTTTATTTGTTTTGTTATTTTGTTTTCTTATTAAAAGTGTGTATGTTGTGTTATGCTTTCTATTCTTTCATGTGTGCCGTTTTCGACATCCCGTTATTTTTTTTTTTTTCGTTCCGAAATTAGCAGATTTGTCTGCTGAAATCAGCAGTTTTTTTTGCTGAAATTAGCAGATTTTTCTGCTGAAATCTGCAGATTTTTCTGCTGAAATCAGCAGATTTTTCTGCTGATTTAACCCAGGTGATCACTACAGAAATTTAGCAAACCGCGTCTGCTAAAATCAGCAGATTTCTCATATGGCTCAAAATGGGTGTATTTTCAGCAGATTTTTCTGCTGATTGGACAGAGAATTTATTTTTAGTGTAGTGTACATTATTTCGCATAAATTAAGTCGACTTCAAACTATTGTAACTTTTGAACAAAAAGATATATTTATCCACTCTTTTTTGGTAATTTTAAAGGATATTTAAATGCTTTAAGTCATATCTTTTTTTTATTTTTTTAACAAATTTTTTTATGTTTTATTAAATTTTTAACAAAATAAAAATTGTTTAAAAGAAAATTATGTATTTATATTTTTTTGATGGAATAGAACTTTTGTTTTTGGTCCGTATTGGTCGCCGGACTTTTTCAGATATATTGACCAATATCCATTGCACTTATTTCAACGGCTAACTTTTGCGACCGCCTGCGACGCCGACTACAGTGGGCGATATATAAACCTTGTTTTTACATATTTTTTAAACATATTTTAAAAAAGTGGGCGTGGCAGTTGTCTAACCGCCCCCTTTTTTTGAGATATTATTTCTACAGTCATTGAGAGTATATGTATATACCAAATTTGAAGAAATTATAACCAAAATTGCAAATTTTTAAAAAAGTGGGCGTGTCCCTTAACCGGCCTCCCATATTTTTCATAATGTTATTTTCGAAATCAAAACGAACATTTATACCGAATTTCAAGTCAATATAATTAAAATTGGATTTAATTAGATTGGCCAAATGTGGCACTGTGCAGTGGTTCAAAAGTTGTTAGGAAAACCGTGAATTTCAAGATTAGTTTCACCTTAAATTCACGTGTTGAAAACCCGTTAAATATGACTTAAAACATTGGTAAGTCACAAAAATATTTTACAACGTATTTTTGTTACTCAAAAATATTTTTACACTAAAAAAAATACACTCAAAAAAAATTTTACACTCAAAAAAAATTTTTAACTCAAAAAAAAAATTAAGAAATTTTTTTTTTTTTTAAATTACTAAAAAAAATTGTTTTTTACAAAATAAAATATTTCTAATCAAAAATGTTATTTTTTCACGTTAGAAAATTTATTAAAAAATCACTTAAAATGGGCATTGTGGGGGGGGGGTATTCTTAGATTCGGCCAAGTCGAATTTAACTTTTCTACTTGTTTTTTGTTTAAAATTTTTTTAAATACACTAAAAATTTTCATTCATTTTCACATTTTTATCAATATCTTCGGAGCCAACAAGAGCTCACTCAAACTTTTTGGCAAAAAATACAGAGAAGACTTTCAGCATTAACATCTGTGTTTTAAGAGATTTAAAAAATTTAATTTTTTGAGATACAGCTTTCCAAACTTCAAAAATTGTAATAACGACCTCTGACCTTTCGCAAACAAATTTAATTTACTTTTTATTTTAAAGGTGCTTTAAATACCTTTTTAATGATACCAATATCAAACTTGTGAGTTAAAAACTTAAGACTTGACCACTTTAGTGAGTTTTTAACGATTTTTCCTTTTTCAAAGAGCTATATTTCAGGAACCATTAAGGCTAGGGGTCCAAAATTTATATATCTTAGTTTAGTAGAATTCAATCTATAAACTAAGTTTTCAAAAATTCCAAGGTGGGAAGGAAAATCGGTTCGTTGGTTATACAAATTGTAACCCCATAGTGAGAGGTAAGAAAAAGCAATTTATTTTCCCTTAGAAACAAAAAATATTTTTTTCATACGGATTCTGGAATCAAAGTTCACTCAATTTACTAAATCTTTTTGACGTGCTGAGTTATTAATGTTCTAGATATCTGCACCTTAATGTTCAAAAAACACAGTAATTGCATTTAAGCAATTTTTAAAACAAAAAAAAAAAATGTTTTTAAAACAAAAAAAAAATATAGAAAATCTTTTTTTATTATATTAAAATTGCCTCCTACATAACTGCTGCAAGTTCTTATAATTATATTAAACTGCAAAATCTTAACATGTTGTTATCTTTAAACATTTTACCTGTTCGTTCAAATAGTCGTTATATCGGCAAAATAATGTATACTTCCATCTGCCAATATTTAAAACTTCATTTAACTTTAATTTTTTACATCAATAAATTTACAAATTTAATAAACCGCGAATTTAAAATTTTATTTTTAATAAAAAAAAAAAAATTAAAATATATAAATAAATAAAGACCACCACAAAACAATTTTAACTTGGTTCTGATACCAAAATTATATAAACATTTTTTTTTTTTCATTAATCTTTTGTATTACAAGTCAGAAGAGTACAGTGTATGCAAATAAACAAACAAACAACAAAAAATAAAATAAAATAAAACTGAAAAATAACTAGATAAAACAAAAATCAACCCACTATGTAGACTTTGGAGTTTTATGTTGTTTTCCGCAATGGATTTCCCGCCAAAACAGTGCATTAAAGGAAGTAATTAAGACTGCTCTTAGCTAAAGAGACAATAAAGACAAACTGAATGTGATATAAAAAAATTGCAAAAAAAAAACTACAAAATACACAGACAGACACTGGAGCATATGCCAATGGTTTTGAAAAAAAAATAAAATTCAGCTAAATAAAGGTTCAGACAAAATATGAAATTACTATAAAAAAAATGGTTAACTTCACTCAAACATTTTTAACTGCAACAACTTTTTTGTGTTATCAAAATTTTCGCTCGGTACTTCGTAACCGGTTACAGTCAATACAGTATAAACCAAGTAAAAAAATTATAGTCGGCCAAGACTGACCATATGATACCCTACACCAGTGTTTTCCGGAAAATGGGTCCCAAGTCCATTTGATTTATCTTCTGTTAGATCTTTAATAAGTGTAGAAAGTAGAAACCACACAACAACCAAAAATGGTCCAATTATGTTAAGATTTGATTAGGTTACCAAAGTACACGTTTAATACCTACAAACAGAATATTTGAATATATCCCATTTTTATGAATTTTGAGGGAATTATGTGAATATCGGGAGGGTGGTTTGTATGGGGACTACAAGAAGGACTGACCCTATTCCTTTTAAATTTGGAATGATGATTCGTACATACAAAATTAGATCACCTGCTGAATTTCAACACGATATCTATCAAACTCAAAGGGTTCGTCTGTTTTGGACCAAGATTCAATTTTATTTTTATTTTTTGGAAAATTTCCCTTTTTTAGAGTAATTAGAACCCACTGATCTTAAAAACCTTGTCCTTCCGTTATTCCAGAAAAGCCTGTATTCCAACTTTTTGTGCAATTTGAATACAGTGAAAGCCCGGTTTAATGAATCTCCATTTAACGAATATTTTATATAACGAACGACAAAAATTTTAGCACTGACTACCTTATTTAACGATCGTTTCAAAAATTGTATGCTCGATATAACGAACAACAAACATTTCAACATTATTTACCTTATATAACGAACGTTTAAAACATGTCCCGCTCATTATAACGAACACTGACTTAAAAAAAGATCTAAAATCAGTGGATAAGGTCAAAAAAAATTTTGGGTCCAAACTCGCTACAGAGCATTTTTTGAAATCAGTAGGTTTCACAAAAAAAAATATTCGATTGAAAAAAACAATTAAATATTTGCTCAGCTTAAAATTTGACATTCAATTAAATTTTACTTGAATCAATTAACCATTTGCTCAAATCTGAAAAATTCACAAAAACAAAAAAACTCATCATAGTAGGCTTTGAGTAACAATGCGATGAACGCTGTTGCGTTTTTTGTTTTAGTTTTCGTTAGTCGCCAGATATAAAAGTACACACAAGACGAAGAAAAAAAATAATATAGTAAAGTCAAACAAAAAAAAATTAAATAAAAGACTGACAAAAAACACACAACTGTAAAATATTGATTAACCATCACTCAGATCAAGCATTGGATTAATCAAAAATAATAAAAAATTATCGATTAACCGCTCACTCAAATCAAGCATTGGTTTAATCAAAAATAACAGAAAAATAACAATTAACAAATTACTCAAATCAAGCATTGGTTTAATCAAGGAACAGTCAATGACCGACCTAAAACTTTCGTGCTTGATTCAACATTTTTCTTCATTAGCTGACTTTGAATTAAAATAATGCTCAACCTGGTGTATTTCGTGCTTGATCTAACAACTCATTTTTATCTGTGTTTCAGAAACCAAAAATACCGTACTTTTAGTTTCAGTTAATTTATTTTGATTACTTTTTGACTACAATCATTTTTATACCCTCCAACCACAGTATGGGCGTATACTCACTTTGTCATTCCGTTTGTAACGCATCGAAATATCGGTCGGGGACCCCAGAAAGTCTATATATATTATTGATCCATGATCGATTCTAAGACATTCTGTGAATGTCCGTCCGTCTGCCCGTCTGTAGATGGCTCGATACAGTCCAAAATAAAAGAGCTAGCATCCTGCAATTTGGCGTGAATATGTCTTATGGTCCTAGGCAGGTTAAGTTCGTAAATGGGTAAAATCGGCTCAGGGGGAAAAAGTTCCCCTTGAAAAACTGAACCAACCTCTGAAAAAATACACTTTTTTAAATTTTTTTTTGTATTTTTGTTAAATAAATGAAACATTTGTCATATTTATCGGGATGAGAAGGTGCTGTCAACGTCCCCCACTGACCCCCATCAGCCCTCCCCCAAAAAACAAACGCCCCTGGCAATTTTTTTTACATTTTAGAGGGTATAAAAGATTCGGCACAGCCGAATTTAACACTCTCACTTGTTTTATGTTTAAAGTGTAAAGAATTCACTGTTAGCTAGGTTATTTTAATAAAAAATACTTTAAAAAACCTTCGGGATACAACGAATCTCCCGATGAAACGAATTTGTCGAACATTATATCACTCGTTATATCGAGCTTTACGTGTGTTTGGATTTATTTGATATTTAATTAATTTTTTTATTATTTTATAAATAAATAGTTTCAAAATGATTCAAATTAGAGGAGTTTAAAAATAAATTAAATCTAAAAAATAAAAAAAAATTAAAAGCCGAAAATAAAAAAATTCTAAATTTTCGTTTTTGCTGAATGCGCATAGGTCTTAGATTCATCCCTTTTTAGTATAGAAAAAAAATCAGATTCTAAGAACCTTTTCTCATATAAAAAAATACCATAGAAAAAGTCTAAGATTCGTTTTCCTATAGAAAAAGTACCAATTTACCTTTTGTACCCCCTTTTAGTAGAAATTTAAAAAAAAAAAATTTCTGGTACTTTTTCAGAGTTTTTTTTTGACAGGAAGATTCGACATTTTAATTTTCCAGTTTCTATGACAATTGTTTCCGGTGACAAAAAAGTACCAAGTACAATTGTATTTTATCACATTTTTGCTTGAATGTTTTTCCCGCCGGAAAATCATACATTTTAATTAGAATACCGTTAAACTATATTCAATTTGAGCTATATGCTTATTTTAAGAAAATGAGTTTTTGATGGCAAAATGTTCCTCGCATAGGCGTCATCAATGGTATTAGAGTATTCAAAAAAGCGCCGATTTTCAAAAACCGGTTTTCGGTTTATTCGAAAAATCAAAAATTTAAAATACCGGTTTCGGTTTCGGGTTTTATATAAAAAACTGGTCATCCGGTTTTTTCCGGTTTTTTGATAATTTTAGATTTTTATATAAAAAAATCTAAATTTGTTAATTAAATAGAAGAAAATAAGATACAAAATTATTTTAACTTCACTTAACTTAAAATATAAAAAAACGTTTGGTTTTGTATTCTTAAATAATGTTTCAGACATAAAAAGCAATTTTTGAGTTCTGGTTGTGTTAGAGTTTTTGATTATTTTCAATAAAATTTGATTTTTGTTGAAAATTCACGTTCGATATTGGTTTTGAAAAATATCGATCAAAATTTTTGACTAAAATCGCTGCCATTTTTTTATATAAATTCTGTGGCAATAAGGAAGAACTGCATAAGTCGAGTTATGTTAATATTTTTTAGATATTTTTATTTCATTACTCTTTACATATTAACCCCTATCATGCAGAAATAATCTACAGCATATTTTTTATTGAAAATGTTAATTAACAGTGATTTTGTATTAAAATATTTATCTTAAAAGTGCTTTTGAAAAAAATTGCTAAAAAACACTTATGCAGGTTTTCCTTTTTGCCACAGAATTACAAAGTGACACCAATGTTATTGGTTATTTATAAAAAATAAAAATAAACCGGTTAAACCGACCTAAAAATAAAAAACCGTTCCACCGGTTTTCGGTTTCGGTTTGGGATACTCTAAATGGTATTAATTTCAGAAAAAAAAAATATTTTTAGACTGTTTTTTTTTTTCAAAAATAGCATGAGCTATGTTCAACATAATTTTTCCAATAAATTAAGATTTTTTGATATCATTACTTTTTAAAAAGGCTGTATCATTTTTTTTTTGTAAAATTCCAACCTCCGGATTTTAACCCCATTTTGATGCAAAGCAAAAACTGGTTTACTTATTTCAAATTTTATTAATTTTATTTCACTATTCGATTTATAGGCCCGTACCACAAGAAAACAAAAAGTCTATTTTAACAAAAGTTTTATTTTAAATTTCAAATTTTCAATACCTTTTTTTAAAGTCCATTTTAAAAACAAAAACAATTTGTATGGAAATAAAATAAAAAGCTCATTTTAAATTTATTTTATTTTCTTGTGGTAAGGCTGATAAATTTTATTTCATTCTTCGATTCGACAGCAAATACTACTGTTATGACACTTTTCGCAAGCTTCCAGAATGTTCCAAGTAGTGGCGATAAAGCGCGAAAAAATCAATGAACAATAGGAATAGGAATTTTTACAAACAATGCACATGTTGTAATTATTTATTAATATTACTAGTCGAATAGCCTGTCCCTGCCAGGCGGAACACTAAATCACTTTTCTCAATAATTCTAATTTTTTACCAAACTTTATAAAAAATTATATTTGTGCTTCAAAAATTATTTATTGCTACATTGAGTTACATCAATATATTTCCAAAACTGGAAAAAAATTTAATGAGTATAAAAGGTTTTATTGATAAAATTTTAGAACTAAATTTAGCAAGCCCATTTCGTCTCTCCGTCCTTAAACCGGATATCAAAAATCCATCGCGTGGATATGTCCCATGGCCACTCCTATATACATGGAAATTTGTATCTATCTTAGTCATGAAAGGTTTTAAAATTAGCTAAAATGTTAAAAGGCACAATTTTTCGCATACATTTTTCCTTATAATTCTCCGCCCTTTCACTGGATATCCAGGTCAGTGTTGATCTTTGCCATAGTCCGTACCATATGCATCCCAATTTTTATACCCTCCAACTACAGTATGGGGGTATACTCACTTTGTCATTCCGTGTGTAACGCATCGAAATATCGGTCGGGGACCCCATAAAGTATATATATTATTGATCAGTGATCGATTCTAAGACATTTTAGCGATGTCCGTCCGTCCGTCCGTCCGTCTGTCCGTCCGTCCGTCCGTCTGTAGTTAACACGATGCAGTCCAAAATAAAAGAGCTAGGAACCTCAAGTTTTGCACAAATATGTCTTATGTTCCTAGGCAGGTTAAGTTCGGAAATTGGCCAAATCGGACCAGGGGGAAAAAAGTTCCCCCTTGAAGAACTAAACCAACCTCTAAAAAAATACACGTTTTTACAGGTTTTTTTGTATTTTTGTTAAATAAATGAAACATTTGGTATATTTATCGCGATGGGAAGGTGCTCTCAACGTGCCCCACTGACCCAATCAACTTCGCCCCCCCCCCCCCAAAAAAAAAAAGAAACGCCCCTGTCAATTTTTATACCCTCCAACTACAGTATGGGGGTATACTCACTTTGTCATTCCGTGTGTAACGCATCAAAATATCGGTCTAGGACCCCATAAAGTATATATATTTATGATCAGTGATCGATTCTAAGACATTCTAGCGATGTCCGTCCGTCCGTCCGTCCGTCTGTCCGTCCGTCTGTCCGTCTGTCCGTCTGTCCGTCTGTAGTTAACACGATGCAGTCCAAAATAAAAGACCTAGACTCCCGACATTTGGCACAAATATGTCTTATGTTAATAGGCAGGTTAAGTTCGTAAATGAGCAAAATCGGACCAGGGGGAAAAAAGTTCCCCCTTGAAGAACTAAACCAACCTCTAAAAAAATACACTTTTTTTACATGTTTTTTTGTATTTTTGTTAAAAATATGAAACATTTGTTATATTTATCGGGATGGGAAGGTGCTGTCAACATCCCCCACTGACCCCCATCAACCCCCCCCCCAAAACAAACGCCCCTGACAACTTTTTTTTACATTTTGGAGGGTATAAAAGATTCGGCACAGCCGAATCTAACACTCTCACTTGTTTTTTTTCATTTTGGAGGGTATAAAAGATTCGGCACAGCCGAATTTAACACTCTCACTTGTTATCTTTCAAGGTTATAAGGTGTCTTCAAAATTTGGTAAGATGTGAAAACATAATTTTTCCACGACCATTTCTTCTCTTAATTCTCCGTCCATATTCCAAAATTTTTAAATCTGACTACTTTAGGATAAGCTCCATCGTTAGTACTATACTCGTATTTTTACTTCGAAAAAAAAAAATCATAAATTTACCTATTTTGGACGGCCAAAAACAGGGATTCGTTTTTTTTTTTTTTTGCAAAAAAAGGTTATGGAAACCTATAAAATCATCAAATTCAAAAGTTTTTGCTGAAGGAGGTTTTTTTTTTTCATGATCATAAGTATTTCGTGTAGATCATTTTTTTTTTTAATTTGTCTAAAAAGAAAATTGTACATTTTCGTATACATAGAAAAAGTCTCAGATTCTAACACATTTGACGTATAAAGAGTCAAAATCTAAGACTTCTTCTTTACAAAAAATGTCTCAAAATCTGAGACTTTTTTTGTATAGAAAAATTTTCAGATTCTAAGAACTTTTTTCCACAAAAAAGTCTAAGATTCTGAAACCTTTTATAGAAAGTATCTCATATTTTAAAGCCTTTTTAATATATTTTTCTTATAGAAATGGTCTCAGGTTAGTATATTTGTTTCGTACACAGAGAAAAATAAATTTCCAACTGAATTTTTCAGTTGTATTAACTCAAAATTCGGTTGCTGCTGCTACATTTTGATGTGGCTAACGAATTTTATAGTTGTTTCAATTAAAAGACAGTTGTAATAACAACCTTTTGTTGTAACTACCGATATTTAGTTGTTTCAACCTTAATTCAAATGCATTCACCGATTTTTTGTTGCAACAACTGAATTTCAGTTGGAAATTAGCAAATTTGTTTTCTGTGTGTACTGAAAAAAAAAATTATATTCTGAGACTTTTTTTCTGTAGAAAAAGTTTCAGATTCTGAGATTTTTTCCTAAAGAAACAGTTTCACATTTTCAGATCTTTTTCCTATAGAAAAAGTCTCAGATTCTTAGACCTTTTTTGGTGAAAAAGTCTCTGATGCTGAAATTTGTTTTTTTTTTTGTTTTAACCTTTTTCCTTTTTCCCAAAGAAAAAGTCTCAGATTCTTATACCTTTTTCATTTTGAAAAAGTCTCAGATTTTTATACCTTTTTCTTTTCAAAAAAGTATTAGATTCTGCGACCTTTTTCCTTTAAATAAGTCTCAAATTTTAAGACCCATAGAAATATACTCAGATTCTGAGACTTTTAGAATTTGGGAATTCTTCTACAAAAATCCGAAAAAGAAAATTTTTGAGAATGTGAAAAGTTTTAGAGTTTTTCTGCACATTTTCTATAAAAAAAGTGTCAGAATCTGAGACCTTTTTAATATAGAATAAGTCTAAGACCTTTTTCTTATAGAATAAGTCTCGAACTCCGACACATTTTTTCTATAGAAAAAGTCTCAGATTTTTTACAAAGAAAAATTTTTCAATCCTTAAATATTTTCTTTTAGGGATTTTTGTAGAAAAATTCTCAAAATATAAGTACTATTAAAAGATACCAAAATTCTCAATAAGATTGAAATATATTTTTTCACAGTTAATTTTCAGATTGAATCACATTTTTTCCTTTAAAAATTTAAAAATTTTCCCTATAAAAACTTTCAGATTTTTTCTATGAAAAATTTTCGGATTTCGAGATAATTTTCGTTCGGAAATTTTTTTCGAAAATTTCTTTCTTTCTTCCTTTTTTTTGTCTCCTTTTTCTTCCTTTTTTTTTTTCTTTTTGAAATTTGGTGAGGGGGGAAAATTTCCCCTTCCCCCCCCCCCCTTGTAACCGCGCATGACTCGTATCCACGCCCGTTTCCCTCTTAATTCTCCGTCCACAGTCCAAAAATTTTAAGTCTGACTACTTTAGGATATGGTCCAGTGTCAGGACAATATGCTGGCCAATTTTCGGCTGCGTAGGTCATTAGGGCTTTAAAGTTAGTTAAATTAAAAAAAATAAAACACAATATTGCCTTGCCCCTTTTTCCCCTCAACTCTCCGTCTACATTCCAAAAAATGTTAAATCGGACTACTATAGAATATGCTTCATAGTTAGGACTACATGTTAGGGATTTTCAGCTTCCTAATTCATTGGGGCGGAGCTTAAAAATACTCTTAAATGTTAAAAAAAATAATTTTGCCAAGTCCCATTTTTCTTGTAATTCGCCGCCCACAGGCAAAAAATTCGGCTTCGCAAGAATCTGTCGCTGGTGTTTTACTATATACATGCCAATTTTAAGCTTTTAAGTCCAATAATGGGATTCAAAAGGCGCTGGATACACAAAAAATAGGAGAAACACAAAGAAAATAAAATATATATTCAGAAAATAGATGGAAATTAATTTACCACACCCTTTGCCATTCTTATTCTCCACCCACACACTGGATATCAAAAATCCAGGTTCGTGTTGACTTTCCCCATGAAACCTTCTATATACATGCCAATTTTCATCTTCCTAAGTCATTCGGGGTCTTCAAATTAGTTAAAATATTAAAAAACCCAATTTTTTCACGCTCTTTAATCTTTTAATTCTCCGTCCACAGTCGAGAAATTTAAAATCCGATTACTTCAGGATATACTACATCGTTAGGACATACGCTATGCATTTTCCGCTTCCTTTGGGGGCTTCAAAAGAAGTTAAAATATTAAAAATCAAAATTTTGTCACTCCCCATTTTCCTTTCAATTCACCGACCACAGTCCAAAAATTTAAAATTCGACTACCTCAGGATATGCTTCATCGATAGGACTATATGCTACACTGAGGGAAAAAAGCATATTTAAATAAAACATTTTCGTTTTTAATTTAAATATGCTACATTATTTTCCAAAAATTTTATTATTTATATTGAAATATGTTGATTTAAAAATAAATATTTTTGTTTTGAAGTTGTTAACCTCTTAATTTAAAAATGAATAACCTCGTATATATTATGCTGTCGTAAAAGCTCGTTACAAATTTGAGTTATTGCCAATTCAAATATTCATTCTAAAAACTATATTGTTTCATTTTCAATTTGATGTCAAACAATTTTAATTTTAGTTGTGAATTGACATTTCAAAATCATATGTCAAATTTTAAGATGAAAACATTTTTAATTTGAACATGTTCATTATAAAAAAAAAATATTGCGTCATTTCTTACTTTTTGCAAAAAAAATGGTAATTTTTGTTAAAAAAAGGAATATTCCCTAAGATATAATGAATTATATCTGTAAAAAAATAAATTTATGTTAAATATCTATAAGCGATGGTAAGTTTTAAACTTCAATATGTTTTTTTTGTTAACTAACTTGATTTTGTTATTCTTTGGTTAAAGGGCTTCTCTGATTGTTGTCATGGAAAAAATAATTTATGAGAATTATAAGCTGGACTTTAAAATTCAATTCCCGGAAAGGAAATTAATAAAATAATTAAGTTTATTCAAGTTAAGTATAATGTGCAAGTTTTAAGTAATTTAAGTTTTTAACACAGTCAATATAGTCTGCTAACAGAGTTTATCATTTTACCAGGCTACATAGACGTTTTCACATAAAAAATATCAGAAATCTTCTACAAAACTGCATACTATTTCTTTATTATTATTTAAATAAATTGTTTAATATTAAAATTAAAAAAAAAAAAATGTTTTAATAAATAAAATAAAATGGTAGGGAACAACATAAAAATAAAAATATATCAACCTTAAATCAATAATTTCTCAACTTTAAATTGAAAATGAAACAACTTTGATTTTAAAACGTTAGTTTTTATTCGCCCATTTTAAAAATAAAAATAAACATTCTTAAATTAAGCAAAAACAAAGTTTGTTGACTTTTGTCACTGTTTTCTTTTTAATTTGAGATTGTTTCTGCTTGATTTGAAAATTTTTTTTTCTTAGTGTAGGAAACTTTCAGCTTCCTAAGTTATTAGAGGACTTTAAAATAAGCAAAAATGTCAATTTTCATCTTCATAGGTCATTGGGGGTCTTCAAATTAGTTAAAATATTAAAAAACACAATTTTGCCACGCCCCATTTTTCTCTTAATTCTCCTACCACAGTCTAAAAAATTTAAATCCTATTACTTTAGGATATGCTTCATTGTTAGAACTAAATGCTATGCAGTTTTCCGCTTCCTAAGTCATTTGGGGGCTTCAAAAGAAGTAAAAATGTTTAAAAAATCACAATTTTGCCACGACACTTTTCCCCTCAATTCTCCGCCCACATTGCGAAAATTTTAAATCCGACTACTCTGGGATATGCGCCATCGTTAGGACTATATTCTAGGAAATTTTCAGCTTCCTAAGTCATTTGGGGGCTTTAAATTAAGTAAAAATGTCAAAAAATTGAATTTTGCCACGCCCACTTTTCCGCTTATTTCTCCGCCCACAGGCAAAAAATCGAAAATCCGGCTACGTTAGGATCTGCCACAGGTGTTTTACTATATGTATGCCAATTTTCAGCTTTCTAGCTCATCGGTGGGCTTCAAAAAGCTCTGGATAGACAAAAAAAGAGGAACACACAAATAGGGAAATTATATATATAGATTTATTAATTATTTATTAATATTGTAGAAGGTCGACCAATAAAAAAATTTAAAATGCGCGAATGAAAATGTTTTCTGGTTCTCCTGAAAGGTTATGTCTTTGCAGATAGCTCAAATTGAATACAGTTTAACGATATATAAAAAGTACCAAAAGTATAATTTTTTTACCGGTTAAATCCCCTAAGGATCGGAGTTTCCAAAAAACCAGAATTAGTGGATTTCTTTTTGGAGAGGTTAATCTACATTCCAAATTGCAAGTCGCTGGCTTCAGTGGCTAAGACTGTGCGAAGTTATGAGTATGTCAGTGATCCAACTCATTTATATAAAAAGATTTTTGATCATTTTAAATACAAATTTCTACAGAACCGCTACTTATATATCTGTACTTATGTGTAGACAAACAGTTGGGGTGCAAAAAAAAAGTTCAAAACCAACTTAAAATTATTGTACACTCAAACACTCAAACAATTTCGTAGGTAAAATCTACTGAATATGAAGGCTGATTTTCAAACTCAAAGAAAAACCATTTTACAAATTTTGCTCAATTCCTTTGGTAGGTTATTTGCACAATTGACGGTAATGTTTTTTACAGTTAAAAATAACTTCAACTACAGTTTTCAGTTGATTTTACTCAAAAATTTATTTGAGTGTACAATTTTTGTACGATTCATAAAACCACATAAATACAAGTGCTCTCATATGCACGCTGTTATCTTCATGAAGTTATCTTAATAATTTTTAACTAACTGCACAATATTCATGCATATTTTATTTGTTGTAGTTAGACCATGCTCGTGTTGTCTGAATAAACATTAAAAACTATAAAATAATCGTAATTCTATACAAACTGCAAAGGATTTAAATTCAGTTGAAAATAAAGTTAGCGAAAATATATGAATAAAAAAATCACCCGCTCACAACTTACAAGGGAACTATCCCAACCGTTTTAAAACGATTTAAAGTTGGGGGCCATTAGGGAGTTCCATCAAATCTAAACTTCCGAATTTCGTATCGTAATACCTGTCTAACGATGGCCACGGAATAACTGATTGTGGGAAAATTTATGAAAAATTTTTGCAAGGACATCTTCAGTCGGCAACCATCGCGCTGCAGCGGTCAAAGTTTGAAAAGAATTACGTTATTCGACCAAAATTCATGTCCGAATTGTTTAGCCAAATCCGAGCCAAAAATTAGAAATTTTTGCATACTTTATGGGAAAAATATTTCAAAATAGTGATTTGGTCCACAGATGGTGATTTTTAAACATATAAATTATTTTTTAGCCAAATTGGTTTTTAAAGTTTTGGTCCAAAACTGCTGATCAGCATCTGTTATATCAATTTTTTTTATTTATTTTTTAGATACTTAACAATTTGGAAAAAAAATAATTTTTATGTCTAAAAATCCTAAAAATGAACCAAAACCGTGTTTTGAAATTTTTTAAATATTTGTCTCATAATTTTTAAGCTGGATTTGATCCAAAAAATTTGGATACGATTTTTTTTTTTTTAACGTAATTTTTCAAACTTTGACCACTGGTTGCCGAATGCTTTTGCAAAGTTTTTGCATAAAGTTTTCCACAATCAGCTTCTCTATATCCATTGCACAGTAGGTATTACGACATGAAATTCGAAGGTTAAGACTTGACGGGACGCTCTAATGGCTATATGGGAGATTTAAACTTTAAAACACTGGACCAGGCAAATAACAAAAATATATGTCAAACTTTAGCCGCCTCAGTAAAGTCTTTCAAAAGTTAGCGTGTTTTCAACAGATAGACGGACGGACATTGCTAGATGGTCTTAAAATCGATCGAGGATCATTAATATATGAGCAAATCCATTGGAAATTTAACTGGCGGATTACCGATTTTGTTTATTTTTGGTATTTTAATAAAGCTTCGTAAATGATTAAAACCCATATTTATATTTTTCTATTTTTTTTGGATCCATACTTTGGAAGATATGGGCGTTTAAAAAAGCGCTTTTTAAAAATTTAGACAGTTTTTTAACCTTTTTGTGCTCGGAAACCGTAAGTCGTACGAAAAGACTTTTAAAAACAATATTGTTTATAATATTATGAAGACTTAAAATTTAGAAACATTTTTTTTTTTTTTATTTCAACAAAAAAATATTGAAAAACATATTTAAATGTCCTTTTTTCCTAGAAAGGACACTATGAATTTCCAAAATCAAAATTTAGTATTAAAGTTTAGAATGTTCTTTTAATGCTGTAAAATTTTCAGAGAGGTGTTTTTTCGTATTTTAGAGAAATTAATTTTTAAATTTTGTTAGATCGCCAAACAAAAATTTTGCTATATCACCAACTTTGAAAATGTATTGCTCGACAACACAAAAAAACACTTCCATGAAATTTTAACAGCGTTAAAAGGACACTCTAAACTTTAATTTTTTGTTAAATTTTTTTTTTTAATTTTTTTTTTGTTTTTAAATTTCAAATCTGCATAATTTATATATATTCGATTAGAGTTTTATTCTGGCTCGAGGTCCAAAAATATTTCTATTTATGATATTGTCATAATAAAGTATTTTTAATTTATTGCTTTAAAAAAAGTTACTCATCTCGTAGTATGTCTGTAAATAATTCTTTTAAAGCAAAAAAAAAATTTTTTTTTCGCCGGTGGTGGATTCATATAACAAATTTTTGCTTTAAAAGAGTTATTTTTGTTAGAAAACAGATTTTGGACCTTCATAATAGTATTTCTCATTTAACTTGTGAAATATATGAAATATTATGTCTGGTTTGATGTTTGATTGACCAACGATGATTCTCTAAAGCAGCGGTTACCAACCTATGGTACGCGTACCACTGTCCGCGGGGGTACGCAAAATTTAATTAATTTGGATATTCGTTTTAGATTAAGGCATAGTATTCTGTTCGATTTCACGGGAAAAAATCTGTCAAACTTCGTATAAAAAAATAAATTTTGGCAACGCGAGGAATTATAGGAAAATTGTTAAAAAAGTTTTTACGCATTTTTATTATACAAGACAATTTAAATTACCGTGAAAAAGTGACATTTCAGTTTTGATCGTTTCTTTCGTATAATTGTTAAAAGTTGTTGATTTTTAAATGTTTTATTGCGATTTGAGTTTAAGTGAAATTTTCACCGTAAAAAACAGAGTACTTACAATTACCTTAAACTTTCTATGCTGTTTCCGCATCTGGCTCCCAAAGTTTTCCATAACGTCAGGTTTTTAAGAAAGTTGAGGCCAAAGTTCACAAAAAATTTATTTTTATGCAATTTAGAGAGCATTTTTGCAATATTTTTGGATGATATTTTGAGATGTGCCCTGATGCTGATTCCGAATATGGTTCCCAAATTTTTCTATGATATCAGGTTTTTGAGCAAATATATATCAAAGATCTCAAAAAACGTGTTTTTGGGAATTTTTGAGACGGTTTGTGATAGACTGGAAATTTTGGTACCATTTTGTTAAGCTCAAAATGCCTTTTCATTGTATATACGAGGGTGTTTCAATTAAAAAAGTCACGGAATTATTGATCTGCCCTCGTATTAAAAAAAAAAAACATTTACAAAAAATTAAAAACATTATTTTTCCGCCACCTGTGATGAGTTTTTGGAACTTTTTTTAAGAGTTTTAAAAACGTCTGCTGTTTTAATTTTTGGTGTAGAATTGACTGGAGAAATCAGATTTGTAATATTTTCAGCCGTTTTTGCTCGGCAGAAAATCAGCTCAAAATTTTCGTGCATTGAACCACCCCAAGGAGCGAACATTATTAAAAAAAAAAAAAATACCACCATTATTTTGATATCCCCTTAATCCTTCAAAAAAAATTTCAAAATTAACTCTAATATTCATATCTGTTTCAGATAATCTGATGTTTTTTTTTAACGAAAACAAAAAACTCGTTGGGGGTACGCGGCTGATAAAATTTAAAATTAGGGGTACGCGAGCCAAAAAGGTTGGTAACCGCTGCTCTAAAGTTTGCTGAAGATTCCTTAATGGGGATGAAACTGATCAGTACAGACATACTATGAGATGAGTAACTTTTATTTAAAGCAATAAATTAAAAATACTCTATTATTGACAATATCATAAATAGAAATATTTTTGGGCCTCGAGCTAGAATAAAACTCTAATCGAATATATATAAATATATAAAGGCCGAATAAATACATTTTATTTTTATGTACCTTTAGGTACTAAACATAAAAAACAACATCTCCGTAATTTTATCAACAATATTGTCACAGAAAGTTGTTTCGTACAACTAACAGTTTCCGAGTAAAAAATCACAAAAAACTGTCTAGAGCCAACTATTTGATTTTTTGCCAAAATTTTGAAAAAAATCAAATTTTTGGCTCTAACAAACTTTGAAAATTTATTGCTCAACAATACGAAAAAACACCTTTCTGAAATTTTAACAGCGTTAAAAAGACATTCTAAACTTTAAAATAAAATTTTGCTTTTGGAAATCAATGGTGTCCTTCCCAGCAAAAAGGACATTTTCAAAAATTTTTGTTGAAATTTTTTTTTCAATTTTTTTTTTAAAAACATTTTAAATCTTCACAATTTTATCTACAATATTTTTGTTATAAGTTTTTCGTACGACTTACGGTTTCCAAGTACAAAAATGTTAAAAAACTGTCTAAAAGGCAATATTGTCAAAAAAGCGCTTTTTTAAACGCCCATATTTTCCAAAGTATTGATAAAAAAATATGGTTTTTAATCATTTACAAAGCTCTATCAAATAACCAAAAATAAACAAATTCGGTTATCCATCAGTTAAATTTCGCATGGATTTGCTCATATATACTTTATGGGGTCCTAGACCAATATTTCTAGGTTTTACAAACGGAATGACATTTGGTGAGTCATTCCACACCAAATGTCCCGCTACAGAAAAACATGTGTCCCGTGAATTTCTGAATAGGTTTTATAAATATCCCTATATGTAACTAAGAAAATTGCGCTTTTGGTTTATCAATTTCTCAAAAACTGAGCTTAGGAGGCGTGGTCAAATATTGGAAAAATGGTCAAATTTGTGTCGAGTTACGTTGTTTAAATATTTATCAAATTAAAACGGAATGCCCCATAATCTCAAAAATTTACATTCTTGTATAGTTTTGTATTGGCTATCGATTAATTTTTTTTTTTTTTTTAATTTTCAGAACCCGTTCTGAAGTTTTCCATTTTTTAAAAAAGTCAATTTATCAAAAATTTGGCAACTTTTTTTTTATTTTTTATTTTTTAAGTCTAGATGTTTGTCTATCCACACAAAAAAAAAATCAGACATGTGTTTTTCGTTTTTTTCGAGAAAATCGCATTTGAATATTAAATTTCATAACAATTTTGTAATTTGCTTGTATTTTCTTGTTTCAACGGAGCGAATGAGTACTAAATATTTTCATAAATATTACTCATACGATACGTTGAAACAAGAAAATACAAGCAAATTACGAAATTGTTATGAAATTCAAAATTCAAACGCGATTTTCTCGAAAAAAAACAAAAACTATCTAATCTTAAAAAAAAAAAAATAAAGAAAAACGCAAAAGTGGCAAGATTTTTTTTTTTTCTTTTTTAAAAAATGCCCCAAATTTCAGAACGGGTTCTGAAAAAAAATTAAGGCCAGACTTAAATCACAAAGATTTTGCAGGTATATTTCTGGGATGGGTGGGCCACTTTTCCCAGGTAGGTAGTCGTTTCCGATCAGAGAAAAAAGTCTTATAACGGTACATCCTAATGGTCAAACATTTGTTTAAAAAATTTTAAACTGTATTTGCATTTTGACAATTTTTCGTATATATTTTTGATCGATTTCGCCTCTAGCCCATTTTGTAAATGGTTCAAATATGCCTTAACCACCTCTTAAATAAAATTTAATATTTGAATAAACTTTTATTAAAACTTGTTTACAAACAAAAAAAATATGCATCTTGAAAGTAAATCTAAAGTTGAACTTATACAAAAAAAAAGTGCTGTATATATTTATAATGAAAAACTGATGTACTCAAAGTTTCTTTCATCATCTCAATTAAAAGTTTTATTTTAAGTAAGTATTTCCTTTTTTGTTTTTTGGTAAAATAATTATTTAACAAATTTTGCAAAAATTTTAAACAAAAGATCAATACATATAAATAAATTGGTATGTATGTATAATACTTACTATAGTATCGTTGTAGCATGAAAATACCACAAAAAACAAAAACAAAAAACTGTAAATTAAATTCCATTGCGATAATAATTTTTTATAAGCTATATTAAAACTAATGAACCGTGATATACAATCGACTTTTCAATGAATAAAAACTTAAACACACACACACACACTTTCACATATATATGCATGCATAAGTGCATATATGCATAGAAATAGTAGTTGAATGCATAAAAGTGTTTGTTATGAATAGTTTGTTTGTTACTGCGCTACACTTTATGAAAGTAACTACGTAAAATTACTGTAGATTGTTTTCTTCTATACAAAATACAAAAAACAAAAAAAAATGTCCTCTTTCTTTTCATTCTTATATAAGACTGTGTGTGTGTGTGTAGATGTGAATATGTTGTATATAATTTATTTATATACACTTACACACATTCATAAACGTATAATGCACTGTGCCATATATGTAAGTTTGTTTTTTTTTTCTTTTTTTTTTGGGAAATGAATTAGTCGAAATGCAATGTAAGTGTTACCATGCTCCGGTTTTTACGCTCTAATTATTTTTGAGCTTTCAATTTAATTTTCCTTTTCTGAAAAAAAAGAAAAAGAGCAACAACAACAAATATATAGAAGCCATATACGTATGTATGTTGTATTGTGTATGTTTTCTATGAGTGAATATTTGTACATATGGATGTACATTATGGTGCCACGAAAAATTAATTTTGTCGATTTGTGGGAAAATTATGGTTCGTTTTGGTCTAAAAACTCTTTATATAAGTTTTTAGCCAAATCGGACTATTTTAACCCGAGCCGCTGGGAGTTAAAGTTTGGCCCTGATTTTTTTTTTTTTTTTTTTTGTTTAAACAAACAATTTTAATATCGGGTTAAATTTGTCCGATTTGGCTTAAATTGGCATCATTTGATCCCAAAAATGGAGATCTATAAATATATGATTATATCTTATAAGATCAAATTTGATATAATTGGATATAATTAGATCCCAAAAATGGAACGGTTAATTTTATCAGATTTGATATTGAAGATCATATTAGATCTAATAAGATATAATTATATATTATTAGATCTAATTTTTTATAATATCAAATTAGATAATATTTCCCGTTCCATTTTTGGGATCTAATTATGTCTAATTATATCAAATTTGATGTAATAAGATATAATCATATATTTTTGGATCCTCCATTTTTGGAATCAAATGATATGTGGCTCCGTATAATTTTTTTTTAGTCGGATATAAACTCAATTTACGGATCTAAAAATATCTGAAGCAGATATGAATATATATGGAGTAGATCTGATTACATCCATTTATATATGAGGAAATCCATGAGAAATTTAACTGACGGATCACCAATTTTGTTTATTTTTGGTTATTTGATAGAGATTCGTGAATGATTAAAAACCATATATTTTTTTTTATCAATACTTTGAGCGTTTGAAAAAGCGCTTTTTTGACAATATTGACTTTTATACATTTTTTTTAACATTTGGTGATCGGAAACCGTAAGTCGTACGAAAAAAACTTATAAAAGCAATATTATATATAAAATTATGAGGATTTAAAATTTAGAAAAAAAAATTTTTGAATGTCATTTTTCCTGGGAAGGACACCATGGATATCCAAATGCAAAATTTAGTTTTAAAGTTTAGAATACCCTTTTAGCGCTGTTGAAATTTCAGAGAGGTGTTTTTTCCGTATTGTTGAGCAATGAATCTTTCAAAGTTTGTTAGAGAGCCAAATAAATAATTGATTTTTTTTCAAAATTTTGTCAAAAAATCAAATAGTTGGCTATAGACAGTTTTTTTGTGTTTTTTTACTCGGAAACCGTAAGCTGTACGAAAAAACTTTCTGTGACAATATTGTTGATAAAATTATAGAGATTTAAAGTTTAGAAACAAAAAAAATTTCCAAAAAAATTAAACAAAAATTTTTTAAAAAAATATTGGAATGTCCTTTTCTCCAATCAAGGACACCATGGATTTTGAAAACAAAAAATTTTTATTAAAGTTTAGAATGTCCTTTTAACGCTGTTAAAATTTCAGGGATGTGTTTTTTGTGTTGGAGAGCAATAAATTTTTAAAGTTAGTGATAAAGCTAAATTTTTGATTTTTTGCCAAAATTTAAAAAAAAAAATCAAATATTTGGCTATCTAACAAACTTTGAAAATTTATTGCTCAACAATACAAAAAAACACCTATCTGAAATTTCAACAGTGTTAAAAAGGCATTCTAAACTTTAAAACAAAATTTTGCTTTTGGAAATCCATGGTGCCTTCCCAAGAAATTTTTGAAAAAAAAAAAAATTCTAAATTTTAAATCTTCATAATTTTATATATAATATTATTTTTATAAGTTTTTTTTTGAAAGACTTCCGAGCAAAAAAAAAAATTTAAAAACCGTCTTAAATATTGCCAAAAAAAGCGTTTTTTAAAACGCCCATATTTTCCAAAGTATTGATCCAAAAAAAATATGGTTTTATTCATTTACAAAGCTCTATCAAATAACCAAAAGTAAACAAAATCGTTGATCCGTCAATTAAATTTCCCATAGATTTGCTCATATGATCCATATATTTTTTGATATAATTATTTTTTTACACGGGAATACATAAATTTTAAAAAAGTGTGAAAAACGCATTTTTTACTGTTTTTTATACATTTCAGAACCCGATATAAGATGTCACATAGAATAATATTTTTTTGTGGATATGTATCATTAAAAGCAACATCTCAGTTTAAATCTTTTCAAGTCAAAACGAAAAAAATAAAAAGTTTGTAGAGTAGGACCCCAAGTGGCCTATTTTTTTTTTTTTTAAGTCAATTTTGAAGCGGAAATTTAGTCGTTAATAAGCTAATTAAGTAAAATAATAATTAAAAACAAAAAATTCTGACTTGTTGTTTTTATTTGGTGTAAAGTTTACTTTATTTAGCAATTTTGGCCTATTGTTGTTTATGTATATAAAACAAATTAATTACATATTTTTCCCGACGTTTCGTCGATGTTTTGCCGACTTTTTTAAGTGAATTCGTCTATTTTATAAATAAAACATGACATTAATACAAATTCAATACAAAAAATAATTAAAACTTGCAATAATCTGAGATTATATCACATTTAAATAATTTTTGGTTTTTATGAGAAAAAAAATTGTTGGGGTTAATTTTGTCCGATTTGGCTAAAAACGAACCATAATTTGCCCGGCGATCGACGAATTTCGAAAAAAAAGTCATTATTCGTGCCACCCTAGTATGCATATGAACAAACATATTTTCTTCATGCCCTAAACATATATACATTAATAACATACACACACACATATGCAAAGTCTAAGTATTAAAAACAACAACCGGTAACAGCTACAAAACATTTACTTACTGTTGAATTTGTTAAGGTATTATAACTTGGTCTGGAAACATAAAATACAATATGCTTAAAAAGTGTAGTGCTTAATATTTAAACATTTTATTGAAAAACACTTCTTGCAGAGCTGATAAAATAAAAGAAAAAAAACAAGTAAAAATGCTATTCTATGCCGATTCAAAAATAATATCCCCACTTTTGAAAAATCAATTTTCTTGCATCTTTTTGATTTTTGTTTTATTTAATTTTCGAAAATTATGCTCCCTTTTTCTAAATTTTAAAATTTTTAAATTGTTATACTCTCCAACGACATTGGCCCCACCAAGCCGCATCGGAATACGGGTCTTGGACCCAATTAAGTTCATATATTACACTGCCCGACAAAAATGAAAAAAGTCATTAAACACAAACTGGATAATATACTTTTGAAACTAGACACTAAATGTGGTAAAACCGCATTTACAGTATTTCTTTTCGTGATCCTGTTACCTTTTAAAAGGACTTAAGAGTTTTGGAGGACTAAATTTTATAAAATATTTTTTTAATATTTTTACTTGTCCAAGGATGCCACTAGTATCAAATGAAAGAGCAGGATCTCCCCTAATGTTTCTATTTTATTATTTTAATATATCAAGAAAAGGTAGTAAGTTACGTCCTTTTAAAAATGTATCCTTCAATATCATTTAAAATTTTCAACAAAATATTTTGATAAAATTTTCAAATGACTTTATTCCCATCCCTTTATCCTGATATGGCAAAATAAAAAATATTAAAAATTAGGGAAGATCGCCCTCTTTCATTTGACATCACCAGTGGCGTTATAGGTCAAGTACAAATACTTCAAAAATATTTTAAAAATGTATCCGTTAAAACTTTGAAGCCCTTTTAAAAGGAAACAGGATCTCGAAATGAAAAACTGTAAATGAAGTTTTACTCCATTTAATCTCTAATTTCAAATTTATATCATCCGGTTCATGTTTAATATTGGCTGTCGGACGGTGTTATTAATCAGTAGCGTACCCATTGGAAGCTAGCGTACCCATCAGTTGCGTACCCATTGGAAGCTGTCATATCCTCCGTACAACCAGTTAAATTTGTTTGTTTAATAGAATAATTTTAACAGTGCACTTTAAAAAAATAATTTCAAAGTTTTTCACAATCTTGAATTTAACATTTTCTAATTCACAAAGCCTTATGCATGTTGTTAACTTATTCATGTTCTAAATGATTCTAAAAATCGTCTATGGTCTATATAGTACCATTTCAGACCACTACAAGAGAAAAATTAAAAAATATATATGTTTTTTACTTGTTTTTGTAACAAAAATTGAATAAGGGATGATTACTCAATAAAAAGTAAGCTGCTAACTGCCGATTTAATGGATACTTATGTCAAAATTAGTATGAAAAAGTTAAATTTAACGGAGAGTTATTTTATAACGGAGCATTGAGTAATCCAGCTTAGTTGATTAATTTACTTCAAGCTAACTTCTAAAATATTTTTCCCTTAATATACTTCACATTCCAATAATTTTTACACCAATTACGGCCAAACTTTTTAGAATAGTGTTCAAATCTGTGTAACTATAAATATGTATGTGGCTTCAACATTTGTCACATTTGTTGCACACGAAATATATTTATGTATATGTAATACATTTTTGTCGTCTTTGTTTGTAGTTATGTACACTAGGGTGAAACAAAAAAAAACGATCAAAAAAAAATTTAAATTTTTATAGCCCTTAATTTTTTTCGAAGTCAATTTTAAAGCGGAAGGTTTTATCATCCCAAAATGAATTTTTTGTTCGTTAAAAAACTAATCATATAATAATTAAAAGCAAAAAAATAAAAAATCGAAAAAAAAAAATTTTTTTTGTATAGGAAAAAAAATTGTTTAGGGGAAAACTTTAAACCCCCAAAGGCTCGGGTTTATTTGGTCTGATTAAGCTAAAAAATTAAACATATAGTTTTTACACCAAAACGAACCATAATTTGCCCGGCGATCGATGAAATTCTAAAAAAATCATTATTCGTGGCACCCTAATGTACACTGTGACTGCCTTAGTAAGACTGTGTGTATGAATGACTCTTGCAACAGCAACAAGAATACAAGGAAAAAAAGAAACATTAAACTAACACACATATGAAAAGATTCCATAAAACTAAATGTATATAAGCAAATCCATGGAAAATTTAACTGACGGATCACCGATTTTGTTAATTTTTGGTTATTTGATAGAGCTTTGTAAATGATTATAAACCATTTTTTTTGGATCAATACTTTGATAGATATGAGCGTTTAAAAAGCGCTTTTTTGGAATATTGGCTTTTTAACAATTTTTTAACATTTTTGTACTCGGAAACCGTAAGTTGTACAAATCAACACTATGGAAGATAAGGGCGTTTAAAAATGCGCTTTTTTGACAATACTGATTTTTAGACAGTTCTTTAACATTTTTGTGCTCGGAAACAGTAAATCGTATGAAAAAACTTATAAAAACAATATTGTTTATAACATTATAAATATTTAAAATTTATAAATTTTTATTTTTTAATTTCAACAAAAAATTTTGAAAATTATTTTTGAATGTTCTTTTTTCCTAGGAAGGCCACCATGGATTTCCAAAAACAAAATTTGTATTAATGTTTAGAATGTTCTTTTAACGCCATTAAAATTTCAGAGAGGTGTTTTTTCGTATTGTTGAGCAACAAATTTTCAAAGTTTGTTGTTAGCTAGCCAAATATTTGATTTATATAAAAATTTGGCAAAAAAAAAAAATTTGCAATATCACCAATTTTGAAAATTTTTTGCTCGACAACACGAAAAAACACCTCCCTGAAATTTTAACAGCGTTAAAAGAACATTCTAAACTTTAATAAATAAATTATTGTTTTGGAAATCTACGGTGTCCTTGACTGGAGAAAAGGACATTCAAATATTGTTTTTAAACTTTTTTTTTGAATTTTTTTTTTTGGTAATTTTTTTGTGTTTCTAAATTTTAAATCTCCATAATCTTATAAATATTGTCACTGAAAGTTTTTTCGTACATCTTACGGTTTTCGAGTAAAAAATACAAAAGAGCTGTCTAAGGCCAACTAAGCTTTAATACAAAATTTTGTTTTTGCAAATCCATGGGGTCCTTTCTAGCAAAAAAGGACATATAGTTTTCAAAATTTTTTGTTGAAATTTAAAAACAAATATATAAAATTTATAAATTTTAAATCTTCATAATTTTATTAACAATATTGTTTTGATAAGTTTGTTCGTACGACTTACGGTTTCCGACCACAAATATGTTAAATAACTGTCTAAAAGTCAGTATTGTTAAAAAAGTGCTTTTTTAAACGCCCGATGTGGGAGTCTTCCAAAATATTGATCCAAAAAAAATATGGTTTTTAATCATTTACGAAGCTCTATCATGCAACCAAAAATTAACTAAATCGGTGATCCGTCATCTAAATTTCCCCTGGATTTGCTCATATGCAAACATATGTGTATGTATATTAGGGTGGTTTTTTATTTTATTTTTTTTGGAATTTCGAGGAGCGCGCAGCGGTATTTTGTGACATTTGATGTTAAAATAATTGTGTAAAAATTTGAGCTAAATCGGATAAAATTAACCCGAGGCGCAAGGAGGTCAAAGTTTCGAGAAAAAGCCAAAATGGCCAAATTTTGAAAAAACTTAAAAAAATGTAAATTATGTAGAAATAAAAAAAAAATATTTTTTATTTAACTTTCTTGCAATAATACTCAGAAAAAATGATCTTAACTTTTTATGACGTCAGTAACACTTCCAAACATGAAATACAAAAATTACCATGCATTTTGGAGGGTACCTGATATGAGTGTTTTCGATTTTTTGAAAATTTTATTACACAAAAAAATTAAATCTTACTATTCTATAGCAATGGATTATTAAATACATCCTAAGGCTTAAATATTTAAAAAATTGGGGATATCCATCGACTCAATTTTTTTTTGGAGTCATTTGACTCCTTGAAATCCGCAAAACTCAAATGACTCCAAAAAAAAATTGAGTCGATGGATATCCCCAATTTTTTAAATATTTAAGCCTTAGGATGTATTTAATAATCCATTGCTGTAGAATAGTAAGATTTAATTTTTTTGTTTAATAAAATTTTCAAAAAATCGAAAACACTTATATCAGGTACCCCCAAAATGCATGGTAATTTTTGTATTTCATGTTTGGAAGTGTTACTGCCGTCATAAAAAGTTAAGATAATTTTTTCTGAGTATTATTGCAAGAGAGTTAAATAAAAAATATTTTATTTTTTTATTTCTAAAAAATTTACATTTTTTTAAGTTTTTTCAAAATTTGGCCATTTTGGCTTTTTCTCGAAACTTTGACCTCCTTGCGCCTCGGGTTAATTTTATCCGATTTAGCTCAAATTTTTACACAATTATTTTAACATCAAATGTCACAAAAATCCGCTGCGCGCTCCTCGAAATTCCAAAAAAAAATAAAATAAAAAACCACCCTAATGTATATAATATAATGCATCCATACTTTTGTTTAATGCAAGGGAAAATGGAATGGAATGAATTTTCTATGTTGTATTATGTACAACAAAACACCAACAACAACAAAATCTAACTAACAAACAAACAAAAATTCAACTAATGGGCGTTAAAAATAATGAAAAGTTTACAAATAACATTACACATTCAGAACTTCATACATACATACAAGCAATTTGTGTTGAAATCTCATATGTGTTTAACTAAAAAACTTAACTTTAACAAAAATAATCCTTACAATCTGATGATGTGTTTTCTTTCTCCCTTTAAAGGATCACAAACTTAAACATATGGCAGAATTGCAACAATCAGTGGTAACTGATCAGGATACACGTCTACAAATACAAGGCCAAATACTCCAGTGGGAGGAAAATCTTGAACGTTTACATTGTGAACAATTTCGTTTGCGTTGTTATATGGCATCTCTACAAAGTGGCGAATTGCCAAATCCAAAGGTAAGTTAGATAAGATATTTGAAAAATACATAATTAATTAATTTAGTTAAAGGACACAACTAAATGCAGATTTTTGTTATTAATTAATTTTCTTTCGTTTTTCTTTCAGTCCCTACTTACTCATGTCTCACGTCCTACTAAAAATACTCTTAATAAGTTGGGCGTTTTTACGGTTTCCTCGTTCCATGCATTCATCTGCGCCCGCTCACCTTCGTTGCTCAATAATTTACTAGCTGGTCGTGGTGCTACCAAACGACGGCCACCAATGTTATCTCGTTCGAATAGTGGTTCTAGTCGTCGCTCAATGCAGGTATGTTGAGTTTATAAAAAAAATATATATATATAATTTTAAGAATACACAAGAGGGTGGAGCGATTTTTCACCTTTCGGAATAGTTGTATTTAAATTGTCTTTGGGTTCCTTTTTGCGTTGAAAATCGTAAAGTTCCGAACAAAGTGAAAAGAAAAATAAATCCCGTGTAAAAATGGATTAGATATTTTCTGATCTGTTCATATATGATCATGTCTATTCATATATGATCACACTGATTGCATATAATTATATCTGAAATGACGAAAATCGAGATCTAATTATATCTCGGATTTGGTCAACATTGACAAAAATTTAACATTTTATTATATCTGATCAGATGCAATTATATGCAATCAGATGCAATTATATATTATCAGATCAAAGCTGGTCTGATAAGATCAAATCGATTTTTACACGGGATATTTCGGATATTTTGTTTGTGCTGCAAATATTATTTTTATGATGATAGAATTATTTTTTGGTTACTTGGCAATTCCAAACAATTTTGAACCGATTTTAGTGGTTTTTGGAAATGGTGTCTTTAGATTTAATTAAAATTTGTCATACATTTATAGCCTTCATTTCTATGTTCAATGTTATTCATTTCATTTTTGTAATTCCGGTATAGTTATCGTACATCGCTGGCGATAATTTGAAAACTACACTGTGCCAATATTCTGTTATATTTTCATCAAAAAATTTTATTAATTTTTTTTTTTGCAAAAAAGAAAAGTTTGTCATTAAAAACACATTTTTACGCTAAAATTACTTTTTAATAATTTTCGAATATTGACTTATATTTCAAGCAAAAAAATCCAAAACAAATTTTTTCACTGTGGTTGAAACTTTTTAATATTCAAGCCAAAAAAGGAACCCAAAGACATTGCCATACAGGTCCAATATTTGTTTGTGTTAATATTGTTATAAAAAGGAAACTATTCCGACCAGACGCTATCGAAAATCGAAAAAAAATTAAAAATCGCTCCTCCCTAATACACAACAAGGTAAGTTTAACATTATATTATTTTGTTGGATTTTTTTATTTTTATATCCTCCACTCTAGTGATAGAGGATATATAAAAGTTTGTCATTCCATTTGTACCACCTCGAAATATTAGGAAATATGCACTAGGACCCCATAAAAAATATTTATTCACGATCATCGATTGATTTTAAGACGATCTATCGATGTCCGTCCGTCTTTCTAATTGTTGAAAACTGTGCAGTGAAAAAAAAAACATGTGTGCTGTAAATTTCGGAATAGGTTGTATGGATAGCCCTGGAACAAAGAAAACTGCGTTTTTGGTGTTTCAATTTTTCAAAAACTGGGCTCAGGAGGCGAGGTCAAATATTGAAAAAATGGCCAAATTTGTGTTGAGTTGCCTTGTTTAAATATTTATAAAATTAAAACGGAATGCACTAATGTTTTTAAAGCTCGTTTTTTTTTAACACGAGAATTTAAGGTGAAACCTATCTAAAATTCACGGTTTTGCTAATAACTTTTGAACCACTGGACCGCTTTGGCTGAAATTCAATACGAACCGGACCATGGGAACGACATATATATACGCCAAGCTTCTGTACCCTCAGAATTGTCTTTCAAAAGTTAGCTTGTTTTTTATCCCGCAAATTCTTGAAAACCCTTACCGAAATTCACTCTTTTGTTTGTAATTTTTGAACCACTGCACACAGGGCCAGCATGATCCAATTCCGGCCAAAAGTCTTTTTCGTTGTTGGAACCGTCTGCAAATGTGCTTCTAGAGGAATTCGAGGTCGCTGATTTCAAAATTTAGCTAAAAAGCAAAAAAATCAAAATGGCGAATCCAATATGGCGGACAGTTTTTTTTTTTTTTAATTGACCTCAAATTTTGTTTTATGCGGGTCTTGGAGTTACTGAATAAGAATTGTTACTCCGAATTTTAAAAAAACAAAAATATGCTTCTTAAAGTTTAAAGAATGATCCACCTCCGGCCAAAAGTCTTTATCGTTGTTGGATCCGGCTGAAAATGTGCTTCTAGAGTATTTCGGGGTCGCTGATTTCAAAATTTAACTTAAAACTAAAAAAATCAAAATGGCGCATCCAATATGGCGGACAATTTTTTTTAATAATTGTCCGATTTAACTCAAATTTTGTTTTAAGGGTGTCTTGGAGTTACTGAATCAGAATTACTGGAGTGAATTTTGAAAAACAAAATGGCGGACTAAATATGCTTAGTAAAGTTTGTTACAAGTAATTAAAAAAAAGTTATATTCCTTTTCGTTGTTGAAGCTAGTTGAAAGTGTGACCTAGTAAATTTCCGGGTCTGTTATCTTAAAATCGAACTGATAAAATTCAATATGGCGGAAACAATATGGCGGCTAGATTTTTTAACCTTGTCTGATCTAACTGAAAATTAGTTTTAAGAGTACTAAGAGTATTTTTATATATATATTTTTTTTTATTTTTGATATATATATGGAAATGGTTTCAGAAAAGCTTTTGGAAATGGTGACGACAAATTATTCACTTTTTTTCTTTATTTTGGAAATTCAATAAAAAATCTTTGAATTTAATTGGAAATGGTGTAACTGATATTTTCCATAATTCTACAAAAAAACTAGAAATGTAAATATTTTTTTTTCCTACACTTAATGCACTCTCTGACAAAAAAAAAAAAAAACTAATCAAGACGTAAAACATTATTTTGGGTTAAATAATTTGTTTTAAAAACAAATCTCGGACCATTGCATATATAGCTGTAATTTCGCCATTTATCATTTCGAGCAAGTTAGGGCAACTTTTTTCGAAAGATATGGATCCATTCTATATAAGAAACAAAAATATAGACTGATTGTATCGAACTGAGGATCGCAGAGGATTTTATCGGCGCGAAGTAAATAACTAAAAAATCATAGTTATTTTCACAAAAACGCGAATTGCTGACAGGTAAAGGCTAATATATAAGGGTGAACCCTGCAAATTAAAAGTTGATAACTAGCAATAGAAATGTGTAAAAAAAAATTAAAAAATATCTCCACTTACAAATTCTTTTTTAATTTTTTTAACTTTGAAGACCTGTCAAGGAAATGGTGTAATTGGATCATAAAGATAAGTTCAGGAAACCAGCTCCTATATATGTCCAACAAATTGGTATAGATATTTTTGAGAAATTAAATATAAGGACTTTTGGCCGGAAATCGATCTGGCTGGCCCTGGACCGATTTCACCAAAATATATGCCAAACTTCTGGAGCATCCGTAAAGTCTTTCAAAAGTTAGCGAGACAGACATCTTAAAATCGATCGAGGATCATGAATATACTATACAGGGTGATTCAGTCACGACCCGCCGAATTTTACCAGCGTATTCCTTGGCTCATTTCATGAAAATATGTCCATTACATACCATCCCCGAAAATGCAAGTGTGCGAAATGGCAGCGGTTTGAAAATTTTCGGATTGGCGGTCGGAGCGTAGTAGGGTAAAATTGATAACTTCTGAACCAGAGTCCCGATTTTTTTGTTTTTGGGCTTTTTGGAAAGTTTTTTGGGAGACCTTTCAGAATCAGTAACAAAAAAATTTAAAAAAAGTGAAATCGTCGAGATACAGATCTTTTAAAAATAAAATTTGAAAAAAAAAACGACAGAAGAATTTGCACATAACCTCAATTTTCTCAGCCAGATGGCAGGTAACTTATGTTTTTTCCCCCCTTGAAAGATAGCCCTACCTCTTACCTTTCCAAAATGCCCTAGAAGAAGCCCATAGGTCTTACCGTTCCAAAGTTATGACTATTTGACGGTCAAAAATTTTTATAAAATAAGATCCTAAACTTGTTAATTTACAAAAACAAATGAATGTGTGCTGTTATTTCGCCTCCAAACCAAAAAAAAGTTGTTTGCATTTCAGTCAATTGGTCATAACTTTAGAACAGAATGACCTCTGGGCTTCATTTAAGGCATTTTGGAAAGGTAAGAGGTAGGGCTATCTTTCAAGGAAAAAAAAACCATAAGTTACCTGCCATCTGGCTGAGCAAATTGAGGTTATGTGCAAATTCTTCTGTCTTTTTTTTCTTATTTTATTTTAAAAAGCTCTGTATTTCGACGATTTAATTTTTTTTTTTTAATTTTTTTGTTATTGATTCTGAAAGGCATCCCAAAAAACTTTTCAACAAGCCCAAAAATAAAAAAATCGGGCCCTTGGTTCAGAAGTTATCAATTTTACGCTACTACCCTCCGACCGCCAATCCGAAAATTTTCAAACCGCTGCCATTTCACACACTTGCATTTTCGGGGATGGTATGTAATGGACATATTTTCATGAAATGAGCCAAGGAATACGCTGGTAAAATTCGGCGGGTCGTGACTGAATCACCCTGTATATACTTTATGGGGTCCTAGACCAATATTTCAAGTGTTACAAACGGAATGACAAACTTATAAATACCCTCTATCACTACAGTGGAGGGTATAAAGAATACACTTTTTTAATTCATCTTTTCTATAATGTCTGAGAGATATTTCCAGATTCGGACACATTTTTCATTTAAAAAAATATTCCGTTTCTAAGACATTTATTTTTTTACAAACATTTTTAAAATCCAAGACATTCCACGTCTGTTAAATAAAATCTTCCTTATACTGGTACATCATTACGTATGAGTGTTACGGAATTTTATATTAATCATACGCAACAGAGATTATAATAAAATTACAAATACAACACATCATAGCGTATGAGTGTTATCAACACATAAATATTTTTAATACGTATACGCCATGATGCACAATTAACTAGAAATTATTGCTTCAAACAAGTTTACACTTTTTATAAAACTACACAGTGATACAAAAAAAGTAAGAAACAGAAATTCCTGGGATGCGATACTTTTTATCTAGTAGGTGTTGTAGAGTACAACAAGACTGTGTTCTTAAAATTTGCGAAACACTTCCAAAATCTGGAGTTACGGATTTTCGTACTTTTTACACTCATAAGCCTGTAACTTTGTTGAATATTAACCGAATTTAAATTCCTCGACGGTTTTTAAAAAGAAGAAACTGTGACCTTACGAAGATTTTAATATAATATTTAAGTAATGTTAGGACAACTGAGCGTATTTCTCCGGCGAACTCATTTAAAAGAAAAAAAACTTATTTTTTTTTATTTGAAGATGTTTTTACACATTTTTTTAGGTTTCAACATGTAACATTGGTAACAAAGTTACCTTATAAAGAAAAGCTAGAATAACCATTTTTGGAAATGTGTTAAACAATTTTTATAAATTTATAAATTTATTTTTTATAAATTTATAAACAAATTATTCTATTACATTTATAAATCCCAAAAACATTCGATTGACTAAACTAAAACGTATTTATTTAATAAAAAAACATCCGCCATATTAAAAATATTATTTCAAAAAAAAAAACACAATTTTAATTTTTATGAAATTGCAAAAATTAAATACCATCCATACACTAATGTATATTTCATTAAAATTTTATGAATTCATTTACCTCAATTTTCTTTAATGATTCGCAGAAATAAAAAAAAATATATATTTATATAGTTTATGTATGAACCTTCCGTGCATTGGCTTGATTTAACTTTATGAATTTTTTAACTCAACCATTAACAAAAATCCATTGATGCAACTCTAAAATTGTTTGTAAACGGGTTTTTTTACATTAAAAACATATTACAAAAAGAGAAAAAAAAATATTACAAATTTTTTTAAGGCACGACAATAACAATCACGGTCCGATTGAATATTGTATATGATTTTATTTTTTCCGTTCATTGCCTCAAGTTTTAATTTGCGTCATTTCATTATGTTAAAAAATGTTGAAAATGTTAAAAACAAGTGGCAAAATGATACAACAAAAACAAAAAAAAATCGGATTAAATAAACAAAATTGCAACCAAAATGTTGCATGCAGATTCAATCAGTTCTTTATAATTTTCGGGGTTGTTGACTGCAAAAGAATAACAAACAGCACCAAAACAATCACACAGATATATATGTTGTAAAGCCGAAAAAAATATGTACATATACCGCACAAATATTTTATTAAAGAATCGTTTACATGCACGCTTACATTTTTTATGTACAAATTTGTTACATGAGTGTTTGTGAAATGCCATTTATTAGGGTGTCTTTTATTTGGATATAAGGGACATAATTTACAAAAACACAGACCAAATTTGACTACCAAAGTGACCTAGCTCATCAAGTTTCCCAGTAATTGATAAACAAAAATATCCATGTCCAAATTATATAAATTTTATTTGGGTTGCGTATGCTTTTTGCTGAAAATTGCATCGAAACCATTTAGTTTTCATTTTTTTTTAATTTTGCTAAGATATACAGTCAAAACTTAAAATTTAATTCGTTTCAGCAAATTTTTCCCAATTTTTGTAAAAATTTCTGGTCTGAAGTACTTCTGAATCACTCAAACTTTAAGTAGCCTGCAGTTTTTTACGCTGCTTTATATTTTAAAACAGTTTTATAAAAGTGTGTTTTAATTTTTAAATAATTTTAATACAAATTAGTTTATTTAATTTGTTTCTTAATCCTTTTAAAATACTTCAAAAGTACGTTTTTTTTTAACAACTTCTCCCTATTTATTTACTGGGATTGTATACACATATACGTTAATGTATTTAGTCTACAATATGTATGTATGAGTAAAAAAAATACATATGCGGTATTCAATACATTCATTAAACTAAAGAATTTATAAAACATGCAATATTAATTTCATAAAGGAAAATTACAACAATGAATTGTTAAAAAAAAGAAAAACATTTTTTTTTTTTCATAAATACAAATTTTTATTTGTATAAATATTAAATATGAAACTAAAATACTAAAAAAAAGTTTTTTGTGAAATTTTAAACTTGATTTGACATGATGAACAGATTTAATAAAATTTTTATAAGTCTTTATTTAAAGAGAATATCATAGTTTAATTAAAACCATTATATTCTCATACCCAGTCAGAAATTGCCAACCGTACCAAAAATATTGTACTGGCAGAGCGTTGGCTTTGATGGAAATGCCAATACTTATCCAACGTTGGCAATTACAATAAGAAATATACACTGCTAGTACAATTTGTTCAACATTAATGACAGTTTTTTACATAATAATAATAATAATAATAATAATAATAATAATAATAATAATAATAATAATAATAATAATTTCTTTATTTTCAAAAAATTCATTACATAAAAATCTTAAAAATAAAGATAGATCATGACAATGACATTATATGTCGTCTGTCGTTTACCAAATCAAAGTTAAAAAAATAGAGTACAATTAATGTTTTAATAATAAGTAATATAACCATTAATTAAATTCTTGCATTAATATTTTTCTATATTTCATAGCTTCAGAAATAAAATAATATATCCTATTCCAAGAATCATTTATTTCTCCATTTAAAAAGTTTTCTAATTCATTTTGATTTAAAGTGGGTTTACCTAAATGTCTTATTTTTTACATAATTTAATAAAGCGGTTAATTTTAAATTGAACTTTTTTATTTGACCTTTGTTATAATTAAAGAAGTAAGAAAATTATATTTGGTCAAGACTAGCCATATAATGCCATATACTTGTGTTTTCCGGAAAATGGGCCCCAAGTTCAAACATCTATCTGATTGGATTTTTCTATTTTAAGATCTTAGTTTCTGTTCGAAATGGACCGATTTAACTGAATATCGGGTGAAAATTTTATATTTGGACATAAGTCCAGGTATGGTCCAATTATAATTAGATTAACAAAGTCTACGTTTAACTCCTACAAACAATATTTAAACAAAAAATTTTCCAATTTCATGAATTTTGAGTGATTAATGAGAAAATCGGGAAGGTTGTTTGTATAGGTACTACAAGAAGGACTTTTTTTTTTTTTTTTTTTTTGAAAAAAGAAACAACACTCAGGCAATGCTGCCTATCAATTACTACTGTAACCGTGATGTTTCTTTCGGAAAGGGGATAGAAGAGAGATGAAAGATTTGAAAGATAGAAGGGCTTCAGTATGGCAACACTGTAATTGCGCGTGTTGATAATTTTGAGTACGGTTGTTGCATCGCCATCTGTTATTGATCTGGCGAATTATTTTTGAAGCTGTGTTTATAGCCATTATTTTATTATTTTACTTCGTTGACGTTTTTTTTTTTTTTAGTGCTATTTATCAACGAAGGAGGGTGCTGCGATAGATATTAGTTATAAATAGAAACTAATAAATATCTGAAAAAAATGTTGTTCTGCCTGAGCCGGGAATCGAACCCAGGCTTGCTGGCTAGTAGTCCAACGCGCTAACCACTAAGCCACAGCACCCCCAAATATTTTATGACACGTAATAAAAGAAAATGTGATTTTTGTACCATTTTTTTTCAACATCAGAAAAACATATCGGTCAAGCCAATTTGGTATTCTCATTCTGGCTTTTTTCAATGCACAGTATAACAGGAAAATTAAATACTGGGAATGTACAGTATTTTTTGTTTTGCCAACAGTGTGCCAATATCAGAAAAACATATTGGCCAAGACACTTTTTGGTGTTATCATTTTGGTTTTGTTACTGTAAAGTATTTTTTGTAAATCGGGTATTTTCCCAACGTTGGCAACACCTTTGCCAACGTTTTGCCAACCTTGGCCCGCTTGTTTTTTTCTGACTGGGTAATTATGTTTTAAATTAATGTTAGTAATTTTTGTTAGTGTTTCGGAATTTATCAGATTTAATTTTCAAGACTTTTTAACAAATATAACAAGCAGAAGAGTTAAATTCGACTTGGCCGACTCCATGAATACCCTCCACTATGCCCTTTTTAAGTGATAGTAAATTTTCTAACGTGAAAAAAAATTAACAATTTTGATAAGAAATATTTTATTTTGAGTAAGAAACTTTTTTTAAGTCATTTTTGTAAAAAAAAAGAAAATTAACAAAAAACATTTTTTGAGTGTAGAATTTTTATTTCGAGTGTAAATTTTTTTTAAGTGTAAAAATATTTTTATTGATCAATATTAGTTTTTATATTTGTTATTTTAAAACTTGTTTTTTTCAACACGTAAAATTGATTTACAATCTGAAATTCACGGTTTTGCTAATAACCAGGGAAACCAAAAATATGCTCTAAAAAACACGTTTTATGCGCTTAAAAAATGCCCTTAAAAACGGAAAACATGCTCTAAAAACAATAAAAATATGCTCTTAAAAAAATTTTCTTTTTTTGCGGTGTTTTTTACAATTTGTTAGAGAATAGACCCTCCAAATACCGCACTAAAAATATTTTGTAAGCAAATTCAACTGAAAAAACGTTTAAAACAATCGATTTTCCTTTCAAAAAACGGACTACTTATATTTCATTTGAAACAACAGACTTTTTCAGTTATTTTTAAACGTTAATAAATGACTAGACATTCCGTAAAAACAAACGATATTTCAGTTATTTTAACTGTTTACAATTTTTCATTTTGTGGAGTAAAAATTAAATTTTTTGAATAACAAACTACAAAAACCGTACTTCTGTAAAATTATACGGTATAATCAGTCACAAATAATTTAACTGATAAAAATATTTTTCCGTAACTTTTGTAGTTTATTGTTTTAACAACTGTATAAATCATTCAATATTTTATTTTCTTTGAAAAACAAACGATAAAACGTTTAAAACAACTTTAACTAAAAACTTTTTGAATAACCGTAAAAAAGTTACTGTAAAACTTTTCTGGGTGCGTTAATATTTAATATTTTCTACCAAGTTGCTGAATCTAAAGAAAACATAGTTTCATATACCGATATGAAGCAAAAACAGGCCAAAGGGGAATCAATCGTCACAATTCCGTAATTGTTGAAAAAAACATCCTTGTTGGATAAAATTTTTTTTAAAAAATGGTGTCATAAAAACAAAAAGGAAAAGAATGCCCTAAAAATTGAAAAAAAATGCTCCAAAAAAATGCTCTAAAAAGTGGAAAAATTCTCTAAAAATTGAAAATATGCTCTAAAAATATGCTCTTATGGTAAAATATGCTCTTAAACCTAAAATATGCAAAAATATGCTCTTAAGGCTAAAATATGCAAAAATATGCTCTAACTAATCGATGCCAGATTTCTTAAAAACGCCTGAAATGGATAAATACCTTACCCATTTATCAATAAAATGCACAGGAAAAAATATGATACTGCATATTTTTGGTTTCCCTGCTTATAACTTTTGAACCATTGCACACATGGCCAGCCAGATCGATTTCCGGCCAAAAGTCCTTATATTTAATATCGCAAAAAATATCTATACCAATTTGTTGGGCATATATAGGAGCTGGTTTCCTGAACTTATCTTTATGATCCAACTACACCGTTTCCTTTGACAGGTCTTCAAAGTTAAACAAGTTTAAAAAAATAAATTAAGTGGAGATACTTTTTTATTTTTTTTTACACATTTCATCGCGTTTTTGTGAAAATAACTATGATTTTTTAGTTATTTTCTTCGCGCCGAAAAAATTCTCAGCGATCCTCAGTTCGATACAATCAGTCTATAATTTTTCTTATATAGAATGGATCCATATCTTTTGAAAAAAGTTGCCCAAACTTGATCGAAATGATAAATGGCGAAATTACAGCTATATATGCAGTGGTCCGAGATTTGTTGTTAAAAATTTCCAAAATAAAGAAAAAAAGTGAATAATTTGTTGTCACCATTTCCAAAAGCTTTTCCGAAACTAAGTAAGTCATTTACACCATTTCCATATTAAAATCAAATATAAAAAAAAAAATATATATGAACATTTCCATTTAACTTTTGATTTTAAGGTTTAAAAAATATTAAAATTTTTTTTGAGGGCACATCAAAATCGTTTAGTACGCGTATAAACATGCATTTGGAAGGTTCAAATCCGTTCGCGTGAAGAGCTTTCAGCTGCCGGCGCGAAAGTTATGGCGGTTTAAAGATTTTAATTGAAAACAAAAAATCTCAAAATTACAATTATTATTAGAATTTAACATTATCAACGTTAATTCATGTTTCATACTATCCCCAATAAAAACCGGATAAATTACGTCCATTTACGTGCATATACTATCAGATTTTTACGATAAAAGTTTGTTTTAAAAAGTTGATCTATTAATGCTTGATATGCAATTTACGCGAAATCTAATGACAATGGACCAAATTAAAGGTCATATTCGGATTTAGCACCCTCAAATTAGTTAAGAAACTTGTGCATTATGCAAAATTGTGAATTTTTAAAAGTGATGCAATTTCTGATTAAGGAAATTTTGAAAGATGCATAAAATCCACAATCTTCAAAATTTATTAATGCCGCTCAGTTTTGAGATAAAGCTTTATAAGTACCAGCATTTGCCATTCATAGAAATGAAATTCTATTAGCGGTTTGCGTGTGCCCTGGCGGTTTATCTGGAGACAAAATTGGCGCGTTTTCAGCGTACAGTTTCATTAAGTCCCAATTTTTCCACACGATTCATAATACGCACTACAAGCAATCGTCTGACGGGTATATTTTAAATCTAAATTCTTTTCGCGTGAAAATACAAGCAAATGTTTAAAATCGTGAAATGTCAGATTTTTGCAAAATTTTTGCTAATCAAAATTTTAACACGCTATATCGATTTTATTATAAAAAATCAAAAAATATTTGGATCACGCGATGTACTGGTCACTTTTAAGTAATATTGCGAATGTGCCTCGTAAAAAAGTGGATTTTTGATGACTTTCACGTTTTGTCTCTCAACCTTTGTCTAGCTAGTACTCCGCTCCTATTGAAGGCACATTCATGAGATCGGTTTTAAACTATAGGGAATTACGATAGCTATCATTCTTCGTATTCGCTTTTGAAAAGTATGAAGCGGCGCAAATTTTCTGATAAAAAAACGACGAAAAATTTAAAATGAAGAAATTTTAATTTCAAACCGTTACCACCAAATAACTTTTTTATTATTGATGGCACATCAAATTCATAAATACATCTTTTTTGAACACATATACACTGAAAGAATTATTGTTCATTCCATCTATGAACAAATTTCATAAAACCAAATTCATAGAATCTATGAAACAATTCATTGGCTGAATGAATATTCATTAGTATTCTGAAATTTTTCATACAATTTTATTCATAGATTTTATTAAATTCATAGAAAAAATTCATAGAATTAATGAATGTCATTCATAGAAGAAAATGCCATCAATATGCCATTTATTTTTTTAAATAATTAAAATAATGTTACAATAATTAAAACAGTTGAATAAATTTATTAAAAAAATAAAAAAAAAATAAAAAAAACATTAAAAAAAAAAATTTTCATTGCTGCCCTGACCGGGGCTAGAACCCAAGACCTACCGGCTGAAGTGGCAATTGTCGACGCCTTAGCTATCAGCGCCACCAAAGAAGAAAAATCTCGCCAACTAACGCTTGGTTTTATAACGCTTCATTTTTGTAAATACACAAAATATTTGTTTTCTACAAACACACACACAGCTTTTGGCAGAGCATTGTGACAGAGCAAAGACACAAACTTAATATGTTAGCAGAATATTATTCAAAATAGCTTTTAAGTGTTGTTACTTGTTTATATAATTTAGCTAAGTGGTTAGACATTAAGCTTCACGAACAAGAGGTTTTATGTTCGAATCTCGGTGGGGATAAGTTAAAAAAAAATATAAATTTTTAAAAATAGAAAATAGTAAATAAATGAAATAATAAAAATAAAATAAAAAAAAATAAAATTGAAATAATAAAATAAATAAAAATAGAATTGAATATTTTTTTTTCCATAGCCTATGAACTTTTTCATAGGTTTCTGGTTTCTATGAATTTGTTTCATAGATTCTATGAAGGGCATCATTGGCTCACTTCTAATGATTTTTTTCATAGAATCAATGTACGTTTTCATAGCCGTAATGAACAAAATTCTTTCAGTGTAGGGACCATATATTCTAAATCTTTGAAGAATACGTTGGACGGCGCAAGTACAATAGGCCAAAGAGTACATAATTTTTATGAAATTTCAATCGACTTTTCCACATTTCGAAAGTTTGACTGTCGCTAACTACCGCAAATTAAGATTTTTGACCTTAAGCGTTTGTAAGCTAATTGCATTAGAAGTCTTTTATGCATTTCTTTCAGTAGATAGCCATTTGAATGCAAATAAAAAAAGTTTTTGCCAAAAAACCAAAATTTCAAAGAAATGAAAAGTTAAATGGAAATGTCCATATATATAAATATAAATACTAACTTCAGACACTCTTAATACTCTTAAAACTAATTTTTAGTTAGATCAGACAAAGTTAAAAAATCTAGCCGACATATTGTTTCCGCCATATTGAATTTTATCAACTCGATTTTAAGATAACAGACCCAGAAATAATAAAAGAGTTAGACTGCCGACATTTGGCACGAATATGTCTTATGTTCCTAGACAGGTTAAGTTCGTAAATGAGAAAATCCGACCAGGGCACAGTGCGACATTTGGCCAATCTAGGTGGACAAAAATCGAAAAATAAAAGTTGGCGAATTGTTATAATTTAAATGAATGTGACAGCAAACAATCCATATACTATGGAAATAATCATAATATGACGAAAAAAGTGCTGTTTCATTTGATACAGGAGTTTAAAGTCACATCTTGTAATAGACTTTTGAGAAATAAAATATATTTTTGAGCACCATCCCAACTTCAAACACTTATAACTTTTTTGCTGTTGTAGTTATAAGTCCATTTCTTTTTTTAAAAATACAGTATTTTTAATCTAGTTTTTAAATCCGTGCTCATTTTTTAATTTAATGGAAAACTTATTGTTGTAATTTATTAAAAACAAAAATTAAAAATTAAAAAAAAAAAAAGAAAAAAACGGAAACTTCGTTGGAATAAAACTATAGTTTCCTCACGCTCCCTCACACGACCTATACATGTGGCAGGTGTTGGAATATCTCTAGTAAGAGATTAAACCATGTTTGCTGGCGATTTTTTGCGATTTATAGAGAATTTTAAAGTTTAGTGAACGTCTAAAATGGACTTTTTGCTTGATTTTTTTTTAATTCCAGAGACTTTTAGTTTTAAACTATATGAAAAATACACTTATATTGCACATAAAATTGAATGATTATGTAAGAATACATTATAATATAAAATGTAATGTGTTATTACACCAAACCCTTGTTTAACGGCATTACATTTTTTTAACAATGTTTAGTTTTTGTATAAAATATGGGAAAATTGAATAATTGTTAAATTCGTAGAATTCGCAATGGAATTAAAATAATGAAAACCAAATAACTTTAATTTTTTGGTTTGAAATTCTAAAATATGAGTGATACAAATCACACGATTTCAATAAATTACTGTACTGCTATTTCTATTTCTATTGTAAAATCGTTTTGTGTGTAATAAATTTATAAAACTGCAAATAGTGGGTTGACCACGCCCCTTTTTGTTACAGTATAGAGTTAATTTTACAATGTACATAAGTCAAAAAAGGAAATCTAGCCCAAGGTTGTCCAAAACAGCTTAAATGTCTGTTATAAAAAAAGTGGGCGTATACCGCCCATCAATAATTGTCTTCGAGGTTATTGTGTACATTTTTTTTTACAAAATGGTACACAAATAATAATTTTTTTACAAAATCTCATAAAAATTCTTCAAATTATTTAAGCAATTTCTTAAAAAATAGTTAATTTCCCAAAAATGGGCGTGGCAATTGTTCGATTGTTCCAAATTTTGTTGTCAATATTAGTTATGTCCTACATTATTATCAAACCAAATTTCAAGCCAGGATCTTTTAAATTAGATTTTTGTCCACCTAGATTGGCCAAATGTCGCACTGTGCAGGGGGGAAAAAGATCCCCCTTGAAGAACTAAACCAACCTCTGAAAAACACAATTTTTATGCATGATTTTTTGTGTTTCTGTTTAACAAATGCAACATTTTTATGCTACAAGAAGTTCAAAGTCGTGCATTTGGACCCAAAGAGTTAGAAAATGTAGTTTTTTTCGGTCCGCCCCCTTTTATGGGCGTGGAATAAATTTTTTTAAATATTGATAAACTTGTATTTCTTTAGCGCAAAAATCATAACAATGAATTTTTAAACACATATTCGAGAGGAAATTTGCCCCTAATTACCACTACCGACGCCCCCCACCCAAAAAAACGCCCCTGGGATTTTTTTGCATGTTGGAGGGTATAAAGATTCGGCATAGCCAAATTTAACACTCTTACTTGTTTTCAATGGCTTTGGAATAAGTAAAACAAAATGAATTATATAAACTTCTAAGATAATTATAAAAATATAAATAATATTGTCACATATCTTCAGTAAAATTTGATGTTGGTTCTTTTCTTAGAATATGTTAACCCGCTATCTTCTATTTTAAGGGGTCATTTTAGTCCTTGTTCTCAAATATCATCATTACACATCAATAAAGCGTGCGTTTAAAGGGTTAAAATGTTCCAAAATAATTTTTAGCATTGAATTTCAATAGAGTGGTTTTAAAAAAGCTCTACTAAAAATTTGAAGAAAAAAATATTTTTAGAATATTTTAACCCTTTAAACGCAGGTTTTATTGGTTTTCAATAAGAATATTTGAAAAAGGGACTAAAATGACCCCTTAAAATGGGAGATAGAAGCTTAATGTGTTTTAAGAAAAGAAACGCCATTAAATTTTATTGAAAACATGTATAAACAATATTTAGCTCAGATGTAGATTTTATAAATTTTTTACGAACACAATTTCACCATATATGGTACTTTATTATTTTACATTTTTAAACATTTTGCTTATATCGCACGAATTTTCGACTTTTGGCAACCCTTAGTGAAATTTTATGCAAAACATTTTTGTAGAACATTTTAAACCTTTAAACCAATGGTTTCCAACCATTTTTGCGCCATGTCCCACTTTTAAGTTTAAAAATCTATATTGTCCCCCCTACACCCACGAAAATTTTTTTAATTTTTTAAATTTGTTTTAAAATTCAAAATTTACTTGTGGTTAAGCAAATTTTTTGTTAAAATCATCGCTTAAACAAAGTTTTTGAAAAAGTTTTCCACAATCAACTAAAAAATTAAACTAAAATAATATTTTCTTTAGTTTAATTAACAAAAAAAATCTTAAACATTTGCTCGTTGCCCTCCCTGAAGCATTCAAATTGCCCCCCAGTGGGGCGAGAATCAAAGGTTGGGAACCATTGCTTTAAACACACGTCTTAAGAACGTTCTACGACGATATTTAAAAAAGGGACTAAAATGACCCCCAAAAACAGGAGATAGAGGGTTAATATGTTCAAAGAAAAGAACAGCCATCAAATTTCACTAAAGACATGGGGAAACTTTATTTAGCTTAGAAGTTTATTTAATTTTTTTTTTGTTTTACTTATTCCAACGCCTTAAAAAAAATGAAAACTACAGTGGGCCACAAAAAAAACTTAGCTATAAAAATCCACAAAAAGTCTAATAACTTTAGAGATAAAATTTGCTCCCACCGCTCTAACTATCCCAAGATTGACCCTAGAGGAGTCAAATGTATGAGCGACCCCCAATAGTTTTTAAACCTCAACATCTTTTCAGAACATAAATTTTTTCAATCTTTTATTCTTAAAGTGGTTCCAATACAATTTTTCTTTACACAATTTTTTTAATTGTATGGGGACCCCATTAACGGTTAAAGATAGAAGGTAGGTATGTTCTGAGGATCAAAAACTATTGGGGGAATTTATACACTCAAAAAAAAATTACAAAAAAAGTTTGTAACTTTTTTTTTGCTACCTTCTATTTAACAAGAATTCCTTGTTATTTTACAAGCTTTTTAGCAATAGTTATGTAATTCTACAGGCTTTTTACAAAAACAATTGTAAATTTACACGCTATAAAACTTACAAGGAGGTTTCGTGATTTTACTAGATTTTTTGTTACCTTCTATTTTACGAGAATTCCTAGTAAAAACTACGAACTTTTTTGTAATTTTACAAGAATTTTACCAATAAAATTGTAAAATTTACAACTAAAACTTACGAAAATAAAATAAAATAAAAGAAATTCTCGTAAATTTACTAGATTTTTTTGTAAAAAATCTTGGAAATTTGTAAAATTACAAGAAAAACTGTAAAATTACAAAATAAAATGTAAATTTCGATCGAAAATTATTTGTTAAAAAACAAGGAAAACTGTCGAAAATTGGTAAAATTAAATTACGAGACTTTCTAGTAATTTGACAATGTTTTTTTTAGTGTACATTTAACTCATATAGGGGCACTCTTGGAACAGTTAGAGCCGGGGGAGCAAATTGTATAGAAATGTTATTTTGTATGAGAGCCCCATAGGGCGTAGGTATGTTCGGAAAAAATGTTGAGGGGTAAGAAATAATAGGGGTCGGTCTCTCTTTTGACCACTGTAGGAGGCATAATGGAAGCAGCTGATGAGCTGATTTCATAAAACAAACTTATAAAAAATAAAAAAATTGTTATCTGAAAGGCGATTCCAGCAAAATCTCAATTTTCTTTGTTAGAAAAATTATCGCAACTCTGTCAATTGTTATCCGATTTTTTTTTTCAGAATAAAACTCATCGTATTCAGAATCAAATTTTCTTTAAAAGTCCCAGCAGAAATAAATCGAGATTTTGGCGACACAGCATCTGTTTATAGCATACCGTAGCGCATCCAAAGAGCGCTCTTAGGGATGCAGTAAAAGGAAGGGGAAAAATTTTTATTTTTTTTTTAAGATTTTTTATATAAAACTTATAATGTGTAATTATTTTTTGATAAAATTTCACACTTGCTTTCCTTTTTAATATTTTTAACACTTTTTGAATAAAAAAACATGAGTTTTAGACAAAGACACATGATTTGACTGCATCATTATTGCGCATTAATCAGCGCTGCAAAGAGCGCTTCAATCATAGCATCTTTGACCGCTGTTCCCAATAAAAATCCCATAAAAAATGTGAAAATGAAAATTTCCGATATTTTTTTGATGTTCACTTCCGATTTTTTTTTTCATTTTGTTTCACATAAATAAAGTTTTGTAAAGTAAAACGAATGAATTTTTTTGTTATATTTTTTTAAATTTTAGTTATTTGATTTCAACTTTGAATTTACAGCATCTTTATTCTGCTTAAATCAGCTCTACAAAGATACATGAATTCACTGCATCTTTAATCTGCTTAAATCAGCGCTCTAAAGACACGTGATTTCAGTGCATCTAAAGAGCGCTGTTTCTGTGTATCCAACTAGCGCTCTAAAGTGGGACATCGCCTTAGGGAATCATGCATGAATTCAGCGCAATTGGATGCGCTCCTTTACTCAAGTTCCCCTTCCAAAAGCTGCTGAACGTTCAGCAAAATTTCTGCTGGGTACGTTTGTAAAAATAAGGGTTGCTGAACGAAGTATAGAAGAAAAAATCTATAAACTCGAAAAATTTTCAAAAAAAATAACAAAAAAATTTGATATTATACATACCCAGCAAAATTTTCGGTTGCAAAGAACCGATTGTGGAATAACTTATACTTCCCTAGAACCTGTTCTAATTCTTGTGCAACACCGATTCTTTTTACAAAGGGATTGTCCCAAAAGCAACAGGTGTTTGTAAGCAAAATTGGAACACATTTTTGTTCTTCGGAATCGGTTCTAGAAGTCAAATTTAGAACAGAAATGAGAATTAAAGAAATATTTTGAATTGCATTAATTTATTAAAAAAAAATAAAGATAATCCTATATGACATCGTATACTATTTTTTTTTTAACGCACATGCATCCTTTTTCGCCTCCAAAATTGCATTTTGGGCCTTGCAATAAAGATACACCAGAACAGGGATTTTCTGCAAACAAAAATGAAAAACTTTATTATATTAGTATTTGTCCCGACCCAGACAATCAAAATTTAATTTACTTACCTTCGTATCAACAATTTTCACGATTATATCCTGATATTTTCATAGAATTTCATGTTTTTTCTTGGTGAAAACAAAAAAAAATATATTTATTTTTTAATTTTTTTGACACATAACTTTTTTTTAATTCCTGAGAACCAAAATGTTATGAAATTTAGATTGCATAGAACAAGCTTCACAATAATTTTCACTTAACTTGTTCTGAATAATTAAAGTTTAATAGTGTATGGTTACCGAAGAACCTGTTCTAGAACAAGTGTTGTCAGAATCGGTTCCGAAAAATTTTCCTGGGTATAATCAGTAGATATCTTTCTTGTATATGTAGACCAATTAACACACGTGAAAAGCCCTACCCTTCTTCTATCCAAAACAGTTAAAGAATTTAAAATCGGTTGAAAAGTTTCTGAATTACACAAGGTTTAGTGAGAAAAAATCCAAAAAAAAACGTTTTTGACCATGACTCTAAAATTTGAGGGAGTCTGGCAAGTTTAATGGGCATTTTGGTGATCTCGACAAAACCTACAACCTATACTATGACACATCAGAATTATTTTTTTACTGTAGCACAGTGTAATTGTATGGCAGCTGGTGTTAGGTGGTGCTGCCATAAACATTATTATGCCTACATGATACTTCCTAGTTTGGATTTAAGTTATTGTATTTTTTTGTATTTTTTTGTATTATTTTATACATATTTAAAAAGAATATTCATAGTAACTCTAACTTGATTTTATTTGCAGTATTTATTTATTTTTTTTTTTTTTTTTGTTATTTCATTTTATAGATTTTAGATTTAGAATAGAGAAATCTACTTGTCACTTTCTGTACACAAACTCACTGTTTGTTTGTTTTTTTTATTGAATTAAATCAATTTTTGTACCATTTTTGTGTGTGTTTTCCAGATGAATTCTCGTGATGAACCGGAAAAAACGTTCAAAGTTGCAATGCCTGACAATGCTTACTCGACTGTTTACCTACGTGATGCGATGTCAGTTGAGGAATTTCTGGCGAGTGCCTGCGCCCGACGCAATCTCAATCCAATGGAACACTTTGTACGTGTAAAGAAACGACGTGATATGGAGGATCACAATTATTTTGTGCCACACCGAAACGATTTGATAGAAAATTATGTAAGTACGACAGTAGTATAATATGACTTGGATAAAGATAGTTAAGTCAATTGAATGAAATGAAATGAATAAATGGATGAATGAAGAACTAAATGATTGTGAATTTAACGTTTTACCATTATAAATTGTTTTTTTTTATGTTTCTGTCCATAACAAAATATTGTTTGGCAGGTGAAGATTATTAAATTTATATATCATGAATAAACATTTGTCGGTACTTTTGACACATTTAAATAAGAAAGCAACACATACAAATATTTTTCAGCTCTATTTCAATCCAGCTTTAAACGATTCACTTTTTTTTTTAACACCTTTTAAAAAAGATAAAATGTTTTTTGTTTTTTTGTTTAAAACAAAAGGTAAAGTAGGATGGCAACAAGTCAACTCCCTTTTATAGAACTTTGACTCTACTACTATGCCAACCAACGTCAGTTACCTTAAGTCAAAAGCAGCTATTGAAATTAGAAAACTTTGTTTTTTTTTTTGACATGAGCAAGAAAATATTCCCGTCAAACAACCCTATAAACATACAGTGTGTATGTTTAGTAGGGTGACAGCGAAATTTCAACTTTGGAATTTTACTTTCTTCCAGCATGGTCTTAAACTGATGTAGAAAAAATTTAAACCCAAATCGGATAAGTTAAGCCCGTGCCCCTTTAAAGGTCAAAGTCCACAAAGCTAAAAAAAATCAATCAAGCAAGCAAAAAATATATTTTTTTTATTTTTATTATTTTTTATATTATTGAGCTTTATTAGTTTATTTACGACAAAAAATTTTATTTCGATCCTACAAGTTTTTCAGTTCCAATAGTGACTCAGAAAGAAAAATTGAGGTGACTCCGAAAGAAAAATTGGTTTGAGTCTTACTCTAAAAAACATTTTTTTTTTTTTTTTGACATCACATTTTTGCCTAAAATTGTGTCAAAAACTGCAAAAATTAAGTTTTGGCCCTATTTTAGATACAATTCAAGATGTCAAAATACGCCCCTACGACCATGCCTTCCCTACGCGACGGGGCCTTAAAGAGCTGGGCCTTAAAAATCATTTTTCCATACAAACCAATAATATTTTTTTATGAATATATATCATTTAAAGCAACATAGCAACTAAAACCGTTGCTTGTCAAAACTAAAAAAAAATATTTTTACAAATTGTTTACCATAGGACCCCTGCGACTCTAAACTTTTTTTTCGAAAAAAAATTTTGGTTTGTATGGAAAAATGATTTTTTAGGCCCCGCTCTTTAAGGCCCCGTCGCGTAGGGAAGACGTGGTCGTAGGGGCGTAAAATTTTTCCTCAGTTATTTTTAAGTCAAAAGGAAACAAATGAGCGGGTACCGTCTCAACATTTCCAACATTTCCAAAATAAGGGACACTCTAATGTACACACAAAAAAAAATTGCCAATGAACGAAATTCATAAAAATTTATTAACTTTTTCATAACACTTTTTAACTTTTACATAGTATTTATCAATAAATCAATATATGTGGAAATTAAGAATTTTTCATAAATAATATGAAAAAGTTACAAAATTTAATGAAAATGTTCATAAATTTGTATGTATTTGTTCATAAATACGATGAATTTCTTTCATTGGCAATTTTTTTGTGTTAAAGCTTGTCGAAGCTGAGAGTTAGCCCCTAAACAGACACATTTTTTTTTAGTAACTTTTGAAACTGAATTTGAATTAAATTTTTTGTGTTTAATAAGATAATAAAGCTCTATAATATTTAAATAAAAATATATATTCGATTAGAGTTTTATTCTAGTTCGAGGCCCAAAAATATTTCTATTTATGATATTGTCATAATAGAGTATTTTTAATTTATTGCTTTAAATAAATTATATAAAGGCCGAATAAATACATTTTATTTTTATGTACCTTTTGGTACTAAAAATAAAAAAACAACATTTAACACAAAGTTTAGTACGACTTATCCTACCAACACTATTGTTTGGTTAGGCACTGTTGTTATTGTAAAATAACAGCAACACATATATTAATAGTTACCGACGGTGATTTAATATATACAATTTTTGCTTTAAAAGAGTTATTTTTGTTGGAAAACAGATTTCGGACCTTCATAATAGTACTTCTCATATAACTTGGGAAATATATCAAATATTATGTCTGGTTTGATGTTTGACTGAAGATTCCTTTAGTGGGGATGAAACTGATCAGTACAGACATACTATGAGATAGTAACTTTTTTAAAGCAATAAATTAAAAATACTCTATTATGACAATATCATAAATAGAAATATTTTTGGGCCTCGAACTAGAATAAAACTCTAATCGAATATATATACATATATAAAGGCCGAATAAATACATTTTATTTTTATGTACCTTTTGGTACTAAAAATAAAAAAACAACATTTAATTTAAATAAAATAATAAAAAATCAAAAAAAAAAAAAATTCTTGTGTAGATTTTTATTTACCTTGTAACTTTTACCTCAAAGAAGCTCGGGTTGAATTTCTCCGATTTGGCTAAAATTTGTTCTACACCAGTTTAAGACCATGTTGCACAATATTCCACCCGGGAGACATTCAAATTCAAAAACAAATCGTCCATACATTTTACTGCCACCCTAATGTGTATATACTACATACCACAGTGGAAGAAACGGCAAATTTTTTGGAAATAATTCTGCCATTCTGTAAGTACTGCACCGATAGTCATGAAATTTGCAATGGTCATATCTAACGAGTTTATTTCGAGCTTAAGTCGGAGTACAGCTCGACAAGGGAGGCAGCAGAACCCAACAAAGAACGGAAACTTTTTAATACGAACAGTTTTTTTTGCCACTGACAAGGAAGGTATCCCATAGCTTACACTCCGATTGCTCTGAAATTTATATGTGTTAATAAGTACAGAAAACTAAGTTTAACCTACTATTTTTTATACCCTCCACTCTAGTGATAGAGGGTATATATAAGTTTGTAACACATCGAAATATTTGTCTAAGACCCCATGAAGTATATATATTTATGATCCGTGATCGATTTTAAGTCGATCTAGCGATGTCCGTCCGTCTATCCGTCGGTCTGTCCGTAGAAAACACGCTAACTTTTTAAAGACTTTACAGAGGCTACTGAAGTTTGGCGTACATGTTGGTCACTTACATGGTCAGGTTAGTATTGCAATCCAGCCAAATCCGTCCAGTGGTTCAAAAGTTATGAGCAAAAGAGTAAATTTCGGCAAGGGTTTTTCGCGAATTTACGAGATAAAAAACACGATAACTTTCGAAAGACAATAATGAGACTGCTGAAACGTGACATGTATCTTTGCCGTTCTCCAGGTCTGTTTGGTCTTGAATTTCAGCCCAATCGGTTAAGTGGTTCAAAAGTTATAAGCAAAACCCCGAATTTCAGATTTGGTTCATCTTAAATGCCACGTGGTAAACAAGTTTTAAATGCATTGGTGGTAACTTTGCAATGCTTTTCAAACTTCTTTAGTTTTAAAGCAATGCTTTTTAAACCTGTTTAGTTTTTAAAGCATTGGTAACCTAAAAATTACACTCGAAAAAAATTTTACACTTAAAAAAAATTTTACACTCAAAAAAATTTAGTAATTTTTTTTTTTTTTAATGACAAAAACAGTAAAACAAACATTACACTCGAAAAAAGTTTTACAATCAAAAAAAAAAATTAGTATTTTTTTTTTTTTTTAAATGACAAAAAAAGAGTTTTTTACTCAAAATAAATTATTTCTAATCAAAATTGTTAATTTTTTTTTAAGTTAAAAATGTACTATCCTTTAAAAAAAGGCATTGTGGAGGGTATTCATAAATTCGGCAAAGTCAAATTTAACTTTTCTAGTTGTTTTAGGCCATCCCGGTGGTTTAAAAAGGGGTGCAACCTTATGAAAAATTATGGCATTTCGGGAAAAACTGAATAAAGGCCGAACTAAGAGGAATTTTGCCAAAAGCAAAAGCACGTATCGGCTTAAACTTAATAGAGATTATTATATATAATTTTCGGGGTCGTACGTATATACTTCTCCATACAAAGTAGCTCAAATTTTACGCATTTTCGACGAAATTCAACATAAAAAAGAATAATTTTGCCAAGCCCCACACACCATTAGATAGGTCAAAAAAAAACCTTTTTATTTATATATAATGTTCATATAGTCCCTTTGGAAGAAATACGAAAAAGATTGAAAAAACGAAAAAATCCCGTTTTTCACCTTCCCATTTTCCCTCTTTAACCATCACGATAGCCGATAAAAAAACCGGTAAATCTTAGATTTTGTTCCTCTATAATATATTAAAAGTGCAGGACAATCGGAGTGTAAGCTATGGGATACCTTCATTGTGAGTTACAACTTTCAAACTTAAGCTTGAAAATATGTTAGCTATGACCATTTAAAATTTTATGACTATTGGTTAGAACTTACTGAATGGCTGAATTATTACCAAAAAAAACTATCCACTTCTCCCACTGTGCATACTTTAATACTTAAATATTCAATATAAAAACAAAAACACAATGGCGGCTGAAAAACAAACTACCGTTAGTTAGAAATTTTACAAAAAATCTGTCTGTGTATGTATGTAGTGTGCATGTTTGTTTGTTTTAACTTGTCTTTATTATGTTGTAACAACATCCGCTGTATGTCAGTTTCCTGAGAGATGGCGTTAAAGTTTTTACTGATGACAAAAACAAAATGAACAAGAATCCATTAGTAGATGTTTTTCGTTTTATTTTTTGTGTTTTCCTCTATAGCAAACATTTTACAACATGACAAACGGACAGCGGACAAAGGTTTGTCCTTTCGACTAAAACTTTTTACAATGTCATTGTCGTTGTTTTACAGAAATGAAACATTAATTATTAGTTTCTCATAAAACCACCCTCAGACATTTACACGTACAAATGTATACACAGATTTACATGAACAGACGACATAGAGGATTTTGCAACAGGTTCACGCATTGAACCACTACAGCCACAGAGCAGAAACCACAATACTAACAAATAAGTGAGTTGCAATGATTGGTAGCAATGGTGATTATACAAACATACTAACATTAATTAATATATGGATACATACTAGAAATTATTAATAGAATTTGTGATATTGTTGCTACGCTTAAACCAGGTGTTGTATGTGCTTCAAATTTTTTTAAAGAGCTCCAAAAAATTAAGCTTCTTTTTGTACTGCCTAATGACAAAATTATGCTGATCTCCTCCATACACAGAAAGAATTTAAAACGAATTTTAATCACGAAAAACGCGGTTTTAATAAATTTTTTGATCGAAACTCCTCCGATGAAGAAAATTGTTATACCAATCACCAAATTAATAGGTCATTAATTGAATATTTTTTTAATCATGCATTTTTCAATTTTGATCACAAATTTGAATAATTTTTTATCTGTTGTCAATCAAAATTATAATTGATTTAACGAATGAATTGTAAGCCTATGAAAAAATAATGAAGAAATGCTTTGTTTTTGCTTTCTAATATATTTCCAAAAATAAATACAGTAAAACCCCATTCTTATGTGTTTTTTTTTTTTTTTTCAATTAAGAAAAAATTGTAATTCGACAGTAAAAGAAAATAACAAAAAAATTTCAGATCTGCAATAAAGTTTAACAGATCCATTAATTTGTCTGTCTTAGCAAAACAAGGACGTAGTAGCTTGTTAGTTTTAGAGGCATACACATTCGAATTTCCTTAAAGCTTTGATACTAGAACAGATTTTAGACAACCATATATTTTTGCTTGGATACACACAAAAAGTTACATTGTTCACAATTGCATTAAAATGGTTTTTGTGGTTTTATGACAAATCTCAACAATTTATAATACATTGTGAGTGTATTAGTCTAAATGTATGTGTATTACAATATAGCCGAAATGACTTATGAGCAATAATTTCAACCATTGCACTTTGATTGGGCTGAATATTTAAACTAGAGCCCCCCATTACCCGGGTTTCGGTCTACCCGGGTAGACCGATGAACAAAAAGACCGGTCTACCCGGGTAGACCGAAACCCGGGTAATGGGGGACTCGGTCTACACGGTTAACCGGACTGTCGGTCAACCGGTCTACCCGGGTAGACCGGTTTTTAATTTTTTATTTATTGAATTTTTATTAAGAACAACTTTTACAATCAATCAAGGGCGAAAATGAAATATTAAATTTGTTTAGTGTTATTTTCACCAAAACATAGAAAATTTCTCCATTTTTTTTTTTTTTTTTCACTAAAAATGAAAAATGCTGATATCTCAAAAACTAAGCAAGATAGAGCAAAACGGAGAAAATTTTCAAAAGAAAGACAACAAAATATGGAACAGCCTTCCTCTATCCATGTGTGGACTCAATAGGTCCGAAATTTTGAATTTTTAAAAGCCAATATCTCGGTAAGTATTGTCCACACGATAAAACGTCCAATGGCGTTTTTGTTGCTCTTTACTTGAAGAACTTGACCACAGAATATCCGAAAGCCCTGAGATCAAAAGGTTTTGAGCTATTTGATTTTTAATTTTTTTAGGACCCCAAACTAATTTTTTTATGATTTCAAATGCCGATTTCTCAAAATTTTGGTTCTACGACCGGCACAAAAAGCTGTGAATAGATCGAAAATGATGTCTTGAGTATCCTTGTTTCATATTTGAAGCAACCGCAAAAAAGTGCCGTCGTAAAGACCGAAAAAGACCGTCCCAATTTCATGTAAATATATGGAAAACACAAGACTTTACGAGTTTAACAGCCGATTTCTCAAAATTTTTGTACTACGACCGGCACAAAAAGCTGTGGGTAGATCGGCAATTATGTCTAGAGTATCCTTATTCCATATGGAGTTATTTGAGGCAACCACAAAAAAGTGCCGTCCTAAAGACCGAAAAAGACCGTCCCAATTTCATGAAAATACATGGAAAAAACAAGACTTACGAGTTTAACAGCCGATTTCTCAAAATTTTTGTTCTACGACCGGTACAAAAAGCTGTGGGTAGATCGGCAATTATGTCTAGAGTATCCCTGTTCCATATGGAGTCATTTGACGCCGTCTTTAGGACGGCACTTTTTTGTGGTTGCCTCAAATGACTCCATATGGAATAGGGATACTCTAGACATAATTGCCGATCTACCCACAGCTTTTTGTGCCGGTCGTGGAACAAAACTTTTGAGAAATCGGCTGTTAAACTCGTAAAGTCTTGTTTTTTCCATGTATTTATATGAAATTGGGACGGTCTTTTTCGGTCTTTAGGACGGCACTTTTTTGCGGTTGCTTCAAATGACTCCATATGAAACAAGGATAATCTAGGCATAATTTTCGATCTATTCACAGCTTTTTGTGCCGGTCGTAGTACAAAAATTTTAAGAAATCGGCATTTGAAATAATAAAAAAATTTGTTTTGGGGTCCTAAAAAAATTAAAAATCAAATAGCTCAAAAACTTTTGATCTCAGGGCTTTCGGATATTCTGTGGTTAAGTTCTTCAAGTAAAGAGCAACAAAAACGCCATTTGACTTTTTATCGTGTGGACAATACTTACTGAGATATTGGCTTTTTAAAATTTTCCGGAGTGCAAATTTTTAATTCAAACTTTCGGACCTATTGAGTCCACACATCGATAGAGGAAGGCTGTTCCATATTTTTCTTTGTTGTCTTTCTTGTGAAAATTTTCTCCGTTTTGCTCTATCTTGCATAGTTTTAGGGATATCGGCCTTTTTAATTTTTAATGAAAAAAAAAAACCAAATTGTTCTTAAGTTTTGTAAAAAAATTCTTAAGTTTTGTAAAAAAATATATTAATATAAAGACCGGTCTTCCCGGGTAGACCGAAAGACCGGTTACCCGGGTAGACCGGTTTTCGGTCTACCCGGGTAACCGGTCCTGAACGTAGGCTCTATTAAGTAAAATTCCTTAAGTAAAATGTGACTGTGTGCAACAATTTTATTAAATTTTAATTGTAATAGACTACTCTTCGTGTCTGGCGTCGCTGTATTCAAATATTTTAAACCGTTTCTTTTTCAACCTCAAATGAGCAAATTTTAAACCATTATAAAAAATAAACACGCAATATCTTTTTTATTTGAAAGATAAAAATATTGTTATATTTTTAAAATTGTATAACACAAAATTTGGTCAATTAGAATTGACACTCAATTGAAGAATGTCTTTTTAAAGGACAAAATGGCCACGGTAAGTACTAGAAAATTTAAAAAATTTACAAATAAAAACAATTTTCATCAAAATCGGTACAGTAGTTTTTGCTGTATTTGTCCTTTGAAAAACAAAACATTCTGCAATTAAGGGGCAACCCTGGGAATTTTAGTTGACCAAATTTTGTGTTATAAATTAAAAAAACAGAATTAAAAAATATGGCATATTTATTTTTTATAGCTGTTTAAAAATTGCACACATTAAGGCTTTTTTTGTTTAAACCCCCCTTAAGAAGTTACAAAAATAACCAAATTGATTGTAATTGAGAAATTTATAACTAAATAACTATTTTTCTTAAAAATTAAAAAAAAAAATTTAATTCAAAATTAAAAAAAAATGGTTTTAAAAAAAAAAAATAAAAGACATCTAAAACTAGTATACACATTTATTTCTGCATGTGTTACAATCTCACATCGATAATTGACATTTCACAAAGTTTTTTAAAGAATATACTAAGTATCGATTCATGAGAAAAACAAACATTGATTTTATAAAGTTTGTAAACCGGATGCCCCCTTAATGTTTAAACATTCCATTTTTTGACAAGTATCTACTGTTAAGTTTAGCAAAAGAAAAATATGCTAGAAAAACGGAAATCACAATCACTGATGCAAATGGCAGTTTGCTTCCGTTGTATAATCTCACACACACACACATACACAAACATTGACTCCCTGCCATGGACACAGCATTTGATGTAAGAAATTAAATTTGAACTCTATCATCGTGAAATTGTCTATTTTATATACAGTGCTGGACAAAAGTATTCACACAGAGCTATAGCAGATGCAATTTGTTAAAGACAAAGTTAAAAATACCAAACCTTTTTTTATTAAATGATTAATTTTTTAAACAGCCTTTTGTGTGTAATTTATTAAGCTTTAATTTAAGCATTATCGCGTTCACATTGAGTTAATATTATATGTGCTACAAGGGTGAAACTGGAAAATGAAATTACTTATAGTCATTTTATATAAAATTTTTAAAAAATATTTTCTAAGTCGATTTTTTACAAGTTCGAACATAAAAGATTTACAAAATATGCCAAACATGTATCAGTTATCAGCTAATTTTTTTAACAGTTGCTAGAAGTAGAAAAAATCCACATCTTTTTAACCACCAATTGTTTGTCAGCAAAGAAAAAATTTATTTACTTTACTCATAATTGTACTAAAGTTAATAAACAATAAATTGTTTTCTTTGTTTACAAAAGATTGGTGTTCGTCCCTCGTAGCTCATTTATTATTAACTCAATCTAGAAGCCATAAAGCTTAAATTAAAGACTAATAAATTACCTTTAAAGCACCGTCCAAAAATTCTCGATTGATAAAACAAAAGTTTGGTATTTTTAAGTTTTTCTTTAACAAATTGCATCTACTATAGCTCTGTGTGAATACTTTTGTCCGGCACTGTTCATATGTATGTGTGCTAGAATATCATACTATGAAAAACTACTTACAAGGGAAGTATCTCAACCCTTATGAACCGATTTGCCTGAAACTTATAATATATATCAAAGAGACAATTCTAAGGTTGGGGTGTCTCGGCTTATCGGCCATATCGGGGATTTAGGGGTTCAAAACATGGGTCAAAAAATGGCGAAAAAATCGTTTTTTGGATTTTTCAGCCATTTATTTTTTGGAAACTATATGATGTTTTCATATGAGAAGGGTTTTTTTAATGCCTATCCAATGGTGGCATAACCTTGTAAAAATTCGGCTTCTTTAAATATTTTTTTCAGGAAAATGTGTAAATTTTGGGGGGTACTTATGTGAAGACATAGACCTACGATATCCATATGGATAAGAAATAATCTTTATTAAATTTAAGTCGACCCGTATTTTTCCCCTAGACGATATTCCTGTTAGTTCGGAAGTTATCAAAATTTTCCCGAAGGTCCACATGGTTTCATAAGGGGACAACGAAAATTTTAAACACCGATATGGCCGATAAGCCGAGACACCCCAACCTTAAAATCGTCTCTTTAATATATATTTTAAGTTTCAGGCAAATCGGTTCATAAGGGTTGAGATACTTCCCTTGTTAGTTTCTACATTTAACCAGAGCTGGAATAAATAATAAGTTGACAGATTTCATTGTCAGTGTCATTAACACTGAATATACTTGAATAAAATCACGAATACACTTAGTTTAATTAAGTTTCAATTTACATTTGATGGTGACTTTTGACTTAAATCAAAACAACAAAGCTCATAATTATACTATATGATGATTAAAGAAGCTTTCACAGATTATAAATAATAAATAACCAAGACTTTTAAATTCATTTTATACGTTCTTATATAATTATTATATCCTAATTCTGCATTCATAATGTATATATAATTTTTGCTTTTAAATTAAGTGAACTTTTGTTGAAAACATCGGTTAACCACATTAATATATAAATTGTATATTAATAGTTCTTCAAAGCATTGAACTGTAAATGAAATTTTACAAAAGTTAACGGATTTTACATTTAAAATGTAGTTAAGATTATAAACTTTAGAATACGAGGATGGATCATTTATTCTGAGACCTTTTTTCTAGCGAACTAAACATGATTGAACCCATGGGAAAACTTGTTCGATATATTGAGGTTTTCAAACCATCAACTTCAGTGATCAAGAACTACCGAAATTGAAACTTAGTTGTTAAACAATTTTTTAATAAAATTTAGGAATTTTTAACAGACAAAACAATATTTGCTTTAGAAATATTTTAGTTTCTATTTACAACTAATATCAATCGCAGCAACCTTATTCGTTGTTTAACAGCACTAAAACACGTCAACGAAGTAAAATAAGAATATAATGGCTATTAAACACATCTTCAAAAAATAGTTTGCCAGATCAACATCAGATGGCGCTGAAACAACTGTTCTCAAAAATAACAACACGCGAAATTACAGTGTTGCCATACTGAAGCACTTCCATCTATCAAATCTTTTTTCTATCCCCTTTCCGAAAAAAGAATCAAGGCGACATTAGTTATTGATAGGCAGTATTGTCTGATTGTGAGTGTTATTTTTTTTTATAAAAATCTACAAATAAAAAAAATCATCAAAATCGGGTCAGTATTTGTTGCTGTATAACTGCAGCCGATTTTGTCATTTAAAAAGATCATCCCACAATTGCGTGACAGCCCTGGCAATTCTAGTTGATCAAATTTTGTGTCAGAAAATTTTAAAAATATTAAAATAATTTATCTTCCAAATAATACCAAAAAGAACAGAATTCAAAAATTTGCGTATTTATTTTTTTAAGCTGTTGTAAAATTTGTTATATTAAGGCCCCCTTATAGTCAATGACTTAACAAACCAATGACTATTAGTCATTGGTTTGTTAAGTTAAAGTTAAAATGGCAAAAATTAATCTCCGTTAATGAACTGGATCCATGTTTTTAAAAAATAATATTTTTATATTAATATACTATTTTATATCCACGCCCACAAAAAAAAGACTTATGAAAAAAAATATATTTTCTAATTCCCTGAATCCAAATGCAGAACTTTAAACTTCTTCTGACATGAAAATTTTTTATTTACTTTACAAAAGAACAAAAACTCTGTAAAGACATTGTTTTTTTAGAGGTAGTTATATATTTTTCCCCATTTACGAACTTAACCCATTTTGATCCTCTGTTCGATTTTTCTAACAGTACCTTTTTCAAAACACCTTTTTCAAAAAAATATTTATGTATGAAAGCCCTGGAATTTCGGGTAAATGTGGTTAGGAATGTTAAGTCTCATCTTTCTGCAATTAAAAAAAATATACCCGCTTGACCACCGCAATTTATATGTCCATTAAATACAATGCAAATCAGCACAGAAATTGTTTCAAGCAAAAACGAAAATTTAGCATTTTTCGGCTTTCGGCTTTTAATTTTTTTGACTAATTTAAAATTTTTCTAGATTTAATTTATTACCAAATTCCAATAATTTGAATTATTTTGAAACTATTTACTTTGAAAATAATGAAATAAATTAATAAATCCAAATATTAAAATTGCATAAAAAGTTAGAATGCAGGCTTTTCTGGGAAAACGACAGGATTTTTGAGATCAGCGGGTGCTAATTACCTTAAAAAATTACCTTTTTCCAAAAAAGAAAAATAAAATTGAATCTTAAAATTGAAGCATACGACATATTTGTGTCAAACTTCAGAAGTTCGTGTCTTCCACAGACGGGCATAGAGTTTTAATTCAACGATCGAGTTTTTAAATCAGCACAATTTTGAACATTGAAAAGTTTTGTTTCAGACTGCATTGCCCCAAGCTTTATTGTAAAGCAAAATTAATGCGTATTTATTGAGAAATCTTGCATTTAAGTGTAGATAAAGACTCAATGCTGACTTTTAAATTTTTCCCAACACAACAAAAAGTTGAAACGAATTTCAATCAACAAAAAATCAAAAAAATCAATTTTTTTATTGAAATTCCTCCAATTAAAAAAATTGTTATACCAATCATCAAATTGTAGGTGATTGAAAATTTTTTCAATCAAAATTTTTTTTCGATTTTGATCAAAAATTTGATGAATTTTTTATTTATAGTCAATCAAAATAATGATTGATTTAACAAATGAATTGTAAGCTTATGACAAATTTATCAAAAAATTCTTCTTTTTGGCTTTCCAATATGTTGCCAACAATAAAAGAAAAGTAAGACTCGATTATTTCGTATATTTTTGAATTAATCTTTTCAAATAAAAAAAAAATCTGGTATGTTGAAAATTTGTAATTCGAAAGAAAATAACAAAAATTTTTATCAAAACATTGATTGACTCATTTAAATTTAGTTGATCAAAAGATTTGATTGAAAATTTTTAGTCAATAATTTTTTGTGTGAATTGTTGCTTTAAGGTCTTCTCTCTTAATGTTTTTATCCCATTTCCTAATTTAATTCGTATTGTTTGATTTTGTTTCTTCAACAGTTACATAATCATGAATTTGTAGAAGTTTGCATGAAAATTTTATATCAGGTTGAACTACATCGTACTACTTTGGAGCAAATGTGGGGTTTCTCGGTAGAAGCAGAACTTATTGAAAATGCCGAACGACAAGATGAACTATGCTGTTATGTTAGTCGTGTAGAAGATAAAAGTGTTGCTATGCAAAATGGTAAGTTTAAATTATAATACAAAAAAAAACGGCATATTTTTTTGTTGTTTTGGTCAACAAAACAAATATTTTATGACATTTTATTACAAAAAAAATAGATACTATGAGAGATTAAACAGTGAAGCAAAATCGAAATTTTCGTATCGGAAATTCCGATTCGGAATGGGATGAAACCAAAAGCAAATGCAAGTTGACATTTTACATAACAAAACCCTAAAGTTTATTTTTTTAGTTCAGCGCTAGATTTTTTTTACACGCATTTAAAGTTGGTGATTTTTAGCATTTAAAGTTTTTGTGTACTAAACATGTCCTACTTTAGGGGCCCCTGGTGGTGCCCTTATTGGACATGTGGCGTCCAGCGTCCAAACTTAAGCTCGAAATTACGTTATCTATATCCGGTACAAATTTCACTGCAATCGGTCCAGTACCTACTTAATAAATAGCCAAATTATTAAAAATAAACTACTGTGCACCATTGCGTATGATTGTCATTTGAAGGCAATTACAAAATTAATCATACGCCACTTCTACAGGCATTTCAGGCATTTGTTATTATAATTATAACAAAAGTTTACCAACTTTAAATGCGTGTAAAAAAAAATCTAGCGCTGAACGAAAAAACTTTGAGGGTTTTTTTATGGAATATGTCAACTTTAATTTTTTTTTTTTTTTTTGGTTTCATCCCATTCCGATTGTGGTTGTTGCATTGTATTATTTATATGAAAAATTAACCAGTTTTTTAAGAATCAAGAGCTCTATCCTAAAAAACATAAAAAAGTTGTGTTAATACACAGAAAGAGTTGAAAACAAATTTCAATTACGAAAAAAGCGTTTTCAATAATTTTTTTTATTAAAACTCCTTCAAAAAAGAAAATTGTTATACCAATCACTAAATTAATAATTAATTAATTGAATATTTTTTCAATATATTTTTCGATCTTGATCACAAAAGTTATAAATTTTTTATGTGTACTAAATCAAAAAGTGATTGATTCAACGAATGAATTCCAAGCTTATGAAAAAATTATAAAGAAATACTAATTTTATGCTTTCCCGGTTTTTTTGTATAGTTTTTTAATAAATGTATTCAAATAAATTAAAGCCAAAAAAAGGCCTTCTGAAGAAGAAGAGTATTAGGCTTTTCAAAATATTTAAGGTATTTTACTTTTTTTTTATTTTTTGAAGAATTTAAATCAACAAAAAACTTTTTAAAATAACTAATTAAATAAAACAAAATATAGTTTTATACGCTATTGAAATTAGTTAACCGTAAAATATATAAAAAAAAATATTTTAATGAACTAATGGAATAGGCACTTGACTATGTACGCATCATAATTAATTATGAATATTTTAATTAAATTAAAAATATGATGCAAATGTATAAGAGTATTACAATTATACACATACTCAAGTTAATAGTAAATGTTATTTTTACTATCAAAAGTATAAACACAGAAAAAAAAATAATATGCAATAACTAATCAGCGAAAAAGTTTTCGTCCACAAAAAGAACTTTTTGTAAAAATCATTCCATATTAATTTTTTTTATTTGTGTGAAAAATACGCCCGCTATTGTAAAAAATAATGTGTCAAGTTTGAATTTAATAAAAATTAATTGATTTAGTAAAAAAATTAATTGCGTTTGTACCTATTTTAAAATCTATAAGTTTTAATTAAAATTTTAATGGATTCAAATATGTTATTTAATGAATAAATAAATTTTCTTAAACTTAATTAATTACAATTTTAATCAATAATATAAATTTGTTATCAGGTGTATTACCAACCAAATATTTTAACTAAATCAACTATTTTTTTAATTGAAACTTAACATATTCTGTTTAAGTTTCTTACAGAACAGAACAGAATCTTAAAATAGAAAATAAATTTTTTTATTTGAAAATATGTTTTAAGTTGCAACTAAACAGGTACTTAATTCAATTAATAAATAATTGAATATGTACCTTTTTAATTGAACTAATTAACTTTATAATTAAAACATAAATTTAACTTTGTTGTTGTTTTTTTTTAACATTAATAGAATTTATTTGCATATTTTTTATGTAACAAAAAAAAATTGCACTTTTTTCTGTGTTTATTTATATGATTCGTTCATTAAGTTTACATAAACCGGAATTTTATTATTGTCACATTTTTGTTTTGTTTTGTTTTCAATGAAAACCCACCTATTGAATACTAGCTGAAGTGTTTGATGATGAATGCGGTGTGAAATTGTTCACATACAAACGAATACAGACATAACATCATACCACATATTAAGAATAAATTTATACATTCATAAATACGTACAGGTGCGGATCCATGGGGGAAAGGAAAATAATATTTTAATTTTTGAAAAAAAAAAGTATTGGAATCTTAGAATTTTATACATTCTAAATTAAATCTGCTGAAAATATACCCATTTTAAGCCATATGAAAAAATCTTCAAGACAGCAGGAAAAATCTGCTGATTTTAGCTGATAAATCTGCTGGTTTTACAGATAAATCTGCTGATTTTAGCTGATAAAATCTGATGATTTCAGATATCCAAACTAAACATCTAAAATGTATTTTATTTATGTAAAAAAGACTTAAAAAAAGATTTTGATCATAACTTTTTTTCTAAAACTTATAAAAAAAGCAATTGCCATTTTAAAGAATTTTTTTTTTCAAGTGTCAATTTTTTTAGTTATGCTGTTTTTCAATAATTTTTTTTAGTTTAATTTATTTTCAATTAAATTTTTAAAGAACTAAGATCATTTTTTAAAAATAATTTCAAACACCAAAAGTAAGCTGGATAAAATGGAAAAATCTAATTTGATTTACAAAATAAATTGTAATGGTGACGAAACCAATGTATGTAAAAAGGTATATGTTGGTACAACAAAAAACAAACTTAGGACAAGATTAGCAGGACATAAATCTGACATGAAAAATATAAATAAAACTTCAACACAAAAAACCGCACTTCTCTCACTTGTGCAGAAAAAGGGCACACACCAAACTTTGACAATGTGGAGATATTACAAAGAGAGGAAAAATACCATAGAAGCTATACACTAGAAATGTTAAACATAATAAACACAAGCAAAGAGTGCCGAATGAACTTTAAGAGCGATTTAGAGACGAGCTCAGCAAAACAATATAGACATATAATAAACAAAAATAGAATAAGGAATTAGAGCAATTTTAAATGTAAAACCGTGTGTGACGTGTTTTTTATTATTGTTCCCCTTGTAAGTTTTTATTTTTGTGCGCTTTTTTTTTTCTCTGTTTATATGTTTTATGACACAATGGGACAATATGTATTCATTTAATGTTAAAATTATGTTTTTATTTTTTGTTAACTATAATTGTAGTACCCTGAAGATGAGATCCAGTGGATTTCGAAATATTGGAAACATTTTTTAAATAAATTAAAAACAAAAACTGACCTTGAGCTTAACTAATTATTTACATTAAAATTACAACAAAAGGTCGAACAACACACATATTGAATACACACATATTGAAGAATTACTAAATATTTTTGTAAAATTAGGAAAATAATCTGCTAATTTCTGTTACTTCCAAAAAAAAAACGACAGAATTTTTCTTTTGAGTTTAGAAATAAAGTTTAGAAATCTTCAACATTTTCTATTGGAAATATCTGAAATTTTTTTTTTAAATTAATAATCAGGAAAATATATCAGAATCTAAAACCTTTTCCATAAAAAACTTTCTAAGATTTTTTTATATGAAAAATGACTCAATACATGATTATATGAGACCTTTTTTAAAAATACAGGTCAAGACCGACCAGTATTTTCCGGAAAATGAGTCCCAAGTCCAAACGTGGACCGATTTGATTTATCTTTTGTTAGAACTTTAATATGTGTAGAAACCACACAACAACCAAATTTGAGTGTTATTACCTTATTTGTATTGCCAACCGATTTAACGAATATTGGGCGAAATTTTTATATGTGGACCGATTTCAAAAATGGTCATAAGATTTGATAAGGTTACCAAAGTACATGTTTAATACCATATTTTGTTTTTAACACCTAAATTATAATTTTTAAATTTTATATTTCCCCTTTTTATGAAATTTGAGGGAATTATGTGTATATCGGTAGGGTGGTTTGTATGGGAACTTCAAGAAGGACTGACCAAATTTAAAGGGAATCCAATGTCAATTGGATTCGTCCTTAGGCCAAAAGATGCTTAAGTTTCAAATTTCAAATCAATCGATGGAACACTCAAAAAGTAATTGTGAGTCGATCAGTATACTTGAAGGTACACTAAGAAAATTATGTCATTAACTGTTTGTAGGTTATTTTAAAAAGTAATCAGTAAAGTCATTTTAAAAGAAAAATCACTTATTTTATAAAGGATTTAATTTTTTTACTGTTTCTGTAGTTTAAAAAAAATAATTTACTGTATTAAAAACGAATTTTCTGTTACATTTAATTTCGGCAGTAAAAAATTTCTTCTATAGTTTTACTGTTTTTCAATACAAAATAACTGAATATTCACTAGTTTTTTAATGTTTTGGTTAGTCATTAAATTAACATTTAAAATTGACTGTAGTTTGTTTTTATTTTAAATGAAAAAACAGTGGAATGGTTTTTAAATAAAATTTCATTTGTTTTAAGTGAATATTCACTGGAATTTACCTACATAATTCTTTGAGTGTAGGTCTAGGACCAATATTTCGTGAAGTTACAAACAACAGCATAAACCTATTAAAACCCGCACAACAGAATGGTGATGGGTATAAAAATGTCTCAAAATCTGAGTCTCAGAATCTAATACTTTATGAAAAATGTTTCATTGTTGTACTTCACCTCATCTGATCTCCTACACTAAGAAAATTATGTCATTAACTGTTTGTAGGTTATTTTAAAAAGTAATCAGTAAAGTCATTTTAAAAGAAAAATCACTTATTTTATAAAGGACTAGCTATACCCGGTCCGCGTTGCTGGCCCTAACAAAAAAACTGTCTTATATTGCAACTTAATTTAAATATAGTGTCGGACAAAATTAAAGCACGGGTCCGGGCCCAGCTAGTAACCTTTGGTTCCACCCTCAGTTAGCACTATCTATAGAGAAATCTCAACAAAATCGGTTCAGCCGTTTTTGCGTGATTTCGAAACAGACAGACATAACGTTAAGTATAGTACAAAGGGGTGTGTAATTTAAAGCATTTTTATCGAATCGTGATAGTTCCATGCTGAATCCTCGATTAGTACTATCTGTGCTGCAAATTTCATTGACATCAGTTTTGTCGTTTTTGTGTGATTACGAAATTTTGTGTGATTGCGAAATTATTTATGAAAACCCGGAGTGAAAGGGTCTTGTCAATTTAGGCCTCTTTGTTCAATCGTGGTCAGTATAGTACTAAGGGCGTTGCAATTTTGATCCCTTTTTCCAATAACGATCTTATATGGCCTACATATGCATTTGGTTAGCACTGTATGTAGTGAAAATGTCAAGAGAATCGGTTCAGCTGTTTTTGTGTGATTGCGAAACAGGCAGACAATGTCCAGTATAGTACAAAGGTGCGTGGCATTTTACGCCCCTTTTTCCAATCGTAGTATAACATGGCCTATAGTTCCGCACTCGGTTAATACTATCAGTGCTGAAAATTTAATTAAAATCAAATCAACAGTTTTTGCGTTATTGCGGAGCATGCAGAAATAACATTCAATTCAATACAAAGGGGCATGGCATTTTACACCCATTGGTTTGATCACGCTCTAATTTGGCACATAGTTAGTACTTGGTTAGTACTATAGTTTGTTTAAATTTCATTAAAATCGCTCCATCCGTTTTTATATATAGAAGATGTCAATAGTGGTGCAATGTAAAATTTAGATTTTGCCAACCCCTCCGCCCACTGGCAAAAAATCATGGCATTTTACGCCCATTTGTCAGATCACGGTCAAATTTGGCATATAGTTAGTACCTGGTTAGCACTATATTCGGTTTAAATTTCATCAAAATCGGTCCATCCGTTTTTTATATATAGATATCATTAGTGGTGCAATGTAAAAATTGGATTTTGCCACGCCCCTCCGCCCACACTCAAAAAATTAAAAATCTGACTGCACAGTGTTACTCCCTAGGCTATTCTGAATATTCCCTGAAAATTTCGTCAAGATCGTTCCAGCCATTTTCGCGTCCATAAGGAACATACATATAGCCGTTTTTTGCATTATTAAAATAACTTTTAATTCAATACAAATTTGCATGCCATTTTACACTACTTTCTCCGATAACGCTCAAATTTGGCATATAGTGAGTACTCAGTTAGTACTATCTTTGATATAAATTTCATCAAAATCGGTCCATCCGTTTTTTATATATAGATGTCATTAGTGGTGGAATGCAAAAATTGGATTTTGCCACGCCCCTCCGCCCACAGACGGAAAATCAAAAATCCGACTTGACAGTGTTACTCCCCAGGCTATTCTGAATATTCCCTGAAAATTTCATCAAGATCGGTCCAGCCGTTTTCGAGTCCATACGGAACATACATACATACATACATACCCACATACATACACACATTCATTTTTATATATATAGATTTAATTTTTTTACTGTTTCTGTAGTTTGAAAAAAATAATTTACTGTATTAAAAACGAATTTTCTGTTACATTTAATTTCGGCAGTAAAATATTTCTTCTATAGTTTTGCTGTTTTTCAATACAAAATAACTCAATATTCAGTAGTTTTTTAATGTTTTGGTTGATCATTAAATTAACATTTAAAATTGACTGTAATGTGTTTTTATTTTAAATGAAAAAACAGTGGAATGGTTTTTAAATAAAATTTCAATTGTTTTAAGTGAATATTCAGTGGAATTTACCTACATAATTCTTTGAGTGTAACTATTTATACCACCTACATCCGACCGAAGATGGAATACAACTCCCATATATGGGCTGAGGCTTCAATGTCTATTTTGGAGCTTTTGGACCGTGTGCAAAGGAAGGCGTTGATGCTTATCAATGACAATAGGGTATCCAACTCTATTGACTTACTGCACTCAAAAAATTATGTCATTAACTGTTTGTAGTTTATTTAAAAAGTTTTCCGTTTAGTCGTTTTTAAAAGAAAAAACATTTGTTTGATGTTCAGTTTTTATTAATGACTACCTCAGTCCTTTGTTTCAAAAATAACACACTAAAAAATAAAGACTTTCAGTAACATTCAATTTTTAAAGTCATTTATTTTTGTTCTGTAAGTAAAAACTACTGATTATTCTTTTGATTTTTAATGATTTGTGTCAGTAATTTTTTTTTAAATTGTTGGTATTTTTTAATGAAATATCATTTGTTTTTACCTACACAAGTCAGTTATTTTTTTGTAGAAAAAAAAAATCAAAAAATTATTTATAGAAATATAAAAACATATTTGTATCAAGTGACTTTGGCACGATGGGTAGAGTGTCTGGCCAGAATGTAGTTGGTTGCGGGATCGATTCCCCAAAAATTTTATTAAAAATTTTTAAAAAAAATATTTCAATAAAAAATTGTAAAAAATTACCTACGAAATCATTAATTTTTATTGTTTTCGTAGGTTATTTTTTTGAAATTTGTTGGTAAAAATAACAGAACTATCATTAATTTTTAATGTTTTCGTAGGTTATTTTTTTCGAATTTGTTGGTAAAAAAGAGTAAAAAAAATGTAATTTTTTAGTGTTTAATGTTATTTATTTTAGAAAATTTTGTCAACAGTAAAAAATAAATGTTGATGTTTGCTAAAACAAATAAATAATTACTGGGATGGTTTTCAATTGTTTATTCACTGGTTTTAAGTGTGTTTTTCATTTGTTTTTGCCTACAAAATATTTTGAGTGTGGAGCATCGTCGGAATGTGGGTAGTGTGACTCTGTTCTATCGATATTACCATGGAAAGTGTTCCGCTGAGATAAGTGAACTTATCCCTAGAGCCCGAGTTTTTGTTCGCAACACTCGGTTGTCTAGTAGATCACAGCCATTTGTTGTCGATTGTCCAGTTGATCGCACATCGCATTACAGAGAAGGTTCGTTTATCAGTCGTACTAGCCGTATGTGGAATAATCTTCCAGCGGAGGTCTTCCCAGCTTCTTTCAATGTAGATAAATTCAAGTCAAATATCCACAAACACTACTCCCTCTTTCCTCCTCCTCACAACCTATTTTCCTGATATCAACACAATGCACTGCATTAGTAGGGACATTCCCTGAGTGTTGGTTCAACGTAAAAAAATGTCTCAGAATCTGAGAAATTTTCGGTCGGAAAAATTTCTCAGGAGCTGAGACATTTTTTTTTTTAAATGTCTCTTATTGTAAGCTGATTTTCTAAAAAAACATGCCTCAGAATTTTTCTATATTAAAAATGTCTTAGAAACTTAGATTTTTTCTATTGGAAAATGTTTTAGAAGTTGAGTATATTTTTAAAGAAAAAATGTTATAGAAAATGTTTCAGAATCTTAGACACTTTTAAGAAAAAAAATGTCACAGAAAAAATGTCTCAGAATCTAGGAAATGAAAAATTTTTCTATCTCAGGAAAATTTTTATAAAACGAAGTGTTTCGGAATTTGATATTTTTTTTTTTAATTTAGAAAAAATGTTTTAGAATTACTGTATTTAAAAAAAAAGATTTTAGACTGCGCAAATGTTTCAATAAGATAAAATATAAGTTAGAACCTAAAAAATTTTTTATGGAATGAATGTTTCTCAATTTGGACGACTTTATTTGAAAATAGAACTTTTCTACATAAAAATCTTTTATAATCTTAAAAGTTTTGCTTGCATTTAGCAAGCACTTCACAAGTTCGGAAAGTTTTTCTATGAACAAAATGCTTCTCTGAATTTTTCTATTGGGAAAATGTTGGAAAATTTAAAAATTTTTCTTTAAGCAAATCTATTAGGAAACTTTAAAAATCAGATAACACGTTTGCAAGAAACACGTCTCAAATCTGATATTTTTTATATTCAAAATTGTTTCAAAATTCGGGACTTCTACTTTCAGAAAAATGCTTTAGAACCTAAAAGAACTTTTTTTTTAATTTGGAGCAGATTTTTGAACGAAACTATTCTATATGAATAAATTCTCAAGGTTTGGAAACGTTTCTATAGAAAAAAATAATTTAAAAGGTATACCCAAGAAAATCTAAATGCGTGAGTTTTCCTAAAAGAATTTTTTTTTATCAGTAAAAAAAAGTCCTCCTCAAATTCAAGAGCTGTATCCGCGCCTGCATACGTACGTACGTATGTATACAACGATACATTCGGTTAACATTGCCTTTAAACAAAAATAAAATAATAAATTTATTTGTATGTAGAAAGCCATAACCACAAATGAACATAAATTTACACTTTCATTAAATATAAACATACACTCAAAAGAATTTGGTTGATTTAACCTACTGAATTGTTTGCTGTTCATTTTAAATGACACTTAACCAACTACAAATTGTTTTAAAACTACAACTTATAAATGTTGTAAAGTCTATAATAATGAAAAATCTATTAAATTTTAATACTAATTACAGAGTGATACAAAATTGAACTTTCTGAATCAGAATGGGATAAAAGCAAATGAAAGTTGACATTTTATCCAACAAAATACATAAGGCTTCTTTTTAGTTCAGCGCTAGATTTTTTTTACGCGCGTTTAAAGCTGGTGATTTTAAAGCATTTACACTCAAAAAAATACGTTAGTAGATTTACTAATTTTTTTTTGCTAACGCTAGTTAGCTAACTTTTAGCAAATTTTTAGTTGAGATTAGCATGTTAGCAAAAAATTCTTGTAAACCTCATTTAGCACATTAGCAATTTTAAACAAACTTTGAACTAATTTCTTTTGCTAAATTTTAAATTGAGTTGACTACATTTTTACAAGATATTTTGCTAATATTAGCAAAATAAATGGTAATTTTTTTTTTATTTTCAGAAAACTTAAAATGGCGCTATCTCGGAAACTAAGCCAGATAGAGTAAAATGGAGGCCATTTTTGGTTCTTAGAATCTCCATAGTATCGCCGGTCCTCTTCACATGTGTGGACCCTAATGGGCCCTAACTTTGGATCCAAAAAAGTTAGCATTCCCGAAAATTTTAAAATGCTCATATCTCGGTAAATATTGTTGACACAACAAAAAGTCCAAAAGCGTCAAAAGCTCTCCGAGTAATATTTTTGAAGTTATCGAGTTTTTTAATTCTCAAGACCCCAGTGGTCCCCTATAATCACGTATCTCAAAAACTAAGCAATGTAGAGCGAAACGGACACAAATTTTGGATCAAAAACTATGACGATTTTTAAGGAACCCAACTAGGTCTAGGCCCATCGGGGTCCGAACCCAATGGGGTCCTCAGATGTGTATAAACTAAGTTAAAAAAAAATATATTTAGTTAACTAATTATTGGCAAAACATTTTTGCTAACTTTAGCAAAAAAATTGTGGGTTTTTTTTTTTTTTTGAGTATAACGTTTTTGTGTACTAAACATTCCCTACTTTAGGGGCCCCTGGTGGTGCCCTTATTAGGCACGTGCTGTCCAGCGTCCAAACTAACTTAAGCTCTAAATTACTTTAGTTATCACCGGCATGAATTTTGTTGCAATCTGTCCATTACCTACTTACTGAATAGCCAAATTATTAAAAATAAACCACTGTGCACTGTTGCGTATTATTGTTATTTAAAGGCAATTACAAAATTAAGAATACGTCACTTACACAGTTTTCAAGCAATTATTATTATAATTATATAAAAAGTTCACCAACGTAAAATGCGTGTAAAAAAAATCTAGCGCTGAACTAAAAAAAACTTGAGGGTTTTGTTATGGAATATGTCAAATTTCATTTGATTTTTGTTTCATTCCATTCCGATTTTGGTTGTTGCACTGTGTTTTTGTAAAGGAATGTAGAAAGAAACTAGACCCACTATTCTCCATGTATTTCCTTCTGATTTCTTTAAAATTAATACACAAAATAGAGAACAAATATAAGATCGACCTGTATGAGCTTATTGCCCTTAATTTATATCACAACATATCACAAAATCTTTTTTAAATTTCAACTCAGTGAAACTGAAATAAATGTTAAAAAAAAACGGCAGTTTTTGGAATTTAGAAAAACTGTAAATGCTGTTGTGTAAACGAGACCATCACTGAGCAATGTTTAAGGATTACAAAAAAAAGTAAAAGTTACAGAGGGTCTACTTAGCTGGTTCATATGGAATTTCAGCGAAACCGGTGCAATGGTTCACAAGTTATTAGCAAAACCGTAAATTTCAGATTCGTTTCACCTTAAATTCACGTGTTGAAATCCCGTTAAACATGTTTTAAAAACAAAAATATTTTACAACACATTTTTGTCACTCAAAAATATTTGTACACTAAAAAAAACATACACTCGAAAAAAATTTTACACAAAAAAAAAATTTTACACTCAAAAAAAAATTTAGTAAGTTTTTTTTTTCAAAAAATTAGTAAAAAAAAAAGTTTTTTACACAAAATAAAATATTTCTAATCAAAAATGTTATTTTTTCACGTTAGAAAATTTACTACTATTTCAAAAGATCATTGTGGAGAGTATTCATAGATTCGGCCAAGTCGAATTTAACTTTTCTACTTGTTTTTCGCTATCTTCGGAACTTTCCGAAATAAAATATTCGACCCCACAGGTATTTTTTGTGTAAATATTGACCTAACAAGGTAGCTATTCCAACAACGACGCTATCGAAAATTGAAAGAAAAAATCGCTCCACCCAAATGAACAACTTTGGCCTAAGGACCGTTTCGATCTACGCAAATATGTGTTTTTTCCGACACACCCTTAAGTCCATACAAATAGATAAAATAATATATTTATTTAACCATCTACATATGTATTCATATGTTTCTACATAAAAGTGAATCTATGTATTTTGTTCATAAATTTAAATAAAATAAATACATTTATAGTATGTTAGTATGCACAGTAGGGCATCACGAATTGTGACTTTTTACGAATTTCATCGATCGCCGGGAAAATTAAGTTTTTTTTGGTCTAAAAACTCTATGTTTGAATTTTCAGCAAAATCGGACAAAATTAACCCGTGTCTTGTGGAAGTTAAAGTTTTGCCCAAAACTTTAGGGGCTCCTGGTGGAGTCTCTATTGGACATGTGGAATCCGCTGTACAAACTTAAGCTCGAAATTGAAATTAACTATAACTGTTAAGAATAAATTTCACTGCAATCGGTCCAATACTTACTAAATGGCCAAATAATTTCCAAAAAAAAAAAAATAGAAAATAAACCACTGTGCACTGTGGTGTGTTGTTTTGGTTTTTATTTATTTTATGTTATTTTATTTTTTTATTTATTAAGTGTGTGTGTGTATGTTATTTATGAGTAAAAAGAGGAAGAAGGAAAAACGTCAAACTTATACAAAACAATTGACAAAAGATAAAGGTAAAGTTGGTTGTTGTTTAGTTGTTGTATTTTTTGTTATTTTTTTTTTTATTATTTCTAAAGGTTTTAAATAATAATAATAATAACAATAAAAATAAATAAAAACCAAAGCTTTACAAACTGCAAAACAATGACAATAGATGCACTTGTCGTTTAGAGAGTATGACAAACAATACACACTTGCACTACAATGAAACTCAAACATACACACACACACAAACACACACTGGCCAACTCTCTAAGGTGTATGTGTGCATGCATGCATATATAGATGAAATAGTATGCTTTGGTAAAGAAAAACCCAAGTAACTAAAACATTCACACACACGCACACTTATACAGATTTACATTTATGTTTTAAAATACAATCATTGTAGAATAAAAAAAAAGGACAATACATTTTATATATTGTTCTTAGAGACAATGTACTTGTACAACTAACAATTCATAACATAGATGGTTTATCTATGTTCGTATATACAATCATTCATACATACATTCATATGTATTTGTTAACAATTTTTAAGATTTTATATACTCGTCGTATTATACATACACACAAACACAAACACACACAATACAATTGTCTTTAATCAATACATGAAGGATATCTATACGGAAGATATTTATGTATATGAAAAATTCTAATAAATTCTACATATTTTTAAATATAGTTTTCATATTTTATATGAACATTAAATAAACTTCTTTTACATGCACCTATAATTTAATAACAATGGCTTTAAAGTCTTATTTAACAGGCGACAGTTCGCATAATTGCAAAAAAAAAAACTTTTTTGTGTTATTCATGCAACTTATTGCTTTATTTAAGTGAGACTTTACTACAATGTCAATGTTCCTACTGACTTTTCATTTTTCGTACAAAAAAAAAACTTGACAACTTCAGTCTGTTTTTAGTATTTGCTCTTAATATTTGCTGACAAATCAGCAATTAGTTTTTAGTTCTGACCAACTTATGACATAATGCCAAGATATCTTCGTGAAATTCTACACTTAAATCAATCCGTTTAGTAAAAGATAACTTTTTAGTTTCCCAATGTTCAAGCAAAACCCGGTTTAAATTTTGTCATAAAAGCTTAGTTTTAGAAAACATTTTCTTTAACAAAAATTTCATTAAATATTAAGTTTAGCATTTTCAGAACCAGATCCAGATTACTGATTTGGATTGTCGTAGATTCCCTGAATTATCCCACAAGTTTAAGAAGTGTGTCCTTTAAAACTCCAAATCATGGTCGAGAAGATGGAGCAATCCATAGGGATCGGGTCCGGTCATAGGAGTAGCGGAGGCATTCCTAGCAAGCTCGACCGCTATCTTCAAAACCCCTATGACCTGCATGCGCGGGTACCAGGAGGGGAGTAGGGGAGGGGACACTCCCTCCACCAAAACCAAATTTCGAAAAGAAAACAATAGAAAGAAAAAAGAGATAAAGTGAAAAAATCAGAAAAGAAGGAAGAATGAAATTTAAAAAAAAAAATTCAAAGAAAAAATCTAAACTTTTTTAAAGGAAAAATGTCCCTATATCTGAAAATTTTTTATGAAAAAATATTCAGATATGGGGACGTTTTTGAAGAGAATTTTTCTTTGCTAAAATTTGTTGTGAATGTGACAATTTTGGTATCAAAAAATTACACATTGCAACACCCAAAATCGGAATGGGATGAAACCAAACGCAAACGAAAGTTGACATATTCCATAACAAAACCCTCTAGGCTTTTTTCTAGTTCAGAGCTAGATTTTTTTTACACGCATTTGAAGTTAGTGATCTTTTATTATAATTATAATAATAAATGCTTGAAAACTGTATTAGGGCGTATGATTAATATTGTAATTGTCTTTAAATAACAATCATACGCAACGGTGTCTAGTGGTTTATTTTAAAAATTGTCTTTAAATAACAATCATACGCAACGGTGTTCAGTGGTTTATTTTAATAATTTGGCTATTCAGTAAATAGGTACTGGACCGATTGCATCAAAACTCATACCAGTTATTGCTAAAGTAATTTTAAGCTTAAGTTGGGAAGCTGGACCCTACATGTCCAATAAGGTCATTACCAGGGGCCCTTAAAGTAGGGTATATTTATGTAGTACACCAAAACTTTAAATACTTTATAATCACCAACTTTAAATGTGTGTAAAAAAATCTATCTCTGACCTAAAAAAAAGGTCGTGAGGGGTTTGTTATGGAAAACGTCAGTTTTCATTTGCTTTTGGCTTCATCCCATTCCGATTCCGAAAGTTCGATTTTGTATCACTGTGTTACTTATTGATAAAATATGCGTGTTTAATATACATTCATAATAATTACACCAGCTTCCACTCCAGAGGTATTTTTTTTTTTTTGATCCGTCAGTACACCAGTTTAGGCTTTTAGTGTCCACATATGGGATACGTTTTCAACTATATGTTATATATATATGTCCTTTATTTAATTAAATATTAATAGAAATAGAAATACATATCGATTTTTAATTAATACTTAAATAAAAGTTCAAAGTGAACATAGGGCGTCAACAAATTCTCTCCATTTTTGTCTATCTCTGGCAATCGCTTTAGCTTGATTCCATGAAACTCGAGCAAGTTCACATTCCTGTTTCAGGTAGCGCACCCAGGTGTTTCGGGGTCTACCAGGTCTGCGCTTTCCTTGTGGGTTCCAATCCAAAGCTATTCTTGCTATTTCTGATTGTGGTCTTCGCAATATATGACCTACCCACGTCCATTTGCGTTTGCGAATTTCGATTTCTACCGGCTTAGAGTTCGCCATCTGCAGCAGCGCTTCATTTGAAATCCAATTAGGCCAAAAGATGTGAAGAATTTGCCTTAAGCATTTGTTTATAAATGTTTGGATTTTACGAATGGATTCTTTTGTTAAGCTCCAGGTAGAACAGCCATACAATAACACAGACTTAACACTGCAATTGAAAATGCGTAGTTTAGTTTTTCGCGAGATATTGTTTCTACGCCAAATTTTGTAAAGGGATAAAAAAGAGCTGCGTGCTTTATTGATACGATCAGCAATATCGGCTTGAGACCCTCCATCTTTGGTTATCTTACTACCAAGATAACAAAAAGAATCTACGTCTTCAATAGTAACATCGTTTACCACCAATGGAGTTGTTACATCTGTTCCTATTCGCATAAGCTTAGTCTTCCTAATGTTGATTCTCAATCCAACTTTTTTAGCATTTTCGGAGAGACACCTAAGTTTTGCTTCAATATCCTGAAAGCGATTGGCCATCAGACATATGTCATCGGCGTAGTCAATGTCATAAAGAAATTCGGATAAGGTCCAGCGAATACCAAAAGGAGCTTCTCTATTGGTTTTTTCCATGACACAATCGAGTAGTATTAAGAATAACGTTGGCGAGAAGATGCAACCTTGTCTTACACCAGTGTTAGGAAAGAACGGGCGACTCTCATTTCCGTTAAAACGAATCTTACACTTAGCATCCCTGTAGAGTTCACGAATCAGGTTTACAATTTTTTCGGGAATGCCTTTACATAACAGTGCCGACCACATTGAATTACGGAATATTGTGTCGAAAGCGCGCTCAAAACTATATGTTAACTCTACTTAATTATTTTAACTGTACTGTCATTATTATGATATTATCCAAATAAATAATCATAGAGTTTCTGCTTTCAAGAATTTGGGTAATTTTCAGGAATGAATTGACCATAGTTTTGGGGATTTTCCAATTATCTCATCATCCGAATTCTTTAAAAAAATTAGATAATACTGTTAGTTTGCAAACATAAAATATTCATATTCACAATTATTCTAACCTAGTGAAAAAGAAATAAATGAAATCTATTATTTCGAAATTTTACCAGTATCACAACCAAATATAATTGATTGATTTCTGCACGTTTGCCGTTGGCAATTGTTTAATGCAGTTTTTGTTTTTGCTTCTACTAGAAGACAAATAATCTCGCACTAAGAGTAGGGTTATCAAGTTATAATTGTGCAATGATATAGAGTTATTCTAGTTCGAGGCCATTTTTTGTGTTTGTTATTAATATGAGAAAGTTAGAAACATATCATTGACTTTGACAGCATGCCTACGTACCAAAAAATGGAAGACCCCAAAAAGCAATACGGAACTAGATTCGGTATGGTTATCTTTGATAATATAAAAGCTGTATTGCAAAATCTGGTTAAATTACAAGCATTTATTACATTTTTAAAAAATAAAAGTGTTTTTTTTATCATTTAATGGAATTTATTTCATTGTTATACCCTCCACTCTAGTGATAGAGGGTAAATATATGTTTGTCATTCCGTTTGTAACACCTCGAAATATTGGACCCCATAAAGTATATATATTCATGATCCTCGATCGATTTTAAGACGATCTAGCGATGTCCGTCCGTCCATCCGTCTGTCTGTCTGTTGAAAACACGCTAACTTTTGAAAGACATTACGGAGGATCCTGAAGTTTGGCATATATGTTGGGCATTTACCTGGTCAGGTTGGTATTGCAATCCAGCGAAATCGGTCCAGCGGTTCAAAAGTTATGAGCAAAAGACTGAATTTCGGCAAGGGTTTTTCGTGAATTTACGAGATAAAACACACGCTAACTTTCGAAAGGCAATTCTTAGGATGCTGAAGCCTGGCATATATATTTGCCGTTCCACGGTTTGAATTTCAACTAAATCGGTCCAGTGGTTCAAAAGTTATTAGCAAAACCGTGAATTTCAGATTAGTTTCACCTTAAATTCATGAGCTGAAAACCCGTTAAACATGTTTTAAAAACATTGGTAAGTCAAAAAAATATTTTACAACGTATTTTTGTCACTCAAAAATATTTTTACACTAAAAAAAATACACTCAAAAAAATTTTTACACTCAAAAAAATTTTACACTCAAAAACAATTTTACACTCAAAAAAAATTTTGTAAATTTTTTTTTTTTCAAAAATTACTTTAAAAAAATGTTTTTTTACACAAAATAAAAACTAATCAAAAATGCTATTTTTTCACGTTAGAAAATTTACTATCACTTAGGGCGGATTACTCAATGAAAAGTTAGCTGCTAACTGCCGATTTAACGGAGCCTTGTGTCAAAATTTGTATGAAAAACTTGAATTTAACGGAGAGTTATTTTATAACGGAGCATTGAGTAATCCAGCCTTAAAAGGGCATTGTGGAGGGTATTTATAGATTCGGCCAAGTCGAATTTAACTTTTCTACTTGTTATTAAAAGAAAAAGTTTCAATTGCAAAGGTACATGTTTTTCAAATTTTCACATAACAAGTAAAAAAGTTAAATTCGGTCTTGCCGAATGTAGTGATACCCTCCACAATTTCAAAAAGATTATTTAAAAAAAATTTATTTAAAAGGAAATTACTTTTGAAAAAAAAAAAATTTTTGAAAAAAATTTCCGCGAAAAAAAATTTTAGTAAAAAAAAAAATCCGCGATTTTTTTCTTTTTTTGTCAAAAAATATGTTCGTACTTGTTTAAATACCATTTGGTGTTCAATTATGTTCACATATGTCAACCAGATGCCGAATTAGAGCATTTTGTATTTTTAGGTTATGTTGAATGTACTGACATTTTTGAGGTGTGCTTACATTTTCGTTAATAACTTTTGAACCGCTGAACCGATATCGCTCAAATGCAATACCAAACTTCTCGGGAGAACTTCCAATATATATTTTAAGTTTCAATCATCTCTGTGCAATATTTTGTCCGCGAGAGCATTTTCCACAGACAGACAGACGGACAGACGGACAGACGGACAGACGGACAGACGGACAGACGGACAGACGGACAGACGGACAGACGGACAGACGGACAGACGGACAGACGGACAGACGGACAGACGGACAGACGGACAGACGGACAGACGGTCAGACGGACAGACGGACATCGCTAGAATGTCTTAAAATCGATCGGGCATCATGAATATATATACTTTATGGGGTCCCAGACCGATATTTCGATGAGGCAGCATGAAATAACCCCCCAGGAAATAAGTCCCCAAAACGAAAATGAAATAAGTCCCCAAAAATTTGTACAGAAAAAAACAACAACGATAATTGGGGATTTATTTCGTTTTTTGGGGAGTTAATTCATTTTTTATTTGGGGACTTATTTCATTACGAAATAGGTCCCCAAAAATAAAAATGAAATAAACCCCCAATTATTATTTTTGGGGACTTATTTCATTTTTTCTCAAATGAAGATGATAAATTTTGAAATTATTTCTGGGCATCGAAGGAATGTTTGATTTTATTATGTTGTGGTACACCCAAGCAATGAGACAACAAATGGATGAGGATACTGATCAGTATTAAGGAGAGTATATTTAGGCCCCTTTTAAGGTTTTGGGTTCTGAACTTATATAGCTTGGGTAACTTATTATATAATACCCGTAGTAGTTGTAGTTTAATGTGTTATAATTATAATTAATTTTAGTAAAAATTTCCTTGATTGAACTCTATAGGTTAGGTTAGAGGTGTCGGAGTCAAAGACTCCTCACATAGACCGGATGGTCCATAGCGAAACCACAATAATTCCTCAGCGACGCTGATAGAACGCATTTGTCCTCATCGCGAATATTACTATTTGCCTTAGGTAGACCTTCGAAACCGTTTCCAAGCTCTCAAAGTCATGTCTGCCTAAAATGTGCAGTCGGGTTGTGGCCAAAGCAGGACATTGGCAAAGAATATGTTCGACCGTTTCTTCAGTGTTAGGTATATCGCACCTTCTACAGCTTGTATCAGAAATAAGTTCCATCTTCTTTCTATTGAACTCTATGCATGAACATTTTTTTTTGAGTTTTTAAAAAAAAATTGTCTACTTAAGCAATTTGTAACGAACTAATTAAGCACTAGTTTTGGTGGAGCAAAAATTTATTTAAGTGTAAGTCGGTTGGAAATGAAAAATTCGCGCGAATTTTTCATTTCCAACCGACTTACACTTAAATAAATTTTTGCTCCACCAAAACTAGTGCTTAATTAGTTCGTTACAAATTGCTTAAGTAGAAACTATATTTTGTAGTCAACGAACTATTAGTTTTGTTGTAGAAAAATATTGTTTGATTGTAAATCGGTTGGAAATGAAAAATTCGCGCGAATTTTTCATTTCCAACCGATTTACAATCAAACAATATTTTTCTACAACAAAACTAATAGTTCATTGCCAAAACTGTTACCAAGAAATAATGTTCCCATAAACATATAATTGCAACAACGGAAACATGACAAATTCCAAACAATTTTCTTCTACAGTCTAAACATCTCAAAATAAATAATGGATTTGAAAAAATTTGAATCTTTTTTAAATCGTTTAAAAATGAAAAAACTCCAAACTCTTACCAAGAAATAATTAATTGCAACAATGGAAACATGAAAAATTCCCAATAATTTTCTTCTGCCGTGAAAACATCTTAAGATATATAATGGAACTAAAAAAAGTTAAAAAAGTTTTAATCTTTTAATCTTCTAATTTTGTTCTACACCAAAACTATAAATTCGTTAAGTGTAAACAAAGGGCACAAATTTGTAGTTTGCATGAATAAACCACCAGACAAGTTATGATTTCAACACCAAAACTAAAAAAAAAAAATGTTTTGAAATTCTTTTATTTGTTTTTTTTTTGGGAGCGTTTAATGAATTTAAAATTGGGGGCTTATTTCATTTTTCAAAATGGGGATTAATTTCATATGAAACAAAACCCCAAAATTGGGGTGTTATTTCATTTTATTTTGGGGTGTTTTTGCATTCCGATGGGGACTTATTTCATTTTTAAAATTGGGGGTTTATTTCGTAATGAAATAAGTCCCCATTTTTGGGGACTTGTTTCATTTTCATTTTGGGGGCTTATTTCCTGGGGGGTTATTTCATGCTGCCTTCGATGAGTTACAAACGGAATGACAAACTTATATATACCCTCTATCACTAAGTGGAGGGTATAAAAACTAGTAACAAGTTTATTTTTTTTTCTTTTAATACAACAAAATATTTCTAATCTTTTCTTTAACAGGTATTATCAAGAGTGATGAAATTATGGTCATCAATGGTGCTATTGTATCCGATTTGGATATGATGTATTTAGAAAGTGTTCTACAGGAAGAGCAATCATTAAGCATGATGATGAGGTAAGTGAGAAGAAAATAAAAAATATTTTTATTAGAATTATATTCCATATGAGCTATCTACAAAAAAAGTATTTAAATTTTTCTGGAACACTGTTTAATTGAATTAGAGATGGTCACATTAGCAGATTAGAGCATGATTTACATGATTCACTCGTGATAGAGACTGAAACTAAATTTTACTCACGTGATTGTGAGTGAGTGCAAAAATAAATTGCGTGAGTGAGTGTGCGTGAGTCGATGTTTTTGCTTGAGTCTGCGTGATTTGTTTTCTCTTTCCATTTCCTTTCGTACCGAAAAAAAAGCAGATTAGAGTGTGATTTACATGATTTACTCGTGTTTGAGACTAAAGCTCAATTTTACTCACGATTGTGAGTGAGTGCAAAAATAAATTGCGTGAGTAAGTGTGCGTGAGTAAGATATTTGCGTGAGTGATTGTGCGTGAGTCGATGTTTTTGCTTGAGTCTGTGTGATTTGTTTTCTCTTTTCATTTCCTTTCGTACCGAAAAAAGCAAAAAAAAATTTAGAATTCGGGTAAACATTCAATTTCGTCGCGAAAATAGTTAAACTTAAAATTTTGCTAAAAATTTTGTTAGATTTTTGAAATTAAAATTTTTAAAATTTGTTTTTTTTTAGATAAGAGTTTTGTGAGTGTGAGTCATCTTGAGTATAAGTAAAACTTTTGAGAGTGTACATTAGTGTGAGTTGTCTCACAAGATTGTGGATGAGCACTGTTGCCAACTATTTTTAACCAAAAACCTCTAAATTTCACTAAAAAAGCGCTAGAAACCGCCAAAAATAAATTTAGCGGGAAAAATTTAAAATTCTCCCGCTAAATTACGAAAAAAAGCGCTAAAAACCGAAAAACTTGGCATTTTTGATTGACAAAAAAAAAAAAATTAAAAAAAACCTCAAAATTATTTTTTCTACGAAAATTTTCTTTTCACTAAAAAATTTTCTTTCCCGCTACAAAAAAAAAGCGCTGAAATTCGACAAACTTGGCGTTTTCGATTGAAAAAAAAGAAAAATTGAAAAAAAACCTCTAAATTTTTCCAACTAAGTCCAAACAAAAAGCGCTAGATTTTCCCGCTAAAGCACCGTTCCCGCTAAAACCAATTTTCACCCGCTAAATCCAAACAAAAAGCGCTAGATTTAGCGGGAAAACCTCCAACTTGGCAACAGTGTGGATGAGTGTGAGTAGAAAAAATATTGCTCGTAAGTGAGTGTGAGCGCTTGAATGAGTGCTCGTGAGAGAGTGTGAGTGCGTGATTGGGAAATTTCTGTCGCGAGCATGAGTGAGTGTAAGTAGAATTAAGCAGGAAAGTTTCCAATAAAATGATTTGCCAATATAACTGTTCTAAAAAATGCTTTGTAGATAGCTCAGATTAAATACACTCTAATAAAACGAGTAAAGTTTCCTACCATAAATTGGCTAAATTTCAATAAATTCTATTTTTTTACTATTATAAATTGAGTAAATTTCTAATAATTTTTGTTGAAATTTACCAAATTTCTAATGGGAATTTTTTCTCATTTTAATGCATTTTTAACATTTTATTTTGATTTTTTAATTATTTTTATAGATCATCGCGTACAGAACCACCAGATCTTGGTGGTATAATGCGAGTAACAGATGATATGATTGATTCTTTAGTATGTCCTCCGCCACCAACAGATCCTCCAGTTATGAGTGAAGAAATGATAACAGGTTTAATAGTACCAGCACCTGGTTGGAGTAAGTAAAAAAAATTGTTAATAGAAAATATTTTGCAGGTGGATTTTTAAATTGAGATTTTTTAAAACCATCCTTAAATCCTTTGAAAATTTACAATAAATATTTTTCGATTATTAAAAGAGTTGCCTAATCCCTTAATAGTAACCATCAGCCGTTAGCTATTTTTTTTTTTGTGTTGTGTAAAAAGTATTAACGAAAAAATAATAAAGATTTAAGTACTTAACTTTTTTAATTTTGTTTTTGAAGCAATGCATATACTTTCAAAGTATTACGACAAACAGTTATTTGAAAATATGTGGGACATTCCATGCCAAATCGGGTGCTTTGAATTTTTTTTTAGATTTTCCCAATTTTTTACAGTTTTTATTGCCCTTCGGAAACTCCTTTTTAGATTTCTTTGATTTTGAATTTGAACGGGTTCAAAAGATATTCGAATTCTTTTGAAAAGGTCATCAAAAAATCTAAAAATTTTTCACGGAGTCTTCGGAGGGTACTAAGAACTGTAAACAAATAAATTTTTTAAAGCGTCCGATTTGGCATGGAATGCCTCATATACATTAGACCGGCATTTTTTATGTATGGCACAAAATTTTTTTTTCAGATTCTCAAAAACTTGAAAAATTTGTATGCCACTAGACCGCATTTAAGACCAATAGCTTAAGATTAACCGGTCACCAACCACGTCTTTATTTTTTTTTTTTTTTTGATATTTGAAAAATGTTTTTGGAATTTAAAAAAAAAAATACATATGTACATTTATTAATTTTAAAGCCTTTATACGAATTTTTGAAATTTCTCACGTAGTTTTCAAGGTAACGCCGTTTGCAAAAATGTGAATTTTTTATAGCAGGACGCCACGTGCTTAAATTACTCGATTTTCTTTAAATTAAGTTAAAATAAAAGATATTTTATGCCGATTACGAAAGCTTTTTATATTAAAGATATCTTGTTTTACGATTGTCCTGAAATTTGTACCCCATTAACTAACGGTCCAGTGGAGAACAAATTTTCCTGGATACCAGGGTAGAACAAACCTTAAAAAATGTCACTCTAATGTATACATGTTACCACAAAAACTCATAAAAAAAAATGAACGGTTAAATAGACAACTTAAAATTAGTAAAAGTTTTTTTATTTGTACAAATTGTTTAAAACAACTTTTTTATTACAAAGCGTTAAAATGCTTTTAACATCATATCGTATAGTTAGTTATTGACCGAAAGTAACAAAAAGTTACTGACTACGTGCATACCCACAGACGACGAACTACATAGTGAATGGGATAAGCCCTTGTAAACATTTTCTTTTTTTTCGGGGTGGAAATTGCAGCGACACATGCAACCAACTTTAAATGTTAATACATACAGTGGCGTTCAAAAACACGGTAAAACCGGCATATTTGATGCTAACAAGTTTAAGCCCTTTAAGCTTTAAACGATAAAAATCCAAACAGTGTATAACGGTAATTTAAAAAAAAAAATTAAAAAAGTTATAATTTTTTAAATGGTATTTTAAATTAATAAATACAAACTATAAAGCTTAAGAAATTGTCACTGATGCTATTTTTTTCACCACAGCTGCACATGCACCAATGTGTTGTTCACTTATTGAAAAATGACGACGCAACGAAGTAAAAGTAATGAAACAACTTATGAAAAAAACTTTAAATAGCAATTTATAAATGTTAGACTGCATCATAGAAGTTTTTTTCAATGCAGTATTTAAATGCAGGCTGATACCAAGATTTTTCGATAATCCGTGCTGAATTGCAGTTGTTTCACTGGCTGATCTTGCAGAATTTTTTTCGAGAATAAAGATGGCTTAGGAGATGGTCGTAGTTAGCTCCTTACTCATTTTCCCTCTTTTCTTAGTGTGTGTGTTCTCGCTTTTTAGCGTTCTATCCATCTTATCTCTATAACAGTGTCTAAGCCTTTTAATTCCTTTAAAGGAATGTGTTAAGATTGGGGAATGAATGAAACACTTAATAATAAAGTACAACACAATTTTGTGTAATCGGTATTGTCGTTTATATCAATGTCTGATATTGAGGAGTTAGACACTTAATATATTCAAGGTGTAAGAATACAAGGATTTATAATATTGTGAAAGACTTATTTAACTCCATTCAATATCTTTGCTATTAATACCAGATGAAATACAACTCTTTTATACGGTATTTAGTTTCTTTTGCTAAACCATGTTTAAATTTGGCAGTAAGCAGATGCAGGACTCCTAAATCATTGTGCTCGATTCTCGAATACGATTTCACCATTCACCTAATTTTTAAAAATTTGATATTCTTTCGAATTTAAGGATGTTAAATTTTTTTCTTGTAACAATTAAAGATCTAGTTAATATCTTTAAGAATTATAAGACGAAATTTAAAAGTCTTAAATTAAAAATTAGGTGAATGGTGAAATCGTATTCGAGAATCGAGCACATTATTTGCTTAGCACAGGGATGTCTTCCATCATTCTGCATCGATCAAAGATCAATCCCTACTAAATAAATGCTTTTAAAAGTTCTTTGAATCAGTAACATATATTCAAAGTAACTTCACTAATAAACAACATTTGGTCTTGTATAGGAGACAGACTCACTCTCCTTTTTTAAGCTTTTACCCAGACTGCACAAACAACTCGCAGTATCTGTCTTGTTGGAAAGCAATGTCATGTCTACAACGGCAGTCAACATCTATTTCGATAGTTAAGACGAGATAAACCTGAAGGCATAATTAATTAATTTTGTTCGTTAAATTTTAATCCGAATATGGGGCAAAACGCGTCAAAGGTCCACACCAAAAAACAAATGTTGTCCAATTTAAGTATAATTTTGGTAAAATAGTAGGTTAATGATAGGTATTCTAAATTACAAATATAAAATTTTTTGATGAAATATTGGCAGAGTTACAGGGTTGGAAAGTTTTGATGTTTTTGAAAAGAACATATTATGGTGAATTTTAATTAACATTTTGATGAAACAAAAATTATAATTTTAAAAACGACTTTTAAAGTATTTTTGACAGCCTTTAAAATGGCATTTGTGTTTTTTTTGAAAAAAATAAATTTGACCTTAAAATTCAAGGTCAAAATATTAAATTGTAATTATCTTATAAGGGTCGCACTTTTAGATTTTTTTCACTAAGCCCACTAGAAAGGTTGATTTTTTTTTTAATTTCGGTTTTTTTAAAAAAAATGGTATGTATGATACTTTATGAGAAATCAATTTTTTTACGAGTACATAACACCCAAACTGTACTGATTTCTTTATTTTTTATGCGTGCAACGTTTGTTGTGTGTGTTTACAACGCACACTTTATCTAAGCATTGATTTTTGTTGTTGTTATTATATGCAGATTAAAGCGATTTCAGTACAATTTGAGTGTCATATACTCCTAAAAAATTGATTTCTCATAAAGTTTCATAAATACCATTTTTTTTAAAAAATCGAAATTAAAGAAAATGTCAAGCTTTCTAATGGGCTTAGTGAAAAAAATTTAAAAGTGCGACCCTTATAAGATAATTACAACTTAATATTTTGACCTTGAATTTTAAGAACAAATTTATTTTTTTCAAAAAAACCACAAATGCCATTTTAAAGGCCATCAAAAATACTTTAAAATTAGTTTTTTAAATTATAATTTTTGTTTCATCAAAGTGTTAATTAAAATTCACCAAAATATATTCTTTTCAAAAACATCAAAACTTCCCAACCCTGTAACTCTGCCAATATTTCATCAAAAAATTTTATATTTGTAATTTATACAACCTATCATTAACCTAATATTTTGCCAAAATTATACTTGAATCGAACAACATTTGTTTTTTGGTGTGGACCGTTGACGCGTTTTGCCCCATATGCAAAACACACACACATTTTGATTCAATGACATCCATTTCATTGAGCATTTGATCAATGACTTTAAGATTTGGATCCAACTCCTCCTGAAATCAGTTCACGTGCAAGTAAAATCGGACTTTAACTTTCGGAGCAGTTGATACTATGGTTAAAAGGGGCATTCCAAGAAATTCCAAAGCTAAAAAGGATTCGTTGCAACCGAATTTGTCACTAAGCGAATGATTCCCATGGATTAATAGAAATTCTGTTCTGTTTACCAAACTAGTTTTCTGTGTGTGTTTGGGTTCCTTAGGAATTGAAATGTTTTCGTATGTCTTTCTTGAAACTTGCAAGGCCAAACCACGACTTTGTACCGCTGAGGAAACTAAATAGAATTTGGCAAACGGAAGATCCAACCGTATTAAAATCAAAAGCACATAAGTATGGTACTCTTAATCCTATGAGGAGTGCAAGAGGGGTCTTCATTCCCCGCTAATTATTCCAAGCCCGTTCTCTTGGTTGTGGTTTGCTGTAATAACTGGGCACTGTCTTCAAGGAAACACAATTAATGGTTTAAGCTGTCATTATAAGACATCCTTAGGATCTGTATGATTTGGTAACTATCGAACACTTGAACTTTGACTCTCCGGTGTTTTCCGGACAAGGATGTGTTTTTTTTGATCTTTCTAATGTGTCGAACATTGAAATGCAACAACTTTAAAGTTTCACAAGAAACTGTAACGATGTTATGGTCTAGTAGAGTAACTCTTTAATAAAACAGTGTTAGGACAACGAAACTTGCAGTGATTGTATACTGTTAGCAATCACTTTAAACCCAAACATTCGTACCAAAGCGTCAGATTTGTGAGAAGGTATTTAAAGATCTTTGTGGTTAATCATAAAACCTAAAATATATTTAAAGTAGGTTTATTTGACAGATATTGCAGGAACAATTGTCAAATAAACCTACAATTAGTCTGTTATTGTTTTATGAATAAGAGCCCCTGTGTTTTAATTCAGTGAGAGTATAGATAAACAACACTGGATATAATTGTGGATATTGAGGTGGTTTCGACAATGCCACTTTTGATTTGATTAAGGCTTCGGAGTAGGGTAACTCTTTTATTGCACAGAGTTGGGACAAGGCATCATAGAGTCATTGTATACTGTTAACAATCCTACAATTCACAAATTTGTGAGTCGGCATTTTAAGATCTTGTGTTTTAGTTCAATGAGGGCCTAGATACACAAAAATTTCACTAGGCATTTTTTTTGGATATTGAGGTTGCCTTAGACAATGAAAATTTTGATTATACTAAAGCTTTAGATGAATTCGTCCGGACTCTTACGATCCATTTCCATTTTATTTTTTTTATAATAATGGAAATGGGGTCAATGTGGCATATTCTGTAAAATTCGTCTTAGCTTATGACGTTTGGCCACCAGATTTTTAGAATATAACGCTAGCAACTGTTCGTAAAGCTCTGCAGTTTGCAGTTTAGTGCAATTGTTTCGTGCCAGGTTTCGCATCTATTGAGCAATACGGATAGATGTAATCGTTGATTTCCAAATGTTCCGCAGCTGAAAGAACGCTTTGATTTGGCACTTTCTTCGGATGAAACAATGCTGCTAGAATAGCAGAAGTTATCAATAAACTCAATTGGGTCGTTACTAGTGTTTGGGAATTCCCGGACTTTTCAATTTCCCGGGAAACGGGAAAAAAATAATTTATTTCCCGGGATTCCCGGGAATCCCGGGAAATTTTCATTATTAATATAAATCACAAAAAATATTAAAATTTGACAAACTTTTTATTAAAAACAGTTTTATTAGAGACAAACAATTTATTAAAACATAAAAAATAAAAAAATAAAAGTTAAAAATCCTGAAATGCAATAAAACAAAACGAAAAAAATATTGCAACTTTTTTCCCCACAAAAAATCGCAAAAAATAGCTAAAAATGGCAAAAAAATTTAAAGCTGCGTTATTCGAGCAAAAACTAATATAGCTGGCAGCACTTTTAATATTTCGTTCTGGAAATGTAAATTCTAGGTTAAAATTTTTTATATTTTTTTGACAGTCTTAGCAAAATTATCATTAACCGACGTATATTTTTTGACTTTTTAAGTTTTTTCATGATGTTGTCATACTTTTTACACTTGGTCAGGTTTTCTATGAATATATATTTGCACTGTTCTTCCAAATAGAAAAAATACAAAAAAAACAGCAAATGTAATTATACCTGTATGTAAAAAAAATATTAAAAATTAAATTAAAATAAAATAAACGTTTTTTATGTAAAATGGTTTATTTTATAAAATTCCCGGATTTCCCGGGAAAAATTAAAAAAATTCCCGGGAATTCCCGTCAGTGTTTTCCCGGGAATTCCCGGGAAATCCGACCCGGGAATTCCCGGACCCCAAACACTAGTCGTTACTGATGACAAATTAGATGTTGTTTATGGCTCATCAAGTTTCGATTGAATACCCGAATGGTTGGTGGACAGAAAACATATATCGTCGGTGTAGTCTAAGTCCTTGAGATGACTTGTTTAAGTCCATTGAATACCACTTCGATTATCAGCAATCGTGTTATCCAAAACCTTGTCTCTAACAAGTCGAAAAAGTAATGGAGACAATAAGCATTCCTGCTTCACACCTGATTCCGGAAGGAATGGTTCTGAGAGCCAGCTGTTGTGCTAAACTCGACATTGAAAGCCATCATATTGGGCTGTTATGAGGTTGAGTAGCTTAGGTGATATACCAGTGGTCTATAAGAGATCCAATATTTTGCAACGTAATATGCAGTCAAATGCGGTAGTGTAATCCACAAAGGTGAGATACAGATTACTCTGCCATTCCTCTGCTTGCTCAGAGATAATTCTCAACGTGTTTATATGGTCAACACAAGATCTGTTCGCCCGGAAACCAGCTTGTTCCTTACGTAATTTAATTTCTTTTGTATTATTTATTCAACTAAGAAGAATTCGTGTAAGTATTTTGGATGGTTTTGAGAGAAGTGATATCTCCTGATGATTCATACATTGAGAAAGCTCCCCTTTTTTGGTATTTTCATAAGAATACCTTGAAGCTAGTCATCCGGAAATTTCTCTTTGCGCAATATTTCTTCAAAAAGTTTATGAAAAATTTGAGCTATTTTACGTGGATAGTTTTCCAATAGCCATTTCTATTTCATCCAGATTTGGCGGACTGGTATTAAGTTGGACTTATGTTGAGCGACGTTTGTAAAAAGATTTCTATGTTTGGATTTGATGGGGCGGTAAGGAGCTTTATGCTTACCAACAAGCCTTCTCGTAATCAATAAAAACATTGCAATTTCAAAATGTAAATTTGTAGTTTTGTTGAATTTTTTTAAGGTAATAATTTTTGTCTTAAGTAATTTTTTCATATCTCTCATTGTTTTGGAGATTAGCTTAATATAATTTTTTTGACGTTTGAACACATTTTTTTCAAAAACGGCTTTGGCGAAGATTTTGACTTTCGTCAAAATATAGTACTGGGGCACCCGAGATTCATAATCAACAAAGACATTTACAATATTTACAACTTGAGGCTAAAGTCGATTCCGACGAAGTGTGAGCTATTTGTTGATTTGTTGTAAAACACTCCCATTCCTATTTTTTTAAGTGTCCAACATTATTTTAATGGTCAATGTCCCATTTATACAACTACAAACATACAAATATAAATATTTTATGATTATTTGTACATAAAACATTTGTTATGAATTATTAAACATGTTTTTATGCTTAAACTTGTTTAATCGACAGCCGTCATGTTTAACATTTATTACAGGTAGGAGTGAGTTTAATTGCAATAATGATAGGTGAAGTATTTAATAGTTTTAGTGGGTACCAGAGTCTAAAATACAACATTTTAAGAGCCCACACACATACATCAGTTATGAAAGTATTGAAGTGTGTGTACCTTAAAATGCCACTTATAGTGAAATATTTGTTATATTATAAATGTTTTTTTGATAACGACCTGGTAACATGCAGTTGAAGTTGTTTAAAATTAACCACTTGAAACGTAAACATTCAAACTAAATTATTAGTTTGTAACTTAATGACTCTAAATATGAGTGAACATGTATTTAAGTGTTGTTATTAATGTTATTTATTCTCTTATCATACTTACAGATGGTACTGGCAAAGATTTATATTCGCCAGAGGCTGAAAGTTCCCCAGCTCCTTCGTTTGTGGAAGCGACTGTCACACAAATAATACCGGGAACCAGCACGAAACCAACGTCACGCACAAGTAGTTTTGAAATAGAAAATCTACTTAAAACAGCGGAACAGGTAAGTAAAACCAGAGACATGACCATTACACGCGGCCAATGCCCAAAAAGAAAGAAAAAAAAAGGGGGACAGGGGAATAAAGAGAAAGCTATACAATCATTGCAAAACCACAACTGTTTCATAATCACCAACAACATCATCAGCCACATCCACATCATGACCATTTGCATCATCAGTACCATAAGCAGTTGCAGCAATGTAACCCATTTGATGGTTGTTGCATTGCAGCATATGCATGTGGGTTATTTGGCATAACATTTCTCTTATGTTTTACATCTCATTACTGTTTAACATCAACTCTACCTTACTAAGCCGCCACTACATGACCTCACTACCATCCTTCACAGAAGCACACAAACTATAAATTTGCAAATTCCCCAACCCCTTTTCCATAGCCCTCCCCTCCCCCCACCCTTCTCCCTTAACCACACAACATCGTAAACAATCCACTTGCATGCCAAAATGAAAAACAACACAAAAAAACACACACACAGAAAAAGATCTTTAAAAAACAAGAACTCAAACAAGTAAAATGTATGTAATCAGGCTTTGGCACTGTTTTTTTTTCCATAGTTTTTTTTTCTTCCTAAGTACAGTTTGTTTTAAATATTTTTATCCTTTTAAATTTTTTAGACATCTTGAGATAATTACAAAGGATTATTTTGTTAAATCCCAACCAAATGCATAAAACTTAAATTTTTAGATGTAACGAAAAGATTTTAGCAGATTTAAACGATTTTCCTTTTAACGTTTTATGGATGACGTTATGCGATACCTGGTAAATGGGTACTCACACAGATTTCTCAATAGTACCAAATTTGTATGGTTGGTTATAAAATGGATGACACTAACAGATAAATAAACAAAACAAAACAAAAAAAACGTTACCGAAACCCTTACATTTTATATAATGTATGTATGTGTGCGTGTGTGCATTTAGTATACTACACACACATACAAGTTAGAGTAAGCTGAAAAAGTTGTGTTATTTATTAAGTATTAAAAAAGGATCAATGGAGACGTAATCAAATTCCTTTATATGCTTTGAATTGAGAGAAGTGTGAAAGAAAAATTTAATTTAAAAAAAAAAAAATTTTCGATTATCTGATGAAAGTTTTTAAATCTTAGCGGGACATGAGGGTCACACGGGAAACGAACGCGCCGACTGTCCAGGCAGCCCTTCATTGGCCCTGAACCATTCTTTGGTCTGTCATCGGGACATGTTAGGGAAAAACTCAAAATATGGAGCGAAAATAAATTTATGGAACATTGAAACTTTTTCGCTGGGCAGCGGCAGACAAAAAGATTCACAACTCCATTTAGCACCGTATCAAATCGATTACTGTCATTGGACAAAAAGGATCTTCGAATCCTTACGTCCTACTTAACTGGACATTGTAACCTACGTTACCAACATAGAAAGAAAAATCTATATAACATGGACACGTGAAGATTCTGCGAGATACACTCAAAAAAAGATTTAACTTTAACTTTGGAAAAAAAAAAATTCAAAATAGTTTACAAATTTTCCCACAATTTAGTTAAATTTAACTAAAATTTGGGAAATTTTAGTTAAAAGAAATTTTCCCTAAATATATGAAAAAAATCTTTATATTCCTCTTCTTTAGTTTTAGGATGTAATTTTCTACCAATTAGTTCATCTTCGTAGATTTGGAAGAAATTTTTACCGCCAAAGAAATTTTCCCTAAATATATGAAAATCTATATATTCCTCTTCTTTAGTTTTAGGATGTAATTTTCTATCAATTAGTTCATCTTCCTAGATTTGAGGAAGTTTTTTTTCACTATTTTAGTAAAATCTTTATAACGCGGTAAATTTTCTTTTTTCAAAAACTTAAAATGGTGATATCTTTAAAACTAAGCCAGATAGAGCAAAATGGAGGCCATTTTTGGTTATTTTGATTGACATATTATCGCCGGTCCTCTTCTTTGGATCCTAACTTTGGATTTAAAGAAGTTAGCATTCCCGAAAATACTCGTATCTCATTAAATATTGCCAACACAACAAAAAGTTTAAAAGCAAAAACTCAAAATCTCTCCGAGTAAGAGTTTTAAAGTTATCGAGTTTTTAAAATACTCAAGACCCCAGTGGTCCCCTTAATTCACGTATCTCAAAAACTAAGCAAGGTAGAGCGAAACGGACAAACATTTTGGATCAGAAGCTATGACGATTCTTGGTCCACCGAACTTTCTTTCCTTATTTTTAAGAAACTTATAAACTTAAAAGAAGGAAACTTGGCAAACATATCTAAGCTCTATCTCCCCTCCTTAAGGGGATTCCCATACAAAGATTAAATTTTTATGAAACTGCTCCCACAGCTCTAACTGCCTCAAAAGTGCCCCTAGAGGAGTCAAATGTGTGATCGACCCTTAATATTTTGTCAATCCCAACATCTTCTCAGAGCATACCCACGCTCTATCTCTAACCCTTAAGGCGGTCCCCATAGAATTTTTTTTACACCCTCCAACCACAGTATGGGGGTATACTCACTTTGTCATTCCGTTTGTAACGCATCGAAATATCGTATATATATTATTGATCCATGATCGATTCTAAGCAAGGTTGGCAATCGATACCCACCCAGAACAACGGTATTTGGCTATAGTACCGCAACCAATAAAGATATGGACATTTTTAAAAGCGATTATGAAAGTAGATGAAATTTCTAGTATTTTTGATGTGTTACTTCGTGTTTGTACCGGTTCATTTTCGTTATTTAGGCCAATACCTTTAAAATACCGTTTCAAACGGTATTATAAAGGTATTGGCCTATATTTCGAAAAGCAACCGGTACAAACACGAGTAAGACATCAAAAATATTAGAAATTTTATTGACTTTCATAATCGCTTTTAAAAATGTCCATATCTTAATTGGTTGCGGTACAATAGCCAAATACCGTTATTTTTGGTGGGTATCGATTGCCAACCTTGATTCTAAGGCATTCTGTGAATTTCCGTCCGTCCGTCCGTCTGTCTGTAGATGGCACGATACAGTCCAAAATAAAAGAGCTAGCCTCCTGCAATTTGACATGAATATGTCATATGGTCCTAGGCAGGTTAAGTTCGTAAATGGGCAAAATCGGCTAAGGCGGAAAAAAGTTCCCCCTTGAAGAACTGAACCAACCTCTGAAAAAATACACTTTTTTACATGTTTTTTGTATTTTTGATAAATAAATGAAACATTTGTTATATTTATCGATATGGGAAGGTGCTCTCAACGTCCCCCACTGAACCTCATCACCCCCCCCCTCCAAAAAAAAAACAAACGCCCCTGACAATTTTTTTGTTTTATTTTTTTTTACATTTTGGAGGGTATAAAAGATTAGGCACAGCCGAACTTAACACTCTCACTTGTTTTTTTATAAATTTAGTTTATTTTATTTTTACTCCTCAATATTTTTTCTGAACATACCTACACCCTATCTCTACTCCCTATTGGCGCTCCCACACGAAATGACATTTCTACAAAATTTGCTCCAACCGCTCTAATTGTACCAAGAGGAGTCAAATGTATGATCGACCCCCAATAGTTTTTGAACCTCAACATTTTTTCAGTACATATCTACCACAGTACATGAGTAGAAGGTACACAGAGGTGCATTTGATGTGTGTAAGTATTAGTGACAGCACACGGTGTAACTTTTGACGTTTCATACAAAACGTAAACAAACAACATAAATACATACACAAAAGCTCACACGTACAGGCACACTTACACTAGGCAGCGATGATAATTCTGTACTAAAAATCATACCACCATATTGGAAAGTACGCAATTAGCATCAGTGTTTGCATACTAGTCTGTACTGTGATATCTACCCTCTATCTTAAACCGTTAAAGGGTACAATTTAAAAAAAAAAAATTGTAAAAAAAAAATTGTATCGGAACCCCTGTAAGGAGTAAATATAGAAGGTAGATATTTGCTTAAAAATGCTGAGGTTCGGTCATACATTTGACTCCTCTAGGGGCATTCTTGGGAGAGTTAGAGCGGTGGGAGCAAATTTAATAAAAATGTCACTTTGTATGGGAGCTCCCATAGGGAGTAGAGAAATGGGTAGGTATGTTCCGAAAAAAATTTTGAGGGGTAAAAATAAATAGGGGTCGGTCTCGCCTTCGACCACTATAGGAGGCAATAATTTTATAAGATAAATTTATAAAAAAAAATAAAAAAATGGTATGAGGACCGCCTTAAGGGTTAGAGATAGAGCATGGGTATGTTCTGAGAAGATGTTGGGATGGAAAAAATATTAAGGGTCTATTATACACTTGACTCCTCTAGGGGCACTTTTGAGGAAGTTAGAGCTGCTTTAACTACAATGTAATCCAAAATCTCCACTTTGGGAACACAACATTCCTTTATTGGATTTATCTTTTTGAAAAAAATATATTTTTTTTAGACTACTCTTATTCACATACAATAAACAATTTATATATCCTTCTAAAATGAAAAAAAAAAAACAAACACACACACAGGTTACAACTTATGTGTTTGTATGTTTGCCATGGCAAGACCTATGAGAATTCTTCTCCTTTTATGTAGTGTTCCTTAAACAAAAGAACACGAAAGTGAAATGTATAATAGTAATGAAGGATAAAAACTCACGAAATGCACTTTTGGTTTGGAACTTTTACCAAGAGCACTTATCACTGAAGGCAGAAACCCACTTCATTTAATGATACTTGATGTGCAAACCTCTTTTTAAAAGAAGAAACAACAAAAAAAAAATAAAACTTGCACACATTTAAACATTCTTCTATGAATTTCTAAACACTCCTCAAATAGAAAAACTACTAACAGTTTTTCTATTTTTTTTTTTTTTAATATGCCACGCATTTATCTTATCAACCAGCACCAACCAACCAACACCACCAAAAAAAAAACACCTTATACAATTACTTACTCAGACATACATGTATGACAAGCAGACAATTGGACAGACAGACAGACAGATGATAAAACGGCAAGCAGACAGACGAACAAATCAAGCAAATCTCTTTCACTCACACTCTCTTACACACTTGTATGAATTATTTTATCCCTATATTTATACACCTTGAACTAACAAACACAAGGAGTCACTTTAAAATGTTGTTTATGCAAATTTTGTGGTACTAAAAGGGAATACACACACACACACATACACTTACACTTACTACACATTTAACTCAAGTTGGTGTTTTCGTTCATCTTTCATAGTTAGTACTACAACAACAACAACGACAACTACATGAATACTAACTTGGTAAAATATTATTGTAATATGTACCACCAAGCATTTTTAGTATATTTACTACAAGAAGAAGACGACAATTTTAACAAAGTCAGCCATTGTAGCGTCATCTACAAATACACATTACTACTACATATAGGGCATTCCATGTCAAATCGGACACTTTAAAAACTTTTTTTTTAGATTTTTCCAATTTGTTTACAAAGAAGACTCCTCCATGGTAAATTTTAAGAATTTTTTTAATGACCCGTTAACAACACCAGAAAAAAAAATTAACTAAAAAATGGGAAAACTAACTAAATTCAAGGAATATTGATTATGATTTATCTCCATTGCCATGTTTTCCTTCTTTTAGTTCATATTTTTCTTAAAAAAAAGGAAAGAAAAAAATTTTAATATTATGCCAATTTGAACTCAAAAATGGGAAAAATTTTATTTCAATTTAGTTTATATACATTTGAGGACCCGATTAGGTGAGGGCCCCATTGGGTTCGGTCCGATAGGTTCAGACCCCGATGGGCCCAGACCCAGTTGGGTTGCTTAAGGGTCTTTATATATTTTGATCCAAAATTTTTATCCGTTTCGCTCTACCTTGCTTAGTTTTTTAGATACGTGAATTTAGGGAACCACTGGGGTCATGAGAATTTTAAAAATCGATAACTTTAAAACTATTACTCAAAGAGCTTTTCGGTATTTGCAGCCTTGTTCTCCATGCTAAGAGCTACAAAAATGCTTTTGAACTTTTTGTTGTGTTGGCTATATTTACCGAGATATGAGTATTTTAAAATTTTCGGGAATGACAACTTTTTTAAATACAAAGTTAGGACCCATTACTATGGGCGAGATATCGCCATTTTAAGTTTTTGAAAAAAAAAAATTTGCCCGAGTTATTAAAATTTTACTAAAATAGTGGAAAAAACTTCCTCAAATCTAAGAAATTGAACTAATTGGTAGAAAATTACGTCCCAAAACTAAAGACGAGGAATATGTCTTAAAAATAAAGATTATTGTCATATATTTAGGGAAAATTTCTTTGGCGGTAAGAATTTCTTCCATGTATTTGGGAATTCCATTTAAGGAAATTAATGGACTATTTAACAGTACATGAACTTAAATTTTTTCCTAACACTTAAGGAAATTTCCCAACTTTTAGTTAAATTAAACTAAATTGTGGGAAAATGTATAAACTATTTTGAAGAAAATTTTTCCAGAGTTTAAGTTAAGTCTTTTTTTAGTGCAGATATCGAATTTTCAGAAACTGGTAGTTTGTTCATTAACTCTAACTTCTTTTTACTCAAAAATGGTCCAAATTCCCTTTTTTTAAATTTTAAAATTTAACTTTTAAAATTTAAATCGTGGGATAACCATTGTTACTATCAAATGTTGTTTTTATTTTTAGTACCAAAAGGTACAAAGAAATATTCGGCCTTTATATATATATTCGATTAGAGCATTCTTCTAGTTCGAGGCCCAAAAATATTTCTATTTATAATATTCTCATAATAGATTATTTTTTGTGTCCTAGATAGATCATTAGTGAGACCTATCTCCACTTGTTTTTACTCTTTAACATTTTTCAAAACAAACCTACGCCCTATCTCAACTCCCTAAGTGGGCTCCCACGGAAATTACAGTTGATGCAAATTTTATAAAAATGTAATTTTACATAGGATGGGTATGTCCGAAAAACTGTTTGAAGGTAAAAATAAATGGGGGTCGGTCTCACTAAAGACGCACCGTTGGACCTGTAGAAGCTGATTTAATAAAACAAATTTAAGTGTGATTAAAGAAAATGTTTGAACTAAAAAATATTGGGGGTCGGTCATACATTTAACTGCTCCAGGGGCACTTTAGAGCGGTTGGAGAAAAATTTTAAAAATGTCCATTATGTAGGAGCCCCTGGGGCATGCCCTTATTAAACATGTGGGGTCCAGCGTCCAAACTTAACCTCGAAATTACGTTAGCTGTAACCGGTATGAATTTCGCAGCAATCGGTCCAGTACCTACTTACTTAATAAGAAAACACTTACATCGTTGCGTATGATTGTTATTTAATGGGAATTACAACATTAATCATACGCCACTCAAGCAACTACTTTCAATGTAAATGTGTAAAAAAATGTAGCGCTGATCTAGAAAAAAGCCTTGTTAAGGAATATGTAAACTTTCATTTGCTTTTGGTTTCATCCCATTCCGATTTTGGTTGTTGCACTATGGGCCACCACCAGGGATTAATAAAGTAGGACATGTTAAGTACAATGTGTAATCGTTATCCGACGATCCTACTACACTCTAAAAAAAAGGAGTTCAGTTTCTTACTATAAATGGGTAAATTTCAACAAATTAAAAAATGTTACTACTATAAATTGTGTAAATTTCCATTAATTTTAAGCAAATATACGCAATTTGTGTAAATTTACCAAATTTATAGTAGGAAATTGAAAACATTTTAATAAGATTTTAATTTTAAAACATAAAAATCGCATACTAGAACACTTTTAAGAATTTTTTATGATTTTTTTTTAAAGTACTTAAAAAACAAAATTTAAAAAAAAATGGAATTTGTACCATTTTTGAAGATGATATGAGTCAAAGAGTAACAGAAGAAGTAAAATAACTACCAGTGTTTAAAAATTCGATATCTTTTGAACTGGTCTTTTAAAACATCTAAAAACTTACCACGAAGGAATCTTCGTAAAAACTGTAAAAAAATTTGGAAAAATCTGAAAAAAAATATTTAAAATGTCCGATTTAACATGGAATGCCTCTATGTATTATATAAAAATAAAATAATGACAATGATGATGATGATGGGGACAATGATAATAATAATATCATAACAGCTTGTATAAATCAAGGATCTACTACAACAAAACATAACAAAAAAACAAAAAAAAAAAATTATTTAAACAAAACTAAAATGAAATCATTTGCATAATGAAATGAAAGAGGAACTGTGTAATATTTTAAGAACCATAAAATACAAGACTACAATATGCAAAAAAAAAACATTAGACAAACATGACAAGACATGCTCATGTAAACAAATATATATAAAAATAAAAAAAATAAGTTACATACATACGTATGTATGTATTTATATGAAAATACCTTTACTACTTTATTACACAACTACACATGTTTAGTACATGATTATGTGTAGTTGATTTTTACACAACCACATAAATGTGTAAGAAGATTTGTGAGTTTTTTTTTTTATTTTCGTTTTTGTTCTTTCGCCATTGTGTCAACCACCATCTTACAACTGTCAGTGTCAAACGCACTTAAAGGTCTTGTTAGGTACCAATATATTCGTAAAAAAAATATAAACTATGTAGAATTGTTTAACACTGAAAGAATCTAAATTCTTTACGCACCATCTACACGTGGGAGAATTTTTTCATGAAAGCTGAGATAACGTCGGCAGAGAAGCAGTTGGGAAATTTCAATATTTATCTCAATATCAAATGGTGTGGAAAACGAGCTGCAATTATTCTTATGAAATTTCATAATTTTCAATCAGCCGTGGAATAACTATGTATGTTTTTCATCATAAATATATGTACAATCTATTATTTAAGCACATACATTTGTTTATACACTTATTTTTTAATGATTTATTTTATTTTTCCTTTTTTCGACGCCATTTGCTATAAAAAACAATTGTAAACATACAAATATAAGTGAATTTGACACTTGATCTCATCCAATCTCATCAGATTGTTGTTATGAGATATCTCATAACAACTATCTGATGAGATCAAATACTTAGACTAATATTTAGTCCACACCTGAGAGAAATTTCTTTGCGATTGATTTTGACGTTTCTTGATACAAATATCTCAGTATTTCTCCCAGGTGTAGACAGCGGGTTAAACTCTTATAAATATTTTTAAAAGAGGTGGTTTTATTTGGTAGCCTATGTGGAGAGAAATCGGTTTTGTGAACGTGTTAGATTATAATGTACGGTGTACGGGACGAAACTGGAACAGAAAACCAAATATACATATCTCAATGCAAACAAACTTTGACAGAACCTTCGAAGTCTAAATCCTAACTAGGGAAGACTGCGCAGAAAACTCTGTTATAACAGAGAATGCGACCTCAATCTTTACGAACGGATCGAAGATTAAGATGGGTACACAGGTTCGGCAGTATAGTCTGAATGTCTCGAAATCGAGGCCTAATTGAGACTTCCGGATAAGTGTAGTGTTTTCCATGATGAGGCGATTGATAAAGCCGCGAAGATTATTATGACATGGTAGCTTCTTTCTTGCGCCATTAACACTTTCGTGGATAGTCTTGTAGCTCTAAAGGTCTTATAATCAAACACGGGAATCATTAGAAATTGTAAACAGTTCCTTTGTCGAATCAGTCAGGACGCAGTCAAGCTAATCTGGGTAGTACCCAGTAGGTACCTGGGCATAGTGGGGTCGCTGGGAACGAATTAGCTGATGAATGTGAGAGAAATAGCTCTGATTCGGTGGGGAAACGGGTGGAACTAGACATCTCGGAACTGATGAACGAAATTGAAGAAAGAAATTGATAGTATATCACAGAATAGAATGAATTATAGGTGGGAATCAATGACTGCTTGCAGAATATCGCGAACCCTGTGGCCAGTGCCAAATCCTAAGGGGACAAAAAGTCTAATTTTTGGCAAGCAAGAATTTGAGGCAACGATTTTTCGATGACCTAGATTGCATATACGGTGTCTCATTGACGTCTCTAGCAGAATATCTTAGGGATTGGCTTAGGAAGTAGTACTTTGTACCAGAGGTTAGGGGAATCACAATGGGCCTTATGTTTTCCTTGTGAATTCACCAAATGGTGGACGCCCATCCAACCAAAACTTAACGTAGATTAGACAAGTAAAAAAGTTAAATTCGGCCTTGCCGAATGTAGTGATTCCCTCCACAAATTCAAAAAGATTATTGCAAAAAACTTTATTTAAAAGGAAATTACTTTTGAAAAAAAAAATTTTTTGAAAAAAAATTTCCGCGAAAAAAAATTTTGGTAAAAAAAATCCGCGATTTTTTTCTTTTTTTGTCAAAAAATATGTTCGTACTTGTTTAAATACCATTTGGTGTTCAATTATGTTCACATATGCCAACCAGAAGCCGAATTAAAGCATTTTGTATTTTTAGGTTATGTTGAATGTACTGAAATTTTTGAGGTGTGCTTACATTTTCGTTCATAACTTTTGAACCGCTAAACCGATATCGCTCATATGCAATACCAAACTTCTCGGGAGAACTTCCAATAAATATGTTAAGTTTCAGTAATCTCTGTGTGACAGACGGACAGACGGACAGACGGACAGACGGGCATCGCTAGAATGTCTTAAAATCGATCGGGCATCATGAATATATATCCTTTATGGGGTCCCAGATCGATATTTCGATGAGTTACAAACAGAATGACAAACTTATATATACCCTCCATCACTAAGTGGAGGGTATAAAAATCTAAAAGTGTCAAAATTTTCTGAAAGCATAGAAGATACTCCAGTCGCGAGACTACATAAAACGTTAGTGAAATACTTTACGAACGAAATAGGTCTCTTAAAGGGAAACGACGGTATTTATACGAAGGATCATAAGGAGACTTTGGAGTTGTCATTACCTTATGTAATTCCTCAGGTAATAATAGTATACACAAGACTCTGTAAGAGAACATCGAATATTTAAGCTGTCATCTTCGACCTGGATAAGATTAAATGGGCCATTTAAACCCTTCTTTTGGGGGTACGAAATATTTCTATATGTTGTATTCATACATAAGGCAGGAAATAGACCACCTGAATTGCTGAAATTGTATAGATCCGTAAGTCTTAAATTCTTATTACTGAAAACTATGAAAAGACTACTGGATCTTCACTTAAGATTCACATATTAAGACAAATATCCTTTGCAGAGAAATCAGTATGCATATGCAAAAGGCAAATCCGCTAATTCGGCTTTACATCATCTTGTACCAGAGATAGGAAAGACCCACAGGAACAACGCAATAGTTCTTTGTGCCTTTCTAGATATTTAGGGAGCTTTTGATAACACTGGTTATAACTCCATAAAATCTGGCCTTCTATGTAAAGGTTTAGATCAGTTACGTGGAGATGGATTAGGAACATGCTAGAGTCCTTGGTGATACATGACTTGCTTCATAGACTAGATAAGAGTTATATCACGCAATTGGATATGCGGACGATTTAGCAGTTATAGAACAGGTAAATTCGACAATACCATCTCAGATATTGTGTGCAACGATCTTCGTTTGATTAGAAATTGCTGCACTGAACAGGGTCTTTTCATTTACCCCAACAAAACTATTATAATTCCGTTTACTAGGGGAAGTAATCTCACCTTAGGTACAATTTATGTAGGAAATACTCCTTTAAACATTTTAAATAGACACATTTAAACAAATCTTACAAAACTCCCATCCCCAAACCTATCAACCAAATCATCATTTCAAAAACCAGCCCCTTCGCACAGTCCTAGCATTCTAAGCACTCCTAACATTTTTTGAATTCATTTTATTTTATATTCATACGTTCATCACTCTTGCGCTCAAAATTCGCATGTGCCATTTGACGCCAATAACACCAACACTACTACTACTACCACAACAACTACTACCACCTCCACCACTACTACTACTACTACCAACAACAACAACCAACGTTGAACGCCTTACACAAGGTTACCGGATTTTGTCGTTCACCTCAGGAAACTCGAAAAGCCAGTCCCACAGGATCTGTAACATCCTCGGTTTCAAATGCTGCTCTGACGCCCTCGCGACAGCTAACGGATGCCGAAAAATTGCGCAAGGTCATCTTGGAATTGGTGGACACAGAAAAAGCTTATGTTAAGGTATTGTTGTAGTTGTAAATGTTCTCCTTCTCTCACACTCACCCAATAAAAACACACATACCAACGCAATTTCTAATTACAGCATTTGAATAATCTTCTGGAAAATTATTTGGAACCATTGAAACGTGAAACATTCTTATCGAATGCTGAAATTAATGCTCTCTTTGGCAATATACACGAAATAGTAACATTCCAAAGACAATTTTTACAAAATCTAGTTGAAGCATTAGAACTTGAACCAGATTTTCATAAATTGGAACATCCCAGCCAGTATCGAGTGAGTATACAAAAAAAACACACACAAAAATAAAGTCAACATTAGTTAAGAAACACATACACATACGCTCACATATTTTTGTGTATACAATGTGCAATGCATTACAAAGCTATGGATCGAAGGATGCAGTTGTATGGAAATTATATTAGGGGTATAACTTTTTTTAAATATTAAAAAAATTAAAAAAAAAATGCATTATGGGTGATTTTTTTCAGGAATATATATTTTTGATAAGGGTACGCTAAAAATTAGCAAAAATAATTCAACTTTGAAACCTCTGCTTTTCATTTTAGCCTAAACTTATAAATAAGTTAAGTCTAAACTTTAGAATGGGCCATCGATTGATCGAAAAGAAGAAGTCCATAATTTTTGGAATATTTATAAAAAGTTTTCAAACATAAAAATTTATAGCCCTAATAAATCTACATACATGCCTGTAATTTTTCTGCAGTATTGAATTTGAATTTGAAATCATTTTCCAAGTAATAACATGAGGATTTAAGCAAAAATTCTATTACACATAAATACAATTTTAAATTGTTGTCAATGTTCTCTAAAAGTTCAAAATGATTTTGGAAACATTGCATGTGTATGCATTTGTTTATGTGTATGTGTTTCGAGTTACAATAATAGCTGTAGATACAAACATATGTATAACAAACAAAATATATGTTTTTTCTTTTTTTTTAATCTATTACTCATTTGTTATTCTGTATTTTGTTTTTCTTGTTCTTTTTTTTACCTTAAATATAGAATGTACTATTTGCAATTGGTTCCGCATTTCTCTACTATGTAAATCATTTTAAACTTTATTCATCATTTTGTGCCAGTCATAGTAAAGCGCAAAAAGTTTTGCATCCAAGTAAGTATAATTTTATTTTCTAACCAAAATTTATACATACAAACAGCCAGCCACACACAAAATCTAGCAACAAAACTAAATCCAAATAAAATTGCAGGTAATCTGTATTTGATAGAATTTGTTTTTGTTTATACATCCTTTATATTTAGTAGAGGAGGGTGTAATATAAGTATGTCATTGTGTTTGTAACATACCGATATATAGTGAGAGTCAAAAGAATTTTTTTGCAATTCGTAAACAATACCAAACCATAGTGTATATGTTTTCACCACAGCCGGATCTTCGAAAAGCCGAAACGACTCGAAGAGTCATCATCTACGACCAATGAATGTCTCCCTTATGTATTTTTGTATTTTGTTTTTTCCCTTCTGGAACAGGAACACCTAAATAATGTGCTTCTTATTTAACTGGTACGCGCCGGAATCGCAAAAAACCCAGACCAAGGTTCTATTTCGTATGCCAGAATCAGTTATACAAGAACTGTGTTCTTTGTAGCGTCTTTAATCGGAGGGTAGACCTCCGGCTCTGGCCTTAGCCAGCATTAGGAGTGGAACAACAGTTATATTTACCCATGCTGTCCTCGGTGTCGTCGACATCATTATTCACAGTCACCGCCTTTCCCTTCCAACAGCAGCAACAACACTAGCAGCAGCCACAACATCAGCACCGCAATTAACTCCTCAGATTGCTGTTGCCAGGTCAGAGGTCATCGCCATAACGCAGCCAAACTGCAATGGTCTCATAGGTAAGATCATAAAGATAAAGAACTTTATGCAACAACACAAAACCGTGGTCGCGGCGGTCTAAGAAACCAAGCTAAACAACAACTCCAGCCTCCAATGTTGTTATGGTTACCACATTCTAAGCTTGAACCGCACAAGAAGCGAGGAGGGGGTATGAGTAATACCTTGATCACCAGGGTATTGCTGTCTGGTTCGGAGCTGCAGAGATCAAGCGGTTTTCACACTGATATTAGCTGCATGCTTGAGGGTAATAACCAAATAGTTATGGGAGACTTAAATATCCATCATAAACTCTGCCACTTGATTTACAGGAACGACCAGAGAGAAGCAGCACTTGCGGAATATAATTACTGGACGATTGGCACCAGGATTGTGAAAACATGCGCTAGCTCGCCAAACATCGCCATTGAACGCCCAGGTCTGATGAATAATGCAACATACGAACAGGGGTATTACTTAAATCAGAAGACCTTCCAATAATCATGACGCATTTTTTTTACATTGTGCCAACACCCAGGGGATGCCCCATACTAATGCAATGCATTGTGTTGGTGCTAGGAAAATATGTTATTAGGAATTAAAAGAGGGAGTAGTGTTTGTGGACATTTAATTTGAATTCTCTATAATACGTTGTGAGAGATATGGATGTGATCCGCTGGAGAGATATAGATGTGATCTGCTGGAGAGGCGAGTACTACGGGCATGCACCCGCGTGGGATGAGTTGGCCCACCTCAGCTGAACACTTACCGTGGTAATATCGATAGAACAATGGCGCACAACCCACATTCCGACGATTCTCCAATAAGTCACTAGAGCTGGATACCCTACTGTCATTGATGAACTTCAACGCACTCCTTTGCACCAGATCCAGAAGCTTCAAGATAGACCTTGAAGCATCTGCTATGGGAATTGTATTCCATTTTCGGTCGGATATAGGCGGTATTAATAGTGAGTAGATCAGTCGGAGTAAAGTAATTAGGTCTGTTTGTTTACTTAAATTTCTTACTATTTTTACTACAACTGGAAAGTTTTGTTTATTTTTTGTATTGAAAATTTCCAGCTGTAGTAAAAGTAGTAAAAATGAGTAGATTGTAGTAAGGTAAACGAACAGGCATATTATTGCACCGTTTTAAGAAACCAAGACACTTGAATGCTTCTGTCAACACTTGAAAAACATATTGGTTCCAACAAACATCACATTGTATTTTCATGCCTAGAACATCAAGAGTTTCTGATTCCTCAATAGATATACCACCCATGGATACAGAGCCACAAGCTTTCTGTTGGTCAACACACAACATTGGGTGTTACGAGCATTAAAATCTACCTATTCGCAAGACTCCACTCTGAAATTATCGGTCATGATTGTCGTTAGGTCATGTCATTCATGTTCCGCCTCATAGCTTCAACCTTAGTAAGGCTAGGTCTATGTTTAAAGGAAAATATTTGACAAATATTGCTGTCATCTGCGAAAGAATAGATAGGATTGGAAGTTAGACCCATGAGGTCATTAAGAAAAATAAGAAAAGTGAAGAAGAACAGAGCCTTGCGGTACCCCTGGATTTAAATGAAACCCATCTGATGTGAACCCATCTATAACAACACGTACAGAGCAGTATCTGAGAAATCTCGATATAAATCGAGAGAAATCACTACCGACACCAAACGCAATAAGTTTTGAAACGAGTGCACCGTTCCACACACGATCAAACGCCTTAGAAATATCTAGAGCAACCAATTTTATTTCACCAAATTGGTGAACTCCAATGTTCCGAAAGAAACGCAAACAGGTCCGCTGAGTGGTTTTTCTAAAATATAGTAACTGAGGCAGCACCTCGTTTTATTCCTGCTGGTCGAATACAACTAGTCAGACAAATCTTCCCAGCAGAGGCGGTATGACGAGAGGTCTACAAAACGGGCGAGTATATCCAAATTCCATAACCTGTCGCTAACCACTCTCGTTATACCCGAAGTCTGGAAAATGGGTAGAGCGGTCCCGATTTCAAAACCCGGGAAAGAAACAAATCAGTCGCGAAGAAACTTGAGGTAATTCTCCTCCCTAGCCTAACACACACCTCTCAGCAGCAGCACAACAACAAAAGCATTAACTGCCATTACCACACTACAAGTCATAAACTGAATCAAAGTAAGCCATGCGAGCGCACAGTGATCATTGCGTTAGACCTGTCAAATTCATTTGACACATTCACCAACAACATTACCCTTTTATGAGACATCGCTAACAGTGAATTATATGTGTGGCCGTCAGCGGTTTGGGGAGTTTAGAAGTATGAAGTCAAAATCCCGTAGAATTAAACAAGGAGTCCCACAAGGTGAAGTTCTCTCTCCGAACTAGTTTAACTTCTACCTTTCTAAGTTCCCGGCACCACCGCAAGGCATGGAATTAATATCATATGCCGAAAACTGCACCTTAATGGCACAGGACATTGATGATCTTACAGCAAATGTAAGTTCAATGCATACTTCCATGATCTTACGAGTTTCTTCACTGTACATTCGACTGATTGTATAAGTCCTCGGTGCAAGCCAGTGCAATAAATTCCGAAGTAGAATTAAGGTCCTCAAGTGCACGCCACGTGCAATAAATTCTGAAGCAGAAACAAGGTCCTCAACTGTTTCCCACTTGGGGTAAGGACAAAGAAACCTTGTAGGGTACCTATAAAACCATTGGCCTGTCAGTAGCGTAACGCAGTAAAAGAATCTTCAAAAATGTATTTTCATTTGGTTTGGCGCATTATGTTATTCGTATATCTTTTATACAACTGGGTACTCAAGATTTGTTAATATGAGGGGTTTTTGATGGTGACTTTATGGCTTGTCTACTGCTGCTTTCGAGTTTATAGGCAAACGAGGTAGAATGAAGAGGACGAAGAAAATTCAAAAAAGTGACAACACCGACTATAGGAAATTTCCAACCTTTATCATCAGCACATTTCGATTGTCACACTTAATGTATGTCAGATCAAAAACTTCTTCTTTGTCTTCACCCTTTTGCCTTTTAAAGCGTAGGGGGGCCTGCAATAAACTTCCTCCAATCTGTTCGATTTTTCGCTATTCTCTTCATTTCATTTAGAGATTTTCCTCTTTTTGTTCCAGCTTCTTTTATGCAATCTTCATATGATACTCTCGGTCTTCCTATGGGTCTTCTTCCTTCTGGCTTAGCTTCCAGGAATTGCTTTGGTGTCCTTCGTTCTGGCATACGTACAACGTGTCCGAACCATTTGAGTTGTTTGGATTCTATTTTGTCAAGTATTGATACATGGTTTAATTCTTCTCGTATGCGTTCATTTCGTACTCTGTCTCTACGTGTTTTGCCAACAATTCTTCGTAAGCATTTCATTTCCACTGCATTTATACGACTGAGGTCCGAAGTACGTGCTGGCCAACTCTCGCATCCATAAGTGAGAATAGGTTCTACCACTGTTTTATATAGCTGTAGTTTCGTTTTACGAGCTACTTCCCGTTTGCCAAATAAAGTTTGACTAAGTTGATAGTATGCGTTTGTGGCTTTACTCACACGATTATTAACTTCTTGTTGAATTTTCCCCCACTGGTGTATTACAGTACCTAGATATTCGAAACATTGAACTTGCTCTAAAGGGGTCCCATCGCATGTAATATTAATTTGTGAGATTTGTTCTTCTGTTCTTGCAACCTGCATCACTTTAGTTTTTGATGTGTTTACCGACATACCTTTTGACTTAAAAGTTTGTGTCCATACCGTAATAGCTTGTTGTAGTTTTTCTGGTGTGTCTGCTATTAAAATGATGTCGTCGGCATACACCAATGATTGGCAGTATATACTTTGCATATTGTAGTTTCCTATCTTAGATTTTGATGTTAGATTTTTTTGCCATTTTTGTAATTTCATCCATAAATACAGATCAAAAACAAGATTTTTAATTAAAACTTTCAATAAAAAAAATATTAAGAGTTAATCATTTCGCACTAATCAGATGTACTTGTTGGGCCAAACTTTTCACAGTGTTGTGTTTAGCGTAAAATAGAAAAAAGAGCATACAGTTTTGTGGATTTCATGTTTTCCAAAAAATACACATAAAGATGTTTGAAAAAGAATATTTTTTAATCAGAGATACAAACTTGAAGTTCTAATAATTGTTTAAACGTACCACGGTTTAGTTATAAGGTTACATACGATTAGTAAACAAATCCGCCATGTCAACCGTTTGACAAGTTTCGGTGTTTTATTATGATTTTAATTATCTTAAATTTTGCACACTTTTGCCACCCAAAATTTGTTAAATTTTTAAGAATTTAAAATTTAAAATTATATTTTTTATAAACATTCACAAATTATACAAAATTTTAAAGAAAATTAAATTGAAAATTTTTTCAATTCCTTTTTGTTTCGACATTCTATTTTTTTAGTACACACCGATTTCTGTCGTTCTTCTCAATCCTTTATATATGTCATTCGTGAAACGTACGTTTTTCGTTTACAATACGTCAAAATGTATTGTTTCTGTGTTATTACAGCACCATTTTTTTTTTTAAATCGGTACTAATGCAGATGTAAATATATACATATGTGCGTATGTCAACTTTGAATTCGTAATGCGCACACATGTAAATGTACATATTTTGAATATGCAAGCTTAAGGTTTACAACAAATGCATTCACATACATACGATCGTATGGATATGTATTTACTCTTACCTTTACATACATCACAAAAAGTTTAAACCCAAAATTTCGAAATAAATACAAAACAAAAAATTTGTTTAGTTTTTCTTCTTGAATATTGAATGTGACCGATAAAACCGAGTACACACAGAAAACAAATTTGCTAATTTCCAACTGAAATTCAGTTGTTGCAACAATAATTATGTTGATCCTTTTGTATAACGATTGTAACAACTGAATATCTGTAGTTACAACTGAATTTTGTTGATACAACTGTATTTTAATTGAAACAACTAAATAATTCGTTTGCAACAGCGAAATGCAATAGCAACAACCGAATGTTGAGTTGATACAACTGAAAAATTCAGTTGGAAATTTATTTTTCTCTGTGTACAAATGTTTGTTTCAAAAAACAATGAAGGTATTCACAGGTTGGTTTTTGTGGTAGCTCAATTCTTTCGCAAAAGAAATGAGTTATGAACGATCTCTTTCTTTTGTGAATTTCAACTGTAATCGTAGAATTCCCCAGTTGAAAAATGTGTCACTGAGGAAATTTACATGGTGATTCCTTGAGGAAATATCTTCACGCTCTGACAAATCGTAGGTAATCCTTGATGACATGTCCTTAGATTGTCAACAATGAGTGTGGAAAATTCCTCTAAGACATCGATAAGAAAATGAATTCAGGAATTTTGGCACTTGCAGGAGAGCAGTATATTAAATTCGAATTTTAAATATGGAAGAAAAAGATGGCAATATTATTAATTTATTTAAAATTATATTAAAATCTTACAAGTATGTAGTATAAAAGTAATAAACAGAGAAATAATTTTGAAAATAAAGTTTGGAACATGTAGTTAGGTTCAGGTTCAAATCCAGTTGAGACTAAAAAAGGTGAAAAGTTTTTTTTAAATATGAGAAAGATAATTTATAAAGGAAACTAAAGGAAATACGAAATTTTTTTGTATTTTACATACATTTCCCCAAAGAAGTCTTTGGTGACATGTCCTCAGAAATTCGGCATGTCCTGACTACTGCCGACTTTGAGGGAGGACATTTTGAAATTGTATGTATATAAACCTGTCCTCAGCTCAGTACATAGGGATGTTTTGCGGATTGCAGCAGTGGTTCTGACAGTTCACTGCGCCGTCATTAAGGATGGCTCGACGACGTTGCCAACTGGGTCGAATTACAATTGATATTTTTTGAATTTAAACTGATCTTATACGAATTCTTCTGGTCAACATAACACAGCAAATAAAATTTCTCACTGTGTTATAAGCCACCATTAGTAAAAATGTCTCCTAGATGCACGCAGCAATAGAGGGGCAGACATAGGCCAATCCCGAGATCATTACCTAGGTGGTCGCAAAAATTAGCTGTTGTACAGCAGCTATCCTGAAAATATTTAACAATATACGGCCTAAAAATTATAATATTAAATGCATTAACATCAAAATAGACTTCCGAACACAGCTACGCAGACCCTAAGTCGAATCACTTACTACTGTAAATTCAAAATTGGATCACATTAAAACCAAAATAAAATCCTGTGCCGACAGTGCAATCGGGGCCAGCACCCAAGGGTTAACAATAATGGATGACCGATGAAACGTAGAATATAATTACAGAACGACGAACACTTAAAGATGAAGTAGCATCAGTAGATGACCACGAACTAAATATTAATCCGGAAACGAATTACCATGCATAAAACTGCATAAAACAGTAAAACGAGCGGTGCGATGAGATGAAAGGAAACATATTGACCGCTTGGCCGAAGAAGTCGAAAAGACTGCACAAGCTAGCGACACACGTATACATTTAAAAGTCACAAAAAAGTAGTAGGTTGTAAGTTGCGTATAGAACACACTGCGAAAGATTTGCAAGGGAATCTGCTCCATATCGAACAAGAACAACTACAGCGACGGAAGGAGCACTTTTCCACTATGCTATACACCCAAAAAAAAAACGTGGGTATTCAATATTAAAAATGTAAATAAATTTTAGTACAAAAGGACCTAGTGCAGGAATTGGTAACCAATACTAAAATTTGTTACTAATTTTATTCAAAACCACTAAAAATTACTAATTTTAGTACTTTGAAGATACTAAAATTAGTAACTTATTAGTAGATTTTGGTACAAAATCCCTTACTAAACCTTTTACTGTAGAATTATTTTGATTGTAGATGAAACCCTAGAGCCACCTATTTTAATTAATCCACAAGCTAGTACGAATTCGAGAATAAGAAAAACAACCCCTAGTATAGCAGTAACTATTGCAGCCATAAAACAACTTTCAATTGGAAAAGCAGCTGTAAATGATGGTATTCCTGCAGAAATTTTTAAATGTGATTCGAAACTCGCAGCACAACTGTAACACCCTTTGATCACCGAAATCAAAACACCCTCTGAATCCTTTCCGGAGGAATGAAAAGATAACCGCGAAAAAGGGAGACACCTTAAAAATTATACAAACTGGCGGGGCTCATTACGCATTGTTACAGAACAGTGCCTACGGTCAGTACCGCAGTACCGGGAATACCGGTATTCTCGGTTTCTAAAATACTGATTAAATAGCGTAATTCAAATATTTTATGGTTTATTATTTTATTGTTTTTTGAGAACCGGTACCAGGATCAGAACCGGGAATACCGGTATTCCCTGGAATATATCTAAAACCGGGAAACCGGTACCAGAACCGGAAATGGGGGGGGGCACTATTACAGAACAAAGCATTGAGTTCAATTTCAAAATACATGTTTTATTTGTTGATTTTGAAAAAAAGATAATGTATTTGGTCAGATCGCATAGAAAACTATTACACAAAAATAATATCTTTGATTAAGGAAATTAGGGGAAAACAACCATCAACAACTAAACTTTTGAGCCTTTTGGCTTCGAACAATATCGAATGCCGAGTTAGGGATGACTGAGCTCAAAATTCTGAACTCCTCGCATAGACCGGCTGGTCCATGGCTATACCACATGTTGTAATTAACTCTCTCCATTTCCTATTCGTAATGGAAATACACGGACAATCACTTCTTGATCTGTAGTACTGAATTGGGGGTAAACGCATTTTTTTTTTTTTCAATTAAACGAGAATGTAATTTTGAACTCCTTGCATAGACCGGCTGATCCATGGCTATACCATATGTTCCTTCATCGACGAGCATAAAACAGTTTAAATGATATCAGGTCCATAACAGCGATATACTTCAAATTCTCGAGTTCTAATTTGCCTAATATTCGATCGCGATGCCTGGACAATGCGGTGCATCACATCTTCTACAATTGGAACCGTAAATGAGTCCAACCGTTCTTGTAATTTGTAATTAACTCTCTCCATTTCCTGCTTTTATTGGAAATACACTGACAATCACTTCTCGATCTGTAGTAATGAATTGGGGGTAAACGCATTTTTTGGCCAAGAAGAATATCGAATGCCGAGTTGTTATTATATGCAAAACACAAAGGAATTAGCAACTGGGAACCGTAAACGAAAATGGCAGCGGATTGGATACACCCTCCGTAAGAATAATGATAATAATTCTAATAAAGCTCTTAGATTCATCAAGATGGCATAGAAAAAGGTACAGCCTGGGGACGTTCAATAGAATCCGAATAAATTAACTGAGTGTACCTATCTTGAAACGAATTAAGGTATTTTTCTCAAAACCGGGTCAGATGGAGTTCTGCAGTTATTGGCACCCTTTTTAGGAATTTCGATTGATCGTTTCACATTTCAATTGGAATTTTAGAAATTTAAATTGAACCCTTTCGATATTCTTTGACAATTGATTTTTTTTCGGATAACAATTGGTTTTTTGTGAATTCCAATTAACATCTTAAAATTTAAATCGATCTTTATGGCATTTCGATTGATAATTTTGAATTTAATCATTTCAATTGATATTTTTCGAATTTCAATTTCAATGCTTGAATATTTGAATTTCTATTGATTCGACTTTCTTTTACAATTGACATTTTACGAATTTCAAATGGAATTTTTGAATTTCAATTCGATTTTACTAATTTCAAATACAATCTTCAAATCTAAAAATTGGGTAGATAACTTTCCGAAATATAAAAATAAATATTCATTTTGTTTGGATTTGGATTTTGCATTGCAACATATTTCTTGAACAAGTTAAAAAAGAAATGGATTTAAATTGTACTGACTTTTTTATTTTTCTTTACAAATAGATGAAGGAAATCATGCATTGCAAGAGTTCCTATCTGCTCGTAATCCCAAACAACAGCATAGCTGTACACTAGAATCGTATTTGATTAAACCCATACAACGTATACTCAAATATCCACTATTGCTGCAACAATTGCGTAACTTAACGGACTCTCGGGCCGATGAACATTTGCATTTGTGCGGTAAGTTTCTTCATTTAAAATATTCCACCAAATTCAATCCTTATTAATTTATATAACAACTTTGTTTCTCTAGAGGCTTTAAAGGGCATGGAAAAAGTAGCCGAACACATTAATGAAATGCAAAGGATACACGAGGAATATGGTGCAATATTTGACCACTTATTCCGACAACATCAAAAAGCCTGCAAGCAGCCTATTGATTTGAGTCCAGGTGGATATCGTAAAATCAAACATTTTTTAATTATACATCTTAAATAAAAACTAATAATGCTTTTCTACATCACCTTAGGTGACCTACTGTATTATGGAGGCGTGGAATGGCTGAATATATCAGATTTTCTGGGCAAAATCAAAAAAGGTTTGGAACTGCATGCAATGTGTTTTGTTTTCAAATCAGCGGTTGTGTTCCTTTGTAAAGAACGTCTTAGACAGAAAAAGAAACTTATGGTAAGTATAAATAACCCGAAACGAAATGATGCTATGTTAACTATTTTTGGTATTTCTAGGGTGTTTCGAGTAAAAGTACCCCCAATGAAGTTGAAATTATACGTTATCAGGTTTTAATACCAGTTACTGAGGTCCAGGTGCGAGCATCTTCGGCCAAAGATATGGATTCACATTTCTTATGGGAATTGATACATTTACGATCACAGTTACAGCGTCGTTCCGAAAAGGTGTATGTGCTATCGAATAGCACAGCCGATTTCCGAAATGCATTCCTAAAAACCATACGACAAATAATACGCGAAAGTGTGCGTAACATGTCTATTCCTATGAAAAATTTCGGTGGCAGCTCAGGATCAGTATCCGGTATGTCATCACAGGGTGGTTGTTCCGGCAGTTCACAGACGCTGGAGCGTCCAAAACAACAAGTATTTGTTAGAAGATAACTTACACAGGAAGCATTATTTACTATTCTTTCATTCTTTTTAGATAACAATAATGCAGGGTTCTCAAACTTTGGGTAAGCCGAAAAAGAAATCTGGCTCTCAACGTCATTCGGCTGGTAACATAGATTATGACAACATCTCAGGTAGTCAGGAGGCAGAAGATGTTCCATACCAGGAACATCCACATTTGCATCATACATTGCATACGTCTACTTTCCGTAGTCGCAGCAAAACAGTTGGTGATGCTTCTGGCAAGTTTTAAACAATAATAATATCAAATATCAATTGTACTCATTAGTTTTAAAAAAATATATTAACAGATGTTCTAGGAACTGGCATGGATGCACAACAGCAACAGCAGCAACAACAACACCATTATCAGCATCAGCAGCAACAACATCATCATCAACAACAACACCAGCAGCATCATCAACAACATACCCAAAGTGATATAGAACGTATGGATCCCGGTACTAAGTCCGAAGGTGAAGAAGAATTCCAACAGGGTACTATCAAAACAAAAGCCTCACTTGGACGAACGCCAAATCACCTAACACTAAGGTTGGTACTAAATTGTGATTAGAAGAAAGTACAATGATTTTCATATGAATATTGCAACTGATAATACACAAACAATTTTTATGCTTACACAAACATTTTCGTTTCCCTTTCCTTCTCTTTCGTTTTTTTGTTCAAATAGCACCACTTCAACACTTTCCGTTGGCAGTACCGGAAGTCAGGCACGCTTAATTCAATCATCACATCCGCCATCAACTTATCAACCAGTTCTTATGAAAGACTTAGGTAAGAGTAGCTCTAATACACAAGAATTAAAATCATCCCAAGATGAAAATGCATGCCATGAAACTGCTGTTGCCAGCGATGACGATGAATTGACTTTAGAGTCTGATTTGCAGGCAGCCAACACGGCAGCAGCCTTTAATTTAAGTCTAGGAATTAGTGGTAGTCTGTTCACGACCTCCAGCGCTGGGGGTAGTGGTGGTAATGGGGGTTCTAGAATTGAACGCGAAAGTGATTTTATTTCTGGCAACATTTTGCATGCTTCCAACAACAATAAATTTTCTCCTCGACAATCTCCAAAACAAGATATTGAAGTAATTGAAATATTTAAGAGTGAAATCGATAAAATAAGTGCTGCCGCCCAGCAGGTGTCAGTAGTGCATGTTTCCGGCAAAGAGTCTTCCAGAAAATCCTCATCCAGTCGCCACAGTAGTGACGTAGAGAACAACACGACAGACGAACACACAAAATACATGGACAAACACTTGAGTGGTCTCGAACAGGAACAACTGACTGAGACGACTTGTGACATTGAGGCGTATATGGCCAACTTGAAAGAGACATCCATTGAGACGTCTGACTTGCAAATGGACGGTACCGATCAGCAACAAAACGATTCAAGTCTCTCGCCTGAGCCACAGACCGTAGTAGAGAATACACAACAAACAGTTATTGCCGATATTGAATCGCCGCCACGTCCTTCCTTCGAATCGGATAGTACGGGCACAACAACGGGTACATCGGAAAAGTCTGAGGATGAGTCTGAGGGCGCGGTGTCTTCTGCACTACATGTGGTAATTGATAAGAAGGTTGACAAAGTTTTCAAATCCAAGTCGTCGGAAAAAATAACAAAGACCTCTAAATCGCCTAGTAGTGGCAGTAACGGAAGTAGTAGCACTAGCACGGGTAGTTCCAAGACGAAACCGATTAAATCACCACGACAAAGCATTTATATTTCACCAGATCGTTCAAAATCTCAGGGTAGCTCTCCGGTACGTATTATTAAAATAAAATCACCTCGCACTAGTATTAGCGATCAGGGAAAACGATTAAGTGTTAGTTCAAGTCGCGAGTCGTCACAGGATCGTCTCTCAACCGGTCGTCGAACGCCAAGTCCAAGGCGATCTTCGGATGGTACTGGTATTTTGAAGCGTTCCGCCAGTCCTTCCGGTGGCATACTCAAACGACCCCCCAGTCCATCAAAAGCTAAAAGTCCCGATCGCAGTTGCTTGAAAAAACTAGCACCATCTCACGATTGCAGTATCGAATCGCTGTCTCCTCATATATCACCTCGCAATAGCGTTGAGTATTTGTCACCCGATCGATCGACATGTACCATGTGTCAGCATCATTCTCCTCGCAATAGTTTCGATAGTCGTAGTTCAGAACCTAATCTTGACTTGCCACGTTCAGTATTAAAGTCACCGCGCGGAAGTTTCGAATCACGTTCACCCGATCGCAGCTTAGGTGGTGCACGCAAGCGAAGTGCCTCCGCACATGCTCACATTGACCAAGTTGAAAAAACTAAAGGGGCCGAAGCATACTATCAATACTATCCCATTTATGATAATCGCACGTGCAGCGATCATTATGTGTCTGTAAGACGTGATAGCAGTGCCAACCGTTCCGATACTAATAGACGCGCTAGCAAATCGTTAGAACGTTCAATGTCTCGTGATAGTACTACCAGTAGCTCATATCGCTATGGTGTATCTCCCGAACATATTTACGCCATTAATTCTTCCGACTCTTCGGGTCCCATGCGTTCACAATCGGCTGAAAATGCATTTGCCAATTATAGAGAGACAGTTGCAGCTGCTGCTGTCGCTGATCAATATTACTACTATGGCGCACCAGCAAATCTCACACCAGCAGTCCCAACTCCATATGCCACCATTTATCATGAACCACAATGTCCTCATGACCGTCCCTACCAGATGAGCTCTTCCGCACCAGAGCATACAACATGCATCGATTGTTTGTACCAAAAGAGACCCTCCTAGCATAGGGCACGCGTGCGACAAAGTCGTACGCGTAAAAAAGTACCACGCGGAACGGTAATAATGGCTGGCTACGGGGCCGAACCATGTGACAGTAATATGTTTGATTCCCAAGCTACTATAGTCCAGCAAAGGTCGTCTAACGAGGCACCCGGTGGTTGTGTAGATTGTCATGATTTCTATGAAATTCATGTCTAAAGTAAAATTGAAAATGACGACTATGATGAAATGAAAAACAACTCCACAACACCATACACTTTTTTTTATTATTTTAAATGTACCTACTAACGGAAAAGAAAACTATTTAACAGGTCTACGTGCTAATTTTTCTCAAAAAAAAAAACAAATAAAAAACTATGAATATAGGTCATCAATAAAATTATACGATTTATAGAATTTCACTTGGAAATTTTATATAAAATAGTAAAAGGAATTATAGCGGAGGTTTATTTTTATTTTCATTGTTTTCGTGCAATACATTATTAGCCATTCTTTTATGCAAAACAACAATATTTATAAAGTTTTGTAAAAAACTCTATTTAGTTCTGGTATTTTGTATGCGCAAAGTTTTAAGTTTTTCCAGTTTTAATTTGACTATTTAATATGCAAATAATAGTAGTATGAAAACTAACAAAGGTTGTTTAGGATCAAATAATACCAATACTAACACACAAACGCACACATAGATACTATTTAATTAGGAAAAACTGGTACTAATCAAAATTATGCATACACACACACATACACACACTCATACATATTAATTTGGTTCCTAAGGGGAATCTCACAGAGACAGACACCAAATCAGTAATAAAATACCTCAGTTAATATATTGTATATGAACGACACTCTTACATATGTTATGTTATGTGTGTGTGTCGTACATTTGTATGTGTATGGTAAGCATTGGATGATACACATCATCAACACATACTAAAATCACAAAAATATAACAACAATTACGGGGATTCACGTTATCACAACAACAATATCAAATATCTATTGATTGTGATTAGTGGTGATTTTATTTATACTGTATTTTGTGACGATTTATAAAATAATGTTACCTGGAGCTTTGCGATTAAGCGATTAAAATAAAAAAAAATTCTATTCGTTATTATAGTGTCAATTGATCCTTATTCCATAGCATTTCAGTTGATCTAATGAATAAATGTTTACTATATAAACACTAATAACAAACAAGTAAGAAAATTATAGTTAGACAAGAGGGGGCTCCTGTAGGATAGTTGGTAGGTGCTAGCCTTTGGAACTGGGGGGGCGTGTGTTCGATTCCCACCAGAACCCTTGGTTTTATCACTACAACGTGACGACGGTCATTGTTACCAGTTCTCGTTAAGGTTAAAATTATTAAAAATGTATTGTAAATAAATGTAAAAAAAAATAAAATAAAAATACTTGATAATATGATCAAATTATTATTATTATAGTTGATCAAGAACGACCATATAATATCCTACACTCTTGTTTCCCGGAAAATTGGATCAATCTTTTGTCAAATCGTTAAAATGTTGAAAAAAACACTCAGAAACCAAATTTGTGTGCAAAAGGCTTCTATGTGTTGCTAATAAACCGCCTTGACTGAATATCGGGCGAAATTTTCATATAAGGCCTAAGTCCAAAAATGGTCCGACTATAATCAGATTTGATTAGGTTATTAAAGTACTTGTAAACACGCACAAACAAAATTGTAATAAAATATTTTCAATTTTAATGAAGTTTGAGAGAATTATGTGAATATCAGGAAGATGGTTTGAATGGGGGCTACAAGAAGAACTGTCTGATTCCTTTAAAATTCCGAATGGTGATTAGGTTGGTTAGGTTGTAAGTGGCTGCTGACGTTTTACGTCAACACACGTAGACTCTGAGGTCCATTGTGATACCACGGAACCGTAATAGGTTTCCCTACTAGTCCCTGTCGTTAAACCAGTTTGAGCTTCTTATGAAACTCCTTAGATGTTGAATTTTGACATCCGACAAATCAGAAAGATCGAACAGCTCCCTAGATCCCAGTGAAGCAAGTCTCTGGCCAGAAAGTGCCGGGCAATGGCAATTAAAGTGTTCGATAGTTTCCAACTCCTCTTCATCCATGCAACTCCGGCAAAAGTCATTCGACGGCACATTTAACCGCTCTGCATGCTTCCCTATAAGACAGTGTCCGGTAATTATAGAAACCACCGTCGAAATCTCTCCTCTTGGAAGCGATATCAGCTCACTTGTGCGCCCCTGATTAAGAGAAGGCCAAATCATTCGTGTTGTCTCACACGTTCATCCATTTGCCCATCTTTGATTGGTCTCCGTCGCAGAACAAAGCCGTAGGTTTTGCTTGCAAGTTTCTATAGGCATACCAACACATTCCAATTCTGTTGGAACCTGTAAGGTTCCAACTTGCAAGCTCATCGGCTTTGCAATTCCCTGGAATGTCTCTGTGCCCTGGGACCCATATGAGTCGTATGTTAAACTGCTTGGCCATCTCATTTAAAGACGTGCGGCAGTTAAGAGCAGATCTTGTTTTCAGAAACATTGAATCCAGGGACTTGACCGCGGCTTGACTGTCAGTATAGATGTTGACTGCGGTTGTAGACAAGACATTGCAGCTCAACCAGTCAGCCACTTCCTTTGTTGCCAGCATCTCTGCCTGGTAAACACTGCAATGATCTGGCAATCCACGAGCCAGGCTCAACCCAAGCTCTTCCGAATAGACTCCAAAGCCCACTTTTTCGTGCAGGCTCGATCCATCTGTGTAAAAATTTATGGTAGCTCCACTACCCGGAGTATCCCCCATCCAAGACTCCCTGGATGGTATAATAGTGGTAAAGTGGCGCTCAAATATGCTCAAAGAGGGAGCACAGTCCACATTTTGTGGTATTGTTATCTTCTTCAAGATCGCGCTATGGCCACAATCGCTGCTCCTCCATTGCAACGTGCTATTAAGTCGAATTGCCGACGCAGCCGCATACTGCCTACCCAATATTTCCAATGTTATCAGGTGAAGGAGGATTTCTAATGCAGCCGTAGGTGTAGTACGAAGAGCACCAGTGATGCACATCGACGCCATTCTCTGTACCTTCGTGATAAAGACACAGTTCGCTTTTGTTTCTAAAGCAGTCCACCAGACAATGATTCCATACAGCAAAATTGGACGCACCACTGCTGTATAGATCCAATGAACGACTTAAGGGCTAAAACCCCATCGTTTTCCAATGGCCCTTTTACAGGAATATAAAGCAATCTCACCCGTTCCTCAATATTACGCTTGAAATTCAACTTCCTATCTAGAAATACTCCAAGATACTTGGCTCCATCTGAGAAGGTGATTTCAGTGCCGTCCAGAGAAATAGGATCAAAAGCAGGAATCTTATTTTTCCTTGTAAACAAAACAAGCTCTGTTTTACTTGGAATAACTCCTAGACCACAGTCTCTTGCCAATTTAGAAAGATCTTTCAGAGAACCCTGAAGAATGTCCCTCAATGTTGGTAGATGCTTCCCCTATACCGCTATCGCAACATCGTCAGCATATGCGACAACATGAAAACCACGTGCTTCTAGAGATAGCAGCATTGAATTCAGTGCCAGGTTCCAAAGAAGCGGTGAAATAACACCTCCTTGTGGTGTGCCCCTATTAACAAATCGAGACATGACGGACGCTCCCAATTCAGACGTTATACGTCTATTGACAAGTAGGTTTTCCATCATTAAAACGATCCCACGCTTTACTCCTAGACCAGACAATGCCAAAATTATCGAGTCTGGGATGACATTATTAAAAGCATATTTATTATTTCCGAAGCAATTTTAGATGCTTGTGCGTCAGAACGTTCCAAAGCTTGAAACGGCGTCATGGAATTGCCCGGAAAATGCGTGTTTAAAAGGAGACCCAGCGACTCTCCACTGGAGAAGACCACATCGGTTCTTTTCTATATCAAGAAAGGCCACCATAGTGTACTCCTTTACCGAAAGCGATCTCTCGATGGTACCAACGAGCTCATGCAGAGCTGTTTCCGTTGATCTACCCTTGATGTATGCATGTTGCTTTGTCGAAAGCAACCTCGGGTCAATCACTCTACGCAAATATGAGTCTATCATTCGTTCCATTGTCTTTAACAAAAAGACAGACTAATTGGTCTAAAATCCTTCGGAGCTGTGTGGGAACTTTTCCCAGCCTTCGGGATAAAGACGACTCTGGTATCCCTCCATTTTAAAGGAATATACGACCAGTTGATGCATGCTGTGTTTAGATTATACAGCAACGGGGCTATATAGTCCGACATTTGCTGCAACTCAGCCGGGATTATACCATCAGGTCCCGGGGATTTATAGGGTCTGAAGCTTTTTATCGCCCAGATTAATGTTGGCATATGTTTTATTTCCGAAGCAATTTCAGATGCTTGGGCGTCAGAACGTTCCAAAGCCTGAAACGGCGTCATGGAATTGCCCGGAAAATGCGTGTTTAAAAGGAGATCTAGCGACTCTCCACTGAAGAAGACCACATCGGTTCTTTTCTTAGATGTGATGATACCTGCCAAAATGATATCAATAATAATACGGTTACACTGTGCAACAAATTTGGGGTCTTCGAGCATTTGGACGGAACCAAAAAAAAATGAAAGTATACCAATAGAAGACCAAAACGCCCGAAGGGTTTTGAAAACTAAGCTCGAGTTCTTTTTATGGCCCACTGATTTTTAAATTTTTTTTAAAGGCATTTTGAATAAGTTAAAAAAAAATTAAATCTAGTCCTGAGGTAAATAATGTTAAGACATATCTGCAGTAAATTTGATGGCGGTACTTTTCTTAGAATATACTAACCCTCTATCCCCAAGTTTTTGGGGTCATTTTGGTCCTTTTTTTAAACACCTCATAGAACACCAATTAAATGTGCGTTTTTAGGGTTAAAATGTTCTACAAAATGTACTTCTTCATCAAATTTTACTAGGGATTGTCGAAGATCAAAAGTTCTCACGGAATGCACCACAATCTCAAAAATGTACATTCTTATATAGTTTTGTATGGGCTATCGATAAAATTTTTTTTTTTTTTGAAAATTTTCAGAGCCCGTTCTGAAATTTTCCATATTTTAAAAATGTCAATTTATTAAAAAACATGCCCTTTTTTTTTCTTTTTTATTTTTTTTTTTTAAAAGTTTAGATGTTTGTCCATCCACACAAAAAATTCAGAAACACGTTCTTCGTTTTTTTCGAGAAAATCGCATTTGAACTTTAAATTTCATAACATTTTTGTAATTTGCTTGTATTTTCTTGATTTAACGTTGCGAATGAGTATTATTAATTGCATAAATATTACTCATTCGCAACGTTAAAACAAAGAAATACAAGCAAATTACAAAATTGTTATGAAATTTAAAGTTCAAATGCGATTTTCTCGAAAGAGCGTTCCACACCGAGTTGAACCTCTGAGGAAGACCCCAGAAAGTTTAACTGAGATTCCAAAAACTTGTCATTAATGTAATGAATCTGTTTTCTATGTGTAAGATTAATCGATTAATCACAAAACTCTTCTAACATTTAATAACACAACAATATGAGGCATTCCACAACAAATGTCCCGCTACAGAAAAACATGTGTCCCGTAAATTTCTGAATAGGTTAATTGGATAGCCCTATATGGAACTAAGAAAATTGCGTTTTTTGTTTTTCTAATTTTCAAAAACTGGGCTTAGAAGGCGTGGTCAAATATTGGAAAAATGGTAAAATTTGTGGTGAGTTGCCCTGATTAAATATTTATCACATTAAAACGGAATGCACCACAATCTTAAAAATTTGCATTCTTATATAGTTTTGTATGGGCTATCGAATAAAATTTTTTTCTTTGGAAAATTTTCAGAACCCGTTCTGAAATTTTCCATTTTTTAAAAAAGTCAATTTATTAAAAATCCGGCCACTTTTTTTTTTTTTTTAAATTTTTTTTTTTAAATGTTGTTTTTTTATTTTTAGTACCAAAAGGTACATAAAAATAAAATGTATTTATTCGGCCTTTATATATGTAATATATTCGATTCGATTTTTTTTTTAAGTTTAGATGTTTGTCCATCCACACAAAAAAATTCAGAAAAACGTTTTTCGTTTTTTTTTTCGAGAAAATCGCATTTGAATTTTAAATTTCATAACAATTTTGTAATTTGCATGTATTTTCTTGTATTAACGTTGCGAATGAGTAATATTAATGCAATATTAATCGATAGCCCATACAAAACTATATAAGGATGCAAATTTTTAAGATTGTGGTGCATTCCGTTTTAATGTGATAAATATTTAATTAAGGCAACTCGCCACAAATTTTACCATTTTTCCAATATTTGACCACGCCTCCTAAGCCCAGTTTATGAAAAATTTAAAAACCAAAAACGCAATTTTCTAAGTTCCATATAGGGCTATCCATACAAGCTATTCAAAAGTTTACGGTACACGTGTTTTTTTTCGCTGGACATTTGGTATGGAATGCCTCATATACATAAATAACTAAATTTTGATCCAGTATACGATTTTAGTTTTTGCAATTGTATGAATTTCAAAAAAAAATATTTTTTTGTATATTTTTATTGCTATTAAATTAAATCCATAATTGAAGATTTCAATGAATTCAGGAATTTTTTTAACAAAAAATATTCAATTAAATAATCTAAACGGTGAAAAACAAATAAAAATAATTTAAATCATAAACAAAATAAAAAATATTTACCTAGAGCTAATAAAAACGAAATTAATTAAAAAAAATACAACAAAAATAAATGAAATTTTCAATATTCGACGATATACAATACATACATGTACGTAAAAACGGAAATTGCAAAAAAAGTTTAAAAATATCAAATAATGAAATTTAAAAAGAAAAATAAATTAAAACTAATTCTCGTAACGTAAATTTAAATTAACAGTAAAAACTAATAAAATCCATTATTGACTCAGTGTTTAACATTTTGATGTACCTCAAAAAATCAAAGTATTCATAAATTAAAAAAAAAATCAAACCGAAAATAAAAACGAATTATAAATGTTAATAAAAATCAAATAAATCTACCACGTTAAGTGTTTAATTGAAATTCATAAAATTGATTTTATACATACAATCAAAAATTAAAATGCACCCTACACTTTGAAATATTTTCTATACATACAAAATCAAAAAAAACACTAAATCAAATTTGACATAATTTATACATAAACAACATAGAAACAGTTAATCCACACATACATACATACGTAGGCATTTTTCTTCTTCAGCATTTGTATTTGTATAAATAAAAAATCCGAATGAAAAATGGCTTAGCAGCAATAAAATCAAAAATTTCTTGTTAATCGTAAAAATCGAATCGATCGATTTACAAGTAATATCAAGAATTTCTAAATACTGCATACAATAAATACTAATAAAAACAAAATATATAGAAATTATAATCAAAATATTAAAAATAAACATAAATTACAAAACACTTACACACATACAGACTCATAGACCGACCGACATAGTTTGGAAATTAACTTAAATAAAAATCATATTTATAGAAGAGTGAGAGTTTATATATAATAATTTTACTCATACGTATACAGAAAAATTTTAATTTAAAATGTTTGATTAAAATTTTAATTAAATTCAGTAACTTTTTAATTGCATTAATTAAAATATTAATCAATGCTACAACTTTTTAAAGTAACACTGAATCAATATTAAAAACAACTATGTTAAATTAAGTGTATTTTTTTAAGAGAAGTAGTAAACCGATTTTTTTTCTGTATAGACGTACAAACTTTTATAAAAAACTCTTGCTGTCGTTAGACTGTTTCAAAATATTTGGGATTTAAAAAAAAAAAAAAATATAAAATTCGTCTTGCAGAATACTTTTTAAGTATAGGGTATACAATAGGGTGGTTCTTAAAAAAAGTTTAGATTTAAAACTAGACGTCTTCTCGGTTTTTTTTTTAGATTCATGCAAAACATTACCATAATTTTTTTGGAAATTTTTGGATGTGTTTTACACCAATTACAGATGGAATTCGAAAAAGATCAATTGTAATTTGTGGATTTTATTCGCAATTCGAATATTCCATTTGTTATTCGAAAATTCCATTTTTTGTTCAAAGATTGCAATGTAATTCGAAAAAGTTCAGTTGTAACTCGTAAAATATCAATTGTAATTCGAAAAAAATCAATTGTAATTCGAAAGAGATCAATTTTAATTCGAAGATTTGTATTGTAATTCTTAAAAAATCAATTAAATTCGAAAAAAATCAACAAAAATTCATAAAAGATTCATTGTAGTTCGAAAATTAATTACGTAAAAGTTCGATTGCAATTCGAAAAAGATCAAATGTAGTTCGAAAACTATCAACTGTTATTCGAAAAACATCAATAGTTATTCGAAAAATATCAAATACTATTCAAAACAGATCAATTGTAATTTGTTGAAATCAATTGTAATTCGATAAAGGTCTATTTTAATTCAAAAAACATCAATTGGAATTTGAAGAAGTTTATTTGTAATTCGAAAAATATCAAGTGCAGTTCGGAAAGATCAACTACAATTCGAAAAAAATCCAATGTATTCGAAAAATGTAAAAAAATTAATTTTAATAATAATGGAGGGCCAACATAGTATGATTGATAACTTTATCATAACATGGTTACAGCGATCATATTATTTATGATGCTTGCTGATCATATTAGGATAAAAAATTGTCATTTTATAATTGTTGATGTAATTCGAAAAATATCAAGTGCAGTTCGGAAAGATCAACTACAATTCGAAAAAAATCCAATGTATTCGAAAAATGTAAAAAAATTAATTTTAATAATAATGGAGGGCCAACATAGTATGATTGATAACTTTATCATAACATGGTTACAGCGATCATATTATTCATGATGCTTGCTGATCATATTAGGATAAAAAATTGTCATTTTATAATTGTTGATGATCATAGTATGATTGGCACAATCATTTATGTGATCAAATGGATCAACCATACTATGTTGCCCCTCCATTATGAGTGATTTGGTGTGCTGTCATCATGTTCCAAACATTTTTTTTCCCCTGTGATTTCATCAATTGTAATTCAAAAAAGATCAATTGCAACTCGAAATAGATCAATTGAAATTTAAAAAAGAAGAGATGTAATTCAAAGATTCCAATTGTAATTTGAAAAAGATCAATTGTAATTCGGAATTTATACTTGCATTTCAAAGATTCCATTTGTAATTTAAAAATTTCATTTAAAATTCGAAGATCAATTGTAATTCGAAAAATATCAATTTTAATTTGAAAAAAATCAATTGTTATTCGAAAATATCAATTTTAATTTGAACAAGTAGAAAAGTTAAATTCAACTTGGCCGAATCTATGAATACCCTCCACAATGCCCTTTTAAGTTATAGTAAATTTTCTAACGTGAAAAAATAACATTTTTGATTAGAAATATTTTATTTTGTGTAAAAAACCTTTTTTTTTTTAATAATTAAAAAAAAAAATTATTAACTAAATTTTTTTTGAGTGTAAAAGTTTTTTCCAGTGTAAAATTTTTTTCAAGTGTATTTTTTTTTTTAGTGTAAAAATATTTTTGAGTGACAAAAATGCGTTGGAAAATATTTTTGTAACTTACCAATGTTTTTAAAACATGTTTAACGGGTTTTCAACACGTGGATTTAAGGTGAAGCGAATCTGAAATTTACGGTTTTGCTAATAACTTTTGAACCACTAGACCGATTTGACCGATTCAATATGAAACAGCTCAGGGAAACGACAAATATATATCGCTCCTTTACTTGTATAGTGTCATAACTCAAAAAATGCGTTTTTTGAGTTAATGATGCAGAATTATTCGTTATATCATGCTTTATATTGTGTCAAAAATTCGTATTAATATCTTTTGAACTCACCGTTTGAGAAAGTACACGCCATTATTACATTTTCTATGTACCGGCCTTTTTCAATTAAAAACCAGTTTCAATAGTAAACTTTAAACGTGTTTTCTGCAAAATGAAATATTTTGAGTTGACACTATACAAGTAAAGGAGCGATATGTCAAGCTTCAGCATCTTCAGATTTGTATTTAGAAAGTTGTCGTGTTTTTTATCTCGTAAATTACTCTTTTGCTCATAACTTTTGAATCACTGGACCGGTTTCGCTGGATTGCAATACCAACCTGACCAGGTAAATGCTCAACATATATGACAAACTTCAGGAGCCTTTGTAAAGTCTTTCAAAAGTTAGCGCGTTTTAGATCGTCTTAGAATCGAACGAGGATCATGAATATATATACTTTATGGGGTCTTAGACCAATATTTCGAGGTGTTACAAACGGAATGACAAACTTATATATACCCTCTATCACTAGAGTGGAGGGTATAAAAAGATCAATTGTAATTCGAAAGAGATCAACTGTAATTCTAAGATTATATTTTTAATCTGAACAACATCAAATATAGTTCGAAAATGATCAATTGTAATTTAAAGACGACCAATTGCAATTCAAAATAGATTAATTGTGATTCGAAAAATATTAATTGTAATTCAAAATATTACAATTGATTTTTTTCGAATTACAATTGAATTTTTGCAAATTAAGATTGAGTTCTTTCCAATTGAAATTGATCTTTTTCGAATTACAATTGATCTATTTTAAATTGCAATTGATCTTCTTCGAATTACAATTGATCTTTTAAGAAATATAATTGATCTTTTAAGAATTATAATTGATCTATTTTGAATTGAAATTGATCTTCTTAGAATAAAAATTGATCTATTTCGAATATCAATTAATCTTTTTCGAATTACAATTGGAAACATGGAATTACAAATGGAATTTGCGTATTGCAAGTAGAAATTTCGACTTCTAATTGATTTTTTTTTAGTTATATCTGTAAATGTTGTAGATTTCGGTTGCCATAACCGTATTGCGGTTGCCATAACCAACAACCTCAAAAATGAGGTTTGAATATTTACGGTTACGGGAACTGGATATGTTATGTGAGGGTATCTGAAATTTTTTAAATAGGAAAAATGTTCAGTCTGAAAAAGTTTCTTTTCAAAAAAAATGTGTGATCTGAAATCTGAAAATATTTCTAAAGATAAGAGTGATTTTTCAGAACCACTTCTGAAATTAGTTCTATAAATGTTCTGGAACTAGTTTTTAATTCCCTTTTTTACACTTTTTTTATGAAACGGATCTGTTACCTGAACTACACCATAGATGGCAATTTTTTATTACCATTGAAATTTGGTTGATATCAATGGTAATGAAAAAATGTTCATTACGATTTAATGGTAATTAATTTTTTTTTAATTGAAAAAATAATTACTAATGGTAATGAAATGCACCAATTGTTGAAAAACACCAATTATAATTGGTTTCAAAACCATTGGTTTACACATTTTTGTTTTTTTGAAAAGTTAAAAATTTAAACATCAAAGTATGTTTTTACAAAAAAAAAAATTGAAGACAAAAAACAAAACGCAAATAAAATTTCAAACATTGTTTTATACAAAGGCAATCAACGTGTGTTTGGTTTATAAAATGTGAAAAACTAAAACACCATACACTCAAAAAATTATGTCATTAACTGTTTGTAGTTTATTTAAAAAATTTTCGGTTTAGTCGTTTTTAAAAGAAAAAACATTTGTTTGATGTTCAGTTTTTATTAATGACTACTTCAGTCCTTTGTTTCAAAAATAACACACTAAAAAATATAGACTTTCATTTGCATTTAATTTTTAAAGTCATTTATTTTTGTTCTGTAAGTAAAAACTACTGATTATTCTTTTGATTTTTAATGATTTGTGTAAGTAATTTTTTTTTAAATTGTTGGTATTTTTTAATGAAATATCATTAGTTTTTACCAACACAAGTCAGTTATTTTTTTGTAGAAAAAAAAAAATCCAAAAATTATTTATAGAAATATAAAAACATGTTTGTATCAAGTGACTTTGGCACGATGGGTAGAGTGTCTGGCCAGAATGTAGTTGATTGCGGGATCGATTCCCCAAAAATTTTATAAAAAATTTTTAAAAAAATATTTCAATAAAAAATTGTAAAAAATTACCTACGAAATCATTAATTTTTATTGTTTTCGTGGGTTATTTTTTTGAAATTTGTTGGTAAAAATAACAGAACTATCATTAATTTTTATTGTTTTCGTTGGTTATTTTTTTCGAATTTGTTGGTAAAAAAGAGTGAAAAAAACGTAATTTTTTAATGTTTAATGTCATTTATTTTAGAAAATTTTGTCAACAGTAAAAAATAAATGTTGATGTTTGTTAAAACAAATGAATAATTACTGGGATGGTTTTCAATTGTTTATTCACTGGTTTTAAGTGTGTTTTTCTTTTGTTTTTGCCGACAAAATATTTTGAGTATATAACAAAAAACAACAAATATTTCCAAATATTAACGATTTTGACAATATTGTGACGACTTTTACTAATGGTAATTATTTTTTTGTGATGCCATACCAATGGTAATTATTTTTTTTAATTATCATTAGTAATTAAATTGTAAGTAATTTAATTGGTACAATTGATACAACCAATGGTAATGAAAAAAATTGCATTACCATTGACATCAATTAAATGGTAATTAAACTATCAATTAATTGTTCCTTAAGTTAATTAGTCCCATCTATGATCTACACAAATGCTTCCAATAAACATCTTGAGCTCAAAAAACTCTTCCTCAAAACCCTTACCCCTGATTATCTCGATATTTCGGTAAGCTGTATTGGAAATTTTTAAATTTTTAAAAAAACTGTCAAAATCTACAACTTCAAATATTTTAAATCTATTTTGAATTTCATCAACAATAAAAATATAGGAATTGCGTAAATAACTTTTTGGATGATTTTTAGAGGAGAAAATTTATAAAACACAGAAATATTTATTTATTTTTTGAATTATTTTAATTTATTTAACCCAAGTGCATTTTGTTGTAATCTACATGTAATAATGTTAATGTTTGTTGTAGTTGAAATACAATACTTGCATACACATTCACTTACCACACTAACTACATACATGCATATGTATGTAACTACCCTTTGCACATACAAATATGCACAAAAAATTTTAAATATTTGTATGTGTAACTGTAAAGTAGGAAGTGAGCGCTAAATAATATAAAAGAAAAATTAACGAAAACGTTAATTAATAATTAATACTCGTAAACCCCCACTAAGTTTGTGATATTTTTCTTGTGATTTTCCATAAAATTGCTAATAGATTAAATTAAATTTTTAAAAAAATAAAAAATATTATTTATTATTTTCAACAATTCTATGAGAATTAAAAAAATATAGTTTCATATTAAATTCATTAAACGTATCAAAAATTAAAAAAAATTAAAAAAAAAACACAATGGAAAAAAGCAATGCTATTAATTATGATTATTATGATTAGTTGTTAAACCTTAATTAATTAATTTTTAAAATTGTAAACTTTTTAAGATTTAAATTATCATTACTACCTACATGCATACTACTAACATACAATTTACTTTTACATATATACATATATTTTTAAAAACAACAATTAATTATAATAATAATTAAGTGACACTTAATATTTTCTTGTAAATGTAGTTGGTTGGCATCGCTTGAGAAATAAAAAATCAAAAAAAAAATCAAAAGAGAGAGTTGTTGTTGTGACAAAAAAAATTAATAAAAATGCACAAAATTTATTTAAATAAATTGAGCAGTTATTTATTGTTGTTTATTTGTTTTTCACTTTATTTTTGTTTTTCTGTTATTTTTACAACAATAAACTAACTATTGCAATGTTTTCTAAAACTGTACTTGAATTATTACAAACACCACTGCAACAATGCTATTCAAAACAAAAATCAAAAAAAAATAAACAATAATTTATAAAATTATTATGTCTTATGGTTAACACACCCTGTAAGCAAATTTTTAATTACTTTACTAACAACAAAAGTTAATTAACACCGCCTTTAAAATCTAAATCTTAAAATCCAAACACGGTTAATTCACCACCCCTTCTTGAACTCTTTTAAATCCCTGTTTGCTAAATCCAAATTTCTTATAGTTGTTGTTCTTATAAAAATTAAAAATAAGAAAACAAACCCTCCTTGTAAATATTATTTGTTATTTAAAGAATTAAAAAATCTCGTACAATGCTTTTTACTGTGATCTATCTAAACTATCTTTCAATTATAAATAAAATTCTACTATTAATTAAACTGTCACCGTTGCCTAACTATTTATGCTAACAAACGTACATTTATTTATGTTTAAAAAAAAAAATCATTTATCAGCATATTTCCATTTTATGTTTTACACAAAAGTACCAAAAAAAAGCAGCATCTCTTATTCACAATATTTTTGTTTTAACTATTGGTAGTAGTAACAAATTAATTTTATATCATTTATTCATAAATTATGCATATTTTACAAAAAACTAATTTGTTTTGTATATTAATAGGTTAATTTTAGATTTTTCTGAAATTATTTATTACAAATGGAAATACATACGGTAGCAACAAAGAGAGTTTTTAATTTAGTTTGAAATTTAAATGTTAATATTATCACTTTTACGACAAAAACACCTATGTGTATTTAAACATTTTTTGAAGAATAGCGTTTTTTTACAAATCCACTTAATGGAAATACAAATTTTGCAATATTTTTTAAATATTTTTAAAAGAAATATTTAAAAAAAAATATTATAAAACACATATGAGGGGGTTAGAGCACAAGGGGTTTAAGTGCCTTATATTTAATAATGAGAAAAATGAGGTTAAAGTTAAATTGCAATAAAAAATGTTAGATGCTATCTAGAATATTTTTTTTTAGTTAATAGAGATCCTGAGATATATTTTAATCAACCAAGTTAAAACAAGTAAAAAAGTTTAATTCGGCCTTGCCGAATGTAGTGATACCCTCCACAATTTCTAAAAGATAATTGCAAAAAATTTTATTTAAAAGTAAATTACATTTGAAAAAAAAAAAATTTTTTGAAAAAAAATTTCCGCGAAAAAAAAAAATTGCTAAAAAATCCGCGATTTTTTTCTTTTTTTGTCAAAAAATATGTTCGTACTTGTTTAAATACCATTTGGTGTTCAATTATGTTCACATATTTCAACCAGCAGCCAAATTAAAGCATTTTGTATTTTTAGGTTATGTTGAATGTACTTAAAATTTTGAGGTGTCCGTACATTTTCGTTCATAACTTTTGAACCGCTGAACCGATATCGCTCAAATGCAATACCAAACTTCTCGGGAGAACTTCCAATAAATATGTTAAGTTTCAGTCATCTCCGTGTAATATTTTGGCCGTGATTACCATTTCCACAGACAGACAGACGGACAGACGGACATCGCTAAAATGTCTTAAAATCGATCGGGTATCATGAATATATATACTTTATGGGGTCCCAGACCGATATTTCGATGAGTTACAAATGGAATGACAAACTTATATATACCCTCTATCACTAGAGTGGAGGGTATAAAAATACCATATTTTGCAAATACAAGCACCCAAAAATTGCCTTTAAAGTAAGTATGTCGCACTTATACCCCTTGTGCTCTAACTTTTTTGATAAATTTCTAAATTTATGAAAGAATTTTAGTTATACGTAAAAGAAAAACAACATTTTATTACCAAAATCATTAAGGGTTCTTTGTATAATTTTTTAGTCGTTATAATCAGATTCCATGACATCATCGGGCTCATCTTCATCTTCATTAGGGCGTCGCGTCAAATCTAAACTTTTGAATTTCGTGCCGTAATACCCGCCGAACGATGGCCACGATTGTTTGAAAATTTATGAAAAACTTTTGCAAGGTCATCTTTTGTCGGCAACCAGCGGTCAAGGTTTAAAAAAAAATACGTTTTTGGACCAAAATTCATAACCGAATTATTTAACCAAATCTGGCTCAAAAATAGGGAACTTTTTGGGTACTTTATTAAAAAAATTTCTAGAAAATTCCAAAATACTGATTTTGGTCCTGATTTTTAAACACAAAAAATATTTTTTAACCAAATTTGTCTTAAAAGTCAAAAAATGTTGAGTATTATGTGTAAAAAATATAAAAAAAATAAAAACACGATTTTGGTCCAAAAATGCTGATTAGCATCTGTGAACCAAAATCTTTGATCAGCATTTTTGAACTAAAATCGTGTTGTTTAAATTTTTTTTTAATAGTTTTTAGATAACATGCTTAACATTTTCCAATTTTTGGGACCAATTTGGATAAAAAAAATATTTTTATGTTTAAAAATCAGCATCTGTGGACCAATATTTTTTTTTTTTTTGTATTTTTTTTATATTTTTCGTATAAAGTAACAACATTTCCTAATTTTTGAGCCGGATTTGGTGAAAAAATTTGCACATGAATTTTGGTCGAAAAACGACAGTTTTTTAAACTTTGACCGCTGGTTACTGACTTAAGATGTTCTTGCAAAATTTTATTACTATTAATACACGAAGTTATTTCAATTCAACCACTTTGTCCAAGTGAAAAATTTAATTTTAATAATTTCTTAGAACACAAGGGGTTTAAGTGCTCATATACCCCTTGTGCTCCAAGCAAAACAGTTATTTTAATAACAAGAGCTAAAAATGGTCGCCATATCTCGCTAACGGATGAAAATTTTACATTCATCTCTTGTGCTCTGAACTTCTGTGAACTTCACCTACTAATTCCATATGTTAACTCATTTTTTTAAAAAAAGGCACTTGAACCCCTTGTGCTTTGAGCCCCTCATATGTAGTTGCTTTTGTCGAAGCAGCAATGATATGTATTTTCAGCACATTTCCGACTAAAAGCTCTTTTGTATTATTTAATTCGTATTATCTGGCTTTTTTAGCATATGCGTGTTTTTAATTCCAACATTTAAATAAATATCACTCATACGCAACGTCATAACAAAGTAAATAAAGTGTGGCGTATACGTGTTATTAATTTGATTACTGAAATATAACACACTCATACGACACAAATCATTAAAATACAGAATTTATTAAGCTGCCCATTCACTTGCAATAAAATTGCTCAACTTAAAAAAAAATTATTTTACAATATTATTGTCGTTTTACCCTACACAGCAAATAAAATTGCTCAATACATAAACCCAATATATTGTACACGATATAAACATAAACATAACATAATAAAAGTTGTACAATATAGACAACACACTGATAAAATATATTGCAGTATTCTTGTTTGTACAATAAATATCAAAAGTGTTTTGATATTCTCCAATATATTGCACAACCGTAAATATTACATACACACAAGCGATATTATTGTACAATTTGAAAAGTTGAACAATAATATTGCAAGTGAATGGGCAGCTTTAAAATACAGAATTTGATTCCAAATCTGCGACCCAAATGTCTATCACGTCAGGATTTTGAGTTATTCGTGGTTAAAGTGCCGAAAAAGGCCAAAGGGTCCAACCTTTTTGAAAGCTTATAATATAATATCCTGACATGCGATTGATTTGGTATTAAGCTCATTCAAAAGTATGCAATTTTCTCTATAAGACAAGATAAAATGTTCTTGGAATTTAATTTTTGAAAATGGTAAAAAGTTTATTAACAAAAAACCTTCCGTTTTTTAAATATTTAGTTTATTTACACAGTGTTTTTTAACAAATTTCCATACAAATACTCACGTAAATATTATATTTAAAGCACTTGTGGCTAATGATTTTTTCACCATTATAAAAAAAATTTAATTCCCAGAATATTTGATGTAGTTTTAAAGAGAAAATTACGTACTTTCGAATGAGATCGATATCAAGTCATTCGTATGTCAGGTTCTTATTTTATAGGCTCTCAAAAATGGCCAAAATGGAAATTTTTTTACACTTTAACCGCGATTTTCTCAAAATTGTGAAGTGATAGAAAACTTTGAGTGACAGTTTTGGAATCGGGAAACCAAAACCTATAAACTTTTGTTGATTTCATTCAAAACGCAGCGACAAACCTCAGATTTGTAGAGCGGTGTTATCTTCTGCTAATTTTTCCGCATTATTAATAGTTGATCTGATCACTATGTTGGAAATCACCCTACTTCATATATCTTTTCCAATTTAAATTCGAAAAAATGTGCATTAGATTGATACAAAATGCGAATTTTATAGACTTTTATAAAATTTTATTTTTTTGAAAATTTTACTTTTTAAAAAAATTTAATTAACCCATTTCTTACCGGAAATTTAAACGTTGGAATTTGTTTAACGAAAATATAAAAATTCATTGCCACCGAAACATTTAATTGTATTTTGAAGTCATTTCTAATCAGAATATAATAGCGATTTCCTTCTTTAAAAATCGTTAAAATAAAATCGCTCCTTTTTCTTACTCTACACTCAAAGAAAAAGCTTTATTATATTTATGAAAACTGTCATAAATATAATGAAATTCTTCATTAAAGTTCGTCCAATGTAACAGTTTCATAAATACAATGAAACAGTTTCATAATTGTTCATAGGGTCAATATTTACCAAATTTTTCTTTATATTTATGGAAGTTTTTATAAATAATATATTCTTCATAATTATTATGAATGCTTCATAAGTGATGAAAAATTTCATAAATTTAATTTATTTTTTCTTAAATATTTGATAATATTTGGAACTATTTCATAATACTTTTGAACCAGTTAATTAGCACTATGGAATAGTTCCATATTTATAATGGAATACTTAAAAAAAATTATTATTTTTATAAAATGTTTCATAATATTTATGAAATATTTCATAATATTTATAAAACAGTTACATTGGATGAAACAGTTACATAATCGTTCATAGGGTCAATATTTATGAAATTTTTCTTTATATTTATGAAAGTTTTCATAAATATAATGAATAAAGTTTCATAAACTTTTATGATATTCTTCATAAATATTATAAATGTTTCATAAATACGATGAAAAATTTCATAAATTTATTTTTTTTTTCTAAATATTTTATTAAATTTGGAAACTATTTCATAGTATTTTTGCACCAGCTTATTGGCTTTGGAATAGTTCCATATTTAAAATGAAATACTTAAAAAAATAATATTATTTTTTTGAAATGTTTCATAGTATTTATAAAATATTTCATAATATTTATGAAACAGTTACATTGGACGAACTTTAATGACAATTTTCATTATATTTATGAAAAATGTTCATAGTTTTTATGAAATGTTTCATTAATAAAGCAAATGCATTATTTTTTTTTTTAGAAATAAAATTTATGATATTTACATTGGAAGAACTAAAATAAGGAATAAAAATTTCAGGAGCTATAATTGTTTTGCCTCGATTTCTTAATCATATTACAAAAAATCATATGACACGTTTATGATTTTTTTTATGAAAACATGAAATTTTATGAAGTGCATTTCATAGACTTTTTTCATTAAACTTCATTATATTTATGAAGGTTTCATAAATATAATGAACTTTTCCATTCGCGTTTATCTCGGTAAATATTGCCGCTATGAAAAAAGTTCCAAAAGCAATATTGTAGGCCTTGACCCGAGGAACATTCGTGCCGAATGTTAGTTTCCGAGTTATCTGCGAAAAAACAAAATAAAATTGTTACTGTCGAGAACTCGAAAACGGATAGGCAAAAGACTAGGCTACAAATTCTTCTCGAAGCCCGAGATGGGGGACTTGTAGTTTCCATAGAAAATTAAAAAAACCGTTTCACATTTTCAAAATTTTGACTTTGGACCCTCGTAACTCCGAAAATAATAAGTGAAAAGTCTCGGGACTCGAAACAAAAAGATAGGTCAAGGTTCACACTAAAAGTTCGCCTTTGGACCCGAGGCTCTACGACCATTATCTTCGGCTATTTTTCACGAAAAGTAAATCCCCAATTCTGCCAGGGTTGCCCCATTTTAGTTTTTCGTGAATAACTCGGGAAATATTGGCCCAATTTGGCTCAAAGACCTATACGTCCCAACTTTTTATGCTCTTTCAGAATCTGCAAAAAAAAAATTTTCCGGAAAAAAAAATTTTAAAACTTGGCAACCCTAGAAAATAGCACTTTTCCAATCGCGTTTATCTCGGTAAATATTGCCGCTATGAAAAAAGTTTGTAAAAGTTGTAGGCCTTGACCCGAGGAACATTCGTGCCAAAGACCCAAACGATCTCCGATCGTTAGTTTCCGAGTTATCCAAAATAAAATTGTTATTGTCGAGAACTTGAAAACTACTCGTCCGATTTTCTTATAAGAAACGAAATATTTAAATTTCGTAAATGACAAAAAAAATGTCAAAAATGCCATTTACTTAAGAAATGAAAACTGTCCTTGACAAATGTTTTGTACCCTCTGCAAATGCTGTTTGTCATTTCACTGATTTTTGCCATGTGTTTTGTCAATATTTTTCCCTCCCAAAAGTTTTGTATAGTGAGCGTTAGTGAAACTCAATAAATCATGGGAGTAATGAACAAAACTAAATCGAGATTTTGGAAGCACAGCATATTTTTAAAGCATACCATAGCGAATCCAAAGATTGCACTTGAGGTGCAGTAAAAGTAACTGATAAAAATTTTAATTTTTTGTTTTTTCAACTTTAACATAAAATCCTTTCACCCAGGCTTTGTTAGTTTTGACTAACAAGGAATGGTTTTTGGGGAAAAATACAAGATTTCCCAGTATCTTAATTGCTCGTAAATCAACGCTACAAAGAGTACTGCAATTAGCGCTGAAAATATGCATGATTTCACTTAATTTCGCTTATTGCTTGCAAAGAGTGATCTTAACTGTGACATCCTTTAAATTGCCCAAAAAAATCTGGTATTTATTTTGAAAGTACGGTGAAAATGTGGCTTATATTAACTTTAGAATAATCTTTAATCAGCCGTATACAAATTTTCCCAACATTTTCCTCAACACCACATTCTGATCAAAAGTTTAAAAATAAAAACTGCTAAACTGACAATGTTGTTATTACCAGTCGAGTTTAGAAACGTCATAACTTTTATAACGAAAAATATATCGGGGCGAGTATTTAAAATTTGCTATCTACAGTTTTATAAAATAGCAGATAGTAAGTTTTGAATATAAGCCCTCGATATATATGAAGTTTATATTTTTTTTTTATTATATTCGAGGTAATTTTTCTTTACTAATTACACCGTGATATTCTCATAGAATAACTTTCAGGAAAATAATTTTTCTGTTTCAAATTTATTTATGTTGGTTATTTTTTGCACGACTTAGCCGATACGTATTTCGATCTTGCCAAGATCTTGTCATGACTATTTAGCAAAATCTAAAAACCCTATACTACAAGTAGCATAGAGATTTTAGATGACATTGCTTTTGTTAGGTCGGGCAAATAACACTGCGGAACACTAAAAAATAAACAAGAGTTACGACCATCATTTCTATATATTTCGGACATGCTGAATCGAATGGCGTACTCCGTTTTTCGATGTATGGTACAGTTTTCTTGTAAAATGTCATTAAAGATTTGCTGATTTTCAGCTGCTTTTTTAACAAAAAAATTTCCAAAGCTTATGATTTTTAAATTTTATGGCATGGAATACAAAGATATAACTTGTAGCAATATTTCTAATATAAATTTGGTTTAAAGCTTTTCATCTTAACCCCTTTAATTCGCGGATTTCTTCATTTTTTTAAGTTTTCGCGAAATTAACCGCTAAATTGGTCTCTGATAAAAAACTTGCATTTTGTGGATCATAAAGGCGTTCATGATACTACGAATAGTGGACAAAAAACATCTATGTTATATGGACCATCATGAAGAAAATCGCGAAAAACCGTTTTTTTGTATATGGCAGCATCACTTTAGGAGATGATTTGAGGCTTCATCTTTTAGTATATAATGTGGGAACCTTAAACAATGAACTAACCCAAAATTTGTCCAAAAAAGTTTTCATTTGCAAAAGTTATCTTAACAAAAACTATAATTATTGAATCGCAAACACTGAAATAACAGTTTTTGTTAAGATAACTTTTGCAAATGAAAACTTTTTTGGACAAATTTTGGGTCAGTTCATTGTTTAAGGTTCCCACATTATATACTAAAAGATGAAGCCTCAAATCATCTCCTAAAGTGATGCTGTCATATACAAAAAAACGGTTTTTCGCGATTTTCTTCATGATGGTCCATATAACATAGATGTTTTTTGTCCACTATTCGTAGTGTCATGGACGCCTTTATGATCCACAAAATGCAAGTTTTTTATCAGAGACCAATTTAGCGGTTAATTTTGCGAAAACTTAAAAAAATGAAGAAATCCGCGAATTAAAGGGGTTAAGATAAAAGCTTTAAACCAAATTTATATTATAAATATTGCTACAAGTTATATCTTTGTTTTCCATGCCATAAAATTTAAAAATCATTAGCTTTGGAATTTTTTTTGTTAAAATAGCAACTGAAAATCAGCCAATCTTTAATGACATTTTACAAGAAAACTGTACCATACATCGAAAAACGGAGTACGCCATTCGATTCAGCATGTCCGAAATATATTGAAATGATGGTCGTACCTCTTGTTTTCTAAAATAGTGGTTAGTTTTGTCACGCAGTGTAATGGCCAACATAAATAAATTTGAAACAGAAAAATAATTCTCTTGAAAGTCATTCTATAAAAATATCATGGTGTTATTAGTAAAGAAAAATGAACTCGAGCCAATTGTGACAACCTAAATGTTGAAAAATCTAATTTTTGATGAATTGAAAGGCTTATTGTAAGAACTCGATAAGCAACATTTCATTTCTGAAACTTTTGAAATAATGTAGAAAATATAACTTTAGTAAACTTGCATATTTAAGATACTTGTAGGAAGGAAAAAAAAAATGTTGCTTATCAAGTTTTTGCAGTAAGGCCTTCAATTAACTGAGTTTCAGTTGGAAAGTGGCAAATTGGTTTTCAGTATATGTCAAAAAAGGCTTTATTATACTGATCGACTCTAAAACGCATTTTGAATCGAATAATAACCGAATTTATTTAGAGTAGAAAAGTTTCGAAGCAAGTCTCATTAGTTTAGGGTCTTAAAGAAAAAACTTAGGTTGGCATTAGAACTTTTTCGATCAATATATTTTCCGCGTTTAAATTCAAACTATATTGTTATTTTTTCTGTAATAAATATTTTCATTAAAATCTCAAATTTCATTTAGTATCACAATCACCTATGCGTTTTGTTTTTGGTTTTATCACTTTAAAAAAAAAAATTATGAAAATGTTGGCATAACGTTGATAAATTACCGAAGTAACAAATTAAATGTGTTTACACAAATTGTATTATAGTTAAGCAAAAAATAAAACAAAACGGTTTCAATATTTAATTATAATTAAACAAAAAAAAACAAAAGCACAATGAAAATTAATACAGGAAATTTTTTTATCGAAACCCAAGCGATGTCAACATTTTATTCATAAAAAATTCATTTATTTTTTCTGTTTTTTTAAATTAATTTTATTTGAGAAAATTAAAAAAAAAACAAGAAATAAAATATTTATATTAACGCATGTTCCTTTTTTAAAATACATAATTTATTTTTTTATATCAAAAAGTAGTTTGTAGTTAAATTTTCAAAACAGACAAAAGAAGAGTTTTATATAAATTTATTTAACTGAATATATTTTAGTACATACTTTAAAAAAAATAAAGAGAGTCAATGTTCTTAAATCAGACATTAAAACTGTCTTAAGTCTGAAATAAACGATCAACAACATTTATTTAAATACTTCAAAATCAACATATTATGAATGTCATTATTACTGAAATTTTCAAGTACATTCCTGTAAAACTTTAAAAATGAGAATGTATTATGTAATGCATTACCAAGTAATGCATAGGCAAAAAAACTCAAAATATGCATTTTTTATTTTTTATGCATTATGTAAAACACACCCATTATTTTGAGTCCCATAAAAAATAATTGATATTGTTTAGGGCAAAATAATGATAATACATTTATATATTACACAGTGATACAAAATCGAACTTTCCGAATCCAAATGTGATGAAACCAAAAGCAAATGAAAGTTGACATTTTCCATAACAAAACACTCAAGGATTTTTTTAGTTTATATGTCGTACTTAAGGGGCCCCTGGTGGTGCCCTTATTAGACATGTGGAGTCCAGTGACCAAACTTAAGCTCGAAATAACTTTAGCTATAACTGATATGAATTTTGCAGCAATCGGTCCAGTACTTACTGAATGTCCGAATTATTAATAATAAACCATTGTGCACTGTTGCGTGTGATTGTTATTAAGAGGCAATTACTAAATTAAGTATACGCCTCTTTTACAGTTTTAAAGAAATTATACTTCAACTTCACCTGCGTATAAAAAAAATCTAGTTAAAAACTAAAAAGGGCCTTGAGAGTTTTATTATGGAAAATGTCCACTTTCAGTTGCTTTTGGTTTCATCCGATTTCGATTTTGATTGTCGCACTGTGTTACCATTACTTTACCCTATACTACATCGATAATTTCAATATGGGATGAGACTCATGTTAATTAATGGAAATGTATTACGTGAAAAATTCAAAAAACTTTCTAAATTCTATATTTTAAATTTGTTATTTTATAAACACAAATATGTAATTGAATATTTTTCAATAACACTTTTTGGAATTTGATTACTAATTTAATATTTTTTATATTTTTAGTCAATTAACATAATAATTGATTTTGAAAAAATAAATAAATGCGGTTTTAAAATCAGAAGCATTGAAATAAAAATAAAAATTGTAAGAATTTCAATATTGAGTAATATACGGGTTTTTTTATTTTGTTATTCGTAGTAATTGAAAATTTTTACCCAAAAATATTTTCTTTTTGAGAAGGTTTATTCTAGTTCGAGTTAATTTTTCCTTTACTAATTAAAACTATGATATTCTTATAGAAAAATTTTCAAGAAAATTATTTTTCTGTTTTAAATTTATTTGTGTTGATAATTTTTGCAAAACTTAGCCGACACGTATTTCGGAATTTGTCAGATTCCATTGTCAAGACTATTTAGCAATTATAAAAGCCCTATACTTCAAGTAGCATAGTGCGTTAAAATGACAAATCTCGAATGTTCAAACAAAAATGTTAATACATATTCAACTCTACCCTCATTGAGAATTATGAGATGAAAATTGTAAAGTCTCTTAGTTTGATTGAAAATTAATTACAAAAATAAAATATTTGAGCTCGAGGCCTGTTGAACATTTTGTCATCACACTTTTTATTGATATCAAATTGAAGAATATAAATTTTAACCATTTTGATTCTTTAAATATTATTTAACCTCAATTAAAAAAAGTTTGTTATAGTTCGAGGTCAATTATTTTCCCTATTATGAATTAACATAACAAGTACTTATGTTAACTCTACTTTTTTTATTAGAATATTTTCCTAAAAACTATTCATAGAGTTTCTGCTTTCAAAAATTTGTTAATTTTCTGGAATGAATTGACGCTGGTTTCAAGGATTTTCCAATTTTCCTATCATCAGAATTCTTTAGCAAATTAGTCAAATATTCTTAATTATTTCAATCAAGTGCGAACTAAGGTAAAATAAATTTATTATATCGAAATTTTACCAGCATTACAACCAAATCAAATGAAAGCAGTTTAGTTGATTTCTGCATGTTTTGCCGTCGGCAAATGTTAAATGCAGTTAAAATTTATTTTGCTTCTAATAGAAGACAAATTCTCTCTTACTTAGCGTAGGGTTATCAAATTTGTTTAGTAATTTATATATTAAAATTTTTTATATTTGACACAAGTCGGCATAAAAAAAACAATCAGAACATCTAGATAAAATACATTTATAATTTTGTTCACAAAAAACATTATAAATTTGTTAAAATGTCACGTACGGTGTCAAACAGCGCCATATGTTTTTTATTTTATTTTCTCTTTCTTCTTTCATTCTCCTTTGATTAAAAGAGGAAATATACTACTATTAATGCTGCGTTGTTTAATAAAGTATTTTAAATACTACTATTATGTAGGTTTCACAAATCCTTTTGTCATTTAATATAAATAATCACAATAAATAATATAAATAATCACAATAATTAAAACGGATTTTAATAATATTAAAACAATCAACCAGAACAAACAAATCAAATATTATTGGATTTTTTGTTAATACAGTCTCCGGAATAAGAAATGTTTTCAAAATCGAAGGTTTTTTTTTCCTTCGGTTTAAAGATAAATTGAAAATTTTTAAAGATTTTGACTCGTTGATTCCAAATCTGTACTCTGAATTTTAGTTATTCGAGATTGAAAATGCGAAAAAACGCGATTTTTCCCTTTTTGAAAGACTGTCCAGCAGCCATTAAGTGGAATAAAAATCTGGTATAAAGCGTAAGAGTAGATTTGAACTATGGCCTCATAAATATGTTAAAAAAGTTTTGAAGTTGTTGCACTGCATATATTTAAAAAAAAAAAAACACTGTGGAAAAAGTTATAAAAAGCACCATTTTTGGAATGCTCTAAAACAAAAACCGGATAATCAATCTGTACTGTGATGATCTCTAAATTTAGGCTAAGATTCATTCTTTCGTATAGAGCTTTACAACCATTAAAGATATCTTGCGGTTTATACGCAAAATTTCACAGTACACCTAAATTTTAAAAATATTTTTTTTTTTAGTTTTTCTTTAAAAATTAAAATTTTTTTTTTAGTTTTTCTTAAAAAGAAAAACTAAGGCAAACTTTTAAAACGCATGCGTAACCTACCCAAACGCAATATTTTTAAAAAATATATTTCCTTAGAGACCATTGCCTAATTCTACTCTTGCGCTTTATACCAGATTTTTATACCCTCCACTTAGTGATAGAGGGTATATATAAGTTTGTCATTCTGTTTGTAACTCATCGAAATATCGATCTGGGACCCCATAAAGTATATATATTCATGATGCCCGATCGATTTTAAGACATTCTAGCGATGTCCGTCTGTCCGTCTGTCTGTGGAAAATGCTGTCGCGGACAAAATATTGCACAGAGATGACTGAAACTTAACATATTTATTGGAAGTTCTCCCGAGAAGTTTGGTATTGCATTTGAGCGATATCGGTTCAGCGGTTCAAAAGTTATGAACGAAAATGTAAGCACACCTCAAAAATTTCAGTTCATTCAACATAACCTAAAAATACAAAATGCTTTAATCCGGCTTCTGGTTGGCATATGTGAACATAATTGAACACCAAATGGTATTTAAACAAGAACGAACATATTTTTGACAAAAAAAGAAAAAAAATCGCGGATTTTTTTTACCAAAATTTTTTTTCGCGGAAATTTTTTTTTCAAAAAAAATTTTTTTTCAAAAGTAATTTCCTTTTAAATAAAGTTTCTTACAATAATCTTTTTGAAATTGTGGAGGGTATCACTACATTCGGCAAGGCCGAATTTAACTTTTTTACTTGTTTTTTAATCGAATGGCTGCTGTCCAAGATTTCAAAAAATGCAAAACTCAACATTTTTCGCATTTTGAATAACTAAAAATCTAGACGTGATGGAAAAATTTGGAGAACCGATTTGGAATTAGATCTAATACTACTAAAATTGCTCATCAGAATTCAAACCGAAAAAAGCTTGTTAGGCAGTTCCATTTATCCAAAAATATTGCAAAAACACAAAATTGCAAAAATTTTCTTAAAAAATTTAAAAATACCAAACTCTTCTTTTGTCTTTCTTTAAATCTAAATAAAACATCTTCACCATATAAACATCAAATTGGCTATTAAAAAAAAATTACTTTAATATAGTTTCTAATAGTTTAGTTTCTCATATACAATATTTATTTGTTAAATTCTTTAAAAAGTTAATTATTTGTTTATTGTTTTAAATTTTTTTCGTAGAAGTTAAAATTTTTTTTGTCAATTAACGAAATTCTTTCAAAAACATTTTTCATATGATTTCCACATATTTCTTTTCTTTCATTTTTATTATAGGGTCCCCGGTGTGGAAACCACGAGACATGATAAACTTAGGCGATGCCCCGTCAACGTCCCGCAAAGACGGTTCCAAAAATTAATTTAATGTCAAAAGAAAATAAAAACCAAACTAAATACAAACCAAAAAATATTTAAAAAAAAATGAAAACTGTATACAAATCATAAACCACTAAAGAAAATATAAAAAAAGGCATTTTCAAAGCAACTCTACTCGATAAATTCTTCAAATTATCATGACCTGCCCCAAACCTACTCCCTCAAAAAAAATTCACCCTCTCACCCAAATCTCTGACTTTCCATTATGAAGAACAAAAACCAAAATTTTTAATTACGTATAGTAGTTTTAAGTATTGAAAAGTCAAAAATTTACAACATTAAAAAAAAAAAAATTGTTGTTTACTTATGTTTAACAAAAAAAAGTAAGAAAAAAATACAAATAATAAATAAATAATTTGATCGTAATGCATTTGTTTCTGAAAAGACTTGAAGATTAATTTTATATAAAACAACAAAAAAAAAAAATAAAATAATTTAAAAAAAAAAATTCCAACAAAAAAACAAAACAAACATAGCATTAACATTTATACTACACACTCAAAACTACGTTCAAATAAAAAAAAAGAAAGAGAAAAACAATTTAAAATAAAAAACTTTTTTTCAATTAAAAAAAAAAAGAGAAACATTTCTTAACTAAAACAAACAAAAAATAATAAAAAAAAAACGTAATTAAATTTAGTTAAAAAGAAATTTTAAATAATAAATTAGAAACCAAATTAAAATTAAACTCTTTTTACTCATTCACTCACTCAGCAACACTAACCCAAAATCCCGGTTTTCCTACTTTCCTCACTCACTCACTCTTTCAATGACTTTTACACAGAGATTTAAAAAACTTAAGGCTTTAAAAACTTTAATTACATTTTTTTTTTTAAATTATATTATGATTTTTATAAATTTAATATAGACAATTCTTTAATTTTTTTTCTAAAAATTTGTTTTTAAAAATCCATTTTTGTAATTAAAGCATTTGAAGCCTTTATTGTGTTTTAAATTTCTAACTGACAGAACGTTAAAATGTTATTAATTACTAAACAATTAGTTAATTAAGAACCATAAACACGTAATTTATAAAATTAAAACAAAAAACAACAACAAAACGAAATACAACAACATATAGTTAATAGTTAAAACAATAAATAAATGCAAATAATTTTAATGTGGAATTTAAAAAAATAAATTTAATAAAAAATGAATCTTAAAATTTAAAAAAAAAAACAAAAAAAAATAGTTAATAAGTCACCTTTAAAAACCAAAAACAAAAAAACACTTACAACCTGAATTGAATAAAATATTTGTATGTATTTAACAGTTCACATATTTTTTTTTTTAGAAAAAATAAAAACTAAACACCAACAAATACACAAATCTTTAATTAAATTATATTAAATAAATTTAGACAAGAACAATGATGAATCCTAACTCCGTTGAAGCTTTATTTTAAATAACACACACACCACCAACCCATCCATAACACATTTCGTTGTTATTAGTTTTGCTCGTTTCAGATCAAAACTAATTTTATAATTTTTTTTTTTTAATTAAGTTAACATATTAAACATAACATAGAAAAAAAATTAAATTATTTTGTTTTTTATGAAATTATTGACAATTGCTAAGGAAGGTCCTTGATTGTTTTTATTTGGTAGATGTAATTTGAAAAAAATCTATTGAAACTTGTAAATTTCATTTGCAAATATAAATATGAAATATTTTATCCTTTACCCATCAACTACACTTTCCATAATTATGTAAACATAAAGCAACAAACACACACAAAAAAATAGTAAATTTTTATTTGTTGTTTTTGTTTTGTGTGTGTTTGTTGCTTTATGTTAACATAATTATGGAAGGAGGGGTTATAGTCAATTTATGTATATTGCATATGATGTGATAAGTCAGATTTAAAATTTAAATCTGACAAACCTTACCAGACACCGATTCAGATTAATACAGACAAGATTTAAACCATTTTTTACATGGTACTTAAAATTGTTTCCCTCTAGCGGAAAAAAAAATTAGAAAAAGTACTTTTTGGAAATTCCAATTCCAAAAGTGCAAAAAGTACTTTTTTTCAATCTTCTAAAATAATAGAAACATGAATTTGAAATGTTGGTTCCTCCAGCGGAAAAAAATTTAAAAAGGGTATACAATTTACTTTGGTACAATGGTTCTAGAGACTTGAAATTCACAATGTAAGATCATCAATGGAAAACCAACATTCTATCAAAAGTACTTTTTAGAAAGTTCCGATTATAGGAAGGTAAAAAGTGGTAACAAAGTGTATTTTAGTACTTTTTCGATATAATTAGTTAATGGTCATAAAAACTTGATATTTGGGTTGGATCATACAACCCAAATATCAAGTTTTTTTGACCTGTCGGTGAAAACATTCTAAAAATTTTTTTTTTGGAAACCTAGTTTTAAAATTATAATAAACCTAGAAACAATATTTAAAAATCTATACAGCAGTAAATCCAGCAAAAGAGAAAACATTCTGAAACATCCCAGCAAAAATAAATCGAGATTTTGGCGACAAAGCATCTTTTTATAGCGCATTCAAAGATCGCTCTTGATAATGCAGTAAAAGTAAGGGGAACAAATTAAAATTTTTTGTTAAAATTTTTTATATAAAACTTAAAATATAAAATTATATTTTGATAAAATTTTAAATATGGGCACTTCCACCGAAAGGTCTACCAAGACCAAAAAACCAAAAGTTCTTGAAACGGATTTGTTTTAACATATTTTCATAGGAAAACAATCAAATTTAACTAAAGTGAACAAATTTTACATTTATTCATAACCCATTTCGAGATATTCGAATGTAAAGTCGAGCAAGCCAATTTTTTCTAATTGGGACATTTCTATTGCACCTTTTGTTTTGTTAAAAGTTCTTAAAGAGAAGCATTAAATATTGACTTTTGATTTTAAAAAATCTTTCTGGAGATACAAAGAGCTAAAAAAAAATGCATAACAAACTATGCAATTCAAAAAATAACGGTTAGTTTTTGCTATGCTTTATCACACATTTCGATGTCCCGTGCGACATTGAAAAACAACATTTGTAATTAGTGCGTTAAGTGGACATGACGAAAGTTCATCAAAAATTGAGAACAAACACAGATTTTTATTACAATTAAAATAAAAAAATAAAAATTAAAAAATAATAAAATCTGTGGTCTTGGTTCTTATATAAAGTTGGTCACGTGCGACATGGTAAGCGTGGATTTTAAAATTTTGAAAAAATATTTTTTTCTTAAATAAATAATTTACTTATTTTAATACATTCTTTTAATTTATTTAAATATAGATGAGTATAAACGGCGAAAAAAATAAAGAGAGATGCAAACGGAGGAGAGAAAAGTTGAAGGAAGATGAAATGAAATTACAAGACAATAAATTAAACAAGTTGAAAAGTTAAATTCGACTAGGCGAATCTATGAATACCCTCCACAATGCCCTTTTTAAGTGAAAGTAAATAACATTTTGGATTAGAAATATTTAATGTTATGTAAAATTTTTGAAAAAAAAAAAATAATTTGCTAAATTTTTTTTGAGTGTAAAACTTTTTCGAGTGTACTTTTTTGTGACAAAATTTTTGAGTACCAAAAATACGTTGTAAAATAGTTTTGTGACTTACAAATGTTTTAAAAACATGTTTAACGGGTTTTCAACACGTGAATTTAATGTGAAACTAATCTGAAATTCTCGGTTTTGCTAATAACTTTTGAACCACTGAACCGATTTGGCTGAAATTCAATACGAACCAGACCAGGGGAACGAAAAATATATATGCCAAGTTTTCTAAGCTTATTTATTTATAATTTGTTAAAAAAGAACAACAAAACAAACATAAATATGATAATGGAAAAAACGGTCCCGTGCGACATGTCCCGTGCGACAGTGATTAAAGTTAAATTAAATAAAAAGTAGAAATAATTTTGAGGTAAAATTTTACAACTTTTAAGAGACATTATAAGCCAACATTTCAAAATTAGTCGCATTGTGATATTGCCTCAGGTTTAGCTGAAATCAGAGTTTTGATTGATAGTCGCGAAAACGACTTCTGTTTTTTGTCCCGTGCGAATGGTTGTCTTTTTTGCGATTATCTCGAAAGCTTGAAACAATTTTCAAAATCAACCTGAGCAACAATTATAGAGCTAGTTAAGAGCTATAAGTTTCCCCTTTTGTCAAGAAAAAAAAACTTTTTATTTCGACTTTTTATTCAACTTTAATGTGTGCAACGGTCACGTTCGACATGATGGAATTGCCCATATGCTTTCCTTTTAAATATATTTAACACTTTTTGAATAAAAAACCATGAGTTTTAGAAAAAGACACATGATTTCACTGCATCATTATTGCGCATTAATCAGCGCTGCAAAGAGTGCTTCAATCATAACACCTTTAACACATTTTGAAAGGAAAAAAAATTAGTACACCATTTCCACTTTAGTTTCAGAAAATACAAATTATATTACAAAAAATGTCCAATCATAGCAGGAAGTCAACTGATTTTCAGAATAAGTCAATTGTATTTAAGATTTTTCAATTGTATTCAGAAATAGTCAATTGAATTTCAGATTTTGTAATTAGTATTTCAGAAATAGTCAAATGTGCTTCATCTTTATTCTACTTAAATCAGCTCTAAAAAGATAAATGAATTAACTGCATCTTTATAGCGATTTTTTCAGCGCTCTAAAGAGATGTGAATTCAGAGCATCTTAAGAGCGTTTTTTCGGTGTATCCAACTAGCGCTCTAAAGTGTGACATCGCCTTAGAGAATCATGCATGAATTCAGCAGGTTTGGATGCGCTCCTTGACTCAAGTTTCCTTTCCAAAAGCTGCTGCCAGCTCAGCAAAATTTCTGCTGGGATGTATTAATTACATTCTGAAACATGTATTACGGACACAACAGAATACAGGGAAATGAAAGGGCAGACGAACTTGCGAAACTTGGAGCTGATGGTGTAGGTACAGTGTTGCCATATATTAAGATTTCCCTTTTTTTGCAAGTTTTTTGAGGTGCTAAAAAGATTTCAAGATTTTTTCTAAAAAAACAAGTTTTTTGGAAAATAATAAAGTTTTTTCAAGATTTTCTTAATAAGTTAAAAAATACAAAAGGCACCAGTTTTTCTTCTGTAAATACCCGAAATATTTGTCCTAGACCAACCTTTTAGTATACCGCCCGATTCAGAATCACTATTTGACTTCTAAACTAATTATGGCTTCAGTCTATGTAAACGGTTACAATTAAATACGGCTTTATTATATGAAAATATGAGATATTCGATTAAAATTTTGTTTTTAGCTTGGTAACCACTCTTTGACTTGGTCGCCATATAAAAATTCCACCCGGTATTCACTTAAATATGTAAGTTGGCAACATAGAAAAATTTTTCACTAAATTTTGTATTTGCTGCACTAATAAAATATATTACCACATATAGATCCAATCCGTCATATATTGTCGAGCATGCACCGGTGTTTGATACTTGCTTACTGTGTACAATTTTCTGAGCCTTCATAAATTATGACTCTTTCAAGGCTCAAAAATATTAATAGAACGCACCAAATTTGGAGTCCTGAAAAATTCATATTTGACTCTTAATTATGGTTATGTAAAAAATTCAAAATATTTTTTTTTGAATATTCATAAAAGAGTCTAAAAGGACTCAGAAAAGATTATGAACATATATTTTTCAGAATCTTTTATGAGTCATATAAGAGCTCTAAGGGGCCCCTGTAGGTTAGTTGGTAGCGTTCTAGCCTATAAACAGGGGGTAGTGGGTTCGATTCCCACTAAACCCTTGGTCGATTTCGATACAACGAGACGACGGTCATTGTAACCAGTTCTCTGTTAGGATTAAATAATTATTAAAAATGATTTGTAATTAAATTGGGAAAACTAAATAAAAACTGATCATTGGATCAAAATTATTATTATTATTATATTATTAAAAGGGACCATTTTAAAAGGAAAAGCACTCATATTATTATATTTTCTGACCGTCTAAGGACTCTTTTATGAGTCTTTTAGAGCTTCAAATGAACCCAGGGTTGTTTTTTTATTATTTTTTTTTTTACACTTGATATAAAAATTGAATTGAAAATACATAAATTTGTATTAATTTTTATTATTTCAATACTTTTTTAAAAAAAGATTTTTTTCACAAAAAAAAGATTTCTTTTCAGAAATAAAAAGTTTTTTCAAAAAAATATATGGCAACACTGTGTAGGTACTACCCCAGCAAAAAATAATCGAGAGATTTTGTTGGCATACTAACCTGAATACCGGTTGCAGTAAAGTATGGCAGTGACTTAAAAAAATAAAAATAAATATTAAAGAAAAGGCATGATTTCAATTCATATTCATTGCGCCGATATAAGCGCTCGAAAGAAATGCTCTAAAGTGGGAAATTGCGAACAAATATCATGCCATACGTAAGCAGGTTTGTTAGCAGATAACAAAAATCGCTCTCTTACAAACCTGCTTATAGGCAAGCAGTATTTTTTGGTGGGACGGTGCTAGTTTTACCACCGTTCCAACACTTCAAACAAAGATGAGATCCCATAAATGTTGCAATAGCGAACAGGAAGTGGAGACAACTCACAACATGCAAAATCAGCAAAACTTTATGGCCAACTTATGACCAAGGGAAAACTAAATATTTTTAACACTTACGAGAAGGGAATGTCGAGCTCTGACGGGAATAATAACTGGTCACTGTCTCATCGGCCTTCATGCTAAAAATATTGGACTCATCCCAGATGCCAGTTGTAAAAGATGCGCCTAACCAGAAGTGGATGAAACGATAGAACACATACTTTGTCACTGTCCAACGGTGGCAAGGAGTCGCCGATCGATTACTGGTCAGATAAGCTTTAATACTTTGGAGGATATAACGCGAATGGATCTTAGAATATTAAAGAGATTTGCAATGACTTTGAACGTGTTTAACACGCGACGCTAGCGAAAAAAAGAAAAAAGTTTTGTGGTATCGCTAAGAACGAGCGATACCACAATCGTACACCGCCGCCCTAACCTAAACTACACAGCCCCACAAAAAAAAAGTTTCTGACCCAGAAACCAGACCAACATATCTAATTGTATTTCGACCCCCTAAACTCAAATCTGCCATCAAAACAAATTTATTGCTGGGTTTTCCTGTAATCTAACAAGAAAGTCAACAAAGGGCATTACAGATTTCTTTGAAATTTATTTAAAAAATAAAATAAAAAAAAATCTTGACCTACTGAAATCAATTCCACCATCAGAATGTAATTCTATCGTTGAGTTTTCTTGAAATCTTACAAAGAAAGTCCGCAAAGTGAAACTATCGGATTTCCTTAAAATTTATACACAAGATAGAGAAAAAAACTTCTCTGAGTGGAATCGAATACGGAAGGTCAAAATTAAAAAAAAAAGATTTAGATTTATTTCTATCCTTTTTATACCCTCCAACTACAGTATGAGAGTAAACTCACTTTGTCATTCCGTGTGTAACGAATCTAAATATCGGTCCCCACAAAGTATATATATTACACAGGTTGACAAAATTTTACCTTTTTCAATTTGCCTGACCTTTGACAACTGATTTATCTGGATTTTAGTGTGCTGATTTCGAATCTGTTATCCAATTATTTCCATCAGCTCGCGTTCGCGAGCAATTCGCTGTTAAAGAGTCGAAAAAGTGCGTTTTTTATCAATAGAATTTCGATCGCAATCAACTCTGAGAATTAGCCCCCTGGAATCCTGAAGTTTTTCTCGAATATGTCTTATAGGCCAAATCAGACCAGGAGGAAAAATGTTCCCCCTTGAGGAACTAAAACTACCCCAGAAATTATTTTTTTTTTCATACTATTTTTGTATATTTGTTTAATAAATGAAAAATTTTTATGCCCTATGAAGTTTATCGACCTGCACTTGGACCAAGGGCATCAGAAAAGTCCATTTCTTTGCCCGCCCTTTTTTGGGCGTGGGTATAAAAAAAATTATTTAAATTAATGATAAAATTCTATTAATTAAGTGCTAAAAAATGCTAACAAATTTTATCTACTATAGCTCTGTGTGAATATTTTTGAACAAAAACAGACTTTAAAATCTGTTTCACTGGTTGAATTGCTTAATCTTTTGACAGATTATAAAACCATCCAATGCAGGGTTTCTGAACCAATTATTTATTTATTTATAAATGCTACGTGAAACACTTTCAAATGGTACACTTTAGCAATTTTATTAGTAAAATCGTCTACAATGGTAGTTGTTTTGGGGGTCAATAACATTTTTAGTAAAAACAACTTCCAAAACAATACATTTTGTGGCCTTTCACTACATCAATTCATGCAATTCTTTATATTTTTTTATTATTTACGATTAATCTTATTTGTAGTTAAATTGTATCCATGTTATTCCCTCTCTTCCTTCCTTCCTTACTTACCTTCTGAACTTAAGTAATCAAAAACAAAACAAAAACAAATATAAGTTAAAATGAATTTAATTCAATTGACAAGATAAATCAATTCAATTTTTCACACGCAAAAAATAATAATGTTAACATAAACAAATTTTGAACAATACGAACGTTAGAATTCATAGATTTAATAGTTTTCCAATCAAAAACGAAATTAAATATTTAAAAACATAAAATTAAACTTAAATTAAAAATTTAAAAACAAAAACAAATAGAAAATATATAAAAAAAATAAACAAGAAAAATAATAATAATGATGAAATAAAACCCTAAAATTAAATAAATAAACACACGACACACACACAGATGAAAACATAGTTAATACTAAATTGTTATTAAAACAAACAAACTTTAGCAAAAACATAATAAACAATATATACATATAAACTAAATATAATAAAAGAAAAAATAATAGTTAAAAACATTTAAAAGAGAAAAATAAAAACAACATACTAAATTAACTAAACAGTTAAACATACATAAATACAAAACATACACTGAAAGAATTTCATTTATGACATAAAGAAAAGTTCATAAGATCTATGAAAGTTTCATTAAAAGTGAGCCAATTATTTTTCATAAGATAAACACCATTTTTTATGAAATATACATATTTAAAATTGTAAAAAAAAGTTAAAACAGTGGATGAAAAAGTTTCAAAACTAGTTAATTTAATTTTTAAAACTTTTTATTAGATACAATATTTTTTTTTTTTTTGTAAAATTATGAAAAAAATGCCTAAGTTTTTAAAAAAATTCCAATTCGGTATTAAATTTATTGGTTCACCTTTCATGAGTAATGTAAAATTATTCTTTCAGTGTAGTGCGAGGTAAATTTGATAAGATTTCAGATTAACAACATAGGAAAGAGTTCTTAAGATAAAACGTAAATTTCACTGTGATAGCCTATTTTTATAAATACAATTTTTCAAAATTGTTTGGAAAAACAAACAATACCAAAAATATCTCAAAATCTAGGACTTTTTCTACACGAAAAATCTTTCAGCATCTGAGACTTTTTCTATACGAAAAATGTCTCAGAATCTGCAATTTTTCTTTAAGAAAAATGTTTCAGAGAATTTTTCTATGCGACAAATGTCTTAGAATCTGATATTTTTCTATACGAAAATTGACTAAGAATCTGAGACTTCTTCTACACGAAAAATGTTTCAGAATCTGAAACTTTTTCTATACGAAATATGTTTCAGAATCTGAGACTTTGTCTATAGAAAAAATTACTCATTATCTCAGGCTTTTTCTATACAATAAATGCCTCAAAATCTGAGAATTTTCCATACAAAAAATGTCACAGAATCTTAAGTTTTTTTCTACACAAAAAATTCTCAGAATCTAAGATTTTTATATAGGAAAAATGTCTCAGAATCTGAGACTTCATCTGCACAAAAATATGTCAGAATCTGAGACTTTTTCTATACAAAAAGTGTCTTAGAATTTGAGACTATTACACGTCAAACAAAAATGAAAAAAAATCGTTAAACACCTTCTAAATAATATACGTTTGAAGCTAAAAACTAAACCCCAGTTTCTGTATGACGTTCGTTCGTCATATAGAAACTAGGGGTAGATGTAGTAAAACTGCATTTCCAGTTTTTCATTTCGTGATCCTGTTTCCTTTTAAAATGTCTTAAAAGTTGTAGAGGATCAAATTTTATTAAATACTTTTTCAATATTTATGCTTTCACAGTATCAAATGAAAGAGGAGGATCTCCCCTAATTTTCCTATTTTATTTTTTTTACATAACAGGAAAAAGAAGGTAAGTTACAACCCTTCAAAACATTATCCTTCAATATCATTAAAAATTTTCAACAAAATATTTTGATAAAGTTTTCAAAGGACTTTATTCACATCCTTTTATCCTGATATGGAAAAATAAAAAATGGAAAAATTAGGGGAGATCCTTCTCTATCATTTGTCATCACCAGTGCACAGTGCCACATTTGGCCAATCTATGACGACAAAAATTCAATTTTATTTATATTGACTGGAAATTCGGTATACATGTTCGTTTTGACTTCAAAAACAACATTATAAAAATTTAGGAGGCCAGTTAACGGCCACGCCCACTTTTTAAAAAAATTTTAATTTTGGTTGAAATTTCTTTAAACTTTCTTTACTCTCAAGGACTGTAGAAATAATATCACAAAAAAGGGGGTGGTCAGACATGCCACGCCCACTTTTTAAAAATATGTTTAAAAAAAATGTAAAAACAAGGTTTACATATCGCCCCACTGTAGTCGGCGTCGCAGACGGTCGCAAAAGTTAGCCGTTGAAAATCAAAAATCAATGATTTTTGTTTGATATTGTCCCAAAAGCAATCGTCTTTTAGAGCAAGTAGTTTTTTTGAAAAATAATTTTACAAAGAAAATTTTGTTCTGATTACCATAGAATGCATTCAAGAATCTGTTGAACCAGGAATTTGTTCCAAAAGATTTTCCTGGGATACAAAAAAATCATAAAAATTGGGAAACTTTTTTTTTTGATTTTTGTCGTGCTAGATTAGCCAAATGTGGCACTGTGCAGTGGCATCCTAGGACAAGTACAAATATTTCAAAAATATTTTACAAAATGTATCCTTTAAAACTTTGAAGTCCTTTTAAAAGGAAACAGTATCACGAAATGAAAAACTGTAAATGCATTTTTACTCCATTTGATCTCTACTTTCAGACGTAAATCATCCGGTTCATGTTTAATATTGGCTGTCGGTTGGTGTTACATACGAAAAATATTTCAGAAACTGAGACTTTTTTTAAATGGAAAAAATCTCAGAATATGATACTTTATCTCTACGAAAAATGGCTCAGAATCTAAGGCCTTAAGATTTTTTCGGTGTAAAAATGTCACAGAATCTTAGGCTTTTTCTACATGAAAATTTTTTTTAGAATCTGAGACTTTTTCTGTACGAAAAATCTTAATCTCTGAGAATCTGAGACATTTTCTATACGAAAAATATGTCAGAATCTAAGACTTTTTTAATACAAAAAATTTCTCAGAATCAAAGACTTTTTCTATACGAAAAGTGTCGCAGAATCCGATATATTTCTTAGAAACAAAGACTTTTTCTTTACGAAAAATATATCAAATCTGAGACTTTTTCTATATGAAAAATTATTAAGAATCTGAGACTTTTTCTATACAAAAAATGCATCAGAATCTAAGACTTTTTCTATACAAAAAAATGCCTCAGAATCAAAGACTTTTTTATGTTGAATCTGCAACTTTTTCTATGTGAAATTTCTATAAATTTGAGACTTTTTATGTAGCAAAAAAATTATATTTTGTGTGCACTTTCGCAAAATTTGCATTTTTTGGGTACCTTTCTAATAAAAAGTGCACAAATTTGCCTTCCATGTTGGTAAAATTGGGACATTTTCTAACCCATAATCACGAAAAAAAAAATTTTCGTGTAAGTCTTTCCTTACCTTTTTGGCCCCGTGAGTTCGGAGACCTGGGCACGTTCCTCGTGAGCCCTAATGGTTAAAACAGTACTGCTGCTTTCAACGGTTGACATACATAATAAAATTAATTAAAAAATCAGCCATATCAATTTTTTGACAATAAACTGTTTTTGTGGTTACTTTTTATATATGTATGTCATTTAGTAGTTGTTTTGGTAGTTGTTTTTTCTCTGAAACAAGTTAAAATGAAAAATGAAGTTAAAATGAAAGCTTATCAAACATACTTCGTATTTATTTTATGTTTTCATTATGAAAACAATAGTGGTATTCAGAGTCTTACTTGCCAGCCCTGGCACTTGTGGTAAAAGAGCACTTTTCAAAATTATCTTTCAAAATACATGTATTTTTTTGAAAGAAATACTCTTTTGCTACATTGCCACACACAAAGAAAAAGCTTTATTAATATAATGAAACTCATCATAAAAGTTCGCCCAATGAAACTGTTTCATTAGATTTATGAAAATGTTCATAATATTTATGAAAACTTCATTAAAAAGTTTCATTGGACGAACTTTTATAACAAATTGTTTTACAGTTCTTTGAGTGCAGTGCTGACAACAAGACTCTGAATACCTCTAATATCTTAGCAAAATTAATTTTTAAAACTTTTTTTGTTCATACTTTTTCTGTAGATTCCATAGAAGTTCGTCATATTGTAAATTAATGAAGGTTATCAGGAAATTATTTTGAAATTTTTGGGAACATAAATGCAAAAAATTTTATTTTAATACATCCAAAGTACATCCCAGAATTAACAGTTTTAAAGTCCTGTAAGTTATTCACCGGTAAGCAAAAAAATTTTTTTAAAACAATTTGGGTATTCACGTTCTCGGTGTTTTTTGTGTGGTAATTGTCAATATTGACAAACGTCAATAAAATTTTCTAAACGTCAAATACCTTAAGTAAAATGAATTTAGTTGAAGTCTGATTTATTACAAAGAATATAAAAGGTTTTTTAATAAAATCTGTCAAAAATTGTAGAACAAAAATGCATATATTCAGTTTATACAGTTGCATTTGTTTGTTTCGGGTGTACCGAACGTAACAACATAAACAACATACAACATAAATAAGATGTTTTTTAATAAAATCTGTCAAAAATTGTAGAAGTTACATGCATTTAAAAAAATGCATAAATTCAGTTTTATACAAAAACAGTTGTATTTGTTTATTTTCGAATCAAATGCATGTAACTTATACAACTTTTGACGGATTTTATTTAAAAAAACCTCTTATTTTCTTCGCAATAAATCAATAAATTTTCAAAATATTTTTTTGGAACGTTTTTTCCCAAAAGCACTTTTAATGATTTTTTTACATTCGAGGTCATTTAGTGTCCCCGCAATGAATTAGCATTACAAGTACTTATGTTAACTTATGTGTTTCTTAGGAAATTTTCCCAATAAATACTAATAGAGTTTCTGTTTTCCAAAATTTGCGAATTTTCAGGATTGAATTGACGCTAGTTTTGGGAATTTTTCAAATATTTCTTATCATAAGAATTCTTTTGAGAATTGTGGTAATATTGTTGTAGTACAATCATCCAATATTCATATTCTCAACTGGTCATATTTCAAAATCATCAATTTCTTTTGACAGTACACTCAGAAAATTATGTAAGTTACTACATGTTAGTTGTAGTCTAAAATTTTTGAATTTAAATTTTCTTCTACATTTTTGAATTTGAACCCATATAACAAATAGAATTAGAGCCGACTACCGATCTGTACTAAAAATAAAACAATAAATAAGTTTATTAAGGGGTGTTGAAACTAAAAAAAACGGCCTTAATGATAACAATTTTTAAACATCTACCCGAGTAAAAGAGTTTTTGATATAATTATATATAATTTGATAAAATTTTATCAAATTAAATATAATATGATATAATAACTGAAGTTTTTATTTATTTCGGTTTGAGTCCATATTAATTATTTCTGAGAAATAATTATTTTTGTTGTACAATGAGAAAATCTGAAAAAATTAATTGACAACACAGGCTAAGTGGAGATGTCGACAGCTTTCGGAAAAAGCCACCCATCCTTCGTCAGCACTCTTCGATTGTCACTCTAGGTGTGTACGATTAAAATCAGCTGTTTAAACGTACATTAAGGCGAAAAAGAGGACGAGAATTATATCACATTTCATCACCCATATGTTACGTTTAGCACGAACTTAATCAATCTATTTTTAACTTTTTTCTAACACAGTTGTAATTTCTTATACTGTAGTAGTTTTTCTCAGAGTTACAACCCTTAGTAGGACTTTTCAAGTCTGGAAAAATGTCCGTTAGGTTTGAATTTAAATTTCGTATTTCTAATTCTTAGAAATATTATCTCATTGTACAACAAAAATAATTATTTCTCAGAAATAATTAATATGGACTCAAACCGAAATAAATAAAAACTTCAGTTATAAAATATAAAGTCCAACAATATATAAAACAGCCCAGCAAAATTTTCTGTTCCAAATAATCGGTTCCAGAACGCATAATATTACCCTGCAACCGATTCTACTTAACGTTCCAGAATCAATGATTTTTGTTTGAAATTGTCCCGAAAGCAATCGATTTTTAAAGCAAGTAGTTTTTTTGAAAAATAATTTAACATAGAAAATTTTGTTGTGAATACCATAGAATTTATTCAAGAATGTATTGTAGTAGGAATAGGTTCCAAAAAATTTCCTGGGAGAATTTGATATATTTTATCAAATTATATATAATTATATAAAAACTTTTTTACTCGGGTATAAAAAATTAATTCCGCAATTGTTTTTAATTCTATGTTTTTTTTATTTAAAAGATAAAATATCGTAATATTATTTTTGAGAAAGATTATTCTAGCTCAAGGTCATATTTCTTTTACTAATCATTACGATGATATTGTCAAAGTAACAATTTTCAAGAAACTTTTTATAAAGTTGTTTGTTTTAAATTGATTGGTTTGGTCATTTTGCAAGACTTACTCGACACGTGTTTCGGAATTCGTCAAATTCCATTGTCAAGAGTATTTAGCAAATTGACAATCGTTTGTGGCAAAACATAAAGTCTTATATTCGTATGTAAATAGGCATAATGAGAAATGTACTATATACACAACATAATACAGCTCTAAATTTCAAACGAAAAGTCATAACCAAACCAAAAGAAAATTCCAAAAAAGAAAATTTTTTGGAAATTTTTTTCTAAACGACAATAATCTCGAAAAGAAATTGTTTACTGGGATGTATAAAAATTTATTTGTATGTATGAATGTTTCTTAATACAAAAATATAATTATTTTATGGAATTCTTAATTTACTATTTAATTAAGTTTCCATAACACGAACGTCTCAGAAAAAGAGGGAAATAAAAAAAACAAACATGTTAATTTTTTTGTTTCTCTAAACAGTGGTAATATGGAAACAGCTTAAAAGGCCTCTGTTCTGTCTTTCATAACTTTTCAATTCACATGAAAATTTCCGAATCACATGAAATCAAGTTTAGTGTTTTGTTGATCACGTTTTCATTCGAAGTTGAAATCGAATAATTAAAATTTAAAAAATTATAAGGAAAAAAGTGCTTTCTTTTTACTTTCATCAAATTTTATTTATGTGAAACAAAACGAAAAAGAAATTCGGATGTGAAATCTAGAACACCAAAAAATTCGGAAATTTTCATTTTCACATTTTTTTGCGTCCAACCTGAACCAAATTACGTCGCGTAAGGCGTAACGCCCGAAATCAAACGGACGTAAAAATCTCAAATTTTATGTGTTTGTTTTTGTTTTTCTTTAGGTCTTGCGCGACGCAATTTGATTCTGGTTCGACCCTTATGTGAATTACTTTTTTTGGAACAGCGGCCTAAATTTTATTTTATCATAATTTATTTTTACACATAAATTCATATTTACATAAAAAACATACCTATTATTGTTATTTTTATTATCAATGTTAATTAAATATTTAAATTATTAACAATGTGTGTGTTTGTATAATTTTTTTTTGTAAAGAAAAAACTAAAACTAACACACACATACACATACTCACTTGCTAATAAAAATTTTTAGAAAAATAAAAGAAAACACAATTCCACAACAGTTTTAAAACATAAAATGGAAACGGAAATATGGGTGAATTTAGTAACAACAAAAACAACAGTAAAAATAACAACAACAACAAAAACCAAATTAACTCAATTATGTACAGACACAAATAAATCATATTCGATTGATCGGAACACGAACTAACGAAAGATTTATTTGTGATTGGTATTTATGTTTAGCTTTTGATAAAAAAAAACCCAAAAAAAAAAATAATAATTAAAATATTAATTGAAAATTAAAAACAAAATAAATATTAACAAAAACAAAAAAAAAACAAATCACATTTTGTGCATTATTTTAACAATGAAATTTAAAGAAAAAAAAAAAAACAGAAATATATTTAAATAATTTATATGTAGAATAAAAATAAAACAAATTATCATCTTCACCATTAAAAAAAAAAAATAAAAAAAGTCTTAATTTATATTTTATTTATTTTTTTTTTTTTTGTGTTTATCAAAAAATAAAAATAATAATGATGATAATAATCGTTCATCATAATAATTATAATAATGAAAAATGTATGTATTCATAAGTTGATATTGAATTAAAAATTATAAAAAAAATCCATTAGTTGTAATAGAATTGAAACGACTTAAAAATTAAAAAAAAAAAACGTATATTAAAAAAAACCAAAAGGAGACAACATTTTAAACAAGTTATAAAAAAGCAAAGAAAAAATAAATACAATTAAACTAATTATAATAAAACAAATTGCAATAATTTTAAGTAAATTAAAAACCAAAAAACCAAAAAAAATCGAATCTAATTTAAAAATGTGTCTAGTTGAAATTTAAATTGAAACACTTAAAATCACACACCAAAATATATAAAAACAAACAAAAAAAAAAACTATTCAAAATAAAAACAAAAAATAATAAAATGAAACAGTTTTGAAATTTATTAAAAAAAAAAAACAATTTAATGAAATCGAAAAAAGTAAATAAAATTTTGAAAAATGATCAAATAAAACTATTGATTAATGATAATGTAAAAAAAACATGTGTTTTATTTAAAAGAACAAAATTCGGCCGTGCCGAATCAAATTATTTTTATATTCCCGAGTAAAAACTTTGGATTCTAAATAATAAACATTCAAAAAATTATGTTAGTAAAATCAACTGAAAATGTCAGTTAAAATAACTACTTTGTAAGTTGTTTTGGGGTCAACTACTTTTTCAGTTAAATCAACTAACAATGTTAGTTATTTTAACTGACAAAAAACAACTGACTTATGTAGTAAAAACTACTTACATTTGTAGTCAAAACAACTAAAATGTAGTAAAAATAAAATAATCAATAAATATTTTTTTTTTTTAATTTTCAGAAAAAAAATTGAAGACCAAATTTTTTCAGTTTATTTTTTTTTTTATAAAAAATGTTGTGAAAAATAAAAAAAAACGAAAATTTATTTTTATTTTTTGGAAAAAAACTTTGAAAATTTTTCAGAGATAAAAAAATAAAATTAACTACTTTAAATAACTGTTACTTACTACATCACAGTACATTTTTGTTAGTTGTTCAAAAAAACGACTTTAAATAACTAACAGAAATAGTTGTTTGACATTTTTCATACAAAAACAACTGACTGGTGGTTTTGAATTGAGAAAAGTGTGAAAGAAAAATTTTAATTTTTCTAAAAATTTAGACATCCTGGTTTGTTTCTTACTAGTTTCATATTATCCAGTTATAATAATCTTCAGAAAAACTGTTAATGTCAAATTTATTTAGTTAATAGTGAATAAAACTCTATATGTGAAAATTATTTACAGATCGCAGCCGACAAGGATTGAACTCATCATCATCTGTAATACTTTGCTATTAACTGCTTGTAATGTACAATCAATCTAGACCGATACGCCAAGTAGGCTGTTAAGCAAGTATCAACTAAATCTGATTTTTTCAATTCGAGTGTGTTTGTTGCTGTTGTTTTTTTCTAACAGAAGAGTTTGTTATTGTAATTTGTGTAAACAAACTTATTTTTAGTAATCATTATTCTTCTTCCTCTCCTTGAGCCAAAATTGTACAAACAAAAAATTTTAATTTTTGGTAAATTTTTTATTAAAATCGATATGTTACATCACTACTAATATAACTGTAAAATATCTCTTCTACACTGATAGAAAAACGCTTCATATCACTAATGAATGGAATTCATTAACGTTGTTTCATTGTAACAATGAAATTTTTCATATGCTGAATGAAATTTCATACATATTGTGCAAGATATTCATTAATTTTGATTCATTAGATTTCGTAGTTTCATTAAAAAATTTCATTAAGTTTTGTTTACAAAATTTTCTGTTTTTTGACACTTGTCGTGTCGCGTCTGTTTAGTCTGTTAGTTTACGCGCTCAAAAAACAGCTGATCAGAGCGTGATTTTTTCTAAGAATTTTTTACGAAATTTAAAATGAAATATTGTTGATTAATTATAAATATTTATTAAACTCACGTTGTTTTAAATTATTTCGGGGGTTTACTTATGTATTAAAAGTACGACCTGCAGCCAAACAATAACAACTAAGAATTAGCCATCAAAAAGGTCAACTATAAAAACATACATAGTAAACGTTATAGTAAAATTTTGTGTGAGAAAACTGAGTGAAATCTATAGATAAAATAAAAAATATGTGAAAGTGTTTTTTTAACTTGGTTATTATGTGATTTTTTCAGATTTTTTACGAAATTTTAAATAAAAACTAAATTAATAATTTACTAATTTTTGTGATGTTTAATATTAGTTTGTGGTTTAAATTATGTATTACAATTTAAGGTTGGAGTAAAATTTTGTGCGAGAAAACTAAGTGAAAATTATTTTTTATTATTTTTAATTCTATAAAAAGATCTTTACAATTTCATACATATATTTCATTTTAAAAATAAAAGTAACATTTATTCAATAAAAGTATTTCATTTCAAAAATAAAAAGTAGGATTTATTCAATGAAAGTATTTCATAAGAATCAAATAATTTTTTCATTAAAGTAATGAAACATTTTCATAAAATACAATTTATATTTTGTATGAACAATTTTCATTAATTTAATGAAACTTGTTCTTGCAATTACATTTAATGATACCAATTTCATTAATTCAATGAAACCCTACATAGGTTCCTTTTTAACGTCATTTTTCATAACATTAATGTAAATTTTTATTATTGTCATGTACAAATTTCTATCAGTGTACAAACTGTTTCAAACAAATTTTATCGACATTTTTATGATTTTTTTGGATACGGAGTTTACATTCACCTTAGAAAAATACATTCAATTTTTAGAATTTTCTTTGAAAACATTTTATTGTAAATGTTGTTTTTTTATTTTTAGTACCAAAAGGTACATAAAAATAAAATGTATTTATTCGGCCTTTATATATGTATATATATTCGATTAGAGTTTTATTCTAGTTCGAGGCCCAAAAATATTTCTATTTATGATATTGTCATAATAGAGTATTTTTAATTTATTGCTTTAAAAAAAGTTACTATCTCATAGTATGTCTGTACTGATCAGTTTCATCCCCACTAAAGGAATCTTCAGCAGACTTTAGAGAATCATCGTTGGTCAATCAAACATCAAACCAGACATAATATTTGATATATTTCCCAAGTTATATGAGAAGTACTATTATGAAGGTCCGAAATCTGTTTTCCAACAAAAATAACTCTTTTAAAGCAAAAATTGTATATATTAAATCACCGTCGCACTGTGGCGCCTTTTCCCAAAAAGCGTTGCAAAAATCCAAAAATTGACAGAAGAATTTGATAAAATGAATGATTACATCTGATTAAAAACTCCTCACTGATTAAGAATCCAAAAACATTTTTGAAATCGGATGAAAATTATGAATTATAGAGCCACCCAAAGTTGGCAATTTTTCAGTCTGCAGAAAAAAGTTAAAATTAAAAAAAAAATATATCATCTTTTAAATTGAATTTCAGGCAAACTATGCAACCGATCATTATTTTTTTGGTGTCGTTTGAAAGGTATATTAATTCAAATGAAACGATATAAAAAACGGGTTATTTGGTCGAATACTGTATTTTTAGGCGCAGTTTTGCAAACACACCATATTTCGGTCTTTTTTTATATTTGATAGAATAGAACTAAAAAAGTGACGGTTTGTGACGGGAACTATTAAACAGAAGATGTTTAGTATTTAATACTCTACCTTATTCAATAAAAATTGGGTGCCCGTACTTGCCCGTGTACATGAAAAAATAGAGAAACTGTAACAACTTTCACTACGATAGAAGATATTTTTAAAATACAGATTTTGGGCAGTTTTGAGATTTACTGGAATTTTTCACCAAGCTTAGTAGATGTATTTATTTATTATTTTGTTTTTTTTTGGCTTTTTTATTTGCTTATAACGCCCCCTAGCGGAAAATTTTTTTCAATTAGTAATCACCAGGGAAACCAAAAATATGCAGTATCATGTTTTTTCCTGTGCATTTTATTGATAAATGGGTAAGGTATTTATCCGTTTCAGAAGTTTTTAAGAAATCTGGCATCGATTTGTTAGAGCATATTTTTGCATATTTTAGCCTTAAGAGCATATTTTTGCATATTTTAGGTTTAAGAGCATATTTTTGCATAAGGGCATATTTTTAGAGGATATTTTCAATTTTTAGAGTATTTTTCCACTTTTTAGAGCATATTTTTACATTTTTAGGGCATTTTTTTTTTTTTTAAATTTTAGAGCATTATTTTCCAATTTTTTTATGACAACATTTTTTTTTAATTTTTTTATCCAACAAGAATGTTTTTTTTCAACAATTACGGAATTGTGACGATTGATTCCCATTTGGTCTGTTCTTGCTTCATATCTGTATATGAAACTATGTTTTCTTTAGATTCAGCAACTTGGCAGAAAATATTAAGGCAAATATTTTTGTAGAACATATTTAACCCTCTTACTATCGCACATAACGGTATTTGGAGGGTCTATTCTCTAACAAATTGTAAAAAACACAACAAAAAAGGGGACATAATTTTCTTTAAGAGCATATTTTTATTGTTTTTAGAGCATATTTTCCGTTTTTAAGGGCATATTTTAAGCGCATAAAACGTGTTTTTTAGAGCATATTTGATCGGTTAAAATTGAACCTACAGCTAATTACAAAAAAAATAATAATAGTGTTTTGAATTCTGATTGAGTTTATAGTTCTTTTTTTATATATTTGAAAGTTTCTAATCATCTTTTTAAAATGCCTATGTCTTTAAGACATAAATATACTTGCTTAGTTTAAAAGGTGAAACTTTTTTTAAATATATAAGTTTTAAGTAAACTTTTACTTGACACAATTAAAAAATTACTTAAAAAAACCAAAAAAATTCAAGTAAAATTTTAGTTTTATAAATTGAAAATTTACCCAAATTTGTTGGTAAACATTTATTAAATTTTAAATATCAAATGGTTTTCTGGTGCAAAATTGAGTAATATTTTACTCAGTACCGTTAAAAATTTCCTATTTTTTTTTTTATTATTTTTTCTCTGTTTAGAGTGGTATTTTTCTCTGTTAGAGTGGTATTTTTTTCGAGACTTTTAATATGAATTGTGATTATTGTTGCGTTAAGTCTAATCGGCAAGTTAAAAACACTTAACGAGAATATCAGCGTGCGGATTGACTTAATTTAACGCACAAGAAGTTACATTTTAAATGATTTTTAGATTAACAATTTACAACAAAAGAGGTCAAAAGGTGTCACTGTGCACAGTGCCGAAGTGGGCCTATTACAATGCGGATATGCTTTTCTTGAAGCTAAAGGAGATAAAATTTAAGTGCATTTTAAACATTAAAAATGCCTTGATAACTTCAAAACTTATGATTTTTGCAACGAAAAAAAGTCAAAACGAGGCACTGTGCTGCAGTGGACCAATGGCCATGCGGGCTACTTATTTTTAAGCTGAAGGGGTTTCTTTCAAATGCTTTATAAATCTTGATATTATCTTTATTACTTTAAAATTTATTATGCTTACAACGAAAAAGTCAAAATACGACACTGTGCACAGTGTCGCGGCTGGCCTATTACCTTGCGGCTAATATATTTTGAAGCTAGAGGAGTCTTCTTTCGAATGCTCTTTAAATTTTTAAAATATCTTGATTAGTTCAAAAGTTATGATTTTTGCAACGAAAAAAGTCAAAAGGCGCCACTGTGCGTCGGTAACTATTAATATATGTGTTGCTGTTATATATATACATATATAAAGGCCGAATAAATACATTTTATTTTTATGTACCTTTTGGTACTAAAAATAAAAAAACAACATTTAACACAAAGTTTAGTACGACTTATCCTACCAACACTATTGTTTGGTTAGGCACTGTTGTTATTGTAAAATAACAGCAACACATATATTAATAGTTACCGACCGTGATTTAATATATACAATTTTTGCTTTAAAAGAGTTATTTTTGTTGGAAAACAGATTTCGGACCTTCATAATAGTACTTCTCATATAACTTGGGAAATATATCAAATATTATGTCTGGTTTGATGTTTGATTGACCAACGATGATTCTCTAAAGTCTGCTGAAGATTCCTTTAGTGGGGATGAAACTGATCAGTACAGACATACTATGACATAGTAACTTTTTTTAAAGCAATAAATTAAAAATACTCTATTATGACAATATCATAAATAGAAATATTTTTGGGCCTCGAACTAGAATAAAACTCTAATCGAATATATATTTTATTGTAATTTAAAACACTTATTTATGCAATTGCTAACAATTTTTGTAATTAGGATTTTTTTCTGGTTTTTGTTATTAAAGATTTTACAATTATTTTTTATTTTAATAGGATTTTTCTAAGGAAATGTTAAATAAATTTATTATTATTTCTGAAAAATAAGTTTTTTTACTTTTTTGAATGACTAGTGTTAATATTTGCGTCGGTTTTAACAACTTCATAAGGTTTTTTAATGCAATCTGCAAAAAAAGTTGACGGAGTTTACAGAGACGGAGTTTACATTTCATCACTTTTTGCCCTTTTTTTCGAAAACTATTTGTCGGAAATTGGTTTCCGAAAAAAAATCATTAGATGCCAACTAGATACGTCAAAATATGACGATATTTCAGATGCACGCTAAGTAGTTTTGTTGTAAACGTGGAGACTGAGTTTACAGCATTTTTAGATTTTTCATTTATGATTTAGCTTTTCATACAGCGAAATTAATATGCAGGGAGCAAACTTGAAACCAATGATGCAAAATGATACTTTATAGCCTCGCGTTTAATAAATGGGGCAATAACCTATTATTTTTCTAAACACAACACGTCAAAAACAACAAAATTGTCAGGTTCCATAATGTCTAAAAAAAGTGTCGAAAAATCGTTACACAATTGAAGCCGTGTTTGTATGGGTAAAAGAGATAGTTATGACTATACAAAAATATTTTTTAAGAACGTCAACATGCCGTCTTTAAAAATGTAGTCAATTATTAAGAGTTTGGGTTATTGGTTTTTAAGATATAACCGGTTAAAGTTTAAAAATTGAAAATGTTACTGGCGACGGAGTTTACATTTGGCCTACAAAAATGAAAATAACTTGTTTAAAATAGCTTACTAGTATCCGGATTGTTGTTATGTAGAACGCCAATCTATGCGACGTTGTACATTAAAAAATATGCGAATACTTTAACCCATGTATGAGATATTACACGATTACATGGTTTGGTTGACATTTTTTGATTTCACCCATATATTAAAGATAATATATTAATACGAAATAATAGTTGGGGTAAAAATAGTGTTTATAAAAAACCGACATTTTGGAAAACCGGTTTCTCGGTTAACCGAAATTCAGCTTTTTCGGTTAACCGGTTTTCTCGGTTAAACCGGAATAAAAAAACCGGTTATCCGGTTTTTTTTTCTTTAACTGACAAACCCAAAAAATACTTTAAAATTGCTAATTTTTATTAAATAAAAAATCAAATGTAACTAAAGTTAACATATTTGTTTCTTTCAGCAAAGTTAGCAACTGTTATCCTTTGAAAATAGTGGTATTTAAATACGGTGCTTTATTTTCCTATATTCACCGGAGCTTTATTTAAATTTTTATAGGTTTTATTTAAAAAACAAATACATCAATTCGTTATAAATTGTAGTCCGTATTTTATATTACTGTTCTTTTATTGACATTTTCTCCATTAATAAGAATTTTAGTACCTGGTTAACAGTCACTTATTAAGTTTTCAATGAAACTGTCCAAAAAACGCTCATAACGGGGATAATTCAAACATTTACCAGATTAAAATTCCTATTTGGAAAATTGTTTTTTGAAGACAAAAAGAATTTTATACTTCCTTTCTCACGGATTTTCAAGGTCTTTTTAATGAAACTTTGAAAATATCATAAAAAAAGTGCAAGCCCTTAATATTTGCAAAACATTCCGTTTGAATGTATTTAAAAAAAACCGGTTAACCGACAGAAAAAAACCGGTTTTCGGTGCACCGGAATTTTTCAATTTCGGTTAACCGGTTTGCAAAAACACCGAAATTTTGGGAAAAAACCGGTTTTTCGGTTAACCGGTTAACCGGTTTATAAACACTAGGTAAAAAACACAAAGCCGTTTTATACTTGTTTATAGCACAAAATTTAAGCTCTAAACTTAAAATTTCCTGCGGGGGTCATTTTCGACCCCCAGCCAATGTGGGTTAAAGACGTCCTAGATCGGTAAGATTTCATGACAGACTTAAAGTTATCTAATAGAAGGCCACGACACCAAAAAACAGTTAATTTGCCCAAAAATAAAATTTATAAGATTTTATTAATCCAAATTATTGATAAAACCAACATTTCCTTGAAATCCGCGAACTTCTCCCCGCGATTCCCAAAAAGTGGCTCGATGGATATCCGCCATATTTGACATTTTTCTTCTCCAAGGTATTCTTAATGAATTCAGAAAGAAAAAAAAGTATATTTAAAATTTTTTAATAAAATTTTCAAATTTTGAAAAAAGGAGAAAAAGAGTACGCCCCCAAAATCATGCCATTTTTTTGGTATCAAGTTTGAACGGGTTAATGATAGCGTAAAATCTTTAAATTTCATATTTAAGTATTTACGATCAAATATTTATTATACAATTTTTTTTTTTTTTTTTAATTATTTTAATAAAAAAACTTAAATTTTATTTTTTTTTTAAGTCCTTTTTTGCAAAAACCCCAATTTTGAGGCTCAAAGTGGAGACAGAAGATAAACTCCGATCCTAGTGATATTTTGCACGTGAGTTACCCTTATAGGACCGACACTTTTGGCGGGTATTAGAATTTGATCAGAGAGAAAAGCCCAAAAACAAGCCACCCTAGTGGGTACGCCTCATAAAGAAAACATTTTTTTTTTTTTTGGTTAATAATTTTATTTTAATCAATTTTCGTCATATTTAAAACTAAACAAGTATGTATACTTGTTGATAAATTTAAAAAAAAAAAATGAGAAAACTAAAGAATACACAAAATGTACTAAAACGTACTAAAATTTAATGAAAGCCATATTTTTCTTTAAACATTTAATTCATTTCTCTGATGGAGAAATTTGTAAAATAAGGAAGAGATGAGAGATCTTTATTGACCGATAGCATCAATAATAAAAGTTTAATTAGTAAAAATGGGTCACACGAACGTTCTCATAATTGTATTGGAAAAATGTGATCACTGTTTTTAAATAGTTTATTATCAATATGGGCACAACATACCTCTCAGTAGAAACAAAAACATCAAACGATATGTTCAACAAATTAATACATATTAAGGTAAAGCACGAGAATTGATAAATAACAATCAAATTAAAACCCAAATCATTTGTTTTTTTAACATTCTGTTTTATTTACAATTCATCTTTTTTTTGTCAATCAGTCTCTGGGTGTGTTTTTGTTAGATTTGTTTACAAATTTTAAATCTCTAAAAAGAAGGAAAAAATCATCAAACCAGTACGATAGATAGTTGAATGATTCTAGGCTGGGTTAATAAATGCCAGCGATTTAATTGTTTGATGGTTTTCTCATTCATAATTTTTGTGAGAATATGTACACCGTTTGATGAAATTGTTCTCCTCTTATCTTACAAACTCTCTAAAAATTAAACTTAAATTCTAATAAAACTTAATTTACAAATAAATGAAAATACATTATTCAAATAACAATTGGAAATGATTAGGTTTTTTGTTTTGGATTTTCTGAATTGCCAATGTAATTGAAAACGAATTTTTAGGGAAAACAATTGATTAGAGGGTATTTATACACAGCCTTTTTTTGCTTGCAATAAAGTCTTGCAACTTTTTTTGAAGGCAATCGGGGGTGAGAAGCATAAAAGAAGGAAAACAGAAATCGTGATTTTTTTTCTACCCCGTTTTCTTTTCACCCCCGTTTGTTAACAAAAAAAAAGTTGCAAGACTTTATTGCAAGCAAAAAAAGGCTGTGTATAAATACCCTCTTACAAATAGAATTGTAACTTTTTAAAATATGTGTTACTTTGTTTTCCCATTGTGAAAATATTCGATTCAATTTCTTTTTTGTTGTCAAAACAAACACAATTCAAATTTAATTTTGATAACCAAATATCGCTTGATTTCTTAGTAACTCTACTAAATTAATATATATATTTAAATAATACTTCCCCCCGCAATTACCCACAGTTGCTTCATAGGCACTCTGTGGTATTTCCCAAAATTTTTACTAGCCTATAACTATTACATCTAGTTTGGTAATATCTCACTTAGTAGCTCCTTCGTACCAGACTGCAATGTTTCGGGGAATTTAATGTCGAACGACACAAGCATATCTCCGCGTCGTGAAGGTTCTTTAGGGAAAGGCAACCCCCGGCCGTTAATTCTTTTCACTGTGGTCGGTTTGATAATTTCGCCCTGGGTGTTGACAGTAATGCGATCACCGTGCAGAGTTGGCACCGATACCGTGGTGCCACACAAGGCCTGTTTCAGACTGACTTGGGCATTGTAACGCAAGTCACTGCCTTCACGTTTAAACACCGGATGTGGTTTATCCCGTATGATGAAAATAATATCGGCAGGTATTTTTCCAGGTGTCTGATCACCCTCCTGTTGGAAGGTTATTTTTGTGCCGGCCTTCCAGCCAGGTTTCACAGTTATATTCAGCACTTTCTCTTCCTTGCGCGCCTGGCCAGTTGCCAAAGACATGCGAGATATCTTCATTTTTTTCACACAACCCTTGTCTACCTCTTCCAGAGACACATACAAATCATGCTCAATTGGTGGATCTTGCTGTTGACGTTTTCGACTTGGCTGAGCATTAAATGATTGTGAACGGAACGCACCACCAGGGCCGCCGCCTCCAGACATCTGTTGATAAATGTCGTCATTGTCACCCATGAAGATTGTTTGTTGTTCGAAAATGCGTGATGGATCACCGGAACCAAAGAATATGCCAAAGGGATCCGCATTTCCAAAGAATTGGGCAAATGTTGCTCTTGGATCGCCATGGTAAGTGTAAGTGCCACCACTACCTTCTTGACCGGCTGATCCGGGAATGCCTCCCTTTAGACCCTCTTCACCATACTGATCGAAAATATCACGTTTCTTTTTATCCGACAGCACCTCATAAGCCTCTGCTATTTCCTTAAAACGTTCTTCGGCCTGTGGTGTTTTGTTCTTGTCGGGATGATATTTTAGGGCCAGTTTACGATACGCCTTTTTAATCTCGTCATCAGTTGCAGTCTTATTGATGCCAAGAATTTTGTAGAAATCTTTGCCCATGACGTATTTTTTTTATTCTAGTGTCTTTAATAGAATTGGTGTTATAGTTTGTACTTGAATATTACTGAAACTAAAAAAAAAAAAAAAAAAAAAGATTAGTATATTTATACATACGTGCATTGTTACATGATAAACCTAACCATTAATAACAACAACAAAAACAGCAACAAAGAAAATAATTTACATTTTATTCAATAAAAATATTTATGCATTATTGTATTTTTTTTTTTTTTTTTCTCGACAGAACATTCGAGAAATGTTTTTGTTTTTTCTGCCACACAGGGAATTTTCGCACTAAAATGAATTTGAATTGTTGAACTCAGCCAACAATAGCGGTCTCATTTTAACTTATAGTAAGCAAATGAAAATGTAAAAGAAATATATATTTTTGTAGTAATTTTGCTTTCTCGTCATACTTTTTCATCTCTATTATCGGTTTAATGATTTCATCGAAAATTCAAGAAAATTCGCGTAATACTAGAACAAAAACATTTCAAGTTAATTTTTTTTTTTAAACACAAATATTACTATATAAATAGTGAAAATGCGTTGCTGTTTTTCAATAATTTTTTTACCAGGTTTTGATTAACATTATGGAATATGTACCTTTAAAAGTTTAGAGATGTTAGAAACTGCAATTTTTCTTCTCTTGATTTTGTTATAATTTTTATGCAACACTTGAAATTTTAGTATATTTTATCCAAATCTTTTTTGCTTTTCTTGTTCTTTATTTAGTATAAAGCCAACTATATTGTTAGAAATTTTATTTTACAGCAGTAAATGTTAAATTACAAAAACTTTTTTTTTAATTGTCTTCAACGTATATGACTTCTTCTTTGCTTTGTTTTTTACTTAATAACTTTTTTTCCGTTTCATCACTTGTATTTATAGGTTTATTGGTGACAGTGTTTCATTTTCTAGAATGTTCCAGATTTTTTTGACATTTTTGATTTCAGTGTTGTATTTTAAAACAGTGTTGTATTTTTATTAGCAGGGTTGAATTTCTCAATATATATAAAATTAATCTGGCTACTCCATTTTCAAAGCTGTATGACAGACTAAACAGACGCGACACTTATTACATGTAAATATCGCACTTTTATACACTCAACCAAAAATCATTGTATTCCCAAAGAAAATCGCTGTAAATTCAACAGAAATCATTGTTGATTTTGACCCTACAAATATTTGTGTTGATTTCAATAAAAATTATTGTCAGTTTTTGTAAAAGTTGATCAACTCGTTTTTTTGTAAATCAACTCTTATTTTTTGTAAATTCAACTCATATTTTCGTTAATATAAGAAATTTTTTTAATAAAAAAAAACTTGTTGTTATTTGTTAATATTCTTTTATTAAGCATAAATCACAATATTTTTGTATTATCGTCGGCTTTTTAAGCTGCAATATTTGAAGATTTTCACACACACTTCGTTTATTCATGTTATGCACTCATAAGCCATTCTCCAGTTTCTGAGGATACCAAACAAAATCCTTAAAAAAAAACAAAAAAAGTTTTAATATAGTATGAATACATAAAGTAATCAATGTATTTTTTTACATATATTTTACATACCAATATTTACAAATCAGATCCTATTTTTATTTATTTTTATAATATTAAATATTTTTATAAAAAACAAACACATAAAATGATTTTATAGGAGATAAACACGATTCACATTGCTACCAACTCACTCGTCACTCGTTAATAATAAAAAAAATGAACGAACAGGGTTGTTTTCTCAATTTTGATTTATCTATTGAATTCTGTACAAGCGTTGTAAAAAGTTGATTCAACTTAACTGATTATTCAACGATATCAACATCAATTTTTGTTGAATACGGCATTATTCTGTAAAACTTGATCTACAATGGGTTTACAAATTTTTCTACTAAGATATTTCTATGAGTGTACCCTGTTCTCACTACACGCAAAAAAAATCTGTGTCGGAATGAGCAAAAATCTGGCATAATTTTAGCAAAAAAGCTAAGTAAGTTGTTTTTCACGTGAAAAATGTTTAAACGCCTAAAATCGTAACAAAAACTATTAAAAACGAAAACTTTTAAATATTAGAAGAAAGAAACAATCACAACAAATCTTAAATGTCCATTTTATTGCAAAATAAATGCAGTTTTATATACTTAAAATCATTTTAAACGATTTCCCTACACTCATAGAAATATCTTAGTAGAAAAATTAGTAAACCCATTGTAGATCAAGTTTTACAGAATAATGCCGTATTCAACAAAAAATAATGTTGATATCGTTGAATAATCAGTATAGCTGGTTCAATTGTTACAATGGCGTCTACAGAATTCAATAGATAAAAGAAAAAACAAAAAACAACCCTGTTCGTTCGTTTTTTTTATACAACGAGTGAACGAGTGAGTTGGTAGCAATGTGTCTGTCTCTTATAAAATTATTTAATGTGTTTGTTTCTTATAAAATTATTTAATATTAGAAAAATAAATAAAAATAGGATCTGATGTGTAAATATTCGGTAAGTAATAAAATACATTGATTACTTTATGTATTCATACTATATTAAAACGTTTTTTGTTTTTTTTTTTAGGATTTTGTTTTGGTATCATCAGAAAACTGGAGAATGGCTTATGAGTGCATAACATGAATAAACGAAGTGTGTGTGAATATCTTTGTGAAAATCTTCAAATATTGCAGCTTAAAAAGCCGGAAATAAAAAAATATTGTGATTTATATTTAATAAAAGAATATTTACAAATAACAACAAGCTTTTTTTAATAATATAATTTCTTATATTAACAAAAATATGAGTTGAATTTACATAAAATACGAGTTGATTAACAAAAAAACGAGTTGATCAACTTTTACAAAAACTGACAACAATTTTTATTGAAATCAACATAAATATTTGTAGGGTCAAAATCAACAATGATTTCTGTTGAATTTACAACGATTTTCTTTGGGAATACAATGATTTTTGGTTGAGTGTACGATAAAGCCACGTTGCCAAAAATAGTTTTTTTATACACTCATAGAAATATCTTAGTAGAAAAATTAGTAAACCCATTGTAGATCAAGTTTTCCCGCTGTCTACACCTGGGAGAAACACTGAGATATTTGTATTAAGAAACGTCAAAATCAATCGCAAAGAAATTATTCTCAGGTGTGGACTAAATATTAGTCTCAGTATTTGATCTCATCAGATAGTTGTTATGAGAAATCTCATGACAACAATCTCATGAGATCAAGTGTCAAATTCACTTATATTTATATGTTTACAATTGTTTTTTTGGGATAAATGGCGTCGAAAAAAGGAAAAATAAAATAAAACAATTAAAAATAAGTGTATAAACAAATGTATGTGCTTAAATAATAGATTGTACATATATTTATGATAAAAAACATACATAGTTATTCCACGGCTGATTGCAAATTATGAAATTTCATAAGAATAATTGCAGCTCGTTTTCCACACCACTTGATATTGAGATAAATATTGAAATTTCCCAACTGTTTCTCTGCCGACGTTATCTCTGCTTTCATGAAAAACTTCTCCCACGTGTAGATGGTGCGTTTACAGAATAATGCCGTATTCAACAAATATTAATGTTGATATCGTTGAATAATCAGTATACTTGTTTCAACTATTACAATGGCTTCTACAGAATTCAATAGATAAAACAAAAAAGAAAAAACAACCCTGTTCGTTCGTTTTTTTTTTATTATAACGAGTGAACGAGTGAGTTGGTAGCAATGTGAAATGTCTCTTATAAAATTATTTAATGTGTTTGTTTCTTATAAAATTATTTAATATTAGAAAAATAAATAAAAATAGGATCTGATCTGTAAATATTTGGTAAGTAATAAAATACATTGATTACTTTATGTGTTCACACTATATTAAAACGTTTTTTGTTTTTTTTGAGGATTTTGTTTTGGTATCATCAGATAATTAGAGAATGGCTAATGGGTGCATAACATGAATAAACGAAGTGTGTGTGAAAATCTTTGTGAAAATCTTCAAATATTGCAGCTTACACTCAACCAAAAATCATTGTATTCCCAAAGAAAATCGTTGTAAATTCAACAGAAATCATTGTTGATTTTGACCCTACAAATATTTATGTTGATTTCAATAAAAATTGTTGTCAGTTTTTGTAAAAGTTGATCAACTCGTTTTTTTGTTAATCAACTCGTATTTTATGTAAATTCAACTCATATTTTTGTTAATATAAGAAATTTTATTATTAAAAAAAAGCTTGTTGTTATTTGGAAATATTCCTTTATTAAGTATAAATCACAATATTTTTTTTATTTCCGGCTTTTTAAGCTGCAATATTTGAAGATTTTCACACACACTTCGTTTATTCATGTTATGCACCCATTAGCCATTCTCTAATTATCTGATGATACCAAAACAAAATCCTAAAAAAAAAAAACAAAAAACGTTTTAATATAGTATGAATACATAAAGTTATCAATGTAATTTATTACTTACCAAATATTTATAGATCTGATCCTATTTTTATTTATTTTTCTAATATTAAATAATTTTATAAGAAACAAACACATTAAATAATTTTATAAGAGACATTTCACATTGCTACCAACTCACTCGTTCACTCGTTATAATAAAAATAAAACGAACGAACAGGGTTGTTTTTCTTTTTTGTTTTATCTATTGAATTCTGTAGAAGCCATTGTAATAGTTGAAACAAGTATACTGATTATTCAACGATATCAACATTAATATTTGTTGAATACGGCATTATTCTGTAAAACTTGATCTACAATGGGTTTACTAATTTTTCTACTAAGATATTTCTATGAGTGTAAAAAGCCGGAAATAAAAAAAATATTGTGATTTATACTTAATAAAAGAATATTTACAAATAACAACAAGCTTTTTTTTTAATAATAAAATTTCTTATATTAACAAAAATATGAGTTGAATTTACATAAAATACGAGTTGATTAACAAAAAAACGAGTTGATCAACTTTTACAAAAACTGACAACAATTTTTATTGAAATCAACATAAATATTTGTAGGGTCAAAATCAACAATGATTTCTGTTGAATTTACAACGATTTTCTTTGGGAATACAATGATTTTTGGTTGAGTGTATGGAGTTTGACAGATTTTTTCACGTGAACACGAACAACTTATGCACCTAAATATGCTAAAACTACAACCGACGAAGTAGTTTTCGCAATTTAGCCAAAACGCTTATGTAAAAAATTTCCCTACGATAAAGCCACGTTGCCAAAAATAGTTTTTTTATATGGAGTTTGACAGATTTTTTCACGTGAACACGAACAACTTATGCACCTAAATATGCTAAAACTACAACCGACGAAGTAGTTTTCGCAATTTAGCCAAAACGCTTATGTAAAAAATTTTGATGAAAATGCTAATGCTATTTAAGCAAAAACTTGGTAAAATATACCAAAAGAAATATGGTGAAATATACCAAAATGATTTGAAAAGGTGACTAAAAATAATGCTAAAAATTACCACATTTTTCTAAAATAATTTTTTTATTAAATTTAAAATTTTCACACAATAAAATTAATATAATAAATGTTGTGTAGGACTTAACTTACCACCGACCAACTGACCCTTTTTGTACAAATTTCTCCAGTGACTGCTGCCTACGCTTTTTCTTAAAGTGAAGGATCCGCTATAGCTTCACGAATTTATTTAAAAGCATCCTGTAAAAATAGAAAATTATTACAAAACACAAATTTTGAATTTAAAAACTAGTTAACCCCATTGGTCTCTTGGTATGGAGGAACACTTAATTTTTGTCATTCCATTTGTAACTCACCAAAACAGGTCTGGACTACATTGGCTATGCTATTTAAATTAGTTTTTAGATTTTAATTTTATAGCTAAAGGCAGGACTGGTGCCCACGCTCTTTTTTGTAGTGAAGGATTCGTCATGGCTTCAAAAATGTATTTATCAGTACCCTGTAAAAATAGAAAATTATTACCAAACACTAGGTTAGGTTAGGGTGGCGGTGTACGATTTACACCAAACACTAATTTTTAACTAAAAATTTATTCAACCTTTTTGGTGTCTTCGGAATGGGGGTATACTCACTTTATCATTCCATTTGTAATTCATCGAAACATACGTCTGGGACTCCATTGGTTTTGCTAAATGAATGGTGTTTTAAGTTATGACAGAAAAACCAACTTTAGCATTTTTTTATCTTACATTTATTTATCTTTTAAAAAACTAATTATTTATTTTTATTTATTAATTTATTTTAATTGTATTTATCAATTTCCTCTTTACGTTTTTATAACACAAAAAATAATCGAACAACGCACAATAAAATACAAAATGAAACTGGCGATCTGTATTTGTTTTTTCTGTTTTCTTTCGATATTTTTTTTGCAAGTAATTTGCATTATTGTGCAAGTTACTTGGTTATTTTACATAAAAAAGTAATTACGTTACTTTAACATCGACAAGCATAATTTTAGCAAAAATTTGGTAAAAACTTTTTTTGGTATGAAAAACATTTTACCAACTACACAGAAAAAAAATGTCGAGGTAATGTTATCTAGGCTGGCTTACACACAAAAAAAAATCGAGGTAATATTACCTAAATTTATAGTATAACTTTATCTAAGTGCCAAGATAACATAGAGCCTACAAAGTTTTTAGACAATATTACTAAAAAGCCAAGGTGATTTTTAAAATATGATATGTTCGAAAAATTATCTATGCTTTTAGGAAATATTCCTAGGAAACTTTGTAAACTTTTCAAAGTTAGCAGAGTAAAAATTTATATAAAAATTTTGGTAATTTATCTAAATTATTTTGTTAATACGCTAGGTATAAATAAATACACACTTTACTAAATTAAATAAATTAAAAAATTATTTGATTTTATTATGTTTTATAAATAAATTTAATCATGAATTACAATTATTGTTGTTATAAAAAGATTTTGAGAAATATTTTTCAAAAAATAAATTCTCAGATTCTGAGACATTTTTTCTATAGAAAAATTCACAGATTCTAAGACATTTTTTTATAGAAAAATTCTCAGATTCTGAGACATTTTTCCTATAGAAAAATTCTCAGTCTCTGAGATAATTTTTTTATAGAAAAATTCTCCGATTCTGAGACATATTTTCGATACAATAAATTATCAGATTCTGCGACATTTTTTCTATAGAAAATTGTTTTTTTTTATAGATAATTCTCAGATTTTTAAAATTTTTTATATATTTAAAAAATTCCTCAGATTCTGAAACATTTTTCTATAGAAAAATTCTGATTCTAAAATAATTTTTCTGTAGAAAAATTATAAGATTCTGATACATTTTTTCTGTAGAAATCTTCATGATTCTGAAATATTTTTTCTATAGAAAAATTCTCAGATTCACGTTTTTTCTATAGAAAAATTTTCAGATTCTGAGACATTTTTTGAAAAATTCTCAGATTCTGAGACATTTTTTATGTAGAAAAATTTACAGATTCTGAGACATTTTTTCTATAGAAAAGTTCTCAGATTCTGAGACATTTCTTCTACATAAAAAAATTTTAAGATTCTGAGACATTTTTTCTATAGAAAAATTCTCAGATTCTGAGACATTTTTCCTATAGAAAAATTTACAGATTCTGAGACATTTTTTCTATAGAAAAATTTACAGATTCTGAGACATTTTTTCTATAGAAAAATTCTCAGATTCTGAGACATTTCTTCTACATAAAAAAATTTAAGATTCTGAGACATTTTTTCTATAGAAAAATTCTCAGATTCTGATGCATTTTTTCTATAGAACAATTCTCAGATTCTGTGACATTTTTTCGATAGAAAAATTCTCAGGTTCTGAAACATTTTTTCTATAGAAATATTCACAGATTCTGAGACATTTTTTCTATAGAAAAATTCTCAGATTCTGAGACCTTTTTCTATAGAAAAATTCTCAGATTCTGAGACATTTTTTCTATAGAAAAATTCTCAGATTCTGAGACATTTTTTCTATAGAAAAATTCTATAGAAAAATTATCAGATTCTGAGACATTTTTTCTATAGAAAAATTATCAGATTCTGATATTTTGCTATAGAAAAGTTTTCAGATACTGAGACATTTTTTCTATAGAAAAATTCTCAGATTCTGAGACATTTTTTCTATAGAAAAATTCTCAGATTCTGAGACATTTTTCTATAGAAAAATTCTCAGATTCTGAGACATTTTTTCTATAGAAAAATTCTCAGATTCTGAGACATTTTTTCTATAGAAAAATTCTCAGATTCTGAGACATTTTTTCTATAGAAAAATTCTCAGATTCTGAGACATTTTTTCTATAGAAAAATTATCAGATTCTGAGACATTTTTCTATAGAAAAATTCTCAGATTCTGAGACATTTTTCTATAGAAAAATTCTCAGATTCTGAGACATTTTTTCTATAGAAAAATTCTCAGATTCTGAGACATTTTTTCTATAGAAAAATTATCAGATTCTGAGACATTTTTTCTATAGAAAAATTATCAGATTCTGAGATATTTTGCTATAGAAAAGTTTTCAGATTCTGAGACATTTTTTGTATAGAAAAATTATCAGATTCTGAGACATTTTTTCTATAGAAAAATTCTCAGATTCTGAGACATTTTTCTATAGAAAAATTCTCAGATTCTGAGACATTTTTTCTATAGAAAAATTCTCAGATTCTGAGACATTTTTTCTATAGAAAAATTCTCAGATTCTGAGACATTTTTTCTATAGAAAAATTATCAGATTCTGAGACATTTTTCTATAGAAAAATTCTCAGATTCTGAGACATTTTTCTATAGAAAAATTCTCAGATTCTGAGACATTTTTTCTATAGAAAAATTCTCAGATTCTGAGACATTTTTTCTATAGAAAAATTATCAGATTCTGAGACATTTTTCTATAGAAAAATTCTCAGATTCTGAGACATTTTTCTATAGAAAAATTCTCAGATTCTGAGACATTTTTTCTATAGAAAAATTCTCAGATTCTGAGACATTTTTTCTATAGAAAAATTCTCAGATTCTGAGACATTTTTTCTATAGAAAAATTATCAGATTCTGAGACATTTTTTCTATAGAAAAATTATCAGATTCTGAGATATTTTGCTATAGAAAAGTTTTCAGATTCTGAGACATTTTTTCTATAGAAAAATTCTCAGATTCTGAGACATTTTTTCTATAGAAAAATTCTCAGATTCAGAGACATTTTTTCTATAGAAAAATTCTCAGATTCTGAGACATTTTTTCTATAGAAAAATTCTCAGATTCTGAGATATTTTTTGTATAGAAAAATCATCAGATTCTGAGATATTTTGCTATAGAAAAGTTTTCAGATTTAGAAAAAGTATCATTTAATTTGAGAACTTCTCTATAAATAATTGTCTCAGATTCTAAGAAATTTTGTTCCATTATACATATCATTATAATTTAGAAACAAGCTAATTTCGAAAATTGCGCATTAAAACTTAGAAATTCCATGTAAGCACTTGTTTTAATCTTTAATACAGCTTTAAGATTCCTTTTTCTCTAATTCTTGTTGACTTTTTCCCATCATAATTTGCATAGAATTTCAAAAATTCGCGTTATCTAAAAAAAATTAAAAATTATTGAATTTACTATTTTTACCAATAAATTAAATAATAAAATTACCTTTGCTTACATAATTTGTTGCGAATTGTTAATTTCCATCGGTTTTATTGCGTTGAAAAATTATGAAAATATATGTTAAAAAAATTTTGATGTTTGTTTTATTTTTATTTAATTTCAAATTATTGTCATGACAATAAAAAATCAAAAAAATAATTTCGAAATTTTACCTATTTTCATTAGTAAACCTTACATGGCCATTAGATGAAAATGTAAAGTAAAATTATACTTGTGGCATAGGTAATAAGTCGTGGCTTTTAATATTCATACAAAAATAATTCACCTAAGCCAGCTTAGATAACATTACCTCGACGTTTTTTTTCTGTGTAGGTGAATTATTTTTGTATGAAACTTAAAAGCCACGACTTTGTACCTATGCCACCAGTATAATTTTACTTTGCATTTTTACTTAGTGGCCATGTAAGATTTACTATTGAAATTAGGTAAAATTTCGAATATGTTTTTATTTATTTTTAATTGTCATTGTAAATTTTCATTTAAGAAAAAGGTAAGCCAAAGAACTAATAACCCAGCTAACAAAATTCAGAGCCCTCAAAACGTTTGTCTTTAAAATGTGTCCAAAAATGGATTGGTTTTGAAGCCCACATATTTTAGAGTCGAAAATGATTCAAAAATTAAACTATTGTTTGAACTTTAAATTTTGTTTTTCATAAAACACTCTGTTTTTTGAGGGAAAAAGGAGCCATCTAAAATAAATCCAAAAAGACTCAAAAGTAAAAGGGAAATTTCTTTTTTAAAAATTAGTGTCCAAAATGAATCTAAAAAGTTGAAAAATTAAAGTGTTTATTTAACCTTCCAAAAAGACTACAAAAATTTATTGTTTTTGGAGCCTATACAATTTTTTTTTTGAATACGAAAAAAGAATTTTATGTCAATAAATTTTCAAAATTATTTAAATTTTTTTTTTCTTCACACGTGTAATTTGTGGTCGTTTCAAAATTGTAAAAAAAAATATAAAAAATAGCGTTAATAAAAACGCTCAAAAATGTTCGTGCAAATGAGCAAATGCAGAGTACTCGCGGAAACGTTACTAGAGTGAAATGTACTTTCTAGCTAAAAATAAAAGAACGCAAATTGCTTTTAATGCTTATCAAAAGAATGGGAATAAAATTACAACAAGAATATTTTACACAATCTCAGTTTGGCGAAGAACAGGTTGAACTCATATCAGCAAAATGGTTTCAAGATGCAAATGAACGACTAAAAGTCCGCAGCAATAGTCTCATAATTCTCAAGAAGCTATGTGTGATTGAAAACTATGCAATTTATTACTTTATGATCAATATGTTTCGTATTTACACATATGTATATATTTATGCCATTATTATTCTTTAATTTTGTTATGTATTTTATAATGTTTTCACTCAAATTTTTTGATTATTGGTAGTTTTAAAATTATTATTATAAATTTTTATTAAAAATTCATTATAATAAAATATGGGATACAAAATAAAAATGCCTTTTCATTGTCTTATTACTGCAGAAGATTTGAAATTAAGGAAACCAAAAACCATCCATAAACCATCCTAAAAGTGCACAAAAATTACTCCCAATGTGCTCAAAAATGAGTATTTAAAGACTCTAATATCGGAGGGAAATTTCCCCTCACACACTATTTCCTAGACTCATTTTGGAATCCAAAAATAAGGCTCTTTTGGATGAACCACTTTCATACAAAAAATTGAAATTCTTGTTATATTTTTGGAGCCCATTTTGGAGTCTAAAATGAGTCTTCTTGTTTGCTGGGAACAAAAAAAAAAATTATATTTATTAAAGGAATTTATTTATAAATTTTGCAGAATTTTGCCTGATCGTTAAATTAAATCCATAAAATGAGTTCCAGACCAAGATATTTGATGAATCTGCAATATGTTGGTAAGTGATGTTCAAAAAATGGATACAAATAGTGAATAACATAATTTCTTAGGCTTCCTAATGTATGACCAAGAAAGGGGACAATGAATTTACCAAATATCTAACAAAGATCTTACTTATGTTACTAGCCACGTGCAAACCAAAGATGAAAGTCATACTTTTCAAGATTCGGGAGCAGTTATGTCTCAGGATATGGCAGATGAATATGATAGTAAAATGTATAATCGTGATGGCTATAACAATCATCAATATAAAGAGGAATTTAATGCACCTGAACATTATGTCAATACCAGGTAAAGAGCTAAATAATAAATCATAATGAATTTTATGAAGAAACAGAGCCAAAACAAAATATCGGAATCTCAAAAGAAAAAATTTCTCAGAATCTGAGACATTTTTTGACTCAGAATTTTTCTATAGAAAAATTTTTTCAGAATCTAAGAATTTTTTTTAGAAAAAAATTTTAGGAATCTGAGAATTTTTCAATAGAAAAATATCTTAGAATTTGAGAATTTTTCTATAGAAAAAATGTCGCAGAATTTAAGAACTTTTCTATAGAAAAAATGACTTAGATTATCAGATTCTGATACATTTTTTCAATAGAAAAATTCTCAGATTCTGAAACATTTTTTTCTATAGAAAAATTATCAAAAAAATTCTCAGATTCTAAGAAATTTTTTCTATAGAAATAATGTCTCAGAATCTGAGAATTTTTCTATAGAAATAATGCCTCAGAATCTGAGAAATTTTTTCTATAGAAATAATGTCTCAGAATCTGAGAATTTTTCTATATAAATAATGCCTCAGAATCTGAGAATTTTACTGTAGAAATAATGCCTCAGAATCTGACAATTTTTCTATAGAAAAAATGTCTCAGAATCTGAGAATTTTTCTAAAGAAAAAATATCTCAGAATCTGAGAATTTTTCTATAGAAAAAATATCTCAGAATCTGAGAATTTTTCTATAGAAAAAATATCTCAGAATCTGAGAATTTTTCTATAGAAAAAATATCTTAGAATCTGAGAATTTTTCTATAGAAAAAATATCTCAGAATCTGAGAATTTTTCTATAGAAAAAATATCTCAGAATCTGAGAATTTTTCTATAGAAAAAATATCTCAGAATCTGAGAATTTTCCTATAGAAAAAATATCTCAGAATCTGAGAATTTTTCTATAGAAAAAATATCTCAGAATCTGAGAATTTTTCTATAGAAAAAATATCTCAGAATCTGAGAATTTTTCTATAGAAAAAATATCTCAGAATCTGAGAATTTTTCTATAGAAAAAATATCTCAGAATCTGAGAATTTTTCTATAGAAAAAATATCTCAGAATCTGAGAATTTTTCTATAGAAAAAATATCTCAGAATCTGAGAATTTTTCTATAGAAAAAATATCTCAGAATCTGAGAATTTTTCTATAGAAAAAATATCTCAGAATCTGAGAATTTTTCTATAGAAAAAATATCTCAGAATCTGAGAATTTTTCTATAGAAAAAATATCTCAGAATCTGAGAATTTTTCTATAGAAAAAATATCTCAGAATCTGAGAATTTTTCTATAGAAAAAATATCTCAGAATCTGAGAATTTTTCTATAGAAAAAATATCTCAGAATCTGAGAATTTTTCTATAGAAAAAATATCTCAGAATCTGAGAATTTTTCCATAGAAAAAATATCTCAGAATCAGAGAATTTTTCTATAGAAAAATATCTCAGAATCTGAGAATTTATCTATAGAAAAAATATCTCAGAATTTGAAAAAATAGAAAAAATATCTCAGAATCTGAGAATTTTTCTATAGAAAAAACGTATCGGAATCTGAGAATTTTTCTATAGAAAAAATATCTCAGAATCTGAGAATTTTTCTATAGAAAAAATATCTCAGAATCTGAGAATTTTTCTATAGAAAAAATATCTCAGAATCTGAGAACTTTTCTATAGAAAAAATGTCTAAAAACTTTTCTTTAGAAAAAATGTCTCAAAACTTTTCTTTAGAAAAAATGTCTCGGAATCTGAGAATTTTTCTATAGAAAATATGTCTTAGAATCTGCGCATTTTTCTATAGAAAAATGTCTCAGAATCGGAGAATTTTTCTATAGAAAAAATGTCTGAAAGTCTGAGAACTTTTCTATAGAAAAAATGTCTCAGAATCTGAGAATTTTTCTATAGAAAAAATGTCTCAGAATCTGAGAATTTTTCTATTGAAAAAATGTCTCAGAATCTGAGAATTTTTCTATAGAAAAAATGTCTCAGAATCTGAATGTCTCTGAATTTTTCTATAAAAAAAAAATGTCTCAAAATCTGAGAATTTTTCTATAGAAAAAATGTCTCAGAATCTGAGAATTTTTCTATAGAAAAAATATCTTAGAATCTGAGAAATTTTCTATCTAAAAAATGTCTCAGAATCTGAGAAATTTTCTATCGAAAAAATGTCTCAGAAATTTTTCTATAGAAAAAATGTCGCAGAAATTTTTCTAAAGAAAAAATGTCTCAGAATCTGATAATTTTCTAAAGAAATTTTTCTACAGCAAAAACGTCTCCGAATCTGAGAATTTTTCTATAGAAAAATGTCTCAGAATCTGAGAATTTTTCTATAGAAAAAATTTCTCAGAATCTGAGAATTTTTTTATAGACAAAATGTCTCAGTCTGAGAATTTTTCTATAGAAAAAATGTCTCAGAGTCTGAGAATTTTTCTATAGAAAAAATTTCTCAGAGTCTGAGAGTTTTTTATAGAAAAAATGTCTCAGAATCTGAGAATTTTCCTATAGAAAAAATGTCTTAGAATCTAAGAATTTTTCTATAGAAAAAATTTCTCACAATCTGAGAATTTTTCTATAGAAAAAATGTTTCAGAATCGATTACCAAAATAATTTTTCTACACCCAAAAAATTTCCCAGTTACTGGCTACTAAATATTCAACTAAGTCCCAGTTGAAATACACCTAACTAAGCCCCAGTTGACTTTTTCAGTTGACAATAACTAATTTTTTATAAAACTTTGAATTCCACTGAATTCCCAGTTATTGGTAACAAACTATTAGTTAATTTTCTAAAATTCTTGGAAATAGTTGAAAATAACTGTTTGAAAAATAAAAACTGTCAATAGGATCACAAAATTTTTCACTTATTTATTGCATTGAATAAAAAATCTTTATATATGTATGCTTAATATTCACATTTTATTTTAGATAATGTACAAAACAATAGCAGATTTGACCAGTTTCGCACATGTGTCAGCGCATATCACCCAACTCCTTCACATCATAAATCCCTTTATAGGCTCCGAAATCACAGATTTTCAAATTTGTTAGCTGAAAAAATATTATCTGTTATTATGTTTTAAAGATCAAAATAAAAAAAAAACTTACCATGAATTAAAACCAGAATAATATATTTTGTTAAATTTTTGTAATTAAATTGAAGTTTGTTTTTAAAATTTGTTAACAGTTTGATGAAATATTATTTACAGGGTAGCTGATATGTTGCTATAATTAACTGAATTACCAGTTGTTTTAAACAATACCAGTTATTTTAAAATTATTTCAAATCAACTGGCTTTTTTTGTAACTATCTAACTGGGGAATTTTTTCGGTGTATAGAAAAAATGTCTCAGAATCTGTGAATTTTTCTATAAAAAAACATCTCAGAACCAAAGTATTTTTATATAGAAAAATGTCTCAGAATCTGAGAATTTTTCTATAGCAAAAATGTCTCAGAATTTGGCAAAATTTGGCAACATAACAAACACAAAAAATGTCAGTAAAAATCAGCAACTATTTGATTTTCTTTTTATTTATCTTTTTAAATTTTAGGAGAACATGGACTCTGATTACCCAAAATGTTCCAAGAAAAGAACCACCATTAAATTTTACTGAAGACATCTAATAATACACCTTAAGTTTGTTGAACAGTGTTATTTAGTCGTTATTAAGTAGAAAAGTAATATTCTAAAATAATTTGTCGTTAAACTAATAAATAAAAGCATAATAAAATCAAATAATTTTTTAATTTTAATAATTTTTTGAAAAGTGGAATTATTTATCGGATATTAACAAAATAATTTAGATAAATTACCAAAGTTAATATATAAATTTTTACTCTGATAAACTTTGTAAAGTTTACAAAATTTACTTGGAATATTTCCTAAAAACATAGTTAATTTTTCGAACATATAATTTTTTAAAAATTACCTTGGCTTTTAAGTAATATTGTCTAAAAACTTTGTAGGCTCTATGTTATCTTGGAACTTAGATAAAGTTATGCTATGATTTTAGGAAATATTACCTCGATTTTTTTTTGTGTGTAGGATTGCTCAATCTGACACAGATTTTTTTTGCGTTTTCCACGTCCAGTTTTTGACTTGGACGTGGATTTGTGGATGTAAATTTCTTTCCTGCACGCACCTTTCGTGGATCTGGTCATAAAAATGATAAAAATAATTATAAAATTGTCTTAAAAACTATAAGAATAAATGTGAGGGGAATTTTTGTATTTATTTTTAAATTTCTTTATTTTTTTATCAAACGTCTTTTTCCCATTTTTGACACAAATAAAAAGTAATGCCAAGTTAGTTTAGTTAAGCGGATATGTCGTTTTTGTCGAAGCAGTTTATCTAAGCGTTCATAGGAATCGACAAAAACACCACTAGTGTACATTTTATTGGCAGCGCACAAGCAGCATTTTTTAGCCAATGCCCGCATACATACACTCAACCAAAAATCATTGTATTCCCAAAGAAAATCGCTGTAAATTCAACAGAAATCATTGTTGATTTTGACCCTACACGCAAAAAAAAACTTGTGTCGGAGTGAGCAAAAATCTGGCATAATTTTACCAAAAATATGCTAAAACTACAACCGACGAAGTAGTTTTCGTAATTTAGCCAAAACACTTATGTAAAAAATTTTGAAGAAAATGCTAATGCTATTTAAGCAAAAACTTGGTAAAATATACCAAAAGAAATATGGTGAAATATACCAAAATTATTTGAAAAGCTGAATAAAAATAATGCTAAAAATTACCACATTTATGCTAAAATAAATTTTCAATAAATTTTTGTAAAAAATTTTATATTTGTTGAATTTAAAATTTTCACAGAATAAATCCATATTAATATAATAAATGTTGTGTAGGATTTAATTTACCACCGACCAACTGACCCTTTTTGTACAATTTTCTCGAGTGACTGCTGCCTACGCTTCTTCTTGAAGTAAAGGATCCGCTATAGCTTCACGAATTTATTTAAAAGCATCCTGTAAAAATAGAAAATTATTACAAAACATAAATTTTTAATTTAAAAAATTGGTTAACCCCATTGGTCTCTTGGTAAGGAGGAACACTTACTTTGTCATTCCATTTGTAACTCATCAAAACAGGCATGGACCCCCTTGGCTTTGGGTTTTAATTTTATAACTAAAGGCAGGATTGGTGTCCACGCTCTTTATTGTAGTGAAGGATTCTCCATAGCTTCAAAAATTTATTTAGCAGTACCCTGTAAAAATATAAAATTATTACCAAACACTAATTTTTAACTAAAAATCGATTAAACCTTATTGGTGTCTTCGGAATGCGGGTATACTCACTTTATCATTCCATTTGATATTCATCGAAACATACGTCTAGGACTCCATTGGTTTTTCTTATTGAATGGTATTTTAAGTGATGAAAGCAAAATTAACTTTAACATTCTTTTATCTTACATTTATTTATCTTTTAGAAAACTAATTATTTATTTTTATTTATGTATTAATTTATTTTTATTTTATATATCAATTTCCTTTTTACGTTTTTATAACACAAAAAATAAACGAACAACGCACGCACACAAAAATACAAAATGAAAATGGCGGTCTGTATTTGTTTTGTTTTTTTGTTGTTTTCTTTCGATAAATTTTTGTGCAGGTAATTTGCGTTATTGAGCAAGCTACTTGGTTATTTTACATAAAAAATGAATTATGTTACTTTAACATCGACAAGCATAATATTAGCAAAAATTTGGTAAAAAAATTTTTTTGGTATGAAAAAAGTTTTACCAAGTAGGATTGCTCAATCTTACACAGATTTTTTTTTTGCGTGTACAAATATTTGTGTTGATTTCAATAAAAATTGTTGTCAGTTTTTGTAAAAGTTGATCAACTCGTTTTTTTGTAAATCAACTCGTATTTTTTGTAAACTCAACTCATATTTTTGTTGATATAAGAAATTTTATTAATAAAAAAAAGCTGGTTGTTATTTGTAAATATTATTTTATTAGATATAAATCACAATATTTTTTTTAGAATTATCACCGGCTTTTAAAGCTGCAATATTTAAACAAGATTTTCACACACACTTCGTTTATGTTATGCATTCGTAAGCCATTCTCCAGTTTTCTAATGACACCAAATCAAAAACCTAAAAAAACAAAAAAATTATCATATAGTATGAATACATAAAGAAACCAATGTATTTTATTACTTACCAAATATTTACAGATCAGAATCTGATCATCAGATCCCATTTTTATTTATTTTTTTAATATTAAATATTATTATAAGAAACAAACACATTTTATATTTTTATAAGAAACAAGCACATAAAATAATTTTATAAGAGACCACTGTTGCCAATTTGGTGTTTTTCCCGCTAAAACTAGCGTTTTTGTTTTGCGTCTAGCGGGAAAAAAAGTGATTTAGCGGGCAGCGGGAAATCTGGAGATTTTTAACAGCCAAAACTTAAAAATATAAAAAAACCCACACTTTTTTATTTTTTTATTTTTATTAAAAAACCGTTTGGATAAATGGACTTGTAAAGCGAACTGTCGAAAATTTTTGAATAAAAATCTTGTTATTTACTGTCTTAAAACAGCCGAATTAGCAAATGTGGAGTCGTTTAGACGATTAGTATTTCGATAAGATTTGTCTTTACGACATTTTTGGCCAAATACAAAATAATTGTATTAAATTTGTAGTCACTTGTTAAAAACCAGACTAAACTCATTTTTAATCACATTGGTAAGCCACAAAAACATATTACTAAGTGTTGTATAATTAAAAAAATTTTAAACCCCAAAAAAAAATTTCCACTCGAAAATTTTTTTTTTTTTACAAAAATGTCTACAGGTACCTACAGACGACGAAATATAATGTACAATATTCAATTATATTGCGTCGTCTGTAGGTACCTTAAGGCCTCTACACACGATTCAATAAAAGTACATTGTACAATCTGCATGTTTTTTTCAGTACAATATTTTATACAGTATTTTTATGTATGCCATTTGTGGGAAAACGTCAAAAATATTGTGCATAATATTGCGTCGTCCGTAGGTACCTTTAAACAAAATTTTTAGTTCAATATAAAATTGTTGTAGACAAGATTTTTATACATTTGTCGATTCCACTAACAAGGGAAATCTTCTAAGTGTCACCCTCCGATCTTTACGTAATTGATTTTATTCTGTAGATCAAGACAAATAAAGGGACACGTATTTTGTTTAGTGACCCAAATGCATATTTAGGGGGAGGAAATGAGGGGGGGAAAGAAACGGCAATTTTTCAGTTTTATTCGTTTATCTGCTATATTATGCAAAGAAACCTGGTCATTTTATATACCAAATGAAAGGTCCGAAACATGCTTATAAAGAACGTTCCCAAACATGCACAACTTTTCGTCATATTGAGTAAAGTAGCAAAATTTTAGGACATTTTTGTTAATAAGTCGAAAAATATTAACTTTTTTGGCACGTTGTTAGCAACAAGAGATAGCTCTTTTAAATACCTTTAATTTGATTTCAAATATGATAATATTAATTTTGATCAAATAGGCTTAAATCGTAAAAAACTGAAAAAGGACAGCTTCCCCCCATACAAATCGACGCCCTAAAAATGAGTTTGGTTGCTTAAAAATACGTGTCTAATTAGGTTTCGTTCTGGACAACATATCCAAATTTCACGAAGATCGGAGGGTGACACCAGAGAGACTTCCCTTGTACCGGTTCGGTGCTTCGGCTAAAACTAATTTCTCTAAGTGTATAATTACGGGGAAAAGTAAGCGAGCATTGGCAACTCTAACCTTTCATTGATACTGTCTGTCATTCTAATCAGATGACAGTTGATTATGAGGTTCATGGCCAGATGACCAGAAAATAAAAAAATCGCTGCAATTAGCATAGGGTAGTAAGATTTGTATCAACTATGGTACGTGAAGTTGGTCGTAGTTGGCGGCAACTCCAACCTGACTTGCAAAAAAGATGTCGGATTTCCGGTCTTTTTGGAAGAACGTCTGAAGCAGCAGGTTGTGTGCAAAAAAATATCGGCAATCATCGCTCACATCGTGAAAGGGATCTTCAGTAATTCGAGCCATATTAATTCCAACGAATATTTCGTGTGGTATCACGGCAAAATAGGCCATTAATGGTAAATAATAAAAAGAAATAAAAGTTAAGAAATAGCCGCACAGAAATTGTCATCACGGTATACACGTTGTCCTGCTGTGTTAAAGTGAGGCAACTTTTTCATTGTCATCCACGAGTCGCACTATCAATTAAAGAACACACATCAAATTGGATCTGTAAAAACAAGTAAAGGTAAGACACACATGAGGTCTCATAGTACTTCCTATACTTAATTGTCGCAATATCTTACAGAATCAAGGTCTCTTATACGGGAAGATCCCGGTTGTCATCGGCGTAAGTGGGATTGAAAGTCCGGGAGAATTGGATTAAGCTCGAGAGAAGGCGTCGTCAAATTTTGCAAGGGCTACGATAATTTTAACATCGGTGGCTGCAGTTATCAAGATTTTTCGTCGATAGCATATCATAGAATACATATATCCAAGGCAGTGATAATACGTTAGTCGCTAAGCGATACAACAACATAATCGAAGGCAAAGTCCTACGGCATCCATTCGACCAGGGACACCAAAACAGATCTGCGTAGTGTGCCAAATTGCCGAGACATTTCGATAAGTGATAGCTACCGACAGTCGGTATCTTAAGGGAATAAGTTTTTGAGTCTAATATTGTTATAACTTGCCACCAGGAGCCGGTAATTTTTTTTGCAAAAGCGACATCTGACATCAACTAACTACCATCGTATTTCACCAATTGAAATGGACGGCTAGTGGATGAATCATCGGAGCTGTGTTCCAATTTAATAATTCGTTCTCATCTTTACGCATCAGTTCATCGGAAAAAAACCACATCAACTCATCGATTAATTAATCCATTAGTCATACATCATTCATTATATCAGTCATCAATCTTAATTTTTACATCAGTAATCAATCATTTATTACATCAGTCATCAATCATTTATCACATCAGTCATACATCATTCATTATATCAGTCATCAATTATTTATTACATCAGTCATTCAGTATAACAGTCATCCATCACTCATGATATCAGTCATCAATCATTTATTATATCAGTCATTCAGTATAACAGTCATACATCACTCATGATATCAGTCATCAATCATTTATTATATCAGTCATTCAGTATAACAGTCATCCATCACTCATGATATCAGTCATCAATCATTTATTATATCAGTCATTCAGTATAACAGTCATCCATCATTCATAACAACATTCATCTTTAACACCACAGTCATTCATCTCAAATGTACATCATTCACTCATCCATTACTTAATTCATCATTTCATCTGTAACTTAAAGCAGCCAGCCATCTATAATTTAAGTCGTCATAGTCTTCATTATACCTCACAAACCATCATTTTGAAGATAAGTACTCGGTTTATTTTTTTATGTTCACATTAAATTAGACACCTCAGGGATATATGCAAATTAGGGGGATCAAAAAAAAAACATTTAAGATAAAAAAATAAAAAAAAAAGAGGAAATTACAGAAAAGTGAAAAAAAATAACGATTATAAAAATAAAAGAAAAAAAAGTAAGCATAAGTCTTCGGGTAAAATTTTTTTTGATAGCTTATTAAAAATTTTTGTACTGGGGGGAATAAAAACCAACCAGCTTATAAAATTTGGACCAAAGGGTTAATGATTTTGAGGCACCTGTATGTGATATATTTTCGTTTAAGAAATTCGAAGTTTTTCGGTTATTGAGAATTTGATCGGCAGTATCAATAAGGTAGCGTTTCAAGCTTTCGGTGATTATAGAAAAGTGTCCGAATTTAAAAAGTGTCCGAATTTAAAAGGTGTCCGAATTTAAAGTGTCCGAATTTAAAAAGTGTCCGAATTTAAAAGTGTCCGAATTTAAAAGGTGTCCGAATTTAAAAAGTGTCCGAATTTTGAAATACTTCTCAATTTCGACTGTCCGAATTTCTGAGCAGTTGGGGTGAATCCAAATACTGGCCGAATTTCGAAATATTTTTTTTTGTCCAAATACTGTCTGAATTTTGAAATATTTTTTTTTAATCCAAATACTGTTCGAATTTCCGAATTTTGTCAGAACTCCATGAAATAAAGGTCCAACATTTTACTAATCAGCTTTTAGGCGAATGTGGAAAAAGTGAAAAAAAAAGAAACAAGGAAAAAAAAAAAAAAGAAAAGAAAATTTTTAATTAATTTGGAAATATTTTGACAACTTTGGGGATTTTTTTTTGATAAGTGTTATATCAGGAACGTGGTACGTACGAAGAAGTAGACAACGGTTTGACCGAAGGAAAAATCGCTTTGCTCCTTTTAAGTGATTTTTTTTGATTAAACACAAAAGCTAAAATTATTTTTTTGCTTCTAAATCCATTTACAAATTGAATACTACTTGGGGTCTGGCATATATTCTTGAGTTGGTGTCAATTATTAAGTTTCATATTAAATCAACTACAAATATTTTGACAGTATTTAAGAGTTTTGGGTCATATGAACGTAATTAGAGCCAGACTTGTTGGTAATTGAAAGGCTTTAACGACCAAATACTGAAGATAGTGTCAGAATATTTACAAAGATAAAAACATATTTTTTTTATTGAATTTAAATCATAACTTTCTATCTTAACCATATATGAGAACACAAAATATTGAGAAACAAATTTTTAGAGGCTTTTGAAAGGTCCGTATGCCGGCGTATTACGGTTACGCATTTAGTCGCTAAATTAAAGGCGAAGGTTTAGTTCAATTTGGACCTCCTAAAAATTAGCTAAATTCAAAAGATTTTGTGTTTTCATGCCCCACGACAAACAGTCCTCTGGGGAAGATTATATATAAACTAACCCAACACCTATCCCACAAATACAAATCAATATCCCTAATATCAGCATAAAAAAAAAATAAATAAATAAAATAAAATCAAACGTGAATGTGAGCTCTCGTACGTTATAACTAAATAAATTGGTAAAATCACATCGTCATTAAAAACGTATAAAAAAAAAAAAAAAAACAATAAGATATTTACTGGTCCGTATTACCAATCTATATCATAAAAAAAAAAAACGTCAGTAACCAATTAAAAGCATTTCAGATTTATAAATACCGCCAAAAGAACGTCGTGATCGGAACGATAATATCTATAACGAAAATTTAGATACGAAAGAACAGCGTCACGGATAATCGCAATAAATCTGTCGTACAGGTATGACTAAATCCGGTTAATGATTAGTCATACACCAATAAATAAATTTCCTATCGTTTTCAGATCCCATCTATACCTAACAATCCCAACCTTAAAATAAATAAAATAAAAAAAAACAATTCTTTTAGATCCCACAACATATTCTCTTGTGTTAAAGGCCAGTGTGGCCAAGCAAAGTCAAAAATCTCATTTTTTTGGAAAACATCTTTATTGATGATTTTGTCAACTATAATTTAAATTTTTAAATGAATTTCAGTAGGTTAGAATCTGTTGTTTTATACAGTATTGTTAATTAATTATAATACCATAACCATTGTTTTCTTTGGTTCCTTTAATGGAACATTGTTGTCCGTAAGGAACAATATTGTTAAGTTAGGCTAATGATATTTTTCTCTGTACTTATAAATAAGTAGCCTTAAGGGCAAATAAATGAATTTTGTTAAACTTTTTATGAAATTTTGTTGCGTTTGAATAATTAAATAATGTCTGAGTAGAGTCAGTTAGATTAAAAGGTAGGTATGAGCTGGTGAAGCGTTACTGGGGTATCCCATTAAATATTACGAAGGGTTACCATGGATTCGGGGAGGGTGTAAAAGTGAACATAAGAACTGGGTTCACTATAAAAAAAAACGTAACCTATATCGCTATTATAAACCACACTGGTACAACTCTTTAGTCACATCTACTTTGTCCCTGCTGCAACGGACCACCCTATTTCCGCGAGTCATAGCCGTGCATCGATGACAAAGATACCAGTGTAGCAGCAAGGGAAAAAGGTGAAGAGAAATAATTTCAACGTTAAGGGAACAATTGAACGGGGAATCGTGACAGAAGTGGCGCCCAACGTGGGGCACTAACCAATTTAGATTTTTAGGGTTCACTTAGTGTGAACGGCCATATACCAGCAAAACATTTAACTTGTACTTGTGTAACACCACAGTGATGCATAATCAAGTGATCTGTTGAGATGATAGAATTTGTGTTAGCCCACATTTCCGCGAACAGTTTTAAGTTTGGTGACAACGCGACAATGACATAGGGCGAGTAGAATTGTGAGTCACGATTGGAGGCTCATGAGCCTAATCGTTAGCCATAATACTTAGGTTCCAAATCAAGCTGCATTCCTAAACTTCGTTAGTCTTACCGGTCTCGCAAGAAGACAAAGTAACCGCAACGAAGTCGGGGCACAGTAAAGGCATCTGAGGCATAACGTCAGACCAAAGAGACATCGGAAATTGTACACTTTGCAGCGACTTATGCTCAGGCCAAACTAGCTAACTTACCAAATTTAATAGTTGTTCACTCATTTTAAGTTTTGATTCGCGATATAATAGTGCATAGGGTTTCAGTTTTTTTAAATATCGGTTCACCAGCCATACCTTCCATAATCTATAAATAAAGAGAGAAAAAAAACCATTCCGAAGATATATAAGTGAGTTCATTTTAGTATATCGTTGATAAATTTACCAAATACGTTTTAGTGGCAGCGAATTTTCGTGCTTTAAAGTTTATCCTGATACTGGAAATTTTCATTAAATACGTTAGTAAGACATTTTCTATAAGTCGAGCCATCGACACGGGAAGTTAAAATTTTGGTGAGATCACCGTAAATTTTACGATTAAAATAAAAAAGATAAAAAAAAATCTGATTTTGAATTCAGTTCGTAGTTCGTTGTTATTCGCAGTTCAAGGGTCAATTGAGTACCGAATCGGCTAAAGCAGGGTTCTGCTGCTGTTGATTTTAATTTTTCCTACTGATTTTAACAAAGAATGGTTAATACGAGATCGACGGTGAATAACGGAGCAGACGGGACTCCGGAGGGGGGTACTCCAAGTACCACTAGTACTACTACGACTACCTCTACGACAACAGTGACCACAGCATCAGCCTTAGGGGCAATCCCGAAGAGGCTACCACCAGCAGACCCTAATTCAGGCATACCATCGGTAGGGGCCAATGAGGAGGTTGGAGGAGCAGAAGGCCTTGAGCAAACTTTTAATAGCCCACCTAGTAGTGATCAGAGTACCATCGTTTCTCCACTGTTCGGCAGCGCGACCGCTCGTGAGATTCGGGAAGAGTTTAGGAATAATGATCGGTTGGACAGGGAAGCCGGAAGGCAGATACAGAGATCAACCACAGGGTGGGGGCAAGTAGAACTATTGCGTAGCATAGAGGATCGTATATCCGACCTACTAGATAGTTTAAGTGCTTTTACGACGCGCTCTGGGGAAAATCCCCGGACACGTAAGCCCAATGACTTCGGGCAGGCTCAGGTGCAGCCAGCGCTACCACCAGCAGGCAGACATCCGTTGGAATTCCCGAATGCAAATAGACAACCGGATCGAGAGAGGGTTCTTCCACAACAACAATTTCAGAGGGTTCCTCCACAACAACAATTTCAGAGGGCGGACCTGCAACTAAATCCACAACAACAGTTGCCAAACCCAGCACATCTAGACAATTACCAGCCGGATCAAATCAACTACCAACAGTTCCAGAACCCACCTCCAAACGGTAATATTGATCGTCAAGACGATCAGTATGGGCCTCAGGTAAACCTGGGCGGTGAGAATCTGGCACAAAGGTATCCGTTGAGGATGCAGCGGGGATATGGTTACCGGTCTGAGCTGGCTAGGCGGCTCGACAGATGGGGGGTAAAATTTGATGGAACGGAGAAAACTTCGTGTGTGGAAGACTTTGTTTTCCAAGTGGAATCGATACAGTCGGATTTCTATTGTTCTTGGGATGACGTGTTAAGAGGTTTTCACCAACTTTTGGATGGGCCAGCACTTCAATGGTTCTGGAGTCACAGGAGATTTAATCGTATGACTTCCTGGGCGGAGCTTAAGGAAGCCCTGGTGTCCGAATTCCATAGGCATGAAAGCGATTTCGACATTCAAAAGAAAATTTTAGATAGGCATCAACGCAACCAAGAAACTTTCGATGATTTTTGTAACGCGGTATTAAGTCTTCGTAACCAGCAGCGCAATCCTATACCGGAACGGGATCTGGTCGAAATCATGAAGAACAACCTAAAGCTACCTATGGCTACACTGTTATTTTCCGAGAAATTTGAAAGCTTAGCACATTTTAGGAGGATTGGGAAAAGAGCAGAAAATCTTTTGAATAACCAAAGGCAGCTCAATCCAAGATACCCTGCCCGACAAGTAAACGGTTTGGAGCAGGAGGAAGTTGCTATCCAACCGCAGTTGGAAGTAGACGCGTTAGCTCCAGAAAGGAGGTTAATCTGCTGGAATTGCAGAGCTGAAGGGCATACCTTCATGGATTGTGTCGAAGAGAGGCGAAGACTCTTCTGCTTCAGATGTGGCCATGATAATGTGGTGACGCCGAGATGTCCCAACTGTCAGGGAAACAGGGGAGCGAACGGGCCTCGTCCTGGAGGAGAGGGTCGTTCCAGGAATCATCCACCTCCGGGTCCCCAAAACCAGCAACAGTAAACAAAACCAATATCACAGGCAACGATGACCGCTTAGAAAAGCCGGCAGATGTTGTCAAAATTTTGTTACCAGATAGAACACACCAGGAAAAGACTAATTTTAAGGAGATTTTGAAGAAAACAAAGGACAATAAGCCAGAAGTACTGCCAAGGCCACTAAAACCGCTACATGTTCGTCTACGGGAATATGAGGAAGCACGAGAGAGAATTTTTGGACCAACAGAGAAAATTTTAAAGACAAGGAAACGATATAAGGATAGAAAACAAACACGTTTTGAAATATCTTCTGCCAGCGTGTATGAGGGACCCGATGCGAGAATTTTTACCACCATTGAGATAAATGGACATCCGATACAAGGTCTGCTCGACAGTGGGGCCACTGTATCCTGTTTAGGGGAAGGTTGTCTTGACTTTGTCGAAAAAGCCAAATTGGTGATTCACCCGTTTAGGTCGAAAATTAGGACAGCGGATGGCAGGTCAAATGCCATCGTAGGGCGCGTTAGGTCGGTCATTACTTTTAATAAGATATCGAAGGCTATAGATTTTTTTTTGGTTCCAACGTTGAAATTAAATCTTTTTTTAGGCGTAGACTTTATGAAAGGCTTTAACTTATTGAGGTTCGAGATTAATGAGTTGTCAACTAGCGGCAATGACTCAGTTGAGGAGGAGCGGTTGTTTCCTCGGATGCACGAACTTGATGATTTCCAGCAACAACATCTAGAAGATGCGATAGAACTATTTCCATGCTATACCCGAAGAGGTTTAGGGAAGACTTCGCTAGAGATGCACTCTATTGACGTCGGTAATGCAGTGCCTGTCAAGGAGAAGCACTACCCAGTCTCACCAGCGGTACAAAAATTAATGTATGGGGAACTGGATAGGATGCTGTCACTGGGAGTCATTGAGCCGAGCGAGAGTCCGTGGAACAATAGGGTGACCTTTGTTCAAAAGGGAGACAAGGTTCGGATATGTTTGGATGCTCGTCGGCTCAATGAGCTTACGGTGAAAGACGCCTATCCGCTTCCCCATATAGAGGGTCTTTTAAGTAGATTAGGGGACACGCATTACATATCGAGTGTCGATCTTAAGGACGCGTTCTGGCAGATACCGCTAGCAGCACCAAGTAGAGAAATGACTGCGTTCACGGTACCTGGAAGGCCTTTGTACCATTTTACCGTCATGCCTTTTGGGTTATGCAATGCAGCCCAAAGGTTATGTCGGTTAATGGACAAAGTCATTCCAGCCCGCCTTCGCGAGAAAGTCTTTGTCTACTTGGATGATCTGTTAGTGGTATCGTCCAGTTTCGCGGAGCACATTGAGTTGCTCAAGGAGGTTGCATCGTGTTTGGATAGGGCGGGATTAACTATAAATGTGGGAAAATCAAAGTTTTGCTGCCGCGAGCTCAAGTATCTTGGCTATATCGTCGGAGAAGGGTTATTGAAGCCAGACCCAAGCAAGATCCAGGCAATCGTTGATTTCAGGTATCCCACAACACCCAAGCAGGTCCGAAGTTTCTTGGGCACAGCGGGGTGGTACCGCCGATTCATTTCGGATTATGCAACGATCACGGCACCAATTACTGAAACGTTAAAAAAGACCAAGAAATTCATATTTACAGAGGAAGCGAAGGTGGCCTTTGACGTTCTTAAAGAGCGACTAACCGCTAGTCCAGTCCTTACCCACCCAGATTTTAATAAAACTTTCTTTATACAATGCGATGCGTCAGATGTTGGCATGGGAGCAGTACTCTTCCAGGAGGACGATAATGGAGGCGAGCACCCAATCGCGTATTTCTCGAAAAAACTAACTGCTGCTCAGAAAAACTATTCAGTCACGGAGCGTGAGTGTTTAGCGGTGGTAGCGGCCGTTAAGCGCTTTAGGCCATACGTAGAGCTCATGCAGTTTGTGGTTATAACGGATCACTCAAGTCTCAAGTGGCTTATGTCACAGAAAGACTTGAGTGGCCGTCTGGCTAGGTGGAGCTTACAACTGCAAGCGTTCTCGTTTGGAATTCGGCATAGAAAGGGTTCGAAAAATATAGTACCAGATATGCTTTCGCGGTACTCGCTGGACGAGATTAGTGCGGACGTCAATTCACTGATCGACTTATCGGCAAAGGAATTTCAGGATGCCGACTACCAACATCTAATGGAGACAGTCGAATTAAACAAGGAAAGTTTGCCGGATATCCGGGTAATAGATAGAATGGTGTATAAACGGACAGTTAGCTATGATGGTGATGCAGCACGAGAGGACCATGCATGGAAATTGTGGGTACCCCAGGGCTTGACTAAGCGAGTAATTGAAGGTGCTCACAGTCCACCCAAGGCTTCTCATGGTGGGATTGCAAAAACAATTTATCGCGTACGTCAATATTTCTACTGGCCCCATATGAACATTCAAATTAGGGACCATGTTAACCAATGTGATATTTGCAGGGAGACTAAACCCGCAAATACGGTGCTTAGACCGCCAATGGGTCGTGAAACCGACGTTAGCCGACCTTTCCAGAGAATTTTTATAGACTTTTTGGGACCATATGTCCGATCTAAGAAAGGCAACTGTTTCATATTCATAGTATTAGATTACTTTTCCAAGTATGTCCTGCTAAAGGCAATGCCGAAGGCGACGTCGAAGAATGTCATAAACTTTTTAATATCGGAAGTGTTCTACAAGTTCGGGTGCCCAGAGTCATTAGTTTCGGATAATGGAGTACAATTTGTTTCGAAAGATTTTACAGAGCTTATGAACAGTTTTGGAATTAACCATGTAAGAACTGCGTTCTACGCACCCCAAGCTAACGCTTCAGAGCGGGTAAACCAGTCCGTTTTGGCTGCCATTAGATCGTACCTTGATCAGAATCAACAGGAATGGGACTTACATCTCTGTGAAATAGAGGGCGCTCTTAGATCAGCGGTTCATTCGGCAATAGGCGTGACCCCATATTTCGTATTATTTGGGACAAATATGATAACGCACGCATCGGCATACAAACTGGCCCGTAACTTAGATTTGGTGGATGATTCTGAGAATCGTTTGACAAACAGGAACGAATTTATGGAACTGGTGCGAGACAATGTTTCAAAAACTTTACACAAAAATTACGTAGTAAACGCTAAGAAATATAACACTCGATGTCGAGATGTAAAGTTTCGAATTGGCCAAGAAGTCTTCAGACGAAATTTCCCTCAGTCAGACTTTGCCAAACAAATTTCAGCCAAGTTATGCAAGAAGTTTGTGAAATGTCGGGTAGCTAAGCCGGTCGGCAATAACTTGTATGAGATTGAGGACCTTCAAGGAAAGCCAATGGGCGTGTTCCACGCAAAAGATCTTAAAGCCTAAAGACAAAATGTCTGCAAGTCCGATAAGAAGTAGCCGTGTACGTTTGGAGGATACTCACGCTGAAGTAAGGAGGTTCTCCAAAATATAAAACGAAATTAGCTAATCAAGTTTACGATAGCTTTTGGGAGAGTGATGACGAGGACAAGGCGACATTGAAGTTTGCGATAATTTGAGTCACCGAAAAGGATGACTTTATCATATTAGCAAATTTAATTTGCTAATATGATAAATAAAATGGGACGACGTAAGAAGGTGTGTACCGGTTCGGTGCTTCGGCTAAAACTAATTTCTCTAAGTGTATAATTACGGGGAAAAGTAAGCGAGCATTGGCAACTCTAACCTTTCATTGATACTGTCTGTCATTCTAATCAGATGACAGTTGATTATGAGGTTCATGGCCAGATGACCAGAAAATAAAAAAATCGCTGCAATTAGCATAGGGTAGTAAGATTTGTATCAACTATGGTACGTGAAGTTGGTCGTAGTTGGCGGCAACTCCAACCTGACTTGCAAAAAAGATGTCGGATTTCCGGTCTTTTTGGAAGAACGTCTGAAGCAGCAGGTTGTGTGCAAAAAAATATCGGCAATCATCGCTCACATCGTGAAAGGGATCTTCAGTAATTCGAGCCATATTAATTCCAACGAATATTTCGTGTGGTATCACGGCAAAATAGGCCATTAATGGTAAATAATAAAAAGAAATAAAAGTTAAGAAATAGCCGCACAGAAATTGTCATCACGGTATACACGTTGTCCTGCTGTGTTAAAGTGAGGCAACTTTTTCATTGTCATCCACGAGTCGCACTATCAATTAAAGAACACACATCAAATTGGATCTGTAAAAACAAGTAAAGGTAAGACACACATGAGGTCTCATAGTACTTCCTATACTTAATTGTCGCAATATCTTACAGAATCAAGGTCTCTTATACGGGAAGATCCCGGTTGTCATCGGCGTAAGTGGGATTGAAAGTCCGGGAGAATTGGATTAAGCTCGAGAGAAGGCGTCGTCAAATTTTGCAAGGGCTACGATAATTTTAACATCGGTGGCTGCAGTTATCAAGATTTTTCGTCGATAGCATATCATAGAATACATATATCCAAGGCAGTGATAATACGTTAGTCGCTAAGCGATACAACAACATAATCGAAGGCAAAGTCCTACGGCATCCATTCGACCAGGGACACCAAAACAGATCTGCGTAGTGTGCCAAATTGCCGAGACATTTCGATAAGTGATAGCTACCGACAGTCGGTATCTTAAGGGAATAAGTTTTTGAGTCTAATATTGTTATAACTTGCCACCAGGAGCCGGTAATTTTTTTTGCAAAAGCGACATCTGACATCAACTAACTACCATCGTATTTCACCAATTGAAATGGACGGCTAGTGGATGAATCATCGGAGCTGTGTTCCAATTTAATAATTCGTTCTCATCTTTACGCATCAGTTCATCGGAAAAAAACCACATCAACTCATCGATTAATTAATCCATTAGTCATACATCATTCATTATATCAGTCATCAATCTTAATTTTTACATCAGTAATCAATCATTTATTACATCAGTCATCAATCATTTATCACATCAGTCATACATCATTCATTATATCAGTCATCAATTATTTATTACATCAGTCATTCAGTATAACAGTCATCCATCACTCATGATATCAGTCATCAATCATTTATTATATCAGTCATTCAGTATAACAGTCATACATCACTCATGATATCAGTCATCAATCATTTATTATATCAGTCATTCAGTATAACAGTCATCCATCACTCATGATATCAGTCATCAATCATTTATTATATCAGTCATTCAGTATAACAGTCATCCATCATTCATAACAACATTCATCTTTAACACCACAGTCATTCATCTCAAATGTACATCATTCACTCATCCATTACTTAATTCATCATTTCATCTGTAACTTAAAGCAGCCAGCCATCTATAATTTAAGTCGTCATAGTCTTCATTATACCTCACAAACCATCATTTTGAAGATAAGTACTCGGTTTATTTTTTTATGTTCACATTAAATTAGACACCTCAGGGATATATGCAAATTAGGGGGATCAAAAAAAAAACATTTAAGATAAAAAAATAAAAAAAAAAGAGGAAATTACAGAAAAGTGAAAAAAAATAACGATTATAAAAATAAAAGAAAAAAAAGTAAGCATAAGTCTTCGGGTAAAATTTTTTTTGATAGCTTATTAAAAATTTTTGTACTGGGGGGAATAAAAACCAACCAGCTTATAAAATTTGGACCAAAGGGTTAATGATTTTGAGGCACCTGTATGTGATATATTTTCGTTTAAGAAATTCGAAGTTTTTCGGTTATTGAGAATTTGATCGGCAGTATCAATAAGGTAGCGTTTCAAGCTTTCGGTGATTATAGAAAAGTGTCCGAATTTAAAAAGTGTCCGAATTTAAAAGGTGTCCGAATTTAAAGTGTCCGAATTTAAAAAGTGTCCGAATTTAAAAGTGTCCGAATTTAAAAGGTGTCCGAATTTAAAAAGTGTCCGAATTTTGAAATACTTCTCAATTTCGACTGTCCGAATTTCTGAGCAGTTGGGGTGAATCCAAATACTGGCCGAATTTCGAAATATTTTTTTTTGTCCAAATACTGTCTGAATTTTGAAATATTTTTTTTTAATCCAAATACTGTTCGAATTTCCGAATTTTGTCAGAACTCCATGAAATAAAGGTCCAACATTTTACTAATCAGCTTTTAGGCGAATGTGGAAAAAGTGAAAAAAAAGAAACAAGGAAAAAAAAAAAAAAGAAAAGAAAATTTTTAATTAATTTGGAAATATTTTGACAACTTTGGGGATTTTTTTTTGATAAGTGTTATATCAGGAACGTGGTACGTACGAAGAAGTAGACAACGGTTTGACCGAAGGAAAAATCGCTTTGCTCCTTTTAAGTGATTTTTTTTGATTAAACACAAAAGCTAAAATTATTTTTTTGCTTCTAAATCCATTTACAAATTGAATACTACTTGGGGTCTGGCATATATTCTTGAGTTGGTGTCAATTATTAAGTTTCATATTAAATCAACTACAAATATTTTGACAGTATTTAAGAGTTTTGGGTCATATGAACGTAATTAGAGCCAGACTTGTTGGTAATTGAAAGGCTTTAACGACCAAATACTGAAGATAGTGTCAGAATATTTACAAAGATAAAAACATATTTTTTTTATTGAATTTAAATCATAACTTTCTATCTTAACCATATATGAGAACACAAAATATTGAGAAACAAATTTTTAGAGGCTTTTGAAAGGTCCGTATGCCGGCGTATTACGGTTACGCATTTAGTCGCTAAATTAAAGGCGAAGGTTTAGTTCAATTTGGACCTCCTAAAAATTAGCTAAATTCAAAAGATTTTGTGTTTTCATGCCCCACGACAAACAGTCCTCTGGGGAAGATTATATATAAACTAACCCAACACCTATCCCACAAATACAAATCAATATCCCTAATATCAGCATAAAAAAAAAATAAATAAATAAAATAAAATCAAACGTGAATGTGAGCTCTCGTACGTTATAACTAAATAAATTGGTAAAATCACATCGTCATTAAAAACGTATAAAAAAAAAAAAAAAAACAATAAGATATTTACTGGTCCGTATTACCAATCTATATCATAAAAAAAAAAAACGTCAGTAACCAATTAAAAGCATTTCAGATTTATAAATACCGCCAAAAGAACGTCGTGATCGGAACGATAATATCTATAACGAAAATTTAGATACGAAAGAACAGCGTCACGGATAATCGCAATAAATCTGTCGTACAGGTATGACTAAATCCGGTTAATGATTAGTCATACACCAATAAATAAATTTCCTATCGTTTTCAGATCCCATCTATACCTAACAATCCCAACCTTAAAATAAATAAAATAAAAAAAAACAATTCTTTTAGATCCCACAACATATTCTCTTGTGTTAAAGGCCAGTGTGGCCAAGCAAAGTCAAAAATCTCATTTTTTTGGAAAACATCTTTATTGATGATTTTGTCAACTATAATTTAAATTTTTAAATGAATTTCAGTAGGTTAGAATCTGTTGTTTTATACAGTATTGTTAATTAATTATAATACCATAACCATTGTTTTCTTTGGTTCCTTTAATGGAACATTGTTGTCCGTAAGGAACAATATTGTTAAGTTAGGCTAATGATATTTTTCTCTGTACTTATAAATAAGTAGCCTTAAGGGCAAATAAATGAATTTTGTTAAACTTTTTATGAAATTTTGTTGCGTTTGAATAATTAAATAATGTCTGAGTAGAGTCAGTTAGATTAAAAGGTAGGTATGAGCTGGTGAAGCGTTACTGGGGTATCCCATTAAATATTACGAAGGGTTACCATGGATTCGGGGAGGGTGTAAAAGTGAACATAAGAACTGGGTTCACTATAAAAAAAAACGTAACCTATATCGCTATTATAAACCACACTGGTACAACTCTTTAGTCACATCTACTTTGTCCCTGCTGCAACGGACCACCCTATTTCCGCGAGTCATAGCCGTGCATCGATGACAAAGATACCAGTGTAGCAGCAAGGGAAAAAGGTGAAGAGAAATAATTTCAACGTTAAGGGAACAATTGAACGGGGAATCGTGACACCCTTGTAAGTCTAGTTTAAGTTTTTTGTAGTTTTTCCTATATAAATATTTGTTTTTAATATTTGGCTTCGGTTTTTTGCCGAATAGTGACAATTTTGCCGAATGTTTGGCTATGTCCAAAACAGGTGTATTCGATTCTGTAATAAATTAACTCGCTTTGTAAAAAAAACTCTCGTCTTATAACACTTTAACTATTTTAATAGCAAATACATACATTATTTAAAAAAAAACGTTATTTAAAAAAAAAATCGTTATATTTTTTCAAAAAATCATTATATTTTTTCAAAAAACCGTTATATTTTTTCAAAAAGCCGTTATATTTAAAATTTCATGATATTTAGCTATTAAATAGCTAAATTTATTTTCTGTTTTTGAATCTGGTGTTTTCTGGAGATTTTTTTCCCTGATTTAGCGGGTTTTTGCCAAAAAAAGTTGGCATCAGTGTAAGAGACAAACAAATTTCACATTGCAATGCATTGCTACCAACTTGATAATACAAAAATGAACGAGCAGGGTTGTTTTTTCCTTTTTGGTTTTATCTATTGAATTCTGTATAAGCGTTGTAAATAGTTGATTCAAATTTACTGATTATTCAACGATATCAACATTAATTTTTGTTGAATACGGCAATATTCTGTAAAACTTGATCTACAATGGGTTTACTAATTTTTCTACTAAGATATTTCTATGAGTGTAGGAATCACAAAAATGCAAGACATTGAGCGTGTTCAGCAGAGAAACCTGCTACTCAACAGTTGAGATGTAGCATGTTTTGATTAGTTGATTCTGCTGAACGCAATTTTTTATGAATGTTTTAAAATATTGGAATAAATGATTGTTTTTTTTTATATTTTCATTTATTTTATCTGTGGAAATTACTTTTTTATTATATTTTTGTTTATTTCCTTAAATAACGTCAAAAAAAAGGAATAATTTCAATAAAACAGCTTATTTATCAGTTTGTGATCAGATGTAGCATACTTTTTTAACGCTACCAGTGATGAGAAGCGCTCACTCAACATGTTGACTTAAATGTCAAAAACTAAACCGTTCAGCAGAATGTTGAGGAGCAGCTGGGTAGCAGCTTTCTCTGCTGAACGTACCCATTGCTTTCATATAACATTTATTAATTTGCACATATATATTAAGGGTGGGATAATGCACGACTTTTCGATATAATGGAAATGTATGTGTATAATAAAAATGTAAATCATTAATTGTTTTTGTGTTAAATTTAAAGTTATTTTTATGCTGAAGAGCCAAATTGGTTATTGACTAAAGTAGAGATAGGCGCGTGAGTGGATTTTGACTCACACTCACTCACACAAAAAATAATCGGATCACTCACTAATCAATCACGCAATATTTTTTTACTCACGCTCACTCACTATTCACTTAAGTAATAAAAAACTTACTCACGCGTGACTCACGCCAGATTCAACCACGCTCACGTGTGAGTCACGCAAAATCTACTCACGCAATAAAATTTTCTTACCAAAAAAACAAAAACTCAAAAAAAAAAATTTTACGAAAATTTAAAAAAAAATTGGGCAAATCAAAAAATCTAATCACGCAAAAAATAAATGACTCACTCACTAATCACTCACTCAGTTTTTTTTTTTCAAATCACGCTCACTCACAATCACGTGATTGAAATGAAAATCAATCACACTCACTCGTGATTCACGTGATTCACGTGAATCACGTAAGCCACGTGACAAGCGCCCATCTCTAGACTAAAGGTACACATTTAATAATACTGTACAATTTGGAGTGTTGTTTATTGATGGCGTGTCTTTAAAATTGATGATATTCCAATGACTTTAACGCAATCAGACATGATAAGATTTTTATAATGTGCATTTTTAGTGCTTGATTTAAGTGAAAAAAGTTTAAATCAAGTTGATTCAAATAAAAAGTGATTTGAATCAGTTGATTTAAATCAAAAGTGATTTGAATCAGTTGATTCAAATCAAAGTGATTTGAATCAGTTGATTCAAATCAAAACGTATTAATTCAATTTAATCAAATCAAAGAATTAATTCTTTGCAATGAAATTAAGTGAATTAAAAAATGAATTAATTCTTTTCGATTTATAGAAACAGGGAATTAATTCAATTATTTTAAATCAGATTTAAGAAATTGAATTAGGGAATTAGATCTTCAAAGGTCTGCACACAGACTATATACAGACTCGACAGTAGAGTTTAATAAGAAAAAATGGGGAAAAACTAAGCGATTTTTGGAAAAAACAGAGCGGTTTTTAGTCCGTTTTACGCTAACATGGCAACACTTTCTACGACGTAAGGTAGAAACAGAACAAGCACGGCACGGGGGACGGTTGCCGTTGCCGGAGAATATAGGCCCAAAACAATAACGGGGGACGGCGACGGCAAAAAATTTCATTTGTTTGTTCAGTGGTGCTAACTTTTAATAAAATTAATGTAATTTAACGGAAGAAAATCGCTTATCACATAGTCAATGTGATTAAGTTGGCACTACTGTACGTTTGTTACACCATTGTGAATGAAAAAATAAAAAATTGTTGTGTAAATCCGGCAACCCTGGAGTGTGAGAGGCAGGGAGATTGAGAGAACCCGGAGATAAAATAAAATAAGTTTTAATTTTTTGTCGTGCCGGTCACGGTTTTTAACTGTCAAATCGTATGGAAAAAGTCGTGCCGGTCTTGTTCTGTTCCTGCCTTTAGGAGTGAATGAAACAACAAAAACCGATCTGGCATCTATTTTTCTTAGACCGAATTTACATAAGGCAATTTTAATTGCGGCAATTCTGATTTTCTAGTGTATCAGAGAGAGAGGGAAGAATTTTAGATCTCTCTCTGATACACGATAAAATCAGAATTGCCGCAATTAAAATTGCCTAATGTAAATACAGTCTTATGGCACGTTATATTACCTTTCTCTTTCTTACCCAATTCATAGAATAATTTGAAAACATTAACCATATGGTTCAAAACTACTATTTTGACACCTGTCACTTATGTCGAGTCTGTATTATGGCCTCTACAAACGATTCAATATTATATACAATCTGCATGTATTTTTTTCAGTTCAATATTTTACACAGTATTTTTATGTATGCCAATTGTGGGTAAACGTCAAAAATATTGTGCATAATATTGTGTCGTCTGTAGGTACCTTTAGTCTGTGGTCTGCACCCAGCCCATACACGATCAAAATCACGTTTTCATCCAGCAAATTGTACAGCATGCAGTATCGTGTATGGCCCCCTTTTGAAATGTTTGCTGTCTGCTGCTTGCTGCTGCACGCAAAAAAAAAATCTGTGTAAGATTGAGCAATCCTACTTGGTAAAACTTTTTTCATACCAAAAAAAATTTTTTACCAAATTTTTGCTAATATTATGCTTGTCGATGTTAAAGTAACATAATTCATTTTTTATGTAAAATAACCAAGTAGCTTGCACAATAATGCAAATTACCTGCACAAAAATTTATCGAAAGAAAACAACAAAAAAACAAATACAGACCGCCATTTTCATTTTTTTTTGTGTGCGTTGTTTGTTTATTTTTTGTGTTATAAAAACGTAAAAAGGAAATTGATAAATAAAATAAAAATAAATTAATAAATAAAAATAAATAATTAGTTTTCTAAAAGATAAATAAATGTAAGATAAAAGAATGTTAAAGTTAATTTTGCTTTCATCACTTAAAACACCATTCATTAAGAAAAACCAATGGAGTCCCAGACGTATGTTTCGATGAATAACAAATGGAATGATAAAGTGAGTATACCCGCATTCCGAAGACACCAATAAGGTTTAATAGATTTTTAGTTAAAAATTAGTGTTTGGTAATAATTTTCTATTTTTACAGGGTACTGCTAAATAAATTTTTGAAGCTATGGCGAATCCTTCACTACAATAAAGAGCGTGGACACCAATCCTGCCCTTAGGTATAAAATTAAAACCTAAAAACCCAAAGCCAAGGGAGTCCATACCTGTTTTGAGTTACAAATGGAATGACAAAGTAAGTGTTCCTCCTTACCAAGAGACCAATGGGGTTTACCAATTTTTTAAATTAAAAATTTATGTTTTGTAATAATTTTCTATTTTTATAGGATGCTTTTAAATAAATTCGTGAAGCTATAGCGGATCCTTTACTTCAAGAAGAAGCGTAGGCAGCAGTCACTCGAGAAAATTGTACAAAAAGGGTCAGTTGGTCGGTGGTAAATTAAATTCTACACAACATTTATTACATTAATATGGATTTATTCTGTGAAAATTTTAAATTCAACAAATATACAAATTTTTACAAAAATTTATTGAAAATTTATTTTAGCATAAATGTGGTAATTTTTAGCATTATTTTTAGTCATCTTTTCTAATAGTTTTGGAATATTTCACCATATCTCTTTTGGTATATTTTACCAAGTTTTTACTTAAATAGCATTAGCATTTTCTTCAAAATTTTTTACATAAGTGTTTTGGCTAAATTACGAAAACTACTTCGTCGGTTGTAGTTTTAGCATATTTTTGTTAAAATTATGCCAGATTTTTGCTCACTCCGACACAAGTTTTTTTTTGCGTGTGTGTTGTGAAGAAACATCAAGTTGTTCAACTTGTAGTATCTTGTATGGCCGCCTTATTAGCAGCATACTTTGACGACGGCTCAGGCACCTAAATAATAATCAACGGCGGCTTTGCGCCTGTTTCATGCCGTTTGACTTCGTTTTCTGGATATGTTTATTTGTGTGGCGTGCAATTTTTTCGTTTCGATAGATTGTTAGTTAATTTTTTCATTATTTTTTTCACAAAATAAACCATTAGGTTTGCAAAATGTTTCTGAAACTTTTGATGGTTGGAATAAATTGAAAAATAACAAGTGTGCATGTACAAAACTTCAGGAATTGTAACAGCAGATTTGACAGGCCTGCAAAGAAATTTGAAAACCAGCTGAACAAAAAAAAAAAAACAAGAAAAATATAACAAAATGATGGGTAAGGATTTTATTAATCATAAAAGTGTCCAGCCACATACATTGGACAATCTTTAATCATATTAAAACTGGATAATTTTTGTGGACAAGTTATGTTTAATTCCGAAAAAGTTGTTTTAGCATTATTGCCCAATGCAATTTTTTCCATATCGAGGATCCTTGAACTAGATTATGTGAACTAAAAATTATATATGACATAATATGGACGAAATTGGTGCACAAATCAAAGCCAATACCAAAAACATTTATGTCATTTATCTCCTTTACACATTAGAAATGTTTTTTTTTGATAATATAATTATCCTATGGTCTTTGACAGTCTCTGCAATTGAACATTTTTATTGTTTTTCATTTTGCATTCTTAAAGTGAATCTCAATAGGCGAAAACAGTAATAGAATTCAAAAGTTTTAACTATCGCAAAGTGCGATATGCTAATTTTTTTTTACTAAAAAAAAAGATTTACCAAAAAAAGATTAAAAGCAAAATTAATTCCTGTGTTGTTTTTATTAATTTATCATGTCCAGCCTCATTCATGTGAACAGCAAGGTGCGTTCTTTCTGCTACCCATTTTATATTTCACTTACCGACCTTGATTATAGTTGGGCCCGAATCATTGATTTTTTTCATATTAAATACTTAAGAAAATCAATTTCATTGAATCATTTGTTCATACGAATTTATAACATTGCCCAACAGCGTAATTTGTACATGTGGGCACAAAAATTCAGTATGATGTCCATTGGAAGTTTTTTAATTATTAAAAAAAAAATAACACTATTTTTGAATAGTGAGTGGTTTTTGACTCACACTCACGCTCACGACAGTAATTTTTTAATCACGCACACTCACGAGCATATTTTTATACCCTCCAACCACAGTATGGGGGGTATACTCACTTTGTCATTCCATTTGTAACGCATCGAAATATCGGTCGGGGACCCCATAAAGTATATATATTATTGATCCATGATCGATTCTAAGCAGTGTTGGCTACCGTTACCCTTTCAATACCGTTACCGATTAAAAACCCTTTAATATTGACTACCGTTACCGTTACCAATACCGAAATAAAAATTTTTAAATACCGTTACCGATAAAAACCCGTTACCTTTATTCGGATTTTTACCGGTATTATAGCGGCTTTGTTTCGGTTGCATTAATATTACTTATTTAAATTTTTTTGTGGATTAAAAACATATTAAAATAATTTCAATATACATACTTAAAATAAAAAAAACAAATTTTTGTTCATTGCCAATCCAACCAATGATTCGTCTTTCCGTTTGTAGATGACACGATACGATCCAAAATAAGCGTGCTACTCTTCTGGTACGAATACGTCTTATGGTCATAGGCTGGTTCCGAAATGGGAAAATCGGAACAGATGAAAAAAAGTTTCCCCTTGAAAAACTTACAAAACCCCAGAAAACATATTTTATTTAATCTTTTTGTCTATTTGTTTAGAAAATGAAAATTTTTTATGCCGTGTGAAGTTCATTGACCAAGATTAGAAAATGCGATTTTTTCGGTCCGAACCTTTTGGGGGCTTGGCTATAGCAAATCAAATTAAATATTGATAAAATTGTATTATTTATGCGTAAATATAAATAAAATTAATTTCTTAACATCTATGGTGAGAGGAAATTTTTTTGCCAATTTTTGTTTACCCCTGCCGATTTTTTTTTAAGAACAGGACAAACAATTTTGATCACATCCTGAACTGTTTATTTGAAATCAGCAGATTTCTCTATCCAAAACAGCAGATTTGTCTGCTGTCTTGACGGTTTTTTTCAGCAGATTCTACCTGGATTATCCGACAGATATTTAGCAAACCGCGTCAGCTATAATAAGCAGATTTCACAAATGGCTTAAAATGCTGATTTCTCATATGGCGTAAAATGAAGATTTTTTTGCTTATTGGACAAAGGTGTCTCTACGAACATGAGTTCGTATTTGTTGAATTACAATATTGCGTGAAGGTTATAATTTAATTCTGAGTTAATTCATAGTATTTAATATTACGTCGCCTTATTATTGTTTTGCTCCATACGCCATTTTTGAAAAAAATGAGTTAGGAATTCAATATGTATAATACAAATATCCTCTTTCTTATTCCAAAGTCCGTTTTTTAAAACCTCTTTTTAAATTTGAGATATCCATCATTTTCTAAGAAAAAACACACCATTTTGACGTTTTTTGAAAAGGCTGACGTTTTTTGAAAAGGCTCGTTATAGAAAAGGCTCTAGATTATATAAAAATTAACGGATCTTGCATATTTTTGGAATGAAGATTAATTATGTTGGTACTATTCTACGTACCAAATTTTAATACCGTAACTTCTAAACATTTCAAGTAATGTCACATTTGCCATTTAGAGAAGACAATATTTATAATTAAATGAGACAAAAATAATAAAAAAAATAATTTTTTGTGATAGATAAAAAAAAAAACAATTGTTCTGCGTTGTACATATTTTTAAATAATAAAAAAAAAATAAAAACCACTTAAGTTAACAAAAACTAATGAAAAATTACCAGTGTACATCACATTAAGTAAATTGTCTTTTGAAAACGGTACTATATGTCGGTTCATTTTTTCCAAATCTACAAGACTTCAAAAAGCGAAAATACATATATTGGACAAAATGTCTGAAACGGTTTATTAAACACAACTGAGCACTCACTTTTTGAACTTAAAATGAGCCGCCATTTTGTTTCTGTGACTATAGCTTAAATACCCTAGTAAAAAAGTTTTGATATAATAATATATAATTTGATACAATCATATTAAAATATATATGAGTTTTTATATGTTCAGATCAAATTATATGAAAAATTTAATATGGCTCCATTTTCTTATCTGAGGTTATACATAAATATATAAAACTTCATACAATTATATAAATCTACATTTATTTATATAAAGTAAGATCAACTGGATTTATTTGGATGTGACCAAAATTCGGATCTAATTGTATCATTTTTTATATTTGTGTATCTAAAATAATACAATTAGATAATTATTTGATACAACTTGATACAGCCAATTTTGAGATCAAATTAGATCTTAAAAAGTTTTTTTTTTACTCGGGTATGGAAAATATTTTTGGCTGTTGAATAGCTTTAAACTACACCCAAAAAATTTCCCAGTTACTGGCTACTAAAAATTTAACTAAGTCCCAGTTGAAATACACCTAACTGAGCCCCAGTTGTTTCCACTCAGTTGATGGTAACTAATTTTAAAAATAATTTTGAGTTTAACTGAATTTCCAGTTACAGGCAACAGCATATTAGTTAAATTTGTGAAATCGTTGAAAATAGTTGGTAATAACTGGTTAAAAAAATAAAAATTGTCAATGGGGACAATTTTTTTTTTTTTAATTTCGTTAATAAAGAAAAGATTTTTATTTTTAACACTTTTATTTTATTTTAAGATTTATTTTACATACACTACACTGCACCAACCATAAAAAACCACAATTTGAACAAATATATCACATTTCCAGGACACCAAATTCTCGACTTCTTTGCTCCTTTGCAGGCTGCTATCATATGTATGTATTTCTCTTAATACTCCATCTGAAAATATATAATTAATTATTTTTTTAATAAAGGAAGACACAAATTATCAAATAAAACTTACCATTACAAAATTAATATCCGATTGGATTTTTCTATTTTTGTAAAATGGTGTTGAGTTTTGAAATTTGTAAACAAATAAATTAAATTTTATTTACAGGGTAACTGATAGATTGTTTTTATTAATTAAAAACCCAGTTGTTCGTAACCAACCCAGTTATTTTAAATTTATTTCAAATCAACTGAGAAATTTCGTAACTATCTAACTGGGAAATTTTTTCGGTGTAGATATCATAAAGAACAAAAATTATTAATAGGACATATATAAAAAATATATTTTCTTACAAAACAACCCTGCAAAAAGTCATTATCACTTCCCAGTGGAGTGCTTTAAAACTATAACAAATGTAATGAAATACAACAAAAATAACAAAAAACACAAGACAAAAACACACAAACATTTTTTTCTACTCCAGAATACATAGATATTCAGCTCCATAGAAAAAAATAGAATTGAAACAGAGTCGTATTTCGCTTGAATAAGTATTAGTGACAGCACATTATGTAACTTTTGACGTTTAATAAAAACAATGCAACATAAAGGAGAACAACAACAAAGCAAACAACAAAAGAGAAAAAAAGTTTTTAAACTATCAATAGTGCGTATTATCTTTAAAAAAAACGTTGAATAAAGCAAAATAAATAATAAATTTAATTAAATGAAAGACAAATTCCATTTTTTATAAACAAAGAATCTAATTTGATATTAAATACGTGTGAGATGAGGAAGAACAAGCATTTTGCCACCATATTGGAAAATACATCAAATACAACACTGTGTACCTTCTAATCTTTTCTATGTTCAGCTCTTAACTCATTAGTAGTGTCCGACCGAACGTTCGGGTTCGGTTACGGAGTTCGGCAAAAAGTGACGTTCGGCCACTGTTCGGTGTTCGGTCAAATTTTTGCCGAACTTTACCGAACACCGAACTTTTGTATGCATTGCATTTTATCGTCTTTAAATTAAGCCATATTACCAGTGCAACTACTTTACACCTAGAATCGGGCTATTATTAAAAAGAAATATATTTTTTTTCCAAAAAAATCAACTTGAGCTATATTTTTCCACTTTTTTAAGTATACAACTAATAAAAAAAACACATCTTTTAGTTGTTTTTTTCATAATTATTTGCAAAAACAACTTTTTTTTAAATAAAAAAAAGTTCGGGTACGGGTTCGGGTTCGGCCGAACTTTGCAAAATTTACCGAAGTTCGGGTTCGGTTACGGGTTCGGTCTGAAAAAGTGCGTTCGGTCGGACACTACTCATTACCTATCGCGACACCTCCATACAAACGTAAGTAGATATTCAGTAGATAAGAACTACTCCAGGGAAGTAGTTGGAAGTTGTTTGAAAGCTCGGAGTACTTCTTATCTACTGAATATCTACTTACTTTTGTATGGGAGTGTCGCGGAAGGTAATGAGTTAAGTGCTGAATAACAACTTTTTATGGAGTAGAAAAGAATGCCTTTGCATATTTTTATTGTGTTTTTTGTTATTTTTGTTGTCTTTCATTACATTTGATATAGTTTTAAAGCACTCCAAATAGAAGTACTCCGCACTTTTTTGCTGGGAAATGATTTGAAAGTAAAAAAGTCGTAGTAAGTCCTCACTTTTTGAGTCAACTGTATATTATAGAAGTACAATTATATTCATACATAGTAAGGTTTTCGAGAGAGAAGTTTCCAAAAGCTATCGTTTGTATATCTACATAACTTAAGCGAATGGTATAACAGGTGTGAAACTTTATTTCACTGTTCGTAAATTATTAATGCTGATAACAGTATTTTTTTGCAGTTGAAAAATTTTAAGACGCTTTTGACTTCTGCATATAGTTTGTTTTTCAAGACTTTTTCGTTATAGTTTTAGCAAATTCTTATTTTGAAAAATCCAATATGCTCTTTTAGTGTCTAATGTTGATGAAACTTAAACAAAAACTTTTCTTTTGGAAATTCTATTAAATAAAATAAAATCGGTACACTCGGAGAGCATTTTATGTCTTACGAGAGATGCGAACACACAGAATATACGTAGATGTATCAAGGTTGGGTACCAAAACAAAATCGGTATTAATTTTGAATATTATTTTGATAGTGGTATTGGTTGTAATTTTTTGTCAAATTGGTATTGAATTATTTAGGTATTAGTATTGGATTTCGATGAACATATTGGTATTAAAAATTTCAAAACGAAAAATATATTTGCTTTAGATAGTATTCCTTTGACAGAGTAAAATTGTATATTGGGTTTTAAATTCTAGTGGTAGTTTTAACTTGAATTGACATTAACAGCCCAGCAAAATTTTCCATTACAAATAATCGATTCTAGAATGCAATATATATTATAGGATCGATGACTTTTTTTAAGTTGTCACGAAAGAAATCGTTTGTTAGAGCAAGTACATAGTTTTTTTGAAAAAATTATTTTACATTTTACATTAAATTTTTTTTTTTTGTGAATTCCGTAGAATGTATTCTATAATCGATTGCAATTATCTCTTCAATCTTCAGTCTTCGATCTATTCAAAAAAAATTTCATTGGAGGTATTGTTATTGAAATAGTTTTTTTACCCAACCTTGATTGTATTTTCGTTTTTTAAAACACAACATTTTGAATTTGTTTGAAAATAACGTGTCCGAAATGCTTACTCACAAACGAAACAAGAAAAATTTAAGGAAAACCTCACAAGTAGTAGCACTCTGAATCGTTTTTAAATCTTAAACGGACGTGGTGCGCGCGTGAGTAAATTCGATATAAAAAAATATATATTTCGAATAATACATCACCAATAAATAGGTTAGAATAGCAAAGCAAAAAAAAGTTTATTTAAAGATAAATATTTATTAAAAAAGAAGATATTTAATAAACTAAAAATTAAAACACAGTTTTTTTTAAATAAATTATGTGCATATAGTTAAAAAATATAAATTTCTAGTCGTACATACTTTTGTAGATGCAAAATATCGTTCTATATAGTACACAGTATGTAGACGCCCCACTTTCGTAATCATTACCGTTCGAATATCGTGGATAAAATATTTTTTTTATTTCTTTTGTGACCATAATAATAATAATAATACCATCAACAAGCCATTACAAACAATCAAATATAAAATTTATTGAAAAAATAAAACAAGTTCCAAGAAAATATCCAAATACTTTCATGTGTAATTTTGCTAAAGAAATTAAAAATAAATTCAAATAAAATTTAATTTATAAAAAAAAAGAAAAATGTTTAAAAATAGACAATGGGCAACTAACTACATACACTTCATCATCATCGTCTATACTCACTCATTCACTCAGCAGAGCACAAGAATGAATCCTGAGATCAAATCTATGACAAACAATCTAAAAACAAACGAAAACAAAAATATTTTGAAAATAATAAGAGAAAATTATAATGTAGATTCTAAAACAAAAACGATTAAATTATTAAATAAAATTATGCATATAATGTATGAAAAGAAAGAAAGTGCCAATTCATAAATCAATTTTACATAATGTTCAATATATAAACAAGAAAATAACATTAAAACAAATATTTAATTGATTTAAAAATTTACCGAATTCATTTCTAATTAAAATTCTTAATGAAGCAAAAAAAAAACAAGAGATGCAGACAGCATAGAGTACGTGGATACTTGAATATCACGTCCACAAATATCTTTCAACAATATCTTTTATAAATCTTGCATGGGAGCGAGCACATTGCCGACGCATACAAAAATCGTTTGAGAAAGTGATTTCTAAATGCCGAAAATATTTTTAGATGCATTTTTGCTATGTTTTTGTCTTTATCTTTTTACTATATGAGTACCAGGGGTGGAAGGAATGAATTCTTCCAATTGCAATTCGAAAAAGATCAATTGTAATTCGATAATTCCTAATGTAATTTGAAAATATCAATTGTAATTCGAAAAATATCATTTGTAATTTAAAAAACCTCAATTGTAATCCGAAAAAGATCAATTGTAATTCGAAAAATATTAATTGTAATTCGAAAAGATCAATTGTATCAATTGTAATTAGAAAAAGATCAGTTTTAGTTCAAGGATTCCAAAAATGCCTCAAATCGCAATAAAACATTTAAAAATCAACAACTTTTGACAATTTTAAGAAAGAAACGATCATAACAAAATTGAAATGTCACTTTTTCTCGGCAATTTAAATTGTCTTGTATAATAAAAATGCGTGAAAACTTTTTTTTAGCAATTTCCCTATAATTACTCGCGTTGCCAACATTTTTTTTTAGTGGAATTTTGCAGATTTTTTCCGTGAAATCGAACAGAGTATTATGCTTTAGAAGAGAATGCCCCGTCCTGCAAAAATTTATTTAATTATAATACGTAGAATTTCATTAAAGAAGTTTTGGAATCTTTCAACAAATTTTCAAACTTCTAATAACAAATAGAATTTAATTTTTCAGGGCAACCCTCGTATCTTATGTTATATTTGCTCAAACTAGACGCTATCCAGCTTAAATTAAAGCTGTCTATAAATAATTTTATTTTCCAGCGCGGCCCTCGTATCGCATTTAATGTTTGCGCAGTCTTGATAGCGTCCAGTTTAAATTAAAGCTTGAAAATGTTCTTATATATTGCATGTTTTTAAATAATAGTCAATTGATAATAATCAGGATTTCCTTTAAAGTATTTCTATCTAATATATACTGTTCCATTATATGTTTTAGCCACTGTCTATAAAACCAATGCGTTATGAACAAGTCCGCCATTTAATACAATTTTAAATTGTTCTATATTACAAAATAAATTATTTTAAAATTTATTATTAATGCTGGTTTACACATATCCATTTAAATCAAAGTTGAAAATAAAAATTTGAAAATAAAAATTAGAAAAAACAAGTAAGAGTGTTAAATTCGGCTGTGCTTAATCTTGTATACCCTCCAACGTTTAAAAAAAATTTAAAAAAATTGCAGGGGCCTTTTTTTTGGGGGGGGGCTTGTCGGGGGTCCTTGGGGACACCTTCTCTCTCGTCAAAAATGTTAACAAATTTAATTGCTTTGCTTTTTGTACAAACGATATACAATTTCATAATTATATAAATTATTTGCTAATATCCACGCCCACAAAAGGGGGAGGACCAAAAAAAAAAGTAATTTTCAAATCCCCTGGGTCAAAGTCCAAGACTTTGAACGTTTTCAAGCATAAAAATGTTTTATTTGTTTAACAAAAATACTAAAAAACCTATAAAAAGTTACCTTTTTTCATTAGGTGGTTTACTTCGTCAAGGGGGAACTTTTTCCCCACTGGTCCGATTTTGCTCATCTACGAACTTAACCAGCCTATGAACATAAGACATATATGTGTCAAATTTCAGGAGTCTAGCACTTTTATTTTGGACTGTATCGTGTCTTCCACAGACGGACGGGCAGACGGACATCGCTAGAATGTCTTAGAATCGATCACTGATCAATAATATATTTACTTTATGGGGTCCTAGACCAATATTTCGATGCGTTACACACGGAATGACAAAGTGAGTATACCCCCATACTGTAGTTGGAGGGTATAAAAAAACGTAACCTCCGATTAGTCCCATACAATTCGACATCTATAACTTCCGTTTAGCACTAAATCCAACGCATCTTCCGGTAAAATCGTTTGTGTCATTAGCCCTTAGTAATATTTTGAATTAACACTAATTCTTAGTGTCCGACCGAATACACCTTTTTTGGCCGAAGCCGAATATTCGGCCAAATTTTCAATATTCGGCCAAACCGAAGCCGAATATTAAAAAAAAAAATATTTATGTAGTAAAAACAAGAAAAAAATAAAACTCGACTCGGCGGGATACTCAAATGCATGAGAATGCTGTCTAGAATGATTTTATTTTAAGCAAAAAATTTTTTTGGACATTTTTGTAAAAAAATATATTTTAGAGTGTAAATTTTTTTCGATCGAAAATTTTTTTTGAATGTAAAAAATGTTTTTAGTTGCAAAAACACTTATTAAAATGTTTTTGTGGCTTACTAATGTGATTCAAAGTTAGTTTAGTATGTTTTTCTACACGTGAGCACAAATATTATACAATTATTCGGTATTCGGCCAAAATTGTGGCCGAAGCCGAATAGTGACCGAATAGTGCTTTTTGGCCGAAGCCGAGGCCGAAGCCGAATATTCGGTCGGACACTACTAATTCTACCACTTAAAATTGACATAATTGCAGATTTTGTTTAAAATTTTGGTTTTAACTCTTTAGAGGGCCTGGCATAAATACGAAAAGTATACATTGTAATTTTTCTTTTATCACTTCTTGTCCTATTCCATATTTAAAATGTGTTCATTTAACGAAAATGTTATGCATCTGTATAACGAAATAAATAAACCAAATATAAAATGGCATTTACAAAATGAAAATCTTTCACAACAAAATTGTATTAACAAAATATTATTATGACTGACTGGATGACCCTCTGCAATTGATCGTTTCGTATTTGCAGTTATTGGTATCATTGGAAAGGTCTCTTTTTCTTCTCTGAATATTCGTCTATTTTATTGGCTAAATGCCAGAAATATTTGCAAAGTAACAGCAGCATTTTATTCTTCCTGTACATCATATAGTACATACTTACATATTATTAAACCGAATATGATTTTTTTTATTTTACAAAAGTCAAAAAGAAAAAAAACCGGTAAACAACAAAATAATTATTTTTGCGATAAATAATACTATATACGTGGGTTGTTTGATGAATATTAACCCTAAATAAGATCCTTAAATAATTCAACATATAAAAAATATTTTTATTGAATGCCAAATTTGCAAATCTTAAGCATTAAGTGAAAAAAGGTATAGCATATACACATGTGAAAGACCTTCCTTGTTAGGCAATTTTTTTTTCCTGAAATCTAGAAATGATAGTTAGTTTTGACATACTTGGATTCCGCGTAAAGTTCATTTTCAATTAAGTCATAAGAACACATTTTTCAATGAAAAAAAAATATGTATTAAAAAATTTTGTCCATAATTTAACATTATTTCTAAGTAAAAATTTTGCTTTCTTTTATTAAGTTACATATTTAAATAAGCGAACAAAAAATTTGCGTCATTTATAAAATTTATGGAAATTTGTTGCACATGTATTTTTAAAATTTTACAAAATCGTAGAACAAAAAAATTTATAGAAATATATAAACAGTGGCCGACAAATGTCTACGTACGACTATGAGATGTAATTCGCTAACGACAAAGTTAACAATAAAAGACCTAATATTATCAAACAAGTATTTTTGCTAAAATAGCGGTGTAGGTAATTTATCAAGTTTTAATTTAAGCTTAATGGAGTCCAGATTGAGTAAATATTAAGGGGCATGTCACAGACTCAATTGCGTTCGGATTTGAAAAAAGTGGTTTACTCGTAAAAAGCAAAACGGATATTATTTTTTCGGAATGAAATCACTTTCAAAAATCAAAGTGAAATTGAACTGCATAAAAGTGATTTCATTCTGGAAAAAAAATATTAGCTTTGCGTGTTACGCGTAAACCACTTATTCCACTTTCGAACGGAATTGAGTCTGTGACATGCCCCTAAATGTGGGTCGAAATGAAAACTGAAATTATTGATAGACCTTTTTTAGAACATTTTTTAAAAACACAGTGCCGGTCAAAAGTATTCACACAGAGCTATAGTAGATGAAATTTTTTAAAGACAAAATTCAAAATACAAGACCTTTTTTATCAAACGAGCATTTTTATTATAAGGTGTTTTGTAGGTAATTTATTAAGCTTTAATTTAAGCTTTAAAGAATGTACTACGAGGGTCGAACTGGAAAATGATAATTTTTATAGACATTTTTTAAAAAAATTTTAAAAAAACATTTCAAAATTTTTTTTTTTTTTTAAATGTCATTAAAAATTATCATTTTCCAGATCAACCCTCGTAGTGCATTTAATATTAGCTCAATCTGGACGCTAAAAAGCTTAAATTAAAGCTTAATAAATTACATACAAAACATTTTATAAGAAAAATACTTGTTTGATAAAAACAGTTCTGGTATTTAAAATTTTGTCTTTAACAAATTTCATCTACTATAGCTCTGTGTGAATACTTTTGACCGGCACTGTATGTATTTTTAAGTTGATTTTTTCCAAGTTCAAACACTTAAAGTTTAAAAAATAGTTCAATAGTCTAAATTTAGTTATCAAACTTATTTTTCCAATGACCCTACCAAAAATTAAAATTTTTTAAATGCTGTAAAAGAAGTTGGATTTTTTGACCTCCAATTCTTTTGACCACCAATTTTTTGTAAAAATCAAATTAGAAAAATTAAAAAAAAGCCAAACCAAAATCCTCAATCTAACAACAAAAAGGTCAACAATACATACTTTCAACATTAAAAAAAAAAATCATAAAAAAGGTCTATCAATAATTTCAATTTCCATTTCGACTATGTTCTACGAGGCATTTAATATTTACTCAATCTGGACGCCATTAAGCGTAAATTAAAGCTTGATAAATTACCTACACAACACTTTTTACAAAAATACTTGATTGATAATATTGTTAACTTTGTCGTTAACGAATTACATCTACTATGTAGTCGTACGTAGGCATTTGTCGACCACTGTATATATGTAAAAGATTAAAGACGCCCTATGCACTGCGACCAGACTAGAATGATCTTTTGTGTAGTCTAGAAGGGGGTGCCCTAAATGTTTAAGTTAATGAATAATCAAGATTTTTTATGTGTTTTTATATTTATTTCTTTTCAGAGTTTTTGGACTGTAACGATATGGTCCAAATTGACCAAGATAAAACGACACAATGTGTCGTCTATGATCAAACACCGAATTCAGAGCAAAAAAAAATCAATATCGTTGTACGTCCAGCCTATACAGTGGGCAAAGTGATTGGAGATATTAAAACACAATATCGTTATGATAAGTTTGAGCTAGTCCTGCAACCAATATCTGGCTTAGATTTGGTGTATTTAAATGACCGTCAAACCGATTTGATATATAAAGTACCCGGCTTTGAGCCACAAACTAAAAACATATTAGTTCTATTGCCATTTGGAAAATGGGATGGTAACGTAAAGACACGTTACGAATTGGCTTTGCCGTCTCTTAAGCTGATAACCAATGGCAGTGTTTTGAATACACCAGCACCGACACCGGTACCTCCACCACCACCTCCCCCACTTCCACCTACAAAATACAATTTAGTAAATGGCAATAACAATACAACAACTATAACGACTACTACAGCAGCAACAAATAAAAATAACATTGCTGTTGCTGCAGTCAAAACCATGAATGGAAGTCATCATCAAAAATATCTTCATGACGTAGTCAATGATGATACGAATGCTTTATCACCACCCTCATCGATGACAACGGTAACGAATGCCACCAATACAGATTCATTGAATCTAAGTCCCATGTCTGAACCAGATCCATTGTCAGACGACGATTTGGCTTTAGGTGCCTCTGCAAGTCCCACAGAAACAGAACCGATGCAGTGCGGTGGCCCTCTGTCGCTGACACATGGCTCATCGAACTTTGGTCCACATATTAACCAGGACATGTACGGCATAGAATCCGAGAAAAAGTATCCTTTGTCTCCCCTGCCGGGTGCCATGACGTTGATGGCAGCAACACCAACCAACAACGGTTATGTCGGTCTGGTTAACCAAGCCATGACCTGTTATTTGAACAGTCTTTTGCAAGCTTTGTATATGACTCCTGAGTTTCGAAATGCTCTGTATCGCTGGGAATTTGACAATGACAACGAAGCCAAAAATATTCCGTACCAATTGCAAAAGTTATTCCTTAACCTACAAGTAAGTCTTTAATTTAAACTACAAAATTGCTTATTCAAATTCTCCTCACTTCTGTTGTAGACATCGAAAAAGTCTGCAGTAGAGACTACCGATTTGACTCGCAGCTTTGGTTGGAACTCATCGGAAGCTTGGCAACAACATGATATACAGGAGCTGTGTCGTGTCATGTTTGATGCTCTTGAGCACAAATTCAAGAACACCAAACAAGCCAACCTCATTGCCAACTTGTATGAAGGAAAAATGATTGATTACGTCAAGTGTTTAGAATGTAATACTGAGAAGACCCGCGCAGATACCTTCCTGGACATACCGCTGCCCGTCAGACCTTTTGGTAGCCAGGCAGCCTACGGCAGCATAGAAGAGGCTTTAAGGGCCTTTGTTCAGCCAGAAACCCTTGATGGCAACAATCAGTACTTTTGTGAAAAGTGTAACAAGAAATGTGATGCCCACAAAGGTCTGAAGTTTAAGAACTTTCCATATGTGCTGACATTACATCTCAAGAGATTTGATTTCGACTACACAACAATGCATCGTATTAAGCTAAACGACAAGTAAGTTTTGATTAGAGCCATTTCCATTGTTTAACTATCATACTTAAAATACTTTATTTTTTTCAGAGTAACTTTCCCGCAGATTCTAAATTTGAATACGTTTGTCAATTCAAAAGAATTAGCAGAGTCTGGCTCCAATGGAAACACCAATGGTGTGGCGGCACCCACAGACGACTGTAGCACTACAGACAGTGGCTCGGCAATGGAAGAGGACAATTGGAGTAATGGTGTAGCGACTACCGCTAGCTCCACCACAACTCAAAATGAGACAGACCTTAATGATGAGGACCAAGATGAAGGTATCGATATGAGTTCCAGCACTGACCATCGCAATCGCGTTAATAGTGACCAGCATTCAAAGCAAGAGTTGATGGGCCCCTATACATATGAATTATTTGCAATCATGATACATTCAGGTAGTGCTTCTGGTGGTCATTACTATGCCTACATCAAAGAACTCGATAACAACGAATGGTTCTGTTTCAACGATCAAACCGTGTCGCCTGTAAGTATGATAATGTTGAGATAATGTTAAAATTTGGTTGAGTATTTAACATGAGCTTATTGTTCTTATAGATAACGCAAGAGGACATTCAAAAATCATTTGGTGGTGGTACGAGCAAGGCATACTATTCGAGTGTATACAGTTCCAGCACAAATGCATACATGTTAATGTATAGACAAATTGATACGAATAGAAATGAAAAGTCTGTTAAAGCTCCGGAGTTCCCGGAACACATAAAGGGTCTTACTGAGAAACTTAAGGAAGAGGAGGAAACACGTGCGACTCGTGGCAGTGTTCGTCATCGCCCTATTATAGACTTTGCACTACCGGAGCAGATTAAACCACGCGTATACTTTTACAATCCTCAATTAAAGAAGTTAAAAATGACACGTGTGTACGTTTCCCAGAAATTCGATTTAAATGTTGTATTGGAATCGGCCTTTCAAATGTTGTCCGTGGAACAGTTTGCCCCGCTGGCAAACTGCCGTCTGGTCGGTTACGATCCTCCGGCCGAGAGAATAATTCGGTCATTTGAAAATGTCGATGATCCAGCGTTAGAAGAAATTCGAGCTAATAGTGAAGACGCACTGGAATTCTTGCTCGAGTATAGAGCAGACGGACAAGAGTTTGAGATTTATGAACCGGGCGGTGCCACCTGGTATGTGTTTATGGTGAATTTGTCAACAATGGAAATGGACGGACCCTTCTTTGTATATTCCATGGCTTTTGAGAACAATGACAATCTGCGTCATTCAATTGCTGTTCGGCTGCATGTAAAGGAAGACCAGCTGTTGGTAGCAACAACGCAACGTTACAAAAAAGCATTTGTGGCCTACGATCCTATGCCTACAAAAGAGGCACAACAACAGTTGCAAGAAATGGCCAGATCGCAGTTCAAAGATATTACTTACTTGTACTTGAATGTTCCGAACACAGATCCCTCAAATTTGGAAATTATTGGCATACCGGCTAATGAAACACAGGAGCAACTGACGCCGGTTGTCAGTACATTGAAACAGGATGCGATAGCTGCTGACACAACTGTGTCGTCCAACAGCAACAGTAATATATCAAACGGCCTCAACATGTCGTCGTCTGCTTCAAACACCGCCGTTGGTCAGGAGTCTAACTCCGAGGACAGCAGTCTAAGTGACGGTGATCGCACCCTTGTCGAAAATATACAACATCGTGGTGACGGTGATAGTCAAATCTCAAGTACTAGTCATTCTCCGCAACTATCCAGTCCCGAGGACGAAAATCGTCAAGACTCCCTTAACCGCATCAATGCCTTTTATAATGGTTACTCACACGTTGAGGAAGCCGATCAGCCGTTAGTTGTTATACCGCAAGCACCACAATTTTTCCATGCTATTAAGCTTGATGTTATGGACACAACAACATCAACTTCCAGCAGACATAACTACATAGACCCTGACAGTTCAGATGATGCAGCTCGCAAACCCGTGCTTTCATACAAAATTCTTGTAGATTCTCACATGAAACTAAGCACGTTCAAACAACATGTCCAACGTTTGATTCAAGTACCCGATAATCACTTTGAACTGAGCCGCAAACACGACAAAAGTCTGAAGAGTCTCATGTCTCAGACTCTCGTATACTTTAGTGAGGGCGAAACGCTAAGTGTTGAATTAGGCAAGGAATTGCAACCAGACGAACACCGCTCCAAGATATTTTTTATGCGTTTGTCTGAGTTAAACAACGAGACCGGAAGACTACCCTGCGTTTGTGAATGGATTCACACAGATGCTATGACTGTGCCAATGGCTAAAGTGGACTTGGTAGCCAAGTTGCAGCGCATCGATCCCATCAAGTATCAGTCTTTAACAGTGAAAAATTGTCGCTTATGGCTAAAAGGTGGTCGTAGTCCTATCAAAATATTTACAGATGATGAAACGCTTGGTAGTGACATTCGATCAACAGCGTCTATGGAGGTAAGTTGTAATTGAAACGGCAAAAAACATTTTCTTTTAAATATCATGCTTGCCTATTAAGTTCCTCATACAAGAATGTGAAGATGGTGTCAATACAACAAGTGTTGACGATGATAGCTTAACAATATTTGTCCGACGCTGGCATCCAGATACCTTGACACTGGACAAATTTGAGGAGATAACACTAGAAAGTAAGTGAACACAACGATAGATGGAAAAATATTCTGTAATTTAATGTTTTCTCTGTTTTTGTACATCTTTAGAAGATAGCGAAATACGCAATGTTTTGTCAAAGCTATCAAGTATACCTGAAGATAATGTCGCCTACACAAAGGTATACTGTCTTTTCCAATTTTTTATGAAGGATTTTCAATTTTAAAACAAATTTAAATTTCGCAGGTTAATGGTTATTTCCCCTACACTAATGTCTCGCTGTTGACCATAAACAGTGCAATGAGTTGGTTCTCAATACCAGCTACGTTAGATAAATATCCCCTGACTAGTACGGTCAATGGAAATCTATACTTTTACAAGTAAGTGCTTTTTTTCGTAGAAACTATGTTCACATACTTAATATTTGACTTGCTTTCATCAAACACAGAGACGCAACGAGCGAGCCAAAAGATCTTACTCCTGAAGAAAGACGAGAAATGAGCGCCAAAGAGAAAACTCGTCTGGATCGATTAGGTTGTATGTCAACATCACGGTTTTCACCACGACGCGAACGTGCACTTAAAATATATTTAGACAGCCCTGCCACAACAGCGTCACCTCCCGTAGACGCCAACAGTTCCATGGCGGATGATTAGTTAGGAATGTAAGCAGATTTAGTATGAAATAAAAGGATGCAACAAAATCAAAAGAATGTGACGACCACAAGCTTAAAAGAATGACTAGATCGAAAATGAAAACAAAAAAGTGTTACTTTATTACGTTATACTTTTTTTATATATAAAAAGAGATATGCCTTTTTCTAAAATTCAAATCTAAGCAATAATTATTTGTCTGAAATGGTCTGGCAGAAAATACGACTTGCAAGGGAGATACTTTAATCGTTACCCACCGATTCTTATGAAATTTCGATACGTTGTTCAGAACAAAAATTCATTAAATACTTGTTTTTTCTTAGCATCCTAAACTCATTTTCACATTTAGTATTTTATGTTTTGTTAATATAAAAAAAAAAAACAGCATGTCAAGACATTCTGAATTGCAAGAATTTGTTAAATAAATTGACATGTTGTTTAAAAGTATGCTACCAATCACGACCATGTTGTCTTAAATGTCACCCTAAAAAATTACCCCAACGTGAAAAATTAATAGGGTTGGATTTTTTTTTATAATGAAAGCTGTTTTCTGCAAGATGTGTTAGGAGCTCTCTTAAGGATGTTTTTAACTTCATATGCCTTACCAATGTTACGATAACCAGTCGTTGTTCCTGTTCCCGGCTTCCTATCTATTGTTAGTAGTGTCCGACCGAATACACCTTTTTTGGCCGAAGCCGAATATTCGGCCAAATTTTCACTATTCGGCCAAACCGAAGCCGAATATTAAAAAAAAATGTTTTTAGTTGCAAAAACACTTAGTAAAATGTTTTTGTGGCTTTTTCAACACGTGAGCACAAATATTATACAATTATTCGGTATTCGGCATATTCGGCCAAAATTGTGGCCGAAGCCGAATAGTGGCCGAATAGTGCTTTTTGGCCGTAGCCGAATATTCGGTCGGACACTAATCGTTAGTTTCTTTGGCAATTTTTTTGTATGTCCATGTTTGGTTTTGTTGAAAATATTTAATTACACGGAGGAACAACATTTAAGAAATTTGATGCTTATAGAATGCCGTACATGATTTCTAGTAGATTTTTGGTATGCTGATTCCGAATCTGTGCTCCAAATGTCAAAGTTAGCTTTAGTTTTTGAGATATTCGCAAATTAAGTTTTTTGATAAATTCAGGACATTTAATTTTTTTTTTTTTTTGCAAATTAGCATTAAGTTGGAGACCGTTACAATTTTTGTTGAATTGTGTTTAATCAGACTATACTCTATCATTGAGGCTTAATTTCAAAATGGTAGGCTTCACGATACTCATTTGACATGCATTGGAATGTAAAAATTGTTTTTTTTTTAGAAATCGCAAAAATTTGCACTTCTAATAAGAGATTGTTTAAACTTTGGACGTGGACCTTTAGTTAACATCTTATATTAGTTATTTCAGGAGAAAAATTGGTTACTTAATGGTTCCTCTTTTTTTAATGCAAACGGAAGTTGAAAAATGTGGACAAAAATTGAAAATTTTGTGAAATGGGTTTTCATCAAAATACACGTAGGAAAACAAAAATGTATATGTCTTGCGACTAGGGTTGCCGGACGGCCTGGAATGACCTGGATTTTCCAGTTATTTTGACTCTGGTCCAGTTTCCAGCTAAAATATAATTGGTCCAGCAAAAAACGAATTTCTATAACTTTAACAATTATTTATTTATTAAATATATTTTACAGTTTTTTTTAACTACCTTTTGAATAAAACATAAATCATGAATACAACGTAAATGTTTTTTTTTTGGTTACGGCAAAATGTGATCTTTCCTTTTTTCATTACTTTTTTGGACATGTCGGGTAGTAGAGCTCGTCGATGATCGTAGGATTGTTTCGTACATTATGCTTTTCAAATAACCACAAAAAATAACTCTGAAGAGATCAAATCTGCAAATGAGCGTCAGTTATTGTCGCCCTTTTTTGATATCGCACGTCTAGAAAATTTTAACTGTCACCTAGATTTACAGATCCGAACTTATTTTTGTGGAGTTATTTGAACAGAAAAATCTGCGCCAACAATGCTCACACTTTTGACGAGCTCAATATCCATTAAATTGTTATATTTAAAAAGTAGTCTAAAATAAAAATATGTATCTCACATATGAAAATTGGTTTATTTTTTTTTTTATATTGAAAAAAAAATAAGTACGGGTCCAGTTATTTCTTCAAAATCCAGTTCAAAATTTTCCATTTTCCAGTTATTTGACTTCAAGTATCTGGCAACCCTACTTGCGACCCAAGTTTTCTAAGAGTTTTAAGGACGTAGATTATGAATAAGGACACGAAATTTTAAATTAGTCTTATGGCGTTTTCTTTTCTGGAAAAAAATGTTGCACTTTCTGCACTTTTTTTCTTTAATGACTCTTTCTGCACAGTTATGTACAGTAAATATAGACGTATTTGGTACCAAAAGAAAGGTATTTATAAGGACTATAAAATGCTATATCAAGCATTTGAAAACAATACTCAGTTTTTAAGCTGATCCGATAAATGTTAAAATTTATGGGTTTTTAAATTTTTTTTCAATAAAATAAGCGTGTTTCGATATTTTATTATGAACAGTTAGATAGAACTCGAAAATATCTTTCCTTTGGTATCAAATATGTCTATGCTTACTGTTTATTACTGTCCACAAGGAGCAGACCTTTGAAGAATTAATTCAATTTGTGAATTAATTCACATTATTTTTCATTAATTTTTTAATTAATGAATTAATTCATGCTTGAATTAATTCTTTGAATTAAATTTGAATTATATAAGAAAAGAATTAATTCATTTTGTGAATAATTCAATTTTAATTCAAAGAATTAATTCTTTTTTCATTTTTTGAATTAATTCTTTTTTTGAATTAATTCTTTTTTTTTTGGTTTAATTCTTTTTTTGGTTTAATTCTTTTTTTGAATTAATTCTTTTTTTTTGGTTTAATTCTTTTTTTTTGGTTTAATTCTTTTTTTGAATTAATTCTTTTTTTGATTTAATTCTTTTTAATTCATTTTTTGGAAAGCACACACATACTATAAAATTTATGCTTGTGCGAAAGTAGCAAGAAAAAAATCAACTAAACAACAACATTTTTTTTGTACATGATTCAACGTCGCTATAGCAGCATTTTTTAACTTATGGGCATAGCATACATATATGTATAATATATATTGTATATGCTTGTGCGAAAGTAGTAAGAACTAAATCAACCAAACAACAACACTTTTTTTTGTAATTTTATCAACGTCGCAAAAGCAGCATTTTTTAGCTTATGGGCATAGCATAGCATATTATGGGCAATTATAAAGACTGTTATAAACCAAAATGTTTGCATGAGAAAACAAAAGTTTTTTTTCTTTTTTCCCCGAATCCCGTGAAAAATGAATTAAAAAAGAATTAATTCAAAAAAAGAATTAATTCAAAAAAAGAATTAAACCAAAAAAAAGAATTAATTCAAAAAAAGAATTAATTCAAAAAATGAAAAAAGAATTAATTCATTCTTGAATTAATTCTTTGAATTAAAATTGAATTATTCTCAAAATGAATTAATTCTTTTTTTATATAATTCAAATTTAATTCAAAGAATCAATTCAAGCATGAATTAATTCATTAATTAAAATTTTTAATTTGAGAAATTGAATGGTGAATTAAAATTTCGAAGGTCTGACAAGGAGTCATTAAAGAAAAAAAAGTGCAGAAAGTGCAACATTTTTTTCCAGAAAAGAAAACGCCATTAGTTTTTGAGATAATTGCATTTCTTTTTTTTTAACTGCTTTTTTATATTTTGTTATGAATTCTTATTAAGAACTGCTAATGTTCCTATTTAGGGAATAATAAACCTTTTTAACATACACGGATTTTTTTTCTATTTTGAAAGCATGTTGACCTTAATTTAAGATAAGTCGGGTATGCAAGGTCTTCAAAGAAAATAAAAAAATAAACATTTGTTAAAAAATTTTTTCTGCAAAAATTACGCACTACCTATTCAGTATCACTTATTTATACAAAGACCAATGAGTTTTCTACAAATGACCGTTAAGATTTTAAAAATCAGACTACTGGTTCCTAAAATATTAACAAAAATGCAAAAAAAGTGAAAATTTCCAAAAAATTCACAATTTTTTTTTTTTTGCATTACCCAAGTTTCGTTACATGCTAATTATAATACCCAAGGTTCGTAATTAAAAATAATATAAAGTGAGAGTGACATTTAAAAAAAATTGTGAAAAAAAGTGGATTTTTCCATAAAAATAAATTTGCAAATATCTCAAAAGCTAAAGCTAACTTTAAAATTTGGTGTGCAGATTCGTAATCTACGTCCCAAAAGCTATTAGAAAAGTTGGTTCGCAAGTCTGAGCGTTTTTTTGTGTTCCTCCGTGTTATTTTTGAACGCACTTTCTTTCATCGTCCATTGTGTAAAAAATTGCAAATGTAAACTCATGATGTAAATTAGTTTATTAACTGACATATTTTTAAAATGTAAACTGCCAAAAAAATATGAAAAGCTTTAAACCAAAGTTATAGGCAAAAATGTGTGAACATTTTTATGATCTCACTCCTTAATTGACAAAGAGTTTAAATTATTTAAGAACCTTCGTTTTTCTCAAAAACAGTTTCTACAACTTGCTTTCTAATTAAAGCCATTTTAAGAAAAAAAAAATATATTTTTTGGGTTTTTTATAAATTTTTTTTTTTTATGTGATTTACTTTAACAGGGATGTCAACTATTTGTTAAGCAGACTTAACTAAAATCATTATGAATAGACTCTTCAACAAACAGTGAATAAGCCTCAAAAACATTTTAATTATGAACTCGATGTTCAGGGTGAACAAACCGTGTCTAGGATTTTATTTTGAATACGGCTGTAAGTTATTAATGGTGTCTTGCGATATTCCTTCCCAGGCTACTTTTACGGCTTGAAATGGAGCATTCCATAACCCACAAGTTCTTAATAGAATTGAGATTAGGGGATTGAGCAGTGCAACTAACTTCTTCAATCTTATTACTCTGTAGGTGTGTTTTGGATCTTTATCCTGTTGAAACTTCCATTGTATTGGCATCTCTTGGTCCGATTATGGCAACATGACTTCCTTTAATATGTCACGGTACATGAATCGATCCATAGTCCCATCAATTTAATGAGTCGACTCAATTACTTGACCAGAGAAGCAACCCAGGACCATTAAATTGCCCCCTCCCTGTTTGACTGTTGATTTGCAATACCTGGGATTTAGTCATTCTCCTTTTGATCTGCGTACATGTCCTATTTCATCGGAAATTTTTGAATTGTCCTTGGATTTATCACAAAACAGTGCTATTATCTTATAAATCCAAAGTTCCGATGGAATGAGACATGTACGCAGACCAAACGGAGAAACGCAAATTCCTAAATATGTATTGCTAATCAACAGTCAAACACGGTGGGGGCCATTTAATCGATCGGGGTTGCTTCTCTGGTCAAGGAATTAAGCCGACTCATTTAGTTGATGGGACTATGGATCGATTCATGTACATATTAAAGAAATTTTGTCCGTTATATTTTCTGGACAGAAATATTTTTTTTATATTTTTTATAGAAAGATGAACTTCCAACGTTTTTGTTTATCAATAATAAGAAAAAAAAAAATATATCAATACAAAATACAAATAAAAATATCGTTTTTTTAAAAAACATTATGAAAAAAATTTACTGAGGAGGTGTTTTAGTTTTGGCCAATACTGTATATTAAATATACAAAATGAGAAAATATTATTTTTTTAAATATAGGCCTCTGTTCTGTCTTTCACAACTTTTTAATTCACATGAAAATTTCCGAATCACATGAAATCAAGTTTAGTGTTTTGTTGATCACGTTTTCATTCAAAGTTGAAATCGAATAATTAAAGTTTAAAAAATTATAACGAAAAAAGTGCATTTGTTTTACTTTCACCAAATTTTGTTTATGTGAAACACAACAAAAAAGAAATTCGGATGTGAAATCTAGAACACCAAAAAAAATCGAAAATTTTCATTTTCACATTTTTTATGTGAATTACTTTTTTTGGAACAGCGGCCATAATAAACTTTTGTTTTCTTTTAATACAAAAAAACCGGTTCGGCCGAAGTTTGCAAAATTTGGCAAAGTTAGGATTCGGGTACGGACACTAAAAAATATACATATTTTCAGCACTGAGCTAATATTAAGTTATATTTTCAGCAAAAAACCAATTAAAAATATTTTTTTACAAAACAAGAAACAAAAAACTTTACCATAAAAACACCTTTTTAGTAATGTCCAATAATTAACTAATATTTAAAGCAAAAAAGTTAAAAAAATATATATTTTTCACTTTGAAAGTCTAAAAAAGGAAATTTTGTTCTACCCTACTGGATACCCATTGAAATACCTCCCTTGCAAGTTAGCCACATGAAAATTAAGATGACGTATTTGTTATTGTAACGCCTAGCTTGGCTTAAACATTTACCAATCCATCGCCATTGCTTGACTCTAATTTCAGAAGACGAAATTTAAGACAATTGCAAACTTACACTTATTTTGTCAATTGTAGAAATACTCGTCTTCTTAGCAGACGAATTTACTTTATAACTTTCTCACAAACACATACACATATTTTTCTATATCTAAATGAGACTGTTTAAATAAGTAAACAAAAAAATGTAATAAACAAAAAAAAAATTAAAAAGAACCCATTAAAAGTTCAATTATTTATTTTCCCAATTACTCAAGGAAAAAACAACACGTTTTATTTTATTTAGTTTAAATGTTTTGTTTATTGTATGAAAAAGTGGCAGAGAAAAACAACTCCAATTTGATGTTTTTAAGGTTTATTTAAACACTTCCAAAATCATTGTTGCCTAATGTTTCTTTTTTTTCTTCTAATTTAATTCTAATGGTTGCTCTTGAAGCTTTTCACAAAATTGTTCTTTCAGTTTTTGTGGTTTCTTTTAATTATTTTCAATTATTTTGAAAAACAATAACTAATTCAAATGTTTAGATATTTTTTTAAATTATCTTAACAAAAAATATCCTTGTTGGATACAATATGTAGGTAGTGCCGATGCTAATTGATTTTTTTAGTTTTCATTGTCCACATAATGAATTTGTTTCTCTATTTTACTGAATAAAAATATAAAATTACAAAAAATGTTTTGAATTTTGTTAAAATCATGATGACTGGTGTATAATGTAGTATACTACACAACGTTGTTCTTGGTATTTTTAACAATTAACATTCTCATACAACTGTGGGAGAATGAATGGGAGAGTGGTTGTTGGAGATGATCGCAATTTTATGAAGGAATAAAGGTAAAGATGGCGTTTTTCTGTTAAGAGTTTCCATACTTAAATGTATTGCTTCAGTTGTTCTAAATGTTCACATAGCATAAAATGAGAAAGCTTTCAAGCCTTGGTCTCCACAGGAGCCGGTGTCGCAGTGGCAGCATCTGTACCCGCAGTGGCAGCCTTTTTCTTAGCATGTCCTTTACCCTTTTTAGTGGGTTGCAGTGGAGTCGCAACAAGTTCCTAATTAAAGAAGAAAAACTATTTTAATAAATTTGTTTTCTCAAGATGTATATAATTTTTTTTAATATACCTTCAATTCTGGTTGAGCTATGCTATATTCACTGACAAAGTTTTCGATATCAAAAGTTATGCCAGTAACTAAATTGACTCCATTAGGCATCAATAAGACAGTATGTTTGAATTGTGCCACATATTCACCTAAAATTGCAAAAAATAAATTATAGTTGTTTATTATTCGACATTCCCAATTTAATTATACCAATAAAATATTTGAGCCTTTAAGGTCTGTTCCAAGGTCTATTCCATTTTTAATTCGAAGATTCCAATGATCATAATTCAAAATATATCCATTGTAATTCGAAGAGAATCAATAGTAATTAAAAAAGAATTATATTTCGAAAAATATCAATTGTAATTTAAAAAAAAAAGAATTATAATTCGAAAAGCTCTATTCTAATTTGAAAAAGATCAATTGTAATTCGCAATTGCAAAGCGCAAAAAGAACAACTGAAATTCAGTTAATTATTTTTTAATTACAATTGGAATCTTTGAATAACAATTGATTTTTTTTTAATTACAATTGATCTTTTTCGAATTACAATTGAACTTTATCAAATTACAATTGGTCTTTTACGAATTACAATTGCAATCATTGAATAACAATTTATCTTTTTTGAATTACTATTGATCTTCTTTTATATTACAATTGACCTTTTTCCAATTAAAATTAATATTTTTCGAAACACAATTGATCTATTTCAAATTACAATTGGAATTACAAGTAGAATCTTCGAAATGCAATTTTTAAATTTCAAATGGAATGTTCAAGTAGATTCATCGAGTTAAAATTGATCTTTTTGGAATCACATATGTTAATCGCCTTACACGACTTTCTTTTACTCTTGTATAAGTATCTATAGAGTACAAAAGTCCGTCATATTTTATTTTAAACGTAAACCAGTAAAAAACTAAATGATAAACAATCTTTAAGTTTTAACAATAAACCCTTCAATTAATAAAAAAATATTTTAATTAAAAATTTTATAAAGCTCGAATAAATGTCACGAATTAAAAAAATTTCTAATTAAATTTTTGTCTAGCAAGGTGTCTGGCCGCACAAATTATTGTTTTAACAAATACGGAATTAATCCTTGCAAATACATATAAAAATAAAATATTTCGACTTTTATATATAAAACAAATCTAATACATATATTTTTTAAAAACGTTTAAAAATGAATGCAGTTTTCTTTTCTGAAAAATGTTAGACCTTTTCTGTCCCTTTTTCTTAAATGACCGAATATTTGGCTCTGGCTTCGGCTTAAAAGCACTATTTGGCTTCGGTCATATTTTTGGCCGAATAATCGTATAAATTTTGTACTCACGTGTTGAAAAACACACTAAAAACACTTTAAATCACATTAGTAAGCCACAAAAATATTTTACCAAGTGTTTTTGCAGATAAAAAAATTTTTGGCCTCAAAAAATGTTCCGCTCGAAAAAAATTTGAACTCAAGAAAATTTGTTTTACAAAAAAGTCGAAAAAAAGTTTTTTGCTAAATATGAAATTATGCTAGACAACATTTGTGAATTCCGCCAAGTCTTAATTTAACATTCTTTCTTGTTTTTTACTGAATAAAGTGAAAATTTTACCGAATATTCGGCTCTGGCTTCGGCCAAAAAAGGTGTTTTTGTTCGGACACTATAAATGACCGTGTACAGTTATGAACAGAAACCACATATGCCTTTACGGAATTAAAGGTATTTTCGTATAATTTTTTTCAGAAAAGAAAACGACATTCCAATTTTTTACAAAAGACCTTCACTTAATAATGAAATTCACGTCAACAATTATTTTGTAAAGAGTAGCAATAATACATATTAGCGGTATTCGCTCTTGATAGCATTTTTGCAAGGGTAGTATAAATGCTATGATTTTATGCTACAAAGCGTGAGCGTCTTTTTTTCTTTTTTATTCTTCTTCTTCTTATAATTGTCAATCAACCTAGAATGACAGCAGGGTTAAAAAAGACTACCGGAGACACTAGGTCCATATTGTAGTCTTTACATGATTATATTAAATTTTCATATTATGTTAAAAATTAAATTAATATATTTTCTTATTTTTGGTTTTTGTAAAAAAAAAATTTTTTTTTTTTTTTTTGGTTTTTGCAATATTAGCGGTATTCGCTCTTGGTAGCAAACTACTCTTGCAGACCTTTCAAAGCTTGCAGATCTTGTATAAATACAAGAGTATGCAAGACCACAACAACAAAATACATGAAATAAAAATATACAAGACTTTCATTTATATGCAAGACAAAAACCCATAGCATATTTTGGCCTTTCAAACCTTTCAAGCTTACAATACTTAACATCTTTTAGTTTTTCCGGAAAACAATAAGAAAAATTAACAAACTTTCATATTTTGTGTAAAAAAAAAAATAACAATAGATTTTTAGAACGAAATTTAACAAAAAATAAGCAAAAATTAGAACAACACAAATGAAAAAATTAAATTATTTATCTTCTTCTTGAGCGCAGCACTGATGCCAACTAATCATCCAACAGAAAGTCGCTAAATCCTTCTAAAAAAATCGCTAGAAAAGCGATTTTCGATAGAAAATAGCTATTTTGACAACAGCAGAATATAATAACAACAGCTGTTTGAAAACTCACAATAAAAACGAAAAAAAGACGCTCACGCTTTGTAGCATAAAATCATAGCATTTATACTACCCTTGCAAAAATGCTATCAAGAGCGAATACCGCTATTGATTTTTTTTTTTTTTTTAATTTTTTTTTTTTTTTTTTTTTTTTTTTTTTTTTTTTTTTTTTTTTTTTTTTTTTTTTTTTTTTTTTTATTTTATTGTGAGTTTTCAAACAGCTGTTGTTATTATATTCTGCTGTTGTCAAAATAGCTATTTTCTATCGAAAATCGCTTTTCTAGCGATTTTTTTAGTATGATTTAACGACTTTCTGTTGGATAAATAATTTAATTTTTTCATTTGTGTTGGTCTAATTTTTGCTTATTTTTTGTTATAATTCGTTCTAAAAATCTATTGTTATTTTTTTTTTACACATAATATGAAAGTTTGTTAATTTTTCTTATTATTTTCCGGAAAAACTAAAAGATGTTAAGTATTGTAAGCTTGAAAGGTTTGAAAGGCCAGAATATGCTACGGGTTTTTGTCTTGCATATAAATGAAAGTCTTGTATATTTTTATTTAATGTATTTTGTTGTTGTGGTCTTGCATACTCTTGTATTTATACAATATCTGCAAGCTTTGAAAGGTCTGCAAGGGTAGTTTGCTACCAAGAGCGAATACCGCTATTAATAGTGGTATTCACGTCAGCAATTTTTACCCTTGCAAAGTGCAAATTGCGAACGTTTTTACAAAAAAAAATCACACGGGATAAAATAAAACACAAAATAGTTGTGTGTATTTGTTGTAATAATTTTAGCATTTTGCACTTAGAAAGGGTAAAAAATTCTGACGTGAATACCATCAATAATGGAATTCACGTCAGAAATTTTTGTCTTGCAAAATTGCGCAACGTCAAGATTGCAACTTTTATTTGTGAATAGAAGCAATTGTTTTACTATTAAAATAAATTGCGAATCTTTCCTTGCAACGACGCATCATATAAAATGTAATAGAAAAATTAAAAATTTTTTTTTTAAAGTTGCAATGCTCAAAAATTTGTTAAGTGAATACCCTGAATAATATTTAAATAAAGTGGGACTTTTTTTTTGTGCACTCGCGCATCATGTAAAACGTAATAGAAAAGTTTAAAAGTTGAATTAATCAGGGTATTCTTTCCAGAAATGTTTAACAAAAGTGCAAGATTGCAACATTGCAAAAAAAATGTTGAATCAAATTTTACATTTTTATATTACCTTCACATGATGCGTGGTCACAAGAAAATACGTGAATTTCATTAATAATGGAATTCACGGCAGAAATTTTATTCTTGCTAAATTTCACAATGTCAAAATTGCAACCTTTATTGCTTGTTACTTTGTTAATAAAAGCAATTGTATTACTATTGAAACAAATGCAAACCCTTTCTTGCAACGACGCTTTATGTTAAAGGTATTAGAAAAATACAAATTTGATTCATTTTTTTTTTTAAAGATGCAATATTGCCTTGTTGCAAGGGCAAACATATTTCTCAGGATATTTACTTCAGAAATTTGTGACCCTTGCAACAGAGCAAATGTTGCAGCTATTTTTTTAAGTGCTAATAAATATTTTTTTTCTATTGCCTTTTATATGATGCGTCGTTGTAAGAAAATATTCGCAATTTAATATAATAGCAATACAATTGCTTCTAATCACAAAGAAACAAGCAAATAAAGTTGCAGTTTTGACATTGCGCAATTTTGCAAGAATAAAATTTAATTCCATTTCCAATTAAATTTTTGTCTGTATATTTTGTTTAACAAAAAAGTTGCAAAGTTGCGCTGTTATTTTAAATATAAAAAAAAATATTTTAATTGGAAATTTCATCAAGCTCGAATAAATGTCACGAGTTTAACAAATTTCCAAATAAATTTTTGTCTAGCAAGGTGTCTGGCCGCACAAAATATTGTTTAAAAAAATACGGAATTAATCCTTGCAGATATATAATGTTAAAAAAAAAAAAAACATTCCGACTTACTTGGCTTTTCGTATAACACTTGGAAGGGTTCAATCATTTTGTGGGACACACATTCAACTACACCCATACGAGCCTTGGTCTCCTCATCAAAGCTACGAATATTGAAAGGCATATTTCCATATTTTGTTTTAACCTATATTTAACCGGTTAAAGGTAAAAAAAAACAAAAATTTCTTTAGAAGACAACTCTTTGTTGTAAAGGAAAAAATATGATGCAAAAAGTTTTGCAATAGTGTCTCAGATCTCATAATCTTACAATCTTTGGGATTCAGCCGATGCAGTACTAAAAGAACGCCAATTATGCCTAAGATTAGAAGGCATAAACGGAAACAGTTGAACAACAAAAACTGTTGTACTTTCTGTACATTACCAGCCTTCAACCCTCAAGCGCAGTTTTTTAATCATGGACAATATTCCAAGAAGTGTTAGCATAAATTATAATGCATGCGTATATTACCTCAGCCAAGAGAGCACGTGACGTTTTCAATTTAAGCATATAATTTTCATCGGTCTTTTTGTAAATGGACACTTTTGTATCCTTTTCACGACCAATGCCTTCGCCAGTGCTCACAATCACATCGATGGCATAGACTTCATGTGTTTCAAAGTTGCACTTTTCATGTTCCTTTCGCTGAGCTTCGCTAGGATTCTGAATAATTGTCTTCTCGCCATCAATCTTGAATTGTTTCAACTCGTGACTGAGCATGCCTTCAATGGGTTTGCACTTATAGGATTCACAGACTTGTTGTACGGCCTCGGTGATGGCATAATTCTAATCACAAAAACAAAATGCAAAAATATATTACCTAGCTAATAAATACGAATAGATAGAAACTTAAGATTTAAGTATTTTGTATCCAATTGAAAGTTGTGAATATTATTAAAAGTAAAATATTCAACTTTTATTACAACTGGAATTTTGTTATTTGCAAGTGTTGAGATGTTTTCAACAGAGAATATATTTTGAAAACAATCCGTTGCTTGCACAGTGATTATTAGTACAAATATACTAGTTGAAACTTACATTATTTCCAGCTTTTAGTAGTCTTAAGGCGGCTTGAACAGCCCAATAAGCAGCAAGGGTAACATCAGCTTTGCGGCCAGTTACTTTTTTATCCGCCGAGGCACCCACAACAATGGTATGAGCAGCTACAGCAATAAAACCATCAATGTGTGTACCCATGTCACTAGAATTAAGAAACATTTAATAATAACATTTCCAATATCTTGAGAGAATGGTGAATAACACGACGCTTCAAAACAATTGTCTCAGATCTCATAATCTTACAATCTTCGGGTATCAGCCGATGCAGCAACAAAAGTACGCAAATTATGTCCAAGAACAAAGTGGACACAAATGAAAAACAGTTTAAAAACAAAACTGTTGTACTTTATATGCATTACCAGCTTCACTCCCTCAAGCACAGTTTTTTAATCATGGACAAATATTTCAAATATTAATTGAGGGCACTTTGCACTTTGTGTTGCCAACTTACATTTTGACAACATCTCCATCCTTCAATTCATAATCAGGATCATTTTTGGACGGAGAGAAGTGACACACACAATTGTTTACTGATAGGCAGGTGGGGAAGGCAATACCCTTTTTCAAATCCTTTTCTTTTTTGTATACCTGAAAGTTCATCAATGTTATTTAACCAAACTCGAAAAATTTTTGTATTTACTTACTTTGTTGGTTTCTTCGGTGACGAGAGCATCAGATTTTGTACAAATTTCTCTCGCAGAAGCACCAGCTACACAGAGATCAATAACAGCCTTTAAGGTTCCTAAAAGAAGAATAAAGAAAATATGCTTATTATAACATGCACTACCGCATTGTAGATTATAAACGATTAAAAGATTAACGATTTTTTTTTTGTATCTGTCGTTACAATTATTGCGTGGCAAATATTCCACACGAGCACACAGACACAATTTGGTTAATACCGGTTGTTTGACTAGAATTCTATAGGTCAACCACTCCAAGAACAAAGTAAAAATATACAAATATTCACATTTCAAGTCTAATTATCATGTTTGATTAAACAGTTCCAGTCTTTCGCTTCACATATAAAATTTTAATTTAGGTTATGTTCGCCCATCTAACGGCAGAATTGCCGCGTGGCTTTCGCTTTCACTACTTCTTGCATGCAGTACGACTACATTCACAAAGTGTGCATTTTTTCAGATTTGTTCGGAATGGTTTAAACCTTTATATTTAAGTAGCTTTTTAACTTACTGTTCACTATTTCGCCCGCCAATTTGTATTTGGTAACAACCAAATCTTCGGCAATCGTTTTCTCCTCTTTTTCAACAATTTCTGCCATTTTTATTAAATTAATTTACACACTTCTTCACAATTCACAATACTATTAGTTACAGTTTTTAGTTTTTAATACGAAAAAGCGAATCACGAATCTCACACGGTTGGCAACATAGAACGAAGCCGATTGGCTAACAGCCGCGACTTAGCCGCCGCCGATGTTTTTTAAGTACTCCAGACGCCGCCGGTTTGCTCGTCTTATTTCGGCTTAAAAATGTTTACAAAAAAATAATTTTAGTTAGCCGCCGCCGATCGATTTTTTTTTAAACCGCCGCCGCCGACAATTTCCTGTCGGCTTCGTTCTCTGTTCTCGACTCTCGACTCCTTTACAACACTGGAAATTTTTGTTAAAATTCATATTTCACTTTACAACACTTGAATGTATTCTTATTTTTTTGGCCCTGCTTTGGGATAATTTTGAGATTTTTGATGTGATTTCTTTTATTCTGCATCTAAGAAATAATTTTAATTTATTAAAAAATATTTTTATTTTTAAAATATTCTTTAAATTAATGGACAACAAATGCACCAAGAATTTGTGTTTGTGTGCAAATCAAAAACAAAAAAGAGAGTCCAAAGAGAGAAAACATATTTTGTTTCATTCGCACGAATTTTGTCATTTAAATAAAGTGTGTGTAAAAAAAATAATTTTTGTCTCTTTCTAAGAAAGTTTGGCAAAGAGAGCAAATTTTAAAACATTTTACTTTACAACACTGGAGAAAAGAGAGTCAAAAGAAACATATTTTGTTTCATTCGCACGAATTTTGTCATTTAATGGTACGAACAGAACAAGCCCGGCACGACTTTTTCCATACGATTTGACAGTTAAAAACCGTGACCGGCACGACAAAAAATTAAAACTTATTTTATTTTATCTCCGGGTTCTCTCAGTGTGCAATTACAATTCTGGCGTTGGCCTTGAATTTTGCTCGTTCCCATACATTTTGTATGTAGAACAAAATTCAAAGCCAACGCTAGCGTTTCAAAGCCAGAATATAATCAATTCTATTTTCTTGGCTTTGCTATCTCGTGAGCATAGAAAAAAATAGAAGTGTAACAGAGTCGTATTTCGCTTGAATAAGTATTAGTGACAGCACATTATGTAACTTTTGACGTTTAATAAAAAGAATGCAACATAAAGGAGAACAACAACAAAGAAAACAACAAAAGAAAAAACAAAAGGTTTTAAATTATCAATAGTGCGTATTATCTATAAAAAAACGTTGAATAAATCAAAATAAATAATAAATTTAATTAAATGAAAGACAAATTCCATTTTTTATAAACAAAGAATCTAATTTGATATTAAATACGTGTGAGATGAGGAAGAACAAGCAGTTTGCCGCCATATTGGAAAATACATCAAATACAACACTGCGCACTGTTGCCAAGTTGGAGGTTTTCCCGCTAAATCTAGCGCTTTTTGTTTGACTTTAGCGGGGTAAAATTGGTTTTAGCGGGAACGGTGCTTTAGCGGGAAAATCTAGCGCTTTTTGTTTCGATTTAGTGGGAAAAATTTAGTGGTTTTTTCCAATTTTTCTTTTTTTTTCAATCGAAAACGCCAAGTTTGCCGAATTTTAGCGCTTTTTTTTCTAACTTAGCGGGAGAATTTTATATTTTCCCGCTAAATTTTTTTCGGTGGTTTCTTGCGCGTTTTTATTGAAAAGTCAATTTTCGTAGAAAAAATAGTTTGGAGTTTTTTTTTTAAATTTTTCTTTTTTGTCAAACAAAAATGCCAAGTTTTTCGGTTTTCAGCGCTTTTTTTCGTAATTTAGCGGGAGAATTTAGAAATTTTCCCGCTAAATTTATTTTTGGCGGTTTCTAGCGCTTTTTTAGTGAAATCTAGAGGTTTCTGGTTAAAAATAGTTGGCAACAGTGACACTGCGTACCTTCTAATCTTTTCTATGCTCGTGAGCACTGTTGCCAACTTAGCTATTTTGTAGCTAGATTTAGCTATTTTTTTTTTGCATATAGCGACAAAAAATGTCATTTAGCTCTTACACCCAAAAAATTTTGTAGTTGTGTAGTTAAGAATTTTTATAGTTGATTTTAAAACTATTTCAATTAACTATTGTAATCGTAATCAACTATTAACTTCGTTAAAAATAATTATTTTTAGTTACCCTGTTTTTTTAATTTTATTTTTGTTTGAAGTTGACAGTCATAAATTTGAAACAATGAAAACTGCCAAAACGAAAACTTTTCAATTGTTATATTATTTTTAAAAAATAATTAATAATTTTTGAGCAAATTTTATATTTTACTGTTTTAAAATATGTTTGGTAAGTTAAAAATGTCTTATTTGATTAATATTTTTTTTAATAAATTTTTGTTTACAGGGATTCAGAAGACTAAACACAGCATCAACTTTTACAAAGAAAATCTTAAGGTGGGATGAAGAAAACACAGTGGAAGTATAGAGTACAGTTTGATTTTGATAATTCTCCTGTTTGTAAATTGCTGCTTAAGATTTCCGACAAATTTAGAAAAATTCTTAAATTTAAGTAATTTTTCTACCGAAAATTCACAGTTTCTCAGAAATTATTTGTAAAGAAAAATTTTACAGAATCTAAAGATTTTTTCTATAGAAAAATTTACAGATTCTGAGACATTTTTTCTATAGAAAAATGATCAAATTCTGAGACATTTTTTCTATAGAAAAATTATCAGATTCTGAGACATTTTTTTTATAGAAGAATTATCAGATTCTGAGACATTTTTTCTATAGAAGCATTCTTAGATTCTGAGACATTTTTTCTATAGAAAAATTCTCAGATTCTGAGACATTTTTTCTATAGAAAAATTCTCAGATTCTGAGACATTTTTTTCTATAGAAAAGTTCTCAGATTCTGAGACATTTTTTCTATAGAAAAAAGTCAGATTCTGAGATATTTTTTCTATAGAAAAATTCTCAGATTCTGAGACATTTTTTGTATAGAAAAATTCTCAGATTCTGAGACATTTTTTCTATAGAAAAATTCTCAGATTCTGAGACATTTTTTCTATAGAAAAATTCTCAGATTCTGAGATATTTTTTCTATAGAAACATTCTTAGATTCTGAGACATTTTTTCTATAGAAAAATTCTCAGATTCTGAGACATTTTTTCTATAGAAAAATTCTCAGATTCTGAGACATTTTTTCTATAGAAAAGTTCTCAGATTCTGAGACATTTTTTCTATAGAAAAATTCTCAGATTCTGAGACATTTTTTCTATAGAAAAATTCTTAGATTCTGAGACATATTTTCTATAAAAAAATTCTCAGATTCTAAGACATTTTTTCTATAGAAACATTCTTAGATTCTGAGACATTTTTTCTATAGAAAAATTCTCAGATTCTGAGACATTTTTTCTATAGAAAAATTCTCAGATTCTGAGACATTTTTTCTATAGAAAAATTCTTAGATTCTGAGACATATTTTCTATAGAAAAATTCTCAGATTCTGAGACATTTTTTCTATAGAAAAGTTCTCAGATTCTGAGACATTTTTTCTATAGAAAAATTCTCAGATTCTGAGACATTTTTTCTATAGAAAAATGCTAAGATTCTGAGACATATTTTCTATAGAAAAATGCTAAGATTCTGAGACATATTTTCTATAGAAAAATTCTCAGATTCTGAGACATTTTTTCTATAGAAAAGTTCTCAGATTCTGAGACATTTTTTCTATAGAAAAATTCTCAGATTCTGAGACATTTTTTCTATAGAAAAATTCTTAGATTCTGAGACATTTTTTCTATAGAAAAATTCTTAGATTCTGAGACATATTTTCTATAGAAAAATGCTAAGATTCTGAGACATATTTTCTATAGAAAAATTCTCAGATTCTGAGACATTTTTTTCTATAGAAAAATTCTCAGATTCTGAGACATTTTTTTTATAGAAAAGTTCTCAGATTCTGAGACATTTTTTCTATAGAAAAATTCTCGGATTCTGAGACATTTTTTCTATAGAAAAATTCTCAGATTCTGAGACATTTTTTCTATAGAAAAATTCTTAGATTCTGAGACATTTTTTCTTTAGAAAAATTCTCAGATTCTTAGACATTTTTTCTATAGAAAAAATTCTCAGATTAAAAAAATTCTCAGATTCTGAGACATTTTTCTATAGAAAAATTGGCAGATTCTGAGACATTTTTCTATTGAAAAATTCGCAGATTCTAAGACATTTTTCTATAGAAAAATTCGCAGATTCTGAGACATTTTTCTATAGAAAAATTAGTAGATTCTGAGACATTTTTCTATAGAAAAATTCTCAGATTTTCTATACAAAAATTCGCAGATTTCTCCATATAAAAATTATCAGATACTGAATTAGTGTAAAGAACTTTTAATAAAATCTCTTAAAACTTTCAGGTCGTCTTTTATTTTAAATTAAAAAATATTTACCTTATTCTAATGAGCAAGAAACCAAAATCAGCAATTTAATAATTATTATTAACTAAAAGGTAGTTAAAGATAAAATTATTTATTTGATCGTTATATTTAGATATTTTATGTTGTTTTCAACTGTTCATGTAGTTGTTTTTAGCTATTTTTTAAAATATGTCAAATATAAGTTGAAAATCAACTAAATATTGGTAATAATAACGACTTATGTAGTTGATTTTGTATTTAGGTTTAGTTGTAGTTATCAGCAACTTAAGAAAATCAACTAAAATTTAGTTGGTGGTAATTCACCTACAAAATAGTTGATATTTAAGTTGTAATCAACTACAAAATTTTTTGGGTTTAGCTACATATCTAGCTACTTTTTTTTAGTCGCAACACGCAAAAAAAAAATCTGTGTAAGATTGAGCAATCCTACTTGGTAAAACTTTTTTCATACACCCAAAAAAAATTGTAGTTGTGTAGTTAAGAATTTCTGTAGTTGAAATAAAAATAATTCCAAATAACTATTTGTAATTGTTACTAACTATTAATTTCGTTAAGAATAATTATTTTTAGTTGCCCTGTATTTTTTTAATTTTCTTTTTATATGGCTGACAATCAATTAAAAAAAAACATCTGCCAAAGCGAAAATGATTTTTTTTATTTAATACATATTTAATTTTTTAAATTTGTTTAAAGATTATTCAAAATATGTACATATTTATTTAATAATATTAAAGGTAAGTTTAAAATACATAATTTGCTATACACTGTACGTGAATTGTTTTGAAAATGCCCATTTTTAGAAATATGCTGAATGTAAATTAATCTATGAGGACCAAACACAGCATGCAACATTTGAACAAAAAATACAATCACATCTTCATCTGCTCCAGTAATAAGATCAACTGCTGTTACTACTACTTCTTCGGTAACTTCAGAAACATCTTCTAAAATTCGTTTAACTACAAGCTCTTCTATGTCTACAGTTCCAGTAAACAGAAATACAACTTGTATTGGAGTTGGAGTATCTTCAACTGAACATCTAACAATAAGTACATCTTCATCTGTAGCAACTAACACACGTCCAGAAATAAGATCAACTGTTTCTTCCCCGACTTCAATAACTTCAACGACAAACTCTTCAATGTCTACAGCTTCAACAAACAGAAATACAACTTATACTGCCCTTGGAGCATCTTTAATTGTACGTCCAACATGTACAAGCAAGGGAAGAGGAAAATTTTGCGGAAATTTTGTTAATTATCCTGATAAGTTAGTTGCTGCTTTGAAATTTCTAAATCACTTTCCTTTCTTTACAAAAAAGGTCTTAGAATCTGAGAATTTTTTTTTAGAAAAAATGCTTCAGAATCTGAGAATTTTCCTATAGAAAAAAACCTTATAATTGTGAAATTTTCTAAAAAAAAAAATTTCTCAGGATCTGAGATTTTTTTTTTGCAACAAATTTCTTACAATTAGAATCTAAATTTTTGTATACAGTTTTCTGTCGAAAATGTTTCAAAATGTTTCAACGGAAAAAATGTCTCAGAATCTAGAATCTGAGAAATTTTCTATAAAAAAACTCAGAATCTCATCTGAATTTTTTTTTTCTACAGAAAAATTAGAATCTGTCATTTTTTTTCTAATGAGATTTTTTCTATAGAAAAATTTTCAGATTCTGAGACATTGTTTTATAGAAAAAGTCTTAGATTCTAAGCCATTTTTTTGTAGAAATAATCTCAGATTCTAAGACATTTTTTTCTATAGAAAAATTCTCAGATTCTGAGACATTTTTTCTATAGAAAAATTCTCAGATTCTAAAACATTTTTTCTATAGAAAAATTTTCAGATTCTGAGACACATTTTCTATAGAAAAATTCTCAGATTCTGAGACATTTTTTCTATAGAAAAATTCTCAGAATCTGAGACATTTTTTCTATAGAAAAATTCTCAGATTCGGAGATATTTTTTCTATAGAAAAATTCTCAGATTCTGAGACACATTTTCTATAGAAAAATTCTCAGAATCTGAGACATTTTTTCTATAGAAAAATTCTCAGATTCTGAGACATTTTTTCTATAGAAAAATTCTCAGATTCTGAGACACATTTTCTATAGAAAAATTCTCAGATTCTGAGACATTTTTTCAATGGAAAAATTATCAGATTCGGAGATATTTTTTTCTATAGAAAAATTCTCAGATTCTGAGACATTTTTTCTATAGAAAAATTCTCAGATTCTGAGACATGTTTTCTATAGAAAAATTCTCAGATTCTGAGACATTTATTCTATAGAAAAATTCTCAGATTCTGAGACATTTTTTCTATAGAAAAATTCTCAGATTCTGAGACACATTTTCTATAGAAAAATTCTCAGATTCTGAGATATTTTTTCCATAGAAAAATTCTCAGATTCGGAGATATTTTTTTCTATAGAAAAATTCTCAGATTCTGACACATTTTTTCTATAGAAAGATTTTGAGACATTTTCTAAAGAAAAATTCTCAGATTGTGAGACATATTTTCTATAGAAAAATTCCCAGATTCTGAGACATTTTTTCTATAGAAAAATTCTCAGAATCTGAGACATTTTTTCTATAGAAAAATTCTCAGAATCTGAGACATTTTTTCTATAGAAAAATTCTCAGAATCTGAGACATTTTTTCTATAGAAAAATTTTAAGATTCTGAGACATTTTTTCTATAGAAAAAATCTCAGATTCTCAGATATTTTTTCTATAGGAAAATTCTCAGATTCTGAGATATATTTTTCTATAGAAAAATTCTCAGATTCTGAGATATTTTTTTCTATAGAAAAATTCTCAGATTCTGAGACATTTTTTTCGATAGAAAAGTTCTCAGATTCTGAGATATTTTTTCTATAGAAAAATTCTCAGATTCTGAGATATTTTTTTAGATAGAAAAATTCTCAGATTCTGAGATATTTTTTCTATAGAAAAATTCTCAGATTCGGAGATATTTTTTCTATAGAAAAATTCTCAGATTCTGAGATATTTTTTCTATAGAAAAATTCTCAGATTCGGAGATATTTTTTCTATAGAAAAATTCTCAGATTCTGAGATATTTTTTCTATAGAAAAATTCTCAGATTCTGAGATATTTTTTTCTGTAGAAAAATTCTCAGATTCTGAGATATTTTTTCTATAGAAAAATTCTCATATTCTGAGATATTTTTTCTATAGAAAAATTCTCAAATCCTGAGATATTTTTTTAGATAGAAAAATTCTCAGATTCTGAGATATTTTTTTAGATAGAAAAATTCTCAGATTCTGAGATATTTTTTCTATAGAAAAATTCTCAGATTCTGAGATATTTTTTTAGATAGAAAAATTCTCAGATTCTGAGATATTTTTTTAGATAGAAAAATTCTCAGATTCTGAGATATTTTTTCTATAGAAAAATTCTCAGATTCGGAGATATTTTTTCTATAGAAAAATTCTCAGATTCTGAGATATTTTTTCTGTAGAAAAATTCTCAGATTCTGAGATATTTTTTCTATAGAAAAATTCTCAAATCCTGAGATATTTTTTCTATAGAAAATTCTCAGATTCTTAGATATTTTTTCTATAGAAAAATTCTCAGATTCTGAGATATTTTTCTATAGAAAAATTCTCACATTCTGAGATATTTTTTTTTATAGAAAAATTGTCAGATTCTGAGATACTTTTTTGGTAGAAGAATTCTCAGATTCTGAGATATTTTTTCTATAGAAAAATTCTCAGATTCTAAGATATTTTTTCTGTAGAAAAATTCTCAGATCCTGAGACATTTTTTCTATAAAAAAATTCTCAGATTCTGAGACCTTTTTTCTATAGTAAAATTCTGAGACATTTTTTCTATAGAAGACCGATTCTGAGACAGTTTTCCATAGAAAAATTATCAGATTCTATAGAAAAATTCGCAGATTCTGAGGCATTTTTTTAATAGGGAAGTTTCCAGATTGGTTCAAAAATTCCCAGATTCTGAGACATGTTTTCCATAGAAAAATTCTTAGGCTTTAAGATTATACAAAATGTATTTGATGCTGAATTACTTTAATAAAATATGCTAAAACTTTCAGATTGACTTTCATTTTAAATAAAAAAATCTTTACCTTATTCTAATTAGCAAGCTACTAAAATTCAACAATTTAATAATTATCATTAACTAAAAAGGTAGTTAAAAATCAAAACATTTATTTCATCGTTATATTTAGCTATATTATGTTGTCTTCAACTGTTTATATAGTTGTTTTCAGCTATTTTTTTAAAATATGTCAAATATAAGTTGAAATCAACTTAATATTGGTAATAGTAACGACTTATGTAGTTGATTTTATATTTTGGTTTATTTGTAGTTATCAGCAACTTAAGAAAATCAACTATATTTTAGTTAGTGGTAATTCACCTACAAAATAGTTGATATTTAAGTTGAAATCAACTACAAAATTTTTTGGGTGTACCAAAAAAAAATTTTTACCAAATTTTTGCTAATATTATGCTTGTCGATGTTAAAGTAACATAATTCATTTTTTATGTAAAGTAACCAAGTAGCTTGCTCAATAACGCAAATTACCTGCACAAAAATTTATCGAAAGAAAACAACAAAAAAACAAAACAAATACAGACCGCCATTTTCATTTTGTATTTTTGTGTGCGTGCGTTGTTCGTTTATTTTTTGTGTTATAAAAACGTAAAAAGGAAATTGGTATATAAAATAAAAATAAATTAATACATAAATAAAAATAAATAATTAGTTTTCTAAAAGATAAATAAATGTAAGATAAAAGAATGTTAAAGTTAATTTTGCTTTCATCACTTAAAACACCATTCAATAAGAAAGACCAATGGAGTCCCAGACGTATGTTTCGATGAATAACAAATGTAATGATAAAGTGAGTATACCCGCATTCCGAAGACACCAATAATAGATTTTTAGTTAAAAATACGTCCCAGACGTATGTTTCGATGAATAACAAATGTAATGATAAAGTGAGTATACCCGCATTCCGAAGACACCAATAATAGATTTTTAGTTAAAAATGAGTGTTTGGTAATAATTTTATATTTTTACAGGGTACTGCTAAATAAATTTTTGAAGCTATGGAGAATCCTTCACTACAATAAAGAGCGTGGACACCAATCCTGCCTTTAGTTATAAAATTAAAACCTAAAAACCCAAAGCCAAGGGAGTCCATACCTGTTTTGATGAGTTACAAATGGAATGACAAAGTAAGTGTTCCTCCTTACCAAGAGACCAATGGGGTTAACCAATTTTTTAAATTAAAAATTTATGTTTTGTAATAATTTTCTATTTTTACAGGATGCTTTTAAATAAATTCGTGAAGCTATAGCGGATCCTTTACTTCAAGAAGAAGCGTAGGCAGCAGTCACTCGAGAAAATTGTACAAAAAGGGTCAGTTGGTCGGTGGTAAATTTAATCCTACACAACATTTATTATATTAATATGGATTTATTCTGTGAAAATTTTAAATTCAACAAATATACAAATTTTTACAAAAATTTATTGAAAATTTATTTTAGCATAAATGTGGTAATTTTTAGCATTATTTTTAGTCAGCTTTTCAAATAATTTTGGTATATTTCACCATATGTCTTTTGGTATATTTTACCAAGTTTTTGCTTAAATAGCATTAGCATTTTCTTCAAAATTTTTTACATAAGTGTTTTGGCTAAATTACGAAAACTACTTCGTCGGTTGTAGTTTTAGCATATTTTTGGTAAAATTATGCCAGATTTTTGCTCACTCCGACACAAGTTTTTTTTTGCGTGAACATTTGTAAAAAAATTGTTTTTTAAAACCGTTTTATTATCAATTTTTTCATTTTGAAATTTTATTAACGCGTTATTTACGTGTGTATGACATCTGCTTGTTTTTCAACTTTTCAAACAATTATATCAGAGTTTTTCTATGATACATATTTGCTATAGCTTCTAACAAAAGTTTAGAATTTATTGAAATTCCCTCTTTAATAAAGTTGCTTGAAATGTTCAAATTCAAGCAAGTTTCTTATATGGAGTTCACACTAGCGACTTTAAACAAGTTGTTTAACAAAACACCAGTAACAGAATAAAAACGTAATGGATACAGAACAAAGACTTTTTTAAACATCTCACTTTTAAACACTTCAAAACAGCAAGTGTGAACGCCGTATTATAGGCAAACCCCATAGAAAATGAAGTTTAGTACCAACAATGAGAAAACAGCTATGGGGGCTAAAAATATAATAATTTTAATTTTTCGAATAACGAATAAAACTTTTACATCCGTATTTTTAATCAAAAAATGAGTGGCTATCATCAAGCTTCTAACCAAGAATTCGCTTTAATAAAATTTTGTGTTGAAAATTTTAGCAGCTGCTGATAGCCACCAGTTTTTGTTATGAATACGTCCGTTATTTACGCTATATAGGGTACGTGTGAATAGGGTATCAGGGAATCGATATAGCTGTATCGCCGGATTATCATTTTACTGATATTCCGGCGATTCATACAAATCTTTTATTTTTCGTTTAAATGATTATTTGGTGACATTGCCCATTTATCGCCAAGACGAATTGTTGCCGTATCGCCGGGATGTTTTGCCGTCGGGTAACAGTTTCTTCCGAAGGGTGTATCGCCGGCGATACGAATTCGATAATTGCCGCAATAAAATTTAGCATCTCGGCAGTTTAACCGGCAAATCGTTTGTTTCCAGATATATATTATATCTGCGATACAAAATATAACTATTTGAAGTTTTTTGTTTGCAAAATTTAATAAAAATATATTAAAATATTCTTTTTAATACCAAAACTAACTTATTTTATTATCAAATTGAAAAGTTTAACAAATAAATCCTTTTAAAACGCACAAATCCTAAATCTAGCTATAAAATAGCTAGATTTTGTAACTGTTTATAAGAATCCAGCTACAAAATAGCTAGATTTTTTAACTGTTTATAAATTTAGCTATTTCTAGCTATTTTTTGGTCCGATCTAGCTACATTTTTTTAAAAATAGTTGGCATCAGTGCTCGTGAGTATTTTTTTCTTGCTTTGGAGTTGCCAGTCTTTTACAAAAAAAGGGTTGATTTTGTGATGTGTTTCATATCTTGTTTATGAAACACATCTGTGTATTGGAAAATTAGAAGAAAAGTACATATAAAAGAAAGTGAAAATATAATTTACCGCCAATTATTATAAAAAAAAAACAAGTATCAAAAAAATATCAATAACAAAACCAAAGGAGTTTTATGTTTCACCGAAAAAAAATAATTTTCAGGAAAAATTTATTTTTCTTCCACCAAATAATTATATTTCTGTTCTTCTTTGTGTGTGTGTATACAAACAAACGCCAGAACAAAATTCAAAGCCAAAGCCTTTGTTTAAATCAAACGCCCTCTCTTTACACAAAATTCAAAGTCAACGCCAGAATTGTAATTGCACACTCAATCTCCCTCCGTGTGCAATTACAATTCTGGCGTTGGCTTTGAATTTTGCTTGTTTCAATATATTTTGTGTGTAGAGCAAAATTCAAAGCCAACGCTAGCGTTTTTTGCTGTACATACCAAACGTATGGGAACAAGCAAAATTCAAAGCCAACGCCAGAATTGTAATTGCACACTCCCTCTCATACTCCAGGGTTGCCTCATTTTCACTACAATCAGGGTTGCCAGAATTGTTGGGTACAAAATCGTCAAAAATGTACGATTTTTATAAAAAAAATCGTCAAAATCGTCATCCCATTTGCAAAAATCGTCAAAAAATCGTCAAAATAAAAAAGGTATATTTATCCTTGATTAAAGAGTAATTCTAGTAAGACATTCATGCGATGTCCGCCCGTCTGTTGAAGGCAGTCCAATTCCAAAAAAGCTAAATCCATACAGTTTCGCACAAATATATCTTATGGCCATTGGATGATTCAGTTCGAAATTTGGCAAAATCAGACCAAGAAGAACAAAGTTCCCCCTTGTAAAACTAAACCTGCATCCGAATTTTTTTTTTGTACATTTTTTGTTATATTTTTAAGCATGTGAAATAGTTTTATGAAAGAAAAGGTTATGCAGTTGGGTCAAGTTATTTGGAAAATGTTTTTTTTTTCTGTTTACCCTTTTTAGTGGACACTTCTATAAAAAAATACTAATGATAAAATTGATTAAATATCATAATAAATCAAAGAAAGGTCCTCCAACAAAAAACTCCCTAATTTTTTTTACATTTTGGGAGGAAACAGAGAATGTAACACTCTCACTTGTTTCGTTGTCCCTTTTTGTACAAAAATATTGGTGGATAGTTTTTTTTAACTAACAATAAGCAAAAAATATTCATTGAATATTAAAGTTCTATTAAAAAAATTTTAAAAAGTAGACAAAATTGTCAGGTTTTTGTTATCTTTAAAAATCGTCATTTTTTGGGCAAAAATCGTCAAATCGTCATTTTGCTATTTTGGGGAGTAAAAATCGTCAAAATGCAGAGAAATCGTCAAATCTGGCAACAGTGACTACAATTTTTAATTTTTTCATTCTCTTTAAAACACGAGACGAAGGAAGTAGTGATATTTAATTGTTGGTTACTGATTAACTGGTAACGAATGGATACCGAGAACAGTGAATTAAGCCGACACAAAATTTTTGGCGGCGGCGGCGTGACTATTTTCAGTCGGCGGCGGCGGCTTTTCTAAAACTGAATCGGCGGCTGCCGCTTTTTTTTAACCAAATCGGCGGCTGCCGCTTAAGGGCCGTTTAGATTGGCAGACTTGTAAAACGACCTGTCAAAAATTCATGCGGAGAGAATTTTTTTCATCGTCTAAACACTCAACATACAAATCTGTGGAGTTTTGACAAAAGCATTTAAATCGACTTAAGTTCTTTTGTCAAAAAAATATTAAGATAGACTTTTTCGGCTACAACAAACACTTTTAACGTGATTTTTTTTAAAGGTCTCCACAATTTGAAATATCTGCTTATCAGATCTCTTAAAAAATATAGAGAAATTCGGCCAGTTCTTGCCATTTCAGTCTCTTAAAAAAGGTCCAAAAAAACTTTTAAAAAAAAAGTGCTTTTGTCAAACGTCCACAGAAATACGGACAGACTTTTTGTCAATACGGAGAGGAAAAAGGAAAATGTTGACATACACTCATAGAAATATCTTAGTAGAAAAATTAGTAAACCCATTGTAGATCAAGTTTTACAGATTAATGCCGTATTCAACAAAAATTAATGTTGATATCGTTGAATAATCAGTAAAGTTGAATCAACATTTTACAACGCTTATACAGAATTCAATAGATAAATCAAAATAGAAAAAACAACCCTGTTCGTTCATTTTTTTTTTATTATTAACGAGTGACGAGTGAGTTGGTAGCAATGTGAATCGTGTTTATCTCTTATAAAATTTATTTATGTGTTTGTTTTTTATAAAAATATTTAATATTATAAAAATAAATAAAAATAGGATCTGATTTGTAAATATTTGGTAAGTAAAAAAATACATTGATTACTTTATGTATTCATACTATTATTCATATTAAAACTTTTTTGTTTTTTTTTTAAGGATTTTGTTTGGTATCATCAGAAAACTGGAGAATGGCTTATGAGTGCATAACATGAATAAACGAAGTGTGTGTGAAAATCTTTGTGAAAATCTTCAAATATTGCGGCTTAAAAAGCCGACGATAATACAAAAATATTGTGATTTATGCTTAATAAAAGAATATTAACAAATAACAACAAGCTTTTTTTTATTAATAAAATTTCTTATATCAACAAAAATATGAGTTGAATTTACAAAAAATAAGAGTTGATTTACAAAAAAACGAGTTGATCAACTTTTACAAAAACTGACAATAATTTTTATTGAAATCAACATAAATATTTGTAGGGTCAAAATCAACAATGATTTCTGTTGAATTTACAGCGATTTTCTTTGGGAATACAATGATTTTTGGTTGAGTGTACGGATGTAATTTTTGTGTTTTGAAAAATTTCAAAAAATTACTATTTTCATTAGATCAGGGATGTAAAAAAAAAAAAAAAAAAAAAAAAAGGATGGAAAAATAAAAAAATATTCATGTTAAGGTACCTACAGACGACGCAATATTATGTACAATATTCAATTATATTGATGGTGTGTGGGTAATATTGACGATTGTACAATGGTCAATCTTAAGCTGCCCACTCACTTGCAATATTATTGTTAAAATTTTCAAATTGTACAATAATATCGCTTGTGTGTATGTAATATTTACGGTTGTGCAATATATTGGAGAATATCAAAACACTTTTGATATTTATTGTACAAACAAGAATACTGCAATATATTTTATCAGTGTGTTGTCTATATTGTACAACTTTTATTATGTTATGTTTATGTTTATATCTTGTACAATATATTGGGTTTAAGTATTGAGCAATTTTATTTGCTGTGTAGGGTAAAACGACAATAATATTGTAAAATATTTTTTTTTTTAAGTTGAGCAATTTTATTGCAAGTGAATGGGCAGCTTTACCCACACACGATCAATATAATTGAATATTGTCCATAATATTGCGTCGTCTGTAGGTACCTTTACTCCTTCAAGAATTTTAAAAAAATGAGCGGTCAATGACCGCCGGTCATCCAACATGTGTATAAATTTGTCGGATAAGTGTATTTTGAAAATATTTTTTGGTCGACTAACAAGTCATCCAACATGTATTGTGTCTCTGGGCGGCTTTACACTTCTATTTTTTTTTTATGATCACAGTACAGACTAGTATGCAAACAATGGTGGTAATTGCGTACTGTCAAATCGTATGGAAACTGCAGTTTGGCAACAGTGTTTGCTAGCGCGTATATTCCAATAAGACCTTTTTTTCAAAAAATAAAGAGAAAAATTTATTCCTATTAAATTTTTAGTGAATTTTCACGATAGTTTAGTTTATTGTGATAAAATTACCAATTAGCATTTAATAAAGCAACAACTTTGTTTAAAATATCAATATGATTTGCATGCAATTTTGTGTTTTTATCTATGTCTAACCATTTAACCGCTGCAGCATCATCTCCAGCTGAAAGTTGCCATTTGCCAACCTGTGTTCCTGTATCATCATGATAATTGTAAGCCACTGTTTCCATCCAAGCATTGTCCGTGTTGCGATAATCATCAACATATCCCTTGTACACTTCAGTGCCATTGGCAAAAAAGTTTTCAATCATATTTTTTTCTCCTATATATGTATAAAAAGTTTTGAGACCTTAAAAACTTGGTTGTGTAGTGTTTTCATTAACTTACTGGAACTATCCAAAGCCTCTTCCATAAATTCTCTTTTAAGAGTGGCTGAAACTTTTTCCCCTGGATCAACCATTCCGCCAGGTATTGCCCACATTTTATTATCCTGTCTTTGTATGGCTACCATTTGCAGAATATTTCTAAAGAATTAAACAAAGCTATAAAAAATTGGAGTGAAATTACAGATGAGAAAGACATACTTTTGAGTGTGTTCGCTTTTTACCATATTGCCCTGTTCGTCACGTTTCCATCGAGTCACTATGGGATCAGCCGCGTGATTTGGTCCCCATCGTCCAAGGAGACCACGTCCACGTAGTCCAGTGCGTCCAATGGGATTGATGGGACATCCATTTTCATCAATTGTATATTCTCCATTGAATGAGGCTCTATTGATATTACCATCTATTTTTTGCCATTTTGGTTTAAATTGTACAGATTCTATTTCGGGATCGGCCCATACTTGTCCATTAACATGGGATGCTGTATAGGTGGGTGGAGTATATTCCGCATAAGGAACAGACCAGAAGACATACTCATCTGGCACTGGAAAGCGTTTGACATTGCTTTTAGGATAAATGTTGTTACGGCAGGTAATGTGAAAAAATGTTCCGGTTAACAAAGCTACTTTGGACATGTTGCTTATATTATTTGGAGGTGAGTAAACACTATTTTTTTTTTATCTAAATCTTTTTTTTTTTTGCGTTTCTTATTATTTTTGTATTCTGATATTTGCTTTGCTTATTCCATTTTTCAACAACACATCATCTTCGTCGTCAAGATAGCAAAACAAATTAACAAAAAATTGCCAACAGTAAGTCCCAATTCACAACAGGCAATTTTAATTGCGGCAATTTTTGTGTTTCTCTTTTGAACTTGCCGTATATGTTCAGACACTGGCAATTCTTTTCGGCAATTTCAAAAAGGAATGTGAAAATACTCTATAGAGTGAGAGTTGCGAATGAAAAAACAAAACGAATTGCCAGTACGAGCAAGTTTTTTCCCCTTTCCATTCCTCTTACCTCTCTCTCCTATAAACTAAGAATTGCGGCAATTAAAATTGCCCTGTATAAATTGGGACTAAGAGATTAGTCACAATTAAGAGAATAATCACAATTGGAGCGGGAAGCGGAAAAACGCAACTGTCCTCATAAAAATAGAATTGAATCTAGTAACGTATGTGAACAGTTGCATAAAAACGCTTCCCGCTCCAATTGTGATTATTCTCTAAAGCGGGATGCGGTTTTCCGCAACTGCCCTCATAAAAGTAGAGTAGAATCAAGTTGGCGTTAACACGTGGCGGGATTTTGTGGAACTCAATAAGAATACCGAAAACTTAAATGTAAAAAAATGTTCAAATCCTCTAAAATGTTCAAATCCGTGGTGACGTAAACCGTTTAAAAGAGGCGGGGGTTTAAAGCTGAAGTGGTTTTTCTCAAAAACTACTTATCCGATTAACTCGAATATTGTATCATTGGAAAATTAACCCATTAAGCGACAAAATCGGATTAAAAAAATTTTCAAGCTATAGATATCCCGTGTTAAAATTGGCAATAACTTTTAGTTTTTGATTTCTATCATTAAATTATAAAATAACAGTTATAAAAACTTTTTGTTTAAACAATTTAAAATAACTTTTATTTTATATTTATTGGAGTAAATACCTGTAATTACAGTTATTTAAAAAAAAAATCAATCAAAGTTTGTATCTTTAAATCAATTATTAAAGCATTAGCTATCAACAAGAAGAAAACTTTAATGCAAATGAATGTTTTTTCCCTTTGGTCATAGAACAGCATAACAAAATATCTTTGCGAATCAAAGAATTTGCTTTAAAATGGCATCGATTCGTTAGTGCATATTTTGCTATTATTTCGCTATTAATGCATATTTTTAGGTCATATTTTGTATAAATTTTAGTTTTTTAGCTATTTTTTAGTATGTTTTAGCGATTTTTTTTTTTTATGATTTATTTTTATTTTTTGTATTAAAGCAATTGTTAAATTTTTTTAAGATCATTTTTATTTTTTAATAACATTTTATACACCCTTATATATGTATATCTCAGGGGTAACTCATGAATAGTAGTGTCAGTAATAACGAAGTCGTTATCTACAGATGGCAATCTTTTTTTGCAAAGTATTTGGGAACGATTTGGGAATAACGAAAAATAAACATTAAAAAATTTTAAAATTATGAATGAAAATTATTGTTGCGTCACTTGAAAATAAAAAAATACATAATAAAAAATAGAAATGAATATAATTAAATCAAAACAACCAGCTAAATTAAACGAAAAATAAAAAGTAAACAAAATTTCCAGCTTTCCCAGATACCATTTGTAAAACTAACACCACCTTTAAACGTCAAAAAGAATTGACTCTTGCATAGTCTTTATATATTTAAGTTTTTGGTATATCTGAGCTTACAATGTCAGACTGAATCCAAATGTTATGTTTGTTTTTAATAAAAGTAAAAAAACAAGTGGATATTTATGATTTTTAGTGCATATTTTAAGATTTTTAGTGCATATTTCAAGAGTTTTTAGTACATATTTAGGCGCCTAAAACATATTTTTTTAGTGCATGAAGGTCCTGTCCCTGGCTATCAATAAGATTCGTTTGCATGCGTTTATTTTATTATTATTTGAATAACTCAAGTTTTTTAAGGCTCAAACAGTTTTTGATAACAGTTATAAAAAATAAAAGTTTTTTTATTTCTGTTATTTTGAACAGATATTAGGTCTATTCGATTACCTTACTACAATCTACTATTTTTTACTCATTTTACTACAGCTGGAAATTTTCAATACAAAAAGTAAACAAACTTTCCAGTTGTAGTAAAAAATAGTAAGAAATTTGGGAAATCGAGTAGACCTATTTATATAAATCATTTCCAAATATAATTTTTAATTTTTATTTGAAAAAATATTTTTTTAATAAATCTTTTTTTTCAAGAATTTTAAATAAATTTTTTTTGAATTTTATTTCTTTTAAGAATTTAAAATAAAATTTTTTAGAATTTTATTTAAAATTCTTTCTTGAATTTTATTTAAAATTCTTTCTTGAATTTTTTTAAAAATTCAAAATTGAATTTTATCAATAACGAATTTTAATTTTTATTGTTTTTCCTTGTTTGGTTATTTTATTAAGTTTTTAATTGTGGCAAATAAAAATTTAATCAAAATTTATTAATTTGTTTTTTTTAAAAAGTTAAAAAAAGTTTCTCAGTTTTTTTTACAAAAAAAAAATGTTTTTTTTAACTTTTACTTAGGCTTTTGTCTTAGGCTGGATTACTCAATGCTCTGTTATAAAATAACTCTCCGTTAAATTTAAATTTTTCATACAAATTTCGTCATAAGGCTCCGTTAAATCGGCAGTTAGCAGCTAATTTTTCATTGAGTAATCAGCCCTTAAAGACATAGCAAAATTTCATAAAGATGATTTCAAACTTTCATATACATATGGGGGTTTTCGTGTCAACTTACACAACTTTTGAAACCGATGTCTTCCGATCGGGATGAAATTTGCACCAAGGTTAGTCCTATTGGATAGTAGTTCAGACACAATTTTTCAACGAGATCGGTCAAGAACTCTCTAAGTTAGAGGGGGTCGAAATTTGACATTTTGGCCAAAGAGGTGTATATTCTCATCCATGTAACTTTTTACCTATTGTTTTTAGCAAAATATGCCCTAAATAGTATAGATAGATATTTCTTCAGTCTTTCGAAAAAAATTATAAAAAAAATAAAAAAAAATTTTTTGATTTTTTTTTATTAAAAATCCAAAACTTTTTTTGGAGGGCAGTCGTGAGGCTTTTTGAGGTATTTTACCTCTTTACGCCCAACTTTGACCCCGATGAGGGGCCATATGGCCCCACCCCACCGCCCTCATTTTTGGCTCGTGCTTTCTTTTTCGAACCTTTAAAAATTAGAGGGTATCGCGGATCGAAATCGAAAACTGGTTAGCTATCCCACGCCTAATAGTGCAAATTGAAGAACCGTTTTTTGTGTTCCAATGTTAAACATTTTTTTTCATAGATATCCCACTCGCATCCCACTAAGCGACCCCATAGCTCTTAAAGAAAATCACCTAAACTTTCTTTTGAATCAAAAAAAAAAAGGCCCAATTTGAAGAAAAAGTCAAAAAAGTTTTAGATTTTTAAGAAAAAAAATCAAAAATTTTTTTTTTTATAATTATTTTTCGAAAGACTGAACAAATAGCTATCTAAACTATTTGAGACACATTTTGCTAAAAACAAAAGGTAAGAAGTTACATGGATGAGAATAAACATCTCTTTGGCCAAAATGTCAAATTTCGACCCCATCTAACTCAGAGAGTCCTTGACCGATCTCGTTGAAAAATTGTGTCTGAACTATTATCCAATAGGACTAATCTTGGTGCAAATTTCATCCCGATCGGAAGACATCGGTTTCAAAAGTTGTGTCAGTTGACACGAAAACCACCATATACAAAAAACTATAAAATAAATCCCCGGATTTATTTTTTTCCAATCCTGTGATTTTCCGGGATTGACAAATCCCAAAAAATCCAAGGATTTCAGAATTTTTTGTAAAATTTTGCAATCAATTTTGATTATTTCTTCAGTATTTGATATCCGATGGGGACAAAATTGATATCGTTTAAAATGTGTTTCAAATACTGTTGGGCTTAAATTCTCTTACTCTTTGGAGTAAAATTTCATTTTTAGGGCGTATTACTTAATATACAGTAGGGTGGAGCAAATTTTTATTTTGTTCGAATTTTAAAATCGTCGGGGTCGGAATAGTAGGGCAATGCCTTTGGGCTTCTTTTTTGACTTAAAAATCGGAAAGTTCCGAACAAAGAGAAAAAATATAAAAAATGGTTGCATTTTTTTTATCTTAAAATAAAAGTTAATATTCCAACTAGTGCCCCCCATTTCCCGGTTCTCGGTATTCCCGGTTCTGGTACCGGTTTCCCGGTTCTGGATATATTCCCGGGAATATCGGTATTCCCGGTTCTGATCCTGGTACCGGTTCTCAAAATACAAAAGAATACTATACCATAAAATATTTAAATTACACTATTTAATCAGTATTTCCGAAATATTTACTTGCGTTTATAAAACTATTTAAAAATCATGTAACTATTTTTTTCTTAAAAAAAGTGGAAATGGTGTTTCTCACATGTTTTGTATTTTTTTTGATAAAATCGAAGAAAAATATTAATTGAACAAAATTTTACAAGATATACATACCGGTAGTACCGGGAATACCGGTAATACTGTCAGAACCGGATCCGGGAATAATTCAAGAACCGGGAAACCGGTACCAATTTCCGGTACTACGGTACTGACCGTAGGCACTAATTCGAACTTTACTTTAAGTGTTTTTTTGGTCTGTAATTTTTTTTTTGTTTTTGAAAAAAAAAATAGGTTTTTAGGTTTTTGATAAAAATATAACGTAATATTAGCACGGTATAAAAAAAGTATATTTTTAATTATCGTCCCTAGTAAAAAAAGAAAAAAAGTTCATGACTAATTATATCCTAAATATGGCGGATACAATTACTTTAATAATTATCTACGGTTATATTTTATGATCTAGCGGGATAACCTTATATATAATGTGATACGTGAATTGGGTCCATATAATTACATCATTTGGAGAAAACTGATACGATTAAATATAATTTAAAACCATCATGACTAATCATATATTAGGTTAGGTGGATAACATTATATATAATCATATGCACTTTATATAATGTTATATACAAAAATATGTTCTTTATGTAGAGCAATATCTATCCATATATATTTATGTCTTATAGTCTCAATTTATTTTATATTGTATCAATCCGGATCAAACTGATAAAACCAGATAGACCCATTTTACGTATCATATTATATATAAGACTATCTGTTCAGATCTTGTAGGATAACCGAAGATAATATTTGAAACAATTGTGTCCACCATATTTGGGATCTAATTTGTCACGGCTATATAAAACTCTTTTTTACTCGGGGTATTATTTTTTTGCCTTTAATGCAACTTGAATTTTTTTTTTTAAAGAAAATTTTTTTAAAAAAATTTTGCAAGAACCAAATTTTTTTAATAAAAAACCCTTTCAGTAATGTCCAAATATTAACTAATAAAATCAAGCAAATACATATATGGGGCAAAACGCGTCAAAGGTCCACACCAAAAAACAAATGTTGTCCAATTTAAGTATAATTTTGGTAAAATAGTAGGTTAATGATAGGTATTCTAAATTACAAATATAAAATTTTTTGATGATATATTGGCAGAGTTATAGGGTTGGAAAGTTTTGATGTTTTTGAAAAGAACATATTTTGGTGAATTTTAATTAACATTTTGATGAAACAAAAATTATAATTTTAAAAACGACTTTTAAAGTATTTTTGACGGCCTTTAAAATGGCATTTGTGTTTTTTTTGAAAAAAATAAATTTGACCTTAAAATTCAAGGTCAAAATATTAAATTGTAATTATCTTATAAGGGTCGCACTTCTAGATTTTTTTCACTAAGCCCACTAGAAAGGTTGAAATTTTTTTTAATTTCGGTTTTTTTAAAAAAAATGGTATGTATGATACTTTATGAGAAATCAATTTTTTTACGAGTACATAACACCCAAACTGTACTGATTTCTTTATTTTTTATGCGTGCAACGTTTGTTGTGTGTGTTTACAACGCACACTTTATCTTTTTTGTTGTTGTTATTATATGCAGATTAAAGCTATTTCAGTACAATTTGAGTGTCATATACTCCTAAAAAATTGATTTCTCATAAAGTTTCATACATACCATTTTTTTTAAAAAAACCGAAATTAAAAAAAATGTCAAGCTTTCTAATGGGCTTATTGAAAAAAATTTAAAAGTGCGACCCTTATAAGATAATTACGACTTAATATTTTGACCTTGAATTTTAAGGTCAAATTTATTTTTTTCAAAAAACCACAAATGCCATGTTAAAGGCCATCAAAAATACTTAAAAATTAGTTTTTTAAATTATAATTTTTGTTTCATCAAAGTGTTAATTAAAATTCAACAAAATATATTCTTTTCAAAAACATCAAAATTTCCCAACCCTGTAACTCTGCCAATATTTCATCAAAAAATTTTATATTTGTAATTTATACTACCTATCATTAACCTAATATTTTTCCAAAATTATACTTGAATCGGACAACATTTGTTTTTGGGTGTGGACCGTTGACGCGTTTTGCCCCATATGTATGTGTATACATACATATGAGCAATTGTCATTAACTTTTAATATTTAAGAGAAAAAAATTGCAATTTTTTTTTTCGTGGCACATTGATAAGACTTTGTAGGTAAATAACATTACAAATAAGTAATTCAAATCCGTCCGCGTGCATTAATTTGAGCGATCGCACCCAAAACTATGGCGGTTTAAAGTTAAAATTTTTAAAAAAATTGTCAAAATTACATTTTTTATCCGAAGTTTACCAAACGTACCATTTTGTATTATGCTTACCTAGAGCTAAAATACTTATTCAAACATGCATAAAATCTTTGCTAAATATCGAGATATTTGCATTTAACCAAATTTTTTTCGGCACATTTTCCAATATTTTGGAAATAAAAATGTTTCCTGCGGTTTTATTTTTTTTTAGAAAAATATTACCAAATGCATTAACAAAATTTCAACAAATTCTTAGTTAACACCATTATTCTATCTCTAATAGGTAAGAAACAGCAGTGGTTTAAAGGGAACATTTTTGAAAAAAAAATACTAATTTTTGATTTATTTTTTTTTTTTTAAATATTTAAAGTCTGATTTTACAGTGCTGTCTTTCACTAAATATTGAAACTATTCAAAGTATGATTAATAATGATAATATTAAGGTTATTACGAAATATTTCAACGTTATTACTAATTTTATTAAGGTTATAACAAATTTTAGCGATTTTTCGCGACTACAAAAAACAATTGAATAATTTTGAAATCTTATTCAAATTAGACATGTCAAAATGAATCAAAATACATTTCTTTTCTACTTTTTTTAAGTAATGTAAGATTTTATATAACCATTAAATTTAAAGGTATCAAAAATTTAAAACCACCGAAAAACCGCTTAAACGTTAAATTTTTTCGGGTGCGAATTAATTGAAGATAGAGAATTAAAAAGACTACCAAACGCGCCTTTCACCGGCCAATTTCTATAAGCAGCCTGGATGAACCTTACAAAAAAGTGAAAACTGAAAAACCGCGGAATTCGCCAATATTAACTTTTGATAAATGTTGCTTTCCATGATTTATTATATTTGTACATACCATTGTTTCTACATGTTCAACTTTCAGCCATGCACAATTGGCTGTCAATTAAGCAAAACTAAAATATCGAAATTTTGCAAAAAATTTAAAAAGTTCATAAAATGTTTGCAATTGAATATTTTTTGGGTGCGTTTGTAAATCAAGTGGGAAATGGTAAATTATAAAGTTCACAAAGCATTCGGAACCATTCGGAATAAAACTGGGAGTGTGCCTCGCAAAAAACAGACTTTTTAAAAAATTCACGTTTTTCTTCTCATCTTTGGAGAGCTGCAGCTTCGTAACCATGGCGAGCTCATCACTCGAATCAGGTTCAGATTGTGCATATTTACAAGGGCTTTTACGATGTGTATTTGAATTTTAAAATTACAGTTTGCACCAAAAGCTACAATCAAAAAACTTCGAAAAATTGAAAAAAATTGGTATCAAAGATTTAGGTCCATGTAACTTTTTTCTTATTGGTGGCACATCCACTGAACCTACACCAAATAATTGCCCAAGTCTACTGATTAAACGGCATTAAATTTGGAGCAATAGCTTTAACGCACCCAACAATATGGAACTTTGAACGAAAAATTTCATGAGAGTATCAAGCGATTTTTTTACATTTTTCAACTTTGCACGTTCCTTACCATGAGATAATGAGACTATTTGCGCTGTGCCTTTGCAGAATTACTTATTATGGTTCCCTTAACATATCTACATTCACAGGTACCACATAGTTTACAAATAAAAATGTTATTGCGAAATTAGTAAAATATCACAAGCGTTAAAAGTTAATGACAATTGTCCATATATATAAGGATTCAATCTTGTAAAATCAAATTCTTTAAAGGGAGTAATAGCAGCATCAACCATTAATCCAGTTGTTGGATGGCTACTTCGCTTCGGTGTTGGCAGCATCTTCTTTTTCGTTCTTCTCGGCAACTAGAATTTCAACAGCAGCAGAATCTGCAATGATTATTTTTAGAACCCTTTAAACAAATTTTTTATACCCTCCAACCATAGAATGGGGGTATACTCACTTTGTCATTCCGTTTGTAACGCCTAAATTAGTTAACATTTATCGCGATGGGGAACGTATCTTCTATCACCCCCCCACCGATTCCCCTCTCAAAAAAAAAAAAAAACAACGTCCCTGGATTTTTTTTTTCAAATGCTTTAACAGGGTATCAAAGATTCGGCACAGCCGAATTTAACACTATCACTTGGTTTTCTTAAAACTACACTCAGAAAATGATGTAAGTTACTACATGTTAGTTGTTTGTATATTTTACAGTAGTTAGTTGTTTTCAACTACAAAGTCAGTTGTTTTTGTATGAAAAATATCAAACAACTAATTCTGTTAGTTATTTTAAGTAGTTTTTTTGAATAACTAACAAAAAAGTACTGTGATTTAGAAACAGTTATTTAAAGTAGTTAATTTTTTTTTTATCTATGAAAAATTTTCAGTTTTTTTCCAAAAAATAAAAATAAATTTTCGTTTTTTTTTTTATTTTTCGAAACGTTTTTTTAAAAAAAAAAAAAACTTTGAAAAAATTTGGTCTTCAAATTTTTTTTCTGAAAAATTTTTTGAAAAAAAAAAATTATTTGATTATTTTATTTTTACTACATTTTAGTTGTTTTGACTACAAATGTAAGTAGTTTTTACTACATAAGTCAGTTGCATTTTGTCAGTTAAAATAACTAACATTGTTAGTTGATTTAACTGAAAAAGAAGTTGACCCTAAAACAACTTACAAAGTAGTTATTTTAACTGACATTTTCAGTTGATTTTACTAACATAATTTTTTGAGTGTAAGAAAAAAAAAAATAAAAAGTAATACATACCATTTCTTTAACGAAAATGCTAAAATTTTTGGTAAAATTGCTGTAAAATAAAAAAAAAAAAAACTAGCAAAAAAAAATATAGTAAAAATACCAAAAAATTGTTGTACGAAACGAAATTTTTTCCATTTGTTTGTTTGCATTTGTTTAACGGACTTTAGCCACATTTTGCCAAATATACTGAAGTGAATGCACTAACTCTACTTAAGCTGTTGGGCAAACACTGATGACACCATATTTTTGAGGGTCCCACTGTGCACTCAAAAAAAAAGTGAACTAAAATCTGGGACAATTAACTCAATTTTAAGAAAAAGAGGGAATGATTTGGCTCCAACGATTTTTTTCTTGCTCCAAAGATTTTTTTCTTTAAGGAAAACAAAGTTATTTAATTTTAAGCCAATTTTAACTAGAAAATGGTGAATAATATACTTCACATTTTAGAAATAGATTGGGTCTAGACCCTGGACAGATGAGTTCGGACCCCATTTAACTCGAGACCCCGTTGGGTCCTTTAAGGGTCCCCATAGATTTTGAACCAAAACTCGTTTCGCTCTAACTTGCTTAGTTTTTGAGATACGGTAATAAGGGGCCTGATAGGGTCTTGAGAATCTTAAAAACCGGATAACTCAAAAACTATTAATCGGAGGGCTTTTGCGTATTTTGCGGAAGTGTTCTACGAGTCAAGAGCTACAAAAATGCCGTTGGACCTTTTCTCGTGTTGCCAGTATTTACCGAGATATATGCATATATAAAATCTCGGGAATTTCAAACTTTAGATCTAAAATTAGGGTCTTGAGACCCCGACAGATATGCAGAGCTGGGCTTTTCCATATATTTCTTTGTAGTCTTTCTTTTGAAAATTTCATCCGTTTCGCTCTATCTCGCTTAGTTTTCGAGATATCGCCATTTTGGATTTTTAACTAAATTCTAAGAAGTTATTTCCTAAATTCTCAGAAGTCATTAACTAAAGTCTAAGAAGTACACTTCCTCAATTCAAAGAAGAGAAATACGATGATGTTTTTTTTAGTAAATTTTAACTAAACTTGAACTAAATTGTTTTTTAAAAAATATGTCTTAAAAATAAAGATACGATTCTTAGATTTGTGGAAAATTTCTTTGGCAGTAAGAATTTTTTTCCTAATATTAAAAAAATCCATTTAAAGAAAACTATGAACTAATTATAAGTAAATGAACTAAAATTTTTTCCTCATAGTTAAGAATTTAACTAAATTTTAGGAAAATTTATGATAAATTTTCAAAGAAATTTTTTCCTTAATTTTAGTTATGTTTTTTTTTCAGTGTGATTCTGAATTTTTGGAGGCACATAAAAAGGAATTGGTCACCAAACTGGGCAATCTGATTACAGGGTTTTACTATCTTTTGGTAAAAGAATCGAACCTGTATAGTTAAGTTCTTGTGTTTTTTTCACTGTTGCACACTGTGCAATGCACAGTGTTATTTTTAGATCAGTTACCAACCATCTCTTAGTGCCAAAGTAGAAATAAGAGTGCTAAAAGTCCGGTAAACATGTATGCCACTGTTTTCCATTACCGGAGTTCACACTTCCGTTTGGTTTTTTTTTAGTGTACACTAGGGCTTCCAATCGGGATATCCCGATCCCGGAAATCCCGGGATTTTCGGGATTAGGCAAATCCCGAATCTCGGGATTTCTGATTTTCAATCCCGGGATTTTCGGGATCCCGATTTTTTTTTAGTTTTTTCAATAGTTTTTATTATTTTTAGATTTTTTTTAAATAATTTGAATAAAATATGAATTTTATGGAACAAAATAAAAAAAAATCGACAAAAGTTCCGTCAGGTACCACGTTTTTGTTATAGAAAAAGGTGAAAAGTTTGCGAAATGTAAAGAAATTCTAAAAACCAGTGGTGGTTCGACATAAGGGATTTTATATTTATTCCTTTTACTCTTACAAGAAGAATATTGCCGTAAATAGCTTTTGACACATCTTAACTCCTTAAGTTGTAAACTTTTCTAATTTTATGTTTTACATTTTTTTAAAGGCGTAAGTGGGTCACGCTCACGCAAACAATAATGGAATCACTCACTTATCATTTACTCTCACGCGTGAGTCATGCAAACTCTACTCTCGCACTCTCGCTAACACATTTTTTACCAAAAAAAAAAAACATTGCTAAAAAATATTTTTTTTTGCAAGAAAAAACAACAAATAAATTAAAAAAAAAAAAATCCAATAAATTTAAAAAAATTAGCAAAAAATTAATCACTTAAGCAAAAATTTAAATTTTTTTTTTTTTTTTTTTTTCAACTCACGCTCACTAAAAGTTGATAACGATGAGCCACGATGAAATATAAGAAAGATAACCGAATACGGATATTCTTCACAGGAGGAATCCCGACCTTTTTTTGAAGTTCACAACATCAACAAAACTTTGCTAATTTTTACGAACGCGTGAATTTGTTAAAGTGACAACAAATACTAAAAATTTTTGAAAATCCCGAAAAATCCCGAAAATTTCAAAAAAATCCCGTGAATCCCGGGATTCAAAATATCCCGAAAATCCCGGGATCCCGAAATCGGGATCCCGAAAATTTTTCTTCAATCCCGAATCCCGGGATTCAGAAAAACCAATCCCGATTGGAAGCCCTAGTGTACACACATTAGTTAGTTTTATTTTTTGCTATTGAAATTGTGTTCCTTTAACCAAAGGATTTCTTCTAAGTATTGTTGAATTAAAAAATATTTGAATATGATCTTATTTGTGCTTGGCATACGATTGATTGTCTCTGGTATCGAGGTATTCTTTGTATGTTATTTACAAAATAAATGAATGCGCTACAACGTTACCTACACACTTACCAACCAACCAACTTAAACATTTTACCTAATTTGCACTTCACAATAATGAAATATGTATGTATGTTGAGTATTCAATTCAATTACAAAGCTCAAAGAATTTAATGTGGGCTTGAATGTGAATGTAAAAAAAAGTAGGTATATTATACACTGTCCAAAACGAGAGAGTTGTATGTATGAATTTATGTGCATATAGTTCAGGCGCGGATCCAGCTCTTGAGTTTTAGGGGGGGAGGGGGAAAAGTTAATTTTTTTTACACAAAGTTTTTTTTTTTTTGCAGGGATTATCGGGTCGGATTTTAATCATTAGTTAAGGTTTTTAGTATTGTTTATCGTGAGTTTTTTTATAGAAACATTTCCAAATTTTAAAAATGTGTTCCTATAGCAAAGGTTTTAGAACTTTCGAAATCGTTTAATACTTTCTAAAGGCTCTAAAGCCTTTTTTGACAGCAAGCAATTTTCATATAGAAAATATATCAAATTTAAGACATGATTTTAACAAAAAAACCTTCCTGGTTTTAAATTTTTTTGAGTCATTGGCTTAAAGAGAAATTTTATAATCCAGAGACATTATAACAACAGAAAAATTCTGAGGGTTTGAAGCATTTTGCTACAGAATTTTAAAAAATCCTATATTATGAAAAATTTTTCATATAGAATGTCCAATGTCCAATTAGCTGCTAACTGTCGATTTAACGGAGTCTTATGTCAAAATTTGTATGAAAAAGTTAAATTTAACAGATATCTATTTTAAAACGGAGCATTGAGTAATCCAATCTTAGTTACTTTTTCGCGATAGAAAACTTCTTAAGTTTAGAAATACTTTTTTCTAATATATTTTTCAAATAAATGTCTAAGATACCGAAACATTTTTCTCAGATTCTCTTCCTTAAAGTCTCAGGTTCAGAGGCGTTTTTTCTATAGAAAAAGTTTCAGATCCAGTGTCATATTTCCTAGGAAATTTTTTCTATAGGAAAAATGTGTTAGAATCAGAAAAGAATCACAGAATCTTAAGAATAAGACTTTTTTAGGAAAAATGTCTCAGAGTTTCAAATTGTTTGCATTTGATAGATGTCTCAGAATATACGACTTTTTTAATAGGAAAGGCTTAGATCTTTTCTGTACACCAGTGTCGGCCATTTTTGTAATTCATATTCCCGCGGGAATAGGCTAAAAAATGCTGCTTGTGCGCAGTCGACACACGTACACAATAAAATTATGTTGCTTGCTTGACCCCTGTAGGAAGCCTGGGGTCATGTGTCTCCAAGTCAACACTTTTGTCGATTATTTTGGGTGACTTTTTGGTGACATTGTCAACGAAAAGTCTACAACTTTTTAATACATTTGGAAAATTTTAAAATACAACTTGAAATGGATTTTCACACTAACTAGTTAAGCGTTCCAATGTCTCCATATGATCTCATACAAACTACATAGTCAATGATTCTAAAGACACTATTACTAATGTGGAAATATAATAAAAAATTCCAACAATGTGGACTAGAATTATTGAAATGTACTACTGAATCTCTGGTTCCAGTGTCTACATGTGGTTCTTTCTATAAGTCAATAGTACTAAGGGCACTAGTGGATACTCAATGACAAGCGCATGTAAATGTCTACAATGTCTACAGCAGAAAGCATTGTCTGGGATATAACTGGTCAGTAGTACTGGTGAAGAAGTCAATAGTGAATCAATGCAGTTTTACTATCGACATTTCCTACAGGGACTTTTCGCTTGCTACTACCACACAAGCATAAATGTTATAGTACGTGTGTGCGCACCACTGCTGTACACTCAAAAAAATTATACGGTAAAAGTATTAGTAAGTGATTTGGTACCCAAATCTACTAATAAATAACTAACTATCAGTAGTACAGTAGTTTTTTAGTATCTTCAAAGTACTAAAATTATTATTTTTTACTGGTTTTGAATATTAGTAACAAATTTAAGCATTGATTACCAACTTCTGCACTAGATCATTTTGGACTAAAACATTAGTACGTTAGTAGTATTGAATACCTACTTTTTTTGAGTGTAAGAAAAAATTCTTAGAATCCTAGAAAAAATTTCAGAATTTTAAAATAGGAAAAGTATCTCGTATTTAAGCAAAAATACGAAAATTATTTTTGCTTATAAAAATTTTAATATTTCGAAACTTTTTTCATTTCGAAAAATTCTAACATTCCGATACAATTTTCCTTTAAAATAATTTAAAGATTCTAAGATATTTTTCATAGAATAATTTCTATACAAAATTTCTCCTGTAGAAAAATTCTCAGATTTTTCCCATAGAAAATTCTAAAATTCTAAAAAAATTGCAAATTATTCCCTTTGAAAAATTTAAATTTTTTTTTCTAAAGAAAAATTCTAACATTCCGAGACATTTTTCCTTTAGCAAAATTTTAAGATTCTTTTCACTTTCTTTCTTTTCACTTCCTTTTTTTCCCCCTCCTCTCCCTTCTTTACTTTACTTTCCTTTCTTTTTTCCTTTTTTTCTTTCGATTTCGGTTTTGAGGGGGGGGGGGGGTTTCCTTTCCCTTCCGTGGATCCACGCCTGATATAGTTTCATATATATGAATACATGTATGAACGAACCTATGTTGGTATGTATGTCTGATTGTAGATGATTTGTATGCTATAGTATGTAGGTATCTAAACGACAATATATTCATCTGGTTTCGCTTGTTACAAATGTTTAGCGAAGTTGGCGGAGAATCGCAATGTTTTCCTAAAATCAGACGTTCAAATGAGCAGACATACTTTAGTACACACATACATTCGTAAATTGTATGTTAGTTATAAAATGTATGTTTGTATGTGGCCACCATATCTGCGTAGGCATTAAAATTTAATTGTCTGCAGCATTTTCACTTTGCGTGTGATCTTAACACATACTCGTAACATACGAGGGTCGTCTGATTCGTGTGGTAAACATGTAACACAAAGCTTAGGTTAGTGTTGAAGTGGCGGCTAGTGCCAATTCCAAGTAAGCTATTGATCAAAATTATACTATCCCGAATTTCAGAAGCAGTTTTAAAAACATGCCTCGAAAACCAATTTGGGTTTCGGGAAAATAGATCTTGTGTTGACTTCATAAACGCCATAAGAAAAAATTTAAAAAATGCAATTAATTCAGAACATCTGTGTATGCAGCGTTTATTGATTTTAAGAAAGCTTTCGCACTCAAAAAAAAAAAAATGTTAGCAAATAAAGCTTGTAAAGCTACAAGAAAATTTGCTGATTTTGAACCCACAATTTCTTTGGTAAAGATAGCAAAAATGTTTTGCCAAAAATTTGTTAACTGAAATTTTGTTTATTTCAACTTAGTTCATACATATTTGAGGACCCCATTGGGTTCGGACCCGATAGGTCCAAACCCCGGTGGGCCTAGACCTGAGGCTGCACCCAATTAGCAAAGTAATGCTGTTTTGAATCCCAGGGCCTAGACCTAGTTGGGTTCCTTAAAAATCGTCATAGTTTTTGATCCAAAATTTGTGTCCGTTTCGCTCTAAATTGCTTAGTTTTTGAGATTCGTGATTTTAGGGGATCACTGGGGTTTTGAGAATTAAAAAACTCGATAACTTCAAAAATATTACTCGGATAGCTTTTGGTTATTTTGGCTTGTTGTACGTGTTGAGAGCTACAAAAATGCTTTTGGACTTTTTGTTGTGTCGGCAATATTTACTAAGATATGAGCATTTTAGAATGCTAACTTTTTTGGATCCAAAGTTAGGACCCATTAGGGTCCACACATGTGAAGAGGACCGGCGATACTAGAGAGCCCGAGAACCAAAAATGGCCTCCATTTTGCTCCATCTGGCTTAGTTTCCGATATAGCGCTATTTTAAGTTTTCTTAAAAAAAAAAAATTACAATTTACAAAATTTGTTCAACTCAATTTTAAATTTAGCAAAAAAAATTAGTTAAAATTTTGTTTAAAGTTGCTAATGCGCTAAATGAAATTTAAAAGATATTTTTGCTAACATGCTAATCTCAACTAAAAATTCGTTAAAGGTTAGTGTCAAAAAAGTATTCTTTAACCACATGGTTAATATTTTCAAATTGTTCTACGAATTAGGTTAGAAAGAGAAAACTGATATAACGCGCCATTATAAAAATGGATGCCAGATCGGTTTTTGTAGTTTCACTCACTCCTAAGTCGTAGAAAGTGTTGCCATGTTAGTGCAAAACGGACGAAAAACCGCTGTGTTATGCCCTAAAATCGCTTAGTTTTTCCCAATTTTTTCATATAAAACTCTACTGTCGAGTCTGTGTCCTGGGTATATGGTGGCCAAATCGTATAAGTAACGCAGACTTGTGGTTACGTAAAAATCAAAAATCAGTTCCAACTGAAATAAAACGATGAAAGTGGCGTTAAATTGGTCATATAATCCGAAGGCCTACAGAAAATATAGTTCACAAGCACTAACTTGGAACCTTGAAGGAAGTCGACGCCCTGGTGCACCATCAAAAACCTGGAGAAGAACTTGATGAATAGTTGGGTACTGCAAAGTACAGTTATAATGAGATATGCCGTGAAGCTAGTTATCGAGATAGATACGGAGAAGTTGTTGAGGCCCTATGATCCAACGAAAAGAAGGATGCCAGAAGAAGAAGCTAACGCTTTGCGTCAGCACACTCAGACTCTGAGGTCAGAGCAATAGGAGATTAACTCCTCCTTATCTAAGTATGCAATTCGAGCAGAAGTCAGTTGATGCAACCAGACATTGTCCAGTATTAACAGAAACCACGGTCGAAATCTCTCCTCTTGGGAACGATAGCAGCTCACTTGCGCGCTTTTGATTAAGAGAACTCCAAATATGTTGTGAAGTGCCACAAGTTCATCCATCGCCCGTCTCTGATAAATCTCCATTTGCTTGCATGTTTCTAGAGGCATACCAATACATTCCAATTCAGTAGGAACCTGTTTGGTAGGTCCCAGCTTTGTAAATCCCCGGAATATCCTTAACCCTGGAACCCATTTATATATGTGCGGCAGTTAATGTAGATCTTGTTTTCAAGAGACCATTGAGTCCAGGCACTTCAAATTGGCAAAATCACAGCTGACATACTGGTGATCCTCCCGTTATGAAATTGCTGATATTTTAAATCCGAACGGAATGGAGTCTGTGACATGCCCCTTTAAATATGAATGAAAAAGTCGCTACTTGCCGAATACACTTTTGATTCTTATACCCTACATTTATATTAAAATGTTTATTAGACTTATCATACAGACCTCGTGTTACAACAACGACGTCGAGAGCAATAGCGACGACAACAAAGACTTTGAATACGAAAATGACTACGGTAACGACTTACCAGGTTGGCAACAAGCAACGTCTAGTTTCAAAACTCGTCTTACCATATTGTTAATAGTAAAGCTCTCGCTCTGTTGCACATTAAAAATTTTGAATGAATGAATTTTTTTTCTTTCGACTTTATTCATTCACAAAAAAAAACAGAAAAAAAAACAAGAAACTGACATATATGTACCTATGTACGTTTGTATGAATTCGTTCACATCACTTTAAATGGAAATACAGAGATAAACTAGATACATTCATACAAAGATACTTGTTGTCACAATCTCCTCGTCGCGCATTATCTTACAGTGACGATCATGATGATGATAATAATTATGATGATGATGTTGTAACACCTTTGTTTTTCATTAAATATCAATATCAAATTTGCTAAAAAGTTTCATTTAAAATTGAATTTGAGGATTTTATTGCTATTTTGAAAACGCCTGTATTAACTTGCTTCTTAGCCAGAGACGCATATCGTCAAATTCGGGCCAATCGATCAAATTAATATCTTCACTGACATCTAAACGATGATCGTACATCTCTTCGCCAAAAACATTGGACCAATCTGCAAAATATTTAAAAGAGTTTTTTTTTTATTAATTTGATTAAAACATTCCTAGTAAAACTAATAGATCTAATTTGATCCGTGAAATGGTTGTATCAAATAATATCTAATTGTAGTATTTTAGATCAAAATATATATATTATATAAAAATTATACCAAATGTGATCTAATAAATAATGGATCAATTTATATATAATTATATATCAAAACTTTTTACTCGGGATATCAAGCAGAGCTTCGAAGGATTTCATTTCTTAAATTGATTTGGCATCCCGAATGAAAATTTAGTGATTGCATTCCCCAATCACATAGACTCATTCGATTTTTAAATATCAAATGCTTTCGATTTATTTTTTCATTCGACTTTTAAATATCGAGTGCAATACATTGCGAATGCAATGGATTTTCTTTTTATTAAATTTGAAAAATCGGATAGATTATTCATTGCATAAAATACTTAAAATATCGATATCTCGAAAACTAAGCAAGATAGAGCAAAACCATCGGATAGATTATTCATTCATTACATAAAAAACTTAAAATATCGATATCTCGAAAACTAAGCAAGATAGAGCAAAACCATAATATGTACACTAGAGTGTCCCTTATTTTGGAAATGTTGGAAATCTTGAGACGGTACCCGCTCATTTTTTTCCTTTTGACTTAAAAATAACTCAGGAAAAATTTTACGCCCCTAGGACCACGCCTTCCCTACGCGACGGGGCCTTAAAGAGCGGGGCCTAAAAAATCATTTTTCCATACAAACCAAAAAAATTTTTTTTTTATTTTTAATTTTTTTGTTATTAATTATTATATTACTTGGTTTGCTTATTCACGACAAAAAATTTGATTTTGGAGGGATAAGTCTTTCAGCGCTAAAAAATTTTTCGCAAAAAAAAAATTTGGGCGGCCGGGGTCCTACAGTAAAAAATTTTTAAAAAATATTTTTTTTTAGTTTTGACCAGCAACGGTTTTAGTTGCTATGTTGCTTTAAATGATATATATTCCAAAAAAAAAATTATTCATATCTGTGACATCTTTATCTTTTTCGAAAAAAAAAATTTTGAGCCGTAGGAATCCTACGGTAAAAAATTTTTAAAAAATATTTTTTTTTAGTTTTGAAAAGCAATGGTTTTAGTTTTTATGTTGTTTTTAATGATATATATTCCAAAAAAAATATTATTCATATTTGTGACATTTTTATCGTGTATCGAAAAAAATCATCAATGCATTTTTTACCCTTTTTTAGAACACGATTAAGATGTCACAGATACAAAAAATATTTTTTTTATGAATATATATCATTTAAAGCAACATAGCAGCTAAAACCGTTGCTGGTCAAAACTAAAAAAAAATATTTTTTAAAAATTTTTTACTGTAGGACCCCGGCGGCTCAAAATTTTTTTTTGCGAAAAATTTTTTAGCGCTGAAAGACTTATCCCACCAAAATCAAATTTTTTGTTGTGAATAAGCAAACCAAGTAATATAATAAATAATAACAAAAAAATTAAAAATCAAAAAAAAAATTTTTTGGTTTGTATGGAAAAATGATTTTTTAGGCCCCGCTCTTTAAGGGCCCGTCGCGTAGGGAAGGCGTGGTCCTAGGGGCGTAAAATTTTTCCTGAGTTATTTTTAAGTCAAAAGGAAAAAAATGAGCGGGTACCGTCTCAAGATTTCCAACATTTCCAAAATAAGGGACACTCTAATGTACACTCATGATCATAATAATAGGTACACCACCTGAACTATTTTTAAAATGCCAATAACTGTCAAATTAAGATATTTTTTAATGAGCAAATGTATTTTATTTTTAGTTTTCGATGCGGCAAAGATATTATATGTCAAAGCATGACAAGTCCGTCTTTATTTATTGTTTGCCAGTTAACGGTTTATAAAAAGTGCTTCCAGCAGGTGATCATAATAATAGGTACACTCGAAATTTTTCCTATTTTTTTCAATTTAAAGGTCATATTTTGCAATTATTTATTTCGATTCAAATAAGTTGGTAAAAATACTTGAAAAATACAATTAATTATCCAATAATAAGTGTCCATTTTGTTAGAAAATGATTAGAAAAAAGCACTGTTCTTCTGATGAACGGACCATAGCTAAAAACTTAAAAAAATCTGGAAAATCTATATCAAAATGCTTGGGCCGGTACGTGAACTTCGTTCAAAATACCTTAAAAATGGAAAAAAATTTAGAAACACGTGTTAGATGATATGAAAGATTCCCGGTTGCTGATTGCCATATCATTTCTATTTCAAAAAAGCACCCATCCAAGTCCTCAAAAGCTGTTTTTGCCGAAATTACAAGCGTAAAAGGCACACCAACTGTTCACCGACGTCTCTAGTAGGTTAAATTACCCAGCCAAATAGCACGAAGAGTCCTTCTGATGTGTAAGAAGAATATTAGATAGGGTTAAATGTAGGCAAGGAATACTTGCTCTAGAGCGGAATTTAAGGCGATGTTTCCCCTACTGAAATTGGAAGCAAAAAATATTCTTTGAACACTTTAACCCTTTAAATGCACGTTTTAGAAGACCTATATAAGAGTATTTTAAAAGAGGACTAAAGTGACCCCTGGAATGACCTCTTAAAATGAACAATAAAGGCTTAATATGTTCTAAAAAAAAGAACCGCCCTTACAAGTATTCCTTGCCTATATTTAACCCCATCTCATATTCTTCTGATGCATCAGTACGACTCTTCTCGCTATTTGGCTGAATAAATTAACCTGCTGTAGACGTCGGTAAACAGTTGGTGCGCTTATTACGCTTGAAATTTCGGATGAAATAGCTTTGTGGAACTTGGATGGGTCCTTTTTTTAAAAACGAAACGATATGGCGACCAGTGGTTGGGGATGTTTTATGTGATCTAACACGTGTTTCTATTTTTTTTTTTCATTTTTAAGGTATTTTGAACGAAGTTTACGTACCGGCCCAAGCATTTTGATATAGATTTTCCAGATTTTTTTAAGTTTTTTGCTATGGTCCGTTCATCAGAAGAACAGTGCTTTTTTCTAGTCATTTTCTAACAAAATGGACACTTATTATTGGATAATTAATTGTATTTTTCAAGTATTTTTACCAAATTATTTGAATCGATATAAATAATTGCAAAATATGACCTTTAAATTGAAAAAAATAGGAAAAATTTCGAGTGTACCTATTATTATGATCACCTGCTGGAAGCACTTTTTATAAACCGTTAACTGGCAAACAATAAATAAAGATGGACTTGCCATGCTTTGACACATAATATCTTTGCCGCATCGAATACTAAAAAAAAAATACATTTGCTCATTAAAAAATATCTTAATTTGACAGTTATTGGCATTTCAAAAATAGTTCAGGTGGTGTACCTATTATTATGATCATGAGTGTATATCCAACGCTTTTTAAATGCGCATATCTCGTTAAATACTGCCGATACTCACTTTGCAACATGAGGCAAATAGAAGATATATCACATTTTTTAGGCCGTTGTCCAATTTTTCAAAGCATAAGAAAAATTTATTTCAAAAAGGTTTTTCTAGATGAGACTGAGATCATTAATTTATTGAATGGTATGATAATAGATTGGAAACTGCTTGTCAAATATATTAAAATTTGTTTGAATTATAGGAATCAGTTAATCATTGAATTTAATTATTAAATGTGAATATGTATGTATTTCTAATTTATTTTTTTTTATAGTTAGCCGACTAACGACAGTATGTCAAAGTCGCATGAAATTCAATTTTATTTTTGTACTTATGTAAGCAATTAAGTTTAAAATTGTAAAAGAAATGTATATTGCTAAAAAAAAAAAAAAAAATTACGAAAATAAAGAAACTACTACTGCCGATACGACAAAAAATCCCAAATCATTTATGTAGCTTTTGGCTCGTATAATACGACCGCCAAATACCCGAAACCTTTCTACCCTTCTGTTTAGTTTTTGAGATGTCTCCATTTTTTTCATCTAATGATAAGAAAAACTTAAAAAAAAACTTAAAAAAAAATCAATTTCATTTGCAATAAAATGATACAAATCGAATGCATTCGATTTTTTTATATATCGAGTGAACAAGAAATCGAATGAATTAATTTTTTTACATTCAATACAATGCATTCCAAGGACTGCATTCAATGTTAATTTATAAATTGGATGGATTTTTGTTTGGAGAATTCATTCAAAAAGGATTTTATTCTTCGAAGCTCTGATATCACTGTGCAACACGATTTTGTATCTTGGATGGGACCAAAAAAAGTAGAGCAAAACCCCCGAGGGGTTTTGAAAACTTAGCTCGAGTTCGTTTTTTAAGGCCCACTGAAGTGTTTAAATTATTTTTAAAGGCGTTTTAAATAACTCAAAGAAAGTATTAAATCTAGTTCTGAGGTAAATACTGTTACGACATGTCTTCAGTGAAATAAGATGGCGGTTCTTAAAATATATTAACCCTCTATCTCGCAATTTTAGGGGTCATTTTGGTCCTTTTTTTGAAATATCCTCATAGAACACGTTTAAAGGGTTAAAATGTTCTACAAAAATTTTCTGCATAAGATTTCATTTCATTGTCGAAATCAAAAGTGCGTGCGAAAAGTGCAAAATGCTTAAAAAAGTAAAATTGAAGGGCTTACTGCAAGAACTCGATAAGCAACATTTTTTTGTATCGTGTTTTTCGCCTTCTGCTGATGTTGCATTGACAGATTTTTGGCAGAGGTCTTGCTTTAACCCCTCGTGCAAGTATATTGAAAATAAAAGTTTTGCAAAATTTCTATTTTCTACATTATTTTAAAAGTTTTAAGGCAAAACCCACCATAAAATAAAATGTTGCTTATCGAGTTTTTACAATAGGCCCTTCAATTGTAAATTATCACATACTTTTAAATTGTTTTTCATCAAAGTCGTGTGAAATAAGTCGAAAAAATGTTATAAATTTGCTTCTGAGCTAAATTACGATAAAAGATGTCTTCAGTGAAATTTGATGGCGGTTCTTTTCTTAAAACATATTGACCCTTTATTTCTCATTTTTAGGGGTAATTTTCGTCCTTTTTCCAAATACGCTCATAGAACAACACTAAGACGTGCCTTTAAGGGGTTAAAATGTTCTACAAACATTTTCTGCCAATAAAACCAATAAAACGTGCGTTTAAAGGGTTAAAATATTCTACAAAAATTGTCTGCATCAAATTTCACTAGGGGTTGTTAAAGGCCAAAAGTTCGTGCGAAAAGTGCAGAATCCTTAAAAAAGTACAAATATAAAGTATTTTGGTGCAACATAATTTAACTAAATATGATAACTTAAAATTTTCCTTTTTTAAATATTTTTCTTATATCGCAAGAAATTTTGACCTTTGACAACCCCTAGTAAAATTTGTTTCAAAAAATATTTGTAGAACATTTTAACCTTACAAACGCACGCCTTAGTCGTGGTTTAAGAGGATATTTGAAAAGAGTGCCAAAATAGTATGTAATAATTTACAATTTTACTTTTTTAAGCATTTTGAACTTTTCGCACAAACTTTTGATATTCGCAACCCCTAGTGAAATTTGAGCAGACAATTTTTGTAAAATATTTTAACCCTTTAAACGCACGTTTTATTGGTGTTCTATGAGGATATTTGAACAAAGGACCGAATTGACGCCTAAAAATGGGAAATAGAGGGTTAATATATTCTAAGAAAAGAACCGCCATCAAATTTTGCCAAAGACATATGTTGACATCATATACCTCAGATTAGATTTAATACTTTTTTTTTTACTTATTCAAAATGCCTTTGAACAAAATTTAAAAAAGTTCAGTGGGCCATTAAAAAAGAACTCGAGCTAAGTTTTCAAAACCCTTCGGGGGTTTTGGATTTCTATTGGTATACTTTCATGTTTTTTTGGTCCCGTCAAAGTGATAGATATAATTTTAAATAAATTTATGCGGAAACATATTTACTTATATAAGATTGAATAAAATTATTTATCGCTCATTTACTTGTACAGTGTCATAACTCAAAATATTTGATTTAGCAGAAATCTACACTGATAGAAATTTGTACATGACAATAATGAAAATCTACATTAATGTTATGAAAAAGGACGTTAAAAAGGAACATATGTAGGGTTTCATTGAATTGATGAAATAGGTATCATAAAATGTAATTACAAGAAGAAGTTTCATCAAATTAATGAAAATTGTTCATACAAAATATAAATTGTATTTAAGAAAATTTTTCATTACTTTAGTAAAAAATGTATTTAATTCTTTTGAAGTAATTTCTTTGAATAAATTCTACTTCTTATTTTTAGAATGAAATACTGTAATTGAATAAATGCTACTTTTATTTTAAAAATAAAATATATGTATGAAATTGTAAAGATCTTTTTATAGAAATTAAAATAATAAAAAATGGTTTTCACTTAAATTGTAATACATTATTAAAACCACGAAGTAATATGAAAAAGTCTGAAAAAATCACAAAATAACCAAGTTAAAAAACACTTTCACATATTTTTTATTTTATCTATAGATTTCACTCAGTTTTCTCTCACAAAATTTTACTATAACATTTTTTTTAATACATAAGTAAAACCACGAAATAATATAAAACAACGCGAGTTTAATAAATACTTATAATTAGGGATGAGATTTTCCTGCACTAAAAAATCGAAAATATGCGCTTAAAATATGCGCTAAAAAATTCAAAATATGCACTAAAAATCCTTTAAATATGCACAAAAAATTAAAATGTGTACAATAAAAATCTTGTTTTCATAGGAAAAATTTCTCAAAAAGCAAAAAATAATGCCGAGTTCAAATAGTAAAATTTTAAACTTTATATCAGCAAGATTTTTTAAGAAATTAAGAAAATCTATTCAAAAAATTAAGAAGAAAAAAAATTTTTTCTTATTTTCAAAAAAAAATTTAAAATTTAAAATAGTTTTTGAAAAAAATAAATTTCAATTTGTGTTTTTGCTCATTTATGACAAAATATGCAAAAATATGCACTTAAAAGTTGGAAATATGCACAAAATATGCATTTAAAATCAAAATATGCAAAAATATGCATTTTCACCAAAATATGCCAAAATATGCAAAAAAAAATCGATGCCATTTTAACGCAAATTTCTTGATTTGGAAAGATAATTGATCGATATCGTTTTTAGACTATTCACAAAAAACATGCATTTGCATGGAAATCTCATCCCTACTTATAATTATTCAATAACATTTCATTTTAAATTTCGTATAAAAATTCTAAAAAAAATCACAAATTATTTCATGCCGCTCTGATCAGCTACTTTTTGCGCGCGTAAACTAACATACTAAACAGACGCGACACGACAGGTGTCAAAAAACAAGAAATTTTATAAACAAAATAAATTTTTAATGAAACTACGAAATCTAATGAATCAAAATTAATGAAAACTTTGCACAATATGTATGAAATTTTATTCAGCTTATGAAATATTTCATTGCTGTAATGAAACAATGTTAATGAATTCCATTCAATAGTGATACAAAGCGTTTTTCTATCAGTGTAGTTTAAAGTTTACAGTTGAAACTTGTTTTCCATTGGAAAAGGCCGGTACATTGAGAATGTAATACTCTACTCAAACAGTGAGTTTAAAAGTTATTAATATGAATTTTTGACACAATACAAATCATTAGATAACAAATACTTCTGCATCATTAACTTAAAAATTACGTTTTTTGAGTTATGACACTATATAAGTAAACGAACGATATGATTATATCAGAATATTTTTACTCGGGATGCAATTACTCGTTATGCAAAAGCTATACATACCACGTGAAAAGTTCTGAGCATAGAAACGTACCCACAGCGTATAACGATAATGGCTCGTGCGCAGAGAATATCCCATAATTTTAATGTTTTTTAACTTAGGCTTGTCGCTATTGGGATGCTTGGTGGGATCCATTCCTGGACGCGGAAATTGGCTTAACGCAAAATATTCTTGTCCTAGGCCTACGCCATTAAGTAAAGGATAAATACTTTTTCCTTCAGTGCACAGCGTTTGTTCCGACATTGGAGTTTTATAGTCGCATCGTGGTACACTGGGTAAATGAGCCAGATCGGCAAGGGTGGGAAATATATCCACCAATTCTGTTATAGCATCTATTCGTTTTCCACCTTCATTCAGTGGAAATTCAGGACTTTGAATAATAAGTGGCACTCGCAATGCTACTTCGAAATTGCTATATTTAGCCCATTCAGCATGCTCACCCAAGGACCAACCATGATCACTGGTAACCATAACGATGGTTCGTTCCAAATCAATGTGTGACATGAATTTTCCAAAGAGATCATCCACATATGCCACTGAAGCATAGTATGCCTGTCGAATTTGGGCACTTTGCAGTTCAGAAATTGGACCATAGGGAAATGAAATATTCATGTGCTTAAAGTCATCTCTTGATCGTACATCTGTGTAAGGATTCCATGCTACATTCGGCATCGCTTGCGGCTTCACTGTGTCCGAAGTGTAATTGTAGAACTTTTGCAAAGGAAAACGGTCTAGGAATTGCTGAGGAAATCGAAAATTTATGTGAGGCTTGTGAAACCCCAAAGCGAGAAAGTACGGCCTTCGAGTTTTGTTTCGTGTCTGAATAAATCTTATAGCTTCGGCTACCGACTCAATGTCAGGCAATGTCTTGTAAGGTTGACTTTGAAGATGAACTGGACATATAAGATTTTTCCGAAGAACGCCCAGTTTATCGGGACACACCGGCGAGTTCATAAACCTTTCGGTTTTAGGTCGAAATGGTTTGGCCGTCCAACTCAGCGGATAATCATCCGTGTTATTTGATGATACGCCAGGATGAAATATTTTGCCAACGGCATATGTATAGTAACCGTTTCTTTTGAAATATTGCGGCAGTGTTGTAAAATTTCCCGTAAACGTACGCCAATAGCTGTAAAAGTCGTAGAGATGCAAAGTGTCGGGCCGACGACTTGTGAGAAATGAATTTCGACTTGGAGCGCATAGTGCTTGCTGTAGTAATGAATAAGTAAAATTTTATAAATTCGGAATTTATTGTTAATCTTGTACGTACAGACCTGACTGTAGGCTCGTGTAAAATAATGACTTTTATTAATAAATGCATCCAAATGTGGTGTCTGGGCCAAACTATCACCATATGCACCTATCGTTGGTCGCAAATCATCAAATACTACAATCACGACGTTATATTTTGAACTGTTTCGTGCAGCCCTTGAACTAAATATTGAAAATACACAAAACACTAATAGAACTTTGGAAAATCTAGAGGAAAACATTTTATTAAACTAAAAAAAAAATGAGAGTCAAGATAAAAAAAATACAGTTTAACTCAATACGCGATTGTAAAAGCGACTAAATTTTATTATCCAGACATGCTAAATTTATGAATATAATTTGCTTTTTATGGGAATGTCATTTATTTATTTCATTATTATTATTATTATGTTGCTGTTGTTTGTCTCTCAGATTTCAATTCGGAAGCATGTAAGTGCTTTTAACTATACAAAAGACTTATTAAAATCTTGAATGGAAAGCACCATTTACAATAGGAATTTGTTAAGGGAGCTTGTTTGAGAGTCACATTTACTTAAAAATTAAAAGCAAATATTTTTAATTTAAAAAAATTTCAAGTTTTTGCAGCACGAACTTAAAAGCTGGTTTAAAAATTCCTGTAAAAACAGCTGACTTTCACATTTTTTTAATTAATACTCAAATAAAAGTTCGATGTCACCATGGGACGGGCGTCAACAAATTCTCTCCATCTTTGTCTTTCTGTGACAATCGATTTAGCTTGATTCTATGATACTCGAGCTAGTTCACATACCTTTTTCAGAAAACGAACCCAGATGTGTCGGGGTCTACCTGGTCTGCGCAGTCCTTGAGGATTCCAATCAAAGGCTATTTTTGCTATTTCTGATTATGGTCTTCGCAGTATATGACCATCTTTTTTCGATATTTATAAACTTAAGACAAAAGTCCATAAACATTACTACGTCTTTCCCCCTCCTAACCTTATTTTCTTCCCACCAACATAATGTACTGAGTGTTGGTGAAACAAAAAAAAAATGTATATGATTTGGATATGGTTTAGTGTTCAAAATATTGAGTATGAGTATTGTATTGCATTCAAGCAACAATAAAAATAAATACAAATCAAATTATGCTCGTATCTAGAGATACTAAAAGTAACCTAAACTTTAATTTCCGGTGTTTGGATTTGAAAATTCAAAACATGAAAATTCAGAATTTTACGGATTCTAGCTAAATCATAACATTTAATTCTGTTTAAAGCAACATTTTCCGTTTCAGTTAAAAGGTTACTAAACGCATTAAATTACCCTGCAATCGATTCTCGTAAACATTTGAGAATCGATGATTTTTGTTTGAACTTGTCACGAAAGCAACCGTTTCCTAGAAAAAGCATTTTTTTTTTGAAAAATTATTTAACATTGAAAATTTTGTTGGGACCCAGTTGGAAAACAAAATCACCCCTGACATACTGCTGACTCCCCTTTAAACAAAACGATACGACATCGATTCGCCGGTTGTATAGCCGATACGATAAATGTTATTGCGGCAATTATCGAATTCGTATCGCCGGCGATACACCTTTAGGGAGAAACAGTTACCCGACGGCAATACAACCGGCGATACGAAAACGATTCGTCTTGGCGATAAAAGGGCAATATCGCCAGATAATCGTATAAACGAAAAATAATAGATTTGTGTGTATCACCGGAATATCACCAAAATGATAAACCGGCGATTCCCTGAAGCAGAAAATAGACACTACTTTTTTTCATTCATATTTTGGTCATGTTAGCAGGACTTAAAACATTTGCATTCACCTGAAAAATATATTCGCAACATTCGCTGAATTTTTTATTTTATTTTTGAACGCACATTTGTGTTTTTCGGCCAAATTTATATTCTTTCAAAGATTTCTTGTTGGGCTTGATAAATTATTTTATTTTAAATTGACAAAGAAATAAAAATTTTCAATATTTTTTTTTTGTTTATCGCCAAAATGTCGTTCGTATGAGAAAACGGCGATATAATAAAAATACTACTTTGATTTTTTATTGAAATGATAAATTTTCGTATCGCCGCAATATCTTTTCGGTGATATATCGCCCTATTGTTTGCAGTGTTCCTTTGTAAAATTGCTGACATCTTTATACAATTTTTCAAAATGTCCCCAATGACATGTAAGCAGTTGGTCAGCGGTTGTTTAAACGAATTGTTGGTGGTCACCGATACTGGTGGACACTGCTGACCAACAACTGACATGTCATTGGGGACATTTTGAAAAATTGTATGAAGATGTCAGCGATTTCATAAAGAGGTAGTCAGCCGTATGTCAGGGAATTTTTTATTTTGCCAACTGGGGATTGTCGTAGAATATATTTCAGAATATATTGCAATAAGAATCTGTTCTAGTATATGTTCAAGTATACAAGTTAAATTCGACTTGGCCAACTCCATGAATATCCTCCACAATCCCCTTTTTCAGTGATCGTAAGTTTTCTAAACTGTTGTAAAAAAATGACTAACATTTTTGTTTAGTGTAAATTATTTTTTTTTAGTGTAAAAATATTTTTCGGTAGCAAAAATACTTTGTAAAATATTTTTGTGGCTAACCAATGTTTTTAAAGCTTGCTTAATACGTGAATTTTTCAATATGTACGTGAATTTAAAATTAAACATTTCTGAAATTTTAATATTCCAAAAACTACTAAAAATCATTTTAGTAAAGCTGAAATTTTCTCTATCTCCACTCCGCTCCACTTACATTTTTATTAAAATTTGCTCCTACCGCTCTTACTGTCTTAATTGAGCACCTGCGGAGTCAATTGTATGACCGTAAAAAAGTAATAGCGACACCAAATAATTTAAACCCCCCAAAATTTTTTTCTAAACATACCCACACCCTTTGTCCAATTGCTTAGGTGCTCCCATACAAAATGACATTTTTTAAAAATTTGCTCCCACCGCTCTAACTGCCTTTCGCAAAATACACCTATTCTCTATCTTCAACCGAACTCCATCAAAATTTTTTTTTTTTTAAATTTGTTTTATTAAATTAGCTCCTACCGCTCATATGGTGCCTCCAAGAGGGGAAAAATGTAAGACCGACCCCCATTAATTCCCCCACGCCAACATTTTTTATAAACATACCTAGACCCTATTTCCACTCCCTTAGGTGGCCTCCATACAAAATGGCACTATTATAAAATTTGCTCGCACCATCGTTTGTATGGGAGCCCCCTTAGGGGGTAGAGTCAAGGGGTAGGTATGTTCTGAGCAAATTTTGGATGTTAAAAAATAATGGGGGTTGGGCTCTAGGAGGCACTATTGGACTGGTAAAAACTGATTAAATAAATCAAATTTATAAAAAATAAAAATTATGGTATGGGGTCCGCCTTAAAGAACTCGTTACTGGTAACTCAACAAAAGTAGCAGTAACAAATAAGCTGTTCGTTTTTGTTATATGGCAATATATGTAAACGATCACTGAACGAAGTAACATCTTACGAGAAAACAGTAAAATTTTATAGGCAACATTTTTTATACCCTCCAACCACAGGATGGGGGTATACTCACTTTGTCATTCCGTGTGTAACGCATCGAAATATCGGTCCAGGACCCCAAAAAGTATATATTTTATTGATCAGTGATCGATTCTTAGACATTCTAGCGATGTCCGTCCGTCCGTCTCTGCGTCTCTCCGTCTGTCCGTCTGTAGAGGACACGATACAGTCCAAAATAAAAGAGCTAGACTTCCGAAGTTTGGCACGAATGTGTCTTATATTCCTAGGCAGGTTAAGTTCGAAAATGGGCAAAATCGGATTAAGGGGAAAAAAGTTCCCCCTTGGAGAACTAAACCAACCTAAGAAAAACCGTATTTTTTGCAGGTTTTTTTTGTACTTTTGCTAAGCAAATGCAACTTTCTTATCTCTGAAGAAATTCAAAATCGCAAGGGGAAGGTGTACCCTAACGTCAACCACCATCCCCCCCCCAAAAAAAAGACGCCCCTGAATTTTTTGTTATATTGTTTTTTACATTTTTGAGGGTATAAAAGATTCGGCACAGCCGAATCTAACACTCTCACTTGTTTTAGAACATTTTATCCCCGCCCTCCCCCTTTTTCGGGGTGTTTTTTTACGATTTGTTAGAATATATCCAAAAAATACCGTTATGAGAGGGAGTTAACACAAAAATATTTGCCATAATATTTTCTACAAAGTTGCTGAACATACCCTACACCTAAGATGTAAAAAAAACATAGTTTTATGTACCGATATGTTGCAAGAACAGGCCAAAGCTGGAAATTTTAACAGTCTCTAAAATAAAATTTCGATGTGGTCTTGCAAAACGCCGACACGATTGATATGTTTTTTTGGTCTTCTCTACCAGAATTAATCTTCGGAATCCCGTAATTTTGGAAAAAGTTTGAAAGTTTGAAAATTTACGCACCAAAATTTCAGTGATCAATTTAACACTTCAAGTGAGGAATTAAAGCTCTCTTGCGTTTTGCAAAATTACATTTTACATACAATTTGTTCGTGAAACAAACTGCTGTTCAGTCACCGCGCTTTACAAATTGGAAAATTGGCGCTATGCGTTTTACAAAATTAGGCTGTTATGGAACAGGGCAACCTTGTGGAGACCGAAACAAAAATAGGAACATATATTAAAAAAATTTCATACACATATTTTTGGACCAGTCTAGTAAACGTGTACAGATGTTTAATTTAAGCATTATTTAAATATTTTTTTACGCAAATTTCTACAGCCTAAAAAAGCTTATAAAAAAAATAATAATAATAATAATAAAAAAAAAAACAAATCACTTTTACAATTTATATTGTGGTTTAAATTTGTTACTCACTCGTACGATTTCTATGTAGAAGAGGAAGTGCTTCCGGTCGCGGTTAAATGAATATAACAACGATTTCTCTATCTACTTACATATTTAGATAGGTACACTCTAGTATAGTAATATTATTTTTTTTTTTATTTGTTTAAATAGTACATTTATGAATGTATGTAGGATTGTTTGTTGTTATTTTTTCGGAATAGTTTGTGTTTCGCATATCAAATAAGCGAGTATCAAACAGCAACAACAACACTTTTATATCTGCGTGAATATGAATTGTATATTCTTACATACTTACAATGTACATTCATTCATACAAACATTCATATTATGAATGTATATTAGGGTGGCACGAGTGCCCGGTTAAATAATGGTTCCTTTCAGGGGTCATGGGTTCGATTTCCACCAAATCCCTTGGTCGATTTCGCTACAACTAGATGACGGCCATTGTTCTCGGTTAGGTTGAAATTATTAAAAATGATTTGTAACACAGTGATACAAAATCGAACTTTCCGAATCGAAATGGAATGAAACCAAAAGCAACTGAAAGTTGACATTTTATATAACAAGACCCTCAAGGTTTTTTTAAGTTCAGTGCTAGATTTTTTTTACACGCATTTGAAGTTGGTGATTTTTAAGCATTTAAAGTTTTTGTATACTAAATATGTCCTACTTTAGGGGTGGTGCCCTCATTGGATATGTGGGGTTCAGCTTCGAAACTTAAGCTCAAAATTACGTTAGCTATAATCGGTATGAATTTCGCTGCAATCGGTCCAGTACTTACTTACTGAATAGCTAAATTATTAAAAATAAACCATTGTACACCGTTGCATATGATTGTTATTTAAAGGCAATTACAAAATTAAGTATACGCCACTTATACAGTTTTCAGATAATTACACAATACCACACTAAAAAAAACAAGTAAGAAAATTATAGTCGGTCAAGACCGACCATATAATACCCTACACCAGTGTTTCCGGGAAAATGGGTTCCAAGTTCAAACATGAACCGATTTGATCTAACTTTTGTCAAATCTGTAATAAGTGTAAAAAACACTCGAAAACCTAGTTTGAGTGAAATAACCTTTTTTTGTTGCCAATAAACCGCTCAAACTGAATATTGGGCGAAATTTTCATATGGGGCCTAAGTCCAAAAATGGTCCGATTATAAGCATTATGTTATTAAAGTATAATTTAAAAACATACAAACAAAATTTTAATAAAATATTTTCTATTTTCATGAAATTTGAGAGATTTATTTGAATATCGGGAAGGTGGTTTGTATGGGGCTACAAGAAGAACTGGTTCGATTCCTTTGAAATTCGAAATGGTAATTATTGTATACAAAACACGTTTACCTGCTAAATTTCAAAGGGATACATATTCTATTACGGTCCTTAGAACCATTTGAGCCAAATTAAAGCGGACCTTTGTATACAATTTCAATAGGCTTCGTCCTAAGGCCAGACAGACAGACGGAAGGACGGACATCGCTAAAATGACTTAAAAAGTTATTCTGAGTCGATCGGTATATTTAAGGGGGGTCTAGGACCAATATTTCGGGTAGTTACAAACATCAGCACACAGTCATTATACACTCAAAAAAAAAAACTGTAATGTTAGCAAAAAAAGCTTGTAAACCTACAAGAAAATTTGCTGATTTTGAACCCACAATTTTTTTGCTAAAGTTAGCAAAAATGTTTTGCCAATAATTAGTTAACTAAATATTTTTTTTTTTAACTTAGTTTATACACATCTGAGGACCCCATTGGGTTCGGACCCGATAGGTCCAGACCCCGATGGGCCTAGACCTAGTTGGGTTCCTTAAAAATCGTCATAGTTTTTGATCCAAAATTTGTGTCCGTTTCGCTCTACCTTGCTTAGTTTTTGAGATACGTGATTATAGGGGACCACTGGGGTCTTGAAAATTAAAAAACTCGATAACTTCAAAAATATTACTCGGAGAGCTTTTTTGCGGTCTTGTTCTACGTGTTGAGAGCTACAAAAACGCTTTTGGACTTTTTGTTGTGTCGGCAATATTTACCAAGATATGAGCATTTTAAAATTTTCGGGAATGCTAACTTTTTTGGATCCAAAGTTAGGGCCCATTAGGGTCCACACATGTGAAGAGGACCGGCGATACTATGAAGATTCTAAGAACCAAAAATGGCCTCCATTTTGCTCTATCTGGCTTAGTTTCCGAGATAGCGCCATTTTAAGTTTTCTGAAAATAAAAAAAAATTTACAATTTATTTTGCTAATATTAGCAAAATATCTTGTAAAAATGTAGTCAACTCAATTTCAAATTTAGCAAAAGAAATTAGTTCAAAGTTTGTTTAAAATTGCTAATGTGCTAAATGAAGTTTACAAGAATTTTTTGCTAACATGCTAATCTCAACTAAAAATTTGCTAAAAGTTAGCTAACTAGCGTTAGCAAAAAAAATTAGTAAATCTACTAACGTATTTTTTTGAGTGTAGCCTGTACCACAGAATGGTGTAGGGTATAATTACGGGGTTCCAACAATTGGTTCTGGTAGCGGAGACCAGAAAAAAAATAAATGCCCAGCAAAATTTTCTGTTCCAAATAATCAGTTCCGGAACGCATCAAACTACCCTGCAACCGGTTCTACTTAACATTCCAGAATCATTGATATTTGTTTGAAATTGTCCCGAAAGCAATCGTTTTTTAGAGCAAGTAGTTTTTTTGAAAAAAAAAATTTACATAGAAAATATTGTTGTGATTACCGTAGAATGTATTTAAGAATCTATTGAACCAGGAATTTGTTCCAAAAAATGTTCCTGGGTGTGTGACGGCGTCTTGAAAGATCACATCGGAATTTTATTTTGGAGGCTATAAAAGTTTTCCAGCTTTGGATTGCTCTCGCAGCATATCGGTATATAAAATACATATGAGTTTAGGGTGTGTTCAGCAACTTTCTAGAAAATATTATGGCAAATATGTGTTTGGAATGGGTCATTGGTGGAGACCTCGCTCTTCGCGGTAAATTCAAGTTCATTTATAATGCTTTTGTCACTATAGTAATACAGTTTTATCATTATTTAAACTTTTATTTATATACACGCCCACAAAAGGGGACGAGCCGAAAAAAATAAATTTTTTAATTCTCTGGGTCCAAGTGATAGACTTTGAACTTTTTCTACCATAAAAATGTTTCTTTAGTTTTACAAAAATACAAAAAACATGTTAAAATGTGTCGTTTTTCAGAGGTTGGTATAGTTTTTCGAGGGACCCTTTTTTTCCCCCTGGTTTACGAACGTAGCCGGCCCATGACCATGAGACATATGTGCCAAATTTCAGGGGTCTAGCTTTTTTATTTTGGACTAAATCTAGTTGATACAGACGAACATGCTTGTTTTGTTTTTCTTTTTTATTGTTTTGTTTTACTTTTTTATTGTTTTGTTTTAGTTTTTTATAAAATAAATAATTAAAAAAAAAACGAAAAACCGATTATTCGAAACCGGTTTTTAGTTACAAAAGCGAAAAACCGATTTTTTTAAACGGCGGTTTTTCGAAGTATTCCAAAACCGTTTTTTGATATAGACGAATATTTGACAACTCTAGTTTTTTACATCTGATGTTTATTGTATGTTTAGCAACTTTGTAGTAAATATTATCACAAATATTTTTGCTGAACATATTAACCCTCTGACTCCCCCACATAACGGAAATTTATGGCTCTATTCTAACAAATTGTATAAAACACACCTAAAAAGGGGGAGAGCGGGAATGAAATGTTCTACAAAAATGTTGGCCATAAAATTTTACTATATATGGGGCATTCCATGTGAAATCGGACACTCTGAAAAACTTTTTTTTAGATTTTCCCAATTTGTTTACAGTTTTTAGTACCCTTCGAAAACTCCTTCTTGGTAAATTTTCAGATTTTTTTGATGACCCGTTCAAAAGATATCGAATTTTTAAAAATTGGCAGTTTGTTCCTTTACTCAAATTTCTTTTAATCATAACTTCTTCAATAATGGTCCGAATTTCAATTTTTTTTTTCAAAATTTTTGTTTTTTACGTACTTTCTAAAAAAAAATCCCAAAAAATTCTTAAAAGCGCTCTAGTATGCGATTTTTAAGTTTTAAAATTTAAATCTCAATTTTGAAAATGTTTGTACTCTTCGATTTTTTTTTAATTTTTTTGTGTAAACCTTCTATCAATTCTACAAATTTTTTGCCCAGGAAGATCGTGGGATAACGATTATTACTATTTGTTAAAATTTTTTGAAAAAATTTTCTTGTAATTTTTCAATCTTAAAATCATTTCTACTGCTCCAATGGTGCGTCATAGAGGGGTCCTTCATAAGACCGACCCCCATTAATTTTTACGTCTTAACATTTCTTTGGAACAAACTAATACTCTATCTCCAATTTCTAAGGGGGCACCCACACAAAACGACATTTTTTAAAATTTGTTCCAACCGCTCTAACTGCCCTAATAGTGCCCTTAAAGCAACAAAATGTATGACCGACCCACAATATTTTTTTAGTCCAAACATTTTCTCTGAACACACCTACCCTCCATCTTTAACTGTTAAGGCAGTCCCCATACAATTTTTTTTATTTTTTGTAAATTTGTTTTATTTAATCAGCTTCTACCGGTCCAATGGTGCGTCCGAGAGGGGTCATTAGTGAGACCGACCCCCATTTTTTTACCCTACAACATTTTTACAAAACATACCTACGACCTATCTCCACTCCCTAAGTAGGCTCCCACACAAAATTACATTTTTATAAAATTTGCTCCAACTGTTATTTGTATGGGAGCCTACTTAGGGAGTGAAGATAGGGCTTAGGTGTGTTTTGAAAAAATGTTGTAGGGTAAAAATAAATGGGGGTCGGTCTCACTAATGACCCCTCTCGGACGCACCATTGGACCGGTAGAAGCTGATTAAATAAATCAAAATTACAAAAAATAAAAAAAATTGTATGGGGACCGCCTTAACAGTTAAAGATAGAGGGTAGGTGTGTTCAGAGAAAATGTTTGGACTAAAAAAATATTGTGGGTCGGTCATACATTTTGTTGCTCTAAGGGCACTATTAGGGCAGTTAGAGCGGTTGGAACAAATTTTAAAAAATGTCGTTTTGTGTGGGAGCCCCTTTAGAAATTGGAGATAGGGTATTAGTTTGTTCCAAAGAAATGTTAAGACGTAAAAATTAATGGGGATCGGTCTTATAAAGGACCCCTCTATGACGCACCATTGGAGCAGTAGAAATGATTTTAAGATTGAAAAATTACAATAAAATTTTTTCAAAAAATTTTAAAAAATAGTAATAATCGTTATCCCACGATCTTCCTGGGCAAAAAATTTGTAGAATTGATACAAGTTTTACACAAAAAAATTTCAAAAAAATCGAAGAGTACAAACATCTTCAAAATTGAGATTTAAATTTAAAACTTAAAAATCGCATACTAGAGCGCTTTTAAGAATTTTTTGGGATTTTGTTTTAGAAAGTACGTAAAAAAACAAAAATTTTGAAAAAAAAAATTTGAAATTCGGACCATTATTGAAGAACTTATGATTAAAAGAAATTTGAGTAAAGGAACAAACAACCAATTTTTAAAAATTCGATATCTTTTGAACGGGTCATCAAAAAAATCTGAAAATTTACCACGAAGGAGTTTTCGAAGGATACTAAAAACTGTAAACAAATTGAAAAAATCTAAAAAAAAAGTTTTTCAAAGTGTCCGATTTCACATGGAATGCCCCATATGTATGTCAGAACGCACCAAGCTTAAAACTAAGTAGAAACACCAAAAACCAGCCATTAAAACTCAAGATTGCCGACTAAGGGTTAATATTTTTTTGTAATTTTTTAATTGGACATTCTTGAATTTGAATATTTTTTGCTGTTTGTGTTAATTTTTGGGCTTTGGTGTCTACATTTTTGTAGAACATTTCATTCCCGCCCTCCCTCTTTTTCGGAGGGCTTTTATGGATTTTTTAGAATAAGGCCAAAAATACCGTTATGAGGGGGTGTTGGAGGGTTAGTATTTGCCATAATATATTCTATGAAGTTGCTGAACATACCCAACACTTCAGATGTAAAGAAAACATCGTTTTAAACGCCGATATGGTGCAAGAACATGCCAAGGCTGGAAAACTTTAACCGCCTCTTAAAAACTTCCGATGTGTTTGATCTTTCACCCGCGTGTGTACACGCCGGCATTCGACGAAATACGAAAAAATTGGTTTTTCTTGATAATACCCAAAATTTGAAAAAGGATAAAAAACGATTTTTTTTTGCTGTTTCTGGATACATTTTAGGACACGGTAAAGATGTCACAGGTCGGAGTACTATTTTTTATGAATATGTATTATAAAGAACATAACTAATATTGTTGCTTTCAGGCCCAAACACTCAGAAAATTATGTAAGTTACTACATGTTAGTTGTTCGTATATTTTACAGTAGATAGTTGTTTTCAACTACAAAGTCAGTTATTTTTGTATGAAAAATATCCAACAACTATTTCTGTTAGTTATTTTAAGTCGTTTTTTTGAATAACTAACAAAAAAGTACTGTGATGTAGTAACAGTTATTTAAAGTAGTTAATTTTATTTTTTTTTATCTCTGAAAAATTTTCAAAGTTTTTTTCCAAAAAATAAAAATAGATTTTCGTTTTTTTTATTTTCCACAACTTTTTTTTTTTTTTTTAAATAACTTTGAAAAAATTTGGTCTTCAAATTTTTTTCTGAAAAATTTTTTGGAAAAAAAAAAAATATTTAATGATTATTTTATTTTTACTACATTTTAGTTGTTTTGACTACAAATGTAAGTAGTTTTTACTACATAAGTCAGTTGTTTTTTGTCAGTTAAAATAACTAACATTGTTAGTTGATTTAACTGAAAAAGTAGTTGACCCCAAAACAACTTACAAAGTAGTTATTTTAACTGACATTTTCAGTTGATTTTACTAACATAATTTTTTGAGTGAAGTATAACCCCCCAAAATTATCCTATTTGGCTAAAAATGTATACATATAGTTTTTAAAAAGAATCATTATTCGTGCCACCCTAATGTATATACTACTACCGCCATTTCTACTCATCATATTTACTTACTGCTGCTGCTGCTATGGATGTGGCTGTTGCTTGTTGAATGAATTAACAAACGGAGGAATGAATGAATGAATAAGTGGACGGATGGATGAATTGTTTAAAAAAAAATAATATTCTTTTATCATTGAGAAATATATATATGATTTCTATATACATACATATGTAATAAATACAGTGTGACCCCACTTAATGCAACTGTTACAAAATCAAGGCAGTTGCAGACACGGACCTTAAAGTCTATGTGTAAGGTCGCTATCAGGCCCTAAACTTTGGGTCTTAAAAAAAATATTTAAAAAAAAAAAGATGAAGATGCAGTATAATGAGAGGAAAGCAATTTATTTTTTTTAAGATTTGCTTTTTAAAAAGAATGATACGAATGAATACTTTAATTAGCGCCGAAAAGAAATATGTTTTCACTGCACCTTAATAGCGCTTTATCAGTGCTACCAAAGAGTGCTCTAAACTGTGACATCGCCTACAAAAATCATGCATAAATTAAGCTAGTAAGTTTGCGCTCTTTGACTCGTGATTCCTTTTCAAAAGCTGCTTCCAGTTCAATAAAATTTCCGCTGGGTAAGCACGAATACCCCAACCATCATATTTTTTTTTCGTTTTTGTCGATAACGCTGTTTATCGAATGTTGCGTTATGTGATGTCATACTGTAGATATAAACTATTTAAACAGGCTGGTGCAAAAGACGATAGCAAATCCAATTGATTTTTGATAAACTAATGTTGATTTTTGAATCGTTTAGTGATCTACCAAAATGTTCGGCCTATTAACGGCACTGCCCGAATTTTGGAATTTAGAGGATTTTTTGAGCTAGGGCTAGTTAGATTGTTGACCTGTATAGTGCTTAAACCGTTAGATGGACAGACGGACGGACAGTCGGACGGACAGACAGACGGACGGACGGACGGACATCGCTAAATCGACTCAAAAAGTAATTCTGAGTTGATCGGTATACTTGAAGGGTTAACTACCCAATATTTCGGGTAGTTACAAACATCAGCATACTTGAAGGGATAACTACCCAATATTTCGGGTAGTTGCAAACATCAGCACAAACTCATCATACCCTGTACCACAGGATGGTGTAGGGTATAAATATGTCAAAGCCGATATCGGTATTGGTTCTGGCTTTTTAAAAATTGTACTGGTATGTGTTTTGAGTTATTAAGGTTTTGGTATTGCACCTGAAACTAAACCCCTCATCAAGCACGTTTAGGTTTGTAAAAATTGTGTCAATATTGGGTAATAGCATTTCATTCTCTTTATTTACAGCTTTGAAAATCGTTAACGCGAAAATCCCAGCTGATCCTGTTTTTGAGTTATCGCTAAATAATTACACTGTTACATCCAAGAACAATATATATTAGGCTGGGTCGTATACCAACAAAGTGCTCAGATCAACTATTAATAGTGAAAAAAAGTTGGTACAAGTAAATACAAGCAATTTAAAACCAAAATGAACAAAATCGGTCCATGGCTTCCGTTCTCGCATCGCGGGTCAAAATTGCGGTTTTTGAAAAAATGGACATAATTAAAAAAAAAAAATTAAATATTTAAAAAAAAATTATTAAAAAAAAAAAAATTTTTTTTGTATCGCATTAATTCAAAGATATTTAGAAAAATTTTGTTTGTTTTTTTCGGATATCGATAACCCACCCAAACGTGAGGCCAAAAAAAACTCACATTTTTAACATGGAGCTCAAAACTACTTTTTCACTATTTTAAAAATTTAGTGAAACAAAATTTTTAAATATATTAGTTTATCCATTTGATATCATGGAATACATCTCAGGGATTGTAGAAAAAAATTCTTAGTTAAATTCCTTCGTCCAGTTGGTGTGTGGAGCGATTTGAATTTAGCGGATTTCCAGAACATGTGTTTTTATCGACATTTTTGACAAATTTGTAGTTGTTAGCAACATTTTACTTAAATTAACCAACTTTTTTTGTTCAAATGGTTGTTTTGGACCATAGTAACTCTGCTTTGAAATAATAGGCTTTTTGGACAACGTTAACCCTTGCCGGCACGAGGTTAAAAATTCCTCCAATGAAATTTTCGAAAATTCCTCACTCTAAAATCGTGTATGTGTTTAAATAATGAACAATTACAAATTTATATAAAGTTTTCTTGAAGGACATCTTTAACCCTTGTTAAACGAACGCCCAAAAAACAGCTGTTTTTTTTGCTCATAGTCAAAATGGACTTTTTTGACATATTAAATAATATGTTTTTCACTTTTAGCTTTACACAATAAAAACGACGAAGACGTAATGAAATTTCGGATGCCATTTTTTTATTTTATTTAGTTTTAAACACTTTCCGCTTAAGTGCGCTTATTTTAAAACGTTAATTTAAATGCGATTGTTTAAATGCATTTTATAATCATAGTCAATGAAAAATATGTACATCTGCGAGTGAATCGTTTGAGCGGGGAATGCATTTAAACGATCGCATTTAAATTAACGTTTTAAAATAAGCGCACTTAAGCGGAAAAAGTTTAAAACTAAATAAAATAAAAAAAATGGCATCCGAAATTTCATTACGTCTTCGTAGTTTTTATTGTGTAAAGCTAAAAGTGAAAAACATATTATTTAATATGTCAAAAAAGTCCATTTTGACTCTGAGCAAAAAAAACAGCTGTTTTTTGGGCGTTCGTTCAACAAGGGTTAAAGATGTCCTTCAAGAAAACTTTGTATAAATTTGTAATTGTTCATTATTTAAACACATACACGATTTTAGAGTGAGGAATTTTCGAAAATTTCATTGGAGGAATTTTTAACCTCGTGCCGGCAAGGGTTAACGTTGTCCAAAAAGCCTATTATTTCAAAGCAGAGTTACTATGGTCCAAAACAACCATTTGAACAAAAAAAGTTGGTTAATTTAAGTAAAATGTTGCTAACAACTACAAATTTGTCAAAAATGTCGATAAAAACACATGTTCTGGAAATCCGCTAAATTCAAATCGCTCCACACACCAACTGGACGAAGGAATTTAACTAAGAATTTTTTTCTACAATCCCTGAGATGTATTCCATGATATCAAATGGATAAACTAATATATTTAAAAATTTTGTTTCACTAAATTTTTAAAATAGTGAAAAAGTAGTTTTGAGCTCCATGTTAAAAATGTGAGTTTTTTTTGGCCTCACGTTTGGGTGGGTTATCGATATCCGAAAAAAACAAACAAAATTTTTCTAAATATCTTTGAATTAATGCGATACAAAAAAAAATTTTTTTTTTAATAATTTTTTTTTAAATATTTAATTTTTTTTTTTTTAATTATGTTCATTTTTTCAAAAACCGCAATTTTGACCCGCGATGCGAGAACGGAAGCCATGGACCGATTTTGTTCATTTTGGTTTTAAATTGCTTGTATTTACTTGTACCAACTTTTTTTCACTATTAACAGCAGTTGATCTGAGCACTTTGTTGGAATACGACCCAGCCTAATATATATGAAGGTTTCTATTTCAAACGTACCACGAAAAAAAAAATGTTGTTGGATCAAAGTTAAACTTTGAGAGCTTATTGCCCTATATGAAAGTTACAAATCGTGGAACAAAAGTTTTCGTTTTTCGGAAAAATGGTAAAATTGAGCAATTTTTGCATGATGTCGCTTTATATTTAATTTTTTCTACAGTAACTCAACGATTCTGAAATTTTCGAAACACATCTAATTTATAGTGTTTTGTATGGGCTATCGATTGGCATTATTAGTTTTTGGAAAAAATTCAGAACTATGTCTGAATTTTTCAAATAAAAAATAAAAATCGATGTAGCAAAAAACACGCCATTTTTAATTTTTTTTAAAAAAATTTTAAATTAAAGTTCTTTTCATTCTCTACATCATATCAAATTTTCAGAGAGCAGTTATTTTTGGTTTTCGAGAAAATTGGCTTTAAAGTTTGAATGTCTTATTTTATTTTCCATATCACTCATACGCCCACGATACATTTATTTTTGCACTTACCAAAAACTTGTTTAATTCTATTTAGATAATTGATTTAGAGCTAATTTGTAGAGTCCAACCGAATATTCGGTTTCTGTCTCGACTTCGGCCGAATAATGGGGTTTCGGCCTCTATTCGGTATTCGGCAAAATTTTAGTATTTTAAAAAATATATAAAAAAGTTGCTGAATTTTTAAATTTCGAGTATCTTTACACTTGATTCAGTTCATTTTAAAAATGTAAAAAGGATTTCCAATTAACGTGTTACTGTTACAGTTCAAATATTTTTTTTTTCTTAATCTACAGATTTAATGAACAATTTTTTTTAAGTTTATTTAAATATGATTTTTTTGTAAGTTTTTAAATATATATGTATATTAGCATGTCCCGAAATCAGTAAATTTTGGAATTTCTTTAGGGCATACCCCTAGAACGATGCTTATTAAAGAGCTGATTACGGGAAAAATTATTAAAAAAATTTTGGAGGTCATCTTCAGGGCGCAACCAGCGCTTAAAGTTTGAATCCGTGGTTCATTTGGTCAAAAAAAATATTTTTTTTATTTTTAAAATTGGTGTCAAAAGTTTCGTTAGGTAGAGTACATTCTGGAAAAAATATTTGTAAAGTTTTCATGGAGCAATTTTGGTCCAGCGCAACGTTTTGAAACTTCGAAGATGCATAATTGATTACATATTTTTTTAAGTTTTCGTAAAAAACAGCTTTTTATACAAAGGCTTGAATATAAACTTCGTTTTGTACAAAATCTTAAAAGAACTCTTACAAACTCCAGTTTTTACAAAAACTTCAAAAACTACATAATAAAATACACCTTTTCAAAACGTTGTGCTGGACCAAAATTGCTCCATAAAAACTTTACAAATATTTTTTCCAGAATGTACTCTACCTAACGAAACTTTTGGCACCAATTTTAAAAATAAAAAAAAAAATTTTTTTTTGACCAAATGCACTACGGATGCAAACTTTAAGCGCTGGTTGCGCCCTGAAGATGACCTCCAAAATTTTTTTAATTATTTTTCCCGTAATCAGCTCTTTACTAAGCATCATTCTAGGGGTATGCCCTAAAATTTTTCATTTTCGGGACACGCTAATGTATATATATTTTAATAAATACAACAATTCCGATGGTTTAAAAACATTAAGTGCTGTATATTTATTTTAAAAAAGAAATAAATAAAAATTTTATTCAGCCAGGCATTCATTTTTTTTAGTTTCGGTTTTGGTTCGGTTTCGGTATGGCCTCGAAAAACTGGTTTCGGCCGGACTCTATTGATTTGTCATATTTATAATAAGAATTCATTTGAAAAATTCAGACATAGTTCTGAATTTTTTCCAAAAACTAATAATGCCAATCGATAGCCCATACAAAACACTATAAATTAAATGTGTTTCGAAAATTTCAGAATCGTTGAGTTACTGTAGAAAAAATTAAATATAAAGCGACATCATGCAAAAATTGCTCAATTTTACCATGTTTGACCACGCCTATCTCGCCCATTTTTCCGAAAAACGAAAACTTTTGTTCCACGATTTGTTACTTTCATATAGGGCAATAAGCTCTCAAAGTTTGACTTTGATCCAACAACATTTTTTTTTTCGTGGTACGTTTGAAATAGAAACCTTCATATAAGAGGATATTCAATGTTCTAACGCCAAAATAAGAAAACAATTCGTGGTTTGTGGTTTTCGACCAAATTTATATTCTCTCAAATGCCGCAATATCTTTAGGGCGATTCATTGCTCTATTGTATGTATGCAGGGTTATTTATGTATATTTTAAAAATTTCCGGGACAAATCTTTCGGGCATGCGGGAAATGAAAAACGGCAAATATCCCGGGAATCCCGGGACGGGAAATTCCGGGAGGCATTCTCTTATTGTAACCTACTACTGAATCACCCTGTATTTTACCATTTACTATACTTGGTGTGGGTGCATACTTTTTTTAAATACTTAATTTTGTTGCTGCTGTTGTATATTTTGTATAGTATGTGTAGAATGTTGTTGTTTTGTTTTATTGAATTTGTAGTCATTGTTGTTGTTAGTATTATCCAATTTTAACTCAGGGTTTATTTGCAAATTAATTCATACAAATGTACACAGTAAAAAAAGTCGCCAAATATAAACAGCAATTCTAAAATGAATACATAAAACATTTACCAGTCGAACGGACACCTTTAATAATGCGGTTATTATGGTCATGAAGGCCAAATTTGAAGGGAACGAACATTTTTTTTCGGGGTGACTTTTGAAACTTTGGACGATCGAGAACTTTGAACTCAAAATTGAATTTTGAGTAGGATTATTCTAGCTCGAGGTCATTTTACCTTTACTTATTAAAACCATGATATTCTCATAGAAAAATTTTAAAGAAAATTAATAAAATTAAAGACTTTGTCAAGACTAAGAAAATCGCAATTAAATTTTGAATTTCATAACAATTTAGTAATTCGGTTGTATTTTCTTGTTTCAACATTTATGCAAATATTTAATACTCATCCGCTATGTTGAAACAAGAAAATACAAGTAAATTACAAAATTGTTATGAAATTTAAAATTCAAATGCGTTTTCCTCGAAAAAAAAACGAAAACCACATGTCTGATTTTTTTTTAGTGTGGATAGTCAAACATCTTAACATCTAAAAAAAAGTGGCCGGATTTTTGATAAATTGACTTTTTTAAAAAATGGGTTGTTTGAAAAAATTAGTTAATCACAGAGTAAAAACTACTAGACCATTTGTTAATTTTTTAATGTTTCAACTTGGACAAAATCGACTTAGAAATATTTTAAACTAAATTTCTAAAAAATGTCTAGAAATAATTTCATTTTCCAGATCGACCAAAGCAGTTACAAGTTGATAACGATGAGCCACGACGAAGGGTGAGAAAGATAACCGAACACAGATATCTTTCACAGGAGGAATCTTTACCTTTTTTGGATTTCAAAACTTCAACAGAACTTTTTAAATCTTTACGAACGCGTGGATTTGCAAAAGTGACAAAAAATACTAAATTTTTTTTTAAAATCCCGAAAATTTTCAAAAAATCTCGTGAATTCCGGGATTAAAAATATCCCGAAAATCCCGGGAAATTTTTCTTTAATCCTGAATCCCGGGATTCAGAAAAACCAATCCCGATTGGAAGCCCTACTCTGAATACCACTATTAAAATTTCAAATGAGAAAAATCAAGCTTTTTTTCTGAATGTCAAGAAAAATCATGATTTTTAACTTCGAACCGTTTAAAACTTCTGAGTGTGCAAATACCCATATAATTTTACATGCGTTTATGTTTTATCAAGTTTGTAATATTGCCGCCGACCTAAGTGTTCGTCTCTAATTTATCGCTGCACTTCTAACTATGATTAATGTGACCAACGGAGTTATATCAAAAAGTTGGATAAATCTTAATTTCTTGAAATTAAAAACGTGTTAACTTTAAAAATGAGAGTGTTAAATTGGGCTATGGCAAATTTTTATATCCTCCAAAATGTAAAAAAAAAACATAAAAATATGACTGTGGTGTTTTTGTGGGACATGGGTCGAAGGAGATAGGGGGGGGGTGGTCGGCGGATACAATTTTTCCTTTACGATAAATATTACAATTTTACCATGAGTGAGTGTGCGTCAGGTGACTGAGGCTGTAGATCTTTCAACTTTATAACATTTTACGGGATTTTTTTTTTTTTTTAAACCTGGGTCATATCAAGAAGTTATCACAGAAAAAAAATAATATTTTAAGGACTTGGAGAAAATGTTTTATTTGAAAGGAATAAACAAGTTTAAAACTTTGGCCCATATTTTGGACCCATTTTCCGGTAAACACTGGGATAGGGTATTATATGTTCTGTCTTGACCGACCATATTTTTCTTACATGTCTTATTTTGTAATGACGGGTTGCATCAACTGCCCTGAATCGTAACAAAAAATTTACTAGGTTAAACATGAAATAATATGCACTAAAGTTTTTTGCTTTTTTAATGTAACAGTTTGCATATTTTAAATTTCATTAATGGCCACCATTTAATTATTTTAGAACTTTGAATTTCATTTCCGGGTCATTGGCTTTGTTTTTATTTCTCTATAATCGAACTGTTGCTTCGAATGTAAAAAAAAGACATGGTTACAAAAGCAACAAAGACAGGCAGGCAGTACAACAGCAGACACTGTGACAGCAGAGACGAGATGTTAACGATTCGTTCGAAGCCCTATAAAGCAAAAGAAGACAGAAAAGAAGAGTTTTAAAAATATATATGTAATAGCATTGTGTATGTGTCCACGGCTTATAAAAATGCGAATCACGCAATGTACACAGTGAAAGACAAAAATAGTTAGAGCGAGAGAAGAAAAAAAAATAATTGTGACAAAGACCATTTGAAACTAATCCCCTGTTTGTGTAACACGAATATTTTGGACGAGCGAAAATTTAGCATATTGATAGAAGAAGAAAAGAAAAATTTTTCAATATATTGATGTAATATGTGTATGTACCTCGAAATCCAAAAAAAATGGGATTTCAATGAAAATCCAAGTAAATCCAATTACTTTTTTGGATTTCAAATGTCAAATCCCATACAAAAAAAACTTGGATTTTGGGAAAATCGTAAAATCGCAATTTAAAATCCCAAAAAATTTCTACTACTTAATTGTACAACTATGGGTTTTCCCAAAATAATCATCCCTAATGCTTTTTTTACAACGCTGCACACGATTTTTTATCAGCTGTTGTTGTTTTTTATAAAGTAAAAGAACAATTAAAATTTATTTTTTAAAACTATTAAGAGATTAATAAAACAATGTTTAACAATGTTTCATTTAAAATTTACCATTGCAAATGGTAAACGCACAATTTAGTTGACCAATTTGGTCTTCCTAACAAAGAAAAACACTCAGTGGTGGCGGCCCCAAACTTGGCAAAAATGTTAATTTTCTTGCATTTAAAGAAGCAGCTCTACATAAAAACACATTTTTTGATATTGTGGTCCCAACATATACTAGTGGGATTGAAAATATTGGCTCCGGCAAAGAAAAATCATTGTTTTTAGAAATATTTATAAAATTGGGTAATTTTCCAACTAACAACTCTGTACACAAATCAAAAGAAAATACAGAGTTAGTACAAACAAAATCCCGCTAAATGTCAAAAAAGCATATGTAAACGGTATAGATTTTAATTGGATTTGAAATCCAAATTTATGTGGATTTCGGGGTATATGTAAATAGCATATAATGGTGTCATTGCCTGTTGTTATCATATTTTATCATCAATAACGCTAAACTCTCTCCTCAAAATTAAAAACAGAAGGTTAGGTTATAGGTGAAGGAGTCAAAGACTCCATACATAGACCAGTTGGTCCATAGCGAAACAACATAACACCTCAGCGACGCTGATAGAACGCGTAAGTTTTCATCGCGAATTGTAGTATTTGCCTTAGGTCGACATTCGAAATCGTTTCCAAGCTCTCGGAGGCATTTCTGCAGGCGTGTTTTGGCCAAAGCAAACATTTTGATTGTTTTTAAATTTAATATTAATTAAATATTTAATTAATGTAATTGCTTAATTTAATTTAGCTATACTTTTAGATTTGTTTTCCGTGTGTGTGGAAGTATGTGTTTTTCTCATGCATTATTTAACACACAAAAAACAACATAAGTAGAATAAGTTTTTTATTTCTCATATAGTTTTTTTAATTCTCGTTTTTTTTATAGTTTTATGTAGTATATATATGTACATATATATGAGGCATTCCACACCAAATGTCCCGCTACAGAAAAACATGTGTCCCGTAAATTTCTGAATAGGTTGTTTGGATAGCCCTATATGGAACTAAAAAAATTGCGTTTTTGGTTTTTCTAATTTTCAAAAACTGAGCTTAGAAGGCGTGGTCAAATATTGGAAAAATTATCAAATTTGTGGCGAGTTGCCTTGATCAAATATTTATCACATTAAAACGGAATGCACCATAATCTCAAAAATTTACATTTTTATATAGTTTTGTATGGGCTATCGATTAAATTTTTTTTTCCATTTTTTAAAAATGTCACTTTATTAAAAAACATGCCACTTTTTTTTTTTCTTTTTAAAATTTTTTTTTAAAAGTTCAGATGTTTCTCCATCCACACAAAAAAATCCAGAAACACGTTCTTCGTTTTTTTCGAGAAAATCGCATTTGAACTTTAAATTTCATAACAATTTTGTAATTTGCTTGTATTTTCTTGATTTAAGGTTGCGAATGAGTATTATTAATTGCATAAATATTACTCATTCGCAACGTTAAATCAAAGAAATACAAGCAAATTACAAAATTGTTATGAAATTTAAAGTTCAAATGCGATTTTCTCGAAAAAAACGAAGAACGTGAATTTTTTTGTGTGGATGGACAAACATCTAAACTTTAAAAAAAAAAATTAAAAAAGAAAAAAAAGTGGCATGTTTTTTAATAATTTGACATTTTTAAAAAATGGAAAATTTCAGAACGGGTTCTGAAAATTTTCCAAAAAAAAATCTTTAAACCATACAAAACTATATAAGAATGTAAATTTTTGAGATTGTGGTGCATTCCGTTTTAATGTGATAAATATTTAATCAAGGCAACTCGCCACAAATTTGACTATTTTTCCAATATTTGACCACGCCTCCTAAGCCCAGTTTTTGAAAAATTGAAAAACCAAAAACGCAATTTTCTAAGTTCCATATAGGGCTATCCATACAACCTATTCAGAAGTTTACGGTACACGTGTTTTTTTTCGCTGGACATTTGGTGTGGAATGCCTCATATGTACATAAAAGGTTTATAATCAACTTTATAAAATTAGGCCTGCTTTCGCATAAGTGTATATTAGGCTGGTTCATATATGTCACTTTTTTTTGGGGGGATTTTCGCATGAGCCACCAGGAATATATATTAAGCACCGTAAAAAAAACACGTGATTTTTTTCAGAATTTTTCATTAAGGTTTATGGGTCGCCATCGGGCCTTAAACTTTGTGTCTTAAATAAAAATTTTTCACACAATCAAAAATTTTTTTTATTATAATTAAGCTTGATTAGCTTATTAACGACAAAAAGTTTCCCAGCTAAATTTTCTGTTCCAAATAATCGGTTCCAGAACGCATCAAACTACCCTGCAACCGGTTCTACTTAACATGCCAGAATCAATGATTTTTGTTTGAAATTGTCCCGAAAGCAATTGTTTTTTAGAGCAAGTAGTTTTTTTGAAAAATACTTTTACATAGAAAATTTTGTTGTGATTACCATAGAATATATTCAAGAATCTATTGAGCCAGGAATTTGTTCCAAAAAATTTTCCTGTGTTTATTTTGGTTGGACATGTATTTCAGTTCCAAAAGTGACCACGAAAAAAAAATTGTGGATGATTGGGGTCTTACTCTAAAAAATTTTCAAATTCTTTTTTTTAGTTTTAATATGCCTACATATTACACCGTAAAACACTACTTTTAACACCAGAACGAGACCTTATACACTTGATAGCAGATCCCCTCTGGAGTAAAACTGCATTTACAGTTTTTCATTCGGTGATGATTTGTCCTTCTTAGAGTACTTTAAAGATTTAAAGGACCTTTAAAGTATAAAAAAATAAAAAATATTTCTACTTTTCCTACGATGCTGAAATAAAAAGCAAATGAAAGAGTAAAGCCTCCTCGATTTTTTAAATATGTTTGTTGAAAATTTTTTTGAAAAATTTTTAGAGTAAGACCCCAACGAGCCTAAATTTTTTTTTCATGGTCACTTTTGGAACTGAAATACTTGTAGGACCAAAATGAAACTTTTTGTCATTAATAAGCTAATCAATCTAAATTATAATAAAAATAAGAAAAAATAAATAAAAATCGATTTTTTTTTGTTGTGTGAACTTTTTTTTTTTTAGACCCAATGTTTAGGGTCCGGTAGCGACCCCTAAACCTTTGCCTTTACGGCATTTTTTTTTTTTGGTACTTTGAGCCAACACTCAGGGGATGCCCCCTACTAATGTAATGCATTGTGTTGGTATTAGGAAAATAGGATATGAGGAGGAAAGAGGGAGTAGTGTTTTGAAATAAATTTGGTAAAATTTGAAGAAATTTTTTTTAATCCGGTCTGCAAAAAACAATCCTATTTTTGTTTTTGCTTTTTTGAGACAAAATTTAAAGCTTGGCAAATTTTACAATTTTTGTTTGCTTATTTTGGGTCGAAAGGAAATATAAAGGGAAAATAAATCACGCAAACTCACCCAAAAAATTGACTCACGCACACTCACTCACGTTAAAATCTTACTCACGTGCACTCACTCGCGTTAAAATCTTACTGACGTGAGTTAAATTCCCACTAATTTGCTCATGTGACCATCTCTTCTTTCTTCTGGTAAAAGAGGACTTTTCAAAATTACTTTTCAAAATACATGTATTTTTTGAAAGAAGTACTCTTTCGCCCTATGTTCAACATGAACTTTTATATAATTTGAAGATATTTATACTGTCAATTAATTTATATAAATAAAAGGAAATATATATATATGGGGGTTTTCGTGTCAACTGACACAACTTTTGAAACCGATATCTTCCGATCGGGATGAAATTTGCACCAAGGTTAGTCCTATTGGATAGTAGTTCAGACACAATTTTTCAACGAGATCGGTCAAGAACTCTCTGAGTTAGAGGGTCGAAATTTTACATTTTGGCCAAAGAGGTGTTGATTCTCATCCATGTAACTTCTTACCTATTGCTTTTAGCAAAATGTGTCCCGAAGAGTTTAGATAGCTATTTCTTCAGTCTTTTGAAAAAAAAATATAAAAAAATAAAAAAAAAATTTTTGATTTTTTTCTTAAAAATCCAAAACTTTTTTGACTTTTTCCTCAAATTGGGCCCTTTTTTTTTTTTTTTTTTGATTCAAAAGAAAGCTTAGGTGATTTCCTTTAAGAGCTGTGGGGTCGCTTAGTGGGATGCGAGTGGGATATCTATGAAAAAATTTTTTTTTTAACTTTGGAAGACAAAAAATGGGTCTTCAATTTGCACTATTAGGCGTGGGATAGCTAACCATTTTTTGATTTCGATCCGCGATACCCTCTAATTTTTTTAGGTTCGGAAAAGAAAGCACGAGCCAAAAAATGGGGGCGGTGGGGAGGGGCCATATGGCCCCTCATTGGGGTCAAAGTTGGGCGTAAAGAGGTAAAAATCCCCAAAAAGCCCCAAAACTCCCCTAGAAACGCCCCTGGAGGGGTGCAATGTGAGACCGAACTCCAATAATTTTCTGCCCCCAACATTTTTCTTGAACATACCTTACCCCTATTTCCACTTCCTAAGGGGGCTCCCATACAAAATGACATTTTTATAAAATTTGCTCCTACCGCTCAACTGTCCATAGGGTGCCCCTAGAGATGTAAAATGTATGACCGACCCCCAATATTTTTTCAACTCCAACATTTTCTTAGAATATACATACCCTTTATTTTCAACTCTTAAGGGGGTCCCCATACATTTTTTTTATTTTTTTATTAGTTTTTAAAAATACATGTTTTTATAATGTATGGGAGCCCCTTAAGGAGTGGAGATAGGGTGTTATGATGTTCGGACAAAATGTTGGTAACTAAAAAATAATGGGGGTTGGTCGTAATTTTTGCCTCTCTAGGAGGTACGGTAGGGGCGGTAGGAGCTGGTTTAATAAAACAAATTTATAAAAATTAAAAGAAATGTATGGGGAGCACCTTAAGGGTTAAAGATACATTGTAGGTATGTTTGCAAAAAATGTTGGAATTAATAAAATAATGGAGGTCGGTCATACATTTGGCCCCACTAGGGGCACTTTAGGGTAAGTTAGAATGGTAGGATCAAATTTTTTAAAAATGTTTTGTATGGGAGCCCCATTAGGAAGTGGAAATAGGGGTAAGGTATGTTCAAGAAAAATGTTGGGGGCAGAAAATTATTGGAGGTCGGTCTCACATTGCACCCCTCCAGGGGCGTTTCTAGGGGAGTTTTGGGGTTTTTTTTTGGGATTTTTACCTCTTTACGCCCAACTTTGACCCCAATGAGGGGCCATATGGCCCCTCCCCACCGCCCCCATTTTTTGGCTCGTGCTTTCTTTTTCGAACCTAAAAAAATTTGAGGGTATCGCGGATCGAAATCAAAAAATGGTTAGCTATCCCACGCCTAATAGTGCAAATTGAAGAACCATTTTTTGTCTTCCAAAGTTAAAAAATTTTTTTTTTCATAGATATCCCACTCGCATCCCACTAAGCGACCCCACAGCTCTTAAAGGAAATCACCTAAGCTTTCTTTTGAATCAAAAAAAAAAAAAAAAAAAAGGGCCTAATTTGAGGAAAAAGTCAAAAAAGTTTTGGATTTTTAAGAAAAAAAATCAAAATTTTTTTTTTTATTTTTTTTATATTTTTTTTTTCGAAAGACTGAAGAAATAGCTATCTAAACTCTTCGGGACACATTTTGCTAAAAGCAATAGGTAAGAAGTTACATGGATGAGAATCAACACCTCTTTGCCAAAATGTCAAATTTCGACCCCCTCTAACTCAGAGAGTTCTTGACCGATCTCGTTGAAAAATTGTGTCTGAACTACTATCCAATAGGACTAACCTTGGTGCAAATTTCATCCCGATCGGAAGACATCGGTTTCAAAAGTTGTGTCAGTTGACACGAAAACCCCCATATATATATGAGGAGTCGCAGAACAAAACGTACTTTTTCGCATTTTTTGACAAATTGATTTTTTGTTCTTTTTATATTATTTGGTTCGAAATCTATCAGAAAAAAATTCCATAGCGTGAATTATTTTTGTTTTTCATCAAGAAAATGGACTCCTTAAAAATTGGTGTGTAACAAAACGTACTTTTTTGTTAATTTTTTTTCAAAACGTACTTTTTTCATTGTATTTCATATGCAAGATTTTTAATAACTTTATAATATGCCATTTTACTCTTATATTTCATATACATATAAATGGCCACCAAGATTTTTTGAGGCCTTCATGCAGGCCAGTGAAGGATTTCTCCCTTATTCTTGTTATTGGTCTATTTACACCCACAACCACAGTATGGGGGTACATTAACTTTGCCAATTCGTGTGTAATGTATCTAAATATGGGCCAATGAGGCTCTTTTATAGTTTTAAATAAATAAGAACATTTTTAAAACACTCGATCAAAATAGTATCGTCTAAAAAAATACGCACATCAAAACGTCGTTTTTCAATTATTTTTAAACAAAACGTACTTTTTTCATTATTTTTTAACAAAACGTACTTTTTCCAAAGTAAAAGTGGTTTTATATTAAACATCCTTAACATATAATGTGGAGACTTATGGCAGTTTGATGAATCTCTCGATAAGCAAAAAACTTGTTACCATATTCAGGTTCATGCAGTTTTTTAAAGGAGCGAAATAAATAAACCTCAATTTCCCAAAAAATTTTAATATGCGAAAAAGTACGTTTTGTTCTGCGGCTCCTCATATATACTCTTTTGCAACAAGACTCTGAATACCTCAAATAAGTTTTTTTTTTTTTAAATTCTTGATCGTAATTTTAAAAATTCAAAATTTTGATCGCCGGGTGCTACGAGTTAATTTTGTCTAATTAGCATCAAATTTGTACCTCATAAGTTTTAGGCATAGGAAAATAAAAATTTGCCTGAATGCTTAAAATCCGAATAAATAATTTTTTGCCATTCAAAAAATGCCGGTCTAATTGTGCACCCATATTGTCGGTCTTGACTGAATATAATTTTCTCACTTGTTTTTCTTGTGTATGTTGTATGCACTCAAAATAATCACTCTGTTAAATTACAGAGATACTCTGCTGAGCCAGCAGAAAATACCATAGATTTCCAACCAGCAAGATTTTTTGTTATTTTACAAAGAAAACTCTGTAAAATGATTTCGATAAAAAAAACTGTAAATTTACAGAATTATCTGTAAAATATTGATAAAAGCGACCAGAATTTGACTATTTTATTTACTATTTGATTTCTGGTCAAATAGCCAATCTGGTGTTGACAATTGAAAAATGCCATCGAGTAAATTTGCCCGCTTTAATGCTTAAAAATTGTAAATTTACTTTTTTTTATTTTTGTGAAAGTTTTTTACGAGTACCTCCAATTTTACACGACATCCTCGTAAAATTTTCCAGGGTTTATAATTACAGAGCAATAAATAAAAATACAGTTGAAATTTTGTATTTTGGTTACGAGAAAAAACATAAGTATTTTATAAAATCTGTATTTTAACAAAAAACTCTGTTTATTATCTCTAAAATAGAGATTACAAAGTAAAAAGTAAAATTACAGATAAAATTTTGTTTTTCGGTTACAAGAAAATACAAAGTATATTATTAAATCTGTATTTCGACAGATAACTTTGTCAAATAACTGTCGAATTGAGATTACAGTCATTTTACAGAGTTTTTAACAGAGTTATTATTTTGAGTGTGTGTGTGTGTATGTGGTATGTTTACAAAATCAAATCAGCAATAACATTAACATTTATTAAAAAAAAAAGAAGAAAAATCTAAATCACTTTGGAATAAAAACCAGCAGCAATAGCGAACAGCATCACTAAAAAACCACAACAGCAAGAACAACAACAACATCGAAAAAAAGAACTATGGTGGATGGATGGATGGATGGATGGAGGAAGGGTACAAAAAGAAAGAACCAACATTGAAAGAATCGAGCAAGCAACCAACCAGCCAGCCAGCCAACAAATGTACGAAGCCAAATAAACTAAACAGCTGCTTCCGGTGCTTGATTGATAGTGAACTGCCAGCTTGTTTGTATCGTAGAATGACTACGGTCAAAAGATGCAGTTGTAGTAGTAAAATCTTACAACTCCGCGCAACAAACTAACTCATACGTTTCTACGTATTTGATTGTTGTTGTTGTTTTGGCGGAGTTTTTACTTTTTCCATATTTCCATGAATACATTAGGGCATCCCTTATTCTCTAAATATTAGAACTTACAAATGCATTTCCCCAATTTTTAAACTCAGCAACCACACAATGGTCACATACTAATACAGACACGACACTTATGACAGGTGTCAAAAAAGTAATCTTGAATCAAATGTTTTATTATACCTTCCACACTAGTGATAAAGGGGATATACATTAGGGCATCCCGTCAAATTTAAATTTTCGAATTTCATGTCGTAATACCTGACAAACGATGGCCACATTAGAGCCGATTGTGGGAAAATTTAGGTAAAAATTTCGCAAGGTCATCTTCAGTCGGCAACCAGCGGTCAAAGTTGGAAAAAATTACGTATTTCGAACAAAATTCATGTCCGAATTTTTTGACCAAATCCGGCTCAAAAATTCGGAAATTTTGTGTACTTTATTGGAAAAATATTTAAAAAAATCCAAAAACCGCGATTTTGGTCCACAGATGCTGATTTTTAAACATGAAAATAACTTTTTTTATCCAAATTGGTTTAAAAGTTAGAAAATGTTAGGTAAGTGTGTTATCTAAAAAATATAAAAAACAAGAAAGTTATAGTCGGTCAAGACCGACCATATGATACCCTACTCCAGTGTTTTCCGGAAAATGGGTCTCAAGTCCAAACATGGACCGATTGGATCTATCTTTTGTTAGATCTTTATTTAGTGTAGAAAACATACACAGTTCAAATTGTAGTGGAATTGCTTTTTTTTGCCAATAGACCGATTTAACTGAATATCGGTCGAAATTTTGATATGCGGGACTAAGTCCAAAAATGGTCCAATTATATTCCAATTTGATTTGGTTAATAAAGTAGACGTTTAACAGCTAAAAATAAAATTTGTGTCAAATATTTCCATTTTTAGGAATTTTGAGGGAATTATGTGAATATCGGGAGGGTGGTTTGCATGGGGCTACCAGAAGGACTGACCCGATTCCTTTGAAATTTAGAATGATGATTTGTGCATACAAAATTTGATTACCTGTAAAATTTCAAAGCGATATCTATTAAAATACAGTTATTAGAGTCATTTAAGCCTAATCGAAAGAGGGCGTTTGTATGGGGGCTAGGTCTTAACATGGACCGATTTTTTTCAATAGGCTTCGTCCTTAGGCCAAAAGATGCTTAAGTTTCAAATTTCAAGTCAATTGTTTGAAAATTGCGACCTGTATCGTGCTTAAACCGATTGATGGACGGACGGACGGACGGACATCGCTTAATCGACTCAAAAAGTGATTCTGAGTCGATCGGTATACTTGAAGGTAGGACCAATATTTCGGGTAGTTACAAACATCAGCACAAACTCATTATACCCTATACCACAGAGTGGTGTAGGGTATAAATACTAAAAATGCGATTTTGGTATACAGGTGAGACATTCCACACCTAATGTCCCGCTACAGAAAAACATGTGTCCCGTAAATTTCTGAATAGGTTGTTTGGATAGCTCTATATGGAACTAAGAAAATTGTGTTTTTGGTTTTTCAAATTTTCAAAAACTGGGCTTAGGAGGCGTGGTCAAATATTGGAAAAATGGGAAAATTTGTGGCGAGTTGCCTTGATTAAATATTCATCACATTAAAACGGAATGCACCACAATCCCAAAAATTTACATTCTTATATTTTTCAGAACCCGTTCTGAAATTTTCCATTTTTTAAAAAAGCTAATTTATCAAAAATCCGGCCACTTTTTTTATTTTTTTTTTTGAAAGTTTAGATGTTTGTCCATCCACACAAAAAAATCAGATACGCGTTTTTCGTTTTTTTTTTTAGAAAATCGCATTTGAATTTTAAATTTCATAACAATTATGTAATTTGCTTGTATTTTCTTGTTTTAACGTTGCGAATGAGTATTATTAATTGCATAAATATTACTCATACGCTCTGTTGAAACAAGAAAATACAAGCAAATTACTAAATTGTTATGAAATTTTAAATTCAAATGCGATTTTCTCGAAAAAAACGAAAAACGCTTTTCTGATTTTTTTGTGTGGATGGACAAACATCTAAACTTAAAAAAAAAAAAAAAAATAAAAAAGTGGCTGGAATTTTTATAAATTGACTTTTTTAAAAAATGGAACAGGTTCTGCAAATTTTTCAAAAAAAAAAAAAAAATTTAATCGATAGCCCATACAAAACTATACAAGAATGTAAATTTTTGAGATTGTGGTGCCCTCCGTTTTAATTTGATAAATATTTAAACAAGGCAATTCGACACAAATTTTACAATTTTTCCAATATTTGACCACGCCTCCTAAGCCCAGTTTTTAAAAAATTTAAAAACCAAAAACGCAATTTTCTTAGTTACATATAGGGTTTTTCATACAACCTATTCAGAAATTCACGGGACACATGTTTTTCTGTAGCGGGACATTTGGTGTTCAATGCCTCATAATATCAGTTAAGAAATCTGATAAATGCACTTCTTGTATTCTTGCATTTTAAGTTTTCGTATGCAATAGGAGTCCTGTTTTGGGAGTCCTGCAACCGCTGGACTTAAACTTCCAAACTTAAGCTCGAAAATACGTTAGCTATGATAATTATAAACTTAATGACTATCGGTCAATACGGCCGAAGTATTTCAAAAAATTGATGCCAGATTATTATAAAAAAAGTTTAACTTATACAAAAAGCTTAACTAGGCCCATATGCCCACCTACAAGTCGACCCCCTCCCCCGTGAAAATATTTTTGCACCGCAAAAAAGAATCCATCGTTTTTTTTTTGTATCCTAAACAAAAAATCATAATTTTGTGAAGACCGGAGAGTATCGCTAGAAAAACATTCCTTGTAAGTGGAGAGTATAAAGATAAAGCTTGTCATCTTTGAGAAAATGAGGGATATTCTAGTATAGTAACATACGTATATTAGGGTGGTGCGACAAATTACTTTTGTCGATTTTTTCTTTTGGTCCTAAAACTCTATAATTAAAATTTTACACAAATATGACAATTTTAACCTGTTCTGCTGGATGGTTAAAGTTGGATCTTAAAAAATTTCATTCAATACAAAAAATTTTTATTTTTTTTGATTTTTAAATTTTTTTTTTTTTCTTAATTATTATATTACTTGCATTTTAGCGGAAAAATACTTTTATTGTTATTTTGTTGCTCTTTCTAATACATATTCATATAAAAATATTGTTCCTATCAGTGACATCTGTATCACATTCTGAAATGTATCAAATATGTATCATTTAAACAAATATAACAACTAAGTTGCTTAACAAAAAAAAAAAAATAAATAAAGACTTTTTGGCAAAAGTCCTAAACGGCCCTCGTTTTTTCGAAGTCAAATTTAGAGTTGGGCCCGAATCATTGAGTCATTATTCTAAACAAATTTTTATCATTGCCCAACTATGATCCCACCAAAATTAAATTTTTTGTCGTTAATAAGCTAATGAAGTAAACAAATATTAAAAATGGTTTAAAAAATCAAAAATAAAATTTTGGTCCCAATAATAACCCCCTAACGACACGGGTTTAAATTGTCCTACTTGGCAAACATTTTAAGCATAGAGTTTTTAGAACAAAGGAACCATATTTTTGCCGACAATTGACGAAATTCGACAAAAAAAAAAAAAAAAATTCCTGCCACCCTAACGTTCATACAACTTAATGTAGACAATTTAGTATTATTTATACCATATTAAAAAAGGGGTGGGGTATAGGAATGGATGAATAATATTATGTGTATCTTGATTTCTGATATAAGTAAAGTAGGCAGGCAGGGTAAAATATTACAAAACTAAGCATTTTTGATGACACTCATTGACTTGATTTGGGATCTATTCTAGTGTTTAATAGAAATCGAAAACGAACGTTATATCACCGTCCGACAGCCAATATTAAACATGAAGCGGATGATATACATCTGAAAGTAAATATCAAATACCAATAAGCCCAACGATACCGTTATGATATCAAGGCAATATCACCTTATAATCACAAATTATACGAAAACAATAGTGTTCTCGTTCTTAATGTACCTTTCCTTATGATATCGTTTTTACACACAAATATGATATCGTTTTCCCTATCGATAATTCCATTCATAACGACAGTAAAATCGCCATTTTCCAGAATTTTTCGAAAAACTATGGTTATTCTAGTTGATAACGATATCGTTTCGATATACAAATGTGATATCGTTTTCGCTATCGAAATTTCCGGGAACAGCGATAATAAAATCGTCTAAAATTCGAAAATTGTATCATAATTTTAATTTAAGGTTATACCGTAATACAGGTGATAATATTTTCGCTATCACTTATCGTTATTTGATTTATTGTGATGGAGTAAAACTGCATTTACAGTTTTTCATGTCGTGATCCTGTTTCCTTTTAAAAGGACTTCAGAGTTTTAAATGATACATTTTGTAAAATATTTCTGAAATATTTGTACTTGTCCTATAATTAGGGTGACCATTTTTTTCTGAACTCAAATCAGTACGCCACTTTTTTATAATTTTTTTTCGCTGAAGAACTCCCTAAAAACTGATATGGTAAGAAAGCTTCGGTTAATTAACAGAATTATTGTATATTGTGTATTTCAGTAAAAACAACTGTTAAAAACAACTGACATGAACAGTTGTATTAATTTTGCAGAAAATTAAGGTCATCACTAGGGATTTTCGGTTTTTAGTGCATGAAAATCTATGCACTAAAAAATCGAAAATATGCGCTTAAAATATGCGCTAAAAAATTCAAAATATGCACTTAAAAACCTAAAAATATGCACTAAAAAATAAAATGTGTGCAATAAAAATCTTGTTTTCATAGGGAAAACTTCTTAAAAAGCAAAAAGTAACGCCGGGTTTAAATAGTAACATTTAAAAACTTTTATAAGCAAGATTTTTTAGAAATTAACACAATCTATAAAAAAAATTAAAGAAAAAACATAATTTTTCTTATTTCCAAAAAAAATTTTTAAAATTTAAAATAGTTTTTTTAACAAATAAATTTTAAATTCGTGTTTTTTGCTAATTTATGCCAAAATATGCAAAAATATGCACTTAAAAGTTGGAAATATGCACAAAATATGCATTTAAAAACAAATTATGCAAAAATATGCATTTTCAACAAAATATGCAAAAACAAATCGATGCCATTTTAACGATAATTTCTTGATTCGGAAAGATAATTGGTCGATATCGGAAATCTCATCCCTAGTCAACACAAACAAGTTCTTTTGAGAATCTTCCCGATTCTAAGGACTTTTTTTCTCAAGTTCTGAAATCTCTCTCTTGCTTTTAAAAAAACTCCCAAATCATGAGCACATATTTTTTTAAAAAACTCTTGTGCTCTTAGAACTTTTTTCCGATAGGAAAATCTTCAGATTTTGTGTCCATATTTTTATTTGGACTCATCCAATTGCAATTTCTTCCTAAAAATATAGAAAATCTATCATCAGAAATGTTTCCCACTCAGATTCTGTGCGCTTCTTCTTATACAGCTTAATTTTCGTTACAAAATTTTTATTTTCGGACTCACAAGCTCTACACACAGAAAACAATTTTGCTAATTTCCAACTGAAATTCAGTTGTTGCAGTAAAAATTTGGTTGATGCATTTGTATTAAGGTTGTAACAACTGAATGTCGGTAGTTTCAACTGAATTTTGTTGATATAACTGTCTTTTAATTGAAGCAACTACAAAATTAATTTGCCCCAGCGAAATGTAGTAGCATCAACTGAATTTTGAGTTGATGCAACTGAATAATTCAGTTGGAAATTTATTTTTCTCTGTGTAAGATTTCTAGACATTTTTTAATAGACAGTACTTCAGACTTAGCTTATTTGATGGAAATAATAATTTTGTATAGAATTTTTGAGTAAAACAATTTTTTGTGTGGAAATTTCCAAAAATCAGTACAATCAGTACATATTTAAAAAAATCAGTACAAGGTATTTTGATCAGTACACATGACTAAAAATCAGTACATGTACAGATCAAATCAGTACGAATGGTCAGCCTACCTATAATGCCACTAGTGATGGCAAATAAAAGAGGAGGATATCCCTTAACTTTTCCAATTTTTCTAATTTGCCATAGTAGGGGAGATTAGGGGAGATCCTCCTCTTTCATTTGCTATCACTGGTGGCATCCTAGGACAAGTATAAATATTAAAAAATATTTAATAAAATTTAGTCCTTTAAAACTTTGAAGTCCTTTTAAAAGGAAACAGGATCACGAAATGAAAAACTGTAAATGCAGTTTTACTACATTTAGTCTCTAGTTCCAAACGTGTTTAACGACTTTTTTTCATTTTTGTCGGACGGTGAAAAAAGCGAGGATATTTTGTTTAATAAAACTAATAAAATTCAATTGGAAAAACAATTTATAGATTCAGATAAATCAGAAGAATTCTTTTAATTTAAGTTTTGAAAAAAAAAAATAGTTGTTTAGTTAACGGATTAAACTTTTTGTACAGCCAAAATATGCTTCAAAAATACTTACTTTTTCTAACTTAATCCAAAAATGAAGAGACGAACTGTTTAATATTTTATTTTTCATTTATTAAATATTTTATTTGTTAAAAAATAATAACAAAAATACATAATTTTAACTTAACATTTGTTTGATGCTTCTGCTGTAGTTATTTATGGAAAAAGAATTAAATGGAATTATGTAAAAATTCTAAAAGTACTTAAATATGTTAAAAAATAAGAAATAATAATAATAATAATAATAGTACATAATCATAGTAGTTTTAATAATAATAATAATAATTTACATATGTAGACCTATAACGTGTTAAATTTCATTAACCATTTCAACTTGACTTAGATATTGAACAAAATAGTGACGAAAAAAAAAATATAAAATTAAAAAAAAATGTTATAAAGCAAAAAGTCATAAATTAAAGAAATACAAGCAGTCATATTTTGTATTTCTTTTGTTTTTTCTTTTGTTTAAAAAAAAAAAAAGTTGCAAAAAACTAAACAAAAACTTAAGGAAATTTTTAAGAACCTTTAATTTTAATAAAAAAATTATTACAATTGTTAATTGATCAAACAGTAAAATACAGATATTGCCAATTTGTTTTGTTTTTATTTATTTTGGATTTTAATGTTAATATTGTTTATGCAATACAATATTAATGGTATTCACTTAGGAAATTTCTCTTCTTCTTATTTCCTTTAGCTCCCTGTGGAGCATAGGGCCTCAACGTAATTTCGCCATTCTCCTCTATCTCGAGCGATGATTTTTGCCCTGTTGAAATTGTATCCCATTTTTTTCATATCATCTTCAATAGTTCGTCTCCATTAGGAAATTTAACTACTTGTTAAACAACAGCTTTGCAGTTTAGGTTAGGCTACACTGCGCAACAAATTTTAGGTCATCGCTTTGAGCCTCAACGACTTCAGCGCCATATGAAAGTAGACCATCAAAGCGACAAGATCACCAAAGGGTTTTTCAAAGTCAGTTTGGATTTCTTTTTTATGGTCCACTAAAGTTTTTAGTTTTTTTTTATCAAAGGCGTTTGGAAAACGTCAAAAAGCTTTAATAAAAACACGTCTGAGCTTCAAAATGTGGTTTGATGTCTTCAGTAAAATTGTATAACGGTTCTTTTCTTACAATTAGAACATATTAACCCTATAACTGCCATTTTAAGGGCTCATTTTAGACCTTTTAAAAACTTAGTATGTACATAAGTCTAATAAAACGTTTATCTAAAGTGTTAAAATGTATTTTGCTTATAAAATTTCACAACGACTTAGCAAAGGTTGAAAGTTTGTGCGACATGCGCACAATGCTTAAAACTGGAAAAATGTAAAGAATAATATTTTTATAGTATTTTTTTTTTTTTTAAATATTAAAAAAAAAATTGTGTGCTAATTTTACAACTTTAGTTTTTTACTCATTTTAAATAGGCTAATCCAATTTTCTTGCTTTGAAGACCCCTTGTAAAATTTGATGCACAAAATATTTTTATGAGGAAAATATTTGTCGAACATTTTCACCCCTTAAATGGACGTTTTATTAGACTTCTGTGTATAGTTTTTGAAAAAGGTCTAAAGTGACCCCTTAAAATGGAAGTTAGAGGGATAATATGTTTTAAGAAAAGAAACGTCAAACGATTTTACTGAAGACATCTTATCATATTTTGGAGCTCAGAAGTGTTTTTGTTATAGTTTCATGAAGTCTTCCAAAAACTTTTAATACAAAATTTAAAATTTCAGTGGGCCACAAAAAAGAAATCCAAACTGACTTGGGAAAACCCTTTAGTGATTTTGTCAATTTGATGGTCTACTTTCATATGGCATTGAAGTCATTGAGGATAATTTTTATTGTTGCAGTGTTGTAAGTGGCTGCAAACGTTTTACGTCAGTACACAGAGGCTCTGAATTTCATCGATTTGGCTGTTTTAATTTTAATATATTTTTCAAAATCAAATACTACCTTAGTTCAGTTATGGCAACCGCTAAATGGTTGTGACAACTGCAAGAAGATTGTGACAATCGAATTGCAGTTATAACAACCGAATGAACGCTGAGAAAAACCTCAAAAATTAAATTTACAAAAATTCACGAATGTTTTTACCATTTAATTTTTTTTTTTGTAAAAGGTCAACTAGTGTCGTAGTTAAAGCAACTGATATACAGGTACGCCATAGAAAAATTTGGATGGCAGATTTGTAATCTAGAGGTCCTTTTTATATACAACATAAAATTATATTTGGTGTTACCAACGTAATAATTTGTACCAGTGTATCACCAAAAAGTGCTTAGCTAGCGCTTTTTTATCTTGGTTCAAAATTTATAATAATAAATATAACCGTGAACTTCTGATGTTTTTTTTTGTAAATTAACGTGTAAACAAATCCGCCAAATACTTTTTGAAAGTCAAATTTATTTATTTTTTGGAATGCAACAAAAATCAAATTGTTTCCTGAATGGGTAAATGTTGCCAAATTTTGAAAAGTCGCCACTTGTAATTTTTTTACAAAAAAAATCGTTAAAATAAATGATAATTACACTACTAAACACCAAAAATTCGACTGATACGCGACCTTATACACTTGATAACAATAGTTTTGCTGGTCAAAAATCTGGCCTCCAAACTTTTTCATCACGCCAGGTTTTTGAAAAAATTGAGGTCAAAGTTGAAAAATCGCCGTTTTGGGCATTTTTGGAATCTTATAGCGGATGAAACCGATATCGACTTCAAAATAAGTCGACGATAAAGCTTAAAAATTACTCTTTAAGACGGAAAAACTGATTTTGTCAGTCGCCTTAACCCTTTGAGCACTAATTGTCTTTCAATGATGTCTTATTCTCCAGTATCAAAAAAAAAAAGTTTTTGTGGGAGAAGATATTATTGAAAGACAACAGTTAAAGCGATTGATCAAATGAGTTATGCGTCTTAAAGAGCAATGTCTGAGCTTTACCCTTAACTTATTTTTAAATCGTTAGCACATCGGGTTCATCCGCTTTAAGTTGTCGAATATGTCCGAAAACTTAATTGTTTGTATTTCAAATTTCTCAAAATCCTGTTGTAATAGAAAAGTTTGGAGACCAGATTTGTGACCAGGAGAATAATTGTAATTATGTGTATAAGGCGGGGTTCCATTCGCATAAAGTTTTTTTTTATATGATTTGTAGCGGAAAGAAATCGGTTTTTGGGAATAAGACATTATTGAGAGACAATTGGTGCCCTAAGCGTTAGATCGACTGACCAAATGAGTTCAACGCCCTTAAGAGCAATGTTTAAGCTGCACCCTCGACTTATTTTTAAGTCACATCAGGTTCATCCGCTATTAGTTGTAAAAAATGCCCAAAACGGTGATTTTTTTTAGCTTTGACCTCAATTTTCTCAAAAACCTGATGTGATGGAAAAGTTTGGAGACCAGATTTGTGATTACTAGAACAATAGCAATTAACTGTATAAGGTCGCATCAAGTTTTTTTTTTTTTTTCAAAATGTTAAGTAGTGTTATTTTTGTAGAAAGTTTTAAAATTTAACAGGCGCATAATTTCAAACGTGAATACCACTATGGTTTTAATGTGAATGTGTGATCATGTTAATTTATTTCCTCATTTATTTATTTACTTTTTTTTATTCATTTCTTCTTTTAATAACATTTCTAATTATTAATAATTATCTGTTTGCAGTCTTTGGTTATTCATTTTTTATAATTTTTATTTTTTTTTTTAATTATTTGTTTTTATATTCATACATAAATATCTATAGTAGTATATACTATGTTAAATATATATATATATAGTATGTAGTTTAGTTTATTTTAATTATTTTTTTACTTTACTTTAATTTAGTTTTTTATGTTATTTTCTCTTTCTAATTTCGTACTCTTTATATGTATTTATAATATATTTTTTTTTGTTTTGAAATTCTAAAATGTTTTTCTTTTTTTTCGTTTTTATTATTAGTACTGGTGGTGTTGAAGTTTTGAATTTTAATATTTTTGAATTGAAAATTTCTATTTTGTCATTTATGTTAAAACACTTGCTGGAAATGTTAACAAAATGACTTTGGTCTGTATTTAAAAAAAAAGAAACGGAAGCTGGCGGGAATCTTGGAGATACCGTTTGTTCTATTGTTTTTCGTTTCCGACAGACTCTATTGTGAATTATTTGTAAGTGGTAGTACGTACATACATACATATACATATGCCTATTTTTAGACGCGTTTATTATTTTGTTTTTGTTCATTATTATTTTTAAAATAATAATAATTCAAAAGTGTAGCGTGAGATTTTATCTAAATACATTTTAGTTTTTTTTTGTTGTCTTTAAATTTATTAATTTATATTATAATATACATATTTACATCATAAATGCTTTTTAATTTGCTTCTTCACTTGTTATTTTGTGTTCGTTTTAAGAAAATAAAAACAAAAAAACATTCAGAACACCACCATTGGATTCAGCTTAATCTTCTAAATAATGGTACAATTTTTGGTAATCCTGCACAGAGGAACTACAATTTTAATAGTACTATATATATAAATTATATGCCTTTTAGAGGTAGCAGATGATAGCATTGATCGTACAGTATTTTGCGTTCAATTCGAAATTATTTTTTGTGTGTCAAAACTGAAATACCGTTAAGATGAATGCAAATCACTGCCACTACGTATTTACAGTATAGATTCCGAGGTGTTTGGAATATATATTTCTCTAATACTCGGGACTGGAGTCGAGCAATCTTTTCTCGGGTGTAAGATCTCCTTTCCGGAGAATCCTACTGTTCGTACTGCAGTCGGTGTGATGAATGTGATGATGGCCACCGCCCGATGATTTTGAATTACCATTACTGTTATTCTGAATACTACTGCCATTGCTCATGACCACTACGTTGCTGTCATTGCCAGCAGATGTGATTGGAAACATACTGGATGTGGAGCCAATCTGTTGACAGCGGCAACCTCGTCGCGCAAATTTACCATAACATTTTTCGCACAATGCTACGCAGCCTCGCATCGGCCAATAACACCAGAGGCAGGGTAAAACGAGAGAAAGGGCGCCTAGCCAACCCCATCGTTGCGTTCGTTTGTAGGGACCACAAGAGCAGGGGTTGTCAACACAGGGCGTACCGGAGCCATCGTCACAGTCCATATCGTTGTCGCGGGCACAGTGGTAGAAGAGAGCTTTAGCACAACACAGACAAGACGCATAGTCGATAATGGATTCGGCGCTGCATAGGCATGTCTTGTTGCACACCCAGGTTTGTGGAAGTGGGCGTGGACTCTGACATTGTTCGCATCGACAGCGATCACATCGGGGGCAGGTGATTGGATTGAGTGATGATGGCGCATCGCCACTGCCAATGACAATGGGCGTGCCCATGGGACTAGCTCCGTTGACTGCGGACACCATGCCCTGGGGCGTAGCTATGCCAGTTGCAATGTTATGTATATCAAGCAACTCATCTAGCGCCGGCAGTTCCTTTGCAAATTTGCAGGTGTTATCGTTGATTGACAAGGCGGGTTGTTTGGTGATCGGTTGGTTTATGGGCTGTATGCCCGGCGCTGCAAATCCCCGCGTGTCCGGCGTGGAAGAAAGTTTACCCGTTACCGTCGCCGCCTGCGTCGGCGCTTTGGGATTGTGGTGTTGGAGATGGTGGTGATTTTGCGGGTGTTGTTGGTGGTGGTGGAGGTGGTGGTGCGAATGTAAAAGGCCGTCTGTTCCATCAATACCCATCGCTGCGCTCGCTGAACCAGCAGTTCCCGCAAGACGATGTGAGTGTTGATGGCTTTGGTGCTGTTGTTGTTGCTGACGTAACTCTCGCTGCGGCAGCAGCAACAGGTGATGCGTCGTCGTTTGGCCGTTGTCATGTTGACCGGCCGGATGTTGCATACGCGTCGCATTCTGCAGCTGTTGTGCCGTCCGCAATGGAGTGTCCACATACTCATTGGCGAGCCTTTCGGACTCGGGTCGCGGTTGCGCCAGTGTGACTGGAGATGTTGGTACCGGTTCTGCACTATGGAAATGATTTAGGAAATTATTATTGCTGCCGCTGATGGTGAGTAGAGGTACTGCTGAGCCAGTGCCAGCAGGTGTCAGCGGTGGTGGTCGGCGTCGGGTGAAACTATTCGTAGCTGTAACTGCCGATGATGACGATGAAGAGCTAACGTGACTGCTATTTCGACTCAGATTGCAGGGTCTTTGTGGTAGGAAAGTTAAATGATGAATTTGATAATCGTCAAATTGACCGGATTGCTGCGTTACAACGTCAATATTCCCAATGTGATTGTTATTATAGCTAACCCTATTGTATCTAATATTGTTTGTAACTATTGGAGCAGATGCTTCCGTTGTTGATGTTGGAATTGTTGTTGTCGTTGCAGTCGACGTGTTATTAATACTAATATGATGTGGCTGATGCAAGTTATTATTTTTACTTAAATCCGATTGATTTGTACATTGAGGTGTGTCTACTGCTGTTGCTGCTGTTGAAGCTACTGTTGCTGATGCTGTTGCTACTGGTGTTGTTGACGAAGTTGTTTGAGACGCTGCGCTTATCATCTCGGGCTCGGGAGCTCTGGGACGATGCACTTTGGGTAACAATTTAGGGGGCCGGGGAGGCGCCAAGGGATCGCCGCCATTTCTGCGATCCATGTAGCGTTTAAGTAATGTTTGTTAGAACCTCAATCCCCTCGTTTTCTTGGCCGGGGATCATCAATTTTCCTCATCCTTTTCAAAAGATTTAAAGTCGTCGTCGCCGCCAGTAATTTTTTTAAAAAACGATTATTGTATTTTTCTCCAAGTCCACCAAAGAGAATGCCAAGATATGATTGCTTTCTGCAAGAGAGAGATAGAAAAAACCAATTAGTATTGTTGTTTAAAAATGAAACAAAGAAGCATTTCACTTAATAATATTTAAAATTTCTATGAATGTGAGTCTACATATACGCTCATAGGTAGATATTTAGATGAAGATGATGATGAGGATTGTTATTGTTGTGGACTGTATCGTCTGGCGCCACTAACGCTAGTTAGTAAGAATTTACTGATTCTTTTCTGCTAGTTTTTTTTTTTTTATTAGTTAAAATGTTGAATAATTATTTAAGTTTACCATACAAGAATATATATTTTATATATAATTTGCATATTTATAAGTTTCTTGTTTCCTCTCTACTCTTTTTTATCGTTTTTTTTTGTATATGTTTATTGATAAATCGTTAATTTTAACGATAATTTATGCTAATATCAATATCATTCATAATCTTTTTTCGATATCAAAACGCACAAAAAAAATCTCCATTAAAAAAAAAGTTAATGAAATGAAAAAAAAAAAAAATGTTGGTGCAAACACCATATTTTTCTGAGTGTAGAAACAATTTTAATTTTCCAAGTATACAAAATGTGTGAATGGCTGTGTATAGTAGGTAGCTGCTTTTTCAAATCTACAGAATAAGAATTTTCTGAATGAATTTTTCTTTTTTTTTTTTCTTTGAAAACAACCTTATAAAATGAGAAGAGGCATTTATTTATTAATGAACACTATTTGAACATTCTATTTGGCAACTGTATACAAAATATTCTGTTTAAGAATTTGTTTTTGTTTTTATTCAATTGAAATTGTTTAATATTGGCAAAAAAAAAAACGAGAACGATTCACGTCAAGGTCAATAGTTTACAAAATCTACAAAAAAAAAAAAAGAGTCAAGAATGGCATTAAAGGGAGAAAAGTACAGATAAAAAGAGTAAAATTGTTAAACAACACTGTTAAACAGATCTTGCAAAGAAAGAATTTAAATTTAAAATACTTTTGACTTTAAGCTTAGTGTCATATTTTTTATGGCGGAAATTTTTCTTAAATTTTAAACGCCTTAAATTGTACAAGAAACACCAGGCTTTAAACCGCATGTTTTGGTAAGAATATTCGGAATGATGAAATGTGGCGACTCTGATGACAGACTGGTATACAGTTTAGACCAGTCGAATATACATATTCATAGTTTTTTCAACAAAAAAACTCTACACCATTTACAGATGTAATTCGAAAAAGATTCTGCTTGAAATTCAACTATTTCCATGTGTAAGTCGAAGATTCTATTTGTAATCCGAAACCTCCATTTGCAATTCAAAATTCCATTTGCAACTTGAAGACTCTACTTGTAATTCTACGATTTGTAATTCGTTGATTCCATTTGCAAATCGAAGATTCCATTTGTAATTCAAAGTTTCTACTTGTCATTCCAAAATTCCACTTGTAATTCAAAATTTCGTATTGCAATTCGCAAAAGACCAGCTGAATTTCCATTTATCGTTTTCAAATTACAATGTTACGAGAAACTTCAATACCTTCGCTTCTCTAATATGGGTACCATGACATAAACGAGTAGAAGGAAACAAGAAAGCTGATGAGCTTGCAAAGCTGGGTGCAGGTGGGGAAGGAGTTTTTGTTCATATTGAACACCCGATTCAGTACTATAGTTCGAGAAGTGATTGCCAGTCCATGACGAACAGGAAATGGAGAGAATTAAGCACAAGCAGAATTACCAAAATAACCTGGACGGGTTACGGCCTCAGAAGAACTCACTACCTACTTTATCTTAATACAAGAGAATGTCGTTTACTCACGGGTCAATGGTCACAGGGCACTGCCTAATTGCTTTCCACACAAGAACGATGGGACTCATCTCTGATTCCAATTGTAGAAGATGTCATGAACCGACTACGGATGAAACAGTTGAACATATCCTGTGCAGATGCCCCGTAGTGACCAGACATCCCGAGCGAAATTTAGGCAAAGCAGAACTCGAGAATCTGAAAGAAATCGCAGTTATGGACCTTAGGTTAGGTTGTAAGTGGCTGCTGACGTTTTACGTTAACACATGCAGACTCTGTGGTCCATTGTGATACCAGGGGACTGTAATAGGTTTCCCTAATAGTCCCTGTCGTTAAACCAATTTGAGCAGTTATGAAATTCCTTAGATATTGAATTTGACATCCGACAAATCAGAAAGATCGTGCAGCTTCCTAGATCCCAGTGAAGCAAGTCTCTGACCAGAAAGTGCCGTGCAATGGGAGATAAAGTGTTGGATGTGCCCTTTTCTGACTAGTCTCAGCAGCGAAACAAAGCCGTAAATTTAGCTTGCAAGTTCCTAGAGGCATACCAACACATTCCAATTATGTTGGAACCTGTAAGGTTGTTCTTAGTCTTGCAAGCTCATCGGCTTTGCAATTCTCTGGAATGTCTCTGTGCCCTGGGAGCCACATGAGTCGTATGTCAAACTGCTTGATCATCTCATTTAAAGACGTGCGGCAGTTAGGGGAGGTGTTATTTTAAGAGACATTGACTCCAGGGACGTGAACGTGGCTTGACTGTCAGAATAGATTTTGACTGCGGTTGTTGTAAAGACATTGCAACTAAACCAGATATCCACTTCTTTTATTGCCAGCATCTTTGCCTGGTAAACATTGCAATGATCTGGCAATCTTCGAGGCAGGCTCAACCCAAGCTATTCCGAATAGATTCTAAAGCCCACTTATTTGTTTAGCTTCGATCTATCTGTTTAAAAATTTATGGAGCATCTACTACCCGGAATGCCCCTCATCCAAGACTGCCTGTATGGTATCTTCAAGATCGGAATGCTAAGGACCTAAACTGTTGTATGCGTAATCTTTTACCAGCCAGTTAAATTTTACTCAACACAATGGGAGATTAAAGAAGCGTCCTGATAAGATGTGTCATTGATTAGGCTTGGTCTACTATCGAAGGAAAATTAATGACACCTGTTGCTGTCATCTTAAGTTTGACTGTGAAGTTCATTAATAAAAAACTTTTGGAAAAGAACTACTAGTCAAATAGCGAACCCAAACCACTGAATTCATGCATGACTCCTGTGGTAACAGTTTAGAGCACTATTTCGTAGCACAGAAGAGCGTTATTAAGGTGCAGTGAAATTGTGTTTCAGTCGAAAATGAGTTTTTTAAACTTACACTCATTTACGGTTCCGAATCTACTCTTATCTTAATTTTGGCACTTGTGACTTTCTTTCTTAGGACGTCAGTACAGTCACCAAAATCTGTTATTTATCATTATTTAATCGCCTTCTGTTTGCGCTACTTTAAATATTCTAATCCTATCATGTTTTGTATTTATTTTATAATTGCAGGTGTGTTTTGCGGGTTTTTAAAAAATTCCAAAAAAATATTTAGATCTTACAAAAAAAATATTTTTTTTTCTACTTTTTAAATTTTTCTATATACTTTTAATTACTATAATTTTTTAAATTAAACGATAAAAATCCCTACCTGCGTAGATAAACGATTTTTTTGTAGGTGTTTATATCTTTTACACCTGGTAAACAAACATTTTATGCACTGTGCCTCGTAAAGACCTAAAACGAAACGGTTTGTCATAGATTACGAAAAATTTTGAATTTCACCAAAAAATTTTAAATTTCATTGTTGAAATGCCCTGTCTCTAGTTGAAATGTTTTATGCTTTTGGCTCACGGAATAGATTTTCTAAATTCGGCGGCCCTGACTGTGTACAATAATGTAAGGTATTTCGTCTCTTTTGAAATATGTATATTGTAGTACTCTTAGAATGAAATGGTCTTGTGATCATTGGTTATTCATTAATTTTTTCAGTGTACGTGAATGAATTTCTTTCTGTTTATTATATTTTTTTTTTGTTTTATTTGATTTTGAGTGCCGGATATGACGTCAATAAGTGGGCGTATATTGTGTTAATTATTTATTTTTCTTAATGTTTGCTCATATTGTTGTTATATTGTTTTTAGTTTTAAATTCCAAGCATTTTTAAGTGTGTAAATGTGTGTGAGTGTTTCTCTGCTGTTACTTTTTTTTTTTTGGTTTAAAATCTATCAAGTGTGTTGGTGGGGTCTATCTTGAAAATACCTAGTGCTAGATACATTTAAATGTAATACAATTAATTTATTCCTATCAATTAATTTACATTGTTAGCCGGAACAATCTGGTTTAATGTTTGCATTTGAAAGAAAAAAAAAAAAAACAAATTGTTTGCAAAAAGATGAAAACCTTATTATAATTAATGTGACAAATAAACAACAAGAGCAGCAGCGGCAGCAACATTTATGTACATAAATACATATTGGGATTAAGACACCGACCGACTCCTCTTATCGCCAAAGAGCGGAAGTTTAGCCAACAAGTAAACAAATTTTTTTTTTTTTTTTTGAAATAAGAATAGAAAGCCAAAAACATACACATTAATTTTAATTTTAAACACGTTTGCTCCATAAACATGTGAAAATTACGGTGCTACAGTTGAGAGTTTACAATTTTCAGAAGAGGCATCGTAAGTTTTAGATCTGGTGTAGTACAGAACAAACCCGTCTTCACAACTTGTTAAACATCCCTACAAACTTTAAGGTATTGTAAAAAACCGTTTTGGATAACTTTGTGTCGTGAAACAAGTTTTAACACCCAAGGGAAGTGTCATTCACCAATTTCATATTATAGAGAACAGAGATACAGAGCAGCACGACGACAGTATTACAGATATGACATCACCAAGAATAATTGTCAAAATCTGGTAATATCACACTAAATATCTGTATCAGAGTTATAGAGTAATGTATCGACCGTTTTGTAGTTCTGGCATCGTCAAGAATAAAAGCTAAAATTTGGTAATACCACACTAAAGTTCAAACGTAAAGCAAAGAGACACAATCTGCATTCTCACTGTATAACTGGTATCATCCATTTCTCTCAGATTTCGATTTGTAATACAATTTCGTAAACAATACCATATGGTTTTTGTTGACTACTTTTTCAAACGCCAATTCTCTCATATCTCTGTACCTCTGATCTGTATTTTTATTGTATAACTGATATTATCCCTCTCGCTCAGATTTCAATGGAGAAACCATTTCGTAAATAATACCATACGGTTTTAGTTAACTACTTTTTCAAACGCCATTGGTTTTAAATCTCTATACCTCTGGTAGAGAACATCAATGCATTAGAAAGACACATTGGTTTGCTTTCATCCTATGTGTTATTTTTTTTTGAGCTAACCAATACTAAGGCGACGATACCTCAATTTTTTTGGAAGCGTTAAGTTTCCGTGTGTTTTCTCCAAGACAAACTGGGTCTCAGAAACGAATTTATAAATGAGCTGTCTTACACTCAAAATAAATTCTCTGTCCAATCAGCTGAAAAATCTGCTGAAAATACACCCATTTTGAGCCATATGAGAAATCTGCTGATTTTAGCAGACACGGTTTGCTAAATATCTGTCATAATAGGTGAATAAATATAACAAGAAAAAAAAAAAAAAAAAACATACGCCGCCAGCGAGCATCGAACTCGCCACCTTCCGATTTGAAAGTACACTTCTTAACCACTACGCCACGGAAGCTTATACTTTTATCTGACGTTTTAGCTATTAAACATGTGTGTTGTTCGACAGCAGAGAAATCTGATTTTAGCAGAAATATCTGCTGATTTTAGCAGAAAAATCTGCTGATTTTAGCAGAACAATCTGCTGATTTCAGCAGAATAATCTGCTGATTTCAGCAGAACAATCTGCTGATTTCAGCAGAGCAATCTGCTGATTTCAGCAGAGCAATCTGCTGACAATCTGTTCTGCTTTTTTTTTATATAAAAAAATTTCTTGAAAAAATTATGAAATTCAGCAAACAAAATCAGTATAAACATAGTAAAATGTCTGTTATTTTCTTAAACTGAATGACAGAGATTTTAGTAAAAATATCCTTCTCAGCAGAACAATCTGCTAAAAGATTGCTAATTCAAATTGAAAGTCGTTTTACAGATTTTTTGACAGAGTTTTTCTTTTGAGTGTATAGATACAGATCATTAATAAATCATTCCCGGTATCTCTTAAAGAACAACAAAGAATTCCATACGTCAGAAGGAGATAATAAGTGCCCCCCCCCATTTTAAATTCTCGGGCACACTTAAAAAATTATGTAAGTTACTACATGTTAGTTGTTTGTATATTTTACAGTAGTTAGTTGTTTTCAACTACAAAGTCAGTTGTTTTTGTATGAAAAATATCAAACAACTATTTCTGTTAGTTATTTTAAGTCGTTTTTTTGAATAACTAACAAAATAGTACTGTAATGTAGTAACAGTTATTTAAAGTAGTAAATTTTATATTTTTATTATCTCTGAAAAATGTACAATGTTTTTTCCAAAAAATATTTTTTTTTTTTTTTAAACTTGAAAAAAATTTGGTTTTTAACTTCTTTTTTCTGAAAAATTTTTTGAAAAAAAAAAATTATATATTGTTTATTTTATTTTTACTACATTTTATTTGTTTTGACTATAAATGTAAGTAATTTTTACTACATAAGTCAGTGGTTTTTTTGTCAGTTAAAATAACTAACATTATTAGTTGATTTAACTGAAAAAGTAGTTGACACCAAAACAACTTACAAAGTAGTTATTTTAACTGGCATTTTCAGTTAATTTTACTAACATAATTTTTTTAATGCATGTACAAAGTATGTGTTTTGCCGTTTCTTCCTCCATCGTTCAAAATCTGCACGCATTCGTGTCAGATAAATTTTTCTTCTTAAGTTGGTAACATAGGTTACAATGTCCAGTTAGGTAGGACGTAAGGATTCGGAGACAGTAGTCGTTTCAATACTGAGCTGGGTGGAGTTATGAATCTCTTTTCTTTCCGCTGGCCAGCGCAAAACTTTCAGTTCTCTATAAACTTAGATTCACTCTATATTCTAAGTTTTTCCCTAACATGTCCCGATTGCAGACCAAAGAATGGTTAAGCACCAATGATGGGTAATCGGGCACCGCGATTTGCCACAGTCGGTGCGTGTGTTCTCCGTATGATCCTCTTGAACCGCAATCCATACGAGTGTTACGTCGTTTTGTCGCCCTAGTTCAGACTGTGGTATTTTACGTCGATTTGTCGCTCTAGTTCAGACATTTTTAATAACTTCAACCTATCCGAGAACTGCTAACAATCTTTGTCGCCTCGTTGTAGCGAAACAGACCAAGGTTTCTTGTAGGATTTGAACCCACGACCCCCATGTTCAAAGGCTAGCACGCTATTAATACACTTATTTATAGAGTTTGAGATACGGTAAACAGAGCAAAAATCATATATTTCAGCAATTTTTGGGAATCAAAAGATAATTGTTTCCTTATGCCACGAATGATTTTCGACATTTAAAGAAACAATTCAAAAAAAAATTATAAAATTTATATGTTACATAATTTTTTTTTTATATCCGCCTAAAAGTATGCACTCTTTTTTAGGAAAAACATTGAAAACCGTTTGTCTCAGTGGTATCACTCGAATCTTTCGCTACGAGTGAAAGATGGTATCATAGCTAATTGTCACTTATGACTATGATGTCCTGACTTTGCATGTAAAATACAATAAGAAACTTTTAGTTTACAATTAGGAAGGCACAGAAAAAAATACCTTTTAATTGGAGTTAATTTTTATTAAATATTTGAAAGCTTTTACTTCAATAAGTAAACAGATGACTAAGCTCGGGGTCATAGTTTGAAGACAGCTTTAAACGAGGGATAGGTATATTCAATTTGACTATTTTTTTTGTGTACATTCATAGGAAACATACAATATGTGTATGTATACAAACAAAAGTGATCGACCTTTAAAAGTACAATAAGATATCTAGCACTATATGGATTTTTACAGCTGTTACTCGAATTATGTTTGTATGTATTTCTGTAGTTCTTTTACTTTTTATTCCTATTCAGTTGTATTTTTTTCTGTTATTGTATTCTCTAGTTTTCTTCAGGTAGAACGACGACTACACGTATGCATGTGTATAGACTAATATGTATAATAAACTCGTATTTGTCGTTGTTGTTTTTGTTACAACAATAATGTAAGACAGTGTTGCCAGGTCCTATTTTCTTTTAGATTTTTTAGATTTTTCTGAAAACCCTCTGCAGTTTTATAACCTCCAACCACAGTATGGTGGTATACTCAATTTATCATTTCGTATGTAATGCATCAAAATATCGGTATAAGAAATCATAAATTGCATTTTTGATCCGTAATCGATTCTAAGACATTCTAGCGATTTACATCAATCTGTGGAAGACACGATGAAATCCAAAATTAAAAACACCAGAAGTTTGGTACGAATATGTCGAATACGGACCAGGGAAAAAAAGATTCTTCCTTGAGGAACTAAACTAATCTCTGAAAAACATAATTTTTCTTATACCCTATAACCACAATATGGGGCAATATCACTTTGTCATTCTGTGTGTAACATATCGAAATATCGGTTAATGACACCACAAAGTATATGTTTTATTGATCTACGATCGATTCTAAGATGTTCTAGCGATGTCTGTCCGTAGAAACTACGATACAGTCAAAACCAAAAGAGGTAGAAACCTGAAATTTGACACGAATATATCTTAAGTTACTGGAAAAGTTAAGCTCAGAAATCCGAACAGACAAACCAGACAAAACAGAACAAATTCCATCTTAAAGAACTAAAATAATCCCAGAAAAACATCATGTTGTTTTATATTTGTTAAACAAAGGAAACTTTTTTATGTCATATGAAGTTTATCGACTAGCACTTTGGCCAAGGCGATTTCGAAATGACTTTTTTTTGCGTAAATATATTTTTTCGATTAACCAGCACTCAGGGAATGCCCCTACTAATGCAGTGCATTTTGATGATATTAGGAAAATAGGTTATGAGAAGGAGATAAGAAGGAGAAAAGAAGGAGATGTATTTGTGGAAATTTGACTTGAATTTACCTACATTGAAAGAAACTGCGAAAACCTTCGCATGGAGTTTTTTTACGCATACGGCTAGTGCGACTGATAAACAAACCATCTCTGTAATATGATGTGCGAAAACTGGACAATCGACAACAAACGGATGTGATTTACTAGACAACCGAATGCTACGAACAAAAACTCTGTCGATGGGAATAAGTACATATGGGAGTTGTATTTTATCTCGGTCGGATATAGGTGGTATAAATAGTAAGGAGATCGGATGAGGTGAAGTACTTCTTACATTGGTTTAGAAAACCGATGCACTTGAATGCTTCTTTCGACACTTGAAAAACTTGCTTATTTAAACGGACTTCGAACTGAATTTTAATGCCAAAATCATCAAGATTATACGATTAATTTTTATATCACCCATATATACAGATCACTCAGTTGTATCCACAGTCTTGTTGGTCAACATTGGGTATTGCGTGCATTGAACTTGACCCTATTCGCAAGATCGTACTCAGAGAATGTCAAAAATTCTTGGTTAGGTGTGATATTCATAATCTGTCGCTTGCCCTCAACCTCAACTAGGCTTGGACTTAGTTGTTAGCTGAAACCTTTTAAGGGAATGTGGATGGGAAAGACTACCGCAAGGTACGACGAAATGAAAAGATTAGCCAGTGGATGTGCTTACGGGGACTAGCACTGTTTCGTCGACCAGTGCTGGTATACCATCCGGCCCCTGTGCCTCATTTACGTTAAGATCCGCAAGAACCTTTTTTAACTGCACGAGCTCGAAAAAAATCCTTATGCATTGTATAGGTAACCCTTCTGAGTTCGGGAAGTGGTTGATTGCTTTCCGGCAAAAAGGAATTGCCTTTGTCACAGCAGGACAGTTACAAAGAATATACTCTACCGTTTCTCTTTCGTCATAAGTCTCTGTTAAACAATGATCCATTATCATACCCCCTAGAAGTCTGTAAGCATTTCTTGTAAGAAACAATAAAAGTTTTATCGCCTTATTATTGTAAGATTTCCACATAATGTTGGTGGTTTTCAAAAATGGTGAAAACTCCTAAATTTAGGGAAAAATCTCCTTAACTGGCAACACTGATGTAAGTCTCAAACTACAAATAGATTGTGTGTGTATGCACCAAATGTCAGGTTTTAGTATTCCGTTCTTATGGCAATGACTGAGCTAAAGTATAGAATAACGACAAAAACAACAACAACAACAACAAAAAACAAAAAAATCATCATCAAGCTGTGTTTCACTATGTTCCTCTTAAGTGGTACGCTAAGTATGGCACTTTGTCATCTTCCTCTTTGCCCAATATTTCTAAATGACTATAAGTACGTATGCACGTCCGTCTGTCTGTCTGTCTGTCTGTCTGTCTGTCTGTCTGTCCGTCCGTCTGTACGTAGTATTAACAATGCACTCTGGAGTACTACAAACATGTAGAATGAATATAATACGTGAGCACTTATTTATTGATATGTAGTAAGTATTCCTGTAGTAGTCGCAGTTGTAGTTCTTGTTTTTGTTGTTGTTGTTGTTTGTCTGTTATCAGCTAGACAACAACACAACAGAAACTACAGAAAATAAATTGTGTCAAAAAGGAAGCAACATTTAAAGATAGTTGAAGTAATTTTAAGTATTATTGCAAAGATCTATTTAAAAATGTTAAGATAAAAAAAAAAAATTGTATTGATAAATTAGAAAATGTATTTCCGGATTGTTTTTTCCAATATTTATTTATAGTGTGTCATCACAGGATTCAAAAAAAGCTGTGTCTGCACGATTCATAGTGATTCTCGTTCCATAAGCAAAAATCAAAATGTTTTACAGAGAGGGATTTCTATCGCTATTGATTTAAAAAAACGCGGCTTATGAGATCGATAGCTCAAAAGGGCGATAGAAACGTTGATTAACACACATAAGAGCTTAGGACATCAATCTTTCCTGACAGAGTAGGCGATCTCAATCTTAACGGACGGATCAAAGATGGTGATGGATACGGGCTCAGGAGTTTACTCTGAATGCCTCAAAATCGGGGCCTCATTGAGACTTTCAGATAAGTGTAGTGTTTTCTAGACTGAGGTACTTGCAATTGATAAAGCCGCGCAGATGATCATGACAAGGGACCTTCGTCCTTGCATCATTAACATTTTCGTGGATAGTCTTACAGCTCTGAAAACCTTAGAATCAAACACTGTAAAAACAGGAATCGTTAGAAATTGTATACAATTCCTTCGTCGAATCAGTCAGCACACAGTCAAGCTAATCTGGGTCCCTGGAAAGGAATTGGCTGATAAACGTGCGAGAAATGTCTCAAAATCGGTGGGGGAGCGTTTAGAATCTGACATCTCGGTTCCTATAGTGGAATTGATGAACGAAATTGATAGGATATCAGAGGAAATGATAAAGGATAGGTTGATATCACTGACTACGTGTAGGATATCGAGAAGTGGCCACTGCCAAATCCCAAGAGGACAAAAAGTCTTCTTACTTTTGGCAAACGGACGGTTAGCCTATTAGTAGGAGAACTTACAGGACACTGTATGATTAGCCATATGGCCGTGCGTATGGGAATTTATGATAGGGGCTATTGTAGATGTTGTGGCGAAGTGGAGGAGGAGGAGTCTGTGAAGCACTTGTTATGTGAATGTCTGGGTCTAATGAGAAGCCGCCCTAAGCATTTGGAACAACGATTTTTCGATGACCTGGATTCTCTAAACTGTGTCTCATTGACGTCTCTAGCAGAATATCTTAGAGAATCAGGGTGGTTTAAGAAGTAGAACTGTGTGTCTGAGGGGGAGTAGGGAAATAGAATTAAGGGAATCACAAGTGAAATCGCCAAATGGCAAACGCCCATCCTACCTAACCTACTGATTCGCGCAAAATTTCAGCTGAATTGTGCTTTCTCAAAACAAACAGATCAACCGACGATCAAAAATTTTATAAACAATTTATATTTCAATGTGTTACACATGAAATGACGAAATTAGTATACCTTCATTATGTGGTTATATGAGGTTATAAAAAGACTTAACAAACTTTAATAGCATGTCATTCATATAAAATATATGTATAATAATGTATTATAAACCATTATCCTTTGACAACAATGACGACATTTGTATCTGTGATGACGTCAAAAATGTTCTTCCACATCATTGACGTCATCACTCGTTTGAATCTACATATATCTGATTGTACATATATTATATCGGTTTTTATAATATGTAGTGCTATAACTTTCGTTTGTTTGTTAGCTACCCAGTTGGAAAATGTCTCACTGAGGAAATTTCCACAGTGATTCCTTGAGGAAATGTCTTCAGGTTCTGACAAATCATAGGTAATCCTTGATGACATGTTCTAGCACTGAATGTTTGCTTTAAGAGTGTGGACAATTCCTCTAAGACGTCTAAAAGGAAATGTCTTTAGAATAGCAGTATATTAAATTATAATTTTAAATCTGGGCAACTCTTCAATTTCCATGAAAAAAATGGCAATATTATCGATTTAATTAAAATAAAAACAAAATCTAACAAGTAGAATAAAAGTAATAAATAGACAAACAATTTTAAAAATAAAGTTTGGAACAAGTAGTTAGGTGTGTGACTAATAAGCTGGAGGTTCCAGGTTCCAATCCAGTTGGGGCTAAACAAGGCGAACAGTTTTTTCAAAATATGAGAAAGATAATTTATAAAGGAAAATGGATAAAAGTAAAAACTAAAGGAAATACGAAAATTGTTTGTATTTTCGCATGACCTATGTCAGACATTTCCCCAAAGAAGTCTTAGGTGACATGTCCCCAGAAGGTCAGCCCTGACTGCTGACTTTGAGTGAGGAAATTTTGAAAATGTGTATGAAACTGTCCTCAACCCAGTACATAGAGATGTCTTGTGGATGGCAGGTGTGACTCTGACATGTCACCGCTCCGTCACTGAGGATGGCTCGAGGACGTTGCCAACTGGGTATTTGTAAGTTAATAACAATTTTTTTATAATTAAGTTGCAACTCCTTTCATAGCAAACAACTTCTGAAATATTGCTATTATCGTCGAAAGGTTAAGGCAGCTAAGAACTAGCTCTTGAAATAAAAAAAATAAAACCAATCCAATTTTTTCAGCCAGAAAAATAAAACGCTAGAAATCTTTAGATGTTGAAACGAAAGTTGGCAAAACAATGTTTTGCCGTTAGTCACAATAAAAAATTTCAAACTGATTTTTTCAAACTCAATATTGAAGTAATGGCAAAGTTCTGGCTTACTAGTTATCCCAATGCAATATTTTTGAAGTATTTTAGAAATCAAAATATATTTTCAATTACACTACTGAACATTTTCAAAATAATTTGATGCGAATAGGACGCGACCTTACACAATTAATTGAAATTGTTATAGTAATCACAATTCGGGTCTCCAAACTTTTTCATTACATCAGGTTTTTCAGAAAACTGAGGTTGAACATTAAAAATTTTTTTTAATTTTGACCTCTATTTCTTAAAAGGCTGAAGTGATGGAAAATTTTGGAGACGGGTTTTTGACCAGCAGGAAAATTATAATAAAGTGTATAAGGTTGAATCGCATTCGCATTTTCGATGTTTAGTAGTGTTATTTACACGTTTTAGGCTGGATTACTCAATGCTCCGTTATAAAATAACTCTCCGTTAAATTTAACTTTTTCATACAAATTTTGAAATAAGGCTCCGTTAAATTGGTCGTTAGCAGCTAACTTTTTATTAAGTAATCCGCCCTTATAAATATTATTTTTTCGATTAAAAAAGAAAAAAATGTTTAAATATAATATTAAGATTTACAGCCCTAATACATACACTTAAACAGCATAAGTATTTTTAACATTTACACCTACAGAATATAGTAATACTCTTTACAAACCCCCAACCAAGTCTCATTGACATAATAATAAAGTAAACCATGTTTTTATAAATATCGAGAAACAAAATCAACTTTAGACAAAATTAAGGGGATAATAAACAGGGTTTTTGTATATAAATATATGCACAATAGGCAAGATAGATTTTAGTTTGTGAAAGTTTTAGTTCAATTAATTAAGACCAGATTTATAAAGTAAGGAATCGACCGTTTTGTAGATCTGACATCACCAACAATAATTGGAAACATCTGGTAATGCACACTAAAGTTCAAACATAAAATAAAGAGAGAGACAAAAAACAATATGCATTCTCACTGTATAACTGGTATCTTCCATCTCGCTCAGATTTCGATTTGTGATACAATTTCGTAAACAATACCATATGGCTTTTGTTTACTACTTTTTCAAATGCCATTTGTTACCTTACTCTATAACTCTGATTAAGACGATCTAGCAATATCCCTCTGGCTTTTGAAATCACAAACAATAGTTTTCTTTTAACAAATTTTACTTTAATTCGACAGCAGGTTGGCATATGTATGTGAACAGAATTGAATATCGAAAGGCACTACAAACAGAGTTTTTTACCCCAAAATTTTTTTTGGCGATTTTTTTTTTTCTGAAAATTCATTTCTTTTACAAATCTTTTTAACAAGATACTTTTACAAAAAGTTTTTTGTTAACAATTTTGCTTTCAAATGAAATTTTTGCAATAATCTTTTGTCATTTGGGAGGGTATTGATACACTTGGCAAGGCCGAATTTAACTTTTTTACTTGTTTACCCTATTTTTTTGTACATTTTAAAATCTTAAAAAAATTAAAATCGCTCCGGCCCAATTCACACACACGTTTACGTATGAAAATATTTATTTTTAAGGATTTTTTTATTGTCTGCTATTTACACGACCCACCGTAACTCTTAAGCACGAACATCTTCACATCAAAAGAGGCATAGACGCGCCTTAGCAAAAACACCTACACATTAACTGTAAAAAAACGTGTGCACACTCACACATAAACACGCACTCACACAAATATACAGACACATAGTATAAAAATAAAGAAGACAATTACAGGCGGTTAAGACGGATAATATAATATCCTACACCATATTAAATTATATAGATAAATGTACTTCCGAGAAAAGGGCACAAAAATAAATGATAAATATTATTGTTATGTGCAAAAGAGTAGATAGGATTATAAATTAAACTAAAATGTGATTAAGAAAACTAAAAACAATAGAGGCAGAACAAAAATAACCAACACATAAACTCAAAATTGTTATACATTTCGTTAAAGGTCGTTGTGATTCTCATTAAGTCTGAAAGAAAAGTGACATAATTGTAAGCAAAGCTATGTAGTTTCCTTAGAAGCATTAATTTTTATTTTGAAAATATTGAAACTTTATTGTAGGTACTCGTGTAAAAATTAATTAGATTTGGTTTGATCTGCTCTAATTTAAATCTTTCTATATAAATAAAAATCAATTGTCGTTCGTTGGTAACCGCATCAGTTGAGAACGGCCCGATTTGAACAATTTTTTTTTGAAATGTTCGTCATAGTCCAACTTAGGTTTTTACGTAAAGAAAATTTTACCACGCCCACTTTACGCCCACTTTTTTCGATTTATCTAAAATCAGAAAATGGCTGCACCGATTTGGGCAATTTTTTATTAAAATGATCGTAGTAATCAAATTTAAGTTTTTACTAAAAGAAAAATCGACCACGCCCACTTTTACGCCCACTTTTTTCAATTTATGTAAAATCTGAGAAGGGCTGGACCGATTAGATTATTTTTTTAATGAATATTTATCATATTCCAACTTTGGTTTTTACGAAAAAAGAAATTGACCACTGCAACTATTTTTTGTTGAAAATGATCCTTATAATTTAACTAAGGTTTTTACGGATAGTAAAATTTGCCACGCCCACTTTTTTCTATGTATGGAAGGAACTATAAGGGCTAGACCGATTTTTAAGAAAAAAAATGTCCACGCCTACTTTTACGCTCACTTTTGCCAATATATATATTTTAAATCATGGAATGGCTAGATCAATTTGACTAATTTTGTTTTTAATGTTCGTTATAGTCCAACTAAGGTTTTTCGGAAAGAACAATTTTCCATTTCTACACCCACTTTTGAATGGATGGACCGAGTTGTTTAAATTCAAATAACGTGTTTACGATAAGAAAAGTTGTCCAAACACTCTTTTTTCGATATATTTAAAATTTTCTCTATAGAAAATAAAATATAAACAAAAATCAAATGTTCGTTGGACAACATTTATGGGCCACGCCCATAAATTTTTCTGAGCCAAGAAATTCATTACATTTTTTGCAGGGCTATATATTTGAAGCGAGGCGAAATATAACAGTGATCTTATATTTGGGCCAGCAACGCGGACCGGGCCAGCTAGTATGTAAATATAATTGTATCTAATCACATCTGTCAAATCTCAAATTTGCATACCAATTTAAGGATCTATCATATAGAATTATTAGTCTGATCCGATCGCAAAACTAGGACCAAATTGATATAGAACAGATCTGATAAGATACTATTATATATAATTAGATATAAGCAGATCAGCTCAGACTAGATCTAATAAATTTTTTAAAAATTTCGCCATATTTTAAAATTTTACTATAATTTACCACACGTTACTTTTTTACTAAAATCAGTCTTTAAACAATTAATAATTTGATTCCCATGTGGTAAGTATAAATTCTATCCACAGCAAAGTGTATATGGAACGGAAATTCAAAGAAGCACCTGTATGAATATTATGCCACTTAAAAACCCAGATCAAATATGGAAACATTTATTGTGATGATCGTAAAAATGACGGCCATAGAACGTGCACGTTGTTGTCAAATAGATAAAATTAAACAAAAAAAAAACAAAAAAGCAAAAACGAATTCATTTAACAAATTATTAGGTGGAATTGAACACATTCTGTGAATAAAAATGGAAAATTGTTCATATGAAAAATTGTACATTATTAAACGAACGTAGTATGTACTTTTTTTTAGATAGATGGTTCTTAATAATACATATTGCCTGAACAAATTTGTTTTATTTGCACGCACACAATCACACTTAAACACACACACAGCCAAATGTACATTTTTTTAAATTCAACCGATTGCGATGAGAGTGGCTGGCTGGCTGGTTGCCTGGCTATGTTTGCTTTGATTTGCTAAACGTTGTTTATGACCGGATATCCGCAACTATTTTTGTGAACAAAATACGAAAAAAAAACAAGAAAAATAAATAAAAAGAAAAAATTATCGTAAATTAAAAAAATGAAAATACAAATGTGTAGGTATTATATACGATCATATTTATCAATTTCCGTTTTTGGGTAAAATAAAAAAAAAATGTCGATTCATATTTTTTTTTATTTAGCATTAAAAAAATAAAAATTTTGTTGTAAAACGAATTTAGTTTCTTTTTAATTGTTAATATTTTGTAACGAATTTAAAGTGACCAAACGAACACACTTTTTTGGAGTTCGAAATATATTAGATTTATTGAAAGTCGAATAACTTCATAAGGAATTTAAAAAAGATCACTTGAACTTCTAAAAATTAAAAAAAAAAAAAATTTGAAAAAAAAATTCCGCGAAAAAAAAATTGTGAAAAAATACGTCATTATTTTTTGTAAAAAAATATGTTCGTAATTGTTTAAATACCATTCGGTGTTCAATTCTGTTCACATATGTCAACCAGTAGCCGAATTAAAGCATTTTTGTATTTTTTGGTTATGTTGAATATACCAACATTTTCGAGGTGTCCTTACATTTTCGTTCATAACTTCATAACCGCTGAACCGTTATCGCTCAAATGGAATACCAAACTTATCGAGGTAAGATCAAGTAAATGTGTCAAGTTTCAGTCATATCCGTGCACTATTTTGGCCAATACACGTCAAAATAAATTTTAAGTCCAATCAGCAGAAAAATCTGCTAAAAATACACCCATTTTGAGCCATATAAGAAATCTGCTGATTTTAGCAGACACAGTTTGCTGAAAACCTGTCATGATTAGCAAATATCTGCTTAGATATTTTCTAGAAAATTTGTTTACATGAAAACTTTAAAAGTTTTTTTAATATAAAGTTAACAAAAAAATAATATAAATGTTTCTGTAAATCAACTGATTTTTTTTTTAGTTTTCCAATTACTAGTCTCAATCGTTTTAATTATATAAAAAACGAAAAAAATTAACAATTTGGAAAAAATACTTTGGAAAGTTTTCTTGAAAAAAGGATGACAGCAAACTATTTCTGTAAAATTACAAAATAATCTGCTAAAAATATGTTTAACAATATGTTTAAAAATATTGTTTTGATTGCATAAAAAACAAAAAAAATCAACCCTCTGAAAAAAAAAAACTTCAAAATGTTTTTGAAATTCAGTAAACGGAATCAGTTAAAGTGCAGTCAAATTTCTGTTATTTTGTAAAACGGAATGACAGAGATTTTAGTAAAAATATCCATTTTAACAGAAAAATCTGCTGAAAATTGCTAAATCAAATTGAAAGTCAAGTTTCAGAAGAAAAATTGAATTTCTTAAAATTATAGACATTTCTGGTATTCCCGTACCGGTTTCAAACACTCCAGTTAGTGTTTTCATCAGTAGGATTTTAAATATCGGTTTGTCTTGTTAACCCATTACTGCCTGCCCATAGATCGGCTCGTACGATTTTGATGAAATTTTGACATGTGTACCTGGAAGACCACAGAAGTTGTTAGAAAAATTAAAAAAAATTTTCCTCAGCTCCGACCTGAGATATGACATGGTTAGGCCGTGTAAATTTTTACTTTTATTTTTAGTTTGAGCTGAAAGGGGTCTAAAAAGTTTGTATTGGGTGTCAAAATAACTCCAATAAATTTTCGTGAAAACCAAAATTGTCATTACCCCCCCGCATCACGTTTTAGGTGCAATTTTCCTGAGTATTTTCGATTAAGAAAAATCTTTGATTTTTGTCAGTGAAAAACAAAAGTTAAACAAAACAAAAAAAAAATATTGTTAAATGTTCAAATTTAGCCCAATCTCTTCTCTTTTTTATGAAAAGGAATTAGCCCGATATCTTCCATCTAGCCCGCGCTAAATTTTTTTTCAACACTTTTTTGGGTATTTAAATACACATTAGGCAGGAATGGGTTAATGGAAATTGTTTTTTTTTATATACATATGTGAATATTTATAATTTCTACAGAATAAATATTTACAGTTTCCAATACAACAATTCTATTTCTAGCAATCTCAACCTCACCTCATACTTTATTTCAACTTGAAAGTCGTTTAACAGATTTTTTGATAGAGTTTTTCTTTTGAGTGTTGCCATTTCCAGAAATACTTATCTATCTGTCCAAACAGCAGAAAAATCTGTTGAAATACACCGATTTCGAGCCATAGGAGAAATCTGCTGATTTCAACAGAGGCGGTTGCCTAAATATTTGTCTTGATTATCTAGATGAAATCAGCGGAGAAATCTGCTGACCACAGCAGAAAAATCTGCTAATTTTAGCAGAAAAAATTCAGCTGAGCAATCTTACATCGAGTTTGAGCCATATAATAAATCTGCTGATTTTAGCAGATTCAGGTTGCTAAAACTCCATATTGTAGAATAAAAAATACAAGAACATTTTCTAAGTTTTTTTTTAAGCTAAACTGTTTTCCAGGAAAAAAAAATCTGATCTTAAAAAAAGTTTTTTTTTAAGATCAACCAGAAAAAAACTTATATTTTTTAAAAAAAGAAATAACTAAATATTTCTATAAAATTAACAAAACAATCTGCTGTTTTTTTTAAATTTTAATAATTTTTATTTTCGGATTTTTAATTTCACAAAAATTAAAAAAAAAAATACATCTTAAAAAACTTAAAACATTTTTTGAAAAAAAGTCAACAGACTTTTTCTGTAAAATAACAAAAAAATCGGCTAAAAATCTGCACAAAAATATTTTTAAATTCAGCAAACAGAATCAGTAAAATTGCAGACAAATTTCTGTTATTTTCTAAAACTGAATGATTAATGACAGAAAATTTACTTAAAATATATATTTCAGCAGAAAAATCTGCTAAAAGTTTGCTAATTCAAATTAAAAGTCATTTTACAGATTTTTTTACAGAGCTTTTCTTATGAGTGCAGTTTCTGCTTTCAAAAATTTTGTTATTTTCAGGATTGAATTAACAAGCGTTTCGGGATTTAATATTCTCAATTATTTCAAAATTTTCGAACTATAGTAAAAAAGAAGTCTATGATTTAGAAATTTGGCCAGTATAATGAAATTTGAAATGATCAGTAAATTTCAACTGAATTTTGTACGAATTTCAACTGATATTTTTCGAAATTTCTTAAAATTTTAAATCATTTTTTTTTTTTAATTTGAAATAAAAATTTCAAATTTCAAATCAGTTTTTCTTAAAATTTTTCGAATTTAAATTGATCTTTTACGAATTTTAACTGTAAATTTTTTTTCGAATTTTAACCGATATTTGCTGAATTTCAATCGATTTTTTTTAAATTTCATCTGATTTTTTTCACGAATTTCCACTGATATTTTTCGAAAATCATTGATCAATTAATTTTTTTTGAATTTAAAATATTTTTTAAGTAAAGTTTTCAAATTTCAATTGAATTTTTCATATTTTGAATGGAGTTTTCGTATTTTAAATGTACGCAAATATATGCTGCTCAATAATGTCTACAAAAATAACTTTAACAAAAATTTAGTTTCGTTTATATAGTTTTTTAAAATGCTTTAATGTCTTGCCACAAAAATTTGTATTCGAATATACATACATACTGTAATACTACGTCGAAGTGTATACTCTCTGCTACTATAATTTAGAATTGCTTTAAGAAAAAAAAAAAAACACTTTTGACGACACAGATTTATGTGAATTTTTTTCGATGAAATTGTTAAATTTTACTCGTAGTTATTGTCGTCATGCCTAAGGATTTCCTTATGGTAGTGAGTGGTGGCACTACGACAAGTATAGAAAAAACACACCAATATAAACACTCAATAAATATGTGTAGATCTGTGACAATAAGTGATAATAGCGTAAGTCGACATAGGAACAAAATAGAGTTTATTGAATAAAATTACACTGGCTGACATCACAACTGCTCCTGGAAACTGACAACTTAAGTTTCGATTAACCTTTTGATGTTTATTCCAAATCTGGTTTCCATTTTAATTCATCACTTAAGGGTTTAGAGAAAATTGAGGACAAAGTTTACAAAAAAAAAAAACTTGTTTTTGACCATTTTCAATTCCTTATTGTATAACCTTCAAATTCATAAAAAATAAAAGAGGCTAATAAGAGGATTACAAAACAAATTTATTATGAAAATTCGATTAATAAGTCTTTTATTAAACGCTTTTATTTTTTTTTGAATTTGAACGTAAATCTTTAAACAATCTGGAATAAAAGCGATAGCTTTGAACTTTAACATATCATTCCCAAAATTTTATTAATAAAATAATGATTAAACATGAATAAGGGGCCCCCGTAGGCTAGTTGGAGCGTGCTAGCCTTTCAACGTGGGGGTCGTGGGTTCGATTCCCACCAGATCCCTTGGTTTTTTTTTCGCTACAACAAGAAGACGGTCATTGTTACCAGTTCTCGGTTAGGTTGAATTTATTAAAAATGAGTTTTAAATAAATAGAAAGAATAAGTAAAAATAATTGACCATGTGATCAAAACTATTATTATTACTAACATGAATTCCAACATAAATGATGGTATATATTGCAAAAATCATTTTTTTAAGGGATAATATAATTTTTGACCCAATTGCCCAAAAACAGACTTTTTTGTAAACTTTGACCTAAATTTTCTTTAAAACCTGACGTAATAAAAAAATTTTGAAAGCTGATTCGAATTAAAATCGAAAGGGTAAAAGAAAACGAGAAGTCGGAACCCAGTCACATCAACAAATTTTACAAAGAAGACTCTCAAAAACGTTTTTTATGAACTTTGAAGTCAACTTTCTCAAAATCATAACGTAATAGAAAAATTTGGAAAACAGCTACAAAATAAGTCCCGAAGGTATAACCAAAAAAGAGTGATCAGATTAAATAAAAAACTATTGGTTTATGAAAAATTTCATATACATACAAATATTTTTTTACGAATTTATCTTTCAAATTTAATCAAAAACTAATTGTTTTTACATGTTTTTCCTTCATTTTTATATTTTTCATGTCAAAGTTTTAACATTTAATGAATTTATAATAGAGCCCCCAGTGGGGCGCCAAATATTTTTTAACCTAATACCATATCTTAGACTAAACCCTTGTTCCATACACGATTAAAAAAAAAAGATTTATTAATTAAAAAATTAAATTAGAATTTAAAACTCGTTGTATTACAAAAACTATAATGACTTTTTTAACAACCTTTATATCTCAATTATTGTTTTTTCGACATAAGCTGTTATCACTTATTGCCACTGTTATAATTTTATTTTTGGATGTTTTCATTTTGGTAATTTTTTGTTGTTTTTGTTGTTTATGTCTTTATTTGTTGTTGTTGTTTTTGTTGCTGCTGCTGCTGAATTTGTGTTAAGCTTAAAATAGATCTTAGGAAAATTTTAAAATTGACAACAATTTAAATATAGATTCAAATAAGATTTTGAAATTTTTATAAATTCAAATCACATGTTTGTGTTTTCTGATGCCAACAAAATCGTCAGCGCATTCATAAAAACAATATGCACGCGAATCCAAAGCAATGCCCACAATAGGCAGACATTTAGACAACCCCAACGACCGACCGACCACCGCCCAACCGACTGCCCAAACAACATTCAGACAAACAATTTTACTTAATAGAGGGAATTGTTTTGATTTTCATTTTTTTTTTTTTGTCAAATGGCCGACTAGCAAAGTAGAAAAGATTTTGCACTAAATATATAAAATGTTGTATGTTGTCCACTATTTTTAAGAAAAAAAAAAAAATACTACGACAAGAAAATAATAATGAGATTTGAATTGCAATAACACTGTACGTAATATATTTAGTTATAAGTACATTTTTATACAAGTTTTAAGGAGTTTAACTATAAATTGGTTAAACATTTTAATACCCTCTAATTAGTGATAGCAGGATATATAAATACAAAATGACATTTTTTAACATTTGCTCCAACCGCTCTAACTGCCCTAAGAATGCCCCTAGAGCTGTCAAATGTATGACCGACCCACAATCTTTTTTTATCAAAACATTTTCTCTGAACATACAATTTTTTTTTATTTTTTATAAATTTGTTTTATTAAATCAGCTTCTACCGGTCCAATAATGCTTCCTAAAAGGGTCATTAGTGAGACCGACCCCAATTTATTATTACCCTCCAACATACCTATGCTATATCTCAACTCCCTAAGTTGGCAGTTACAGTTGGAGCAAATTTTTTAAAAATGGTAATTTTAAATGGGAGCCCACTTAGGGAGATAGGGCGTTGGTATGTTTTGAGAAAAATGTTGGATATTAAAAATAAACTCGGGTTGGTCTCATTAATGGCCTTTCTAGGATACACCATTGTACCGGTAAAAGTTGATTTAGTAAAACAAAAGCCTTTGTCGTAAGAAGAAAGGTGTTCTTAAAATTTCCCGGGGGCACCTTCCATTTTTAATTCAGTGTTCATAAAACACACCTAATACATACTTAATTTATTTTCACTATTATAATTTTTTGAGTGTATATTTATGTTTGTCTTCATTTTTTTTTGTTGAACCATTTTGATTAGTTTAATCGCATTGTGTTATTTAAAGTTTCTTATTTTTTATTTTATACATATTTTTTGTATACCCTCCACTTAGTGATATAATGTATAAGTTCGTCATTCCGTTTGTAACTCATTGAAATATCTGGGACCCCATATAGTATATTATTGATCAGTGATCGGTTGTAAGACATTCTAGCGATGTCCGTCTGTCTGTTGAAATTAGAGTTTGCAAATAATCGAGATATTTCATAATCGCGATTACGATTAAAAAAATTGCCGTTAATCGCGATTATCGATTAATCGAATTTTTTAAATAACTTGATTTGCAAATTCTGATTAATTTTTATTAAAAAATAAAAATTGTTTTATTGGACCTTTAAAATATTATATTTCGAGTAGGTTTTTTTCTAGCTCGAGGTCATTATTTCCTTTACTAATTAAAACTATGATATTCTCATAGAATAATTTTCAAGAAAATTATTTTTCTGTTTTAAATTTATTTATTACCGAGGGTAATCAGTATGTATGTCAATATTTGATTGATGGTTAGTTGATGATAGTGATCTTACTACGATGGTACAATTTTCGTCTTCTAATTCCTAATGGGAGTAGAGTCGAATATGTGTTTATATTTTAGTTTAATCATTAACGATTGTCATTAAAGACCCTTTGCTACTTGTATACTACAAGGTTTTTAGTTTTGCTAAATAATCTTGACAATGGGATCTGACAAATCCCGAAACACGTGTCCAACATAAATAAATTTAAAACAGAAAAATAATTTTCTGGAAAATTATTCTATGAGAATATCATAGTTTTAATTAGTAAAGAAAATAAAGACCTCGAGCTAGAAAAAAAACCCTACTCAAAATATAATTTGAGTTGCTTTATAAAAATCTTTTTAAATTTACATTTTTGAACGAACTATTATTTTTAAGAAATAAAATTAAAAACTTTCGAACTTTCCCAGTAAAAATTATTCGCGATTTTGGCACCACATTCTATTTTTTAGCATATCATTGCGCATCGAAAGAGCGCCCTTGAGAATTTTTTGTTAAAACATATTATTAAAATTTTTTGTTTGTAAAATTTCACACATACTTTAATTTTTGACATCTTCAACACTTTTTAAATGATTAAAAATATTTTTGGAGAAAAATACTAGATTTTCTTACATCTTTATTGCGCTTAAATAAACTCTACAAAGAGTGCTTCAATCAGCGCTGAAAGATACACGATTTTACAGCGTCTTAATAGCTCCTTATCTGTGCAACTAAAGAGTACTCTAAACATTGACTGGTTTGGATTCGCTCTTGGGCTCGTGATTCCTTTCCAAAAGCTACTTCCATTTCATAAAAATTTCTGCGGGGTCGTGTCGGAATACCTGCCGATGGCCAGTGAAGAGCTTATTGTGAGGAAATTTATTAAAAAAAATTTAAAAGGCACAATGGAAAAATTAAGTTTTTTGACAAAATTCATGTCCAAATTTGTTGACCCAATCCGACCAAAGCCTATTGAGTATATTATAAAAAAAAAATTGCTTAGATCAGAATTTAAATTTTACTTTCAATTTCAATGACTTTTAAGAGAAAAGGAAAGAAAAATCGCAAACAAGTTAAATGAATCATGGGGCAAACCATCAACACAAGTTAAATGAATCATGGGGCAACTCGTTCCAAATAATCGGTTCCAAAACACATAATATCATCCTACAATCGATTCTAATTAACATTTCAGAATCAATGATCTTTGTTTGAAATTGCTCCGAAAGTAATCGTTAAATCGAGTTATTGAGTTTTTTTGAAAACTAATTTTAAATAGAAACTTCAAAATGGGTTTCAGGAACTGATCCGTCATAAAAACAGTGTATTTCATAGAACATTTTTAATCGTAATCGCATGATTTTTTTGTCGATTACGAATAATTGGTGCGATTAATCGCGATTACGATTACGATTTTAATCGTTTTGCAAACTCTAGTTGAAATGGTGATCACGGCCAAAATATTCCACAGATATAACTCAACATATTTACTTGTTGTTGCTTTGAAAAGTTTGATATTGAATTTGAATGATATAGGTTTAGCAGTTCTAAAGTTATGAAAGAAAATGTAAGGACACCTCAAAAATTTTGGTACATTCTACATAACCTAAAAATAAAAAATTCTTTAATTTGGCTGTTGGTTGACTTATGTGAACAGAATTAGTTACCAAAAGGTATTTAAACAAGCACAAACATATTTTTTTGTCCAAAAATTTTTTTCGCGGAATTGTTTTTTTCGCCAAATCTTTTTTCCGCGGAAATTTTTTTTTCTCATAATTAATTCCTTTTACCAATATTTTTAGCCCAACATTTTTTCGCGGACTTTTTTCACCAAATTTTTTTTCCACCAACCCGTGTAAAAAAAAAAATTGGATCAAAACATTTCTCTTTTGATCAAAACATATATGGATCATATCTAAATGGATATAATCAGATCTACTCTATATATATTCATATCTGCTTCAGATATGTTTTGATCCGTAAATTGAGTCTATCTGACAATTTTACATATATGAACATATCTGAAAATGTCTGATCATATATGTCATATATGCCAGATAGACTCAATTTACGGATCAAAACATATCTGAAGCAGATATGAGTATATATGGAGTAGATCTGATTATATCCATTTAGATATGCTCCATATATGTTTTGATCAAAAGAGATATGTTTTGATCCAATTATTTTTTTACACGGGAAATTTAATTTTCCGCGGAATTTTTTTTTGTTCAATTAAACTTAATTGGAATAATCTTTTTCACAATGTGCAGGGTATCCATACTTTCGGCAAGGTCGAATTTTACTTTTTACTAGTTTTTTTTTATTGTTGTTATTTTATTTTTCTGAATTACAAATCAAGTTGTTGTTGTTGGAAGTTACTATTGCTGGGTCGATCTAGTGTTTTTGTTTGTATTTTGTTGTCAATGTTGTAGTCGTCTAACCGGTTTTTGTAAAGATTTGTAAAGATTGTTTCTTTTATTTTCATTTTTATATTTTTACTACACTTTGTGTTCTACAAAAAAAAAAAAAAAAAAAAAAAAACTTTTCAATCCGTCTTATAAAAAGGTGTGTTTGAAAAAAGAAACAAAACAATATTTTTTTTTTTAAATAATTTAACAATTTTTTTTGTTTAGCTGTAGATTTTTCATTTGTCTTTTCCATTTAAAAAAAAAAAAAAAACACCAAAATTTAAAATCATTTCCTGTGTTATTATTTAATTTACTTTAACAAGTTAACAATTTGCATTTATCGAAATTATTATACATATTCCGAGTAAAAATTATTGTTAATGGGTCAAGTACATATTAGTTGAAAATATTTAGTTAATATTCGGACATTACCAGAAAAGTGTTTTTATGGTAAAAAAACTTTTTTGGACTGTAAATTTTTTTTTTGTTTCTTTTTTTGCAAAAAAAAAAAATATTTTTAATTATTTTTTTTGATGAAAAGATTTATATTTTTAATTATCGTATTATTTTTTTGCCTTTAATGCAATTTGAAATTCATTAAAAAAAAAAAAAAATTTAATTAATTTTTTTTTTAATTTTTGTAAAGGCAAAACAACATTTTTTCTCATAAAAACACTTTTTCAGTAATGTCCAAATATTAACAATATATTTTAAGCTAAAATAAAAATCAGACAATTTTCAAGTAAAAAAAGGAATCCAAAGTCACAGACTATATACAGACTCGACAGTAAAGTTTAATAGCAAAAAATGGGGAAAAACTAAGCGATTTTAGGAGAAAACGGAGCGGTTTTTAGCTAGTTTGAAGCTAACATGGCAACACTTTCTACGACTTAGGAGTGAGTGAAACAATAAAAATTGATCTGGCATCCATTTTTCTTAAGGCGCGTTGTATTAGCTTTCTCTTTCTAACCTAATTCGTAAAATAATTTGCGAGAAATTAACCATATGGTCAGCGACGTATACAGGAATTTGAAAACGGGGGGGCACAACTCCCAATTTTTTTTTAGTCAGCGCCGATTTATATTTTTTTTAACTAGGACTACACTACAACTTATGTAAATAATACACATTTTAGATGTTCAGATTGCTCATCTAAAATCAGCAAATTTTTCTGCTAAATTCAGCATATATTTCTGCTAGAATCAGCAGATTGCTCATATGGCTCAAAATAGGTGTATTTTCAACAGATTTTTGAGGTTTATTTTTGAAAATTCGAAATTGCATTTGTGCAATTCAAACCCGGAAAAAGTGGTGGATTGAAAATTTTAGATTTTTATTCCAAAATTGTTGTTAGATATCCCAAATTAATATTCATAAAAATATGTCTGGTGATCGCGCTGTTTTAGATTTCAGCTTGTTCCATGGTTTCATGTGAGGATTTTTCTATAAAAAATGTTTCAAAATTTAAGTTTTTTTTATAGAAAAAGTCTCAGTACCTAAAAAGTTTTTATAGAAAATTTGTTTCAGGATCTGATATGAAAATATATCTACGAATTTTAAAGTTTTCTAATGAGAAAATGTTTCAGAATCTAATAATTTTTCAATAAGAAATAAAATATCTAAAATATAAAATTTTTCTGATGAAAAAATGTATGGGAATCTGAACATTTTGTAATAGAAAAAACTTTTCAGAACCTGAGAATTTCCTTTAAAAATAATAGCTGAGAATCTCAGATTTAAATATAGAAATAGTGTCTTAGAATCTTATAATTTGAAAATTTTTTATAGAAATTGAAAATTATGATCCTGATGCATAATTTTTATTGGATTAATCCAATATTATGCGTTTTTTAAACAAATTTTTCAGATATTTCAATAAAAATTACTTTTCAGAGACCAAATTTGCTTAAACTCTAGAGTTTTTATAAAAAAACTAAAATCTTTTCTTTAAAAACCAAAATATTTAGAAACTTGGTTATTTTTTTTGTAAAATGCATTGTTGTGTATTAAACTTTAAAAATTTTCAAATCGAAAAGGGGGGGGCACGTGCCCCCTGTGCCCACCCCCTGTATACGTCCATGCATATGGTTAAGGAAAACTTTTTTGACACCTGTCACTTTTGTCGAGTCTTTATTAGTCTGTGCCAAAGTCATTGCTCTACAGCTCCAATATTTGTTTGTGTTAATACTCGACCACGACAATTTTGAAATTCGAAAAAAAAAACAAATTTGCTAAACCCTATTAGACAAGGTTTGCTACAAAACAGGTGGTTGGTCGACATGAAAACTTATCTGACAGTTTTCAGAACAATAATATTTACAAATTTTCAAAACAGAATGTATTAATTTGGTTTGGCATTTATGACCCATTTTAACCCTATATAATTTTCATTGCAAAATTTTTTTTATATTTTTTTCATTAAGTCAACACTTAAAAAAAAGCTTTAAATTAAACTTGCTTTATTGTACCTCAATTCCAGCAAAATTCTTGATACGGAAATATAAACAAAATAATAAGATATTTATTTGTTTTTCAGTCAGTCCGTCCAAATGTTAAAAACAAAATAAACTCTTATCAAAAATGCATTTCAACATTTATATTGGAACTTTGCTTTAAATCTTTATAATGAACGATATGTATGTAATCAAAAAATAAATTTCAACATAACACCTGTGAATAGTTTTGATAAGCGTCCGTTCGATCGACTTAAAATGCAGTTACAAAAACCTAACTAAATGAACAGAAACACGGCAAGGGGGACGGTTTGCCGGTGTCAGAGAAAATACGATGACGGTGGACGGCGACAAAAAATTTTGACATTTGTATGTTTAGTGATGATAATTTTTTAAAACCGGCGAGAACCTGTCACGGTTGTTAACAGTCAAATCGTATGAAAAATGTCGTGCCGTTCTAGTTTTATTCAAACTCTGTTTGACAAACAAATATGTTTGACAAACATGTAGTATATGTTTGACAAACATTTGTGTCTGTTTTTAGTTTTTCTGAAAACACCAAACATAACCTACTTTAGAGTGGCATATATATCGGTACATATTAAATGCGTCCATCCATTTGTAACAAATTAAAAAATTCAACAGTTGCTTTTAAATCGCTAAAAACGTTTGTGCGGGGTACGTGTTACTAAAAATTAAGAACCGCTGGACCGATTGACACCAAACTCGGACAATATATTAGATTAGTCTAGAGCCAGGTTTCTCTTAAGTTTAATTCCGATAGGTGGCGCTGTTGTCGCAACATTTAAATTTGTGGTATTTGTGGTACGATTTAACTAAAATTCACAAAATAAATTTTTTAAACAATAATAACACTGTGCTACAAAAGACCAAAAATAATTTATGCAGGGGTTCTCATATGATAATTCGGGTTGGTTGGAGTCCATAGAGTACTGATATACTCATAGTTTTTCTGGATCACTTCGTTAAGTACGTTTTTTATTGGCAAATGTGTTGAAAAACGGAAATTCTTAAATTACAATTTTAAAAAATTATTACTTTGTTAGTTTGCAACCGATTTTCGATTTTATGGATTTGTTTTAAAGGTATAGGTCTTACCTTTCAAACAAAACAAAAATATTAAAAATCGATCAAGAATTGGCTGAGCTACGATCGCTTAAGTAAAAAAAAAACGTATTTTTTGAAAAATTTGTCATATTCTTTACACTCTTAGTTGAAAGTGCATCATTAAATAATTTTTTTGAATTTTTTGTAAAGAGGTATAGTAAAGTAGCTTTTCAAAACACCAAAAAACATAACAATCGGTTTAAAAATGAATGAGTTATGCTAAGTTTTGTGATAGGGCATTTTTAAATTTTTTCAGAAACGATTGTAATTCAAGCATTATTCATAAATCTTGTTACTAGTAGTAATTTTATGCGCATATGCATATAAACTAGAGATGGGAACGTAATTAGATTTGTGCGTGATTCACACATGATCAGAAGTGAGCGTGATTGAAAATTAATTTTACTCACGTGGTTGTTAGTGAGTGTCAGTGTGAGTGGAATAAAAAATGGGCGTGTCAGTTACTTCCAAATCCTATTTATAATTTTTTGGGTTTGTTTAAAAAATATCAGTGTTACTTCTTAAACAAAAAAATATTGTGAATCGGTTGAAAACTGGCTAAGGTGCGCTTGTTTAAGTAAAAAACCTTTTTTGAAGAGTTATACCTGCAACATTTTTATGACAAAAAACATTTGACATTTTTGAAACGAAATTGGTAAAATTGTGGGATCATTTGATGGAAATTTTACCTGTTTATAAATATACGTATGAGGCATTCCACGCCAAATGTTCAGCGAAAAAAAAAACATGTGAACCGTAAATTTTTAAATGGGTTGTATGGATAGCCATGTGAGGCATTCCACACCAACTGTTCCACAACAGAAAAACCATAGTGGTTTCAATGGGATATCATTTGCAAAGTATTCGCTCTTAGGGTACTAATAAATAACAAAAATAAAATTTAAGTATTTTTCGAAAAGTGGGCCTTGTAGGCGTGGTCAAATATTAAAAATATCAAACTTTTTTGCCTGAGTATTTATTCACGATCACGCACGCTAATGAAAGAAAAAAAATATTCAAGCACGATATTTTATTTTGCTCACGTGAACATCGTGACCGTAACTTATTTTTTTCTACTCACGTGTGCGTGAATGAGCGTGAGCAAAATAAAATATCGTGCGTGACTAAATTTTTTCTTTCATAAGCGTGCGTAATCGTTATTAAAAACTCACTCACGCTACCATCGCCTCTTAAAATATTTTTTAAGTATTGATATTACTCATACGCACACGTTTTAAATACCATTATTGTATAAAATAAGCGTGTTGCAATTTTTGAATTTTGATTTTTCGAAAACAAGGCAAAACACATCTCTAAAAATTTCAGATCAGATAGAAAATTCCTTTAGCTTTTTTAAAAAAATAAAAAACAAATAAAATTGCGGCATGTTTTTTGATAAATAAAGTTTAATTTTAAATTTAAAAAATTCAGAACTTCTTCTGAAGTTGTTCCAATTTTCATTTTCTTAGCTTTTATTGATAGCCCATTCAAAAATCTATAAACAGCTTTTGTCTTTAAGACTTTACTGTGTTTCATTTAATTTGCATAAATATTGAAGTAAAGATGCTCAGGCAAAAAAGTTAGATATTTTCCATTTTTGACCACGCCTACAAGGCCCACTTTTTGAAAAAACTTAAATTTTATTTTTGTTATTTAATAGTACCCTAAGAGCGAATACTTTGAAAATGATTTCATATTGACACGACACAACTTTTTTTTTTGCTGAACATTTGGTGTGGAATGCTTCGTATATGGAGCTAAGAAAATTACGTTTTTGGTTGTTCAATTTTTCAAAAACTGGGCTTAGGAGGCGTGGTCAAATATTGGAAGTTTGTGTCAAGTTGCCTTGTTTGAATATATATCAAATAAAAACGAAATGCACCAAAATCTCAAAAATTTACATTCTTGTATAGTTTTGTATCGGCTATCGATTAAAATTTTTTTGGAAAATTTTCAGAACCCGTTCTGAAATTTTCCATTTTTTAAAAAAGTCAATTTATAAAAAATCCGGCCACTTTTGTTTTTTTTTGTAATATTTTTTTTAAAGATTAGATGTTTGTCTAGCAAGATTTTTTTAAAAATTAAGAAAATCTATAAAAAAAAAATTAAGAAGAAAAAAAAGTAATTTTTTTGATTTTTAAAATAAATTTTAAAAATTTAAAATAGTTTTTGAAAAAAATTAATTTCAATTTATGTTTTTGCTAATTTATGCCAAAATATGCAATAATATGCACTTAAAAGTTCGAAATATGCACAATATATGCATTTAAAATCAAAATATGCAAAAATATGTATTTTCACCAAAATATGCAAAATATGCGAAAACAAATCGATGCCATTTAATGCAAATCTCTTGATTCGGAAAGATAATTGGTCGATATCGTTTTTAGGCTTTCGACAAAAAACATGCATTTGCATGGAAACTCACCCTAGTTATATAAAAAACTTTTTTACCCGGGACCCATTGAAAAATTTTGGTACACAATTTTTTTCTCACTGAACATTTGGTGTGGAATGCCTCACATGTATATTTATAAACAGGTAAAATTTCCTTCAAATGATCCCACAATTTTAGCAATTTCGTTTTAAAAAAACATGTTTGCAAGCGCACAGCTTTTTCTGTCATAAAAATGTTGCAGGTATAACTCTTCAAAAAAGGTTTTTTACTTAAACAAGCGCACCTTAGCCTGTTTTTAACCTATTCTCAATATTTTTTTGTTTAAGAAGTAACACTGATATTTTTTAAACAAACCCAAAAAATTATAAATTGGATTTGGAAGTAACTGACACGCCCATTTTTTTATTCCACTCACACTGACACTCACTAACAACCACGTGAGTAAAATTAATTTTCAATCACGCTCACTTCTGATCATGTGTGAATCACGCACAAATCTAATTACGTTCCCATCTCTAGTTTATATGCATATGCGCATAAAATTACTACTAGTAACAAGATTTATGAATAATGCTTGAATTACAAGCGTTTCTGAAAAAAATTAAAAATGTCCTATCACAAAACTTAGCATAACTCATTAATTTTTTAACCGATTGTTATGTTTTTTGGTGTTTTGGAAAGCCACTCTACTATACTTTTTTACAAAAAATTCAAAAAAATTGTTTAATGATTCACTTTCAACTTAGAGTGTAAAGAATATGACAAATTTTTCAAAAAATTCGGTTTTCTTTTACTTAAGCGATCGTAGCTCAGCCAATTCTTGATCGATTTTTAATATTTTTGTTTTGTTTGAAAGGTAAGACCTATACCTTTAAAACAAATCCATAAAATCGAAAATCGGTTGCAAACTAACAAAGTAATAATTTTTTAAAATTGTAATTTAAGAATTTCCGTTTTCCAACACATTTGCCAATAAAAAACATACTTACCCAGCAAAAAAAGAGCTTACCATTCACTACAAAATTCACCACAACTTATGAACCAGATGTACTTCTTCTTCAGCTGAAACACTGATGAATTTTATATGGGCGTGACACACAATATCACTAGTGTTTAGTATGTACATATATATTAACATCTTTATCACAACTTCTGAAGTAGTGATCGGGATGTTAATATAACTTGACCTTTTGGAAGTGCTTTTTTCATCACTTCTTTAGAAGTATATATTTCCTGGCATTTTGGATGTGATTATGTAATTTTTATATGGTGATTTAGAAGTGATTTTTTCATCACTTCTTGATAAGTACATATTTCATGACTTTTTGGGATTGATTTTAAGAGTTTTTTTTTAGAATTTACACTAATAATAATTAAAACCAAAACGATATGTTTAACAATGTATAATATTTATTATGTAATATTTAGACTTGAAATTGTTAAGATTAAATCGATGTTTTTAATAATTTAGTTTAGCTAATAGGAATTATTAATTAAATGTGGATGTATATATTTTTCTAATAGTTTTTCATGCGCTTAATCCGAATCTGGCCTTAGAAGTGATTTATCTTATTTTGAGATATTTAGATTTTCGATTGACAGTACTGCATAAACTCAGATATTCGCAATGTTCGGGACCTTATAAAACCGAGAATTATTTTATGATGTATAATTAGTTCAGCACATCTAAAAATACTTCACTTATTCCTCAAATTACTTTTGCAATCCTTAAGATATCTTTTTTCATTACGGAGATATCGACCGATAAAATTATTGCAATTTCGGCCCTAAAAAATAAAAGAAAACAAATTTGAAAACCAACCAATTTGTCTTGTTGATATATAATAGTACCGAATTCGAAACTCTATTAGAGGTGCATCTAAGCCCGGCATCAATTTGGGTATCAATTTTAGCGTAAATTTTCAGGGTGCCATACAAAAAATCTTTATTTGGGCTACCATTATAGAGCTTCGCCATATCGGATAAAGATTTATTTTAAATAAAATTAATAAAATTCTTAAAAGTACATAGAGTTCTTATAGTACGTTCAGATTGGCCTCGAAACCCCGTTCAACGAGGTTTCATGCCAAACCTCATTTGAAAATACGTATTTTCCCTCACAAATTTAAAGCTTTTTGTAGTGAGGTTTCAACGAAAGTACGATCGAAACCTTATAATTTTCATATTTTTGCCACTGTGCGACAATGAAAAATAGAGAAAATGGGAAAATGCCAAATATAAAAATATAAACAAATTAATTTATTTACAAAATTTCTGTGAAATATTTATTTATTTGAAATAAAAATAAAATTAAACAGTGTTAAAAAATTATTTCAGCATAATTAAATTAGTTAAAAATTAGTTAACAAAAATATTTTTTATGTGATGGTTTCCGAAACCTACATAAATGTCAAAATTGTTGTGTGTGAACAGGTGAGTTTTTAAAATGAAAATACGGGGTTTCAACGGGGTTTCGAGGCCAATCTGAACATAGTATTAGTTTTATATTCAATTAAAATTTTTATTATTCGGTTAACCGAATAATTCAAATTTATCCGATTATTAACCGATTAAATCTCAACCCCGCACTCAGAAAATTATGTAAGTTACTACATGTTAGTTATTTGTATATTTTACAGTAGTTTGTTGTTTTCAACTACAAAGTCAGTTGTTTTTGTATGAAAAATATCAAACAACTATTTCTGTTAGTTATTTTAAATCGTTTTTTTGAACTAATAAAAAAGTACTGTGATGTAGTAACAGTTATTTAAGTAGTTAATTTTATTTATTTTATCTCTGAAAAGTTTTAAAGTTTTTTTTTCCAAAAAAAAAAAAAATTTTTTATTTTTATTTTTCACAACTTTTTTTAAAA